>OU342482.1:10290000-12907500 GCA_910589355.1 Parapoynx stratiotata
ATTTTATTTGCATTCACTTAAAAACGATAAATAATTTTTATGAAGTGTGATATTACACATATTACTAAAGCTTGTCTGATGATAGATGCCAAATATTAATATCTTTGGATTTGTCGTTGTGAAGCAAACTGAAAAAAAATTTGTATGGAAAATGCAGAATTCCCCAAAATCTCTATACAAAACACCAATTTCATAGGTAAGGACCTAATATAATCACGACTATTTTCCCCTGAAGTTGGCTCGCCTGGCTAATAACCACCGTCTTACCTAAATTTGTCGCCATAATAACAATGTTTTAAGCATTGTTGTGTTCCGGCAACCAGAGGTAAGACAGCCAGTTCCTCAGTTGTTGAGCATTGCAGGTGAAGCTCGCTTCCTTATCGCCACTTACCTATCTTATGTAAAAAAAATAAAAAATACAAAACCTATCGCTGTATCCGTAAAGGGCAAGAAAAGTACCTATTTCAATATTTGCTATGTCAATGTTAACCACAGACCATATCTTTACTAGACCAGTTAGAGGTATATTCCTTTAACTATTTGCAAATCTGTTACAAGGTGGTCTAAACTCGACTGTAATTATGTGCATTATGTAATAGTTAACTAAACGGTTGCTAAGAGATATAGCTAATAGTTTCGTTTCTATAGTCCCATGTTGGTCTGGGACACAACAAGAATGTACCAACTGCTTTTCTTGCCTAGCATGTCGTAAAAGGCGACTAAGGGCGTATTGGGTACTGGATCTGTGATTATGTAGGCGATGAGCTGGCCACTTGTTAATACTCTCTCGATTTTTCATCTGGCCAAACCCAATTTTTGTATGGCTAAGTGTGGTCTTCAGGAACACAGTGCCCCTCGGACTCTGCCTACCCCTTCGGGGATCACAGACCAGTCCCTAGTGTAAGCTTACATTGTAAAACACTCAACTTTTTTAGTTGCGTTCATAACGTCCATTTCTAAGAGAAGCAAGCAAGTACATCCATAGCGCTTTGACTGAGAATGGCTTAAGAGTAAGGCTTTTCATGAGAAGAACCCGGCCAGAAACTCATGAGCCACTTTTTTAAGAAGCCAATCATATAAAATAATTATATAACGAACAAACCACTCGACCATGAAGATCATAAATACACATACATACATACAATCACGCCTTTAATCCCCGAAGAGGTAGGCAGAGTCCAAAAGAGCACTGTGTTCCTTAAGACCACATTTAGCCATACAAAAATTGGGTTTGGCCAGATGAAAATTGTGAGAGTAGTAACAAGTGGCTAGCTCATCGCCTACACAATCACAGACCCAGTACCCAATACGCCCTTAGTCGCTTTTTACGACATGCTAGGCAAGAAAAGCAGTTGGTACATTCTTTTTGTGTCCCGGACCAACACGGGACCAACACGGTACGGGATATTAATGATAATAGATACATAATAACAATAATTTTAAATGAAGATGGTGTCGTTTAAGTAGCAGAACTCAGATGGTTGTGAACATAATATTAATACAGTATTTTATATTATTTTCCCGACATTTGGTTAAAGGCGCAAACATCTGTCAAACAAAATGCTGACAACCAGAGGTCTCAGGTGTGTGGTGAAATTTATGTTATCACGTTTGGTACCTTGAAAATACGCAGTTCTAATGACGACTTATTTATAATAGACAAACAAAATGTAACTCTTTTTTTAAATTTGATAAGGTAAAATCCAATAAGAGGTTCATTGAGCTCTTCAATTGTATAAAAAAATATCTTGAAGCATTCACATCTTTCAACTAGCCCCATTTGAAACAACTAATGCTGCTTGTGTTACGGACACTAGATGATGGATCAATTTATTTAATAGATAAATACATACAAATATCATGAATATATATAAATATATTTAAACATGCAAGACTGGAGAACAAATGCCTGAGAATTCATCGCCCAAACATTTGCCCCCACCGAGTATAGAACCCAGAACCTCTCGAGATGGCGACGCGACGCCTTGAGACCGGCATACAGACTACTCGACCACGGAGATCGACAATATATTGTTCGATTATACTGTTCTATGTTTTTTTTTTGTGTACTGTCATTTCATTACACAAATTATCTATAATTATAATAGACAAGCTTAGGTTTGTTCGCAATTTACATTATGCACAGTACGAATGTTAACAGCGCCTATACAAACCTTTTTCTGTTTTTTAAGTCGATTAAAAAATATTGTAAATATTGTACAACATTGCCTCCCGATGCAAGTTTCATGTACCAGAATGTCAAAGAAGCACCAATCTACAATATCTAACACGATATATCGTATTACTATTTATTGAACACGCAGTATATTAAGTCATTCATCAGTTTAATTGGGTGGTACACCCGACCAAATAGCATACGCAAAAGACTGTGAACTGAAAAAACTACAGTTATATAAAGTAGCAAATAATTATTCAGGATATATAATAATAATATAATTATTAGTACAAGTTATACTTTGTTTCCATTATTCCCACGACCACTTACTATAATAACACGCTTAACTTACAATAATAGATAATAATTGTTAAAAAACCGTGTCTCTCAATGACTTCCATTAAAATTGCACTTTGGTTCCGTGTTTATGGTTGCACAATGTGAGAAATGTCTTTGCTTATTTATTACAATACACTTGAAGTTATCTTCACTATATAGTTTAATGCTTGCAAGGAAAATGGAAAACGTGTCTAACCTTCTTATGTATTAAATAATATGGATTCCAAAATATCTTGCATTTACCAAATTTTATCCCGTAATTTGGTCCTGTGTTGGTCCGGGACGCAAAAAGAATGTACCAACTGCTTTGCTTGCCTAGCATGTCGTAAAAGGCGACTAAGGGCGTATTGGGCATTGGGTCTGTGATTGTGTAGGCGATGAGCTAGCCACTTGTTACTATTTCACGATTTTTCATCTCACCAAACCCAATTTTTGTATGGCTAAATGTGGTCTTAAGGAACACAGTGCTCCTTGGACTCTGCCTAATCCTTCGGGGATTACAGGCGTGTTTTTATGTATGTATAAATTTTATAGACAGTAGAGATCTAGGCCAGTCAACCCGTCACGGGTGTGTGAGATCTCGTATTGTGTAAGAAGCGACTCCGGTGAACAAGAAATACTAAATATTGAAAAAAAATAACCAATTATTTACTGGTAACACCTTTAACTACCACTTCACGATAAAAGTGGGATACTTTACGTTTCTTTTCTTGGAAATAATAAATTTTAGCTGTCAACAGCAACAAAAAATGTGTAATAGGTAAAAAGTGATGTGTCAAATTATCAACAAGTAAATTCATGTTGTTACTAGCAAAGGAGGAAATATAATTTTTTTTCGATCCTCAGAAGGAGGGTCTTTACCTCCCCACGCGGGGGGAGGAGGTGGTGAATCCCTCATTGGATACCCGTCGGCCGGCCGGGGGTCATGTCGGACTCTTACCGACTAAACGCCACCTTGCTTTAACCCTATACGGCCTTGGTAAAGCATAACCTGAATGCGCCCTCTCCCGCAGGAAAGGGAGAGGTTAAAGAGGTAATTTACTGTCAAAAATGTTTACATGTTCAAGCTCGTGACTGTACAGGCTCTCGGTGTCAAACTGGCGACCTCGCATGAGCAGTGCCGTCTGTCCCAACTCGGCTATCGCTGCTGTGACGAGTAAAATTAAAAATTGCACTGTGACGAATGCACACATGCTTTTTCTGTGGAAAGCTTACATTGTGACAAATCCCTAAAATGGAGGACAGGTAATTAGGAAATGGGTGAGATCGTGGCTTTCAGTTACGCACGATAAGAATTAACAATGAATTGAATTTAATCTAGAGTTTAGATAGATGTGGACGTATTGTTAAAAATATTTTTCTCATCTATTATAAAAAAACAACAATAAACAGCTTAACTCCTTTAAGTTATCAAAAAAAACATTGCCATTCTATAAAGAAAACATACAAAATACAATTCAATTTAATTATTTATAATTTAATTCAGTTCTTAAAATAATGATACCTACAAAAGAAGGAAAATTATTTTGGGTAATTCAATGAGTTATCAGTTGTGATTTTTTAAATCTATGGGCTTTCCCAAATTTTCCCCTTTATTTCAAAGTATTTAAAGAATTCGTTTTTATCACTATGATAAAAGCCAAGCAACAAAATACAGAAAATATGGCAAAAGTCACATAATAACAACCGAATAAAGAACGAATATTAAAGTTTCCTTAAAGAAGGAATGTTTCATTTATTTTAATATTTTTTATTTACATAAAGATCACATTCCTACGTCCTACACGGTAAATTATCTTGTCCCAGTAGTCACATATCCTCATTTATAATTCGTAAATTCCGTTCAATTAAGATTAAAATAATAACGATAGCAAACAACGCCTTTCCACAGAACATAAAATGGTTTTCTTATTTTTTACAATATTCTAGTCTACCAATAAACGTATATTGGTATCGACATATAAAACGAGACTGTTTACATGCTTAAAAGAACCTTAGTCGTTCGTAATAAGAACTATTTAACAAAGTATTTTCATTAAGGTTATAACGTATGCTTCCTCGTTGATCCAGTTTGAAGTTTATATTTAAAAAGCCCTTTAGGGTCATTGAACTTCATATACAGCTGTCAATTAATTAAAATGATTAATGCACTTTCGTTTATCAGATGCCTTTAAAGTTTCAATCCAATTTTTTTGCGATCTAACCGATAAAGTTGTTTTAAAAATAATAATTTATTATTGTTGAAGTCTTTTGCGGAAGTATCACGAAAGTTTCATTTTTTTAAACAAGGATCTTGGTGGCTTAGTGTTTCACTCTCTTTCTGAGGTTTCGGGTTCGCGTCCCGGCTTGTGTGGCGAATTCGAGCGTTGGTGCCTGAGACCTGAGTTTTGGCTATTAGTATAGTTTATCCCATTAAAAACATACATGTATAGAAATTGCCAAATCTCGTAAAAAAAGTATTTCTACCAAAAAAAGTTGCCCGTAATCGAATATGCCATTTCTTTGATAGAGTGACTTGAATGTAAATAAAATCTATGCATCCCATATTATCGCTCTATGATTTTATTTGTTTAGGAACTTTTTAAATTACTTAGTACTAGATTATGTTGCTGTGTGTCTTTAGTTTTCTGCTGTCTTCTTGGTCAGTAAAAATTTTGGCTTCTAGCTTTTTCGACAACGAAGTTACGCGGATTTGAAAATCGCCTGAATGGCTTTGAGAAAAGGATGATACAGCCGTGTCTTTTTTGCTCGACTGGGGGCATGCTTGACTTGAAGGGGGTATTAAAAGTGCCCCCAGATAGGGTCAGGTTTAATTGGGCATATTTATGTAATTGAGAAAAAAGAAGTGAGCTTTTACTTTCAACAGGCATGAAAAAGCATCTTAACGATCAGCAATATTGAGGTAGCTGAGCTTGCATTTTTAATATTTATTTGCTACCTTCGCATTGACTCATCACTGCATTCTGGTATTAAGTCATTAGCTATTAATAAATAATAATATGTTGATAATAATCATCGTAAACTAAAAAAGTTGTTTTGGTATATATAATAATTCTGACTCTTAGATACTATAATATTTATTGTATTTTTTTTTTCGCAAGGAACAACAAGTAATATTAACAAAAAACCTAGACAGGACAACGATGTTTAAAGAACATTCTATGAGGAAAACGACCGTTTTATTTTTATTATTTAATTCACTGCACCATTTTTAAATAACCTTGACATTTACATCCACAACTGTGTAATACCAGATCCTTGCCAAACAAAAATAAAATAACACAATACGCATACAGGGCTTGAGTCAACAAATAATAATAATTATAGATGGTACTATTACTCAACACTAATACATAATAGTCAGTATTATAAGTGGTAAACAAAGATACGTAAGGCAACAACGCTAAACAAATATACTGTTTTCTTGGTCACTATCATGTGCCATCAAATTATAATTGTAACATTTGACAATAATGGATTTGGCGGAGGCCTTTGATTGAGTCAAACACAATGCGATCTTATCGTGGCCTCTATCTTTCGGTTTCCTGAGGGACTATAGGGCAGGATCGTTAGTTTTCTATCTCGGGTAAGGATAAAGGACATTCTCCGCAGATCTTGGTCGTTTAACATATCCATTTACTTGAGTGTGCCCCAAGGGACTGTGTTTTGACCATTACTATTTATTGTACTTAAACTATTGAAATATAAGTACCTAATACTGGTTTTTCGATTTTGATCTAGGAAATCCTAAAAATACCATTTATTTATTTGAAATAAAGTTTACTATCATATAGTTAATAGATAAAGTCTGAAAGATATGTTAAATAATTACTGTTACAGTGCGTTCTTTAATAGATTGTTTTTGGGAAATAGGATTTCTAAGGTGGAATGGAATTTTGTGTATAAGTTATATTATTTTGATTATTTTTCCTATATATTTTTTCTTTACAGCTTATATTTAGATTTATTAATTGGCCGATAAATTAATTCAAACATAAATACAAGAAATTAATTAAAAAATTCAAAATTGTTTCGATAGCACGAAAGGAAAGCTCACCTTAGTCTTGCTAATGTCTATATACTAATTTTGGCTCAAAAAATACCAATCTTATAAACCTATTGTTGTAGATTTTTAGTTACTTCTGTATAGTTATAGAAACAGCCGATAAGTAATATTCGCCTAACTTTCAGGTCCCGGTACTATGAAGAACGCCAGCATCAGTTCCAAGATGATGCCGCTCTTGCAGGTGATCGTTCACAAGCTTCACCAGGGTGCGGTGGTGAGGACGTCAATCCCTATCATGTCAGCTCCTAAGGCGGTTGCCAAGGACAAATCAATCAGTAAGACTATTATTTATTGGTAGTCATAAAGGGTTAGATGAATGCCATAATCAGGAGCTCGATGGCGTTGTGGTTAGTTCTCTTTGTCTTTCGATATTGAAAATAAAGCTAACTTTGCAATGGCCAGGCCTTGAATGGTAACTAAAACGTTGTTATCCGTCTGTTTTTAAAATATTAATTTTCAATTTGTACTCCGATCGAGCGATACACGGCTTCTCAAAGTTAAATTTAATTTAGCACAGTAATTTCTCAGAAAGCAAACAGTGGTGTGTAGTCCATCATTGCGCTGAAGAACTCCATAATGAATAGGGATCTTCATACGAGTTTGAATAAAGACGTCATGTTTTATTCATGAAGAAGTTGTAAATTTCCAGCAATATTTCATTCAAATTCAGCCGAAATAGCTTTGAGTGAAATTGGGGTTCTGCATACCTATTCTAAACTCTCAAACAAACGAATCACGAAATCTCTATATCTGTCTCTTTTTACTGTGTCAAAACAGAGCGAGACGGAGTGACTTTCAAATCGAATCCGTGTAACGCCAGTTGAGAATTAGGGGCTGCTAATGAAATATTTTTATACGACAAGGGTGAAAACAAGCGTGGGCTGTATATTTGATGATAAGTAGTTATCGTATCCTGGGCACTCATAGGACCTTAGGCACGACTCACATTAAACCTTGGACGCTACCAGTTGTCCTTCTCGCTAACCAAATTAACCGCTTAATATTGAATCAATGTGGCGCTTTCGTTTCTTTCAATAGTGTTTCAATGGCAGAAACCCTTTGAAATTTTCTTAAATGCAAAAGAGTTCAATCCCTGGCTATACCACTGAGTTTATTTCAACCTGTTCTTACATCGCTTTAGAACTATTAGAACTGTGCCCAGCACACGGCAGAAGGCTCGCCTCTTTTACACAGCTGGTCAAAGATTTGGTCACCCATCCAGGACCTATAGACCGAAGTTGCTTTGATTTCAAAATCGAAGCATTTGAATCAGTACGTGAGCGTGGTTTTTACTACAATTGAAAATAATACAAATATAAAAAAAATAAAAGAGAGCTATATTATACGTACTGAATTGATTTGTTTAACCCGTTTCACTCTTGACCGTTTTGCCCCAAAATTAACAAGCGTTTGGTCCACGTGGCGGCTTTTCCCAAATTTACTTACACACTTATTGATGTTTTGTATACAAACTGTTCGGGACGAAATTGCGTCGGCCTTTATTTTAAAATTTAATACAAAATGCCAAACCATTGAAATTACGCTTCATTTACTTCATGTTTTCCTCATATTTTCTTATATAGGACATTTTTTTATTATGAAAATATGAATGAGCTTGAGAGTAAGCTAAGGGCTGTGCACCGGGCCTTAGAAATAAATTTTCACGTCTTTTTAAAAATTATTGAATGAACGAAAATAGAATGTATTGAAAATAAAATGATATATTTCTTTGGGTAAAATATACAATTACGTGTAAAAATGAATTTACACTTTCAACAAAAAATGATTCTAATTAAGGGAATCATGTTTGTCGTCTGTTAAATGTATATATTTATACATTTTTTTGCATGAGAAATAGTACACAACAGAGATCTCTGACTTCTATTCTCTGTTTGATAAAATGTTTCTATAGATTCCCTATTTTTCTAAAGATACTCTTTGTTTCTACAGGTTCTCTATGTTTCTACAGATTCTCTGTGTTTCTAAAGATTATCTATACTTCTACAGATTTCCAGAACAAGAAGACGGTGTTCTACGCTGTGGGTTTCATGGACAGCTCTGTGTTTCCGCAGACGCAGGCGGTGGCCACATCCTATGCAAAGCTGGGATACAACGTCTTCATCAGCGAGACCTTCCATTTCCTCACCTATATTTATCCAAAGTAAGTGGTTTATTTTGGAGGTGGTGGTGGAGGAGCTCGGTGGCGTAACGGTTTGTAAGCTTTTGATTAAAAACAAAGCTACCTTCGCTGTGGTCAGTCCTTGGATGGAGGACTAAAACTTTAAGATCTCAAACTCCTTCGAGGTTTGGAAGGCACGTCAAGCCATCCTAGGCCGCTATTGCAACCGTTTTTACCCACCAACCCGGGCCAGAGTAGTGGTGTTATGGCCCATAACTCTTCATGTGTTTCTCCATGAGGAAGGTATTATAATAGGCTTCTCTCTTTAAATGTGTTAGCTTTTATTTAAGCTAGTTAAGGCAGAGCGCTTTTGATTACGCTCAAACTTTAACTGCGTGTTTTTATTTGTAGGTAACAAGTGATTTTATTGTTTGCACGATGTTAATTGTTATTTTGTATAGGTTTTTTGCTTATAATAGGCTAGGAAGGCGTATACGAGTATAGGCTTAGGATTTTGTGTACGAAACATTTCATATGATTAATTGGTGAGCAATTCTGCAACATATTTTTTTATTTTATAGATGAAGTTGTTACGTCTTAATATTATTACATGTTTACTCGAGTATTTTGTTTGTTGAAGCAGTTATGATGTTAGCCTTATCACAGAATAGATTCGTACAGAAGGGAATCAAAATTTTATTATGTACTTCATATATACCTACGTTCGGTGGTCGCGCTTATTTGTCAACATAATCTTACATACAAAAAAGTTTTCATAGTAATGGCCTCGTATCGACATGTGTTGATGTATAAAAACAAAACAGAAAGAATGCGAAACTTAAGGCAATAAAAACTAAACTCACAGTAGTCCGAAGTATCGTCCCGATATATCGTCAATCGTGTGGGTGATCGTTGTATATGTGTGCGTAGACCATTTTATGTGATTAATATAATAATATATAATATCGTCGCTATTATGTGATTAATATAACAATATAGCTAATACCTTCAAACATTCACACCTATTAACTAAGCTAACTAACTAAGCCCCAAATTAAGCAACTAATGCTGCTTGTATTACAGACTCTAGATGACGGATAAATATATTTAATAGATAAATACATATAAATTATCGGAATATACATAAATATATAAAAACATACAAGACTGGAGAACAAATGCCTGAAAATTCATCACCCAAGCATTTGCCTCCACCGGGGATTGAACCCGAACCTCTCGAGATGGCGACGCCTTGAGACCGGCATTCAGACCACTCGACCACGGAGGTCATCAAAATAATATAACAATATAGCTAATATCTTCTAAGATTCACACCTATTAACCAGTCTAATGCCGCTTTTGTTACGGGTTCCAGATGATGGATACATATATTTAATACTAGCTGTGCCCGCGACGTTGTTCGTTATTGATTAAACACCGATAAATGAAATGAAATGAAATTCTTTATTTAATCATTTAGGTAACAAGTAGTTACACTTATGACACGTCATAACAATAAAAGTTTACAAACAAAATATACACTTCTGCTTATAAAAGTTTAAAAAAAGGTTTTTGTGTGTTTGTTAACACTGCATTTTTTTACAATGCGCTCACCATTACATTCCTACTTCTTATTAGCAAAATTTTGATAGTCAATAGTTGAACTAAATACCTCTAATTATTAACATAATGAAAATAATATTTCTTGTCAGTGTCATCTGATTAATTGTTGTCATGGTGATGAATCTCTGTCGTCGTGTTACTATTTTAAAAGTCGAAATGAAATTACATTTTTACCTAATATGTCACATAATACTAGATCGAGCAGATATTGATAACGACGATTACACCCGAGCGGTACACTTTCCCATGTAAATATCGGGATAAAAAGTAAACTAAGTCCTTTCTCAGGCTTTACACTATCTGTGTACCAAATTTACAAATTTTAGCACGACAGACAGACAGAGTTACTTTCGTATTCATAATATTTGGCTTTCGTATTTTTTTTGGTTTTTTAATTTGGGCCGTAAGGTGAGGGTGGCTAGGGCAATATGTCAGCATGCTACACTAGCTATCTTCACCCATGGACTCCTCTACTGCTTATCATCAGGTAGGTAGGAGACATTTGCTGTTCTTTTTATAAAAAAAATTATAGTATGGATAAAATGGTAAATATTAATATATTTATTACTTTATTACATAATTTATGTATTAATATTCAAGACTGGTAAAGAAATGCCTGTATTTATCACACAAAGTAACATTTTCTGCTAAATTGAGTCGAACCCAGAAACTCTCGAGATGGCGACGCCTTGAGACCGGCGATCGAACCACAAGATTCTCTTCTGCATGTATCTTTTTGTGTTTTAATGGATTGCAATATTATTCATACAAGTAGTTTTTGTTGGGATGTTATGATTGTTTACTGATACCGCGTAGTAATAAAGTAATAATAAGTATTATTCTTTGTACATCCATGTTCAGTAATATCTATGCACGTTTGACAGTAAGTGACTCTTATTGGAAGGGAATAAAGAATAAACCTGACATTTTTGAACTCGATTGTAATGATAATATTAGGTCCTTACCTATGAAATTGGTGTGTTGTATGGAGATTTTGGGGAATTCTGCATTTTCCATACTAACATTTTATCAGTTTTCTTCACAACGACACATCCAGAGATAATAATATTTGGCATCTATCATTAGACAAGCTTTAGTAATATGTGTAATATCACAATTCATAAAAATTATTTATCGTTTTTAAGTGAATGCAAATAAAATGATGTATTCGGGAGGCACTCAAAAAGAGTTGTCTCCGTGCCCAATTTTAACACAATTAAACTTACAACAAATTATCAAAACAAATCAAAAGAGCTCAAAAATATAGTCTATTTTTAGACCAGGTAATTATTTTTTAGGAATACTCTGAATCTTAATAGTTACAGACAAAATATTAAGACAGAATAAAAACACCAATTTCATAGGTAAGGACCCAATATTAATAAAGCCTTTTATTCCATATTATTACAGTGTTGCAATTACCATGTTTCCTCAAGTTGTAGTTTAATGTTAGTACTTTTTATTATTATGACATAAAATGTATGTTAATACTAGCCGTTGCCCGCGGCTTCGTCCGCGGTTACTATGTTTTTTTAACTATCCCACAGGAACTCTTCAATTTTCCGGAATAAAAAGTATCTAAGATGTTGACTCGACTGTACTCTTGCAATAAAATTTGTATCTTATGTTACAATGAAGTTATATTTCAGTCATTGTGTGCTGACTGAAATTAGAATGATATGCAAATACATTGTGTTTTTTAAATTATGTATTGTGTGGCAAAATAAAACGTGTTTTCTCGGAGGTGCTTTGTTTGTTCGTTATTCTATGAGTTATTTCATATATACATATATAATAACGAATTTTATGAGATTGTTTGAAATTGAATTTCCTAGTTTCTCTTACAGGAAATCTCAGAGAATTACATTCGGGAAATTACCAATTTTTGTAAGAACATGAATGCAAATAAGCATACAGCACATCTGACATTTTTAAGTAGGCAAGTACTTTTCGACCATAGCTGGGCACAGGCCTTCCCCTTGGGCCTTACCACCACCACGCTTGCCCAATGCAGGTTAGTGGGTAGAAACAGCTGCAATAGAAACCGAGACCAACGGCTTAATGTGCCTTTCGAAGCACGGATAAGTTTGAGATCACAATGTTTTGGTCACCCATCCACGGCCTAGCCATGGCAAAGGTAGCTTAGTTCTCGATATCGAAAGCCAAAGCGTACTAACCACTACGTTGCCGAGCTCCTCGTGTCGTAATAATATATAGTAGTCAAATATTCGTTGTAATTCAATGCGTTGATTGAGCGAGCCGAGCGATCTGACGAAATGTGGGTGTTCGTTAACATCTCTGCCCACCCCTTCGGGGAAAGATGAAGAAACATGACGATTTGTTATATTGAGCGATCCATCATTAAAAATATTACATAAAATGTTCTAATTAATTACGCTTATATTTATCAACACTATGATTCATTACAAGTTCTTCGTTTATTAATAAACACCTGTTATTGATAAACATTTTTTGTGACATGTCGTATCGATGTTAAGTCTTATTCGGATGTCGTATTGAAGAATTGAATTTAATTGAATAAGTCGATACAACGATTTGCCGATTTTTATTCATAATAATATTATATTGCTAATTAGTTGCTGATTTAAATAACTTTTGCGTCAAAGCATTCGTAAGCTTTTCATGACTTTCTGACAATTATTCTTTAGCGAACTTGTTCCCTTAAAAAACAGTGGTATGATATATTACTGAGCCTTCATGATTAATTAAATCACACGAGGGTAAAATATTATTTCAGGCGTTATTTGCCTGTTCTAAAAGTAAAGTAAAGTAAAAAATGTCATAAACTACAACGTCACTGAAGTTTAAAAGAAAAGAAAACATAGGTACTTATTTTAAATAATATTGTGCAGTTTACCACATTTTCCATTATAAACATGTACCGATAGTCTGAAGTATAATCTAAAAAAGTAGAATCTACATAACGATAAATAACTATCTTAACTACTTGCCGTGCCATACAGTCCCGAAGCAAATGTTATCAATTAGGCAATTTCTACCAATCAGACAAGCATGAGTTGACCAGACACCGACAGTGACACCTGTTCACAGGCATGACGCATGAATCAGCCATCGCTTCACTCAACCATATTTGAGGGAACGTAGCGACCCGACGCACATGACACCACAGCAGAGTCATTTTAGTGAGCATGACACCCATGTTTTCCGATTATTATACAAAATATACACAAATAATTTAATGACCATCTACTTGAAAGTGACTACAGGACATGGCATCTTTAAGGTAGAAAAAGTATAAAAAGTATAAACTTTTCCATATTCAAAATAAAACAACTTTCGCTATGGCTGAACCTTGGATGGGTGACTAAATCTTCGTTTTTTGCCTCGAAATTTTTTTACAACGTGTAATGATCCTTAGTAATTGATCATTAAAAAAATATTAATATCTTAATAGAGGCATATCAAAAGGGATCTAGAGGCACTATTAGTTAAAACAGTTACAGCTTTCATGTATTAATTCTAGATTTTCTTTCCAGATCGGTGCGTCTAACGAGAACTATTGGAAAGAAAATTGGCCAGTTCCTAGTGAAACTGACTGAGCAAGGTCTTACGGCCGATAGGCTGGAGCTGGTCGGTCTCAGTCTCGGCTCTCACATCGTCTCCTACGCAGCCAAGTATTTCTACGCAGCCACCGGAAAGAAACCTTCAAGAATCACTGGGTTGGACCCAGCTGGACCCTGCTTCAGGTCTTTACCTTTAGAACATAGGTTGAATCCTTCAGATGCAGTGAAGGTTGATGTGGTCCACACTAACATTGATGGGTTTGGATTGGCTGAGCCTGTAGGACATGTAGATTTCTACGTAAATGGAGGAGAATTTCAGCCTAATGATATTTCTTATATTCCATGCCTAATCATCTGTAGTCATATAAGGTCAGCTATATATTGGTGGCAAGCATTGGAACACGCAAAGAAATTCATAGGCGTCAAATGCGATTCAGTCCAAGACGCGCGATTCGCGAAATGTTTCAACAACACGGAAACGAATTATTTAGGGCTAAGTACGAGTTTCAAGAAGAAAGGCATTTATTATCTTTCGACTAGTAATGAGTTCCCGTATTATAGAGGAGAAGAAGGTTTGAAGGGGGAAAATGAAATTTTCACTTCAGTCATCAATAAAATTAACGATGACAACGGTTTTGTTGTTTGAAGACGTATATTTCAATAGGCTGTGAAATTCGGAATACGCAGAAAGTAGTAGGTAAGTACTTCCTAGGTAGGACTAGCTATCGAGTTGAAACTTTGAGAATAGTTCAGAACCCGGACAATGCAACTTGCACCTTCTTTCAACTTTCTACGAGTTCTTTAAGGTCAAACTTTCAACAGTTTCCAGGTTGGTTCAGACTTCTTTTTTAAAAAGATGAGAAGAATAAAACAATAATATTATATAAAAAGAGGGTATTTGCAACTTACGATTTTTACATGGCATGTATTCCATTAAAATCCCATCAATAATATGCGGGTGACCTCGTTCGGCCCCACAGGACTTTGCTCTTTTTAGAGTATTTACAATCTTGAGATTTTTAGATTTTCAAACTAACGAATAAAATAAAAAAAAATTTGAACCATGAAATCAAATAAATCAATCAAATTATTAGCAGTAGAGATAAGTAGGTAAGTTAATAAAGAATATATTTTTAAGTTTATTTATTTATATGACAAATAATTATTGCAAATTGTCTTATTATTGCCAATTATTATTATTATTATTATTATATAATACAAGTAGTTTATCGAAATATGATCAAATGAAATAATAATGTAAATTTTAGTTGTCCAGATGATGTATAGGTGAATTTATTAAACAGAAAATGTGTAAGTAAAGGTTACTAGGTAAAATCCAAGATAAAATCCAATATTTTTCAAGATTCCATACAGTAAAATGGTGCCTTAAATAAAGTATAATAATTTTTTTATACGTATGACAGGAAAGCTCTAGGCCTTCATCTCACCTGATGGTAAGTGACGATAAGGCCCAAGGTGGAAGCGAGCTTCACCTGTATTCCTCAACAACTGAGGAACTGACTATCTTACCCGTGATTGGCGGAACACATCATACATACACACATACATAAATCACGCCTATATCCCTGAAGGGGTAGGCAGAGGTGAACAAGCACCCACGTTTCGCCAATTATGTTAGGTCCCATGTAATAGGTGGCGAGCCTTTTGCCACTTATCGGGTACAAAAGTCGCAGTACCTACATTGCTATAACATTACACAACAATTGCTTATAACATTTCATAAGTTATGTCTCCAAGATAAACAATAAAATTGTTCCGTCCATTCAGTATTATCGGATATCTTTTATACAACCTTATTGTCACAATTCGACAGTGCTCAAATATAAAACAGCCAAAATTTTCCAGACGGTTTGTTCCATCTTATATGTGGAATTTAGCTGTTTTCAGGAACCTTTCATAGGTACGCTGGTCGCTAGCGCTAGCTCACAGCGCCGGCGTGAGTTCCTTAAATTTTTACGTATACGCGCGCGCATGTGACTATTAGTAGCTCCGTGTAATTTTACGCCCGCGCGCGTGGCGGGCGCTGGCGGTCAGCGTACCTATGAACATAAAATACAAGAGATTGAGATTAGGCAATTTGTGGTAGTCTGGCAAGCTAATGGTCTTTTCTTATACGAAAACATACGTTGA
Organism: Parapoynx stratiotata; assembly: GCA_910589355.1. NCBI lineage: Eukaryota > Metazoa > Arthropoda > Insecta > Lepidoptera > Crambidae > Parapoynx > Parapoynx stratiotata. The sequence goes on from OU342482.1 coordinate 10,306,020, forward strand.
ACGTTAATTTTATTCTAGGTGCTCTATAAATTGACTAAAAACGTTGCCGTGAATAAATTAGATATCTAATTTTAATATTGATGTATGATAAGGTGTAAGGTAATCCAATTAATGAATTCGTACAAATGTATATTTTTAGGATTAGGAGATCGTCATCGTCGTCATTATTGAATGACTTCTAAACTAGCACTATGTTAAGAATGCAAGGAAGTGAATACTGTGATTTTTATGTATAGATATTAGATTAAAATTGTAATTAATATTATAATAGTCAGCACGTTAAACTTTACAAAGTAAGAAATTCCTTCAGAAAATTAAAAAAATTAAGATTTTTTGTTTTAGACGTAAAGTACAAAAACAAATAGGAATTTTGTTACTTTGTGGTAGTTTGACAAGTCATTGTATATAAGTAGCTTAAAACTTTTGAACTTTCTCATATTAATTGTAAATGTACCTACATCATTTGTACGTGATATGGAAGATATCAATTACGATAATGTGACAAAGTACAAAAGTGTGCAGCTTGTTTAATTGCATGTATAAATAATATAAATATACACGGTGTTATAAAATTACAAGTAAAACGAACAGAGAGTAATATGGTCCCAAGAAGAGTCCAATTACAATGCTTGATAACCTAGTCTATTCATCACCGTAATATCACTAAAAAAATACGCACGAAGCCCTTAACAAAAAAAAATGTATTACTGTACAGAAGATCATCATCATCATCATCAACAAACTCTGCTCGTCCACTGCTGGATATAGGTCTCCCCTAATGCACGCCACCGCTCTCGATTTTCAGTCGTTCTCATCCAGCGCACTACAGCAAACCTACGAATATCGTCATCCCATCTTGTCACAGGGCATCCCACACTACGTTTACCAAGTCGCGGTCTCCACTCAAGAACTTTACGACTCCAGCGACCGTCAGTTCTGCGGCTAATGTGACCAGCCCACTGCCACTTCAGTTTGTTTACTATTACGGTTCTTCAGAGATACTCCGAGCATAGCTCTTTCCATAGCTCGCTGAGTGACTTTAAACTGGTGGACTAGTCGAGCCGAGAGTGACCGCGTCTGGACATCACTGGGAGGACGCACGGGCATTTTTTTAAGTTTCATTAAGGGGTTTGATCCATTAACCCAGAATGTTTGCATGTAAAGGGGATGGATGAACAAAGATTGCATGTAGCTGAAATGCGAATGTTGAGGTGGATGTGTGGTGTGACGAGAATGGATAGAGTGAGGAATGATTACATCGGGGGAAGTCTGAAAGGTCTGATTGCTGATAAACTGAAGAAAAAAGACTTTCTTGGTATGGACGTGTAATGAGGAAGGAGAATGATCATGTCACCAGGAAAGTTATGGACTTGAAAGTGGATGATGATGTGATGAGGATGGGAGTGAGTGTTGACTTGACGAGTGATAGAGGAGAGTGGAAGAGGAAGACATGTTGCGCACATCCCAAATAGAATTGGGAACAGGGCAGGAAAAAGAAGATTCATTAACCCACCACGCTCGTCCAATGCGGGTTAGTGGGGGATGACAGTTGGTGGGTAAGCGAGATGGGATGACGTTATTTGTAGGTTGGCTGGAGTAGGGAGTAGTGGGCTGTATCACAACGGTCGAAAACTGTCCAGCACTGGACAGGATTGAGATGATGATGACGACTGTACACAAAGTATTGTCTGATGGTGAGTACGATGAGATTTTTTAATTATATTGTTATGACAATTTTACTGTATTTTATATGGATTTTGAAATCCAACATGTATATTAAAATGTGGATTTAATTACTTAAGAACTATTTTTAACTCATCTATTTAAAATATGTTATCGATAGTTTGTGAATTTAATGTTCATCTATGGCCAGTTTACTTGCGTACTATAGAAGTAGTTAAATTTTTAAAAGCATACCTTTGTTTGCCGAAACACCTTTTACCGAATGAAAAGTCAAGTCAAATAATATGTAACCACTTTTGACAGTAAATGACTCGTTTTAGAAGGAAATAAAGACTGTCCATTCTAATAGGTGTATAATTTTTTTGTATTCGACTGTATCTGTTTTTTATCTTTTAATCTTACTTTTTACTTTATTAAAAGGGTAAGTTTATCAAAGTAGTTAATTGATTGCTCTGTTCTTACTGGTGCTATTTAGTAAACTAATTAGTTGCCTTTTTTGTTAAAATTATTGTGTAAAATCAACTGACGAGTAGATTACAATGTTTTAATGTTTCATTGATTAATTTTGTTAAAAAGAAATGTTAGGGTGTTTGCTAGGTTAGACAGATAATAAAAAACAACGTATTTAAATTTTGTCGAAGAGTCTTTCGATAAACAAAGGTACAAAATTTTTACAACTAGTTTTTTTACCTTAGATATATCATCCTTAGTTTATTGTTAAGTTAATGAAACGATTAACAAATAATATTAAATTAATTTTATTGGCAGATGGATTTAACTCAACAATAGATTTCAATTTGAGGACAAATTTAAAAAAATATTCATTCGATAAAGTATCACATTATTTAAGTGACTTAAAATTCTCCCAATTTATCCCTCCAATAATTTGGAAGAGATCGTCGAATTTTCAAATACAGCTAATGTAGCAATTATTATTCAAGCTAATATTTATGAAAAGAAAAAATACTTTGTGCCTTTACCTCTAATCAGTAAACATTAAGTTTTATGTGCAATATATTATGATTTATTGTGTAATTTTATGAAAATACAAATAATTGTGACAATAAAACTATACCACCGGCCTATTTTTTATCCTTTTTATTTTTTATCACTTTTTGTTCCTATTGTCAGTCACCAGCTTATTACGTCCACAGATGGACACAGGCCTTCCTTATGGAAACAAACACTTGAGAAGTATGGGCCGTTACACCACCACGCTAGCCCAATGCGGGTTGGTGGGTAGAAATGGTTAGGTACCAACGGCTTAAACCTCCCGAAGCACGGAGGAGTTTGCGATCAGATAAAATTTCTGTCACCAAATTAATTAATTCTCAACAAGCCATCAAGGCTCAAGTATTCAAGCCAAACGAGGAGTTCGGTGGCGTAGAAGTCAGTGCGCTTTGGCTTCGATCGAAAACAAAGTTAACTTTGCCATGGTCAGGCCGTGGATGGGTGACCTAGACTTTGTCATCTCGAGCTCCTCCGTGCTTCGGAAGGCACGTTAAGCTGTTGGTCCCGGTCACATTTGTGACCGTTTCTACCCACCAACCCGCATTGGGCCAGCATGGTGGTGCTACGGCCCATACTTCTCATGCGTTTCTTCATGAGGAAGGCCTTTCCCAGCAGTGGGACGTATATACGGACGAAACAAGCCATTATGATTCAAATATACAACAAATTTTGACAACAAATTTTTCATTTGACAACAAAAAAAATTCTAAACAAATAACTTGTTGACATACCGAATTCACACAACCTTTATTGGTACATCACACGTATAAATATTTAGCAAACCCCGATATATCATATAGGCAAATTGAAATAAATAATCGCGACGGCAAACAAAGGTATGAATTATTCAGTTGTTCACTGGTGGAGAGTCAAAAATTGAAAATTTTCAGCAGACACACGTAAAAAACGTAAAAACGTAAAACAAGCCAGCGTAATTCGATTCATTTATGCAGTGGTCGTTTGGGTGCCGGGAAAACCCAGAAAACTTTATTTAAATGTTGATAAATGCTGTTTACTTCACTTTCCTGTATTGAAGTATCGTGTTATAAAATATTAGGTCCTTACCTATGAAATTGGTGTTTCTATGGAGATTTTGGGGATGTCTGCATTTTACATACTAACATTTTATCAGTTTTCTTCACAACGACAAATCCAGAGATAATAATATTTGGCATGTATCATTAGACAAGCTTTAGCAATATGTGTGTGAACACGCTTGATAAAAATTATTCATCGTTTTTATGTTAATGCAAATCAAATGATGTATTCGGGAGGCAGTTAAAAATAATTGTCTTTGTGTCTAATTTTAACACAATTAAACTTACAAAAAATTATCAAATTAAATAATACAAGATCAAATATGTGGTCTATTTTTAGAAGAGGCAATTATTTTATAAGAATGTTCTGAAACTTAATAGTTACGGACAAATTGCTAAGACAGAATAAAAATACCAATTTCATAGGTAAGGACCCAATACTTGCTGAGCCCGCGACTTGTCCGCAGTTACAATGGTGTTTTAATTATCCCACGGGGACCCTTTAATTTTCCGGGATAAAAAGTATCTAAGATGTTGACCAGGGATATAAAGTTTCCATGCAAAAGGTCCAGCCATTTCGGAGATTAGCCCGTAAAAACAAGCAGAAGAACAGACAGGAAACAAAAAAAAAATTTATTGGTATTTTCCCACTTTTTACACCCCCCTGACTTGGTTTCAAGCATTTTTTTTCTATGTACAGACATTCGATCGACCTCTACAATTTTATTATCTGTATAGATTTCAGACAATGACTGCAATGCAGTCATAAATATTATGTCATAGAATGTTCAAGTAACATTTTAAGTGTCTCTAAATTGGTATTTTTATATAATTAATATGATATAAATGAATAAATATCTTCAGACATTCACACCTATCAACAAGCCCCATTTTAAGCAACGAATGCTGCTTGTGTCACGGATACTAGATGACGTATAAAATATATTTCATAGATAAATACATATAAATAGTCTGAAAATATACAATTCATGATTATATGTATAAACATCTAAGACTGGAGAACAAACGCCTGTATTGTATTCATCACACAAACATTTGCCACCATCGAGGATCGACCCCAGAATCTACCGAGATGGCGCGACGGCGACTGCTTTGAGACCGGCGTCTTAAGGCGTCGCCATCTCGACAGGTTCTGCGTTCGATCCCCGGTGGGACAAATGTTTGAGTGATGAATTTTCAGGCATTTGTTCTCCAGTCTTGGATGTTTATATAAATATTTATATATATTCAGGATGTTTATATCTATTTATGTATTAAATATATTTGTCCGTCATCTAGTATCCGTAGCACAAGCAGCATTAGTTGTTTAAAATGGGACTAGTTTGATAGGTGTGAATGTTTGAAGATATTTATTTATTTATTACTACGGATTAAGAAACGCAAAGTATTACTTTATACCCGAAGAGTTGGCAGGGTTGTAACGTCGTTGGTTGTGTTCTCGTTGTTGTTTTAACTGATAATTATGTTAGGTCTCCATGTCCCAGGTGGCGAGCCTGTTGCCATTAACGTGAGGCAAGCGATATTCACTATGAACTGTTCAACTGTAACTGTATACACAGTATTTAACTTATTTCTCTTGACAGCTCGTTCTTCCACCTCGTCACCACTGCCATTTGTGGTTTAGCCACGAGACAAGGCCCCGTCCCCCGACACTGCTCGTTTAAATTAAAACATGTACGCCGAATACGAAATTTTTACACGACCTTTTAATTTGTACCGATCACGATCCCAAATTCGCAAGGGGTTGGTCTATAAACATATTTCAATTTGTATTTATTGTGACTTTACTAAAAAACTCAGAGTAAACAGAACTGGAGTAGCCTTTGTCTAACATTCCCCTCTGGCAAATGCACAAGCATCGGATGCTTGCACGTTTAATAAAACTAGTTGAGCCGCCATTTTGACAGCCATAACATACATTGTAAACGTTGCGGCGAACAGAGCTCCCGCAAAAATGCCTGCCTGTGCTGTTTTTTGTTGTAAAAATAAATAGAAAATATCGAGTATGCTAAAAGATGGTGTCACCTTTTACTTGTAATTATAATTTTTAAGATTTCATGATTATTTACTTCATTATTTCATGTTTTAGAATTCTACGATTTCAAATTTCGAGCGCTAGTCTCGTGGGGAGTGCGGCTGTGACGTTGTCAAAACGCACACCCCACGTGACTATTTCAAGCGTGTGTGTGCGTGAAATTTAAATTTGTGTGTCGAATTATGCGTGTGTGCATTTGTAAAAACGGCTGGCTTTGAGTGTAGTGGTAACCTCACCCCCCGCAAGAAATGGCAGAAAAAAATGTTTGAGAAATTGACTAATGGCTACTCCAGTTCTGTTTACTCTGAGGTTATGTCTCATTCTTGTCGGACTTGGGTAAATTTTGTATTGGCCTTGATCATTCTCCTTTCGCCTGATATGTTGTCCCCATATAACTGGTGGCGAGCCTGTTGCCATGCACCGGGCACAATCTGAAGCAAGCGATATTAACAATCAACCGTACTGAGTGTTATTCATTTTATCCCGCCGCGTGGTACAGGCGCTAGTTAGATAAAACCGTTAGTTTCGTAGCCCCTAGAACGAGTAGTGCCCGGTCCGTTCCAACTCAGCTACCGCTGTCTTCAATATAATCACGTTGTTTTTTTTTCTTTGAATATTGTGTTCCTAGTTCGTTACTCCTACGAAAACGGCATAGCAGAAAACTTTATTGTTGGGAATATTGCTATTTCATAATACTAGGAGTTTTGGATTGACTTTAAATTAATAAACATAACAACTTATCATCACGCCTCTTTCCCCAAAGGGGTAGTCTGTTAAATACCCACATTTCGCCAGATATGTTAGGTCCCCATGTAACAGGTGGCGAGCCTGTTGCCATGCACCGTGCAAAATGAGGCAAGCGACATTCACAATGAACTGTACCTACTTGTATTATTTAAACTCAGTGGTACAGGCGGTAGGATCGAACCCACGTTTCCCGCGGGCTCTCGAACGAGTAGTGCCCCGTCCGTCCCAACTCGGCTACAACTTATTATACCTATCAGTAAATCCCGGCTTTTTAAGCTTCAAAAGTTATTTATTAAAAGTAATGAGATTGTGGCGGAAAACAATAATAAGGTTTTCAAATACAGTGAAAGGTCTCTTAATAGAAAGCTTTCAGGTATTTTTATATAAATAAGATTTATTGTCTATTTAGCTATAACAAAATGTTCGGTGACCCGTATAGAGCAATTACAGTGTAAATAAAATTCCGGTAGGCAAAGTGAATTTGCGATGTTTTGGTAAAACGTCGTTTTCCTAAAGAGGGTATCTAATAATCGAATGTCAAGTATTAGAGAGTTAAAATGTCGCTTCCAAGAAGACTCCTGGCGATATCCCTGTAATTGGGGCACAGTGAACGTTAGGGGTAGTAGACTAACATGGATGGTAGATACATACATCACGCCTCTTTCCCCGAAGGTGCAGAGGTGTTAAACACCCATATTTCGCCAGATATGTTAGGTCCCCATGTAACAGGTGACGAGCCTGCCATGTACCAGGCACAATGTAAGGCAAATGATATTAACCTACACACACATATATAAGTTTTATTTAAACTCAGTGGTACAGGCGGTGGGATGGAGCCTGCGCTTCCCGCGGCCTCTCGAACGAATAGTGCCCGTGCGTCCCAACTCGGCTACCGCTGCCTTTTTACACATGTAAAAATCGCACCTGCAATTCCTTTAACCTCTTGGGGGAGTTCGCAAGTAATAGACGTTTCTATTGTGTCTGGTTTTCTGACAAGTGATAAGGATCAAAGTCTGCGGTGCTAACCTGAGATATAAGATATGAAGTTACACGTTACAGTATAGGTGCGAGTAAATTCACTGCTTCTCTTTCCCTCAAACGAAAGTACAGCAACGCAAGAATTGCATTGCGGTGAAAAAGATGTAAGGCAAGCACGCCATAGAAGCTCGGACGCGTAGTGGTTAGTAGTTGGCTTTTGATATCGAAGACAAAGCTACCTTCGTCGCCTGCCGGGTAGCGTCGTGGTGATACGGCATACTCCTTGTTGTGCACCTCTTTTATACTTAGTTTTAAGCTCTTTGGTATACGAATTTGACACCAAAATTCCAAGTGATTTTGTTATACTTTTTATTATTGATTTTCTTGTTTTTGGTTCGTTCGTACATGTACTCAATATATTTCATAATCAGGATTACAGTTCATTATCATTTCGTAGTTACTATTTTAGTCCGTTTCACTCCTCATGAGTTAGGTTCCACGAGGAAGGCCTGTGCCCAGCAGTGGGACGTATATAGGCTGAGGACGGAAAGCTAGCACGACGACAGAAACATAAGATTAAAAAAAAACGATTTTAGAAAAGAGAACATACGGCAGATTTACACTTCACTATGTCGCAAAATATGTTATACTTCTATATAGGTATACCTTGAGGGCGTTCAGACGAGGGTCGAATTGAAATCGTAAATTTCACACTTTATGACCACCACCTTTATGTAAAATTAAAAGACATTTTTCGGATGTTATTAAAGTTTATTATTCAGTTGTAGTAAAAACAATTTTACTGTTGAAATCTGTGAGTGCATTATTACGTGTGCTGATGGACATATTTGGAAACATTATTTTAAAAATATCTCTGTTTAATACATTGGAGGATGGTCACTTAATGTTTTCTGAGAATGATAATCAGTGATCGGAATAGGAAGAGCTATTTTATGTAAGTACTTGCCATATGATAGAATAGTATAGATATTATTTATTTATTTATTTTAACAACATTTAATTAAGGAATACAAAAACATACGGTGCATACATAAACTTTAAAAAGTTTTTCCGTACACCGACATTCGCGCGATCACTGTGCTGTGTCAAACAATTAATTATATTTATACAAGAATAATATAATCATTTAACATTTTCATTCCGTCATTGTACAAGAATATATCTTAATATTATTATTTATATTTCAAAAATCGAAATATAATTAAAACAAACAAACTATTAGTATAAATAACAAACTATTAAATACGATAAAATCTTAAACAAAATTACCAACACGAAATAATTTACTTATTGAAACAAAAAAATACCATTTTTATACTTATTGATAAAAGAATTATAATAAACGAGGAATATCCATATTAACATCAACATTTGCGGTCAATTAACCTAAAGAGCCTATTCCGATCACTGATGGTAATTCAAAGTATATTTAACGGCTCATGGTTTATATCAACAGTTATCATTTCAGTGAACTTTAGCATTAATTATATTATATAAATGAAATAAAGGAACTTCCTACCCTACCACCATACATTTTGAATCTTTTTTGGTCCACCAAAAACCTAAAGCGTGGGAGCGAGAAATCCTAATCAAGTACAAATCACCCGAGAGGAAAAGAGAAAGCAAATGAATGACAGGTACGTTTTTTCGAGTAGTAAGAGGCCATAGCGTCCCCGTTTGTTCTACGAGACGAACAAATGTGACATTTACCAAAACAATGGCTAAATTTTTTTTGTCATGTCTCCAAGGCGTTTATGTGTATCTTGTACATTCTAAATCCTACCCACTGTACTTCCTGTTAGAGCACCACATATGAACTTTACTCTAGCGAACTCCTTGCTGCACGAGCATCGATTTGAGGATGATGAGAAAAAAAAGAAATGAAGGTCCAATTTGGTAGCGGACGAATCGCAGCAGGAGAAGACGTGTCGTCGCGGCACTGCTGGATTCTATTCCCCGTCCTCAGCCTATATACGTCTCACTGCTGGTCACAGGAGTATGGGCCGTAACATCACCACGCTGGCCCAATGTGGGTTGGTGGATAGAAGCAGTCGCAATAGTAACCGGGACCAACGGCGTGCCTTCCGAAGCACGGAGGAGCTCGAGATCACAAAGTTTTGGTCACGCATCTGCGGCCTGACCATGGCGAAGGCAGCTCTGTGTTCAATCGAAAGCCAAAGCGTAATTACCACTACGCCACCGAGTTCCTCTTCTATGTATTTCTGTGGAACTCGTCGCTAGCTTCGTGTCGCTATCTACGGAGGGAATAACTATCATAGAAATAGAAACCAGCAGTAACACAACCACGCATCATGTGCTGCGGGTCGTCCGCAACTTGTACCTTTAAATTTAAAAAGAAGACTTCTTTAGAAAGAAATCTTTGGAAGACAAGAGATAGCTTAAAAAACATTGTACGTGACCACGGTGCGAAACGTTGGTCGTTTACGTGTCCTTTGTGGTAAAAGTGATGTTCAGACCCAATATGTTAAGCGATTTAATAAGTAGGATATAATATTTGATTTCTACTCCAAGTTGTTACTGGAAGTAGGTTTATAAGTAAACGGGGCTATAAGTATCAATTAGGCTTTTGAGAAATAAAACTCTGTTCAAGTTGTAAAAGTTATCATTAAATAATAAAGTTAGCATTAAATAATATAAATAATATAAAATAATAAAGTCAGCATTAAATAATAATAATAAATTAATAAAGTTATTTTAGTACATTATTAGTGCTTGTATTATTTCGTGGAACGGGCCAGCTGTACCGCTTCCGAGTCAAGTGCCCCGGAAACCCGGAAACTAGGGAGAACTGCTCGTCTGCCCCCTTTTTCTTGTCGGTTCACGGCTTACCCGTCTCGCTCTACTTCGCGGCTATAAAAAGAGACAGGTGAAGAAAAGAATGGAATAAAATTTTATTAGGTACACACATAAGAAGAAATTACATAAAAAAAATCAATCAAAAAATCACAGAGACAATTAAAGACAATACTCAAAGACACGAGTTCTGCTTTTCTTGCCTAGCATGTCGTAAAAGGCGACCAAGGGCGTGGTCAGATGAAAAATCATGAAAGAGTAGTAACAAGTGGCTAGCTCATCGCCTTTCACAATCACAGACCCAGTATGGATACTGGGTCTGTGATTGTGTAGGCGATGAACCCGTCTGACCAAACCCAATTTTTGTTTGGCTAAATGTGGTCTTACGCAACACAGTGCTCCTTGGACTCTGCCGACCCTTTATGGGATTACGGGTGTGATTGTATGTATGCATGTATGTATATTGAAATAACAAAAATACAGGTAAGGGTAACTGAAAAGGAGTCGCACTCAGCATATGTCGGCCGTAGAACACCGCGACGCTGGTCTTCCGTGGCCACCTTGAAAGTAGACGACCGCTCGTAGACCGTAACGTAAAATAACTCAATTTTCAATTTCAATTTCAATTTCTTTATTGCAATCATGTTAGTACATTTGGTCTTAAATATAGTTACAGTTCGAACATGAACCCTGCTAGGGCACTGCAATCTTAGGTAGGTAATACATAGGTACTTAAAACATAAAACTTAACACGAACACTTAAAACGGCCTTAAAAATTTTTTTTTCTCAAAAATAAATTTATTTCATAGAAGAAGAATATTAGAAGTTCATTATGGGTAACATTTGAAACTACTTACTTAGATGCAAAATAAACAAAAAGAAAAAAATATTAAATTTCATTTCCGTGATATTTTATTATGAATTCAAAAAAGAATTTATGAGAGATCTTTAGAGAGAATATTATTATTATTTTTTTAATGTACATTATATTATTCATTTAAATATTCTGGTAACGAATAATAACATTGTTCTATTAAATATTTTTTAAATTTTATTCTAAATCTATTTATGTTACTTTCATTTTTTATGTCCGTAGGTATATTATTATAAATTTTTACACACATTGCAAACGGACCTGATTTGAGCATGTTAAGTTTTGTGTTGGGTGCTGCTAATTTAGTTTGGGGGCGCAAATTTTGAGGGCGAGTATATTCGGGAAACATGCTAAGGTTATTTTTTACAAAAATACTAATTTCTAGAATGTATATACACGTGAGAGTTAATATTTTTTCTTGCACGAAGTAAGGTCGGCAGCTTGTCATTTGACTTATGTTCATTATTATTCGTATGCATTTTTTCTGTAGTATGAATAATTTGGTTGTGTCTACACTGTTTCCCCAAAGTACTATGCCATACTGAAGCCAAGAGTGTGCATACGCATAGTAGGCACATTTCGCCATTTTTTTATTTGTGGCTCTTTTTAATTGATAAAGTGCAAAAGTGAATTTTGACCATTTGGAGGATATTTTTTTTATATGATCTTTCCAATTAATGCTGGAATCGATTACTATGCCCAATAATGAGTGTGAATTTACATTATCTATTTTAGTTTTATTATATTCATAATTTATTGTTAGGGGGCTCTTTTGATATGGCTTACACTGCAAAATTTTGTGTAAATTTGGTGTAGTGGTTAGTACGCTTTGGCTTTCGATATCGAAAACAAAGCTACCTTCACCATGGTCAGGCTGTGGATGGGTGACCAAAATCTTGTGATCTTGAATTAATAAATAATTCAATTATTTATTTTGAGGGAAACAAACAATTACATTAAAACTTAAAGGATAAAACACAATAACAAATACATAAATCAGTGAAGTTTCCACAGATAATAATAAACAGACGTAAATCTTAATCTTATGTAAAATGAATAAAAGTAATAACAATAATATATATTAATTCTACCAAATAAATAATAATAAATATACTAATTAATAGAAGATTATAAACTTAACTTTAACTGCGTCATTAATTAAATTCCTAATTTGTAATTTATAGTGATGCAAATTATAATTAAAAATATCTAAGACAAAAAATGAATTATTGTAATCTCTACAAGATCTACAAGATTATCCTTTCATTTAGTCCTGGCTTCACTCCGTCACAGTAGTGTCTATATACTACATACTGTACATCGCGTGTGGTCCCGTTATTGCAACCTTTGTTAAGACCTCTGCCTACAAAAACAAAAAGGCGTGATATCTAAGTTGATTTATTCTCTCAACTTTAAACATGGTGATAAAAATTGCTTGCGAGTACGTAACTAAGGAATTCCCTCCATAAAATGTTAACTCCCAGCCGTTCCTCAAATCGTAAAACATTCTCCAAGTGGGGCGAAAAATTGGTATCCGTAATGAAAGGGTGAATAATGGAAACGCCTTTATAACGAAGTGAATATGACCGTTATTTTAACATTAATTACGATAATAATTCAATGTAATTAAAATGGAAATCTTTTGTGAGGTCCGGGAATCTGTTTTTCAACTGAATTGTTTCGTAATTCTAATTAAAAGCGTGTGTTATTTAAAGGTTTGGACATGAGTCGGAGTCGTAGTCTCTTTAGAGTAATGTTAGAGGAAGCTTGAAGAGCCAATGGCTTAGGTTAAAAGCAATAGGTTAGTATGGTTCGGACATGTGATAACGAGCTGGAATGAGTGTCACAAAACGAAGAATGTTACGTATGGTGATCCTAGAATGAGAGGAAGTCCTAAAAATAAACTACGCACTGAATGTGTGCAGGATTGTACACGTTTTTGCTACTATTTTTTTTTATATATTATTGACGTATCTTTTCTTGAACTCGACACGGTCTTTTTTATTTCTTAGTTTTTCCTAATATTGGCTCCTAGTTTTGACGACTTCCGTGGTCGAGTCTGTACGCCGGTCTCAAGGCGTCGCCATCTCGAGAGGTTCTGGTTCGATCCCCGGTGAGGGCAAAAGTTTGTGTGATGAATTCAGGCATTTGTTCTCCAGTCTTGGATGTTTATATGTGTATTGCATATTTTCTGAATATATATTTATCTATTTAATATATTTATCCGTAACACAAGCAGCATGAGTTGCTTAAAATGGGTCTAGTTGATAGATGTGAATGTGTGAAGATATTTATTTATTTATTTATAATTAACGTATTAAGGCCCACTACACATATTAAGGTCTTACCTATGAAATTGCCGTTGTTTTTCTCTTAGTGTTTTGTATGTTACTATAAAGTTTCAGAGTATTCTTAAAAAATAATTACCTCCTCTAAAAATAGGCCATATTTTTGAGCTCCCTTGATTTGTTTTGATAATTTGTTGTATGTTTAATTGTGTTAAAATTGGACACGGAGACAACTCTTTTTAAGTGCCTCCCGAATACATCATTTTATTTGCATTCACTTAAAAACGATAAATAATTGTTATGAAGTGTGATATTACACATATTACTAAAGCTTGTCTAATGATAGATGCCAAATATTATTATCTTTGGATTTGTCGTTGTGAAGAAAACCGAAAATATGTTAGTATGGAAAATGCAGAGTTCCCCAAAATCTCCATACAAAACGGCAATTTCATAGGTAAAGACCTATTATTTGCCCCTGGGTTAGGTGCTAACTATCGACCGCGCAAATGGGCCTTACAGTCCACTCCCTCAAAAAACGGATTTCGGTTTGTTTCGGTTTTAGGAAAACCTGCTGAAACTAAGCTGCGTTCAGGCGTTTTCGTGTTGTGATCGATATGTTGGGCGTGTTGATTTACACATTCTTGATTTCCACTTAATCACCAGAGAAGACTTTTTGTCGCGCCCACGTTGTTAAGCATAATTACATGCTTGTGTTTGTAGTTCTTCATCATTCATGATTCATTTTGAATTTAATATAAATTTATTAAATTCCTGGTAGTTTTTGTGAGTAGTGTTTGGTTTTTGGCAGTTTTTGTGGAGGAGCTCGGTGGCGTAGTGGTCAGTGCGCTTTGGCTTCGATCGAAAACAAAGCTACCTTCACCATGGTCAGGCCGTGGATGGGTGACCAAGACTTTGTGATCTCGAGCTCCTCCGCGCTTCGGAAGGCACGTTAAGCCGTTGGTCCCGGTCGTATTTGTGACCGTTTCAACCCACCAACCCGCATTGGGCCAGCGTGGTGGTGTTACGGCCCATACTCCTCATGTGTTTCTCCATGAGGAAGGCCTGTCCCAGCAGTGGGACGTATATACGAGTAAGCTGATGACGTCACGAGTTTTTGTGAACGGATGGCGTAATTTTTCTCTTTCACGAAATATTGTAAAATGTTTTGACATTCATAAACATGCACTAAGACCAATCTCAACTGAATAAATGCTTTTGATTTTTTTCTTTAATTCGTTAAATGGCAGAAAAGTAGTGTAGGGTAGAAAAGTAGTAAAAATAAACAAAGAATTCAATATACTAGATTAATACATAGACTTTAGTAGAATTTATAAAAAAAAGACGTTTTTGTTTTTTCCTCGAAACCGTTGCCGAAATTCGATTTCGTTTTCGTGAAGACCAGTTTCGGTCGGACACTATTTCGTTCACCCATTCATGCTTTGTTTCATTCATGATTTGTTTTTAGCATCGAAGCGTTCACTACGTGTTTTTTTTAATGACAGTTACCTGTCTTGGCCTTCAAACTCACCTGATGGTAAGTGACGATAAGGCCGAAGGCGGAAGCGAGCTTCACCTGTAATTCTCAACAACTGAGGAACTGGCTATCTTACCTCTGATTGCCGGAACACAACAATGCTTATAACAATGTTATTGTAGCGACAAATTTAGGTAAGACGGTGGTAGCTAGCCAGGCGGGCTTAGAAGCCCTTCCACCAACCAAACCTAGCAGGAAAATTCCTGCACCGTGGGGAATCGAACCCCGAACCTCCCGATCTACACTCCGTGGTGTCAAATATGGACCAGAGAGGCGTTTTAACTCCCCAAAAAGTTAGTTTGTATCAAATACATTCTCATTGCGTAAAATACGACGGTATAACCATTCCATTCCCGAGAAAAATCAATTCAGTACAGTACACACGATCTGTAAGCAATCTGTTCTTGTCACTTTGACATTTCCATTTACTAGATAAAATACAGTGACAAGGACTCGTCTTGCAGCCGAATCGAACTTAACTGCCTTAGTAATAAGATTACAATTGCCACGCTCCTTAATTTGTCGTTTGGCTAGAATAAGCCGGTCTAGTTTAAGGGTAGGAGGTAGGGTATCTTTTTTGGAAGTGGTGTTTTTGAAACAAAATTATGATTAAAATTTTAATTTTGAAATGTACCAACAATTTCAAACGAAAATCAAATATTTTGACAAAACTACTTTCGCCATGGTCAGGCCGTGAATGGGTGGACACGAACAGTGTGCCACCGTTTAACAGTTTGGCACAATACATGTAATGGCCGTTTTTTGAATGGAGAATAATGTTGTTACCTGCTCAATTACGTATATGTATATGTGCCACCAGTGATGTAGCACATGAGCTGTCAAAACTATAAGTTTTGTTCTGAAAATTATCGATATCGTTATGTCGATATCGATAATTTTCAGAACAAAACTTATAGTTTTGACAGCTCATGTGCTACATCACTGGTGGCACATGTAATGGCGGTTAGGCCACCCATAACGTCTGACATGATCTTCATGATCTTGATCTCAATGATCTGTACATAATTTTCCTTGGAAACGTACATATAAACGTCGCAAGTGCAATAGACAGTTGGAATCGAAATAATGTCACAGTGGGTCAAAACTGCCTTCTCGGTAGTACATTGATTCACTGTTTATTGTTCAGGACGGTAGTGCTGAGTAATTCGCTGTGCAATTTATAAAAAAATAATGAGTCCTTTCGTGGGGGCACATTGGGTTCAGGCGAAGCAATTCTCCGAATCATTACCACAGTGGCCAGCGGTAACCGAGTCGGGACGGGGCACTACTCGTTCGAGATGCCGCGAGACTCGAAGGTACTACCCCGCCTGTATCAATGAACTGAGTTTTTTTTTCCTCAGACATTCACACCTATCAACTAGTCCCATTTAAAGCAACGAAATGCTGCTTGTGTTACTAGATGACGGACAAATATATTTAATAGATAAATACATATAATTATTCAGAATATACATAATAAAATACATATATAATGAGCATCCAAGACTGGAGAACCAATGTCTGAAAATTCATCACCCAAATACTTGCCTCCACTGGGGAGCGAACCCAGGACCTCTCGAGATGGCGACGCCTTGAGACCGGCGTACAGACCACTCGGCCACGGAGGTGAAATAAAAACTTATGTACAGTTGATTGGGAATATTGCTTTCCTCATATTGTGCCGTGCATGGCAACATGTTCACCAAGAGCTGTGATGATATGATATACGATATTACCAGGGCGTCCTGGAGGTTCCTAGGGAAGTCGGGCAAGGCAAATATTGTGTCCTTACCTATGAAATTGGTATTTTTATTCAGTCTTAGCAATTTTTCCGTAACTATTAAGATTCAGAGTATTCCTAAAAAATAATTACCTCGTCCAAAAATAGACTATATTTTGAGCTCTTTTGATTTGTTTTGATAATTTGTTGTAAGTTTAATTGTGTTAAAATTGGACACGGAGACAACTCTTTTTAAGTGCCTCCCGAATACATAATTTTATTTGCATTCACTTAAAAACGATAAATAATTTTTATGAAGTGTGATATTACACATATTACTAAAGCTTGTCTAATGATACATGCCAAATATTTTTATCTTTGGATTTGTCGTTGTGAAGAAAACTGAAAAAATTTTAGTATGGAAAATGCAGAATTCCGCAAAATCTCCATACAAAACGATAATTTCATAGGTAAGGACCTAATACTCGGGCGATCATAAGAAGGTAGGATGTTAAATGGTATCGTCCTCAGCCTACATACGTCCCACTGCTGGGCAGAGGCCTTCTCATGGTGAAACACTTAAGGAGTATGGGTTGGTGGGGGTAACGGTTGCAATAGCAACCAGGACCAACGGCTTAACGTGCCTTCCGAAGCACGGTGGAGTTCGAGATCACTTAGTTTTGGTCACCCATCCAAGGCCCGACCGTAGTCAGGGTAGCTTTGTGTTTGATATTGAAAGCCTACCACTACGCAGCCGAGCTCCTCAAATGCTAAAATGGTATACTGAGACAGAATTAACTGTGAAACAAAATTTAAATGTAAAGCACAGCTGATTTGCATAAAACAGTTAAGATGCTTCGAAGTGCAGAGCGAAAGCTCAAATAATATATAATTTGTACGCGCCTGCAAGCTATAGCGGAATTTGTGGCAATTACGATATCATTCTGGTTTTCTATTAAAAGCGTGCTTGCCACATCGAAAAAGGCAGCGATAGCAAGTTGGAATCACGTCTCGGTCGCCACTATAATCCCTATTTGCTCCGAATAAATGTGGTTTTAGAGCTACGTCGCCGCGCCGGCGAGATTTCCATATATTTTGACGTATAAACGCTCGCGCGTAGTGTGAAACGCTACTACTATCTCGTGTAAAGCGCGCGTGTGGCCGGCGCTGGCGGCCAGCGTAGCTACGAAACATCCCTAAAAAAATAAGTACAGTGTCTAAGTGAGGAGCTCGGTAGCGCAAATTCGTACGCTTTGGATTTCAATATTGAAAACCAAGCTATTTTCGCCATGGTCAGACCTTGGATGGGTGACCAAAATTAGGTGACCTCGAGTTCCTCCGTGCTTTGGAAGGCCCGGTCATAATTGAAATCGTTTCTCTCCAGCAATCCGCGTTTTGCCGTATATTGTGTACGATGCAACGGCTCATCCCCTGTTACATAGGATGTACAGTCACGACCATAAATAATAGGTTGGGGAAAAAGTTTCTTCGCATTTTTTAAGAAAATTCAAAACATTTTTTTATATACTTTATTTACATTTAACTAAAGTATGTAGGTACCATTTTGTTCGATAACTTTTTGCCATCTTGTAGGTAGGGACATGATCCCATTGCTATAGAAATTTTGGGACTTCTGGTCAAAATACCGCGACAAGTGGTTTTGGCAGTCCTCTCGTGATGTTAACCTGACACTGCCTAAAGAATTCTGAAGAGACCGAAACAGGTGGAAATCTGAAGGTGCAAGGTCAGGACTATACGGCGGATGCATTAACAACTCCCAGCCAAACTCTCTTAATTTTTGCTGAGTGGCTAAAGATGTGTGAGGTCTAGCGTTATCATGATGAAAAACCACACCCCTTCTGTTAATTAATTCCGGCCGCTTTCTCTCGACTTCTTGCTTTAATCTCATCAGTTGTTCGCAGTAGAGTTCAGAATCGATAGTCCTGCCTGGTGGTAACAGCTCATAATGAATAATGCCCTTCCAATCCCACCACACACACAGCATCACCTTGTTGCGAGTTAACCCGGGTTTCGCCACAGTCTGTGAAGCCTGACCGGCCTTTGACCACGACCTTTTCGCACGTTCTTGTCGTACGTGATCCACTTTTCATCACCAGTTATCAGCTTCTTCAAAAATGGTTCGGTTACATTACGTCGTAATAAAGAATCACAAATGAGTACACGGTTCATTAGGTTTCTTTCAGTGAGCTCGTGAGGTACCCAAATGTCGAGCTTTTTTGTGTACCCAGTTTTTTTCAAATGCGCCAAAACTGTTTTGTGGTCAATTCCCAGTTCTTCAGCTACGTCGTAACTACTGACATGCCGATCTTGCTCCACTTTTTCAAAAATGGCATCCATTTTATCTGTAATAGGGCGACCAGAGCGACGTGCATCTTTGACATCAAAATTTTGCGGATTGAAAACGCTTAAACCAAATTTGTGCTACTCTCACAGACACTGCACTAGGTCCATAAACATCGCAATTTTTTTTCGCGGCTTGCGTTGCATTTTTACCTTTTTTGTAGTAAAATTTTAAAATGTATCGAATTTCTTCATTAGATTCACTCATCTTGGCGGTTCGAAAAACAAATGAAAATCACACATTTCCCTAATTTGAATTTGGAATTATGTTCTTTAAAATTTAAACTTTCAATGATACCAAAACCACCCAGATACAAATAGTATAGCCAAAGAGATTTTATTACAAGTTTATACATACTATAATGCGAAAAGACTTTTTCCCCAACCTAATATGTTATCATTTTAGTACTTTGTCATATTGACATTATAATAATAATTTTCATTTATTAGCTAGAAATGTGGTACAAAAAGGTCTTATAATATTTAATCCGCCTCAAACATTTCACCAGAAACTGGCATACAAATGTATACATTGTTATTAGTGTTACAGTATTAAAAATTGTATAAGTCAGTAATGGCTCGAGAATTTTCAAATTACTTACAAAAAAAAATAAAAGTATCTGGACATTAGAGGAATGTCAAATATATTTTCTAGTCAATTCTCTAGAAAACAAGTCACTATTCAATCAAACTTACATTGCTCTTATCTAGAGCCACAACAGCAACCTTTGCCCGTGAATTCCGCGTAGAATAGTTACTTTGAAATAGTGTGATGGTATGTAGCCTATAGCCTTCCTCAATAAATAGGCTATTCAACACTGAAATATTACAGTAGCTTCAATTGGTGAAATTGAAAATTTACTACTACTCTATTATTAGAAGCAAAGTTCATAGTGGCGTAAATTTGTCCTTAATTTTTCTCGGAGGCGTTATTAAAATTTTTAACATTCACCCGCATGGCACCCGTTCCCATGGGAATATCGGGATAAAGTAGCTAGACTATCTGTGTAAAATTTCGGTTAAATTGGTTCAGTAGTTTTGAAGTGAAAGCGAGACAGACAGACAGTATCTTTCGCATTTATAATATCAGTATGGATAGTATAGAATAAAACATAGAAAATGTGACACAGTACTAAAGTTGTAACGAGGCGCCATAGCTATATTAGCGCCTCGTTGCTGTCATTGCGCTCTTCTCTGGCCATTTTTCTCTTGGTTTCCGATTTTAAATTTGCTGTCTGTCTCTTTTTATTTGTTTTGTTCTCGAAGCTCATTCTTACGAGAGTCAGTGCGTAGAGCGGTTGACTCCCTTCTAACAATAATTGTAAATTATTTATATAGTGAATCAATTTTATAAGCTGAGACAAAGTTATAACAAACCAAATTATCAGTTCTTAATTTAAAACAAAGACTATACGTTTTCTCTAAGGCACTATTGTAAGTAGCCCTACCCATTCTATAATATATTTAAGTGTTAAATGTGAAATTGTTTTGTGTTCAGTGTAATTCACCTTTTTTAATAATTGTTTCAGTTGTGCCTTAAATCTTTCATATAAATATACGATACCAAGTGACGACCCAACTGCATTTCAATTATTTCCGGTTTCACCCTGTCACAAAGTGATGAGCTACAGTGCCAGACCGCTTGTAACTTAAAATTCTTTAGGTATTGGACATCCTGTATCAATACAAAGATTTAGCATAAATATTGCGCAGGTGTTACAAATAAAAACGGTCTGCATCTCACTTGGGTTGCGTAATGTTTTATTTTATGGATTTAGGGTTTATGGCCAGTACTACGGCATTTAGATTTATAAGGGATGAAGGGATGGGCTACAATGAGCTGAGCTGTAGCTCAAAAAAAGTTTCATATTCCTACTGTTGGATATACAATAGGCTAGTTGACTCATATATTGGGTCCTTACCTATGAAATTGGTCTTTTTTCTCTCTCTTAGTATTTTGTCTGTAACTATTAAGATTCAGAGTATTCCTAAAAAATTATTACCTCGTCTAAATATGGACTATATTTTTGAGCTCTTTGGATTTGTTTTGATAATTTGTTGTAAGTTTAATTGTGTTAAAATTGGACACGGATACAACTCATTTTAAGTGCCTCCCGAATACATCATTTTATTTGCATTCACTTAAAAACGATAAGTATTTTTTTAAGAAGTGTGATATTACACATATTACTAAAGCTTGTCTCATGATAGATGCCAAATATTATTTAATATCTTTGGATTTGTCGTTGTGAAGAAAACTGAAAAAATTTGAGTATGGAAAATGCAGAATTCCCCAAAATCTCCATACAAAACACCAATTTCATAGGTAAGGACCTAATATAAAATAATGAAAATAATGTGTCATTCATATAGTATTTAGTACAAGGGTCCGAAACATACTATGTTCGATAAATATAAATAAGGGATTGCTGTTGAAATTCAATTTGAATATGATATTTCTATTTTTTTTTCTTCTCCCAAAACACTATCGACCATGTTCGTGAAAGTAGTTGAGTAACGCTTCATGTAAACAATTACTACGCATGGTCAAAATCCGCCAAACGCCAGTCGCAACCAATCAAGAATTGAATTGTTTACAATAAGATGACTTTACGACACAGATAATTCATAAACCACCAGGACCGAAGGCGTTTTTGACATTTAAGCAAAAACATAATTTATAACTTAAAATTGATTGTGGTAAAGTATGCTTCAGAAAAAACTGTATTATTTTTAATGGTGATGGCTATCAGTAATTTATCATTTGGGGCTAGGGCTTGGGCTGGCTACATGGAGAAGTACATGCTGAGGAGAATGAGCCTCAAAACAGTGCTGTACCATTAAAGATGAAAGTTAAAGTTTCCTTGACATAAGAGTCCTTAAGTGTTCATATATGTATATCAGTATATATATCTATATAAATATATGTATATTTGTATTTAAGTATTATATTTATTCATGGTGTACACACAACATTTTCGTTTCTTGCCATATCGCAGGTGGGCTGGGAGACATTTCTGTTAGGAATAGGCCACACCCTAATTTGACGTTTCGTTGTCATATTTTTCTGTCTGAATAAATTAAATAAATAAATAATAGATTGGTGGGTAGAAATAATTGGTATAGCAACCAGGATCAGCTTGACGTGCCTTTTGTTAGGAGAAACTCGAGATCAAAAAGTTAAGACAGTGTTTAAATTGTTAAGTTTAATTATATAATTTAAGGCAACAATAGCTGAAAGGGAACAATGTTATACGACTCCAAAGAGGCCACTGTTTCAATCTTTGTCTCTGCCACTGAGTATGAATAAAGCAAAATCTTTATTTAACTAAATCTAAATCTAATAATATCTTTATTTAACTTGATACTTAAAATCGTCAACATTTTACATTATCTATATATTCATATAATAAAACTGTAGATGTTTAATATCTGTACATAGAAAAAATATATATATAGAGATATACTTAGATATATTCCGGAATTATATTCCGGGAAATTAAAAGGTTCCCGTGGGTAGTTAAAAAACCATAGTAACTACGGAAAACGTTGCGGGCAACAGTCAGTCTTATTCTGACTACAAGAATGATAATAAGAGTTTACAGTCACTGTGCCTCATTGGGCACTGGAACATACCTAGATACATTTTCCTACCGCTTGTCAGGAAAAAACTCAAGAATTTTCAAACAATGTTAGGAGTGTATCATCAATCATCATCATACACGCCACCGCTCTCGATCTTGGGCCATCAAAATGCTTGGATGGTTGTTCGTGTTTATCAAGAGAAACATTTCACTAAAATTATTTATATTGGGTCCTTACCTATGAAATTGGTGTTTTATTCTGTCTTAGCAATTTGTCCGTATCTATTAAGTTTCAGAACATTCTTCTAAAATAATTGCCTCTTCTAAAAATAGACCATATATTTGAGCTCGTATTATTTAATTCGATAATTTTTTGTAAGTTTAATTGTGTTAAATTATTTTTAACTGCCTCCCGAATACATCATTTGATTTGCATTAACATAAAAACGATGAATAATTTTTATCAAGCGTGTTCACACACATATTGCTAAAGCTTGTCTAATGATACATGCCAAATATTATTATCTCTGGATTTGTCGTTGTGAAGAAAACTGATAAAATGTTAGTATGTAAAATGCAGACATCCCCAAAATCTCCATACAAAACACCAATTTCATAGGTAAGGACCTAATATCATGTGCTGCAGCTCAAGACAATCTATCGACCACGCAACAACCCTAAATCACAAGAACGAACGGACGTGCTTACTTGGGCTATCATATTGATTCTAACGGCTGCGGTCCGGTCATATATAATAATAATATATGGCGTAGACATAGAGATATAGCTGAGGTATAACCAGTATGTACCGCTGAGTTTGAATAAAACTAATAAAAGGTCGGTCGGGGAAGTTGATGTGGTTCCTGTCATTTAGGGAATTGAACATTTCAGGGGTGTTAACATCTTTGCCTTCCTTTTGGGGATATAAGCGTGACGTTTATAAAATAATATTGATATCGTGCTCATGATTTGTAGTACTGGTGCCTTCAGGGTTCACAGGATTATTCTCATATTCTGTCTCTTCTATTTAATATCATGCATAACCCATCTTATCCCTCATATCTTCGCGAGCGCTTCCAGTATGCTCGTCCAAAAGATGCTCCTTGCAGATCGCAACTCCGCTCCCTGCTTAGGTTGCCATCTCAATCATTTCTGAACTTCTCTCATTTCTGAACTCTGACTTCTTTCTGAACTCGTTCACAGTTCGCGCGGTTAATCTCTGGAACTCACTGCCTCCTTCAGTGCGCGATTGTCAAACAATGCTTTTTAAAAAACGACTAAAGGAACACTATATCTTCAATGTAGCTTCTATTTTATCCGGTTCATTTATTGTATGTTTATGTAGTCTATGTAGTTTATGTATATATGTGTGTATTTACATAATAGTATGTATTATTATTATGTATTTTATTTATATTTAGGTTTATATTTAATTTGTACACGCGACTCAGCTTTTTTTTGTCAGCATTTCTCCTATAGCAAGCAGGTGGGTTGTTAGACATTTCTATTAGAAATAAGCCCTACCTTTTGTACTTTTGTCTTTTAATGTTCTCCTGTTCTGTGTTTTGTGTACAATAAATTGTTACATAAAATAAATAAATAAATAAAGTAGGTAATAAAATTTTTTTTGGTAAATTCTCTGAGGAGGCACTCAACCTTAGCAGACCTCAACTGAAAATACTGACTAGAACCCTCACCGGGCATTGCAAGCTCAACAAACACCTACACGTCCTCGGACTAGGTGACACTACGACTTGCAGATTTTGTCACGCAAAGGAGGAAACACCCATACACATCTTTTGTGAATGTGAGCTCCTGCACTACTACAGGAGCCGGCACTTCGGAGGCCACCTAGTCTCTCCTGAAGAGATGAAAACCTCCTCCCCTGGGGCCATCGTTGACTACATGATCAGCGTGGGAGTTGGGGAAGTGCTGTAAGCAGGTAGGGGCAGTCACAATAGATCTTTTCAGGTCGCAGTGATGTTGCCAGGGCCTCGCTGGCCCTGGTCACCCCTAACAAACAAACAAAAAATATAAACCTTGTACGACTCCATGGTATGAACATTAAATGAGGAGGGAGAAGCACCATGCCACTGAAAGTTATGGATTTGAAAGTGGATGGGCGTGTAGCGAGAGGAAGACCGAAGAAAAGGTGGATTGATTGTGTGAATGATGATATTATGTGGGAGGTGAGTGTTGACTTTGCGAGTGATAGGAGAGAGTGGAAGAAGTCAATACATTTAGTTACATCTTTCCATAGAAATGATCTGGAGACCGCACACGGTAGCTATAATGTATATTTTTACATTTTCGAATCTTACGGATGCTACGACAATTGAAAGCAGACTCAGGAAGCAAGTATATAAGTATATGTTAAGACAATCGAAAGCTATACATCTCGAGTAATTTACATTAATTTAAATAGCTGCTGTCTGTGAACTCCTTTAGTCGAGTACACGTTTTCCAAATTTTTATCGCGAGTCTGATTCCCAATTAAACCTAGTTAAAAATAATTCACCAAAATCCTACAAGGCTTCACGACAAAACATGTGGTCTCACAATTTACGTGTTTAATCTTAAGGGACCAGCTTGTTTATTGTATATTAAATTAATTTTGCCCGTGCGACGCTGGTTGCTTGGCATCTCTCCAGAAATGCAGCAAATAGTAAAGATAGGCTTTGCTTATGAAGTTAAAGTTAGCTTGAAGATTTTTAAGGATCAGCGTCGTCTTCAGCCTATATACGTCTAACTGCAACTGCTGCGCTGGCCCAATTCGGATTGGTGGGTAAAAACGGTAGTAATAGCGACCGGGACCAACGGCTTAACGTGCCTTCCGAAGCACGGAGCATGGCGAAGGTATCAAAATCGATATCGATTGTTTTCGATATCAAAATCCAAAGCGTTTTTACCACTACACCACTGAGCTTTTGGGGATGCAATATTTTAATGTTTGATTGCCATCACAGTATATTTCCTAATTTTATTAAGCCTGATGGTTGTTGTAAGATAAAACGCATTTGGTGGATCTGCTCATAGCATCTTGTCACTCACCCGTTGCCAAAACTGTAAACATCAAGAGAAATCGTTATATTAATTTGTAATTTTCTTTTGTTTATTTTTTTTATTCTGACAGTGTTTTAATTTTTATTTGTAAGTGTTAAATTTTTTTTTTTTTCTATTTATTTGGGTCAAGAAACAATGTACTGTAAAATAAAAAATGTGTGTTCGCAATAGGTGTTCGCAAAAAATATATGTTTCTATTGTGCTAATTTTTTGACCATTGAAAGGCTAATAGTTCTAACAATAAAATAATTTATTTTAAAACAAATTTGATAGTTTGGAAACAAAAATCCACGTGATGTTTAGTGGCGCCTAAAATACTCAATAAATCCTCTTTGAAAAGGCACGACTAGCAGGGCACAACGGTGTGTTAGTCCCAACACTGATGTACGGGAGTGAATGTTGGGTATGGGAGAACAGACACGTGAGTAGAATAAATGCGGTAGAAATGTGAGCTTTGAGAAGCATGGCTGGCATAAGAAGGAAGTGGTTTGAAAGAGGATGTAGTGTGCTAAGATGGTTTGGACATGTGGAAAGCATGGATGAAAATAGATTGACTAAAGAATAGAATAGAATTTTATTTGCTTTATATATGGTTTGGTGGTGGTGTGGTTTTATATATGAATCGGGTGAGAGTGGAGATACGGGACGAGGCAGACCTAGGCAAACGTTCCCCGATCATGTTAAAGACGTTCTTGACAAGGGCCAGGTCAAAAGTACCCGAAATCGCCGAGCATCCTCATGCATGTAATGAGAGTTGATGAAGCGAAAGAAATAGGCAAGGATCGTAGCAAGTGGAAGGATGTAATCTCTGTAAAAAAAATCATTATTTCATAGGCCAAGCTTGGATCTTAAAATAGTCAAAATTGTACATATCTTACGAACAATAAGAGTAGAAAAAACAAATTTTTAATTTTCATTACAGGGAGTTATGTACATCCACAGCAGCGCTTTCACTGTGGTTGTAAATTGATACAAACGGCCGGATTCCGAGAGTAAGGCTTTTCGTGAGAAGAACCTGGCAAAAAACTCATGAGCCACTTTTTTTGAAGACAGAAAATGCGTCATTATTTCGACCAGAAAGGTATACTGATGTGTTTTTAAAGCTGCCGTGCAATTCATGAACGCAGGTAAGCAAGTGAACAGTTTTGAGAAAAGCGCGGTCAAAGCTGTAATTTTATTTCTGGGTGCCTAGAAGAAGTTACACAGAAAATTTAAAAAATGAATATTATAGGCTTAAAGAGCAAAGCTCGAAAGCCATCTTGATCTTGGGTTTTGCTATTTGTGTAATATTCTGCGTACAAAATACGTAAAAACTGTTTATATTATGGCTCTACTTAGTTTTCACTGAAGACATACTACTCATGAATGCATTATGATTGTCACTTACCGCGTTCATCGGTTGTCTGTACTTACGACACATATTTTAAATAGTTCGATGTATCTTTTTATATTACACCATAATATAATGCACCGTCTGTTCATACCATGATAGCCTTTTCTCTCAATTTCTCTATCACTGGAGCAACTTTCAGGCATCCCTTGACCTACTCATTACTCACTCTATCAACCCTCGTTCATCTTAACATAGGCATTTCGGCCGCATGCAATCTATTTGTATTATTTATTTATCTTTTGTTATCTATTGACTAATTTATTTTCATCTATTTCGAGAAGAGAGAATGAGCATGAAACGAGATGAGTTATGAATATGAGAGTGGATGGTAATGCAGGGAGAGGAAGACCGAAGAAGAGATGGATAGATTGTGTGAATGAGGACATGGCTAGAATGGAAGTGAATGTTGTCATGGCGCGTGGTAGGGGAGAGTAGAGGAGAAAGACTCGTTGCGCCGACCCCAAATGGAATGTAATTGAATCCAGGATCTCCCGATCTACACCCGGTGGTGTGAACCACTAGACCAGGGAGGCGGTTAAAAATAAAAATAGCAGATCGCGTTGCGGGTGCTTACTATAAAACTAGCCATAAACACTTAACGTCTTTGGCTACATAAGGACCCGTTTCACTGGTGCGGTAATTGACGGTATGGGCAACCTCAACTTTAACCTTGTTTTCTTCTGCAATGTGAAAATCAACCTCATCACATTGTATATTACATTATTGTATCATACAGTTCATTGGGAAAAGGACAGGCTAATGATGATATAATTATGCAGCGATGATATCTTTAAACCATACTGCATTAATAAGTGAAGCATGAATTGTCTCAAATTTCAGCAAATATCAAAACATGTAGCACATATGCAACATTCTGACGAACCGTATTATATACGCAGTATAATTGTAATTACTGCATCAATATTAAGCACAAGTCATTTGCTTTTTACTGCGAAAATAATCATGAAGTTATTAAGTGCTTTTACTGTGTATATGATAGGTAAATAAACTGTTCTTTACTGTATTTGTGAAAATTGTTTTCCACTTATACTCGTATAGGAAAAAACTGAGTAAAAAAACTGGTATTTGATTGTTATAGATCATAATGTACTGTACGCAGCAAGTGGTACTTATTGCGTTCATGAATTATGCAGCAGAAAGCGTTTCAAAGTTATTTCATAATTGCATCTTAACATATTACGAGTGTTTTACAATAAAACTGTAGAGGTCGAATGTCTGTACATAGAAAATGTCTAAAACTAAGTCAGGGGGATGTAAAAAGAGGGATAATACCAAAAAAGTGTTTTTTTTTTAATATTTTGTTTCTCTGTCAGTTGGTGATTTTTTTTGAAAATGACTCCGAAATGACTGTACCGATTTCAATGAAATTTTGTTTGGTGATACCTTATATCTCTGGTCAACATCTTAGATATTAGTTATTCCAGAAAATTAAACGGTTCCCGTGGGATAGTTATAAATCAACTATCCCACGTTCAATGAGAAGCGTCAGAGATCCCTAAGCGTAAAGATCGTAAAGCGTAACAAGCGAACGAAAAAAATTAAGATTAAGATGAAAGTTAAGATTTTTAAAATAACTTAGTTGTTAAACACAGCAAAGGAGTCCCAACATCCACAACACAACTCAAGAAGCACTGGCGACTCATTTAAATATTAACACAACCAATTAGTAGTATTTAACTGCGAAGATCTGTTAAGCAGAGGAAGAAAAAGAAAAAAACGAAGCCTGCGAAAACAATCTTTAAAGTACTTCTGTTGCATTCTGAATTGAATAATAGGTACATTTTCTTTTAAGTTTGTAAAATTTTCAAGCAGTACGAGAACTGTTAAAGGAATTAAGGAAAAAGATTCATTTTTTATTTGGCAACATAGATATGTTATGTAAGTATACATATATAGTATTTATATGTATTTACATCTCTCATGTTCGGTTAGTAGGTCCTTAATACCCCCAGATGCGGGTTGTAAGTGATCAATTACCGCCCTAGGTTAATAATGTAGCTAGAAACGCCCTAGGGCGGTAAGTAATTTAAAAAAAAAACTCTTTCAAAAAGTTCGCGTACATCTAACCATCTTACTGGCACTAGACATCATGCATTTAGCCCAATGACAAAAGAGGTCGCTTCGCTATTTTCATCAATTTTGAATATCGAACGGCGAAGCTAAATTTAGTTCTTGAAAATAAATTTATTTATTCTTGTAATACCTTTTTTTCCACTTACCTCACAATCGAGATGTAAAGCAGAGTAGTTAGCTCGGGTGTAAGCATCAATTGCACCCTCGAACTATAAGCGCCCTCGCTGTGCTCGTGCGCCTAAATATCTCGGGCTGCAATTGATGCCTTACAGCCCTTGGCTACTAATCTACTATTATAGTATACACGCGACAATTATGTTTTATGCCATAGTGTCTCCTATCGCAGGAAGGCTGGTAGAGATTTCTTTAGGAATAAGCAACACCCTTTGTACTTTCTGTTTAATTTATGTGTTCTGTATAATTGTTTTGTGTATAATAAACTGTTAAATAAATAAATAGAATGTTAACAGTAAGTAAAGTCGAGTTCAAAAATCTTATGCAGATTTGACATGACGTGACTGTTTTGATTCTCTTCCAATAAGTCATTTACCTACTGTCAAACGTGCATGCATATTTTTTAACTCGACTGTCCATAACACAATTATAACACAATTTTAATATATATATATACCTAGTTAAATCCATACTATTATTATAAATGCGAAAGAAACTCTCTGTCTGTCTGTCTCGCTTTCACGTCAAAACTACTGAACCAATTTAACCGCAATTTGGTACACAGATAGCCTAGAGCCTGAGAAAGGACATAGGCTAAAATTACGCCACTATGAGCTTTGCTTCTAATAATAGAGTAGGAGGAAATTTTCGATTCCACCAATTAAGCCTACTCTTCCAACTCGAAAATCTTTCATTGTTAAATAGCCTATGTATTGAGGAGAGCTTTAGGCTACATACCATCAAACTATCTCAAAGTAACTATTCTACGCGGACGAAGTCGCGGGAAAAGCTAGTTACCTATATATTCAATGTCCAGGCGTCAGCCACGACATTGGTCTTCCGTGGACAAAAGTTAAGCGGACGTAACCGCTTTATTTTTAAAACGGTTTTTCATAAAAGCAGAGAAATTGGTTTTTAACGATTGCAGAGTTGGGAAAACGTCACCTTGAGCAAGAGGTCGCCGGGTGGACCCTGAGTTTGAAAAAAACTTAAGGACAGCTTATTACGAATTAGCCTTGCTGTGTGGCAAACAAACTTGCCTCCATAGCGATGTAAACCGGCATTACATTTAGGCGGCCGGCGCTGGCCAACCGAGCCGAGATTTCCATACATTGTGACGTATAAGCGCACGCACACTCTCAAACGTCAAAATGTATTGAAATATTGATTAAACGCGCGTGCGTGGCGGCCGGCGACTGCCGCCGGCGTAGCTCTGAAAAGTCCTTAAAGGACGCACTACATTGGAATTTCGACGTACAAACGAGAGCGCGTGGCCGGCGCTGGGAGTGAATCGCTGCTATCTCATGAATTGCAAGTGCGCGCGCGCATAGCTATGAATCCACCTTAACGCTACCTATTCCTTCGGGGATGACTATGTTATGTTATGATAAGTTGCAGTCTAGAAATTGAATCAATCTCTCTCATCTTTTAAGATCCCCCATACACAAATTTCGCTTTATTACTAAGCATACGAACTTCATATAAAATTCAAGAATTCTTCCGTCATAGGTACCTGAAGAGCGTTATAACGAAACTCCACAATGCGGTTCCCTGTGACTTGACGAATACCTACCATTACTAAGCTACGTCGGGGACTATTGGGGTGAATGTGGTCGATTTGTTACGGGCAAGGCTCCGTCGATCTTTCTGATGGATACTACACATCTACAAATAGGCGAACGTACAGACTTAAGGCAGACAGTGCGCTATTGAAAGTTATGTACTTTGGTATTGTGATTTTGCTAAGAAAAGCCATCCATATCTCTAGTATTGTTTGTGTGCTTACGCATCGAGTGAGTGAATGAGTGAATTTTATATTCCGGTACAGTCGGCCGGTGACCTAAAAAGGCCGCGTTTATAAATATTGCTAAAGGCAATTCAGATTTCAAATTTGAGTTTTTTTAGCCAACTTCAAAAAAGAAGGTGGTTCTTCTCTTCAAGAAACATAATGCAATTATTAAATGTATTTACGATATCTTTTGGAAAACTCTCATATTCAAGAATAACAACAAATATTACACATCACACTTTGCTTGCCACAGTAAATATTTTATTAAAACCATACAATGAAAAGGTACTAAAATAAGTAGGATCATTTCCGCATGACAGGACGAGCCAAATGAAGACAGGAAGCACCTATTCAATATCACCATCATCACGCCTTTTCCCCCTAAGGGGTAGGCAGAGGTATTAACAGCCACATTTCGCCAGATATGTTTAGTCCTCATGTAACAGCCTGGTGGCGAGCCTGTTGCCATGCAACGGGCACAATGTGAAGCAAGCGATATTCACAATGAACTGTACATAAGTTTTATTCAAACTCAGTGGTTCAGGCGGTGGGTCGAACCCGCGTCACGCTTCCACACGTGGTCGCCTCTCGAGAAAAATAAACCTGACCTCCAATGTTGACTCTACAAACATTTTTATATTTGTTTAGTAATGTTTTCACAGAAACAAAATAATATATTGTCCAGAGGCGAATAACAACAAGGAAAAGAGGAAAACTAAAAATACTAAGGATTTCCGTTAAACATTTGTTACAGAACCAGATTTTATATAGGTACATCTATATAAAATCTGGTAATAAAGTCGAGTACAAAAATATGTCTATTGTACGTCTCAATCCAAGTTGCCAAAAAGGTAAACAAAACAAAGGTAATGTTTCATCTCTAAGATGATTTGTGATGACTGTAGGTAATTGAAATCAATTGAAACGGACAACAATTGTTACCGTTACTTATATTTACGTGCCAATGTCCAAGTAAAAAGTGTGATTATTGAATAACAATTTCGGTTAGCCGGCTTTTTTGTTTACCTTTTTGGCATCTTCGATTGAGACGTACTATACATATTTTGGTGATCAATCTTTATTTCCTTCTAATAAGAGACATTTACTGTCAAAAGTTAAAAAAGTAACATATTTTTGGAGTTGACTGTACCTGTTTATTAATCAGCTGAGTATAAGAGCCGTGTGGTAGCTGTTCATTAAAAGAATAGTACCAAGAAGTCTCTTCCCTTGGGTGTCCTTAAAGGCGACTAATGGACTTAGAACTGCGCGACATCCAATAGCTTATAGCGGCGACGGGCTCACCACCTAAATAAATAAATAAATAAATAAGTAATGGACTGCTTTGGCGGTGCTTTAGCTTACTAATAAAGGATTAAAGCTAATAAAGGATTTTGATTAATTCTACCCCCAAGGGGATACAAAAGCGGATGAAAATTTTTATGAAATTTATCAACTTTAAACCGATCGGGCTGAGACTTTGAGAGAAAATTAAAGGGTTCCCGTGGGATCGTTAAAAAAACATAGTAACCGCGGATGAAGTCGTGGGCAATAACTAGTTAAAAATAAAACTGAAAACAAAAAGTCTCCCAGTCGATCACAATTTACCGGTAAAAATGCACCGGAGTTTACCAACAAAGTAGTCCGTACCCGCTCAAAGGCTCGTACGAAGGTAATTGCCAGCACAAACAGCTTGCGCGTTCATAGAGGGATATTAAATACAGCTCAAGTTTATAATAGTAAAGTTCAATAACCCTGAAATTGGTTATGAGCAGTTTATTGCCTAATTAAATCGGAATAACGATTTTCTTCATGAAAAGAGTCGAATTCTGATTTAAGTTTACGGGATCTAAAAAGTAATAATTTGGCATTATTTTTTCAACTTTCACTTTGTATTATTAAATAAGAACTAGTTATGATTATTTAGCTTTGAACGTAACGTATTTTATACGCAATTCGTAATTTCACGTCACCGAATACCTATTAAGTGATTCTAGAAAACCAATATCTAAGATTAAGATTAGAGGGCTAGTCTTGTTTTTATTTATGACATGTACTTATTTAATAAAAAGGTCCTTTTATTAAAATAGGATAAAAAAAATATCTTTATATTTTTATCATCAACTTCATGTACGAAGTTAGTAAAGGTAATGTGTGCTTGGATCGTAGCAATCGTGAAAAGGTATGATCATATTTACTTAATATAGCGAAGTTATTGGGTAGCCATTTAATTATTTGGTTAGCAACAAAAAGGTCAGCCAAAAAAGTTATTTATATAACTCACATTGGAAATCTTTACAAATATTTCAAAAAAGAACAGCACTAAATCGGTCCACCAAAAAGTGCTTAATATTAGGTCCATACCTATGAAATTGGTGTTTTGTATGGAGATTTTGGGGAATTCTGCATTTTCCATACAAATATTTTATCAGTTTTCTTCACAACGACAAATCCAGAGATAATAATATTTGGCATGTATCATTAGACAAGCTTTAGTAATATGTGTAATATCACACTTCATAAAAATTATTTATCGTTTTTAAGTGAATGCAAATAAAATGATGTATTCGGGAGGCACTTAAAAAGAGTTGTCTCCGTGTCCAATTTTAACACAATTAAACTTACAACAAATTATCAAAACAAATCAAAAGATCTCAAAAATATAGTCTATTTTTAGACGAGGTAATTATTTTTTAGGAATACTCTGAATCTTAATAGTTACAGACAAAATACTAAGACACCAATTTCATAGGTAAGGACCCAATACGTCTGCAGCTTTTAGAAGTCACTTATAAGTCACTTTTATTACTTATGTAGATAATGCAGTATTTTTTTGTTTCCTTTTCAATTACAAGTCCATACCAGTAAATTACAATGTTATTATTACAGAATATATTTGAAACATCTCGCTTAACATTGAAACATGAAAATCATCTTGTTCAGAAAACCTTTCGTGGAATTGAAACTCTTTTCATTGAGAGAAGTGCGGGACAAAATAATTGGGCAAGAAGTGTTGTATAAACATTAGGTACAGTACTGGTCAGTAGTGACGATCAATTCTCCAAAATTCTAGCGAGAAGAGGTGATTATTACTATCAGTATTAAAACTGTTCAAAATCTCTTTCAAACTGTTCAAATAATTATTTGCTGCCCAATATGCAGCAGAGCCGTGTGATAGCGGCTTATTAAAAGAATACTACCAACCCATCTCTTCCCTTGGGTGTCGTAAAAGGTGACTAATGGACTTAGAACTGTAAAACCATCCAATAGCTTACAGTGGAGACGGGCTCACCATCTGTCACGCTGAGTGCAGTCATTGCTTGGTGAAGAGCGGACTATGGCAATGGACTGCTTTTGCGATGCTTTTTCCTAGTCTCTGAACCTTAGGGATAATAGTCGTGATGGGTATGTATGTATGCAGCAGAAGTGGATGACAGCTGCTTATTATCGAATTGGGTGGACAGAGAGGTCCACTGCTCAAGTAGGCCTCCCCTAAGGATTTCTATAAGCCTTGCAACTTGTGACTTACCGCAACTTTCACCAGATGGTCCAGCTTGTGCGGGATCTACCAGTGTTGATCTTCCTGTGACGTGACCGTCACTCGAGAACTTTTCCCTCCCAACGGGCTCAGTAATTTATTCGAAGAAAGTAAACATTTATTACTTACCAACATAAAGATTCGGAACGTGAACAGAAACTGGGTCAACAACTTTTTGTTGCACCGTTTTATTGTCCCGCAGTGTACAACGCGACGCCCGCGTCGAACAAACAGATGGGGAAGTACGAAATGTATATCCACTCATTTCTTTTATATTACAAATGCGTGCGTTGTACTCCCTAATGAATTGAGTTGTACTTTATTGTACCGCGGCTTTTACACAAAGGTCGTGTTAAACGGAGCCGTGGTTCCTCTTTTTTAGTGCATCAATTTATTAAAAAAAACTGAGCCATCTGCAGATGAATTTTTGAATAGATACGTTTTTCTAGATAAAAATAAATAAATAAATACCTTTAAACATTCACACCTATCAACTAGCCCCATTTTAAGCAACTAAACTAAAGCTGCTTGTGCTGCGCACACTAGATGACGGATAAATATATTTAATACCTACATATCAATATCCTGAAAATATATGAATATATATAAACATCCAAGACTGCAGAACAAATGACTGTATTTATTACACAAACATTTGCCCCCACCGGGGATTGTACCCAGAACCTTGAGATGGCGACGCCTTGAGACCGGCGTAGAGACCACTCGACCACGGAGTATATTGTATGTATTCTGAATATTGAAGGAATATTTTTATGAAGGTATTTATATATTATTTATATGAAGGTATTTATATATTAAATATATTTATATGTCATCTTGTAACCGTAACACAAGCAGCATTAGCTTATAATGGGGCTAGTTGATAATGTGAATGTCAGGAGATATATTATTGTTATTATTGCTTGGTATACCGCTTCGCTGTAAACACCAATAAAACTACGTTTTACTAGTTAAAATAACAAATCATAACAATGTTTATACGAAATTCTAACAGGAACTGCTTTCCGAGTGGATGGAGCTTCCTACTTCAGGGCTGAGTGGTATATCTTTTGGGAACATCATTTCGTAATACATTTTACTCAATAGGGTGAGTGTTTTTAAAGAAAGGCGTATAAATGAACGATATGTTATATAAAATATCTATATCTATTAATATAATAAAACTGTAGACGTCAAATGACTGTATATAAAAAAAATGCTTGAAACCAAGTCAGGGGGATGTAAAAAAAAGGAAAAATACACAATAAATTTATTGCTTTTCTGTCTGTTTATCTGTTTGCCTGTTTGTATGGGCTAATCTCTGAACTGGCTGGACCGATTTCAATAAAACTTAGCATGGTGATTCCTTATATCCCTGGTCATCATCTTACATACTTGTTATTCCGAAAAATTAAGGGTTTCCTGTGGATAGTAACCACGGACAAAGTCGCGGGCAACAGCTAGTATTATATAACAGTGGTATTTTTAAGATTTTGTAGAAGTAAAGCTTTTAAAATAAAATAAACAATTTTATTACATAGTTCAATGAATTGGAAGTGGGTAACGCACTTTCTCGTAAAACTAGCGGCCATTGGATCAGAAAAGGTTCTCGTGTGGCAGCCACGTACTGGGAGCCGCAACGTTGGTAGGTCCCCCTCGAGGTGGTCGCAGGAAGTCTCTAGATGCGAGCGGCGCAGGAGCAGTTAGATATCATTAGAAAACCTATTCCTAGCGAATGATTATGAAGTGGATGCTGAGCTGACGAGTGACAGAGGAGAATGGAAGAAGACATGTTGTACCGACCCCACCTAGAGTGGGAAAAGGGCAAGAAGAAGAAGTCTACAAATCATTTCAGCATATCTTGCTATTTAATAGGAGGTGGTTTTCGTAGTGATTCGAACGCTGAGTTTTCACCTTACAAACATATAATCACGACTATTTATCCCCTAAGGGTTAGTCAGAGGCAAAAGCACCGCAAAAGCAATCCATTGTATGGCAAGGCGGCGCGTCAAGCGGCATTGCATCCGCCGCATAATACGTAGCGTTTTATACGTAAAACTGTCACTGTCACAAAAGCAATCAATCCTTCTTGCTTGCTGCGGCATCACCCGCCGCTTCAGCTGCCGCGTCCGCCGCGGCATCGCTCGCTGCATGTAACGCTACAACTCAAACAAAAGCTTGCGAAATCGCGTCACCTTGAACGCACCAATACCTCGCCATGTTTGTTTTTCGCGTGCAGCGCCGCTTGAGGCGCCGCGTCTCTTTAAGCGAGCCCTTAGCGTGACAGGTGGTGAACCCTTCGCTGCTATAAGCACCCGCAACAGACCTTTCACCTTGGATGGGAAAAATAATTTATATTAGTTAGTTAAGATGTTTTGACATTAAGTCCGGTCATAGGCCTGGATAAAGGGTCACTTTATTTGGGTCTGCAAGATTTCAGATGATTGTATTCGTAGCTTAATAAAAACGTCTGTTTCTTAACTCTACGCTTTAACTGTGCATAGACCCTTATATCTCTTTTTGGGTGTAATATAAGAAATTTCAGCTAACAATAAAACTATCTCTTACCTGTGTAACCGCTATCGTAGTAATATATTCGTTTGTCCCGGGACCAGCAAAAACGAAACAAATTGAAGGGGTGAACTAATGTCGCATGAAAACCGTAATAACGTTATAAAAAAGTGTAATAGCATCGTTGAATATAACGTTAAATAAAAACGCGCGAAGACGAGGCTGTTAATTTTTTTTTAAAGATAAACACCGACATTTCCAGCTAGTAGGTACTTAGGCATAAGCCCTAGGTAACAAGCTCCAGCGGAAGGCTGATGTTTCGTCCATGAAAAATGATGATTATCATGTTTACATGACATATGACATATGATTGTTATGTTTACATTAAGACGTCATCGTTACCTGTGAGACAATTTTGAATATTATGTGTTGCGATTTTTAACAGGAAAACGATTAAGGATGAGGAGCTCGATGGAGTTATGGTTCGTACGCTTTGGCTTTCGATCGAATCGATTAGAAATCAGACCTGCTTTCGCCATGGTCAGGCCGCGGATGGATGACCAAATATTTGTGATCTCGAGCTCCTCCGTGCTTCGGAAGGCACGTTAAGCCGTTGGTCCCGGTAGCTATTGCGACTGTTTCTACCCACCGACCCGCATTGGACCGGCGTGGTGGTGTTACGGCCTATACTTCTCATGTGTTTCTTCATGAGGAAGGCCCGTGCCCAGCAGTAGGACGTATATAGGCTGAGGACGAAAACGATTAGGACTATATCTTTTTAAAAACCCGTACAAAACTAATGGTCCCCAAAGCTCTCAATCCCGCCCCCATTCAGCCCATTTCAGCTAATCTAGGATTAAGTATAGTCTCTACTCATCTTGTAACAATGCTTCTTGTCAACACTCAGATTATTACAATACTCATTTATTTTGTACGTAAAAATTGCAAAACAAGTGAAATTTATCAACAGCACATTGGAGAAAGATATAGATAATAACGATAACAGCACTTTAGACTCTACCGTTGCGTTGCCAATATTATAAAATCTAGTCCCGCTTATGCTTACGACTTAGACCAACTCGTACAGTGTGACATAAGCACGCTTGCAATGCTCTAAGCTCTCATATATTTATTTGAGATGTCATGTCGGTTTCATTTTCTTGAGCCCTGGAAAATGTTGAGGTTTGTATTGCCTGGAGTCCAATTCATGACATCCTAAGGTTTTTGATATCTCATTGTTGTTTACAATGAAAAGTAATATTTGCGTTTTTGTTGTCTATTTTGTCTTTATAGTAAATTTTATTGTAGGTTGTCATAAACATAAAAGGTAACGGTTCTGTAATTCGTATTACCTAAATGGAAATTGTAGGGAGAAGTTAGTGGAAAGTAAAAATAGTATGATTTTTGGTATACGTGACTAGAGGCAAAGAATTCAAATTACATAATGAATTAACGGCCCGGGTTTGTAAACATTTTGTAAAAAGGTCGTATATTTTTTTAAATTAAAAGTTAGGTATGCGAATCTACACTAAACCGCACGAGATCGAACCTTTTGCAAGGATGTTTGTTCTGACGCACCTACGCTCGCACTTGCGGGTGCGTCGTCGAGCGTATTATCGTGCGTGTTTAATTTAAACGCGAAATCGCGTGTAAATGCGTTGCGTCAGCACTGATTCAACACTACGTCGTACGGCTGTGTGTGAATTTTTACGATTTCTTCCAAGAATTTGAACGAAAAAATAACACAAACTTTTTTCGTATTTTAATGCCACAAATTGAAATTTAAAAAGTGATTACATGGCTGTAAAAATTCAATAAAAAACGAAGCAAATCAAATTGAGTAGTCCATGTGCGCTGTGTGAAAATTTATAAGATATTAATAGGCTTCTATAAATTGTAATGGAAAGGCATTGCTGAATAGCGATTTAAATTTAGCTAACACAACGTATGTAAATTCCTCGGTATTCACACATCGATAATAAATACACCATTCACATGTTCCACATGTGTCGAAATATCCTCTTAGAATTCCTGAATTATTATTCGAAAGTCAATCGGCGATATAAGTCAATACCGAATATATCTGAAATCGTAATTAATATATTGCATAACAGAACCTTGCTTCGATATAGTGGCTCTCAAACTTTGCAGCCAGCCCTCCTTATATTTAACAGAAGATACCTAATGGTAAATATACTCTTACCTTTTTTCGAGTCACTAACTCAAATCTGTGTCAGCAAAGGTTATACGCTCTAACAGTATCTATCTGCATGCATAATAGACTTTTAATAAACTCTAAAAGACTTATGGGAATAACACTTTAAACTTTTTCTACATAAAAGCAGTCATGTCAAGTCAAGACAAGTCAAGTCAAGGACATGCACCACCAATGGCCATGGAGGTGAAGTGTTGTTCAGCCTTCAAATCTCTTCGAATCTCTTTTTTAATGTTTTCCATTCTTATTCAATAGATACAATTTTAGACCATTGTTCATGAAATAAAACCCCGATGAATATTGAAATTCAAAATTCAATATATTGGGTCCTTACCTATGAAATTGGTGTTTTTATTCTGTCTTAGTATTTTGTCTGTAACTATTAAGATTCAGAGTATTCCTAAAAAATAATTACCTCGTCAAAAATAGACTATATTTTTGAGCTCTTTTGATTTGTTTTGATAATTTGTTGTATGTTTAATTGTGTTAAAATTGGACACGGAGACAACTCTTTTTAGGTGCCTCCCGAATACATCATTTTATTTACATTCACTTAAAAACGATAAATAATTTTTATAAAGTGTGATATTACGCATATTACTAAAGCTTGTCTAATGATAGATGCCAAATATGGATATATATATTATCTTTGGATTTGTCGTTGTGAAGAAAACTGAAAAAATTTTAGTATGGAAAATGCAGAATTTCCCAAAATCTCCATACAAAACACCAATTTTAGATGTGTCTTAGCACATGCTTATGAATGTCAAAAGCATTTTACAAATTTTCGTGAAAAACTACGCTATCCGTTCACAAAACTACCAGGAGGCCTTGTTCTGAGAAGAACGGGCAAGAAACTCAGCAAGTTGAAACTCAGCAAGTTTCTATCCTCCCTTTACATTTTTATTCTTTAAGAATGTCATAAACTACAACGTTATTGAAGTTTTAGAAGAAAATATAAATAATTATCTGAGCAATATATTCTGCAGTTTACCACATTTTCCATTACAAATGTAAGTAGTCTAAAATAATGCATAAATAAAATTAATTGGCAATAAAAATACCCCATCTGCACATTTGGTAGTGTAATGGTATTATTTCAGTATATTATTATTAGCACTTAGCACGAGGCAGCCCATATGCTTACGAGTATTTACGATATTAATATTTCTGACAGTAAATGGATGTGTTAGAAATATCGAATATGTTTATGATTTGAGGGCATCGTAGCTTCGTTTGAGAGCCACTGGTTTAAAGGGAGCCCGTAATTTAATACTCTGTAAAGGGGTTCACGAAACTAAGCTGAATTGGGTGATGTTATTATGCTCTTAGTAACTAGATTACGCTGATGTACTGGTGATGTAAAGCGCCCTTGATGATTTGGTGTAGAGATCATAAGCTAACTGTAACTTTTAGTAATAATCTAGAATCATCAAAATTTGTAAAAAAAATTTCCCAATTACTTCAAAGAAGGGTGATATACCAGTCGCAAATAAAATAGGGTTACCACGTGGTTACCACAGTCAAAACCCGTGTTGCTTAGCACTAGTCGTATGTGATGGCCATATAAGTGTATAACAAGTTGCCGAAAAATTTAAGAAACGAGATATGCGACAAAAAAATTATATAATTATTAAAAAGCATGTTATTAGATAAGACATATTATAATCTAAATAAGTTCTTTAATGATATATCTTATAGTTGGTCTCATTTCCATGACATCAAATCTAATTAATTAATTAATTTATTCCAATTCAAATTTATTCACCTTAATTATACTGACATAAATTAATTATATTATTTATAACTAGTTGTTGCCCGCGACTTCGTCCGCGGCTACTATGGTTTTTTAACTATCCCACGAGAACCTTTTAATTTTCCGGAATAAAAAGTATCTAAAATGTTGACCAGGGATATAAGGTATCGCCATGCAAAATTTCATTGTAATCGGTCCAGCCATTTCGGAGATGAGCCCGTACAAAAAGACAGAGAAACAAAAAAAATGTTTTTTTTTTGGTATTTTCCCTTTTTTTACCTCCTCCTCACTTGGTTTTAAGCATTTATTATCTTTGTACAGTCATTCGACCTCTACAGTTTTATTATATGTATAGATAGATAGACCGGTAGATCGGTATTCGTTTATTCGGCGAAACCACTATTCGGCGCATCTCTAAAAATAACTCTTTAGATTCGAGCTGTTCAGTAACAGTAGTGTAAGGTCTTAGGG
The DNA here is from genome assembly GCA_910589355.1 of Parapoynx stratiotata. Taxonomy (NCBI): domain Eukaryota; kingdom Metazoa; phylum Arthropoda; class Insecta; order Lepidoptera; family Crambidae; genus Parapoynx; species Parapoynx stratiotata. Next base: position 10,347,733 of record OU342482.1, read on the forward strand.
TATTGATATCTCGCAGTGTCGACTATTCCCAGTTTCGAACAATGGCCTAAACTATTTCAAGTATTAGCGTCTAAATAGTTCGGTAAGTGTTGTACACTGATAATGCGAAGTCTGGTGACTGCAATTTCGTGATCGACTTGGGACCTACCACAGTCAGTTTGTTAGATTAAGAAGCTTCTTTAGAGGTAAATAGTTCAAAGATCATACCAAACCTATCATCTATACATATAATAAAACTGTAGAGGTCGAATGTCTGTACATAGAAAAAAAATGCTTAAAATCATGTTAGGGAGATGCAAAAAGAGGGAAAATACTAAAATATATCGTCATCAGCCTATAATACGTCCCACTGCTGGGACAGGCCTTCCTCATGGAGAAACCCATGAGGAGTATGGGCCGTAACACCACCACGCTGGCCCAATGCGGGTTGGTGGGTAGAAACACAAATGTGACCGGGACCAACGGCTTAACGTGCCTTCCGAAGCACGGAGGAGCTCGAGATCACAAAGTCTTGGTCACCCATCCACGTCTTGACCATGGCGAAGGTAGCTTTGTTTTCGATCGAAGCCAAAGTGCAATGACCACTACGCCACCGAGCTCCTCGTCTGCTCCGTCCATCTGTTCGTCTGATCTTCGAAATGGCTGTATGTATGTATTCACCTATCAACTAGCCCATTTTAAGCAACTAATACTGCGTGTGTACGGACACAAGATGACGGATAAATATATAGCTAAATACATATAAATATCCTGAATATAAATAAACATCCAAGACTGGAGAACAAATGCCTGAATTCATCACTAATCATCACCCAAACATTTGCACCCACCGGGAATCGAACCTAGAACCTCTCGAGATGGCGACGCCTTGAGACCTGCGCGCGGCGTACGGACCACTCGACCACGGAGGTCGTCATGTATATGTCGCAGGATGATAGATATATCCGTAGTTAAACGCTAATTAACCGTTATTGTGTAGTCTCTTAAAATTATTCACTGTACTCTGTGTTTGTCTGTTCTTTCTTTGTTTTTTATTCTTATTGTGTGTTTATAGGTTAATAAATGTTTTTCTTTCTTTCTTTCTTTTTATAATTATATACCGAAACATTGTTCTACTAAAGAGATTCATTATTCATATTATTGAATCTGAATTGAATCCATTGTTTGTCCAATCAGATTTAATTCTTCCTTTATTTTTACGTCTTTTAGTTAGTCTAGACTGAACAGATTTAAAATCTTTCGTAAGTACGTACACATTATTGACTTGTTTATCTACTAACAAAATATTCAAAGTAAACGTAGTCATATTGTAACAAACGTGTTAATTATAATTATTTGAAGTAATTGTTTTCTTTATAATTTCATTTCAATCATTAATCATTTAAAAATAATATAAAAGAAAGATAATTTTCGTTTGATTTCTGGGTGAACCACATCAATTGGTTAAAAGCACAACAATATTTTACATTATCCCTAAAATGGGATCCATGTCAGATAGATCCATCGTTTTAAAAATCAGAGTATAAAAGGACTATCACATTCTAAGCGACCCTTTTCTTTGCAGTTCAATGCAGTATTATAAGTATGTTCCGGTATATAAATATATTCCTAGGGATATAATTATAATACGGTCATAACTATCATACTGCGATATATACATATATAACATGTTATATATACATTTTATCCAGGTGCCGAACCAGGGACCGTTAGTGCTAGGGCAGCTCGGCATTTGTAATTCTGTAAGGAATTAGTACCTTCACCAAACTCGATGTAAATTTGTCAACATTATCGACCATACATTCCAGAGTAATCGACATTTTGTACCAAAAACTCAGTCCGTAACTCCACCTCCACCATCATCCAAGCATATTTAAATTCACGTTACGAATGTTAATTTTAATTTGGTTTTTTGATCTCGTTCTCGTTCTCGTTCTCGTTAGCCATTTTCAACCATATTGGTGTAGGCCTCCATCAGGCTGCGCCATCTGTATCGATCTTGTGCCACCTCCATCCATTTCGTCCCTGCAAGTCTCCTGACGTCACGACGTCACGTTCAGACAGCGCCTACACAAGCTTACGCTGTGCGAATCAGCACTGTGTCCCTGTGGAGAGGATGTTGACGAGAGCCGAGACCATGCACTCTGGGAGTGTTCGCTGTATGCGGACGCAAGAACGAAAATGTTGGATCTTGTGCAAACAGTGGAGTCTGGCCCCATATATCACCAGGACCTCATTTGCAGCCGCAACAATTCGCGCACTCCTGGCACACCATTAGGCACGCTTTCGATTGATCGGGTATCAGCAAAAGAGCAGCCCGACGCGAAGTCCTGTGACTGTGTCGCTGTCACGCCCCAGAAGGGGGAGAGGTGGCAACAATAGGGATGGAAATAGAATTTGTAGGGAGCATAGAACAACCGCGGTGTGGGAAAGAGCATTCGCAAGTACCCCGCGCTCTCCCGTGATTCGGTCTGTATGCCGTAAGGCAGGTGAGACCATGGGTTGGTGGTGGGTTCAAGTCTCTAGTCGTCGTCCCTCCATCTCATTTGTGGTCTTCCCCTAGGTCTTTTCTCACCCCAAGGCCTCCACTCCAATACTGCTCTGCCCCACGAGCCCTCTACGTGCTACGTGGCCCGCCCACTGCCACTTTAGGCCTGCTATTCGCTTCACGGCATCGGACACTTTACTTTGCTCTCTGAGCCATGTATTGGTCTTTCGATCTCTCAGCGTAACCCCTACGAGCTTTCTTTCTATTTTCCTCTGGGCAACTTGTATTTGATCAGCCAACGTTATATTACATGAACGTGTCAACACAAATACCGTGTGGGGCTTATTATTAGGGAGAAATATATTTTCCCTCAACAAATTGTCACTTACGGTGTCTGTCAGTTTTTTTGGAATTGTAGGTATGATCAGGGTTAAGTTTGGGGTATATTTGCTAAGATATGAGAATCGTTTCGTTTGTCAAAGGAAGATACGTTAACCACAATTTTGCTAACTAGACATAACATAACATATCATATCATCACGCCTCTTTCCCCGAAGGGGTAGGCAGAGCTGTTAAGCAACTACATTTCGCCAGATATGTTACGTCCCCATGTAACAGGTGGCGAGCCTGCTGCCATGCACCGGGCACAATGTGAGGCAAGAAATACAATGAACTGTATATTACTTATTCAAACTCAATGGTACAGGGCGGTGGGATCGAATCCGCGCGCCGCGTTTCCCGCGGCCTCTCGAACGAGTAGTGCCCCGTCCGTCCCTATCGCTATCGCTGCCGCTGCCTTACTAGACAACGACAACTATTCAATGCAATTAAAGCAATGTTCTCGTGGGTATACCGAGGATGTTTGTGGATACTTCTAGCGCCGTCACGAATAATATCGTTTCACACACACCGGCATGAAGAGGATCGAAGGGAAATTTTCTTTTCACACAGGTCGGCGCAGATTGTATGCTCGGAGTCGATCAGCTGCCGAAGATTACGTCATAAGAACAGCCGATCGGCTTCTATTATTTTTCACTAAGCGCGTTCGGATATCCTCTCTAGAAATCCCAATAACAAAAGAAGTGAAACGTAAAATAAACCTTATTGCAATGATACAAAACACTATTTTAAAAATGACAAAAAATCCTCTCCGAGCCGGCCCCACTAGCTAGATAAGAAAAATCTCTCTTATTTATAATCATTCCCACCGTCAAAAAATAGTTGCAAATATTGTCACTAGGTTCTGAATTATTCCCAAAGTCTGGATGTGCCTCAAAATTGAGGTAAATAAAAAGACAAACAGTATAGAGAGAAAAACGTGGAAAAAATTTGAATACTTATCTACTGTTCAGTGTATATTACATGGTTTGTTTCCCTTTTAATTTAAATCCGGAATAATAATATGTCTAATCTTCTATTAGCGTGCCCTTATAGCCTGTCAGCAGGTACCTACGTTAAAATTCTGAAACCAATTTAAATTTTTTGCTTCACTGAGTGCACAGGGTGAGGACGCCTCATACCTATATACAGTTAACAGGTTGAACAGTAAACTAAGAGATAGAAGAAGAGAGAAAAGATTTTTGGGAAATGAACAGATAGGTACAACAGTAGCTGGTGCGATAATGTCAAATCCTCCCGAGTGCCTTTAGAAATTGGTTGTGAAATAGTCTAGTAAGTGTTTAATGGAACTCAAAGTTATCAAGTTAGAAAGTAATTGTATTTGCACTATAATCACAGCAATTCATTTTCTACCAATTCACAATAATCCGTAACAATTTATTTAGTACAAGTACTACCTGTTTTAATCAACAGTATTCCGTAATCACACGACAATACCCTTTTGCCTGTGTTTTCATCAGAGCACCATAACCAACCACTTGGCGCGCTCTGTCTGCCATGTTGACAATTCATTCCATACAACCAAGAATTTTGTACTCTATATGTACTGTATGATTAATGCCAAACTCCCATACAATAGCATGAAGCAATGTTCTGTCTCGATCAGTAGGTGTTCCCTTTCATTCTATCACTATTTATGAATAAAGGCTATCCGTGGGATATCATCTTCCTCTTTTTCTATCTATAGTTTCTGTCTCACCTGTCATATTTACGCCATTTGGACACATAGACTGAAAATTTTTACAAATTTTTGTAATTCAATATTTTAAATAAAAAATTATAAAACTGGTGATAACGTGCGTTGTTTTATGTTGTATAAGTGACTGATATCCTGGATGTACCTTATCATTTCACAGGTGAGTCAAAAATAAGAGTATTTGTTTGAAAATTTGTGTGTATTTTTGTGTAACGTCATAAGTAGTAATAGAAAGCTTTACTACGAAATGACAAACTCATTCATTAAGTGATAGACTGAGAGGGAACACCTACTGATCGAAACAGAACATTGCCATTGTATGGGAGTTTGGCATCCATCACACAGTACAAAATTCTAGCATACAACGCCATAGACTTAATCTAGGCACAGGAGCTATCAGATATACAGTCACTTTATAATTATCCTAAAAGTAGGTTACTATCTCTTTCGTCCTTAGCCTATATACGTCCGACTGCTGGGCACAGGCCTTCCTCATGGAGAAACACATGAGTAGTATGGGGCGTAACACCGACACGCTGGCCAAATGCGGATTGGTGGGTAGAAACGGTTGCAATAGCGACCAGATCAGCTCATGCTGAGAAATGAGAAATCATGAGAATAGCGATTTGGTCCTGCGACAAGAAGCGGATTTACGGCACGCACTGGCAGCCCACGGTTCGGAGGGAGGTTTTGGCGGCATTTGACGATGGTGGACGTGATTTTTATTTCAATGATTGTTATATTGTTCGCAGTGGATGTTCTTACGTAAAATCAGTGTAGTTTTGTGTAATAAGTGTCTGTGATAATGAGCAATGTGAAGGATCATTGAAATAACCGTCAAGTGGTGTGAAAAACGATGAGATTTTTGTCGTGGTAATCCACCTCATCGAAGTAGCACCACAGTGTCTGCCATGGACTATTTGACGCCAAACTCTCCCAAGATGCATTGAAATGCATTACACTAGCATTTCAATGCAAACTATTGAAGAAAAGTAATTCTACTGTTAACGTGTGGCTTAAAAGGTCTCGCAACCAGAGCCGTAAAACTGAATATTAAATAAAATAACGGGTCGGAGACGAATTTGGTGTCACACTCCGACATGGCAGTTCGGCATATGGTGCCTCCCACCAATGAAAAATACGCTCATCGAGGCATGGCATTGGCGACTGGAGCGTCATGAAGATTTCAAAACATGTGATGTTGAGGGGGGATGTGATGTAGCGGCTACGTCATAGCGCGCTACGATATACCAAAATATTCTACTAGTCCTACTGGCTACAGCAATAAAGAATATAGAAGATTAGCAAGCCTGAAGCACGATTGCAGAGTTTCCAAGATAAACGAATAACAGACGGACCGCGGTCCCCGAGCGTACATCAGGCTCGGGGGAAGGTCTTCCCCTTTCGCTTAGGGTGCAGCATGCCACCCCACACGCCCAGCAGTGTCATTCGTGATCACAATACGAATAGGTTACGTTTTATTAAAATTCTGCTTTTAATATGAATGATGAAGTTGACATACCGCTTGTGATTACCTTCACTATGATACCTCAGGTTAATACCGAGACGAAATACCGAGACGATCCCGTGAGAAGGCAGCCGTTGAACTCGCAAAGAATTAATTCTCGACCAAAGAATGTGGTATAGTCGAGATAAAAGATATTTTTTCATCATACATAAGCTAGGATCATGATGGGGATATAAGTGTAAGACAAAGGTCTTACATTGATATCCTCATCTTAAGCTTAATTCACGTGTGGTTAGTGGCAAGGCACATTGCATAAAGATGGCGGGTAAAAGATTCTAAGTGGCGCTACGTTCTGGGAGAAGCTTAATTCACTCAGATTATTGCGAGGTTTAATTATCAGTGGGTAGGGCACATTGCTGCTACACCGATGTCCGTTAGGGCGGAAAGGTTTTAACTACCGGCTACCGCACCAGACACACTTTTGTCATGCACTGCACGTAGAACAAGTGTGCGTAGACCCGGGTTTCACTCGCGGCGCCTCGAGCGGTTCTCTGCAACTCTTCCACGACACGGGACGAATAGCCCCGCGTCTTTAGAGGCACCCTCAGGACGACTGACGATCCCCGAATCCGTCTCGAGAGCCCTGGAGACTCTCCCTGGATGCGGGATCCCCTAGAGGGGATGCCTACCAGAGAGAAATCTTCCAGTAGTGGTTCGCCACTACAGACTTGAGGACCCAAAGTTCTCGCCTTCTATAATAAGTCCGTGGAAGTTGGATAGCCGTCAGAGGCACCAGTTAGTGTCAAATCAAAAAAAAATACTGGGATCATTGGTGGCCACTACATGAGGTGATGACACTTGAAAGTGACAGCAGGAAGCACCAAACTGCTCGTATAAGAGCTACTTGGGAGAATCCTATGCCTACTTGTACAGTAATACTATTTCTGGGATAAAAATTAAACGATTTTGACTCGAAGAACAGCTTCTGTAGACCCCAGGTCGCTCCTACGAAAGGTTAGAGATGAGTATATCGGGAAGTTTCAGTGGATGTGTGCAGCGAGCGAATAGTGCCCGGATACGGAAATAGACTTGCCCCCTATTACACGGGGCCATCGAAATTACTAGCGAAGTGTGGGTGTGTAATGCACCACTACCAGCCCCTTCGGCGATATAGGTTTGATGACATTGTAAGTATGTATGTATAGACGAGTATATAAGGAAGATTTAAAGCTATAAAAGACACTGGGAATCGGTCTTAAGAACCTTTTTTTTTTCAAAAACTCACGCTTGACCAAGAAAATGTACTATGTCAATTTTTTTTTACAATAAAAGAATGGTATGGAATCCTAAGGCCGTTTTGGTTTGGATGGTTCTGGATTTCTTCATACTGTCCAAGTTAAAAAAACACACTGTATAAATGACGATCGTACTCTCCTTATACACTCCTTGTGTGTACTGTGCCTAAACCAAAAAAAAGAACGCGACGCCATTATCCCGTCAGGATTCGAAATATTAATTAAAAAATCGTAGCTGTACGCATACTTGAGCAGATTTTTCTAAATGAAGTTCACATACTGTTTCAAAAACCCTTCATCAGTGCAACGAACTTTATTACTCGACAGTTGGTATCAAATGCAGGTGCATATACCCGCTGCAATCTGTACTCAGAGCAAATGGAATAATTTGCTCATGGAAATAGAGACTCGTTACATACACTCTATTTCGTTAGTGATAAGGTGGAAATTTGAATAGAGCGTACAGAAATGAACGAGACACTGTCACTGACTGAATTAAATTACTATTGCAAAGGGATTTAAAAACAAATGAATGTGCAGTTTGTTAAGTTTTTGTTTAAGGCGGGTACTCTAGCAAAATATTTTTAGTAGTAAAAAGTATAAAAAAAAAAATGGTGGTGGATATTAATTATTATGTTCAGCTTTTTGGTGATTGAGGAGTTCGGTGGCGTAGTGGTTAGTACGCTTCAGCTTTTGATCGAAAACAAAAATACCTTCACCATGGTCAGGCAGTGGATGGGTGACCAAAACATTGTAATCTCGAGCTGCTCCGTGCTTCGGAACGCACGTTTAGCCGTTGGTCCCGGTCATTATTGCACCCGTTTCTACCCACCAACCACATTGGGCCCGCGTGGTGGTGTTACGGCCCATACTCCTCATGCATTTCTCCATATGTGTATATAGACTGATGAGGACTGATGATCAGCTTATACCTATCTCCCACTGTTGACTACGGGCATTTATTCATAAAAAACCTTTGGGAAGCAGAATTAGTACACTGGCTTTGCGAATTATCTAATAAGTGGTAGGTTATTACAATTAACAGGCAACGGTAGCCGAGTTGGGACGGACGGGGCACTACTCGCTCGAGAGGCCGCGGGAATCGCGGGTTCGATCCCACCGCCTGCCTGTACCACTGAGTTTGAATAAAACTTATTGTACAGTTCCTTGTGAGTATCGCTTGCCTCTCATTGTACCCGGTGCATGGCAACAGGCTCGTCACCTAATGATTTTTCGGCTGACCTTTTTGTTGCTGACCGAATAATTAAATGGCTGCCCAATAAATTACTTCCCATTATTAAATAACTTCATTTATGTTAAAGTTAATTATCATCACCGCATATATATTGTCTTAAAAGATTGTATTATAGCTTACCTTATTAATGTAATTCGTTTAGAATATTAATCAATCAATCATCGCCTTAAGAGAAGAGCAATTAAGAAATTATATGATGCAATTATAGGACGCAAACAACAACACAAGCACAGGTTGTAAGGGGTAAAATCTGGATTTATCTTGTGACACTCTATAATTTAATTATTTACTTTTCATAAAGTTCTCGTGTAGCAGAAAAAGTGTGGAAATATATAGCGAAATAAAATTACGCCACTAATTTTTAGCCAGTACGCCGCGACCGCCGCCACTCAGCTATCATATATTGAATTTTTTCTATTAAAGTTGGTAGTTGGCATGTTATGCATTTTATGCGAACAGTGAATGCGCTAATTTCGGCTGCCTTGATGTGGTTCAGTTACGGATTTGGATAAAGAATTAACTTTATTTTATACTTTGGTTTGGAATATTTTACCATTAAACCGCTCTATTTTTTTCTTTAATTCACTTTAGCATTTTTTTACATCTAAAAGGTTACTCCTTTGGATATTAAGATGCCGTAATTATGAATTCTAGACCTCTGTATTTTATGTAGCAATATAATCTATTACTACATCGATACTAAACATATAACAAAACATTTCAAGGTGTGTACAGTCTGGTAAAACGTGACATGCAATATAACAATATAATTTTGCCGTCCACATCGTCGCAATGTATCATGCAATGTACAGAATTCCTATGAGTGTTCCACAATTAATGCTTAGGGCGAATTCGACCAAATTGAGATTAGTGACACGGGAATAGTAATACCAAACTAAGCTGAAACGATTGGTCGAATCTGCCCTATGTCAAACGAGACATTGACACATCCGTGCGCGAAAACTGCGTACTCCGTTAAAATAATACTACTCGCGTGTAACCAAACTTGAAAAAACTAGGATAGCTAATCGGCTCCGCCCTTAGGGCAGATTAGACCAATCGTGTGAACTCGGTTTAGTGTTACTATTCTCGTGTTACTAATCTCAGTTTGGTCGAATTCGCCCTTAGTAATATACTAAGTACTAATGTAAAATAATAAATGTATGAATTAATGATATAGTTATGATATAACTTCAAAACTCAGCTTCAAACAGTTATAGTTACATCAAATAATTTTTTTTTTTTTTATTTATTTGGAAATTCAAACTAAGTATAAAATTTATCCCCATTTTTTATGAAATGGATTGCTGTCTTATTGTACTGTTAACATAATTATTTAATGGGTGTTATTTAAACGGTTAAAGCAAAATATTCGAATTTTGGTCAGCGAAATAATACAATTGGTCAGCTAAAATAACTAATCGGTCAGCAGATTATGGGCAGCAAATATTTCCTAATTGGTCATCAAAATAACTAATTTGTCAGCATCTTATGGGCAGCAGATATTTCTAAATTTTCAGCAAAATAACTAATTGGGCAGCAACTTAAATGTTTTCTCTGCTGCCAAATTGCTTAATATTTATGTTTTGACGACACAAATATTGTTTTTATGGGTCATAAAAAAATAACCATAACCTAATATCTACACACTACATTTCCTATGAATTGATCCTTGATCCTTCATTGATCCTTTTCCTGGATTTTATAAATTTCTCGGTAACATAAATATTTCTGCCCTAATAATGATTTTGCAGCCCAAATAATTATCTTGCTGTTTAATGACTTATTTTGCCGTCCAAATAATTATATTTTTGACAAATTATTTGTTTCCTGACCAAATGATTTTTTGGCTGACCTTTTTGTTGCTGACCAAATAATTAAATGGCTGCCCAATTAATTACTTCCCTTATTTAATGTATAATAAGATTAATAAGTGCTTGCTGTGCCCTAGCAGGGTCATGTCTGTGTCCATCCATATGCATTTATATCATCTAGATACAATAAAGAACTTTGACCTTGTGTGGACATCGATGAAAATGTTCCTTTTTTTAATCAAATGAAAACAAAAATGATTGTATATCATAGGCCAAACTTTGTACTTAAAATCGTTAAAATGTTACATTATATGTATAAAAAAGTATATTTTAAATTTAAGTTATTACCGCGAGCGCTTGGAGCAAAAGCGTGTAATCGATACAAGCGGCTGGATTCCGAGAGCACTTTTCATGAGAAGAATCCGGCAAGAAAGAAACTCATTCACATTACATTGCATGTTACGTTCACACACCATTAAACTCAATTTTCAATAATGAAAATTTTGCATAATCGTGTTGTGTTGTCTTTGCTGTTTGTACAATATGTAGACCTTTGAATAAAGGACTGTGAGCGTTAACCTCTGGGGATAGGGGTGTGAAGATGTGTTATGGCCCCCTAAATCCGTCACTGTGCACGTTGGCCGAGGGCATCCAATAATAATATTAGGTCCTTACCTATGAAATTGGTGTTTTTTTCCTCTCTTAGTATTTTGTCTGTAACTATTAAGATTCAGAGTATTCCTTAAAAATAATTACCTCGTCTAAAAATAGACTATATTTTTGAGCTCTTTTGATTAGTTTTCATAATTTGTTGTAAGTTTAATTGTGTTAAAATTGGACACGGAGACAACTCTTTTTAAGTGCCTCCCGAATACATCATTTTATTTGCATTCACTTAAAAACGATAAATAATTTTTATGAAGTGTGATATTACACATATTACTAAAGCTTGTCTAATGATAGATGCCAAATATTATTATCTTTGGATTTGTCGTTGTGAAGAAAACTGAAAAAAATTTAGTATAGAAAATGTAGAATTCCCCAAAATCTCCATACAAAACACCAATTTCATAGGTAAGGACCTAATATTATGGCCCCCTGAATCCGTCTCTGTGCGCGTTGGCCGAGGGCATCCAATAATAATAGTTTGCAGCTCAGCAAAGAGTTGTTGCATGCAGTTCGAGAGTCCAACATTGAAGGTCTAGCATTTTGGGAACAATAAAAATTCCGCCATTTTTTTATAACTTGGCTTCTGAGTGGTACTACCTTTGCTTTTTATGTTACGCGTATGCGCAAGCTTCTCACACCCGCCATTCTTACGCACACGCGCGCACACACACACACACGCACGTCTCCTTGCATATCGATTTTATTTATATTTATATCTCTTACGGTGTTTTAATGTTTATCATAGTTAACGTTAATCGTACCAGTAAAGAACTGTCTGTTGTCCTAGGGTGGGGCCTGGTGTCCAGTAGCACAGATTTCTTACTCGAAATCTATTTCAGGCGCCAGACCCTCACAAATTAATATATTACATATGTCATCTAGATTTAAACCTTATTCTATGTATCTAATTTGTGATGGGCTAATAAATACCTTTTGATTTGATTATTTGATTTTTATGTCGCAGGAAAATTCTAAAACATCAGGTAAATTATATACTTTCTCAGAATCAAGGCTGTAGGCGAGCTGGAAAAGATGATGGTACTCGTTCAAGAAGTACCGGTTTCGACCCACGGCCTGTACCACTGAGTTTGAATAAAACTTACGTACAGGTGATTGTGAATATCGCTTGCCTCATATTGTACCCGGCGCATGGCAGCAGGCTCGCTACCTGTTATACGCCACTAGATATGGACCTAACATATCTGGCGAAATGGGGATGTTCCTACCCCTTTCACGATAGAGGAGTGATGATATTATGTTTTAACTGTTACATGCATAAATTTGATGGTTTTCTAAACTCCTGATACACCTAAAGGATTTATGATGTGTTTCCGTAGACGGCTTCGATTGTGGATCGGTCCGACCTCAGCCTACATACGTCCCACTGCTGGGCACAGGCCTTCCTCACGGAGAAACGCGAGGAGTGTGTGTTGGACGCTGTAATAGGCCAGTTTATTAATACAGGCTGGTTTATAAATAATCTAGTTACGACGCATGTCACTTTTATATGTAGAAAGTGTATAAATCTGTTTGTGCGATTGTCAATAAAAATGTCTTCTGACTTAGACGTTGTTTTGGGTTTTCCACGTTATTATTCAACAAGCGAATGGTGACTTCCATTAGGTTATGGGCCTTTAATGCTGAATATTACCCATTGTATTATTGTCGTCTTAATGGACCGTAACACCACCACGCTGGACAAGCAAAGGTTGGTGAGTAAAAACGGTTGCAATAACGACCAGAAACAACGGCTTAACGTGCCTTCCGAAGCACGAAGGAGTTCGATATTCCTAAAGTTTTGGTCACCATATCGAAAACCAAAGTGTACTAACCATTACGCCACCGAGCTCCTCACGCCATCGCGCCACCGTGAATTATTGTGGATCAGTACTTGCTTGTGGATCAGTGACAAGAATAGAGAAAGGTATGCTAAGGTGGTTTGGAAATTTCTTTTTATAATATAGGTGGCAAACGAGCAGGCGGGTCACCTGATGGTAAGTGATGGACATTTGCAACACCAGAGGCGTCACTCATGCGTTGCCGGCCTTTAAGACGGGAGTACACTCTTTTTTTGAAGGCTTGGAGGTCGTATCGCACTGTGAAAACTGCAGGCAACAACGAGTTCCACAGCTGAGTTGTACGCGGAAAGAAGTGACGCGAAAAGCGTACAGTTGTGGATAGCCAGGCATCCAGGTGGTGGGGATGGAAGGCTTGACGCGATGGTCGATGGCGGAAGGCTGCAGCTGGGATCAGGTCAAACAGCTCTTCAGAACACTCTCCATGGTAAAAGCGATAAAGAATGCAGAGTGAAGCTACATCTCTCGGAGAGAAGTGATATGTCAGCAATTCGAGCTGCTCTTCGCTGGATGCGGTCCAGAGAAATAACTTGGTACTGGGGTGCCCTTGCCCAAAGATGAAAGCGGTATTTCATATGCGGCCGGATTTGAACATGTGGAAAGGATGGATGAAAGTAGATACACTAAAGGGATATATGAATCAGGTGTGAGTGGAGATACGGGACGAGGCAGATTTATGCGAACGTTTCTCGACCAAATTAAAGACGTTCTAGAGAAGGGTCAGGTCAAAATTACCCGAAATCGCCGAGCATGTATGAGGACTGTAATGAGAGTTGATGAAGCGAAAAAAATATGTTGGGATCGTAGCAAGTGGAAGGATGTAATCTCTGCCTACCCCTGTGGGAAAAATGCTTGACTTTATGTATGTATGTATGCAGTACTTGCAGTTGAAAGGGATCTTATTCCCTCGTTCACCTTGATATTTTCTTGATATCATAATATTTATTCTAACGGATTATTTAAAGAATTCTTTTTATCATTGATTTATTCATAAGGTAACTGTGAAATAACAAAAATCCGAATATTTTCCCCTTCTCAACCTTATGCGTTTAGATAAGGAGGCGTAACGCAGATTGATCAATTTAGATTCACAGGCACTTGCGACAGTTTGGTATCTTAGAGCCTTGTCCTCTTTCTCTCTATGTTGTTAGAAAGGGATAGAAAACTGGATCTGCCACAGTAATACTTTGTGAATGGCGGTCGGAATCGCGGATTTAGGCCGATTGCCTTCGAGCGGTAAACGTATTGGCGATAAGGTAATGTCATAGAGAAATCGGGTTTTACACCTTATCTACACTACGAGTAATATTATAAATGCGAAATAGCTCTGTCTATCTGTTTTGCTTTCACGTCAAAACTACTGAACCGATTCAATTGAAATTTAGTACTTAGATAGTCTAGAGCCTGAAAAAGGGATGTTCCCAAGGGATGTATCCATGGTTATCAATATCTGCTCCACCGACTTTTAGGTGACAAATGATATTAAATTTCGAATTTTAAAATTTCTCGACATTGTAAAGTAAATTTTTTTTTCATTATTTTAATAATTAGAGGTTTTAGTTCAACTATTAACAATCAACGTTTTGCTAATAGGAGGCAGGAATGTAATGTTGAGCACTCTGTAAAAAACAAGGCCGTGTTAAGAAAAACACAAAAACTTTTTCTAAACTTTTATCGGCGTAAAATCAACAGCCACGTGAACGACGTCGCGGGCACAGCTAGTTAATAGAATAAAAAATTACAGATAACAAAAAAAATATTAAGATTTTTCAAAGTTACGGAAAAAGTTCTTGTTGAGTTTGATATTTATTTCCACTTTTATTTAGTCGTCTTCAGCCCATACATCCTACGTCCCACTGCTCGGCCCAGGTCTTACTTATGCAGAATTACATGAAGAGTATGGTCCGTAACACCACCACGCTGACCCAATGCGGATAAGTAGGTAGAAACGCCTGCAATAGGAACCGGGACCATCGGCTCAACGTGCCTTCCGAAGCATGGAGGAGTTTGAGATCACAAAGTTTTGGTCACCCACCCACGGCCTGACCATGGTGAAGGTAAGCAAACTAACCACTACGCCACAGAGCTCCTCAGATTCAGACTTTACTTACAGAAAGATAATAATATATTTTTTTAGTTATGACAGGTAAGCTCTTGGCCTTCATCTCACCTGATGGTAATTGACGATAAGGCCGAAGGTGGAAGCGAGCTTCACCTGTATTCCTCAACAACTAGGGCACTTGCTGAGGAACTATGCTGTAAAATACGGACTACTGAGATTCTATTACGTGATTATATCACACATGGTAACATGAAATAGCTTATAGCGGCGACGGGCTCACCACCTGTCACGCTGAGCAGTCACTGCTTGGTGAAGCGCGGACTATGGCAGTGGACTGCTTTTGCGGTCCTTTTGCCTAATCTCTGGCTAACCCTTAGGGAATATTAGTCGTGATTATATGTATGAGTGTATGAGAAAATACGCGGGTATGACCGAATCATAGCTGACTTCGCTAGTAAATTTTTTTTAAGGACAATTTTCCTTTCGCAATATACGTATTACTTATCATTTATATCATGAATATAAAAAGAACAAATGTAATGATTATGACTATTTTTTAAGTTCTGAAACGGCTAAAACAATAGCAATATCATTTGGAAAAATTTTCGGCTCATTATTTCTATTCAGAGCCACGTCAAAACAAATCCTAAGGCTGCCCTTTACGGATCTGAAGATCTTTTCATACTGGATTCCACGCCCATCGGCCCGGACTCAGCAACCACTCCAGTGAGAGATAATAGTTATTTATTATACAAGAGTGGAAAGTTCCTTTTTAACCGCGTGCTCGATTTGGATGACCGAGCAAGCGAAGGATTCTTAAGTTGAATCACGAGCGCAGCGAGTGATTCTAAATTAGAATCCTGAGCGTCAGCGAGGGAAACAAACGAGCACAAGGTGAAAAATCTTTCCACTCGAGTGCAATACGTAACTTTTCATCCCACCTCAGCGAGGAAATGACAAAATGAAAAAGAAAACAATTTATAATGACAAAATATTTTTTCACAATTTAAAAAGTTCTAATCATAAATTTGGCACCATAGAGGTTACATTAAATAGGTTTAATGACGTTTTGAATTTACAATTATATTGAGTACTCATTATATGTGATGTTCTAAATTCAAATCTACTTTGCCGCTCAAGCGAATAAAATAGAATTTTCCAGCCAGATTTCGAAGCGCAAAATTACACTTTCCGAGGTGGTGGGATGAAAAAATCCTTTGTTTCTTACTAACGGACATTTTAAGAACAGAGAAGTGGTCGCAAAATTGTTCCGTGTGTTTAATGAGTGACTCTCAATGGGACTTTTAGTAATTATTTTTTATTTTCAACAGTTTAATTGACAATTTATGAGAGAATGGCAAAAGCTGCTGTCCTTTCACATCGAATATTTATAGGTTCGTAAAGAAAAAAAAAAGATAACAACATATTAATGTTGTAATATTTGGATGAAACTTACGATGGTAAGTGATTGCCGCCGCTCATGTACATCCACGACACTGGAGAAGTTACAAGTGCGTACACTAGCCAATTTTTTAGTTCAAAGACACACGAAGACTTTTTGTTGAATGAATAAGTGTTGGTACGCATAGATGGTAAAAATTGTCTTTGCTTATTTATGTATCGTGTAGGTATGTATAACCATGACCACAGCTTTACAAAGTCTTAGGCTCATTGCTATGAGGAAAAGAAACAGATGTCAAATCCGCTGCCTTATAGGCTCTTACTGGCCATTTTAACACAAGGAAGCATCTTTACACTCTAGGTAAAGTTGATGATCCCACCTGTAGATTGTGCGGTGAAAAAGACGAAAGCATGGAACATATACTATGTGAATGCGATGCTCTAGGAAATAAATGACTACGGATTCTAGGGGCGGCTTATCCCAAACCAGAGGAATTTATAGGCATGCCCCCAGCCAACATCATAACGTTCATCCAGGACATTTTGGGTGATGGCAGAGAGGGATGAATAGGAAAGGGGAAGCACAGAAGATCCCATAGGGTCGAAGTGCCCTGAGTTATCTCAGCTCCATCACAATAATAGAATGGAAAAGAAAAGAAAATATTTTATAACGTGAAAATAAACGAGCATTTTGTTGAGTTTTTCTCAACCAAATAGCGAAATATTGTATAAATAGTGATCGGAAATAACCAATAAAAAATGAACTACGTTCCCACGTCAGATGTCACCAACCTTCGGCACATTTTACACGATATAATTTTTTAAAGTGATTCGCGAATGATTGATTACACCGCCCGATGTAATTTTCCTTTTATTTCCTATAAAATGGGCCTTTTTATGGTCTCCTCAATTTTGCTGTATTGTTTGCGGGTTCAGTTTTATTATGGCGAATAAAGGGTTTAAAATCTGAGTGGGGCGAGACTGTAATTTGTTTAAATTTGCGGCGTATTGTCTGTCAGGGCTTAATGTGCACTTACTGTAACAAAGCCCTTTATTCTCAAAGTTGATTGTTATATTCAGTGAAAAATGTACCTCAAAAAGCTACACTCAAAGATTATGGAAGTAAATCTGTGTCAATTGGATTTGGAGTATTTAGGAGACTTACACTCAGTTGCACAAAGATTTTTTAAGGACGACATTATTTAATGAGACACAAAAACTTTAAAGTTAATTAAAGTTAAGGTTGTTACAAAAAACAGTTCAAGCTAATGTCTCTTTAGCATTGACAGGGTGCTAATGTCGTTTTGTGCAACGTAAAACTACGCTAAGGTGTTCTTTTGACACTTCAATAAATAAATTTAATGGAGCATTAGAGATAATTCTGGCATTAAATTTTAAAGTTCGTTTCTGCAACTGGGTGTAAGTCATTCTTCATTCCAAAACCAAATCTATTTGACCAAGTTTAATCCTATTGCTGAGCCTGGTTACTCTAAGCAAATGCAAAAACAGTATTAATTTGAAACATGTTGATAATGGCTTATTCTCTTGTATTTATAAAAAATTTAGCTATGAACTACGATGATTCGACTTATGGATAGGTTTTATCAGTTTACCTTTGAAATAGTAATCCTGGTAATCATATTAATTAAATCTAAATTTATCCGAGATTATGTGGTGTATGAGGTTACTGGATAACGAACAAACTTTACGAATTGTCCAAAACCTGAAAAATAGTATGGTTGTTGAATTTTATGAAAGCGAGTGCTTACGCTCTTCACCCCTTATTAATAGAGTCTAAATTGAAACGACTGAGGCACCCATGTTCTTTATAATAGGTACTGTATTTTGAGAAGTTATAAGGTTCAAACTAGTTCAAACCCCTTAGTAATATTTAAGGGTCGCAGTAAATTTCCTTTTAAAGTCTCATCTAGAAAATAATATTGCGTTAAATCATTCTTTACGTTATACATTCTTTTTACACAAAATTCCGATACAATTAATGCTTTAGGAATCCACGTTTTCCAACTAATTTTATTAAAATGAGAGTCACCCAGTAATTGAAGTACCATTCAATATTAAATAAAGCGCTTACACACAAAATATCAAGTCGCAAGTGACCTGTTCACAGAAATTTTGATCTAACCCAAGATCAGAAGCTTAAAATTCACTTCCATAATTTGTGTTCTTTGTAATTCAAAGCGTGAATTACAAAGAACAGTTTGAAGTATTTTGGACTTAAGAAACAGATTAAGGGGGTTAAATAACAAAAATTCCATTGGCCAAGCACAAATTAATTTCTCGTTTGCTAGAGGTAAAGTTTTAACAAAAGGTTGTCAGCGCCTGGACGAACTCAATGGAATTCGTCGTCAAATTTACAAAATTTCAAAAACGTCTTTATGGTTGAGAGAATAGGTTGCATTTTGTTTTTTATTGCACTTTATTATAAAGCCAAGCCACTCATTGCCCGGAAAATAACTGTTTTAAGAATAGATTTTCATTTCGTTTTCGTTGGCTTTGATGTCTTATTACTGTGAGCGAATTCCATTTTGTCGTCAAAGCAATTGTTGGCTGAAAGGGCAATTTGTGGTTAATAAATACTATTGAGTCTCTTCCTCTTACTGTCTTTCTCGTGTCAGAGAGACCATAATATTTCCAGGTTTCTAAGGACTTGGTGCTGGAAGACATGAATTATATTAGTTCCTTATCTTTATACCATTAAGGTATAAAGTTCTTGAAGCACACATACATACACATAAATACATGGACATAGGAGTTTTTATAACCTTCGTTGATGGTGTGTGCTCCAAGAACCACGTATACCATAAAATAAATAGCTAAATGGAAAATCTCATGGATTTGACCTTTTATTGTTTTCAAACTGATTGTCAAATCTCATAAATTTTGTTTTCGTTTGACGTTGGTTTGACGATGTCGTTATCATTTTAGAATTTCAAAATGCACATTGTCTACGAGCCCGGGTTCGGTGAGATGTGACTAATTTTTTCGATGAAACTGCATATTTTTTTAAATTTACTTTATTGTTTTCTTCTGATTATTTAAAGTTTTTCTTTCTAGGCGTTCTAAGTAACGATTCTATTAAAATCCACACCAATTTCCATATTCGTCAGAACTGCAAGTGGATGCAATTTCTTTTTCTTCAGAAGAAAAAGAAATTGCATCCACTGTTTACCATTAAGTAAACAATTTTGCTGCTTAAAATGCTGTTACATTAAAAAAGTAATTGTCTCCGTCTTTTCACTAAACCCATTTAC
Source organism: Parapoynx stratiotata (assembly GCA_910589355.1). Taxonomy (NCBI): domain Eukaryota; kingdom Metazoa; phylum Arthropoda; class Insecta; order Lepidoptera; family Crambidae; genus Parapoynx; species Parapoynx stratiotata. The sequence goes on from OU342482.1 coordinate 10,367,408, forward strand.
ACAGCCATTATTTTAAACGGCACCTGTTCCGTCGTGATAAAAAAGATAATAAAAAAAAATAACTTTTTCACGTCACATGAAACTGTGATCATTTCGGTTTTCAACTTGCGCCTCGCAATCTGCACACATTGCGGAAACGTTTTTCGCATAGTGCAGTTTATTGTGTGCAGCTATATACATTTACATAGATAACGCAGCATAACGTAAACCAAGCGTGTCTCCTTTTGTAGACGTGTAAACTTGTGATAATCTGCTTGGCAGGTGTTTGTTTTAAAATAAAACATTGATTCAGCGCAATAAAATTCATGTATTCGCGGCAAAATCCAGTGAAGAGAAAAAACTTAAAAAAATGTACAATGTTCTTAAAAAATGCTGGCTTTGGACTTGTGGCGGCTCAATTTTACGTTGCTTGAACACCTTTATAACGTCTACCGTTACTTTTTTTTATACCACCAGGGTGGCAAACAAGCATACGGCCCACACAGATGGGCAGTGGTCACCGTAGCCTATGGACGCCTGCAACACCGAGGGCATCACCAGCGCGTTGCCGACCCTTAAAAACCTTTTCACGCCCTTTTTGAAGGACTCCATGCTGTAGTCTACTGCCGTCAGTAGGTAGGGGAGAGGGTGGCAAGACGTGGTACTTAAGGTTTGAAGTCTAATAAAATTATGAATGTAAATCTTTTCTACCTTTTTTAATTTTGATAAACACCTTTACTTATCAGTCTTTGATATTTAGTACTAGTTTGTAGCTCTTGGTTAATTTATAGAAAACTAAACAACAAAAACAACTTATCTCCTCGCGAAAACAAACAAAAAAACCCTTAATCTAACAGTAAATTAAAAGATAGCATAAAAAAGATATTATATGAAAAAATCGTCTGCAAGTATATCCATCGATGGAAATGTCCCAAAAAGGCTGGCTGAATTACCTCTCTGAATAGCAACGCTTATTCTTTGAGCAAAGTACAGACCAGCCTTCCTGTCACCAGAGCCACTTCGAAATCTCTTTGTAAAGCTAATGAGCAGATGGTCCCCAGGGCGCCGTTTGAGGGATTCCGCAGAAGTGGCAGCCGAACCAGACCTCATCCAAATTACAGGAACATGGGAGGCTGCTAAGGTGTCGACACAAGTTGCATCCCACACCAAAGCACGACCCATCTTCCAGGGAACCAGAGTCATTCCATCGGGTCTCTTGCCATCATCACGAGCCAAACTATTCGGTTCAAGAACAGATGGAGCACCAGCTGATGCAATAGCCCGACGAATGACACTGTTAATTTCGGAGTGTTTTGAAATCCTGCCCGCACTTCTTGGACACGATAGACCATGGTGACCAAGTGCATCAACGGCAATGCCAAAATGGCAACGATGGTACATTACAGATGGCGCCAATACGCAAACATGAAGCCATTCGAAAACTATTGTTGTCTTAAAGTGTTCCTATGGTTGTAGATGGTAAAACGCTTAACCACAAACCCGACTCCCATTCCCCCACAGCCAAGAGACGAGCACGATCTGCAGTGCTGGTTTACGTAATAAATTAATAATTAAATTAAAAAAAAATTTAATATACGATAAGTCATATCGCCCCATCTTGCCCCCTAGGTAGTGTAAAATGGGGTAGTAGTATGGATCGAACGCCGTGCTGGTGATTTGTCAACCTATAGTTGCTGGGAAACTTAACAAGTGAATGCTGTAAGCTCATCCTCATCCTCAGCTTTGCATCAACAAGCCACCCAGCCCTCTGTTAGCTTTAAATAGCGACTGTGACCATAAAAACGTAGTGTATTTTCGGACTGACTGACTGACGATGACGATTTGATAACTATTGGGTCCTTACCTATGAAATTGGTGTTTTTATTCTGTCTTAGCAATTTGTCCGTAACTATTAAGTTTCAGAACATTCTTATAAAATAATTGCCTCTTCTAAAAATAGACCATATATTTGAGCTCGTATTATTTAATTTGATAATTTTTTGTAAGTTTAATTGTGTTAAAATTAGACACAAAGACAATTATTTTTAACTGCCTCCCGAATACATCATTTGATTTGCATTAACATATAACGATGAATAATTTTTATCAAGCGTGTTCACACACATATTGCTAAAGCTTGTCTAATGATACATGTCAAATATTATTGTCTCTGGATTTGTCGTTGTGAAGAAAACTGATAAAATGTTAGTATGTAAAATGCAGACATCCCCAAAATCTCCATACAAAACACCAATTTCATAGGTACCTAATATTTTCTTTTAGATCACTTTATTTTTCTTAAGAACATCTTCTTTTTGGGTTTTTTTTTATTGCTTTCCTTTTTTCTTTTGTATCAACAGCTTCTTTTTCATTTTCTACCCTTTCATTTGGTACCCCATACCCCGTCTTGCCCTCTTGCGCCTAACAAACTTCAACAAATGATAAAAAAAGAAAAACTCACTATGAACACAAACAAATCTTTACCTGTCGGCGTGATTGTTGACGCATATAAATAACTATACACTGTATAATGTGTTGGTGACATTTAGCAAAAAACACGAATCAAACGTTTTTTTCAATTAAATAATAAATGACTTAGTTTCGCCGGTCTCTGCGCATACTGACTGGCGTCATTTCGGCGCATCGTCACGATCAAGCGGGATTCTGATAAGTCAGTTGTATCGCCGAAAAATGCCGCTACCCCGTCTTGCCACCCTCTCCCTAATTAGACTGCCGATAATAGTTACTGCCGTAAATAGGCTAGTTGACTCTTATCAAAAATTATGAAATTAATGTTTCATTTACATAGTATTTAGTACAAGATTCCAAAATATACCAAGCATAACAAATATTGGGTCCTTACCTATTAAAATTAGTGTTTTTATTCTGTCTTAGCAATTTGTCCATAACTATTAAGTTTCAGAACATTCTTATAAAATAATTGCCTCTTCTAAAAATAGACCATATATTTGAGCTTGTATTATTTAATTTGATAATTTTTTGTAAGTTTAATTGTGTTAAAATTAGACACAAAGACAATTATTTTTAACTGCCTCCATACAACATTTGATTTGCATTAACATAAAAACGATGAATAATTTTTATCAAGCGTGTTCACACACATATTGCTAAAGCTTGTCTAAAGATACATGCCAAATATTATTATCTCTGGATTTGTCGTTGTGAAGAAAACTGATACAATGTTAGTATGGAAAATGCAGACATCCCCAAAATCTCCATACAAAACACCAATTTCATAGGTAAGGACCTAATATAAATAAGGGATTGCTGTAGAAATTAAATTTTAACATGATTTATTTTAAAAACAATTTTTCATCTGCCAAAAACGCTATCCACCATGTTTGTGAAATTGGTGACGCAACGGATCAGGTAAACTATTATACGCATGATCAAAATCCGTCAAACGGCAGTTGCAACCAATGAAGCATGTCTGTCGGCTTTGGCAGTCTTTGTTACGCATGCGTATTGATTTTGTTTACCACAATCGTGACCTCCTGGCACAAATAATTCATAGATTATCATGGCCGACAGCGTTTTTACCCGTCAAGCAAAAGCGTAGTTTAAAATTTAAAATTTATTGTGTTATAGGCCAAAAAAAACTTATTTTTACAGTAATGAATCATTTGGGACCCAATAAAGGGTCAGCCTATTTTGAGACGGGAGATCACTGAGGAGTACAGCCACAATCTCATTCAATAATAAACCTTATGGAGACCTCATAAGATCGCAAGTGTATACATTTTATTGCAGGCAAAAATCGAGATTCTACTGAGTTTCCTACACTGTGCCACGGACATCCTGCGCGACATTTATATGAAAATTATTGGCAAAAAACGAACGTAGCATCAAAAAATTTCACCAACTGTTGTAATTTTATTTTATAGAGCATTCAAAACTGTTTTGTATTGAGCTAAATTGTGTCAAACAGTTTTGAATGGGCTTTTCAAATGTATTTCCAAGAAGGTTCTATACATTTTTGACAATCACACCTATCATCTAACTCAAACAAATCCGCTTGGACACTTGTATTATGGGTACATTTTTCGATCTTTATTCATAATACTATCCATACTAATAATATAAATGCGAAAGTGACTATGTCTGTCTATCTCGCTGTCAGTCACGTGAAAAGTCCCATTGCCTACTATACTTATTTCTATAATTTCGCCATGACAAGACCTTGGATGGGTGACTGCATTTTGTGATATCGAGTTCCTCCGTTCTTCGGAAGGCAAATCAATTTGGTCCCAGTCGCTATTGCAACTGTTCTACTCACCAATACGCATTGGCACGTGAGACGGTTGCCACATTTATCATAAGGTTCGCAATTGTATACCAAGTGTGCTTTATGATATATGACATACTTCTTCTTCTTCTGCCTAGCATTTCCCCGGCATTTTGCAAGGCACTTTCCTGCTAAACCTTCTCCACTTTGGTCTTTGGCATGCTCTGGTGTAAGGTAGTTTTCCCTCATGTCCGCTATAACGACGTGCACCACTGCACTGCAAGTTTGATGACGTCCACCTGCAGTGACCGATTTGGAAGTCCCTGAACCCTCTGCGAACGCAATGCAGCAGGAAGAGCTCGGCAAGATGGGGCTTCATTGATCCGGAGAGAACCAAACGCGATTGTGGAGCCTCGTCACAATTCATGACTCATTTGATATCGTGCCCACTTCTGCCCTACATCTGTACCATGGAGGAATAAAATTCGGCAGCACCAAGAGCTGTAGCTGTCGCCGAATACTGACATCACGACGTTTGAGGTATTGACACGAAGAAGAAGAAGAATACGACGTCCAGCCAGCGCTTCTTGAGGCCTTCACTTGATTTATGACCTTGCACAGCATAATCGAGGAATCTATTCCCATTGTTTTCTGAATGCTCCCGACTAATACCGCTGGCGAAGGCTCCGCACCACTCGCCATCGCCAGGGAACTCATCCTCACACTTTAGAACCAAAATGGTCGCGTACCGTGCGTTTTAGGAGGAATTTCCTTCCTCGTACGCTTAGACTGTGGAATGAACTCCCTGGTGAGGCTTTCCCAAGATACTACAGCATGGAGTCCCTTAAAAAGGGCGTGAAAAGGTTTTTTAAGGGTCGGCAATGCGCTGGTGATGCCTTCGGTGTTGCAGGCGTACATAGGCTACGGTGACAACTGCCCATCTGTGTGGGCCGTATGCTTATTTGCCACCCTGGTGGTTTAAAAAAAATATTACCAAACCATTGGAGACGATTTTCCTGCAGCTTATCTGCTGCGTCACGGACTCCAACGCTGCCACAGATGAGATTATAAATGTCTAGTCACATCACGCCACACATCTAGCAGCTTTATTGCATTTTTTATGTGTGCTAAAAAGTTGACACACTTACCCCCTACCCTAAGGAACAACACTAAGTGCCAACATTCATCAGTCAATCCTGGCAGTGCTCCAAGCAAGCCTTGCTAATAAATTTGACCTCTCACATAAAATACATAAGCCCCCCTCTTCCTGACACGCACAGACAACTATTATTACTATTAATCTATCAGGCGCCCTTGACTGTGACATTGGCTATTTGACTTGGTAAATAATGAAGATATTATTCTTTTAGCTCCATGTCTAGGACATTAAGAGGATGCCTCTTATGGTTGAGTTGTAGAGCGTCGGGCGTCGAGTAGTTTTTCTGACGGGCGGACAGATATTTTTGTTGCTTTTTTTTCTGTTTACATATTTACAAATAATAGATAGTGACACCGCATTATGATGTTAATCGTGATTTAATCACGTTCCGCTGTCAAAGCACTATCAAATTTGACAATTGAGCGTGATAAAAACTTGATAAATATATAATGCTAATGCTTATGCTACTTAGGCTGGCTTCAAACGCGTTAAAAATAATTAAATATAAAACCTATTAAATCCACTTTATCTATTAAAAACGCATCAAAATCTGTTGTGTAGTTTTAAAGATAGGGATAGACCGAGGGAAGCGATTCTGTTTTATTCAATGTAGTGATTGTATACTATCATCACGACTCTATAAATAAATTGGAATTTGTTAACCAAACATTTTGCATCTCGTAATTATACTTATTGTTTATTGTCTTTTGAGACGCTCTGAGATAGAATAAAGCTTAGTAAGTACAAATTAAAATAAAAAGCTGAATAGTTTGTTTGTTGAACTCGCTAATCTCAGGAACTATTCCACGAGGACGAAGTCCGGGGCAAAAGCTAGTTATGAATATTGCTCCCTAGTGCTGCGTCCACTGCATGCTAACATGGCTAAGTCAGTCTCCTACTTAGGGCGAATCCGACCAAATTGAGATTAATAACACGGGAACAGTTATACCAAACTGAGCTGAAACGATTGGTCGAATCTGCCCTGTGTCAAACGAGACATTGACACATTCGTGCGCGAAAAACTGCGTACTCCGTTAAAATAATATTACTCGCGTGTAGCCAAACATGAAAAAACTAGGATAGCTAATCGGCTCCGCCCTTAGGGCAGATTCCACCAATCGTGTGAACTCAGTTTGGTATTACTATTCCCGTGTTACTAATCTCAATTTGGTCGAATTCGCCCTTAAACAGATTATAATACGCAAGGTATGATAAAGTACAGACATGTGCAAAAATATTTTTGACAGTTAAAAGTACAGTTGGACCAAAAATACCTCGGTGCAGAAAATTCTTTTCGTCGATGAAACAATAAGCTTATGAGACAGCAAGGACAACGTCCTTTTTACTTTTAGTAGGAAACACGACATATTTCCGTACCTTTTGTCCGAGGAATAATCTTAACAGGGCTGTTTTAGGTACTACTCCCGCTAGTGTAAATAAATAACAATTTACCACAGTGCATCATGTCGATAAAAATGTTAATACGCACAGTACCCAGCAAATCTAGCCCATCATTTTATCGTATAAAAACTCATAAACGTTATATCCTCATAAACGTAAAGCATATTTTTAGGGATGGGACCAGAAACTATTCGGCCCTTATAGTTTTTGCACCAAGGTATTCTGTTCACATTCACGACATGGTTGTTGAGGTATTCTCTGTAAGCGGGGCTGGGGAAATGGCAGAATAAGGTAGAGAGCATCGATCTAAGAATGAGCAGATTTTTTTTTCACAGCCACAGAGAAGAAGAAGCGCGCATGGCCGTCGCTAGCGGCCGGGGCGTACCTATGTAACAGGTAGATGGTGCATTTATGCCAAACATAACTACCTACTTCCATTTATTTATATTTATTATTAAGATTCAGAGTATTCCTAAAAAATAATTACCTCGTCTAAAAATAGACTATATTTTTGAGCTCTTTTGATATGTTTTGATAATTTGTTGTAAGTTTAATTGTGTTAAAATTGGACACGGAGACAACTCTTTTTAAGTGCCTCCCGAATACATCATTTTATTTGCATTCACTTAAAAACGATAAATAATTTTTATGAAGTGTGATATTACATATTACCAAAACTTGTGTAATGATAGATGCCAAATATTATTATCTTTGAATTTGTCGTTGTGAAGAAAACTGAAAAAATTTTAGTATGGAAAATGCAGAATTCCCCAAAATCTCCATACAAAACACCAATTTCATAGGTAAGGACCTAATATGTACGAGTATATGTATGGAGGTCATCAAATGATGTGCCTGATGTGACTTGAATTATTTTCTATGCATTATTTATAGTCGTTCTTTTCAAAAAATTTCGAAAACCAACCAATTTGTAGTTTCGTGTTTCATCATGCTGCGTAAACACCCGGTACAATGGCCATCGGTTCTACCTATCGATTCACAATTACGCATTATACTATAGACCATAACACCACTACTGTAAGTGTCATAGTCCGTCCGCCATAGCCTATGTACGCCTCACAGCTGAGGATAGGCCTTCCTCATGTGGAGAGAGGAGTAGAACACATGAGGAGTATTTGGCCGCAACACAACCACACTGGCCCAATGCGGGTTGGTAGAAACGGTTGCATTAGCGACCGGAATCAGCTTAACGTTCCGAAGCACGGAGTTCGAGATAACAAAGTCTTGGTCCTAACCTACCCTAACCATTACGCCACCGAGCTCCTCACCAAAAGACAGCGCTAAATCCTCATGTTTTTCTTCATGTAGGCAAGTAGGAGAGTCCAGCAGTCGTAAATAGGCTTAGTGATCATGATTGTAAAGTATATGCATTTTTAGAGTTCCGTAGTAAACTAAGAATCCTTATAGTTTCGCCATGTCTATCTGTCCGTCCGCGGATAATCTGAGCGACCGTTAGCACTAGAGAGCTGAAATGTTGAATAAGTAGAAATGTATATTAATAACGCCGACAAAGTGCATAAATCAAAAGAGGAATAAAATATAAAATTAGGGGGGTGCCCATACTCGTAATGTAGGGACTGATTTTTTTTCTCCGAAAGTCAAATAAAATGAGTCCCCCTCTTTAACTTTTGAAAAAAAATATATTAAAAATTCTCAAAAGTAGAACTTTATAACTACTTTCTAGGAAAATTATTTTGAACTTGATGGGATGAACAGTTTTTGATAAATTTTACAAAATGGAAAACTACGGAACTATACTGAGCGTGGCCCGACACGCTCTTGGCCGGTTTTTTAAAAACCGTTCGGCCTCAAACCGAACACAACCCCAACACTATTATCACGATAAAAGAGATTTGACTAACTGCGCAGTGTCCGCTTTATAACCAGCAAATGCTTCTGTTTACGATCTTCCGTGTTAATACTATTGGGAGTTTAATATGTTTGCTTTCCTAAGTTTAAATTTGATAACTTAGCTCGTAAATTGAAGGAGTTGCTTATGAGCTAAAGTGGATTTTATATCGCGATACTTAGTTGCAGTATTTTACGAGAGGCCGTAAAAATAATTGTTAAAAATATGAATTAAGTTGGATTTTACGGTTATACTTTTACCGTGCTGTTTATAATTCCAAATTTTGAAATTGGTTCTTTGGATCCGAAGTTAACCTAACAAACATTTTGTCTGAATCGTAACTACCGAAACACAGTTATGCTAACTATGATCCCACCATCCAACAGCCTATTGATCTCCACAACGACCGGTTCTGTGTCCCACGCATCCAGCGACTTCCTGCGGCCTTCGCCAGACCATCGGTTTACCTCGTTGGGGGTCTTCCCATATTGTGCATCTCACCTTTCCGCCCCAACGGCCGTCAGCTCTAAAAGCAATGTGCCCTACCCACTGCCACTTAAGGTTCACAATTCTGTGGGATATGTCAGTGACCTTAGTTCTCCTGCAGATCTCATTTCTGATTCGATACAATTTCATTTTTGCAACATTTATGGTTTGGTAAAATCAGATAACATGTGGAAGGTCAGTACCGGAGCCCTCTTTGCAGCTCACACACCTGTGCAAACACTTTGTAGCGAATCCAACCTCTTTTTAGGTTTATTATACTTTTATATTCTTTTTAGTATTTGATTGATGTTTTGATACGATGTTGTCTCTTTTTTTCATTATTGGCGAATATATCTTTTTGTGCAAAAATCAGTTTATTTTAATTTTAGCAATACAGTCTACTAGTTTCCTACACACTTAAATAAACCTATCTTCAATATAGATCCTTTGATCTACCACATTACCTACTAATCTGATGCTGAATGATTATCATTCGTTCTCAGTCTATACAGGTTTATTTTTAATGAATTAACAACCTTGGACGAGGTAGCTAACACCTCAAATAACTTAATTATTCGTATATGCTTTGGTTTGTATGCTTTATGGTCTGTATGCTTTGGTTTTTGATTGACAAGAAAGCTACCTTCGCCATGGTCAGGCCGTGGATGAGTGACCAAAACTTTGTGATCTCGAGTTCCTCCATGCTTCGGAAGGCGGCCGGTCGCTATTGTGACTGTTTCTACCCACCAACCCGGATTGGGCTAGCGTGGTGGTGTTACAGCCCATACTCCTCATGTGTTTCTCCATGAGGTAGGCCGGTGCCCAGCAGTGGGACGTATATAGGCTGAGGACAAGCTTTTAATGTACTGTCGAGACATTAGTTAATCTATGTACCGTTCACACTAAAAGACGACACGCGCGACGCTCGCGCCGGCGGTGGGCAGAGCTAAGAAGTTTCAGAAATTGATATTTATTTTTGTACGAAAGTAAAATGTGTCAAATTATCTAAAGTCGTATATCAAAAGTTGATGTTTATGATGGCAGTTGCCTATGGCGAGGTTGGTTGTTGATTCACTGAAAATAACCCAGTGGACACGGGAAAATTTTGAAAACATTTTAGGTATAAAGCTAAAATGTTTTCAAAATTTTCCCGAGCTCGATGAACAGCGAATTTTAAAAGTGCTTGTAGAAGCCTTTTGTGCATCGCAACAATATTTCAGTGGTTTTTTAGATACAATAACGGCCAAGTGGCTTATATACCGTTTCAGTGTCGCTATCTTTGAAGTCCTGGGTTTGAGTCGCGGTTGGAGCATTGGAGATTATGGGATGAAAACAACTCCCTTTTTCCCACATAATTTAGAAATTTTTATAACTTTATTTATAGTGTTGGACGAAATCGAACGACAAGAGCACGTCACTAGCACGTCAAGGTGAGCACCGCACTAGCAGGTGTCTCTGCGCCGGTAATGCAGATAATATTGTGTAGCGAAAACGATTATTGCGTTGAATTTTTCTAAAATTTCTTTACATTTTTTCTACATGTATCTTAAGTATAAAATTGTCTAGGATTTATTTACCTGTGATGTAATATAATGGCGGGTCTAAAGGTTAAAGTCCATGGCAGTAGTGGACTTGAATAATTTGTAGAGAGTCGAGCATAATATTATATTTTAAAAGTAGATAAATAAGGAAAGTGTTTATTTTCTAACTAGCTAGCCCACGTCTTCGTCCGCGGTTACTATGGTTTTTTTAACAACCCTTTAATTTTCCAAATACAAAAGTATCTAAGATGTTGACCAGGGATATAAGATATAAGGGATATATATAGATATACCAGGGATATAAGGGATATATATTTTTATGTCTCTTTTTACATCCCCGGGGACTTTATTTTAAACTTTTTTTTATAAATGTACAGACATTCGACCTCTTCAGTATTATTACATGTATAGATAATATTTACAATACGACAGTATCCAACTCCTCTTCGCTTTATCAACTTTACGACAGCGCAAAGATTTGCAAGGTTTTTATAGCAATGAGCAGAGCACATTGCTCGCAGGACTGATGACCGTTAGGGTGATTGTGAAGTGGCCGGCATAATGCAGTGGTGGTAGGCCCCTCACGAGGACCAACGATATTGTGAAGGTCGCAGGAAGGCGCTGGATATCCATTGGTGACCTGCTCGTATATCCAGGGTATGCCTTCTAGCTGACATAATAACGTTGATTAAAGTTTTACCACCAGTAAATAAACAAACATGACGAGCTCAGAGGCGTAATGGTTAATACGCTTTGGCTTTCGATATCGGAAATAAAGCCACCTTCGCCATGGCCAGGCCTTGGATGGGTGACCAAAACTTTGTGATCTCAAACTCCTCCGTGCTTCGTCGTGCTTCCCATCAGCCCGTGGCGGTGTTTCGGCCCATACTCCTGATGTGTTTTACTAGACGAATGCCTGTGTCCAGCAGTGGGACGTATATAGGCTGAGGACGAACTAAACACACAGTGTACCTGATTGTTAGTGACCACAAGCTAAATAACTGGGTTTTAATATTGTTATCATTATAAATCGAGTGTGATTAAAATGGCTATAATTATACAAGCTTCAATTGAAACAGACTTAATTACAAGAATAAATTATTTCATAGAGGCTATTAGAATGTTAATTGAGAGTCAATGTGTATACAATGTGGCAAAATATAAAGTCACAGTATAAGTATATAAGACAGTAAAGAAACTAAATATAATAAATATGACGGGACGCCGCCGGACCGGTATTAGCAGTCGTCAGCGAGTGACGCGCCGGTTATAGCCTTGTATTTTTTCGCACTCCGGAGGCACAACTGTTATAGCAGACTATTATTTCATCATTTGGTGCCCCCAAACCGAGATGCTCAAATCTCTAGATGTCATATAAGAACTATTTTGACACCTTCCAATAAAAACTCCCTAAAAGAAATTTGTCAAAAAAGTTTTCATGTTTCAAACAATCGTGTTATTATTTATTTGGAATGATGAATAATTCAAAATAATATAAATAGAAAAAAATTTAAATATGGCAATAATTTAAAAAAACACTTAATCGCGAGTAAATAATATGATTAATCAATAGCATGTGAACAGAAGTAACTTATGAAGTATTTTCGTGCTAGAAAAAGGACCCCAAATCGAATAAGATTCACAAGTAGGTAATTTCTTTTGCAGTACTTTGGTACAGACAAACTCAAAACAAAAGATTCCCTTACAAAAATAATCCATGTTAGAAATTTTAAAAACATTAAAAAAAATATTAATAAAGTTTAAATAACTTAAAAAAATTATTCCTCAAAATCTAACCAGTAGGTACTCAGTGAATTATTATGTTTATTTATGCAATTATACAATTTAAAAAATGTCAAGATATAAAATACTTTAAATTTAAATCCTAATGTCGCTATTCGCCCATTCTCCAAAAGGACCAGTCGACACGTAATATTAAAGCAACAACGTACATATAAAAAACATAAAGATAATAGACGAAATGTGCAAAAAAAGTTTTATAAAATCTGACCGCAACAGACCGAAACACCACTGCTGGTCACCTATACAAGAACTGACCATGGCGAAAGTAGCTATGTTTCCACTGTAAAAAGTGGTTCTGTACGAACCGCTACTCTACTGAGCCACTTTAAAGATTACGGTGGACGTATTGTCACGCTGCATGCTATTACACTATGCCACCGTATAATAGTTTATAGACCAATGCATCGCCATTGTGGCCGGTTGTTTACGGCATAGGTGAATATGGGTTTTGTTACGAACTAAAATTGGTATGTAAATTCCCGGACTCACCCACTAAATTTGTAACAATCGCTCGATTAATATTATAAACATGGTGCAAACAATGTGATACAACCGCTGGTGTTCAATCAAAATAGACTGCTGAATAGATTACTTAGTATATTTACGCTGGTGTTCTTTTCATCGGCTTATAACTTCTCCTGTACTGTCGTGACATTAGTAAGTCTATGTTCCCTCATACTAAAAGTTGACACGCACGACGCTCGCGCGCGCGATGAACCGACGCATTTAGAGATCGATGATTGGAAAGACCAAGACTGGAAAGATCCAATGATTTGGTCGCACAAATATCTGCCATCATCATGTTTATTATAAAGTAAAATCTGCCTACCCCTACGGGAAAAGGGCGTGACCTTATGTATACCAGGAAAATAAAAAACCTGCTCAGAGGGCGCCAGAAATTTCCTTGTTGAATATTTCGAGAAAATTTTTTGGTGAAGTGAAATTTTTCACAGTCGTATTTTGCCATGAAAATAATATCTAATTTTAACATCAAAAACATCGAAAATGAATTGAAATAATCTGAATTTAATGATGATTAGGTTGGATTATACGTGACAGTTGACATTTAAAAATGAAATTGACAGATAAAATTACTGTTGCTATTAAATTAAATTGATTCCATCAATTTTCCTCAACATGGAGAGGTTTTTTATATTCCTGGTCAAGTGGTCAGGCTATATGTATGTGCTACTTTCCTCACGAATTATCATGGTTGGGATATCCTATGGTATTCATGTTATATCCTCATGGTATTCATCAATTTGAAAATAAAGAGGAAATATTACTGAGAGAAAGTACAAGAAGAAAAGATCTTAGGTGTAATATCCAAGCAAGTAGGGTCGTAATATAACACAGCACAGCGGTTAGGCTATTTAACAGTTTACCACTTAAATTGAAAAGCCTGTTATATAAAAAAAAACCTGTTGTATAAGAGTGATTTTAAAGCGAAATTAAAGGAATATTTAATAACACAGTGCTATTCTACTCTATTGACGAATATGTTGATGGTATACAAAATATTGTTTAATAATATGATTTAAAAATGACATAATTTATATTAAATAATTGTGATTTATTTTATTTTATGCCTGATTTTTGAATATTGTTTAATACTAACTACTTACTACACTACACTACACACACACACTACACTATACTTACTTTTTTTAAATATTATTTTGTATTTTTTTATATTTTTACACAATGTATATTGTTGAGAAATAAATGAATTGAAATTGATGCTTTTTATACATTCTGTATATTATATACCTATAACTATATCCGTTGTCTTAAACTCAAGGCAAAATAATAACTTTTTGGTTCAAAACTATTTGTTCAAATGTGGATAAAGCCATATAATAAATATATTGTAAAAAATTAAAGAAAAAGAAAAACAAATAAAGCTCGAAAATGAATAAATAGAATTCGGTTGAGCTGAAAATTAGCACAAAGTATCACAATTGTTTTTGAGATCAAACTTACTAGTACAAACTTATTCACATGGTACAACAGGAATAACGTATATCAGTACCTCTGTCATAAACACTACGTCATGTATATTTCCGTGGCTATACATAGTATTGGTAGCCCTGTGCGCCGCCGCTGGCCGGTCGCCAGCCGTGTGCATTTTTTACGATGCGTTTGTGTTCAGTGACGAAGGAATTGGGGGTCCTTAGGGAAATTGCCCGTGTTTATTCAAATCAAAACCACACAATGCATTCTAAATTCGTTTTGCGATTTGAAGGTTAACTGGTTTGTGCAAAAATGTTAATAGCTATTGTTTTTTACAACGTTTTTATTGCTTTTCTATTTTTACATATTTTTTTGGCTGCCTGTCCACTGGAGCGGAGCTTGACCTGTGTCGAAATTAACCAATAGCATCGCTTTAAATCTCCGCTCTGCTCCCTCGCTCCGCGTTTGTGGACAGGGCCTAACACCGGCCAGCCGGTGAAATTACAAATTATTTTTTGAGTCATAATCATAACTACCAAGTTAGTAAATCATTAAATTAGATAGTTCACATTTATCGACATAAATATACCAACCAAAATATACCTTTTGTTTTCGCCAATTATGTTACATAAAAGTGATTCTAATTAATTTAAAAAAATACTATGTCCGCTTCGATATAAACCAACAACAATTATTTCAAATTCTAACAGTTCAATTACCGTAAATTCCCAGAGGTATTATATCGCATGTTTCTGAACATCATTCCAGTGTTTATAATGAACGCTGGGTTGCAGGTATATTGCATAACAATGCAATATAACAATGTTATATAACCATTGTCGTTTGTCGTTATTCAGTGCTTTGTTATATAACATTGTTGTACATTCAATAACATGTTATATAGCAATGTTGTATAACATGTTATGTTACATAGTTTAAAGAACAACGTGCCCTCTTTTTTAATTGATATCTTACTCGTATTACTACTCTTGATGTTAGTTACTATATTAATCCATAATAAACCTCTTGTTTTAGATCAGTAGCAGGAATAAAACTTTAAGAATATTTTCCTCCAAAAACTGTAAAACAATGAACTTCAAAATTATACGGAACCCTATAACCGACGTAAAGGCGACAAGCTTTTATCTGCGACGATACTAAATGATGCTACGAAACTTTTTAGTGCTAGATATTATACGAAGTCAGCACATTTCGGTCGAAAGCCCCACAATTATTGGGGTAACAACTTCCGAAGTTGGTTAGATTCCGATGGATTTCTCAATGGTAATCGTAAGACCATTTTATCATTGCGTTGATTCAGACCAATGAAATCTTCAGTTTGGAACTCAATCAAAGATAACGTTTTATTAAACTAAAAAATTGTGCACGATTAAGAGATTTATATATATATAAAGGAAATGCAACTGGTTTTGTTCCAGTAAGTATATGCATAGTATTCTTAGACTTATTGTTTTTGTAATCTATTATAATAAAACAACAAAGGTCGAATGTCTGTACATAGAAAAAAAATGTTTAAAATCAAGTCAGGGGTATGTAAAAAGAGGGAAAATAATTTTTTTTTGTTTGTCTGTCTGTTCGTTTGTTTGTCTGTTTGTACGGGGCAATCTCTAAAAAGGCTAAACCGATTGCAAAAAATTTTGCATGGTGATACTTTATATCCTCGGTCAACACTCTAAATGTTGCCATGTTAAATCCGGGTCCATAATATAATTTATCCATTTATGTATTTTGTATACTTATAGAGTGCAATAGTTAAATAAATAAATAAACTAGTTTTTTATGGGTTCGCTTATTTTAATAGTGACTTGTGAAGATTTTTGGATTTGCTAATATACATTTTATTCACAGGAAACCTATTAATAGTCAGGTAGTATTGGCAACCGGGACTGACGGCTTAATGTGCCTTCCGAAGCACGGAGGAGTTCGAGATCACAAAGATTTGATATCCCATTCAAGGCCTGACAATTGCGAATGAAGCTTTGTTTTCGATATCGAAAGCCAAAGCGTACTAATCACTACGCCATGGGCCACCGAGCTCCTCATGATTATAATAGGTTTTGTATGGAGATTTTAGGGAACTCTGCATTTTCCATACTAACAATTTTCAGTTTTCTTCACAACGACAATTCCAAAGATAATAAAATTTGGCATGTATAATTAGACAAGCTTTAGCAATATGTATGATATCACACTTCATAAAAATTATTTATCGTTTTTATGTGAATGCAAATCAAATGATATATTCGGAAGGCACTTAAAAAGAGTTGTCTTCGTGTCCAATTTTAACACAAATAAACTTACAATAAATTATCAAAACAAATTAAAAGAGCTCAAAAATATAGTCTATTTTTGGAGGAGGTAATTATTTTTAAGAATACTCTGAAACCTAATAGTTACAGACAAAATACTAGGAGAGAAAAAAACGTCAATTTTATGTGCCTATTATATGTGTACACTGCAAGAGGAAAAAATCAAATCAAATCAAAAATAATTTTATTTCATAGGCTAAACATAGCACTTAAAATCGTCAACATTCGTACATATTCACATTTATTATACTTAAAGTAAATTTTAATAATAAAATTGACAAAAAAAATCTCCACAACGGTAGGCAGAGTTTAAATCAGTTCGCTCACTATACGAGAACATGAACACCAATAAATACGAACCGAACTAGGAAACCTTGTAAGCCGCCTCGTAAACCCAAAATACCTATGGGAAATTCCCGGTTGCAAATATTTTCATTTTCCATGACGTAATGCACAATAGGTCCAAAATGTAGGCTTGCGAACTGTTTTCGTGGAGCCAGGTTGTGTGTAGGCCTCTTTGTCTTTGTTAAAGTAAACAGAAAATATTGTGCCTAATAACTGAATATGGTTTTCCGATTTCAGGATATTACGAAGATAATTTTACGTTTTCGTTTGTGTGTTGGCCTATACGTGCTTTTGCTGGGCCCGTCCTCAGCTTATATAAGTCCCACTGCTGGGCATAAGCCTGAAACGAGGCGCCATAGCTATATTAGCGCCTCGTTGCTGTCATTGCGCTCTTCTCTGGCCATTTTTTCTCTTGGTTTCAGAATTTAAATTTGCTGTCTGTCTCTTTTTATTTGTTTTGTTCTCGAAGCTCATTCTTACGAGAGTCAGTGCCTAGAGCGGTTGACTCCCTTCTAACAATAATTGTATATATTTATAAGGTGAATCAATTTTTATAAGCTGAGACAAAGTTACAACAAACCACATTATCAGTTCCTAATTTATAACAAAGACTATATGTTTCTCTAAGGCACTATTTTGTGCCTTAAATCTTCATTATAATATACGATACTTAAGTGACGACCCAACTGAATTTTAATTATCCCCGGCTTCACCCCGTCACAAGCCTTCCTCATGGAGAACCACATGAGGAGTGTGGACCGTAACACCACCACGCTGGCCCAATGCGGGTTAGTGGGTAGAAACGGCTGCAATAGTAATCAGGACCAACGGCTTGACGTGCCTTCCGAAGCACGGAAGAGTTCCAGATCTCAAAGTTTTGGTTACCCATCCAAGGCCTGACCATGGCGAAGGTACCTTTGTTTTTTATATTAAAAATCTCTGCTGAAGATATCTGCAGCAGGCCGGGGATAGGGTAAAATGGCTCAAATTGGGGGAGGCCTATGTCCAGCAGTGGACTAATGTGGGCTGAAGAGAGAGAGAGAGAGAGAGAAGATATCTGCTGGGCCCATTTAATACCAACGCGCTGGTACAATGAAAATTCATGAGTCACTTTGAGTTGCGTTACGGTAATAACGCTAAGTGAGAAGGTTTTTACAATGAACCTGCCTTCTGAACCCCTTAGGAATTTGAGTTCACAAAGTTCTTGTCTACTAAGTATCTAATGTATACTACACAAAAGTTTTAGTTTTTATATTGTAAAAAGTGTACAAACTACTGCAATTAAGCTCCTCCTGACGCCTGTCGCGGTCACCTGACGCGGTCACAAATGCGTTGTTTTTCCTTATTAGTTTGACAATTAGGCGTGATAAAAACGTGATTAATATCATACCACGCTACTCATGCTACTGAGGCTAAATATAAATAGGAAGGTAATTAGTTACACTCTAATTCGAGCTATTAATTGATGTTGAGACGGGTGGGAGGTCAGATAAAGGCTTACTGAGTCCGTCGCTGACTGGGCACCGATTACGCAGCGGTTTCCTGAACACCTGATAATGTATTGCTGCCAATTAGTTAGCTATGAAAAGGGGGGAATTGAGTGGAATACAGAGAAAATATTCCTTATCGTGGAGTTACACTCGTTAGAAAGTTATGTGTATATTTCGATGACTCTATGGTTCATCGCCGAGTTTGTACTCTGATTTCCAGATCACCATCTTTGAGGTTATTGGTTCGGTTCCCGGTGGGAGCAAATATTTGTGATTAATTGTGACTTTCATAGTCAGGCCTTGGATGGGTAACCAAAACATTGTGATCTCAAACTCCACTGTCTCTGTGCCTCCGTGCTTCACCACCATCTCGCATTGGGCGAGCCTGGTGGTGTTACGGCCCATACTCCTTATGTGTTGCTCCACGAGGAAGAGCTGTGCCCAGCAAAGGGGTGAATACAGGCTGAGGACGTATTCAATACTTCTTATCATCACAAAGCATTCTTTAAATGATTCATCATTTTGATCCACTTGAACCTCTATTAAAATGGATTCATGTAAAATAGACGTGATTCTTTTTAAACACGAAATTGAACTACAAAAGCTAAATTCGAGCGGAAATTGTTAAAATGGGTTATAGACCAAATGTCCGGTGAATTTCGATGAGAAATTTTCCCCGTTGAAGCATCTTGAATATCTTTGAATCTACCTCTAATATCTATTATAGAGGAGCTCGATGGCGTAATTGTTAGTATGCTTTCGCTTTCGATTGAATACAAAGCTACCTTCACCATGGTCAGGCCATAGATGGGTGACCTAAACTTTGTGATCTCGAGCTCCTCCGTGCTTCGGAAGGCACATTAACCCGTTGGTCCCGATGGCTATTGCGACTGTTTCTACCCACCAACTTGCATTGGGCCAGCGTGGTGGTGCTACGGCATACTCCACATGTGTTTCTCCATGTGGAAGGCCTGTGCCCAGCAGTGGGAAGTATGTAGCCGAGGTTAACCTCTAATATCGGGTCATTCATAAATTAATGTCTCTTGTTCAATGCTAAAAAAATAGTGCCTCTTTTTAAAGTCGGATAACTAATTAATATGGGTGTTCATTAAAGCCAACCAACCAACTAACCACCAACAACTTAACGTGCTTTCCAAAGCACGGAGGATTACAAAGTTTTGGTCACCCATCAAGGCCTGCCAATGGCGAAATTAGCTTTGCTTTCGATATAAAAGCCAAAGCGTACAAACCACCATGCCACCAAGCTTCTGAAAAATTACTTTAAGCGTTTTCAATCCAGGAATTATTCACAAAGATGCACTTTGCTCTGGACTAGAGAAATTCAGTCAATACCTTCAATACCTAAGCCCCTGAGTGCTCAAAGGGCTGGTATGAGCTATTGTCACGTGTGTAAAACACTCGAGTGCCCACGGCCTACTCTTAAGCCGGCGTTAAGACAATAGAACCCGCTCTTTACCTCGGCGATGAATAAACAGACCGAGAGGCTCCTGGGACTAGATGTGGCTTGAATAAAAAAAAATAAGATTTTTCAACAAGGGCGGAAAACTATTAATTTTATTTATTTATTTGCATGTCACATAATCACTGTACAGAAATACAAAGGTCTTAAAAAATAGGATTGTATACATGTGACACCCTGCAAGGGTATAGCAATATATAATTATAATATTGGACCAGAGGGCCCTAGTTACTTAACAATTATATAAACTTATTTTTAAATTAAAATTTTATAAGCAACGTAAAATAAATTCTAATACTCGTATTACTAACAAAATTTAACAGAAACAAGAAAAACATGAGATCAAATTTTAAATTATTTACTTATATACGTAACGTTATCTACCTTTTAATTACAAATAATATTATATAGTGGAAAGGTTTATGCGTTTTCGAAAAATTCCTTTAAACTGTAATAACATTTCTCGATCAAGAACTTTTTTAACTGCTCAGTAAAATTCGGGAGTTTCTCAAAGTTTTTGATGTCGTTTGGGATATGGTTATATATTTTTATAGACATAAAATATGGACTAGATGAGACTAATTTTAATTTTGTAAAAGGAATTTTAAGTTTATTTAAATATCTGTCATTTCTTTTGATTTTATTATTTGGTGAGAAAAATTCTTGATGTTTTCTGGCAAATTTACATGCTTCTAATATGTAAATGGATGTGAGTGTTAATATTCTGTGTTTGATAAAGTGAGGTCTGCATGATTCCATTTGTTCTATATTTGTCAATATTCTCAAACATCTCTTCTGAAGTATAAATAATTTATCTATTTCAGAGGAGTTACCCCATAAAACGACGCCATAGGAAAGAATGGAGTATGCATAAGCATAGTATGCTGAGAGAGCTGTTTGAAAGTTTGTAACGCGTTTCAAGTGGTGTAGTGCATATATGAAAGATGATATTTTATGTTCTACTTTTTTAATATGCTGCTTCCAGTTTAAATGTGAATCTAGTTCAATGCCCAACAGGGTTGCTGTGTTTACTGTTTCTAATTTTATATTTTTATAACAATATTGTACCTGTAATGAACTTTTTTGATAGGGCTTAAATTGGATTAATTTGGTTTTTTAAGGTTTAGTTGGAGATTATGTGTTTCTAGCCAGTTCGTAATGTTGTCTAAAATAAAGTTTAATTTAGTTTTAAGTTCCGATGAGTTTGAGCAAGAGATAAGCACTGAGATGTCATCAGCAAACAATACACACAGATTATCAAAAATATCAGGTAGATTATTTATATAAATGAGGAATAAGACACATCCTAGAACGCTACCTTGAGGTATTGATCCGGTAACTTGGATGGCATTAGATCTGGTGTATGTGATCATTCCTGTCTCAAAGTCTGTATTTTGTATTTCTACGTATTGGTATCGATTAAAAAGATAAGATTGAAACCAAGGATAAGATTGAAAGGAATGTATTGTCGTCATAGTTAGATGAGGATACAGTAAAAATAATAGGTCTTTACCTATGAAATTGCCATTTTGTATGGAGATTTTGGGGAAGTCAGCTTTTCCATAGTAACATTTTTTCAGATTTTTCCACAGCGACAAATCCAGAGATAATAATTTTTGGCATATTATGTATCATGAGACAAGCTTTAGCAATATGTGTGATATCACTCTTCATAAAAATTATTTATCGTTTTTAAGTTAATGCAAATCAAAAGATGTATTCGGGAGGCACTTAAAAAGAAGTTGTTTTCGTTTCTAATTTTAACACAATTAAACTTACAACAAATTATCAAAACAAATCAAAAGAGCTCAAAAATATGGTCTATTTTTAGAGGAGTATACATTATTTTATAGGAATATTCTGAAACTTAATAGTTACAGACAAAATACTAAGAGAGAAAAAAAAAGGCAATTTCATAGGTAAAGACCTATTATATTACAGAAGATTGTTACTCAAGGGTGGAAATGAACGAAATCCCATATGTACATTCCTATTGTAATGTACATTAAAGTTAAAATAAATACTTCCTATAGGTAGTTATGTCGCAAGCAAATTGTATAATTCCGCCGTTCAGTTTGAAAAGCAAAAATACCTTATTCTTACTTGAAATCGTAATTAAAATATTTTTACATCTCTCATGTTCGGTAAGTAGGTCCTTAATACCCCCAGATGCGGGTTGTAAGTGATCAATTACCGCCCTAGGTTAATAATGTAGCTAGAAACGCCCTAGGGCGGTAAGTAATTAAAAAAAAAACTCTTTCAAAAAGTTCGCGTACATCTAACCATCTTACTGGCACTAGACATCATGCATTCAGCCCAATGACAAAAGAGGTCGCTTCGCTATTTTCATCAATTTTGAATATCGAACGGCGAAGCTAAATTTAGTTCTTGAAAATAAATTTATTTATTCTTGTGACAAAAGAGGTCGCTTCGCTATTTTCATCAATTTTGAATATCGAACGGCGAAGCTAAATTTAGTTCTTGAAAATAAATTTATTTATTCTTGTAATGCCTTTTTTTCCACTTACCTCACAATCGAGATGTAAAGCAGAGTAGTTAGCTCGGGTGTAAGCATCAATTGCACCCTCGAACTATAAGCGCCCTCGCTGCGCTCGTGCGCCTAAATATCTCGGGCTGCAATTGATGCCTTACAGCCCTTGGCTACTAATCTACTATTAAAACCCCTTCCCTCTTCGTGCTGTTCAGAACCATTTTACACAAATATTAGTTTATTGTGAAAAAAAATATGTTTACTAGATCCTGTTGGCTTTTTATTCTGAACCTACTTTTTGATCTCAGATCTTTCATTTGAATGTAATATAGGTGGTATCATTTGGTTCGTAATGTTGAGGAGCTTGGTGGCGTAGTGGTTCGTAGCCTTTGGCTTTTGATATCGAAAACAAAGCTACCTTCGCCATGGTCAGACCGTGGATGGGTGACCAAAACTTTGTGATCTAGAACCCCTCTAAGCTTCGGAAGGCACGTTAAGCCGTTGGTCCCGGTTGCTATTGAAAGAAAGAAATAAAACAATTTATTAGTGAGACAAAATTAACTTAGTAATAAGCTTAATACCTAGTAAATTGTGACACTAAATGGCGAGCCACTTAGCATGTGTCAGTTGTCGCAGACATCCGACACTGATCTTCCGTGGTTACCAAATATTTTTACTTGGGACTAGGTTCTACTACGCTGCGCTATATTAAAACTAACTAACAATTTATTTAAACCTATTTATAATCCTACTAGTATACCTCTTTAAAAACAAGTTTCATTTAAATTCAAAATGGAATACACTGATACATATTTGGTACACACGCAGAACTTATGGTACAAGGCACCATAAATACACATTACAATTTCTTAAACCATACACTTACAAAACACAACATAATTAAGTAAACACCCTGCTATCCAAGCGACTGTTTCTATCCACCAACTCGAATTGAGCCAGCGCGGTTGTGATACGACCCATACACCTCATGTGTTTCTCCATGAGCAAGGCCTGTGCCCAGCAGTGGGACGTATATAGGCCGAGGACGACGAAGTAGACTCATCCACTGTCTACCATCAGATGGTGCTGATTGATTTGCCAAAGCCAAGCGTATGTCATCCATATTCTGCACAATTTGACCGATTTCCTATACAGCAACCTATTTTTTAAACGTGTCTATTATGTCTTAGTAAAATCATATTATATATATCATTAGTTTTTATTATTATCATATTTGTTTTTCATTTCTCTAGTAAAATGTTCCGTGGTACTAAAATATAATTTCCCATCCATTATTTTGTTTGTAACTTTACGATCATATGTAGGGCTGTCCTTGTAACCTAATAAATATGTTTTATTAAAATTACTTAAAATCAAAATAGCTTAATGTGGAAAAAAAAAGACGTGTGGCACTCGGGGACTGCCGCGGTAAAGCTATTGCATAGCATTTTGTATCAACTTATGCAATTATAATTTTATTTATTTATTTTATTCATGCGGTATTTCTTTTTCTTTGATATTAATTCAAGTTACACTTTTTGAGCGTGGTGACCGATAAGAAAACAAATTTTTCTATTATTAATAAAAAAAGTTTATATTGTTTAAATAAAAATATAATAAATAAAGTTAATATTGTTTAAAATATTTTTTATTATTTTACAATACATGTGGGTTTTATTATCTTAACGCCGTGTCGAAGACTGCCGAACTGAAACGACGTTAGACGATGCACGGCCTTCAAACCACACCTCCTTGCGCATCGGAGTGGGGCGCGTGAGGTTTTTTCGTTACGGAATTTCTGGATTCGGTCCCCGCGCTCAAGGCCCGCGATAGAAGCTATGCAATAGCTTAAAATCTTATTTATTAACGCAGCATTGGTTTTAACCCAGTTAATTTTCCGCTGACGCGTATTATTGTGTTTGTGATTCATAATTACAAATGTACAACTACCTAGTGTTATTTAATTTCTTAAACTAGCATAAATTATAACATATTTGCCAGATTTCGTGTACCTCAATATTTTCTTTACATTGCCTTTTCTTATTTAACCTAGATATAGTGTAGATATAATAATTATTTTGTATATATTTATTAAGATTGAAATATATTGTCTATTACACCTGAGAAACATGGGATCCTAGTTCAGGTATATAAAGTTTAGTTTCTAGTGTTTTTAGACTTAAGAAATATTTTGTGAATCATGCTTAATAATAAAGATTTATTTATAATCTAATGGTGTCGTTGGTAAGTCCTTTCTAGTGTAAAACACTCCATGACCCTCTTCAAAGGCCATTATGCTTGTAAACCGCTATATACAACTATGGCATCCTAGGAAAACAAGAACAGTATTTGAAATATTTTAGACATGCCTGTTTTCAAGACCTGCAGAATTTTCCGTTAGTTAAGTTGTTGAATTTTTTTTTTTTTTTTTATGGTGGAGAACCGCTGTCTGTGTGGGTTTCCTGAACATTTTAAAATACGTTATTCATAGCCGTGACCTCGCCCCTGCACATGGGGACTAAGATGTATGATCTTAGTCCCCATGTGCAGGTAATCCCCGAAGGGGTAGGCAGAGTCTAAGGAGCACTGTGTTCCTTAAAACCACATTTAACCATTCAAAAATTGGGTTTGGTCAGATGAAAACTCGTGAAAGAGTAGTAACAAGTGGCTAGCTCATAGGCAAGAAAAGCTCTTGGTACATTCTTTGCGATGTAAATAAAGGGAAAATACCAAAAAAGTTCATTTTGTTTCTCTGTCTGTTTATCTGTTTGTATGGGCTAATCTCCGAAATGGCTGGACCGATTTCAATGAAACTTTGCATGGTGATACCTTATATCCCTGGTCAACATCTTAGATACTTTTTATTCCAGAAAATTAAATGGTTCCCGTGGCATGGTTAAAAAACCATAGTAACCGCGGACGCAGTCGCAAGCAACATAGTTGCGAATATTTTACATACCTACCTATCACCTAATATTAGGTCCTTACCTATGAAATTGGTGTTTTGTATGGAGATTTTGGGGATGCCTGCATTTTACATACTAACATTTTATCAGTTTTTTTCACAACGACAAATCCAGAGATAATAAGATTTGGCATGTATCATTAGACAAGCTTTAGCAATATGTGTGTGAACACACTTGATAAAAATTATTCATCGTTTATATGTTAATGCAAATCAAATTATGTATTCGGGAGGCAGTTAAAAATAATTGTCTTTGTGTCTAATTTTAACACAATTAAACTTACAAAAAATTATCAAATTAAATAATACGAGCTCAAATATATGGTCTATTTTTAGAAGAGGCAATTATTTTATAAGAATGTTCTGAAAATTAATAGTTACGGACAAATTGCTAAGACAGAATAAAAACACCAATTTCATAGGTAAGGACCCAATATTAGTCATATTGCGTAGGCAAGTACATTTCATGACCAACATTATTGCTTAGACTTAAAATATCCAGACCGAACCCTTTCGGTGCGGCTCACCATGACTCAGGAGCATAAATTTCATATTTATTACTGGCAATACGTGTTAGTGGACTTCGTGTAGTGCATGCATTTACTACATAAAATGTTACGTGTAGGACGTACGAGTACTCCAGAGTTGGGGCCATAAATCTGGCGTATTGGCACCGTTTGATAAGTGCTTCACGTTGGCGAGACTACTAATAATGAAAAATAATTATAAAGAAATAATAATAATAAAGAAATTTAATAATGTATATTTAGATACAGGCATTATCAGTTGCACCAACTGCCTGCCTGATAGTCAATAATAATAATAATAAAAAAAATTATAGAAAAAAAATGGTGAAAATAGTACAACGAAAATATATTCATAAGTACATTATCATCTAATCTGTAATAATTTAATACATTCTGAGGTATTATTTTAGTTTTCGTGCTCCACCTTAGAAATTTTTTTTACTATTTCGTAGTGGCTTAGAATTAGATACTCAACAAATCAACTTTAACAAATGGCTTTGCTTGTAAAAAAAAAATTATTTATCAGCCCGTCGCCGCTATAAGCTATTGGATGTTGTGCAGTTCTATGTCCATTAGTCGCCTTTTACGACACCCAAGAAAAGAGATGGGTAGGTAGTACATATTCTTTTAATGAGCCGCTGATAGGTGTGAAAGTCATATTCATACATATAATCGCGACTATTATCCTCTAAGGGTTAGTCAGGGACTTGGCAAAAGCACCGCAACAGTAGTCCACCGCTATAGTCCGCGCTTCACCAAGCAGTGACTGCACTCAGCGTGACAGATGGTGAGCCCGTCGCCGCTATAAGCTATTAGATGTAATGAAAGTCAAAAGATATTTAATTTATTTAGGATGATAAGTAAGTAATACCAGAAGTCTCCCCACTTGGACGCACACAGACCTCTCAGACTTAACCACGAACTAACTGCAAACACCTATTAGATGCAGGTTTGGTAGAAACTATAAATAAAACTTAATAATGCATTTGAGCGCAGCGACATTGATTTAAATTAGGATTATAACAGCCCAGTTTTTCTTTTTTACATATGACAGGTAAGCTCTTGGCCTTCATCTCACCTGATGGTAAGTGACGATAAGGCCAAGATGGAAGCGAGCTTACCTGTATTCCTCAACAATATATATATATATATTAGGTCCTTACCTATGAAATTGGTGTTTTGTGTGGAGATTTTGGGGAATTCTGCATTTTCCGTACTAACAATTTATCAGTTTTCTTCACAACGACAAATCCAGAGATATTTGGCATCTATCATTAGACAAGCTTTAGTAATATGTGTAATATCACACTTCATAAAAATTATTTATCGTTTTTATGTGAATGCAAATAAAATGATGTATTCGGGAGGCACTTAAAAAGAGTTGTCTCCATGTCCAATTTTAACACAATTAAACTTACAACAAATTATCAAAACAAATCAAAAGAGCTCAAAAATATAGTCTATTTTTAGACGAGGTAATTATTTTTTAGGAATACTCTGAATCTTAATAGTTACAGACAAAATACTAAGACAGAATAAAACACCAATTTCATAGGTAAGGACCCAATATATATAGTTATATATATATAGCTGGCTATAAATAGTTAATTAGTGTAAAGTCTTTGAGAAATCGAGGGAGATTTAGTACTGACTTTTTAGACTGTAGAACTTTGGAGAGAGAATGGGAAATCAGACAGGATAGGCAGACACTATAGATCTCGACTACCTACGATCCTGGCATACATATTTCGCTTCCTCTACTCTCATTACATACATACCCTTCGGTTTGCGGTGGTTTGACCAGCACCCCAATTCTACTATAAATTTACAATTGCGTAACCAATACGTTTGAAGAAAAATTGCTTAGCAAAATAAACATTGATGATTGAAATGTAAGCTTTTGCTTAACATTCAGTTTGCTATTTTATATAAATCAAAAACGTACAGCAAAAGCTTACTTTTTATTCATTAATGTTTATTCTGATAAAAATTATTTCTTCAAACGCATTGGTTACGCAATGATAAATTTATAATAGAATTGGGGCGCTGGCCCTTTTTCAGAATGTCGCCGATTTTGTTAAGGTAACGTACTTTCATACATTCTCTGAACATGCCCAAAACATCTAAGCACAACGTGGGTGTAAACACGTTCACCTACCTCTTCGGGGATAAAGGTATATTGGTAGGACGGTAGGATGTAAATAAACATTATACTCTCAATTCAATCCTTTACGCGGACAAAATGCCGACAAAAGCCTGTTCAAAATAGAAATAATTCTCTTTTGTCGTCGCGTGAATCTTTTACCAGGTTATTTATAAGGCGAGTTCAGACGTTAAACAGCCGATTTCGAAGAGTAAAGGTTTGGCTTTCAACGATTTCTTACGTCATTGTGCTATATATCTCACGGCAGTAAGATACGCGACATGAGTATTTGAAGTTAGATAAATACAGAAATAAGGTTTGAGGTGCTAGGTTAGTAGTTCAATAACCTTTAAAAGCAAAACAACCTCTCCTATGGTTGGTCTGTAGATAGTAAAGCAAACTTCACACAATGCCGCATAAAATTTATATGCAAATGTTATACAACACACATACACATATCGGGAGCGCATGTTTTCGCATAACGTCGATTGTCATAACATCAAATGGCATAATCATCAAATAGCATAACAATCATGTCACATATTCCTTCTTACTCATAACATTTAAGTGGCATAACTCTCTAAAGGTATATTATTATAAAGCATAACTATAGAAATTCCTAATTTCATTTAGCACAACATTAGGTAGTCCTAAAATGAATCGAATAATCACAAAGATTCGAAAAAACCAATCCCAAGGAAATGTGTTCTGATAAATATTAGGTTAAGGTTATTTTTTTTTATTACCCTTAAAAACTATATTTGTGTCATCGAAATATATTTAGTAAATAATTTGGGGCAGAGAAAAATATTATGCGTTGTGATCATTATGCTTTTCATTAGTTGTGCGTTTCAAATGTATGCCTTTTAATACTTATGACAAACAATTTTAGCCTATACAATATTAGGACTCTCAAAATTATGCGTCGCAATTTTATGCGTTTTGATGATTATGCCTTTCAATATTATGGATCTTCATATTATGACAATAAACGTTATGCTTAAAATTACGGAGCCACACATATCATCGCGCCTCTTTCCCCGAAGGAGTAGGCAGAGGTGGTAAAAACTCACATTTCGCCAGATATGTTAGGTCCCCATATAACTGGTGGCCTGTTGCCATGCACCGGGTACAACGTAAGGCAAGCGATATTCACAATGACTGTACATAAGTTTTATTCAAATTCAGTGGTAGAGTGGGATCGAACCCGCGTTTTCCGCGGCCTCTCGAAGAGTAGGTAGTGCCCCGTCCGTCCAAACTCGGCTACTTGGCAATGTTATATAGATGTTGAAATAAATGCAAGGCAGCTTTAAATATTAGGTCCTTACCTACGAAATTGGTGTTTTGTATGGAGATTTTGGGGAATTCTGCATTTTCCATACTAAAATTTTTTCAGTTTTCTTTACAACGACAAATCCAAAGATAATAATATTTGGCATGTATCATTAGACAAGCTTTAGTAATATGTGTAATATCACACTTCATAAAAATTATTCATCGTTTTTAAGTGAATGCAAATAAAATGATGTATTCTATTTTTTATTTTATTTTTTAGGAATACTCTGAATCTTAATAGTTACAGACAAAATACTAAGAGAGATAAAAAACACCAATTTCATAGGTAAGGACCCAATATCTTCTTTATTTTTTATTTAAAATAAATACAACGAGGTCACCCTTTGCTTTCTTACACCATCGACACAGGAAGGGCGAGGTGCCATTAATATACACATTTAGTAGAAACTCTAGTGTTGTCATGTGATAAAAAACATATAATTTGACATTAGAAGCTTCAATATTACAGACAAAATGTTAATGTTAGTTTCTCGGTCCACCTTACGTAATTATATTGTCATCATCATTTGCTTGTCTTTTCCCAATTCCATTTGGGGACGGCGCAACGAGTCTTTCTCCTCCACTCTCCCCTATCACACGCCATATCAACATTCACTCCCATTCTAGCCATGTCCTCATTCACACAATCTATCCATCTCTTCTTCGGTCTTCCTCGCCCTGCATTACCATCCACTCCCTTATTGATAACTCTTCTCGTTACATGCTCATTCTGACTTCTTAAAATATGTCCATACCACGATAGCCGCTTTTATCTCAACTTAAAGGTTTAAAGGCTTAAAGGTTTTTTAAGGGTCGGCAACGCGCTGGTGATGCCCTCGGTGTTGCAGGCGTCCATAGGCTACGGTGACCACTGCCCATCTGTGTGGGCCATATGCTTGTTTGCCACCCTGGTAGTAAAAAAAAAAAAAAAAAACTTCTCTATCACTGGAGTAAATTTCAGGTATCCCCTGATGCTCATATCTCACTCTATCAATCCTCGTCACACCACACATCCATCTTAATATACGTATTTGATATATCGTTATGATAAGTAGGTATTGATCTTGTGTTATTTTTGATTAATTTTTATATTTCAATTTTATATTTCAACATTTTCCCTTTCCAAGCGTACATTATTATTGAACCTCATCTCTCTCGTGGCTTTTCGTGGAAGCCTTAACAATAATATATTAGGTCCTTACCTATGAAATTGGTGTTTTGTATGGAGATTTTGGGGATGTCTGCATTTTACATACTAACATTTTATCAGTTTTCTTCACAAACGACAAATCCAGAGAAAACAATATTTGGCATGTATCATTAGACAAGCTTTAGCAATATGTCTGGGAACACGCTTGATAAAAATTATTCATCGTTTCTATGTTAATGCAAATCAAATGATGTATTCGGGAGGCAGTTAAAAATAATTGTCTTTGTGTCTAATTTTAACACAATTTAACCTACAAAAAATTATCAAATTAAATAATACGAGCTCAAATATATGTTCTATTTTTAGAAGAGGCAATTATTTTATAAGAATGTTCTGAGACTTAAAAGTTACGGACAAATTGCTAAGACAGAATAAAAACACCAATTTCATAGGTAAGGACCCAATATATACGATTACTTTCTTCGATATCAATCACCTTAGAGATTGAAATTACGCGTACATTTGGTAATCTTTATGTACAACATTTTTAAAAATAATATCAAGCCTCTATTTTTCCATATGACAGACTAGCTGTTGCCCGCGACCTCGTCCGCGGTTAACTATCGCACGGGAACCCTTTATTTTCCGGAATAACAAGTATCTCAGACGTTGACTAGGGATATAAGGTATCATCATGTAAAACTTCATTCAAATCGGTCCAGCCATTTCGGCGATTAGCCCGTTTAAACAGACAGAGAAACAAAAAATTAAAAAAAAAAATCTTTGTTGTTTTTTTTTTCTCTTTTGACATCCCCTGACTCGGTTTTAAGCATTTTTTTTTCATGTACAGACATTCGATCTCTACAGTTTTATTATATATGTCTATACATAGATATAGACGTTAAAGCCAAAGAAGGAAGCGAGCTTCAACTGTATTCCTCAAAAACTGAGGAACTGGCTATCTTACGGAACACAACAATGCTTAAAACATTGTTATTTTGATCCCTAAGGCCTGTAATGAGTTTGAATAAGACTGAAGTACAGTTTGATGTAAATATCGCTTACTACACACTAGAATAGACTAAACATTATTATCATCAAACCTCTTTCTCTTGCCAGAGGCGTTAACACTCACATTTCGCTGGAAATATTACTTAATATTTCTGGCAGAATTTGGATGTGGAACAGGTGGAGAGCCTGTTGCCATGCACCGGTCACAAAGTGAGGCAAGCGATATTAACAATCTACTGTACATAAGTTTTATTCAAACTCAGTGGTACAGGGGCGGTGGGATCGAACTCGCGAGTCCTGCGGCCTCTCGAACCATGGCTACCACTGCCTGTGATGATAATTATGATATTAGGTCCATACCTATGAAATTGGTGTTTTGTATGGAGATTTTGAGGAATTCTGCATTTTACATACTAAAATTTTTTCAGTTTTCTTCACAACGACAAATCCAAAGATAATAATATTTGGCATCTATCATTAGACAAGCTTTAGTAATATGTGGAATATCACATTTCATAAAAATTATTTATCGTTTTTAAGTGAATCCAAATAAAATGATGTACCTATTCGGGAGGCACTTAAAAAGAGTTGTCTCCGCGTCCAATTTTAACACAATTAAACTTACAACAAATTATCAAAACAAATCAAAAGAGCTCAAAAATATAGTCTATTTTTAGACGACGTAATTATTTTTTAGGAATACTCTGAATCTTAATTGTTACAGACAAAATACTAAGAGTGAAAAAAAACACCATTTTCATAGGTAAGGACCCAATATAAATAAAAAAAAAATTGTAGGCTCCATCTTTTATTATAGATCAGTATTTTAGTCTGTTTGTTTGTATGGTCACGTGCACAAATGTAAATAATGTAAAGTTAAATATAATAGTGTTATGGTGATTAAGCCCACATTTCACCATGGTGAAAAAAACTTTTTTTTTTGTCAAAAGCCAACGTGTACGAACCACAACCCCAGCGAGGGCCCCGATCGCTAAATAAGAACGTATTACAGTCCAAATTACATTCGAATACGTGCCTCACAACAATGGCTCATACACATTGCTTCGTTTCACGTGACCCGCTGAATGTCGCGATCCTATCAGTCTATTTATCCTTGCAAACTCGGCTTCCTCTCATATCTGTAAAAGCACAAAAATTGAGCGATTCTTATTAATTAATGTTTATTTACATTTAATTTAGTACACGAATAGTTCAGCACAAACACAAAACAACCTTAAACTGTAGACTTTAAATTCTAATTACCATGCACGTTAACTGGTTAGAAACAAAAATTTAATTGAATCACATTCGCGTCGTGAAGCAATTAGCTATGGGTGAAGCACCCGACGACGCTCGCGGAGTCTTCTAATTAGAGGCCGCGGGAGTGGGGTGACCATGCGTTTTGGATGAACACGGTAATTAGGTTAAACGGGATAGACATGTCAAAAGGATGCCGGACTTGGTGCGCCAAATTTCGCCGAAAGTTGGAACTCCGAACTTGATCATAATAATCACCATGCCTAACTCCTCTGTTCCTAATGTTATAATTCCGAACCATTGAACTTCATAATTTCGGTAGCAATAAACATCAATTATTGTCATATTACATTTTGTCTTCCATTATTTTCTCAAAATAACCATCTTTTATTCTATTATTCAATCACAATTCATATTCTTTAACTCAAATGAGGAGCTCGGTGGCGTGGTTAGTTAGTATGCTTTGGCTTTCGATTGAAATCAAAGCTACCTTCGCCATGGTCAGACCGTTGATGGGTAACAAAAACTTTGTTATCTCGAGCTCCTCTGTGCTGCAGAAGGCATGTTAAGCCATTGGTCCCGATTGGTATTGCGGTTGGATTCTACTCGCCAACCCGCATTGGGCCATCGTGGTATCTATGATGAAGGCCTGTGCCCAGCAGTGGGACGTATATAGCCCGAGGACAACTCAAATGTTAGGTTAAGGTTATTTTTCTTTGTGACCATTAAAAACAATATTTGAATCAAAAATTACTTTGTCTAAATTGAGTACACAATTATGAATATTATTTTTAGGTGTTATAAAATAGTATACAACGACGGATTTCATAAATTTTCGATAAAACACATAAAAATAATATTTTTGCCAGAAGCGACTTTAGGGTCGTCTAAAAACTTTCACTCAAGCCAACATTATCTAAATCTTAGGGATAACAAAGTTATGATAAACAAAATTAGGAGTTTGGTTCGTACATTTGTGATATTATGAATTAAAATTTTCGGAATTCTGGATGTTATAAATATCCTCTGTATTACTACGATTTTTAGGAATGAAAACATTCAGGAGAAAAATTTTCGGAACAGTGATCATTCGGAATACGAATAGTTCAGGGTAAAAATTTCGGAAAAAAATACTTTAGGCGAGCCAATATGGACCCGCGGGACTTAAATGTTATTTGCTTACGAGTGAAACAATTTTCTATTTTAATAGATATTAATACTGGTTGACTCGTTCTTGTAGATAATCATTAAATTGGTTCTTTGGGTTACCCAAAGAAGAGGTCACGCCACAAGTTAATAATTTACATAAGTCGCATTGCTGGGCACAGGCTTTCCAATATTTTATGGAGAAACACCTGAGAAGTTCCGGTCGTGACACCACCAGCCGAACAAGCTGGTCCAATGCGGATAGTGGGAACAGTTGAATAGTAACCATAAGATGAATAGGATATGATACATTATTGCTATCAATATAAATATTATAAGTAATAATGATTTCTAGGCGAGACGTTAAAAGAAAGACAGCAATGCAAGCACTGTCGCAGAAGAATGTTAGATCCACATCCACACGATTCGATCTGTGCCTCCCTCTGGTAAAAACTAAAATCTAAATAAATCATGTCATAATGTCCTATTCAAAAAATTTCAATGCCAAAAAGCATTGAAATTTCATCCTATTCATGTAAAGCATTGGATTTTTTCGTGTATTTCTTCCTTTACCATGTAAATTAGTCTCAATTTCGTAACTGAAGTAAATGAATAACAATTCATCCAACAATACAGCCAAATCCTGATACGGCAGTTGGTAGTACTATTTTAATGAGCCGTGTGGTAGCGGCTTATTAAAAGAATACTACCAACCCATCTCTTCCCTTGGGTGTCGTAAAAGGCAACTAATGGACTAAGAACTGCACAACCATACAATGGCTTATAGTAGCGACGTGCTCACCACCTGTCATGCTGAGTGCAGACACCGCTTGGTGAAGCGTGGACTATAACAATGGACTTTTTTTGCGGTGCTTTGGCCTAGTCTCTGACTGACCCATAGGGGATAATAGTCGTAATTTAATAATAGTCGTAATAGTCATAATTGATATTGGTTACACTAATATTGACAAATGACTTAATTTTGCCAAATCATTATCAAACCACAGTCGGCCACATCTGGACATTGGTCTCCCCTATTGCATGCCTGCACGCTTTTGTAGAAAAAGAAATATATAATAATTAGTCATACAATGTTTTGTAAGTGAAGGCATTAGAGCATAAAAGTAAAAAAAATACGTTAAGCCATTCAATATGATGAACCAAACCCTACACCACTCGTTTCGTTCACTATTCCAATATACACGAAAGTTAAGACCACTTTGAAACATGATACGATGTAACTTTCCATTGCTGCTACAAAACGCAAGCATGTACAGTTGGAAGAGCGTATCAAACATTTGCAATCGGAGTTTCCAAGCCAGCTTTTTGAACTCTCAAATAGTACGATCGACAGGCCATAAAGGTACCATGAAATGTACACAATATTTTTTGCACATTGTTAAACTGACGTGTTAACGTTGAAAATCCATTGAAGATATTGAATGTTTTGTTTTATTGTAACGTGCTGTTGATTGTACAAACAGTCTAATTGAAAAATGAAATTTTTTGTGGCTTAAAGTTATTATTTTTGTTTGAAGAACGTTTCAGGCCAGGGTTTTAATTAGACAGCTATAGGCCATTTCGTTTCTTACATGTTTGTCACTACCATACTACAAATTAAAGTAGGGTGAGTGGTATATTTACATTGTGTACATCTACAAACTAAAAAATAACTATACAGATGTATGGTAAACTAAAAATTGAAACAAATAATATGAGTAGGGTGTCCAAAAATATTTGTTGTTTGAGACACAACAGCATAATTACCAAATAGATTCCTTAGTAAATACTTGGAGGCTGTTAAGGAGATTTCCAGGGTAACTACGACGGCAAACGCCGGTAAGTGGCTTGCAAACGCGATTATGTCGTCGATAACGGGAACAGTGGAATGGGGTTCCGTTGACGGATGACGATGGGCAAACTCGCTTAGGGAGTTTGGATTTTAAGATCTTTCTTTTGCAGAAAAACCGACTGGTTCTAAAACGAGGAGCTCGGTAGCGTACTCTTGGCTTAAAAAAGTAACCTTTTCTATTTCTGGATCATAATTATCATGTGAACACATGAGGAGTATGGGCCGTAACACCACCACGCTGGCCCAATGCGTGTTGGTGGGTAGAAGCGGTCACAAATGCGACCGGGACCAACGGCTTAACGTGCCTTCCGAAGCACGGAGGAGCTCGAGATCACAAAGTCTTGGTCACCCATCCACGGCCTGACCATGGCGAAGGTAGCTTTGTTTTCGACCGAAAACAAAGCGCACTGACCACTACGCCATTGAGCTCCTCTCTACTCCTCATGTGTTTCTCCATGAGGAAGGCCTGTCCCAGCAGTGGGACGTATATAGGCTGATGATGAATTATCATGTTAAACCATTCTTTGGGAAGTTCCGTTCTTCATTAATATAATAAAGAAAATGACATTGACATGA
This sequence comes from Parapoynx stratiotata, assembly GCA_910589355.1. NCBI lineage: Eukaryota > Metazoa > Arthropoda > Insecta > Lepidoptera > Crambidae > Parapoynx > Parapoynx stratiotata. The sequence continues at coordinate 10,403,944 of OU342482.1, forward strand.
CATTAATTTAGACAAACACATTAGAATAACACATATAATCACGCCTCTTTCCCCGAAAGGAGTTAAAAACCTTTCGTACTGTTGTGTTATATAAATACCGTGCCTTCCGCTCTTAAAAGTAGATTATGGTGCTTGTAAAAAGATTATAATTGTTAATACCAAAATTTTATGAGTTACACTTAATAAAATTGTTAAGTAAAAGTAAAACTGAAAGTAACTCTGTCTGTCTGTCTCGCTTTAACGTCAAAACTACTGAATCAATTTTACCGAAATTTGGTACACAGATAGTCCAGATCTTGAGAAAGGACAAAAGCTACCTTTCATCTCGATATTCCCATGGGATCGGGTGCCATGCGGGTAAATGTAAAAAAAATTAAATAACGCCTGCCAGAAAAATGAAGGACTAATTAACGCCACTATGAACTTTGATTCTAATAATAGAGTAGGAGTAAATTTTCATTTCCACCAACTAAGGCTACTGTTCCAATTTGAAAAAATCTTTCAGTGTTGAATAGCCTATTTATTGAAGAAGGTTACATACTATCACACTATCTCTAAGTACTCAATAAAACTGCAAATGTAAACATGCCACATACAAACTTCTGCTTCCGTCGGAACACAAACCAGCCACCACCGAGAATGCGTTACATTGGGTTAGTTGATAGGTTGGAAAAAATCAAAGGCTTATACTCGACAACACTTAGAAAAGTATATTCGTAAAAATATTGATCTACGTATATTACGCACAAAATCATACAAATATCTACCCCAAGCCCTTACCTTATATGTAGATAGCAATACCTTGAAACTGGCACACGAACCGTTCTGGCCTAGTGGCTGTCCTTAATCAACGCAAGTGCGCATCGCTGATGCATAAGTCAAGCTGAGATTACAGAGGTCGGAGTCTCGGAGAGCGTGTTTGTTGACAGTTTAGGGCCATCACAATCGGTTGAATTAATAAAACTGTTTGTTTTGGTACCTGACTTGGGAAAACCACAGTGATGTCATGCAAGAGGTGGGCGGTTTAATTCTCGTAATGTATTAATTATTTTTATCTACACTCATGTTATAATGTTCGAATTATGAACTCAGACTCGAACTCATAATGACATACTTTTTGAAACAGATGATAAAAACGAAAATTTAAAAATGGAAACTGTAACATATTGACAATTATGCAACATGTTGGACTCATTATTCTTAAACACGCACAAACCTATGGCAAATGTTTTCCAGACAGCCAATAATAAATAAAATTAATATTTTTTAAGCTATTGCATAGCTTCTATCGCGGGCCTTGAGCGCGGGGACCGAATCCAGAAATTCCGTAACGAAAAAACCTCACGCTCCCCACTCCGATGCGCAAGGAGGTGTGGCTTGAAGGCCGTGCATGTTAAAACCCAAGGTGGTTACCAAAATGAAACACCGTGTCCAAGGCGAATACAAATTTTAATTAACATCGGTTTGACCATATAACAAACTGCCAACAGTTATATAATTTGTTTTCTTATCGGTCACCACGCTCAAAAAGTGTAACTTGAATTAATATCAAAGAAAAAGAAATACTGCATGAATAAAATAAATAAATAAAATTATAATTGCATAAGTTGATACAAAATGCTATGCAATAGCTTTACCGTGGCAGTCCCCGAGTGCCACACGTCTTTTTTTTAGTTTTATTTCTTTGAATAATGAGTGTAGATAAAGTAGTGTATGTAACACATAACTCGGTATTAAAACACTCGCGTGATACTATTAATAAACGCACCAAGGCCCGTTTTTTCATAACCTATATTATGTGACAGTTACATAAACTACTATTGTATAATATTTGGAGTGTTATATAATATATATAGTGACTAGAATCTTGGCGGATGGAGTGACGATGTGGCCTAAGGTAGAACGTGGAAACTCAAATAATACCTGCTTGTTTTTGTTCTAAATCCATAATTCTGTTTATTGTGTATATTTCTCGACTTACTCTGTACCTCATAAACATCACAATGTGAAACGTCTGTAGAAAGGTTCCTTATTGTATCAATTAAACACAATTTAGTGTCAAAATATAATTTGATAAATGTAATCTAAAGAAAAAGAAAGTAATAGTGTAACTAACGAAATAATTAGTTTCTCTTACAAAACAAAAACATTGTTACAAAACTTGCCTAGAGCAAAATAATGTGTAATCCAGAGAACATTTCGACGAAGGTGATATATTGTTACAGCCGACATTAAGAATTATTCAATAAAAAGTTATACTCTCATAATATCTTCATACACATTTTTTGTTAGCAGGAGCTATTATAGCCAGATTCCTTGGAGATAATATGGATTCCTTGATAAAGCTAAGGAGAAAACTATTTTAAAACTTATTACATTTCGCTCTTCTTCCACGAGAAATAAAAACCAACTTCCTGTGAGACCTTACTCCTTAATATTCCTTGAACTGTATCAATTAAGAAGCGAGAATAGAATTTTAATTAGTCTCCAGTGCCGTTAAACTCAACGATATTCAATGTTTCACAAACAACACGAACAAAGGCAGCGACGGAACTAATCCACACATATTATGCGCTACAAATCATAACTGCCGCGTGCCAACTCCTGGCTACTTTTGTGAAGGGCGACCACACGTTTAGGTTGCACTGAGAAAAATAAAATATAAATACCAGACTCGGTGAGAATCTCAAAGACGCATTCCGATAATTGTATTGTCTTGTAATGTGGGTGTTTAACACCTCGGTCTACCCCTTCGGGGAAAAGAGGCGCGATGAATTGTTGTTATGTTGTTTACAATTGTATATTTAAGAATCCGCTTTCCCTTTGTGGAGACTCGTAACTGATTTCGCTCGCAACTAGATCTATGTGGTTACTTACATCTTGCCCTTTTCTGCTGCAAATCAGCTGTACTTTTTTACCCCGTGTTCCAGTTTGCACGGAAGGAAATACAGGTGGTGACTGACGGAATTGATTTCGCTCGCAACTAGATCTATGTGGTTACATCTTGCCCTTTTCTGCTGCAAAACAGCTGTACTTTTTTTACCCCGTGTTCCAGTTTGTAGGGAAGGAAATACAGGCGGTGATTCTACTAGGCCCTGTGGCTTTACAATTTATATTATTTTTATTCTGAATTCTGTTATTTTTCACAAAAACATCTGTTGTTACTGTGACATGAAAGCCAGTGCCTTATTACAGTGGGACATAAGTTGTGGGCCACGACTTTTAGATTTACTTTTCTTCGTCATAAAATATCCTTTTAAACGCAATAGCATAGCCACCCTATCACACATAGCCGTTGAACTTTTCAAGTCATTTATATTTTATTTTCATCTGCAACTAATCTCGTCGGTATGTCTTTGTTTTCTGTGTATTAATCAATATTCAACGTTGTTTTGCTTGTAAACAAATTGTTAGCAGCTCATAGAGCAAATTCTCTTTGAGGCTACTGTAGTCACTGTACGTCCCACTACTGGGCAGAGCTCGTAAACACCAACACACTGCTGGCTCTATGCGGATCTGTAGATGAAAGCGGTTGCAAATGCGCCCATGATCAACGGTTAAACGAGCTTCCGAAGCACGGAGGAATTCTTGATCACAAAATTTTGGTCACCAAAGGCGAAGATTAGCGGAGTGTGGTTCTTACAGAAACGTATGTGACCAGAAATGAGACGTATATAGCTGGTGTGGTGACGATTACAATTTTTTTTAATGTTCTTTCATAAATACTATCTATATAAATTAAATTGTACCTAGGAATCTGCACTCAGACAATATCATTTAGTTACCGAGAGTCGCTGGGGTCCCAAGGAAGGAATTTGTCAATTTACTGACAAACCACCTCGTCCAATGGGGAACGTCTGAATAAATAATCAACATATGAAAACGTGGAGCTGAGTGTATGAGAATGTAGTGCATTACCGCTAGGCATTTTTATTTTGGGAGTTAAAATAGAATTAAAAGAAAAGCGTAAGTGTTGTAAGTGTCAGCCTGTAAAATTCGAATGTTGATTCCTTCTTTTTCCAGATTTTTGCAATTTCCTTTTATGAATGAATTTTATTAATAGAATTGAGATTGCTTAAGAATGAATATCCGGATTTGTTGTACGTCTATTTCGCATGTTTTTCTTGGATATTTTTCTAAATTACTTTATTCCGTTCAGATGACTCTTTAAATATTTTTGGTTCTTTTCAAGTAAAATCAAAAAATATTTTTATTTTTCTTTGTACAGCACCTCTATACCGATCTCTTGTCAGAATTTAATTGTACTCTTTAATAAATACATACATACATATAATCACGACTATTATCCCCTAAGGGTTAGTCAGAGACTATGCAAAAGCACCGCAAAAGCTGTTCTTTACCTTATTCCGGAATTCACCAGGCAATGACTGCACCCAGCGTGACAGCACGTCGCTGCTATAAGTAATTAGATGGTTGTGCAGTTATAACTCCATTAGTCGCCTTTTACGACACCCAAGGGAAGAGATGGGTTGTTAGTATTCTTTTAATGAGCCGCTACCACAGGGCTCTTTAATAAATGGAGAATTTATCCAAAATGCTTTTATTCTATTAAAGTTAATTTGATTTAGTTATTATTTACGCTACGTGTAACGTTTCGCTTTTTACATTGAATAAAAGTGTTGACCATATGAATGAAACCAAACGGGAGTATACCATAGACAATGCATGAATATTTTATATGTACGGCAGTACTCTCTACGCTCGTCTCATAAATCATAGAGCAGTGCCTCCTAAGAGGTACTCGAGCACTTCATAGTTTTTTTTTAATTAAAACTAACAAAAATAAGATCGATATTTTTATCCTTGTCAGGGATGGTGGTCGCAGAGAATCAGAGAAAGTTCAGAGAGGACACTCTGTAACCTTCTGTATACATTAACACATTATCACATATCCCCAAAGGGATAGGTAGAGCTGTTAACACCAAAATTTCACCTGATATCTTTAAATCCCATAAAACTGGCCAAGAGCGTGTCGGGCCACGCTCAGTATAGGGTTCCGTAGTTTTCCATTTTGTAAAATTCATCAAAAACTGTTCAACCCATCAAGTTCAAAATAATTTTCCTAGAAATTTCTTGTGAAGTTCTACTTTGGAGAATTTTTTCAACTTATGGTTTAAAAGTTAAACGGAGGGACACATTTTTTTTTAGCTTTCGGATCGATTATTTCAGATAATATAAATTATATCGTAAAATGATGTTAGAAAACGCCAATTCATTTAATATTTAATTCCACTTTTTAGTTGTGCACTTTGTCGGCGTTATTAATATACATATTTATTCAAAATTTTAGCTCTCTAGTGCTAACGGTTACTGAGATTATCCGCGGACGGATAGACAGACAGACAGATATGGCGAAACTATAAGGGTTCCTAGTTTACTACGGAACCCTAATAAAAAAGGGCGAGTCTGTTGTAGTCACCGCGCGCAGTGTGACGCATATGATATTCACGTTAACTGTTAAATTTTATCCAAACTCAGCGGTATAGGCAGCAGATATAATTATTATTATTAATATAATTAAAATACTTACCTCCATCTACACTTCTAATTCATTCCATTTTGACTTGCCTGTAATTAATTTGTATACAGAACGTAAGACAATTTTATGTAAAGGGAGGATTGACCCCTTGCAGAGTTTCTTGCCTGTATCTTCTCTTGACAAGGCCTCTTGGTAGTGAAGTGTCCAGTAGTGTCCTGGTAGTGGTAATAGGAAGAAAAAACTGTAGAGGTAAAGAAGTAGATTTGTATAATTTGTTTGTTAATTTTATAATGTCATAAGTGTAACTTGTTACCTAAATCTAGTCATTTAATAAAACTGTAGAGGTCGAATGTCTGTACATAGAAAAAAAAGAGGGAAAAATAACATTTTCTGCTTCTGTCTCCTCGTCTGTTTGTACGGGCTAATCTCCGAAATGGCTGGACCGATTTCAATGATTTTTTGCATGGTGATACCTTATATCCCTTGTCAACATCTTCGATACCTTTTCTTCCAAAAAAATAAAGAGTTCCCGTGGGAAAGGTAAAAAAAAACCATAGTAACCGAGGACGAGGTTGCGGGGAACAGCTATTGATTAAATAAAGCATTTCATTTCATTTATTTTTCTAGTCTTACTGTAGCGGACTGTATATATTTTTGGTGGTGCTGGAGGGCCGCTGGCTTCGGTTATTTAATAAAACACGAGAGCTTCACTTAAACTCGTTTACTTGAACACAGGGTCGATGAGAGAGAGAAAGAGAGAGATACTAAACCAGTGTTGCACACTTATGTTAACAAAAAACTAACAAATAAAATTTTTAGTGTAGTTAATACTATATATTATAAATTGATTATACTAAACACTAAAATAATAGAAAACTAAACAACAAAAACAGCTTATCTCCTTGCGAAAACAAAAAAAACCTTAATCTAACAGTAGATCTAAATAAAGCTAAAAAAAAGATATTATAAGAATAAGTCGTCTGCAATATATGTGCAGACGACTTTTTCTTATAATATCTTTTCCATCGCTGGAAATGTACCAAAAAAAATAATAATAATGTTGCCTTTCCAACACTTACTAATATCGTCCCAATGCTCGGCAGATTTAGTTAGTTTGATGATCTTTCAATTGGATTTAAAAATCTATTGACAAGCATTGTATTAAAATAGACTCCAACAATTTATGGCTCCATAATGTAATTTAAATTTAATCGTTATCAATATTTGAATCACTGCAATGAGATTGATTGCTTTCAAACAACCTTTAACTGAGCGAACTTTGGACTCGACTAATAATTAAAAAGTTAATTCCAAAGTAATTTGTCGCAATATCTTTGACCAAAGCTAACTTGGACACTTGAGACGATGTCAACCTTTGTAATGTCTATTAAGATTCAGACAAAAGGGCGATTACAATATGGATTATCTTAAATAAACAAAAGGCAGGGACTCGTTACTGAATCTGTTTTGCGACTGAATTGTCTGAGGTACGAGAAGGATTTTATTAGGAAGTACATACTTTACATACAAAAAGAAACATTTTAAAAAAGCATTTAAGTGTATTATTTTATCATTTGATATTATCGACTTTGTTCTAATCTGTATTAATTTCTCAGTTCAGGCATAGTATCATGTATGTATTTTTATTTACTTATATTATTTCTATTAATATTTTATTGAGTTTTTATATTATTTATTTATATATATCATATTATTCGTTTAATAAAAGGATATATTTTTTTGTCTTTTTATATAGATGCTTGCATATATTTCTGTTTTGTCTTGTGCACTGGTGTCGCTTCTCTCGCAACACGAGATCTCACACACCTGTGACGGGTTGACTGGAAGAGATAAGTCCTCCCTTGTATGACTTCTGCTTTTTATGTTGAGTATTTTTTGTCTGTGCAATGAAGAGTTTATAATCACGACTATTATCCCCTAAGGGTTAGTCAGAGACTACGCAAAAGCACTGCGAAAGCTGTCCACTGCCATAGTCTGCGCTTCACCAAGCAGTGACTGCACTCAGCGTGACAGGTGGTGAGCCCGTCGCCGCTATAAGCTATTGGATGTTGTGCAGTTAAGTCCATTAGTCGCCTTTAACGACACCCAAGTGAAAATAAGGGTTGATAGTATTCTTTTAATGAGCCGCTACTACTTGACTTTATTAGGAAAGTAAATGTTACTATTAGGAAGTGTTATTTAAAAAGTAAGAAATTAAAGTTAACAGAAGATATTCAACGAAATTTGTATCTCCAGCATTTGTGAATGGTCCGAAAACGGGTCGATTAGTGTCCGTTTACACAGACTGGTGCGGAGAGGACAAAGGACTTTTCTTAGCACACCGCACTGCTGGGCACAGGCCTTCCTCATAGAGAAACATATGCTGGCCCAATGCTGGATGCTGGATTGGTTGGTACCGAGCTCGAGATCACAAAGATTTGGTCACCCATCCACGGCCTGACCATTGCGCAGGTAGCTTTGTTTTAATCGAAAGTAAAAGAATACTAACCACTACGCCACCAAGTTCCTTCTTATTCACCGACCTTATGACACCGACCAGCGTGAATCCCATGTATATCGTCACAATACCTACGGCAGCAGGGTACGACCGATCAACTCGTAGACACTTGACTGACTGTAATCGTGATCGCCTGTGTGTGCGACCATGTTACTCGGCCGTCTCCGGCGCCGTTCGGCTGCCGTCGGAGATGAAGGCAGCGGATCTTTCACCTGCCGCTCAACACGTTTCGAACGTCTCCGGCGCCGTTCGGCAGCTGTAGGAAACGTTACGCTAGACAAAATTACTTGATTCGCTGTCGGCCGTCGACGTGCTGCGCCGTCCGAACCGAGCTAATGCGAATGATGACATTAATACACTTATTTCGTAGACATAAAGGCTCTTTTGACCGGTTCCGCGTCGATAAGTTTGGAGAGACCCTTAGTTAATAATATCATCAGTATTCAAATATCCGTCCCAAAATTAAGTGTCCAATGTTGATTTAATTTGAATCACTTTGAAGACTAGTTTACGATTGACAAAGACTAGAGTCCATTTATTGTGACATGACATGACAAAATAACGAAATTGTGAAATTACTATCCTTATTTACTTCAAATTACTACTGATCAGAAACATGGAATGTTTCGTTTTGAAGTATAACCATTATCTGAATTTGTATGGCAATGACAGCGCTCTTCAATGTGCTTTTAATTAGCCAGTGGAAATTGTTATCGAGCCCAGTCGAATAAAGAAATTGGTTCTGTCATAGTTTTATCCTATAACAATAATTATTTGATATTTGCGGTGACATTTCGAAAACCACCAAAAGTTCACCTTTTTTAGATTTAAATTTTAGATATACTATTGTCATATTATCAAATTATAAATATTACGACAATTAGATAGGTAACTATGAAAACAATTGATAGTAACTGACCAACTAACTCCTGGATGACTGCAGGCAGGCCAGACTTGCACTACCACGAGTTGAGCCACGCCTATCCAGGGAATTAATGCGGCTGGATAAATGTAGGCTGCGCCTTGTAACAGGTGCAATCACAGGACACAGTCTTTTTAACAAACATCTTTTCAACATAGGTGTCACAGACAGTCCGCTATGCAGGGCGTGCATGGCGACAGAAGAAACAGCTTCCCACGTCATGGTGGAGTGTGACGGGGTAGCAGAATGCCGGGCTGAGTACCTGGGCTCACCGGGTACCCTCCGGGAGGCCATCAGTGACGTGAAGGCGCTGGGTGACTTCCTGGCGGAGCTTGGATGGCTGGAGAGATCCAGAATTCACCCTCCGACGCAAAACAGGCGCAAACTGGACGTCGAGTTGCGGAAACCGCCCGTATTGATAAGAAGAAGAAGAAGAACTCACTCGCTTCGCTCGCTCGGCTCGCGCGTTATAGTCGCAATTCTACCTAATACTCCTCCTCGCTTCGCTCGAAGTCGTACCTAACGAAGACCTTGTAGTAAGCTTCTTAATTCATCAGTTAGTACAAACAAGAACCTTTTTATGGAGTTTACCGACAACTGGTTGTATATGAAAATCAAAAATATATCAATGGAAGATTCTAGTTTTACCCAAAGCATTTAGAAAAAACCTAATTCTAACTAGGATAAACGCGATCTATCTAAAAACTGGTTTTAAGTACTTGCTTTCCCAAAGCATGGAGGAACTCTCACAAAGTTTTGGTCGCCCCTTTAAGGAATGAATAAGACCATAACAGCAAAGTATATTGCAAAGTACTTTCAACAGTTTTCTCCAATAAAAATTCACTTTGTTTCAAAAAAATTTAACCGCCTCTCTGGTCTAGTGGTTCAGCACCACCACCTCCCGATCCTACCGGGTTCGATTCCCCATGGGGGCAGAAGGTTTTCTGCTCGGTTTGGTTGGTTGTAGGGCTTCTAAAACCGCCTGGCTAGCTAGCACCGTCTTATAATAACAATGTTTTAAGAATTGTTGTGTTCCGGTTATCAGAGGTAGGATAGCCAGTTCCTCAGTTGTTGAGTATTACAGTCACTTACCATCAAGTGAGATGAAGGCCAATAGCTTACCTTTCATGTATAAAAAAAAAACTAAGTATGATACCATTCCTATGTTTCAGCACTGGCGGGAAACGTTCGTTAGACGTCCCTAAAAGATGTAAGTTCTTGACCCAATGGACACCTACGTGGTGGTGGTACGACGGCCCGTCCTCCTCTCGTGTTTCTCCATTGTAGGAAGCCTGTACCCAGTAGTGCGTATATAGGTTGGTGACGCGAATATCTCAAATGATTTTATCTGTCTTTAATTTCTAAGTTCGCTTGACGTTAAGTGGTTTCCATAGTCGGGAGCTTTTAACACCAAAGGCATCTCTCGTTGCGAATCCTTTGGAACTTTCCTTTGTGATCTTTCCGATTTTCCACTCGACGAACTTTGTTGAGCATTCTTCGACGTCGCTTTTGTGTAAATAAGAAATATTGTTTTGAATTTTGAAATAATGGATTTTCGCAGTAATATCACTGAAGTTAAATATAATCAGTTGCTTTAAGATTTGCGTATTGATCATAGATATATACTTACTGTTGTGTCTCGTTTTGTGCACGTTGACTAGTTAAAAGAAAGTTCGATTGACAAGATTGGCAATGATTTTGATGCAGTTTTCAGAAAATCATTTGTTACGTTTAGGTGAAGGTTTAGTTCTTAGACGCCACACTTGCGCTTGCGGCAGCGAGTGGCAGCGGCAGTGCGTTAAATAAAATAATTATTCTTTTCACTGTTTCGTATGGAATAAAATGCACTATAGCGGCAGCGGCGCGGCACAACACACTAATTGAGTCCCGCAGTACATTTTGCCGATTCTATCGCATCGCTCAGCTGCCCTTCCGCGACGCGCTAGTATAGTTTTACCTTAAGTCATAAATCTGTTTTGGTATATTAACCCCCTAAGGGTCAAGCAAACGCTTTGTGGCCGCTGAGAGCTGAACCCCTTGGTAATCGCGTGAACCTTTCAGTCGTATTAAAACACGATATTCTGTCGGACGCCACGCGTGCGACAGAATATCGGTTCGCGATCCCCCAGGCCACTCTGAATATTATTATTATTATATTATTATCAGGCAGGCAGTTGGTGCAACTGATAATGCCTGTATCTAAATATACATTATTTAATTTTTTTTTATGTATCTGTCCAGCCTGTTTTTAAATCCAGCCTGCCAGCCAGCCATCGAGCCATCCAGCCTGTTTTTTTTGAATATAGAACAAGAAAATGGCGGTGATCATTCTGAATTGCGGCAAATAGCGCTTGTCATTTGCTTTAAATTTCAAAAAAAGAATACTGTCAGTTTGACTCGTTTAGAAATTACATTGTTGTTGTGGTTTTTCTATTTTCTATTTTTCTATTGAGGTACAGAGACAACTTTTCGCATATTTTTTGTTGCGTTAATAATGAACATTTATGCCACTGTAAATCTATCTACTGTTGAAATATGGAATACGTGTTTTATGTAACTGTAACTGAATAACACTAATGTCTGTTCTTCTAAATTGCTATAACGTGTTTGTTCTTTGTATCTGTTTATTAAATTCTTTTACTCAATTTATCTTGTATTTATCTGGACTTCCACTACACATTAACCCTCACATCTACACGCTTGTTTTCAATAAAAAAATAAAACCAATAGGTATATTAAAAATCTCTTAAAATTTATTAGATACTTACAAATTTAACAATATATAAATTACATTACTATTTACATTCTATTTACACTATTCAAACAACTACAGTTTAGTAAAAATTACTTCTAAATTTCTTTAAAATCAAACGATGCAATATTATGATTAAAAAAACAAATCACTGTAAACAGTGAGGAGAAATACTAAAAGCTCGAAACAGATGTCCCTGCAAACGACTGTACTTTGCTTACTTGTATGTAGTGTCAAGTGTGAAGTTGTGATTTTATTATTTTATGAAAATAAAGGTTTGAAATGTACTCCCCTATGTCTCTACGTGAACTTCAACACACGGATTTCGCTATATTTTTATGTAAATAACGCCACTCAGTAATCCCTACAATAAACAGAAATATCATGAGATATTAACAAAATTTATAAAAAACTCCATACGATATGACATATTATGACAGCTAAAAAAGTACAGTCGTTCATGCGCCATCTAGCGGGATAATGGTTAGTTTTCCTCCTCATTTGTGTATTACATTTACCTCAATAAAACGTATTAATGCAACAATCTTTTAAATGTTAAAATGCTATTTACAAACTAGATGTATATTCAAAGATTTTCACAAACAATAGAAAAATAATAGCAATCGAGATTTAAATAAATATTTATATTTATTTCTTCTGACATCATAGCCAGCAAGAATTTAAGCAGCTTATGTAGCTAAGTTTTAACATATTTGTCAGGTCAGGAGTTAAATAGCATCACAAGGGACTATTCACATTTATTCAGATCCATTCGGGGTTGTCTTACTGCGTAAAACGACAATTTTATATCTCGTCTTGAGAAGCATAAGACTGTAAGTTCGTTTTTTCAATTTTTTGCTTGTTAAACCAACAATGTATATTAATTTCCGTCCTCTATCCTACGATAAAACTGTATGTCCAGAAACTAAGGCATAGCATTGAATTTAAAAATTCTATAACAATGTAGGATACCGTTACGGTTGTGACCACAGAACAATAAAAAAGGTTGTGACACATATTATTAAGGAAATACAGTGAAGGCAGCGGTAGCCGAGTTGGGACGGACGGGGCACTACTCGTTCGAGAGGCCGCGGGAAACGCTGGTTCGATCCCACCGTCTGTACCATTGAGTTTGAATAACACTTATGTACAGTGAAAATCGCTTGCCCCACATTGTGACAGGCTCGCTACCTGTGACATTGGGACCTAAAATATACCCCTTTGGTGAAAGAGGCGTGATGATATGTATGTTATGTTATGAAATACAGTAAAATACTCTGAATCCTTCATAATGTTTTTTTTAGAATTGTATCGGCACTTTAATGTAAGTGTGGAGCTGTAATCAAATACTGTTCGAATCACATTGTAAGTGACGGAGTTTTTTTTTTAATTTATTTCAAATTTAAGTTAATTTTACAGAAAAATTAACACTTATTGCCATTTCATTATCAAGGATATTTTTTTTATAATAAAAAGCCACCAATTTTTTCACAAATTCGTCTGTACTGGTAAAATATGTAAAGTCGCTTACACTTATCGCTTCTAGGTTATATCTCAGGCATATGAGATGCTTTCGCGGCTGAACAGATGCGGATAGCTGATCTAGCTACATAAAAAACTGGCGTTGTCTATGGAAATACCCTGAATGGAGTAAAATAATTGTGAATATTCCCTAATTGTTATTAATCTTAGAATTGAAACCTCCATTCGAGTGAGCGAATAAACGTATAATGAGTCCAAATAAAGTATCATTAGACAACCCTATTCCCTTCACAAGAGATAAAGAGATATGCATAACACAGGCTTTTTCTATAAATATTGCAGAGTCAGCAGTGAAACTCGAATAACTAGGTAAAATAAATATTTAATAGACTGTTGTCTTCATATTTACAATAGCGACAAGAAAAATAAATTAGTGTCACACTGACTCACAGAGTGTTCTCTTGATTTGAATACAGGTGTGCCCACATTGACAGCAAGTAGTTTCAACAATAAATATACAATACCGTGGCCGAGACGTGTGGTAGCGGCTCATTAAAATAATACTACCACCCCATCTTCCCTTGGGTATCGTAAAAGGCGACTAATGGACTTAGAACTGCACAACATCCAATAGCTTATAGCGGCGACGGGCTCACCACCTGTCACGCTGAGTGCAGTCGCTTGGTGAAGCACGGACTATGGCAGTGGACTGCTTTTGCGGTGCTTTTGCCTAGTCTCTGACTAACCCTTAGGGGATAATAGTCGTGATTATATGTATACAATATCAATCACATTAATAAAACTCTGGACACTATCGGGCACAGAACGGAGAATGTGCTTAATAATAAGAGAAATAAAAAGCAATTATGTAAAAAATCGGATCATGATGACTCCATCAGAGGTATTTACACCCTTCATAGAAGTGTTAACGGTCAAGTTCGTAGAGGTGTTAAATATCGATCGATATAATTATATCGAAGTTCAATCACATTCAGATCGCGTGGTTGGTAATTAATTACTAACACAAGTTAGTGCAAGAGATTATTTTTTAGTTTCAATGCAAAATAAACTTTAATAATGTAATATTGGATCTACTTTAAGATAGAACTGGCCATGTGAAATATTATTTTGAAATTGTTGGTATTAAATTCTTTTTCAACACACTTGTTCGTAATGTGATCTTTATTTTTTGTTTTTTAGGCATATAATGACATAAATAAAAATGCGTGCGTGTAACAATATTACCGCACTAGTGCGTAATATTTTATAACCCAGTGAAGTTAAATAGGTACCTATTTCGCACCTATTTCGTACATTTCGTCCAATTCATCAACCTCTCAAGAAGACCATACATACACATACATACAATCACGCCTGTAATCCCCGAAAGGGTAGGCAGAGTCCAAGGAGCACTGTGAGCCTTAAGACCACCAGACCAAAAACAGGGCTGGTCAAATGAAATAATCGTGAAAGAGTAGTAACAAGTGGCTAGCTCATCGCCTACACAATCACAGACCCAGTACCCAATACGCCCTTAGTCGCCTTTTACGACATGCTAGGCAAGAAAAGCAGTAGGTGCATTCTTTTTGTGTGCATTCTTTTACCGTCCTTGACTTTCTTAAGACCAATGCCGCCTCAGCGGTAACCACCAACTTTAGACACTTGTATCACAATGTATAAACCATGCACCGGGTAGGTAAGCGGTTACCTCCCCTACACAAGAGAAAACATTAATGATTGTCTGCTTTTCTAAAAGTCCATTGCTCCCAATTTGAATTCCAGACACTCAAACTCTCATAACTTACGTATGATGAGAAACTTCTTTTAATATTGATGTTAGCAAAATCTTTGTTTGTTCTGGTTTTACGTTCTAATCACGAAGATCGATAAGGAAATTACTTGGGAACTAACTTTGATAAAATTAAGGTTTGCGAAATATATTTGCGTGTTTTTCCCATTTCGAGGAGCTCATATTGTTTGTGTTTGACATTGTACGTCACAGGGGAGTTGAAATGGGACCTCAAATACTTGGAAGCCACCGACACGTGATAGCATGAAAAACAATTTATTATTTGGAAAATTAAAAAATATAATGTGATGTGATATTACATATATTTCTAAAGCTTGTCTAATGATAGATGCGAAATCTTTGGATTTGTTGTGAAGAAAACTGAAACAATTTTAATATGGAAAATTCCCCAAAATCTCCATACAAAACACCAATTTCATAGGTAAGGACCTAATATAATAGTACTCATCATTCTAGTGGACAGCGCTAGCGGTAGTGGTTGTGCCCAGTGTATGGCAACTGGTTCGCCTCCTGTCACATGAGAACTTTAACATATCTAGCAAAAGGTGGGTGATAACACCTCTGCTGACCCCTTTCGGGAAAGAGGCGTGATGATAAAAGGTTATGTTATTCAAGTAGACGTAGAGTAATTAATGGAGCTGCAATTTATTTGCTTAAACTCCTACTAACATAACTTGACATCCTGAGCGCGAATTTACAAAACCAATACTGATTCGATACCGAGTTGGAGTCACGACTCCAATAGATGAGTTTTTGTTATTGCATTGTTTGCGACAAAACCTAATCTATCTCAGTAAAAAAAAATACTCAAATGGATTGGCTTATTGTTTTGATATTTTCAAAGCAAATGCACGGGCCTCTTTACCATTAGAGAGAAAGGGCGAATTAAACTGACTTAGCTTTTGTTTGACAAAAACTTGTCGAAACAGTAATTATCCGAAGTCTTTGTTAGAAAAATTCATCAACTTCAACTTTGCAGCAACAAAATAGACCTATTAATAAATTTCAATTCATATAAATTTTTAACGACTGTTATTAACATTAATAAAAAAAGGTTAATAGCCACATGGCAATTGTTTATCATGCATACATACATATAATCACGACTATTATCCCCTAAGCAGCCCACTGCCATAGTCCGCGCTTCACCAAGCAGTAACTGCACATGCGCTCAGCGTGACAGGTGGTGAGCCCGTCGCCACTATAAGCTATTGGATGGTTGTACAGTTCTCAGACCATTAGTCATTTATTGTTCATCATAATATAAAAAAAAGCTCTTTTATAATATGTATTTGATTGACAAAAAAAAATAGAAACAAACTTTTATTAGATATGAAACAGACTCGTTGCAATTTTATTCTAATCATATAAACTAAATACTTTTTATTGCGTACTTAATAATTTTTATAACATTTACGATAAACTTAGATTTTTTACAAATTATATGTTATAACAGCCAATCTTGGCACATAACACCAATAGAACACACGTTAAGAAAAACTAGTTATACTCGCATAAAATAGTGAATATAAACGCAATACGCGTGATTTAGAGCATAACTTATGTAGACACTTCTATTTGATTTGAAAGATAATATTATTATTACATGACATCAAATGTATGACTAGTATTACATGTTGTGTGAAATGTTCGCAAAAAACAGAAATCATGGTGAGTCTCCACTCGATTAGGTTTTTTCGGACGTAGTGTTCGGCAATATCATGAAAAATGCTAATCTATTTAAGTCAATTTTATTACTTAACTAGATTAGGTGTGGTCGAGTAAAATGCACAAACAAAAGCTCATCTATTAGAGCCCAACTCGTGACTGAAACAGTATAGGTTTTATAAATTCGCTTCCAGCGCACGGAGGAACATCTAAATGTTTTGGTCACCCATCCAAGGACCAACCATGGCGAAAATAGCTTCCTTTTCAATATCGAAAGCCAAATACGTAGCCATTTTATAAACAGCTACTACCATGCCTCGATGAAGATAATCTGACGACTGAACAAATGAAAATAAAATTGTCTGATTGTCTGTTAATCGATCATACTAATTATAAAATTACCTATTTTTTATCGATGTACACTGTCCGGCTTCATATTAAAAACACCTCTATCTCATATGTAATAAAGCTGTTTACCTAGATCAAATGCAAAATATAACGCGCTGTTTATTGTACGAATAAGATAAGGCTTTTCGTTAATACCTTTATAATGAGCGCCTGATGTGTGTGTAGTTCCTTGCTAGCCAGGATTTTTTAAACCTAAACGAAATAAGCATTTGATTGGCGACGAATAACTTTTTAATCAGTTTCATTACTTGTTGGTAAAACCTTTTTGGATATTCTAAATTCAAATTATAAAAAGATGCTTTCCTCTAAATATAAAAAATTTAATTCTCTTTTGCTTGTATTATTTAATTTTGTCGAAATGGTTTTTGTTGAAAACTTTCATAAAGTTGTGGTTGAGTTTTTGTCACCAAAAATAACCATCTATGTGACATTTAAAAGTCTATATTGAGTATAAAAAGTCTGTATTGTTCTTTAAAATAGGAGCATCGCCCTCTTAGCATGTCTGTCTGTACAATTAAGTTCAACACTCAAAGTTGTAAAGTTCAACACTAAAAGTTGTAACAATACTTGTTGTGGTAATTACCAAGTTATATAACATTTTCCAGCTACAGAACATTAATTCGACGCAGTGCCTTTAGTTTGTCCAAAAGTGTATTACATAATTAGGAAATTAAATTTATCTAAATCTCCACAGTCAGCTCTTAAATAATTACAATTGATTAAAATTTAATTTTTGACTTAAACTATAAAATCTGGCCGCGTCGTGTGATAGCGGCTCATTAAAAGAATACTACCAACCCACCTCTTCCCTTGGGTGTCGTAAAAGGCGACTAATGGACTTAACTGCACAACATCCAATAGCTTATAGCGGCGACGGGCTCACCGCCTGTCACGCTGAGTGCAGTCACTGCTTGGTGAAGCGCAGGCTATAGTAATGGACTGCTTTGGCAATGCTTATGCCCCTAGTCTGTGACTAGCCCAAGGGAAAATAGTTGACACTGATGCTTTTTTTAAAAATGCAAGAAGCGTTCGTTGTAAATTAAATTACATTTATAATTTTTTTGGGCACCTTATTAGTGTTTTCTCAAATAAAATGGATTTGCTAATGCTCGCTTCGATCGCTCACCTCACGCTACAAAATTTCGAAAATAACTATTCGCCCGAAAATAACGAATCATGCCAGATTTTTTCGAGTGAATTGACTAGAAAGCAGAATTTTCTGCTATCTGTACGGAAAAGTAACAGTTGTATTGTGTTACCTATATATCAAACTAAATTGTCTAGAGGTATATTCATAGTATTTATTTTTTCAATTTCAAGTTATTCTAACATAAAAATTCGGGACCTTTCTGTGTCATTATTCCTTTTGTTATTTGTACCTATTTTTTAAGTTGAATGTGTAATTGGCTAGAAATAATCACTTTTATTTCTTCTATTCTTTTTAGTGTTCAATATTTGTCTTCGCTGTAGGTTATCTGTGTTACAATATATAAAAAATAACAGTATCTAAAAATTTCATATTATTTTAATATAATCAACAAATTTTATAATAAATTTTACAAAACAACCAAGCAACAAAAACGGTCTGCTATTTCCCGTAAGAAAAACTCTAATCTTTCACGTGATTTAGAAATTTATATTAAAAATCACAATTCCTCTGAGTTTCTAATCTTGATGTCACAGTGAAACATTTACATAGATAAAGCAGGTATAACGATTGTATTGAAATCAAGCGTGTCACCTTTTTAATTTCTACTGTGACGTAATTCAGCCGTAATTCAGAGACGGGAGATCCAAAATCATGGAAAAATACCGATGCCGCCCATGCCCCGATATTCTCAACTGCCAGTTCACAGATTCGACTTGTAAAGTCTCGTCTCTCTCGCTCTAGTTCGCCGCAATAAAAAGTGATAGGTTTACAGATTCCATGTCACTTTTTTTCCGACAGTTGAGGGCGGTTTTATAGTCAGGCTGGCGGCCAGGCGCCCGGCAATCGCGAGATGTCGATACCCGAACGCCGCGTTTTGAACTGCTTGACAGTGAAACACTGCTACTATCTCATTTTTAGGCGTGCGGGTGTGACCGGTGCTGGTCAAAATCGTGACTATAAAACCACCCCTAGAATAGACGACAGACCAGATCGGAACTTCTCGGTCACGTTCGTTTTTCATTGCCCGATCGGCCTGTATTCTACGCATTTTAGTAAATTTTCAAAACTATCTCGCAGAACTCTAAAGGGAAAGCAACCATTGTAACTAGATTTATAATTGCGACTATAATAATTATAAAAAACGTAATCTGATAAAAGTTTTAGTTAGCTCACCCCAAACCAAGCATTTTAATTAAAACAATATTTCAACAATTTCTAAAGACTCCTCAGCCTTAGTTTTATTAGTAATTGCATTATTTTTTAAAAATGAAACAATGAATGAAATCTCCCAATCCCCTAATTGTTCACGTTGATCTAGTATATTAAAAAAAAGATCTGAAGACTTGGCTGTATGGGCTTCGTTCCCTTTGCCTTCCCCGCTGGGAGAATTTTACAACAAAAAAAAGTTTTTTTTTATTCCATGACAAAATTTAGAACCCATTTCAAGAGATTTTGAGGATAGCAATCTTTACAATGCATACTTAATATAAATAAACCACAACACTATTGCACCTTCTAATAGTAACTAAAAATATTTTCGACTCGAATCAACTATTCGATGTATCACATCGCACTAAAATTGTCATTAAATCTTTAATAACACTTTTAAAAAGTTTTCAAAGTTCATAACCGAAATGGTACAATCACAACGCTATAAACTTTTAAAAAATCAACTGGTTTCGTTATCTATGCGGCTCGACGTCGGCTGTCACCGTGACAGTGTGATGGCGGCACGGCGACTCGTCGTCCAGCCCGTAGAAGCACACACTTCTCCGCGGATAAACTTTAGGTTTAAAATCTACTGAGGAACCAAGATTCCTTGGCAGTGTTTTGGATTTACTTAAGTCACTTTTTAAACAGTAATCGTAGATCAACTTTGGTCCTTCGTCAAAATACTTGCTGTAATAGCCATCGTAGTCATCGAAAGACATGCTTTTCGAGAAACTGTCCAGATGGCAGTGATGAGAGTGCATTGACCCCTCCGGGCGGGTTCTGGGCTCGCGGGGGTGCGCCCAGCAGGCGGGAGGGGTTGGGGCCCACGGCGGGGGCCCCAAAGGTCATCCTCAGCGAATCGGTTTGGACACGATGATAACGTCGGGCGCAGATCGGGTGGTCTCGGAGCTCATCGGGCGGCGGTCTGATATTTTCTTTTCTGCAAAAGAAGAACAGGATAAATGTCCACAACAAGGACAAAAGCATAATCTTTCTTTATTTGTTCAGCGATTATGTATTATTATTATTAATTCCTTATAATTTTACGTTCAAAAGTTACATTGATTCAGATATGCCGAAATTCGCAGAACTAAGATCATCGACGAAGCTTAGAGGATTTTGAGCCTTAAGGCAGAGGTTCTTGAGTAGCATTGGACTACGATTAGTCAGAAGTACCCACTGTAAAACCATGGACTGAAGAGACGAAAATTCCCGATTCCCTCTCTCTCACTTTATTGTTCACGTCAATGTGAGAGGCAATGAGAAAGGTCCCCGTCCACTTTATCTGTCCAGTCCGTGCGTCTACTTGATGTCATACTCACGAGACTTAGTCCCTGCTGGATGCTGTGGCACCTGGCTTAGCAGTTCTATCGTGATCTCCGAGGTGTTGGTCTGAGCCGGTGGCGACGATCGCGCTATTGTTCCACCCGAGTAGCCGAAGGTTGAGAATACAGGACCGTTACTACCTGATCCTGGGGAAGAACACAATAATAAAAGCCATGCTTCTGCTTACTCTGTCAAGGATTTGGCAGGTGGTGGAAAAACGAACTATTGTTCCCCCCTAGCATGAACCATTTGACGCATCGGTACCGTTTTTGAATCGAAAATTCTCATTTTTTTATTTATTTAGGTATCTGTCTGTGAAACGAAGTGGACATAATGCAAAATATTATAGATAGATAAAAATCTTTATTGCAACTAAAGATATAAGAAAAAGAAAAGATAAAAAAGATATTATTATGAAAGATATTATGTAAAGATATAAGAAAACTTCTGAAATTTTAATTCACACATTACACGATAAATAACGAAACGTCAAATGGTTCGTGCTAGGTGTAGAGATTTTCAGTTTAGTTAAGCTGGACAAAATGTACTTCAGTTGCACTTAAAGTACTTTTCAACGTTTTCTTAACTATAAGAATATTATTTCGTTCGTTATTTTCGTTTGTTTGTAATAAATAAATCTCCATAAGTGCGGATGCAAGCGTCATTTGTTTAGCTATGTCACCCAAATTAACTTTTTCCGATGCATGAAATATACCGAGATCATAACATGTTGGTCAAATATAGAAAATAACTTATATAAGTAAAGGCTCCAGATTAGACTCCGCGGAGATGGCAGATGTTTTGCAACGAGTAGAATCATTGAATATAAAAATTGCTTATTTATTCGTCATCTATTAAACAAAGTGTCTTCCACAATACGCGCACAATAAGCGAATATGCTGATCACAAGCAGAAAGAAAGAAAAAATTTTTTGACAACAGTAGAACAGCCCTTTTCAGTCTCCAGACTAGTGAACAGGAGTAAATATATACTAATATTATAAATGCAAAAGTAACTCTGTCTGTCTGTTTCTTTTTCACGTCAAAACTCCTTAACCGATTTCATCGAAATTTGGTACACAGTCCAGAGCGTGGGAAAGGATATTTTTATTACTTTTAAAAAGTAATAAAAACAATGTGTCATTCACATAGTATTTAGTACAAGGGTCCGAAATATACCATGTTCGATAAATATAAATAAGGGATTGCTGTAGAAATTCAATTTAATGTTTTATTTTTACATTTTTTTTTTCATCTGCCAAAAACGCTATCCACCATGTTCGTGGAATTAGTTGAGTAACGCTTCATGTAAACAACTACTACGCATGGTCAAAATTCGTCAAACGCCAGTCGCAACCAATCAAGCATAATAACTGTTGGCTATGTATATTGAATTGTTTACAATAATCCTGACGCTACAGCACAGATAATTCAAATACCATCAGGACCGAAGGCGTTTTTGACATTTAAGCAAAAACGTAATTTATAATTTCAAATTTATTGTGTTATAGGCTTCAGAAAAAATTATATTACTTTTTATGGTGATGGCTATCAGTATTTAATCATTTGGGGCCCAATAAAAAAGGGTCAACTAGCCTATTATTCAAGTAAGCTACATTTCATTCCGGTATTCTCATGCAAACGGAACCACTGGCCACTTTTAAAATAAAGTACGGATCACATTCGCCAAGAAATTAGACAGGTTATGTAGTTTAACGCATAATTAATCT
The DNA here is from genome assembly GCA_910589355.1 of Parapoynx stratiotata. Classification (NCBI taxonomy): domain Eukaryota; kingdom Metazoa; phylum Arthropoda; class Insecta; order Lepidoptera; family Crambidae; genus Parapoynx; species Parapoynx stratiotata. Next base: position 10,426,421 of record OU342482.1, read on the forward strand.
TCATTCGTGTTCAAGTTTTTGTTTCTTAATCTGAGTTGAAGCGTGTGAAGTTATTAGAAAATAATATAATAATATATAATATAATAATATATACAGACTATCATCGGGAGTAATTTTCAAAAGGTTAAGTGGGTAAAACCTGTCGGCTTCCCACAATTGAAAGATCCCTCACGAACGTCACCCCACGCTGAGGATAGCTTAAAATCCAGAATTCAGAGGCCATTACATTTTTCATTACCAAAGTATGTCAAAAATAACTGTACTTAAGTTTAGTACATTTTTAGATTTAATATCCCGAGCAAAACCTTTTAGGTTGCTTACATTGGTCCTTGCCTATTTTATTCTTGTTACTCACAAAGTAACCTTACTTTTTTTGTTCAGTAATTCTATTACGGCCTTAACACTACCTTTCACATTCCTCAAAGTCACAATTATATAATATGTCTTGAGGAAAACAAAGTATAAGAGCTAAATCATAGACCTAAACCTATATCAAAGGGAAAAGCTGTCAAAATCTATCTAAGATTACGCACTGACTGTAACGTGGAAACCTAATATGATTTTCTCTCTATGTATGATTATTTAGTAGAAAAGGATCACGACAGATCACGTAATCGTAAGTGATGTATATGAATTTAAAAATATAGGAGTTCTGTTATATCTATAAATATTAACATTATTATGCCCACTTCGAATCATGTAAAGATATTAGTAAGCCCGTAAAGATAAAATAATATTGTGATTATAATGAGAATGTTCGATTCAAAATCACTTACGATAACCATGACGATATCTCAAATGGTTGATACTGGGCGCACAGAAGGCTTTAAGAACAAACTCGTATGGTAATTCTCTTCTACCTGTCCTTTTCTTGTTTTAAGTCACAAATACGTTAGATGCCATTCAACCACTTAGAATAAGACAAAGAACAGAGGGTCTTTCTCTTATTCTAAGTCCATAAATCCATAGCATTCTTCTTATTATGCTTCATCTCTCATCATATACAAACTACTCTAATATTTTCTATCAAAGATGTATTTCTGTATCCAGAGGATAGGAAGGAGGAATTAAGACCGATCCGTGAGTCCACACATCCATTGCAAGATTCGTAAGTTACGCTGGGTATAGTTTTGTGTCGTAAATCAGTTTCGTATATTTTTCTGATACATTAGGATAGGTCTTAGTACACCTTTATAGATTTTCCTCTCAAGATTTCCCCTTTGTTTAGACACTGCTCGACAAACCTGTCGCCATTTTATCCATCCCACATTTACCACTCTTTAGCCACTCTTAAGTTAAATATAATTTAATTTAATGTGAATGAATATGTGTTTTATGTGTGTGTGTGTGTGTGTGTGTGTGTGTGTGTGTGTGTGTGTGTGTGTGTGTGTGTGTGTGTGTGTGTGTGTGTTTATATATGTGTGTGTGTGTGTGATTTAATTTAATTTTTTTTATATATTTTTTCTTTTGCCACTCTTTAGTTAAATATAATTTAATTTAATGTGAATGTGGTGTGTACGTGTGTAAGTCGGCCAATGTAAGAAAAGAATCTCACTTACCATCAGAGCTAGGAGCTGTCTCTGTCTGGAACAAGCTTTCTCTAGTCTGACAACCAGACTCCTTGGTATCAGGGGCTCCAACAGAAACATCTCTATTTTCTTTCTTGTCTTTAGACTCTTCACTCTCTTTTGTGGCTTTGCTTCTAATAGATTCTTCCTTCTTGCTCGTATCACTCTTTCTGTGTCTTCCATTGTGTTCGATCCTAACATTTTCTGTTAAAACTGGTACACTATCGACGTCACGTCGCCAAGGCTCTTCTGGGTCCAAAGAGGCTTCAGGTATGAAGTCTGAATCGATGCTGCTTTGCTATTAACAAAAAAATATTTGTCATTGACTTGGCATCTTATATGTAGTTACGAAAAGGTATACCATACCTTACCACAAATTGAAGTTTATGTAAGAGCTTCGAGTTATTAATAATATTTGAGAATACACCGCAATATTCTCATGTACGAAATAATTACAAAATGTCAGTTCCATAGATAGCTTTTGTAATGGAAATGTTGGATATGAAGTTTGAAAAACAATGCTACAAACTCCACACGAATTAAAAAGTAATACACGATAAAAAATCAACTCTTAATGAATCTGCAGAAGAAATAAATAATTTTTTTGATGGTTTTGATATCTCTTACCAGAACAGTTGCTTACAACCAAAAACAAACACAAACACAATGGAATAAAAGTAATAATGCAAAGTCTAATAACCAGAACCCGTTCCAGGTGATATACAAAATGTCCACTGAACAGAATAATATCTGTGATGATGTTATAAAATGCATGAGACCTTCAAATGCTACATCATTAGCATCACAGAGCAATGTAAAAAAATAAACATGAATAGCTGTTACATTATAGACCTTTGCAGTGTTGTCAGCAATTGGATTGGAGAAGTTCAGAACTGGACTTAGTGGCGTTCCTTGTGAGAAGTCAACAAGACCTTGCAGAAGACTGTCCTGATAAGCAAAAATACCAAAATGATCAGAACAATTGCTTAGAAGTCGCGACAGAACATATCCTTCGTATAATTAAACATTGCTGCAACAAATTTGGCCAGAATTGGTACTTATTTACGGAGAGTGTGTTCTTTGAAAGATAAAGAATTAAAACTGGTAAGGCGACAATTAGTCAGATACAAAATTATTTTAAGGGGATACAGTCGTGAATTTATGTAGAAACGTGGTGGGAAGCATGCTATCTCTTTTACTCGAGTAGCTTTTAGGGCTGACGGTAAAATAGCACCATCTATGTAATTTGTCATTGATCTATCTGTAATTTAGTAATGGTAGCTTCTATTCTAAGAAATAGGCACTCAATAGCGTCTAGAAACCATAGGCCTGATGCCTTATACAAGTTTGAAGTCTTCATTGAGGAATTCATTATACATTTTGAAACAATCTTTAGAATTCAGTAATACTCCTTTTTACTTGAAATTTCATATAAGAAAACGTTAATTAACATCCAATTTATAACTGTATTGCTTTTCCTGTAAAAACATAATCGAAATAACAAAAAATACATATGAATGTAATAAAATGTGCAAGCATCCGATGCTTGTGCATTTGGTAGAGGGGAATGTTCGACAAAGGCTGCTCCAGTTCTGTTTTCTCTGAGATGTAATAGGAATTAAAGAATTTAATTAGCAAAAACATAACTGAATTTGTATAGACTTGCTGGTGTGTTCCTGATTCGTCATATTCCTAATTAGTCATATTCATATACCTTTATCGACACTTTCTTCGTCGTTGTACAGTCAAATGAAATCGCGATGCTCATAAATAAGTATGATGATGACCAATTAAGACTTATTACTTACCTTGTGCTTCGAGAAACTTCTCTGTCTTTTGAACATCTCATTTGTGTGGTTTTCTCTCTCTAGACTTACTCCTCTCTGCTCACTGTCTCGCTGTAATCTCTTTGGGTCCAGTGTCAGTCTGCTGCCGACCAAGCTATCCAGGCGGTCCTCACATGATTGCCTGATGTGTTCCTAGTTAAGAAATGTGTTCAGTTAGTATAAAAAAGTCATCAACCTTTTGGTCATCAAACATCAAAATATGCAATCATTAGGTTTTTGTAAATCAGCATAGTGGCTAGTACGCTTTGGCTTTCGATATCGAAACCAAAGCTACCTTCGCCATGGACAGGTCTTTGTGTCGGCAACAGTTTCTACCCGCAACCGACATTGGGTCAGCGTGGTGGTGCTACGGCCCATGCCCCTCATGAGTTTCTCCATGAGGTGGGACGTATAGGTTAAGGTGTCCAGGCGATTATTCCGTAAATATTTATATCAGATATCAGAAAACTACAAAATTATATCGAAAGTGCGTCCAAATGAGTAAAATCACATTCATAACTTTTTTTAAATAAATATAGTAGTCAATTTAAAAATATTGTGTTGAAACGCTCCCATACATTTAATGACTCACCTCCAGCCTCAAAGAACTTTGTGAGGGATAGAACTACTTAAGGTTTGTTATTATATATATATATATATATATATATATATATATATACATTAAACTATCGTTTATGACGTAAAAAATTTTACATTTATCATAGAAAAAAAAATTCTAAACAGCAGTTGCTCGAAGGCCCCTCCTTTGATTGATGCTTTTTTATAATGATTTGTAAGAATTATTATTCATTTCCGATTAATTTCGATGTTTTAAACTGGATAGTGTAACACTATGGCCGTCCAATTTGCGTAGGTTTACCTTTACTGGTATTAAACTGTTATCTTAAAACATTTCTTCTGGTTTTCTTTTGAACCTTACGAAACCCCCTATGTACAGAGTTATCCCAAACACATCCTTCGTATTAGTATCAATTCCCCTGTGACGCATAATTAGGATGAGTTGTCATTATCTTACTTCTATCACATTATAACTTTTATCTACACTCATGTTATAATGTTCGAATTATGAACTCAGACTCGAACTCATAATGACATACTTTTTAACACAGATGATAAAAACGAAAATTTAAAAATGGAAACTGTAACATAATGACTATTATGCAACAGGTTAGACTTATTATGCATCACTTATTTTTCTTAAAAACGCACAAAACTATGGCAAATGTTTTCCAGACAGCCAACAATAAATAAAATTAATTACATTTTTTGTTTTATTTCCTTGAATAATGAGTGTAGATAAAGTAGTGTATGTAACTGCACATAACTCGGTATTAAAACACTCGCGCGATACTATTAAAAAACTCTCCAAGGCTCGTTTTTTAAAATCACGCTCGTGTTTTAATAACCTAAATTATGTGTTACATAAACAACTATTACCTTCTATCTTTGACAATATGGAGTTATTTATGTTGACTAAAAAAGACCCTGATCGTATAGTTTAGGCAACATTGTCTAACAAATCCGAGGATTAGAAAATTTTGCGAAACACATTTCTTAGAGGAATGGTCAGGGAAGCACAGGGTATATTGCGAGCGGGCGAAGAATTACGATGATGAAAGAAAAGCGTAAAAAGTGGCTTCGCTGGCATCGTTTGATTTTTCATTTGTTTCGTTTGCAACACTGCCGTAGCTTAGTTCTGTAGTTCGCGGAAGTAGATAATAAATGCAGCAATATAATATAAGATAGTTTAATATATTAACATTATTAGTAAGGGTTTCTAAAGCCACGCAATATTATTTTTTGTATAAACAATATAATCTTAAAATTTTGTATTTATACAAATTCTATTAATATGCCATGAGATTTTTTTGCCCTTATATTTCAGTATATACTTTTTTCAATAAAGTCAATTGATTCGGTGATTTCTTTATGAAACAACCACTTTTTGCAAAAAAATATGAACCTGAAGCACAATTTGAACTATATAATGTTTGAATACTTGCTTGAATACAGTTTTTGGCATAATATTATCTAAACGTTGTTTTTATTTTTTAAAAAAGCTACGTAACTAACATAATGTAGAGTATAATGTTAAACATAGATTTAGGAAGCGTGGGAGCAAGAAAACCTAATCAAGTACAAATCACTCGAGAGAAAAAGAGAAAGCGAATGAATGACAGATGTGGTTTTTGCGAGTAGTAAGAGGCCATAGCGTTCCCATTCGTTCTACGCGACGAAGAAATATGACATATATCAACACAACGACTTAATATTTTTTGTCATATCACCAAGGCGTTTTAGTGTCTTGTGCATCGTTAATTCCTCAATCTATGAGTAATAAACTAGACGTCAGGGAATAAACATATGCTTGATTGTTTAGCTCGCCCGCTTGCGATGTGGCCAGCTCCTTATCTGGTGGTTTAATCGGGTCGCGAAATAAACTTGAGCTACCGGATTAGTCAGACGTTTAGTATTAGGAGCTAATTCACGAAAACATGTGGAAGCTTTCGACTGATGAATAAGTATCTTACAAGTCTCATTGTCTCACGACAGTGTCAAAAAGTTTATTTGGTCTGGGCCTGGCAGTCTCTGTTTAGGAAAAATAATAGTCGCATTTAGGTCTAGCATTGTACTGAACCCGTTTTATTGCAGTGATAAGTCGTTGACAATTTTCATGGGTAATTTTTTTATCCACAATTTGTGATGGTAGTATTATTTTTCCTTTTTCCTTGTTAACTGTATGGCTATTATGTCATTGGAAAAGATCCTTTGTTATATAATCTACATTGTTCCATACATATGTACCTATATGTAGAAATGTCCAGCCTTGTCTATTCTAGCTTGAGGCAAAACAAAAATGAGAGACCATTTTTCGTTTCGGCTAAAAGTTTTCTGCTCAATTGAATTACCAGAAATTTAGAAGAAAATTTCAAAATCAGCATTGAAATACTTTACCAAATTATAAAAAAATCTAAGCCACCTTAACAATAAGCTTGTATCAACAACGTCTTCTATTTACAGCATATCATCAACATAAAGAATTATTTATTGAGGAAATTTCGTGAGTAAATTATTCTATTGATAAAACGTGTAGGATGATCTAACCAAGTTTATTTACCTTGCATTACATTCGAAATTCTATATACCCACATCTTTTAACTAATGAGGGTTGAAGGGGTGAGGTATGAATACGGGACGATCATTCCAAGGGTCGTTTGAGTGACCCACTAGAATTATTTTAATTTCAGCCACCGATATTTAGATACTCGTTTTGGGTTCTATATACTTCGGAGTATCTGCGTGGTTCGTTATTACTTGCTGAATTATTAAATCCAATCACGTAACTAACAGTGGTCCCTTTGTTAGTTGTTTGAATGAGTATTACACTATTGCCTTTGAAGTTTTAAGGTAGAAGTTTCTAGCATATCATCTATTGTTCTTCGATACCGTTGCTATGTTGTGAACTATTTTGAAATCGGTTTCTACATCTACATTTTTTTATGTATGAAACTATAATTTGACTTGATGAAATAGAGCGATATTGACTACGCTCGCACTTTATAAGCTTGAGTTGATTATTTAATATTTAACTGTTTTCAAAATTATTGACACTTGAATGGTTCACCTAGAAAAGTCGAAGTTTATCTGTTTTTTTAGCATTGTACCCTAAATTTTTCATATTGGTGATTACGGTAATTTTTACATGTGAGCTATTTAACGACTTAGCAGTTATTTAACAAACAGGTTCCGTTGTTCGGAATTTATATTCAATAACTTGTCTGTAATATTTTTTTAATATGTAAAATTTTAAATTTAAACCCATTCCATAACACAGACTCACATACTGATTAGTTAACTCAGAGATTAATTTCATTTTGACTTCTCTTACCTCGAAAATATCCATTTCCGCAACAATTTGTCATAACACTTCTTATTCAAAGTTCTAGAGTAAGCCTAATACAAACTAATGTATAACTAGTAAAAGTTACCAAATGATAGAAAAAAAGATGGACACAAAACAGAAATAGATATAAGAAAATAAATTACGCCAATTAAGACAACCTTTTTCCAAATTAATTCAAATTCTCAAAAAAAATACTTTTATTTTTTACCTTGATGATTTTATGGTCTTGGTACAGCTTCCGAATACATTTGAAGAGGAAGACGAAGCTCATCCCAGAGAGGATCAGAGAAAAGATGATGAGGATCACCATTATGTGAGGTTGGCTGATCATCGACTCTGTTTTACCCTGCGGCAATAAAGTTGAAATTAGCTCATCAGCAGCAGAATCCCACATTACCTATCTGGTTTATTAGTATGATACAAAAAAATTATATCTAGTTTCTAGGCTAGTTTTTCGTTTACCAGTAAAATAATATAATTACGAGTTGTTAGTTTCTCGAAAAATAAACAATTTCCAAAGGGAAAGTTTAAAATTGTTAATTCTAAATAAATATTTTGAGATATATATTGTATTATTTGGTGAAGAGCGTTTCAATAAGCTACAGTTCAATTAAATCATTAAAATTTTCAATCAACATTGGGAGACGCAATATGCAAGTTAAATTTTACGAAGCGCAGTAAAAATAGCATTATACGAAATGAATCTGTTCTGACTGCTTCAGTTTGTAGTCTAGTCTGTCCTAACTAATATAATAATTTATGTTTATTCTGAGCAGAGTCTCACCTTACACAGGTCAGGATCTTCATCAGCCTTCAATCTGCAATGCGCATACCTATCGCACTTCAAATCAATGGCAATACACGTATTATCTTCACAGTCAAATTCGTCGTCCTCATCGCATTTCTCTGAAAAATAAGATCTAATTCAATAAACGTCTAGGAGGAAGAACTTAAATAATTTATTTCTATTTAACTTCCAAATCTTATTAATAATTATAACAACTAAAATGCCTTAAGCAAAATATTTGGAAATTCTGTCAGACATTCCAATGTCTTGGTGAAACGGTTTGTAATAGTCATAAACATTTATACTCTTACAACAATCCTAAATTTATATTCAAAATTATTCATTAAACAAGAGAAGAATTGAAGCGGAGTAAAAAATATATTTTATAAACTGGAATTAGCGTGTAATACAAAGACGAGTGCTTGCTTATAGGACTTGTTTCAAATGAGAAAATATCAAATGCTTTATTAGAATTCATTTCAGAATATTTTATTAAAATTATAGCGGATCTTGTAATATTACGCAATATTACTGTAATACCGCTTTGACATGATGATGTACAATTGTAAGGCTTTACCTTAACAAAAATATAAGTAGATATGATAAAGCAAGGAAAGTAATATTGAAGGATTTGAACAACGGAATAAGTTGGGGATGGATGAAGGAGCGACAAATGACATGTAAAGGAAAGCTAATATAAAAATATACAACACACAATATCTTGCGAGAAATCCTCAAAGAAATGAAGCAAAATTACCATCTTTGCTGGGATCCAGAGTTCTGAATGCTGTAAATGTGGCATTGAATTTGGAGTCCTTGGCAGTCATGGATGCGAAGAAACGAACGTACATTAGGTTCCCTTTGTCTTTACCCTTACCACCTTCGGCGCCTTTGGTGGTCACAGAGTTGGCCACTGAGCCGCAATAATGAGCTAGCCTGCGAAAACAAAATAATTCCTTGAGAGTTCTTTGAAGCGACTCTTCCCTAACATAATAGACTCAGTATTTGCCGGAATTGAGGATCTGAGCGCCGCACTGCTTTGAATGGTTTGGTTTTGATATTATTTATTATTTAACAATTATTGTACACACAAACAAAAAATACAATAAGCAATACAAAAGAAAACAGGTAACTGAGTACAAAAGGTAGGGCTTATTCCTAATAGAAATGTCTTCCAACCCACCTGCGAAGAACAAAATGCTGCGGAGTAAACTGAGTATATATAAAAAAAAGTTATGTTTATTTGAGATAGTATTCCTTAAGCCGTGCCTTAAACAGTGAGAGAGCCTGACTCGTACTGATGGAGGTAATGGGTTCCAGAGATTATATGCAATCTTAGGAATGATTGGACACTGAATAATAAAATTAAATATCCTCTGACATATATTTATTTAAACTTTACGGTCCAAATAACAATTTTGTACTAAAGGTGGACTTAACGACTGTAAATCGCTCTCTCCCAGTCAACCTTTAGGCCAAACAGAGATTACAGTGTGGGGGCACTATAATTACATCTAGCCTAAAAAGCAACATTATGCAACTTTTGTAATGGATACTTGATGACGGACTTATGGTAATTTAACAATAAAAATATTCACTGCAGTGCTGGCACAGTCCTTCCTCATGAGGACTATGGTCCGTAAAACTACCACGCTGGCCCATAGCGACTGGGACCAACGGCTTAACGTACCTTCCGAAGGAGTTCGAGATCAGAAAGTTTTGGTCACCCATTCACGGCCTGACCATTTCGAAGGTAGCTTAGTTTTCGATCGAAAGCCAAAGCGTTCAAGCCACTAGGCCACCGAATTCCTCACATGACTGATACTGCAGATGTTTCAATCATGTACAACTAATTAATATGCTCGCGGCAAAATAGAAAACAAAATAGCGGCTACTTTATTTTTAATAATCCATACTAAAGGAGGTCTAATAACGAAATAAAAAAAAAGCGGAACTACTACTACAGAGCTTAATAAGCAATTCCGCGCCACTAATGCTTAGATTTAAACAATACTAAAGAGCAAAATTGCTTTACCAGAACTTCACTACTTTTAACGACAGGGAGATAGAGTTTTTAGAAATAGCTAAGATTTTTCTCAATTATAGCATTTCTACCTATTATGTGTAGCTGTGTTAATCAAATCTCAGTTTACAGCATTGGGAATGTCCAATTTCGTACTGAATAGAATTCTCGCGTCTTAGCTATTCCCTTCAATCACAACATATCAGCTAAGGTACTTTTTGGACCTAATAAGACTGCTTTTATTTTTTTTATTTCTTCACAGTGTGTTGGCTTTGAGCTAATGACGCTTTGGCTATGAAATGGTTATGAGTTAAAATATTGATGTGAGAGCTACGAGTAATTTAATTAATTATACTCTTTATTGCAATGAAAAACAAATACATAAAACATGTTGTTAACATATGTTTGCGAGGGCGGACATATCCCTAACAGAGATCAATATACAACTATCAAATAATTTTGTGTAATGATTGATGATGATTATTCATCATCAGATTATTCACCATCACTAGATGACTCATCATCATCAGATGATGACACAAATTCACAACTCAACAACTTATTGAAAACAATCGTTATCTCGTCGGGGGTCCGCTCGGTACTTGTTAGGTATACAGCGATCCCACCAACGAGACAACGATTTTTGTTTATACATATTGGGTCCTTACCTATGAAATTGGTGTTTTTATTCTGTCTTAGCAATTTGTCCGTAACTATTAAGTTTCAGAACATTCTTATAAAATAATTGCCTCTTCTAAAAATAGACCATATATTTGAGCTCGTATTATTTAATTTGATAATTTTTTGTAAGTTTAATTGTGTTAAAATTAGACACAAAGACAATTATTTTTAACTGCCTTCCGAATACGTCATTTGATTTGCATTAACATAAAAACGATGAATAATTTTTATCAAGCGTGTTCACACACATATTGCTAAAGTTTGTCTAATGATACATGCCAAATATTATTATCTCTGGATTTGTCGTTGTGAAGAAAACTGATAAAATGTTAGTATGTAAAATGCAGACATCCCCAAAATCTCCATACAAAACACCGATTTCATAGGTAAGGACCTAATATTACTTATTTTGATGGAGGGTTTTTTTAATTTAATATATTTTATTTGCATTTTTATGATGTACAAAATCAATAAATTAAAAATGCCATTAAATTTTAAAATTGTCCACCATTACACCCTGAACGCAATCCTGAACCAAACTGCTCACTGCGAAACTTCATGCATGAATAAACATAATTGACGATGGCGATGCCGTCCAAATTCTAAGCTTTGGCTTACAAGCCGATTTGAAAGTCAAATCACGCCGAGATTTCAAATTAAAAATATGCAATCTGTGTACGAAACTAGGTATTGGTTTCTTGATTGGATCTAGTCCACAGTGGCAGTGTCGTAGACTGACTATATTATCTATATTATCTTGGTAGGACTGGAAATAGAGAGGAGCGTATAGGGCGGTTCCCTCCGGTATATTGAAAATATTATGTATGGATGTAAAAAAACAATATATACAAAATAATCATGACTATTATCCCCTTAGGGTTAGTCAGAGGTTAGGAAAAAGCAGTCCATTGGCATAGTCCTTGCTTTACCAAGCAGTGACTGCACGCAGCGTGACAGGTGGTGAGCCCGTCGCCGCTATAAGCTATTAGACGTTTTGCAACTCTAAGTCCATTAGTCGCCTTTTACGACACCCAAGGTAAGAGATGAGCTGGTAGTATTTTTATGAGAACTGGTCAATTCAGACCTTTAATGCTATTTTAAAACCAAAAATCTACTTAAAAATATATTTTTAAAAATTTACCCTTGACTATTTCACTATTTTCTAAAAGTTGTAATAGGATGCCATAGCCATTAAGAATCTTAGATATCAACATATAAGATAACTAATACTTGTTTTCACGTTTTTTTGGGGCCCTAACACAGACACTTTTACTTGTCTGTGGCGGATTCCCGCCACAACGCAAACGAGAGTTTTCAGGACATTCCTGGTCACATGACCATTTTCTTTTCTAAATACGAGTATGCCCATATCAAGACCTCTCAATTTTCTCAATCTTTCTACAATTGGTGCAACTTTCAATTTAAAAGGTGGATGGTTTAAAAAAAATTATGATGTCGAGGTTCTAGCTTGAAATTCAAGCATATAACATAACAAAGGTACCTCGCAGAGTACTCCAATTCCGATCCGAACACTTGAATAACGTTTTCTTCGCACTCGTTCGGTTTCTGAAGAGCGTATGACGTGAAATTGAGGTAGATCTGAAACAAATACAAATACTGAGAATCGAAAACAAAATTATGAAGTTATTTTTATATCTCAGGGACGTTTCTTAGATTTCCATACATTTTATCTACACTCATGTTATAATGTTCGAATTATGAACTTAGACTCGAACTCATAATGACATACTTTTTAACACAGATGATAAAAACGAAAAATTAAAAATGGAAACTGTATCATAATGACCATTATGCAACAGGTTGGACTCATTATGCAACGCTTATTTTTCCTAAAAACGCACATAACACTATGGCAAATATTTCCAGACAGCCAACAAGAAATAAAATTAATAATTTTTTATTTTATTTCTTTGAATAATTAGTGTAGATAAAGTTGTGTATGTAACTGCACATGACTCGGTATTAAAAAACTCGCGTTATACTATAAAAAAACTCGCCAAGGCTCGTTTTTTAAAACCATTCTCGTTTTTTGATAACCTATATTATGGGACAGTTACATATACTACTATTATGCGCGTGCGTGTGGCTGTGAAACGATGTTATTAGCTCCGTTGTGGTTCTGTTTACTCTGAGGTTGATGGTGGTTCCGAAGGCGGCCAGCGTACCTACGGAACCATCCTCAATTCGCATACTAATTTGAAATCTTTAAAATTCAATTCAATTCAATTCAATTCAATTCAATTCAATTCAATTCAATTTAATTCAATTCAATTCAATTCAATATATTTATTTGCATGAATACGAGTAGGTACAATATGGTGTTACATTAATTTTTTAAGTAAGTTCTGAGCATATTCACCCATTACAGGCGTGCGAAAAATCAAATTTATGGTGCGTGCAAAAAATCAAAAATGGTTTTGTGTACATTATGAAAAGCTTAAAGAGAATATTTTTAGTCTGTTGGTTGTATTCAATTGGTTAAGTTGGTTATTATTAGATACCTATAATTGAATATTTGCTTTTATATACTGTTAAATCAACTAGAAATTCTAAGCCATTTTTGGGTGGTTTCATAGGTATGGCCGCTAGGGCCAGCCACGAGTGCGCGCTTACAATTACACGGAGCTACCTACTGACATCGTTTCACAGCCATACGTTGGCTGACAGCGCCGCCGGCCACGCGCGCGTTTATTTTAAAATGTATGGAATTTCGCCGGCGCTGATACCCAACGCTGGCGGTCAGAGTACCTAGGAAACGTCTCTTAATTGTCCCAGATTTTTACTTCGTTACACACATAAACACGGTGGAACTCGGTGGCGTAGTGGTTAGTACGCTTTGGCTTTTGATCGAAGACAAAGCTACCTTCGCCATGGTCGATGGTCAGGCCGAGGAAGGGTGACCAAAACTTTGTGATCTCGAGCTCCTCCGTGCTTCGGAAGGCACGTTAAGCCGTTGGTCCCGGTCGGTATTACGGCTGTTTCTAGCCACCAACCCGCATTGGGCCAGCGTGGTGGTGTTACGGCCCATACACCTTATGTACCTCATACACCTCATATTCTCCATGAGGAAGGCCTGTGCTCAGCAACACATATTTATAAGTTATCCTGCACTTGGAATAAACAGAAATTCCTCCCTTATTCGAAATTCCCGAGTGAGTAAATAATATTCGAGGTGGTGTACAATGTCCTAATAATGCACCAATATGATGGCCCCTTATGAGGATTCCAATGTTTTCTCGTTCTACTCGTAATTTATAGTCCGGTTTCAAGGCGTCGTCATCACTAGAGGTTTTGGGTTCGATTCCCGGGAACAAAAATTTACGTCATGAATTTTCTTCTTTAGCTTTTGATGTTATATTGGGTCCTTACCTATGAAATTGGTGTTCTTTCTCTCTCTTAGTATTTTGTCTGTAACTATTTAGATTCAGAGTATTTCTAAAAAATAATTACCTCGTCTAAAAATAGACCATATTTTTGAGCTCTTTTGATTTGTTTTGATAATTTGCTGTAAGTTTAATTGTGTTAAAATTGGACACGGAGACAACTCTTTTTAAGTGCCTCCCGAATACATCATTTTATTTGCATTCACTTAAAAACGATAAATAATTTTTATGAAGTGTGATATTACACATATTACTAAAGCTTGTCTAATGATATATGCCAAATATTATTATCTTTAGATTTGTCGTTGTGAAGAAAAGTGAAAAAATTGTAGTATGGAAAAAGGCAGAATTCCCTAAAATCTCCATACAAAACACCAATTTCATAGGTAAGGACCCAATATTATACTTTTTAAACATTATTTATTTTGTAACGTATGTAAAATGTACCAACTGTTTTTCTTGCCTAGCATATCGTAAAAGGCGACTAAGGCCGTATTGGATACTGGGTCTGTGATTGTGTAGGCGATGAGCTAGCCACTTGTTACTACTCTTTCACGATTTCTCATCTGACCAAACCCAATGTTTGTATGGCTAAATGTGGTCTTAGGAGCGTAGTGCTCCTTGGACTCTGCCTACCCCTTCGGGGATTGCAGGCGTGATTGTATGTATGTATGTTAAATGTTGACAATTTTAATTGCCAAGTTGGGCATATGAAATTAAAATATTTTTGATTTTGTTCATTTAATGTAATCAGTAATAGAATATTCTGAATATTCACCTAATATGAAATTATAATGCTATTATATTTATTCGTTATCTAGCATCTATAACACAAGTCTGCTCAATTTATTTTTTTCTAGTTGATATGTGTTAGTGTCAGAATTTATCTAATCTATGGTAGAGAACGATATTTATCGTTAAGTCCGCCATATGTACCTTGTTTAGGACATTAAAGTTTAAATAAATAAATAAAATAAATAAATCTATACATATAATAAAACTGTAGAGGTCGAATGTCTGAACATAGAAAAAAAATGCCTAAAATCAGGTCAGGGGGATGTAACGACAGGGAAAATACCAAAAAAAACTTTATTGATTTTTTCTCTGTCTGTTCGTCTGTTGGTCTGTTTGTACGGGCCAATCTCCGAAATGTCTGGATCGATTTCAATGAAATTTTGCATGGTGATACCTTATATCCCTGGTCATCCACTTAGAGACTTTTTATTCCGGAAAATTAAGGGTTCGTGAGATAGTTAAAAACCAGTAACCACGGACGAAGTCGCGGGCAACTGCTAGTTTATAATAAATCAACAACAAAACTAACTAGCTAGCTAGTTGCTAACATCTTACATAACAACATTTGTTCTACGAGTTATGATTATTTGACATATATTACTTTCATACAAAATAAAATATCAATTTCTGAATGTTCGCAGCTATGTGTGTATCGCCCGCGCGAGTCACGCGTGATTCTTTTTTTGGTATGAACGGAACATAAATAAATCAATAATATATAAATAAATATCCTCAGACATTCATACCTATCAACTAGTCTCATTTTAAGCAACTAAATGCTGCTTGTGTTACTAGATGTCGAACAAATAAAGAATATTTAATTGATAAATACATATAATTATTCAGAATATACATACTATAAAACATATATATTGAACATCCAAGACTGGAGAACAAATGTCTGAAAATTCATCGCCCAAACACTTGCCTTCACTGGGGATCGAACCCAAGACCTCTCGAGATGGCGACGTCTTGAAACCGGCGTACAGACCACTCGACCACGGAGGTCGTCTACATAGACTTTCTAATGTCTCGACAGTACATTATATGCTTGTAAAATCATGTTTTATTAATGTATTGAGTTATGTTAAAAATCGAAGAACAAATGTTATAGTCTTGCGAGGCTGTGGGTATAAATTCTTACCTTCGTATTTTCTGGAGTCCGTATAGTCCAGAGCACGTCCAATGCCTGGCCTTTGCTCTCTTCCCGACACGAATCCTTAATTTTATCAGTGCCAATGTACCCGTTCATTAGCCCTTCGATCTCATCATAGCAATCCCTGTGTATTTTACCTGTAAATAAATATAATGATTGTAATGATTGAGATTAGGCGGGCTCAGACCTTGGGCGCCTTTCTTGTAAAGAAATATTATTTGTCACTGATACCAACTATTTCGTCATAATGTTCGGGTCTATTGATGTATCATATTTATTTATTTCAAGTTTATTATACATGTTACATGTTATTTTTGTATGTATGTTTGGATATATATTTGTATTGTATTTTATGTATGCATCAATTTTATGTAAGTACATTATATTTATTATATTATATAATTTATTTATGAGTATTTTATATTCCTACAGCCTTCCTTTCTTGGTGATCTTTTTCCTGTCCATCCTAAGGATGTCTTGAAAATATCGCTCTTAGCGATAAGGCCGCCCATTGTACATTTTGAGTTTTCATAAATTATCTTTTTTGTTTCTTTAAATATGTTGTATGTACAATAAAGTATAAATAAATAAATAAATGATATTTTACAATATATACAAACATATATATAATCACGACTATTTTCCCCTAAGGGTTAATCAGAGACTAGGCAAAGGCACCGCAAAAGCAGTCCACTGCTATATTCAGCGTTTCACCAAGCAGTGACTGCACATGTCCTCAGCGTGGCAGGTGGTGAGCCCGTCGCCGCTATAAGCTATTAGAGGTTATGCAGTTCTTAATCCATTAGTCGCCTTTTACGACACCCAAGGGAAGAGATTGGTTGGCAGTATAAGTGTCACAATAAAAATATTTAATTTCTTTATATCTATAATAGGCTTAAATATTTCATCATATTAAAGAGCTCGGTGGCGTAGCGGTTGTACGTAATGCTTTAGGCGTAAGGCTTTCGATAATGAAAGCAAAGCAACTCTCTAAATGGCCTTTTGGATGGGTGACCGAAACTCTGTGATCTCAAATTACTCCATGTTTCGGAAGAAATGTTAAGACGTTGGTCCCGGTTACTTCATTACCTACCAATCTACATTGGGCCAGCGTAATAACGTTACGGGTCTTACTCTTAATGTATTTTCATACACTGACTTCTTCTTTTAAATTGAAAATGTGGATATTATCACCTCTGACTTCCCCTTCGGGGATTAATCCACGACGTGATGATATAATAATAATAATAATAACTTTTATTTATTAAAGTATCTAGACTCATTTGGTTAGTAACAATTTTTGCTTATCCTATGTTAGTAATATAAGGTCCTTACCTATGAAATTGGTGTTTTGTATGGAGATTTTGGGGATGTCTGCATTTTACATACTAACATTTTATCAGTTTTCTTCACAACGACAAATCCAGAGATAATAATATTTAGCATGTATCATTAGACAAGCTTTAGCAATATGTGTTTGAACACGCTTGATAAAAATTATTCATCGTTTTTATGTTAATGCAAATCAAATGATGTATTCGGGAGGCAGTTAAAAATAATTGTCTGTGTCTAATTTTAACCCAATTAAACTTACAAAAATTATCAATTTAAATAATACGAGCTCAAATATATGATCTATTTTTAGAAGAGGCAATTATTTTATAAGAATGTTCTGAAACTTAATAGTTACGGAAAAATTGCTAAGACAGAATAAAAACACAAATTTCATAGGTAAGGTCCCAATATTTAACCGTAACAATTTTAATTATTTTACTAATTTTCTTTTCGCTGTACCACTCCAGCAGATGTGGAGCAGCAATGATTCACGTACTGGCAGTCTAGCCTACTGGATATCATTTTAAGGATACTGTTAGTGCTGCCCCTTACTCAGCACATATAATTATGTTATACTAGATTTTGCCCGCGACTTTGTCCGCGTAGAATAGTTACTTTTAGATAGTGTGTAGTATGTAGCCTTCCTCAATAAATAGGCTATTTAACACTGAAATTTTTTTTCAAATTGGAACAGTAGCCTCAATTGGTGGAGTTGAAAATTTACTCCTGTTCTATTATTAGAAGCAAAGTTCATAGTGTTCTGATATTTTGTCCTTCATTTTTCTGGGAGGCGTTCTTTAAATTTTTTAACATTTACCAGCATGGCACCCGTTCCCATGGGAATATCGGAATAAAAGGTAGCATATGTCCTTTCTCAGGCTTTAGACTATCTGTGTACCAAATTTCGGTTAAATTGGTTCAGTAGTTTTACGTGAAAGCGAGACAGACAGAGCTACTTTTGTATAGACTTTTATATCGCTCTTCTTTCACTGTTAACAAATTAAGACACATAATTTTTTTTTTTCTAAAATTGTAAAACTAAAATCCCATTTCTATGTAAACAATTGGTAAATAAGTAACTGGTACATTAATATATTTTCCTTAAAATCCAAAAACGGCAATGTCTCCGACACCTTTTTCCTTATTTCTAGCAAAACAAGAATAATATTTTCATGTTTCGATTTCATGGGCGAGGGAGCGCCATTTTTCTGAATTACGGTGTACCGTTTTTATATATTCTGATGTTCGTATTCTAACCGAGTTCTTCTTAGCATTTTATAGAAGAATCGATACAAAAATCTTCTTAGTGTCATAACAAGTGACATGGTGGTTTGTATTTGACCAAATTGTAGGGGAAAATAAGAACTCTGTTTACTTCACTCTTCACTCACTGCTGCCGGAAAATGGTTTTTTAAATGCTAAACAAAATTTAAAAGGGAAGTAATTGATTGGGCAGCCATTTTAATAATTTGGGCAGCAAAATAATTATTTGGACAGCAAGAAAATTATTTGGGCAGGAAACTAATTAGTTGAGCTGCATAATAATTATTTGGGCAGAAATATATTTGTTACCGGGAATGTATAAAATCTAGGAAAAGGATCAATGAAGGATCAAAGATCAATAAGTAGGAATTGTATTCTGATACATATTAGGTTAAGGTTATTTTTTATGATCCTTGATGGATATTGAAGGACCTAGAGTGAGAGGAAGAGCAAAGAAGCGATGCATTGAATACGTGAAGAATGATATGAGAATAAAAGAAGTGGATGCTGAGCTGACGAGTGACAGAGAAGAATGGAAGAAGAAGACATGTTGTGCCGATCCCACCTAGAGTGGGAAAAGGGCAAGAAGAAGAAGAGACCCTTATAAACAATATTTGTGTCTTCAAAACATATTAAACAATTTGGCAGCACAGAAAACATTTGAGTTGTTGCTCAATTGGTTTGCCGACAAATTAGAAATATCTGCTGGCATAAATTGCTGCCCAATTAGTTATTTTGCTTACCAATTTAGAAATATTTGCTGCCATAAGTTGCTGAGCAATTAGTTATTTTAGCTGACCATTTTGCTGACCGTTTAAATAACACGCAATTCAAAAGGAAGGAAACTGCGCTTAGCATTGCTTTCATTCGTTCGTTTAGGTTCTACTGCTGGGCACAGGCCTTACTACATGGAGAAACACACGAGGAGTGTACCACCGTTATACCACCACAATGGCCCAATGCGGACTAGGGGGTAGAAAACTTCCGAAGGTCACCCTGTAGTGTGGAGCGCACCGCCCATATAATATAATACATATTATAACGTAAGAACGCTTAGTGACCAGTAATAAACTAGACATCAAGTGATTAACATCTCTTTTATTACTACTCCCAGGTCCCCACGTTGCATGGCGATCCTGCCAGGATCGCCATATACGGTAAAGAGTTGGTAATACAAGGAAAGACGTCGTAGCCCGAGTAAATATTGTTTATTACTGTCCTTAATATGCGATACATGAGTTTTAATACTAATACACTTAACATTAAGATATTTTTTATTGATACTCCACTACAACCCAGCCCAGAAGGGACCACGTCGAGGGTAGCTTTGTTTTAGATATCGAAAAAAAAGCGTACGCCTCTAGGCCACCGAGCTCTTACCCTCATTACCTTATTTATACAGATTTGAACGGATAATGTGGGAACCGCTTTCATATTTATTCGACTGAAAAATTATTCGTTGATCGGCAATATGGTTTTCCGTTTGATCCTAAACGAAGCTGTCATCTAGGATGAACCTCTTACATACCCATACGTCCCACTGCTGGGCATAAGCCTTCCTCATGGAGAATCATATGAGGAGTATGGGCTGCAACACCACCACGTTGACCCAATGCGCGTTGATGTGTAGAAACAGTTGCAAAAGCGACCAGGACCAAGTGCCTTCCGAAGCACGATGTAGTTCGAGATCACAAAGTTTTGGTCACCCATCCAAGACCATGGTGAAGGTCGCTTTGTTTTCTATATCGAAAGTCAAAGCGTACTATCCACTATACGAGCACCTCCCATAACAGGTTATCTCGTCTTTGTTCCTTATCCTATCTTGCGAATCTTTATTGAAAGAAATACATCAAATTGGGTGCTAAAGAAAGATCTTTTGCGTTCTTAAAATACAAGAGTTACCTGATACAACATCATATAACTTTTACACTTGTAGAATCATTCTTGACTCTAGCGCATATAATGAGAGCATAACTCTGTAAGATTTCATTATTTAAAGCTAGGAAATATCTGGTTTTGTGGCTAGATGACAGCCTAATTAACTATTATTAGGTAGGACAGATACGTCTGCAGATGTCACGTCCGCCGACACGTGTAGATGGGTTGATTTTGTCATCTGTGTTAGGTATTTAACGTCCGTGCACGCGTCCGGTACAAATCCGTTTGTTGTCGATTTTCGTGGCACGGATCAAAGGGAATCGGCGCGTGCCGCGCGTCGTCCACACGTCTTGCGACTCGTCAGTCCTTTATCTGGATGTGAATGCTTTTTGCATTTTATTTTGCACGTGTTGCGTCCATCGATCACAAACATAGACTGACATGTCTTCAGACGTGTGGACGCTCCGCGGCGATCCGTTAGTGGTTGCATCGGCCACAGACACCGATGTCTGATCCGATGCCCAATGTTTAGAGGAGGCTTATGATATATATATATATATATATATATATATTATGATATATATATATATATACATATAATTAGTCTATAAATATAATTAATATAATTAGTATATACATATAATTAGTAATAATATAATATATATATATATATCATAATATATATATATATATATAAATCACTAGTAAAACGGTTCCCGAGAAACACTCTTGAATAAAATACGCGAGTATAAAATTCCTGCCATAATATTATTATCATGGCATACTGATCGTAGCATACTACGAGCGTCGTAGCCTTCTACGATAAATACTACGACTAATTATATGCTACGATTAAAGCTACAACACTAGTATCCTTTAAAGTTGCACAAAAGGTAAACAAAAAGCCGACTCACTGATTTGTATTTATTTGTCACACTTTTAAAATGGACGTTGGCATAGACATATAAGTATTTTAATTTTTTTTTACAAGAGAGATATAGTGACAATCTTACACAAAATCATTACAATGTGCAAAAATCCTAAACAGATTTATTTAGTACATCGGAACAGTCAGTACATTGTTACTGTTATTTCTATCTATAAACTATACGATACGACACTATCTTATTACGATATGAGGTGCTATTATACGCGATAACAAAGCCGAGGACGTAATGATCAAGGTGCACGTGTGTCGTAGAAAGTTTGTCAACATTTTTGATAATTCGAGGAGCTCAGTGGCGTAGTCATTCGATGGCTTTGGCTCGATATTGAAAACAAAGCTACTTTCGCCATGGTCAGTCCTCGGATGGGTAACCAAAGCATACATACAAATAACCACGACTATTATACCCTAGGGGTTAGTCAGAGACTAGGCAAAAGCACCGCAAAAGCAGTCCATTGCCATAGTCGGCGTTTCACTAAGCAGTGACTGCACTCAGCGTGACAGGTGGTGAGCCTGTCGCCGCTTTATGCTATTGGATGGTTGTGCAGTTAAGTCCCTTAGTCACCTTTTACGACACCCGAGGGCAGAGATGGGTTGGAAGTAATCTTTAAAAGAGCCGCTACCACACGGCTCTCACGTACCAAACCATTGTGATCTCAAATTCCTCCGTGCTTAATAAAACACGTTAATCCTTCGGTTCAGGTCACTTTGGAACCGATTCTACCTCCCAAGCCGCACTGGGCCATCGTGGTGGTGTTACGGCCCATACTCCTCATGTGTTTTTTTATTTATTTTTTTATTTAATAATTATAACAATTTAAATATGCATTTAAATTATGGGCTTCCAATTAAACTGAACAACTGTAATACTAAGGGTGGTTTCATAAGTGGACTGGCCACGCGCGCACGCTTACAATTACAAGATAAATAAATATCTTCAGACATTCACACCTATCAACTAGCCCCATTTTAAGCAACTAATGCTGCTTGTGCTACGGACACAAGATGACGGATAAATAAATTAAATAGATAAATACATATAAATATCCTGAATATATATAAACATCCAAGACTGGAGAACAAATGCCTAAAAATTCATCACCCAAACATCTGCCCCACCGGGGATCGAACCCAGAACCGAGATGGCGACGCCTTGAGACCAGCGTACAGACCACTCGACCACGGAGGTCGTCAAACAAAAGATACTTAACATCATTTCACAGTCACACGCGCGCGATTTACGTCAAAATATATGGAAATATCGCCGGCGCTGAGCAAGCGCTGGCGGCCAGTCCATCTATGAAACCACCTTAAAAAAATAAAAGTACTTACGACTTTTTGGTTCCTGTCTAAATGCAATATTGATTCTAAAGCCTTCGTATTCTATCGTGTCGTCCGAATGGAACTTCAGCCAAGCGTGGGGTCCCGTGGTCACAATCTGTCTCGGGAACTGGTGTCCACACACTGTCTGGATCTCCTTGGAATATCCCTTCAAGCCGTCACGAATCTGAAAAAGAAATAAAAGTGACGCCAATCTCTCCCAAGATGCATTGAAATGCATTAAACTAGCATTTCAATGCAAACTACTGAAGAAATAAAATACTGAAGACTTGGCTGTATGGGCTTCGTTCCCTTTGCCTTCCCTACATGGGAGAATTTTACAGGAGTTTTTGGCTGCATCCAACTATGGCGGACGTGATTTTTATTTCAGTGATTGTAATATTGTTTCGGAGTTTATCTTGTTGCGTAAAATCAGTGTAGTTTTGTGTAGTAAGTGTCAATAATGATTAGCAATATGGAGAATCATTGAAATAATCGTCAAGTGGTGTGAAAAACGATGGGATTTTTATCGTGGTACTCCACCTCATCGAAGTAACACCACAGTGTCTACCATCGATCGTTTGACGCCAAACTCTCCCAAGATGCATTAAAATGCATTACACTAGCATTTCAATGCAAACTACTGAAGAAAAGTATTCTACTGTTAACGTGTGGCTCATGAGGTCCTGCAACCAGAGCCGTAAAACTGAATATTAAATAAATAATTAAGAGAATTTTACAACAGAAATGAAAGTGTCATTATCATGAGCTTACAATAATATAGCCTACAGACAGTAGTAATGACTAGTAATCCTAATTTTCATTAATTTCATTTGCATGCTAATTCTTAGCTTTACGAATGCTACGTGCTATTGTTATGCTAATTGTTAATAATATCAGATTATTATTTTAAAATTGTAAGCTATCGAGAACTGTTGATGGCTGGCAGGCGGTCGGGTATAGTCGATGACAATCACGTTAATTGGTTATCGCATTCACGACAAGCATTAGCACGCCCGGCGTGAAACAGCGTAATCTCTTTATTTCATAAGTTAGCTAGGCACGCTTTCGATTGATCGGGTATCAGCACAAGAGCAGCCCGACGCGAAGTCCTGTGACTGTGTCGCTGTCACGCCCCAGAAGGGGGAGAGGTGGCAACAATAGGGATGGAAATAGAATTTGTAGGGAGCATAGAACAAGCGCGGTGTGGGTAAGAGCATTCGCAAGTAGCCCGCGCTCTCCCGTGATTCGGTCTGTATGCCGTAAGGCAGGTAAGACCATGGGTTGGTGGTGGGTCCATTTCATAAGTTAGCAGCAGAACGCAACTATATGAATTTGCATAAGAAATAAAATTTTGCAATAATTATTTTGGCAGCTATTATTAATTTCATTAGCAATAAATATATCTATCTATCTAGCATTATTGCTACAATTAGCATTATTTATGATTGCGAATGCTAACTAATCCAACACTAACAGACAGACTGTGAGGGGAAGGTTAGTGGTAATATGCAAACCCCTAAAATATTAAATCTAATCTGATTTTAGTATTTGTTATTATATGGTCAAATGAAATACATTTTAATTATGAAAATTTAATAAACCCCTTGAGGGTTAATTAAATTAATAGAAAAACTATAGATTTTTCTATTGTGCCTGGTTTTCTGACCATTGATGACTACAGAGCTAATAATACAATTTCGACGAAAGAATTAGGGACTTACTTCGTTGATTTTGTCAAAGTTTACATAGTAACACTACGTCAGAGCAGGAGGTACTTACTTTGAGGAGCTCGGTGGCTTAGTGGTCAGTGCCCTTTGGCTTCGATCGAAAACAAAGCTACTTTCGCCATGGTCAGGCCGTGGATGGGTGACCAAAACTTTGTGATTTCGAGCATCTTCGTGCATCGGAAGGCACGTTAAGCCGTTGATCCCGGTCGCATTTGTGACCGTTTCTACCCACCAACCCGCATTGGGCCAGCGTGGTGGTGTTACGGCCCATACTCCTCATGTGTGTTTCTCCATGAGGAAGGCCTGTCCCAGCAGCGGGACGTATATTGGCTGAGGACTACGTCAGAGAATACAAATAAACATTTCATCACACCCTTTTCCCCGAAGAGGTAGGTAGAGGTGTTAGAATAAATTATATAAAATCAGACATCAATTTATAAAGATTATTGTGAAACTATTGTGATGTAACATCACATGAAATATGTGTTATAACATGAAATATTAACTATTTCATGTTATAAAATTACAAAGCGTATCCTCATACAAGATTTAAATGAGAGAACATTGCTCACACCGAAAGTATTATCGAAATAAAATTGCTCCAAAAGTGAAAGGCTTTCTTAAAACGGACATTTTTACTTTTCTCTGATTTACATCCATGGCATAGCATAATTTATTCTAATTTAACTTATTGTTAAGAGCCTATTCTATAGATAAATTCATACATAATTTTAAAATATACTAAATGTATGACATTCATACAAAACAAAGGAGAAATTGGCAAAATACTGCTACTGGGGGTCTGCTGATGGGCAGGAGCGCGCGCGTGTCACTTTAACGGTTTTATGCTTAATCGATAAGCTTTATATTTTATATCTGATAATTTATTAAAAACTTTAAACATTAAAAGACCTTATTTGACTTCTGACTTTTTACTGTCAGACACGTACATGGCCAAAAATCGGTCTGAACGCAGGACTCAATCATTACAGCGTATTCGACCAATGAAATTTTAGCATTTATTGGTGTGCGAACCCAATTGAATTGCGGATTTGGTCGTATTCGCCTTAAGACATTAATATTCAAACTGTCACTGAAAATAATCCAAAAAAGATCGTCCAGGAAAATAAGTCGTCATTTCTCATTTTGTAACTTCGAAATATCGTTATATTAGGTATATTATTACACTTTGCTTTCTTAGCCCGGATTTTCAGGAAATCCGATATTTTTCCTTCAAGAGTAACTATCGGGTTTCAGATGGTGTTTTAAGATGTTTTTCGAAACAAGAAGTTCGAAGTTTGTTTATCAAAGAAATTCCTTACATTATGGAAGAAAATATGTATTATATGTATGTATGTATGTGTACAATGCACGAAGAAAACCTAGTACTAATTCAGTCACGAATCGGACTCTATTAAGTGAGGTTTTGTTAATGCATTTTCCACGACCCCGAACATTTTTTTTTTAATTTTACTAAAAGATTTGCATTTTTTTTAAAGCAAATGTATGGACAAAACTTAGTACTAATATGATCTATAATTTATATATGTATATTGGTAGAGCCATTAGAGAGAAAGGGCGAACTGAACTGGCGTAGCTTTTATTTGACAAAAAGAAATTGTCCGAAATCTGTGTTATAAAAAGAAAAATTCATCCTTACGTTGCAGCAACAAAATATACTAATCAATTTTAATTCATACTGATGTTTGCCGATCGTTAATAATACATTATTTTCATAACTTTTGATATGAGTCAACTAGCCTACTGTGTCTTCGTGAAATTCACAGATAAAAGTTTTCGTCAAAAGTGGTATAGCATTTTTATGGTGACACATATTGGGTTTATCGAGAATTATTTTATCACTGTTATAATTTGAACTAGAAGTTACGAGTGGAAAAAAAAAATTTGAAAATGTAACTGGAGAATTCATAAATACATACCTGTAAATAATCATAAGCACACTCCGGATGGTCTTCTATATGAAACACGTCCACGAATGTTAATTCTATTACGGTGCCTTCTGTGCCTGGAAAATATTATAAAAATATAAAATCTCATTTTAGATTTGGGCATGTTGGAAGAAACACATGCGCCAATTTTGGATTGATGTATAGAATATTGCATTAGTAGGGGGGTCGGTGTCGTAGTGGCTGTTGATATGAAAAACAAAGCATCTTTCCCCACAGACTTTCTTTAGATGGGTAACCAAATATTCTCGTTATATTTTGACGTTCTGAATTTAAATCACATTATTTCCCTAGGGAATTTAGATAACTTTATTTCGCGTGGGCATAAAATCATGGTGTATTAAAATAATTATGTCACATAACTTACCATTAATGATAGTGTAGCAATCCACACTGCTGGCATAGTTAGTATCGCTACTATTATCTTTGCGAACAGGATGAGTAATTTGTGTCTGATCAGGGTTCGTAAAATAGAATGATTCGCACGGATCATCGTCTCTCTTCACACGTTTCTTTGGCTTCGTATAACTAGGTTTCGTATATCTAACAGGTTTCGTAAAGCTGGGCTTGATATCAAAATATCTCATATTTCTATTACCATCAAACCTCCTTACAAGATTAATTCTACTATTCTTATGTTCCTCTTCAATTTTCTTGATATTTGCTTTATGTATTTCTAGATTTGATATCAAAAGATCTTCGTTACCTGTATAAATTTCATCTTCCTTAACTTGTTTATCATTATCACCTATTTCATTATTAATATTAGTTATTGCATCAACATTTACAAATTTACTAAACCTATTTCTATTTTCATTGGTCCTTGGAGTTCCCATGTTAATTTTTGCGTTATTCTTTGGGTATATGATTAATGTTTTGTCGTAATCTCCTATTGTTTCTGTCTGCATGGCTGCTCGACTGCTGTCATGATCAGCTGCTTGTACTGTTGCTGTGCTGATTGTAGAATATACTGGAACAAAAGAAAAGACATTGTTACGTTTTTATATTGAAAAAAAAAAAATCTTTCGCTATTAAACACAAATTAAGAATCAAGCTCTCCAATGCCATCTTACTTATTAAAGGCCTTGGACACTGGGTCATGCTATCACCGCGATAGGACCGATTCAGAGAAAGAACTATTCTTTTATTATAAATATTTATGAGCACTGTTGAGGTAAAACTTCTGTGTAAATTGAACTGGCTTGTCATAGAGTTTTTAGGTGGTGTCACTATAATTTAAATCTTTGATGTTCTTGGTTGCTGTCATAATCTTGTCATGTCTATATCCTGCCTGGTGGCATAGTGGCCTTTGATATCGAAAACAAAGCGACCTTCGCCATGGTCAGGCCAAGGATGAGTGACCAAAATTTTCCGTGCTTCGGAAGGCACGTTAAGCGGTTGCTTCCCGGTCGCTATCGCAACCGTTTCTGCCCACCGACCTGCATTGGGCCAGCGTGGTGGTGTTACAGCCCAAACTCCTCATGTTTCTTCATCAGGAAGGCCTGTGCCCAGCAGTGAGACGTATATTAACACCATCATTGTAATACCCATGTTTTATGAACTAATAAATGAATTGAATTGAATATAAAGGCTGAAGATAACGACACAATTTTTGACATAAGAGCCATAGTAATTGTCAAAAAAATCCAAAATTCGAGCTTTAAATCTCGATTTCAATTTTCTGCAAGTGGGCATAAGTAGATAACAAATTAAACTGATCGTTATGTATTTTTTGTCTAAAATATTTACACGAAATGATGAATAAATAAATATCTTCAAACATTCACACCTATGAACTAGCCCCATTTTAAGCAACTAATGATGCTTGTGTTACGGACACTAGATGATGGATAAGTATATTTAATAGATAAATACATATTAATATCCTGAATATATATAAATATTTATATACATCCAAGACTGGAGAACAAATGCCTGAAAAATCATTACCCAAATATTTGCCCCTACCGGGGATTGAACCCAGAACCTCTCGAAATGGCAACGCTTTGAAACCGACATACAGACCACTCGACCACGGAGGCCGTCGTCGTGATAACAGAATAAGGATAACTTAGATACAATTGCCTTTTTATTAGTACAGATTACTTGATCCTTACACCTTTCCATAGAAAATTATTCTTGTACGGGGTCTATTTTAAGTAGCCGCTTTATTTATTGGTTTTCTTTCGACATCGAAAACAAAGCTTCATAAATTCAATAAATTCTTCATCTACGAAGGTTGCTGTCCAGCAATTTAACGTATATAAGTAGGTTGACGAGGAATATTTAGTTTTTAAAAGCCTGAAGCAAAATTTTATACTATGTTTATTCGTCGACATACCGCAATGCAGATCGTGTGAGCATAGAAAGGTCAGCAACCCTGCATAAAAACATTTCGTCAGCTTTTCTGAACGTAGCTTATTGTATAAAGTATAATTCAACTGAAAGTTATCTCCATAACTTTTTATTAGTGCTGTAGTAGAAGATCTTTAGGAGAATGAGCGATGAATAAATTAGTGTTGGCCCCAGGCCGTGCCCCTAGGGATCTGCTTCAGACTACTAGGGATGTGATGGTGTCGATAGATTGTATAATTATATTTATCTGTTATGTTATTTATTTATTTTTTAATCACTAATTACAGACACGAATTTCAAACGCGAGGGTCCCTCAGCAGAGTTATAATGTAGTTTTTTTTAGAAGTTAGTTTTTTTTTGTATGGACGCCAAATTCATACCTATAGTCTGGATAGTTGGCTGTTCATAGCTCTGCGTTTGTTGCGTCATTTCCTGTCGCGCACATCCAAATTATGGAAACCATTATCGCCAGCAGTATTTCCGGATCCATACGACCTTCAGTCGTTCAAAATGAGATCACTTGTGCATATATAGATGCTGTACGACAGTGAGCACTTTCAATCAGACGAACTTGTCTGCCCAGTTGTCTCCACTTTTATAAAAAATACAATTTTGTGTAAATAACGTTGGTTCGGGGCGCAAAAAGAATGTGCCAACTGCTTTTCTTGCCTAGCATGTCCTAAAAGGCGACTAAGGGCGTATTGGGTACTGGGTCTGTGATTGTGTAGGCGATGAGTTAGCCACTTGTTACTATTCTTTCACGATTTTCCATCTGACCAAACCCAATTTTTGTATGGATAAATGTAAAGGAACACAGTGCTCCTTGGACTCTGCCGACCCCTTCGCGGATTACAGGCGTGATTGTATGTATGTAACATTTTACACAATTAAACAGTAACAGTATTTTTTTGTGCCTATTAAATCATCATGCCTTCGGTCAAGGCAGAAATTGTAACACATACATATCCTGATATATTACGTCCCCATGTAAAAGAGGCGCGCCTGCTGCCATGCACGAAGAACAGTGTGAGCCAAGCGACAATCACAATGAACTGTAGGTGCTTTAGTTTTTATTCAAACACATTGGTACCACCGGTGAGAGTCAATCCGAAAGGCTCTTAAATGAGTAGTGCCGTCTTACCCATCTCGGATATCGCTGCCTTTATAAAATCAACAAATTATATTTATTCTACGTAAATAAAATTAAAAAGCTAAGCCTATGAGTAGTATTGTAATATTGAGGTTTCGTATTTTTACAAACTAATTTTATTTTAATTACTCGGTTTTAAATTCGTCGGGACTTGCTCGGAATTTAGATTTTACCTTCGGTTATAGCTATTATAAATGAAAGGCAGAAAGGTAAACGAGGCAAAATTAACGCAGAAGCAGTTACAACCTGATTGCGACTGGAGCATGAAACTTTTACAATAGAATCACAATTGTATGGGGAAATTTGAGTACCGCATCATAGTATTTTGTATATAAGAACATGAAGCATTTCTTATACATACAGTTCTAATACTGACGCAAAATAGGTGCTGACGTTGAGCTGCAGAAAACTGCCCGTTCAACCTTATTCCTAACCTATGAAATTGGTGTTTTTTTTTTCTCTCTTAGTATGTTGTCTGTAACTATTAAGATTCAGAGTATTCCTAAAAAATAATTACCTCGTCTAAAAATAGACTATATTTTTGAGCTCTTTTGATTTGTTTTGATAATTTGTTGTAAGTTTAATTGTGTTAAAATTGGACACGGAGACAACTCTTTTTAAGTGCCTCCCGAACACATCATTTTATTTGCATTTACTTAAAAACGATAAATAATTTTTATGAAGTGTGATATTACACATATTACTAAAGCTTGTCTTATGATAGATGCCAAATATTATTATCTTTGGATTTGTCGTTGTGAAGAAAACTTAAAAAAAATTAGTATGGAAAATGCAAAATTCCCCAAAATCTCCATACAAAACACCAATTTCATAGGTAAGGACCTATACATACATACATAATATCACCAAGGAGAGCCAGTAATATCATTGGTCCCACGTAATAGCGCATTATAAATAGAAAAACTGAAAGCACTGTGTAATCGGAAAATTCCAACAGCCAGAATAGATGTTTCACACTTAGCACTAAAAAAAACTGCACTCCGTGCAATTATCATATAAAAATAAAATTTTATCGATATTTTTGTGCATCGACGCACATCCCTATCCGCCACAGGTCGTGAAGTTTCTTTCAGAGGCCAGACAAAAGCTAAGCCTGAGACATAATATGGCCAATGCGACTTAAAATACAGTTTAGATCCGTACTACCGCACGGTCGTAACGGACGAAGTTTTGAACTTTACGAAACAGGATATTGATTGGCACAGAGAGGTATTGATTGGCAATTTTTCATCCATCTCTATTAAGCTATCCTATTTAATGGGAAGGAATTTATCTATATACCGTAGCGTGGGTAGGTACAGTTAACTTCAAAAATATGTATGTATATAACCACCTTTGACCGTAAATGTCTCTTATTACATACATACATACAAGAAATCACGCCTGTAATCCCCAAAGGGGTAGGCAGAGTCCAAGGAGCACTGTGTTCCTTAAGACCACATTTAGCCATACAAAATTGGGTTTGATCAGATGAGATCGTGAAAGAGTAGTAACAATTAAGTGGCTAACTCATCGCCTACACAATCACAGACCCAGTACCCAATACGCCCTTAGTCGCCTTTTACGACATGCTAAGCAAGAAAAGCAGTTGGTACATTCATTTTGAAAAAGAAAGATTGTCACCTTTGAAATGTGCATACTGTTGGCAACACCAACAAAAATGTTAATTTTATTTTCTGTTACGGCAACACTCTCTCTCATCGTGGCGACCGATCTGTACTAACGTGTGCTCCGTATAAATATTTTTTTACTTGAAAAATATCGTCGTTTTCCTGCTTCTCCGGCCACCAAGATCCTCATCCCGACATTGGTGATCCTCATCCCGACACATACAAATTTTTGTACTCGACTGTACCAATCGGCGTGTGAAAGAAAAAAGACGTGTGGCACCCGGGGACTGCCGCGGTAAAGCTATTGCATAGCATTTTGTATCAACTTATGCAATCATATTTTATTTATTTATTTTATTCATGCAGTATTTCTTTTTCTTTGTTATTAATTCAAGTTACACTTTTTGAGTGTGGTGACCGATAAGAAAACAAATTATATAAACTGTTGGTAGTTTGCATATACATTATTTCGTTCGGATCACTTATAAGTAAATTAAATCATAAAATAATTATCTCAAATAAATGTTTATAAACTAATTAATAAAATAACAAAACTCATAATAAACAATGTGTAATAGTTAGCTTATAAATAATACCAAAGTGGCGTCTTTGTTAAAATTAGTTCTTTGTTGTCTCAATAGATGGCGCCACCTATCCTTTAAAACGCACTATTGTTTACGCTCATAGACTTATATGGTCAAACCGATGTTAATTAAAATTTGTATTCGCCTTGGACACGGTGTTTCATTTTGGTAACCACCTTGGGTTTTAACATGCACGGCCTTCAAGCCACACCTCCTTGCGCATCGGAGTGGGGAGCGTGAGGTTTGTAATCAAAAAGTATGTATCAATTTACATCATAGCAGTCGCAGTTTCTAATAAATATCCAAAAAGAGGGAACCGACGAACACAACTCGGCTGGGCAGCGTTCGGGATGCTACGTAATGGGAAGAAATGAATTGGGCTGCCATTTAATTATTTGGTCAGCAACAAAAAGGTCAGCAGAAAAATCATTTGGGCAGCAAACAAATATTTTGACAGCAATATAATTATTTGGGCGGCAAAATAATATTTGGGCAGAAAAATATGTATTTGGTCAGCAGAAATAATTATCTGGTCAGCAGATAATTAATGGGGCAGCAAAATAATTAGTTGAGTAGGAACATAATTATTTTGAAAGCAATATATATGTTGCCGGAAAAGAATTAAATCTAGGAAAAGGATCCATGAAGCATAAAGGATAAATTCCTAGGTAATGTATTCTGATAGATGTTAGGTTATGGTTATTTTTTTATAACACTTAAAAACAAAAAAAAAAAAATATTTGTGTCATCAAAACATATTTCGCAGCAGAGAAAATATTTGAGTTGCCCAATTAGTTTTTTTGCTGACCAATTGAAATATTTGCTGACCATAAGTTGCTGACCAATTAGTTATTTTAGATGACCAATTGTATTTTTTTGCTGTCCAGAATTCGAATATTCTGCTAGCCGTTTAAATGACACCCCTACGTTATTATATATTCTCAACTCATCTTACGCAGTGTCTGAAGACGAAAGACTTTAAATGTTTTAAATAAATGTTTTTATTAACAAGCTTAGTTCACAAATTTACATAAATCTAAGTATTTTTCGAAAAACTAAAATATATTAATACCGGAACTGGAATTCCCTGTTTCTCAGGTGAAATAGATCTTAGTTACCTCTCTCCAGGGCATACAATCTTAATAAAATATATACAGATCACATATAACATATCGACTTTACATTATACCGCAAACCATTATGCGGACATCAGACAGTTAATAGAGTAAATTATAATTATGCCAAATAAATATTATGCCGAAAGAAAATTATGCTTAAGTTATATTATGCCAAAAAACATTCTGCCAAAAAAGGATCCCTCAACTAATATATTTGATTAATTACTAAACAATGTATGACTGATTAGTAATAACATTACTGTTTTCATTTCTATGATTTTTCATATCCCTAAAACAAATGTGGGTGAACAAGTATGTGTAACTTTCCTCTAAAGTAATTCACAAATTTCCAGAATAATTAATTGGGTGTAGGTGCCTCCATTACGTGGTGGGAATTGGAGCGTTCCTATTGACATTCAAAGGCGCCATTTTGCCTATATTAAATTTTCACCGTTACGTAAGATTGTTACTTTAATAATCTTCCTAGAATAGGTTTTAGGGAGTTTAAGAGCCACGCCGGCGGTCGGCGCCCGCCACACGCGCTGTGTTTCG
This sequence comes from Parapoynx stratiotata, assembly GCA_910589355.1. Classification (NCBI taxonomy): domain Eukaryota; kingdom Metazoa; phylum Arthropoda; class Insecta; order Lepidoptera; family Crambidae; genus Parapoynx; species Parapoynx stratiotata. The sequence continues at coordinate 10,460,415 of OU342482.1, forward strand.
AAGTCTTGTGCGTGAGCTTTAAAATCACCCTCAACACGTTCCAGAACGTACGCTACTCCACTATGACACTAATTATGTTCATACAATTTTAATTGTACACAAATAAAGCACTGACTCGCGCGTCCGAACGTTCACTCATACCCAACTTCCATCACCGTACTGTTTATGTGTGTAGCACTTGTGCATGTGTGTGTATGATGCCTAAAACGCTCATTGTACATGAATTTTTGACACTAGAAACACAGCCTCATGTACAGAATGGCAGTAAGACTGCTTTCTATGAAACTGTAATGTAAATTGGACGGCTGTTGCCGTAGTGATTTTTATATTGATTTTCGTGAAAACGGCGGTACCCGTACCAACCTTTACTTTTGTACAACGTCGCTCCTGATTATGTCATGGAAAAGGTACTTTTTTTTTTCGAGCCTCTGAAGGAGGATTCTTTACTTTCCCATGCGGGAGAAGGAGGTGGTGAATCCCTCAATGGATACCCGCCGGCCGGGGGTTATGTCGGACTCCTACCGACTAAACAGCGCCCTTGCTTAAAGCCGTTTTACGGTCCTTGGTAAAACATAACCTGAATGCGCCCTCTCCAATCAAAAGATGCTTTTATACCACATAAAAAGAGTTTATTAAATATAATAAATCAAAGCCTATATACATTCGGTGTAAAAACTAAATAGCGTGACTGAGAAATGCCGTCCTTGGGAGCCGCGCCATCTAGTGGCGAAATAACGAAGCAACATTTAGCAATAGTTTGTACAACTGTCTATGCCGTAGACAGAGAAGAGTATAGACTAATGCATATTTTCCCTCACATTCGCACATGAGAGAGAGCAACTTATGCGCCCATCCTGTGAACAAATGAGATGCAACTTCAACATTTTTTGTCTCACTAGCGTGGCCGACATTTTCAATGCCAGAACACTGTGTGCTAAACAAAGTTTGACAGCTTGTTGACGCATTGTTATAAAAACTCGTAAAAATATTTTAAAACCTTAGTAAATCCGCTTAAAAGTGTAACTTATATTTAACTATCATTAGACTATAAAGTTTTCTTGTGTGTTTCATTGTCAAAATGGTTCGATGTAGTGTAAATACGTGTAAAAGTGATAGCGAACGTAAACTTACCGACTTATCTTTTCACTCGTAAGTACAGTTTACTTTTATGTTGTTGGTGGTCTTAACATATATTTAATGTCATTTATTATTAGTTACCAACACTATCTAGATTAAATATTAATGTTTAATAATGTTATCACTGAAATAAATTTCTCATAACCTAAAAATATTTTCGTTTAGTGTTACCAGCATATCCATTGAAGTTTCCCTAAAGATAAATACCTATGATGACTTAAATTACATTTAGCTTCTGTTGTAGTTTTTTCGCTGATTTATTTTAAAGTTTGATATTCTTAAAGCGAATAATTTACAAAACCAATAAGTATTAATTCTTTTAGATAAAAATTATTAGAGATAAATCCCTTTTGCATACTATTTTTATTGACCTGGTACTTGTGTTATTTTCGTACAATAAAGAGTTTATATAATTGTATGTCTGCTACTATCTATACTAAATATGTTGATAATTTGTTGTAGCTTTCCATCTGACAATGATTTAAGGAAGCAATGGATTGAAGCTACGGGTTAAACAAATTGGGAGCCAAAGAAATCGTCACGGATTTGTAGTTTGCAGTTTGACAAAACCATGTTGATAAAAAAGAATAGGCTAACTTTTCTCATGCCTAACGCTGTTCCAAAACTGGTAAGTACCAAATAAATTTTCTGAACTTAAACTATTTTATTTGGTATTATGTAATGTAAAACATCTTATGATTATGAAATGAGCAAACACATTAACTGAGATGTACTCAAACTGAAAAAATAACATGTTAAGCATTACAATAATTTATTTTATTTTTCGTAGTCAAGTCAAATGAATGTTTGGTATTAATAGCATTAATAAAAAAATTATGGACACACCTTTTTTATATTTATAATAATCATGGTCTTTTATATTTCAGGCTTGTAGAATTATTGACTCTTAACCTTCCACCAGTTCCGAATATGAAGAACCTATGGAGATTGAGCAAAATCTTCCTCAGTGCAGCTCAAATACAGCCATTGAGACAAAGCTTGTTAGTATATTATGTTACAGATATAGGCCAAGAAAAGTACATTAGGTACTTTTAAATTAGTATCTTGGCCTTTATTATATAGGTGTTCTTATTTCAGGCTATCAAATCAGATGACATATTGCCTACACATGGAGAAAAGAATCCCCAATTTAAAGAAGCTGACATGGTGGGTCCGATTTACTTTTCTCTATAAATTTTTTTCTTTATACAAAATATAAAATGTTTATTTTTAATTACCTGATATATCAATATTTTTTTAAGTAACTATTAATAAATATGTTTGTCATAATCTGTATAAAAATAGCCATAGTGAAGCATACATAATAAGAAATATATTTCTGACTGGAGAAAATATGCTGCAGAAAAAACCAATTAAGTCTGATTATTACATTATATCTGTGTTGGTTTTTAAGGTGATTTCATATTGGCCACGAACGATGAAAAGGAAGTTGCAAAAAACAACTCAACAGTCCAAAGATAGACTAAAAAAACTGCGAGCTCTTCGAGAGAAAAGTAGGCGTTTATCAAGCAAAGTCGTCAAATTAAAAAATATTATCGCAGAACTCAAAGCTAAGTCACTGCTTAGCATCATGATTATTTAGCCGACCCCTCCAGATTATCTTTGTATAGCAAGGAAATTATTCCTTATATAGGTGGATTTGTGGTAAAAAAATTATTAAAAAATCTATTAAATGTGAAGATTGCTTAATTGCACTTGTCAGTGCAAAATTTTCGGAACTTATTGCGTCTAAAGATAAAGGCGGCCTCATATATCCCTCTCATGGAGTAATCAATATTTGTACTTTGGCTGAACAAATATTTAAAGAAAATATTTTAAGAGGTATAGAATTTTTTTCTGAAAATAAAATTATGATCAAACTAATAAACTCAAAACGTATTTACAAATGAGCACTTTAAATACCAACCTCTTGTTGTCAATCATCGAAAGGCTATTGCAGCACGATATTTCGAAATCCGCATTCATCATGCTACAAAAAAATTAGCACCAAATGTAAAAATAAGAAATGTGCATAATAAGCTTGTGTTGTTCAAGGGAAAATAAAGATTTGAATAAAATTATGTGGTTTTTTATTTTATAATTATATTTTCTCTGCTTATATAGTACGAGTAAGTACTTTTACGTTTCATGAAGGAATGCCCTTGGCTTAGACATATCGATGTTGTAATGATATCTAAAATAGTGTACACACGACATTTTCGATTCTTGCCATATCTCCTCTCGCAGGTGGGCTACTGATTTTTGTTACAGGTATTTAGTGACTCACAGGTATTTTAGTAATATTAGATTAGTTGATTAAGTACCACTTGCAGAAAATTAAAATCTTGGTTTAAATCTTAATTTTGTAATTTTTTGTCAAATTAAAAAAATAGCTTAATCTAGTTTATCTTGATTTTAATTTCCTGCAAGTGGTTCTTTAGAGTAAGTAAAAAATAAATAACAATTTATTGAACTCTGATTATAACAATGCATATATACATACCTATAACAATATAGAGGTAATATTATCCCACATGAATGTTTCCTGAATCTAAAATAACAGACGTTCAATTGTGAGTAAAGTTCATTTATAATTTGTACGGAACTATTTGAATAAAATTTTGTATTAATCTCAAAAAATGGGAAATGCTTTTACTATGGTAACTCTGCATAGCAATAGTCTGTCTCATAAGCGGCACGACAGCTAATCGTCTATAATATTCTCTGTCTACGGTCTATGCCGTTACCGCGGCGGAACGTGTTAAAGAAAATCCCACAGAGTCGGTATCGAGCTGCCTATATCTTATTTTTATTTCCCGTACAGCAGCATGCTTGAATATTGTCCGGTCCGGTTCAGCTTGCATGTCATATGTAAAAAAAACTAAAGTTTGTATTCAAACTTATTTGTACAGCCAGTGAGATAGCCAGTGAGTGAGGTACGATCTGACAACCTTTTAAACGAGTAGTGTTTCCCAACTCGGCTATCGTTGTTTTAAAGCCAGTGAGTGAGGTACGGTCCGACAACATGTAAAACGAGTAGTGTTTCCCAACTCGGTTATCGTTGTCTTTATAAAATCCACAAATTAAACGAGGCTGAAATTAAAAAGCTAAGCCTTTGAGGAGCTGTATTCTAACATTGAGATTCCGTATTTTTACGAAGTAATTATTTTTTATTACTCGGTATTAAATTCGTCGGGACTTGCTCGGAATTTAGATTTTGCCTTCGGTTACAGTTATCGTAAACGAAAGGGAGAAGCTTAATTAAACTTAATTAACGCAATAGCAGTTACATCCTTGATTGCAACTGAAGCATGAAACTACTACAATAGATGATTAGAATGACAGTTCTATGGGGAAAATTGTTACATATTTATTTATTTTGAGGGAAATAAACATATACAACAAAACTTAAAGGATAAAACACAATATCAATGCATAAATCAGTGAAGTTTCCACAGACAATAATAAACAGACATAAATCTTAGTCTAAACTAAAATGAATAATAGTAATAACAATAATGTTAACATAATACTACCAAATAGTCACAGTTTGTTAACTGACGTACACTATACCTTCAATCGGAACACAACAATTTTATTGTTTGTTTGAAAACTGTCAAATAAAACAAGTATGTAAGTAGGTGATTGGGGGCTTCCCGACTTACAGAATTAATCTGTATAGAAACACAACAACATACATGCATTGAGGAGCTCGGTGGCGTAGTGTTTAGTATGCATTGGCTTGTTCAGACCAAAACTTGCTGATCTCGAACTCTTTCGTGCTTTGCCGTTGGTCCAGGTCGCTTTTTGCAACCGCTTCTACCAACCCACATTGGACCAGCGTGGTGGTGTTACGGCCTAATATTCCTCATGTGTTTCTCCATAAGGAAGGCCTGTGCCCAGTAGTAGGACGTGTACAGGCTGAGATGAAATCGGTCGGTTACACATGTGACAATAACATAAATTGCATATAATTGTTATGTACTTTCTAAACGTTGCCTCATTGACCAAAATTTATTAAGCAGAATAGGACAACTATTATAGGTCACAGTACCCAGTTATTAAATAGGTATGTGCGAGTAAATAAGTGATGAGGTGCTTCCCGACTTACAGAATTAATCTGCAGAAAAACCCAACATAAATACTGATCGCAGAAAAAACAGCCAAGCAATTCTAAAAATTCTACCACAAGCTCTCGTTTAAAATTCACAGAAAACACGACGATCAATGATTTTCGGGTAATTTTTCGATCGATTGGACAAAGTCGCTGGCCAGAGAGAAAATTTGTATTTTTTTACAAAAATATCTATGACGGAAAAAGTAATGCTTCATTGGAAGTGAAGAGAAAACTTCCATTTTTGAATTTCAGTTTCTGATTTGAATCTTAAAAGAGTTCACCACTCGGTACAGATTCCCGAGTCCGTAGCTTGGCCGTGGTTTGTCGAGCAGTCTTCGCTCCATTAGCTGTAACTAAAATATTTGCCAAGAATCGAAAACTGTGCGAGCTTCTTTTGTTTTAAACATGCGCTTTAAAGGTACTCCCGTTAAAGTGTGCTCCCACTTTGTGTTCAGTTCAGTGTATGACTTTTAACTTCCTCTTTATGAAGTTGGCGCCCAAGAAATCATACTGGCGCCCAACGTGGGGCTCGGGAATCTTAGTACTTTGTCATTTTGACGTCACTAGTGTCTAGTGCCACAATAGCAAACATTATATCTTAAACCTTAGAATGACAAAGCGTTAATATAGGTACTATATTTTTGCTCGTGACTTTATAATGCAGAGACAGTTTTACCGACCAATTAAACAAATTGGTTTAGAGTTGTTTGCGTTGCTGATATCTATTGTAACTATCCTTCAAGTAACTCCTATTAAGGCCTTACAAGAACTTTTTTCTTCTTCCAATTCTTCCATTTCTCTTCACTTGATCTACTTTTCTTAATTTTAGTCGATTAAAATTATTAATTATTGCTATAAAATTACAGAAATAAGAGATTTAAGAACGCCAATTTATTCCACAGAATTATTCGGTTTAAATTAATAACTTCTTATTTTCACATTGCTTTTAACATAAGAACTGTTTGCTGTGAATAGCGCTTGCTTCACTCTGTGCCCGGTGCATGCCAGGCTCTCCCCCTGTTTCATGGGATCTTAAACATATCAGACGGGTGTTAACACGTCTACTTACCCCTTCGGAGATACTCGTATAGTATATACGTTATCTTATGTGTCTAAAAACTTAGACAAAATTCCCCTGTAAACGTTTAAGGATTAGGAAACAGTAACTGATATGTTTGCGTCGCGTCCTAAGCTATATTTTTTCCATATTATGAATGCAGCCAACTGCGTTCTTGGCAAACATCCAGAGCAAGCGCGGATTTTATTAAAATCAGCTCAGTCTTCAGATTAAGTCCATTGGATACCAAAGGACATGTGTGGTCCAATCGAAAAGCAATTTTATGTTGTAAGCCGAATGGCATATTTTAATCTGCGCTTTCATCAGACATCCTCGTACAATTTTTGAAGCAAGATGGCTAGTATAGTAGCAGGATTAAGTTTGATGTATGAGTTATGAGAGATTTATGGAGATTTTTATTATAATCTTACGGTACTGTGGAGGGCTTATTCAAATCGCTTTATGATAATCGGTTAGTTACTATTGGTATATATCAAATTACAGATACGCATCCCTCGCTTGTTGTAAACGGATTGCTGTCTAGATATTTGAAATATGATATTGTATAATAATAATAACTAAGGTAATGTACAACAGACTTAATAAACTTGGTACGTTAATGAATATTGATAATACTCCCTATCCAAATTTCAATGGATATGAATTGGATTTATGTCATTTTGAACAATATTTTTGAAATATTCAAAGGGAGGAAATAACATTTGTCTTTGCATTAAATCAATATTGATTTGTCTACATTTACATTACGTTACAGAAACTAAAGGGCAGCTGATGGACAAATTTGTCCAATTATATGGTTTTTGTAATTATTAATTTTACTAATAGATCTCGCCTGTGGTTTAAACTTTTTTTAATCAGTTTAAACTGGTTTTTATGTATAAGACAGTGGAAACTTAACTATTGTATTTAGTAATATGTCACGTTAGTTCACAGTAATTTTAACTGTCTTACTAAGTCTCTCTTCTCAGGACAAGCCTAATGCTATGTTTTGGATGGATGGATGCCTGACTAAAAATTTGGGTCAGCACACCGGTTTTTTTTCTGCACTCCTTCCTTGTCATCTCTTCTCAATGTTTATTCCACAAATGTTTAATAAAATAATACGAGCTATAAATACAATTGAATATCAAGCAGTCCCAATAAAAAATGTAAGCTATAACGGAACAGATTGAATGAACTGTTATAGATATTGGGAATTTGAGCGATCCTCCGAACCGTACGATATCTATACCCTATACCTGTAACATATTGCCCATCGCAATCAGTCTATTGATTAGAGAAGGTCGGCGTACCGTCGTTATGCTTCGAATGGGAATACCTTTTTGATTAGCCAGGGTTCAACTTCAATGGGCACCGAGGGCTTTATATTTTAGTTACTGAATGTCAACTTCATAACGATTATTTATATTCACTAACATTCTCCTTATTACATTTTCGTCTCTCGTCTTTTTTTTATTTACGTCGGCAGCGGTAGCCGAGGTGGGAGTCCTTCCTTCGACCACGTGACTCGTGGATTTGATCCCACCGCGTACCACTGAGTTTGAATAAAACTTATAAATGTTACAGTTTCAACCCGTTTTTCGATAGAAGGCGTTTTCTGAGTTAGGACAAGATCTAACATATTTCGCTTTCTAGTAGAGAAATTCTCATTCTCATTACGCAACTATAGCATGCTATGATGGCCGTTTTGACATATTACATTAAAATAGTGATGTGAAATGTCAATTTATTTTCAAATAAAAGTAGTAGTTGGTCTGGCCAGCGTTCCAATGTAACGATCAAGAATTTTGTACTATAAGATGGATGCCAAACTCCCATACAATAACATGAGGCAATATTCTGTCTCGATCAGTAGGTGTTCCCTCTCATTCTATCACTATTTATGAATGAAGGCTATCCGTGGGATATCCTCTTCCTCTCTTTCTTTCCATAGTTTCTGTCTCACCTGTCATATTTACGCCATTTTGACGCCTAGACTGAAAATTGTTACAAACAGCTTAACGTGCCTTCCGACGGAGGAGCTCGAGATCAAAGAGGACAAAGTTTTGATCACCCATCCACGGCCTGACCATGGCGAAAGTAGCTTACATGTAGTAATCAAAATTAAGTCCTTACATTGATTCCCAATTCATTGATTGCATCTAGCTCAAAGGCTGGCGACACATTTGCAATTCCTTTGGCCTTGCAAATGTCTTGCATTTTCATCAGACGAACCGTCGTCTGCTCCTTTGATGTTTGCCTAATGTAAAGTCTTTGTAGAGTAGCGACTATGTTAAATGTTACTTACGTGTACAGTCACGAGCACTTATATGTATACAATCGCATTCAAATATGTACCTTATTGCATTATATTATTAACACCAAACGTATACATTTTATTGCAGGTGACTGCACCTATGAACTTTTAAATTTTTGTATTTGATTAAGGATACATCTTAATGAAGGTTGAGTTAAATGGTAATCGTATTGAGACCAGAGTGGGACAAAGTCATAACGAAGAAAATAACGAATGCTAGCAAGTGAATTTGCCTTTACTATTTTAAAAATTTAAAATGTTTGATAGTACTTCGAGTATAGTGAAAATGGGGCTATCAAACGGACAGGAACACTAATAATATTGACAAAATAGCAAAGAGGTCCACAACAGAGTCATTCCATTTATTTTATTATTAATAAGCTAGTTGACTCATATCAAAAATTATGAAAATAATTTTTAATTCACACAGTATTCCGCAAGAATTTTGTACTTTATGATGGATGCCAAACTCCCATACAATAGCATGAGGCAATGTTTTGTCTCGATCAGTAGGTGTTTCTTCTCATTCTATCACTTTAATGAATGAGTTTGACATTTCGTAGTAAAGCTTTCTATTACAACTAATGACGTCCCACAAAAATACACACAAATTTCTCAAACAAATACTCTCATTTAATATGAATCTTTAATGTGATTATTGACTCACCTGTGAAATGATAAGGTACATCCTAGATACCACTCACTAACACAACATAAAACAACGCACGTCATCACCAGTTTTATAATTTTTTATTTAAATATTAAATTATAAAAAAATTTAACAATTTTCAGTCTAGGCGTCAAAATGGCGTTAATATGACAGGTGAGACAGAAACTATGGATAGAAAGAGAGGAAGAGGATATCCTACGGAAAGCCTTCATTCATAAATAGTGATAGAATGAGAGGGAACACCTACTGATCGAGACAGAACATTGCCTCATGTTATTGTATGGGAGTTTGGCATCCATCTTATAGTACAAAATTCTTGGTATTCAGTACAAGGGTCCGAAATATACCAAGTTCGATAAATAATAATTAAGGGATTGCTGTCAATTTAAACGTGTTTTGTTTTAACTTTTTTTTCATCGGCTAAAAACGCTATCCGCCATGTTCGTGAAATTAGTGGAGTAATGCGTCATGAAAACAATTTCAACGCACGGTCAAAATCCGTTAAACGCCAATCGCAACCAATAAGCATGTCTGTCAGCTGTGTAGCCTGTGTCACGCATGCGCATTGATTGTTTTTCAAAATCGTGGCCTCACATCACGGATAATTCATAGATTATCATGGCCAGCTTTTATGCCTGTCAAGCAAAAACGTTATTGAAATGTATTGTGATGAAGGCCTCTAAAGAAATTTATATTATTTTTATGGTGGTAGTTAACAGTAATGAATCATTTAGCCAATTAAAATGGATCGACTAGCCTATTACAAAGGACTTGCCTGTTGACACATAATAATATAACCTACGTTAGTACGAACTCCAGATCCAGATACGAGGGTAAATCCAACTCGAAGTTAGCCGGAAAAACTGCCAAGGACGAAGAAAAATCTTTAGTTTTCAAAGTATTAAAATTCGCCAAAGATTTGCGCTGCACAAGGTCTATCACACATAAGAGACGATTTCGGTCCTGGTAAGCAGTGTTCTAAAATACTACTTCTGCTGCCACGTTGCTTCAGATGAATGCAACGTCGCTACGAATTGTGCAATATGTCGTTTACTGAGGCGCGATAAACATTAATATTGCCGGGAGTTTATGTAAAATGCACTGTCATGCGCTGTCCTTAAGTGTCTTTATGTTGAGTCAGATTTTTGTATTAACAAAATTAGGAACACTCATCTTCATATAATGAACTATTTGATTTTAGCCTACCTACAACCTTCGTAGGCATCTCACTTTCTTGTTTTTTTTAAACTGCTTTATAACTGAGACGCTATTTGAGTGTTATAGTGAAGTCTCATATCCACTAATGACCTAAATCTATAGTAAGGTCACCGAGATGACATAAAGAATGTAAACAAACAATCAGGGATTTTAAACCTTTTTGGCAATAAACTGCTCAAAAATATGTTTTTTCGAGTTTTTCCAAAAGTGTTACGCTACGGTACATTTAAAAAATCCTCCTAATAATTCACTACTTTTAAATTAAAATAATAGTTAAATGTACATGACTATCATAATAAAAAAAAACATCTTGAACTACAAAGCTAACATTAAAAATCTTTAACATTTAAAAGAGAAAAAATAAACCAAGGAGGTAGTTTACTTATCTATTAAATAAACATAAAATGGATATTTATACTGTGTTGCCTTAAAATAACGATATTATTAGAAAAAGGATAATGGGGGTTTTTGGCGGCATTCAACTATGGCGGATGTGATTTTTATTTCAGTGATTGTAATATTGTTTCGGAGTGAATCTTGTTGCATAGTATCAGTGTAGTTCTGTGTAATAAGTGTCAATAATGATGAGCAATATGCAGGAACATTGAAATAATCGTCAAGTGGTGTGAAAAACGATGAGATTTTTATCGTGGTAATCCACCTCATCGAAGTAGCACCACAGTGTCTGCCATCCATGGTTTGACGCCAAACTCTCCCAAGAATGCATTGAAATGTATTACACTTGCATTTCAATGCAAATACTGAAGAAATATATACCGAAGACTTGGCTGCATGGGCTTCGTTCCCTTTGCCTTCCCTACATGGGAGAATTAATAAAAAGGATAATACTCTTAGGGCGAATTCGACCAAACTCCGTGTTGTAGTAACTCCATGTGGTTGAAATTTTTGGTCATGCATATGTCAGCTAAATCATTTTTGGTATCACTACGCCCATGTTGCTATTTGCTATCGAAAGATCGAATTCAACCTAAGTAGCATTCCAAAGCAAGACCACAATTCCGGAGTGTTATTAACTAAACATGAAGTACATCAAAAATTTACCAAAATTAAGCAGAAATTTTCTCATATTTTCCCAGAAATATTTATTGTATCTCTAAACGAAACCTTTGCTTGCGGTTTCGGCTGTAATGTAAATTTTGTCCACAACGGCCGGCGCAGCGGTTTGGTTTGTTGTTGTGTAGTTTTGCTGTCAGCAAAAATAATGGTTTTATTGTTGACAACGTGCGAAATTTTTTGACGGTCCAGTAAAAAGGAATTCGCTTTATCTCTATGAACCTGGAGCTTGAAGTATAATTGCAACAATAGAGTTAAAAACGGCACGATTCGTGAAACAGGGCTCGCCTTATCTGCAGCCTATATAAGTCCCACTGCTGGGCACACGCCTTCCGCAGGCCAATTACGAGTTGGTGGGTGGAAACGGTTGCAATAGCGAACAGGACTAATGGCTTAACGTTCCGAAGCACGGAGTTCGAGATCACAAAGTTTTCGTCACCCATGCAATGCCTAGCCATGCCGAAAGTTGCTTGGTTTTCGATATCGAATGCCAAAGCATACTAACTAAGCTAAGCGTATGCTGAACTGGCAACCTGTTCATCTGCAGTCATCCGATGTTTACTTAGCTTTTGTATTCTTATCATTGTTATTTCTTGTAAAGTGTCTGTTGACGAATAAATTTATTTTCTTTATTTTTTTCTTTCTTTCTAACCACTACGCCATAGAGCTCCTCACTCTCTCGCCTTATACTACATAGAAAATGGCCTCTAGATTAAAATAAATTATGTACGAGTAGCTTCCCGCGTCGCCACAAATGTAGAAGCGAAATTTTGTCTCCGGGGACTTTATTTCTCAAAAATACAGGTGTTGACACGTTTTGACGAGGAGGAATTCACTTACTGACTGTACCTACCGCTGGCTAGACGGTAGACATGTGGGTGGGACTCACTAGAAACGTCGGCACTACCAACTCCCGATATACCTATTCGACCCTACGGCGAAACGACCCGGGTTCTGTCGGGGCAATGCTCCACACCGTTCCCAGGGCCTCCCGATCTAGTTCATAGCCGGGGTTGCGTTAATAGAAAAGAGGTATACGCGTAATGGTCTTTTAGATTATAACCTTAACTGTGGCACTAAATAATATTTGATATTTCTTCGGCCTTTTTGTCCCTGACCATCAGGTGAGAGATAAAGGCCAAGTAAGAAAATATGGAATTGAAACCAAAAAAAATATCAATCAATACTTTTTCCAGAGAGTCGCGAAAACACTGAAAATTTTCTGAAACAATTGAACTGAACAGCCATTTCCTGTTTCAGATGTGGCCATTTCATTGACAACGACCAAATTAATTTTGTTCCTAAAAGTTTTTGTAACATTTTCGGTTTTTTTAACCTTTTCATTTCATCAATCTTTTACGCTTATTGCCTCTAGAATTTCTGACATAATGAATATTCAGGGGAGGATGAGACAGATCATCAGCTCCTGCGCGTTTGTATATCACACTTATCCTATTCTCATTACTAAGTTAATAAATGCTCTTCGACTTTTTATGGTCGAGTGGTCTGTACGCCGGTCTCTGGGTCCCCGGTGAGGACAGATGTTTGTGTGATGAGTACAGGCATTTGTTCACCAGTCTTGGGAGTTTATATAATTATTGTATATTTCCTGATTATTTATATGTATATATCTATTAAATATATTTATCCTTCATCTACTATCCATAACACAAGCCACATCAGTTGTTCAAAATGGAGCTAGTTGATAGGTGTGAATGTATGAGGGTAATTATTTATTTATATATTATAATGCGCGTATGTGCGACAGACGCAAGGTATAGGACACTTACACTCAGTTGCACAAAGATTTTTTAAGGACGACATTTGTTAATGAGACATTAAAACTTTAAAGTTCATTAAATTTAAATTTGGAACACAAAACAGTTCTAGCTAATGTCTCTTTAGCATTGACAGGGTGCTAATGTCGTTTTGTGCAACGTAAAAATACGCTAAGGTGTTCTTTTGACACTTCAATAAATAAATTTAATGGAGCATTAGAGATAATGCTGACATTACATTTTAAAGTTCGTTTCTGCAACTGGGTGTGAGTAAAGCGTGATTTTCGAATTTCCAGCTTGTATGAAATGACAGCCGGGTCTGACAGCCGATACGCGAAGGTGCGTTTCGCTGATGTCATCGACGCACCCGCGCGTTGGTGCGTTCGGACACGCATTCACACACAACGCTTCATCGTCTCTCAGCCTATATACGCCCCACTGCTGGCCACAGGCCTTCCTTATGGAGAAACACTTAAGGAGTAAGGGCCACAACACCACCACGCTGGCTCAATGCGGGTTGGTGGGTAGAAACAGTCGGAATAGCGACCGGGACCGAGGCTTAACGTGTCTTCCGAAGCACGGAGGAGCTCGAGATCACAAAGTTTTGGTCACCCATCCACGGCCTGATCGTGGGGAAGGTAGCTTTGTTTTTAATTGAAAGCCTCCGCAAGGTACATTTCTGACCTTATATACGAATTTCAATTGAACATTTTAACATTGTGATTCTGTCTATGTCTAGAGTTCTTTCTTCTTTCTTTCCAAACAACTCACACAATTCAATATTTTGATATTTTCTTTGTTCTTAAATATATCGTGTTTCGGTTCACCCAAATCCCAAAAAGGTAACCCAGTAAATGACTTGTGAAGAGTCACTGCAGGATTCACATCTGAGTGATTGATGGCTACGGCTATGGAAATATTCCCTGTAAAACTTATTTAATACAGTCCGTGTGACTGGCAGTTTAGTAAAACAACGAGATAACGTTAAAATTGGAGTAATCTCTTGTCCCGCCTGACGCGTTGACTATCAGAACTGCTAAATTTGCATGTAGTTTTAAATTTCAAGAGTAATTTCCAGATATTTACTCTGTGGAAAACCGTTCTTAAGCACAAAAGATCTCATATAGGTTCGAAGTGCTCTGACTAGACCCATCTTAATAATATATTAATTTCATACGCCAAACTTGTTACTTATATTCGTCAACATTTAACATTATATTCATACAAAATAAATAATTATTAGAAAGTATAATATTAAAGTTCATTACCGCGAGCGCTTGTAGCAAGTACATCCACAGCGCTTTGACTGTGGTTGTAATCGATACAAGCGGCCGGATTCTGAGAGTAAAGCTTTTCTTGAGAAGAACCCGGCAAGAAACTCATGGGCCACTTCCTTTATATAGCCAATCATATAATTATTATCAGTACTAAATATATTTTTACATTATTTTTTAATCTCTATTAATTCATCCCCTTTCATCAGCCCTTTTTCATTCAAGTTTGTTTAATATAAGGTTTTGGTGGGAGTAAATTATAAAATTAAACATAAATGATCGAGTTATTTTACGTAGTATTAAGACAGGAATAGCAAGTTTATTTTTGCTTCTAGTATTTAAATACAATATTTGTGGCTTATAAATGATATATTAAAGGATAGATTAACTAAAGGGCTATATGAATCGGGTGTGAGTGGAGATACGGTACGAGGCAGACCTAGGCGAACGTTCCTCGACCAAATTAAACACGTTCTTGAGAAGGGCCAGGTCAAAAGTACCCAAATCGTCGAGCATGTATGAGAACTGTAATGAGAGTTGATGAAGCGAAAGAAATATGCAGGGATCGTAGCAAGTGGATGAATGTAAACTCTGCCTACCCCTGTGGGAAAAAGGCGTGACTTTATACATACATACATATAATCACGACTATTATAATTATCCCCTAAGGGTTAGTCATAGACTATGCAAAACCACCGCAAAAGTAGTCCACGCTTCGCGGCTATAAGAGACGTTGTGCAGTTCTAAGTCCATTAAACGCCTTTTACGATACCCAAGTGAAGAGATTGGTTGATAGTATTCTTTTAATGAGCCGCTACCACACGACGACATATATCCTCCAACAGGTAGGCGGAGATTTCAGAACCCATTTCACTTCACATGCAATATTGTGTGATATAGATAAACACTATTACAGTCGCCAGCGCCGTCGTCTTGTGGCTTAGCAAGCGCCATGTTTTCTTAGTTAAATGGAATAGAATTTGGTTTGGGCGTGTCTTTAGCACGTTATTCGACGTAAGTACCGTGAAAATACATTGAAAACTACTTTGAACGTCCTTGGTTTGAACAAAATCTTTGTATACTTATATAAAAACTTAACTACCATTATCTTATTGTAATAAAAATGTAGAGGTCGAATGACTGTACACAGAAAAATGCTTGAAACCAAGTCAGGGGGGTGTAAAAAGAGGGAAATTTAAAAATATAAACTGAATTTTTTGTCTCTCTGTCTGTTTGTCTGTTTGTACGGGCTAATCTCCGAAATGGCTGGACCGATTTCAATGAAGTTTTGCATGGTGATACCTTATATCCCTGATCAACATCTTAGATACCTACTTTTATTCCGGAAAATTAAAGAATTCCCGTGGGATAGTTAGAAACCATAGTAACCGCGGACGAAGTCGCAGGCAACAGCTAGTCTACCTATATAATCATACAAAGTTAGATTTAAGAATTATAATTATGATGGCGATGATTGCTCTTAACGCCTTAAGATAGAGTCTTAAGTCGAATGATTTAGTCGCCTTCGTGAATTGTAATATACATACATAAATACATTCAAAAATATAATCACGACTATTATCCCCTAAGGGTTAGTCAGAGACTAGGCAAAAGCTCTGCAAAAGCAGTCCATTGCCATAGTCCACGCTAATTGCAATATCTATACCATCAACAGTCTACCAGCAACTTACCAAGAGCTACAAACAGCACAGCCAGTGCCGGCGATGTCATTGACCTGCCGGCCGCCCGGGCCGCCCGCCCACATTGACAGTGGCAACACCATCAATGCCGTCCACTACACGCACATCACTGCTCTGTCAACAGTTCACACTTCACGTTAAACTCGCATTTGAACTTCGATTTGCGAATCGATCTTGTTTAGATTTCTAACGATTTTCGAATTTTAAATTTCTCTGGTTTCACTTTGATCGGCACTCGTTTGTGATTGGCTGATTAGCACTTGCAGTAGTTAACTTGAAACACTTATTGTAGACTGTGGCACTTTATTCTAGTCTTAAATTGTTTATTTATTGCGTCGGCGCTTAAATGTGATATATGTGTAGCAAAGTTCTGGCTTTACGTACCGCCGGCTCTGTGGACAAACAAATTGAATTACATTAATAAAATACACGGGAACAAAATTCGTAAAGTGAGAAAATGGACTTCACGTTGCGATGTTTCTGGAATTCACAAAAGCTTGAGGGACAATTGAAATGGTTTTTTGTTAATGTTCCTGTTGTAATGTTTCTATTCTCAAACAATATTATATAGATTTAGATTTATACTCTTTATTGCGCTAGAAAACACATTAAAATTTATGTGACATTACACAGCTTGCAAGGACGGACTTATCTCTGAAAGAGATCTCTTCCAGTCAACCCATGAATGTCAGTTATACTGTAAAGCAGGTGACTATCAAAATACAAAATAAGAAAAAGAAAAATAAATAATTTATTACCTTAAAATTAAGTACTATACACATATACATACCAATATACATACATATTTTTTAATATTTTTTTTTAAATGTTATAAGAATTACAAAATAAAGTGTGAGTTGAGTAGCTTTTTCTTGTGAGAATGTTTGCGGTTTTTTTTTAATTTTCCTAATGATAAAATAAATATCCTCACACATAATATACCTCACACCTACCAACTAGTCCAATTTGAGCAACTAAATGCTAATTGTATTGCGGATACTAGATGACGGACAAATATATTTAATAGATAAATACACATAATTGTAAGGAATATACAAAATATTATACATATATAAAGAACATAAAAGACTGGAGAACAAATGTCTAAAAATTCATCACCCAAATACTTGCATCCACTGGGGATCGAACCCAGGACCTCTCAAAATGGCGACACCTTGAGACCGGCGTACAGACCACTCTACCACGGAGGTCGTCCAAATGATCTAATAATAGTGAACAGAGATCAGCGTCATCACCAATGAGACATTACGTCCCATCACTGAGCAAACACTTTTCTTCGTGAAGAAACATACTATATTCAACATCACGCTAACGCAATGCAAAATGGTGTTTAGGGAGGTTTCATAGCTACGCTGGCCGAATGCGCCGGCCGCGCGCGCGCGATTACAATTACACGAGTTGTGGTAGCGTTTTACACCACATGCTCGGTTATACGTCAAAATGTCTATATCGCATGATGATAGATATAGCCGAAATATAGTAATATCCCTAGGAATATAATTATATACAGAAACAGTCTTCAACAATCTTAACTATCTTACTAGGAATATTACTTACACTCCTACAGTTATCTCATTAAACTTAATCTAGTAATATTATAACACTAATGAACTGTATTATAACTATTTTTCTGTATATAATTTTGTAACGAGGCGCTTTATCAGTATTAGCGACTCTTTGCTGTTATTGCTCTTCTCTGGCCATTTCTCTTTCTTTATTTTTAAAACGAACCATCTGTCTTTATCATTGTTTTGGTCTCCAATTAATATTAGGTCCTTACCTATGAAATTGGTGTTTTGTATGGAGATTTTGGGGATGTCTGCATTTTACATACTAACATTTTATCAGTTTTCTTCACAACGACAAATTCAGAGATAATAATATTTGGCATGTATCATTAGACAAGCTTTAGCAATATGTGTGTGAACACGCTGGATAAAAATTATTCATCGTTTTTATGTTAATGCAAATCAAATGATGTATTCGGGAGGCAGTTAAAAATAATTGTCTTTGTGTCTAATTTGAACACAATTAAACTTACAAAAAATTATCAAATTAAATAATACGAGCTCAAATATATGGTCTATTTTTAGAAGAGGCAATTATATTATAAGAATGTTCTGAAACTTAATAGTTACGGACAAATTGCTAAGACAGAATAAAAACACCAATTTCATAGGTAAGGACCCAATATAATAATTAATATTTTATATTTATAAATTGTAATACGCTTTCCAAAGACGACTTGTTGAAGATAATAGTTTTCATAGAACTTTAATTCTTTTCAAAGGTACTATTGGTCCCTTAGTTTTTATTAATTGAATATACCCCAATAAGTAACGACCTGCGTCTTTCATTTATCACCGGTTCCACCACGTCTATTCCCGGTATCGGAACTACACCACGTCAAAATTTTAATCCTAGGGATATAACTCGCGGTCAGAAAATGTTTACCAGTTTTGAAATTAGATTCTATATCAGACTTTTTTCACTAAAGTCTAAATTGCCATATCAAGTAACTTATTACCTTTCAAAGTTATAATGCAAAATGACGCATCCTAGATTACTTTTTGATATCGAAACTCATTTCTTTATTTGTTAAAATGACATAAAAAAAATTGTTAATATCGAACCTTGATAGTAGTCAGTTCACCTCCAAGAGCGATCGATTGGCATGTCATTCGAAAAAAGATAATCTTTGGTCAATCAAATTATTATGAAAGACATTTAGAACTTGTGACCTAAATGTGTGCATGCAATTATGATCCTTTAGGTGGTACATATTTTCTGACCGCGACCGTTCAAACCTACGGTAATAACTATCTTACTCAACTAAATACAAATCTCGCCAGCACTTGTTAGCCAGCACCGGCCACCCGCCGGCGCCGGAGTGGCTATTAAACCACATGCAGAAGCCATTTTAATAATCGTTGCCATTTCAGGTACTGGATCTCTCTATGCACAAACAGTATGGACACTTAAACATTTTAAATAAGATCATACATTCATTCAAGGTCACACCGAGGTGAAGTTAAATTCTGAACTGTATTCAGACTATTCAGTGTTGGTCCGGGACACAAAAAGAATGTACCACCTGCTTTTCTTGCCTAGCATGTCGTAAAAGGCGACTAAGGGCGTATTGGATACTGGGTCTGTGATTGTGTAGGCGATGAGCTAGCCACTTGTTACTACTCTTTAACGATTTTTCACCTGACCAAACCCAATTTTTGTATGGCTAAATGCGGTCTTAACGATGTTTTCCTTAAGACCACATTTAGTGCTCCTTGGACTCTACTTACCCCTTCGGGGATTACAGGCGTAATTTTATGTATGTATGTATGTATTCAGACTAGTAGCACAGGTACGGATTAGGCAAATGATAAATGATTCCCGTTCCCTCAATATAATAGGTACAGCCTTTGAGATTTTAATCCCTAAGTCAAATAAGCATTTCTGTTCCACCTGTCTACGATAAATTAGCGTTTACAATCACACTGTGTACAATGACCTTGTCATTCTTAGGTCTTTGTAAAATATTTGCTGTTGGGTACATAGTAGCCCATTTTTTAATTAGTCAAAATATTTGACTGTTCGTAATGTGATTTAACGTTAGATAATTTGAAATATCTAAGGCTATGTTAGTTCGAACTGAACATTTTACTTTGAATCATTAAAAAATGGATTTGATTTTAGATTTTAATAATAACCAGCTGTTGCCCACGACTTCGTCTGCGGTTACAATGGTTTTGTAACTATCCCACGGGAACCCTTTAATTTTCTCTTAAAGTCTCAGCCTGATAAGTTTAAAATTGACAAAGTTTCATACAAACTTTCATCCCCTATTTGAACCCCTTGGGGGTAGAATTAATCGAAATTCTTTCTTAGCGGATGCCTACGTCATAACATCTACCTGCATGCCAAATTTCAGCCCGATCCGTCCAGTGGTTTGGGCTGTGCGTTGATAGATCACTATCATTCAGTCAGTCACCTTTGAGATAATAGGTTGGGGAAAAAGTTTCTTCGCATTTTTTAAGAAAATTCAAAACATTTTTTAATATAGTTTATTTACATTTAACTAAAGTATGTAGGTACCATTTTGTTCGATAACTTTTTGCCATCTTGTAGGTAGGGACATGATCCCATTGCTATAGAAATTTTGGGACTTCTGGTCAAAATACCGCGACAAGTGGTTTTGGCAGTCCTCTCGTGATGTTAACCTGACACTGCCTAAAGAATTCTGAAGACACCGAAACAGGTGGAAATCTGAAGGTGCAAGGTCAGGACTATACGGCGGATGCATTAACACCTCCCAGCCAAACTCTCTTAATTTTTGCTGAGTGGCTAAAGATGTGTGAGGTCTAGCGTTATCATGATGAAAAACCACACCCCTTCTGTTGATTAATTCCGGCCGCTTTCTCTCAACTTCTTGCTTTAATCTCATCAGTTGTTCGCAGTAGAGTTCAGAATCGATGGTCCTGCCTGGTGGTAACAGCTCATAATGAATAATGCCCTTCCAATCCCACCACACACACAGCATCACCTTGTTGCGAGTTAACCCGGGTTTCGCCACAGTCTGTGAAGCCTGACCGGCCTTTGACCACGACCTTTTTCGCACGTTCTTGTCGTACGTGATCCACTTTTCATCACCAGTTATCAGCTTCTTCAAAAATGGTTCGGTTTCATTACGTTGTAATAAAGAATCACAAATGAGTACACGGTTCATTAGGTTTCTTTCAGTGAGCTCGTGAGGTACCCAAATGTCGAGCTTTTTTGTGTACCCAGTTTTTTTCAAATGCGCCAAAACTTCAATTGACCACAAAACGTCAATTCCCAGTTTTTCAGCTACGTCGTAACTACTGACATGCCGATCTTGATCCACTTTTTCAAAAATGGCATCCATTTTATCTGTAATAGGGCGACCAGAGCGACGTGCATCTTTGACATCAAAATTTCCGGATTGAAAACGCTTAAACCAAATTTGCGCTACTCTCACAGACACTGCACCAGGTCCATAAACATCGCAAATTTTTTTCGCGGCTTGCGTTGCATTTTTACCTTTTTTGTAGTAAAATTTTAAAATGTATCGAATTTCTTCATTAGATTCACTCATCTTGGCGGTACGAAAAACAAATGAAAATCACACATTTTCCTAATTTGAATTTGGAATTATGTTCTTTAAAATTTAAACTTTCAATGATACCAAAACCAGCCAGATACAAATAGTATAGCCAAAGAGATTTTATTACAAGTTTATACATACTATAATGCGAAAAGACTTTTTCCCCAACCTAATATATATACATAACTATAGATTGATAGATTATATAAACTATTAAATTTTTTTAAAATAACTGACACTTAATGACATTTTAAACTGTAGAATCACTAATAAAAAATTTACTATAGACAATAAGTGATGTCAAAATGACAAAGTACTAACTGTTTGTGACTATACAATATTATCGGTAATTAAACTTCTAAAAACTTTGTACCAACCAACAACTTTGTTTCGAACTGACTCAGAATCTACGAATAACATTCAAAATTCGAAATCTTGACAAACAATTTTACGAGCACTCATCGAAACGGAATAACATCGAATGTGTCCGCAATGATACGTTTTTACGAGTTTTTCGACACATTTGGCAAGGGGGTGCGCATTATACGACCAGTGACGTCACATAATGTAGGTAGTTGATATTTATGTTGAAGATGCGCGAGCAGCGAGCTTGAGGTTGTCCCACATACATGTTGAAGCATACTAACCTTTGTGTTTGGTCTAATCTGTGTTGTGTTGTCCTTGTGTTTTAGATGGATCAGTAAAAATATAAGGAACATAATATCTTTAATATCCTGTTTGCCGTGTGAAAGCTACACACGTGACATTGGCGGAACAGTGTATCCTTAGTGGTAAAACACTCCGTTCGGACGCCATTAATTGCAGAAGAAGAAGAATTTTGTGATTCTAAAACTTCCGGCGTTACCGGTCATCTATATCTATACACATAATAAAACTGTAAAGGTCGAATGTCTATACATAGATAAAAAATGCTTATATCCAAGTCAGGGGGATGTAAAAAGAGAGAAAATACCAAAAAACAACAAAAAATCAAAAAATTTTTTGTTCTCTGTCTGTCTGTTTGTACGGGCTAATCTCCGAAATGGCCGGACCGATTTCAATGAAATTTTGCGTGGTGATATCCCTTCACATCATACATACTTTTTATTCCGGAAAATTAAAGGGTTCCCGTGGGATAGTTAAAAAACCATAGTAACCGCGGACGAAGTCGCGGGCAACGGCTAGTTTTTATATTTTCAACGCCCGTCTATAGCTGGCTCCCCGCTTACAAGCTTGCTTCGCATGAATGAATTTCATTCATAAATCTGCGTCGGTCGGCAATATCACCGACCGTGAGAAGCCAGCACAATGCTGATTTGAATTCATGGAACATAGCTTGCCTTTTGCTAGTGGTTTAACGTGTGAATATCTACAAGGCAGTTTAGATATTGTAATTGCAAAGTCCCTGTCTATCGGAGTCCTCGGAGGCCTCTTATTTTTGATAAATTAAGTCGTTTTTTGTTAAGGAGCAGAAGCGGGGTTTAGAGGAGCCAAATATTGGCCGCTTGCGAGTTTAACCATTGTGGAGTCTATGTCCTTTCTCAGGCTCTAGGCTATCTGTGTAGTTTAGTATCTGTGAATAGTACGTCTCAATCCGAGTAGCTAAAAAGGTAAACAAAAAAGCCGACTTTGTTATTCAATAATCACACTTTTTACATGGACATTGGCACGGAAATATAATTAACGGTAACAATTGTTGTCCGTTTCAATTGATTTCAATTACCTACAGTCATCACAAAACATTTTAGAGATGAAACATTACCTTTTGGCAACTTGGACTGAGACGTACTATAGTAGTTTTGACGTGAAATCGAGACCGACAGACAGACAGAGTTACTTTAGCATTTGTAATATAAGTATGGATATTTTTGCCATTTTTGATAAGTATGGTTCAAAATTAAGTAAATATAACATAAAACAGGGATTCAATTTATAGTTATAAAGAAAAATACAAATGAAAGCTTGAGAAAAATGGGATTATTTATTTTTGACTTCGATTTTCTAATTTAATTAAAATTAAAAATATATTGAATTATACATCATTGGATAGCTTATTTAATAACCATTCCAATGATATAACGCTATAGACGAATGCTCTATACAAATTTCTTTCGATGTCAGCTATTTTATTATATTTTAATGAGATCAAAAGTAAAACCGGAAGTGGCTTGACAGATACGCCATAATAATATAGGCAAAAATGGTTTTGACATACAACGCACGGCAGTATTAAAAATGAAAGAACTTAATTTTTGGTTGGCCTTTTCCTTGTAATTTCCCTCGTACTAATGATTAATTTACGAAAAGAAATTGTTTCTAGAATTAATTAAATATTTGCTTCAAACTACACATTTTCTTCGAATTTGCTTCGGTCGATATTGCGATCGTTTCTACCAAACCAACCGCATTGGGCCAGGGTGGTGTTACGGCCCATACTCGTCACGTGTTTCTCTAAGAGGAAGGCCTGTGCCCAGCAGAAGGATTTATACAGCTAAAGAGGAGGACACATTTGCTTTGAATTAACTAAATGACAAATTCCTATTTTCTTATTTAATACCCAATTTTTGTATGGCTGAATGTGGTCTTAAGGAACACAGTGCTTCTTGGACTCTGCCTACCCCTTCGGAGATTGCAGGCATGATTGTTTGTATGTAATGTGTTATTTAATAATATTTAGAGTGAGATAGAAACAATTACCTGGTGTATATAATTTTTGAAACTCATAAGTTTGTTTGGCGTGTAGACTGGTGAACCATAAAATGCAATGAATTGAAAGAATTTACCGTATACATTGCTGCAATGTAACTGTTAACTAGTGTGGGGGACTGATGCTAGGATAAGGGAAACACCAGTTGAGCTGTACAATGGTATATTATTATATAAAGAAACTATAGTACAACCACTTAGTAACGTCAACAGTAAAACAAGGAGCCTGTGAAAAGAGATTAATGTCTTGTTTTAAAAATAAACTGCTTTCCAAACAGAGAAGCGATAATGTTGATAACGCCATAATAAACACTTTGTGGGTGCCTAAATCCGTCCACCGCGGCCGCTGCAGCTAACCGCTCTACTAGAGAGTCGTGGCGTCGAAAACGCTCCGCTCACCGCCACCGTCAAGCTTGCCGCCCCGCTCGCCGCTAAGACCTAGGTCGTGACCAGGCCGTATTTGCGTAGTGTGGAAGCCTTGGCCGCACGAACAGAGCATTTCAAAATCCGTCATTTCTTTTTTGACAGAAGACAAAGGAGCGCACAGTGTGTTCGGGGCAGTTAGAGCGCCAAAGGAGGTTGAGTGCGCAAAATATGAGGACCTCATTCTGAAATATTTTGAACTCAGAAAAGCTTGAAGATTATGATTCTGAATATTGCCAGCAGATTACTTGTTCCATTTTTCTTATTCAATCTCTTTGGGATATCCAACGGGAAACCCTTGGGAAACCTAAGTTGCAGAATGCGGTCCTCGTGTTTTGCACACTCAAATTTTTTTTTACATATGACAGGTAAGCTCTTTGCCTTCATCTCACCTGATGGTAAGTGACGATAGAGCCGAAGGTGAAAGCGAGCTTCACCTGTAATCCTCAACAACTGAGGAACTGAACACAACAATGCTTAAAACATCGTTATTATGGCGACAAATTGAGGTAACACATGAGGAGTATGGGCCGTAACAACACCAAGCTGGCCCAATGCGGGTTGGTGGGTAGAAACACTCGCAATAGCGACCGGAACCAACGGTAACGTGCCTTCCGAAGCACGGGGGAGCTCGAGATCCCAATGTTTGGTCACTCATCCACGGCACGACTATGGAGAATGTAGCTTTGTTTTCAATAGAAAGCTTAACCGTACTAATCTGTATCCGTATTTTCGTTTCCTCCACTGCACCAACTCACTGAACCTCCGATCTACTGACAATTTGATGCTGGCCACTCCGGTGCAATTCACAAAATTTTACCGTAATTCTTTTTCAGTGCAGGCTGTTCAGTTGTGGAATGCGTTGCCTATTAATATTAGGTCCTTACCTATGAAATTGGTGTTTTGTATGGAGATTTTGGGGATGTTTGCATTTTACATACTAACATTTTATCAGTTTTCTTCACAACGACAAATCCTGAGATAATAATATTTGGCATGTATCATTAGACAAGCTTTAGCAATATGTGTGTGAATACGCTTGATAAAAATTATTCATCGTTTTTATGTAAATGCAAATCAAATGATGTATTCGAGAGGCACTTAAAAAGAGTTGTCTCCGTGTCAAATTTTAACACAATTAACTTACAACAAATTATCAAAACAAATCAAAAGAGCTCAAAAATATAGTCTAATTTCAGACGAGGTAATTATTTTTTAGGAATACTCTGAATCTTAATAGTTACAGACTAAATACAAAGAGAGAGAAAAAACGGCAATTTCATAGGTAAGGACCCAATATAAGACGTGTACAAAGCTTAAACAATTTCAAGACGCTTGTTGAACACTATCTTTCGCTGTGATGTCTCGACTCTGCCATTGTTTTAGCTCGTTATGCTGGTGAATTACTGTAGTTTATTTTTGATTATCTAGGTATTATCTAATTAGTTTCTATTTTTATAAGATTGTTGCACTTCCATCTTCCCACACTTTCTCATGGTTATTTTTCCTCTCCATCCTAAGATCCGACTATGCGATAAGGCCGCCCTTTGTACATACAGAGGTTATATTTACTTTTATGTACTTTGTTTTTTTTGTGGAGGAGCTCGGTGGCGTAGTGGTCAGTGCGCTTTGGCTTCGATTAAAAACAAAGCTACCTTCGCCATGGTCAGGCCGTGGATGGGTGACCAAGACTTTGTGATCTCGAGCTCCTCCGTGCTTCGGAAGGCACGTTAAGCCGTTGGTCCCGGTCGCATTTGTGACCGTTTTTACCTACCAACCCGCATTGGGCCAGCGTGGGGGCGTTACGGCCCACACTCCTCATGTGTTTCTCGATGAGGAAGGCCTGTTCCAGCAGTGGGACGTGTATAGGCTGATGACGACGACTTTGTTTTTGTGCTATAAAGTGTTATCTATATTATCTATCTATCTAACCACTATGCCACCGAGCTCCTCATTTCCCCCTTGGCTATCCCCTTTGGCTATCGCTAACTGAAATGAGTTACCACTATATTGCCTTCTATAGGCTGAACCAGCTATTCCTCTAGCTATATTTTTCAGGGGTTTAACTTGTGTTGTATAGTACCACTAATGGCCTCTCCACACGAAGCGAGCGCGGCGAGATATACTTCATTCAAGTGTCAAATGTGGCGAGCGAAATATAGTTTTGTGTCGCCGACTTTATTAATGGTACTTTAGGTTGACAAGAACAGTGGAATTGCAGTCGAAAAGTAATAATAATTGGACTTAGTTGTGGTTGAATATACATTCCGACTCAGTTACACTTGTTTTTGTCTGCCAAATTCCACTTTTCAGGTGTATTTATTTAATTAGGATACAATACAATAATGACTAACTTTTCAATAATAAATTCATGTAAATTTTTTTTTTAATAATATCTGACATAAAAAGAATATTTTGCCTAATTGATTTAATATAAAAAAATGTATACCTTTGAGGTGAAGCATAGTGATACCTAATTTAAGTTTCTGTAAAATCAATGTTCTGCACCTATGCTATGACAAATAAAGATTATTATTATTATGACTTCAGAGCGTTGTTGCGACTCCCACGTTACTGCAGTGCATCTGGTATGTTTGCCGATTCACACGTAGATGATTTATGCAGTTCGAAAGAAAAACTAATTCTAAAACTAAACTAAATTCGAAAGAAAACAGCGTCACTGCTACGGCGAGCAGCAACAGAATTCTGGCTATGATTAGACTCTGATTTATACAATAGACTTATAGACTTGCATATACGTAAGTCGATGAAAGCTATTTCTTAATCATTTACTTTTTTGGTACCAGTTATTTACTAACATAGATGTAAGAATACATTGTTACTAACACTATGGACTATGTAACTATTTTCTGAGAAAAAATGAATATTATTATTATTAAATCTACCGACGTGATAACATCAAGATTCGAACTCATTCTGAATAGCAATTAAATCGAGTGGAATACCGTACATTCTGTGATTGATCCGCGTTCAAAAATTCTCACTGAAAAAGAGATGTTTCAAAATTTCCCAATCACACAGAAACGTTAAATAAAAATATGAAGAATGTTAATTTTAACGCCCAATAATCGTATCATTATCGTCTCAGCCCGGCGTCCGTTTCTGAACATCTCTCCCAAGCGCACAAGGATCTACTCAACGACCATCCAGCGACTTTTTTGTATTCATCTATTGGGTCCTTATCTATGAAATTGGTGTTTTTTTTCTCTCTTAGTATTTTGTCTGTAACTATTAAGATTTAGAGTATTCCTAAAAAATAATTACCTCGTCTAAAAATAGACTATATTTTTGAGCTCTTTTGATTTGTTTTGATAATTTGTTGTAAGTTTAATTGTGTTAAAATTGGACACGGAGACAACTCTTTTTAAGTAAGAATACATCATTTTATTTGCATTCACTTATAAAGGATAAATAATTTTTATGAAGTGTGATATTACACATATTACTAAAGCTTGTCTAATAATAGATGCCAAATATTATTATCTTTGGATTTGTCGTTGTGAAGAAAACTAAAAAAAAATTAAGTATGGAAAATGCAGAATTCCCCAAAATCTCCATACAAAACACCAATTTCATAGGTAAGGACCTAATATTACCTACTTGATTCATATTAGAAAACAGACGCTGCACCCGTGATGAACGATCTCAACTTCAACGGGAGGATTGGTTTGGGCGCATAAAGACATTGTGGATTGGTAGAATATAGCAAGCTCGGTGGACTAGTGGTTAGTACGCTTTGGCTTTCGAAATCGAGAACAAAGCTTCCTTTGCCATAGTCAGGCCTTGGATGGGTGTCCAAAACATTGTGATATCGAACTCCTCTGTGCTTCGGAAGGCACGTTAAGTTGTTGGTTTCCGTCGCTGGTGAAACCGCTTTTTTCATTTATTGATTTACCAACGCCTGATTACACTATTACATTATTAAAACTATACTATATATAAATTTATCTTGCTTAGCGTTACACACACTTACAGGTAAATACCTCATGCTATTATAATAATAAACATTTTCTTTATGACTTATATAGTAAAAAAAAAATCTTACTTCTCAAACTTTAAATGCGTATTCTTACGAGGCACTAGTCTGGAATGTTTCCGGAGTTTTTCCTGTTGTTGCGTATCCGTAACCGCTTCTACCCACGAACCCGCATTGGGCCAGCGTGGTGGTGTTACGGCCCATACTCCTCATGTGTATCTCCACGAGGAAAGCCTGTACCCAGCGGCGGGACGTATGTAGGCTGAGGACAGAATATTGCAATAACAACAAGAACAAACAGACTAAAAAGACTTTTAGTCACACATATAGGTACATATTAGGGAATGTCTCGGAGAATTGCTTCGGGTAAATAAATTGTTCCCGCTGTAGGGTTTCAATAGGCATCCAGCTTATCTGGTGAGCCATCTACCAAACAACTAGATGTAGGTACGATTGGTAAATGAATTCCTCCTCGTCAAGGCAAAAAAGCTTTATATTTCGTTATTTTTCGCAATAAAAGCAAACCATACAAATGTTTCTTGCGGCATAATTATTATTTATTTTGATTTGACAACGAATTTAAAATGTTATTTTCCTCCGACGACGACAAACCTAACTTTTTCCGTTTTCTTTTAGTTAATATAACAGCCAATTAAAAGTTGGCTCTCCATTAAAAGTTTAAAAAATAAAAACTTGAAGTAAACGTTAAAGTTCACTTTGTAGCGGCTACGTCATAGCGCTACGATATCTAGTAACCGAGAAATGGTTAATCAGCGAAGAGTACGCTAGAGAATAATAACATTGGAGTCCAGATACTAGACTTACTGAATACAACAATAAGGTGCATACAAGATTGGCGAGTCTGAATCACGATGACAGAGTTTCTAGGATAGATAAATATATATATACGACTTCCGACGAATAATAGTCAGACCGCGGTCCCCGAGCGTACACCTGGCTCGGCGGAAGATCTTCCCTTTTCGCTGAGGGTGCGGCATGCCTTTCCCCCACTCCACAACTTTAAATACAAAAGTAAATCCCCTAAATTTCTCGTAATAATAACAATGTTTTAAGCATTGTTGTATTCCGGTAAACAGAGGTAAGATAGCCAGTTCCTCAGTTGTTTGAGAATTACAGGTGAAGCTCGCTTCCACCATTGGCCTAATCGTCACTTACCATCAAGTGAGATGAAGGCCAAGAGCTTACCTGTAATATGAAAAAAAATACAGCTTGAAGCCTACAAGACATACAATTTATAAAAACTTGTTGGCAATTATGAAAACTACCCCCATGAATTTCAGGCTGTACATCTTATATTATGCACTCGGGGATCAATGCAATTGGGCTAGAGTGGGTGGAAATCCAAAACAATAGGAGATGGCGAAATCTGTTCATAGAAACCATCGCTTCGATTTTATATAAAACTAGCTGTTGCCAACGACTTCGTCTGCGGTTACTATGGTTTTTTACCTATCCCACGGAAACCTTTAATTTTCCGGAATGAAAAGTATCTAAGATGTTGACCAAGGATATAAGGTATCACCATGCAAAATTTCATTAAAATCGGACCAGCCACTTCGGAGATTTTCCCGTACAAACAGACACACATACGACAGAGAAACAAAAATTTAAAATTTTTTTTTGGACTCGGGCCTTCTTACATTGAGAAATTCATGAGGAGTAAAGCCGTAGTACGAACACGCTGTCCCAGTGCTAATCAATGGGTACAAATGGTTGCAATAGTGAACTGGACCAATGATCTAATGTGGCTTCCGAAGCAAGAATGAACTCGTCACAATATTTTAGGCATCCATCCAAAGATAGACCAGGGCGAATGTAGCTTTGTTTTTAGTATCGAAAGCCAAAGCGCATGAACCACTATGCCAATGAGCTCCCAATAACCCATACAATTAGAAAAGAAAACTAATTAGACATCACATATCACATAGTAAGAAATATACCCAATGACAGCGAAAACACAGCTACCTTCGCCATGATTAGGCTGATAGGTAATCAAAACTTTGTGATCTCGAACTCCTCCGTGCTTCGGAAGGCACGTTAAGCCGATGGTGTGTTTCATCGTGTGTTTCTCTATGAGGAAGGCCTGTCGGACGTATATAGGGCGAGAACTAAGAAACATACCTACATTCAGTAGCCATAAATTAATCAAATTGCACAAAAATCCGCTTTTCCACACGAAATTTCTTGCATGCTTTATCTCATGAGATGTTTCATAGTTTTACTAAACAATCGTTTATTTTCTGCGTCTAGACGATATGGAATTTTGAGATCTGGCTCCCTGCCACCAGTCCAGTTTGTTTGAGCTTTGTGTAACGTCAACGAAATATTTCATTATCTGTTTTCAGATTCAGCAACAGGTAGCTTTGGTGGACATTGCCTTAGAGACGTTTCATAGCTATCCTGGTCGAGATTTCTATACATTTTGACGTAAGCACGCGTGTGGCTGTGAAACGATGTTAGCTATCATGTACCTATGAAACCACGCATATTGGAACTTCAGTTGCAATAATATTTGCTTTCAGGGGAGATGCAAAGAGAAATATGTATAGCAATAAAGTCTCGTGATAGTTTGACTAGCTTAAATAGCATGAGCAGCGCGATGTGAAATTTGTCGCGTTTTTATCAAGCCTGATTGTCAATTTCTATAGCACTTTGAGAGTTACATTACATTGTATGTATGTATGTAACTCTCATGCCTGTAATCCTCGAAGGGGTAGGCAGATTCCAAGGAGCACTGCGTTCCTTAAGACCACATTTAGCCATGCAAAAATTAGTTATGGTCAGATGAAAAATCGTAAAAGAGTAGTAACAAGTGGCTAGCTCATCGCCTACACGATCACAGACCCAGTACCCAATACGCCCTTAGTCGCATTTTACGACAAGCAAGAAAAGCAGTCGGTACATTCTTTTTGTGTCCCAGACCAACACGGGACCCTTTGAGAGTTGAATGTGATAAAAACCCGATATATATAATATTGCGGAGTCCTTACTAAAGGGGCTTTATAGGAAAGTAGACCTGGGTCCAGTGGGCGGGGAATGGATACAATAATTTTGTTCTCAAGTCATGGGAGAATGACCAAAAGTGGCCCGATTGTCGACACTAACGAAACCTATATAGACTTATAGTTCATTAAATACAAATAAACTTTTAGTATAGGACAAAGAAAATCAGCTGTCAGTAAAGAGTTATGACTGTTTGAAAATTATCAATTGATTGAATGCGTTTGTTAAACTTACTTGTGTACTAGAAAATTTGTTAGTAAAAGTTATTACTTTCATATTAGCTTAATTAAACCATTTAAATATTGTTTATCATTAACAGTTTAAACAGATCCAGCTTGAAACGAATACAAACATTTCCTTCATAACCAAATTAACACTTACATCAAATTAAATCTCAAAATAATAACACCAATATATTGTACTACTGTTACATAAGTCATATTTAATGCTATTCTGAAGCTAACTGACGCATATGAAGTCGGGAAGCAATCATAATAGGCTAGTTGACACATCTCAAAAGTAATGAAAATAATGTGTCATTCACATAGTATTTAGTACAAGGGTCCGAAATATACCAAGTTCGATAAATATAAATAAGGGATTGCTGTAGGAATTCAATTTAACTATGTTTTTTTTACCTATGCCAAAAACGCTGTCCATTGAGTAACGCTTCATGTGAACAATTACTACGCATGGTCAAAATCCGTCAAACGTCTGTCGCAACCAATCAAGCATAACTGTCGGCTATGTCACGCATGCGTATTGAATAATAATTGTTTACAATAATTGTGACGCTACGGCACAGATAATTCATAGACCATCAGGACCGAAGGCGTTTTTGACATTTAAGCAAAATTTTTTTATGGTGATGGGTATCAGTAATGAATCATTTGGGGCCCAATAAAAAAATGGGTCAACTAGCCTATTGCCCGCACTGACAAAACCCTGATCTCTGCCCAAAAACAAATATATCTCCGAAATGCCAAGCGTTCGGAGCGAGCGTAGCAATTACTACGCTCCGCTTAAATTCGTCTTAGCCTAATGGATATTCTTTGTCCTGTGCGAATACGGCAGAATAACTTTGTTTGGTAATACGATTTAAAACGTCGTATTCGTGAGTTATGTGCTTTTATTAAAACCGGCAAGTGCGGGCGCGACTCGCGCACTAAGCGTTCCGTACTTATAATAAATTACATTGGTAACAATGGGGGACTCCTAAATTATTATTTTTATTTTAATATACTTTATTTTTAATGATTGATGAATTATATCGTCTCTAGCCTATATAGGTTCCACTGCTGGGCAAAAGCCTTCCTCATGGAGAAACACATGAGGAGTATGGGCCGTAACACCACGCTGGCCCAATGCGGGTGGTGGATAGAAACTGTTGCATTAGCGACCAGGACCAACGGCTTAACGTGCCTTCCAAAGCACGGAGGAGATCGAGATAACAAAGTTGTGGTCACCCATCCACGACCCGACCATGGCGAAGGTAGCTTTGTTTTAACGACAGCAAACTCCTCAAAGAGGTCTATGCAGACGACGTATTTATTTATACATATTTATTTATTTTTTATTTATTTATTTATTTGTGAAATGTAGGTTAGTTTTACAATGATTGGTATCATGGTTGGTTAGTATCACTACATTTCCACCTTTGTCAAGGTATACAAATATTGAGAAAAAACAAAATAAAATACAATTTTAATGATCTTGTCAGTATAAATATCAAATGTCAATTATATTAATGGATTTTTTTATATAAAATAATAGTTATTAGATTTGTCAGATTTGTAGTCAATAAAATGGTAACAAATAGTAAATTGAAAAGCAATGGAAATAACAATTCCAATAAAAGCAATCAAAACATGTCCAATTATTTCAACCTTTTGTCTTCCAAAAATTCTGAAACCGTCCAAAAATTTATACATGTTCATGCTCGCGACTGTACTTCTGTTAAATTCAATTGCAGTTCATGACTTAGCAGAAATCAATAGAACTTATCCCGCAACCGACTCACCTGTTCAATTAAAGTTTTTTTAAGTCCCATAATTACAAAGTACTTCTGCTTATCGCTTCAGAGGTTAATTGGATTTCGTTCGCAATTTCATTCCACTTTTGATCGCGTAGAAGCAAAAAACTTTACATTGAAAGTTGTTTGTACAATCAAGTGCTAAGGTATTCTTGTAAAGGCTGCTGTTGTGAAAATTATTAGGCACGAGTGGTACAGTCATGAGCACATGTGTAAACTTTTGAAAGTAAATAACTTTAGAAGGAAATAAATACGGTATAGCTCAAATGTGTAGAAGTGTTCGTACACGATGAATTTAACTACAAAAATGTTAATTAATTTGAGGCGTCTTACGGAGTAAAATATGATTATATGGGTAATAATAATATGATTGGCAAAATAATGCCATCATCACTCCTCTTTCCCCGAAGGAGTAGGCAGAGGAGTTAAACACCCACATCTCGCCAGATATGTTAGGTCCCCATGTAACAGGTGGTAAGCCTGTTGCCATGCACCGGGCTCAAAATGCCCGATTGTCAAAATTGTTTTAGGAAATCTACAATATTCCCAGTCCAGGAATGTAAACACGTCCTCCAACGCAGCTGTGAACTCTCAATCTCGGCGGATTAACTTATAACCTGGAGGGAATAGTTTCTCATCACATATTGAACTAGTTAAAAAGTTTCAGTCTACACTATAAAGGTATAAATATATTGGGTCCTTACCTATGAAATTGGTGTTTTTTCTCTCTCTTAGTATTTTGTCTGTAATGATTAAGATTCAGAGTATTCCTAAAAAATAATTACCTCGTCTAAAAATATACTATATTTTTGAGCTCTTTTATTTGTTTTGATAATTTGTTGTAAGTTTAATTGTGTTAAAATTGGACACGGAGACAACTCTTTTTAAGTGCCTCCCGAATACATCATTATATTTGCATTCACTTAAAAACGATAAATAATTTTTATGAAGTGTGATATTACATATATTACTAAAGCTTGTCTAATGATAGTCGCCAAATATTATTATCTTTGGATTTATCGTTGTGAAGAAAACTGAAGTTTATGTAACTGTCACATAATATAGGTTATTAATACACGAGTGTGCTTTTAAAAAATGAGCCTTAGCGAGTTTTTAATAGTATCACGCGAGTGTTTTAATACCGAGATATGTACAGTTACATACACTAATTTATCTACATTAATTATTCAAAGAAATAAAAGAAAAAAAAAATTAATTTTATTTATTGTTGGCTGTCTGGAAAACATTTGCCATAGTTTTGTGCGTTTTTTAGAAAAATAAGTGTTGCATAATGAGTCCAACCTGTTGCATATTGGTCATTATGTTACAGTCTCCATTTTTAAATTTTCGTTTTTATCATCTGTATTAAAAGGTATGTCATTATGAGTTCGAGTCTGAGTTCATAATTCGAACATTATAGCATGAGTGTAGATAAATGCTGTTTTATATGAAAGCCCCGCACATTTTGATAGTTACAGCAATACATTTTTATGCGGTCTTCTTTTTATTCCACTTTTTTATTACCACGACGCTATATGGCCATGGCCTGACACAAATATCTTCCGCCCAGTTTTTAAGGTACATAACAAGTTCGAAGATCTTTCAAGGAACAGCTATCTTGAATGATGCATTGTTGAAGGAACTCCGTACAGATATCACCATTACATATTGCAGTTAAATAGTAAGAAGTCTTATGGTGCCTTTTTTATGCCATATGACAGGAAGCTGTTGGCCTTTATCTCGCCTGATGGTTAGTGTCGATAATGCCGAAGGTGGAAGCGAGTTTCACATGTATTCCTCAATAACTGAGGAACTGGCTATCTTACCTCTGATTGCCGGGACACAACAATGCTTATAAACATTATTATTATGGCGACAAATTTAGTTAAGACGGTGGTAGCTAGCCAGGTGGGATCAAGAGCCAACCAACCAAACCGAGCAGAAAAACTTCCGCCCCCATTGAGAATCGAACCCGGGACTCCCGATCAACACCCGGTGGTGTGAACCACTAAACCAGAGAGGCGGTTAAAAGCTGTCTGTATAAGAGACGATCCCCTGCTTCATAACGCTGTCCGAATGAGCTGTCTGACTCATCACAGAAACATACAACATTACATTTATGCAAATACCGTCTTCACTTGCCGACAGATTTACACACACGTCAGATGAAAGCAAAATTAGTAAACGCTTGAAATTATTAGACATCTGTTGTTTAAGAATCTGGAGTGTCTGAAATAGAATTGAATCCGTCATTATTTATTGTTCCATGTGCTAATGGCTCGTTGATTGCAAATAAATTTTTTTCTTTCAAGTCTGCAGCGTTTATTGTGGGAGTTAATGTTCCATCTGGGCGGGAATGTCCTATTTAGACATTGTTTCATAATCTCTCGTTATTTCGAAGTAATTGCGTGCGTTGACGGATTCAGTCGAGCTGAGAACTTTTAAGGTTTGAAACTCGAACGTTTGATAAAAAACTTCACTATTCTTACAAGAATAAAGATATAGAATATTTAGTTAAAAACATAAATAGTAGTTATAACTTTTCTAAATGTATATACATACAATCACGCCAGTAATCCCCTAAGGGGTAGGCAGAGTCCGAGGAGCACTGTGTTCCTTAAGACCATATTTAGCCATAAAAAATTGGGTTTGGTCAGATCAAAAAATCGTGAAAGATTTGTAACAAGCGACTAGCTCATCGCTTACACAATCACAGACCCAGTACCCAATACGCCCTTAGTCACCCTATATGACATGCTAGGCAATAAAAGCAGTTGGTACATACTTTTTGAAAGAAGTAAAATGTAAGAAGGGTATAACAAACAAACAATATAACTTTATTTCATAAGCCAAACCTGGGACTTGAAAACGTGAATATTTTAGATACTTTATAATGTTATTAAATACAAAATTAAAATTATAATATTAAAGTTTATTACCGCTAGAGCTTGTAGCAAGTAAAACCACAGCACTTTTACTGTGGTTGTAATCGATACAAGGGGCCGGATTCCGAGAGTAAGGCTTTTCATGAGACGAATTTCACAAGAAACTCATGAGCCATTTTTTTAATAGCCAATATCATAATTATAATTGAGTGACAGGTTATACATACATAAATATCATACATATAATTACGACTATTATCCCCTAAGGGTTAATCAGAGACAAGGCAAAAGCATCGCAAAGGCAGTTTATTGCCATAGTCCACGCTTCCACAAGTTTTTAAATATTTGTAATTTTCTAGAAATAAGGAATAAAAATACTTTTCTTTACCAGATGTTTATGTTGCATTTTTGACTCATAATTAACAAATTTATTATAAGACAAAAAAAGAAGTCTTGAAATTCTTTCAAGGTTCTTTTTTGTCATATAATGTTTTTGTTAAAAGGTCAGGCTAAACCTATCGCTTACCATTCACAAATGGTGGTCGAAGCGGCGTTTCCCTTTGAAGTGCATCGGCGAATCGATCATATTGTATGCCAAGCGCACAGCGTGCGTATATTTTGATTACCAGTTGGGAGCCATCTTGATGGGCACACAAATTCTGGTAAATTTTAGACCTTATGAACTAAATAATAATATATCTCATAATCAGTCACAGTGTAGGTTGAAAGAAGTATGTCCAATTGAATAGAAAATTATTTTTTTGCATTTATGTTGTTATTATGATCTCGATGGTGAGCACATGACTTTCTTTTTAAATCGTATTAATAGAAACATGTGGAAAAGAAATCCAAAAAGAAATAAATGACATGTTTATGCAACATAATAACCATAAAGAAACTGTATAACACTGAGATATCACAGTGAAAGATCTTTGAAAATGGGATTAGAAGTAAAGGAGATTTCCCACAACATACAGTATCAAATATTTTTTTATTTTATTGGCAAAGATTAGATCATCATCAAATTTGACATACAGTAAAATTCTGAGTTGACACTCGGGTCATACACAAAACGCAGTTAAAATAAAATAGAAATAGAAATGTCTCAAATTGTTTCGAAATAATATTTATTTATTAAACACCAACAAAAATATTAAAATAATCAAGAAACAAGATCGTTTTTGGTAATCTTAATAATTATGCAACTTGAATTATGTTTCATGTTCACAGAAGTGACAGGTATGCCACAGAAGAGATCAATATCAGTCTTAAAATTAAATATCTCCGATAATTACTATACAATCAGGCTTTTTTTTTGTTTCTCCTGTGGACACGCGAGACTACAGAAAAGATGTTCACAGAAAGGACTACGAGTGAACAATGAGCAACGGTGTTTTTGTTTTTGTAGTTAGCATACAAGTAAGTGTATATTTAGAAAATACTCCCTGCAAGGAATTAAGAATATCTATTTTATGAGTATTTATTAGAATACTTACCAAGCAATACCAGGAACAGGAAAGTAGGACAGGACAGGACAGGAAACAGGATCCAAGACAAAACTAATGAAATTTAGATAAAAATTTAATTCTATCAGCTGCCGTACACAACCACTCAGTCGATGCCGGAAAGTGACAGATGTTAGCGTAACCATTATAATAATATTTCATAGA
The DNA here is from genome assembly GCA_910589355.1 of Parapoynx stratiotata. NCBI lineage: Eukaryota > Metazoa > Arthropoda > Insecta > Lepidoptera > Crambidae > Parapoynx > Parapoynx stratiotata. The sequence continues at coordinate 10,498,634 of OU342482.1, forward strand.
AGGTAGTTTTGGTAAAAAAAAAATAATTAGCTTGATTTTTTGTCCACAGAAAAGATGCAAGCTAGTATAACCGAATGTTTATTTGAAATATTTGAAGTGTATAATACGATAATAATTTTTTTAAACTAATATATTAATTCATGCCATGATATAATACAATAAACAATGCATCGTATTCTCTAATTTTACCTGTTTAAACAAAGCATGACGCCTTCAAACATAACCATGTCCTACCTGAACAGTCCACAGAAGGGGACATTCAAACACAGATTCAAACAAAACAATAAAATATAAAAATAAATTTCATTGTTTGAGTCTACTATTTCAATAATAGCTTTAGTGTTTGAACATTTTAAAAACCAAGTGATAATTTATAGTCTTTTTTTGTATTATTTATAGTACCTAAACATGCGTATATGTATACTCACTCGATAATTAAACAGCCATCTCAAAAACGCTACGATAAACACGTAATCCCATTCAGTCTCGATTTCGGAATACTCCCTATAAGGCCCAATGTGCCTGCTAAAAATACCCCGGTAACCCCTAACTGCTGTCTTGGGAGCGATTGGGGTTTTCTGAAGTTAAATCAAGTAGCTGAAGTCAATGGAGGTGAATATTCATTATTTATTTTCTTTGGTTGAATTTTATTACCTTTGTGTAGCAAATTTGCTACATTGCGAGGTATACCGTTAGTCAATGGATTGGCCAAAAGTTCACGAAACTGCTTTATTTTGAATCCTTATTAGACCAACTTTGACACATTTTTGTTTAGTTTGCGGAAATTCTTCGGGTTTACGAGACAGGAGTGACTCGAATGCGGAGATAATTATAGCTTTACATTTTTTATTTAAGCAATATTCTTCTTCGTGTCAATGGCTCAACTTGGCGACGGCGACAGTCGATTCGATTCTAAAGAAAAATGGAATATTCATGTTACAAGTTTTGCTTTTATGGCAAACTTTTATATTAAAATTAAATTATACTATCAAGCTTTCAAGGCACGTTTCTTATTAGTGAGACCAGTCGGTAATCAAGTTTAGAATCTAAAATAATTATTCATAAAGCAACCAATACTAGTTGGCTCTTTCATACTAATCGCGTATCAAATTCGTTTAAGAAAGAGTACACAAGTATTTATTTACGCAGTACAAAGTTTCTGGTTTACAAATTCGAATGAAGTCCTTAAGAAGATGTGAACATAACAAGCATTTGTTATTTGTGTATAAGAAGCATGAAATGCTAAATAATAGCTAATTGCTACCAAAAAAATTCGCTGTTCCATTAGGTATCGTATTTGCAACACTTCATTAACGTTAAAAAAATATATATTTATTTTATATTAAACTTTAACCTTTTTTATACCACCAGTGTGGCAAACAAGCATACGGCCCACACAGATGGGCAGTGTTCACCGTAGCCTATGGACGCCTGCAACACCGAGGGCATCACCAGCGCGTTGCCGACCCTTAAAAAACCTTTTGAAGGACTCCATGCTGTAGTCTCTTGGGAAAGCCTCACCAGGCAGTTCATTCCACAACCTAAGCGTACGAGGAAGGAAATTATGCACCAATTATGGAAACCTATAGAAGTTATGCACAACGACAACTGACAAACTGATGTTAAGTCGAAACACATTAATGCGAGCATTGCTTTACGCCAGAATCTGTAAGATAAGACGTTACTATGCTGACGACAAAGTACCGCTCCCTGGCAAAATTATCGACACGCAATCTTTTCGTAAAAATCTATCGATATGAACAATCTTAATCTACAAACATATTAAAAATGAAAAGATGGCTATATCTCGTTTTAATTTATATATATTAAAAATATATTATCATTTAATTATACCTATATCGTGTTTTGGTGAACATACTAAGTGGCTCTTGAAAACATAATGTATGTATATCACACGCTTATTTTACCACATTTGTTAATATTAAGCCATTACATTATAACGAATCCCCCAAAACGTTATCGGAGCCAATATTGCAAACGTGCCTCGAAGGACCAATAATTTTTTGAATTTAATACATTTTAACAGGTTTACGAAAACCCCAGTAATTTACGATCGGCGGTGCACCCGTTCGTTTTATATTTTCCCTCTAAACGATAATATTAATATCAAGTGTGAAATTTTAATGCTGCCACGAGATTTTACTTTGTATAAAGTATAATTATGGACGAGGCAATGAACGTACCATTATTGATACATTGCATTTTCGAGGAGAAAAGTGCAGAACTGACAAACACAACATCATTTATTTATCTGTACATGTACAGTGAACTGCAGAAATATATAACCATTTTTGAGAGTAAATGACTCTTTTTTTGTCCTGCCCTGTTCCGAATTCCATTTGGGGTCGGCGCAACATGTCTTCTTCTTCCACTCTCTTCTTTTACTCTTCAAGTCAACACTCACTCCCATCCTCATCATATCATCATTAACACAATCCATCCATCTTTTCTTTGGTATTCCTCTCCCCACACGCCAAGCCACACGCTGTTGCCATGCACCAGACCCAGGGCAAAGCAAGCGTCATTCAGAATATTATTATATACTTTTCATACTCCGTCTGTCTATCTGTCTGTCGGTCTCGCTTTCACGTCAAAACTACTGAACCGATTTAATTGAATTTTAGTACACAGATAGTCTAGAGCCTGAGAAAGGACATAGGCTACTTTATATCCCGATATTCCCATGGGGTTATTCAAAAGTTTGGTTCAGTGGGTATTAACCTCTGTCTACCTCTTCGGGGATAAAAGCGTGATGATATGCATTGTTGATTCGAATTCAGTAGTTAAGTATTGAATTGTCGATTTAGTAAGGTAATTTTTCAAACTCGGTTATGCCTTAACTAAGTCTTTGAATATCAGTGTCAATACTCTCAGAATACCACTGAGTTAGTCCTGTCAACAATCATCTAAAAAGTTCACAACCTAACACGCTCTTTCCAAACAAGTATCAAATTCGTAAACATTTCTGATTTTGATTTTGTAACAAGTATCAACTTTCTCAATCTCCACGCTATCCCAGCGTACTCCGTGACAGAAACGACACAAAACAATAAGACAATCGTAAAGCATACACTTATAAAGATGGCGATGGTTTAGAGTGCGTCTCACGTTCGCGGGTTATCTCTCCGCAGAGATTTAGTGTCGCGGATTGTGATTTAGGCAACGCGTGTACGCGGCGTACGAAGCCGTAGAGCAGACACATAGAGTGGTAGCATTGAGGGATGAATCAGGTATGAAATAATAATGGTTATGTTGTGTGAAGTGTATTGAATTTGGGGTTCCAAGCTGTTGCCTTCTCTAGAGGTTGTGGATTGACGGTGGAAATGAAATGGAATTCTTTATTTAATCATTTAGGTAGGAAGTAGTTACACTAATGACACGTTAAACACATTAGAAAATTAACAATCAAACTACCCATACAATTCCTTGTTCGCCTCTATATTTCTTTATCATGTTCACTATCTGGAGCCCTTGTGTGAGAAAATTTTCTTAATTTCTTTACATAGATAAATTAAGTAGCACGAGTATATATCGCTATTCCGATACATGGCTTTTTAGTTCGTCTAAAACTTATTATTGTTGCTTATATGCTTGTTTTTTCTATGAACAGACATTCGACCTCAACAATTTAATTATATGTTTAGGTAAATACGGTTCGTAGTGACATAGATTACTCCTGTTTCAAATTAGTTTGTGATTGGTACTTTAATTATTTATTTATTATTAGGAATAACAAACAGCTAACACAATATATTATTCATTGTGAAGCCCATAGCGATATTCACAGATTGGTAAAACCTTATAAAAGTTATACTAACGGGACGACACGAGACGTACATTATGTAGTATATAGACACTACTTACTGCTCGACTTCCCCTAATATTGGATCCTTACCTATGAAATTGGTGTTTTTATTCTGTCTTAGCAATTTGTCCGTAACTATAAAGTTTCAGAACATTCTTATAAAATAATTGCCTCTTCTAAAAATAGACCATATATTTGAGCTCGTATCATTTAATTTGATAATTTTTTGTATGTTTAATTGTGTTAAAATTAGACACAAAGACAATTATCTTTAACTACCTTCCGAATACATCATTTGATTTGCATTAACATAAAAACGATGAATAATTTTTATCAAGCGTGTTCACACACATATTGCTAAAGCTTGTCTAATGATACATGCCAAATATTATTATCTCTGGATTTGTCGTTGTGAAGAAAACTGATAAAATGTTAGTATGTAAAATGCAGACATCCCCAAAATCTCCATACAAAACACCAATTTCATAGGTAAGGACCTAATATATATAATCATATATTCAAAAAGTATACAGTGAAATATAGAATCTTTTCCTTTTTTGAAATCGTTTAAAAAAATTAAGAATGTTTATTACATATTTGTCAAATGCAGCATATAATATCGTATGTGGATCTTCTTTTTCTTACATACACTTACATTAAATTGGTCAAATCAATCTTATACGACTGTGTCAAACTTGAACTCTAGGAAAACAATAAAGGACCATTAGCTAAGGAAAAAATGGTGGGTTTTCAATGAATGAAGTAAAAGGGCTTCTAATTCATTTAAGAAGTACAAACCAGGGTCGACAATCATTAGTGCATTGTATTAAATTGAATAATTAATTTAAAACTTCAAATGGGTAAAGGTTGGCTTGGAATTTCGGCCAGGTCGCGCAGAAATACATTTATAGATGAAGTAAATGCATGTACAGTGTGCGCTCGAAAACCCCGACACCTGGTCGGGGTTTTCCGCTGCTAACCTGTATGCGTGCGTCAGAATGGTTGCAAAAACTAAAATGCCTCGTTGTGTGATAATTGGCGGAAGGGTATCTGCGGCAACGGCATTTTTCAATCAGTTTGGATCTTTATTGCATACTAGCTGTTGCCCGCGACTTCGTCCGCGGTTACTATGGTTTTTTAACAATACCACGGGAACCCTTTAATTTTCCGGAATATTAAGTATTAAGATGTTGACCAGGGATATAAGGTATCACCATGCAAAATGTAATGGAAATCGGTCAAGCCATTTCGGAGATTAGCCCGTATTAGTTAAACAGATAAACTGCATTGGCCTCTCTCCTAGTTCGACATTCATCCCGATCTAGCGCCAAATGAATCCAGTTGTGGCCCGCAACTCTACGAATATCGTCGACCCATCTAACTAGTAGTCAACCAGTACTTCTTCTCCCGGAGAGTGGCCACCAATCCATCAGCATTTTGGGCCACCTACTATCACTCTGCCTAGCAGGAAAAATATTACCTTTTTTTAACATAACACGCCTCTTTCCCCGAAGTGGTAGGCAGAGGTGTTAAACACACACTTTTCGCCAGATATGTTAGGTCCCCATGTAACAGGTGGCGAGCCTGTTGCCGTGCACCGGGCACAATATGAGGCAAGCGATATTCACAAATGAACTGTACATAAGTTTTATTCAAACTAAGTGGTACTGGCGGTGGAATCGAACCTGCGATTCCCGCGGCCTCTCGAAAGAGTAGTGCCCCGTCCGTCCCAACTCGGCTACCGCTGCCTATTTTTTTTATTGATAACTAATTTCCGGAACACAACAAAATTAACATTGTTATTATGGCGACAGAGTTTGGTAAGACGCTGGCAGCTAACCATACAAGCTTAGAAACCCTATCACCAACTGAAAAGCGATCCTCTCTTTTACAGATAGTAAATATATGGATTAACTAGTAGCTTTCCGAGTTCCCATGAATATCGGGATAAAAAGTAGCCTATGTCTTTCCTCAGGCTTAGACTATCTGTGTACCAAATTACAATTAAATCGGTTCAGTTTTGACGTCCGAGCGAGACTAACAGACAGACAGACAGATAGACAGAGCTACTTTCGCATTTATAATATTAGTATAGAAGTATGGATTTTTATTACCAAACACTAATGAGTTGCCATCAACAAATTGCCATCGTGCCAACATCCAAGGGATGTTCGCTCTGTTACCTCCACTGAATAAAATAATTTTACATCTCTCATGTTCGGTAAGTAGGTCCTTAATACCCCCAGATGCGGGTTGTAAGTGATCAATTACCGCCCTAGGTTAATAATGTAGCTAGAAACGCCCTAGGGCGGTAAGTAATTAAAAAAATACTCTTTCAAAAAGTTCGCGTACATCTAACCATCTTACTGGCACTAGACATCATGCATTCAGCCCAATGACAAAAGAGGTCGCTTCGCTATTTTCATCAATTTTGAATATCGAACGGCGAAGCTAAATTTAGTTCTTGAAAATAAATTTATTTATTCTTGTAATGCCTTTTTTTCCACTTACCTCACAATCGAGATGTAAAGCAGAGTAGTTAGCTCGGGTGTAAGCATCAATTGCACCCTCGAACTATAAGCGCCCTCGCTGCGCTCGTGCGCATAAATATCTCGGGCTGCAATTGATGCCTTACAGCCCTTGGCTACTAATCTACTACTACAACGAGTACTTACATGTAACAATTACGTGCAAAATTGTTTCAGGGATGTTGCCAAACATTCACCGGGAGATGTCCTATTGTTTGAAGTACCTGTTGCCTGGCTACGTCCCATCCCTATTACCATCATAACAGTGGAGTTTTCAATGTCTTTGTGCGAGGTATGATTTATCGTACCTCGTTATTATTGTGTCTGATAGTGTTTCGCTGTAATAAATGTGTATAAAATATATGCGTAGGTGTAAGTTTTCCACGTTTTTCCAGATGTAACTGATTTGTTTTGGGATAAATTGCCGTTTTCCAGGAAACCGGCCGGGAAAACATCAGCACTTGTGCAAAAGGTCGCTGGGTTCCGTAGCGCTGAGCTAAAAATTATCTGAGGGAATTAAGAATATCATGAGAAATGGGGGTGCTAACACATCTAATACCTACTTATAAAAGTGAAATTCCACTCACTGATTAACAGGGTTCGCAAAATTTGGGTTATTACTCGTCATTATGTAGATATGACTCCAAAATTAATCAAAAAGTTGATTATTTAATACATATCTTACTTGAAATTTAATTTTGTAACACGGCAACTATTACAACATTAGACATTCGTGCCTGCAGTAGTTCCGAACGCCGCCAAGAGATGGCGCCACCAGTACGCTGCAGCGCGCTAACGTTTATCACCGAAGATTTACATAAGTGCGCACTTAAGATGCTTAACAAGCGATTGTTTCTGCTTTAGTCCATCCTCTAAGTAGTCAGACGGCACCTAATTTGCTCCCTCGCTCGTGAGACATTCCGGGTCCGGCTCACAATTGTGTTTATTGATATTCCAATACACAATAAAGAAGAATACTCGTCTACTTATTCAGCGGAGACGCGCTGTCGAAGTCCCAACTGACACCGAGCCCCTTACAATTTTTATTTTTATCTAATGAATACACAGGTTTGTGTTGTGATCATGTTATGTATATTATTATGGATGTTGTGACGTAGATTTATTGAGAAAAAATTATAATTTTCGATTAATTTTGTATCCACATTAGCACGCCAAATTTTGCGATCCTTGCCGATTAATCACGAAATCTCAGAAACTATATATAACACCTAAAAACTCGAAAGGCAAATAGGATTTTACGAAACTCCGCCCCTAAGGGGGTAAAACTGAGATAACTCTTACGAAGCTGTGGCGAGTCGATAGCTATCATAATATAAATAAAGAAAGAGGTTTTAAACAATTATACTGTTTTATAAGCAATACTATACGGTTTTCACGAGCGATATTCACAATAAACTTATACATGTACAGTTCGTTGTGTATTAATTGTAGAAGCTATTTATTTAAACGGTTTGAGTCAAAACATTTAATTCAGAAGACATTTAAGACAGATTAATACTGAGTTTGTCAACGACATGTTTCTTTTTCTAATGTTTCAAAACAGCTTATTTGTTTGTTGATTTTTACGTTTTTTGAGGAGGAATTACCAACGTACCTACCGCTGGTTGGGTAGGCATGTATGTGACTCACGTAATGATTCACCACCTACTAAAATTCCCCCAAAATAATAATTCTTAAATGCTGTTATGACCTAGATATTTTTGGCCAAAATAGTTCATGTCCTTAGCTGTTATACTCTAGTCATAACAATATCGCTAAACACAAAAATTCAAATATTTATTCAGTTTCTCCTCTTACTAGGGTCGTATTGAATAAGACAGTTACTATAGATGTTTGTGCTTTGAGGGAATTTGTAATTTTGTTCATTCTCGAATGAAAATTTACATCTTTACGGCTTATTTATTTAAATTAAGTACACAAACACAGTAACTACTCCAAAAACTAAAAGGCATGCTTGACTATCATTATTTATTTAAATGATAGTCAAGCATGCCTTCCTCGATATGAAAGATTTTTTCAAATTGGAACAGTAGCCTCAATTGGTGGAATTCAAAATTTACTCCTACTCTATTATAAGAAGCAAAGTTCATAGCGGCGTAATTTGTCCTTTTTTTCTGGGTGACGTTATTTAAATTTTTTGACATTCACCCGCATGGCACCCGTTCCCATGGGAATATCGGGATAAGGGGTAGCCTTTGTCCTTTTTCAGGCTCTAGACTATCTGTGTACCAAATTTCGGTTAAATTGGTTCAGTAGTTTTGATGTGAAAGCAAGACAGACAGAGTTACTTTCGCATTCGTATAGATGTTACACGCATTTACGTCTATTTTTGTTTAAAATTGAAGCTAAGTTTTGACGAGAGATTATCGCAGACAATCATATATCTGTGTCCTATGTATAAGGGCCAAACCAACAATTTGGTGTTTTTTAGGATATTTATGGTAAATGTATCCTAGTACTACAATTAAATTTGTGCACACTGAGAATCTCCTTTTAAGTAAGGTTTAAGTCGATTAAAAACAAAAAAAGTTCTATTCGTCTGAATTTAAAAAAATAGACAAAAATCATGAAAATAGATTAGATTATAATTATAACCTACAGTTTTTATTAGCAACCACAAACTATTGTGTACATTGACAAGAAAATTTGAACCTTATGAGGTAAACATAAACTTATTAAGTATATAGCATTTACTTGTTCGTAAATTGAGTCGAGACTCGAGACTCGCTAATAGGGCGGACTACAATATAAGCTTTAAATTTATATTGTTTTGCCAATTCTACTCGGTAATGTGTATTTAAGAGTCCCGAGAGGTCAAATTAAGCTGGACATTAAAGTAATGGACTCTATATACCAAGTTAATTAGAGCTCTCCTTATGAGGTAGCTTTCCATTCTAACCACGAGTAGTGACCAAAAGTTTCAACTTTATTTACTGATATTATTTCAGTTGTGAGTTTTCTTTTAATGGATATTTATATTTATCTGATTTGATGCAAACAAAAAAAAATTTTTTTTTTTATTGTTGGCGACCGACATCTTTTTAACCTTTTGAACCTGAACTCTAGAATCCAAGTACCTATGTCATATGTTATACCCATAAGCAAAACATTTGTAAAGGTGAATCCATAAGTCGCTGCCCAAAACGTTTTAATAACACCCATACTAGCTATAGACCCCTTTTTCAATACTACTTATTTTTGGAGGAAAATACTTCAGGTATACTCGTACACAAAACCCCATTTAATGCTTCAAAACACCGATTTCTGTTCTGTTTATAGTAAACCGTGCTTTGTTTGGACATGGACTGCTTTTGCGGTGCTTTTGCCTAGTCTCTGACTAACCCTTGGGAGATAATAGTCGTGATTATAATTTATGCGTTTGTATGTAAAATCAGAATCCAGCTATTTTGCTAAATGTACTATTAGGTCCTGTTTAAGTTTCTCATTATTTGCATGAGTGCTTTTTCCAGGAGCTGGTATTAAATCGAACACTAGACGAGCAATAAAAGTCTGTAAATCCACAATCAGAAAACAAAATCTTTAAAAATTGTGAACGGGTATAAATGCGAACCTTAGTTCTTAAATAAAGCCATGGAAACCTCTAACTTGAACTAAAAGTCTTGAAAAGTCGGAGTTTGAAAGTAGGACGATTACTGTTCAAACCACTTCGATTTATTTACTAACTCGCTTGGTTTAAATGAGCACCATCAAACGGAAGCTGTGAACATCGACGATTCTGAACTGTATAGCGATATTGGGTCAATAAATCTTTAGTGGGATTTTCCCTCTCAGTGTCAGACTGTATTAAAGGAGCAAGTTTTGAGGAATTTCTATGACTTCTTTGAAATTGAGAGAAAGTTTCAATAGCAGCGTACTCTGCTTATATTAGAGGTATATCCCCGGTTTTTGTAAAAACTTTTACTAACATAGTAAAATTGTGTTCTATGAATTTGTATTTCTATTATTCAAAGGCGATAGATTTCTTACTTTAGGTACTGATAGAACTTAAGTTCATTAATGAAATATTTGGTTAAGTCATTTTGAAACAACACCGTGGACGTCCGATAAGCCTGAAATGGCACTAAGCTGTCATTGATAACATCAGTCAAATTTGTAGCACTGGAAAATTCCTTCATCAGGATAGGAGGACATAACAATTAGATATTAGGTTGTTTTTTTATATTTTTCCATATTAAAAGCGGAAATATTAAGCAGATTAAAAAAAAGTCTACTCTCACGAGGCAATATTGAATAGTCGTATGGTAGCGGCTCGTTAAAAGAATACTACCAACCCATCTCTTCCCTTGGGTGTTGTAAAATGCGACAAATGGACTTAGAATTGCACAACCATCCAATAGCTTATAGCGGCGACAGTCACTGCTGGTTAAGCACGGTGCTTTTGCCTAGTCTCTGACTAACCTTTAGGGGATAATAGTAGTGATTATATATACGTTAACATGAATTTATTCGTTTATAATCTAGAATAAAAGCTATTGGCTCAAAATATCCCACAACCCAAACTTATCGCCTCTGTATTGGGTAAGTGACGTCGAAATTTCCAGAGAAGCCTTTTCATGAGAAAGATAAGATTCTGGCAATTTATCTGCAAACAAAAGCGACCTTGAAAGGGAAGGGAATGATATCTTATTTCGTGGAGAAAACAAGGCTTTATTATTTATATTAATAGGATTGCAATTGCGTATTACACTCAAGGCCATCTATCTCGTTCTCTCTGTGTTCATCATGAACACTTTATCCTTGTACACAACGTCTGGTTTTGTCACCGAGTATATTTATTGCCTTAAGAAGGTTGTCTTCGTATCTCTCAGAATATGGTCACTTCATTTTGCACTCAGTCTCTTAAATTTTCATGCCGTTGTAGTAATTATAAGTGGCCAGTTGAAATCTATTGAAATCTTATTAAGGTCAATCTAGCATATGGTGGAATTATTTTAGACAAACTATTATTTGAACATTTTGATAGAAGCAAGCATGTTGATACCACTCTTAAATTATTATAACAAGATGTTCTTCGAGTCGTACAACAAGATCTACAAGTCGAGTAAACAGTGAATAAAATTTAAATAAAAGCAGCTTATGAACAAGATTAAAATAAATGATTATTTTAACACTTTTAATCATTCGCTCAATCTTATACTTTCGCGTTGCATTGTATATAAAGGTTGCACTAACAGGACTACACGTGACGTACATTATGTATTATATAGATACTGCATACTGCCCGACGTTTCGGCTGGGTTACACCAACCGTGGTCACGAGCTGACTTCTACAAGTAATTAATTCTTTATTTCTAATAACATAAATCTACCCAAAGCTACAATGCAATTCAACAAAAAATATCTCCCTCGAGTGACGACAAATTACCTACTTTTAGGGCGTTAGCCATCAATTACCGGGATAAGGAAGGTCATTAATAGGAGTTAGTGACTGTCCCTTCTGGAGATTGGGTGTATGTTTTAAATCACATGGATGGCGATGTTTTTCACCCTAAATGCACAACTGCGTGGCGTGTATGACTTTTACTGCAATTTGTGCGAACATAACACATTATCACGTCTCTTTCCCTCAAGGGGTAGGCAGAGATGTTAAACACCCACACAAACAAAAACAACCACTTCTTAGAAATACGAAGTTGTTGTTTTATGTTTAATTAGTTCATGGTCAAGTTTACCGTTGTTTTTCGACTATTTCTTTGGACACTGTCTTTTATGAAACAACATGAGAAAACATATAGCAGAGGTTAACTCCCATATTTCGTCAGATATATTAAGTCCCATGTAACAGGTGCCATGCACTGGGCAAAAAGGCAAGCGATTTACAACGAATTGTACAAAAGTTTTGTGGTGGTGGTGGTGGTACATGTTGATAAAAGAACCTCTTTAGAAGTTTTTAAATTGTTTGACATTGATTTATGTAAAAAGTTACGAGTTTGCAAATATAGTCTTCCTCATGGAGAAACACTTGAGGAGTATATGTCGAAGCACCACCACGCTGGCCCGATGCGGGTTGGTGGGTAGAAACAAGATTCCGCTTCGGTTCTCCGACGGCGAGTTGATCATTGGACAGTTCGCCGACAGGACGATTCACTTAGTTTCGTTTGCCCGACAGACTCTTTCATCTTTGGACATTTCGCCGACAGAACTTTTCATCTATGTCACTTTCGACGACAGGCCCTTTTAGCTACAGAATAACTTACCGACCACGACGATAAACTCATGTTTTTTTAACTACAGACCTTTTAATCAACGGAGAATTAACGTTAATTTTTCGTAATTACGACCGGAACCAACGGCTTAACGAGCCTTCCGAAGCACGAAGGAGCGCGAGACCACAAAGTTTTGGTCACCCATTCATGGCCTGACCATACCGAGCTCCTCAATTAATAAGTAATTGCTAAATTCTAAAGAAAAAACGTCCTTGGCCGTTTAAAATGCGGTTAACCTTCCAAAGGAGACATACAAAACCCTTTCCAATTGTGTACAGCCAAAATTAACCGACCTACTAAACACAAAGGCCTGAATACAGCTGTTAGAGTCGAGGTAATTAAAGTTAAAAAATTAACATCGTTTTGTCTAATGGAAGTTACTGAGCACTTGTGGAAATTGGGAACTACGCCCTTTGAGGGCCACTAGTCACATAGAATAGGGTGACACACGGGCTTTGCGGCTTTCAAACAATTAACATCAACAATTTTTTTTCAGCTTTTTTTTATGAAAAAAATTGAGTGCGTTTGACCATAATCTCGCCTGATGGAAAGCGCCGAAGTGGTCTAAGGTGGAACACGCAAACTCAAAAAATGCCTATTCACGCTTGCATTGAAAGTCCCCACATCGAATCTGGACGGAAACAGACCCAGGAAGGTTATTCTACTCTTTTGCGGTGCGCATCAGAAATGTTGAGTCTGCAACTCAACATCCGTTTGATGTGTTAAATAGAGATGAGTTTGACTAATATACTTGAACAATACACGAGAATTTTCATAGGAAACCATGTGCGCGGTTCTCAAGGCGATAATTGGTTCCTCAGTCTGAATCTGCATGAGAGTTAATGTTAATAAACTCAGGGTTGTAATAAACCGACCATCCAGTCTTTAGGTAGAGATTTGAGTAGATAGTATGAGTAAAACTATCTTCACGAACACTTCTTTTATCTACTTTCCGTAGTACAGTCGAGTACAAATAGATGTTTACACATTTTAGAGGTGACAATGTCTATTTCCTTCTAATTAGTCACTTACTGTCAAATAAGAGGTTTCATATTTTTTTGAAAGTCACGCCTGTCTCGCTCTAATTCACCGCATTAAAAAGTGATCGGAATAGAGATTCCGCGATTCGTTTAGTTTCCGACAGTTTAGAATAGTGACGCAGAACCACGATGTAAGCCACATTCGATCCAAAATTTCGCTTCGTAAACTAAATATTATCGTTATGTATGAAGCCCTAACTCCAATCTTGGATTAACTTACCAAATAACTACAAGGCGAGGTTTAAAACTTTACATAATAAATAAATAAACGCATAACATTTTATAACCATTCAGCGGGAAGCTGTAACGAGTATATGTGAGTGTAAGAATATTGTTATTACTACAAAATAAAAACTCAGCTGGAAGGGAGCCAGGGGCCGTCCGAATTACCTCGCTGAGCAGTGACGCCATTTTGAATTTCGTGAATGAAATTATTTAAGCAAACATTGCACTTTTATGTGAATTGCTTACGTTTTGTATATTATGAGATACATTTGATATTGCTTCCAGTTGTTAAGTAAAACTTAAAAAGGGGGTCGTGGTAGGGATGTTCTAGTAAAAATCATAATAAAATCTTGTCTACTACTTGCAACTGCTACAGGAATCGCAGTGTACGTTGCCAATCTGTGACATTAAAAGTCACAGTGCCCGGTGGCGGAGTCGTTAGTACGCTTTGGCTTTCGATATCGAAAACAAAGCTACCTTTGCCATGGTCAGGAGTTGGATGGGTGACCAAAACTTTGTGATCAAGAACTCCTCCGTGCTTCAGACGGCACGTTAAGCTGTTAGCTTGCTGTGCATTCTGGTGACTCCACACTCCACCGCAACATTCGCATCTCTGCTGAGTGCAGTTTTGTTTCGTCCATCGCTATCAAATCGATGCGATTATAAATTATGCCTTCTGAAAATTGAAGACATAGTGGAAAAAAACAATAAATTGTTTTTTCCTCAGCCTATATACGTCCCACTGCTGGGCACAAGCCTTCCTCATGGAGAAACATGAGGAGTAGGGGCCGTAACACCACCACGCTGGCCTAATGCGAGTTGGTGGGTGGAAGCAGTCACAATAGCGACCAGGACCAACGACTTAACGTGCCTTCCGAAGCACGGAAGAGATCCAGATCACAAAGTTTTGGTCACGCATCCACGGCCTCACCATAGCGAAGGTAGGTAAGTAGGTGGTAGGTATAAATTGTCTTATGAGCACCTTATGGTTTACCAAACAATGAAGCAGTATAACTCGCGGGAGTGATTAAATTGCCGCTGAACTTGAACCGTAACTCGAGATTGCCTGTACCTACTTTTTTGTTCACAACTTCACCAACTAAAGCTTTTGAAAGGAAAACATTTGTATTTAAGCCTTCTCGCTAAAATACCTTTATTTAATGCTTGTTTAAACTCTTTTCCTTACTACCTTTTAGTATTTATTCGGCTAGTAAACCTCTTTGATGTTTCTGTTTATTTTTAGCAGAATGCAGGGTCTGCGGTGTTCTCCAGGGCTAGACCAGTACTGGATTGTGGGAAATATGTTTTCAAAAGATATCGAGATCACAAACTTTTGGTCACCCGTCCAAGGTCCAAACATAACGAAATAAGTATTGTTTTTAATATCGTCAAGCATCAGACAAGAATGGAAATGTAATGGGATTTGAAGTTGGAAACTTTCAAACAGTTATTAATCGGATAGCCTGAACTAGTATCAAATCACGGATATTTCGTTTCCAAACCAAAATTTCATCAGCCTGGAAAGATAGAACCACTAAATTGAATCCCTGCAGTCCGAACTAAAGATACTGTATTAAATTATATACTTATTTGTTTTATAAGAGTGTAACACGTAACTTCTCATGCCACCACAGCGATAAAACGACTAAATTAAAAAAAAGAACAAAAATTAAACAATAAAATTCTTTGTCGCATAACTCATTTTAGGTTTTCCCTTGTTTTCAAGATTCTTATTTTTATAAGGCGTGTGCAAAGCAAATTAAAAAATGTACATCAAGAAGGTTCCGCCCCCACATTTCCAAGCGATATTTACAATAAACTGTAGATAAGTTTTATTCAAACTCAGTGGTAAATGTTGATAAATTAAGTTCTTTAGAATATTTAAATTGTTTGACATTGATTTTGTAAAAAGTTAAGAGTTGTCAAATATATTGAAATGCAGTTTTCCGACCGTGCGAGGCCGTTCCAACTCGGCTACCACCTCTTTTTGACCATACCATACCATGATAAATTCAGGTTATAAATAAACAAAATAAAATATCTATAAAGTAAATATAATGTTTGGTAATGTTTTGAATTCACAAACTTTGTGCAAACGATGTTCTAAATTCAAAATTACTTTTCGCCTCAAGACGTTACGTTACTTAACGGCTTTAGCACTCAGATATCGAAGAGGAAAAATACTCTTTACGAGATGGAATAGTTATTTATTATACAAGAGTGGAAAGTTCCTTTTTAACCGCGTGCTCGATTTGGATGACCGAGCAAGCGAAGGATTCTTAAGTTGAATCACGAGCGCAGCGAGTGATTCTAAATTAGAATCCTGAGCGTCAGCGAGGGAAACAAACGAGCACAAGGTGAAAAATCTTTCCACTCGAGTGCAATACGTAACTTTTCATCCCACCTCAGCGAGGAAATGACAAAATGAAAAAGAAAACAATTTATAATGACAAAATATTTTTTCACAATTTAAAAAGTTCTAATCATAAATTTGGCACCATAGAGGTTACATTAAATAGGTTTAATGACGTTTTGAATTTACAATTATATTGAGTACTCATTATATGTGATGTTCTAAATTCAAATCTACTTTGCCGCTCAAGCGAATAAAATAGAATTTTCCAGCCAGATTTCGAAGCGCAAAATTACACTTTCCGAGGTGGTGGGATGAAAAAAATATTACAACTTAAATAAAATAAACTTTTACTCCACAAACGTAGTGTCATCTATAAATACCAACTTAAGCCACGCAGCCTCCACATGACAGGCGCATTAAGTTACTCTGTACTTTATCTTTCTCACGAAGACACCACCACCCACAAAGGACTTGGTAGAAGTAATTTTCGGAATTAATTGCTCATAAAATGTTTAATTAACTTGCTTCTGACAACTCAGTACAATGTCCAAATGTTGTTTTCTATACTTTAGTAATGTGATAGCAGCGGTCATACAAAAAACACAGTTAAGTTAGATAGATAGATAGATTAACACTTTATTGCACAAAAACAAAGTACATAAAAGTAAATATAAACCTCTGTGTGTTGTACAATTGCGGCCTTAAGTTAGTGCAGGCAATAGCTTCGGACTGTTCAATGTTCATTATTCTAAGTTGTCGGTTCACGGATTCGATTCGGAAAGTCTCGTCCCGTCTGGCTCTGATTCGCCGCAATAAAAAGTGATAGAACACAGTTTAGAAAAAGGAGGATGAAATATTAAAATACCTTTTTAGATTTACATCCTTAACAGGGTGGAATAAAGCAAAAGTGATTGAGGAATACATCTTTATCAGTATCTATGATCATAAAAAAGGTAATTAAATATAATCAACTATTTGTCATCTTAACCACAGTTATGCTTAATGAATTACTCGAAGAAGAAGGAAGACCTCGTAATACTAGTTAACATCATAAATAACAACATTTTTGTACGACTTTTAACAATTTGTCACATTTAACTTTTATACACAAATAAATATCAATTTCTGAATGTCCTTAGCTCTGTGGGCAAAGCGCGCGCGAGCGTCGCGCGTGTCGCCTTTTCGTATGGACGGAACATTGACTTACTAATGTTACGATAGTACATTATCACATAATGCTGGCAGAGATATTTTGACAGCTCGCATTTCTGTTGTCGTATTTGGCTAGCTGTCACGTGACATATGTCGAAGACAATTTGTCTTTAATTTTCGTGTTTTTTATTCTACACGTAGGTTGGATGGAATTAGAACCATACAGCCAGCCAGTTCCATAGTCGTTTATTTTTTTAAAAATCTACCGCGATCTGCCGTACTTGAGGATATCAACATCGTTATATTTTAGTTCTAAATAAACGTTATTTTTGGCCAGTACTGGAAATCGACAATCTTATAAAACAATGTCCACTAGAAAACTAAGCAGTTGTTATCTATTGCATAGAGGTGTAACGATCAATATATTTCTTTTTTATTTGAAGAGCAATATTCACTTTCATTCTAAATCTGTTTTCATTTCAACTTCAGCCTTTTCAATTTAATTAAACTTTTCAGTTGTACTTATAGTTTTGTATTACATCCAATATTATACTATTTATATTCGTAACAAAGCCCGTTTGGAAATTTCTTGGAAGATTAAGTCGTTAGATTCTTGGTAGGATTTGGTGCTTATTTAACTTATTTGGTAACAATATAACTTTTATTAAAATGGGTACGAGTATATTTTACTTGTGTTCAATTATTATAATTTGATGATTTCTTCAATTATTCTTTTTTGTTCTTTTTTGGATTCAATATGGTTTTGTAGCTTTTTCTTGTCTTCTATTATCAACGTCGTTTTTTATTAAATTAACTGTCCAAGTCAACTTTTGAACACCAACGTCAACTGTATAATCAACAATACTTGTATATATAACACGTCTTCATCCCTTAGGAGTTAGCAGTGGTGTTACTCTGAGAATTAAATATAGGTGTCAGGCGCGTGTATATTTACATTATTATCAAACTCAGTGACTGGAATAAAACATACTATATCAATAACATACAATATCTTAGACAAGACATTGCCTATAATAATGATCATATCTATTTTTATAACTCGTTTGTATGTAGAGTTACCGTTTGTATGTAGAGTTACCATTCGTATTGTAAATAGCGAACACACATGAATCGCGCTATTGTGATTTCTGGCAGGCGATATATATACTTTAAGGTTCATTTTTAAATATACACATTTGTCACCCAATTTGGCCTTTTATTTTATAAATATAAATTAGCCCAATAAAGTTCTTGGGTAGTTCATGGCTTATTAACTATAATTATACTTGAAACCAAATAACTAACGCCATACAAAAAACTACAAAAGGTAAATCAATCGAAATTTCGAGTCAAAGAGAACAAAGTAAGTTCGAGAACAAAGAGTTTTAAACCAATATTTCGACAGTACGAGTATTAAGTGCCACCACGAAGTCATCCACATAAAAGCCATTTCCTAATAATAACTTTTTTCACCATAAAAAGATAACAGTTTTTCTTCACCATGATTCAATCAAAACTAACACTTCTCTTAAGTGTGTCGGGACTCGGAGGTCGTAAAATCGAATAAGGATTAAAGGGAGGTATTGGGCTCTTGGGAGTAACTTGATATATGAAAGCTGAGTAGGGATCCGTCATATGAAACGTGAACAGTATACGCTGAAGAATTTGCGTCTTTATTTCCTTGGAATAAAAGTCATTTACCATTAAAAGTGTACAGTGTGTCATGTTGTACAGGTTGGCATAAGATCCCCTAAGAAATTGCATATGCAACTAGGATCACCATGCATCGGCTTAACGTCCTTCCCAAAGCACAGAGAAACTAAAAACAAAAATAGTTACCGAGCCGACAGACCATGACGAAAGATGCTTTGTTTCCAATGTCGCAGCTATAGCGTACCATTTGCCACCCACCGGCTTCTAGAGGTTATATATCAGGTGGCGTAGATTTTTTCTGTCACGAATGTTTGTGACATTCACAAACTTTTTCTTTTAGTAATTCTGTTGAAAGGTATTTGAATTCTTGATTTTTAAATTCTTCACTACCACGTGTCCTATTTCATATAAGTGAGTAAACGTGAAGACAATAGGAACCAGGACACAACAGGAATAACCTGCGAAGAACAAGGATCACGAAGTCCAGAAGGCAACTCCGAAAATTTTATTTCAACACAGAACCCAGAGACAATCGTACGATATCTAAAATCTCCAAAAGTCGAAGAATAGTACATTCGTTGTAAAACTTGAAATACATACATACAATCACGATTAAAGCAGTGCAAAAGCAGTCTACTGCCATAATCCACGCTTCATTAAGCAGTGACTGCACATGTGCTCAGCGTGACAAGTGGTTATATTAAAAAAGCAGTGTGAAAACAAATTGGTGCGGAAATAGAAATTTTTGATGAAATAAAAGTCAAAATGAAATTTATCCCTGAATTAAGAATTCAGCATGTGAGTCTGTTTTATACAATGGATTTCAATTTAAAGTTTTACAAATTAAATAATTTATTACAGATAATTATTGAATATTTCCTAACAGAACATATTTAACCTATCTGATAAATAATTGACAGGTCGTAAAAAGTATGATGATGGGGCCGTCTAAGTCGCCGTCATAGATTTTATTGATTCCCGTCCGACTGGTTTTTTTAGTAAAGGGATCAATGAACTTCCTATGAGATGGCAAAAGTGCATAGAAAACAATGATTAATTAAATATATTATATTTAAAAATATTCGTCTTTTTGTTCCTCCCATACAAAACGCCAATTTTATATGTAAGGACCTAATATTAATTGAGGATTACTGGAATTATCAATTTGCTACAATGAGAGTCATTCTCAGCCTATATACGTCCCACTGCTAGGCCTTCCTCAACCAGACCTTCCTCATGAAAAACACGTAATGGGCCGTAACATTATCATACTCGCCCAATGTGGGTTGTTGGGTATAAACAGGTGCAATAGCGACGAGATCAACGGCTTTACGTACCTTACGAAGCGCGTAGGTACGTAAAGCCGTTCGAGACCACAAAGTTTTGGTTACCCATCCAAGGTCAAAGCGTACCGACGGCAATTGCGGTATAAAAAATATAGTAGCCCATCTGGTCATTACATTAGAATTTCACGCTGTTTTTAAAAGAACATCATGGTTCAACACATAAAGGTTTAAGGGAAACATAATCTAGAATTACCCGGAGGTAATAAAGGCATTTATCGTTGCAACCCGTCCTCAAAGGCCTAAATCAAGTCACAGTTACAAAGTAATGGGTCGTTACGACCGCCTGCTATGGTTGTAAACGCAGATCAAGTTGTACTGTGTAAAGGACATACCTGTAATATGGAATGGGAGTTTTATAGAATGAATTCTTATTTAAAGGATTACTAACTAACAAGTGATTTTTTTTAAACATCTATGTACACATGTAAACTATAATTAAGCTTTGAAACTAATCTATACATATCTATACGCGATATACTCGTAATAAAACAGTAGAGGTCGAATGTCTGTACATAGAAAAAAAAATGCTTGAAACCAAGTCAGGGGGATGTAAAAAGGGGGAAAATACCAAAAAATGTTTTTTTTTTCTTTATGTTTGTCTGCCTGCAAGGGTTAATTTCCGAAATAGATTTCAATTAAATTTTACATGGTGATTCGCTTTGGCTTTCGATATCGAAAACAAAGCTACCTTCGCCATGGTCCGCCCTTGGATGGGTGACCAAAACATTATGATTCTAACTCCTCTGTGCTTCGGAAGCCGTTAGTCCAGATCGCTATTTGGCACGTTAAGCCCCTGATGGCAGCAGTGGGACGTGTATATAGGCTGAGGACAGCCAAGAGGCTGGCAGTCACCGCGAACACCGGTGCTCGCAAACAATAGATTCTCGTTCTATTGTTTCTCGTTTAGTGCCCGTTACTAGGTAGTTAATAAGTTATTAGATCTCCACATCTTGTGACTAAAAATAAGCCTTCAATCTTTATTATTAAAGATCTCTTTAGCCTGCCCAGAGATTTCACTTGATCCCCATCATCGAGTATTAAGCAAGCGATATAGTTCGAGTGATGTATAAGAGGGTATTATCACAACATTATGAAACTTATTACAAACGCAGCATCCATTACTAACAACCAACGTAACTTGACCTGGTTACGCTTAACAATTCCGTAACGTTCAACAGCCGAGGGGAGGCCTAGTTATAGTGGTTTCTACGAAAACTGGAGTTATGGGGATTTCCGACAGTAATAGTAAGCATAGATACTTACAGAAGGATGTCTTAGTGTCGAATAAAAATAATGGTTATTTTATCCGACGATCAAAGGGCGGAAGAACAAGATTCCTTGATTGTTTCGGTTTCAAATATTGGGTCCTTACCTATGAAATAATAAGTGTTTTTTCTCTCTCTTCGTATTTTGTCAGTAACTATTAAGATTCAGAGTATTCTTAAAAAATAGTAATCTAGTCTAAAAATAGACTATATTTTTAAGCTCTTTTGATTTGTTTTGATAATTTGTTATAAGTTTAATTGTGTTAAAATTGGACACGGAGACAACTCTTTTTAAGTGCCTCCCGAATACATAATTTTATTTGCATTCACTTAAAAACGATAAATAATTTTTATGAAGTGTGATATAACACATATTACTAAAGCTTGTCTAATGATAGATGCCAAATATTATTATCTTTGGATTTGTCGTTGTGAAGAAAACTGAAAAAACTTTAGTATGGAAAATGCAGAATTTCCCAAAATCTCCCTACGAAACACCAATTTCATAGATAAGGACCTAATAAAACGAATACAATCTTATACGTAAAATAATTGTCAAGTATCAAAGTCAAGGATTTTTCAAATTTAAGAACTAATAAATATAAGAACTTTTCGTAGCAAAAAAGAGGATAGTTATTTTTATAAATGTATCTGTGAATGTCGAGAATGCACAATGTACTTTACAGACCTTTTAGATTTCGTACAAAATTTGGAAATTTTTGAGGTTAGTTCTGTTGAAAGATATATTATGGAAATAATGAAAGAGATCCCTTTAATTAATATCACTGTGTAAAACTTTTATCACATTAGCTATTGTCATTCTATTTATTAGATTTGAAGCTTGGTCGTGTCACGTGGGTGGGTCGCTCATTAAAAGAATACTACCAACCCATCTCTTCCTTGTGGCGTAAAAGGCAACTAGTGGACTTAGAACTGCACAACCATCCAATAGCCTATAGCGGCGATGGGCTCGCCACCTGTCACGCTGAGTACGTGAGCAATCACTGCTTGGTGAAGCGCGGACTATGGCAGTGGACTACCTTTGCTGTGCTTTTGCTAAGTCTCTGTCTAACCCTTAGGAGACAATAGTCGTGATTATATTTTTGTATGTAAGATCGGTCAGTTTAAGTCTGGTGAATAAAGAACAGTTTGTCATGACTATCAGATCAACGTGCCCAGTGCATGGCGCCAGGCTTTCCTTCCGTTACTTTTGGACCAAACATATCAGAAAAATTTTGGTGATAACATATCTGTTTTCTGAGATATGGGATTGATTATGTTTCGTTCATACCGGTCTTTCTTTGAAGAACCATAAAAACCAATATTAGGTTTGTCTAGATCTAAACTGGTGATTAGATGGTGATGGTGATGGTATACGTTAAGGTGATTGTGATATGTTCTTTCTTCTTAAATGTAAAACACACGAGAAGTGTGTACAAATCTTCCAAGGACAAAAAGCCACTTGAATACGTGGTGCAAGTGAACCAGTTGGTAGAAATCAATCACTAGCAACTGTCACAAGTAAACACATGAATGAAACCAAAAATATTACATTTCACCCATTCAAATCTGACCATTGCATATATGGTATTGTTTCCACATACATACATACAATTACGCCTGCAATCCCCGAAGGGGTAAGCAGAGTCCAAGGAGCACTGTGTTCCTTAAGACCACATTTAGCCATACAAAAATTGGGTTTGGTCAGGTGAAAAATCGTGAAAGAGTAGTAACAAGTGGCTAGCTCCAATAAACTAGCAAGCTGGCTAGCTTTGTTTCCAATAAAGGTTAAATCGCACAAACCAAGCTCCTCACAACAATAAATTGGAATATAACAAGACAAACCATACAAGACATAACAAGACAAACATATATCTTAGAAGCCAAAGTTTCCAATACATTAAGCAAACGTTCCTAACATCTTTACTATCAATACATCGCCATTAAATAACAGTGGCCAGTCCATTCTCACCCAGTCTTATTATTTCGCACAACCCAAGAACATAGATCAGATTTTATTAACGCACTTAACGCTATCACAAATCACGAGACTTCGCCAAACATGAAGACGAAAATATTACTCGAAATTCCTTCCTCGGCCGATGCCAAGCCATAACCGTTATTGCGCCAGTTGTAAGGACTCCTTGGGGGGCCTGTATGACATAGAATCGTGAGCGGCAGACATTTTTCAAGATTATCCGACAGCCTTTCATATGGTATCGACGGATGATGTGAGGCAGTAAATAATGAAAATGATGCGTACGGTATTTTGTAGCACAAAGATCGGAAGGTTTTGGAAAGATCTCAGAAGATATTGGGAATATATTTACGACACTATTCAAACTGTATGGTTCTATAAGACCCATTACAAGTCTCTTATGGCTCAAGGTCACTGAAAGGGCAACGGACAGGGCTATGACAAGAGTTTGGTGAGGTGCTCGGTGGAGTAGTGGTTTGGGCTTTGGCTTTCGATCGAAAAGAACGCTACCTCCGCCAGGATCAGGCAGTGGATGTGACCGTTTTTACCCACCAACCCTCGGCCAGCATGGTGGTGTTAAGGCCCACATTCCCCATGTGTTTCTCCATGAGGAAGGCCTGTGCCCAACAGTGGGAAGTACAAGCCTCTTATGGCTCTATGTCACTAAAATGGCAATGGAGAGGGCTGTGTCTGGGGTTTTTCTGCGTGAACTAACGTTAGCGATACATACATACATAAGTTCCTACATATTAAATACTCTCTTCAGAGCTTACTGTACTACTTTTACACGTGTAGCCTGTGGTCCAAATGTACTTGTCGATCCTACAGTGCCCTAAAAGTTCAATTTAAGAAGTTCGGATCCGTAGACAATTTTCGAGAACGAATGGAATGCGTAACGTTTTATAGGCGCTTTTTAATGTCAACTCTAAGAAGTTACGGTTTTAAACGCAACTTAAAGTTTTAGGCTTTTAATTTTATATTCATATGTCACATTATATCTAAGTTATAAAATAAACAATGTCTTATAATTTCATACACAAAAATAAAATCTAATAGAAGTAGTAGTTTTGTGAACGGATGGCGTAGTTTTTCTTTTTCACGAAATATTGTAAAATGTTTACGACATTCATAAACATGCGCTAAGACGCATCTAAACTGAATAAATATTTTTGATTTTGTTTTTACGTGACTATGCGGAAGCGGTGCGCCTCCCTGGTGCGCAGGATGCGCGGCAGTACCAACAATATCCTGTAAATGATCGCTAGTATAGATTGTCCGTACGTGGGTCACTGCTGTGCGACATCCGCCGAGGTGGTGCGGCAGTGACTGCAGACTCAAATAGCATTCATCATTTGAATTGTATTGGGTGAAAAAAAAAAAAAAAAAATTGGTGAAAATGAAATTGGTGAAATGAAATTGGTGTTTTTCTTCTCTCTTAGTATTATGTCTGTAACTTTTAAGTTTCAGAGTATTCTTAAAAATATTTACCTCCTCTAAAAATAGACCATATTTTTGAGCTCTTTTGATGTGTTTTGATAATTTGTTGTAAGTTAAATAATGTTGAAATTGGACACGAAGACAACTCTTTTTAAGTGCCTCCCGAATACATCATTTAATTTACATTCACATAAAAACGATAAATATTTTTTTATGAAGTGTGATATTACACATATTGCTTAAGCTTGTCTTATGATACATGCCAAATATTATTAATTTTGGATTTGTCGTTGTGAAGAAAACTGAAAAAAATTTAGTATGGAAAATGCAGAGTTCCCCAAAATCTCCATACAAAACGCCAATTTCATATGTAAGGACCTAATATTAATGCTACTAACATAGGACGAGTACAAATTGTTACTATCAAAAAATGAGTCTTGTTGCTTTAATAAGTAAATATTATTATTATATAATCGATGTAGCTCAAAAAATCAAGAGATTATGTGGTTGTGGGCTCGGTGACGTAGAAGTTATTACACTTTGGCTTTCGATATCGAAAGTAAAGCTACCTTCGCCATGGTCTTGCCTGATAGGGTGACCAAAACTCTGAAAAGAAAAGGTCTGTGCCCAGCAATGGAGCAAAGCTCGCCCCATTAGAAGAGTCCATATGCGAAGCTAGGGCAGCGCCAAAGAATGCAGGTCTAGCCTCTTCAAGCTTGCTGGCTTATAAGATGCCTTTTCATGCCTCCTTTTGAAGGAGGGTTTTCCAGCATAGGTATTCTGTAGGATATAGGGAGGGTCTCTATGTAATATCTAAGACTTCCAAAAACATCTGCTATTATTTGCTTTATCTCTTATAATCATCATCATGCTAGCGTTCTCCCGGTTGCTCACCTCGCCCTTGGCGAGAGAACCCAGGGTCCGCTTTCTTTCTTAAGCTCCTCCACTTTGCCCGGTCTTCGGCATCCTTGTTGTTGAGGTTGTTGGTACGCATCCCTAACAACATCAAGCCAGCGCTTTTTGTTCCTCCCCCTCTTTTTTTGGCACCAGGCAGAGTCATTCTAAGGCATTTTTCGCCACGTAATTTCCCGGTCTCCGGAGAACGTGGCCTCACCAGCGTAGGCGACTTTATATATTTTTTTTATCTCTATGTAATTTAAATCTAAACAAAATCATATCCATCATCCTTAATATGTTTCTTCTAGTTTAGAACGAAATAGCAATATAAGAACGAAGGAATACGTGAGTTGGCACAAAGCTCTAGACTTTGGCAGTTCAACTTGAGTCAGCAAATTCCTTAATGTACCAGAAAAATCTATATTACTGGGATTGAGGTTTTCGAAGAAGATCGACTTGTCTCATCGAATTACTCTTGTACATTTAGGTACAGCGTAGACAACACACTTTCGCGATTGAATCTGCGGCACACAAAATGTCTGTATAGTCGTGTGCGTTTTTGCATATAGATAAAACTAACTGATACCCGCGACTTCGTCCCTGGTTACTATGGTTTCTTAACTATCCCACGGCAACCCTTTAATTTTCCGGTATGAAAAGTATCTAAAATGTTTACCAGGGACATAAGGATATCACATTGCAAAATTTCATTGAAATCGGTCCAGCTATTTCGGAGATTAGCCCGTACTAACAGACAGTCAGAGAAACAAAAAATAACAAAAAAAAATTTTACATCCCCTGACTTCATTTTAAATTTATTTTTCTATGTACAAACATTCAATCTTAAAATTTTTAGTTAGTTTTATTATATGCATAGATATTAATAGCTATTATGTCCGCCCGCTATTGTGCTTTTATGAAAGAAGAATATTTAAATAAATATTTTTATAGCATACTTTATTAACTAAAGGATAAGTTTCCTAAAGACATTGCCCCCACTAATGGTAATCTCTTGATATCATAATAGCCCATTAACAAGAGGAGCAGCTTGTGCTAATTAAACGCAATATCGAGTCTACGACAAATTAATCTATGTTAATTTCTATCGTTGCGTGGAGTCGTGTGGTAGCGGCTCATTAAAAGAATTCTACCAACCTATCTCTTCCCTTGGGTGTCGTAAAAGGCGACTAATGGACTAATATAGCGGCGACGGGCTCACCACCTGTCACGCAGAGCACATATGCGGTCTGTGAAGCGCGAGCTATGGACTGCTTTTGGGGTATTTTGCCTAGTCTCTGACTAACCCTTATTTATTTATTTATTATAAGTCATCCCATTGATGGGCAAAGGCCTCCCCCCGTTTCCTCCACAGAGCCTTATCTGACTAACCCTTAGGAGATAATAATTCTGATTATATGTATGTGTGTATGTATGTAATTTCTATTTATTGTTAACAGACTCTGTTAGAAAGTTATTGTGCTTCACTAATTTATGTTTGCTGCCAAACTGTGATATTTCATATTGTGATGTAAAGTCACAGACGTTATCTTTATGCCGTAACTCAGCAAATCAGCCATTGCTGTCTCGTAGCAGAAAATAATAAAATAGAAGTATTACGAGTATAAAACCGATTCGAACTAGATTACTCCAAAATTCTCACAATCTTTTGATATCGATTAGGGTTCCCCCATCAGTTTGCATAAAATTATTAAGCATAATATGAATTGGCATAACGGAATCAACACTAAATATACTGACGCATTATTAATTTTGGCATAAATTTTATGCATTAATATTTACACATATATATATATATTTTTTAATAAATAACCTCAGACATTTACTCCTATCAACTAGCCCCATTTAAGCTACTAATGCTGCTTGTGTTACAGACACTAGATGACGGATAAATATATTTAAATAGATAAATACATATAAATATTCTGAATATATATAAACATCAAAGACTGGAGAACAAATGCCTAAAAATTCATCACCTAAACATTTGCCCCCACCGGGGTTCGAACCCAGGACCTCTCGAGATGGCGACGCCTTGAGACCGGCATACAGACCACATGACCACGGAGGTCGTCAAATTAAAAATGGCAACTCCAATTCAAGGCATAATTAACTATTCACATAGATATAATTATCAATAAAATGTATCGATTCGGGCGCATTGCCGGCGGCTGCCGCGGCACGTTCGCTATGCTCGCTCGGCTCGCGCGTTGAGGGCACAGTTCTACTTAATACTCCTCCTCGCTTCGCTCGTCATCGTACCTAATCGACTTAACATTATGCCGTTCACCATTATTTATTAAAAAAAAATTTTTTTAAGTATGTTCGGAGTAAAAACATTAAGGCAAAAAAAGGATCCCATCTATTATACCTCATAATATTAGTCACGTTACGTCACCAGCCCATATACGTCCCAATGCACATGGGGCACATGGGGCATATATAAAGGGAGGACGGAACCCTTGCAGAGTTTCTTGCCTGTATCTTCTCTAGACAAGGCCTCCCGGTAGTGAACAGGCCGAAAAAAAAGTTGTGGTATTGTCAATTTAAGGATACTTATAATTTATTTTGTTTGTTTTGACTTGTCAAAAGTGTATTTGATGATACCAATTTGATTAAATGACTTTGAGTTTGAGTTTGAGTATGGTTCGTAACACCCGCTCGCTGGCCCAATGAAATTCGTGGGTACAAACGGTTGTAATAGTGATTCGTAGGAACTTGATATCACAAAGTTTTGGTCACGCGCCCAATGACTGACCATGGAAAAACTTGCTCAGTGTGCTCAGTTAATATCGGAAGCCAATCCGTATAAATCACACTCCCCATAATACACCAACCTGCTTCTTCGTCCTAAGCCTGTCAAAGTAGAGGAGCTTGGTGGGTTAGTCTTAGTGCTACCTTCGCCATGCCCAGGCCTTGGATGGGTGACCAAAGCTGTAACGAGGCTCTTTATTAAGCACCTGCCCCTTTTTTCATTATTTTTGGTCTCCAATTTTCTTTCCTATCAGAGTCAGCTGGGGCGGTTGTCTCAACGCCTATAAATATAACTTTTGTAACAAAATTATAATATTTATTATTAAACTATAACAATAAATGTTCAAATAACCTAAATACTTTACCAAAGCACTATTGTAAGTAGCCCTTACTTTTTTTATAAATTGTTCCAGTTACTGTTGTACCTTTTAATTTCAGTAAAAAATAAACAGAAACAAGTTGGTCGTCATGTTATACCAACCCCGCCACGTAACAAAGCTTTGTGATCTCGAACTCCTCCCTGTTCTACTCACCAATCGGCATCGGGCCAGCGTGGTGGTGTTACGGCACATACAACTTATGTGTTTCTCCATAAGTAAGACCTGTGCCCAGTAGTGGGACGTATATAGGCTGAGGACATTCAAACTCACAAGCTAATAATATTGGTACCCTCTTATACTGTTTGGAATACTTCCCATTTGGCAACAATCAAATGTTTGCTAGATGTGCTACTAGCGAAACTAGAAGCCCCAAGCCATCGATACTTGCAGTAGCAATAAATATTACTTCGACATTAGGCTTCGCATGCCAGCACTAGCTAAAGTGGTCAGTATACGTGACCACAATTGCTAGCACGGGAGAAAACCTCTCGTTTAAGCCCAAAACAAATACATCGCGGAAGCGCCTAACGCTGCAACGAACAGCAATTTCCGTGGTCTGATCAAATTCTAATACAAACCATACACGACCGGTGAGGATTTCAGACTACTCGAAGATGTTTGTTTTGATTAAACATCGTTTTGACCAAGATGGAATTCCAACTGTTACAATTAAAAACCTGCATCAAAATCGGTTCAGCCAATAGCCAGATAGTCGCGGACTAATATACATTTTATACGGGTGAAACTGGGAACCTTTTTTATAGTCATCTATACACAGAAACCTTCAACCTTCTCCTGGGTGTAAAAAACACCCAGGAGCAGGTTAAAGGTTGTGCTTTGGTGAAAACCGCATTAAAATCGGTTTAGCCAAACGCGAGATATTCGCGAAAAAACATACATACAGGTTAAACTGAGAACCTCCTTTTTTGAAGTCGGTTATTAATAAAATTTAATTCAACTACTTCATAATTGTGTTCAAAATTATTTTCTATATTTTCCGTACCTTATTACAAAGTTTTTTCTTACTTAAACAATACTTTTCGCTTACATATACTCCATGATTCTAATTTGACACCACCGAAGAAAAAATCCGCTCTACTTCAACCGAACCGCTGCAATATTCAAATAATAATAAGTTACTTAAATCCCTAAAATGATTGGATCCAGTAGGCCTATCTGGATTACTCTGATTATCGTAAGAAATCTTTGCCGTTTTAATTAACTTCTCATTCCTTAATTGTCTGGTTATTCGACTGAGGTGTGGCCGTAATTTTGGAGATTGATACGACATCAATCACGACGCGCGTGCCTCTGACGCTAGCACTCGCTAAATTAATGCCTCATCCACCGGGCCTTTTGTTCGACCCACTATCTGGCTCATAATGAAATTATAGCACCCTTCCACTGCCCTATACCGAGCTAATTGTATGCAGATTGGGGTAATCAGAGCACCGTAACATCTACATGGGTTATTGTTGGTGCAAACTTTGTATCCGGATCTCATGGTTGAGATATTTTGATGACATTTGAGGTTTCCAGTACTAATGTAAATCAAACCATTACATAAATCGTTTCAACAGATTAGTAAATAAGAAGATAGTATTTGTAATGTAAAATGTTTCATTGGACGTTGTCCTTTAAGCTGATTTAAAAAAAATATATAATAAGTTAATAATTTATTTACCATCGAATCCAAATGCAGTCCATTTTGATGCAGTATATGCTGAGCTTTTATGTTTCTGTAATGTTGTGTGATTGCTTCTGTTCTGTGTATGTTACTGACAGTTTCTTGAAGTCCACTTCAAACCGAAGAACATGTATGAAGTTAGTAAAGAGAGTAGAGGGATCAAAAGATGTGTGCCAGGATCGTTGCAAGTGGAGATCTGTTATCTCTGCTAACCCCATTGGGGAAAAAGCGTGAGTGTATGTATTTTCTTTAACCAGCTTCCATTAATATATTACTAGCCATTAGCCCATACTAACAAACGCCATTGTACCCTGTCTTGGGCTTGAGGCATCCGGTGTGAACAGCTGGCCCTTTCTACTTAGGGCGAATTCGACGAAATTTCGATTAGCTACACTGTTGTAGTAACACCATAAAATGCTTCAGCTGTAAAATGCGTACTCGGCCAAAAATCGGACGAGTACGCAGGCCTCCGTCATTACAGTGGATTCGACAAATTAAATTTTAAGCATTATTGGTGTCCGTTAACCCGTGTAGCAACACGGAATTTGGTCGAATCCACCCTTAGTAACAATTTTCACTTTATGAATGTACAAACAAAATAGAAGTAAAATAAGCTTTTATGTAACTAAGAAGGTCGCATTCCTCTTCGACCTCGACATCTCTGGATATCACAAATGCAGAAAGCGTTATCTTTGTATAATTTTTTGAGCCATTTTGTGCAAGAAACTCACTTGAAAACTGTTCTGGATCGACTCCAAACGTGTTCGAAGTAATTCCTCCAACTCTTACCATCTTCGCAATGAACTTACCAAGAACTATATCTCTATATTGTATTAGTTTACTTGGAAAGTTCACTCAAACGCATCCGTTTCGAGCATCGGGAATCGAGATCACTACTCGATTTTATGAAAAGTTTTTGTAATAGACCGCATTCGCGAGGAAAATCAGAGAAAGCGGGTTAAAGGCTTTATGTTGAGTTCAAGTTACAAGCAAAAAGGGAAGTAGGTAAATAATTTTGAAAACATCAAGAATGAAAACTATATTCAAATGGAAATATAAAATGTTTTAGTCTTATTTTTTTTTTGCTTCCTACTTTAGCTTGAAAAGTCTACCACGAAAATTTTGTCGCAATTGCGTTTGGCATAAAAACGGTCCGATTATCAAGTGAACTTCGTGAGCTATACTAAAATTAAACAAGTGAAATTTGAAACGGACACAATGATTGCGTGTATAGGATTTTGCTTTTTGGAGTAGCTTCTGTAGCCAGAAAATTGCCGGTAAAGATAAGGAAAATTGGCTCATCATATCCCGCGAATTCTTTTAATTTAAGCCATACACCAGCTTAATTTCTACCGCTACCTGAACAAGTTGGTTACAGGAGTAGTTCAACTTTTAATAGATCAATTATCGCGGCTTTAGCAAAAAACTAATCCGAACTCCGCACATTCGGCAATTTGCGCTGTTTCCGACACCACAAATTTATTGATACTACCTTAATTTCGCTGAAATATTTCGTAACTTTGTAACATGCACTTTCTGTTTTAATCGGAAAATTATTGACATTGAAATCAACGTTGTTGTGCTCCATTTGGAAATTGTAGCAGATGCTGATGCTGTTTCAGCATTTAAGGGTCGATTTCAACGTTATTGCTATTTTTCTCAATAGTGTCCACGTTTTTTATTATACTAGGTACCTCTAATGAATGTATCTATTGATTGATAACCTCCGTGGTCGAGTGGTCTGTTCACCGGTCTCAAGGCGTCGCCATCTCGATAGGTTCTGGGTTCGATCCCCGGTGGGGGCAAATTGTGTGAACAGGTATTTGTTCTCCAGTTTTGGATGTTTATATATGTATATTATATTCTATATATAAATATATTTGTCCGTCATCTGGTATCCATAACACAGGCATTAGTTGTCTAGTATGGGCCAGTTGATAGGTGTGAATGTCTGAAGATATTTATTTATTTATTGGTATTATTTTCATAACATTGTCTAATGATATAGACACTGATAAGGAAAATAGCAATAATGTTGAAATGGACAACGCTTTTGACGGACGTCAAAGGTAATTCATAAAAAATTACCTTTGTAATTTTCCGCCTGACGTTTTATTTCTATTATTTTCTGTCCCGTATTATTTTAATTTTACGGCTGGCTAACGCATTAGAATCGCTCTGAAAAGGTTCTTGAGTGGCAGCCATATGCTGGGAGTTGAAATCTTAGTCAGCCCCACGAGGTAGCATGACGGTCTGGTGAATTTCGCCACTAGTCTCTTGCGGGAGAGGAATATGTTAAGCAGTGTGGATCTCTGGACTTATGATTAAACAAGAAAACAGTGCTCCTAATCCGTACGTGCAATTGCAACACCTAAAAGCACCACAATGTACATCGATTTATGCAATATGAAGTATGCACAGGACTGACCTACGGACGACCTTCGTGGCCCATTGTTTACTGTAAGTTCTGGGTTAGATCCCCAGGGGGGCAAATGTTTGTGTGAAGAATTTAGGCATTTGTTCTCCAGTACTGGATGTTTTTATATGTATTGAATACATTCTGAAAATTTGTAGCTTTTAAATTTATCCGTGTTGTAGCGGGATTAGCGATAAAACAACACAAGTACTCTATCTGAACGCGTGTATTCACTTGATTAAACAGATAATTACACTTTAAATAACAATATTACTAACAGATATTAAATTAAGGTAAAAAAAGGTAATAGTAAGCTGCGCACCGAGCGTCAGAGCGGACCAACTGAACTTATTCTACTCTCTCGCTCGCTCGCCGTCGGGGCAGGCGGAAACCAACAACTACTCCCGATAACGGATCGGGAGGCATCGCGCGCGATTCGAATGCCATATAGTGCGGGAACAAAAATTTGTATCCGCTACATTGTTCTAGTTCTAGTTCTAGTTGTAACACCAGCAGGATTTGTTGTTCAATACGGGCATAGGTGTGAATGTCAGAAGATATTTATTTTATTTATAGTGCAGAATCTCGTTCAAATCAAACCGACCGACCCTTCAAATTGAAACACAGCTGTGCCTACACTATTAATTTGCGACATCTATACTATTATTATACAGAGGTAAAGTTTGTGAGTTTATGACCGATTAGAAAAGTTCTTTCACTGTTGGGAAGCTAAATTAAGATTAGCGTACATATTATTATCATAGAACAGTTGCGATTCTGTTAGAAGTAAAAGCAGTCTTCATACACTCTTCACAAACTATAGAGCAACGTTCCAAAAAACTCTCACGAAATAATACGTTAGAATTTCTGATATGAAAACTAGGGCAGCCATTCTGTAAGACCTTTTTGTAAAACACAATTCATCCGACACAGTTCTATTGGATTTCTAACTTAGTACTTGGATGGAACTGTCTCGTTATGACACTAGCTCTTATAGATTTCGGTTTTAGCTGAGCTTTGGTTTTATAAGCTTTTTCTGTTGCTGTCTTCAAAATCACGGTTTGAGATTATAGAAATATTTTGGAGTAATATTTGAGGAGCTCGGCAATGCGACCGGGACCAACAGCTTAACGTACCTCCCGAAGCACGGACGAGCTCGAGATCACAAATATTTGGTCACCCATCCGCGGCCTGACCATGGCGAAAGCAGCTTTGTTTTCGATCAGAAGTCAAAGCGTACGAACGACTACGCCACCAAGCTAACTTATTCACTTCAAAAATACCTATTCAACCATGTAACAGCAGTTGGGAGGTGGCACCAGGATCTATACAAAGCGTTTAACTTCTATGTATAATAAAGAATTACTTTGGATGGACTAAGAATTGAAACTGGGAGTCGTTGTAACTTTAATTCAGCTCAAAATACCTTTCCAACGATGTAACACACATAGCTATTGGAAGTGGGACCAGTAGTGAGAGCATCGAACTATGACAGTCGCCATATTTGATCGACAAAAGCATCCGTCCTTTTCGCTCCTTGCTCGTAGAGTTATCTGTCAAATTTATCGAATTTTCGACAATTGTCGATCTTAGACGTCAAATTTGGCTTATCGAAAGTTGTATGCTCGTAGCGCTGATTCCATAGAAATATTCATCATCCTATAAAATAAAAAATTTGTCTTACCTTTTTGATTTGGGGCTCCTGGCACAAGCGACACAAGCTTAACAGGAGATCCCAATCATGTTTTTATATTGTATTACTGTAAATGAATAAAGAATTTATTATTATTATTTTTATTACTTTGGTTTTGTGATTTGTATTTCGTAAAACAGACTATCTGGAACGTATCTGTGAATCTCACTGAAATTTTATCGCATACATTCGTCAGTCCCGTGGTTCTTTTATTGGAGTCACAGCAGAGATCGTCCGTGTGTACTTTTAGTGGTTTGATTTTGAAAGGGCTTTGAAAGAAGATTTTATTTTTAATTCCTGGCACACAGCCTGTGTAAATGAAAACTGGATTTAAGGGTGCATGCTTTATAGAATTTCTGTTGATTGCATACGAAATAAGAACAAAGGATTTATGGTCATCCGGAAGGCAGTGTGGTAGAGGCTCATTAAAAGAATACTAGCAACCCATCTCTTCTCTTGGGTGTCGTAAGAGGCGACTAATGGACTTAAAACTGCACAAACATCCAATAGCTTATAACGGCGTCGTGCTCACCACCTGTCACGCTGAGTGCAGTCACTACTTAGTGAAGCGTGGACTATGGCAATGGACTACTTTTGCCTAATCTCTGATTAACCCTTGGGGGATGACAGTCAAGATTAAAACCACGGTCGTGTTTTAATAACCTATATTATGAGACAACTATTTTTAAACTTATGTACAGTTCATTGTGAATATCGCTTGCTTGCATATTGTGCTTGGTGCATGGCAACAGGCTCGCCACCACACGGTGAAATAACATATCTGGCGAAATGTGGGTGTTTAACACCTCTGCCTACCCTTTCGAGGAAAGAGGCGTGATGATTTGTGATGTTATTAAATTTATTTGACTTGTTTTGTCTCAGGATGCATTGCGTGCGTTCTTTCAGACTCATGAGTCTCAAAGATAAATGAAAGTGTTACAAGCACGTCTATTATATAAAAGACATTATTTATAAACTCGTATAGTCATGTCTGACGATCTACAATGGCCAAGTGAATTGTGTGTTGATTTCTGTCGTTGCCGTCTCTGAGTTCAATTGTCTAGTCGATTGTCTTTCGTCTAGAAAAAATACAAGCAAGTTCCAATTGAAAAAATCTAAAGAGTTCATTTAAAAAGAGGAGTTTCTCGCTCCAAGGGTTTCTAATTCCACTTTATTGAAATAAAATCGCTTCATTTCAGTAACGAACCTCGTTCTGAGTTAACTAAAGGAAATTGAAAGCGTGTTTATTGAGTGATTCGTTCGCATTCTAGAATGGATAACCTTGCTTGCTTGCCAAAGAATACCATCGCTGGTCAAGGCGAGTGCATGTGACGTGTCACAAATATTACTAAACTGTTACGCATTCGCGTGACAGACAGCACTGCGCGTTCAATATTTCGCCAAACTGATCCCCGCATGTACAGCCAGCAGCAAAGTTATTGACCATTAAAGTAATTTGTCGTAACAAATGTCGAAGTAAATGTCATTATGTGACACAAAACTAAAATGATGAGATTCTGATGCTGGCTGTACTATTGAGTTCGTTGCAAATGTCGCTTGCTTTGCGTTGTGCCCGGTGCATGGCAACAGGGTCACTAATTCTAATTAGACTTAGTTTTTATTCTAATTTAATTTATTATTGTGCAATAAAGTATATTCTATTCTATTCTATTAGAAATTCATTAACTTCGTCCGTGGTTACTAGTTTTTTAACTATCCCACGGAAACCCTTTGATTTTCCGGAGTAAAAAGTATGTAAGATGTTGACCAGGGATATAAGGTATCGCCATGCAAAATTTCATTTAATCAGCCATTTCGGAGAATAAACCGTACAAAAACATGAAAAAAAAATTGTATTTTTTTCCTATTTTCACTCTTTTTACATCCCCTGACTAGATTTTAAGCATTTTTCTTCTATGATCTCTACGGTTTTATTATATATATATAGATTTTAAATTGAAATATTTTTGAAAATGGGTAACGAGTGCAATATTAAGTTTGGGGTGCATCTATGTCAAGGCACTCTCATGACTGTTAAATCTTCAAATGTCATAATTTGATTGGAAAATTGCTACAATTTGGAATTTTTATTTACTCTGAAATAATTTAAAATTTGTGCATCTTTTTAATAAACTAAATGAAAAAATGTAAACATTTTGAGTATTTTGTATTTAAAAAATTAATTCGCTAAAAAAAATAGATATCGCTATCACTTATTGTTTCGTTTTCCTCCGCCGGACCTGTAAGGATTGATCACCTGTATTTTCATTGATTTTGAAATTGATCAAATCTATATTATAGCATTAAACGAAACCTGCTCATCTAATTGATCTCGTTGCAGTACCTGGAAATAAAAAGAAATTCATAATTAGTAAATCCTTTTTATACTTCAAGTGAAGTGAATGTTTTGTGTCCCTAAGCACGAAGGAAGGACCATCGGGAAAGTAGCTTTGTTTTCAAAATCGAAACCCAAATTGTACAAGCCACTACGCCACCGAGGTCAGTTTATATATTATACGAACTATTCTAGAATACCTCAGTAATAAGGATACATTCGAGAAATAGCCGCTTATTACATATATCGGAGTGTAATCGGCTTATTTCCAATGTATATTTGTAGAGCCTATCAATCTCATTGGTCTAATTCGGAACAGGAGATATCTTTTCCAATGCTGAAGAACATCTTCGAAGTAAATTTATTGTTATTGTTAGTAATATTACAATCATCATTACTCAGGCTTACTTTCTAAGATATTATCTGGGACTGAATAAGTTGAATTGTTTTTTTAACATCCCTACTAAGCTGACCATCATGGCGTCATCATTTATAAATGAATAAATATCTTCAAACATCACCCATCAACTAACCCCATTTTAAGCAACTAACTCTGCTTGTGTAACGGACACTAGATGACGGATGAATATATTGAATAAATAAATACATATAAATATCCTGAATATATATAAATGTATACAAACATCCAAGACTGGATAACACATGCCTGAAAATTCATCACAAAACATTAGCATGAAATATATTAAAAAAAAACATATAGCGGTATATAGTATAGTCATATAAATGCGGATTCTCATATTTTTCTCCGTGTTCTCCAGTACTTTACTGAGATTTTAAATTTGTTTTATCTTTAAATTGTGGCTCTAAGCAGTTTCACCCGCGTGGTTCCTGTTCCCGTGGGAATATTGAGATCAAATATAGCCTGTGTCACTCGGGGATACTGTTTCCAACAGCGAAAACAATTTTCATTTCGGTAGTTTCAGAGCCTATTCAATACAAACAATCAAATCTTTCCTCTTTATTTATAATATTACAATATATATAAATAAAACCTGTTAAAACCTCTTTTAACCACCTCTCTGGTCTAGTGGTTGATACCACCGGGTGTTGATTGGGAGGTCCAGGGTTCGATTCCCCACGGGGGCAGGAGTTTTTCTGCTTGATTTGGTAGGTGGTAGGGCTTTTAAGCCCGCCTGGCTAGCTACCACCGTCTTACCAAAATCTGTCGCCATTATAACAATGTTTAAAGCATTGTTGTGTCCGGCAATAAGAGGTAAGATAGCCTCGATTGTTGAATACAGGTAAATCTCGCATTCACCTTCGGCCTTATCGTCATTTACCATCAGGTGAGCAGAAGACCAAGAGCTTGCACGTCATAAGAAAAAAACAAAATAACCAATTAAAAGATTCTTTAATTTCCTAGACAAAATCTTTGTGTGAACGTCTTCCTATCTCTTCATTTCTACAGGCATGACTTTTCGAAATACGCTCTACAGTACCAGTCAATTCAATTATTCAGGTCCTACGATTTATTCGAAATATATTCCAATAACGAACGATAAATCGCCAAGCCGACAACTAGGGACACTTAATAACTGAGTATCCTCCAAACTATTTATCTCTTCAATACTCATGACACCTCCATAAGTTAAGCTCCGGATTTATAATGGTTGACAAAGCAAATAAATATTGTATTTTTGTCGGAGATTTGTCGGACTTTGATTGGCATGTAAAAATAATAGAATGATATATAAAAAAATAGAATGTAAAAATAATAGAATGATGTATAAAACTGTTCAAACCGTTAAATATTGCCAACCTTAATGAGTTAGACATATAATACAAAATGGTTTAGTAAATTTGAATGATTTTGAGTTTTTATGAGCTGTTGAGTGTACATTTCGTAGTCAAAACTATAAAAAATGGACTGAAAAGAGAATGAAATACCATTTATGATGAGATAATTTTTTACCATGGAATTTATATTGAATAATATTTTGATTCAATTGCTTTATATTTTGCTTTTTTTTGATATTATATATAAATTCTAAATAATTTTGTGTATTTATCAATTAAATATATTTGTCCGTCATCTAGTATCCGTAACACAAGCAGCATTTAGTTGCTTAAAATGGGACTAGTTGATAGGTGTGAATGTCTGAGGATATTTATTTATTTATTTCATCTTTGACCTATGCATTTTGGAACCGCACAACAATATTATCCAACAACAATAATTTCCCCTCGTAGAGGTAGCTGAAATGAGATGACGAGACAATTTCCTATAGTGTCTACAAACGTCACAGACGATGAGTTATATTAATCAACAGAAGATTTATATAATATAGGTATATCCATTTCAAGGTTTTTATCGAAAAATGTAACATTACCCTAAAAGCCATATCGAGGCAAGTATTCCGCTTTGTCAAACCTACGAAACGAAATACATCATATAAAATATATATGTTTATCTGTGTTTCAAACAATCGAGAAGGAAACAAGGGGTTCGAGATCATTACCAAGTTCATCCACCCATCATAAAACTGCTTTGTCGTCGAGATCAAAACAAAAACTCGGAAATCATAACGCTCCTAGATTTTTTTCAATGGAACTCTGGGACAATTTATGAAGTGCTCGTTTTTGGAGTCTGCCAATATATTCAAAAAGGATATTTTTTCTTATTTTATGTGTAAAATCTAATAATATCTACAATTTGTAGATATTATTAGATTTTACATGGATAACTCTTTTATAAGTATACCAATAGTGGTCTATTATATTAGGTATCTCGAGCTCGAGATCACAATGTTTTGGTGACCCATCCACGGCCTGACTATGGCGAAGGTAGCTTTGTTTTCAATCGAAAGCCCATGCGTACTAACCACTACGCCACCGAGCTCCTCACGCCACCGAACACCGAGATGTATGAGTTGGAGTTATTAACTGTAATAGCCCCAAAAAATTCCACCCCAAACTACTTATGAACACATCTGATAGACTGTAGGGCCGATCGCAGGCATAAAAGGCAACAAAAAAACATTTTAATATCATTTGGTGTTTACCTTTTTCTGAGTTGCTAAAATTGAGTTATTCCCTTTTTCGCTGCAGGCGCCGCGAAGTATTTGTTTTCTTTTAATTTTCGGAACATAATATTTTCATTTTCTTTTCGCCCTTTTCTTTGCGTAGGGCACAACTCAGTTGCCGAATAAAAATAAATTACACTTGATTTCATACACACATACAATCACGACTACAGTCCCCGAAGTGGTCGGCAGAGTCCTAGGAGCACTGTGTTCCTTAATACCACATTTATCCATACAAAATTTGGGTTTGGTCAGATGGAAAATCGTGAAATAGTAACAAGTGGCTAGCTCATCGCCTACACTCACAGACCCAGTACCCAATACGGCCTTAGTCGCCTTTTACGACATGCTAGGCAAGAAAAGCAGTCGGCGTATCTTTTTATTTCCTTTAATTCTTTTTAAACAGAAACATTACGGTTGAAAATTGAGCTGTTCCGCGTGAATCGAGTCAGATAAAATGTTACAAATCTCGTTACGGCAGCGAACCACTAACAAAT
This sequence comes from Parapoynx stratiotata, assembly GCA_910589355.1. Classification (NCBI taxonomy): domain Eukaryota; kingdom Metazoa; phylum Arthropoda; class Insecta; order Lepidoptera; family Crambidae; genus Parapoynx; species Parapoynx stratiotata. Next base: position 10,539,409 of record OU342482.1, read on the forward strand.
GGCAGTACGTGGTATTTGAGGAAAATACTCACTCCAGCTACTGAAACGGGGACACAGTAAAAGGTAACAGGTAGTTTAACTTGAAATGGTGTTTTAATGATCGTTTATGAAACACAAAATTAATGTCACAAACTTCTCGATATTAAAATTTACCGGCAACGCACTCGTGACTCCTTTAATGTTGTTGGACACCTGTCCATGGGCGACGGCATTTGCTTAACATCAGGTAATCCGTCTGTTCGCTTGCCCTCTAACCCATAAAAAACAAAGCTACTTTCTATTTAAATTATTTATAATAATTATTTTATTTTAGAAAAAATTCCAAATTTCCAAGTTATGAAAAATGAATAATGAATAAACAAAATGTTGTGACCTCGAGTTCTTTTGTACTTTAAAGGGTTGGTCCCGGTCGCTTTTGTTACTTTTTTTTACCTACCAAACCACGCTTTACCCAGGCAGCATGGACGACCGGATCCAGTGGTGGTACGGCCCCATGTGTTTCTCCAACAAGGAGAAACACATGACGCCGTGATGACGGCTGTGCCCAACGGTGGGACGTACTCAGTCTGATGAAGAATTTTTGGAATTGGATTGTTGATTGTCTCTCCAAATGAATAGGTATTTGAAATATGTGGTCTTGCGAGTAGGGTAACATGTTTGTTACGATAGTCAGCAAAATATAAATTATAAATATTTGTACTAGTTAAAGTAATGTTAAAAAGACGTTGAAGAGCTCGGTGGCGTAGTGGTTAGTACGCTTTGATTTCGATATCGAAATCAAAGCTACCTTCACCATGTCAGGCCGTGGATAGGTGACGAAAACGATGTGATTTCGAACTCCTCCGCACATTATCCGTTGGCACATTAATCCGTTGGTATCTTTCTCTTTTGCAACCGTTTCTACCCACCAACCCGCATCGGGACAGCGTGGTGGTGTTATGACCCATACTCCTCACGTGTTTCTTCATGAGGAAAGCCTATGCCCAGCAGTGGGGCACGGCTGACGACGGACGGACGACCTTATTCTTCTGTGCAAACTTGTACTGTGCCCTCGTACAGCCAACATCAAAACGAGTATAGAATTAGTTTAAGGTATCGGGTAAAGAAAATTCGAGATAATATTTTGAAAGGAAAATGGAACATTTTCAAACGAAGAAAGTTTCCTTCGGCGTACTTTTGATATATTATTTTATCGTGATATTACTCGTACTAGGTGTGACATGAATGCGAGAGAAACAAATAAATGATAGCTTTTATTTTTTTATTGGCTAAAAAGTATGGCACTTTGTGTGATGATCACGAGCGATTGTAGATTCAACATTTTGGTGCCAGTTAGGGAGAGCATATTTTTATTACGTTGAAAACAGAGTTTTAAGTAATTGTAGTAAAGTTTGTTTTTGAATGTGCACTTTTTGTCGTAAAGAATGCTTGAACGCGCTTCGTGCGAAATAATAAGAGTGCGAAATAATATTTTTTCTCATTATTGTCCACGTTTTTTTAAGGAATAATAATAATTGTAACACTAGCGTTTATCCGCGATTTAGTCCGCGTAGAATAGTTTGAGATAGTGTAATGGTATGTAGCCTATAGCCTTCCTCAATAAATACGCTATTCAACACTGAAGGATTTTTCCAAATTGGAACAGTGGCCTCAATTGGCGGAATTGAAAATTTACTCCTACTCTATTATTACCCGTAGAAGCAAAGTTCACATACACGTCACGCCTCTTTTCCCGAAGGGGTAGGCAGAGGTGTTAAACAACCATATTTCTCCAGCTATAGGTCCCCATGTAACAGGTGCCATGTACCGGGCACAATGTGAGGCAAGCAATCCTCAGTATGAACTGTACATAAGTTTTATTCAAACTGGTACAGGCGGAGGGATCGAACCCGCATTTCCCGCGGTCTCTCGAACGAGTTATGCCAACCGCCTCTCTGGTCTAGTGGTTCACACCACCGGGTGTTGATCGGGAGGTAAGGGTTCGATTCCCCATGGGGCAGAAGTTTTTCTGCTCGGTTTGGTTGGTAGTAGGGCTTCTAAGCCCGCCTGGCTAGCTACCACCGTCTAACCTAAATTTGTCGAGGTAACTACAATGTTTTAAGAATTGTTGTGTGCCGGCAATCAGAGGTAAGATAGCCAGTTCCTCAGCTGTTGAGGATTACAGGTGAAGCTCGCTTCCACCTTCGGCCTTATCGTCCCTTACCATCAGGTCTAGAGCTTACCTGTCGTATGTAAAAAAAAAAAATTGGTTCAGTAGTTTTGACGTGAAAACGAGACAGACAGTTACTTTCGCATTTATAATATTAGCATGGATTACTTTATATCGTTATCAAATTACGTAGATTTTTCTTTCTTTTGGTAACAATGTTCAAACATTTCATGAACCGCACAAGTATCTGATAAAGTTTTTTTTTTTATATTTATTTGCAATCGATAGAGATAAGCCGGTGGCCTTTAAGAGGTAGCCCAAGGCAACCCCTTTTTCAATTTACGACCACTTTTGCTTTTATCAGGCGTGTCAAGTGGAAGAATAGTCTTCTTCTGCTCACTCTGCGATATTTTAACCATTACTTCTAATGAGTGGACTAAACTTATTGTATTTTAAGCCTTATAACCAGGCTTAGAATAGTAGATTTTAAGCAACATAATGCTGCTTGTATTACGGATACTAGATGACGGACAAATATATTTAATAGATAAATACATATAATTATTGAGTATAAACATAGTATAATACATATATAATGAACATCCAAGACTAGAGAACAAATGTCTGTAAATTCATCACCCAAACACTTGCCTCCACTGGGGATCGAACCCAGGACCTCTCGAAATGGCGACGCCTTGAGACCGGCGTACAGACCACTCAGCCACGGAGGTCGTAAATGCTGCTTGTGTCACGGATACTAAATGACGAATACATATATTTAATAGATAAATAAATATAATACTCAGAATATATACAATACATAATAAACATCCAAGACAAGTGAACAAATGCCTGTATTCATCACACAAACCATTCCCCCTCTTTTCCCCCCTCCGGGGATCGAACCCAGAACCTCTCGAGATGGCGACGCTTTGAGACCGGCGTACAGACTACTCGACCACGGAGGTTGTCAAAAGCATGTAACAGGAAGGATAACCATTAATTACCCATCAATGAACCTTCCGATTGGGTTATTCAAGAATTTACGACTATCCCTTCCTCTGTCACATTCAAGCGATAAGAAAGAGAGGCAAAGTCGTAACAGTTTCTTGTTATTACCAGACCGCTTATGAATGAGGGCAAGGGAAAGGTGAAATACTAAGAATAACTAATTATGTACTTAGTATTCGTGGAGCAAGGTCATTTTTGTGGCGAAGAAAGTTGATAGAAGGGGGCGTATTCTGTTTGATTATGTGGGATAAATGAGGACTCTTTAAATACAGAAATAATATCAATTTGACCATGATTGCCAAACGTACAATTTTTTACAATAAAATTAAAACTTGATGATTTTAAATTTGAGAGTAATCTCTCATAACTAGAATTATAATTGTATAAAATTAATTATAGTATTTACTTTTCATGCAAGTGTACCAGGTCACAGATAACTAAATAGTTACTACGTAAACCAGGTAGCGACTTAATACCTTTTACATGTTTTAACAATTAAATGCCAGGAACAGGTATTAGCCACACGGATTCTAAATTAATGTTTTTTTTTTTAATCTAACAAATTCGATAAAAAATGTTCAAGTTGCTGAATACCCTTCCCTGTTCCACATAAATTTTAGGTCCGCTTAAAAAGTCCCACAATTATCCTACCAAAATATAAAGCCTGTTAACCCTCCTCGAAGGGTCAGCATATAATGAAGAGCCTTCCGAATCTCAGGTGTGGAAGTAATTCCGCCATTTTTATACAAAAGCACCAAAATGACTTCCCTTACGTATCGAGAGAGGCCTAACGGCGATGAGTTGAGATTTATTAAGTAGGTATTAGGTATAATGTGGAGGAAGGAAGCTGGAAATCTTAAATTTTTTTTGTAAAATTCTCCCATGTTGGGAAGGCAAAGGGAACGAAGCCCATACAGCCAATAAAGAAAATTTGTATTTATTCTGTTACACAAATAAACGAGGAAATTCTCCCATCACTATAGAGTTTTTAGTTAGTGTTATTTAAAAATCAAACATTTAAAATTCTTCATCCATCTATCAGATGACATATGACCCTTCAAAGACAAAGCAATTTCTTGTTTTAATTAGAGTCAGTTTTTAGATCCATAGTAATAGTTAACTCAATGGTTTAAAATAGCGTCAATGAAAACGCCAACACGTGTGACATCAGCTTGATAAATCGTTAAATTTTCGATGAAAATTCCTAACATTATGCATCAGCTGCGCCGCCAGCCGCCATTTCATTAATCCCAGCATCGTGTTGGACTTAAATTGTCTATGGTTATTTAGCTAAAGTAATATTGGGTCCTTACCTATGAAATCGGTGTTTTTATTCTGTCTTAGCATTTTGTCCGTAACTATTAAGTTTCAGAACATTCTTATAAAACAATTGCCTCTTCTAAAAATAGACCATATATTTGAGCTCGTATTATTTAATTTGATAATTTTTTGTAAGTTTAATTGTGTTAAAATTAGACACAAAGACAATTATTTTTAACTGCCTCCCGAATACATCATTTGATTTGCATTAACATAAAAACGATGAATAATTCTTATCAAGCGTGTTCACATACATATTGCTAAAGCTTGTCTAATGATACATGCCAAATATTATTATAATATTATTATTATTTGTCGTTGTGAAGAAAACTGATAGAATGTTAGTATGTAAAATACAGACATCCCCAAAATCTCCATACAAAGCACCAATTTCATAGGTAAGGACCTAATATTTGAAAATTCGGCTATTGGACAAGCTGTCATATCACAACATCATACGTTTCCGCCATTATTTTATATTAACCTACTGGTCAGCCTGACCACGGATCATAAAACCGCCTCTTATTGAAATAATATCTAAGCGACTGGTGAAATCCAATTGCCTTACAATATACGAAGCAAACAATTCGTTGATTAGCACGGCCGATAACTACGAGTATTCTCCCGTTATCTCCATGATACGGGTGTAGATCCCCTGGTTTAATTAAACTGACTGGAGTCTCGTGTTTGTCTGTCTCATTTAATTAGAAATGGGAACTGTCTGACTTAATTTTGAGCTCGTACTATATAAAGACTATTAGAACAAAAAACTGGGCCTTCATTTAGATCTGGTAATGTCGCTACATTGAACCTTGTTTAATTTTGGGATGTAATTATTTGGACAGCCAGAAATAACCTTAATCAAATATCTGTCAGATTTAACCGCCTCTCTGGTCTACTGGTTGACACCACCGGGTGTAGGCAGGAGATTTTCTGCTCGGTTTGGTTGGTGGTAGGGCTTTCTAAGTCCGCCTGGCTAGCTTCCACCCTTTTACCTAAATCTGTCGCCATAATAACAATGTTTTAAGCATTGTTGTGTTCCGGCAATTAAAGATAAGACAGCCAGATCCTCAGTTGTTGAGGAATACAGGTGAAATTCGCTTCCACCTTCGGCCTTATCGTCACTTACCATCAGGTGAGATGAAGGCCAAGAGCTTACCAGTCTTATGTGCACCTATAACTCTAAGTGCAGCGAGCTTCTGGCGCTATGATAAGCGCACCAGCTCTAACTAGGATGGATGGTCCGCGAGCTAAATTAACTATTTCTTCAACATGTAGAACCTTTATGTTATCATTTAAAAGCTGATTACTCTCCGTGAAACACTTACGCCGTACTTGTTTTATTATATATCGAGCCAACTACGAATAATCTTATTTCTAATCAATGTGATTTATAGCGTGAATTCCTAAATATGTTGCATGTGAATAATATAATAATAACTTTAATAATAGCAAGCTTTACAAGGGGACCAATGAACGCAAATATAGCACTAAAACCTCGGTGTACTCTTAAAGTCCTGACTGCACAGCGAGACAGAATATGACAATGAACATCAGGCACCCATCGGCTCCAGACGCTGAGTTTAACTGTTCCTAATTTGGTTTTTATTTTTAATGTCATAAAATTGTTTGTTTACCCAAATAAATGAAAAAAAAACATTCAGTGCTTTAAAACTTAGAATGGTTTCATAGGTACCCTGGACGCCATCGCCGGCCACAAGCGGTACAATACTAAAAATTTTTGACAGCCACACGCGTCAATGTGTGTGGAGATCTCGCGGCCAGCGTACCAGTTATCGATAGCTATTTAATGAATGGAATTTAAGGGAATTTGCGAAGGTAAGTGAGACACTTAGGGCTTGACACAACAACAACTGTTTATTTTTCTAATAATATTTACATGTCACAAGGTGACGTAAAAAGAGAAAGAAACTATGTAGGATAAGTTCAATTTGCCATGTTAAAGTACCTTCGAAACGTCCCTAATCCTTTTTTTTTTTATTTAGAAAACCAACAGCGATTACATAAGTATCTTGACTTATAATATATAAATTACAATATGGCCAATAATAGGTTTCCCTTAAAATATGCATTAAATAAACAGAATAACAATTAAAAGGTCACCAAAACGTAGGCAACTTGTTGAGCAACGCAATGAATAAAATATTTGCAATGATAATATTTGCTTTTACCATAACATTGTGTTACACCAAATCGGATTTTACTTTCTTACTCATTTTCAACTAACGCTTCCAAAAAAACTGCGGATGCGCACGAAAAAGTGAGTAAAGGCTAGCTTAATATAATGTTTCATAAAACCGAAAATTCATGCCTCAAATTGATGTACCGCGCACGTCACTCTTCGGTACAGTCAGCAATGATATTAGCATCACATTTCAGATGTGTCACATTAACTCGTTGGACATTTTCCTTGACATTTCGGTAATATGTCATCATCAGCTTATATTATAAGTTGCAATTGTGAGCATAGGTATTTGAACATATGTGTGATGTAATTTTCCTGCGTATCTCTACGCAGGAAAATTACATATAACGCTAAACTATCCCGATTATTAGAGAGCATGATTGACGAGAGGAACTCCAAGATTCACCCATCAAAAGCAACCCTAAGGAATGTAGGTTTTTTGAAATAATCAAATGAAAACATATGAATTACTTAACTGCTGGGCTTCTCGGTGAATAATCGTTAATAATTATTATAAAGTGAGTGAGTGAGGTCTTTTGGGAGGAGCTCGGTGGCGTAGTGTTTAGTACGCTTTGGTATTCGATCGAAGACAAAGCTACCTTCCTATGGTCAGGCCGTGGATGGCTGACCAAATTCTCCGTGCTTCGGAAGGCATGTTAAGCCGTTGATGGTTGGTTGTGGTGGGTAGAAGCGTCGCTATTGCGACCGCTTCTACCCACCAGGCCACCAGGCTTTATGTCAAGAAGTTAGAATGGAAAGTAGCTTATTCACAACTATAGCGTAATGTCAGAGGTAGCTTTTATCAAAGGGACTGCGCGCTCAAAAGTAGGCATAGCAAAATGTTGTGCCGGAGCGAATAAATAAAATAAAATATAAATATCCTCAGACATTTCACACCTAGCAACCAGTCCCATTTTAAGCAACTAAATGCTGCTTGTGTTACGGATACTAGATGACGGACAAATATATTTAATAAATAAATTCGCATAATTATTCAGAATATATATAATATTATACATATAATAATGAACATCGAAGACTGAAGAACAAATTTCAGAAAAATCATCACCCAAACACTTGCCTCCACTGGGGAACGATCCCAGGACCTCTCGAGATGGCGATGCCTCGAGACCAGCGTACAGACTACTCGACCACGGAGGTCGTCAAAAAGAGACAGTCAAGAGTGAATCATAGTACTATTGTGTGTCAGAGCGAGAAATTTTGTTTTTTTTTTTTTTCAACAGGGGTATTGTGGAACCCTAGGGTTCCTCGGAGCACACTTAAATAATATTCAAAGCGATATTTTTACTACTCAAAACGGCAGGAAACGTCAATTTGAGCTCAGCAAAATGAATGTAATTCTAATTCTACGCTTTTCTTAGAAAAATATATTATTGATGGACCGGCTTTCAATCTCAATTTGGGTACAGCCGAAAATATTCTTTACGCTTACTTAAATACAATTCAATTTGACACGCAGCTATTCAACCGATGTTTACCTGTCAGATAGTTGTCCAAAGAATAAAAGATCTTGCTCAGATTGAATAAAACTCATCCAGAACCCGGATGTATTGACCCTACAAAAAGGGAACAAAAAGGCCCTTTTTCGGGACCAATGAATAAGTGAGTGTAGGGTTAAGTGCAGGCACCCATGGTCCCTTATTAAACTGAAAAAGGATTTTTTTTCTGAGTATTTTTAGTCAGCATGTTGGTAAACAAACTACCCTTACGATGGTAAGTAGCGCCTGGAAGACATGTATTTCGGAAAAATTGCATCTGCTATCATCTACAGGGACCACAGTGAATGTTACCAATATATTATATGTCGAGTCGTTATATATATTATAATATTTCTTAGATGTTTGATTTTTAACGAAACAAACATTCCCCCAATAATTTAATTATCATATTCAATCCTTTTATCTTCAGAATGAAACTTCAAACACCTTGTTAAAAAGTCTTTACTCAAACAGATAAATGCGCTCCGTTTTCCCCAACTTTAATATTAAATAATTAGTCTCACTCTGAATAGGCTCAAAAATATTAGACTCAATTAACCAGTTGCTAGCCTTTGAGGTAACAACATTTTTGATGGGACCAAAATTATACAATGTAATACCTAAACCTAACTTTTATATCAATTTATTTATGACACATCACAAATATATAGGTAGGTAATTTTAATTATAAGGTCTGGTGAGCAAACCGTCTTAAAATTACAGCGGTTTCAGCGTGATGGTGACTAACGTGACAACTATGACCATAATATTATTATCTTTGTATCTGAACTCCATCTCTCTCTTATATGTGACTAGCTGTTGCCCGTGACTTCTTCCGCGGTTACTACGGTTTTTTAACTATCCCACGGGAACCCTTTAACTTTCCGGAATAAACAGTAGTTAACACTTTCTATACCTATACATATAGACATTCACACCTATCAACTAGTCCCATTTTAAGCAACTAAATGCTGCATGTGTTACGGATACTAGATGACGGACAAATATATTTAATAGATAAATACATTTAAATATCCTGAATATATATAAATATATATAAACATCCAAGACTGGAGAACAAATGTCTGAAAATTCATCACCCAAACACTTGCCTCCACTGGGGATCGAACCCAGGACCTCTCGAGATGGCGACGCAGTATCTAAGATGTTGACCAGGGATATAAGGTATCACCTGTAGATAACGCAAGTATAACGAATTGTATTGAAACCAAGCGTGTCAACTTTTAAACGTCTGCGGTGACGTCACAGCCGTAATTTGGGACGGGAGATCCGAACTGATTGTCTCCGTGTCCAATTTTAACACAAATAAACTTACAACAAATTATCAAAACAAATCAAAAGAGCTCAAAAATGTAGTCTATTTTTAGACGAGGTCATTATTTTTTTTAGGAATACTCTGAATCTTAATAGTTACAGACAAAATACTAAGAGAGAAAAAAACACCAATTTCATAGGTAAGGACCCAATATTAGAACTGCTACCTCTAAGGTTTCAAATCAAAAGTTCGTAAAAACTTCTCAAATGTGTACAATGCTAGTTTGTCTGATCCTACTGAATGAATCATCTTATTATATGTATGCATGTCTACTTACATATTACTAGCTTTTGCCCTTGGCTTCGTCCGCGTACAATAGTTACTTTGAGATAGTGTGATGGTGTGTAAGGTATTTATTATAAATAAATAAGCTATTCCACACTGAAAGATTTTTCAAATTGGAAGAGTAGATCCATTTGGTGTAATTGAAAATTTACTCCTTCTCTATTTAATTATTAGAAGCAAATTTCATAGTGACGTAAATTAGTCCTTCATTTTTCTGGGAGGCGTTATTAAATTTTTAACATTCACCCGAATGGCACCCGTTCCCATGGGAATATCGGGATAAAAGGTAGCCTATGTCCTTTCTCATGCTGGACTATCTGTGTTCCAATTTTCGTTAAATTGGTTGGTTAGTTTTGACGTGAAAACGAGATAGACTGATAGACAGATAGGGTTACTGTAGCATTTATAATATTCGTCCTCAACCTATATACGTCCCACTGCTGGGCACAGGCCTGACCCAGCAGGAAACACATGAGGAGTAATAATACTAATAATATAAATACATGAGGAGGAGGAGTTGCAAGCGTATTATATGTAGCTATATTGTGTATTTTATTTAATTTGCCTGATGGTTGTCTGCCATTTCCACATTTTTGTAACATTGAACCTTAAATAAATAAATAATGGGCCAGCCTGGTGATGTTACGGCTCGTATTGCTCATGTGTGTCATGCAGAACAGTGGGACATTAGGCTGATGTCACACTGTAACAAATATTTGTAAACTAGGCCACGTCTATTCCAGAACTTGACGCGACAAACATCAAACACTGCAACATCTGGATCGTAAGACAAACCGCGGCATTGACCCAGCACACACATAACTTTATTAATAGCACGACCAGACACCGTCAATTAAAACTCTTTGGCACGAAGTGTTGACGAAATATTCTAAATCTGCACTTAGAAACTAAAAATTATAAGATTTGAATGTTGAAAATTACGATTTTTAGCGAATACTAGCTGTTGCCTGCGACTTCCCGTGGTTACTGGTTTTTTAACTATCCCACAGGAACCCTTTAAATCTCAACAATAAAAATTATCTAATATGTTGACCAGGATATAAGGTATCACCATGCAAAATTTCAATGAAATCGGTCTAGCCGTTTCGGAGATTAGCCCGTACAAACAGACAGAAACAAAAAAGAATAACAAATATTTTTTTGGAATTTTCCCTCTTTTTACATCTCCCAGGCTTGATTTCAAGTATTTGTTTTCTATGTACAGACATTCGACCTCTACAGTTTTATTATATGTACAGATTTGGTTTCAAGAGTCTTCTTTTGTTGTTCCGGCATGTTCCCAATTCTATTTTGGGTCGGAACATGTTTATATGACCTCTCACTCTTCAGTTGATCGCCATGTCAACATTCACACCCCTTCTCGTTATGTATTTCACTCTATACAACCATTTTTTTTTAAGTGGAAGCAAGGGGATTTCATCAAACAAAATTTACTTTACATTGGCGACTCCTTTAACCCTTGGCAGTCACCGCGAACACCGGTGCTCGCAAACAATACAAATTTGTGTTTTTGACCATTGACAGGTTAAGTAAAAATTGTCAGAGAAACATTTTGAACCGCTTAACCAAGTCTCACCTTCCCTACGTCTGCTGCATAACAGCAGTGCTTAGAATCCGTTCTCAGCTTATATAACGTAACGAGGTGTAACGAGGCGCTATACCAGTATTAGCGACTCTATGCTGATATTGCGCTCTTCTCTGGCCATTTCCCTCTTTGTTTCGTTTTAAAAAGAAAACGAACCATCTGTCTGTATGTTCTGTCTCCTCATTGTCTTCCAACAGAATAATTGCTATATTAAGTATAATTAAAAATTGAAATCGATTTATTCCATTGAAAGAAGTTTGGCTGTGTACATAATTAAATGCATCATTTGTATTTTATTTGAAGAACTTTGCTTTCATAGGCACTATTGTAAGTAGCCCTACTTTTATAATTGTGTCACAGTTTTTATGTTCAGTGTTTTTGTAATTTACCTTTTATAAATAATTTTAATTTTTTCAGAATGACTAAGTTTTTTTTAGATAAATATACCGTTAAGTGAATACCTGATCCTTTTTATTTAATGTAAAATATTGCCAAAAAAAACATTTTCTGTCATTAATTGTCAATACCATATTAAATATACTATTTAAAGTTACCCCGTGTGGTTCCACATGGTTTCTTATTAGTCTTCTGTTTGTTAAGTTTATGTGTGGCTCGTTTCTCAGGTACTGAGACTAATATAATGTAGGTAGTTGACAAAAATATCGTGATTGTAGTGATTGTAGCTTAAAATCTAAAATTATGTTTATGTACATTATGTTTGTGGATTTTGTATTGTGTATTAATGTTTTAACCACGAGGGTTGAATGACTCGGTGCTCAGTCTAACCTTAATTGGTTTTTGTTGCACCGAATTGATATGTAAGATTAGTATAAGGTTTTTGTATTATTATAAATAAATAAATAAAATCTGCGGGTCCACCACGTCACATTGGGACACCACGCTGGCCCGGTGGGGGTTGGTGGATAGAAACGGTTGCAATTGCGACCGAGACCACAGCTTACAGAGATCAAAGCACGTTTCCTACGTGCTTTAGAAGGCAAGTTCGAGATCACATAGATTTGGCAGTAAGTCTGTAATATTCCTGAGCTCTACATTCGACCTACCATTTAACATGTTCAAAAAGCGAATCAAAGATACATTAATCTCAAAAGGTTATTATTGTGTAAAGGATTTTTTAGACGACGAAACTGTCTGGACTGAAATGTTAATTTGTTTCTTGTTTTAAAGTCTGTAAAAGTCTATGTTTATTATTGGCACAAGCAATTTCTTTGCTTTCTTGGCAATTGCACAGTGTAATATGTTCCAAAAAAGAATTATTTATTGTAAAGGGAGCAAACAACTTGCTGAGTTTCTTGCCCTTTTCAGAACAAGGTCTCCTGGTAGCTCGTGAGCTGTTGGCATAATTCGACATTCATAACAGTATGTAAATACCGAAACTGAATAAATGATTTGAGTTTGAGTTTTCTGTCTGTGTCTGGCTATCCTTTAATTCATTGTAGTAGCTGTAACTCGTAATAGAAGCAATAAGTATTTTGAAAAAGTTCCACATCTTGGAAACGGGAGCCGACCGTAAAAATCAACATCACTTATTAAGATAACCTCCACGCATAGAAATTACTTAACCGTTCGGCACACGTTCAGAAAAGCGGCGCTCAGCAAGTATTGTCCAGTGACGTTAGTTTCTTTACATTTATTTTTATTCAGCACACAAACTTATATTTTATTTTTCTTAAACTGTCGGAAAACCTTTTACGAAAAAATGACTTCACACGCTTGCCCTTGACCAAACCAACGCTGACTTTCAGAAACGGATTTCGTATAAAGAAGTCCACTTATGCCAGAGTTATAAATGGTCCCATATTTCACGGAGCACGGTCGAATACAAAAGTGCTTATCGCTTATAAAAATAATATTCGGTTCTAAGATCGTCCGCGACAAAGGGCGGGTTACGAGGCATAATCGGTCGTACGTTTGGTCAGTGGCTCAGTAATTCGTCTGAAGAGATTGGTGCGTGACTGTACTGTAGTTTTTTTTTAATATTAACTTTGGCTTGGGAATAGGCGCTAACTAAGTACAGAGAAGACTCTTTTCTGAAAACTCTTTTATGAAGTAACTTTTTTTAGTATAACACATTTTTTATATTTGTTTCTATTTTTTGGTTTCCACTGGATACTTGCAGATTAGGTCTGTCGTCAACCTATATACGGCATAGAACTTCCACTTCGCTGGCCCAATGCGGGTTGGTGGGTAGAAACGTTTGCAATAACGACCGGAATCAGCGGCTTAACGTGCCTTCCGAAGCACGGAGGATTTCGAGATCACAAAGTTTTGGGTCACCCATCCAAGGCCTGACCATGGCGAAGGCAGCTTTGTTTTCGATATCAAACGCCAGCGTACTAACCATCGAGCTCCTCTGAGCAAGCAGGTCCAGTCAAAGTCGAATCAATTTTATTAAGTTTAGATAATTAGGTATTTAAAAATATCCTCAAAAGTCATTGTGAGTACATCCGTTTTCAAGTCACAAATAAGACGAGAGAATTTGAAAACTGCATTATATCCTTTTTATTTCGTTTTTAATCGAAGTCTTCCGTATAAAAGTCTCTCTCTAAGTGGCTATCATTTTACTTAAAAGGTAGGAAGCCATCGCCTTATTAAAAACTTCCGCGCTCATCTCATCTTACTGAATTAACTACACCATTTGAACTTCTCAGTTTACAGCGCATTTTAAAAGAATTTTACTGAGAACGTTTATCTCAGTATGCTTTTAACAAATGTTTTCTTGCTCTTCATTGGCAATCGTGTATAGGGTTCTGTACTGACTGCAGTTGGTGGAAGTTTCAAAGAGTAAAGGCTTGACCAATTCTGCTTTTTGAAAGGTCGATCAAATAGCTTGTATTGGGTCCTTACCTATGAAATTGGTGTTTTTTTTCTCTCTTAGTATTTTGTCTGTATCTATCAAGTTTCAGAGTATTCTTAAAAAATAATTACCTCCTCTTAAACAAGACCATATTTTTGAGCTCTTTTGATTTATTTTGATAAATTGTTGTAAGTTTAATTGTGTTAAAATTGGACACGGAGACAACTCTTCTTAAGTGCCTCCCGAATACATCATTGGGATTGCATTCACTTAAAAACGATAAATAATTTTTATGAAGTTTGATATCACACATATCGCTTAAGGTTGTCTTATGATACACGCCAAATATTATTATCTTTGGATTTGTCGTTGTGAAGAAAACTGAAAAAAAATTTGTATGGAAAATGCAGAATTCCCCAAAATCTCCATACAAAACACCAATTTCGTAGGTAATGACCTAATAGCTTGTATTACACATTTCAGTTATTTTTGATAGGATTGCGATAGATTGAATGCGTGAAGAATGATATGAGAATAAAAGAAGTGGTTGCTGAGCTGACGAGTGACAGAGGAGAATGGAAGAAGAAGACATGTTGTGCCGACCCCACCTAGAGTGGGAAAAGGGCAAGAAGAAGAAGAAGACAGTTTTATAAATATAAAAGATCGTAACGTCGTCCTCAGATTATAAATATACGTCCCATTGTTGGACCCAGGTCTTGAAAAAAACATGAAGAGTAACATACAATTTCAAAAACTATTTAAGAAACTGTCCAACCAATGGTGTCTCAGTCTGCAATTGACGAAACAAAAATATTTTACTTAATGCACTGAAAATGTTGTCTGAGAATGGCTCTAGATATGTCCACAGGCGGCGGGTACCGCTGCAGCTTAATTAATTATTCATGAACGTAATACTTAATAATGACAATATTATACAAGTGCACAGAACTAGGAAATTAGGTTAGCGCTGAGGGACCAAGTATGAATACAGTTCCTATTCTTAGGGCGAATTCGACCAAATTGAGATTAGTAACACGGGAATAGTAATACCAAACCGAGTTCCCACGATTGGTCGAATCTGCCCTAAGGGCGGAGCCGATTAGCTATCCTAGTTTTTTCAAGTTTGGCTACACGCGAGTAATATTATTTTAACGGAGTACGCAGTTTTTCGCGCACGAATGTGTCAATGTCTCGTTTGACATAAGACAGATTCGACCAATCGTTTCAGCTCAGTTTGGTATTACTATTCCCGTGTTATTAATCTCAATTTGGTCGAATTCGCCCTAAGTAGAGTTCTGCAGTCATTTTTCAAAATACGGGAAAAATGTAAGGATAATTTGAGAACTTTTTCAAAATTGAATTTTGTTTTCGATTTACACTTGCTACGATCTTCACAAACAATTTCCGCTTCACACCATGCGATATAATACACACATAATTATCATAAATTCCAAAATAGCTTTAGTATAGCTTCAAAGCCACGACGGAGGAGCTCGGTGATTGAAAACAAAGCTGCCTTCGCCATGGTCAGGCCGTGGATGGGTGGCCAAAACTTCGAACTCCTCCGTGCTTCGGAAGGCACGTTAAGCCGTTGGTCCCGGTCGCTATTGCGACTGCTTCTACCCACCAACCCGCATTAGGTCAGGGTGGTGGTATTACGGCCCATACTCCTTATGTGTTTCTCCACGAGGATGGCCTGTGGCCAGCTGTGGGACGAATACTATAGGCTGATCTGGCGAGATTTCTATACGCATGTACTACCACGGTGGTAGTAGACTACTATTATACACGTCCGTTACATTAGAAAAAATGCTCGAATGATATTATTAGGTCCTTACCTATGAAATTGGTGTTTTGTATGGAGATTTTGGGGAACTCTGCATTGTCCATACTAAAATTTTATCAGTTTTCTTCACAACGACAAATCCAAAGATAATATTTGGCATCTATCATTAGACAAGCTTTAGTGATATGTGTAATATCACACTTCATAAAAATTATTTATCGTTTTTAAGTGAATGTAAAAAAAATGATGTATTCGGGAGGCACTTTAAAAGAGTTGTCTCCGTGTCCAATTTTGACACAATTAAACTTACAACAAATTATCAAAACCAAATCAAAAGAGCCCAAAAATATAGTCTATTTTAGACGAGGTAATTATTTTTTAGGAATACTCTGAATCTTAATAGTTACAGACAAAATACTAAGAGAGAAAAAAAACACCAATTTCATAGGTAAGGACCCAATATTATTACTACTTCTTTATGGTGTCAACACACACGATTATCTCTGTAATACAACGTCCTTTACGTCTTATGTCTGAGTCACATGTTTGGGACTAGTAATAAAACCATCAGTGGACAACGCATGAATAAAAATAAGGCATTTGAAAAATACGTGATTTTTCTCAGCAAAAGTAGAAAGACGTGGCCATTTGTATAATGCTTTCTATGCTGTTTATATATCAGTTGTAGATCCCTTAAGTCATAGATAAATTAAGTAGTATAGATAGCTATTCCCATATGTGGGTTTTTAGTTCGTCTAAAACTTATTATTGTTTCTTGTACCCCCTTGGTCGACGTATTACGTTAGGTTAGGTGACTATTCTAGTGAAATCATCTAAAATTTAGACGAACTAAAAACCCATGTATGTGAATAGCGATCTATACTACTTAATTTCTCTATGGTTAAGTT
This sequence comes from Parapoynx stratiotata, assembly GCA_910589355.1. Taxonomy (NCBI): domain Eukaryota; kingdom Metazoa; phylum Arthropoda; class Insecta; order Lepidoptera; family Crambidae; genus Parapoynx; species Parapoynx stratiotata. The sequence continues at coordinate 10,556,333 of OU342482.1, forward strand.
AATATACGGTCCCACTGCTGGGCACAGGCCATCCTCATGGAAAAATACATGAGGGTTATGGGCCGTAACACCACGATGGTCCAATGCGGGTTGGTGGGTAGAAACAGTTGCCATAGCGACCAGGAAGCATACCACTTCGCCACCGAATTCCTCCTCTTAAATGAGTAGGGCTATTTTTGCATAATCCCTAGACAAATATTTACAATCTACCCACACTTCCAATACTTGACATGAAGTTTAATTGACTTACCATGCTCCAAAGCAGTTCTAATTTTAAATCTCTCAGAGCTTTATTAATAGAAACTTTTAGGTACATAATTCGCATCTACCTTAATATTGAAGTAACCTATTTTTATCGATTTAAGGTCATACGCCTCCTCTAAATGGATTTGTTTATACTCGAGTGGTTGGCTGGTAACAAATTTAACTTGAACCAAATTTAGATTCAGTCACTTCTACTGTCGCGAAGAGTGGCTCCATGGTTTGGTGGATAGAAACGCTTGCAATTGCGACCGGCACCAACGGCTAAACGTACCTTCCAAAGCATGGAGGAGTTCGATATCACAAAGTTTTGTTCACCCATCCACGGCCTGACCATGGCTAAGGTAGCTTTGTTTTCGATATCGAAAGCCAAAGCGTACTTACCACTACACCACCGAGCTCCATTATTCGCCTGAATAAAGGCAATGATTATAAACAAGCGCCATAGGTAGTTCAGTGTGCAAATTATGAGGACCGCGTTCTGTGAATAATTTTGATCTCAGAAAAGCTTTCAGATTTCGATTCTGAATGTTGCCAGGATATTTATTCTTTAAAACAATTTTATTTGTTGTTTTACTGAAAATAATTAATTAAATTTTAAAATTAACTCTTGAGTGTCGAAGCCATTTTTGCCTATAAAATTTTATAGCTTATATAAATAGCTTTTATACAAATTTCTTTTCGTTATCGTCATTTTAATGAGGTCGGAAATGATCCTGAATTGATATGCCAAATACGCCTTATTGGCTCCGACACATAGTTTATCATAAAAATTTATTAAATATTCTCAATAAAATAAAAATTAAAATTGTTTTTAGAAACTTTTTCAGTGTTTTTACGAGATAGCCAAAGGAGGTCGGATAAAAAATAAATGACCAAGAATTCTCCTGGCAACATGAATCGTAATCTGCAACCTACAAGGTAAAATAAAAGTCCCACAAAAAACGCGCAATTACTTAGACCGCTTCTGAAAAATGGCCGTTTCTTGTCAGTGCTCAACAGAATTGTTACGCCAAACTTTTAAGTGAAAAGTTGCATGTTTCAGAGATTTTGTGAACGTTTACGCAGCCAGTGTCGACGACGTCTTGTTGTGAGTTTGAACAAAAACAAATTAAGGCAACATAAATTCTTAAGACCTTTCTGTAACAATATGCTTTATACGCAGGCATATAATGGGTACATCATGTCTATATTTTTTTATATGGTACAATTTGAAGTTACAAACATACATACATAAAAATATGAAATCACGCCTGTAATCCCCGAAGGGGTAGGCAGAGTCCAAGGAGCACTGTGTTCCTCAAGACCACAATTAGCCATACAAAAATACATACCAAAGGAAAAGATGGGTTGGTATTCTTTAAGGAGCCGCTACCACGCGACTCATATACCTACATACCTGCTGAAATATAACACCTGATGGCCTTTGAAACTCAATTTGCTTGTGCATATAAAGCGCTATTACACTCGGTCCTCACTGCTTTTTAGGAATATTTCAGACACTTTTATAGCACTTTTACAGCGTATAAACGTGGACGGTGTCATTAAAATTAAGTCTGGATACGTATTCACCAACTGAGCGAGATTTGACCTCTGAGCAGTGGAGATTTGTGACCTCGAACACTTCCGTGTTTTGGAAGCCACGTAAATCCGTTGGTCCCCTTCTACCATACTCCTTATACGTCTCCATGAGGAAGACCTGTGCCCAGCAGACCCGTATATAGGCTGAGGAAAGGCGATATTGGGTCCTTACCTATGAAATTGGTGTTTTTTTTCTGTCTTAGCAATTTGTCCGTAACTACTAAATTTCAGAACATTCTTATAAAATAATTGCCTCTTCTAAAAATAGACCATATACTTGAGCTCGTATTATTTAATTTGATAATTTTTTGTATATTTAATTGTGTTAAAATTAGACACCACGACAATTATATTTAACTGCCTCCCGAACACATCATTTGATTTGCATTAACATAAAAACGATGAATAATTTTTATCAAGCGTGTTCACACACATATTGCTAAAGCTTGTCTAATGATACATGCCAAATATTATTATCTCTGGATTTGTCGTTGTGAAGAAAACTGATAAAATGTTAGTATGTAAAATGCAGACATCCCGAAAAATCTCCATACAAAACACCAATTTTATAGGTAAGGACCTAATATAAAAACTAACCTATTTCGAACATTATGACCTTGTTTATATCATACCGCAATGAAAGGAAAAGGGGGTGTAGAAATGATTCATTGGTAGCCAGGAAGCTATACAGTTCTGATTTATATTGTTAGTTCGGGTTTGTGTATATTGTAAGGCTGTGCCAACAGGCTTAAAGTAAAGGTCCGTAAGTATTATAATATATACAAAGAAAAAACATATATCATTAGTAATAATGGTTGAATAAGCTGTGGAAATATTTTTTGGACTGGACATTGGACATTGGAGTAGTTTTGGAATGAAATGAAATGAAATTCTTTATTAAGGCCCGATTTTTCAATCATCAGATAAAATTATCCGCCATTTAAAACTATCACTGTCACTTCCTAAAGTCATAAAAAGAAAAGGGACAGAGCTAACATTTGACAGACAGATAGTTTTATCTGAGGATTGAAAAATCGGCCCTTAATCATTTTGTTAACAAGTAGTTACACTTATGACGCGTCAAAACAATAAAACTTAACAAACAAATTATAAACTTCTAGTTGTTTTCCTCTTTTTGTTTGAATAGATCGGTTTTGATATTAAATAAAAAGTAAGATTTGCTATAGTAGGATCTTGGATGGGTGACCAAATTTTGAGATATCGAGTTGACTTATGGCAGCGGTAACTGAGTTGGGACGGATGGACTACTCGTTCGAGAGGCTGTGGGAATCGCGGGTTCGATCCCACCCCGTACCACTGAGTTGTAATAAAACTTATGTGCAGTTCATTGTGTACATCGCTTGCCTCACTATGTACCCGGTGCATGGCAACAGGCTCACCATCTGTTAGGTACATGGGTACTTAACATAACTGGCGAAATATGGGTGGTAACACCTCTGCCTACCCCTTCGGGGAAAGGGCGTGATGATATTTTATGTTGTTGTCCTCAGCCTATATACGTCCCACTGCTGGGCACAGGCCTTCCTCATAGAGAAACACATGAGGAGTATATGCCGTAACACCACCACGCTGGCACAACACGGGTTGGTGGGCAGAAACAGTCGCAATAGTGACGGGGACCAACGGCTTAACGCGCCTTCCAAAACACGGAGGAGCTCGAGATCACAATGTTTTGGTCACGCATCCACAGCCTGACCATGGCGAAGGTAGCTTTGTTTTCAATCGAAAGCCAAAGCGTACTAACCACTACGCAATCGAGCTCCTATTTTATGTTATGAGTTGACTTAGTTATTATATTAGGTCCTTACCTATGAAATTGGTGTTTTGTATGGAGATTTTGGGGAATTCTGCTTTTTCCATACTAACTTTTTATCAGTTTTCTTCACAACGACAAATCCAAAGATCATTAGACAAGCTTTAGTAATATGTGTCATATCACACTTCATATAAATTATTTATCGTTTTTAAGTGAATGCAAATAAAATGATGTATTCGGGAGGTACTTAAAAAGAGTTGTCTCCGTGTCCAAATTTTAACACAATTAAACTTACAACAAATTATCAAAACAAATCAAAAGAGCTCAAAAATATAGTCTATTTTAGACGAGGTAATTATTTTTTAGGAATAATCTGAATCTCAATAGTTGCAGACAAAATACTTAGAGAGAATAAAAACACCTATTTCATAGGTAAGGGCCCAATATAATATTCAGCAACCAATTTTCGATATCTAAAATTTTCCATTCTTAAACAAAATTATGCGCATCACATTAATTCTGAAGAAAAGGGGAAGTCACAATTATTATTGCTGCTTCATCAAGTGGTCCTCACGTAGACAACTGCCAAGTCAGCGAAGTCACTTGTATGTCAGATAAAATAATGAAAGCAACAACAACAAAACGTTTTTTCCTTGAATGGAGTCGTCTTAGTATTGAAGCAGTCGTGAAGTGTCCAACACAAAAATAGATCTTCAATGCAGATAAATAAAATTGTAATTCGTTTTCTGAATACAAATACAAGTAGGTACTAAATAAACACAAAGAAGCAAGAATGTTTAATCTTTAGAACTTTCCATTCCATGGAATATTTTCCATTCCAAGACGGCACTAATTACTTCACACTTTATGGAAGAGGCGGTCGACCAAATGTGACACAAAAATTTAACATAAGTTGTATTCACTCTGTGGATCAAGAAGTGGGATCGAACCCGCGAACTTTTAAGCGAGTAGCGCGCGTCCCAACTCGGCTACCGCTGCCTTTTTATAATTATACGAAAAACAGCGCAAAGGCTCAATAAAAAAATGGGAAGTAATTAATTGGGCAGCCATTTAATTATTTGGTGAGCAACAAAAAGGTCAGCCGAAAAATCATTTGGTCAGCAATCAAATATTTTGTCAGCAATATAATTATTTGGGCGGCAAAATACTTAATTGGGCTGCAGAATAATTATTTGGGCAGCAATATATATGTTACTGAGAAATTTATAAAATCTAGGGAAAGGATCAATGAAAGATCACGGATCAATTCATAGGAAATGTATTCTGATAGATATTAGGTTAAGGTTATTTTTTTATGACCCATATAAACAATATTTGTGTCATCAAAAAATAATATATTAAACAATTTGGCAGCAGCGAAAACATTTAAGTTGCTGCCCAATTAATTAATTTGCTGACAAATTAGAAATATCTGCTGCCCATGAGTTGCTGAGCAATTAGTTATTTTAGCTGACCAATTGTATTTTTTTGCTGACCAGAATTCGAATATTTTGCTGACTGTTTAAATAACACCTTTAAAAAATCATAAGCAATAAACAAGTGTCATTCTAATACTTTGGACTACAAGAGCCGAAAAGTTCTCTATTTGATAAATAGCTCGCATTACAGCAACCATTTTGTCACCATCTTGCGACGCCATTTTGACAATTTATTTATGGCGCGGCTTGTGGACGCTTTTGCCTACCAGTATTGTTTTTGACGAATTAGCAGTTGAACTTCAAATGATTTATGTAACCCTACAAGATGTATCCTGAAAATATGGAGGATCAGCGAAAATTCAGGATTAAGATTGGAAATTAAAATACCTGTAGGTAATTAGTGTGTAACTATGTAAATACGATCTTGATAATAATATTACGCTCTTGTGTACGCTTGAGTACGCTTTGGCTTTCGATATCGAAAACTAAGCTACCTTCGCCATGGTCAGACCTTGGATGGGTGACCAAATCTTTGCGATCTCGAACTCCTCTGTGCTTCGGAAGGCACGTTAAGCCGTTGGTCTCGGTCGCTATTACAACCGTTTCTAGACACCAACCCGCATTGGGCCAGCGTGGTGGTGTTACGGTCCATACTCCTCATGTGTTTATTTATGAGGAAGGCCTGTGCCCAGCGGTGGGACGTATAATAGGCTGAGGACGACGAATGAAACTAAATGTGTAATCGTCAGAGTTAAATACAACATTAACGCAGGAATTAATGGAATTCTATTATACATAATTACGATAATGGACTCGAAATAGTTATAGGAATCCAAAATATCAATTTACATTAATGAAATGAACAACAAAACATTTTAAGCAGCCAAAATATCGAAATCAAATAATTTTGTGTTTTTTTTTTTTTTCATCTGCCAATGTTATTATTATTTATTCTCAATAATAAACAGAGAAATATTGGATTCTTACCTTTGAAATTGGTGTTTTTTCTCTCTCTTAGTATTTTGTCTGTAACTATTAAGATTCAGAGTATTCCTAAAAAATAATTACCTCGTCTAAAAATAGACAATATTTTTGAGCTCTTTTGATTTGTTTTGATAATGTGTTGTATGTTTAATTGTGTTAAAATTGGACACGGAGACAACTCTTTTTAAGTGCCTCCCTAATATATCATTTTATTTGCATTTACTTAAAAACGATAAATAATTTTTATGAAGTGTGATATTACACATATTACTAAAGCTTGTCTAATGATAGATGCCAAATATCTTTGGATTTGTCGCTGTGAAGAAAATTGAAAAAATTTTAGTATGGAAAATGCAGAATTCCCCAAAATCTCTATACAAAACACCAATTTCATAGGTAAGGACCTAATAGTTGGATAACCTCAGCAGCCGGATTGTATGTCAGTTTCAAGCTCTCTAAATACTCAATCTCTAAGTTCCAGGTTGGGTTCCAGTGAGAATACATGCATCTATGTCATAGTTGTTACTGTAACAATCAAAACACCTACTTAACTATTATTAGGTCCTTACCTATGAAATTGGTGTTTGTATGGAGATTTTGGGGATGTCTGCATTTTACATACTAACATTTTATCAGTTTTCTTCACAACGACAAATCCAGAGATAATAATGTATCATTAGACAAGCTTTAGCAATATGTGTGTGAACACGCTTGATAAAAATTATTCATCGTTTTTATGTTAATGCAAATCAAATGATGTATTCGGGAGGCAGTTAAAAATAATTGTCGTTGTGTCTAATTTTAACACAATAAAACTTACAAAAAATTATCAAATTAAATAACTATCTCAAATATATGGTCTATTTTTAGAAGAGGCAATTATTTTATAAGAATGTTCTGAAACTTAATATTGCTGACAAATTGCTAAGACAGAATAAAAACACCAATTTCATAGGTAAGGACCCAATATAATATTTGTTGGCGAAGAACTCAACATTATTGAGATCCTTGTGGAAGGCTTTTGTGCAATATCACTATTATTTAACCGCCTCGTTGACACCACCGGTTGTAGATCGGGAGGTCCGGTGTTCGATTTCCCACGGGGGCAGGGGTTTTTCGGCTCTGTTTGGTTGGCGGGAGGGTTTCTAAGCCCGCCTGGCTAACCACCATCGTCTTACCTAAATTTGTCGCCATAATAACTGTAGAAAATATTACCAAATAAAAATGCGAGTGGAGCGATGTAGAATAATGACAACTATATTTCTTCTATAATAAAAGTGACGTAACACTCCGTACGTCAACACACTCCCAACAAAAAAGGAAAAAGATAAAAATTATAAAAAAAACCCTTACTACAAAATTTTTGATGTCACTTCCAAAGGGTACAGCCGCTGAAAGGGACGGGCCTTTTCCCCAGTCGAAGTCTGGACTATGGCGGTCCTCGGAACCCCATCTCTACCGGCACGAATTTCGACTATCTTACCCAAAGGCCATTTGATCCTTTTTTCTGGCGTCTCTATCAGAACAATGTCACCCAACTTTAGCACAACTGACTTCTCCTTCCCTCTTTGAATCAAATTGGTTAAATATTCTGTCTTAAAACGCCGTCTAAAATCAGACCTTAATTTTCCTAAGTACCGTGACCTCGAGCTAAGTTTGGAAGCGTCAATCTCGTCTAAATCTGGGGTGGTATCTGAGTGTGGAAGGGGATGTAAAAAGTTGGACGGAGTGAGTGGTGACAACTCTTTACCGTTATCATCTCCCACGTAAGTCAATGGACGCTCGTTAATTATTGCTTCACAGCTACATAAAATGGTTGCTAGTTCATCATAATTGATGCAGGATTTGCCTAAAACTCTACGTAAAAGATCTTTGATGGAGCGAATTAAACGCTCCCAAAAACCACCCCACCAAGGGGCCGAGGGTACGTTTAGCTTCCACTTTATACGATCAATCGACGACTGTTGCTGTATTTTATCCCAGTCTAAAGTTGCTAGTAGGTTCCTAGTACCTACAAAATTGGTACCGTGGTCAGAGTATACTGTATGTACACGACCACGTCGCGCTATAAACCTACGGAAACACATGAGAAACGCTTCAGTGGATAAGGATTTTGTTAGCTCTAAATGTATCGCTCTGTATACCGCACAAGTAAAAACGACAATCCAGCATTTTCCATTATTGCGTAACAATAAGGGACCAGCTAGATCAACGCCAGTGATTTGAAACGGTGCAGAAGCCTCTAACCTATCTACAGGCAGCGGAGCTGCAGGAGCAGTGACAAGCCTTCCCGCGAAACGCCTGCAAATGACACAGCTGGATATAACCGATTTACTTAATCTTCGTAAGCCAATAATCCAATAATGGTTACGAAGGTTCGTCATTAGTATATTTAAACCTGCATGTTGAAGTGAAATATGCCGTTCTCGAACTAATCTGTTAACGATAGGATGTTTATTAGGCAATACTATAGGTGTCTTAATACCGGATGCCATATCAGAAAGTAACAGCTTAGTTTTTAGCCTTAATAAGCCATCCTTGTCCATAAAAGTTGTCAAATTTTTACTTTCAATCACCTCCATGCTCTCTTGTTGAATCAGCTTAATCACACACATTTCGGCGTTATCAAACTCTTCATACGATATGACACCAGTTTTCCTCTTCTCAAAATTTTCACTGCGACTGTTGAATACAAATCGTAGAATATATGCAACCATTCTTATGATCATTGAATACCTTGAAAAATACAGAATATCAGAAAGAAAAAGACTCACATTCAAAGTATTTACGCAAATAGTGCTTCTTTTCACCTCAGTGAAGGCATCTTTGTCTTCATCGACTTCATAATTAGGCCACTGACTTTTCTCTTTTAACCACGCAGGTCCATTCCACCATTCAGATTGTAAAAGAACCTTAGCATCACAGCCTCTAGAAACTAGATCTGCTGGATTGATATTACCTGGAACGTAAAACCAGTTTCCGGGATTTGTAGTATTGCGAATCTCATTTACGCGGTTCTGAACAAATACTGCCCAAGGAGTGTTCTTCCTTATCCATGTAAGCACAACTGTTGAGTCAGTCCAGTAATACGTAGGGCAAGAAAATTCTAAGGAATCCAAAACTTGGCGAGATAAACGTGCAGCAACCAACGCACCAATCAATTCCAGGCGAGGAATTGTAATTTTATCTTTAGATGGCGCTACTCTCGCCTTTGCCAATACTAGACGTACTGTAACACGTCCTTTCCATTCTGATCTTAAAAATACGCAACAAACGAAAGATTTCTGACTCGCATCACTGAAGACGTGGATACTTTTTTCACTTTCATCTATCGGATAATCAGTTAACCGACGTGGAATTTTATAATGCTTCAAGAGATGAATATGATCTAGCCAATCGGAAAATTTTATAGCAATATCTGGTGGGAGACTATCATCCCAGCGTATTTTCTGCTTGCATACTTCTTGTAAGAGAATTTTCGGGATTAAAGAGGACGGCGATGTCAAGCCTACCGGATCAAATAACTTTTGGGCTATGGACAACATTAGCCGCTTTGTGAATTTCTCCTTTTTTATGGTTGGTAGACTTAAATTACAGAAAATGGAATCATCGTGAGTGTCCCAAAGCATCCCGAGGACTGAGACAACTTGCTTGTTTGTATTGTATCCTTCCATTGGCGACACAACCCATTCTCTAAGATTGAACATCCCTTTATTCATCAATGACTTTGCGCCTTCGACAAACTGATCCACCTCCCGTTTCTCTAAACTAATGACGGCATTGTCTACATAAAAGGATTTCAGTAATTTCTCGGCAACGTCTTTATGCTCGATTGATGGATTACTTAAGTGATGTCTAATGGTAGCACCAAGAAGAAAAGGACTACATGTCAAACCAAAGACAACTCTGCAATGCCTGTAAGTTACTATTTCCTTGCGAGTTTCATTTTTCCACCAAAGAAACTTTAAGAAATTGCGATCTTCATTATTGACAGATATTTGGAGAAAGGCTTTTTCAATGTCTGCTGTTATGCCTACTTCTCGCAATCTAAATTGAATAATCAATTTTGGAATTAACTCTAATAAATTGACACCCTTCTCAAGACGACTATTAAGAGATGCGCCAAACTTGTCTTGAGCTGAAGCATCAAACACTGGTCTTATTCTTGTAGTGGTGCTCGAATTTCTCACAACAGCATGGTGACTAAGATAATGGCCCTTCATGTCGTCTTGGTGAATCTCCTCAATAATCCCAAGCTTTAACCAATCTTGAAAAACCTTTTCATAGTCATTCAAAATGTTCAAACGAAGTAAGCGATTTGTATTAGACATTAACCTTTTATATGCTAAATCAAAATTATTTCCTAAAGATTTTTCCATTAATGCCAATTCTTTCCAAGGTAAAACTACTTCATATCTGCCGGCTTCATTTATCTTAATAGACTTCTCAAAATTAGAAAGTATTTTATCTTCGACTTGTTTGCGGCTCTTTGTCTCAGCAGGATCTTTGATGCCTAGAAGTTCTAGGTCCCATAGATTATTAACATTATTTACGAATAAGCTTGTCAGTACGGAACAACTATCGGAAGTACTCTTCACACCCTGTAAAGTCCACCCAAGCTTGGTCTCTACGGCAGTTAAATTATTTCTCAGCTGTACTACTTTGTTAGTTAGCAATAAGCCGCAGTAATCAGCGCCAATGAGTAAACTTATGTCTAGTGTATCCTGTCCTATATCCGTCAAAAAGATGTTATGAGAATGAAGCTCTCCTAAAATGTTTTGTTCGCTGACTCTGGGTAAATAGCCACAAATGCGATCTTCATCAAATACTTCCATGTCCAAACTAAATGTATTCTTCAAGTCAGTAACTGAAATATTATATACCTTGTGCAGCTTATTTTTAGTCTCTAAACCTCCAAAAACAATATGCGATAATTCTTGTTCACCGATAGCTTGAATACTAAGTTTTTCAATCAAACTCTTTTTCACGTATGACCTTTGAGCACCGCTGTCAATTAGAGCTCGTACTGTAAACTCCTTAATGCCATAAACTATTTTTACTAGCAATGTCTGCAAAAAAGTAATATTTTTTGAGTGACTAATTGACAACTGACTGTCATGGTTTGACTTTGAAACATGTTCATCGCCTTTTGAACTATTTTTAATTTCAGGACAAAATAAAACATTGTGGCGTTTTTGACATGCTACACACTTTATGAACGCCTTACATTTAAAGGAATTATGTCCCTGCCGTAAACAATTTGCACAACCTTTAACCTTCTTAATATATTTCTTTCTCTCATCGAGACTTAGGTTTACAGCTTTAATACAGTGAGCGCTAACATGAGAGTCCTTATCGCACCAAATGCATCTCTCTTTGGCCTTAACGTTCTTTTGGTCACTAGAAGTAACAAAACATGAAGTAGTGGGAGTAACCTCTTTCTGAGCTAAACGTGAAATGTTTTCACATTGGTCATTAAAACCGAAACCAGATCTAGCCAGAGAAACTCGTTGATTACTCTCTACTTCCTGCTTTAGAAATAATAGAATATTATTAAGTTCGTTACCTCTTGGTTCCGAATTACCTGTACCCACACGAGAACGTTGCCAAGCTTTCAGTGTTTCCGACGGTAAAGCCGACTCAACCAGTGGGAATAAAATTAATGCGTACTTGTCGCTGGTAAATCCCATGGTTTCCAATGCACGTAACTGAGTCGTCAATTGGTCGTATAGTGAACTGAGAGAAAGCTCATAGGTACTCGTTCTTGGCCTGCGAAAGAATAAGGGTTAGCAAATCTCGAACATAAATATCTACTAAGAGATCTTCTCTACCGAAACGCTGCTTAAGGTGTTCTATGGCCTTTGGGTAATTTTCACCAGAGGGAGGAAAACTATCGATCAATTCCCTGGCGGGTGTACCCTTGGAAATGGCGGCAACTAAATATTGGAACTTATCACTATTGTCAATAGAACAATCGCAGTGAATTTTGGAAAACTGGGCCCAAAATGGTATCCAGTTCTTTAAGTTTCCATCGAACTTCACTAACTCCAGCTGGGGAAGTTTGAACTGGCGTTTGGCAATCACATCCGACTGTTCTTCTATCGAAGACTTCTCTTTGAAGAGTCTGTCGTATCTTCTTCTTATTAGTTTGTACTCATTTTGATACTTATCTGACAGCTCTATTTCCTCTTCAATATCGAGGTCTTGCTCTAGACACCAATTCTTCACGAGTTGATCTAAAGACGCCAATTGGTTGGCCTTTTCTAGAAGATTGTCACAATCCACTGCAACTTCGTCATTGAGCACATTTTCATCTAAACTCTTGGACATTCTTTTATGAAGTTTTGTGAAAATTGTCCGTATGACTGAGCGTTCCTTTTTGGCCTTAATTGCTATTTTTTCTCCAGAAATTTCCGTAGCCATTTTTTACAAATATGATGAAATATTTTGATAATTTTCTACTGTTGATATCACTCCACCGTGGAATTCACAATAAATAATATTCTCAACTGTTAAACGGTCGCCACAAATGTAGAAAATATTACCAAATAAAAATGCGAGTGGAGCGATGTAGAATAATGACAACTATATTTCTTCTATAATAAAAGTGACGTAACACTCCGTACGTCAACAATAACAATGTTGTTGTGTTCCGGCAATCAGAGGTAAGATAGCCAGTTCCTCAGTCTTTGAGGATTACAGGTGAAGCTCGCTTCCACCTTCGGCCTTATCGTCACTTACTATCAGGTGAGATGAAGGCCAAGAGCTTACCTGTCATATTAAAAATTTAAATTAAAATCAAATTTCAAGAAAATGCTTATTGAACATGAAAATGCTAACTACATTCACAGCATTTTGTTTAAAAATACAAACCAAGATTAACCAGAACGGAGTAGAATGGCGTCAAAATTTGACAAATAAAATCTTCTACGGCGAGGAAGAACAAGCGAATGTCACCAAAAGTGGCGGTTATGTAAAACAAAGCAGACTGGGGATGCTATTTACGCGGTCGTTACATCTGCTGCTCAAGTTACAAGAACAAGCGAATAAAAAGAAAAATAAAATAAGCAGGTATTTATAAAAATATGAATACTGACAGTTTTGTGCCAGGACCGTAGCAAGGGGAAGACTGTAATCTCTGCGAACTTCACCGGGATAAATGTGTAAATATATGGCTTGTATGTTAGAGCAATAAAAAAAACATTTACACAATTTGGTATGAGTCGCCTACAGCTTACAGTCGCCTAGAATGTGTGTAATACCTGTAAGAACTACATCTGCTTACATACTGTTTATGCTGCTGCCTAAACGTTTTTACAAAATTTGTAATAAATACTAGGCACAAAAACAAATTAGTGGCTCCAACACTCCGACTTGCTAAAAGTAATAACTCGTTTGTAGAAAATAGCATAAGATTCTACAATAGTATACCTGACGAAATCTTAACTTTGACGGATGAAAAATTTAAACATAATATTAAAAATAAGCTAATAACTAAAGCATACTATAGGCTCAAGGACTTTGCCGAAGATAACAATCCTTGGCAATGAAGGATTTTGTTTTGTATTATTGACGTCAATAAGTGCTTGAAAAAAATGCAAATGTCTTTATGAAACGGTGCTATCTTTCTTTGAGGTGAACCGTCATTTGGTCGTTTGCTTGCTCGTATTTAAAAAAAAGTTCACTGAAATTAAGTATACTATTCATATTTATTTTCAAAACGTTATTACTATCAACGTGCAACGTAATAACTTACAATTTTTTTTCAGAGTTATTGTCTAGTCTTACAACGCCTAGGGATTTCGATGAACTGATGTAATCATGACCGTTGCAATGCCTTATACTTTTTAAATTCATGGGTGTCATCATCGCTCGCTGTCGCCCAGGGACATGTCTTATCCTCATTTTGGAATAAAATACCGAATGGACAAAATCAATACCAGCTAAGAGTGAAATCATTTTGGTTACTTTAAAAAAAATATGCGCAATGCGCTTCCCACTACTCGCTATCTCTTATGACATACACAGCCACGCTATATGATCACAGTCATGGAAGTTTAATGCGCTCGCCACACGCTCCTCTCGTTTCTGTGCTCATCTCTTTAACGATACCCTGTACAGGATATGCTTTAAATTCTTATATACTAAGAGGGGAGAGTACAATGTTATTTTAAGCTCAAATTTAGATCCGCTTTACCCTACCTTATGATGATAGCAGCCAAAATAATAACCTTCTTGTAGACCCCGTTAATGGTTAATGAGTGTGAGAAACTGTGCAGTATTCACAATATTGTATCTATAGTACATTTGTGAGAGTTGTGGTGAAAATTGGGTGTTTTATGTTTGAGTCATGGCATGACATGGTTACCAAGAGTGTACTAACGTCTCTATAATGTTTTAGATAAACAAAACTCCTCTGCACATACTAATTTTACAATATTTAAAATGTTCTAAATTCCTTTTGTTAATAAGGCTGTTTAAAAAAGGCTAACTGTTGAGTTTCTTGCAGCACTTCTTCTCAACAGGCCATTCACGACGAAGTGCTAGAAACAAAATATTGACGTGCAAAAGTATTTCATGTAAATCTAATTGCAGAATAAATGATTTCATTTCATTTCAAAAACTATAAAATATTATTATAAGGGCTTTGTGGCGTAGTGGTATGCTTATGCTTTCGATCGAAAACCTTCGCCATGGTCAGGCCATGGATAGGTGACCAAAACTTTGTGATATGTTAAGTCAAACATGTGGCAAGCCTGCTACCAAGCACCGGACATATTGTGATGCAAGCGATATTCACAATGAACTGTACATAAGTTTTATCCAAAGGGTACGCTAGGTGGGATTGAACCCGCGAGTCCCGCGGCCGTTCGAACGAGTTGTGAGTGCCCTGTCTGTCCCAACTCGGTCACTAGCATGTTGGCAATGATTGATTCAGAAAGTAGAAATAACCGGCTGTTTTTTAAAACTACCTGCCGTCATGTAAGTCACTAAATAGCAAAAGGCCCTGCTAGAAGTTCAAAATCTTTGAACGAATATTTCTCAAAAACTATTTGTATCTAGGGTGTAGTGAAAAGTATTTGGAAGGTGGAAATAAGAGGATTCTTGAATACTAATCGATTTTGTCTGTAAAATTTCAATTAACCAAAGGGCACCGCTGGCACAGCACAGAATTATTTCTATTTTTTCATTTGCAAAGGTAGACATTTTAAAGTACATAAAACGATAGGTAGAAATATATACCAACTCGATTATTTAGGACCTAAACCGATGCATATACGAATATAAATAAATTAGAGTGAAGACAAACAATTACAGAGAAGAATAAATGTAAATAAAAAACATTTATTTAGCTATTTTGAATCTCCACTGCTCCACTGTGCTATTTACAATTATACACCTGGGCCCGATCGCTCTAAATATGAACGTGTTAGCCGCAACCAAATCTCGGTCGATAATGTTATGGCCCGTCCATACCCTAAGAGGTACGCGAGTACGAGAGTATGGATTATGGATTGGCCCATAACGTTTTAGCGGTATCCGGGCCCTGATCTTTTTAGCAAACACACGTGCGCGTCGAGCGCTCCTAAGTGGGACAATGTATTCGTTTTGAGCGGTGCAATTTAAAGGTACTGCTTGGTTTTTAGAGCGAATAAAGTATTTTTAATTTTGGAAGGACAAAAATAAAGTACACAGCTTAAAGAAAGAGTATTTTTTTTTAAGCTATTGCATAGCTTCTATCGCGGGCCTTGAGCGCGGGGACCGAATCCAGAAATTCCGTAACGAAAAAACCTCACGCTCCCCACTCCGATGCGCAAGGAGGTGTGGCTTGAAGGCCGTGCATGTTAAAACCCAAGGTGGTTACCAAAATGAAACACCGTGTCCAAGGCGAATAAAAATTTTAATTAACATCGGTTTGAGCATATAAGTCTATGAGAGTAAACAATAGTGCGTTTTAAAGGATATGTGGCGCCATCTAGTGATACAAAAAGGAACTAATTTTAACAAAGACGCCACTTTGGTTTTATTTATAAGCTAACTATTACACATTGTTTATTATGAGTTTTGTTATTTTATTAATAAGATTATTTACATTTATTTTAGATAATTATTTTATGATTTAATTTACTTATAAGTGATCCGAACGAAATAATGTATATGCAAACTACCAACAGTTTATATAATTTGTTTTCCTATCGGTCGCCACGCTCAATAAGTGTAACTTGAATTAATATCAAAGAAAAAGAAATACTGCATGAATAAAATAAATAAATAAAATTATAATTGCATAAGTTGATACAAAATGCTATGCAATAGCCCCGAGTGCCACACGTCTTTTTTTTCATTATTTATACATAAAAAATGATAAGCAAAAAATCACGCCCGCCATAGTTGAATGGCGCCAAAAAAACACGCCCCAATTTTATGACTGTGGATACCTGTCTTTATAAGACAGGTATATTCATAAACAGAAAAAACCAGTAAAAATAAGTTTTACCTAAATTGATTATGTTAGCGTACATAAAAAAGCCAGTAAAAATAAGTTTTACCTAAATAGATTATGTAAGCGTACTTAAAAAAGCCAGTAAAAATAAGTTTTACGTAAATAGATTACTTTAGCTTACTTTATTAGTGCGGTAGATTATAAAAAGCGCCTATATGGAAAAGAGGACAATACTCTATTTTAGAGTACGGGTGACAACCCTAGGTACTGCATACACGACACACGCTTACCAAGGAAAGTGAAAACAGTAAGTCTCGCAAGCGCCGTTCTCGCATCTTAATTTGACTCACAGAAACATACCTGAAACAATTAGAAAAGAAGTTTTAGTGACGAATTATACAATAATAATATCAATCATACAATTTATACACTATTTGAACATTAAATATTGCAAAAGACTATCAGCAATTGTACCAATGAAAGTTGAAAAATTATTGATAATAAACTATACATAATAAAACTGTAGAGGTCGAATGTCTGTACAAAGAAAAAATGCTTAAAGTCAAGTAAGGAGGATGTAAAAAGAGGGAAAATACCAAATAAAAAAAGTTTTTATGTTTTGTTTCTCGCTCTGTTTGTTGTGTAAATGTCCGAAATAGCTGGACCGATTTCAAAGAGATTTTGCATGGTGATACCTTAAATTCCTGGTCAACATCTTAGAAACTTTTTATTCCGGAAAATTAAAGGGTTCCAGTGGGATAGTTAAAAAACCATAATAACCGAAGACGAAGTCATGGGCAACAACTAGTTTTAAATATCATTTTCAACACACCTGCTCAAAACGTGGCTCTAATATCCAGAGAATGTCCGCACCATCTACCACCAAGTAGTAGAGCCAGTCATATGCTATGCCGCAAGCGTGTGGTACTCAGCCCTCAAATATAAATATATCACCAAAAAACTTCTTTCTCTTCAAAGACTCTTCGCCATTCAAATTATAAGATCATTTAGAACAGCCAACACCGCCACTGCAATCTCCCTTGCCAACCTCACACCATTACCCTCCAAAATTAGAGCTGCTGCAGAAATTGAACTAGTTAAAATAAATAAAATATATGAAGACTTACCTGACCTTGAACCCGAAACATCAGCACCTCCAGACCAGTTGCTCCACCCTGCCGAAAGAAAGCCTATTAAATACACAACTATAGAATCTCAATATGAATTTCAAATTAATATAAAAAATGACAACACTTACCTGTTATTTACAGACGGCAGCAAACATGATGATGGAGTTGGGGCGGCAATAATTATAAGCGCTCCTGATGGCAACAGACAAACTATTAAATTAAGACTACACAACAGTTGTTCCATATTTCAAGCTGAGCAACTTGCCATAACTAACGCATGCGAGTGGATCGAAACCAACAACATTCAATCTTCAATAATACTGACAGATAGTCTTTCCAGTCTACAGGAACTGCTTAACTTCAATAGTCACAACCCACATGCTGTTAAAATTTTCAGGCATATTGATCTTATTAGTTCCAAAAATCATAAAATAGAGTTTGCATGGGTCAAAGCGCATGTCGGAATCGTCGGCAATGAACTTGCTGATGATGCCGCCAAGGAGGCAGCCACATCTGGCGCCCCCATCACATACAGTAAATTCCCAATTAGCCACATCAAGTATTTAAAACAAAAACAATTAGCAGAAGATAAAAGGAACCTTTACAACAAACCCGGAAATTGCCTATACACCAAAGTCTTGCTGCGAAATTACAATAGTTTAGCTAAGTTCCTCACCAAAATAACTCCGTCCTTTGCCATAACACAATATTTAACTGGACACGGATACTGTAAAAAATACCTCCATCGCTTTCAGATAATATCGGACCCTTATTGCCCCTGTGATGACTCCAGCATACAAACCTTCACACACCTTTATTCTTCTTGTCCCCGTTTTATTCAATCAAGGTATCATCACTTTACGATGTGCCATATGAACAACATAGATCCACAAAATGTAATAGAAATTATTAAAAGAGAGTCATGTATCAAAACATTTCAAGAACATATTTCTAACATAGTAAACAATCTAAAAGAATTTAACAAAACATAAACTTATAACTATTATTTTGTATATTATCTTATATATCATATATATATGAAAACACATCAATTACGTTATAAAAATTGTGTATAAATAAAAAACCATTTGACATAATAAAAACAAATATCCATATATATCTCTATAAGAATAAACCAGAAAATCTGTTATAAATGCAAATATTAACACAAATTTAATAAAAACCATCTTTTTTAATAATGAAATAAAAACACGCTGTTTAAGTATGAGCGTAGTCCATAGCGCTCTACTTAAAATAGCTTAATGAAGAGCAAAAACATTAATTAAAAAAAAAAAAAAAAAAAAAATATCACCACAATCAGGCACATAATAAAACCTGTTATTCACACTGTGACTTTTTTATTACTATTATTCTTGCACTCATACATATAATCACGACTATTACTCCCTACAGGTTAGTTTAGGCCAAATACCACAAAGGCAGTCCATTGCCATAGTCCGCGCTTCACCAAGCAGTGACTGCACTCAGCGTGACAGGTGGTGAGCCCGTCGCCGCTTTAAGCTGTTCGATGGTTGTGCAGTTCTAAGACCATTAGGCGCTTTTTACGACACCCAAGGGAAGAGATGGGTTAGTAGTATTCTTTTACTATGCCGCTAATGAGCTATTATTCACTAGTGAGTTATAGATTTTTTTATACTAAATGAGTTGATTTAGTCTGCGCGGCAAGGGTCCGCTGCTCGGGGCCGTGCCGTCGACATGAGGCTATTTTATTCCCTGTACTATTAAATAAATAGACACAAAAACATAACGAGTACCATTATAATTATTTAATGTATCAAATATAACAATAGATTAGGCATAACTATTGGTTTTTCTATTGTGTTTCGTTATGGACAGTGAAACTTTATTCCAATATCCAAAAAATAGTTCTAAAACGGTCTTTGGAATTTCATCGATAGAGTTATTGTATTTTTGGTTCCTCGTACATTTGATATCAAATTTTAAGGACAAAACATACTCTAAAACATTTTATATTGGTACAAAATATTAAGTTCATTCTCAAACAACGCCATTACCTTTATTATAACTGCTTTGAACCGGTTTCCGTCATTTAAAACCGGATAAATCCAAAATGGCCGCTTTGGACTCACCCGCGCGTGAAGAGATAGTCAAGAGATATTGTTTTGAAGTCCTTTTATTGCGTTTCAGTATTTAAACTTTATTTCTGTATTCAAAGTCCATCTCTGCATGTTGAAATGTATTTGAGTGGAAAAAAATGTTTTTATGATATGTCGCGATATTAGTTTGCTCGCCTGTACGACTGAGTTTGAATAAGCTATTTATAATTTGTAGAAGTTTGAAATGAATATTTTATTTTGTTTGGGTAGCTCACAGCTTTAAAATAACAAAGTAATTAAAAATAAAATACTATAAGCTACCACATATAGGAAACTACTTACTAACTACTAATAATAAAGAGGACAATAATAATAATAATACAAAATATACCTAAAACTACGGAATCAAATTGGTATTTCAATAGACTGCATCCGTATCAGTGCATTTATATAAATTGTTATGTCTCGTCTTGCGCATCAATTAAACCCTTAATCAATTTCACAAATAATATTGGGTCCTAACCTATGAAATTGGTGTTTTTATTCTGTCTTAGCAATTTGTCCGTAACTATTAAGTTTCAGAACATTCTTATAAAATAATTGCCTCTTCTAAAAATAGGCCATATATTTGTGCTCGTATTATTTAATTTGATAATTTTTTGTAAGTTTAATTGTGTTAAAATTAGACACAATACCTATTATTTTTATCTGCCTCCCAAATACATCATTTGATTTGCATTAACATAAAAACGATGAATAATTTTTATTAAGCGTGTTCACACACATATTGCTAAAGCTTGTCTAATGATACATGCCAAATATTATTATCTCTGGATTTGTCGTTGTGAAGAAAACTGATAAAATGTTAGTATGTAAAATGCAGACATCCCCAAAATCACCATACAAAACACCAATTTCATAGGTAAGGACCTAATAGATGATATTTAGAACAACGTTGTTAATAAGGAATCTTAGGAATTTAAAATTTATGTGTCGTGTGAACTTTTTCTGGATTCTCTCTATTTCGATACATACAGGTTGTAACAGGGATTCAATGTTGCTTGCCTCGGTGAAATTTGAAAGTGAAATGTGGCTGTTATTGCCCCTGCACCCATTTGATATAACAAGGCTACCTTCGCCATGGTCAGTCCTTGGATGGGTGACCAAAACTTTGTGATCACAAACTCCACCGTGCTTCGGAAGGCGCGTTAAGCTATTGGTCACGGTCACCATTGCAACCGTTTCTACCGACCCGCATTGAGCCAGTGTCGGTGTTACGGCTCATACTCCTCATGTGCTTCTTCATGAGGAAGGCCTGTGCCCAGCAGTGGGACGGGACGGGAGGCCGAGGATGTTACTAAGCCCCAATTTCGCCCTCAAAAGTATGGAGGAACTCGATACCAACATATTTAAGCCGTGTCGTATGTAACCACAATTTTGCCCTCCATAGTATGGAGGAGCTCGATATTACAAATTTTTGATCATCCATCCAAAATCTAACTATAGCGAATGTGTCTTAGATCTTTAACCAGCCACCAAGCCAGAATAATAATATCTCATAAAATGATATGTGAAAAGGATTTTTATTCTTATAAATTATGTGATATTTACCTGCATTCAGCAATGTACAAAGTACCTACATGCCAAAAAAACCCTTGTCCCACGGAATCTGAGATGAAACTGATTAGGTCATAAATTTGAGCGAGTCCCGAAGTGAATTACGGGGTAAGTTTGTTCTCGCAAAATGCTTTAATTTTTAAAAGCACTTCCACTTAAGTTCATAACCTTTCCTCTATTTCAGCAGTTTTAGTTCGTACATAAAAAACAAAAACACTTCAGGGGAACCGTGGGTTTGGCTGACTGCGCCTTTCGCTTTTGCTTCACTGCAAATTTTTTCCTATTTATTTTTTCGTTAGGCTAAAAAGATACATGAAGTTGCGAAGGAGCGTGAAATCCTAATTAAGTACAAACCGCCCAAGAAAATGGAAAAGCGAATGAATGACCGATATGTCAAATCATTCGTATTTGTATCGATATTTTTATGTCAAATCATTTGTATTGTGAGTAATTTTATATAAATTTTAATTCTATACTATTATCTTCGCAATGCATATATAATGATGTTCTGTATGTCATTTTAAACTCAAAAATATCGTACACTTATCATATTTTGAATCGATTAATAATCGAAGTGAAGTATCAACACTTGCTATAGTTTTTACTTCATTCCTATGACCGGTAGTCGTTAAGTTCAAAAAAAAAATAAGTGGCTGGCTACAAAACTGTATGAGTATCGATTGCCTAAAACAATATTATAATTAAACAGCAAATAATTTCTTCTGACATTGTCCTGTGACAAGTAACAATACAATTACGATTTTTTTTGTCATGTTTGTGTTTTTCCAAACCGCCTATTTATATCTTGTACATGCTAAATCTATGATTATATGCGACAAAAGTGTACACAACATTCGCTGAGGAATTTCACGTTAAGAAATTGAGCAAAAGATCTCTTAAATCTAAACAAAATTCTAACCAGAACAAAAACTCAAAGGGATATATTTCAGCAGTTTACGCCTAAACTGTGAAAGAATCGTTTGATCTATAATTTGGCACTTCTAAAAAGGGAATTCAAACCAAAGTTTGCTGTAAATCGAGACAAACTAAAAGTAGGTATTGGTTGTGGGTTACCGGGGATAGATGGGGGATTTTTGTACATTTAACCTTGTTACTTTTTTTTTCATTTATTATAGTTTACAAAATAATACATAAAGTTGAAAATAATACATTGACATAAACCACAGAGGTTTCGCGACAATGTAGAAATCAGATCAGATCATCACGAAAGTACACAATTTTACAGTTTTGGTAACAGGTTAGCCAAATAGGTATTGATTTTGAAAACCAGGCAATATTTCTTCCTATGTGTATTTAAACATTACACGGATCAACCAATCTTTGAATAAAAAAGGACTTAAGGGTAATTTTAATATTTTTCTCATTTAACTTATTTTAAACTTATTTTACTTAAAATCTTGTGTACGAACAGCAGTTCCTATGATTATGAAGCGACAGATTATATGAATAAATCATGATATTGGTTGAGCTGAGGAGTAATAAGCCCCACTTAAAATGGGAAAGAAGAGGCCAGATTACGATTATTAGAAGGAGGTATTGCTAGTGAATGTGTTGACAAGCTTAATACAATAGTAAATATGACATCCTATATTTAATACTAGCTTTTACCCGCGACTTCGTCCGCGTGGAATAGTTTGGAATGGCGTGATGTTATATGGCCTTCCTCAACTTAATCCCGGCTAATGACCGATATAGGCCTTCCTCAACAAATGGGCTATTTGTTTCTAAGAATTTTTCAAATCGTACCAGTAATTCCTGATATTCAACAAAACAATCAAACTCTTTCGTCATCATCCTATATACGTCCTACTGCCGGGACAGGCCTTCCTCATGGAGAAACACATGAGGAGTAAGGGCCGTAACACCACCACGCTGGCCCAATGCGGGTTGGTGGGTAGAAACGGTCACAAATGCAACCGGGACCAACGGCTTAACGTGCCTTCCGAAGCACGGAGGAGCTCGAGATCACAAAGTCTTGGTCACCCATCCACGGCCTGACCATGGCGAAGGTAGCTTTGTTTTCGACCGAAGCCAAAGCGCACTGACCACCACGCCACCGAGCTCCTCAATCATCAAACTCTTAAGCATTATAAAATTAGTAAAGATAGGTATATACCTATATTTACTATTACAACTACATATAGATGTACAAAAAAAACATTCCTGAAAATTTGCCAAAAAGTTCACCTTTGTATAAGTTGGTTTGGAAATCAAAAACAATTAAAATAACCATTCTCTTGACATCTGGTACCTCATTAAACTTTAGTTTATAACTGTTTCTTCCGAAGAAAATACGCGACACCAAAAGTTTTAAGTCCACCAAAAGTTTTATCAGAACAGAGATACAGAAATATATATAAAAGGTAAAAAGAGTTTCCAATCCGTTTTACTGCAAGTACCGTACGGAAAACTTTTAGAGCGCTTTCGTCCGATCCGAATCCGTGAAAATAAGTACCGAGGTAGCCGTAGAACTATTCCTAAGGTACATTACGCACTAGATCTGACTTCCGTCATGCAATTTCTTTCCGTCATTCTAGAATCTCCATTCCGGAAAAATTTTTGACGGACCGAAGTAGCCATAGTATTTATTAGTCCAAGAGCTACTGAACCTTACATACATATTTTTTATAATTCTGAAAGCTTACTAGATTGGGCAGTTTTTTAAACTACATAAACAAAAGCTATGGAAAACTTATTAGTTTTTTTTTTGTTAAGTCTCTTAATTACCGCGAATTAGAGCGAGACGGAGCGAGACTTTCCGAGTCGAATCTGTGAACCGACATTTGAGAGTAAGGGACGTTTCTTAGGAGCGCTGGCCAATATAACCGGCGAGTTTTCCATAAGTTTTGACGTATAAACTTGCGCTTGCGACTGTGAAACGCTGTAAGTAGCTCCTTGTAGCGAAAGCGTGCGTGTGGCCGGCGAAGGCGACTGGTCCACGTCGAAATATTTAACACATTTTATTCAATATCAGTATTTTATGACGTCATAAAAGCACTTTGTCTACGAGCCCTCGCGCATTTCAATGAATTTTAAAATGTAACGAAAACCGTAAAACACATTGTAGCTAAAGGCCATCGCGTAATACTTTTACGGTAATGCGGTGATGCTGTAAACTAAATAGTTATTACAATGTTGCTTACTATAATGTAAAGGAAACATTGTTAAATTTCCTTTTGAGGAAACCGGTACTAAAAGGCAAAAGAGATGGTAACGACAAGCACAAAGGAAAAAGTAACAAGCCTATTTACAGTTTCACAAAATAAATAAATAAATATCCAAATGAATTCAGACTATCACACCTATCAACTAGGCTCATTTCAAGCAGCTAATGCTGCTTGTGTTACGGACACTAGATGACGGATAAATATATTTAATAGATACATACATACAAATATCCTAAATATATATAAACATCAAAGACTGGAGAACAAATGCCTGAAAATTCATCAACCAAACATTTGCCCCCAGCGGGGATCGAACCCAGAACCTCTCGAGATGGCGACGCCTTGAGACCGGCATACAGCCCACTCGACCACGGAGGTCGTCACTAATGCTGCTTGTGTTACGGATACTAAATGACGGACACATATAAATATTCAGATTTTATATAAAACATATAAAAACATCCAAGACTGGAAACCAAATGGCTGTAATCATCACACAAACATCTGTCCCCATCGAACCCAGAACCTCACGAGATGGCGATGCCTTGAGACCGGCGTACAGACCTCACGACCACGGAGTTCTTCATACTTTTTACATTTTACTCTATACAGTCTATTTACATCTATACAGTATCATTGGGAACTTCTTATAACTTTTTTCAGCACGTATTTTTTATGCGATAGGGGGCAAATGAGCAGACGGTTGTGACGGGGTGAAGCCGGGGATAATTAAAATTCAGTTGGGTCGTCACTTAAGTATCGTATATTATAATGAAGATTTAAGGCACAACTGAAACAATTATATAAAAAAAGGCAAATTACACTAAACACAAAACAATTTCACATTTAACACTAAATATATTATAAAAAGGGTAGGGCTACTTACGATAGTGCCTTAGAGAAACATATAGTATTTGTTATAAATTAGGAACTGATAATGTGGTTTGTCTCAGCTTATAAAAATTGATTCACTTTATAAATATTTTACAATTATTGTTAGAAGGGAGTCAACCGCTCTACGCACTGACTCTCGTAAGAATGAGCTTCGAGAACAAAACAAATAAAAAGAGACAGACAGCAAATTTAAAATCGGAAACCAAGAGAAAAATGGCCAGAGAAGAGCGCAATGACAGCAACGAGGCGCTAATATAGCTATGGCGCCTCGTTACACGGTTCAGCTGATGGTAAGCAACTACCGTCACCCATTGCCACTCGCAACGCCAAAAGAGGTTGCCGGCCTTTTAAGTGGGAATAAGTTCTTTTCTTGAAGGTTTTCGCGTACAGCTGCCTTACTCTCAAACTAAATATTTTAATGGATAAGAATTGGATTTCAGTCATTTCGAACACTTTTTTGCAATTATCAAAGAACATGAGGTTTTTTGACATGACATCTAATCAATATTGATTTGTGAATATTACGTTACAGGCCAGCTGGTCCGGAAACACGATTCCACGTGTTTCCTATGATCTGGTTTGAAGTAAATAACAGTAAAGTTACTGGGTGACCGTGTCCTTGCATCTTGGTCAGCGCGAACACCGGTGCTTGCAAGCAATAGATGTTTCTATTGTGTCTGGATCACAGAAGTTGATGATAGTGCAATTCTTATAAATATAACTAGTAACAAAAGTGCCATCAATGTAAGTACAATTTTGTAACGACTCAAAAATACAGATTTTTAATACCATTAAAACAATAAAAGACAATTAAGTAATAATAAAATAATATTTTATATTAAATAAATGGAAAAAAAATTTCAAAACCATTTGTCTTGCTTTCCAACCCAAATTTACAAAGCAAAGTCAGTTACGCTTGCAACTTTAAAAGAATTACTCGCATATCGATGCCTGACAAATTTCTTTCCTGAAGTAAATAATAAAGACCGAAGTCAAATTCCTCATCTGATTAAAATTTACCGTTGCACCTCAGAAATCAGCCGACCCACTCGAATTCCGGCGGACGACGGACTGTCCGTTTGTAAAAAACCAATGTAAAAAGGAAAGAAAATGTCTCTGCTCGTAACTGTACCCTTTTGAAACGAGGGATCCCACATTCTGGCGAAATTCCGGACAGGAGCTAAGGCTTTGTGTCCACGAGAGATATATTCTACAATAGAATGTAAAGCTGTTTTAAGGATGCTTTGGATTTTTTTAAGAAATGTCTCCTTTAACGTGTTTCGAAGGGTTTTGAACCCACGGATTCCAAGTGCAGTTTACCTGCACCTTTCAGATGATCCGGAGATTTAATTTACAGCATACATATTTATATACGCATTTGCAACGTGGCACGAATTTGCAACGACTATAATTATCTTTTGGGGAATGGTGTGAATTTGGATATTTTCTGTGGCAACATTCGCTCTTTTAGGAGTAAGTTATACCTTTGCTTTTATACGGAGTGATGGGACTGCTAGCGGCTCTCTTCATTGCCGTGAAAGTCATTTTCAATTTTAATTTTCATTATTTAGCGGCATGAATTTCGTTTGTAAAATTATATAGCTTATCTATATTCACTTAAAATAATATCTAAGTTATTGTGTGAGATATGTACGCCGTAATTGTGTTACATATCAGATATGTTTATTTTTACGCAACTGTTATTGTATTATCTTTAATGTGTAGCATGTGGCAGTACTTTAATAAATAAATAAATATCTATGTCATCAGGCTATTGCGTCTAACAGCTGGGCACATGCCTTCCTCATGGACAAACAGATGAGGAATATGAGCCGTAATACCACCACGCTGGCCCTTGGTTGTTGGTGGGTAGAAACAGTTGCAATAGCGACCGGGACCAACGGCTTAACGTGCCTTCCTACCCTGGAGAACGTAGCTTAGTTTTCGATATCGAACGCCAAAGCATACCAACCACTACACAAACGAGCACCTCACATCACCGAGCTTTATATCTATACCACGCTATAAAGAGGTGTATAGGGTTTCTTTAAGACTAGATTTTAAGCCAACTTCATCTGCACGTGGCACCTTGAAGGTGAAGAAACGAGGCTCTGGCGAACCCCGCCAGCCCTGGAGCATGGTGGAGACGGCCCATATTGTTATGAAAGCTCTTCAGGAGGCCTATACTCAGCAGTGGTCATACCTCAGCTGATTATGATTAACCTGGTGATTAACTTTGATTCAGACCTGGTTGTAAGGTTCAGTGAGCTCTGTGACTACGGTTTATTTAACTGTATATTTAATTTTATTGTTATGTATACTAACATAGTCGTAGTAGTAGTAAGTGATATTGTTACTAACACAAGCATTTATATCATATGATATGTATACACTAACATAGTATGTAAGTTATGTTGTTACTAACACTATCATTCATTTTTTTTTATTATTAGATAAATTGTAATTCGTATAGTATTTCAGTAAATGTATTTAATTAACATTAGATTAAGTTACAATTGTTACTAACACAATATGAGGTAAACCAATCACGGTAAGCCTTAAAATATTTTTTTTTAACAACTATACTCTTAATCTTATTTGGCAACAGTCTTTTATAGTAAGTTTCTTCAGCCTATACTAATTATGATGGTAATAGTGTAATGAGGTGAACATACTAAGAATTATTTATGTTTTTTTTATAATACCTCTACCATCTAAAATTGGTACGACTTAAAAATCAAATCTGCTATTAACATTATCGCTCTCGTTTATAAAGTGAAGGCGAATTACAAATTATTACACCCCAAAGGTCTTCTTTAACACGTCCAATATATTTATACCAGAATAACTAAGCAAGCCATTAGCTAACAATTAAGCGCTTCAGGAGATTTATCGCTCGTTCATATATCAGGCGGGTATTTTAACTGCTTCCTTATTAAACTGGGGACTGTGTGTGTACACCAGCAAAGCAACAATACTTCTAGGAATGCAATGTTTTGTACGAGATTCAGATCATCCACCGAACATCAAAACATCAAAAAGTTTTCCTTCTTAACGTGTTATTTTGGTTTAGAAGTCGAGGGTTTGTCCGAATGTTGCCAACGTGGGGTCCTTTTTTGCATAATGTTTTGCTTATAATATACTTTGGCATATAAATTTGGCATAATTTTCTTCTGGCACAATATTTATTTCGCATAATTATAATTTAGACTAATGTAGTTAAAGTATTCATCCGCTTAATAGTTTTCAACATAATTTCAAGTCAATCAGGTACGACGTCGAGCGAAGCGAGGAGTGTTTGGTAGAACTGTGTCTTCATCGCGCGAGCTAAGCGAGCAAAGCGAGCGTGCCGCGACAGCTCCGGCGAAGCGCCAGAATCGATATTTTTTTATTGATAATTATTTCAAAAACTTATGCGAATAGTTAATTATGCCATAATATTGTTATGCCATTTGTAATTATGCGTAAATAATTATGCATACCATTTTATGCCAAAATCAATTATGCGTAAGTATATTAACTGCACATTTTACTATGCCAATTCATATTATGCTTGAAAATTTTATGCAAACAGATAGGGAACCTGTCAACGTAACAATGGCGTTACCATTACCATACCACGTGACCAAAATGCTTCGAACGCTTATAGTCTGCGGTAACCATTTACCATCAGGCATTTTATCCGGGATGCATTATTATTATAAAGATTGAATAAGGCAGCTGTTGGGACGCACGCGGGCGGGACACTACTCGTTCGATGCCGCGGGACTCGCGGGTTCGATCCCACCGCCGCCTGTACCACTGAGTCTGAATAAAATTTATGCTACTTACAGTTCACTTGTGAATATCGTTTGCCAAATGTGGGTCTCAACACTTGTGCCTACCCGTTCGGGGAAAAAGACGTGATAAAATATTAAGATTTTTAAATTAATATGTAATAAATACGCGTAAAGTAAGCGTTCACTTAATAAAATAGTGGTTTAAGTAATATTAAAGTGATTCAGACACGCGAGTGATTTAGTACATGCTTATAACATATCTATGTGCAGTTACAGATAGATACTACTTTATTCGTACTCCTTTCATTGATCCAAATAAAATACAACAGCAGCTAATTGCATTTGGCTGTTTGGTAAATTTTACAGTTTTGTTACTTTTTATGACAAACTAACTGTATCAGTTAAGTCAAACCTGAATCAAAATAGACGTTATGGTAGTTCTTTTAAAAATTTTATTTCAATTATCAATTACCTACGAGTTTTAAAATGTACGCTTTAAGATCGTAATTCAAATATTACCACACATTTGAAGATAACATTCTAATACTCACGCGCATCCAAAATTGCAACCTATATACACGCGCCCTAATCTAGTATCCCGTTTTATCCGGTTTTATTGGCGACACGGTCGGTGCGTCGCCGGAACCGTTAACCCTTTTTATGCGTCCACAGCAACCCTTAGACTGAAACAGAAAAGATAAGCGGCACATGTCCAGAAAACAAAGGCCGTTCGATCAGGGTTAGTGTTACCATTCGTTGCTGGAACACGTTAAGTATTCATTAATTTTTCGCGATATCGTGTGAACTTATGTTTTTTTCACACGGAAAAATACGGGCACATAATGACAACACAGCCACACACACACACACACGCTATTGGATGACTGCACAACCATCCAATAGCTTATAGCGGCGACGGGCTCACCACCTGTCACGCTCCTACTTGCGGACTGCTTTTGCGGTGCTTTTGCCTAGTCTCTGACTAACCTTTAGGGAATTATAGTCGTTATTATATGTATGTATGTATATAATGACAAATACTTGGAGGAGGTGGAGCTCGGTGCCACAGCACACCCACCTTCGCGATGGATGTGAACTTTGTGATCTTGAACTTCTCCGTGCTTCGGAAGCCACGTCAAGCCGATGGTCCCGGTCTCTTGCAGCTGTTATTACCCACCAACCCGCTTTGGGCCAGCGTGGCGGTGTTACGGCCCGGCTTCATGTGTTCGTCATGAAGAAGGCCAGGGTGCGTATTATGAAGTTTTTAAAAGTTGGCCGGCAACGTGGCTAGTTTTGTTTTTGGTATTATGACATGCTTTTAGCTGACTAGTTTCTGGATGGATTATTAGTTTCCGCCTGGCTATTGTCTATCAAATAATTTCAATAACGTTCAGAAATAAAGCTAATTAGTTTGCGACAAGTTACGGTCATAATACAAAAAAGCAGTACAGTTTACGACGTAAACTGCCTGGAATTAAGAGCTCATAATACAGACCCTGTTCCCGGTAATGGGACGTGTGTACTGAAGACAGACGGACGAGCTATTACACCATGGCCCATTCGGATTAAAGGCAAGAAACTGCCTACCGAAGCATGGACCTTGATATCACTCGAGATTTTTCTTTCAAGAGGTCACACATTCAACGAACATGGCAAAAGTAGCATATTTTTTTAATATAATATATCATCACATATCCCTGAAGGGGTAGGCAGAGTTGTTAACTTTCCCATTTCGCCTGATGTTTCTATACTACTGGTGCAAGTGGCCGCTAGTTCTATTCCCGCTGCCTGTACCAAGTTTGAATAAAACCTAAGACAAAGTAGCGGCATAACTTTGGTCCGTCAGCCGTCAGCCGTCCGTCAGCCAATCGGCGCTCAGCATGTCATCTCATCCACAATAGGCGGAGATTGGCTCTCCAGTCGCATCCCGTCTTCCTTTGGTGCCAAGTCAGTACTGTGGCAAACTTTTTGCTACATGCGCGTTGACTTGGGGCTTAAAATGAAAGAAAATAATTTGAATTTAAAAAAATGGAAGATCAATAGAGAGCGCTTAGGAAACAAACTATATTCTGTATGTCAGACCGAGAAATGATACGTATGTGCTTGTAAAGTTGATTATACCAAATATAGTGAGTTAAAAGAGGAGATCTTTTAGTAATTAACAATAGAAGCCTCCAGAACATTAGTTCCCAAAATGGTCCAGGTACGGGAGACTCGACAGATAAATTTTGAAAGTGGTCTACTTTCAAAATTTATCTGGTTCCGTTAGACCCCCTGCAGCTACATTTCTACGAGTACCAAAACTCGACAAAAATTGAAGACGAAGATGTGAAGACAATGCCCCCGTCGAGTCTCCCGTGGACCCCTATAAATTTGAAAATGATGAGAAAAATAAGTCTGGGAACCTCTGCTCCAGAAGATCCCGAGTGTACCCATGCAATTGGGAGGATCACCTCCACGTAACGGTCAACACAAATTTTATATGCCGCAACTTATACAGTTCGTTGTGAACTTTTAAATATCAATTATTATGTAAAGCTGGCATTCACATTTTCAACGAAGGAATCATACCCATTTCACCTAATATCTTAAGACCCTGTATAACAAGGGTCTACTTGTCATACACCGGCCAGTTTCGGGTAGCCGTTGTTATAACCTTTTTATTTAACATGTATCCAAACTCCAAACATCTAGTTTGGATTTGTGATCTCGAACTCCTCCGTGCTTCGGAAGGCACGTCCAGCCCCGGCAGTGCAATTTTTTACCTACCAACCCGCATTGGGCCAGTGGTAATGTGACGGCCCATATTCCTCATGTGTTTCTCCATGGCCTGTGCCCAGCAGTGGGATGTGTATAGGCTGGGAAGAGGATTCAGCAAAGATAGCAAACAAGCCGACAATTCCCCTAATAGTTTACTCACTCACCAGTGGTACAGTCACGCCTGCAATCCCCGAAGGGATAGGCAGAGTCCAAGGAGCATTGTGTTCCTTAAGACCACTTTGAGCCAAACAAAAATTGGGTTTGGTCAGATGAAAAATCGTGAAAGAGTAGTAACAAGTGGCTAGCTCATCGCCTACTCAATCACAGACCCAGTACCCAATACGCCCTTAGTCGCCTTTTACGACAGGTAAGAAAAGCAGTTGGTACATTCTTTTTTAAACTACCGAAACATTAAAAAACCGACACCGAAAACCGAAAATATGTAACCACTTTTGACAGTAAATTACACTTCTTAAACGGAATTCTCACACAAATATATTATAAGTTAATTATAAGTAATTTATTAAGATCTATCTTGTATTGTGTGTGTTTTTGTTTTGTTTTAACCCTTATAGGCCCGGCCAGAATACCAGCGCTGCAGCAGTGTAATCTGTTGCAGCACATGCTGAGGTAGGTGTTGGAGGTTGTACTGCACATAAACAGGCAGCTTATAATAAGTTACCACGCATGTCATGTAAAAAATTGAATAAGGAAGTGTACTAATGTATCTTGTCTGATTGTCTTGTCAGAGTTCAAACATTGATTACATATTATATTTTACATCAAATATCTTTTACTTCTTCAACAGTGGATAAACTATTTCCATTAGTCGGGTCCTAATTGGCCATTATTGATGTTTAGTTTTAAGATAATGTAGCTCCCATTAGTATGTAGGTCAATAAATCTTTTTCTTTCTTATAAATATTTTTGTACTCGACTGTACCTACATACAAGTAAGGGCCATAATTATATTAGTTTTCTTTTATTCCCCGCCGAAAATCTTGTCTTTACTACACTACTAAAACACTACTTTTAGTTGGAATTGAGCAGCTATTTGATATGGTCAGCAAAATAAAATCAGCCGAAGGATCATTTGGGCAGCAAGCAAATATTTTGTCAGCAATATAATTATTTCGGCGGCAAAATAATTAGTTGGTCAGCGGAATAATTTGTTGAGCTGCAAAATATTTATTTGGGCAGAATCTAGGAAAATCATTCAATCAAGGAACAATTCTTAAGAAATTTATTCTAATAGATATTAGGTTAAGGTTATTTTTTTATGACCCTTAATAATAATATTTGTGTCAATAACCGCTTTTTCTAAATTGAGTAGACATTATAAATATTATTTATAAGGGTAATAAAAAAATAATAAGATATATTATACAATTTACTGCCCATAAGTTGCTGACCAATTGGTTATATTTGCTGACCAAAATTCAAAATCATGGCTGACCATTTAAATAACACACTTTTTAGTTTGTGTCATCGTTAAACTTTTAGTACCTTGTCGCTTTACAACGCACTTTTCTTTATTACACATCACTAAAGAGAATAGCTCTTATCCTAAACCTACAAAGTTGTTAAATGTTTAAATAGGAGTGTTTTAATAGTGATATGTTAGGGTAGCTCTACAAATACTTTAGTATTCATTGATAAAGAAATTAATATAATTTCTCAAGAGAATTGGTTTGCTTTACATTTTCTGGGAGCCTTGACATCACAACATCTATATATTATATATATAATTCAAAGGTGACACTGACAGAGTGATCTATCAACGCACAGCCCAAACCACTGGACGGATCGGGCTGAATTTGGCATGCAGGTAGATGGTATGACGTAAGCATCCGCTAAGAAAGCATTTCGATTAATTCTACCCCCAAGGGGATGAAATATAGGATGAAAATGTGTATAAAACTTTGCCAATTTTAAATCGATGTGGCTGAGACTTTGAGAGAATATTAAAAGGTTCCCGTGGGATAGTTAAAAAACTATAGTAACCGCGGACGAAGTCGTGGGCAACCGTTAGTCAAATATATACTTTATTAGTATCTCCTCTATTTAAGTATAATTTAATCAATTAAATAAACACAATAAATAAAAATCCTAAATTCGATTTATATTATTTTCTTATAATAAAATAATAATTAAATCTTTAAGAAAATAATATTAGACTTTATTATATTGTGTATTAAAGAAAGTATTTCTATTTATATATTGAACGATAAAAATTAAAACTATTATTACATATATATCACTCACACACACACACACACACACACACACACACACAAACACACACACACACACACACACACACACAAACACAAACACACATTCATGGTCAAGTTTCACATAATATATACCTAACCTTTGTATTAATCTAAAATACTATTTAATGTTTTAATTTTGTTTTGTTTACTACAGTTTTTGGATTAACAGGTTTGATAAAATGCTATGAAAGAGCGGAACTTCCTGGCACAAGCATAATTTATGCTTAAAAGGGAGTCTCCTACAACTATGTATCAATGTATGTTACTTGTTAACCAATAAACGATTTTTTTATTTTTTTTTATACTCATATACGCACAACCATCCAATAGCTTATAGCGGCGACGACCTGTCACGCTGAGCGCAGTCACTGCTTGGTGAAACGCGGACTATGGCAATTGACTGCTTTTGCGGTGCTTTTGCCTTAATAGTCGTGATATATATGCATGTATGTATAATATATAATCACGCCTCCTTCCCCGAAGGGGTAGGCAGATGTGTTAACACTCACACTCCGCCAGATATGTAAAGTCCCTATGTAGCATGTGGCGAGCCTGTTGCCATGCACCGGGCACAATGTGAGGCAAGCGATCTTCACAATCAATTGTACTTCATGTAATGTAATAAATCTCATAAACCTTTCCACGAAGAGACAAAGGTGTCAACGTTTGAATCTACCGCATGAATTTAAAAAGAAAAAGTGTCACGTCTCCCGTGTCAGCTTGTTGCCATAGCCTACAGCGTAGACATGCATAAGTTAAATTAATATATAAGCTAACTTTAATTATGTTATTCCATCTATAGTCAAAGAACTTCCAAGCAGTATTCAAGAAAGGCATATCGACGGTAGTAAAAAATACAATGAAATTCTTAAATATTTCTTGATTATGGATGAGGAAAAATAGCAAGGACAGTTTTATAGTTTTGTTTAAGATTAATTGTTCTTGGGTTGAGGTTCTTGTGTTTAGTGTACAAAAAAAAAAGTTCGTCACGCGGCGCCAAAAGAAAAAACAATCGAAAATCAATTTTTGCACGCGACACCAACGAAGTACTTTGAATTTTCATTGCAAGTATGTTCTTATAATTATAAATAAGTATTGTAAATAATACTTGTTTAGCTTTACCATGGTTTTTTACTATCCCATAAAACCCTTTAATTTTCCGGAATAAAAAGTTTTTTTTTTTTCAAAATGCAAAATTTCATTGAAATCGGTCCAGCCATTTCGGGATTAGCCCGTAAAAACAGACAAACAGACAGAGAAACAAAAAAGAAACATTTTTTACTATTTCCTCTCTTTATAAATCCCCCTGCCTTGTTTATATGCACGTTTTTCTATGTACATTCGACATCTACAGTTATAACAATTGTATTGATTACGAAATCAAATGCGAAACCGTAATATATTTTTTTACACTTTTAACCTTCTTCACCCAAACAATGAATATGACGAGCTGAACTCATCAAAACTTGTTTTTTCGTTCCATGACACATGCAACCCAACGCTCCTTTTATATTCTGTCTTTTCATACCATGACACCATTGCAACGCTCCTTTTGAATTCTTCTCAGTCCTTCTATTGTGTGACATTCTCCCCAGGACATGTCCACACCATTGTAATATTTTGCTTCTTAGGGCGAATTCGACCAAATTTCGATTAGCTCAGTGTAGCTAATCGAGTGATCCGTACACGACCAACTTCGTCATCAGATAAGATTTGACCAATGCAATTTAAGCATTTAATGGTGTCCGTACCTCTGTAATTCGTCCTTAGACATTTGTATAGTGAAATAAAAATATAGAAAAGCCGAAAAATAACTGTAATACAATTAAGTTTTCATAGGAATCATTTAAGTAACAAGCATGTAATAAATAAACAAATATCTTCAGATATTCACACCGATCAACTAGCCCCATTTTAAGCGACTAATGGTGCTTATGTTACGGATACTAGATGACGGATAAATACATTTAATAGATAAACACATATAAATATTCAGAATTTATATAATACATATATAAACATCCAAGAATTTTGTGTCGTCTGTGCTGTTTTTATTTAATTATTATATTTATATGTATTATATATTATATTTATATATATTTGAATAGGCCCGGTCAGAACACCAGCGCTGGGTCAGTCTCTGATTCAGCATATGCTGAGGCCGGGTCCTAATTAACCGTTATTGTGTAGTCTTTTAAGATTATTCACTGTACTCTGTGTTTGATAAACTACTAAATTACTTTAAATAAATAAATCTAACATAATACGATTAAATAAATAATTAGTAATACTTGAACTATAGGAAGGGCTACAAAAACGTATAACATTATTATAAGATTTCTTCCTCTCTCCTATTGTTTGAATAATTTGTGCTGTGCCCGCCAGGGTCCATAATTGTTCCTAATCCTAAAAACTACCATCTTAATGTACATTATGGAATGCAATAAATATTGAGTATTGAGTATTGTTTGTCTGTTCTTTCTTTGTTTTTTATTCTTATTGTGTGTTTGTTGGTTAATAAATGTTTTTCTTTCTTTCTTTCTTTCTTTCAAGACTGGAGACTAAATGCCTGTATTCATCACACAAACATCTGCCCCCATAGGGATCGAACCCAGAACCTCTCGAATTGGCGACGCCTTGAGACCGGCGTACAGACCACTCGACCACGGAGGTCGTCATCATATACCTGTTTAGTAGGTACCTTTACCTACATTCAATTACGAATTCCATTAGTATTGTGTTTTAATTAACGTATAATTCACTCACGGTCCAGTCCACATTGTTAATCGGCACACATAATTATTATTGTAATTAATGTAAAATTGTTAATTAATATTTCGTCATCATTCCATCCTCGGCCTATACACACTGCTGGGCACAGGCCTTCCTCATGGAGAAACATATGAGGAGTATGGGCCGTAATACCACCACGCTGGCCCAATGCGGATTGGTGGGTAAAAATGGTTGCAATAGCGACCAACGGCTTAACGTGTCTTCCGAAGCACGGAGGAGTTCGAGATCACAAAGTTTGGTCACCCATCCACGGCCTTACCATGGCGAAGGTAGCTGGGTTTTCTATATCGAGAACCTTACTGTAATATTGTCAATTGATACGTCGTGACCATTCATATGTCCACATTAGCCTATTGCTACTAGACACAGGCCTCCTCTAATGTGCTTTTTCCCGTCTTCGGCTTGCTACATCCAGCATCAGCCAGCAGCGCTTCGCTGGACATCCCTCCATCTCGCGATCTTTACTCAAGAACGCATTTAAATACCTTTCCGATTATTTTTTGACCAGCCCATCACTGAGATGATGATTCTAGCGTTTTTTTTTTAATATAAAACCTATTACCGCACAAGCGGTCATCTTATGGAATTCTTTGCCGCTGGACATTCGATCTGCCACCACGAAAGCTACCTTTAAATTGAGGGTTCGGGAACACTTTTTGAGGTTGTGTAATGTGAGCTCATCTGATGTTACATAATATAATCTTAATTATGTTATTTATTGCTGTAATTATATGTATAGTATTAAATTATTCATTGTAATATTTAAGTATGTGTATATAATTATTTAAGTATTGTGTTTTATACTTAAATGATACCGCCACGAGATCTCTGCTTGACCTATGGTTGACTGGTAGAGAACGATATTTGTCGTTAAGTCCGCCATATGTACCTTGTTTAGGACATTAAAGTTTAAATAAATAAATAAAATTTGTCGCTTCCCGCACTTTCACCCGCGTAGTACCCGTTCCCATGGGAATATCGGGATAAAAAGTAGGCTATGTCCTTAGGCTCTAGGTTATCTGTATACCGAATTCCAGTTAATCAGTTCAGTAGTATTAACTTGAAAGCGACAGAGTTACTTTTGAAATTATAATATAAGTATGGATTGGTCTGTATAATGAAATGCCAATTAAAAAGTAAATTATCTTTTAATTAATTTTAGTTTCATCCTAGTGCGAGATTCAATTAAATATAATACTTTTGTGACAGAGCCTTTAGCTTAATGAGAAATTATTCTCTTAGCTAAGTTTCTTTAGTTTTTACGTCCAAGAATAATGCGTCTTTCTACAAAGCTAATAAGTGATATTTGAGAAATTATTACAATTTCACGAAACTAAACCTTAACACAACGCACTAGGTTATATTTTCTTTTATTTATCCACATGTCCACGTTGGTCGCGTGAACTTCGCTTATGCGATTCGCACAATAAGCCGCTATACGAAGCGGTGTGGGCGGATGCGGGTTCTAAAGTTGTATAAAGGTATCTCCTTTTGTTTAGAACACACACTGAAAACGCATGGCCTTCTTCTAAACACATGAGGAGTACGGGCCGTAAAAACTGTTGAAGAAAATGTTAAGAATGAAGAAAATACAGCTGAGGCCGTTGAGAAAACGAGTTCTTAAATCAATATAGACTGATTAATATACTGAGACTTGGGTTAACGGTCCCAATGAAGAATTATTTCAGAAAATTTACATAAATAACTTTCTCACAATGAAGTATAGATAATAATTAAAATGTAATAACACTGTTCTTAATTAATAGGGCAGGCTATGACTGAGTAAGTTAAAATGTGAAAAAACTTAGAAAATACCTTTATATTTGTCAATAATTTTAATTACTCTACAGTGAATCAATGCGGGTTGGTGGGTAGAAACAGTGGCAATAGCGACCAGGACCAACGGCTTAACGTGCCTTCCGAAGCACGGAGAAGCTCGAGATCACAAAGTTTTGGTCATCCACGACTACATGCAAAGAAACATGTGGCACGTGAGTGTGGCAGACGCAAGCTATGACACACTGGGTCGAGCGTAAAATCCGAACAGTCTGTGACATGAGTCAGAGTCGTCAAACGCATCAAAAAAGATTCAAAATAGTTTATTCAGTTTAGATGCGTCTTAGCATGCTTATAAATGTCATAAACATTTTACAATACTTCGTGAAAGAGAAAAACTACGCCATCCGTTCACAAAACTACCGGGAGGCCTTGTTCTGAGAAGAACGGGCAAGAAACTCAGCAAGTGTAGAAACTTGCTGAGTTTCTTGCCCGTTTACATTGGCATCATTTTAAAAAACATATACGCGCGTAGCTGTATTTAAACACGTATAGGTGCAGCGTAGACGACGGACTATCCGTGACAGACGTTTTAGTCTGTTAAAATAGAACATATTGAACTATATGCAATAACGACCATGACGTGCAAAAAGTCCGCCGCACAAAAAATCCGTTGAAATCTGATAGACTACGCCGCAGTAAGGCACATGACGAGCGAAAAATCTGCGAAGGATCGCGCGCTATACAGACATTTTGTGTGCCGCAGACGCGATCGCACAAAAAGTATGTCGTCTGCGTCGCACCATATTGTATCGCTATCGCGCTCGCCCGCCCGCCCCGCAGCCAATGTGACCTGTACTTTATTCGAAGCAATCGCCAAGCTATCATAGACATCGTCGATAATTATTGTCTGTCAGAAACATTGGTATTGTAGTGGCTTCAAAGAGGTAATTATGAGATGTGAGCTCTCGAAATATACTGGCAATCATGAAAGGTTTTTTTATAATATTAGTTTTCAGTTTCATGCTGTAATTTATTGAAAGTTAACAGGATCGTCTCCTGTTTAAAGACTTATAAAAATATTAGAAATGGACTTAACAACTCTTCCTTCTTCTGAGTATTAGAAGAAAGAAAGATTTTTTTTTATTATTAATCGTGTTAGTTTTTGATTTAAATAAAAGAGAAAAAACCATACAACGATATTATTAATTTACAATAACATAATTTGTTTCGACAGAACCCTAGTCACGGGCCCGGGTCCCGTGTTGGTCCAGGACACAAAAAGAATGAACCAACTGCTTTTCCTGCCTAGCATGTCGTAAAAGGTGACTAAGGGCGTATTGGGTACTGGGTCTGTGATTGTGTAGGCGATGAGCTAGCCACTTGTTACTACTCTTTCACGATTTTTCATCTGCCCAAACCCAATTTTTGTATCGCTAAATGTGGTCTTAAGGAACACAGTGCTTCTTGGACTCTGCCTACAGGTACAGGCGTCATTTTATGTATGTATGTATGTAGAACCAGAGTCAGGAGTCTTCCTTTATTCTCTTTGGGGGAGGCCTATGTCCAGTAGTGGACTACAGTTCTGTAGGCTGAAATTATGATGACAATGATCCTTCATTGTAAAGGGACCAGTTTTAGCTACGGACGATTGAGGCATTTTTACGGCCCGTTGGACGAAACGAGACGTCTTTCAATAAAGGAAGAGTATGAAAATAATAATATGTTTCATAGGCCAAGCTTGGCACTCAAAATCGTCAACATTTTAATTTTACATAGCTTATAAATGAATAATTATTAATAAGTATAATATGATAGTTCATTACCGCGAGCGCTTGTAGCAAGTACAGCCACGGCTTGCAGCGCTTTGACTGTGATTGTAATCAATACAAGCGGCCGAATTCCGAGAGTAAGACTTTTCATGAGAAGAATCCAGAAGAATTTTCAGGAGAAGAATGCTATTTATATCAGTGCTACTGAATGAGTCCCACCCAGATCTACCGCCAAACCAGTGGTAGGTAAAGTCTCTAAATTAATCCCTACCTAACCGCAACTAAAAAGCGCTGGCCTACACCTAGATTTTACCCCGAGTTGCCATGACAACACTCATTCATCAACATTTTATTTAAGAAAAACAAAAAGCGGACTAAGTAAATTGGTAATTAAATAATTTGCCGTCCCTAAAAAGTAATTAGAATTTAAGCGAACGTCTATTAATATTTTAGCGAGCACTCTTTAAAGCTCAAAATAAATGTCTAAATCATTTAGCCAATATTACGTATTACGATCGCGTTGTTCAGACAAATTTGAACCTTATTTACAATGCGAAGCACGGATATCTGACGGCTCTTAAAGCAGAATAAAAAAGTCATCTCATAAAATGTTTCTTACAACATTATTTGCTTGCCATTTAAATTCTGATCAGGTCTAAAAGACCACAAAATAGACTCTGTTGGCTAAGTAATAAGGCTTTATTTCCGAGCTCTAAAGCCAGTTTTTTTCCGCATAATCCTTTATGGCTAAGGAATCCTGTCTAATGGGTTTTTAAATGAC
Organism: Parapoynx stratiotata; assembly: GCA_910589355.1. Classification (NCBI taxonomy): domain Eukaryota; kingdom Metazoa; phylum Arthropoda; class Insecta; order Lepidoptera; family Crambidae; genus Parapoynx; species Parapoynx stratiotata. The sequence goes on from OU342482.1 coordinate 10,597,663, forward strand.
ATTCTATGTTAAATTCCAAAGTTTGTTTTCGGAAGGTTCTGTTTGTAAACAAAACTGTTATAACGTTTTTTAATAAATCTTTTGTTAAGAAGAGAAAAGCAAATGAAACCCAAAGTTATGGAGAAAAATTACAAAAATACATTGCGGCGCGGCTTATGCCGTTCGCAGCGAAAGCGTATTTTCATACTTTAACCTCTAATATAAACATCCAGGACTGGAGAACAAATGCCTGTTCCATCACATAAACATTCGAAATTTGAAACATCGAACCGAGAACCTCTCGAGATGGCGACGTCTTGAGACCGGCGTACAGACCATGAGACAACGGAGGTCGTCAAATGTCTGTATAGCGCGCAACGTCACGGATAGTCGGTGCTGCTCCTAAATAGAATCTTTGCATTATTAGATATTATTTAAATTAAAAAATATATTACCGCAATATTCAATAAGACATAACCTTTAGTGCTCTGACAGATAGCACATACTCCCTTACGAGCCTCTAAATGAAGACATACAATAAAACTGATTGGATCTAATGGCACGTGAGAAAATGCCTCAAAGTGAGGTCATAAAACACCCGGGGCGGTTGTGGTATAACTCGATTACGAAGGAAAATCAGGGCAGCTCGGGGCAGTATTTCTTTTGTCTTGTTAAGCCGATTTAGAACTTAATTACAGGGGAGTTGGTGATTAATTTCTTTGACCCACATAATTGACTTTTCTGAGTGCATCACAGAATAAAGAAGACTCGCATGTACTCAGATTAAGATTGTACGTAAGAAAAATAAGTGAACCTTTATTTAGAACCCCTTGAGGGCCTCGCGAACGCCAGCATTCGCGAACAATACCTTTATTAATTATTTTCTATGATTTCGTCGTGTGCTAGCGACTTATTAAAAGAATACTACCAACCCTTCTCTTCCCTTGGGTGTCGTAAAAAGCGACTAATGGACTTAGAACTGTTCAACCATCTAATGCCTTTTAGCGGCGACGGGCTCACCACCTGTCACGCTGAGTACATTTGCCGTCACTGCATGGTGAAGCGAGGACTATGGCAGTGGACTGCTTTTGCGGTGCTTTTGCCTAGTCTCTGACTAACCCTTAAGGGATAATAGTCGTGATTATATGTATGTATGTATGTTCTATGTTTTCTCGCGACGTAAACCTCTCAATGGCCGCAAAAGGAGACGAAAACGAGACACAAATAAATAACCTTTGATTACCAAGAAGTATTTTCGCAGTAGTAATTTTCATTGTGAAAATTCAAGGAAACACATTTGTCCGCTAATAAATTTTCAGTCAAACCTTTCAAATTTTATCTAGACAATATATTTTGTTAACAAACTGGTTCTACATCGGAACAGATTACTTATTCCACGCAACAATTATGCGGATATCGTAAGTCAAAGTTTAATATGAAAGGGAAACTTTATTAATATCGCCAAAATATTAAATAGAATATTTCGTAACGTGTACATACACATTGATGTTTTAATACTATGCTTATTTCGAAACTTTGCTCCTTCACCGAGAAGTTCAGAAACAGGGAGTCAAATAGTATAAACATTTTGTTACCTACATCTATAGCAAAAGTGTGAAAACTGGAATTATTTTAGTAATAATATTAACTCTTTATTGCACCGATCAACACAAATACAGGTTTTAACCGCCTCTCTGGTCTAGTGGTTCACACCATCGGTTGATCGGGAGTTCCGGGTTCGATTACCCATAGGGGCTGAAGTTTTTCTGTTCAGTTTGGTTGGTGGTAGGGCTTCTAAGCCCGCCTGGCTAGCTACCACCGTCTTACCTAAATTTGTCGCCATATAACGATGTTTTAAGTATTGTTGTGTTCCGGCAATCAGAGGTAAGATAGCCAGTTCCTCAATTGTTGAGGATTACTGGTGAAGCTCACTACACTTCCATTCTTTCAAAAATTGATGTGCCTTGACAGGGCCTTATTGATACTATTTAAACAATTGTCAACGGTATATACTTGGGGATTGCAATTAAAATTTTGATTTGATTTGATTTGAAACATGGCAAAAATAGCTACATTTTCAATATCAAAAGTCAAAGCGTAGAAACCATTACGCCTCCGAACTTTGTATAACCATTAGCCATATTGTTATATTACAAGATGTACAATCATGAGCATGAACATGTACATAATTTTGAACAATTAACGTCTTTATTCCCTTGTAATAGAAGTCTTTAACTGTCAAAAGTGTTTACATGTTCATGCTCGTGACTGTACTTGCGTAAGTCTCTCCCAAAGTTAAATGTACTATTCCAAGAAAAACAGTTAACGCTCTGTTGAATGTCGACTTACATTCGTTGGAACACTACGTAGCAAAAAAGTTAGGGCCTTACTAAGTTACAAGTGCTCACCAATCAGTGAATGTGAAAGAAAAGAGGAAAATGAATTCTAAGAGCCGACTGATTTACCGCAGTCAGCCGCTACCATGGTTTACGGAAATTATTTGCTGAATAAGGCTTCGTACACACAACTCACTTTGTCCCGGTTTGGGCGCCAACATTTGTCACGAGGAATCAATTATTTATTTAATTACAGGAATTATTGTACATGAGGTTTTGGATTTTTTTTAATACAAAAATTATTTATTAAATCACAAGTCGGTTTGACAGAGTAGGTATGGATCTCATCCTTTTAAGTTTCAGAAAACTGTATTAGGATGAGATCGTTCTTCCTAAAAACAATAGGCCATTACAAAGACTTGTAAAAATGGATTGCTGACATACAGACATTGGATAGAAGCAACTTTCGTCATTATTTGCTGAGTAAGACGTGGTGCAGATAGCCAACGTTGTCCCAGGTTGGGCGCCAAGATTGTTCATGAAGAATCAATCATTACTTTATTTACGGGAACCCATTTCATATCATAATATTTACTATTTGCTGAGTAAGGCCTGGTAAAGACAACCCACTTTGCACTCACTGCTTTTAAATTTAAATAAGTATTTATTCTTATCTTTTAAGTTCAAGTATTATAAGTACGAGTCTAATGTGTGTCATAGGAAGTGGTGATTCTTATTTTATTGCTTGATTTTTTTAACGTGTAACTGGATTATTTGTGTATTTGTAATGGTTATCCTCCAAGATTTTCAATAACGAACGGTAATACAGAGCCCGTATCAGCGGCATTCTGTAACCTTCAAAAAATAGTCGGTACACCGTGTTCTTGACATACTTCTATTAGCCCGCGGCCTTACTTTATGTGGCCTCTTTTCGAAAAGAGGTGGTGAGAAATATTACGTATTGCTGATCTGTCCAACTCCTTACAGTAATTGTAACCACCCTCGCTTGTAATTTTTTCTCTTTTGTATATTAGGTCCTTACCTATGAAATTGGTGTTTTGTATGGAGATTTTGGGGAATTCTGCATTTTCCATACTAAATTTTTTTCAGTTTTCTTCACAACGACAAATCCAAAGATATTAATTATAAGATATATATATTTGGCATAAATATCATTAGACAAGCTTTAGTAATATGTGTAGTGTCACACTTCTTAAAAATTATTTATCGTTTTTAGTGAATGCCAATAAAATGATGTATTCGGAAGGCACTTAAAAAGAGTTGTCTCCGTGTCCAATTTTAACACAATTAAACATACAACAAATTATCGAAACAAATCAAATGAGCTCAAAAATATAGTCTATTTTTAGACGAGGTAATTATTTTTTAGGAATACTCTGAATCTTAATAGTTATAGACAAAATACTAAGAGAGAAAAAAAACACCAATTTCATAGGTAAGGACCCAATATTTACCAATATATCTCTTCCATTTTCCTGAACATCACATATACATAGCCTAAAATATCTGGCGAAATGTGGATGTTTACATCTCTGCCTACCCCTTCGGGGAAAGAGGCGTGATGATATGTTTTGTTATTTCCGCGAAAGTACAAGTGTAATACACACATCCATCATAAGTTTTCTTTGCTGATCATTTATATTTTTCAAATAATCTTTGTTAGGTACATTTTTGGGTAACGTTTATGCAAAAGAGTTCTTATTCAACATTACTTAAGGATCGATGTTTCTTTGAAAAATGGAATCTGTAAGTGATTTTCGGCGAATTATCTGGAAATATAACTCAAGGGAAACCGCTACGTAACCCAATCTGACGAATACTTCTCGCATAAAAATTTATTTTCATACCAACTTTATCAACCATGTTTGTGTACGAAGTCAAATTAATAGAGAGGTTTAAATATAAATAAGCAGTGAATTTCCATGATTTTTACATGTTTTGCTGTTTTATTTTAGTATCATACTCGTAATAATAAATAATAAAAAAATCTCGAAACTATTACTCTAGATAGTTATTGAATGCACTTTCAGTTACAAAAAATATTACTCCGATTATAAATAAAATTATCTAAAATTGTATATTTATACTTAAAAAAAAGTGTGCAAAAAACGTCCAAATATCCAATCGTGCGCACTACACCAGTATCTCAAGTGCATATTATGATCAAAAATCGGAATTTTCGATCGTAAGCGGTAAAACCTTCTAGGCTACGCGACTTCGCAATTTATGTCACAAGTTGACGTGCACTTTGATCCCTAGGGATTTTAACTTTAAAACCACTCTCCCCATCACGTTGACCTTAAGGAGATAACTTTGACGTGACGTGGGAATGGAAATCTGCAAATATATTCAACTATGTTTTCTGTATTTTATATGTTTAGAACCTTATTAACAAAATCAAAAGTGATACCTCATTTTTTTTCAATTAAAATAATGTTGATATATTTATAACGTGACATACCTTTCCTTACTTTGAATCTTCATTTTCATTCAGCTGCGATAAAGATTTCATCATCCTGTTTACATTCATTATTTTCGTGACATTCGTGAACTCGAGACAATTCGGATCCAAACTGAAGATAGCTCTTATTTCCAAAAGATGTTAAGTTGAAATTCGTTTAACAATACTCCTAACAAAACAAAGTAATAAATTTTAATTCAAACCAGTGACTCGAAACCTATTACTATTTAACTCAAGATAACGCTGTGTTATCTTAATCCATGAAATTCGAAGGGACCATGGTAACTAGACCTGTCATTCCCAACTAATTCTAAGATACAACGGCTCTACTTACAATCGGAGTAAACCAGTCAAATTAGACCTCACATTTCTTACTACGGTGGTACTACGAGGTGTCATGTTAAGCTGGTTAATATCATGACAGCTCAAATTTTCAAGTCACGTGTTGTGAAGCAGATTTCCCTAATGCAAATCTAAATTGTTCATATGTCTGTAGTTGAGTAATGGGGTTCAGAGAACACTGATAAAATATCGGCATATTTCACACAACGTCGTCCTCAGCCTATATATATATATATATATATATATGAGGAAACACATGAGGTGTATGGGCCGTAACACCATCAGGCTGGCTCTATGCGGGTTGGTGGGTAGAAACGGACCAACGGCTAAAGTTGCCTTCCGAAGCACGGAGGAGCTCGACATCACAAATTTTTGGTCACCATCCACGGCCTGACCATGGCGGAGGTAGCTTTATTTTAACCACTTCGCCACACAACACGTATAACTCTGCAAGCTATGCTTCCAAATCTGAGCAATTATTAACCGTTTAAAACAATGCTTTTATATGGGAAGAAGTGTGCCTTTACCAACTTGGCTACCGCTGCCTTACTTACGCTACACAAAATCTCTGAAATTTTTGTAATCAGTAGAAAGTATGGATAGGGCAATGCCTGGAGTTTCTCTGCGTGATCGAATCAGAAACGAGGAGATTCACAGGAGAACCAAGGTCACCGACATAGCCCACTGGATTGCGAACCTTAAGTGGCAGTAGGCAGAACACATTGCTCGTAGAACTGACGGCCGTTGTGCCGGAAAGGTTCTCGAGTGGCGACCACGTACTGGGAGGCACCAACGAGGTGGACCGACACTCTGGTGAAGGTCGCAGGAAGTCGCTGGATGCGGGCGGCGCCGGACCGGTCGTTGTAGAGATCATTGGGGGAGGCCTTTGTCCAGCAGTGGACGACAATAGGCTGATGATATACACACACACACACACACACACACACACCAACCAGCTTGCATGGGCTTGATATAATAATAATTATCTTTTGTTTTTTATGCATATAACTGTTATAAATATTTTGTGTCTGTTTATTTTATGTAAATCCGGTTTACCTCGGTGATTCTTACTAATATAGCAACAACAGTTTTTTGTATCTATGGTTTATGTGTGAAGAAAAATAAAGATAAAAATAGTATCACATTGTATAATATTATCTATAATTTGTTCTTTATGTCTTTTGTCTTTGCTTATTAATAACTAAATAAAGAAAAACCTTTCATTGGCAATTTGTTCAGTTCATTAATTGTAAGACTATCATAATTTGTAAGTGCTGTGGTTTTTGGTAAATAAAAAAATAAATAGATATAAGTCATGGTACATACCCCTTTTCTTTTACGAAATATTTCACTGAGATGTCCCCGGTCAAATTTCTCACAGCTGTGTTCTTTTTTGTATACCTTAAGCTAGTAATCGTTCCGCTCACAATGCTTTTGTACTACGTTCCTGTCAAAACTTTAATCAATTGTACAGTGATATTGATATGTTCAATCTGTAACGTGGTACCTGGTGCTAAATGAAATGTCGTCACTTATAATTATATATTTTATTAATAAAAAGGCACTCTGAAACAATTTATAAAAGGTAAATTACAAAAACACTGAACATAAAAACTAAGCGATAATCATAAAAGTAGGGCTACTTACAATAGTGCCTATGAAAACAAAGTTAAAAATACATTAAATAACTGCTCTTTTACAATCAGCCTACTACGAGAGTTGCGAGTTATAAATGTAGTAGGTTAATAATTATTATAATATTTTGGATTGATAGTTGGACTGTTGGAGACCAAAACAATGCGAAAAGACAGATGGTTCATTTTTATTAAGAAACTAAGAAATAAATGGCCAGAGAAGAGCGCTCTAACAGCAAGGAGTCGCTAATACTAGTATAGCGCTTCGTTACAAACCTAACAATATCGCTCATCCAAAAGAATAATGACATAATTACCAAAAAGTCGAAAATGAGTTTTTGATGCCATAACTTCATGTTTTGCACGTTTTATCTACGGTAAAAACGACAGAATTGTTGTTCCATTAGTTTCCGAAAGAGAGAGTCATTGCCGTCATGGTGTTGGCCTATACTTCGAAAGTATACGCGGAAACATCGACAAAGTTTATAAAATGTAGACAGATTTATAAAAATAAAACTAAAATTGAATATAATGTTGTTTAAATTCATGATTTATTCCCATATCCAAACCTAGTTTAATGTCATAATTGTATTATTTGATGTATAAAATGTCATAAATGTACGTCTGGTTTGTTTTATTTCGTTTTTTCAAATAGTTATCTGGAGTTTTCTCGCAAACTTTTTATGTAATATTATTGGTAGTAAAGTAACACAACATAACTATTAAAATATATCAATAGAATGATTGGAAATACACAATATTTTCGATGTCAAACTTTTAAAACGCTCTCCTGAAAAATCGCAAAAACGTAATTACGTCAATATTCTTTTGGATGAGCGATATGTGCGAATACACGGTCTTTGCATGATGTGGCTGCCAAATCCTAACCACTTTTCAATGGTTTTTATTTCAATTAAATTCAAAATTCATTAATCATAATTCTGCAATTTTTTTTTTATCGCAAATTTCTTTCAAATGTTCACATTAATTTTTTAGTTTATTAAGTGGAGACTTTCTTGGTGCATGTAATAGGTTTATTTAGGAAATAAGTATTATCAACTGTTTGTTTCCTTAAAATAAAATAATAAATAATAAAAATAATATTGTTTGGAAATCCTGGAGCCCGGCAGTGCAATCAAATCGAGTAGATGGCACGTCCGAACCATCCGTTTCTCGATACTATTTTCAGCTAGAACTTCATCAACACTCGGTTGTTTGGTCAACGCAATTCTTTGAAGTTATTTTATTTATGTCGTCAGTGTTACAGAATTTCGAAATAACATGCGTGGGTGGGCGCGAATTCTTACAAATAGAATTGTTCTTTATTCTTTCACCACCGTTGATGAGCATGCAATATTCAACATTCTGTTGTATTATTGTATTACTACAGTCTATCCATTTTGATCTCGCTGAAGCTCGTTTCCACCTTCGGCCTTATCGTCATTTACCATCAGGTGAGATGAAGGCCAAGTGCTATCCTGTATTGATGATCTGCTTAGCTGATTGGCACTGATTCTTACGTTAAAACCAAATGGTCCAGGGTTTTAATTTCTACAGCAGTCAACTTTATGTGAAAAGGCACCATACCGACCAATCTATCCTCAACTACCGAAAAACAAACAAATCCCGGACCTCCCGATCAACACCCGGTGGTGTGAAAAAAAGTAAATAAAAATGTATTTTACCTGGTAACAAATATAAATCGAAATTCGTTTAAAATATTACACAAATACAACATTTATTTCTGACCTGGAACGTTCAATCACAAATATTAATAGCAACGATCGCATCGAATTTAAATTGATGCAATTGGTCTCAATACGACGTGATTTTATTCCGAAAAATTTAAGAGGATTGTTCCCGTCGGATATTTAAAAAACCATAGTAACTGTGGACAAAGTCGCGGACAACAGCTAGTCTATCCTTATTTTATCTTGCGTAATTATACTCACAGAAAAATTACAAGAAAACATAATAAAGTTATAAACATCCATGACACGAATCCTAGAATTCATCTTAAAAATGAAACTCCTTACCGGGAACCGAACCCGGAACTATAGACCTTAAAACCAGAGTACAAGCCTGACCATGGAGGTAAGAAAAAAAATTTGGCTGATAAATTGTAAACAACCTTTATACGTTCCACTGCTAACCTTTCTCATGGAAAACCACATGAGGAGTGTGGGCCGTAACACCACCACGCTGGCCCAATGCGGGTTGGTGAAACAGTTGCAATAGCGAGCGGAACCAACGGCTTAACGTGCCTTCTGAAGCAAGGAGGAGCTCGAGATCACAAAGTTTGGGACAGCCATCCACGACCTGACCATGGCGAAGGTAGCTTTGTTTTAATCGAAAGCAAAAGCGTACCCGTGACCTAAACCGTTTAAAACTGAATTTGACAAGGGTAATTGTATATATCATTCATACAAGTAAATGTAATAAGAGATAACAATGTTTAATCTTATTTTGATTATATACTGACATATAATTTCTAATTGTAAAAAATGTAACACTGTGACTAATAGATTGTATGATTGGCTATTTTAAAAAAGTGGCTCATGAGTTTCTTACCGGGTTCTTCTCATGAAATGCCTTACTCTCGGAATCCGGTCGCTTGTATCGATTACAACCACAGTCAAAGCGCTATGTGGATGTACTTGCTACAAGCACTCGCGGCTGTGAATTTTAAGTCCTTTTTGTCAATTTTATTATTAAAATTTACTTTATGCATAATAAATGTGACTGTGTATGAATGTTGACGATTTTAAGTGCTATGTTTAGCCTATGAAATAAAATTATTTTTGATTTGATTTGATTTTGAATTTTAGGGTCAGATCACATGCGCGTAATTTGGCGTTTTCACGCGCAAAAGTCACGTACCTTACATTCAATTTGTTCGAATTACCACGGTAGGCACATTTTATTCAGTGACGGGAATTACGTGTTGGTTCCAATTCAGTTTGTATACCAAATGTATGCTTGTATGTTATTTTACTCTATAGGGTGAAAGAGGATTACGATAACGTCAACGTTAAAGTCCCTCTTCTGGGCATAACACTCTTGGACTCTTCTTAAATTGCCTTATAATCATTGTCGCACTGACTTCTTTACAGATTCCTTCACTGTTCATGCAGCGAAGCTGTGGAACGCCTTACCGTCAACGATAAGGGACATCCCTTCTCTTCCTTTGTTTAAGAAAAAAGTCAAAGAATTCTATCTTACCTTTACCTGATCCTGCTACTGTATTAAATACTTAACTATCAATGGTTCTTTTGTGTTCATATATTTATTGTATGTATATATTGTATTTATGTACTTGTAGATTATGCATTGCATTTTATATAGGTATATATATATTTATTATATCTTAATATATAGTATGTTAAGTATATGTAGTATTTAATGTATTTATAGTGTACACGCGACAATTATGTTTCATGCCATACTGTCTCCTATCGCAGGTGGGCTGGTAGAGATTTCTTTAGGAATAAGCCACACCCTTTGTACTTTCTATTTTATTTATGTGTTGTTTCTGTTCAATTGTTGTGTACAATAAACTATTAAATAAAAAATAAATAAATAAAAACCTTCCTACGTGTCTATACAAGGCCTTTTGTGACGAGGAAAAATTAGTAAATAAGATTATTTTTATCGAGTCGAGGGTGTGTCTTCCCAGGTATCTGCTTCTTTAAATTTGTGGTTCACAAGAGCACAAGAGGTGCATTGGTATTTCACAATCTTGTTTACAGTATCTTCAAAAGATTATGAAATAAACTTAAATTCGTGTAATGGTTTCGGTAACAGATAATATCAATAACAAAAACATAGAGATATACAAATAAGTCTAAGGCCCGGCGCACATTATCGGCATCGGCAAGGAAAGGAATCCTTCGGCATCCCTACATGCAAGCGCACACTGTCGGCAACTATGCCTTGGCATGCTGCAACCTTAGGGATGCCGAAGCGTCCTTAAGCATGCCGTACTGTCCAAGCTACCCCCGAGTGTTGCCCTGTCGCGGCAGGCGGCAGCGTACTGAAGGATGCCGAAGTATCCCGAAGCAACCTTAAGGCTGCCGATGCATCAACTTCAAGCATACCGAAGCGGTATTTTTGTTACTACGGCCATATATCATGGAAATTTAATATATGATGTTATTTATCATCTAAAATCCTGACCCGTGCCGATGCCGATAATGTGCGCCGGACCTAAAACGTATACATAATATTCAAATCAAAAAGGTTTGATCGATAACAATCAGTCTTCTTTGAAACGAAAGCCGCTGATGAAAACAACGCCTTATGATAACCTATGAGCTATTCTCACAACCCCAATGTTAACTATATAATCGTTTAATTAATAAAACCGTTATTATTCTCCAACGGAATTTTCAATAACATTTCAGTAATTTCAAATCCTATGGAGAGATTACGCTGGATATTAAGACAAAAAAAAATAAAACAGAAATATTTAATGCTGCACTGATACATTTTTAATTTGATTGAACCTCTTTTATAACACAAAAGAATATAAATCCCGTCAAAAATGGATTTCGTGATTGTAATTGTTATGTCATCCTCAGAATTCATACATCCCACTGCTGGGCACAGACCTTCTTCATGAAGGTATATCGAGGAGTATGGCTCATAACGCCAATGCGGTTGGTGCTCTGTCCCAACGCGGGTTGGTGGGTAGAAACGGTTGCAAAAGTGACCGGGACCAATGGCTTAACGTGCGTTCCGAAACACGGAGGAGTTTGAGATCACATTGTTTTGGTCTCCCATCCACGGCCTAACAATGACGAATGTAGCTGGAAGGTAATTGTTACTCAATATAATTTATTTGAAAGTTACTAAGAAAGAAAATTGACTGGTCTGTGTCTTTATAAGCACAATATTTACAGTATTGTCGTAACTACAGGAAATTTCTCTTCAAATAACCATTGGATTATAATGACAATATGTAAAATGGTTAAATTACGCAGAGAAGGCAAATGTTGCCGATTTTTCGATGCACTGCTACGGTTTTCGGACGAATTAATCGCACAAAATACGCTACAGCCGTAGGCTACGGCGTAGCTCTCGTAGCACTGAACGCATCTAAATATTGAATACTGTTAATACAGTCATGGTCTGCAAATACATCCTAACAAATGCATGCATATTTATAATATGCAAATACAGCTTTGTGGCGTAGTGATTATTACGATTTGGCTTTCGGTATCGAAAACAAAGCTACCGTCGCCATGGATGGGTGACCAAAATTGTGAATTCTTCGTGCTTCGGAAGGCACGGAATACCGTTGGTCCCGGTCGCTTTTGCAACCACATTGGGCCAGCGCGGTGATGCTAAGTCGCATACTCCTCGTGGTTCTCCATGAGGAAGGCCTGTGCCCAGCTGTGGGCCCAGATAGGCCGAGGACGTGCCGTACCCCACCAAATCAGCTCGGCGCGACGTAAGGCTTCGTCACATTGTCCTGTGACGGTGTTGATGCCGGTGATAAATAAAACCCAAGGATGTCGTCACTTATTGTTATTATATTTAAAACAACATAAGGCACTATAGTGCCTTGGAAAAGTTGTTTGAAAATTTTGAATTATTATATACTCGTAAATATAATAATTTTACTATCAACACTTACAGTGTTATTTATAAAAAAATATTAATTTGAGGTTTATTGAGCTCATTAGTTAAATCGTTCGATAGCGCTATTTGATATTTATTAAATAATGTCACAAATAATGTTAAATAATTCATAAACGCTCTATAAACCCTCCCTAAAATTTATGTCGCAATGTGGTAGCCTTGACGAATTTGAGTAAATGATAGAATGAATTCTTTACTTCTATATTTGTTTAACATTTTATCTTATTTATGGTGTTTGTCACGTAAAATTATTTACATTTTATTTTTCTGCATTTTGTAATTATTTGGTTATCATGGAGAGAAAATTTATATAATTTTTTTTTTAAATTTTGGCGTCGCGATTACCGCTCCAGATTCTGCCTCATAGGAATAAAATCGGAGACCAAAAACAATGAAGAGATAGATGGTTAGTTTAAAAAGAGAAACAAAGAGAAAAATTGCCAGAGAAGTGCGCAATAACAGCAAAGAGTCGCTAATACTGATATAGCGCCTCGTTACAGTCCGTTCGTGACATGCTTTCATCGGGTCACATCGCTGCGTGCCCGCAGGTGCGTGAAAAGGCTTATATCGGTGAGCATAAATTCCACTACACAACTGGGAATAATTCTGCGTATTATTTTTTAAGTTTATATTTTCCATTATTTAGTGAATGTCTATTGTGTGATTTGTACAGTATTTATAAACTCTTTATTGCACAGAAACAAAAATACATAAAAATAGGGATGTCTTCCAGTCAACCCGGGGCAGGAGTGTGAGATCTCGTGTTGCGAGAGAAGCGACACAAGTGCACAAGACAAAATAGAAATTTTAATATATGCCAACATATATAAAGACTTTAACAAAATATTATAAATTTATTTTATCTTACGTTTATTTTTTTAGCTTTACTTGCATTTATGTCAGTTTTATAATAAAAAACGACTCGTAAAAACTTGATCTCTAAGCTCAAATCACATTTAACCATCTATTACACAATGTCACGCCTCTTATTAAATTAATTGTGAAAACATTACTAAAAATCTGAATCAAACACTATCTAGTAACGTCTTACAATTTTACATACATACGTTTCATCATGCATCTATCTCCGAAGGGCTGGTCAGAGGTATTAAGCAGCCACATTACTATGAACCATGTTTCTTACTATCGTCTCATTCAAAATTCCAAGGGCACGAACACACACAATTTTTTTGAACACACACACTATCGTCCATCCTCAGCCTATATAAGTCCCACTGCTGGGCACAGGCTGTCCAAACGATGAAACGAATAAGGAGTATGGACCGTAACACCACCACGCTGGCCCGATGCGTTTTGGTGGGTAGAAACGGTCGCAAAAGCGACCGGGACCAACGGCTTAACGTGCCTTCCGAAGCACGGAGGAGCTCGAAATCACAAAAATTAAGCCACCCATCCGCGGCCTTACCATGGCGAAAGCAGCTTTGTTTTCGATCGACAGCCAAAGCGTACCAACGACCGAGTACCGAGCGACACACACTCGCAATTCCTTTTGTCTGACAATGTTAATTGTACTGTATTTAAACAAATACAGTCCATTCATTTTGCCACCACTAACGGGAGGCAAAGTAGTAGTTTATGTACACATACATACATACATAAATTACGCCTTTTTCCCACAGGGGTAGACAGAGATTACATCTTTCCACTCGCTACGATCCCTGCGTAATTCTTTCGCTTCATCAACTCTCATTACAGTTCTCATACATGCTCGGCGATTTCGGGTACTTTTGACCTGGCCCTTCTCTAGAACGTCTTTAATTTGGTCGAGGAACGTTCGCCTAGGTCTGCCTCGTCCTAGGTCATCGTCCTTCGTCGTCCAGTTTCCATTTTTAAATTTTCGTTTTCATCATCTGTGTTAAAAAGTATGTCATTATGAGTTCGAGTCTGAGTTCATAATTCGAACATTATAATATGAGTGTAGATAAAAGATTAAAGGCAATGGTACACAGTGGAATTCCTATCATTATGTTTATGCGCTGGACGGTTTTTTTTATTTAACACATTTGGGAACACAAGTTCGTCTACCTGAGAATAATTGCTTCCTTCACTTAACATTTCATGGGATTTTCAAGGACGAATGTTACTACAAATGAAAGGCCTGTACCGACTGAAGAAAAAAGTTTAATGAAAAACTAGAAAAATACAATAAACAGGGTCAATCCAAATGGGTCAGTGGGGAGAAATCCGAAACTATGAGAGAGCGAAATCTATTCTTAGGAACCATGGCATCGATTTTGAATAAATTAATAATGGCATTAAAATTTTCTTTCCAATACCAACCAACCAAAACAAAACCAAACTATCATACCAACCAAGTTGAAATTTCAAAAAAAAATTACAAAAGGTTAAGCTTTGGTACATCGCCACATCATATCAAGACACATAAATTTATGCCAATATTTTAACTGGTCAACCTGGCCCCGGATCAAACAACCGACTCCAAGGCAAATAAATTATGAGTTACCGCTACGCAGCTAAACTCGCTATAAAGACATTTCTCGCAAGGTCAACTCTCAGCGAGGAAAAGAATCCATGAAAAAAACGATAAATCCCTTTCGTATAGTCGTTGACATTAACATATTATGGAGATGACATCCGTTATAAATAGACATAGTATTGATAAAGTTTTATTTGTTCTGTGATGTATGGCATTGTGTACAGTTGACAAACGTTAGACAATACAAATACGTTAGTTAAAGTATAAAAATATTCGTGGAACTCTTATAAACATTATACATTTATAAGCGAGCTTTATCTTGTATTATAGAATAATAACATACTAAAATGGCGTGTTTAATGAGAACCCCCATGTTACGGACATTTTTTTTTATTCAAGCCATGATGGCATAGAATGTGTGGCAAAAGTAGATACTGTAGCTGGGCTATTTAAGACTGTTTTCCTTTTACTTTTGTTATACTTTATAAGAAGAAATTTGTTACAAAATTTTGTTTCGCATCTTTAAAAGGAGGACCATGTTACGGACTAGCCTTAACATCCTCTTTTATGTATCTTTTTTATATTCTGGCTGTAATTGTCTTTGGTTAATTGTCCTTTCATTGATTTTCTTTTCATTTTTTCCTGTACTGTTTTCTTTAAATATTATAAAACCCATAATTCACTAAGCCAGCATTTTATTACGGTTTCACTATCACTCGTCAACACCCCATATCATGTTTTTATGAAACCTTTGACCATTTGGGTTTAACCATGTTTATGCCTAAAATTGACAATTCCCTATTCCTGTACGCAGACCTTTTCCCTCTTAGGTATAATCCCATATTAGTATTTTTTTAATAATTATAAAAATATGTCTATTGGATAATATGGTCTATTTTTAGAGGAGGTAATTATTTTTTCAGAATACTCTGAAACTTAATTGTTACAGACAAAATTTAGTATTTTGTTTGACAGAAAAAAAAAATTACCATATTACTACTTTGTCATTCTGAAATCACTAGACTCTAGTTTCACAACAGCAAACATTTTCCGTAAACCTTAGAATGGCAAGGTACTGAAATGGGTCCATATTTATGCACCAGTAAAGTCCTCCGCGGACCATTATATGGTAACGCCAGTATCAACAGCGTCTGTTCAGCAATATCCGGCCCGGATGAGCGGCCCGGGTCTAATGAGCCGGGTAAGAGCCGGACGCCCGGTTACGTAAGGGCTAACGAACACCATGTACAAAAAATAAATGGTTTTTGATGGGGGTAAATGAGTTTTCATTACTTATGGTGCTTTGAATATTTGAGTAGCGCAGAAGCTTGGCAAGGATTTGATTCCGATATTAAAATACATAATATTAGGTCCTTACCTATGAAATTGGTGTTTTGTATGGAGATTTTGGGGAATTCTGCATTTTCCATGCAAAATTTTTTTCAGTTTTCTTCACAACGACAAATCCAATGATAATATTTGGCATCTATCATTAGACAAGCTTTAGTAATATGTGTAATATCACACTTCATAAAAATTATTTATCGTTTTTAAGTGAATGCAAATAAAATGATGTATTCGGGAGGCACTTAAAAAGAGTTGTCTCCGTGTCCAATTTTAACACAATTAAGCTTACAACAAATTATCAAAACAAATCAAAAGAACTCAAAAATATAGTCTATTTTTAGACGAGGTAATAATTTTTTAGGAATACTCTGAATCTTAATAGTTACAGACAAAATACTAAGAGAGAAAAAAACACCAATTTCATAGGTAAGGACCCAATATAACACTATTTGTTGCCCGCCACTTCGTCCGAGGCAACTGGTTTTTTAAATATCCCACGGGAACCATTTAATTTTCCGGAAAAAAAGTATCTAAGATATTGACCAGGGATATAAGGTGCATGCGAAATTTCAATGAAATCGGTCCAGCCATTTCGGAGATTAGCCCGTACAAACAGACAGATAAGCAAAATAATAAAAAAAAACATTTTTTTGGTATTTTCCCTCTATTTATATCCCCCTGACTTGGTTTTTAAGTATTTTTTTCTATGTACAGACAGTGGACCTCTACAGTTTTATTATATGTATAGATAATATCACGCCTCTATTTCGTGACAACACCTACATTTCGATATGATATGCGATCGAGATATACGAACTCCATCGCCTGTATCACTCAAGTTAGAATAAAACATGTACATCCATGAACATGTTAGCACTTTAGAACAATAAACATATTTATTCCCTTGTAATAGAGGTCATTTACTGTTAAAAGTGTTCACATGTTCATGCTCCTGACTGTACAGTTTTTTGTGAATATCGCAACACACTGTGCAACAAGCTCGCCCCTTTTACATGGGGATTTAAGCATGTCAGGTAAATAGGTGTTGAGCTCGAAACCTAAGCATTACTCGTTCGAGAGGCCGCGGGAATCGCGGGGTCGATCCCACCGGCTGTACCACTGAGTTTGAATAAAACTTATGTACAGTTCATTGTGAATATCGCTTGCCTCACATTGTGCCCGGTGAATGGCAAGCTCGCCACCTGTTACATGGGGACTTAACATATCTGGCGTTACTCTGCCTACCTCTTCGGGGAAAGAGGCGTGCTGAAATGACATGTTATAGTACATCGCACGGTGCCGCAATTCCACATAATATCGCGTACCTCCAGTGTACGCGCAACCTAAAGTCTTGCGTTCGCATGAATCGTAAATTTGGGTTATACCGCTCGAAAAATATAGCCCGTCCGCCGTTTGAGCTCCTCACTCAGACGAATCCCGACATTGTAGTTTATTTAAAGAGAAGTAAGGAAAGGACATTAACCATATTTCAATGGAACTTAATGGCTAAAAACTTTTTGTGCATGTATTTTTCTAATGCACCATGGTTTTGGGCTTTTTTTGCCTAGCATGTCGTAAAAGGCGACTAAGGGCGTATTGGGTACTGGGTATGTGATTGTGTAGGAGATGGTCTAGCCATTTGTTCCTATTTTAAAAAATATACTCAACGCACTTTAGTAGTTTTGATGTGAAGCTTAATAAGTATAAAATGCTATTTCATCAATGCGTCTGAAAAGAAACTTTATCAGTTCTCTGTGCCCTCTTAGTATGGGAGGACTATACTAAAAAGCATCATCTCAGTAAAATAAATAGAATTTAACCAACAGTTTTAAGCTATTGCATAGCTTCTATCGCGCGCCTTGAGCGCGGGGACCGAATCCAGAAATTCCGTAACGAAAAAACCTCACGCTCCCCACTCCGATGCGCAAGGAGGTGTGGCTTGAAGGCCGTGCATCGTCTAACGTCGTTTTAGTTCGGCAGTCTTCGACACGGCGTTGTGTGCGTGCGATTAGACGTATTGTACGACTCTACGAAACTCGCACGAATCGAGACGAGCTGCTCCGAAATCGGACGAATACATAAGCAGCTGTTTATGAAAAAAAAAAAATTTAAACAATATTAACTTTTTTTATTTATTTAATAATAGAAAAATTTGTTTTCTTATTGGTCACCACGCTCAAAAAGTGTAACTTGAATTAATATCAAAGAAAAATAAATACTGCATGAATAAAATAAATAAATAAAATTATAATTGCATAAGTTGATACAAAATGCCATGCAATAGCTTTTTTATTATAATAACGTGGTTACGTTCAACGATAGACTAATCTAATGTTTACTTAATCTTTGCTTCATTTTAGTACATTGTAAATCGACAACTAAACAGTTTCACAGCCACATAAATTCACAAAATAATGCATAAATTATCGTGGAGTATGGGCCGTAACACCACCACGCTTGCCCAATGCGGGTTGGTGGGTAGAAACGATTGCAATAGACCTACGGCTTAACATGCCTACCGGACGTGCACGGAGTTCGAGATCACAAAGATTTGGTTACCCATCCATAGCCTGACCATGGCAAAGGTAGCTTTGTTTTTGATATCGAAAGCCAAGCGTACTAACCACTACGCTACACTCCACTTTGAACCTATGTTGACTTAAATTTACAACAATTCTTGAGCAAGTCAAGACATAATGACTTACATTGTTTACAGATTGTGTTTGACACACGTTTTCAATATAAAATGCTCATACATTTCTGTAATTCTTTGTAACAATTAACATTTTACATTAAAACCAGTGTTTTCAAACATTACAATACGGTTTATTTTATCGTTTCACTTCTTTTCCTTTCGTTAACGCGCTTAGTGTGAAAAAAATTCTTCAAACATTAATTACACACCTATCAACTAGCCCCATTTTAAGCAACTAATGCTGCTTGTGTTACGGAAACTAGATGACGGATAAATATGTTTAATAGATAAATACATATAAATATCCTGAATATATATAAATATATATAAATATCCAAGACTGGAGAACAAATGCCTGAGAATTCATCACCCAAACATTTGCCCCCACCGGGGATCGAACCCAGGACCACTCGACTCGAAGGTCGTCCGTATAAATCACATTCAAGAATTCAAAGGATTGTTTCAAATGTAAAAAGAACATGATCTTCTCTCCGCAGTCTCCTAGAGATAGTAGCAGCGTTTCATTGTCATGTAGTTCTAACCGCGCCATACGTGAATCGAAATGTCTGGCTGTTGAGACGCGCTGCCCAACGGCGCCGGCCGCCAGCGTGAGTATAAAACCACCCTATAAAAGGTGTTTGGTTAGCCAACCTGTGTCAGTCAGTCACATATAATGTGTCAGTCAGTGTAAACGTGGGCTCTCAGTATATTTCGAAGGTGTATAGGTCCAACAAACCTTACGATGTTTATGGACTGATGGCAATTGGTACGAAAGGACAATGGGCAAAAATGTATGGACCGTGGTACCCGCTCCAGTCATCCTCAGCCTATATACGTCCCACTACTGGGCACAGGCCTTCTACATGAGGAGTGTGGGCCGTAACACCGCCACGTTGGCCCATTACGGGTTGCTGGGTAGAAACGGCTTGACAACCAGATCTGAAACAGGTGGTCATAGTAGGAGCTCGGTGGTGTAGTGGTCAGTGCGCTTTGGCTTCGATCGAAAACAAAGCCACCTTCGCCATGGTCAGGCCGTGGATGGGTGACCAAGACTTTGTGATCTCGAGCTCCTCCGTGCTTCGGAAGGCACGTTAAGCCGTTGGTCCCGGTCGCATTGGTGACCGTCTCTACCCACCAACCTGTGGTGGCGTTACAGCCCATAGACCTGATGTGTTTCTCCATGAGGAAGGCCTGTGCTCAGTAGAGGGACGTATAAAGTCTGAAGACGATTGCAGCGGGTACCACGGTCTATACATTACCGGGTACCATTCTACCTATTGTCCTTTACTTTATTTAATTCACAGTGTGTAAATCGCCTTACCTTAATTTCCTAAAATAAAAGAATTACAAACTTAAATTATGAAAATCGTCCACCTCAAAATTTCAGGATTTTGTTGCGGAGATTAAAGAAGAAAACATTATTTCGCTAAGCTTAATTAAGAAAAAATTAAATTGCATCTCAGAATTCCAAGCTTGGCAGTCCATTTTATAAAGGTGTGTGCTCAACGGTGAGCCGTGAATGTTTGTGAGTTAAAACATGTGCACCAAATGCTTGTAGTAGAGCACGCGAATATTGCAAAGTAATAATTGATAATAATAATTGATAATAGATAATAATACATAATTGATTTTAGATTGCATGGGAGTATGCCCATACTAAAAACAAACCACCAAAGTCACCGACATAGCTCATAGGATTAGCGCGCTTAAGTGGCAGTGGGTCGGATAAGTCTGCCGTAGGACCGACAATCGTTGGAGCAAACGTGTCTTGGAGTGAAGACCGCGTTTAGACAAGCATGGTGTGGGGCGCCCTGTGGCCCGATGGGCCGACGATCTCAAGAGGGCTGCTGGCAGTAGTTGGATGAGGGTAGCCCAGAACCAAGCTTTGTGGCGTGACATGAAGGAAGCCTACGTTCAGCAGAGGACAGAGAGTGGCTGTTGATTGATTGATTGATGCCTCATCATTATCCTGCCCTTTTCCCAGTTTCATTTGGGGTTTTCTCCTCCACTCTCCCCTATCACACGCATCAACATTCACTCCCATTCTAGCCATGTCCTCATTCACACAATCTATCCATCTCTTCTTCGGTTTTCCTCTCCCTGCATCCCTGCATTTCTTCATGTAACGAGAAGAGTCATGAATATGAGAGTGGATGGTCCACTCTCATATTCATAACTGTTCTCCTTACATGCTCATTCTCTCTCCTCAAAACATGTCCACACCACGACAGCCGCTTTTCTCTCAACTTCTGTATCACTGGAGCAACATTCTGGCATCACTCTATCAATTCTCGTCACCCCACACATCCATCTTAACATACGCATTTCGGCCACATGCAATCTATTTTCATCCATCTTTTTCATAGCCCAACATTCCGATCCATACATAACAACACATAACAATAGGGTTTTTTAACATATAACAGGTAAGCTCTTGACCTTCATCTCACCTGATGGTAAGTGACGATAAGACCGAAGGTGGAAGAGAGCTTCACCTGTAAATCCTCAACAACGGAGGAATTGGCTATTTTACCTTTAATTGCGGAACACAACAAAAATGCTTATAACATTGTTATTATGGCGACAAATTTTGGTAAGACGATGGTAGCTAGCCAGGCGGGCTTAGAAGTCCTACTACCAACCAAACCGAGCAGAAAAACTTCTGCCCCCATGGGGAATCGAACCCGGACCTGCCGATCAACACCTGAACCAAACACTAGACCAGAGCAACGGTAAAATAGGTAACTTAGAACTAAATAGGTTAATTTAGTTCTAAGTTGGTTCACACCATAAGTAGAATTTCTACCTTGTCGCATTTATTTTATAGGTCTCTGCTCACTCGGCGCATGACTGCGCGAGGGCTTTTTAGTAAAAAAAAATTTAATACAATACATGTACAAGAGCATGCCACTAGTCCTTTTTTAATTTGTCAAAGTGATTAGACAGTTTGAAATGTGATTAAGCTTTAGATAATTTGAAATGAGGAGCTCGGTGGCGTAGAAGTCAGTACGCTTTGAGTTTCGATTGAAAACAAAGCTATCTTCGCCATGGTCAGGCCGTGGATGGGTGACCGAAACTTTGTGATCTCGAGCTCCTCCGTGCTTCGGAAGGCACGCTAAGCCGTTGGTCCTTGTCGCTATTGCGACTGTTTCCCACCAACCCGCATTGGGCCAGCGTGGTGGCGTTATAGCTCATACTCCTCATGTGTTTCTCCATGAGGAAGGCCTGTGCCCAGCAGTGGGACGTATATAGGCTGAGGACATTTTGAAATAACTAAGGCTAAATGATTTATGACATTTCAAACTTGAATAATTAAACAATGAATTTAAAACAGACACGAAAGAAAGAAAAGAAATAAAAAAGTACGTGATCGAAATACCTGATGCAAAAGACACATTAAAAATTCTGTTCTTCGTAGTTGACCGTTAGTTCTTTTTTAAGAGCGTTATTATTAAGGTCACTTGATACTGTCGCTTATATAAGCCTAGAAAGTTGGTAAATATCTTGGCGTCTTAAAAATTCATTTTCGCTTAGTGGAACTAATTAACATTTAAAAGATACTTCTATTAGAACTTGAGCAATTAAAAGTCTGGGATGTTTTTAATTTACTTGAGCAAGTCCAATCCAAGCAAAAGTCAGGCCCAGTTCGAGTTGGAGGGTGGAATAGGTCGCAATAGCAACCGGGACCATCAGCTTAACGTATCTTCCGTGGAGTTCGAGATCACAAAGTTTTGGTCACCCAACCAAGGCCGAACCATGACGAAGTTGCTGAGCCTGTCGTCATGCTCATATTACATACAGACTTTAAATATTCTCATGCATGAAAGCTCATGCAAAAATATGTCTGTTGATGCCTTTATAAAAACCCCTACATCTTTTCCATTAAAAAGATTGATGCGTCTTTTGGGACACATCATCAAAATATGAAAAAACATCTCGTCTCTCAGTAATCGAAAAGCGATTTTTTCTGATTTACCAAGAGCTCCTAAATGTGGAAAATAATGTTTCTTTTACTCTTGGGAAATTTAGTTAATTATTTGTCCTGGGATTTGAGCTCGATATGATCTTGACGTGGCCGATGTGAGAAGGGTCAAAAATAAATATATGATAAGACAGTCCTATCTAGAAAATATATTAATATATTTTTGATTAAATGTTCTATTTCACATACAATCTACAATGATCTAGAGCTATTGGACGTCATGCTTCCCAGCGGAACCACATTTACTATGACTGAATTTACGTGACTCAAAAATATCTTAAAGATGTCTCTAAAATTCTAGACCTGATTAAAACAATTGTATGTCTCAGGGTTCGCAATATTTTGTTTTTCCCCCAGTTGAAGGTTCCGCTGTGGAGCATACCTCCCGGCGGAACCACCACCATATATCTGATACAACGCATAATTGAAACAAAAATTATCTAATGCTGGGAAACATAACGTCTATTTGGACCCTTTTTATCAGTCCCAGTTATTCTGTAATGAATTACTAATTACTTAAATAAAAACTAATGTATATTATTTTTACATACGTGTACATGTGCTATTTACATCTATTAAACAGCTTAAATTAGCCAAATCAGCTTATGAACTTTTGTTTCGTCTGACGAATAAATATACGCACAATAAACTATACTAAATAATACCAAATAAACGATAAATATTACATGACTGGAGAACAAATCATCACACAAAAATCGGTCCTCATTGGACTGAATTCAAGGCACAGAAATGGTGACACCTTGACTCCGGCGTATAGAACATTTAGCCACGGAGAAATATGTTCAATACACTGTTCAGTTCAGTACAAACTACAGAAAATCATTGTATAGGAATCCCTAGTATACTGTTGATTGCTGTGTATAGAAATGGAATCAGTTACTCGATATAATTATTAATTAAGACCTTTTAGACTTACTGCATTGCAACAATCTACTCAATTAAGTTAATAGCTCAAACAATAGCATTATCAAAGCCGATTGCTCGTAGCATATGCAATTACTCAGCGCGCTAGACTACTCGTAGCGAAGCCTAAAGCCGTAGCATAACCGTAGCACATCAAGACGTCGTAACACAATCAGAATTCACTTCATCGTAGCAATTATTTTAGTAATTCTCGTAACTAGGCAAACGGTACAAAACCAAAGTTTCCAAGGTGAGTCACGTTCAAAATATTTATACAGTTTTCAGGTTAATTCAAATAGTACAGTAAAGTACAAATATAATCTATACTCTTTTCACAGTTAATTAGCATTGTGCCGAAATATAGGGAGAAGTAAAATCGCCAACATAGCTTCAATTCATACCAATGACGACACGAAGGTTAATTACCTGTAACAGAAAAAAAAATTAGAAAATGTTATTTTCTTTTCGTGTGAAAATGCGTGCGTTCAATATTTCATTACTACTTGAATTAACCACCCAATAGCTTATAGCGGCGACGGGCTCACCACCTGTCACGCTGAGTGCAGTCACTGCTTGGTGAAGAGCGGACTATAGCAATGGTCTGCTTTTGCTGCGGTGCTTTTGCCTAGTCTCAGACTAACCCTTAGGGGATAATAGTGTAACGAGGCGCCATAGCTATATTAGCGCCTCGTTGCTGTCATTGCGCTCTTCCATTTTTTTGGCCATTTTTTCTTGGTTTCCGATTTTAAATTTGCTGTCTGTCTCTTTTTATTTGTTTTGTTCTCGAAGCTCATTCTTACGAGAGTCAGTGCGTAGAGCGGTTGACTCCCTTCTAACAATAATTGTAAAATATTTATAAAGTGAATCAATTTTTATAAGCTGAGACAAAGTTACAACAAACCAAATTATCAGTTCCTAATTTATAACAAAGACTATATGTTTCTCTAAGGCACTATTTTGTGCCTTAATTCTTCATTATAAATATACAAAACATAAGTGACGACCCAACTGCATTTTTTTTATCCCCGGCTTGACCCCGTCACAATAGTAGTGATTATATGTATATATGTACTGTTATAACAGGTTGTTGTTTGTTCTCAGTTGAATTGTGAAGTTAATTTATAATTGATATAAAAAATGCCATGAAAGCCATTATTGGGTTGTTTGAGTACCTATATGTATGATTGCTACACTCAAATACTTATTTTAGGATAAAACGTAGCTGGTACAAAAACAGAAAAAAATAAAAAATACAATTTCCAAGGTGATGTTAGTTGGAACTTGCCAATTGTCGGTTGGTTGGTGTATGGCAATGGACTGCTTTTGTGGTGCTTTTGCGTAGTCTCTGACTAACCCTTAGGCGATAATAGTCGTGATTATTTGTACATGTATGTTAATGATCATCTATTTTCAGAAAAAAAAATTGTGTTAGAAAATAGTCTGTTGCAGCCATTCCCAGTCCATTCTTCAATCGAATGAGCTTCGACGAGTCGTATCGGTGACTGAGCTTGATTAGGGGTTTTCGGATAAACGGTTACCCCAGTAGCCCCCAAATGAGTGATTCAATTAAGAGCCCAAAGGACGGTCACATATTGGCAGATCGGTGAATCGATTAAATCTCTCGAAGTGTCGAGTGTTCGTCGGTTATGATCGATCTGTGGTTCGTTCTCACCAGGGATAATAGGAGTAATTGGGGGTTTTGTAAGGAGATTTGTTTTTAATTTAAAAATGGGTCTATAGATGACACGTGTAGGGATCGCGGCAAGTAGAGAAAATCAATCTCCGTCTACTCCTATTGGAGTGTGTCTGTATCGGGTGTAAGGTGTCATTTTAATTATTATGTAACTGATACCTGGCCCTGATTCTGAAATTCAAACAAAATTTTTCTTTAATTATGTGTTGATTGTAAATGTTACACTAAATACGATTTGTATTGAATAATGAAGTTTAATACAATGGTTTAATTTAATACTGTTATTTTAAAATAATTCATAATAAACTATTTATTTGTAAAATGCATAATAATGTAAAATGTTGACGATTTTAAGTGCCGAACTTGGCTTATGAAATAAAATTATTTTTGATTTTGATTGAAACCAAGCGTGTCAACTTTTTAACGTCTACTGTGACTATATCTGTGATAGATACATACATACAATAGTAACAACAGAACATATGAATAAAATTATTCGTATCTATCATTCACAGATCTACCCTTCCGGAAGTCGAACGATAGATTGATTAGTTTCGTCACTGATCATACTGTGCAACGGTCATCAAACAACAATCAACGAGGAAAATAATTATATTTCTGCGGATATTTCTTATAACAAGAAATCTGTACATATAATAAATGTGTAGAGGTTGAATGTCTGTACGTAGAAAAAAAAGCTTAAAACCAAGTCAAGGGCATGTAAAAAGGGGGAAAATACCAACAAACTTTTTTTTAAATTTCTTGTTTCTCTGTCTGTTTGCCTGTTGGTACGAGCTGAAATGAGCCGAAATGACTGAATCGATTTCAGTCAAATTTTGCATGGCGATACCTTATATCCCTGGTCAACATTTGAGATACTTTTTTTTAATTATATTTTGTAAGACCTTGTACACACTATGAAATGCAATAAATGATTGAGTATTGAGTATTCCGGAAAATTATATGGTTCCCGTGGGATAGTTAAAAACCATAGTAACCGCGGACGAAGTCGCGGGCAACAGCTAGTGTGAAAATAAGGTGTATTTTACTCCATGGGGTAGGCCGAGGTATCAAACTATCAACATACAATTCGTTCATGTTTGTTTAGGTCTCTGTAATGGGGGCTTAATCATGCACCGGATACATTTAAATATTTTAATAATCATCCATTGATTGTGAAATCGGTGATTGAGAGGCGGTGTGCTGATCTGCTGTCAATAGCCAGGACTTTGTCCAGCAGTGGACTGATGTGGGCTGACATGGAACCAGTAGGACACAAAATTACTCATTATATCTCGCTTTCACGCGGAAAGAAGTAGAGAGAGGCAAGGAGCATTTTTGTCTCCAGAGACATTTTCTCTCCAGCCCTTGCTAGGCCTTTAAACGATACACCAGAAGTGTATCGTTTAAAGCAGAACATAACAATATAACATATCATCTCGCCTCTTTCCCCGAGGAGTAACACCCACATTTCGCCAGATATCTTATTCCGAGCCTGTTGCCATGCACCGGGCACAATGTGAGGCAAGCGATATTCACAAAGAACTGTACATATGTTTTATTCAAACTCAGTGGTACACGCGGTGGGATCGAACTCGCATTTGCCGCGGCCTTACGAACGAGTAGTGCCCGGCCCAACCAGTTTAAAGATGTTTTTGAAACTGTGCACCTGGGTGCCTATACGGGATAGTTTTTAAAAATCGTTCATCACACTCTGGTGTCGCTGCTTTTTTCAACCCGGAAATTTGCGTTTAAACACGGGATATTCTTAAACTCATCGCGTTAATCTCATTCAAAGACAAAATAACATTATCTTTACCAAACTTATACATGAAGGCGCAAAATTAACTCCAGCACAAAAAAGGAATTACAAATAAAATTCGAACGTGTGCAAATTAATTTTGAAGTCTCCAAAGAGATCGTGTTACATACATAAAAACAGACAAAAAAGTAAAAAAGATTTTATTCAAAATCAGAGGTTGCTTGTAAACCTATGACAAAATACAGGAAGAACTGACAAGGAAGAAGCTTTGGAAAAAGAATTTTGTGAAATTCACTTAATCGCGGACTTCTTGGATATAAATTTGCATCTCAAAGGAGACCATCCGGCTCGAAGGACCGATTACTTCAAAGCTGTTTACTTGGAGACAGAACGGAATAACGGAATAGGGTTGGACAAAGTAGTTTCAACTGTTTACTGTCTGATTTTATGAGACATTTCTATATTTATTTTCATAAATGCACCCGTCATTTTAGCCCAAAGACGTCCAGTGTTAGGCAAAGGCCTCCCGACAGGGTTGGGGGTTGGAAGTGTAAAGGGTCTCGAAGTACATCTTGTTTGTTTTGTTTACATAAGACAGGTATGTTCTTGGCCTTCATCTCACCGGATGGTAAATGACGATAAGGCCGAAGGGAGCGAGCTTCACTTGTAATCCTCAACAACTGAGGAACTGGCTATCTTACTTCTGATTGCCAGAACACAACAATGCTTGAAACATTGTTATTATTGCGACAAATAAAGGTAAGACGGTGGTAGCTAGCGGGCTTAGAAGTCCTACCACCAAACCGAGCAGAAAAACTTCTGCCCCAATGGGGAATCGAACACCGTGAACCACTAGACCAGAGAGGCGGTTACATCTCAAGGTATTCAAACTAACCTAACCGTTAAGGTTGTCTGCTATCTAGTGCACTTGTTTATATATCACTATCATCTTAAGGCTGCTACACACATGCGCAGTAGTACCGCCGGCTTTTGCCGAGCGGCACGCCTGCCGTCATAGCGGGCTTATAAGCTTATAAGCGAGCATTTGCGGTTTGTCATGGGTAATCTTTTGTAGGCGTCATTACACTCACGCCTTCCAAGTAGCTAATGCTTCTATAGTACAAAAAAATGGACGTAATTGAATACGGCTCATTAAAAATTCGGGGAGACCTCTTTACCCAAAAAAACCGTTCAAGCATCCATCTTACTTAACCAAGATTCGATTTCATTTTTCTCATAAACAGTATTAGCAATTTACCCAACATTGTAGACAAAGTTTTAATTAACCTATTTAATAAAGCTCTCCATAATTTCCGATTTGCTGGCCGTAAATGAACTCTGAGGTAATACAGATAGAGTGTTTCCATATAAATTTGGGGAATAGACCAAGATATTCTGGTTAGATCAGTTAAGTTTGCTGTAACATATGGTGATGCAGGTTGAGACAAATATGTTTCGTGAGAATGTTAAATAATAACATGTTTTTGCTCAGGGTTTGTGGTACCACTTTTGTTGAGCAAAGCATCGCTGGCCATTGGTGACCAAAGATTGGTGATCTCAATGTCTGCCGTGCTTCGAAAGGCACTTTATGGTCCCGGATGATATTGCAACTCTTTCGTTACGTGTGTGGTAATGCCCATACTCATGAGGAGTATAGGCCAGTACCAAGTTCAAGGTCAAGTTGAAAACACAAGAATCGGTGGACAGAATTATAGTTAAATCTGATGTGCGTCGGTGTCTGTGTTTGGGATGCACACCGACCGACCGATCGAGCGAAGTGAATGGCAAAATCAAGAAAGCAAGAAGGCAAACCTATGTTTTTTAGACCGAACCTACCGGCTGGTCAGTAGACGTGTGTGGTCTGACCAAAGATGCCAGCACTACCCACAGAACTCCCCGTTATACCAATTTGAACTCTAACGCTGCA
Organism: Parapoynx stratiotata; assembly: GCA_910589355.1. NCBI lineage: Eukaryota > Metazoa > Arthropoda > Insecta > Lepidoptera > Crambidae > Parapoynx > Parapoynx stratiotata. Next base: position 10,626,867 of record OU342482.1, read on the forward strand.
CTGGGTCAGTCCCCGGTGCAGCATATGCTGAGGCCGGGTCCTTATTAACCGTAGTTTTATATAATTATTTACTGCACTCTGTCTGTGTTTCTTTGTTATTTCTTTGTTTTGTTTCTTTGTAGGTAAATAAATGTTTTTATTTCTGCTTTCTTTCTTTCTTAACGCCTTAGTCATTCACACAAGCGGAGAAATACATACATGTTTGTAATAAAAAATGTGGTAAACTGCAGAATATTACTCAAAGTAGATATCTATCTTTTTTTATTTTTAAACTTCAATGACGTTGTAGCTTATGACACTATTTAAATGTTGCTTTGTAAAGGGAAGGTAGAAACTTGCTGAGTTTCTTGCCCGTTCTTCTCAGAACAAGGCCTCCTGGTAGTTTTGTTAACGGATGGCGTAGTTTTTCTTTTTCACGTAATATTGTAAAATGTTTATGACATTCATAAGCATGCGCTAAGACGCATCTAAACTGGATAAATGCTTTTGATTTTTTTTATTCATACATACATAAAATCACGCCTGCAATCTCCGAAGGGGTAGGCAGAGTCCAAGGAGCACTGCGCTCCTTAGGACCACATTTAGCCATACAAAAATTGGATTTGGTCAGATGAAAAATCGTGAAAGAGTAGAATATAATATAAGAATAGAGGAGAAATAACGGTGATAAAAAAGATAATGTTTTTTATATTATTAAATGGTGATAAAATATGACGATGTTTTTATATTATTTTACTATTCTTCTCTTCGTCTACTACATTGAAAAAAATATAGACCCTAGTGAATGCAAAAAGTAGGTCTTTTATAGATTTTCGTGAAGCCATTTCCTTCAGTATCACTTCTATTTTCACACTCACTATTTTCCTTTGTCAGAAAATAATATTTGCTGTTAGTTATCTAGCAAGTAAACGCGTCTTATGAACCACGAACAGCGAATTAACTTTCCTACTAACTCAAATTTAATCCCTTATAGTTAAGCAATTACTGATCTCGTGAGACTTCGCAGGGTAACTTAAGTTGAGACAAGTTACCTTTCAAGGTTACTGTCGAGCTGTATAAAGCCTTAATCTACAGGAAACGAAAATATCAGTGCTGTAAAATACAGTATAAGTATTTATAGAAAGAAACGAGAAGAACAAATATTGATTGCCCACAAACAAACACAGTTTTATAGACAAATCACTAATATTATTAATGCGTAAGTAACTCTGTCCGTTGGTCTCGCTGTCACGTCAAAACTACTGAACCGATTAAATCGAAATTTGGTACACAGATATTAGGATAAAAAGCCTATGTCTATGTAGGCTTTTTATTCTAATATTCCTATGGGAACGGGTACCGCGCGGGTGAAACCGCGGAAAGCCACTAGGAGATTATAAATATACGATTACAAAGATATTTATTCTTTTTATTGATAATTAAGGGTCGGCAACGCGCTGGTGATGCCCTCGGTGTTGCAGGCGTCCATAGGCTACGGTGACCACTGCCCATCTGTGTGGGCCGTATGCTTGTTTGCCACCCTGTTAGTATAAAAAAAAATTATGTTACTTTTACACTATTATGACACAGATTAATAAGATAGAGATAAGAGATAGCTGCTGTAAAATTAGGATGCAATGATTCTTGATTACTCGTTCTTCTATCGTCACCTTTATACGCCCTTCCCCTATATTGGGTAAAACTGGACTGGACGCCGCAATGGTAAAGATGCCCATTTTCAAAATACCTTGCCGAACTCGCAACTGAGAATAAATAGCATAAGTTGCCAAAGGCTATCGTGGTTTGAAGAAGCGTTTCGCTCGTATGAAACAATATCTCCGCGGTGAACTTCTCCAAGACGTAAAAGATTTAAAGGTCAATATTGGCCATTGCATAACTTTATAATCATTTAAAAAATCCATTATTCTCTTTATCATTACATAAACTGGTTCAATAAGTGTGGATTTTAGTGTGAATAATTCCGTTTTTGATCTTAAGTTATCTATAAAATTATAAAATTCCTTGATCAAGCAAAAAGGATAGTTGCCCCGGTGTAGGCACCCTTCCCTCTTCACAATATATAGTGTCAGTACATATTTGAATTTTTTTTATGGGCATTACATAGGTACCTAAATTCATATTTGAACTTTTTACTCATTTAATTGTGATTATTAAACTATTGAAAAATAAATGCATTTTTTTGTCTTAAATTTACCCATGTCTCTTGCAATTCTCGTTTATGGAGTTCAATGGACCTTATAAAATTTGGGTTAAAAAGCTAAATTTTGCAAAATTTGTAATTGTTAGATCAAAGAAAACAAAATAATTGAACATTAATTAACACACACACACATTTAACATTAATTTTGGTGACCACGGAAGACCAGCGTCGGATGTCTGCGACAACTGACACATGCTGAGTGGCTCGCCATTTAGTGTCACAATTTTTTTAGATATTAAGCTTAGTACTGAGGTAGATTTTGTGTATCTAATAAATTATTTTCTTTCTTTCTAATAAATAAGTTACCTACATTTATTATTAACCTATTTAGATAAAAAATTGTTCCTGGTGGGGGCCCAGAGCTCTGTATCACAGGGACACCTAATACAGGTTCTCTTCTCTCACAGTTGCTACATACTTGCTACTGTGTACGTTAGTACGATAAATAGTGTATTGTAATTGTGACAGAAAAATAAATGGCTTTTATTATTATTATTATTTTAAAATCAATTGTAACTGTTCCCAAACCCTCGACGGCTCGAGGGATGGGAGAATACCCCTCGACAGAGGAGGCCAGACGGCCGAGGGTCAGGAGGACAGAGAGAGGAATCGGCGGACTATTCTGGCGTTATCAAGCAAGACTGCCCGCTGAAGCCTCGTAATCATTGGTCCATCACCCAGTTGCTTGCCAGGACATGGTTGCTTCAGACAGCGCCTACACAAGCTTACGCTGTGTGAATCAGCACTGTGTCCCTGTGGAGAGGACGTTGACGAGAGCCGAGACCATGCACTCTGGGAGTGTTCGCTGTATGCGGACGCAAGAACGAAAATGTTGGATCTTGTGCAAACAGTGGAGTCTGGCCCCATATATCACCAGGACCTCATTTGCAGCCGCAACAATTGGAACGCGTTGCGCGAGTTCGCGCACTCCTGGCACACCATTAGGCACGCTTTCGATTGATCGGGTATCAGCAGAAGAGCAGCCCGACGCGAAGTCCTGTGACTGTGTCGCTGTCACGCCCCAGAAGGGGGAGAGGTGGCAACAATAGGGATGGAAATAGAATTTGTAGGGAGCATAGAAGCGCGGTGTGGGAAAGAGCATTCGCAAGTACCCCGCGCTCTCCCGTGATTCGGTCTGTATGCCGTAAGGCAGGTAAGACCATGGGTTGGTGGTCCATCACCCAGTCCCAATCTCTTCAGATGGTCGCGAAGAGAAGTTGGGACGAGACCATTGGTTGAGACTACGACTGGTATGATCTCAATGGATGTCACCCTCCACATATCAGTAACCTCGTATGCCAAGTTCAGATACTTGATCATTTTATCTGACTCGGCTTTCACGAGGTTTTCATCGAAGGGAATGATGACATCCACTAAGAACACACGCGACTCTACTCGGTCCATCAGTACGATATCAGGCTTGTTAGCCAAAACCGTCCTGTCCGTAATGATGGACCGGTCCCAGTACAACCGAGCACGGTCGTTTCGTGCACTGGCTCCGGCAAGTACTAATAATAAGGTACCTTTTCACCTATGAGGCCGAACTTATAGGCTAACTCGAGATATAGAATTAGTACAGGACAGGACATCCGGTAGTTATATGCCTGAGTGACTCTCCGGGCTGGAGACAGGCTCTTCATATGTCCTCCGTTCCATCCTTCAGGATTATTATAATTATTATTATTTATACAAATTATTAATTAAATAGGAGACAATTTCAAATAGTGGGGCATCTATCCCGGTTTTACCCAACGTGTTGATAGCAATAGCAATCAAGACCAAACTTTACTTGCGAAGGAGCTCGAGGTCAGAAAGTTTTAGACAAATATTTGAGAAACGGATTATCACCTCCGCATAACACCTTTATTCAAAAGGATATTGACATGTCCCTATTCCTAAATGTATATACATAAGCAAGCATAATTGTGTTAGCAATGATATCAGAATCTATATAATATCTTTATTATTTCATACATGAACATAATGTGTTGGTTGTATGGTCCGTGTTGGTCCGGGTCACAAAAAAATGTACCAACTGCTTTTCTTGCCTAGCATGTCGTAAAAGGCGACTAAGGGCGTATTGGGTACTGGGTCTGTGATAGCTGGTCACTTGTTACTACTCTTTCACGATTTTTCATCTGACCAAACCCAATTTTTTTATGGTTAAATGTGGTCTTAAGAAACACAGTGGTCCTTGGACTCTGCCTACCCCTACGGGTATTACAGGCGGGATTGTATGTATGTTTGTATGAACATTATAAAATGGTTGGTGTTTCAATATTATTTCCAAAGTAAGACCTACAGTTTTCCAAATCTCTAGTATAAACTTATCAGATATTATTTTATATCGCCATGCCCTGAGTGCTTCACCTAAACCAACAGCGGACGAACACAAACAGGATTCTGAACAAATTCAATAACATCTTTTCTTTTCTAATAGTAACTTTGTTAGGTAACTAGTGTTGTGAGTCGACGTTACCTTTATGGTATCGATAAACGTAACGGAAAACCTATCACACTCACTACAAGTGGTGTATATACAGTGTTGCAAAATTCACCCTTAAAAATCTATTTTAAATACCGCCTACCAGGACACAGTTGAAAATTTAGGAAGTAATTTCTACTGATAAACTTAACTAAACCTTTAATAGAGTTGCGTTTTAATGTCGATAGTTATTATAGAAGTTGGTTAAAAATTTTCGGCTATTAAAAATATCAAGCTACGGTCTTCATATTTTGGCAATAAGTTATGTATACCCTACAACCCGCTTTCGGCTCTTTTTTTGTTTCTGAAACATTTTGTGTATGAGTAAGAAGTATATGACGTGTGACAAGATTGAACGGAGGAGGTCAGCTGCTAACACATAATAAAACTAGCAGCAGAGCAGGAGGAAGAAGAATTTTAACTCTTCTGATACCAGACTCCAGACATTATGCTTCACCTCTAGGCGGCCACCGCGAACACTGGTGTTCTCAGACAATCATGTTTCTACTGTGTCTCGTTTTCTAACCATTGAATAGTTACTCTATTGTTCGTGGCATCTCGAGATGCCATCCGGGATTTCAAGAAAGAGTTTTTCAGGGTAAACAAAGAATGGGTAGTGTACAATATGCTATAAACGCCTAAGATATACAATTTTGTGATTAGAACAGGACATTATAACTAAAAGTACATGTGCTTAAACATGCTTCGTTTGTAAACCCCGGAAACGAATAAGTACCTAGAAAACACAGTCTTGCTTCATTCAATTTGTATAAATTACCTGTTTCTGCGAAACCCGTTGAAACTGTAACGGACCTCCTCCGAACTCCTCCGTCTCTATGATTGCTATTGTTGACCGACGTCGATTTAGAAAATAAAAAAGAGAAATTTAATTGACATGAACGATTGTGTTTACATTTCCAAAATAGAAGCCCTATAATTTTTTTTAAATAAATTCAGCGTGTAAAGCTATTATACAGTTCGAATTAAAGCACGTTTTCATTTGTCATACAATTTGTTTCATTTCCGAAAATGGTCCGAACCAATGCAAATTTACCTGTATAAACCAATTTTAAATACTTTACAGATCAAAGGATCTTATTAGAATTATATAGAATTACGATTGCATCTACAAATGTAGAAAAATACGCAGTAGCCAATATCCGATATTCGTATCGATAAAACCATCTATCGATAGGTATTCCACACTATACGAAAGTGGTTCCGGGTAGAACAGTTGAAACATACCGTTTGGAGTGCGTTCTATACCCAAATATTTTCCGGAAAAGCAGGCTGTGTTTTCATTAAGTCTTTGTTTAACATGAAAAAGGGCCCTACAGATTCTTTGAGATTTCGAGAATTATTTTTTACAGGTTAAGAATGGTAAGCGCTTATCTTATATGGTAAGCGGTATAGCCTTTGCACCAGAGGTCACCGATTCGATTCCCGCACAGTATTTGTGCCGTTGAACATGTTTGTTAATTTTGGGTGTTTCCTATGTTTAGTTATCAATAATTTTGAAATGATTTGTTTCTATGTTGATAATATAGTGCACCTATTATACTAGAGTGGTTAGCGGCTCATTAAAATAATGCTTCCAACCCATCTCTTTCCTTGGGTGTCGCAAAAGGCGACTAATGGACTTAGAACTGCTCAACGTCCAATAGCTTGTAGCGGCGACGGACTCACCACCTGTCACGCTATGTACAGTCACTGCTTGGTGAAGCGCGGACTATGGCAGTGGACTGCTTTTGCGGTAATTTTGTTGGTCCCTAGTAATAGGGGGAAAGCTCATTGCCGTTAATAAGAGACATTTGCATTGTGGCCAAAATAAAACTTAAAAAGTACAAGAGATCAATTAAAATGATGACGTGATAGTTAGGCACAGCTACAATTCTTTATACCGCAGGATATCTTCAGATTTATAGCACGTACATGTGCTTAGGTTCAATACACAGCCTGTGTTCAGCACGCTTCGACTGGTAAGTCTGCTAGACAGATTCTAGTGTTTTAGATAAATCGGTCCTTCGTGCCGGATCTAAGTAAACTAGTTTTGATGTGATAAATCCCCACTGTGCTCACATTGCTCTTAATAATAATATGAAGTGCCGTTGCAGGGTGTCACGTGCACTATTGTTATATTTGCCATTACCACCTTTTTGTAACCGTGACATGATTAATAAATTATTATTTAACATTCTCGTAACAGTGAAAAAGTTATTTATTTTATTTTATGTATTTATATCATCACGCCTTTATCCTAAGGGTGGGCAGATTGCAATATAAACAACGACCAACGGCTTCGGACACGTAAAGGGTGGTTTCATAGGTACGCTGGTCGCCAGCGCCAGCTACGCGCACGCTCGTGGTGCTACTAACATCGTTTCACAGCCACACGCACGATTTCATACGTCTAAATTTATGGAAATCTCCTGCGCTGGCCAGCGTACCTATGAAACCTGTGGGAATGTGCCGGTCCATGACAAAACGGTCTAGTGGACATGATCTGTTAGTTTTCTATATTTTTTTTCCCTGAAAAAGCCTTACGTAAAATACCTAAAGCATTTTCGCTCCCACTAAACTCCTCCACAACAGAATTTATCACAAAAATCATCTGTCCTAAATTTTACGGTCAGCAACAAAATTCGCTCAGTTTATTACTGTCTTAACATTGTCTTAAATGAATGCGGCAAAAATGTCGCGCAGCTTATTACTTCGTACAAAATATATTGTTGCGAAAACTCTTTTTACTAGCTATAATTGTTTTATTTTTGTTCCTTGACACAGTGACATAACATAACAAATTCCCGCACATTTCTTTCCTCACACCTCTTTCCCGAGGTGGTAGACAGAGGTGTTAGTTAATACCCACATTTCAAATATGAAATAAGGTCACAAGATTATTTCTGATGATAAATAAGACATTCAACATCACGCTCTAGCCAAAAAAGCATTGGTTTTTTACCCTACTGAGAGAAAAGCACGGGACCTGAGCCGCCATACATCTAACAATAATAATGCAATGTACTTAATTAATAATAAACAGTAGAACCAACTAGACTCGTGCATCTTCGGCCATTAAGTGTGCCAAACAAACTTCGCCTGTATTACCTAACAAGAAGACGAAACTTAAGTGCTTTTAGCTTGTAACTGGCGCACATTGTCATCAAAACGCTTCCTTGGCATTATTACGGAATGTTGTTTGCTACAAACACGTAAGTTTCAAACTAAAGAGCGAAGAATCTTGGTATTTTGAATTGCAGTAGTAACGATCAATTTTTACAGCTACCTTTATATATATTGATTATAAATACAGGGTCCTTATTAAATAAAATTATTTATTATTGGTAGAGGAGCTCGGTGACGTAGTGTTTAGTACGAGTGTCTATTAAATCAGATTTATTTTATCAAATTTCAGTTTATCGAAAACATTTCCACGATTTGTAATATATTTTTTCAGTTCATCAAATAATTCATCACTGTTTTATATTGGGTCCTTACCTGTGAAATTGGTGTTTTTATTCTGTCTTAGTATTTTGTCTATAACTATTAAGATTCAGAGTATTACTAAAAAATGATTACCTCGTCTAAAAATAGACTATATTTTTGAGTTCTTCTGATTTGTTTTGATAATTTGTTGTAAGTTTAATTGTGTTAAAATTTTATTTGCATTCACTTAAAAACGATAAATAATTTTTATGAAGTGTGATATTACACATATTACTAAAGCTTGTCTAATGATACATGCCAAATATTATTATCTCTGGATTTGTCGTTGTGAAGAAAACTGATGAAATGTTAGTATGGAAAATGCAGAATTCCCCAAAATCTCCATAAAAAACACCAATTTCATAGGTAAGGACCTAATATCATCGAGAAAAGTTTCCTAAAAAAAATATTGTTTTGTTTCCCATAACAACTTTTTATCGCAGAAACATTTCATCGAACGACGTATTTGCCTGTTCGTTCGTCTTGCAAATTATAGTGGTTTACGGCAGTCCCACGCGAGCTTATCGTCGCAAATGGTTTTCGCTCACCACCGCAGCTTCGGCTTGCTGGCTGGCTAGTCTCATTTGCGGCGGCGAGCTTTCAAACCTCCTGATCCTCAGCTCGTGGGGCCACTTCGCCCCTCGCGCCTACGCGGAGGGGCGAGGCGGCCCGAGGAGGCTACGCTACTCCTTTTATATTGCACTCAAGGGGCAGGGGAGATTAGACTACTCGTAGTCGGAGCAAACTGAGTCGATTTAAACACTTTTTTTCATTCATCCTTATTTTGCTTTAACGTCGGTGCTAGTTCACCTCTGCCTACCCCTTCGGGGACTTAGGCGTTATTTATGTATGTATGTATGTATGTATCCTTATTTTTATTTTAAATAATGTTTGAAAAAGACATCTGGCACAGAACTACATCTACATCAAAAATACGATTTCATGCACATACATTCAATCAATCAACAATCAATGTTGATTTAGAGAATTAATAATTGAAGTTACAATTATTTTGCAAACCAAAACTTACGATGACACAAAAATTTGGGAAACAAAACTTCGATGTAACGTTATTTCGATAAAATGTATAAAACATGAAATGAAACAACGATGAACTGTGTTCGTAGATACTGAATATTCGATGAAATAAAAATGCGATGGTGAAAAATTCTAGCATTCGTTAAATATTAAACAAAAAGTTCTGCTAATCGTTTTTATGGATAATGAAAATTGTTGAAAGGAATTGCGATAAAATGATGGGTTCCCGATTAGTACGCTTTGAATTACGATATCGAAAATAAACCCATCTTCGCCATGGCCTGTCATTCGATGGGTGATCGAAACTTTGTGACCTCGAGCTTCTCCGTGCTTCGGAAGGCACGCTAAGCCGTTGGTCCCAGTCGGTATTTGCAACTGTCCACCCGTGTTACGGCCCACACTCCTCATGTGTTTTTCCATGAGAAAGGCCGGTGCCCACTGAGTATAACGTACATAGTTTGCGGACAAAGAAATAAATAAATAAATATCCTCAGACCTTCACACCTATCAACTAGTCCCATTTTAAGCAACTAAATGCTGCTTGTGCTACGGATACTAGATGTCGGATAAATATATTTAATAGATAAATACATATAAATATCCTGAATATATAATAGGTTGGGGAAAAAGTTTCTTCGCATTTTTTAAGAAAATTCGAAACATTTTTTAATATAGTTTATTTACATTTAACTAAAGTATGTAGGTACCATTTTGTTCGATAACTTTTTGCCATCTTGTAGGTAGGGACATGATCCCATTGCTATAGAAATTTTGGGACTTCTGGTCAAAATACCGCGACAAGTGGTTTTGGCAGTCCTCTCGTGATGTTAACCTGACACTGCCTAAAGAATTCTGAAGAGACCGAAACAGGTGGAAATTTGAAGGTGCACGGTCAGGACTATACGGCGGATGCATTAACACCTCCCAGCCAAACTCTCTTAATTTTTGCTGAGTGGCTAAAGATGTGTGAGGTCTAGCGTTATCATGATGAAAAACCACACCCCTTCTGTTGATTAATTCCGGCCGCTTTCTCTCAACTTCTTGCTTTAATCTCATCAGTTGTTCGCAGAAGAGTTCAGAATCGATGGTCCTGCCTGGTGGTAACAGCTCATAATGAATAATGCCCTTCCAATCTCACCACACACACAGCATCACCTTGTTGCGAGTTAACCCGGGTTTCGCCACAGTCTGTGAAGCCTGACCGGCCTTGGACCACGACCTTTTTCGCACGTTCTTGTACGTGATCCACTTTTCATCACCAGTTATCAGCTTCTTCAAAAATGGTTCGGTTTCATTACGTCGTAATAAAGAATAACAAATGAGTACACGGTTCATTAGGTTTCTTTCAGTGAGCGCGTGAGGTACCCAAATGTCGAGCTTTTTTGTGTACCCAGTTTTTTTCAAATGCGCCAAAACTGTTTTGTGGTCAATTCCCAGTTCTTCAGCTACGTCGTAACTACTGACATGCCGATCTTGCTCCACTTTTTCAAAAATGGCATCCATTTTATCTGTAATAGGGCGACCAGAGCGACGTGCATCATTGACATCAAAATTTCCGGATTGAAAACGCTTAAACCAAATTTGTGCTACTCTCACAGACACTGCACTAGGTCCATAAACATCGCAAATTTTTTTTGTGGCTTGCGTTGCATTTTTACCTTTTTTGTAGTAAAATTTTAAAATGTATCGAATTTCTTCATTAGATCCACTCATCTTGGCGGTACGAAAAACAAATGAAAATCACACATTTTCCTAATTTGAATTTGAAATTATGTTCTTTAAAATTTAAACTTTCAATGATACCAAAACCAGCCAGATACAAATAGTATAGCCAAAGAGATTTTTTTACAAGTTTATACATACTATAATGCGAAAAGACTTTTTCCCTAACCTAATATAAACATCCAAGACTGGAGAACAAATGCCTGAAAATTCATCACCCAAACACTTGCCTCCACTGGGGATCGAACCCAGAACCTCTTGAGATGGCAACGCCTTGAGACCGGCGTAAGACCACTCGACCACGGAGGTCGTCAGTGGAAGAAAAAAGGTTCATAGTTCATCGTAAGCACCTGCTAGTTCAATTTAAATTTAATCAAATCACAGGTCGGTGAATCACAACGCCTAACAAGCTTAGCAATGAAACGGAAATCTTAAGGAGAATATTAAATTTAGATGTCCAATAACGGGTCTAATAGACGGCAGATGTGGCGTCGCCTCGCAGCGGACAGAGTAATTAAAACTATATTTTCTGTAAGACAGAAGACTTATAGCGCGGTCCGTTTGTTATGCTCGTTTGGAACTATGAGGGCAGCAATAGCAGTGTAAATTACATATCGAGATGTAGGTATATCTTTCAATTGTCTTATGTATCACATACAATAGTATGCCTTATTTAATTGGCTCGTGAGTCTGATTTTTATTGTCTCAGCATCCAAATACGAAAAAATTGATAAGAAAGGACATAGGCTACCTTTAATCCCGATATTCCTGATTTTTTTTTATTATTCCCGTCTTTTTTTTTTGTAATGAGAAGGGAGAATGATCATGTCACCAGGAAAGTTATGGAGTTGAAAGTGGATGGGCGTGTGGGGAGAGGAAGACCAAAGAAAAGATGGATGGATTGTGTGAATGATGATTTGATGAGGATGGGCGTGAGTGTTGACTTGACGAGTAATAGAGGAGAGTGGAAGAGGAAGACATGTTGCGCCGACCCCAAATAGAATTGGGAACAGGGCAGGAAAAAGAAGATTCCCATGGGATCGAGTGCTATTCGAGTGAATGTTAAAAAATTTATATAACGTCTCCCAAAAAAATTAAGGACTTTACGCCACTACGAACTTTGCTTCTAATAATAGAGTAGTAATAGGTAAATTCCACCAATTTATGCTACTGTTCCAATTTGAAAAAATCTTTCAGTGTTGAATAACGTATTTGTTGAGGAAGGCTATAGGCTACATACCATTACACTATCTCAAAGTAACTATTCTACGCGGACGACGTCGCGGGCAAAAGCTAGTTTTTAATACTTCAGGTTAAAATAACAGTGATTGTAGGTAACAACACTAACATTTGAAATATAATACTCACTTAATACAGCTATGACTCATACGGTCAGATTACGGTCAGATTCAAAAGACCACTCATACTAACATATCTATAGAACTAAAATACAGGCAATGCATCCGTCTCTCTGGTCTAGTGGTTGACACCACCGGGTGTCGATCGGGAGGCGCTGGGTTCGATTCCCCACGGGAGCAGGGATTTTTCTACTGGGTTTGGTAGGTGGTAAGGCTTCTAAGCCCGCCTGGCTAGCTATCACCGTCTTACCTAAATCTGTCGCCATAATAACAATGCTATAAGCATTGTTGTGTTCCGGCAATCAGAGGTTAGATAGTCAGTTCGTCAGTTGTTGAGGATTAATATGTGAAGCTTGCTTCCACCTTCGGTCTTATCGTTACCATCAGATGAGATGAAGGCCAAGAGCTTACCTGTCAAATGTTAAAAAAACATTTGTATCGTGTTAATAATTTTTATTGACTATGAATGGACTTTTGAATGTGACCGCACACCGAATTCATCACACAAACATTTGCATCAGTCAAAACATATTTCAAACGATTTGAAATAGTGATGCGCCGAATATTCGTTTTGTATTCGTTATTCGGCGTATTCGGCATCATTTCACTATTTGTATTCGGCCGAATTATTCGATTTTGTGCCGAATATATTCGGTTGCGTGTTCTTGGCTAGATGACCGGGTATAGAACAAAAAGACATACTGTAAGACTGTTACTCATGTCAAAATAATGATTTCATATGCTATTGGTAGTTCAGTATAGTCAACTCATATTTTTACATCGCCTGTATTGACACGAAATATGTTGTCTAAGTTGTTTCCGTGGCTAGGCAAAGTAATTGTAAACCGAATAATTCGGCCGATTATCCAGTTCGGTAGAGGTTAAACCGGCGCATCTCTAATTTGAAACATATATCGAACGATTCAAATAGCGTGTTTACATAAACTTTATTATTGTAAACTAATGAATATGTAATTCAGCTATACATTCAGAAACCTTGAACTAAAATTTGTATGGCTATATTAGAACGCGGTGGTTCTACCGTTTGCGCGTTAAATTGTGTTTTCGCTTGTATCAGCAATCGCGTTTAATTAAAATACACGTCAATTTGTAATTATTTGTGGTTTGTCTTAATTGTGAACCGTATTGTTAATAGTATAAGAGAAAGTTTATATTGGATGTGATACAATCAAACGAAAACAGACCCAATCTGATGGAGTTGGGTGTATTCAAACATAAATAATTTTGTTTGTACGTATATGTCAGGTATAGGGGAAAAATTGCATAATGTATGGTTACCCTCCGCGTCTTCACTGGTATATACAGGGTGTAAAGTAAAGTGTGGCCTGTAGATCATTCCGTAAATATAACACGCATATATAATTCTACGCGGACGTAGTCGCGAGCAAAAGCGACTAGCTTTTGACAATATAATTGTTGACAATATATTAGGTCCTTACCTATGAAATTGGTGTTTTGTATGGAGATTTTGGGGAATTCTGCATTTTCCATACTAAATGTTTTTCAATTTTCTTCACAACGACAAATCCAAAGATGATAATATTTGGCATCTATCATTAGACAAGCTTTAGTAATATGTGTAATATCACACTTCAGAAAAATTATTTATCGTTTTTAAGTGAATGCAAATAAAATGATATATTCGGGAGGCACTTAAAAAGATTTGTCTCCGTGTCCAATTTTAACACAATTAAACTTACAACAAATTATCAAAACAAATCAAAAGAGCTCAAAAATATAGTCTATTTTTAGACGAGGTAATTATTTTTTAGGAATACTCTGAATCTTAATAGTTACAGACAAAATACTAAGAGGGAAAAAATAACCCAATTTCATAGGTAAGGACCCAATATTATTATAACCCTTGTTGACAATATATCTTTCTGTATTTAATATTTTATTTTACACTAGGTTTTGCCTGCGACTTCGTCCGCGTAGAATAGTTACTTTGAGATAGTGTGATGGTATGTAGCCTATAGCCTTCCTCAACAAATAGGCTATTCAATACTGACAGATTTTTTCAAATCGGAACAGTAGCCTCAATTGGTGGAATTGAAAATTTACTCCTACTCTATTATTAGAAGCAAAGTTCATAGTGGCAAACTTTACCCGTCACAAGCAAAGATCAGCAGAGGCTGTATATAGACCGCCGCCGGTCTATGTATGACCTGGATGATCTTTACACTATAGGCAAAGCTGATGACCCCACCAATAGAATTTGCGGAGAAAACAATGAAAGCATGGAACATATACTAAGAAAGAAATAAAGGCAATAAGCGACTACTGATTCTTGGGGCGGCTTCTTCCAAACCTGAGGAATTTATAGGCATGCCCCCAGCCAACATCATAACGTTCATCCTGGACATTTTGGGTGATGGAAAGAAAGGATGAATAGAGAATGGGAAGCACAAAAGATCCCATAGGGTCGAAGTGCCCGTTATCTCAGCACCGTCACTAGTCATAGAATAGAATAGATATGGATGACCTTGATTTTTCAGTCGAGCTTACTGAATATTCCTGTCTCGTTATCAGCTAAGAGACGATTACTGCTAGACGTAGGCCGAAAGATCTCCACAACTGTCGGCCCTGCTTGGCCTGCATCCAGTGACTACTCGCGACCTCCGCCAGATCGTCGGTGCACCTCCTAAAAACGTTACGCCTCCCAGCACAATACCTCCAAAACCCTTTTTTACCGCCTCTCTGGTCTAGTGGTTGACACCACCGGTTGTAGATCGGGAGGTCCAGGGTTAAATTTCCCACGGGGACAGGGGTTTTTCTGCTCGGATTGCTTGGTGGTAGGGCTTTTAAGCCCGCCTGGCTAGCTACCACCGTCTTACCTAAATTTGTCGCCATATTAACAATGTTGCAATGAAGTATTGTTGTGTTCTGGCAATCAGAGGTAAGATAGCCAGTTCCTCAATTGTTGAGGATTACAGGTGAAGCTCGCTTCCACCTTAAACCTTATCGTCACTTACCATCAGATGAGATGAAGGCCAAGAGCTTACCTGTCATATTTAAAAAAAAAACAGTCTATATCTGTATATCATAATCGTTTCCAAGTCTAACAAATTATGTTCAATAATTTGTAAGACTTGAAAACTTAGTACAATTTCACCACTACCCTGCAGCGTCTGGGAGATCTAATTGAATCAGACCCTGTTAATTTGTAGTCGACGCCATTCTTAATTGTCATTACTTAGCTTTGATTAAAAGTTTCTCGGCACAGATATATAAGACTCTTTTACTTAGAATTGAGGTTCGATTTGGATAATTGCTTCAGTTGAATCTATGTAGCCGAGTAAAGACTGGCAAAAGGCAGCGGTAGCCAAGTTGGGACGGACGGGGCACTACTCGATCGAGAGGCCGCGGGAAACACGGGTTCGATCCCACCGCCTGTACCACTGAGTTTGAATAAAACTTATGTACAGTTAGAACATTGCTTGCCTCACATTGTGCCCGGTGCATGGCAACAGGCTGGCCACCTGTTATATGGGGACCTAACATATCTGGCGAAATGTGGGAGTTTAACACCTCTGCCTACCCCTTCGGGGAAAGAGGTGATGATATGTTATGTTATGAACCTAAGTTGTTCTTAGGAAGGGTAATCGAGGGTTTTTTGGGTATTCTCAATGCTGGACAAATCCTTCACATACATCATGCAACTCGTCGTCATCCTCAGCCTATATACGTCCCACTGTGCACTGCTGGGCACAGGCCTTCCTCATAGAGAAACGAGGAGTATGGGCCGTAACACCAACACGCTGACCCGATGCGGGTTGGTGGGTAGAAACGGTTGAGCTGGAGGAGCACGTAGGAGTTGGAGATCACAAATTTTGGTCACCCATCCACGGCCTGACCATGGCGATGGTAGCTTTGTTTTCGATCGAAAGCTAAACCGTACTAACCACTACGCCACCGAGCACCTCACATACAATTTAAAATTAATGAATTTGAATATAAATTGTAGTTTTCTTGCTCGAGCAATTTTGCGACTTGAAGTTAATGTTGCTCTATTTTATTTTCACTTTATATTAATAGAAAACGAGTAACCGTGCTCTAAAGATGTTTATCTCTCATGAATAACAATATTGTATCGTGTATTCTATACAGGTAAACAATAAGAAATATACAGGTTTGCTTACATGAAAATGTACCACAAGCCTTTGTACTAAGGTTCAGTGTGGTGTTTCAATATATTTGCTTTTCTATTTTTATGCGACCATAAAACCAAAAGTTGGTCATATACAGACATTTAGAGATTTGAATCCGAGCTTTATTGGTTATAGTGTCTAGTAAATATTATTTATTTATTTTACCGTTTATTGTACACTAAATATTGAAATATAAATCAGACAAGTAACAAAAATACAAAGGGTGTGACTTATTCCGAATAGAAATATCTACCAGTCCACCTGTGATATGAGATAATGTCGAAAAACGAAAACTATGATTAAGTAACATCAAAGAGGATGTCTATCTTTTAGGGTACGCTACTTTTTATCCCGATATTCCTATAGGAACGGGTGCCGCTTTTCTCTCAATTTCTTAAAGATCAGCAGAGAGATATAGACCGGCAGCGGTCTATATCCAGCCTCTGCTGTTCTTTGCTTCTTCCCTCGGCTAGACCAAGCTAGCCCTTCCAGCCTAGCTACATCTACTTCGTTACCAGCACATGCGTTGCTCCTTTTTACAGCCCTAAATCTTTCAAAAGAGGGGCTTAGGATACAAAGGAACAAAAGATAAACAAGGTAAGAGTGATATAAAGAAGTTTACTGGCATTGTACGTTTTGGCTGGGCTTATGGGCTTATGGGCAGCAGATATTTCTAATTTGACAACAAAGTAACTAATAGGGCAACAACTTAAATGCTTTTTATGGAAAAGACGTCGGTTTTAATTTGAGTGAATACCTCGATTTAGGCCATTGAATACCTCAACCCCTAGGGAATCTAAGGACCCAAGAGGGGCAGAAACTCCATTAAAATTTAATAGCAGTATTTTAATGTTATTAACTTTTATTCATTGGGAGATCAACTGGGAGTCGCCTTCGAAACGATTGAAGATTGATGGATTTATAGTCTAAGATATCATCACATCTCTATCCCCGAAGGGGGAGGCGTTAACACATTCCTGGGATGTCTAAGTCTCCAGAGCGAGCATTGTGTGAGGCAAGCGATTTGAATCAAGATCATCGTTGTACAGAATAGAATTTTCTAAATGCTTTTTACTAGTTTCTGTGCTGTTAACGCGTACTCTTGCTAGGGGTCACCGGTTCAATCCCCATCCGTTCCACTGAAATTGAATAAAACTTATGTTCTGTTTGACAACCGCCATGGTCGAGTGGTCTGTATGCCGGTGTCAAGGCGTCGCCTTCTCGAGAGGTTCTGGGCTCAATCCCCGGTGGGGGCAAATGTTTGGGTGATGAATTCAGACATTTGTTCTCCAGTCTTGGATGTTTATATAGTATACGAGGTGCGGCTAGAAAAAAACCGGACTGATGCTGGAAAAAACATTTATTTACAATTTCATGTTATCTCCTTCAATGTACTCTCCTCCTCGGTCTCTACACCGCTCCATACGAATTTTCCACTGTTCATAGCAATGCTGCAGATCATTTTCGGTAAGTCCATACATTACTTCCGTCGCTTTTTCTTTTACTGCTTCAACAGTCTCAAATCTAGTTCCTTTCAAAGCTGACTTGACTTTAGGGAAAAGAAAAAAGTCACAGGGGGCCAAATCAGGTGAGTAAGGTGGATGATCTAAGATGGGAATGTTGTGTTTTGCCAAAAACGTCTTCACTGACAACGCACTGTGAGCTGGGGCATTGTCTTGGTGAAGGATCCATGACTTTTTTCTCCACAAATCGTTCCGTTTTCTCCGTACTCGCTCACGTAGGGTAGCCATTCCCATCTTAGATCATCCACCTTACTCACCTGATTTGGCCCCCTGTGACTTTTTTCTTTTCCCTAAAGTCAAGTCAGCTTTGAAAGGAATTAGATTTGAGACTGTTGAAGCAGTAAAAGAAAAAGCGACGGAAGTAATGTATGGACTTACCGAAAATGATCTGCAGCATTGCTATGAACAGTGGAAAATTCGTATGGAGCGGTGTAGAGACCGAGGAGGAGAGTACATTGAAGGAGATAACATGAAATTGTAAATAATTGTAAATAAATGTTTTTTCCAGCATCAGTCCGGTTTTTTTCTAGCCGCACCTCGTATATTTATGTATAATCAGGATATTTATATGTATTTATCTATTAAATATATTTATCCGTCACCTAGTGTCCGTAACACAGGCAGCATTAGTTGCTTAAAATCGGGCTAGTTGATAGGTGTGAATGTTTGAAGATATTTATTTATTTATTATAAGGCAACTGGATAATTAATACACAGAATGATCAATCCAAATGGATCAGTGCAGTGGGGAGACATCTGAAACTGAGAGATTGCGAAATTTGTTCATAAGAAGAATGATTTTGATTTTGGAGAGATTAATATTGGGATTCAAACTAACTGGAAATCAGACCTGTTCGAAATATTGGAAAAAAAATCAAAAACACATTTTAAATGCAATGCAGTTAAAATAATGTAAAAAAAACTAAAAAATTATATTGTTTTTTTAAGCAACGTAAATTTCAAAATTTTAACCATTTTCCTCGGTGCATGGGTTGATTGCCTTGGTAAGTGTAAGGGTGGTTTCATAGGTACAGGTAGGTAGGTGGGTTTTGTTTAACGCTAGAGCAGCATACTGACTGCCCTAGCCACCCTCACCGTGCCGGCCCAAAAAATGCTTTTCCAAGGCTCTTTTGATGGAACCCATATTGTAAGAAGGAGGGAATACGCTCTAGCTGCGCGACAGAGAAAGGTGTCGCGAAATCTCTTAGTGCGCAAAGTAGACGTAGCGACAGTGAAAGTGTGACTCCGTAGACCAGCACGCGTACTCTTGTGTAGGAAAGGAGAAGGAGGGATAAGGCAAAGACTTCTTCAGAGCACTCTCCGTGGTATAAACGATAAAAGGCGCTAAGCGACGCTATTTCGCGACGCAATTGCAGAGATTTTAGGGTGTTCGTTACGTCTGCATCGCCAATAGTCAAAACATTAATGTAAGTGTTTAATTAAGTGTGTGTGTAATTAAGGCAAGTGTTTGGGTGATGAATTTTCAGACACTTGTTCTCCAGTCTTGGATGTTCATTATATATGTATAATATTATATATATTCTGAATAATTATGTGTATTTATCTATTAAATATATTTGTCCGTCATCTAGTTTCCGTAACACAAGCAGCATTTAGTTGTTTAAAATGGGACTAGTTGATAGGTGTGAATGTCTGAGGATATTTATTTATTGAAATCATAATTTATTGAATTTGAAGGAATGTATTGAAACCTTCATAAATAAACAAGCATAATGCCATAATTAAGTATGTTGAAATATTTGTATTCTTGGCCTAATTTTTCATATCGTTATTATGCGCTGGCGCCGATCCCAGAAAGAGTGATCCAGTTCTGAGCCACATTCAATGTCACGCGCACATTGTGTAGAGTTCTGTGGCGGGCGACCTGTTTATACTCGAAATATAATCTGTATAACATTGCATGGGTTTAAGAAGAAAAACTTATGACGACCTCCGTGGCCGAGTGGTCAGTACGCCGGTCTCAAGGCGTCGCCATCTCGAGAGGTCCTGGGTTCGATCCCCAGTGGAGGCAAGTGTTTGGGTGATGAATTTTCAGACATTTGTTCTCCAGTCTTAGATGTTTATTATATATGTATTATATTATGTATATTCTCAATAATTATATATCTATTAAATATATTTGTCCGTCATCTAGTATCCGTAACACAAGCAGCATTTAGTTGCTTAAAATGGGACTAGTTGATAGGTGTGAATGTCTGAGGATATTTATTTATTTATTTATTTATATTATATAACTTCGTCATCAGCCTATACGTCCCACTGCTGGGACAGGCCTTCCTTATGGAAAAACACATGAAGAGTATGGGCCGTAACACCACCACGCTGAACCAATGCGGGTTGGTGGGTAGAAACTGT
Organism: Parapoynx stratiotata; assembly: GCA_910589355.1. Lineage (NCBI taxonomy): Eukaryota > Metazoa > Arthropoda > Insecta > Lepidoptera > Crambidae > Parapoynx > Parapoynx stratiotata. The sequence continues at coordinate 10,647,227 of OU342482.1, forward strand.
CACAAATGCGACCGGGACCAACGGCTTAACGTGCCTTCCGAAACACGGAGGAGCTCGAAATTACAATGGCTTGGTCACCCATCCTCGGCCTGACCATGGCGAAGGTAGCATTGTTTTCGATCGAAGCAAAACACACTGACCACTACGCCACCGAGCTCCTCATATAAAACTTATATACGAATATGTCACGCTGATTTGTATTAGGCTGTTGATTAAAAAAAAACATAATCACCCCTATATCCCTGAAGGAGTTGGCAGCGGTGTATCACACACTCACTATTTGCCAGTTATTTCACTGGTCCCAGGTATAAGGGGGGCGGCCTATTAAATCTACCAAGCACATTAGCAAGTCCATAACTACTGTGTAATTCAAACCAAAATTTTCATAATCATCATTATCATCACGCCTCTTTCCCCGGGTAAAAGAGGAACAGGTGGCGAGCCTGTTGCCACGCACCAGGCACAATGCGAGGCAAGCGATATTCACAATCAACTGCACATAAATTTTATTCAAACTCAGTGGTACGGGTGGGATCTAACCCGCGGGTCCCGCGGCCATTCGAACATGTGACCGGTCCGTCCCAACGCGGCTACCGCTGAATGCCAAAATGTTCAACAGACAGACATAATAGACAACAATAGAAAGCCAATCATAATCGTTGGTTATTTTTGTTTTACTCAATCATCAACATTCGAATTTTCATCCATAGGTGTTGGTAACATTGGCGTTAACATTCGTGTTTATTTCTAGTGTTAATAACAGAATTTAATGATAATTATTACAATCTAGTAAAAGTATATACCGACCGACACTTGCTACAGAATCTCTACTAAAAATATTGTATAACAATTTAGCAGCCAACATGAAAATAAATAATGTCCACACAAGACTAAACTGAAACATAACAAATGACTCACGACGACCCTAAAATAACTCCGGCTGTTCCCAAGCTTGACTCCATTTTGTTGAATGCACCCTTCTCAAAATGGCTGACTATTGGCTTGTCACGCCGCGAAGGAAGAGTTATGTCTGTCGTTTTTTGGACGAAAATAGAATTTTAGTTATAGACATTTTTCTTTGTGACGTTAAGAGAAAAGGGTCAATTTGTACGAACGGAATTGAGTAATGACTTTCTAAGTGCAACTGGCTGTTTTGTTGTATGATATATGTTAGAGGGCTATTTTATGATGAATAGATGATGTAATACCGTATGCTGACGTTTATTTTTGAGTCAGAAAGGATTGGGACAAGGATTACGTGCTACAAATTATCCTTTAGATCCATACAAATATTATGAATGCGAAAGTAACTCTATCTGTCTGTCTGTCTCGCTTTCACGTCAAAACTACTGAACCAATTTAACCGCAATTTGGTACACAAATAGTGGAGGCAAGTGTTTGGGTGATGAATTTTCAGACATTTGTTCACCAGTCTTGGATGTTCATTATATATGTATTATATTATGCATATTCTGAATAATTATATGTATTTATCTATTAAATATATTTGTCCGTCATCTAGTATCCGTAACACAAGCAGCATTTAGTTGCTTAAAATGGAACTAGTAGATAGGTGTGAATGTCTGAGGATGTATATTTATTTATTCCCATGGGAACCCTGCGGGTGAATGTAAAAAAATTTGAATAACGCCTCCCAGAAAAATGAAGGACAAGGGACAATGGGTAAAAACGTCCCCATTTGGGGAACGTCGCCATAGTAAAAAAATGTCATTTTGCCAAGGTCTATCAGTTGAGAATTGGTTCATTCCTGTTGGTGTTGGGGACGGAGCCCATACATTTTTGCCATTGTCCTTTACGCCACTATGAACTTGCTTCTAAAAATAGAGTAGGAGTAAATTTTCAATTCCACCAATTGAGGCTACTGTTCCGTTTTGAAAAATCTTCCAGTGTTGAATAGCCTATTTATTGGGGTAGGCTGTAGGCTATATACCATCTCAAAGTAACTATTCTACGCAGACAAAGACGCGGGCAAAAACTAGTGTACAACAAGGGTTGACTTTTCTCTTTTTTTCTAAAATGTTTAAGAACGTATGTGACAGGGTACACCGGCCATGTGCCTATATAGTGTAAGTTTGTGTAAGCAAACTATATCTGAACTTTTTAAATCTGACTTCAACAGGTGGAAAGTTTTGCAGAACAACGAACTAGACAAAGACCTCTACAGTTTTATTATATGTATAGATAATAGCGGCGACGGGCTCACCACCTGAGCAACTGCATCACACTGAGCAAATGTGCAGTCACTGTTGGTGAAGCGCGGACTATAGCAGTGGACTCCTCTTGCGGTGCTTTTCCTTGTCTCTGACTAACCCTTAGGGGATTGGTCGTTATTATATGTATGTATGTATGTTTAATAAATAATCCATACTAATATTATAAATGCGAAAGTAACCCTGTCTGTCTGTCAGTCTCGCTTTCACGTCAAAACTACTGAACCAATTTAATCGAAGTTTGGCACACAGATAGTTTAGAGCCTGAGAAAGGCTACTTTTATCCCGATATTCTTCCGATACCCCTATCTCAAATCACCCATGCTCAAGGACCTGTTAATCATAACCACAATCCAAACATAATCTATCATGTAAACCACCACATTCAAACCCACAAAATATCCACCCCGAAATATTCTGGTGCCTACAGTTATATTTTAATGCATTTCTAATTGTTCTTTCCCAAAGCGGAGGGACGTCATCCCACCCTTTTTAAGCCTTTTGATCCCGATTCCCTTAAACCTGGAATAAATGAACCTGTAATACGCGGCAGTAAAACGTTCTACCATATTTAATCCTGTAGGGCTGCGCGCTTTAACTTGAATTGTAATTGAGGTTAAGAATTTTTGATTGATTTTTAAACTTATTAATACTACTGAGTAAGCCAACCAGAAAATTGCTTTATTTTTGTCAAAATCTTCCATCCTAATTGAAGTTCACTAAGATACATTATTAATGTTGTATGTAATATTGTCATGATTAGTGGACCGTAATTCAATCTTTACCTATAAGAGCGCAAAATTCTTCAAAAGATAATATAAATATCGCTAGAAAGTACGAAGTTTCTATGTTAAATAGTTCAGTCAGCATCTGAAGTAGCTCATCAATTTAGTACTGTGTCACATTTTTCATGTATGGATATTTTCCTAGACACATCATGTCAATTGTTCGAATCAAGGTAATTGTTCGAGTCATCTACTTTTGATGCTGACTGTACAAACAACTCAAATCTGAATATACGATAAAATAGACCTTGTTGTTTGACATGCCAACGCTATCCACTCTAAAGGTGGCAAAGCAATTTCATGGTTGACTATACAATTTTTTTTTTCTAGAACTATGGAGTTAGTTATAAGAATAACAAGCTTTAATGGCAGTGGTCCGCCCCTTATTCTAAACTGTCGGTTCACGGATTGGATTCGGAAAGTGGCGTCCCGTCTCGCTCTTATCCGCTGCAATAAAAAGTGACAGGAACAGAGATTCCGTGATTCGTTTAGTTTCCGACAGTTTAGAATAAGAGGGCAGGACTGACAGCCGTTGGATGGACACGTTCTTGAGAAGCGCAATCTTGGTGAGCCCCTCGATGTGGACGGTCATTCTGACGACGTTCAAGAGAAGTCGCTGGATGCGGGCCTTTTATTGGAGATCCTTGGGGCAAGACTTTTTCCAGCAGTGGGTCCAGCAGTCCGTTCTAAGGCTGAACGATGTATAATGACATATTATGTTTTGTATTGTTAGCGTATCAACCATAGAAAAATAGAGGTCTACCATAAATTATATGATCGACTAGCTGTTGCCCGCGACTTCGTCCGCGGTTACTATGGTTTTTTTAACTATCCCACGGGAACCCTTTAATTTTCTATATATAAGATGTTGACCAGGGATATAAGGTATCACCATGCAAAATTTCATTAAAATCAGTCCAGCCATTTCGGAGATTAGCCCGTACAAATAGATAAACAGACAAACAGACAGAGAAGCAAAAAAAATTTAAACAAATATTTTTTGGTATTTTTCCACTTTTTACATACCCCTGACTTGGTTTTAAGCATTTTTTTTTCTATGTACAGACATTCGACCTCTACAGTTTTATTATATGTATAGATTTATCTATTGTTTTAGATTGTCGTTCATATTAATCTTAAGTATAATAAATAACTGCTTCCTTCCCAATTGTTCTCTTCGTCCTCACTTGTATACAGTCCACGCACGCTTTTCCCTCGTTATAAATTATATTTCTAATGTTATTAAGGTTTAACTAAAATGTATATTTTTATACAACATAAGCATGCAGGCTGCTGGTTTAAAACGTGTTGAAAGAATTTCAAAGATATTTCTTTACATTAAATTCCTCTCTGTCTCTGATGAACGTTGGTAACTCTCAAACAGGAAAATAACTGAGCTGTGTCTAGATTCTTGGGCTAGATAACTAAAATCCTTTTACCTCGAGCCCCAGCCATCATACTTCCACTAAAGCTAAGAGTTAAACTAAATTTATTCCAATTTATTCCAAAAAACCACAAAGAAAACATATTTAAGTCGCCTCTCTGGTATAGTGGATCACAGTACCGCATGTTCATCGGGAGGTCCGGGTTCGATTCCCTATGGGGACAGAAGTTTTTCTGCTCGGTTTGGTTGGTGGGCTTCCGAGCCCGCCTGGCTAGCTACCACCATCTTACCTAAATCTGTCGCCATAATAACAATGTCATAAGCATTTGTTGTGTTCCGGCAATCAGAGGTATGATAACCAGTTCCTCAGATGTTGAGGATTTACAGGTAAAACGAGTTTCGCTTCCACCTTCGGCCTTATCGTCACTTACCATCAGGTGAAATGAAGGCCAAGAGCTTACCTGTCATTATGTAAAAAATATAGATATTACACTTCACCAACTCATTCAGCTTTAGACTTTATCTTAAGGGGGTTAAGGGGGAAGTTACTCGCCATCATAATATGCAACAACTATGACATTCCATGAGAATTAATAAAAATGTATTCTTAAAATGCCGCGTGTGAGTTCTTAGTGAATAGTTGCAGGCAGTGGGAGAGTGTAGACTATTTGTGACTAAAACCAAAAACAATATCAAATGAAAATAGATTGTCAGATATGCCTAGACAGTAAGTGTAAAACTGTAATACCTATCCCACCGAGATAATGGCGTGGTTATAATTATGTAGGTAGAAACAAAGGTAAGGTAGGTAATTATGTAGGTAGTTTGTTTTAAATTGCAATAATAGTAGATTAGTAGCCAAGGGCTGTAAGGCATCAATCGCAGCCCGAGATATTTAGGCGCACGAGCGCAGCGAGGGCGCTTATAGTTCGAGGGTGCAATTGATGCTTACACCCGAGCTAACTACTCTGCTTTACATCTCGATTGTGAGGTAAGTGGAAAAAAAGGCATTACAAGAATAAATAAATTTATTTTCAAGAACTAAATTCAGCTTCGCCGTTCGATATTCAAAATTGATGAAAATAGCGAAGCGACCTCTTTTGTCACAAGAATAAATAAATTTATTTTCAAGAACTAAATTTAGCTTTGCCGTAGATATTCAAAATTGATGAAAATAGCGAAGCGACCTCTTTTGTCATTGGGCTGAATGCATGATGTCTAGTGCCAGTAAGATGGTTAGATGTACGCGAACTTTTTGAAAGAGTTTTTTTTTTATTACTTACCGCCCTAGGGCGTTTCTAGCTACATTATAAACCTAGGGCGGTAATTGATCACTTACAACCCGCATCTGGGGGTATTAAGGACCTACTTACCGAACATGAGAGATGTAAAGAGTATATAAATAAATAGGTATGTAAAATTACGACAAATTAAGGAAAGGTTTCAAGAGAGTAGCGTTGGTAGGCGGACCGACGATCTGGTGAAGGAAGTGGGTCGTATCTCACATATTTATAATCACTGGATGCAGCGCAAGACTGACCCTTATCGATATCTTTAGAGAAGGTCTATGTAGCCTTGCACCGATTAAAATGATAATACATTTGAAGTGCAGAACGGTACCAAAAAAAAAACCATTCTATTTTAAAGTAAGCCGCCATGTAGACAATGTTTTTAGTCGTTAAGCCATTTGTTAGTGTTTTTTGTTAGTAATAGACAATGAATGTGAAATAAAGAATAAGTGACAAAGCTCTAAATCACGAAGCGTGTAAACAAACATGACTAATAATGTTTTTCAAGGATTCTCAAAATATTTCGTCTTTTTTGTTTTGTAATTTTGTTTTCAACGTACGTGGGTAGATCTTATCTTCCTTTTAAGCCTATAAGCGTTATAATTTACTATTAATAGATTTATTTTCCGCGTGTAAAATGGTTTATCAAGGATAATATCCATCATAACAAAATTACCGAAAAATCTCACTGCTTGCGTCGGTTATACGAGGTGCTCAAAAGAAATAGTCGTTGAGGGAATTAGGAAGCCGTAAATACACTATTTTTACTGCTCTATGAACTACATTAGATTTTATGTAAGAATTTAGGGTCCATGTCATAAGTCGTAAAGAGATCCTCTGTGTACGCACTTCATTTTTATGGCTGCTGAGTCGGTCATGTGGTACGGGTTCCAACACTAGTTTTATACTGTAAAGACGTTGATTTTACTGATTAGATTCATGGTAAAATGTCGGTCTACGTGTCTTCCTCCAAAATTGAAAGCTCAGCAGTAAAAATATGGTTTTGATATACATATTCATTTCTTTGATGATGTACATTTACCATTAATAACATAAATTAAAGCGGTATAGTTGTATTCCCCTCTCACGTACAGTACCCTTATGGCCGGCGCTCAGTGACCGCGTGGCACGGCATGACCCGGCAGGTTGTGCTGCGGGATCCCGCAGCATTCCGTGGCATCCTGCTGAAAGCCCAGACTTTTTGGCATCAATCAGATTTGCTCCACGCGCACTTGAAGTCGGTTGTGTGTCACACATGCCGGAATTGAGCGCCGGCCCTTAGTGTAAGTTATCATTGTAAAAAACTTAATTTTTTTAGTTGCGTTAAGCTCAATTTCTGTGTGAAACGTAAAAAGCGGCCTTAGCAGAGAATATATACATACATATGATCACGACTATTATCCCCAAAGGGTTAGTCAGAGACTAGGCAAAAGGACCGCAAAAGCAGTCCACTGCCATAGACCGCGCTTCACCAAGCAGTGACTGCACATGCTCAGCGTGACAGGTGAATGGTTTGTATTGGATGGTTATGCAGTTCTAAGTCCATTAGTCGCCTTTTACGACACTCAGGGAAAGAAATGGGTCATAACAACTTTACTTGGCAAAAATATGGAACGTAAACACGAACAGTTTTTGTTTAATTATATCCCTCACTATTGCTGCCGTTTTTACACACTTATCAATGCTTTTATATACTCTTTATGTATTTCTCCTGTGCAATAACCTATATAGACCGATGTCCATTAAAGTATATGGCGTTCTTTGAGCCCGTCGCCGCTATAAGCTAATGGCCGATTGTGCAGTTCTTAGTCCATTAGTCGCCTTTTACGACACCCAAGGAAAGAGATGGGTTGGTTGGTAGGATTGTTTTAATGAGCCGCTACCACACGGCTCCCGCCACCACATCACCATTAGCTGAAATTAATTTCTTATTGAAATTAAGCTTCTTAACGCAACTAAAAAAGTTATGTTTTTTAAAATGTCAACTTACACTGGGGTGCAGTAAAAGACAGCATCTCAATTTAACGTTTATTGCGTTACATTGACGACCAGTTTTGCCAACCCAGATACTCCAAAATTCACTAGCACAGGATTCGTATGGAATTATCTGTCAATTAATGTGTCAGGAACTATTAAGGGGTGGTAAACCGACGGTGATTCGCATTCGTCTTAGGGTGCTTTTCCACCAGAGATGTTACGCTACGTTGCTATGGATGTGTCCGATATCCACCAATCATGTTCATTGGTTCACATAGCATAGCAGCGGTGGAAACGGCTTCAACTTAGCTATGACTTTTGTATGGAATGACGCGTGCCTTGGATGCTTGATGTTGATGATCTATTAGCTACGGCAACGGCTTCCCATCAAATAATGGGAGAAGAGAAATAAACACAGAACGTTTGTTTTGGTTTGCAAACATTAATCATTTAATATATATTAAATAATGTTTTTATTGTAATTAAACAGTGTTAAATGATTAAAGAATAATAAAGTGATTCAATTGATTATTCTCAATCACAAGTTCATTCGATTGCCAATCATTCGTTCGTTCTCACGCTTCACCCAATTCAAATCACTTCTTAATTATTATCGATTCTGCTGTGCTAGGAGTCAGTCGTATAAGCTTCCTAGTGAAAGTATTGAGAATATACTTTTTGTCGTCATAATTCCGTATTTTAATTTAGCCCCTCTGACCTATAAAAACCTACATACAGCTTTTCAGATGGAACACATAAACTCTCCAAAAAAATTACGGTTGAAAGGATCTTGCTAGTTTATGACATTGATATTTTGACAACAGTAGTGTCTTGTTCCGCAACAGCAAATATTTTACTAAAACCTTAGAATGACAAAGTACCAAAATAGATACTGTGGTACAACAAAACATAAAAGTATTGGGTTAAATAACAAAGAAAACCCTGCAACATTATTATTGTAGAGTTGTAAAACCATCCCGGTTACGCACATGCAGCCAACCCTACGAATATTAAGCTTATGAGGATTACATTTTTAAGAAGATTCCAAGAGCTTTTCTCTGCGCAAGGAAACAAATTCCTTATTCATTATTTTGGTGTATTGTGTAATTTTTGAAATATTCATTGAAGAGAAATTATTAAAATTGCTTATATTATCTGCTATTTGTTATTGTTATGCTGGTTTGATCATATTATCCCCTAAGGGTTAGTCAAAGAGTAGGCAAAGGCACCGCAAAAGCTGTCCATTCCCATATTCCGCGCTTCACCAAGCAATGACTGCACTCAGCGTGACAGGTGGTGAGCCTGTCGCCGCTATAAGCTATTGGATGTTGTGCAGTTCTAAGTCCATTGGTCGTCTTTTACGACACACAAGGGAGGAAATTGGTCATATCAACTTTACTTGGCAAAAATATGGAACGTAAACACGAACAGTTTTTGTTTAATTATATCCCACACTATTGCTTCCGTTTTTACGCACTTATCAATACTCTTATATACTCTTTATGTATTTTTCCTGTGCAAGAACCTACATAGACCGTTGTCCATAGTAAAGTATATGGCGTACTTTGTAACAAGGCGCTATAGCTATATTAGCTGCTGTTGGTCTGTTGTGTTCCTCGTTGCTGTCATTCCGCTCTTCTCTGGCCATTTTTCTCTTGGTTTCCGATTTTAAATTTACTGTCTGAATCTTAATAGTTACAGACAAAATACTAAGAGAGAAAAAAACACCAATTTCCTAGGTAAGTAAGGACCCAATATGTTACAAGATCACAAGATTTTTTGGTTATCATTTTCACCCAATTTATAAAGTCTATAAGTTTCTTTAAGGCACTATAATTGTAAGTAGCCCTACCTTTAATAATATCTTTTTGTGTTAAATGTGAAATTGTTTTTGTGTATTCTGTGAAATTTACCGTTTGTATTGTTCCAGTTGTGCCTTAATTTACAAATAAAAAAAGTGACGAATAGTGACGGAGTTTTTTTCTCATTTACTAACTTCCCGTCACAACTTTACTAAAGCCATCTGCCTAAGTTTTCATTGTAAAAAACTTAAACTAGCGTTATTTTTGATTGCGGTAAGCCATTAAGGGTCAGCGCGAACACCGTTCGCAGACAACAGATTCTATTGTGTCTGGTATTCTGACAATTGAGAGGTTAAGAAATGTGAAGAATGTCATTTTCTATGGGAAACTTAAAACGTAAGATTCAACTTTACACACTTGTAACATATATTTTTTTATTTATACCTAAGTTCTCGTTACGGCGATTCAAACGAGCCTAAGGTAAGTAACATTTACTAAGTTCATTAAGTAACTGGCATTGTATCATTTAATTACTGAGTTCCAGTCCCGTCATCGGATCAGTTCCAAGTCATAATGTTTGCATTGTCACCCGATTTACACACACACGCAAAATTTCAGCTCAATCGATTAAAGATATCTGCTTCAAGTTGCAAGTTAAATAAAAGCTTGTAAAATCACAGCCAATCCATAACTTTTGCAACATTTACAAATAAGGCAATGGCGAATGCCTCAAGCATTTTAACGTGAACTTCATGAACAATTTGCAAATTAAACAACTTAATGTAATCAACAGCTGTCAACAACTCAAAGGATTAATTCTATTATGTAAATTGCTTTAGTATATTAAGACGCGGTTATCAGAACAGTTCATTAATTTCAAAGTTGGGCATGTCGCGTTAATTCTGATTTACTGCATGCACTGCCACTTTGAGTCTCGTGTGAAAGTAAAATAAATCGTGTTACTCGTGTGGTCATAGATATGCATATACTGACAAACGTGTGGTAAGATTTCAATTGTTTATTTTATTTTGATATAAGTGGAGCCCTGTGGAGCTCGGTGGCGTAGTGGTTAGTACGCTATAGCTTTCGATCCAAAACACAGCTACCTTTGCCATGGTTAGGCCGTGGATGGGTGATCAAAATTTTTTGAGATCTCGAACTCCGTTAAGCCGTCTGTCTTGGTCGCGATTGCAACCGTTTCTACCCACCAACCCGCATCGGGCCAGCGTGGTGGTGTTACGGCCCATACTTGTCATGTGTTTTTCCAAGGCCTGTGCCCAGAAGTGGGATGTAAATATTGGGTGACTTATCTATGAAATTGGTGTTTTTATTCTGTCTTAGTATTTTGTCTGTAACTATTTAGATTCAGAGTATTCCTAAAAAATAATTACCCCGTCTAAAAATAGACTATATTTTTGAGCTCTTTTGATTTGTTTTGATAATTTGTTGTAAGTTTAATTGTGTTAAAATTGGATACGGAGACAACTCTTTTTAAGTGCCTCCCGAATACATCATTTTATTTGCATTCACTTAAAAACGATAAATAATTGTTATGAAGTGTGATATTACACATATTACTAAAGCTTGTCTAATGATACATGCCAAATATTATTATCTCTGGATTTGTCGTTGTGAAGAAAACTGATAAAATGTTAGTATGGAAAATGCAGAATCATAGGTAAGGACCTAATATATAGACTGAGAACGACGAGAACGAAGGGCCGGGTCTTTTTTTGACACAGCAAATTATTGGTGTTACGGCCCTTACTCCTCATATGTTTCTCCATGAGGAAGGCCTGTCCCAGCAGTGGGACGTATATAGGCATGACGAAATTATTGCAGTGACAGAAAAGATTAGGAGCAATAGGTTAGCGTGGTATGGACATGTGATGAGGAGGGATGAATGTCACATTACAAGAAGGATGCTGACCATGGATGTGACGGACCTAGAGTGAGAGCAAGACCAAAGAAGCGATGGATTGAATGCGTGAAGAATGATATGAGGATAAAAGAAGTGGATGCTGAGCTGACGAGTGACAGAGGAGAATGGAAGAAGAAGACATGTCGTGCCGACCCCACCTAGAGTGGGAAAAGGGCAAGAAGAAGAGAAGAGACGAAATTATTGCTGAATTCTTTGAAGAGTAATTGTAGTAAAATTACATGAGTTGAAAGTCTCAAGTAATTGTGTGCAAGCAAGTTGATTATCAAACAGGTCAAACTGACAACATCCTCCTGCATTCTGTTAAAAAAAGATGATAAAAGGTGTGCTTAAGATTACTTATGAAAACGCCTGTTGCAAATGTTAAATGGCAATATGATGTTGAATGTTTCTGAATCATTACATTGTAATAATTTTGTTCATATTTTTTTTAACTATCGTAAAATATGCATTTTTATTATCACACCAGCAGAAGTTAGGAACATGGTTTTAATTTCCTCTTCATTTAATTAGCTCTTAGCTCTTCAAAAGTCATACCTATAAATAAAACACTACAATTTTTTTGCTGTTATAATGAAAAATAAAATAACATTTATGTAAATTCGTATTTACATATCCTGTGATTAGGGTGGTTTCATAGATGGGCTGATCGCCAACGCTGGACACCAGCGCGCGCTTACAATTACAGGAGATACCTAACATCGCTTCACAGACACGCGCGTGCGCATTATGTCAATATGTATGGAAATCTCGCCGACGCTGGCATCCAGCCCTATGAGCATAGATATATTAAGTAGGTGTTATAGTTTGAAATTAAGTATTATAGAAGGCGCTACTATACTAGCGTAATCGTAGATAAATTAAGTAATTCCGCTAGTATAGTAGCGTCGTCATCAGCCTATATACGTCCCACTGCTGGGACAGGCCTTCCTCGTGGAGAAACACATGAGGAGTATGGGCCGTAACACCACCACGCTGGCCCAATGCGGGTTGGTGGGTAGAAACGGTCACAAATACGACCGGGACCAATGGCTTAACGTGCCTTCCGAAGCACGGAGGAGCTCGAGATCACAAGGTCTTGACTTACCTGGATCGGATGATGATAAGCGGGTGTTTACGCGGCCTTCCGATAAGACACAGCACTATATTGGGCGAAATTGCACTGAAATTTTGTATGATTTACACTCGCTGGATCGCTGGTTCGCTACCCGGCCGGATAGATGCGCATACGACCGCGAACAGAACGGAATTTCAGACGGAAACAGAACACTAACTTAGGTTTGGGCCGTTCCAACGCAACGAATGCGCTGGCGCCGCCTCGTGCAAGGTCGGGCGGTGTATCTAGCTGTCAAACGTCGCGCATACAAACTATGGCGCGAACAGGTGGGCAAGAACTATTTACGTAGAACTGGCGTAAATGTATGGAGAAAGACGTTTACGATTGTCGAGATAGAATTTTATGCAATCTCTATTAGGGGTATTAGTAAACAAATTCATGGACCTTCCCTCTTAAAACAATCAAAAAAGCTACATACATATAATCACGACTATTATCCCCTAAGGGCTAATCCTTCAAATCAATCAAAAATCAAAAAGGTATTTATTAGCCCATCACAAATTAGATACATAGAATAAGGTTTAAATCTAGATGACATATGTAATATATTAATTTGTGAGGGTCTGGCGCCTGAAATAGATTTCGGGTAAGAAATCTGTGCTACTGGACACCAGGCCCCACCCTAGGATAACAGACAGACTGGTACGATAAACGTTAACTATGATAAACATTAAAACACCGTAAGAGATATAAATATAAATAAAATCGATATGCAAGGAGACGTGCGTGTGTGTGTGTGTATGTGTATGTGTGTGTGTGCGCGTGTGTGTAAGAATGGCGGGTGTGAGAAGTTTGCGAATACGCGTAAGATGTGTGATAGGATTCATAAACAATATAATACCAACTGCTAGGATGTCTATTGGCTATCGGAATGGGAGGATTAGTTTCTCGGTAGTGTCGTAGTCAAGAGTTTTTAAATATTCAGAAACTGCACGTTTACAGCTATTTTTATTAAGAGGATAAATTTGAAGGATGGTGTTAATTTTGTTATAGAGAAATGAGCCAATAAAAGAGAAGAATTTTTGTGCTAGGTTTGTCTTAGTGCATGGTAAGGGGCATACAGTATTTTTCCTTCGCTTGTCCTTGCGCAACTCAGGGTTATAAGGTAGCTGAGAATGTTTTTTAAGAATGGTTCTCAGGACAAATGTCTGCCTTACTGTCAGTATATCCCAGTGTTTATATAATTCCACAGTGGGAAAGCGGTATGGAAAGCCAGCTGCAACCTTTAGTACCACGCGCTGGGCTCTTTCTACAGGCAGTATATGCGTTTTGGCAGCTCCTCCCCATACAGGAATGCAATATTCCAAAAGGGAATGACATAGCGCGTAATAAACAGTTTTAATAACTGATTTGTCCGCGACATGCCTCAGTGACTTGAATATGTAGATAAATTTGCGGAGTCTTGTTGTCAGTAATTCAAGATGAGGTTTAAATGAGAGTGTTTGGTCAAGAATGATACCAAGATATTTCACAGAGTCGCTTCTCTCCAGTGTCTGGCATGAACAAGGAACTAGATCAATGGGAGTACATTTATGGACAGTAATGTCAAAGCGGTGCAGAGAGGTCAGGCTTGGTTTTTGGGAGAAGGCTACATATTTCGTTTTAGAGACATTTAACGTCAACATGTTACAGTTTAGCCACTTGTGAACGGCGTCGAATCCCAACTGAGCGAGGTTAAAGGCATTTTCCCAGGTGTCACCTTGAAAGAATAGTGCAGTATCGTCTGCAAAAGCAAAGATCTTACCACCCTGCAATTGCAGGTGACAGAGGCCGTTAATGTAAACAAGGAATAACGTCGGACCGATAATACTTCCCTGAGGCACCCCGTAGGTCACCCTGGCATCATCACTTACCCAGTGACCAATTTTTACTCTTTGAGTCCTATTTGAGAGATAATCCGCAAAAAGTCTAAAGGGGAGACCTCTTATTCCGATCCTATTCAGCTTATTAAGAAGACGAGGAATTGAAACTGTGTCAAATGCCTTCGCAAGGTCGAGGAAGAGGACCAAGCACTTCCTCTTACTGTCCAGGGTACTGACGATGGACTGAACAAGGTTATGGACAGCGTCATTTGTAGATTTACCGCGACGGAAACCGTATTGGGACGGTGAAAGTAAGTCATTGTTTTCAAGGAAATCCACAAGTCTCCTGTTCATGATACGTTCCAAAATCTTGGAGAGGGTAGGTAGGATGGATATAGGCCTATAGTTATCGACTAGACTCCGTTCCCCTGTCTTATGTATAGGTTTTATTTGTCCTATTTTGAATGCCGAAGGAAAGACTCCCGTAGATATCGCCATATTACAGATATGCGCGATTGGAGCCGTTAAAAGGTGTATATAACGCTTTACTACTCTGCTAGATATAAGGTCAACTCCCACAGCGCACCTATCTCTGAGCTCACTTATAATTTGGGATACCTCAATCTCATTCGTCGGGGTCATAAGAAAAGAGCCAACGGGTGATGAATAATCATGAAGATCAAAGGAACACGCGTCTTGATCACATGGGGAGATACCTTCAGCAAGTGTTCTGCCAACGTTAGCAAAGTGGGCGTTAACTTCATTGATACTCTGCAAAGGAGTATGTGTGGAAAGTAACGATGGCGAGTGATCTGTTGATCGTTTAGTGCCACTAATACACTTGATGACTTCCCAAAGTTGCTTTTTGTCATTTTTAGTTCTATTTATCTCTTCCCTTTCATGTGAACGCCTAGCTTTTTTCAAAATTGAATTACAAAAGTTTCTATAGCGCTTATATGTTGTCCTGAGAACCTCATTGTAGGGATACATCTTAGTCCTTTTGTGCAGATTATCCCTATGCCTCATACAGCGAAGTAATCCCTTTGTTACCCATGGCTTTATCATCACTTTCCGTTTCGATGTTTTAACTAGTTTAGTACTCTCATTAATAGCGGTTACCAAAATCTTAACAAATAGGTCCGTAGCAGAGTTGGCATCCACACATTCGAGTACACAACGGAAATCTGTCAATGAGATAACTTGATCCAGCTGATCAAAGTTGATCCGGTGTATCAAGGTATTTTTCTCCACCAGTTTACCTGTTAGTGATAAGCTAAGGGCCACACAATCATGGTCAGTAATTGAGGAATGAAATAAAAAGCAAGTGGCATCATGCTTTGTCCTGATGATGATATGGTCCAAGCAGGTCCTTCCATGCGTGGGTTCAGTATATCCGGGAAGCATGCAGTGGCTAGCCAAAAGATTCAGATAATCATGTGATCGTCTGTTGGAGCCCTGATGGTGAATGTCAATATTAATATCACCACATAAGACAATATTTGGAAAGGTTCTCAGGCCAGACAAGACAGAGTCCATGGAATTAACAAAGTTAGTTGTGTCAGGATAGCTGGGAGGGCGATAGACACCGAGAACACAAACTTCGTTATCAATTTTTAGTAACAAACAGTTAGCATTTTGCACTTGAGGCTCCTCAACGGTAACATGCAAATGTTTATTAAAGTATATAACTACACCCTCATTTTGTGACATATGCCTAGTTGAAGTTGCATATGAGTAACCGTCAATTTCCGGTATATATTTTGCCGATTGGAGCCAGCATTCCGATAATATAATAATGTCCCAAGTTATTTTAGACCTCATTAGAAGTGTAGAAAAGTTATGTATGATACATGATATACTGCGTATATTTTGGGAGATAATATTTAAAGTACGCTTGTTAGGCAGCACGTATTTATTCACATCTTCCACATCGCAAATTGCCACTCGTGCTATGGACAAGGAATCGAGGTCTTGGTTCACTGCTTCAGTGTTTAGCATATCTAGTTGTTATTGGTACGCATTTAAAATAATAATTGACGCGCGCAGTACAAATCTTGCGCGACATGTTATGAATTCAAAAATGTAGATTAAATAAAGCAATAGAACCTTTGATCTGTCCCAGTTCCTTCGAAAGTCCAAAATGCACCGGAATGTGAATAAGTATGTTAAATGGTGTGTGTGTATGGGTGTGTGTATGCTAACAAAATCATTACAGAAGTTCAAAGGGATAGTTAATATGTGAGTGTTGAATTTTATATGTAGTTTTAAAATAGTGTACTGATTTGTATGTGATAGGGATAGTGTGTAAAAATAAAATATTATCAGTTTACATATAAAAAGTCCGTCTCTGCTTATCGGGTAAACAACAATAACTATTAAAGAACATCTATAATAATTTTTTACATTAAAAATAATTAAAAGTATGACTATCAAAAAGGAAAGACAATAATATTTTAACAAAATAAGAAATAGGAAGAATGGCAGTTTCAGCACTAGTCATATTATCAGATTCTGTAGGTCCACTTCATCCTTGATGCGAGAGGGCGGGGTACCATCTTCCCTCTTCACGAATATCTTCCCGTATGAGGTCCAGGCTGCGACCAGTTTCTTGCTCCTGACATTCTCTCTTGCTAAGAAGAACAAGCGTCTAGCCTTGGTGGTTAGGAACTCCGAAATAAATATTGCTTTGTGTTCGCCAGGTAACTTCAGATGACCAGAGTTTAATAAAGGCTCATTTTTATCACGCTTGCTTTTGTTGAAGGACTTGTAGTGACTAATTAAAATCTCCTTGCTTAAAACACTGCTAAAGTCAACCACAATTTTGTCAGGCTTTGTACGAAACACATCTCGGATATTCATCTCAACGCTCGGCTTTGATATGCCTAGTGTATTAGATAGATTCTTGACTATATCGACCAGCGTTTCCCTATTTTCCTTGTTTTGCTTAGGTAGATTTCGGATTTCGAGTGTAGTTGAACGGGCATATTTTTCGAGCATGTCTATTTTATTCTCCAGTACAATCACCTTGTTTTTAATCACGCAGTTTTCTTGTTCCAAAATGTTTATTTTGGATACTAGATGCTCGTGTTTGAGTGACATATTGTCCACGGTTTTTTGTATGGCCTCATTTTGTAACATAATAGTAGACAATGCACCATTCAGACTATCAAATTTACTTTCGAACAACGTCGTAAGTTCGGAAATACTGGTAGCTTTTTGAACTGTGGTCTCGGTAAAACTACGTTTTTGGCGCTTACTTATATTAAAATAGTTGCTGTCATCCACACTTACATTACTGCAGGAATTTAGTGCAGAGTCCGAGTTGTAATGGAGCACATTCGAAGCGTTTAGTAGGTTCTGAGAACTTGGTGGTGAACGTTGCGTTGTCATTATAAGACGACTGTAGGCCTAAATGTTCCGATGGCAAACTGATTAGAAATGTGGGTGGGCGGCGGCGCAGTCGCAAGTGACGTAGTGACGACAGGCGGAGCCTGCGGTAGCAGCGTGCGGATTGGATAGAACGAAAAGTGAAAGGGAATTAGACTCACGATCCGATAGACTGCTGTGCTTGTCACGCGTGTAGAACTGTTTTGTTAGATTTCGGTATTTCACATACAAATAACTTAAGGAGCACTAGCGACACGTCCGTCTTGCACGGAATCCACGGGGGAAGGGATCCTTATAGTCGTGATAATATGCTTTTGCCTAGTCTAGGCAAAAGCATTGCAAAAGCAGTCCACTGCCATAGTCCGCGCTTCACCAAGCAGTGACTGCACTCAGCGTGACAAGTGGTGATACCGTCGCCGCTATAAGCTATTGGATGGTTGTGCAGTTCTAAGTCTAAGAAGAGATAGATTGGTAGTATTCTTTTGATGAGCCGCAACCACACGTCTCTCAAAAAAGAATCAAAAAAAAGAATGCAAAAAACATCCAATACATACGACAATGTTCCTGAAACATTCAAAACAATTCTCCGTTGTTTTATTCAGGCTTTGATGTTTTTTTTCCGACGGAAAATATGTAATCGGGGAAGATTTCATTTATGAATAACGTAATTGGATTCCTCGGGGAAGCGTGAACACAGAACACGGGTTTTATTACAGTGTGATTGATTTAAGAGTGCTACATACGGACAATTTACCTTAGATGCTCTTATATATTCATTATCAAAAAGCAAAAGCATTAATATATATTTTTTTATATTCAAAAGCAAAAGTATAATTTGACACTGGACTCTAGAACCCGATAAACAGATGAGAGAATATGGTTGCGAGGCTAAGAAAAAGAATCATCTGCACCTGTACCAGACAAAAGTCCTCTCATTTCAAGCCGTCTGTCAAGGATTCAAAAAAGAGCGTACTCCCATCTTAAAGGCCGGCAACGCATGAGTGACGCCCCAGGTGGTGCAAATGTCCATGGGCGGCGGTGATCACTTACCATCAGATGACCCGCGTGCTCGTTTGCCACCATTACTATAAAAATAATCTTTCTGCAGCAGAGCAGCAAATATATCATGGGCTGCCTGTAGGACTTGCCATTTCTGTCTCGCATTGAGCCAGCGTGCAGGTGCTACATGTATACATGCATACATTTAGGCTTTAGCCCTATTTCCCCAATTGTGGGGTGTATTAAGACTGGTGACGATAGATGCGTTTACTTTGATCTCTTTAACACGATGTCAATGTCGAGTCGCTCTCTGTAGAAAACAGGTCAGACATTTTTATTTTTAGATACGGAACTATTGTTGCTGACATTTCAGCTGCCAATGAGCATGCGTGAAAGATATTTAGAACATTCGTGCATTGTAAACAATAGAGGATCAATCAACCTGTTTGAACGGCCATGCAATAGGTTATTCAACCTTTGTTCAATCCCCAATTCAATCTTTCATCCTACAGTCAGTTTTATGATCCGTGGTCAGGTTGACTAGTAGGTTAAAATATGGACTAATGGAGAAATCGTATGATGTGGTATGACAGCTTGTCCAATAGGCAAATTTTATATTGGACGTTAGTTAAGTTAAATAATCATAGACACTTTAACCACAACACGATACTAGGATTAGTAACATGGTGGCTGGCGGCACAGCTGATATATTAGGTCCTTACCTATGAAATTGGTGTTTTATATGGAGATTTTGGGGAATTCTGCATTTTTCATACTAAATTTTTTTTAGTTTTCTCCACAACGACAAATCCAAAGATAATAATATTTGGCATCTATCATTTGGCATCAAACTTCAGAAAAATTATTTATCGTTTTTAAGTGAATGCAAATAAAATGATGTATTCGGGAGGCACTTAAAAAGAGTTGTCGCCGTGTCCAATTTTAACACAATTAAACTTACAACAAATTATCAAAACAAATCAAAAAAGCTCAAAAATATAGTCTATTTTTGGACGAGGTAATTATTTTTTAGGAATACTCTGAATCTTAATAGTTACAGACAAAATACTAAGAGAGAGAGAAAACACCAATTTCATAGGTAAAGACCCAATATATTGCTTCGAATTTTCGTCGCAAATTTAACAATTTATCAAAAATAAACATTATTGTCATAAGTGTGTCTACTTGCAGCATGAGTGTAACTGCTTGTTTTCTAAATGATTAAATGACACATTTCATGTCATTGTACAGTCACATGTAAAAATGCACATTTAACAACTATTGACTCATATCAAAAGGGGAATAAAGACTGTAACCTGTCAAATGTGTAAGTAGTATACATATTTTTGCACGTGACTGTACACCAATAACGTTAATTGCTTCACAAACCTAATAGTAGAATAGGCAGTCTTATCGCATAGAGATTTTTCTTTCAGATAACCATAATAATAGGGGTTTACCTATGAAATGGCCGTTTTTTTTCTGCCTTAGTATTTTGTCTGTAACTATTAAGTTTCAGAATATTCTTAAAATATAATGACCTCCTCTAAAGAAGGACCATATTTTTGAGCGTTTTTGATTAGTTTAGATAATTTGTTGTAAGTTTAATTGTGTTAAAAATTAGACGAGGACAACTCTTTTTAAGTGCCTCCCGAATGCATCATTTGATTTGCATTCACTTAAAATGATAAATAATTTTCATGAAGAGTGATATTACACATATTGCTAAAGCTTGTCTAATAATACATGCCAAATATTATTATCTCTGGATTTGTCGTTGTGGAGAAATCTGAAAAAAAAAATTGTATGAAAAATGCAGACTTCCCCAAAATCTCCATACAGCACGGCAATTTCATAAGTACCTACGAGTAGTAATAATAAAAGAATTAAATGCCAGTAGTCACCGATTGCCAGGAGCTCGGTGGCGTAGTGGTTAGTACGCTTTGGCTTTCGGTCGAAAACAAAGCTACCTTCGTGATGACCGTGGATGGGTGACCAAAACATTGTGATCTCGAACTCCGTCTTGCTTTGGAAGGTTAAGCCGTTGGTACCGGCCGCTTTTGTAACGGTTTCTGCCCACCACCCCATATTAGACCAGTGTGTAGGTGTTACGGCTATACTCCTCATGAGTTTCTCCATAAGGAAGGCCTGTGCCCACTAGTGGGACGTATATAAGCTGAAGACGAATCACCAATTTTAATCACAGGTTAATAACCCTGCCCCCTATCTAGTCACCGAAATCTTTATAGTTTTTCTCCCCATACCAAGTTTTCGCTAGATATCAAGATCAAATATGTCAGAATTGACAAAGGTCTACTAATTCGATGAGAAGTTTACACTCAAACGAGATCAAATATTGATAAGATACGAAATAGATATGTGATATCAAAGAACGTAAATCGTATTTACAATAGTTTCAGCGTTCTCCAATTTCTCGTTATGAACTAGGTACATGATCAAACGAAATACTATTGATGTAGACAGAGAGTTGCATATCAAAAGAAAAAATCATTAATGTATGTATTGAATTGTTCGTTGAACATAATTACAAATTGCCTCACCATATTGTTGAAATAAATGTTCTAATATACGATTGACTCATGGAGAAATACATGAAGGATATGGGCCGTAACACCACCTCGCCGGCCCAATTCCTGTTGGTGGGTAGAAACGATTGCAATAGCAACCGGAACCGTGCCTTCCGAAGCATAGAGGAGTTCGAGATCACAAAGTTTTGGTCACCCATCCACGGCCTGACCATGGCGTAGGTGGCTTTGTTTTCGATATCGAAAGCAAAAGCGTACTAGCCACTACGCCATTGCCACCGGGCTTCTCGGACGTGTAATCTATTTAGAAACATGTCCAATAAACTCGCGTCATAACTTTAAAAATACATAGGATACTAATGTCTTATATATTTTTTAAGTTATGGAAAAAAACCTGACCTTAGGTCAGGGGAATGTAAGAAAAAGGAAAAAACAAAAAAAAAATCTTTTTTGTTTCTCTGTCTTTTCGACTGTTTGTACGGGCTAATATCTCCGAAATGGCTGGACCGATTTCTTGGCAATTTTGCATGGTGATACCTTATATCCCTGGTCGACATTTAAGATACATTTCATTCCGGTAAATTAAAGGGTTCCCGTGGGATAATTAAAAACTACGCACGAAGTCGCAGGCAACAGCAATTACATAATATCATTGTTATATAAGCAGAATTCGTATCTACAGAAAATCGTGTTCATTCCGAAAACATGTCCTCAAAATTACCGTAAATATAAAAGATATCATCTGTATTTCGGCGAAGCCTTTATTTGAAAGATGTCTGTATGAAATATTCAGCTTAAGTAAAATACAATTTATCTTAAGGGATTGCTGTAGAAATTCAATTTAAATATGTTTTATCTTTACTTTTTTTTCATCTGCCAAAAACGCTATCCACCATGTTCTTAAAATTAGTTGAGGAACGCTTCATGTAAACAATTACTACGCATGGTCAAAATCTGTCAAACGCCAGTCGCAACCAATCAAGCATTACTGTCTGCTATGTCACGCATGCGTATTGAATTGTTTACAATAATCGTGACGCTACGGCACAGATAATTCATAGACCATCAGGACCGAAGGCGTTTTTGACATTTAAGCAAAAACGTAATTAATAATTTAAAATTTATTGTGTTATAGGCTTCAGAAAAAAATTATAATATTTTTTATGGTGATACCTATCAGTAATTAATCAATTGGGGCCCAATAAAAAATAGGGCCAACTAGCCTATTATCACACAATGCATAACATAACTTTCCTACTTCTTACTTAGTAAAATTTTGACTATTAATAGTTGAACTAAAACCTCTAAAGATTAAAATTATGAAAATAACATTTCTTGTCAGTGTCATCTGATTAATGGTTGTCATGGTAAATCTCTGTTGTCGTGTCATTATTTTACAATGCCAAAAAATTTTAAAATTCGAAATCAATTTAATTTTGACGGAATATGTCACTTAATACTCGGTCGAGCAGATATTGATAACCGCGATTACACACCCGCGCGGTGCCCGTTCACATGGAAATATTGGGATAAAAGGTAGCCTATGTCCATTCTCAGGCTTTAGAATATCTGTGTAAGTACCAAATTTCGGTCAAATTGGTTCAGTAGTTTTGACGTGAAAGCGAGACAGACAGAGTTACTTTCGCATTTATTATATTAGTATGGATTATGTTTATGAAATTCTTGATTTTCCAAAACTTCTTTGTTTGTCGTAATGTACTCGTATGGATCTGAATGTTGAGCAACGAAAGCGATGGATGAAAAAAAAACTGCACTCAAGAGAGATGTGAATGTCGCGACGTATGTGTGGAGTCACAAGAATGGACAAGATCATGAATGAGTATATTAGAAGAAGTTTGAAAGTAGCGCTAGTGGCAGAAAAGATTAGGTTAGCGTGATATGGACATGTGATGAGGAGGGGTGAATGTCACATTACCAGAAGGATGCTGACCATGGATGTGGACGACGCTAGAGTGAAAGGAAGACCAAAGAAGCGATGGATTGAATGCGTGAAGAATGATATGAGAATAAAAGAGTTGGATGCTGAGCTGACGAGTGACAGAGGAGAATGGAAGAAGAAGACATGTTGTGCTGACCCCACCTAGAGTGGGAAAAGGGCAAGAAGAAAAAGAACTTTTTTGTTTGTAGGAAACACTCGGTGGCGTAGTGGCTAGCACGCTTTGGCAAACAGAGCTACCGCCATGGTCAGTCCTGGGACTGGTGACCAAACTTTGTGATCTCGTGTTCCTCCGTGCTTAAAAGACACGTTAAGCCGTTCGTTGGTCCCGTTTGTTATTGCAATCGTTCTACCCACCAACTCGCTTTGGCCAACGTGGTGGTGTTACGGCCCGTTCTCCTCATGTGTTTCTCCCTGAGGAAGGCCTTTGCCCAGCAGTCAAACGTATGTAGGCTTGTAACGAGGCGCTATAGCTATATTAACGACTCTTTGCTGATATTGCGCTCTTCTCTGGCCATTTTTCTCTTGGTTTCTGTTTTTAAATTTACTGTCTCTTTTTATTTGTTTTGTTCTCAAAATTCATTCTTGCAAGAGTCAGCGTCTAGAGCTGACCCACTGTCGATAATTTTAAATAAAATTATAATGTATTTATATTGTGCTAAATAAGTTATAAACTTATCGTTAAACAGTCAAAAATCACAAGGTTCGGAATTTAAAACTTACGGTTCCTTTATAAAGTCTATTAGTTTATTCAAGGCACTATTTTAAGTAGCCCTACCTTTCATAACATCTTTTAGTTTTAAATGTGAAATTGTTTTTGTGCGTTCTGTGAAATTTACCTTTTTTATATAATTGTTCCAGATGTGCCTTAATATTGGGTCCTTACCTATGAAATTGGTGTTTTTCTTCTCTCTAAGTATTTTGTCTGTAACTTTTAAGTTTCAGAGTATTCTTAAAAAATATTTACCTCCTCTAAAAATAGACTATATTTTTGAGCTCTTTTGATTTGTTTTGATAATTTGTTGTAAGATTAATAATGTTGAAATTGGACACGAAGACAACTCTTTTTAAGTGCCTCCCGAATACATCATTTGATTTACATTCACATAAAACCGATAAATATTTTTTATGAAATGTGATATTACAAATATTGCTTAAGCTTGTCTTATGATACATGCCACATATTATTAACTTTGGATTTGTCGTTGGGAAGAAAACTGAAAAAATGTTAGTATGGAAAATGCAGAGTTCCCCAAAATCTCCATACAAAACGCCAATTTCATATGTAAGGACCTAATATATAAATAAAAATATAGTGATGTCAGTTTTTGGAGTTTTCTTCAAATCATCGGTCCACCACGTCACAGGCTAAGTACAATTTATTTGTTCTGTTGTTGGTTACGTTATTTGGCTTTGAGAACACATTGTCATCACTTGCTTAAGTCGATCTCAGTGCTAGACGTCTTGGAAAGAGATGAGGTGTAGAAGTGGTCTTGCAGGTAGGTCCAACAGTTTTTACCTTTTGAACTACAGACTAACGCAAGACAAATTCTGACCATCGAAGGTCCAACCATAGCGTAAGTTCGTCACTGTGGCTATTCTACTTGGATACATGAGGAGAATTGGCCATTACACCACCACCAAATCCCAATGGAGATTTGTAAATAGAAACGGTCACAATAAGATCCAGGACCACCATCTTACAAAGCACACTGGATCTCAAGATGAAAAATTTTGGTCACCCAACCAAGGTCCAACCGTGCAAAAATTGCTTTGTTTTAAATATCTGAACTAAAGCACCACGCCACGTGGTGGTAATTCATACTATAACCCGTTAAATATTAAAAGTAAGAATGGTCGGAACGTATGCAAAATAATTCTCCATAATAGCACCTTGTCAAATAAACAATACAAATGAAATATCATTGGGATTCATGGCGCATTAAATATTAAAGCGTCTACACCACAAATAATGTTAATAAACGTCTGTCGGCTTGTCAGAATTTCAGATTAACATTTTACTGTCAAATAATTCATGTTCTCGTATTTAGGCAATTGGTTTCATAATTGTTTTAAAAAAGTAGGTATGCTTTATTCAATCATTTAGGCAACAAATAGTTACACTTATGACGCGTCAAAAGCATTAGAAAATTAACAAACAAATTATACAATTCTTCTTGTTGTTCTACATTTTTTTCTTCCTGTTCACTACCGGGAGACCTTGTCAAGAGAATATACAGTTAAGACCCTCTGCAAGGGTTCTATCCTCCCTTTACATAAAATTGTCTTACGTTGTACAGTATACAAGTCTAAATTTAATGAATTAGAGAAGTCATATCATACGGTACCATGACAAAACGACTCGAAAAAGAAAGAAAGAAAGAAAAGAAAAGACGATGAAAAAGAACGAGTTCCAGAAAATTGGAAAGTTAGAAAATCGCTTCATGCAGCTAATGACACCCTCCATAACCTGTCCATAACAATATTAAATAAAAGTTTTAATGTATTAAAATTATCATGGTCCTAAATGTTACAACAAAATAAAAGATCGTACAACATAATAATTAATTGCCAGACCTGGTAGCCTACTCTCGAACGCAATCTCAATTAAAACTCAATAATAACACAATCCAATATCTCAAAATGCCGAGACTAGAGGGGCGGTAAGAGAGTACCGATTTTAGCTAAGCTCAATGTCATTTATGTCACCCAATATCCGCATAATTTGGACCCATTTATGGCCCTAGGGTCCCACAGAAGAGTAAGAAACATCACAATATCAATGCCGATCGATCGGTATTGCGTTCAAGAGTAGGCTAGCTGGTTATCATCAAAATAATCTTGGACATTATAATAGCCTTTTTTCATTATGGTTTGTTTTACACATATTTATGTAAAGGTAATTCAATAATGTTTTGTGGGATTTTATTATACAAACGAACACCTTTCACTATGAATGATTGACCTATTTTCTGTAATCTGAAGCTAGGAATTGCATGTTTATTTTTTTCGGGTGTTAATATTATGGTGATCACTAAGTTACGTTTCATTTAATATTATTAAACTCTTTATTGCACCAACAAAAAGAAACAAAACAGTGAAAAATACAAGTTTGCAAGGGAGAACTTATCCCTATTATCCAGAGATCTCTTCCAGTCAACCCGACACAGATGTGTGAGATCAAAGTGACAGAAACGACACCAGTGCAAAAAATACAAGTTTTAATTAGAATAAAAAATAAATAAAAATAATATACATATAAAAATAAATGAAATATAAGCTTATTACTAAAAATAGAAAATCCACTAAATATGATAAATATACTATATACAAAAATACATATATAAACATAATCATATATACATATACAAATATATATAAATACTATGCCTGTGCAGAGAAGCAAGTCAGGTAAGGATATCTAGTAAGTGAGGCGAAATTAAAAAAAAAAAAAAGGAATGTAGGAAGAACTTGTACTCCTTGTTGAATTTATAAGAAACAAAGAGATGGAAAATGTTTTCTGAGGTGAAATAATATAAAAATATAATAATATTTATGTGACGAAAAGTAAAACGCAGTAAAATAGCACATAGTTAATCATGTCTATGGGCTGGCTAGGCGCACGATTAGTGTATAATAAATCAAACACTAAGGTCAGAGATCACAGTTTATTGTTCCGCACAAGGGATTCACTTGAACACGTTTTGATAAACGGTGAGTTTAGTGGGAAGAGAATTTGGGCACAGTCACAAATAGAGAGGGCAGGAGAAAAGAGGACTGCTGCAACACGCGAGTAACTCTTTCGGCGCGTTCGACACGAGTCGTATGTCCAAACCGTCTTGCGAGGCTGCGAGCCAAGGACTGAGCTCAAAGACGCGCGCGCCGCGCCGCCCGCACACCTCCGTCCCTCTGCCTTCTAGGCGGGAACGAATCGTTCGGTGTGCTTGCGGCTAGTGATGTGCTTGCCACACCACCCCCCGCGAAGAATCAGGGCCCAGGAACTCCATGGACCTGGAAAAATTGAAAAATTTCTGGGAATTTAACTCGACGGCCCGATCGTGTATAACGGGTACCGTCTGTCTGTATGCGAATCGGCTTCGCCTCCTCACTATACTCGGCCAGCACATACGCTGGCTTAACTCTGTCAATTGAGACTGTGACAGGTCCTCTGATTGTCTCTATAGTGACTGTTTTGCTGGACCTGTTAATCACCTTATGTGGACCAGTATATGGGGCTTCCAGCGCACCTCGAACAGCGTCCTTGCGTAGGAATACATGCGAAACTGTCTTAAGGTCTTCATGTACGAACACAGCGGTGGAAGAATGTCGTGAAGCTTCTTGTGGTCTTAGCAATGACATGTAGTGTTTGAGTTGTGAAACGAAGTCAACTGGCTTTAGTTGGTCTGTGTGCGTGGACTTGAGAAACTCGCAAGGTATACGCAGCGGCTCACCGTACACCAACTCTGCTGCGGAACATCCCAGGTCTGCCTTCCAGGCTGATCGCATCCCCAGTAGCACGACAGGTATTATATCCGTCCAACTTTGTTCGGAATGAGCCATGATAGCAGCTTTGAATGTTCGATGGAATCTCTCGATCATTCCGTTTGCTGCTGGGTGATATGCCGTCGTATGACGTAACTGGATGCCACACAGGTTGGCTAGCTCCTTGAACAGATGAGATGTGAACTGTCTTCCTCTATCGGTAGTCAAAGTGACAGGACATCCAAAGCGTGAAATCCACATCTCATTGAAGGCTTTTGCTACTGTTTCTGCGGTTATTTCCCTCAGAGGCTGTACTTCTGGCCATCTTGTATACCGGTCTATAGCTGTAAGACAATATTTAAAATCATTTGATGCTGGAAGTGGTCCGACTAAATCGATGTGCACGTGAGAGAAACGAGATTGAGGTAATTGAAATGTTCCTATAGGTGATGATGTGTGTCGATGTACTTTTGACTTCTGGCAAGCCTCACAGATCTGGACCCAGGCACGGCAATCTTTTCGCACTGAGGGCCAAATAAATCTGTCCGTAACCATTTTTGTTGTTGATGCTGCTCCAGGATGACTCATCGAATGGATGGAGTTGAAAATACTCTGGCGCAGGTCTTCTGTAACAAAGGGACGAGGCTTCGATAAAGAGACGTCGCAGTAGAGTGTTATGTTTGTACCTGGGACAGGAATGAGTTCTAGCTTCAATGAAGTTGAGCGGCTGCTAAGAAGATCTTGTAGTTCAGCATTATCTTTTTGGGAAAGTGCCAGCTGCTCCAAGGTCGGCGGCGACACTACAGCTTCAATGCGCGTCAGCGTGTCCGCCGGGATATTATCCTTCCCTGAGATGTACCTTATATCTGTTGTAAACTGCGACACGAAATCTAAATGGTTGAACTGCCTTGGAGAACACTTTTGCCTGTTCTGTTTAAAAGCGTAAGTGATTGGCTTGTGATCAGTGTATATGATAAAGTGTTTACCTTCAATCATATAGCGAAAGTGTTTCACGGCCTCATATATCGCTAGCAACTCGCGGTCATAGGCGCTATAAAGTTGCTGGGACTTGTTCAGCTTTTTAGAAAAGAAAGCAAGTGGCTGCCATTCTCCTTCTACCAATTGTTGCAGCACTCCACCCAAAGCCAAGCTCGAAGCGTCGGTCACAAGAACAAGCGGTGCGTCAGAAACTGGGTGTGCAAGAAGCGTACATTGCACAATGCTTTCTTTGCAGTTGTTAAAAGCAGTTATCAGCTCTGGGGTCCATGTTAGTGGTTGTGAGCCTTTTATTTTAGGGCCTTTTAGCATGTCGTGTAGTAGCGCTTGGAAACCAGCAGCGTTGGGAATGAAACGGCGATAGAAATTGATCATTCCTAGAAATCTGCGTAAGCCATTTACAGTTTTCGGCGGTGGAAATTCTTTTATCACCTGAACCTTACTGTCTATGGGTCGTGTACCATGCTTGGAAATGTGAAAACCCAAGAAGTTTAAATCGTTTTGGCCAAATTCACACTTCCCTTCATTAATGTGAAGCCCATAATTCTGTAGACGTTTAAAAATAGTTTCCAGGTGTTGCAGGTGTTCAGAATTAGTCTTAGAATAAACCAGGATGTCATCTATGTATGAAAAACAGCAGAAATCCAGGCCCCTCAGTACTTCATCGAGGAAGCGCTGGAAAGTCTGGGCTGCATTTCTTAAGCCAAATGTCATGTAAGGAAATTCCATCAAGCCAAAGGGTGTAGTTATCGCTGTTTTTGGTATGTCTTCGGTGGCGACAGGAATTTGATGGTAAGCTTTTTCCAGGTCAATTTTGGAAAAGACATTGCAGTCTGATAACCTACAAGCATAGTCCTCAATATGTCTAATCGGGTACCTGTCGGGGATGGTTCGCGCGTTTAACGCGCGGTAGTCACCACAGGGTCTCCAGCCGTTTTTCTTTGGTGCCAGGTGTAGTGCAGACGCCCACGGGGAATCTGAAGGTCGTGCTGTCCCGTCTCGAATCATGTCGTCAAACTGCTCCTTAGCTATCTTGCGACGATCCGGTGCCAAACGACGTGGTCTGCAAAACACAGGTGGTCCAGGTGTAGTATTTATGTAATGAACTACAGAATGTTTAACCTTGCGATAAACACCGGAAGGCTTACTTAGATCGGGATATCGAGAAAGTAGTTTGTGATATTCAGTACTACCAGATATTGATTTTATGCTGATTTGGTTGCAGGTCTTCACAATACCAGACGTAACTAATGTTGTCATGCTGTCCCTGATACGTTTGTTTTTGCAGTCCACTAGCAAGCCGTAATGCGCAATGAAATCAGCCCCTATGATGGGTTTATCTACATTGGCTACTACAAAGTTCCACGTAAAGTCCCGTCTCAAACCCAGGTCCAGGTGTAACGTCATGGTACCGTAGGTGTTGATGATAGAGCCGTTGGCGGCGGTGAGGCTATAGTCTGACGGCTGTCTTGGCTGGCGCAGGAATCGGCGCGGAAGCACACACAAATCGGAACCGGTATCAATTAAATAACTAACCTTTGTTTTCCGGTCCGTGATGAAAAGGCGACTGGTAGCAGATTGACAGTCGTTCGTCGCCTCTACGAACTGTCGTTTTGGTTTCCCTGCTTGTAGGTACAGGGTGACGTGCACTTCCTCGCTTTACCTCCGAAGGTCGCGTGGTACCAGCATACTCCAGGTGTCCGGCTTCGGCTGCGGCTCCTCGATCGGTGTCTATTGGCAGAAGATGATGAATTGCTACGGCTCCGTAAGGTAAGCTGTGATATTTGTTGCCTTATCTCGGTCTGCAAACGCGCTGTAATCATTTCGTCAATTCGTTTTAGTAAATTATCGTAATTATTTATCGATGTACTTGTACTGGCTACTTGCTGTACCGGAGCGAGCGCAACTTCACAAATTTTATCAGCTAAATCTGCAACATCCTCTAAAGTACCGGTTGTTTGGGACACTATTATAGCTTGCACGTGTGGCGGTAATCGGCTAGACCATAAACTTCTTAAAAATTCGTCTGATACCTCGTCAGCTGCAAGTGTTTTTAGGTGCCGTAAGAATTGCGACGGCTTTCTGTCGCCTAATTCTTCGTGCGACAATAGCTGTGTGATCTGATGTTGGCGAGAAATAGATAGCCGCTTCGATAACTCTTGTTTTAATTTTTCGTATTTATTTACAGTAGGCGGACTCTTCACTATGTCTTTTATTTCGCGTATGTACCTCTGATCCAATTGAGAGATGACATGGTAAAATTTTGTAGTGTCATCTTTAATGCCCGATATTTGAAATTGTGCTTCTGCTTGCACAAACCACACCTCTGGGTCCTCTGGCCAAAATGGCGGCAAGCGTACCGCGACGCGGTTTATGGACGATCCCGTTGTGACATCTTCTTGTGACGCGGCACTGTCCATTTTTTCTGCGTGTCCGTTCGGCATTATAAAAACTCACGAACGCGGGGTCACCAATATGGGCTGGCTAGGCGCACGATTAGTGTATAATAAATCAAACACTAAGGTCAGAGATCACAGTTTATTGTTCCGCACAAGGGATTCACTTGAACACGTTTTGATAAACGGTGAGTTTAGTGGGAAGAGAATTTGGGCACAGTCACAAATAGAGAGGGCAGGAGAAAAGAGGACTGCTGCAACACGCGAGTAACTCTTTCGGCGCGTTCGACACGAGTCGTATGTCCAAACCGTCTTGCGAGGCTGCGAGCCAAGGACTGAGCTCAAAGACGCGCGCGCCGCGCCGCCCGCACACCTCCGTCCCTCTGCCTTCTAGGCGGGAACGAATCGTTCGGTGTGCTTGCGGCTAGTGATGTGCTTGCCACATGTCTATCACTATATACATTGATGAATGTCAAAATAAGCTTCGTCGACTGTTTGCTGACGACGACGTACCTGTGCTCAGAACGGGTAAAAACTCTGCAAAACTTAAAAAAATTATAAAAAATATTTTTTTCAGTCTAGGTATTTTATAATGGTTGTTTTTTAACGGGTGACAAAATTTTCCAATTTTGGTCAAAAAAAAATGGTAAGGTAAAATAACTAATTGGGCAGCAACATAACGGCAGCAAATATTTTTAAATTGGTCAGCAAAATAACCTGAGAGTTGTAGCCCATAAGTTGTTGTCCAATGAATTATTTTGATACCCATATAATATATTATTAATATTTTGCTACCCAAATATTTGCTGACCAAATAATGAAGTGGCTGCCCAATTATTTAACTTCCCATTCCTTTATGCCCGAGACAGAGCCACCCCAACCACATCAAAATGACTGTCAAGAAACAATAAACAAGGCCGATCTAATTGATAATTAACAAAACAATTATTCCAGTGAATTCATTTAATTCTTAATCTAATTTTGTACAGTTGGTTGGTGCGATTGGCAAGTCATTAAGGGAATTAGAACAATAAATTGTTTCGATTCAATTAATTTCAAATGACTGCAGCCGTAATTGACAATAACTTTATCATATAACATAACTAGCTGTGCCCGTCGTTCGCGTGGCTATTGATTTAACGCCGATAAAAGTTTACTAAAAGTTTTTGTTGGTATAATTAACACAGCATTGTTTTTTACAAAGTGCTCAACATTACATGCCTACCTCTTATTAGCTGTTGATTATATTATGCTTCAAAATTTTATACAAACAGATAGGGAACCTCTACTAAGATACATTCTGTTATTTAAGATACAAAATGATTGAGTCATTTACATGTGAAGGCTCAATCAATGCCCAAATCAGACAGCTACAGAAGAGTTTCCTAATAAATCTCAAAGTAAAAAATACCTACATTATTTATAACCGAGGTTTGCAATGGTAAGTAAAAAGGTTGTTTTATTTATTCTTACCAAACAAATTGTTTTGTGAATAAAACGCCAACATTTCATTCAGACGAAAGACATTTAATTTGGTACTAAGCAAAGGCATATACATTCCTTAGAGAAACATCGTTAGCGTGATTCAACTACGTGCGGCGCCATCTATTGATCGTAATGAAGTACTATATTTGACATAGAATGTTGTTTCTTATTTTATATTTTCCATGTGACTTTACGTATTTATTTGCTATTTTATAATATTTGCTTAACAATTAGACATACCGCCCGCCATGGCCGGAATGGCCATTATTCCAAACCACCATGTGTCAACAACAAAGTATAGTGGACTGTAAAAGATGAAGTTAAATTTGAATAATTCAAATTTCAGTTAACTTTACATGGTAACTAAGAATAATTCCACACTACATAATAACATTGGTAAATGCCTTAACCTAAATAAACCATGAAGATTCTTAGTTTGCTAAAACACTCTAAAATAGGTAGGTACATATTCTAAGTAACATCTAATTACAACAACCAAACTATATAATTAAATAAAGATACAGTTCTCCGTGAAAAAAAAAAACAAATTAAATAACTAATTATTCGTTCCTGTTAACCAGTAAAATAACAAACTAAAATAACTATTCTGTTACTGGCAGCACACATAATTTCACAATAGGTCTCTTAATAACAGTATCATTGCATTTGAGACTCACAACCCTCGTAACATTGTCCAAACCTTTGTGCTTCTCTAAAATAATACCCATTAACCACCTAGCTGGGGGAAGATCATCCTCCTTAACTAAAACTACATCCCCAATGTTAGGTTCTGGTGTTTTGTTTGCCCACTTGTATCGTTGCAAAAACTGTGACAAGTATTCGCTTGACCACCTACGCCAAAAATTCTGCAACAATTTTTGAGTAAGCTGCCAACGCTTGAGAGATGATATGGTTGAGGACTCGTAGTTGTTGTCTGGCACAGTCACCAAAGGTTCACCTATAATGAAATGTCCCGGTGTAAGCGGTATAGGATCTTGCGAGTTGGTACTTATCTGGGTCAAGGGTCTAGAGTTGAGACACGCTTCAATTTGGTAGAGTAATGTAGACATCTCTTCATAAGTTAGTGTCTCTGCGCCAAGCAAACGTCTTAAATGATGTTTAGTTGACTTTATCCCACTCTCCCAAAGTCCACCGAAGTGAAGAGCCCTTGGTGGAATAAAATGCCATGTGGTTCCAATGGCGGCTAGACTCTCGGAAACTTCTTTCGTCAAAGTCGAACGTTCTTTAGATTCTAATGCCTTAAGTTCGCGTGCTGCACCCACGAAATTCGTTCCATTGTCGCTGTAAAGATCAGCGCAACGACCCCGCCTGGACACGAAACGTCTAAAAGCTGCAAGGAAACCTTGTGATGTCAGATCCGTTACAGCCTCCAGATGCACGGCTCTCGTTGCCATACATATGAACAGGCAGATGTAGCCTTTGTAAGCTCGATGACCTCTACCTTTAGAAGTCCTAATTTGGATAGGCCCAGCGTAATCCACCCCACATTGATAGAATGGACGAATTGGTGTAATACGAGCCGAAGGAAGCTGTCCCATAAGCTGCTGTCTAGTTTGAGCGGCATATCGTACACAGGTTACGCATTTGCGTACAAATGACTTGGCACGGTTTTTTGCATCAAGAACCCAGTATTTCGACCGCAGGTAATAAGTCATCATCTGAGGCCCCCCATGTAGAGTTTTTTGATGAGCATCAGCAATGACAAGATCAGTGAAATGGGATTTAGATGGTAGTATAATTGGATGCTTCTTATCTTCCTGAATGTCAGCTCTCTCCAGACGTCCCCCAACTCTCAAAATGTCAACATGATCCAAGAAAGGAGTCAAAGTGGTAAGTTTGCTCTTCTTATTCACCATACCTTTTTGCTGAATATCTTTAATTTCCTGGAAAAAATGCTTAACTTGACATACCCTTATGCATATTTGAATCGCTTGCGATAGTTCATTGCTAGTCAACCAAGTCATAAATTTTGATTCTTTAGATTTTTTCGCCCTTATCATTGCTATAAACCTTCTGCAATAAGCTACAACCCTAACTAATCTTTGTAATGACGAAAACTTGGTCCATAATGCAAATTCCTCTACCTTGATAACATGGCAAGCTTTCTTTCCCTTTTCTTCCAAAGTTGTATCGCTCACTTCCGTCCTGTCATATTGAACTTTTATGTTTTTTAACAATTCAGGTCCGTTCTTCCATAGAAACAGTCTTTCAAGTTCTGATGGATTGACTCCACGTGAAGCGCAATCTGCCGGGTTGTCAGAAGACGACACATGTGACCACTGATCTCGATCCAAAACATTTAATATTTCTGAAACCCGATTTGCGATAAAGGTCTTCCAACGGCTTGGATGGCTGCTCAGCCAAGCCAACACGATTGTAGAGTCGGTCCATGCAAACAAATTGGTCTTTGGAACCTTCATGACTTCAGACACTTCCTTCAACAATTTTGACAATAGAACAGCCCCGCATAGCTCCAGACGTGGTACAGAAACTTGTTTAATTGGGGCTACCTTTGTTTTGCTAGTAATAAGTGCCACCTTGACAGTTCCAGATTCGTCTACAACACGAGCGTAGACTACCGCGGCATATGCATCGGTAGAAGCATCGCTGAAGCCGTGGATCTCCAGTGTTATAGCATTCTTACTAATGCTAATCCATCGGGGCAGACGAAAGCTAGTAAGTGCCGTTAGATCACTCCGGTAAGTAACCCAATCATTTAGAAGCTTTGGCGGTAGCTCCTCATCCCAACCAATTCCTGCTAGCCATAGCTGTTGAATGAAAATTTTTGCTTTTACTATAGCTGGAGCGACCCATCCCATGGGATCAAACAACTTAGCTATGTCTGATATAACCTTTCTCTTTGTTACAGGTTGATCAATTGGCGGTAGTCGCACGGAAAACTCAAAGTCATCGTTCTGTCGGTTCCAGGTAAGTCCTAGTATATTAATGATTGCGTCCACCCTTAGTTCCAATTTACTTTCTTTTGCTTCTGATTCATTGCTTATTTCCTTTAGTAGTACTTCGTTGTTGCTTGACCATTTCTGTAGTTCAAAGCCCCCTTTGCCAAGTAGCTCCTTGAATTCTTTACAGATTCGCTTACCTTCGAGCACCGTTTCGCACCCGGTAAGCAAATCGTCCATATAGAAATCCTTTAAGACTCTTTCAGATGCTAGAGGATATTGTTTGCCTTCATCGAAGGCAATCTGATGTAACGTTCTAACTGCCAGAAAAGGTGCTGAAGCGGTGCCGAATGTAACTCTCAATAAACGAAGGTGTTCTATAGGATCTTCCGGCTTAAATCGCCAAACTAAACGATGGTAATCTGCATCTTCTGGTGCCATCAATATTTGTCGGTACATCTTCGTTATGTCAGCAATTAAAACGATAGGATGTGATCTCCATCTCATTACCAAATGACGCAGATGTGATTGAAGAGTTGGACCCACCATCAGCTCACTGTTAAGCGACACACCGTTCTT
Source organism: Parapoynx stratiotata (assembly GCA_910589355.1). Lineage (NCBI taxonomy): Eukaryota > Metazoa > Arthropoda > Insecta > Lepidoptera > Crambidae > Parapoynx > Parapoynx stratiotata. The sequence continues at coordinate 10,683,301 of OU342482.1, forward strand.
GTCTCGACAGGAAGCATCGAAGACTACCCTCACTTTCGAAGTTGTTCTCTCAAGATTCACTACCGCGTGATGAGGTAAGTAAACGTTACCTGGCTTATTGACTTCATTTTCAGGTACCTTTTCCATATGGCCTAGTTCAAGATACTCCGCAATAACGTCAGAATACATATCCTTCAGTTGTGGTGTCTTCATCAGTCGCTTTTCTTGCATTAAAAGTCTTCTAACTGCAATTTCTCGCGAATTCCCTAATATACAGCTAGGGTTTTCATGTTTAAAAGGTAATCTTACAACGTAGCGACCTAAAGAGTCTCTTCGAGTTGTTCGCGAATAGAACTCCTCGCATCTTTGTTCTTCAAGAGAAAGCGGAGGTTTGTTTAGAAGTTCGGTGTCAGACTCAATTTCCCAAAATCGTTTAAGGTCAAATAATTCTTCTTCAATAACTTGCGCATGAAAAGTGGTGATAGAGGGGTTATTCGATTTGGTTTCATTATTTTTTGATTTGATTTGTCCAGACAAGATCCATCCAAACTTAGTGTTTTGTGCTATTAGGCTTCCTGACGGACCCTTAATCAACCCTTCAGATATTATCTGACTATACACCTCAGCACCCAACAGCAAGTCGATTTTGTTGGGGACATTGAAACTTGGATCTGCTAATCTCATGGTTGGTATAGTTGCCCATAAATCGATATCAACCTGCCGCTCAGGAAGGAATGTGGTAAGTTTCTTCAAAACGTGAGCTCTTACCTTAATTGTAAAGGTCGGATCATTGATAGATTGCAGTGTAACCTGCACTACATACTTAGAACTCAGTGATGTGTTATTATCACTACCTACACCTGATACGATACTGGTGCACGTTATCTTCTTCAGCCCAAGCAATTGAACTGCAGACTCTGTTATAAAGGAGGCCTGTGATCCCTGGTCTAATAAAGATCTGAGTGTCATGAACGATCCATTGTTGGTGTTGGCTTTCACTAACGCAGTTGCTAAAAGTACTTGACTCTTGTTGTTAGAGAAACAAGTGATAATGTTGGTCTGATCATCTTTTTCTAATGTTGTCGCTGTTGCCGCGACCACATTTTTTGATGTTGTCGCTGTTGCCGCGACCACGTTCTTTGATGTTGTCGCTGTTGCCGCGACAACATTGTTTCCGTTGTTTGACTGTGATACGTGTATATTGGCGTTTGAATGTAAAAGTGAGTGATGTTTCTTTTTGCAAATTCTACATCTAGTGGGTAAACGACACGTTACAACCGAATGATTAGGGCCTAAGCAGTTAAAACACAAGTTTGTTGTTTGGACAAAGTTACGGCGAACTAATAAAGTTTCATTTGCGAATTTTTTACAGTTACCGAGCTTGTGATCGTTATCGGAACAATATGAACATGAAAAGGATATTGGTTTGTTGGTATTGTTAGCTACATGATAAGATGCAGTAACCTTATTTGTTTTCGGACTCAAAAACTCAAGAGATCGAAATCTGTGCTCTAAAAAGTCTAAAAATTGTTTTAGAGTTGGTAAATTACTGGTCGAATCACAAATTTCAGCCTCCCATCGCTTGCGAGACTCAGGGTCGAGCTTAGATGACAAAATATAGATAACAATAATATCCCAATTTTGAGTATCGATACCAACATTGTTTAACGCGTGTAGACATTCTGTGGTTGTGTCGAACAGATCTTTGATGGCATTCGAACTTTCCTGAACAATACCCCTTTGAGAGAAAAATCTTTTCAGTATAGCATTAGTTACATACCTTTTATTATTAAATCTGTTTTCTAACAGTTCCCAACAAACCAAATAATTGTCACTAGTTATCGGTAGATGGCGTAGTAACTGTTCCGCTTCACCAGAGAGATAGCTTTTTAGGTAATGGAGTTTTTGTACGGTTTGAAGGGAGCCGTTGTTGTGGATCAAAGATAGGTACAGGTCCCGGAACGTCGTCCACTCAGAATATTTCCCCGAGAAAGTAGGGATCGTAATCTTCGGAAGCTGTATTCCAACGTGATCGCCAATGATTTGCTGCTCCTGACATTTATGTTGCTTGTTCGGGAGGATTCTCAAACTCTCCATTAGCTCTGATTTATAATCGGTATATAATTCTTCTGTTCTGGTATAAAAATCGTCGGTAAAGTAATCTAACTTGGTATAATCAGACTCTGTCACTTCACCGATGAGCTGTTCATGAGCATTTTCAAATGAATGCCACAGTTTGTTCAAATTGTCTAATCTGGTTTCAACATAGCTAGTAGTAACTCGATCTTTTGGCGATTTCTTAAAGTTGATTCTGCCTTTTTCTATTCTATTATAAATATCCGACTGCGCTCTTATCCTTGATTCCATTTTACTATCTTTGTTATAATCAAAAGAAGTTACAAGTCCCGTAATTTCAAAGTTCTAGTTGCTTAACAATCGCCGAAATTTATCTAAGTCCCCTGGTATGAGAGAGCAAGCAAATTTTTCCAAGTCCAGTATGGGCGTAATTTTTCTAAGTGTTTTGAGTTGTAACACTTAGAGAAAATCGGGCATGGATTCCCCGTCTCCACCACTATTGAACTTAAAATTTTACAAGTCCAAGTTCTACTTCTATTTTCCTCAAAGTTAATTTTCTCCTTGCATTAAGGTTCAATTTAGCCTGATTTTTCTACTTCTGAATATGAATGAAATAGTACTCACGGTTTTACGCCCATACATACTATGCTCACATTATCTTTCACTGCTTGGTGTCGTCACTGCCGCTGCACACTGCTGGTTTTCTTCACTCACTGTCCCCTTAATCCGGCTCGAAGGACCAATGAATAAAACGCCAACATTTCATTCAGACGAAAGACATTTAATTTGGTACTAAGCAAAGGCATATACATTCCTTAGAGAAACATCGTTAGCGTGATTCAACTACGTGCGGCGCCATCTATTGATCGTAATGAAGTACTATATTTGACATAGAATGTTGTTTCTTATTTTATATTTTCCATGTGACTTTACGTATTTATTTGCTATTTTATAATATTTGCTTAACAATTAGACAGTTTTGCCTCATATAAGAGTAATTTTTTCTGGGATTTTTAAAACCAGACGGAGGCTGTGTACTGAGATATCTATAATTATTTTACTTGATCGCAGATTCGATCCCTACCAAGACTTAAGACGACATTTAGTCATACAAAAATTGGGTTTGGTCAGATGAAAAATCGTGAAAGAGTAGTAACAAGTGGCTAGCTCATCGCCTACACAATCACAGACCCAGTACCCAATACGCCCTTAGTCGCCTTTGACGACATGCTAGGCAAGAAAAGCAGTTCGTCATCAGCCTATATACGTCCCACTGCTGGGACAGGCCTTCCTCATGGAGAAACACATGAAGAGTATGGGCCGTAACACCACCACGCTGGCCCAATTGGTGGATAGAAACAGTCACAAATGCGACCGGGACCAACGGCTTAACGTGCCTTCCGAAGCACGGAGGAGTTCGAGATCACAAAGTCTTGGTCACCCATCCACGGCCTGACCTATCCCACACTATTTTTGTGTCCAGGACCAACACGGAACACTAAAAAAATCGCATAAAACTGCAATAATATTACTTACCTCAGTAATACCTGTAGATTTTTGCCATCATAAGCAAATTAGAGCCGTGTGGTAGCGGCTTATGAAAAGAATACTGCCAACCCATCACTTCCCTTGGGTGTCATACTACTTATGGACTTAGAACTGAACAAACATCCAGTAGCTTATAGCGGCAACTGGCTCAGCATCTGTCACGCGGAGTGCAGTCGCTGCTTGGTGAAGCGCGGACTATGGCAATGGTCTGCTTTTGCGGTGCTTTTGTCTCGTCTCTGATTAACCCTTAGGGGATAATAGACGTGATTTTATGTATGTGTGCTTAAAGTAAATAAATACGATCTCAAACGTTGAATCATAAAGTTCAATAATAGTCGAATGTCACAAGCAGGTAGGTCGATTGATTTGTTTTAAATGGAACTGAAAGAGACATGGAGTAATCATTGTTTACTATAAGATTTTAAACTTTCGCGTTGCATTATATATAAAAGTTATAACAACGGGACTACACGCGACGTAGCTCGTGACCACGGTCGGTGTAACCCAGCCGAAACGTCGAGCAGTAAGTAGTATCTACGAGTATATCGCTCATCCAAAAGAATATTGACGTAACGTACGTTGTACGTTTTTGCGATTTTTCAGGAGAGCGTTTTAAAAGTTTGACATCGAAAATATTGTGCATTTCCAATCATTCTATTGATATATTTTAATAGTTATGTTGTGTTACTTTACTACCAATAACATAAAAAGTTTGCGAGAAAACATAAGATAACTATTTGAAAAAACGAAATAAAACAAACCAGACATACATTTATGAAATTTTATACATCAAATAATACAATTATGACATTAAACTAGGTTTGGATATGGGAATAAATCATAAATTTAAACAACATTATATTAAATTTTAGTTTTTTTTTTATAAATCTGTCTACATTTTATAAACTTTGTCGATGTTTCCGCGTATCCTCTCGAAGTATAGGCCAACACCAAGACGGCAGTGACTCTCTCTGTCGCAAACTAATGGAACAACAATTATGTCGTTTTACCGTAGATAAAACGTGCAAAACATGAAGTTATGGCATCAAAAACTCATTTTCGACTTTTTGGTAATTATGTCATTATTCTTTTGGATGAGCGATATACTACATAATGTACGTCGCGTGTATTCCCGTTGATATAACTTTTATCATTGCTTACTGTCGACTCATTGCTCAGTAGGATAGCAAGGCGAAATTCACTGGCCCTTTAGGCCAATTCTACTATTTTATTTTGATCCGAAATGCATGAGGAAAGCTTATGTTCGAACGTTATTGGTATTCTGCTAGCAAAACGCAACCGCGCGTTTCGGTTGCCTTCGGTTTGCTATTTTACATAAATCAAAAACGTAAAGCAAAAACTTACATTTCAATCATCAAGGTTTATTCTGATAAGCATTCTTTCTTCAAACGCATTGGTTACGCAATTGGAATTCGGGTGCTGGAATAGTTCTACCAGAAAAAATCATAACATTGGATTTATTTTTGTTTAATATTAATCAATTGCCATTGAACAATTGCTGCAGTCTTTTATATAATTTACTGTTTTTTATATTTAGTTCGGGCATCTAGTCTATGATTATCTGTGTACCAAATTTCAATTTATTGGTTTCAGTAGTTTTGACGTCAAAGCAAGACAGACAGACAGAGTTGCTTTCGCATTTTGTGATTATTATGGATTGTTGCATTATAATCATGAAACACTGAAATGTTAGACAGAGACGTTAGCAGTTAGGATTTCGATCAGGATCCAATTTAATAGAGGCTAAATTACTGGGTGCGGTAATTTCTATATTTTATAGTACAAGTACAGGAAAGAAAAGTAACGTAACAATACTGTAATTCTGTAGGAAATACAAGCAGATGCAATATTTTTAATTTTTTTAACATGAGAGGCAAGCCTTGACCTTCATCTGACTTGATGGTGACGATAAGGTCGAAGGAAGAGACCTTTATCTGTCGTCCTCAGCATGTATATATCCCACTGCTGGTTACAGACCTTCCTTTATGGAGAAACACATGAGAAATTTGGGCCGTAACTCCACTACGCTAGCCCAATGCGGGTTGGTGGGTAGAAACAGTTGCAATAGCGACCGGGACCAACGGCTTAACGTACTTAGAAGCACGGAAGAGATCGAAATCACAATATTTTGGTCACCATTCACGGCTTGACCATGGCGGGAGTAACTTCGTTTTCGATCGAAAGCCAAAGCGTACCAACCAGCTATTATGGCGACAGACATATGTAAGACGGTGGTAGCTAGCCAGGCAGAAGAGGCCCCTTCCCACTGCCAACTAAAATCACATGTTTTCTTGATCTCTCTGACCAATTATACAAGCAGTCACGTTTTTCATGAATAAAAGCTCTTAGTGTCTGTCATCCAATACGATGCTTCCGTATTAAAAAACATGTCACGACTTATTTGGTTCACGAAGAAAACCCGATGGTCGACCAATCAAAATTTGGACCGGCCCGCACAAATTATGTAGAAGTCCCTTTAAAGGCAAAACAAATTACAGATTCCGAACGTACTGTCTTCGCATCCCTTCTTGACGGATATCTTCATGAATATTTTGACATAGTAAATTAAGTAAAGCAAATTGGTAAGACCCTTTTAGAAAACACTAGCTTCTCATCCAGCTATACACGTGTTTACTTATATTTTGTCTCTAGAAGCTATTTTTAATGTAATGTCAATCTCTGAAAAGAAGGCCGATTTGGGAAGGACGTGGCACTACTCGTTAGATCCCACCGCACAGGCGGTGTTTGAATAAAACTTATGAACAGTTAATTGTGAAAATCGCTTGCCTCATATTGTACCTACTTAACATATCTAATAAAAAGGGTTATTATACAGTTCAGGAATATTTGGACGATAAAAATGCGTGGACAGATTGACACGTCTTTATGTTACATATTGTGCTGACTCGTAATGTGGGATGTTGACAGTTGCTTTTTAATTAATTAGTTTTTATCTTAATTGCTTAGCGAATTTTAACATCGTTCATTGTCTCAAGTGCTTATATATTCTTCTTAAAATCTATGTTCTTAACCCACCAACTTGATTGCACTAGTTTAAAATTTATAAAAAACAAAAGAATTATGAAAAATATGAAAAAAAAGAGCAACCCTCGAGTTTCTGGCTCGCTCTTCTCGGGGATGTCTGCGTTCCGAGTGAGTGGTAGATTCACTTATTTATAAATTCACGTTTTTAAGTGTTTGTATATCAAGCCTTTAAAATAAAGATATTTTTGATTTGATTTGATCTGGCGAAAAGTAGGGGTCTACACCACTGCTTAAAGGAAAGAGACGTGATGATAAGTTCTGTTATATTCAATCTTCGATTTCGCAACTAACTGCTCGACATACACGGCACTACTGGGCAACGCCCATCCCATCTCACTCAGAGAAATTCATGGGCAGTATCACCACCACACATTGCAGCATCAAAGCAGATTGGTGGTCAGAAACGGTTATAACAGCAATTAACAAGCACATCACTCGAGATCACCAAATCATCTCTACATGGGCATTTGTTTTCAATATCGTAATTAAAATACACAAACATAATGTGAAAATACTGAATGTAAAAATTATAGTATAAGTTATTTAAAAATTTATTATTATTATTATTACGCCACCGAGCTCCTCAGTATTTTATATACTTAGTTTTTGTTTAACTTTCTTCTCAATTAATTTCAAATGTTAATTTTTAACTTCATTTTAATTGAATATTATAAAAAAGCTGTAAAAAAAAAATTACAATATAATTACACGGGCTTACCGTGTAATTATTTTGTAATGATCCATTGTTGGTCGATTCAATAAATGTTTTGATTTTTTTTTATCCGATTTTTTTACCCGAGCTCTTCATTTTTATGCAGTAGATAAACAAACAAAAACAATTTGAAAACAGCATTAGAATTTGTATTAAAATGAGGCTGGGTTAAGCCCTGTTTAAGGGCATATTCGACCAAATCCCATGTTACTCACTACACGATGGTTCAGAGACCAAAAAAATTCTTGAATTGCATTTGGTTGAATCCGCTCTAATAACGGAGTCCTGCATACAGGGCCAAAAATCGTCTGTCTGACAACTAAAGCATTTTTGTTATTACTACAACAGTGTAACTAATCGAAATTTGGTCGAATTCGCCTTAAGCCCTAATTATTCATCAACGGAAACTATGAACACGTAAAAACAAAAGCGTGTGATTGAGAAAAAGTCTCGGGGAAATTTTAAAGTGCTTTGTACACTCAAAGAGTCGCCGCTTCTGATAGAAGAAAATACTTTTAGCCAATTTACTAATGAGAGGTAGCTATTGAGAAAAAAAAGTAAGGAATGTTTATGTTTTGCACCTAACAAAAATTCGCTTAAGATGAAGGATGATTATTAACCCCATTAATAATCACACAGTTGTTACAAGCGTTCATGGAAACAATAAACAAATACATGAAATAAATAAACTTAGTCCTTTCTTTAAACCGGTACTAAGCAGGCTTGATATTGTCCAACTTGTTCGTCACTTACACAACTTGTTTCAAGTCCTCCATGGAGGTACAGTGAACAAGAAGTTTGTATTGTTGCACCTTGTGCAGTCGACATAAGGGTGTATGTACAAGTTTATCAACCAAGCCCAACACATCCTAAGGCGCTCTCTGGAGATGCCCACCGCAAGAACAAACATCAAAAGTTCAACTACTTTGCTGCGATTTTCTACAAAAGTAAAGGTTAGAGACAATTCTAAGGAAAATATAATTATGTGTCTACAAGAAAACTTGAGAATGAATTTGTCCGATAAAAGCAAAAAAAATAATTAAATAACACGCCCACAAAAATTAGACTCGCTCTGTCAAGAATGACAGACAGACTTTCAAGTCGCTTTCACGTGAAAACTACAGAGCTCATTTAATCCAAATTTAGGATACAGATAGTCTAAAACCTGAGAAAGGACATATTTAGACTCTTTATGTTTAGTATGTATAAAAATACGAGTATCAAACTTAAGTTCGGCTTCCACCAAGTTGGAGTAAATATTAAACCCTTAAACTAAAAGAGTCTTCTAACATAAACCGAAGACAAATATAATTTCATGCACTCATAATTTTTAGTATACCCAAAAAAAAGCTTGAAATATCTAGCAATACCACAATAAGTATACAATATACATCATACACAACCCAAAACAAAATCTTAAAACAGGGCTTTAAAAGATTCAACTGCCCTACTCTCTGGCCAAATTTCATTGGATAATTATTGGATTGCTGTCATTTCGAACACTTTTTTCAAATTATCAAACGACATGACATTTGAAGTGACGTCATATCAATATTGATTTGTCAATATTGCGTTACAGAGTAGGCCAGCTGATCCATGGAAATTCATAATTTTAGACTTCATAAATCATAATGGTTTTGTCTATGTTTGCTCGTTCCCATAATTCTGCTAATGGATATGCAAATATCGCAAATAAAGGTATATAGAGCCAAACGAACAACGTACATGATTGTATACACCTACCGACGTTATTCATTGTTCTTTATTTATGAAGATGTTATAGTCTAATGTTTTTCTGATGTAGTTTTGTTTTGTACACTTAATAGTTATTTATAATAATTACGCTTATCTATTTTAATTCAAAACGTTTCTCCTCCAACTGGAAATCTGTAGCTCTGACAGTGACCTATTCTAAGTTAGTTTCCGATTCAACGATTTTTTTTCCACTTCTTCATACTTAAGGTCACAGCCCATATATCAACTCAGAAAGGGATCGTCACCGTATCACCTCGAGCCGTTCAGTATTGTTTGTATGAAACTCCCTACTGCAACGCACACTAATCGGAATTGTAACGTAATCGCCTCGCCTCGGAACAGGCTCCAAACCGTGATGCGGTGCGTGGTCAACTTGCAGTCCCCGCGCTTACGGCTCGTCGTCCCCGCGCTTATGTCTTTCCGTACGCGAGCTCACGTTTCTTCGTCCGCCGTCCGTTCAAACTGATGATGGTGCCAACGAGGTCAGCCAGCGGTCGGCGAGCCGTACGCGCGGTGTCGCCTAGCCGTAGCCGAGTTGACGTACAGGAGCTCCTGATTCCCTTTGGTTACTTGCATACGTTAGGTAAACGCCTGGTTGACGCCGTGGCGAAAAGCGATACTGTGTCGATCCCTTCCCGAGTTGATATGTGTTCTGTGTCTTTTAAGCTAACAATCTTTGAAATTCGTATTTTTAATGGTAAAAGACTTTTTCAATTCATAGTTATCCTACTTATTTGTTGTACCCCAACACTGTGTGGTAGGATTTGAATTAAATAATAGAAACTAATAATAATAATAGCAACATTGTTGTGTTGTCCAATAAAGATTTGTGTTAGTCTCTGAAATACACGCACTTAAACTTACCATCGTCCAAAATATTAGGTCCTTACCTATGAAATTGGTGTTTTGTATGGAGATTTTGGGGAATTCTGCATTTTCCATACTAACATTTTATCAGTTTTCTTCACAACGACAAATCCAGAGATAATAATATTTGGCATGTATCGTTAGACAAGCTTTAGTAATATGTGTAATATCACACTTCATAAAAATTATTCATCGTTTTTAAGTGAATGCAAATAAAATGATGTATTCGGGAGGCACTTAAAAAGAGTTGTCTCCGTGTTCAATTTTAACACAATTAAACTTACAACAAATAATCAAGACAAATCAAAAGAGCTCAAAAATATAGTCTATTTTTAGACGAGGTAATTATTTTTTAGGAATACTCTGAATCTTAATTGTTACAGACAAAATACTAAGACAGAATAAAAACACCAATTTCATAGGTAAGGACCCAATATTTTACAGTCCACATCATCTGTAAACATATTCCTTTGAACCAGATTATTTTTAAATTCTCTTAAGATTACAAATATTTGAAATTAGAAAGTAGTAAACCAAAAAGGAAAAAAGACAAGTGATTAATATTATTAGCTCTTCCTTACAACAAATCGTTGAAAATGTGAAGAAATAGAAACGGTATGATTAGTCTCTGAGGTAATTTCAATGTTCAATAATGATTTTACAATTTCATTCATTTCTTTTTCCTCTTGGGATTGCAAAATGATATTCAAGTATTCAGTGTCAACAAACAATAAATTATTCTAGTTTAGACACCCAATACTGCCCAATGGAATTCGATGCCCGGATAATCGAAGCCGACAGCTCTGCTCCGAAACTTTGCGTCCAATTAATAATTTATTGATGTTAAGGAAAATTTTCAAGAACACCGGAATTTATTACTGGAATCTTACTATAATAACCGAAAAAGCTGGAGAAAGTTATCAAAATATGGAATTAATGAGGCGTGTGAATAAGAAACGAGTACCAAACGAAATTAGTCGTAAAGCTCTTTGTAAGATTTTATTATTATTTTGTACTTATAAAAACATCACACACATCATATCATCACGCCTCTTTCCCTGAAGAGGTAGGCAGAGGTGTTAAACACCCACATTACTTATACTGGAAGTAATCTACATTTCAGGGTTTAAATTATTAGTTATCATTTTTGATGACGACTTTAAAATATAATTATGTTTAACGTTGATAGTGTTCATTACAACTTCTTCTTATAAAGGAGGAAAAAAATTCCAGAACTTTTTCTCGTTCTACTCAGACTAAGGTCAAGACATGCGAACTTTTGGGATAACTTATATACATAATGTATGTAAATCATCACGCGTCTATGCCCGAACAGGTAGGCAGAGGTTTCAACACTCATATATCCACAGATGTGCTTTAAGGGGCGAGCCTGTTGCCATGCACCGGGCACAGCGATATTCACAACAAACTGTTATTATACAACAAACGTTATTATAATATTATTATAAGGACGTCAAGTTATGCCAGATCTTACCGCCTGAGTTGCATGGCAACAGGCTCGCCCCTTAACGCACATCTGTGGATATATGAGTGTTGAAACCTCTGCCTACCTGTTCGGGCATAGAGGCGTGATGATTTACATACATTATGTATGTAAGTTATCCCAAAATGGTACGTAAATACCAAAATTGAATAAACGATATGATTTTCCTTAACTCATGTGATTAATTTTATGTTTAATCGTTATAATAATTCATCTAATGTATGCAAAATACAATCTTCACGTTTCGTGTTAGTTTATTATTGAAAGTCTTTTTTACGGCTTTAGTTACCAGACTTGTTCGATAATACAACTTCTGAACATATTAGAAAACTCATCACGTAAACTGATAACTTAACTAATATTGCGAAAGTGATCTTGTTTTCTTATGATTTCAAGTTTCAACTCCCGAGTAAATCAAATAAAATTTTATTCTTCATTACACCGAAACACTTTATGTCAAAATACGTTTCAACAGATCCAATTTTTTTTAGACATTCACACCTATTAACTAGTCCCATTTTAAGCAATTAACTGCTCGTGTTACTAATAATATTGTTTTACTAATTTCCCGTGGTATACCGTAGAAAAGAATATGAGAACTTTTTACTTGACCCAATCACGCAAAAATTTCTCAGAACTAAGTTCCATTAATTTCTCTATTTGATGTATATCCAAAGTTTGGAGCACTTTAACTACGAATCCTTTTTTTTACAATCCTTAAGGAATTTCCAGATTCTCATATCCAGTTGTCCAAAGTGGACCAAGTTATGTCCCCTGTGGCACTCCTAGATGACACAAAAACAGAAACACAATGCTCAAAGCTGTTTAGTTTGAAACTCCGCACACTATGGACTAGTTTGAGTCGAGTTAACAACAGATCTAGGTCTTAGTTGAGCGTACATACAACCGTCATTGATACAATGCATTTTATAGAACGCTTTTGTTAATGCAATATATGATCATTATTTATATGCGCTATTAATATTGTGATATAAATGATTAAAATAGCTTACTTATTAGTTTGAAACGTGTATGTATATTTATATTTAAAGAGACACGAGTTACATCCATACTAAACAAAAAAGGCGTAAAAAGGTATCTTTTCGACTGTCAAGATGGTGGTGGTAATTATTTTGCCCTAAAAATTTAATAAAAATATTATTTATACATACAGTAATTTAACTAAAGTTTTTAGACCCTATCATTAAACTTCTCCATCAACTTTAATTATTAGTTTACACGTTGTAGTGACTTCTTAACAAAATTTCACCAAACATATTTATTACAAGTTCGCCAACTACAACGCCATGTGTTACAAACGCAAACTTATCACGGTTGCGACCAGCTACTCGTGGTCTATTAGCCGCCAACAAATTATTATGAAACTAATCTATTGCTTACAACCCCGGAGCTCAACTTACTCTGATTGATACGTTGAGAACCCTAATAAATACCAGGATAAAGTTTTACTGTACACGTTGCGTAAAGAGTATTGTAACATGTTGTTACTGTAGTAATTACACTACCGTGGTGGTTTGAGGTATGTTTTCATCAACAAGTTATTAAATATGCTTGAAGAAATGTTTCACAATGTTAATTTCGAATATTGAGTTGGGGTTATGTTTATTTATGATTCACGTCTATGTTTACATGTAACAAAATAACAGACGTGTGATATAGTTCATTTTGTATTTTGATTTCAAGTGACGGGGTCATAGAATAAATGAGAGTAATCGAAGCGACTCTCAGTGATCTGTGGACGGGGTAAAGTCCGTTACCACGCGTAAGGAACATTATATCACTTATTTTATAACAGTGAATTTTTTTTTAATTTGGTCGGTACCCCTAGAGTAAGTTATCATTGTAAAAAACTTAACTTTTTTATTGCTTTATAAAGTTCAATTTATAAGGGAAAGGTAAAAATCGCCCCTAGCGGAATTTAGCTGAAATGACGTTGCAACTCAAGTAGTTATGTTTTTTACAGTGAAAACATCAATACCCAGAACATTAAAACTTTTCCATTTTATATAATTATATGGCCTTATCCTTTTGTGGTGATTTTTTTTCTACCTACCTGTTGGTAAATATTTACCGTACCCCATAAACGCTTTTAATACCAACTCCAACAATAACAATTCAAGACATTTATTAGTCATACGATATTCAAAACAAGAACTTAATCTGCTTACAAATCTAATATTTCCTATTTTAAAATTGAAAACGTCCGGTGTTGAAAACACTCTTTAATTGGCACTCCATTTCGAATAATTGGAGCTGAATGCATCAACAAACAGTATTTAAGTCCAAAGATAACAAAATTTCGACCGAATTGGGACATTTTCCGTATTTGCAGAGAATAATTATTCATGAACTAGCCGTTACCCGTGACTTCATCCGCGGTTACTAGATTTTTAACTATCCCACGGGAACCCTTAACCCTTTAATTTTCCGGAATAAAAAGTATATAAGATGTTGATCAGGGATATAAGGTGTCGTTATGCAAAATTTCATTGAAATTGGTCCAGCCATTTCGGAGATTAGCCGTACAAACAGACATAGAAACAAAAAAAAATTCCATCCCCCTGACTTGGTTTTAAGCATTTTTTTCTATGAACAGACACTCGACCTCTACAGTTTTATTATATAATATGTATAGATTTTTAGAATTATATTGCTGACAAAATATTTGTTTGCTGACCTAATGATTTTTCGGCTGACCTTTTTGTTGCTGACCAAATAATTAAATGGCTACCCAATTAATGACTTCCCATTTCTTATTAATATGCATGCAGTGTAGTTGTAAAGTTGCATGATGTATGTATTAGTGGCTAACACATAAGTATGTTGCTTTGTACTTTACTTAAGCGCAGTATGAAAAGGACAAAAGATTACTACTTTATTCAGGATTGTCTGAGATCTGGGTGTTTTTGGATGATGCCCCAAGGTTCGAAGTTATCGTCTAGTACAGCACAATTAAGAAAAATTCGTTTCTTAATATCGAACACATTATCTTAAAGCACACAGACTCGAGACCAGCTAGAAAATTTTGATTCGTTAAATTTTTTTACAAAAACTAAGCAACATATAAATGTGGTAGCCAATGCCATTAATATTTAATGGTAACATTACATATTTCTGTTACACTGAACATAACAAAAAATAAGACCGGCCCCATTCTTGTCGGACCTGGGCCACAAATGAACATTCTCCTTTGGTATGTGTACTATGTGTGCCTTAATATCAGGTTTTCTATTTGTGTGCTAAAAATGCCACTTAATGTGATTCTACTATTAAAACGATAAAAATTGCAAATGCATTAAAACAATAATATCTACTCTTTTAAAATCAATAAACTAATTTTAAAAGGCTACTAAGGAGACGTTTTGCAAATTTTAGACTAAGGAACTGCAAATTTTAAAAACAGGTCTCGTTTTGTTAATTTCAAAACTCCACAAAGTCGCGAGAAAAGCGAATAATTAATATAAATGTAAATATTATTTGCTAATGAAAATAAACGTAAAATGTTCGGTGTGTAAGATTATTTCGTTACTTACCCGACATCTTAACAAAACCGCCAGTTGTATCTAAAACTTTGAATCTCATTCCGAAGTTAATGGACGTTGTTTCGAATTTTGCACAAGAATCCGGATGCTTATTAAGATTAATTCTTTCGTGCCAACTGGTCTTTCGTAATGGGTTTTAGCAAGGTCGTCAACTGACAGAGAAATGAACGAAATTCAAGGAAACAGGACAAAGGTCGAAGAATCTATCACATACCCAATTTGAAACGCGTTGTAGATAAACTAAATGTCGTCCTCATCCTAAATACGTCCCTCTGGTGGGAATAGTCTTTCCTCAGAGGAACAAACACATGTCATGATGAGTACGGGCCGTAGCACCACCACTCTGGCCAAATGCGGGTTGGTGGGTAGAGACCAAGGCTTAGCGTGCCTTCCAAAGCACGGAGGAGTTCGAATTCACAAAGTTTTGGTCACACGTCCAAGGCGAAGGTAGCTTTATTATCGAAAACCAAAGCGTACAACACTAAGCCACCGGGCTCCTCTTGAAATGACATGAAAATTAGTCGATGGAACCACTGTTTTCTTGCCCCACTTGACCCACCACCTGCTCAGGGAAGGACTCATGATTTTTTTTATGGGTTTGAGGGCAAGCGAGCAGACGGATTACCTGATATAAAGCCATTACCGTCTCCCATGGACACTTACAACACCAAAGGATACGCGAGTCTTATAAGTGGGAATACGCTCTTTTCTTGAAGGTTTGGATATCGTACTGGTTCGGAAATACCGCAGGCGACGATTGCCATCGACAGTGACACTTTTAGGTTCCATCGACACGCAAAGAAGATGGTTGTCTAGAAGAAATCTTTCACAGTGACAAGGGTGACAATTGTACTCTTTACTAATAGACAAGACTGCCACTGTTTATTTTAAATTAATTTCAAATTTTTTTTCAGCTTAAATATTCCCAGGTGTCGCCATTTACACTGACTTGGCCAACTATATTTTCGAATTACCCTAAAAACAATCATGCAACAACATACATACAGTCTTCAGTATTGTGATTTTTATAAAAGAATTTATAACTCAAAAGCATCACATGAAACGCAGATCGAAGTTAAAAAACAATAATATATATTAGGTCCTTACCTATGAAATTGGTGTTTTGTATGAAGATTTTGGGGATGTCTGCATTTTCCATACTAACATTTTATCAGTTTTCTTCACAACGACAAATCCAGAGATAATAATATTTGGCATGTATCATTAGACAAGCTTTAGCAATATGTGTGTGAACACGCTTGATAAAAATTATTCACCGTTTTTATGTTAATGCAAATCAAATGATGTATTCGGGAGGCAGTTAAAACTAATTGTCTTTGTGTCTAATTTTAACACAATTAAACTTACAAAAAATTATCAAATTAAATAATACGAGCTCAAATATATGGTCTATTTTTAGAAGAGGCAATTATTTTATAAGAATGTTCTGAAACTTAATAGTTACGGACACAACAATTTCATAGGCAAGGACCCAATATTTATTAGAGTAGGCATTGTGTTCAGGTTGCCACCCGAACCAAGCACAGGTGAATCAGATATTTGCCTTCGTAGCACTGACATCTGAGCTAACTAGCCCACTCGTGTGTACCTTCGCTGGTCCGTGCACGACCAGCTTTCATAACGCGGGAAGCTAACTCATGATGTTATAACCTGGTCGAGTTATGGTCTAACGCAGCTTCTTCTTCTTGCCCTTTCCCACCCTAGGCGGGGTCGGCACAACATGTCTTATTCTTACATTCTCCTGTGTCACTCGTCAGCTCAGCATCTACTTCTTTTATTCTCATATCATTCTTCACGCATTCAATCCATCGCTTCTTTGGTCTTCCTCTCACTCTAGGTCCGTCCACATCCAAGCTCAGCATCCTTCTTGTAATGTGACATTCATCCCTCCTCATCACATGTCCATACCACGCTAACGTATTGCCCCTAATCTTTCTAACTTCCTTTAATATACTCATTCTTGATCTTGTCCATTCTTGTGACTCCATACATCCGTCCCAACATTCGCATCTCTGCTGAGTGCAGTTTTCTTTCATCCATCGCTTTCGTTGCCTAACATTCAGATCCATACTAATGGTGTAACACACCTTACGCCACAGTAATCAGTATATGCCGGAAACTTCTTATTTACTTAAGTAGTTTTTGCCAGTATAAATTTATTTGTAAAAGGACATTTCATGTCCTTTCGTTGTGAGTATAATTTATATTGATTTATCCAAAAGAAAGTGTGATATCGACCATTTTGTTCCGGAAAATAGCAAACGGACGCGCTATATGAATCAATTTAAAAAATATATATTTTGTACAAAAACTACAATTATTCCAAAAAAATTATTTGCGCCAATTAGGTATTAAGCCAAGCTATACACAGAAAAAAATCCGAACTGTTTCGTTAACTGGTTACAGAAATATATCAACATAAATCGAATTTTGTCTTCAGAGAACTACTCTTAAACTCCAAAATCGTTTTCATTACTACAATAATTAGTTCCTAAAAAGATGGAAAACACAATAAACTTGAATATTCAACATTAAAACCAGAACAGAAAAAATTATTCAGTTTTCCCTTTGTTATTTTAAAATCGTCTTTATGTTAGAGGCAATAGAAGACGCTTTTGGAAGAAATACAACATCGACCGCAGGGAAAATAAGCAAAAAGTTTAAAGAAGGGTGACTGAAGAAAGGAGAGTTATGGCAAATAAAATTTAAGGCAGTGAAAATAATTTTTAAAAGGGTTCTGTATCTCACGGGTGGGTTGGAATAATAAACATTTCTTTAAATATTTCTTCTTAGTTTTCCTTAGACTGCTGAAAGAAGGATTCTGCTCTTAAAGGAAAACGTAAAAATGTTTTTAAAGGGTCAAGCTACGGAACCTTAAGCCTAGTAAAGTTCATGATTGTATCGCCGACTTATATTTACATATTTTTAACAGATTCATCTGTTACATTGTTTTGCGGACTTATGCCGCGTTCTAATTAAAAACGGGGTCCTGTTTTTTAATAATTAGCGCGGCATTTGATAATACCAACATGATTTAATGACAATTGGATATTGTTGGCGACAGACCTTCTTTTATACTTGTTTTTAACCTTCTTGATACTATTTTACCTTTTGACACTATTTTGTATTTTAATAGCTTTGTCTTGTTTTTTGTTATTATTGTCAGTCAGTGTGTGTCAGTGTGGTAAATAAATATCTTTTGATGGTTAATTGTTGTGCTTTTATTGAGATAAATTCAGTTCACTCCTCAACATTCAGTTCACTCCTCAACAGATATCATAAAATTTTCTTTTAATTACCAACCCTGTTTCTGTAGATAATAATTTACCGTGTTAATAACTATGCTAAGTCCGATTCATTGGCATGACTGCACGCAAGAAACAGCTATTTTGTAATAATTTGAAGAAAACCAAAATTCGGGCCATCAGTTCCGTCTTGGATGCCATCTGCAGATGCCAAGACCATAGATCTTGCTATGGGTGTGATTTAACGGTTAGCAAAATATTCCAACTAAGGTCAGCAAAAAAATACAATTGAACAGCCAAAATAACTAATTAGTCAGCAACTTATGGGCAGTAGATATTTTAAATTTCTTAACAAAATAACTAATTGGGCATAAACTATGTTTTCTCTGCTGCCAAATTGTTTAATATTATCTTTTGATGACACAAATATTGTTTATAATGGTCATAAAAATAACCTTAACCTAATATCTATCAGAATACATTTCCTAGGAATTTATCCTTATCCTTCATTGATTATTCCTAGATATTATACATTCCCGGCAACATAATAGTTCTGACCAAATAATTATATTGCTGAAAAAATATTTGTTGACTGCCCAAATGATTTTTCGGCTGACCCTTTTGATGCTGACCAAATAATTAAATGGCTGCCCAATTAATTACTTCCCTTGTGCAATTGTGTCTCATCACATCATCCATTCTCATCACTGAACAGATTTTTTCATACACATTTCAGCGACATGCAAGCTTTGTTACTCGTAATTTATCGAGTTGACGTCCAACATTCCGATCATACATTCTCATTACCCTACCCCTCCCCTACCCCCATTACTAAGAGGTCAACAGACTCATCCCACTGATCTAATAGAGCTTATACCTACCAATTTACAACCTCCGTGGTCGAGTGGTCTTTTCGCCGGTCTCAAGGCGTCGCCATCTCGAGAGGTTCTGGGTTCGATCCCCGGTGGGGGCAAATGTTTGTGTGAACAGGCATTTGTTCTCCAGTCTTGGATGTTTATATATGTATATTATATTCTGAATATTTATATGTATTTATCTCTTAACTATATTTGTCCGTCATCTGGTATCCATAACACAGGCATTAGTTGTCTAGTATGGGCCAGTTGATAGGTGTGAATGTCTGAAGATAATTTATTAAATTATTAATTACTAGCTTTTGCCCGCGACTTTGTCCGCGTAGAATAGTTACTTTAAGATAGTATGATGGTATGTAGCCTATAGCCTTCCTCAACAAATAGGCTATTCAACACTGTAATATTTTTCAAATTGGAACAGTAGCCTCAATTGGTGGAATTGAAAATTTACTCCTACTCTATTATTAGAAGCAATGTTCATAGTTGCGTAAATTTGTCCTTCATTTTTCTGGCAGACGTTATTAACAATTTTTTTACTTTCCCCTGCATGGCACCCGTTCCCATGGGAATATCGGGTTAAGCCTATGTCCTTTCTCAGGCTCTAGACTATCTGTGTACCAAATTTCGGTTAAATTGGTTCAGTAGTTTTGACGTGAAAGCGAGACAGACTGAGACAGAGTTACTTTCGCATTTATAATATTAGTATGTATTAATTATTATGGTACTTTGCTAGTTCTAATGGCATTCGATAGGAAATAATTTTCCAAGTTCACCCCCAAAAGAGAGTTCCAAAATTTATATGAACAAAAAATATTAAATAGACCAAGTATATTAGAAACATTTTGGTATTAGCTAGCTATCGATATCGTTAAGCTAACAACTAAAGTCAAATAGAAGAAACCGTCATCTTTGATTTAACTTTTAACCAGTTTGAAAGCTATTTAAAGAATCACATACGATGTGTTGTTATAAATTATAACATTTTTATCACGCAACGATTGCGTAAATACATCTGTTTAAAATTTTTGTCTAAGTATTTAAGATAAGGAGCTCGGTGGCGATTGAAAACAAAGCTACCTTCGCCATAGTCAGGCCGTGGATGGGTGACCAAAACATTGTGATCTCTAGCTCTACCAACCCGCATTGGGCCAGTGTGGTGGTGATACGGCCCATACTCCTCGTGTGTTTCGCAACGAGGAAGGCCTGTGGCCAGCAGTGGGACGTATATAGGCTGAGGACATGTTTTTAAGATTATTAAGATATTCATAATTAAGTATTTGGGTCGTACATAAATAAACTGATATTCTTTTTTTATATTGATCATTCAAACCTTCAAAATAGAGTTTAAAACAATCTTAAAAAGTATAGAACTGAAATCGTCAAATTAATTTAATTGTGGTGTGTATTCATAATAACTACATACTGGGATCTCAAACGACTAATTTTATGTCGTTCAAGAAAGTATGATAAAACGTTGAAAGTTTTGATCTCAAAGCCTATTTACGAGTTCTTAAAAACAAGAATAATTCTGTTTCCCTAAACCCTGCGCAAAATATCGCATTAAATAATCTATTCTAAATTTAAAATATTTTCCGCCTTGAAAATTTCCAGCCAAAATTTTTTTTTATGAAAGTTGCTGTCTCTAAGGAGGATAATTAAAAATAATAAATACCTCAAACTCGCGATCTTCTAATTAATCACCAGCGCTGAACTCGATTCTGGGCTAGCGGCATACTTTGGCGTCCTTGTCTAAATATTCTAACGTTTATTTTGATCTTCATACTCTGGCAACCGACACAATGTCACAATAATGTCCACTTTTAGTAATAATTCACTAAACACGCCACACTGAACCGAACCGAAAAAAAACAAAACTTTTCAAAATCCGAACCGAAATGTCAGCTTAGGTTTTCGAATTCGGAACACGACACGTGTTTAAGATTTCGAAACGCGCGCGCGACCGTCTCCCGCTGAGGTTTAGAACGTACTGAATAACTAACTCTGAAAGGTGTACGTTTTCAGTGAGAAGCGAGACGGGGCTATGCAGATGTAACCTATCTCACCGCTTTGGAGAAATACTGAATGCAGTTCGCCACAGATAGCATTCAATGAGGGGGAGTCTAGTCTGGAAAAAGTCATATATTTATATGAGCTACGTACAGTCTAGAAGTCTGCAGTCTTAATATAGCCCCAAGGAGAATCCGAACTATGTCGTAATGTGACGGGAAATTCACTGACAATTACGTAAACACCTTATTTCAGAACAACATGGAAAGTTTCTAACTATACTGACGATTTTGACGACCTCCGTGGTCGAGTGGTCTGTATGCCGGTCTCAAGGAGTCGCCATCTCGAGAGGTTCTGGGCTCGATCCCCAGTGGGGGCAAATGTTTGGGTGATGAATTTTCAGGCATTTGTTCTCCAGTCTTGGATGTTTATATATATTTCTATATATTCAGGTTATTTATATGTATTTATCTATTAAATATATTTATCCGTCATCTAGTGTCCGTAACACAAGCAGCATTAGTTGCTTAAAATGGGGCTAGTTGATAGGTGTGAATGTCTGAGGATATTATTATTATACTCCAATTGCATCATGCAAGGCAGACCAGAAATTTTATTTTAGGCATGTAATAAATTACATACATTTTAAGCCAATACAAATCCCATTGTTGTGCACTGGCCTTCCTATAAGGAGAAACATACGAAGAGTGCGCCGTGCGACGACACTCATCCTGGTCCATTGTTGATATGTTGCATTCGCGACCGAAGCCAACGGCTTTAAGTACCTCCCGAAGCAAGGAGGAACTCGCTCATTAAATTTTGGTCACCCATCTATGGCCTGACCATGGCGAAGATAGCTTTGTTTTCGATCGAAAGCCAAAGCGTACTAACCACTACACCATCGAGCTCCTCACGCCACCAAGCTCCTATTGATATTTAATTAATTAAATATTTATTTAATTTTTAATGATATTAAATTAATTTTATTAATTAAATATTTTTAATATTTTGGATTTACTACTTTAAATAAAAAAAAAAGGATATTTAATTATACATCATCTGATAGCTAATTGAAAAGCGAATTCAATGCCATAACATTTGTATTTAGCTTTGTACAAATTTCTTTCGTTATTGTCATTTTAATGAGATCGAAAGTAAAGAAAGAAAAATCGAAAGTGAGATCGAAACGGAAATGATCCGGAATTGGCTTGCCAAATACGCCTTATCCGACACCCATTAGTCAATCATAAAAATTAATGAATCATTTTCAATAAAACAACAATGAAAATTGTTTTTAAGCATTTTCTCCGCATTTTTACTCGATTGCCGAAGGGACGCCCTCTGGCGAGATGGAGTGATGATCGTCGAAGCGCTGCAGGCAGATGCTGGATGCAGCAGGCCGGGGATAGGGTAAAATGGTGCAAATTGGGGGAGGCCTATGTCCAGCAGTGGACTAATGTGGGCTGAAGAGAGAGAGAGCCGAAGGAAGTCTGATAAAAAAATTGCACCAAGAAATCTCTGGGCAACATTCGTCATCAGCCCATATACGTCCCTCTGCTGGGACAGGCCTTCCTCATGGAGAAACACATGAGGAGTATGGCCCTAACACCACCACGCTGGCCCAATGCTGGTTGGTGAGTAGAAACGGTCACAAATGCGACCGGGACCAACGGCTTAACGTGCCTTCCGAAGCACGGAGGAGCTCGAGATCAAAGTCTTGGTCACCCATCCACGGCCTGACCATGGCGAAGGAAGCTTTGTTTTCGATCGAAGCCAAAGCGCACTGACCACTACGCCACCGAGCTCCTCAATTCTGAATGTTGCCTGAATCTGCAAGGTTTTCCAAATTATTAACAGAACGCGGTCCTCATACTTTTCACACTCAACTACCTATGGCGCCTGCGCATGCCCCTTTTTGTGGTGAATCAAAGCGAGATAGAAATGCGACATGACTTTCCATATCGAATCCTTGAAACGACATCTATACATATAATAAAACTGTACAGGTCAAATGTCTGCACATACAAAAAAATGCTTAAAATCGAGTCAAAGGATGTAAAAAGAGGGAAAATACATTTTTTTTTTGTTTCTCTGTCTGTTTGTCTGTGCTAATCTCAAATGGCTGGACCGATATCAATAAAATTTTGCATGTGATACTTTATATCCCTGGTCAACATCTTAGATACTTTTTATTCTAGAAAATTTTACGGTTTCCGTGGGATTGGTAAAAATCAGTAACCGCGGACGAAGTCACGGGCAACAGGTAGTTTGAGAAAAATTCGATTGGTTGCATGAAGATGATGACATGGTTTCAACCTTAATTTCAACATACAAGTGAGTAAAGTAATTATAAGAAATCACAATTTCATCACAAAATTAATTTGTGCCTAATATTTGCACATGAGACAAATTACCACTCCTTTCTCATCATTCTTCGTCGCATCCCTAATCAAATTACATAGGCACTTCGGAATTTGTCGCAAGTTTTAGAACGTGATGTTCATGTAAAATTTACCCTTTAATATAGAGTTCATTAGCACTGAGCCAATTTGTCACTGATTTTCTGATAGGACTTTGAGATTTATACATTCTCAACGAAAAAAAGAGAATTTTCTTCTAATAATATTTTCTTAAAAAGGCGTAGTGGTTAGGACGCTTTACCTTTCGATCGAAAACAAAGCTACCTTCGCCATGATCAGGCCGTGGATGGATGCCCAAAACTTTGTGATCTCGATCGCCTCCCTGCTTCGAAAGGCACGCTGTGACGTGGTGGACCAATGAAAAAAAAATACAGTTATCGTCACTTATTGCGGTTGTATAATTTAAAGTTTAAAAGCACAAAATAGTGCCTTAAAGGAACTTATAGACTTTATAAATTGGGTGAAAATAACCCAACATTCTTGTGATCTTGTAACTTATAGCTTAATTAATACTGTATTAAGTACATTAAATAATATTTTAAATTAATGTCGGTGAGTCAATCGCTCTACACGCTGACTCTTGTGAGAATGAATTTCGAGAACAAAACAAATAAAAAGAGACAGACAGTAAATTTAAAATCGGAAACCAAGAGAAAAATGGCCAGTGAAGAGCGCAATGACAGCAACGAGTCGCTAATATAGCTATAGCACCTCGTTACAACGTTAAGCCGTTGGTCCCGGTCGCTATTGCAACCGTTTCTACCCACCAACCCGCAATGGCCCAGCGTGGTGGTGTTACGGCCCATACTCCTCATGTGTTTCTCCATGAGGAAGGTCTGTGCCCAGCAGTGGGATAAACATAGGCTGAGGACGAGGACGACGAACAATTAAACTATAAAAACCGGTTCTTAGATATGGGTCCAACATCCAGATAACCAACGACCTCTGTGTGTGTGGTTTGTTTCCAGGTGTCGCCATCTCTGAGGTCCTGGGTTTGAGATAAATAATGGTATGCTGGCTTTATAAGCCATAAAGTGATCACCCATCCGAAGTTGACCATGGCGAAAGATGTTTGTTTTCAATATCGAAACTAAAGAACCACTAGGCTACTCTTTAATTACATCATTATCAGCCATATGACGTCCACTGCTTGACATAGGCCTCCTCCAAAGATTTCCATAACAATCTGCAGTATGTGCATTATATTGGGTCCTTTCCTATGAAATTGGTGTTTTTATTCTGTCTTAGCAATTTATCCGTAACTATTAAGTTTCAAAACATTCTTATAAAATAATTGCCCCTTCTAAAAATATACCATATATTTGAGCTCGTATTATTTATATTTGATATTTTTTTGTAAATTTTATTTGTTTAAAATTAGACACAAAGACAATTATTTTTAACTGCCTCCCGAATACATCATTTGATTTGCATTCACATAAAAACGATGAATAATTTTTATCAAGCATCACACACATATTGCTATAGCTTGTCTAATGATACATGTCAAATATTATTATCTCTGGATTTGTAGTTGTGAAGAAAACTGATAAAATGTTAGTTTGTAAAATGCAGACACCCCCAAAATCTCCATACAAAACACCAATTTCATAGGTAAGGACCTAATACTATTATACTACACAACTATAACATTAAGGGAAGTCATTAATTGGACAACCATTTAATTATGGCGGCGACGGGCTCACCACCTGTCGGGCTCACGCTGAGTCCAGTCACTACTTGGTGAAGCGCGGACTATAGCAGTGGACTGCTTCCGCGGTGCGTTTGCCTAGTCTCTGACTAACCCTTAGGGGATAATAGTCGTGACTATAATGTATGTATTCAATTATTTGGTCAGCAACAAAATGATCAGCCGAAAAATCATTTGGGCAGCAAACAAACATTTTGTCAGCAATATAATTATATTATTTGGGCAGTAAAATAATTTATTTGTTCAGCAAAATAAATATTGGGTCAGCAGAATAATTAATTAAGCAGCAAGATAATTATTCGGTATACAATATATATGTTACCGGAAATGTAAAAAATATAGGAAAAGGATCAATGAAGGATCAAGGATGAATTCCTAGGAAAATTGTATTCTGATAGATATTAGGTTAAGGTTTTTTTTATGACCAATAAAAATAATATTCGAGTCATCAAAACATATTAAACAATTTGGAACAACAGAGAAAATATTTGAGTTGCTGCCCAATTAGTTCTTTTGCTGACTAATTAGAAATATGTGCCCATATGTTGCTGACTAATTAGATATTTAAGCTGACCAATTGTATTTTTTGCTGAACAAATTCGAACAATGTGCTAACCGTTTAAATAGCACGCTTATATTATTACCGCAGTCTGTACAGAACTACTAATAACCTGAACATTATCTAAGTCACGAATTCATTCCTCACGGGAATTAACTTAACTCATGTATAATTTCATCAAACCCCCCGCTGTCCCTTACTATACTAAAACGAAGGACAGAGATGGAAGAAGCATCATCTGACCGGTTACCCGGAAGGCCAGCGTGGTAGTGTTATAGCAGATATTATGGGCCTTGTTTTCCCTGAAGGGGTAGGCAAGAGGTGTTAGCACCCAGAGCCTGATGTCATGCTCCGGGCACAATATGAGGCAAGCGATATCCACTGTACATAAGTTTTATTCAAAGTCAGTGATATAGGCGGTGGGATCGAATCCGTAAGTCCCGCGGCCTCTTGAACAACAACATAATGTTGTGGTATAGTATATGATTATTTAACTATAGTAACATTTGGAAAAATCGACAAGCTGTCATATCACGACATTGGTCCAGATTTTAACCTATTGGTCAACCGGACCACGGATCAAAGAACTCACCCTAAGGGTCGGTTTTTGATCCGTAGTCATAGTAACTACATTAGTTAAATTTTAGACCAATAGCGTCAACGGAAACGCCAAAATGTGTGACGTCAGATTGACAAATTGTTAAATTTGCGATGAAACTTCGATGCAATATACATCAGCTGTGCCGGCAGCCGCCATGTTTTTTTTTCATAAAAAGCTCAACAAATGACTCCACACTACCTGATGATAAGCAGTAGAGGAGTTCATATGTGAAGATAGCTAGTGCTGCATGCTGACATACTGCCCTAGCCAGCCTCACCTTGCGGCTCAAAAAATGCTTTTTCACGCCTCTATGAAGGAACCCATATTGTAAGAAGGAGGGATTACGTGTGCCGTCGTCATGTTTCTAATCCCAGCACCGACTTGTGGTTAAATTGTGTATGATTATTTAACTTAAATTAAATTTGAAAATTCGACTATTGAACAAGCTGTCATATTACGACATCATACGTTTTCGCCATTCGTCCATATTTTAACCTACTGGTCAACCTGACAACGGATCAAAAAACTGACCCTTAGTCGCTTTTGGTGTTTCCCAACTGGGTAACAAAAAACATGGCTTCGTTTAAAAGTAACTGCAAAACAAAACAGTGAGTTAGCGTACAATACTTCAAAGTGATGCCATACAACTCGCGAAATCAGAACAAAAATAACTTTTTCATTAAAAACAAACCTCATAAATAAACAAAAACAAAGAATTACACTTCGATACTTACCTGAAAAGTTTAGCTTACTCAAATTAATAATAACGTTACAAAATCTATCTTATCCCTCTCTCTTAAGGCTTTGAATCAGATTAACAATTCAGTCAAAGCGGGCGTCCGAAGGAACTTTTTTAAGGTATCACATTATAAATTCTGTTAATGTTGAACATTATCCCTTCTATATTTCTTCGCTAACACTGATACCCCACCCGCAGTTTAGATAAGGGTATGGTTCTATTGCCAAGGGGTTGGTATACGCACGTCTATGTACACGTGTTCAAAGAAAAGAATAAAAAAGAAAGAAACACATATACTCCGACACAGACTCGAGACATCGTACGGGCATAGAAGAATATATAATAGGTTGGGGAAAAAGTTTCTTCGCATTTTCTAAGAAAATTCAAAACATTTTTTAATATAGATTATTAACATTTAACTAAAGTATGTAGGTACCATTTTGAGAAGGAGGACTTATATATAATAGAGATCTCTGCCAGCCAACCTATCATAGGTGTGTGAGATTTAGTATTTAAAGGGAAAAGACACCAGTGCGATAGAGAAAAAATTAAAAAGTTGACTGACTGACATGGTGATCTATCAACGCACATCGACGATCGGGCTAAAATTAGGCATGCAGATAGATGTTATGACGTAGGCATCCGCTAAGATTTTTGTATGAAACTTTGTCAATTGTAAACCGATCGGGCTGAGATTTTGAGAAAAAATTAAAGGGTCCCTGTGGGATAGTTAAAAAACCATAGTAACCGCGGACGAAGTCGTGGGCAACGTCGTGGGAAGTGTATATATAAAACACATAAGTAGTGCAGAAAAAAGCGCTCTTCACATTCCTGATTCGTCATTTTTCAGTCAAATGAAATCGTGATGCTTATTAAGAAATATGAGGATGACCCATTAGGAATATGACGAATCAGGAACAAATCATTTTGACATCTCTATCTCCCACTAACACTGTGACCCCACCCAGACCTAACAACCTCGAATGAAGAATGAACCCAATATTGCCTCTGCGATGGCCGAAGTCCCGGTTTGTTCTCATTCCGATTTCACCTCGACATTGACCTCTATTGCATAGGGCTAAGTGTTATATACACCATAAATTGTTATACGTGATATGATGTCCACTGTACATAAAATTATTAATAAGCTTATTTCACGCTGCGTTGTTCGTCGGAAGTTCGATCGTAAAAAAGTTTGACAGACCTTCTTTATTTCACAAATGTTTGTATGTTAGCGAAAATTATAAAGTATCGTTAAAAATTATAAAGTCTTTTTCCAACATCATAATCTTACTTAAAACATAAAAATATTTGTATGTATTATAAATTAATTAAAATGTTCATTATACTTAATGATAATTAGCATTTGTGGAGCTTGGTGGCGTAATGGATCGATTGCTTTGGCTTTCGATATCGAAAACAAAGCTACCTTTCCCATGGTGAGGCCTTGGATGGATGGCCAAAATAAGAACTCGAACACCTCCGTGCATCGGAAGGCATCGTTTTTACCCGCCAACCCGCGTTATGCTAGCGTGATGGTGTTACGGCATGTTTCTCCATGAACGTTACTCCTCATGTGTTTCTCCATGAAGAAGGCTGGGTATGCAGCACTGAAACATACATAAAACGCTGATGGCGAACATTTTACATTAATATTAGGTCCTTACCTATGAAATTGGTGTTTTGTATGGAGATTTTGGGGATGTCTGCATTTTCCATACTAACATTTTATCAGTTTTCTTCACAACGACAAATCCAGAGATAATAATATTTGGCATGTATCATTAGACAAGCCTTAGTATTATGTGTAATATCACACTTCATAAAAATTATTTATTGTTTCGGGAGGCACTTAAAAAGAGTTGTCTCCGTGTCCAATTTTAACACAATTAAACTTACAACAAATTATCAAAACAAATCAAAAGAGCTCAAATATGTAGTCTATTTTTAGACGAGGTAATTATTTTTTAGGAATACTCTGAATCTTAATAGTTACAGACAAAATACTAAGACAGAATAACACAAACAGACGGAGAAACAAAAAATAAACAAAGACATGTTTTGGTATTTTCCCTCTTTTTACATCCCCTGTTTTCTATGTACAGATTTTCCACCTCTACAGTTTTATTACATGTATAGATAGTCAAGTTTCGGAAGCGTTTAATTAGTTTTTTAAAAAGTTTCACAAGACTTTAATTATTAACTATATATTAAAACTATGTAGCCGATTTTGAGGCTCTAAGAACTAGTGATTAAAAATGGACGACCGATGTGTAGGCCGAACCAAATAGTAATGGTGCGAGCTTTCATTGAAGTTATAATGAAGGCTCGTACCTACAGCAACCGCAGCATTCCCCGTATCCATAAGGATGTGGCTCTGATAACAATACTAAATGCTGCGTGTGCCGTCTCTAATCTAGAGCGGTAGGGCGAGGGGGTACCATAACTCCTCCCTCCATAAGAGCAAAATTATCGGGTTGTCCGATTTCAGGATTCCGATGATTTTGCCTAGAAGCAATATAAATTTTTACAATTTTATGGAATTTACAATATAATAATACAAAAATGACTATACTAATTATGCATAGGCTTACATATACTAGAACACTGAAGTTAGAGTCTGTTTCTCTATCAAGAGCACTATTGATCACTTCACTGTTTTTCAAGGCGTGCGACATAAACTTGATCTCGTCCAAGCCGACATCTTTCATGTTGAGTGCACGCGAACTGGATAGTGACGTGTTCGTGCGCAACTGCGGTAGGTTTATAACTGGAATCGGTACGATGTCCTCTATCTCGGTGAAAGCACGACGATGGTGAATCTGGATGCCTTGTATTTCGAAGTCACAGAGATCTTCGAGCGTAAGCAGATAGGTGCCTTTCACCTGGTAGTTACTCCTTTCGCCGTTGCAGTGCTTGACAAGTGTAACTTGCAACCGGGAGTACAGAATGTAGTTATCTGTATTGACTCGCTGCACTTTGACATCTTCTATGTTGATAGGATGCTGTTGGCAGCGGCTAAGGTTGCTGTCGAACTTCATCAGCTGTTCCACGCAGGTAAGCTCTGGATTCATTGCTCTATTTCCATCAGAGCACAGGAGGTGGTCGCCAGCAGCAAGAGGGCGACACGGCTTCGTGATCGGTAAGTATTTCAATCCTTTTGCCAAAAGGTAGGGGTATTTAGGAAATATAGTTAATGTTTTATTTTCAGGTTCATGGAAAATAGGTAAGGAATACAATTTTAGGTAATTATAAGTATTATTCTCGATAAGAGGAATCTCTATGATAAACGTGATCTGGTTTTGCTTTATATAAGATTTTACAGTAAATGTTTCCTCTAAACTAACAAGATTATTTTCATTTACAGGATAAACAAGATTTTCTGTAATAGATATATTCCTTAAATGTTCTAACAGCTCTGTAGAGTTAATTATACACTGATGTAATATAGAAGCTTTACTTAATGCTAGAGCTGTCTCAATTTCGCTCAAATGAATATAAATTGTATGAAAAGTACTTATAAACAAACTATATAATCCTAAAATATACGAAGCTAATATAGAGTTACTCTCTTTATTAATTAAATCCTTTAATGAACTTTCCACCTTTTTCAAGCGTGTATCCAAAGTGATAGTATTTTCGTTTACTTTCTCAGTTACGTTAATAAGGCTATCTAACATCTTGGAGACTATCGTGAGTTTGTTTGAAGTTAACGTTTGCTTATGATTAGCGAGAGATATTAATTGCTCATATTTTAAAGCGTCTTCATGATCAAGATTGCCTGTAATTATTTTTATAAGAGAGCCTAAAGGATTTAAAATACCTCGTTTAAAACGTTTTTGTGGAACTAATTGTCTATATTTATTAATAGTTAAATCGCGAATATAATCAGAGTGCATTAGCATATTGATAAAGTCATGTGGAAATGGCTTATTTAAATCTAACATTTTCTTAAATTCAGTATACTTAGAAATTATAAAAATTAAGTCGTTATAAATGTTATCTAAATGTAAGGTCTTTATAATAGTCCAGTTATCTATTTCAACATAAGCTTGACCTTCCTTAACAGGAAGAAGTCCTGGGTTTTCGTCAAGGCGGTGCAGATGAAGGGCCAGCACCGGCGTCACGATCAGTACACTCCACCTGTGGAGGTCGTTTGATATTTTTAATTGGGGCTTTAGTTATACGTCCGTGCGTTTTAATAGGGACAATATTTCTATCTATTTCGCCGGTTATTTCCGCTTTATGATATCGCGCTTTATCTTTGCTTTTACGCTTATTAGTATCTTTAACATAAACTACTTTTCCTTGCGAAAGGCTTATATTCTCTTCGCCTCCGCGTTGCTTTCTAATGCTTTCTTTCTTTTCTAACATTTTAGTTGCTATATACTGATATAAAAACTTTGTTCGCTTTGCATGATCTTTAACTAATTGCTGTATATAAGTTTTCTCAAAATTAATATTAAATGGATTTTCTGAGTCAGTATGCCCGAAAACTGCTTCAAATGGTGTTAATTCGGTAACGGAATGAATAGTGTGATTATAAGCCATCACAGAGTATGTCATGACAGATGATGCGTCGGTACACTTTTGTTCATATTTAGCAAGCCTATATATCTCAATAATCGTGGAATGAAATCTTTCTATAAGTCCCATAGAGTTTGGGTTATTTGGGGTTCCGATGTGAAGATCTATTTTGTGTAAACATAAAAATTCTTTCATTAATTCATTATTAAATTCAGTTCCGGGGTCCGCACTAATTCGTTTAGGGGTTCCGTAAAATGAAAAATATTTAACAAGAGCTCTAACTACCTCTGGAGTAGATTTGTTACTAATCTCAATACATTGTCCTAATTTACTGAAAGCATCTATTAAAGTTAAGTACTGTTTTCCTTCTATAGAAAATAAGTCGATAAAGATTTCTTGAAAAGGGGCTTCTTGAGTCTGTGTTAATTGTAATACGGGTTTCAATGGCTTGCGATCATATTTCATTTTTTTACAAGCTTCACATGCGTTTATAATAGCAGTTACTGTTTCTTGCATCTTAGGCCAGTAGTAATTTCTACGTAAATGAACAAGGGTTTCTTTGATTCCACGATGGCAAGTTTTACCTTCGTGATGTTTAAGAACAACGGCTCTTTGTTCGCCTTCGTCTTCTATGCATACAACGCGTTCTGTACATTCGTAAAGTTGAACCATATTCTTTTTAAATAACTGTGTTACAATGTTGCTAAATTGCTTACGGTGTTCTTGATGTTCAAAATAGATAAAATATTTAAGTTTAGGTCTGATATATTCTTTGAGGAAATCTTTAATTAAGGTTTCATTATTTAATGGCAAAAATACTTCTATAATCTTTTGTTTTTCTCTATTAAAATGTTTTATCTGTGGTTCATTTTTATGCCAGAAAAATACTAAAATTTGATTAGGTTTTGTATCGATTGCTTCGTGTAATATAGGTATTCCTAACGATTCCATATCTAATGCTGAATGTATAGTTTGAGAAGCGTTACTTATCTCTGAGGGAGATCTAACGGGATACTCTATATTTTTGTTCGAATTATCAGAGTCTGAAATAGTGATAACTGAGGTTGTTCTACTTTCATCTGATATGGACATAGTAGATGAGTTATTTCGGTCCTTTTTATCTATGTTCACTATCATAGACTGATTATCTGAGGCATCTAATGCGTTTACTTTAATTCGCGACAGTGCATCTGCGTTAGTATTCTGTTTTCCATTTTTATAAATAATTTCAAAGTTAAAGTCTTGTAATCGTAATCTCCAACGAGTTAATTTACTATTTGGATCTTTTAATGAGTTAAGCCATGCCAGGGGTCTGTGATCGGTATAAACATAGAATTTTCTACCATAGAGATATGGTCGAAAGTGTTTTGTAGCCCATATTATGGCTAATAATTCGCGTTCAATGGTACTGTATCTCGATTCAGTATCGCTAAGCGTACGGCTTGCATAAGCTACGGGTTTATCACTACCAATTTTTCCTTGGGAAAGTACGGCTCCCAAAGCTACGTTTGATGCGTCCGTTGTTAAGATAAATGGTTCATTAAAATCAGGATATTGCAACAACGGTGCATGGGTTAACAATTCTTTACATTTATTAAAGGCATCTATATATTTCTGGTTAATAATTATTTTATTACGCTTTTTTAAACAAGACGTTAGTGGTTGTGTGATTTTCGCGAAGTCTTTTATGAATCGTCGGTAATATCCTACGAGACCTAGGAAACTTTTTATCTCAGTAGTTGTTTTAGGTAAAGGAAAGTTAGTAACGGCATTAATTTTATCATTATTTGGCTTTAGACCATCTTTAGTAATAGTGTGTCCTAAGTAAAGAACTTCTTTTCTAAGAAACTCTGACTTATCAAGTTGCACTTTAAGGTTAGTAGATCTAAGTCTATCAAATACTGTTCTTAGTTTCTGAATATGTTCGTCTAAACTAGCTGAATATATTATCACATCATCTAAGTATACCATACAATGTAGTCCTTGTAGGCCGCGTAATACATTGTCCATTGTTCGTTGGAACGTCGCGGGCGCTGTTTTTAAACCAAATGGCATTCTAAGGAATTCAAAATGGCCATTCTGTGTACTAAAGGCAG
Organism: Parapoynx stratiotata; assembly: GCA_910589355.1. Classification (NCBI taxonomy): domain Eukaryota; kingdom Metazoa; phylum Arthropoda; class Insecta; order Lepidoptera; family Crambidae; genus Parapoynx; species Parapoynx stratiotata. The sequence goes on from OU342482.1 coordinate 10,717,172, forward strand.
TTTTCTGTCTGTCTTCTGGTTCAATTTCTAGTTGATGGTAGCCACTAGCTAAATCTAGGGTGCTAAAATATACACTTTTACCTAGCTTATCGAATAAATCGGTTATGTTAGGTAAAGGGTACTTATCGTCGATTGTAATATCATTTAAACGTCTGTAATCTATAACCATTCTATATTTTACTTCACCTGATGCGTCCATCTTTTTGGGGACTAAGTGCACAGGTGCATTCCATGGGGAATGAGATTCCTGGATTACATTGTCATTTAGTAACTTCTCTACTTGTCTATTAATTTCTTCAGCTTGCGCTGGGGCCTGTCTATATGGTCTAACAAAAATTGGATCTTCATTTTTAGTTCTTATTTTATGTTTAACTTGATTTGAAAATGTTAAAGGTAATTGGTCGCAATAGAAAATATCTTTATATTCTTTACATAAATTAGTTATTTTTATTTGTTCTTCGGAGTTAGTGTGATCTAATCGTAGTTTCTTTAAGTTGTTATTTAATAGGTTATCGACGCGTTTTTCTGATAAATTATTAGTAAAATTTACTTTACACTTTTGTGTGTTATGTTTTGCTACAGATAATGGTTTTGCAAATGTCATTATGAATTTCTTATTTGTGGCATTTTGTATAACAGTACTAGCATATCCATTATGACAATTAATTAATGCAGAAGGCATTCGTACGCCTGGGCTAAATTCTCTACTTTCTAAGATAGCTTCACCTGAGTACTGGTCAATTGGAACTTTGACACGTTGTTCGCATCGTGGATGAATTACAATTGGATAATCTAAGTTTGTGTTAATAATAGGTATCATAGAGTTTCTAGTTTTTAATATTAAATTTTTCAAGTCTATTACGGCATCTAATTGGTTTAATAGGTCATTGCCTATAAGACCGTCATAACGTGAGTCGACGTCATATAAATAAAACTTATGGTATTCGTTACATTTAAAAGTTGGTAACAATGGAATTTCTATTACTTCATTGTGAAAACTAGAAGCATGCGTACTGACTACTTGGAAATTTTCAGGTTGAATATAGTCATAAAAATATTCATATGCTATTTTAGGACTGAAAAAGGATCGAGTGCTACCTGTGTCGATCATTAATTTAGCATTTATTTCAGGGATATAAATGTAGGGCAATTTTAAGGTTGGATCACAATTAATTTCTATGGTTTCAGGTCTTTCGAGGCTGGTATAGTAAAATTTTCAGGAGAATCCTGAGCTACTAAATTTTCATCGAGATTTTCTTTAAAAGGTAAGTTCTCGTCATAGTCAACGTAATTTTCTTCGTTATAAAAGTCATAATTTTGATCATATTCGATACTGTCTTCGTACGTATCGTTAAGTAAATTTATTTCGTGTTGTCTTGGAATAGCGGTTCTCATAGACACGTCGTTTATAGGTTGTCTAGTTTGTCCAAACTGTTGTGGAGTCATAGTTTTATTAGCGTTTTGGGGTAATTGTGGGCGATATCCGAACTGTGGTTGATATCCGAATTGTGGTCGATATCCGAATTGTTGGGGACGATTTACTGATTGCGGACGGTATCCATATTGTGGGCGATTTTGCTGACTATTATTATTATTATTGAAATTAAAATTTCTATTAAATTGTTGTGGTTGACGCGAAGTTTGCGGTACACCGAATTTAAATTTGTTAAAGTTATGATTATTTTGTGTAGGGGAATTTACGAAATTAGGTTTAGTATTTTCCCTAGAACTCTGGGGTTTGTTAATATTATTCTGATTATTATTATAAATCTTATTTCGTGACGTATATTGTTCATGAAAGTTTACTTCTTCTAAAACTGCACTGAGGGCGTCCTCTAATGTAGTAGGAGCTTTTAATCTCACAATTCTAACTAAATGCGCGGGCAAGTTATACAAGAAAACATTTAATGATGTATTGTTATAAATAGAAATCTTAGCGCGTTTGAGTTCGTTGTCGTTTAATACATTTACCTTGGCAATTAACAGGGATCTTACTGTTTGAACTCGGTTACAAAAATCTAAGAATGACTCGCTTTGTTTAATTTTTAATGATTCTAACTCAATGCATAGGCATTGTTCGCTACGCGGGTCTCCAAAATGTTGCTCTAATAGGGCTTTAAGTTCTGACCAAGTAATTACGTCTTCCCGTTCTGATAAGAGGGCTGCGGCGTCATCTACAAGACGGCTTGTTATAGCGTGGTATACGTATAAATTTTGTTGGTCGTTACCACGGTATTTACTTATTATGTACTCGCTTTTACGTAAAAATAGATTTAACTGTCTTTTGTCTCCACCGAATGTGGGAATTAATTTTAACATTTCGCTCGGAATAGCGATAACTTGTTCTTGGGGTTGGGCTTCCATTTTAAAAATTAGCGAATATTACTGAATCTAACTATAATGATATAGCAAAATTGAGTACGAGCTTGATTTAGAAAAATGTAAAAACTCTTTACACAGAACTTTTTGTAACTTATAAATCGTAAAATATAAAACTTATTTCTAAACACAATTTCAATAATACAAAATATATGTAAATGTTAAAACAAAAAATTAAAAATTTTTAAGTAAATTACGCCAGTTTGGCTTTATCAAAATTATACTGTTTAAACAAAGAACTTTGAGAGTTATATCAAATGTTCACAATTAATATTTTATTTCCAATATTTCAATATCAATATTTCCTTATTTATTTTCATTTATAAACTTTCTTATATACTATAGTTTACGTAGAGTTTTATACGATAAACCAGATCAAAGTTATATAGAGCGAAGTTTTATCTCACATATAACAAATTTGTAACAATTTTTAAAAAACAAAGGGAAAATGGAATTGAAAGGAAGGCAAAAAGATTTACTCACCAACCGATGACTCCCATTTTCTTTGGTTTTTCGCCTCTTGACTAATTTGTTTGGTTCGTCGGATTTTAATCGCGTACTTTTACTAATTTGGCGAATTTGGACACCAAATTTATAGTGAAAATCGCTTATATAAAAATCCGCTCCGGCTGCGCCAGTCAAGTTTCGGAAGCGTTTAATTAGTTTTTTAAAAAGTTTCACAAGACTTTAATTATTAACTATATATTAAAACTATGTAGCCGATTTTGAGGCTCTAAGAACTAGTGATTAAAAATGGACGACCGATGTGTAGGCCGAACCAAATAGTAATGGTGCGAGCTTTCATTGAAGTTATAATGAAGGCTCGTACCTACAGCAACCGCAGCATTCCCCGTATCCATAAGGATGTGGCTCTGATAACAATACTAAATGCTGCGTGTGCCGTCTCTAATCTAGAGCGGTAGGGCGAGGGGGTACCATAACTAGATAGATATTATTTATTTAGAATACACATCTTTCGAATAGTAAATAAACAAAAATAAACCTGATTGAGTACAAACATAGCTTGCATTTGCTTATTTGCATTAAAATCAGGGCACAAGCGAGCATAAACTTGCAAACTAACGTTATTACCATAATTCATTAATATTCATAATCCCCTGTTTATTTCCCCAATCATTTGTGGCAGAAACAAGGATTGAGAATAAAGCTGTTTAAAACGAAATAAGCCTAGAAAAAGTTCATAAAGCCAAACGCAGTAATCATGACATATGATTGTGTGTTGCCAGAAATAAACGCTAATTATGACGCTTTACCGAAAGCCAATATTAAAACAAATGGGCCACGGAGCAGGCGCGGGGAAATTTCACTCAGTTCTGAATACCTCATCGCCAATTTAACTACACGGCCCGCGGAAGGAGGCGACACACGGGCCTGTATTGGGAAAAAACGAGCGTTTTGCTTGAAAAAATCGGTGGAGTGATATTTACGTCGTTAACTTCTGGAAAAGATTTCTTGAATAAACGTATTGTTATAGGCTGTCATTTAAACGGTTAGCAAAATACTAGAATTTTGGTGCAAATACAATTAATCAGCTAAAATAACTAATTAGCTGTCGCATTAATTATTCTGCTGATCAAATATGTATATTGCTGACAAAATATTTGTTTACTGCACAAATAATTTGTCGGCTGACCCTTTTTTAGCTCACCAAATAATTAAATGGCTGCCCAATTAATTACTTCCCATTTTTATAGATGTGTAATTATTAAATAGATTGTTTCGGTTGTGCTTCTCCGTTGTCCCTTGACGCCTTGTTGCATTGCTTATATCCCTTTTAATTTTGGTTTATTCACAAGTTTTTTACCTTCAATCGATCGCTTGATAATTAAAAAAACTGCAAAAAGAGGCTATTTTTCATGGTAAATTAGTAATATAGAGATGGTTTGGATGGTTTGAATGTATTGATATAACATCTATTTTTCATGGTAAATTAGAAATATAGAGGTACCTGTTTGGATGGTTTGAATGTTTTGATATAACATACGATATCATCACGCTTTTTTCCCCGAAAAGGTCAGTAGAAGTTTTAACACTCCCCAAGTCCCAAGCCGATATGAGCTGACATGGAAACTATGTACCCAGGTGCATAGAGCAAAACATAACTACCTAACATAATATCATCACTCCTCTTTCCCCGACGGGGTAGGCAGAGTGGTTAACAACCAAATTTCGCCAGATATGTTAAGTCCCCAAGTAACAGGGCGAGCCTGTTGCCATGCACCGGGCACAACGTGAGGCAAGTGATATTCACAATCAACTGTACAAAATTTTTATTCAAACTCAGTATGCAGGCAGGTGGGTTTGATCCCGCGATTCCCGCGACTTTTCGAACGAGTAGTTCCCCGTCCGTCACACCTCGGTTACCGCTGAATTGTATTTAATAAGTCATAAATCTAAAATAGTTTTGTACGTAACAAAATCACATCACTCCCACAATAAACACAAAAAGATACTTTGCAAAATAATGTTCTAGAGTCTCTTAAAGGTTTTACAGATCATGTCGTCCACGCGTTACTTGGTCGATGCCCGCAGCTGGCCTCACCTTGTTCATGTTCTCTGTGTGCGTTGCATATAGATATTTGCACTATCTATCAAAGGGCAATGGAGAGGGCTATTCTTGGAGTTTCTCTGCGTGATTGAATCAGAAATGAGGAGATTCGTAGGAGAACCAAGGTCACCGACATAGCCCTCAGAATTGCGGACCTTAAGTGGCGGTGGGCAGGGCACATTGTAAGTAGAACTGACGGCCGTTGGGGCGGAAAGGTTCTCGAGTGGCGACCACGTACTGGGAGGCGCAACGTAGGGAGGCCCCCAACAAGGTGGACCCACGATCTGACGAAGGTCACAGGAAGTCGCTGGATGCAGGCGGCGCAGGACCGCGGGGTGTGGCGATCATTGAGGGAGGCCTATGTCCAGCAGTGGACGACAATTGGCTGATAGATAGAGACGGATTTGCACTATCATTTACGATGAAATTGACCGGCCCAGCCCGTACTTTACTCCAAAGTCTCACAATGAACGAATGGTATAATATAAAACACAGCCGACAGTACGCACAGCGTCCACGGCTCAGTTACAACGCCGTATGTTTCCAAACGGAATCCATCGAATCAGCTTGAAATTCAATTTGCGATGCATTTAGCGAGCGGCGGGCGCTATAATTGGATGAATTTTATTTTTGCGTGAACTCAGATGTTTCTCCTAGTTCATTAACTGGATAGAAGGGTCGTTATCTGACATGACATAAAGTGTTGAAGTTTTGTTTAAAGCAGACATATACCGCATAGACAAGCGGTTATCTACGGAGTATTACCGTTTGTCTTCCAACCACAACCAAAGCGCTATGTGGATGTATTTGCAACAAGCGCTCGCGGCAGTGAATTTTACTAGTCTTTTTTGTCAATTTACATACATACATAAAATCATGCCTATAACCCCTGAAGGGGTAGGCAGAGTCCAAGGAGCACTGTGTTCCTTAAGACCAAACTTAGCCATGCAAAAATTGGGTTTAGTCAGATGAAAAATCTCGATAGAGTAGTAACAAGTGGCTAGCTCACCGCCTACACAATCACAAACCCAGTACCCAATACGCCCTTAGTCGCCTTTTACGACATGCTAAGCAAGATAAGCAGTTGGTACATCACAATTTTATTATTAAAATTTACTTTAAGTATAATAAATGTGACTATGTGTAATGTTGACGATTTTAAGTGCCAAGTTTAGCCTATGAAATAAAATTATTTTACATTTGATTTTGATTTGATTTGTCTATGTTTTGGTCTACGATAGGTCAGACTTTTTGGCTTCGACTCAAATGTGGGTGTCAACGTGTCAACACCTAATGAGGCGTAATAATATTGTGGTATGTATCTAGTTTGGCGGTAACACGTTGGGAAAAATGGCGCTACTCGTACAGAAGTCGCGAGTTCGATACCACCGCCTGTACCATTGAGATTGAATAAACTTAAGTGACCTCTTTGCCAGCGAGCACTAAGAGGTTCAGGGAATCATACTTTGTTTGTACCAGAGCATGACATTCCCGGCCCACGTCCCTCCCTCCTATAAGCGAATCCGGCTCGAGCGCCCTGGAGCGGACCCTCCAGTGGTGGTTCGTCAAAGGCCACCTTAAGGCACCTTAAGCTTGAGGACCCACCAAAGTTCTCGCCTTCTTTAAAACAAACCGGTGATAGCTGAGTAGCCGTCAGAGGCATCGATATAGGGCAACTCCAAAAAAAACTCCTATAACATGGGTGTTTGGACAAATATATGGACGGTACTGGGTGGTTACTCTGTTCTGTACTATTGGGGTTTCGTAAGCTTGAAAATAAAACCAATTTTTTTTCTAAAATCAGTAACAGTTTAATTAATAACAGTAAAACCTATGTAAATCGTACGTTGACAACGTTAGCGAGTTTTAATTGACCACTAGCGCCATCTACTTTAAGGCATGAGAACTAACTTTGTAAACAAAGTAACATTGCGCTTTGAACAATGGGGGAAGATGCACTTAATGGGCTATGAGGATGGCTAGGGTTGCTTTTTTCTATGGCCCTAGTTATATTCGCTAATGGGCTCTCCTACTTACCATTAGGTGGTTTTCAATGCTGCGCATTTTATATAAAAAAGAAAATATCGCTTGCCTCTCACTGTGCCCGATGCATGGCAAGAGACTCGCCCCCTGTTACATAGGAACTCACATGAAGGCAAAGCGTACCCCTTGCCTACCCCTTCAGGGATGGAGACATGATAATTTTTTATGTTTTGTATTTAGTTTTCATAACAAGCTGTTAGAAAAGCAGTGCTACGGCCTCTTTCCCTTTGTCTAAAATAACCTCAAAATATTTTATATATCAAAACAAATGTATTTTATATGTCTTTTACATTTTTACTGCAGTTTAATAAAATAAAGTTGCCCAAGCAAGATCTTTTTCATTGTGCTCGTGAACACAAGCGGCATATTATGCAGAATTTTTGCTATTTAATATTAGCAGCTAGTTTTATTGATTTACTATTGAAACTACTACTTCTACTGCTCTACTCTGCCGTGTGGTGACGGCAGAGTAGAATACAATTCGCTCATCCAAAAGAATATTGAAATAATTACCAAAAAGTCGAAAATGAGTTTTTAATGCCATAACTTCATGTTTTGCACGTTTTATCCATGGTAAAAACGACAGAATTGTTGTTTCATTAGTTTCCGACAGAGAGAGTCACTGCCGTCATGGTTTTGGCCTATACTTCGAAAGGATACGCGGAAACATCGACTAAGTTTAAAAAATGTAGACAGATTTATAACAATAAAACTAAAATTGAATATAATGTTGTTTAAATTCATGATTTATTCCCATATCCAAACCTAGTTTAATGTCATAATTGTATTATTTGATGTATAAAATGTCATAAATGTACGTCTGGTTTGTTTTATTTCGTTTTTTGAAATAGTTATTTGGAGTTTTCTCGCAAACTTTTTATGTAATATTATTGTTAGTAAAGTAACACAACATAACTATTAAAATATATCAATAGAATGATTGGAAATACACAATATTTTCGATGTCAAACTTTTAAAACGCTCTCCTGAAAAATCGCAAAAACGTAATTACGTCAATATTCTTTTGGATGAGCGAATTGTCACCACCCCAAATCTCTCCCGTGGGTGTAGTACAAGGCGACTAAGGATAAATCAATGACGAGGAATCGGCAGCAGCGTTCCTCTTATACCACTAGCAATAGCAATGTACTGCGACTTTTGTGCCCGATAAATGGCAATAGGCTAGCCACCTATTACATGAGACCTAACATAATTGGCGAAACATGGGTGCTAGTTCACCTCTGCCTACCCCTTCGGGAATATTGGCGTGATTTATGTATGTATGTATTATTGAAACTAGATGATACACAAGACAAATACGTAACAGCTACATAAACACACGTAACATGCTGGATCATCTAAACCGGCGTACGCGCAACTCAGATTGTCCAAATAATAATACTTTCTATTATACCCATTATATGAGTCCATCCGATTGCAGGTTTAGTTCTGTCGAAACATACGAAATTCAAACTCATTTGTAAATCCCTATTCTCGAATATCAAACAGCAATAAAATCACAAAAACTACACCTGACACTTTCTATTGCGGTGGATCACAGCGAGACGGAACGTGACGACAGTAGAAAATTAATGGACAGGTTTATTCAACGATGAACCCACAGTGGTTCGGATGTGTAAGTATTCTCAGAGCTCGGTGGCGTAGTGGTTGATACGCTTTGGCTTTCGATATCGAAAACAAAGCTACCTTCGATATAGTCATGCCTTGAATGGGTGACCAAAACTTTGTGATCTCGAACTACTCCGTGCTTCAGAAGGCAAGTCAAGCCGTAGGTCCCGGTCGCTATTGCAACCGTTTCTGCATTTGGTCAGGGTGGTGGTTTTAGGGCCTATACACCGCATGTGTTTTTCTGTGAGGAATGCCTGTACCCAGCAGTGGAACGTATATAGGCCGAGAACGAACGACGAACGACTCTTGATGAAATCAGATTGAACGGCGACCATTAGAACGCAGCCACCAAATTTAAGCGATTATTCAGATCGAGTCATCCAATCACGTTTCAAAGGGTTCAGATACAAACCGAAGGTTCAATAGAATTAATTACCATAACTTACTAAGACAACATAAATTCATATAAGTCAATAGTGGCTCCAAGGTAAGCTCAACTTGCTTGTTTGCTGGAGCAAATAATTTTGACAGTCACAGAATTTGAAGATTTACAAGCTGAGGGTTAAACTTTATCACAACTTTCAGGAAATTATAAAATAACATACTTAAAAAAATTTGGAGTGAAAACAAAGCTGCTTTCGGCATAGTCTGGAGTACCCTTGTAACAAGGCGCTATAGCAGTATTAACGACTCCTTGTTGTTATTGCGCTCTTCTCTAGCCATTCTCACTTTGTTTCTGTTCTTAAACTAACCATCTGTATCTGGTCAGCTAGTATATATAATAAAATTATAATATATACTAGCTGACCCGGCCACGCGTTACTGTGCAGTCAACAGATCTCGCCATCTGTTAGATTCGTTTGGACCTAACAGATAATTGTGACCGTCAAATAATAGAAAAAAACTTTGCAATAAAATAAGAAGGCGATCATACTTGAGATGTAAGCTATCCTTTCTTTCAAGTTGGATTAAACTGCACATGGTGTACAAATTTGATTAAAATCGGTTAAGTAGTTTAGGAGTCCATCGCGGACAAACAACGTGACACGTAATTTATATAATTAACATACATACATACATAAAATCACGCCTGTAATCCCCGAAGGGGTAGGCAGAGTCCAAGGAGCACTGTGTTCCTTAAGACCACATTTAGCAATATAAAAATTGGGTTTGGTCAGATGAAAAATCGTGAAAGAGTAGTTACAAGTGGCTAGCTCATCGCCTACACAATCACAGACACAGTACCCAATACGCCCTTAGTCGCCTTTTACGACATGCTAGGCATGCTAGACATATATAATTAAGTTTATAGTTAATATCTTATAACGATAAATGTTCAAACAACTTAAATAACTTTGACAAGGCACTAATTGTGCCATAAGTTATTAAATATCAATACAATAACTGACGACATCTCCGGGTTTTTATTTATCACCGGAATCCAAATCGTAACACCCTCTTGCTTTGGAAGGCACGTTAGGCCACACTCCTCATGTGTCTCCATGGAAGGCCAATGCCCAGCAGTAAGACTACTGACCACATACACGCGTAGTGCTGCTTCCTCATCATCAAATCATTGCAAAACTACTTCCAGCTGAACTAAAAACACAATCAAAAACAACATCTACTCCTAACGACTATTTAGTCGAGTTGGGATGGACGGGGCACGACCTGTTCGAGGCCGCGGGAAACGCGGGTTCGATCCCACCGCCTGTACCACTGAGTTTGAATAAATTTATTACAGTTAATTGTAAATATCGCTTCCCTCACATTGTGCCCGGTGCATGGCAACAGACTCGCCAGCGGTTACATGGGGACCTAACATATCTGGCGAAATGTGGGTGTTTAACACCTCTGCCTACCCCTAAAGAAAGAGATGTGATGATGTTATTGTTGATGTATTAGGTCCTTACCTATGAAATTGGTGTTTTGTATGGAGATTTTGGGGAATTCTGCATTTTCCATACTAAATTTTTTTCAGTTTTCTTCACAACGACAAATCCAAAGATAATAATATTTGGCATCTATCATTAGACAAGCTTTAGTAATATGTGTAATATCACACTTCATAAAAATTATTTATCGTTTTTAAGTGAATGCAAGTAAGATGATAATTCGGGAGGCACTTAAAAAGAGTTGTCTCCATGTCCAATTTTAACACAATTAAACTTACAACAAATTATCAAAACAAATCAAAAGAGCTCAAAAATATAGTCTATTTTTAGACGAGGTAATTATTTTTTAGGAATACTCTGAATCTTACAGACAAAATACTAAGAGAGAAAAAAAACACCAATTTCATAGGTAAGGATCCAATATAATCCTAAAAATAAATAAGACAGTTTTGGCAAAAATAAACCAATACAGTAATTTATATTTCTAAAGATAATTTTATAAGCGGTTTGCGTGTACCTATATAGAAAATGTTCTCCTGTATCTACAAAGGTACCCAGAAAAACAGTGTCATACTTCAAAAATGTTATTGATTCCGATAGATCGTTATCACAAAGAAGGAAAGAAAACATGCAATGGAAAAAACTAACCGCCTTTCTTAGCTTTGATTGCTTAGCTCCTGATATAGCCAAAGCCGTCGCTGTTTTCTGGGAACTTAGCGGTGTTTACGAAGACAACTATTGCTTAAAATAACATTTCTAAGAACTATTGATTCACCACTGAGCGGTCCAAAAGAAAAAGGATAGATACTTATTACAATGTCGTTCACCTTTCTGTTTCTTTCAAAATAATGTGCAAATAAATTATTCTGATCAGTTCTGTTGTTACACACATAAAGTAAAGTTACGCCTTTTTCCCACAGGGGTAGGCAGAGATTAATTCTTTCCACTTGCTAGAATCATTACATATTTCTTTTGCTTTCTCGTAGGTACGACTGACGCATTGGTGTTACGCGACCGTAGTTTGGCGAGATTAGGCCTGCAATGCTATTTGAATTACCGACGAGGTCTCGTAACCAAGAACTCATAACTGGAAGACACAATGTTGCGCATCTGAACTTCTGCTGCGTAAGTTTGTCACTTATGGTATGTCATATCAGCCAAATACGTTGGAACTTAAAATCAGCCGCGGAAATTCGGTCGCGTATCTTCGGTGTAGTGTGTTGAGACACTCCCACTTGCGCGGTCGAAAATTAGCACCTAACCCTGGGGCAAATATGGGCAAATCCTGGGTTAGGCGCTAACTTTCGACCGTGCAATATCAAACCTTACGAAAACGAGAAAACGTAATAAAAAATCCACATTAACCAACAAAGTTCGAAAAGATTTACTGAATAACTGTATTGTAAATGTGCCCAGGCTGTTGTAGTTATTAATAAATGCTTAATTAAATGGTCCTGAATAGAGTTAGCACAATAATTACAAGGCTGCTAATTACTGTCATCAATCATTGCCAGCGGTCCACGTTTTGTTTAAACCATGCTCAAACTACGATTAATGGGTTAGGGTTGTCGCTATTAAGCTGTAAAAACTTAAATATGTTGACCACGCTTTCAGTGAAACTTTTAGTTCATTAACTAGTTAGGATCAGAGCATGATATTAGATTTTTGTAATAAAAGAATGGTGTGAAAGGATTTTGACGGCTAAGATCGTGTGGTAGCGGCTCATTAAAATAATTCTACCCAACCATCCCTTGTGTGTCGTAAAAGGCGATTAATGGACATAGAACTTCACAACCATCCAATAGCTTAGCAGGCTCACCACCTGTCACGCTGAGCACATGTACATTCACTGCTTGATAAAGCAGTGACAATGGCAGTGGACCGCTGGCAATGATTGATGACAGTAATTAGCAGCCTTGTAATTATTGTGCTAACTCTATTCAGGACCATTTAATTAAGCATTTATTAATAACTACAACAGCCTGGGCACATTTACAATACAGTTATTCAGTAAATCTTTTCGAACTTTGTTGGTTAATGTGGATTTTTTATTACGTTTTCTCGTTTTCGTAAGGTTTGATATTGCACGGTCGAAAGTTAGCGCCTAACCCAGGATTTGCCCATATTTGCCCCAGGGTTAGGTGCTAATTTTCGACCGCGCAAGTGGGAGTGTCTCAACACACTACACCGAAGATACGCGACCGAATTTCCGCGGCTGATTTTAAGTTCCAACGTATTTGGCTGATATGACATACCATAAGTGACAAACTTACGCAGCAGAAGTTCAGATGCGCAACATTGTGTCTTCCAGTTATGAGTTCTTGGTTACGAGACCTCGTCGGTAATTCAAATAGCATTGCAGGCCTAATCTCGCCAAACTACGGTCGCGTAACACCAATGCGTCAGTCGTACCTACGAGAAAGCAAAAGAAATATGTAATGATTCTAGCAAGTGGAAAGAATTAATCTCTGCCTACCCCTGTGGGAAAAAGGCGTAACTTTACTTTATGTGTGTAACAACAGAACTGATCAGAATAATTTATTTGCACATTATTTTGAAAGAAACAGAAAGGTGAACGACATTGTAATAAGTATCTATCCTTTTTCTTTTGGACCGCTCAGTGGTGAATCAATAGTTCTTAGAAATGTTATTTTAAGCAATAGTTGTCTTCGTAAACACCGCTAAGTTCCCAGAAAACAGCGACGGCTTTGGCTATATCAGGAGCTAAGCAATCAAAGCTAAGAAAGGCGGTTAGTTTTTTCCATTGCATGTTTTCTTTCCTTCTTTGTGATAACGATCTATCGGAATCAATAACATTTTTGAAGTATGACACTGTTTTTCTGGGTACCTTTGTAGATACAGGAGAACATTTTCTATATAGGTACACGCAAACCGCTTATAAAATTATCTTTAGAAATATAAATTACTGTATTGGTTTATTTTTGCCAAAACTGTCTTATTTATTTTTAGGATTATATTGGATCCTTACCTATGAAATTAAAATAATTCAACCCAACCATCCCTTGTGTGTCGTAAAAGGCGATTAATGGACATAGAACTTCACAACCATCCAATAGCTTAGCAGGCTCACCACCTGTCACGCTGAGCACATGTACATTCACTGCTTGATAAAGCAGTGACAATGGCAGTGGACTGCTTTGGCAATGCCTATTCCCGACTAACCCCTAGGGGATAATAGTCGTGATTATATGTATGTGTGTATGTAGATCGTGTGTGTCGTCATCCCTAGCATTTATAGGTCGACAGGACACAGGACCGACCGTGTGGCGAAGGTCGCAGGAAAGGCAGAAGGCGGGCGGCGCAGAACCACGAGTTGTTGAGATCATTAAGAAGCCTATGTCCAGCAGTGGACGTCTATAAGCTGATGATGGACACAGGCCATTCTACTTAGATATTAGGTCCTTACCTATGAAATTGGTGTTTTGTATGGAGATTTTGGGGATGACTGCATTTTACATACTAACATTTTATCAGTTTTCTTCACAACGACAAATCCAGAGATAATAATATTTGGCATGTATCATTAGACAAGCTTTAGCAATATGTGTGTGAACACGCTTGATAAAAATTATTCATCGTTTTTATGTTAATGCAAATCAAATGATGTATTCGGGAGGCAGTTAAAAATAATCGTCTTTGTGTCTAATTTTAACACAATTAAACTTACAAAAAATTATCAAATTAAATAATACGAGCTCAAGTATATGGTCTATTTTTAGAAAAGGCAATTATTTTATAAGAATGTTCTGAAACTTGATAGTTACGGACAAATTGCTAAGACAGAATAAAAACACCAATTTCATAGGTAAGGACCCAATATATATCTAAAGCAATCGTTATCAACGACTTTCTAAGCACGAAAGACTCGAGATTTTGGTCAATCATCCAATGTTCACACATCACATCATCATTATTATCATTAACCTATGGATATAGGTCTCCCCTAACGCACGCCACTGCATTCGATTTTCGGTCGTTCTTATCCAGCCCACTCCAGCCAACCTATGGTACGTCTCAATCCAAGTTGCCAAAAAGGTAAACAAAACAAAGGTTATGTTTCATGTCTTGTTTTGTGATGACCGTAGGTAATTGAAATCAATTGAAACGGACACGAATTGTTACCGTTAATTATATTTACGTGCCAATGTCCATGTAAAAAGTGTGATTACTGAATAACTAATTCGGTATGACGGCTTTTTTGTTTACCTTTTTGGCAACTTGGATTGAGACGTACTATATAAATATCGTCGACTATTAGATATTGGTTGGGTCTGGTGCATGAAAATAGGCTCAACCTGTGTTACTTAGTAGATACATAATATATATACTAATACAGATACAGATATACTAATACAGATCAGTCATATATATAAAAGGCGACCTCCGTGGTCGAGTGGTCTGTACCACGGTCTCAAGGCGTCGCCATCTCGAGAGATTCTGGGTTCGATCCCTGGTGGGGCAAATGTTTGGGTGATGAATTTTCAGGCATTTGTTCTCCAGTCTCGGATGTATATTTATGTATATTCAGGATTTTTATTTATATGTATTTATCTATTAAATATATTTATCCGTCATCTAGTATCCGTAACACAAGCAGCATTAGTTGCTTAGTATGGGACTAGTTGATAGGTGTGAATGTTTGAAGATATTTATTTATAAAGCTGGTGTAGTCCCGTTAGTGTAACCTTTATATACAATGCAACGCGAAAGCTTAAAATCTTAAAGCTGATGAGTTTGTTTGTTTGGTTGGTTGAATGCGCTCATCTCAGGAACCACTGGTCCGATTTGAAAAATTCTTTCAGTTTTAGATAGCCCATTTATTGAGGTAAGCTATAGACTATATAACATCACACTATGCCAAAGTAACTATTTCACGCGGGTGAAGTCGCGGGCAAAAGGTAGTCGCTGAACATAACTTTCAAAGTAGACACATTACAAAGAAAACAGCTTTCACATTTACAACACCCTTTTATTGAAATTAAATTCCTATGTGTATAGAAGTGTGGGGAAACATGATGGGGCAGTAGCCACGGATCTGATGGTTTACAGGACTTGAGTTTTATATTTAATGGTTGAGAGCCTCTTGCCATGCACTGGGAACAGAGTGAGACAAGGTGTGTTCACAATAAACTTTACTTTACTTTCGAAATTTATTACACGATACTCCAAAAACTCCTTGAGGCTTAATTATATCGATTTATATATGAGATATTTTACATATATATTAAAATTGGAGACCAAAACAATGACAAAACAGACAGATGGATAGTATGAAAAAAAGGGAAACAGAGGGAAATGGTCACAGAAGAGCGCAATAACAGCAAAGAGTCGCTAATACTGATACAGCGCCTCGTTACAACGTAGTGGTTAGTTACGCTTTGGCTTTTAATCTCGGAAACAAAGCTACCTTCGCCATGATCAGATCTTGAATGTGTTACCAAGAATTAAATGAAATGAAATGAAATCATTTATTCTGCAATTAGATTTACATGAAATACTTTTGCACGTCAATATTTTTTTTTCCTACTAGCACTTCGACGTGAATGGCCTGTTGAGAAGAAGTGCCGCAAGAAACTCAACAGTTAGCCTTTTTTAAACAGCCATAATAACAAAAGGAATTTAGAACATTTTAAATATTGTAAAATAAGTATGTGCAGAGGAGCAAATTATAGTAGCCACGAATTTTTATCTTTAAAATATAATACCCCTTTTTCATTAAACAGCTTTTAACAGTTGACTTAAATTTAAGCAGGGTTAAAATTAATTGTAATCTTGAGCACGGACGTAACTCCTCCGTGCTACGGAAGACACGTTAAGCCTTTGGTCGCTATCGTAACCGTTTCTATCCAGCGAATCGCATTGGGCCAGCGAGTTATGGCCCATACATCTTATCTGTTTCTCCATGAGGAAGGCTTTGCCCAGCAGTGGGGCATATGTAGGCTGAAGATGAAGTTGTATAGCATCACTACAATACACAATTCTATGTACTTATTATAAGTTGTATTTCGTTAGTCATAAGACCTTAAAAGCAATGAATGAAATGTGTTATAGTGTGCGCGGAACTCATTGGCAATCTCATGTGCGTTTTGTTTAAAGTAGCCGGAACTTTCGATGCGTGTTGCCGTCGCGAAGTACGGCGCCGAACTGAGTAATGACAGCGAGCGCCCCGCCTCCGTCCCACCGCTCACATACCTAAGGCGCAGCCAACTAGTTCCGCGCGCACTATAATTCTGATTTAAAAAAAAACTGTACATATTGATCTGACCCTTAACAGAAGTGGAGACATGTTATGCCGACCGCAAATAAAGTGTGAGAAGGGCAAAACAGGTTTAACTACAATAAAAGTCCCGAGACTTTAAGAAACATGGGAACCCTATCCCTTTAAAGGACAAGGGTCAAAAGACAAATGGAGTAACGATGGTGACAAAGCCTTAATGTATTGACTCGGACCCAACACTTATTCTAAGGTCAGGATATTTTTCAGCGGCCTGCCATATTGACACGAGCCTTGTGTAAATTGACCCTTGTGGGCAGAGGTCGAATTATGAGAATTATGAGGTTAGGTTTAATAAGAGGGGTTAAAGGCTGAAGATTTAATTATTTTTAATATATTCTTTTTGGTTTCATTTTGCGGTAACATTATTTTTTAATTTTATATGCAACCCTTTTATTGTTTTTTAAAAAGACTAGGAAGGCTGTTGTTGCCTCTTGATGCTAAGCAGTGGATGCGTCCTCGTCTTCAGCCTGTATACACCCAACCTGTATTACCCCTTAAGCTTAAGGGGAAGATCTATAAATCCGTCGTTAGACCAGTTGTAATGTATGGATCTGAATGTTGGGCAACGAAAGCGATGGATGAAAGAAAGCTGCACTCAGCAGAGATGCGAATGTTGCGATGGATATGTGGAGTTACAAGAATGGACAAGATCAGGAATGAATATATTAGAAGAAGTTTGAAAGTAGCGCCAGTGACAGAAAAGATTAGGAGCAATAGGTTAGCGTGGTATGGGCATGCGATGAGGAGGAATGAATGTCACATTACAAGAAGGATGCTGAGCTGGATGTGGACGGACCTAGAGTTAGAGGAAGACCAAAGAAGCGATGGATTGAATGCGTGAAGAATTATATGAGGATAAAAGAAGTGGATGCTGAGCTGACGAGTGACAGAGGAGAATGGAAGAAGAAGACATGTTGTGCCGATCCCACCTAGAGTGGGAAAAGGGCAAGAAGAAGAAGAAGAATATTTATGTATCCTGGTCAACATTTAAGATATTCTATCGTTACTATACTCGTAACATCGACAATTACAACACTACTCTCACTTTATTTGATACTATTTACGAAGTCACAAGCAGCGCTTTGAAAGTAGATTCCGACATTTTCCTTCCTTTTAAACTAAGTTAAAAATGCATCACTTAAAGGAATAAATTCCAATGGAATTTGTTCCTTATCATGAAGCAGTAGAGTTAAAAGTACACAATCTTATGGGACCGTTAAAGTTGCGTAACATTTACTACTGTTGGTCTATACATTGCGGTGAAATTTGTAGAGGTTTAGGTTCATTTCGATTGTGAATTGAGCTTGAAACTGTCTTCGGTATCTCTATTGAAACGTGGCGTAAGCTCGGTGGCGTAGTGGTTCATAAGCGACGGCTTTCGATATTGAAAACAAAGCTATTCGGCCTCGGTCAGCCTTTGGATAGATTACCGAACCTTTTTAAACTCAAGTTCCTTCGTCAAGGCACGTTCAGTTAGTCCTGGTCTCTATTTCAACTGTTTCTACTTATCAATCCGCATTGGTCCAGGGTGGTTGTGTTACGGTCCCTGCTTCTCATTTGTGTTTCCTCCTCCTCTCTGTGTCTCCTGATGCAGTTTTTTTTTGTCTGAACGACTTAGTTCTAAGGTAGAAATTAAATGATTGAATATACAATATTGAATTCTTTACTTGCAGACGTTTTGGGGAATATTCAAATAAGAAAACTGAGTAATGCAATTCATTGTAATTGCAAAAAGGTACAAAAAAACCCGAGCGTTAGACGAGTTGGGACGGTCGGGGCACTAGTCCGAGAGGCCGTGGGAATCGCGGGTTCGATTCCACCGGCTGTCCCACTGAGTTTCAATAAAACTTATGTACAGTTCATTGTGAATTTCGCTCGCCTCACTCTGTGCCCGGTGCATGGCAACAGGCTCACCACATGTTACATATCTGGCGAAATTGGGTGATACCTCTGCCTACCCCTTCGGGGGAAATTAGTGTGTGATATATGTATGTATACGAAAAATAAAGATATTCCAATCTAAGTAAAAAGTTCCGCTTCCATGTCCCTCGAGCTTCTTTATAACTTGCAGAAACGAACAATACCAACTTTATTTTGTTCATTCGCCTCGGATCTTATTTTTTTATATCTGCTATAAAAATATATCTTTATTAAAACTACTTGCAAAGATACTTCGAGCTACATATTGCACTGCACATTCAATAGGATCCACTGAGAACAAAGTTCGTCCCAATACGACTTACTAATAACCTTCATTTCACTATAACCCCTTTCCTGTAAAAATTTGCTTAAGCCAATCTAAACCTTGTACAGCGGATGTAAGACTCAGTATGGAGAAGGCAGTGTCGAACAATGAATGTAACTTTACAAGACTTTAAAATTGGATATGGCAACTTTTGGTGCACTTTCGCCTCTATATTTTGGGTTAATGGTGCTGTCTAAGCTATAAGCGGTAGCGGGTGAAAATGATTTCATTCATCATCCATTTGCCACTACAGGATATAAGACTTCATAGATTGTTGTTATTCTTGGGGAGTCTAGACTAAATAACACCAGTGCGAAATATTTAGGTACGTTAGCAATTGCTTTTAGTAACAGCACGCGTTGTATCGGTCTTACCCAATCGGCTATCGATCGTCCTCAGCCTATATGCGTCCCTCTGCTGGGCACAGGCCTTCCTCATGGAGAAACACATAAGGAGTATGGGCCGTAACACCACCACGCTGGCCCAATGCGGGTTGGTGGGTGGAAACGGTTGCAATAGTAGCTTACATGCCTTCCGAAGGACGGAGGAGTTGGACACCACAAAGTTTTGGTCACGAAGATAGCTTTGTTTTCGATATCGAAAGCCAAAGCGTACTAACCATTACGCCACCAAGTTCCTCAGCGACTATCGACCCGGGAAGGATAAATCCGGAAACACTACTCATTAAGTTTAACAAGTTGCTTTAGCTAATAATGCGCGCGAAACTAGTTGGCCGCACCTTAGGTATATGAGCGGGGGGTAGGAGAGGCGGGGCGCTTGCTGTCATTACTCAGTTCGTCGCCGTACTTCGCGACGGCAACACGCATTGAAAGTTCCGGCTACTTTGAATAATACGTGCATGAGATTGCAATTGCGAGATGAGTCGCCACCTAAGGCGCGGCCAACGAGTTCCGCGCGCACTATAATACGAGTATCTTGTAATATCTTCGCCATCATCTGATAGCTTAGATGATTTTCATTAACTTCCAATTCTCCCGCTCTCGCGTGCATATAATAATATTAAACTGTGACATAGTGGTCAAGTTGTGTCAGTGGTCAGATAGGGCTGATATGACAAACTGGGACAAAAGCCTCTAAATTATTTTTAAATAAAACCAATCATCTGATAGATTGGCAATCGGCATACTTTTTATACTTGACTTTTTTTTTATTCCACTTACAAAAATTATTATATTAAACTCTTTAATAAACAAAATTACAGTAAATAAAAAAAGTAAGCAAAGGAGGACTTATCTCTAATAGAGATCTCTGCCAGCCAACCTATTACAGGTGTGTGAGATTTAGTAAAGAGAGGGAAGAGACACCAGTGCAAAAGAGAAAAAAAAATATAAAGATAATAAAACAAAAATTCAAATACAATAATATAATAAAATAAAAAGAAATAGATAAAAAATAATATATATTTATAGAATACATATGTCTATATAAAAACAACAGAAGAAAGAAAAAAAAATATATATATATATACACTATGTCTGTATTGAAAAGAAGAGAAATGAGGAAATGTGTAGATACAAATTTAGGAAGAAAGCGCTAGAAAATGCTTCTTGACTTAATTATCCACAATATCAAATCGCAATTTCTCTAAACTTACACCACCGCGGAAACGCAGTCTCAGCGAAGGTGTCGCAAACATTTGGTAAGTCAACCGTCCGCAGTTCTGTCTGCAGGTATACTTCCAACTTCGTTACTTTTTAGTACTTCCAGGGGTGCTCAACCGGAACGGCCTCTTTTATTGTGATGAGACGGCATCAATTCGTATTGATTACAGAGAGCAGTATCCGCTGTGCGGTTGTATAACATACCACGTTTAATAGCTACGAAAGAGTAGGCAGAGGATTTTTACATTTCTATTTTACAAGAGGCGAGCTTCTTGTCATGCACCAGGCACAATGTGGGGCAAGCGATATTCAAAATAAACTGTACTTTATTGAGGAGGCGCTCGGTGGCGTAGTGGTTAGTACGCTTTGGCTTTCGATATCGAAAACAAAGCTACCTTCGCTATGGTCAGGCCTTGGATGGATGACCAAAACTTTGTGATATCAGGCTCTTGGAACCATTTCTACCCACCAACCCGCATTGGGCCAGCGTGGTGGTGCTACGGCCCATACTCGTCATGTGTTTCTTCAAGAGGGAAAACTGTGTTCAGGACAACATTTGACAGATTTTACTTTCAAACAAAAATAAGTATCAATTTCTGAATGTTCTTAGCTCTCTGTGCATTACGTGCGCGAGCGTCGCGCGTGTCGCCTTTTCGTATGAACGGAACATAGACTTACTAATGTCACGACAGTACATAATAAGCTTGTAAACTCATTTTTAACTTATGCATTGTTATGGTAAAACTTGTACAACAAATGTTGTTATTTACGATTTTAGCTACCTAGTGTTCGGAGATTTAATGTACTCTAATTATGAACATTTTGCTGATATAGACTTATTAAAATTATCTCTTGGCCAATTCAAAAACAATATTTAATTTTATTCTAAATTAAAATAAGATTCAGTGTTTAACAGTTTATAACATACTAGCTTTTGCTCGCGACTTTGTCCGCGTAGAATAGTTACTTTAATAAATCCTAATTAAGCGAACGTCTTCATCATAGTAGCTCCAATCTTTAATTGCAGTTCAATCATTCGAAAATCTAAGAAGATTTATACAAACTTTCATCCCCTATTTTATCCCCTTAGGGGTGGACATTATCAAAATCCTTTCTAACGGGATGCCTACGTCATAGTAGCTTTATGCATGCAAAGTCTCAGCCCGGTCGGTTTAAAATTGACAAACTTTCACACAAACTTTCATCCCCTATTTTATCCCCTTGCGGGTAGAATTAATCAAAATCCTTTCTTAGCGGATGATGATGTACATCACATCTACCTGCATGCCGAATTTCAGCCCGATCGGTCCAGTGGTTTGGGCTGTGCGTTGATAGATCACTATGTTAGTCAGTCACCTTTGAGTTATACAGATTTTAGTAACGTAACAGAAAAGTTTTGTAGTGTAAAAAAGGGAAATGGAAAGGAAAAAAAAGATTTAATGATAGGTACTTGGATTAACGTTTTATACATTCAGTTAATCTGAATTTGCATGCATAGACTTTGCAATATAATAGACTTGGAAATAGTAAATAACGATAACTGCTTGTTTTATATTGTAATTTCTATTAACTCAGTGCTCACTAATATTTAAATTTTGTATTTATTTACTCTGCGGACAATGTTGTTGGTAACATAATTAGTACGAGTACTAAGATATAGTATATCAACTCATTTTTGTAATTAACACTATGTAATTGTTAGTTGTTCCGAATAAAATAAAATATAATAAATTAGTAGTTTATGTAACTGTCACATAATATAGGTTATTAAAACACGTGTGTGGCTTTTTAATAGTATCACGCGAGTGTTTTAATACCGAGTTATGTGCAGTTACATACACTACTTTATCTACACCCATAATTCAAAGAAAAAAAACAAATAATTTAATTAATTTTATTTATTGTTGGCTGTCTGGAAAACATTAGCCATAGTTTTGTGTGATTTTAAGAAAAATAAGTGTTGCATAATGAGTCCAACCTGTTGCATAATGGTCATTATGTTACAGTTTCCATTTTTAAATATTCGTTTTTATCATCTGTGTTAAAAGTACGTCATTATGAGTTCTAATATGAGTTCATTAATCGATCATTATAACATGGGTGTAGATAAAAATAAAAATAACCTAAGTTTAGTTTTCCATTATTCTGAAGACTACGCAGTAAAATCTCTCCCGATACTCGAAGCTATATTATTATACTCAAAAAGTATCACTTTCAAAGCCTTAGAAACATTATACCGCAAGCGGTATAATTGTGGGTCCCTTCATAAAATTCATCTCTAGAAATTAATTAGTGTGGATTAAGAGCAATGAATTTCCTGATTTATCACGCCGCGAGGCGGTATAACGTATTAGGATTCCATGTGTAGGTTGTTGAAGCTAAATAAAATATAATTTTGAAAGAAAGAAAGAAGATAATTATCATGCGCTGGTATAAAGATAAAAGTCGGTAACGTTGTGATAAATACGCTTTAGCTTTGACATTAAGAAATAACGCTTCCACGATGGTCAGTTCTTGGATGGTACACCAAAACTTCATGATCTTCTCCGTGTTTTAAAAGGCACGTTAAGCCGTGGCAAATCCAGCCGTGTAACGGCCTTTACTCCTCATGTGTTTGATTCCACTTGGAAGGCCTGTGCCCAGCAGTGGGATGTATATTTAATAAAGTAATGGTTAGCATGAAATTAGCAACGGGAAGCCTCTAGACAATTTCCCATTTTTAAATCCATGTGGTTTAGTAGAGTTTATATTACACAATGTACAGAACCCAATTATTTTCAGCGCGATGCTACCTTCAGAGGCATTTTTAATTTTAATTAAAACACTGTCTTTGTTTTAGGTAGGTCCTTCCAGCAATCTCTTTAAACCGGGCCAGAGATATGCTTGTCGACTTTTCATTAAAAGCAGACTTTTTTGTATAAATATTTCCTAAAGCATAAATTGTACTGACAGAACGTTAAGAGTATTTCTTTACTTTTTTATACAAATTTGAAATTTTTAATAAGTTTTTCTCTCTGTAGATCGTTAGCCTTAGAATATCAACTTTTATCAAAGAAATATATTTATGTGCAGTTAACAAGGGTTAACAATAATTAAGATTCAACATGAGTTACTGTCTGTGTGTACTGTGTATTTAGTCCTTGATGAGCTAGGTGAAGAGACTGTCTAAGTTATATGTTCGATTCCAGTCTTGGTATGATATTGATTTTGTAATTTTGTACTGAATCCATCAACACATTTTTATTACCTACATTTTAGCGTACAGGTAAAGGAAATACTTTAGCGATTTTTTTGGGTGGTTGACCTTGTGATCCCGAGTTCCTCTGTTGTGCTTCTGAAGGCACATTATACCGTTAGATGCTCCCTATTCTAAACTGTCGGAAACTAAACGAATCACTAAAACTCCATTCCTGTCACTTTTTATTGCGACGAATTAGAGCAAGACGGGACGTGACTTCCGAATCGAATCCGTGAACCGACAGTTTAGAATAAGGGAGCTAGCCCCTGTTTCTGCCTAAAAATTCAAGCGCCGCGCTTAGAGGTGTTATCGCCTTTACTCCTCATGCATTTCCTTTAATAAGGTGAGACGCGAGAGTACAGGCACTTAGGAAGGGTTTCTAAAAAAAAATAAAGTACCAATCACCAGAAAAAATACTGTTCTGAGAAAAGCCGCGATATAGACTTATTCTAAAAAATTTCATCGCTTACAACCGTAAGTATCGTTTAGTATTCATTATTTAGAACGTTTGCGGCCATTTTAAATGTTAAATAGTAATTACCAAAAACTAGGAACGTCCATTTGGAGTACTTTTCATCACAAAACCCTTTGCTCAATAATCATTATTTTTAAAAAGTCTTTGTGCTTGTAAAGTTTTGTTATTATTGCGTCGTAGGCGGTTTTAAATATTAAAACAAGGGCTGCGAAAGTAATTGCAATGGTTCTTTTCTAATTTCCGGCATTTGTGAGATACCGCCAAAGCGTTGGGTCATGTCAATGTCATCTGTCATAAGTCCGCTGTCATTTCTCTTTGGTATTGTGGCTTGGGGTCCTGCCTTTCGAGCCTAAGGGCGGCCAATGATTGTTGTAAGGAGAGGCTTATTTACTCAAATATTGTTGTATTATTATCTTAACTCATATCGTAGAGTAAGTGGTACATGGAAAAGGCTCGTCCCTGTTTATGATTTATTATATCTCGTGTTGTTGTGTTATTATCATTTGATTATATGAAATATATTTTTTCAGGTTTTGAATTTATAGGTAGTAACATACATATTATGTATACATATACAAGCTATATATGTATGTCTTTTAAAGATAATTATGCCTTAATCGACATTACAAAACGATTCAATTTTATTTTTGGTTATAGTTATACCTTATTGTATTTTTAATTTCTAGGATATTGATCAGACTATTTGAATGTTGCTAAATGATTTCTTTTTCATTTTTATACAAAATAATTTAATGTTTCATTTAAATCTATTGTATATGTATACTATGTATCATAATCTATTCATCATATAATAAAACAGTGGAGGTCGAATGTCTGTACATAGAAAAAAAATGCTTAAAACCAAGTCAGGGGGATGTAAAAAGAGGGGAAAATACCAAAAAACAATTTTTTTTCATTCCTTGTTTCTCGGTCTGTTTGGTAATCTCCGAAATGGCTGCCCCGATTTCAATGAAATTTTGCATGATGATACCTTATATCACTTCCCTTAAGGTCAACATCTTAGATACTTTTTATTCCAGAAAGGTTCTCGTGGGATAGTTAAAAAACCATAGTAACCGCAGACGAAGTCGCAGGCAACAGCTAGTCCTATAAATAATTATAATTATAACTATTATGTATGTTACCCATTGTGTAAGCCAATAATACCAGAACATCCATAGCTGGTATAACCAGCTATAGGTTTTCAGCCAAAACTAGATAAGTCCCTAAGGGTCGTTTCATAGGTGGACTAGCCGCCAGCGTTGGACACGCGCGTGTTTACAACTATTACAAGAGATACCTGACATCGTATCACAGCCACACGCGTGTCACGCGTTTTACGCCAAAATGTATGAACATCTCGCCGGCGCCGTGAACCAGCGCTGGCGGCCAACTCACCTATGAAACCACCCTCAGAACTTAAATCAGAAAGAGAGCATAAAGTCTGGCCGAAATTTTATTTTTCAGCCATTTTTTCCCAAAGAGGTGCGTCATGAAATTGCACTAATAAATAAAAAAGGTCATTAAAAGTGCATTAGGTCTCCAGCGAAATGTAAATCGTTTGAAAATGCAAATTTAGTAAGTTATGCGGGCACTATAAACGGCCACAGTTAAATTGAAGCAGTAGACAAATGTCTTTATAAGTCTCCTTGCGACAAGTGGCGAGCCTGTTACTATGTACAGGGCTCAATGTGAGGCAAGCGATATTCATCATCATTTTGTACATAAGTTTTATTTAAGCCCTGTGGTTGCGGCGGTAGGACCAAACCGCGAGTCCCGCGACCTCTCGAACAAGTAGCGTCCCATCCGTCCCAACTCGGCTACCGCTGCCTTAACTCAGCAATAAATGGTAGGTTGTTTTAAAGGCCACTCGTTGACCGTTTATATCCCTGCCTATAAACTTAATTTTAATAAAAGCCTAGCAGAGTTCTCGATGAATATCGTTTACTTGTGATATTCATGCGCATGCGACTGCGGCAGGCAACAAGCTCGTCTCTGTTACATGGGGACTAATCTTTAAGCATATCAAGCGATCCCACTGCTAAGATTTACGCGTGTGGCCGGCGCCGGCCGCCAGCGCTGACCACACGCGTCAGCCAGCAGGACGGCGTTTTGCTCTGAAACCATTCTAAACATATACGGTGAAAAGTGGGTGTTTACACCTCCGCCCACCCATATGTATGGGGCATATGATTGATAATTATGTTATATCACCAATATTACCATTATCTGGACTCAGCCCAGAGACGATCAGTAGTGGACAAAGCTTTATCCATTTATCACCGCAACGCGGTTGTATGCACAATACAACCACGTCTTACAATGCAACGTCCATGTTCTTAAACAGACATTTTATTGAAATGAAATGAAATTCTTTATTTGATCATTTAGGTAACAAGTAGTTAGACTTATGACGCGCCAAAACAATAAAAGTTTACAAACAAAATATAATTATACACTTCTACTTGTATACCTCTACATTTTTTTCTTCCTGTTCACTACCGGGAGGTCTTGTCAAGAGAAGATACAGGCAAGAAACTCTGCAAGGGGTCCATCCTCCCTTTACACAAATTTGTCTTACGTTATACAAGAAGATGTCACAAGGTATAATGACAAAATTACTCATGAAAAAGAACGAGTTCCAGAAAATAGTTTTATGTATAAAATAGTATTATATATAATATTAATAGTATTATTACTATCGCCCGCAAATCTCCTGGTTCCTTAAGGGATGTTTTGCTGCTGGAAGGGGAGGGGGCTGAGGGAAGGGATGTGCTGGCCGCAAGAGTCCCGCGCGCCAGTGTGATTTCTATACATTTTGATGTATAAACGCGCGCGGGTGGCTGTGAGACGATGTTAGTAGCTGCGTATAATTGTAAGAGCGCGCGTGGCCGCTGGCGGTCAGCGTACCAATGAAACCACCTTTAAAAGAGAGGACATAAGGAGAAATACAGACTGGCAAGGCAAAAGTAGTTATTGGTGTATTTGTTGAACCAGCTGCCCTGGCATCTGGCGAATGACATCAGTTTTGTGACTCTACTTACTTATCAGGTGAAATCTTGTTACCAGCTTAAGTAATTTTTCTCTTTTAAAACAACGAAATCTACTTTTTTAATTATAAAAAATTACAGACTCGCTTTAAATCATAATTAATTTTCACAAAGCCTCTTATGAAAAAGGACAAATAATACCACAAGACTCCACGAAATATGATGTCAAATTGTTAAATTTGTATTTTCGCCTTAGTTTGACCTACTTTTTAAATGACATCTTTCTTAATTCTTGTAATGTCATACTCATTTGTAAATGTCACTACAGTACTATTGTTAACAACTCGTGGGGATTCTTCGGTTATTGCGCAGCTAAATATACTTCATAACAGTATAAGAAATATGACTAATGAATTTACATACTTGACTAAGGCCCACTTGCAGGAAATTTAAATCGAGATTTAAAACTCGATTTAGTAATTTTTTAACATTTTAGCCATAGTAAAAATGTCAAAAATATACTAAATCTACTTTTAAATCGACAATTAAATCGAGATTTAAAACTCGATTTTGTCAGTTTTTGACATTTTTACTATGGCTTTTATGTCAAAAAATTACTAAATCGAGATTTAAACTAAGTTTAAAATTTCCTGCAAGTGGCCCTAAGTGTCCTATGTCCCCTTGATGGGGCAGAGGGCGTCCACAGTACGTTGCCATCCCGATTGGTCTTTTATTTCGCTCCAAGTCTTCTCAATTTTCTTCACCTCGGCAATGACAGGTCTGCTTAGGGCGGCCTCGTTTTCTCTTTCATTGGGGGTTCCTGTCCAAAGCTTGGTCTGTGTGTCTTGGTGTGATCAGGGTCTCTTCGGAGCGTGTGGCTGATCCACACACATGATGATTTACATACCAAACCATTTAAAAATAGGAACTTGATTTAAAATTTGATTATTGATGTGATAAGATACTTTGAAAGCGGAACGCCTCGGAGATCAAATCGAAAAACATAAAAATCTAAACACTCTCAATTCGGTTGAAATGTTTATTAAATCCCCATGTAACAGGAGGCGAGCCTGTTGCCATGCATCGGCACAATGTGGCAAGCGATTTCATGTCTGAATTTAATAAAAAAAGAAGAGTAAACAAAAACGTGGTCCAGTGAAACTCTGAAATCTCTACATACCACATGGAAAAAAGGCTGTATTGTACGTATGTGAAATATGGTTTCATATCTCAATATAAGCGTGGTTTCATGACGTGGTAAGCTATTTCTTCTGTCGCCATGCACGCCCTGCATAGCGGACTGTCTGTGACACCTATGTTGAAAAGATGTTTGATGAAAAGGCTGTGTCCTGTGATTGCACCTGTTACAAGGCACCGCCTCATGCGCGCGCTTACAATTACATGGAGCTATTAACATCGTTTCACAGCCACACGCGCGCTTATACGTAAAAATTTATGTAAATCTCGCCGGGGCTGTTGGCCAGCGCTGGCGTACCTATGAAACGTCGCTTAATAATTTTGTTTGGGATGAAATTAATTTGGAAATCCTTTAATTATATGGGCAGCAAACAAATATTCTGTCAGCAATATCATTATTTGGGCGGCAAAATAATTGTTTGGGCCGTAGAATAATTATTTGGTCAGCAGAATAATGAATTGGGCAGGAAGATAATTATTTGGACTGCAAAATAATTATTCGACCAGCTATACAGTGTGTCCCACGGCCATGCCACATGGAAGGAAAGTATATTAAATATTGAAGGTAGGATATTTTACTGAAAGTACTGACTCATTTTATTTTTTATAAGAAGTGGAACTGCATTCATAGATTTATTTAAAATCGCCTGCCTCTACCGGGAATCGAACTCGCGAAATGTGAAAAAAAAATCACCATGCATTTTATGATAACCGTCGAATGGGTTAATCATATGGATTATTTTTTCCTAAGGAACATAGCATCTTCAATGAAAGGAAGATCATGAAATTTAAAATTTTATTAACATATTCGTTAGGAAATTTTTTTTCCTTTCATTGAAGTTGCTATTTTCCTTAAGAAAAAATAATCCTTGTGATTAACCCTTTCGACAGTTATCATAAAATAAATGGATTTTTCTTTTCACATTTCGCGAGTTCAATTCCCGGTAGAGGCAGGCGACTTTAAATAAATCTATGAATGCAGTTCCACATAAAATAAAAAATAAAATGATGTCTTCTTTAAGTAAAACATCATATATTCAATATTTAATATACTTTCCCTCCATGTGGCATGGCCGTGGGACGCCCTGTATAAATGTTACGGCAAATGTATAAAATCTATTAAATTTATCAATGAAGGATCTAGCTTCAATTCCTAGGAAATGTATTCTGTATTCTGACAGATATTAGGTTAAGTATTTTTTATAACCCATGAAAACAATATCTGTGTCATCAAAACATAAATATTAAACAATTTGGCAGCAGAGATTACATTTAAGTTGCTGCCCAATTAGTTATTTTGCTGACAAATTAGTTACTTTGCTGACCAATAAAGAAATATGTGCTGCCCATAAGTTGCTGACTAATTAGTTATTAATCAATTATATTTCTATGCTAACCAAAATCCGAATATTTTGCTAACCGTTTAAATAACACCCATTATCTTTGTTAGATCTCTCACAAAAAGTCAAGTTTTTTCTCTAATTCAGTCTAAGAAACTATTTGACAGTTTTTTTCACTTTTAATAATAGTACGTGCACTGTGTACTACTGCATGTTCGTACACTGTGCCCCAACTGCAGCGGAGTCTTCGAGTACCACAATCTCCGAACTCGCTTCGAACTTATTTTATTAATTCACAGTTGTGCCAGCCGCTTCACTCACACGGAATGTCTAGTATAGGCTGCCAGATCCACTTCATTTATTAGTATAATCGTATTAGGAGTTAAAGTATGAAACTGCCGTTTTGTATT
Source organism: Parapoynx stratiotata (assembly GCA_910589355.1). Classification (NCBI taxonomy): domain Eukaryota; kingdom Metazoa; phylum Arthropoda; class Insecta; order Lepidoptera; family Crambidae; genus Parapoynx; species Parapoynx stratiotata. The sequence goes on from OU342482.1 coordinate 10,747,502, forward strand.
GAGATTTTGGGGAAGTCTGCATTTTCCATTCTAACTATTTTTCAGATTTCTCCACAACGACGAAACCAGAGATAATAATTGTTGGCATGTATCATTAGACAAGCTTTAGCAATATGTGTGATATCACTCTTCATAAAAATTACTTTTCGTTTTTAAGTGAATGCAAATCAAATGATGTATTCGGGAGGCACGTAAAATGAGTTGTGTCCAATTTTAACACAATTAAACTTGCAACAAATTATCAAAACAAATCAAAAGAGCTCAGAAATATGGTCTATTTTAAGAGGATATTTTTTATTTTTAAAATATTTTTTATTTTTATTATTTTATTTTTAAAATACTCTGAAACTTAAAAGTTACAGACAAAATACTAAGAGAGAACAAAAACGGCAATTTCATACTTTAACCCCTATTATTTAGAACTAACTATATGCATAAGATAAGTCTGGTTTAGAAAGTTGTCGTAGGACGAAAACAGGGCGGCTTAGACAAGACCTTGTAACTTGCGCTGTATCAGTATTAGCGACTCTTTGCTATTATTGCGCTCTTCTCTGGCCATTTTCTTTTTGTTTCTGTTTTTAAACTAACCATCTGTCTCTTTTCTTTCATTGTTTTTGGTCTCCAATATTATTCCTACAGAGTCAGCGTCTGGAGCGGTTGGCTCGACACAAATGATTATATAAGTGACAAAAATAAAATTATATATACGTGTAAATAAACTATAACGATATTAATTGTTCAAGTTTCAAATAACTTTACTAAAGCACTATTTGTGCCTTATGTTTTAAAATTTACTTATACCATAAGTGACGACATCTCCGGGCTTTTTATTTATTTCCGACATCCACCACGTCACAACCTTGATCATGTCGGCTACGTTCTAAAGAAGAACCTTGACAAAAGAATGTATACTGCCATCGTCACCAGCCTATGCGTCGTACTGCTGGGCACAGACCTTCGTCATGGAGAAACATGACCTTCGTCATGGAGAAAGAGCCTCCGTGGCCGAGTGGTCTGTACGCCGGTCTCAAGGCGTCGCCATCTCGAGAGGTCCTGGGTGCGATCCCCAGTGGAGGCAAGTGTTGAATGGTGATGAATTTTCAGACATTTGTTCTCCAGTCTTAGATGTTCATTATATATGTATTATATTATGTATATTCTCAATAATTATATATCTATTAAATAAATTTGTCCGTCATCTAGTATCCGTAACACAAGCAGCATTTAGTTGCTTAAAATGGGACTAGTTGATAGGTGTGAATGTCTGAGGATATTTATTTATTAACTACATAGATAAGAAAGACCAGTAATTCTTCTTTGGTCTATATATCCTACTAGTCAATAAAAAAACTTAGTGTGCTAGACCCTTAGTGTGTGAGTCCAACCATAAACTACCGGACGAGGACGTTTAAATTTTGACTACAAAACAACTTGTTTTATGACTGGACAGCATATCTCCAAGGAAGGAATCCCATAAGACGTCGGAAATTGAGGATTCTCGAGATTCACACGGAAATAGAACTAAGATTGTCTCATTCGGATCATTGTGTCATATTGTCATAAACATGAAAGTAAATAATAAGAGATCTTTGTTATAGCCGAGTGATTTGTACGCCGGCTTCAGGCTGCCGCCATTACTGAGTTTGTCGTAAAAATACACTTCGAAAAAACTTAGACATCATGCTGATTCAACAATGTAATATAGCTATTGGAAGGTGGCCCTTCTACACAACTCGTATAACTTCTATGTTTAATAAAGCATACCCTCAGAGTAAACAGAACTGGAGTAGCCATTAGTCAATTTCTCAAACATTTTTTTCTGCCATTTCTTGCGGGGGGTGAGGTTACCACTACACTCAAAGCCACTCGTTTTTACAAATGCACACATGCATAATTCGACACACAAATTTAAATTTTACGCACACACACGCTTAAAATAGTCACGTGGGGTGTGCGTTTTGACAACGTCACAGCCGCACTCCCCACGAGACTAGCGTTCGAAATTTGAAATCGTAGAATTCTAAAACATGAAATAATGAAGTAAATAATCATGAAATCTTAAAAATTATAATTACAAATAAAAGGTGACACCAACTTTTAGCATACTCGATGTTTTCTATTTATTTTTACAACAAAAAACAGCACAGGCAGGCATTTTTGCGGGAGCTCTGTTCGCCGCAACGTTTACAATGTTATGGCTGTCAAAATGGCGGCTCAACTAGTTTTATTAAACGTGCAAGCATCCGATGCTTGTGCATTTGGCAGAGGGGTATGTTAGACAAAGGCTACTCCAGTTCTGTTTACTCTGAGAGCATACCTCAAGGAGCCACCTCAAGCATACCGAAGCGGTATTTTTGTTACTACGGCCATATATCATAAAGAAGATAATATATGATGTATTTATTTATCACCTACAATCCTGAGCCGTGCCGATGCCGATAATGTGCGCCGGGCCTAAGGACTCTAAAGCGAAATTCCTTCACAAATTAGTCAAGAATGTATATCAAATGTGTATACGATATTCACAAAGTAGGGTCGAATAAGCCATTTACAAACACTAACCGCTTTTAAACAGCTAATGACCCAAATTCATTACTGGAACACGAGTCTTGTTTGAACTTGCCCAAAACAGTTTGTTCCAGACATAAGGACTAATTGTTTATAAGGTCCGAATTACGCCATTTTGCTGGCTGCAAATTGACCAATTAGAGCGTGTAGGCTGTTTTTGTAAACACTTAAGAAATATTGGGTCCTTACCTATGAAATTGGTGTTTTTTTTCTCCCTTAGTATTTTGTCTGTAACTATTAAAATTCAGAGTATTCCTAAAAAATAATTACCTCGTCTATAAATAGACTATATTTTGAGCTCTTTTGATTTGTTTTGATAATTTGTTGTAAGATTAATTGTGTTAAAATTGGACACGGAGACAACTCTTTTTAAGTGGCTCCCGAATACATCATTTTATTTGCATTCACTTAAAAACGATAAATATTTTTTATGAAGTGTGATATTACACATAACTAAAGCTTGTCTGATGATAGATGCCAAATATTATTATCTTTGGATTTGTCGTTGTGAAGAAAACTGAAAAAATTTTAGTATGGAAAATGGAGAATTCCCCAAAATCTCCATACAAAACACCAATTTCATAGGTAAGGATATTAAAACGTTTGATTTAATATTTAACCCATATTAGACAGAACTATATCCAGCAGTGGACTAGTATGTTGATGATGATTGACATTTTAGAGGGAGAGGACCCCATGTTACAGGTGGCGAGCTTGTTGCCATGCACCACGCACAATGAGAGGCAAGTGATATTCACAATTAACTGTCTACGAGTATAAGTTTCATTCAAACTCAGTGGTACAGGCGGTGGGATCCCGCGAGTCCCGCGGCCTCTCGAATGTTGGTCCCAGTCTGTCCCAACTCGGCTACCCCTTCCTTAGCATTTTACTGCTGGATGTACCACTTTATCTACAAAAATTAAACTAGGATATAAATAAAATAAATAATATTTTTTACTTCGGTTAAACGGATCCACCAGGGGATCGCTTGCAGGAGATCGGAGTGGAATTTTGGGGGCCAGTTGATAAGAGTAAATTAAAAAAAAATAGTATAAAATATGTGTTTTTACGTGGATATATATTGTACCTGTACTTACGTACGTGTGTATATGTACCAATATATCGTCCATGTGCTGTGAGCTTGTGCATGCGTTTCGATCGAAACTCCCTCAGTTCAGAAGAGTTGTTCGAAGGGAACATGTACGATTACCAAAACAATTAACTAAAGGTCATTCCACGAAAATAGAAATCCCAAATTTAACCTCTCACTTTCTGAAGCAATTCAAGTAAACATTAAACTTAGTTACAAAGTTATTGATACTCTGAGCGATCCTAAAGCCAAAAAGTCCGGCCTTGTTAACAAACTTGTCGGCAAACCCTAAGTACAATAGGTACAAACTACTGGTCAACTAGTTAAATAACTACTGGTTTTTATTCCGCAAACTTTATGCCCAAGATCTTTTACGATGAAATGATGTACGCCTGTTCAGACGATAGATCCTCGGGGACATTTTAATTCAAAAATAACTAAATAATAATAATTACATATTTTCACCTATCACTTTGCTCCATTTTAAGCAACTAATGCTGTGTTACGGATACTACATACATACAATCACGCCTGTAATCCCCGAAGAGGTAGGCAGAGTCCAAGGAGCACTGTCTTCCTTAAGACCACATTTAGCCGTACGAAAATTGGGTTTGGTCATATGAAAAATCGTGAAATAGTAGTGACAAGTGGCTAGCTCATCACCCACACAATCACAGACCCAGTACCCAATCGGCCTTAGTCGCCTTTTACGACATGCTAGGCAAGAAAAGCAGTTGGTACATTCTTTTTGTGTCCCCGACCAACACGGGACATCCTCTGGGACATTTGACTAAAAATAATCATAATAATAAATAAATATTTTCACCTACACCTATCACTTAACCCAATCAATTAGCCCCAATCAATTAGTCACGAGCGCGTTGCCGGCTTTTTAAGTAGGGATACGCTCTTCTTGAAGGTTTGAATATCGTACCGGTCCAAAAATACCACAAACGACAATTAATTTTTTTTTTACATTTGACAGGTAAGCTCTTGGCCTTCATCTCACCTGATGGTAAGTGACGATAAGGCCGAAGGTGGAAGCGAGCTTCACCTGTAATCCTCAACAACTGAGGAACTGGCTATCTTACGTCTGATTGCCGGAACACAACAATGCTTATAACATTGTTATTATGGCGACAGATTTAAGTAAGACGGTGGTAGCTAGCCAGGCGGGCTCAGAAGCCCTACCCCACCAACCAAACCGAGCAGAAAAACTTCTGTCAGCGTGGGGAATCGAACCCGGACCTCCTGATCAACACCCGGTGGTGTGAACCACTAGACTAGAAGGGGGGAAAAATTCCACAGTTTAGTTGTGCGAGGTAAGAAGTATATATGGATGTTTAAAAGTATGCCATACCAATACATGCTCCCGCGCTAACAGAAAGAGCAGCCGATTTTTTTCAAAAATGAGTTAAGTACACATTCTGTATCGCCGCGTAATGCTATTTAAACTGCTCTTACTCCCATTATCAGCAGTAAGTTAATGAAATGATATTTTTTTCTTAGCACAAAAGCAGTAAATATACTTACTTCACATCTTTATTCTATTTTGCTAATAATTAAAACATACGTTGTGTAAATGAGCTTAATCAAAAATTCACTTATAAACTTTAAGCTAAAATAGAAGTGGGTAATTATTGAATCGAAAACTTTGACGGCCATTTTCTCTACTTTAAAGTTTCCGACTTACTGCTCTTACCCTTAGCGCGGCAGCATGACTGTATGTTTATACGAAAAATCCCACTGACACCCGAGGAAATCGTAAGCTAGAAAAAATAGGTATTTGCTCTTAGGAAAAACGAGGATGAGCCCCATTGCTAATACCATTACTATAATTATTACAGTATATTTATTACACTAATATTAGGTCCTTACCTATGAAATTGGTGTTTTGTATGGAGATTTTGGGGATGTCTGCATTTTACATACTAACATTTTATCAGTTTGTTCACAACGACAAATCCAGAGATAATAATATTTGGCATGTATCATTAGACAAACTTAAGCAATATGTGTGTGAACACGCTTGATAAAAATTATTCATCGTTTTTATGTTAATGCAAATTTAATGATGTATTCGGGAGGCAGTTAAAAATAATTGTCTTTGTGTCTAATTTTAACACAATTAAACTTACAAAAAAATATAAAATTAAATAATACGAGCTCAAATATATGGTCTATTTTTAGAACTGGCCATTATTTTATAAGAATGTTCTGAAACTTAATAGTTACGGACAAATTGCTAAGACAGAATAAAAACACCAAATTCATAGGTAAGGACCCAATATCTATATACTAGCTGTTACCCGCCACTTCGTCCGAGGTTGCTATGTTTTTTTAATTATCCCACGGACGCCCTTTAATTTTCCGGAATAAAAAGTATCTTAGATGTTGACCAGGGATATAAGGTATCACCATGTAAAATTTCATTGAAATTGGTCAAGCAATTTCTGAGATTAGCCCGTACAAGCAGATATGCAGACAGAGAAACAAAATTGTATTTCCCCTCTTTTTACATCTTGGTTTTAAGCATTTTTTTTCTATGTACAAATATTTGACCTCTACAGTTTTATTATATGTATAGATAAAGTTTTGATAGGTATTTATCTCTAACCCAGTACCTAAAACTCAAACGCTGTATACTTACATAATATTACATATGTTTTATTTGATAGATATAATAATAAAATAATAATATCATAATATCCTCAGACATTCACATCTATGAACTAGCCCCATTTTAAGCAACTAACGCTGCTTGTGTTACAGACACTAGATGACGGATATATTTAATAGATAAATACATATAAATAACCTGAATATATAGAAATATATACAAACATCCAAGACTGGAGAACAAATGCCTGAAAATTCAAATAGATAAATGTCGTTTTTTCAATAGGGTCCTACAATTTTCGCAAATAGGGTTCTTTTAATTTTTCTATACATGGACGCTTACAGCTAAAGTCCTAAAGATAGTAAAAACAAAACAAAAGCAAATACTCCATCGCATCCACCACCTAACAGATGGTGATCACGTACAGAGAGGAATCCAATGAAATATTTGTACGTACTACGGAGCCGGACTTGAATTTACAATGGCTGTCATGAAAAATATAATAGAATTTTTTAAGACTTTTTCCTGCTTAATTTCTAAATAATTTCATGACCTCCTCGGCGCTACTGAGGAATTTTAATCGAGTTCCGAAAAGAAAAGACAACTCCTTCATTTTTAAATTATCCTTTTTTTTAAGCGTAGACAATGGACTGCTTTTAGGCTACTTTTGCCTAGTCTCTGACTAACCCTTAGGGGATAATTGTCGTGATTGTATGTATGTGTATGTGTCGAGTAAACTCGTTGCATATTTTCGACGACAGACCAAGGTGCGAGATATTGGTAAGCCTATAGTAAGGCTAAAGTGGGGGTATACTTGGCCAGATATAAGGACGACAGGTGGAGTAAGACCTTAACCGAATGGTAGCCGAGGCAGGGGATAAGACGACCATCTTGAGATGGGTCGACAATATCAAACGAGCCGCAAGTAAGACCTGGGGCCTTGCGCAGGACCGAAGGGATTGGCACAACAAAGAGTTTGCCTATGCCCTGCAGGAAGTGATAACAAGCCGCCATTATAATATTTTTTTAAGCAGGCCAATGCAACGAGACGGTCTGAGACAAAACATAACATAAGGGTTATAAGAACCCTATCATCATGCAAAATTTCATTGAAATCGGTCCAGCCATTTCGGAGATTAGCCCTTACAAACAGACAGAAAACTAATATTTAAATAAATTGTTTTTGGTATTTTCCCTCATTTTACATCCCCCTGACTTGGTTTTTTTTCTATGTATGTACAGACATTCAACCTCTACAGTTTTATTATATGTATAGATATAGATTATTGTATCAATCATAAATATTAGGTCCTTACCTATGAAATTCGTGTTTTGTATGGAGATTTTGGGGAAGTCTGCATTTTACATACTAACATTTTATCAGTTTTCTTCACAACGATAAATCCAGAGATAATAATATTTGGCATGTATCATTAGACAAGCTTTAGCAATATGTGTGTGAACACGCTTGATAAAAATAACTCATCGTTTTTATGTAAATGCAAATCAAATGATGTATTCGGGAGGCAAATAAAAATAATTGTCTTTGTGTCTAATTATAACACAATTAAACTTACAAAAAATTATCAAATTAAATAATACGAGCTCAAATATATGGTCTATTTTTAGAAGAGGCAATTATTTTATAAGATTGTTCTGAAACTTAATAGTTACGGACAAATTGGTAAGACAGAATAAAAACACCCATTTTATCGGTAAGGACCCAATATTATATCGAATTTATAAAGTTCAGTTACATTCACGTTACATTGATGTTAAATAGAAATTTACTATCATAACACTGACATATACAGCGACATACAGAAAAAGACGAAATTAGAGATGAAATTAAAAGGGATCAAACGAAAAAAATGGAAAGGAAATAAATGACCACATTTATAATAAAAGATAAGGGGTGTAGATTAAAGAGACGTATGATTGGAAGAGGGAATATGTCCCAAAAATTGCCACCTTGTACGTGAGACGTTTAAGGGTGGTTTCATAGTCACGGCGGCAGGCACTTGGCGCGTCTCAACAGCGCGAGATTTCGATACACGAACGAAAATATTAGGTCCTTACCTATGAAATTGGTGTTTTGTATGGAGATTTTTGGGAATTCTGCATTTTCCATACTAATTATTTTTTTTTTAATTTTCTTCACTACGACAAATCCAAAGATAATAATATTTGGCATCTATCATTAGACAAGCTTTAGAAATATGTGTAATATCACACTTCATAAAAATTATTTATCGTTTTAAGTGAATGCAAATAAAATTATGTATTCGGGAGGCACTTAAAAAGAATTTTTGTGCTAGCTAGCCCTTCTGAACGACACAGATTTTTTTTTCTTAAACATGACAGGTAAGCTCTTGGCCTTCATCTCACCTGATGGTAAGTGACGATAAGACCGAAGGTGGAAGCGATCTTCACCTGTAATCCTCAACCACTGAGGAACTAGCTATCTTGCCTCTGATTGCCGGAACACAAAAATGCTTATAACATTGTTATTATGGCGACAAATTTAGGAAAGACGGTGGTAGCTAGCCAGGCGGGCTTAGAAGCCCTACCACCAACCAAACCGAGCAGAAAAACCCCTGTTCCCGTGGGGAATCGAACCCCGGACCTCCCGATCTAGACCAGAGAGAGGTTTAAAATTTTATATCGCCACTGACAAAAAAACCTGTGGCTGAGTGTAGTTCCAAGCTGAGTCATATGTGCCGCAATCATCGCAGCTCATTCTGCCTCATGAGTAATGTAAAGGCCCGCGACATTCGGCATGCAAATTAACACGTAAACTGAGGCTCCGGCCTTAATTAGAGGCACGGGCGCTTCACACCCTGCGATAAAGATTGTTAGAACCACGGTCTGTAATTGGTTTTGGCCGAAGTGTCCACTCATTTTAATTATATAACTTTCCGTTATATACTGTTGTTGAGTTTAATATAACGTAATGCTTTGTTATTAAATTAAACCAATGAAATTTTAAGCTATTGCATAGCTTCTATCGCGGGCCTTGAGCGCGGGGACCGAATCCAGAAATTCCGTAACGAAAAAACCTCACGCTCCCCACTCCGATGCGCAAGGAGGTGTGGCTTGAAGGCCGTGCATCGTCTAACGTCGTTTCAATTCGGCAGTCTTCGACACGGCGTTAACAGCTACTGTAAGATAATAAAACCCACATGTATTGTAAAATAATAAAAAATATTTTAAACAATATTAACTTTTTTTATTTATTTAATAATAGAAAAATTTGTTTTCTTATCGGTCACCACGCTCAAAAAGTGTAACTTGAATTAATATCAAAGAATAAGAAATACTGCATGAATAAAATAAATAAATAAAATTATAATTGCATAAGTTGATACAAAATGCTATGCAATAGCTTTACCGCGGCAGTCCCCGAGTGCCACACGTCTAATTTTTTACATTATTATTAATTAAAACTAAAAATAATAAAAATCATTTGGATCCATTTTACACGCTTTTATTTAACTCACACTGTTTGTATGTCTGCGTCAAAATTTGGAATCTTAATATGACCCACTTCCCGGTCTTCGATTAGGATGAAATTTTACACACGCTCTGAGTTCTGATGACAATACATGACTAGCTTAGAAACGTCATTACAAATCCAATATGGCGGCCTCCCCAAGATGGCGGACTGGCTGTTTGAAATGAAAGGGTTTGCTGTCAGGAATACAAAAAAATAGTCACATGACTTAAATCCAACATGGCGGACATCCAAGATTGCGGATTGGCTATTCGAAGTGCACCCCCATAATATGAGTATTAAATGAAAGGGTTTGCTGAATGGGATATGGACCCTACGCTGTTTTAAAGTTCACGAACCAATCTAGAGGTTTCAATTTAAATCTGTATAGAAAGTTTGCATACTTGTTTATAATATTTATTTCAAAGTCGTCAATTACTTTGATATTTTTATGAAGTGTGATATCATACATATTACTAAAGCTTGTCTAATGATACATGCCAAATATCTTATTTATTGGATTCGTCGTTGTGAAAAAAAATTAAAGGCAAAAATATTAATAATCCATGATTATTTTCGCTTTCTAACTAATAGGCTACGATCAGCAACCTTATTCCTCGAAATGGTTTTCACTTTATGACAAATTAAAAAAATTAGACAATCCCCATTGTCAACGTCGTATTATGTAAAGCCGCCTTTCCAAACGACTTCGCCAGCATTTTTTTAATCGACACATCAAATTTTCAAGGGTATCCTTTGCACCAAAATTGTTTTGTTCAAATATTTATCGGAAAGAGATCTCGTTTACTTGAATGGCATATTATATGTATGAAGCGACCTCAGGGCATAGACTTTTGAATTTGCATTTGTCATATTGCATACATGTTAAGTAGTACATTTGTCATGGAATTTGTCGTGTTAGATTTTGAGCTTGCTTGTGAATAATAAGAATTTTGAATACAAAGACGCAGAATTCCTCGTCCACAGCCTATATACGTCCCACTGCTGGGCAAAGGCCTTCCTCGTGAAGACACACATGAGGAGTGTGAGCCGTAATACCACCACATTGGCTCAATGCGGGTTGGTGGGTAGAAACGGTCGCAATAGTGACTAGGCACCAACGGCGTAACTTGCTTTCCAAAGCGCGGAGGAGTTCGAGATCACAAAGTTTTTGTCACCCATTCAAGGCCTGACCGTGGCGAAGGTAGCTTTGTATTCGATATCGAAAGCCGTTGCGGACTAACCACTACCCCACCGAGGTTCTCAATAAGAATGCCTAGTCCCATTTAAATAGGGTGTGCCTACGTTAGTAGCTCCGTTGTGAGCGCGCGCGCGTGGCCGGCCCTGACAGCAAGCGTACCTATGAAACCACGCAAGGTAAAATAGAAGAAGGTAAGATACTGTTAATTTAACAGTTTAATTATATAAAAACGCCATTTTAAATTTAAAATCTAAAAAAACTTGTAACTAAATGGCTGATGACATTACCATATCAGGAAACAGAATATCTTTTAAGTAATATTATATAAAACAAATTGATAACTTAGCTTTGCTTTAAATAACTACATAAAAAACCTTATATAAACATTTATTGAGTAGCTCCTGTTTGTGTGTAATAATGTCTGAGGGTGGAGACCTGGTGGTTGGTAATACAAGTATATTTTAATATTACTTAATATAGATCACCAGTCTCCACAAACAAGTAAATACCCATATAGCTACTTTACTCAAGAATGTAAACTTACCTATAATATTTAAGCTTAAGCTTTAAGATATTATTATTATTATTATTATATAAATAGAGGAACCGTGTGGTAGCGGCTTATTAAAAGAATATTACCCATTTCTTCCCTTGGGTGTCATCATCATCATGATCATGGCGGCCTTTAAGTGATCCAATCTTGGACATAGGCCTCTTCCCTCTTCTTCCATTCTTGGCGATCTTGTGCCCGACTCATCCAGTCTCAACCTCCGTGTCGTCGAATGTCATCCACCCAGCGGTGCGGTGGTGTTCCGCGTCCTCTAGTGTCCGCTCTGGGTCGTAAAAGGCGACTAATGGACTTAGAACTCCACAACATCGAATAGCTTATAGCGGTGACGGGCTCACCACCTGTCACGCTGAGTGCAGTCACTGCTTTAATTTGCGATACTTTTGCCTAGTCTCTAACTAACCCTTAGAGGATAAAAGTCGTGATTATATGTATGTATGTATAAATTAAGTAATTTTTTGGACTACAGAGGCTATTGTTCTGTTTGAATTACAGAATGGTTATGCTATTCTATTGTAAAACTTACCCTCATTTGCTAAGCTAAGCTACTCCCCTTGAGTTCTATATGTAAGATGTATAAAATCCGTGATAGATGTTTGGGATATAATATAAAATATGATGAAATAAACCGTGACAACCATTTGGTCACTCTGCACTTACTGCAATCATACCATTATTCAAGAACAAATGTAATAAATTCTACGAGTACTACCAGTGCTACGTTGCACAGCTACGACGTAGTACTGTACTACGAGTGCTACCAGTGCTACGATACGCAGAACTGCGCCGCGCTGTAGCATTGAAAAATGCTACGAGCCGGTTTCAACATTTATCACTTTGCAACAGATAAATTACAAGTGTAAAACAGAATGGGTACTTATCAAGTTGGTGAAATCGGCCGTACAGTTCTGATATAGTGATATAAATGCATCGGGAATGAAGAGATCACTAGAACTATGGTCACCGACATCTCAAAGAATTGCGAACCTCATGTGGCAGTAATCAGGGCACAGCTCTTGGAAGCTCGGTGGCGTAGTGGTTTGTACGATTTGGCTTTCGACTATAAACAAAGCTACCTTCGCCATGGTCAGGCCGTGGATGGGTGACCAAAACTTTGTGATCTCAAACTCTTCCGTGCTCTGGAAGGCACGTCAAGCCATTGGTCCCGGTTGCTATTGCAAACGTTTGTAACGAGGCGCTATATCAGTATTAGCGACTCTTTGCTCTTATTGCGCTATTCTCTGGCTATTTTCTCTTTGTCTCCAATTTCATTCCTATCAGAGTCAGCGTCTGGAGCGGTAGTCTCGCCAATAAATTATAAAAATATTATAAGAATTACGTGTTGATACTAAAATTATAATATATATTTTAGTTATTAAACTACAACGATAAATGATCAAAAGTTTCAAATAACTTTTCCAACGCACTATTTGTGCCTTAAGTTTTTATAAATATTGGGTCCTTACCTATGAAATTGATGTTTTTATTCTGTCTTATTTTGTTTGTAACTATTAAGATTCAGAATATTCCTACAAAATAATTACCTCGTCTAAAAATAGACTATATTTTTGAGCTCTTTTGTGTTGTTTTGATAATTTGTTGTAAGTTTAATTGTGTTAAAATTGGACACGGAGACAAGTCTTTTTAAGTGCCTCCCGAATACATCATTTGATTTGCATTCACTTAAAAACGATATTTAATTTAAATGAAGTGTGATATTACACATATTACTAAAGCTTGTCTAATGATACATGCCAAATATTATTATCTCTGGATTTGTCGTTGTGAAGAAAACTGATAAAATGTTAGTATGTAAATTGGTGTTTTGCTATTGCATTGTATACAAAACACCAATTTCATACGTAAGGACCTAATATGTATATAATATATTATGTTATTTATATGTAGTAGTTTATACTCGTATATGCACCTTATATATGTAAGTATATTACACCTACCTTTTCTTTCATTCTATCTCTGCCCAAAGATTGCCTGGAACATATTGCTATTAGCTTTAACGCCGCCTGTGTTGTATTGTATATTTTTTTACTATATTTCTGTATTTTTATTGGTTGCAATAAAGAATTTTATCTGTCTATCTATGTCCAGCAATGAACGTCTCACGGCTGAATAATATAGATGATGACAAAAATAACTACTAGATTAATTTTCTTTATATCACAAACATTGCTCTGCAAAAACATTATAACATTGTTACCCTCCCGCATCAAACTATATTAAACCAAGCTACGAACGTGCGCAGGAAATAATAAGAATATTTGAATATTTGAATACACCAGACCAGGCAGTTATTTGTTTGTGAATACTATTTTGCATTTGTATACAGTCTCCGTATTCAAGTGTAAAACAACTATTATTAAAGACTACTGGATTGCGTTAGTAGTTAATAACGCAGATAATAATGTATTATCGCTTTTTAAAACGGCAACATAGAAAATAAAAAGTTCGTATTTAAGATCTTTTAAATACCAAATTAAGTCAAGTTTAAGTAATTAATTTTCACGAAAAATCACAAAAGGTCCATTTCTTTATTGTCCCTTAAAAGCCTCTAAAATATATTCACCATTAATATTGTTTAGCACATGATAGATTTATGTGGTCCATTTGCTACATAAAATAATTAATGAGTGCGAATTATATATTATTATTTGCTTTTAATGTTAGGGTGACCAACGTTTTATAAATTAAAATAAAAAAATATTTATGTCGAACCGAAAATCTAGCGGAGAGTCTGTATAGACAACATAAGATATTATAAGATCCTAGGTTCAGCCACGAGGTCTCAGCTATCATAATGATAAGCATCATAATGATGCAAATCAAACTCAGTCGTGTACAATAATAACAAAAACAACTTTTGTCTATGAAAATTTTACTTAGATTCCATAGACAAAAGTTGTTCTTTGGCTCTCGCTTCTATATTCAAGAACTTTATCTCTGCAGCGTATGAAGTCGCACTGGAATTCAATAACGACCTAAATAAAACTTAGAATACAAGGCTGGTAGAAATGTGTATTGAAATATCATCAACAATAGTTATATCTATTTCACTTTACATCTTGAGTATAGAAAATAACATTTCAATTTACTGTAAATGATGAAATTATTAGGAATAGTGTTCATAAAAGTTAACAGTAGGCAAATAAAACCGAGCATGGCTGGTGAATCCATCCATAAAAGTGGAAATTATTGAGCAACGCAAAATTGGTTTGTTCTCACCGTTTCACAAATAAAAATGGAGATTGTAAACTTTTACTGCAAACGTGGACATGCAATAAGCAGAAAACTGTCTATAATACATAATAATAAAAGTGTAATAGACTGATGGCTGTAAGTTGCAGGTATTGATAATTTTGATAGAATACGGACATAACATGTTTCTTTTAATATACTCTTCGGAGCAGTGCTAACACATTTCAATAAATAGCCTGAACGTAGGCAATTTAATGTGCGCCATCTCTTCGGGCAATCGCATCTAACATCTTCTAACAGATCGTAGATCATCCCTCTATCTCACCGTGAGCCGAGTTTGAACTGATATCGTCTGAAATAGCCATGATAAAATCAAATGCGAAACTGGACCAGACTTCTTGTAAAATCGTGAAAAATCTTTTTTCTTTGATTCGACAACTTAACAACAGATAAAAAAATATTTTTTCTCCAAAGTTGCATCGCCTGTAGTTTCAAATTCAATCTAGACCCTAAGTAGAGGAGTATTAAATTTGTTTTGTTCCAAAACTGACCCAACTCGTCTCCGGGGAGCACACTAACACTATGTCGTTATAAGTTTTAAATGCCAGATTCAAGTTTAATTTAGTTGGGAAACAAGTTAGGATACGGACTTACGAGGGAATTTCCGAATGTCAATGTCCAGGGAATTGCGTTTTGCGTGGTCAATAGAATAGTAAAGAAGTAGAGGCAAAGTTTTGGAAACGTGTCGACTTCGGCGGCGTTACTAATTCGCAATGGATGGCGATGTTACACCTTGCTATCCCTGTTGTTTGACCTGTACCAAGTAGTAGGACGTAGTTAATAAATCTCATTTGATGTAGTTGCTTATTTGGATGTCTGTTCTGAATTGTCATCGCAACATTCCTTCCACTAGCTCACGTCACTCTCCATTTCACTACTCCCGTCCTCATTATCCACCTAATATATCTGTAATAATAGATATTATATTCTGAAACAGGCATGATTCAAGAGTAATTTTCCCTGGCGAAGGGTCATAATAATTTGAGAATAGAAACTAGGTTAATAAACAGTATTTCTGCATTTAACAGTAATGAGCATTTTATGACAGCTTTCACTTTTAATGTGTTAATAAAACCGTAAATATTTTTGTACAGGACTCTGAAACGCATAACTATTTTGTTTGGCTGTAAATTTAAAAACTAAGATTTAGATTGTTTTAAATATAGTCACAAGTGCGCAGAGTAGTATTGAATTGTGTATTATTATTTGGAAGTAGTCCTCATCATAAAATATTTGCTGTTGTTTTTTTTATAAACTAGATATACTAGACATTATAAAACAAACATCAAAATTTTCAATTTGTAGTCTCTAAGTTATTAAAACCATAAGTTATTGAAAGGCACTAAAAGTTAGACATAAATGCAACAAGCATTTATGTCTAACTTTTAGTGCCTTTCAATAACTTATTGTAGCTTTATATTATAGTCATATTTTTATTTAATAATATTTTTATGAGATTACCTCTCGCTGCAAACCATGATAAGGGCAATGGTTGGCAGCAAGAGAGTGTGGGAGGCTGCCACCTCATTCTGTGGGAACGTACTCTTGCAAAGGGAGGCTGTGGAGAGGGAGCGGGAAGAGGATCCTTAAGCGCCTCCTCTCCGGCGTAGGCGGGTGGGCAGGAGAAGCCCGTCCCTCTACTTGCCTCGGGAGCAGCTGCGTGCGTCGGATGGCTTCCACGCACGTTTTCCGAATATACCCGAAAAATCTCCCGCTGGCGCAAACCCCGACCTAGTGTCCGTCTAGGTCGAGAAGCCCTGGGAACGGCTCGGAGAGTTGCTCCGGCAGACCCCGGGTCGCTCCCACAGAAGGGCAGGAACGGGTATATCGGGGAGTTTTAGTGGGTAGTGCCAATATATTAGGTGAGACCCACACACGCTTACCGGCTAGCCACTCGTAGGTACGGTCCATAATTGGATTTCTTCTCGTAAAGAAGGAAAAAAGGTGCTTATTTCTTAAAACAGCCTAAAATTTTATAAAATATAACCTTTTTTTTTGTTTTTAGTAATTCGCTGTGACTTGTTGTCTTCAGTACCAAAACACAAGTCTCCAATATTGACTGCTCGTAATTTGTATCGTGCAATTTAGAAAGGAACTTTGTCTATTTACAACTTATTATAACTTCGCGCCCAAAAAGCCATAATAAAAACTTTTTTCTTCGTGTAATTATGTTGTCCCAAACTTGTCCTGAGAAATCGCGAAACTTAGCAACCCTATTTGGGTGTAAATCACCATTAGGTATAGACGGCTCCTAATTTCTTTAGTCATTACGTTCACATTATTACCTTATTTAACTGTAGGTTACTGATTCTCAAACTGGATTTAACAGCAATGTTTTATTATTTTTTTTGTCTTCGTCAGTATAGTCAAAAGAATGATTCAAGCAGCTCTATTTTCATAGCATTGTCAACATCGTTCATAATGATTTTATGACTTATAAGTTCAAATATTATAAGTTCTTATTTTATGACCAAAAACATCCTATAATAAATCCTGAATAAGTTTGTCATCGAAATAATGTTTTAAATTATCAATTTACGTATTTTTATGACATTTCATAACAATGTTAAAAGAAATTTCAGAAACTAATAAAAAAGTAAGTATATCATAAGAAAAAATAGCCCTAATAAATTATTTGAAAACCTTATTTTGTACCTTAAGTAGTCTCCTTAGTAACCTTAAGTAGTCTCACATATACGGTGTTGCAATTTGACACCCATTACTGGACATAACCATTGGCCAAATAACTCAACACCTGTATTTTCTTCTTATAGATAATTGGTCGAAAAAGGGAATTATTAGCAAAAGCGGTTATGATTTCACACATGGCTCTCGCATTCTTTAAACGCGGGGGGCGGGCACCCTATTTGAGAACCGCTGCCTACAAATATTTCGCACGTCACTAAAAGGTGGACAATAATGTTGGCGTATCCCTCCTAGTTAACGCTAAACGTTTGACAGATCACTCCCTTGTCTCATATAACGTTATTTATGGCGAAAGATGAATTTTAATCGCCCCATTTCCTCGGTCATTAGGTAGTTACGTTGCGTTTTGGAAACGTTGTAATAGAAATAAACAGCGTTCCCTTTGAATGAGAATGTATAACGTTAATAGCTTTTATACCGTTACTAAATGCTTTCAATATAACATTAATTAAATTCTATTGAATAGGATAATTTGTGTAGAGAAATTTTGCATGCTGCTTTTATTTGGTTGTTTTTAAAACAATCGGACTGCTTTGATAAAAAAAATTGAAATAGAGACTAAGTAATGATTTTCGATGAACATAAACGCAACATTAAAAATAGTTAAGCAGATTCTTTATCCAATAGACGATAAATAAGTAATAAGCCTTTTAGAAAAATATTATTTTTTTTAGAAGAGACCATATTTCTTTTTCATATGGCAACTTAAAAAGGTTTTTCGTTATATGACTTTATATGGTGTCTTTTTCTTCACATTATGTATTTGTATTCACATCTCAGGTCAAATTGACAGAATACACTCTGAACCTTAAAGTAATTGAAGGCAGCTGCAATGTTCATGTATTCTGGCGGGTGTAACTGTACTTACCTTCGATCAGTCTGCTTGTTAGGCAACTTTGTTATTTTATAAAGGGGCCGGTTAATTTTATGGATACAATTTTAATTATGCATCTGAATGAGCAGCTAGTGATCATCTTCTATAACTCACGATATTATCATTTCTGCTACTAACTCTACCAGCTCTAAACTACAAAACGAAGTCAAAAATTTTTACACTACCGTAAAAATTCTGGTTGTATTTCATTCTCTTCAATATACTATTTATTGTACCAATCCCCTTCCACCACAAGCACAAATTAGACCAGAACAGAATTCGATTCCGCCCCTCGACTCGTACCCTTTTGGACCGTTACGGTGTTACTATTCGAATTTCAGTCGCGAGTTCTAAAATTGTTTTCGGTTGCATTCGGGCAGCGCAATCACCCGGGACGGTCGGATATTTTTTGTGATAGCCAGAGCTTAAAGCCGTCTCGACAGGTATGGAATGTATGGACCCATTTTATCGTATTGTGACCATAAACTTTGGGAAGGCCAGGATAATTGTAAAAGGGATGTTTGTCGAAGCAACATTTGGCAAGCAGTCTGCCCACCTAATACCAACCTGTAAGCCTGTAACTTCAACAGGGATCACGGTGTCATCTTGTGACGTCTCAAGTCGGACACAGTAATACTCATCATCCGTAAAAGCGATACACAACCATGTAAATACTGTTGCTTTGCAACAGAAATTAGAAAGACATGGATAGCGCACACTTACTTTCGAGTCGCCTTCTAGTCTAGATTTTTTAAACCTTTGATATATCCAATGCGAAATTTTTTTTATACAATTCCGTTTGGTAAATCGGATCAAAAATTATGAGGAGAACCAAAGTCATCGACATTGAAGAGAGATTCGCTAGACTTAAGTTTCAATGGGAGGCACACATGGCATGAACCGATGACCTACCGAAGTGGCGACCAAGGACGCCAGGCCTCCGAAAAGGTGAAAGTCACTGGAAGTCGCTGGATACGGGTAGTATGATCGTCATTGTGGAAATCATTGAGGGAGTGGCTGTCTTTAGACTGAATGATGATAGACTTAAACTATTTTTCTATTTAAACATTATCTATATACGTTTTCTTTTGCTCAAATTGTGAGACTTTTAACAACTTTAATCTTGTATAGCAACAATACCATGGTCACCCTCAAGCCACAAATCTGTCCAATTGTCCTTTATTTTCAAGCCAACGTCGATTTTAAACGCTATTATCTATCCCCCTCTAAAGTAATTGTTCCACGGTCAGCAGAAAAGTACACTACATGCAGTTTAAAAATAAAAAGAATTTTATTTTAAAGCATAAAACATAGCCGGAGACTTGGATGAAGTCGGCTGTATTGGTAAGTATTGCGTTTTTTTTTTCATTTGTTATTTTTTCCTTTCACATACATCATACCACTATTATTACCACGTTTATTTCCCCGAAGGGGAGGCAGAGGTGCATGACACACACACACACATACTTTGTTAGTAATTTCGTTGATCCTATGTAATAGGGTAATATCGTTACCGGGTGGTGTAGAATAACCACTGTTCTATAGAAAAAATATTTGAACTTATAAGTATCATTTAGTTTTGACATCTCCGAAATGATAGCCGAGAAATTATTTGTAACTCAAAAACTGTCACCGAAAAGGTTGGCATCCTGCAGGGCAGGGAGCAAAACGACATCCCTAGAGAGTTAGGCCGGTTAGGCGGCCGTCACTTATACGTTTTTAAAACCTTGGCAGAGAAGGCCTCAAAAGGTTAATTGGCATTTCATTTGGGTTTAATTTAGACAGAGAGATTGACACCACGTTTCCACATCTATACCTATCTATATATCTAAATATATAACTCAAAGGTGACTGACTGACATAGTGATCTATCAACGCACAGCCCAAACTACTGGACGAATCGGGCTGAATTTGGCATGCAGACAGTTGTTATGACGTAGACATCCGCTAAGGAAGGATTTTGATTAATTCTATCTCCAAGGGGATAAAATAGGGGATGAAAGTTTGTACGAAACTGTCAATTTTAAACCGATCGGGCTGGGACTTTGAGAGAAAATTAAAGGGTTCCGTGGGACAGTTTTAAAACCATAGTAACTGCGGACAAAGTCGTGGGCAACAGCTAGTCTTGTAATATAGAGCAAGCTTGTTGCCATGTACCGAGCACAGTAAGCGATGCTTATCATATTATTTAACATGTACGCTCAAGTTTTGTTCAAACTCATTAGCATAGGATTTAACTGGCTACCTCTTGTATTACTAGTGCCGTTTACTCACCTCGAATCATCTTCTTTCGTTTTTTCCATACTAGGTGGGGACGGCCCAACATATTGTAACATTGTTTATTATTTAAATTGTAAACTTTTAATTAATTTCAACCTCTTTTACTTGGCTCAATTCTCTCATCTCGAAGCCATATTCACGTAAAAAAGAAGAAAACAAGAGACGATCGGCATGGCCCGGCCAGGCGCGGCCTACGAGATGCGAGAAAAATATCAAATTGGTCATGCAATTTTGTCATGAAAATTTTTTGTGTGTAGGTTAAACGCCAAATATTTATTATTTTTATTGAAAAACAATAATTTAAATATTAAAGATGAAAGATTATATTATAATAATGTTGTACATATGAGTACGGGTATGTATTTTTATATAACTTAACTGTTTATGTTAAAATGTTTATATTGTATTATTGTATATATTATATTATTATATTAATGTTTATATATATTATATTATTATTTTATTTTATACTTATATATTAATTCTATATTATATTACATTCATATTGAAATGTGTTTTTGTTATATTTCTAAAAACTTACTGTACCTACTTCTATTTGTTATCTGCACCACCCCATGGTTGACTGGTAGAAAATGCTTTTGGCATTAAGTCCGCCATGTACACCAAATGTACTAAAGTTTTAAATAAATAAATGTTTGGTTGTGCTAAATTGTTCATAATTTGTTTATATAAATTTTTTATGTAAGTTTTGTGCTTTGCCCACAGGAGGTATCCGGTGGTCTTTTTTTGTACTTCTTTGTTGTTTGTCTTATTAACATAGGTTAATTTTTTGGGCAAACTTTAATATATGCTGCGTTGAAACGAAGTAACGCTTGTCTTGTCACCCATAAAACTTTTATTGGGAATGCAAGAGGCAGTTTAAAGAAGCCCACCCGTTTTTACCTCTACCGACAAGGTTATCAAAATTATAAGTTCTAAAAGTAAATTGTCATTATTAAAATTGTTCCTTTCATTTAATTGTACAAATATTTAGAAAGAAAGAAAGAAAGAAAACATTTATTAACCCACTATTACCCACTTGAGAAAGAAAAAAAATCAACAAAGGAAAACACAGGATACAATAGATAACTCAATAACTATACAATAATGGTTAATTAGGACCCAGCCTCAGCATATGCCGCATCAGAAACTGATACAGCGCTGGTGATCTTTCTGACCGGACCATGCCATTTGCCACGTTTCAGAACAGTGTTATTCAATATTCAAATATTTTCGTTATTCCATTAGCAGAAAAATTGTAGCTATTATACATAGGGCCAGGGCTCAAGGAAAATATGAACCAATATATTGTTTTCACAGACTAAGACAAAGATGAGGCAAATAAATCAGAAAGGAAATTATTATCAGTTATACCCCTATAGAGTTCGGTGGTATAGTGGTTGTACACATACATACATACATAAGTCACGCCTTTTTCCCACAGGGGTAGGCAGAGATTACATCCTTCCACTTGCTACGATCCCTGCGTATTTCTTTCGCTTCATCAACTCTCATTACAGTCCTCATGCATGCTCGGCGATTTCGGGTACTTTTGACCTGGCCCTTCTCTAGAACGTCTTTAATTTGGTCGAATAACGTTCGCCTAGTGGTTGTACGCCAAAGATAAAGCTACTTTTGCCATTGGTAGAGCTTTGATGGGTGACCGAAAATACACACACTATGATATATGTAAAATAGTATCCAAACCGTTTTACGTAGATAAATAAAAGGTAAGCTAGAAGTAGTTGAATCTCCTAACTAATGTTAATACATTATGTTACGTTGTCCTTCATCATGTTTATATTACAGAGTTGCGGCACGCTAAGATGGCCGTTTTGACAATACAATAGTGATAGGAACTGTCATTTTATTCTCGAAAAAAGTAGTCGTTGTGTGATCCTGTGTGACGATAGTATCTGAATGCATTTTTAAAAATTATTATATTCCTAAAACAAATGCCGAATTGTGTGGTAAATAAGTATACCAATAATTATAATCTAATAAAAATAAAATTTAAATATTCAAGAGACCCTAATGTATATAGTTTAGAAATGAATGTAATAAATAAATTTTGTGTCTTAAAATAATAAATTCAATAAATTTTATGACAATAAAGAACAGCAATTCGCTCCTTCAAATGTAAATATTATAATTACGAAAACTGAAATGGGCAAACGTCAAAACGGCCATTATAGCGTGCAGCAACTGTAACAATAATCAATTTCAAGATTAAACCATTTTTAAATTACTTAACCCTATTTCGCAACGGTCTTCTAATCAATGTGACAACTCTGCGCTAACTACTCTTGGCCGCTGGCGAGAGTGTCTCAGACTGCTCATGTTTACGCGTCAATCTGGTTGACAGGCGACATTGACACACAAATATTACGCGGGTCGAGTGTCGCCAGACTCGCAAATAATAGGAAAATTATATCCAGAAGTGGTAAATATGAACTATACCAATATGTATTCAGTCTGTGAATAGATCCATGACAAAAACGGCAATATCAATGAAAAAGTGGATGCGAAAAATGTGTAGGTGCCATAAATGGGACGATATTTCACACCGAAAGATTTTGAGCAAGATACATACATACATATAATCACGACTATGATCGGTTAGTCAGAGACTAGGGAAAAGCACCGCAAAAGCAGTCCTTTGCCATAGTCCGCGCTTCACCAAGCAGTGACTGCACTCAGCGTGACAGGTGGTGAGCCCGTCGCCACTGTAAGCTATTGGTCGGTTGTTGTGCAGTTCTAAGTCCATTAGTCGCCTTTTACGACACCCAAGGGAAGAGATTCTTTTAATGGGCCGCTACCACACGGCTACTGCAAGAAATGAAGCATAATAAAATTATAATTATCTGTACCATAACTATATCTAATAATCATTGATATGATAAACGAAAACCATTTTCTTCTTACATTAAGTTCATAATACTTACATGAAAAAAAAAATGTCCCATTCAAGATCTTGGTCTTGAGTTGGAGTTAAAATTACCAAGTTCTTGATAATTGTTACACATTTTTTTTTTGTATTACCTATTAGTCTTTGCATTGTTTGGAACACATTATTCAAAATCTTTCCTTTTTGGCTTCTTCCATTTTCTTAGGTATTTTTTTCCACGCAATAACAAACCCACGTTTTTACTAATCCATGCTCACAATCCTTTTCGTTACGTGCCATCATTATATGACTATTTCTTATCTTTTGTCACTGTAACTGGCGCTGTTTGTTTAAAAAGGGGATTACCCCCAAAATACCAAAACGTGACTTGTGCCTGTTTCTCATTGGGTACCCTCAAAAATGTACTTACCGACCTTTCACAGCCAGCTGACGTGTAAGACTAATACTAAAAACACAATCCGATTATGTAAAGTGGAGTCAGAGCTAACCCTTTTTTGGCGAACGAAGCAGCTTTCTGCACCAAAAATTTTGCTCCAAAAACTAGATTGAATAACAATGGAGGAGCATGTGGACATGATTTTGTCGTTTGAATGTTATATTGTCCATTTTGAGTATTGTGCAACCTTTGCAATCGTTGGGTTTTGGTGATACAAATGAAATATGGCTATAAATTTTATTGTAGACCATTAAAACACAATCTTAATTGCATCTCAATTACCCACCGATATTACCGACGATTGTCTTGGGTAAGTTTTTTGATCCGTAGTAATTGTTAACTCAATAGTTAAAATCATATTTTTTTATTTTATTTTATTCTATTTTAACCTACTGATCAACCTGGCCACGGATTAAAAAACCGAACCGACCGAACTTTACGGTAAAATTTTGTGATCCTGACAATACAGTATTTTCTATTCTATTCTTATTTCTTTTTTATAAAGCAATTTCTTTTATATAATCACTAGCTTTTGCCCGGGACTTCGTCCGCGTAGAATAGTTACTTTGAGATAGTGTAATGGTATGTAGCCTATAGCCTTCCACAAAAAATAGGCTATTCAACACTGAAATATTTTTTCAAATTGGAACAGTAGTCTCAATTGGTGGAATTGAAAAACTCTATTATTATTAGAAGCAAAGTTCATAGTGACGTAAATTTGTCCTCCATTTTTCTGGGAGGCGTTATTTAAATTTTTTTTCATTAACCCGCATGGCACCCGTTCCCATGGGAATATCGGGAAAAAAAGACGCCTAGGCTCAACTGTACATTCTTGGCCTACGAATCGTAGATTGAGATTATGTTAGGCCTGAAGGGATCTGATTCTAAGGTAGGGATTTTCTCCAAAAAAGGTGAGTCTGTGGCGTTAATAGTTTTAGAGATATTAATTTTTGAAAATTTGAGGTTACTTTTATCAAAAATCGTAAAAATGCACCACATACACACACTAAACACTAATCCTGCACTAAACAACACTGTAATAAACAATTTATAAGCTATTATAAATTGTTTATTACAGTGTTGTTTACTTTTTTTGTTGCTGTTGTAAAATTCTCCCATCTAGGGAAGGCAAAGGGAACAGAGCCCATACAGCCAAGTATTCAGTAGTTTGCATTGAAATGCTAGTGTAATGCATTTTAATGCATCTTGCGAGAGTTTGGCGTCAAACGATCGATGGCAGACACTGTGGTGCTACTTGGATGAGGTGGATTACCACGATAAGAAAACTCATCACTTTTCACACCACTTGACGTTTATTTCGATAATCCTCCATATTGCACATCATCACAGACACTTATTACACAAAACTACACTGATTTTACGTAACAATTTCCACTCCGTACAATATTACAATCATCGAAACAATCGCCGCCAAAAACTCCTGCTTACTTTTTTTTATTATAAAATACGAAAATTATTGCATTTTAAAATTGAAATTATTAAAAGTAAAAGCAAAATAAACAATTGACCACAGATTAAAGTGTTTTTTTTTTTAACAAAACCCATTCAACCTACGAACAAAACGTTATTACCACCGATAGAATTTAAAATTAACATGACGTTTTCAAATTATATGACAGAAATATTGGGTCCTTACCTATGAAATTGGTGTTTTTTTTTCTCTCTTAGTATTTTTTCTGTAACTATTAAGATTCAGAGTATTCCTAAAAAATAATTACCTCGTCTAAAAAAAGACTATATTTTTGAGCTTTTTGATTTGTTTTGATAATTTGTTGTAAGTTTAATTGTGTAAAAATTGGACACGGAGACAACTCTTTTTAAGTGCCTCCCGAATACATCATTTTATTTGCATTCACTTAAAAACGATAAATATTTTTTTTGAATTGTGATATTACACATATTACTAAAGCTTGTCTAATGATAGATGCCAAATATTATCTTTGGATTTGTCGCTGTGAAGAAAACTGAAAAATTTTTGTATGGAAAATGCAGAATTCTCCAAAATCTCCATACTAAACACCAATTTCATAGGTAAGGACCTAATATTATCGCAGTAAAACCGACTCCACGTAGTCTTGTCTGTCTTACCCCTAGAGTGCAATTTAAAAACGCGTAGGCGCTGAGTGAGTGCATCATTTGCTTTTTGTTTTCATGTGAAAGCGAATTGGCTGTAAAGAGCTTGTTCTCTTAGCCTTCCCTTTAAGAAATGTCTACAATGTCTTTAAAGTCTATATTGAAAGAGTTTGGCGGCATTTGACTAATGGCAGACGTGATTTTTATTTCGATAATTGTAATATTGTTTCGGAGTGGATATTGTGACGTAAATTCAGTGTAGTTTTGTGTAATAAGTGTCTGTGATGATGTGCAATGAGGATAATTATCGAAATAAGCGTCAAGTGGTGTGAAAAGCGATGAGTTTTTTATCGTGGTAATCCACCTCATCCAAGTAGCACCACAGTGTCTGCCATCGATCGTTTGACGTCAAACTCTCCCAGAATGCATCGAAATGCATTACACTAGCATTTCAATGCAAACTACTGAAGAAATAAAGAACTGAAGACTTGGCTGTATGGGCTTCGTTCCCTTTGCCTTACCTATATGGGAGAATTTTACAACATACAACATACCAGATGAAGATCATACGTCGTCGTTAAGAGTTCCATTCACAGATTTCCATGTAAAGTTGAGGAAGAATTTGTTGGCATACTGGCAAGAATACTGGGCATTGATCAGCGAAGAAAAAGGATCATGGTACAAAGCAATCCAAGGAAGCTTGCCCGCCCAACCTTGGTGGAATCATAGATCTGTCGACAGCAGAAAATTTGTAACAGTTATTAACAGATTGAGATTTGGCCACGGTCAATTTCGCACTCACCTGCATAGACTTAAAATGGAAACCGACCCAAACTGCCCAGACTGCAAAGAAAACGAAGATCTAAATCATATCTTCTTCAAATGCAAAAAATATGGTATCCAGCGGCTTTTACTTGCATCAGAAATCATTGAGAGTCAAGATGATGTTCCCCGAAACTTACAAACATTACTCAGGAATATTAATAATTATAAACCAATTTATAAATATGTGTTACAAACTTTACAGAAAATTTAAACTGTTGAGATAAAGAATATGAAGATGAGGAAGATTGACAATTTGACATTTTCTACGGTAAACGTGTAAATAGTGATTTCTCGTGTTTGGATAGTTCAGTGTTCTACTGTAAACGTGTGGCTTAAAAGGTCTTGCAACCAGAGCCGTAAAACTGAATAAAAAAAAAAAAAAAAAAAAGAGAATTTTACAAAAAAAAATTTTTAAGTCTATAACACCCAGTTGCAGAAACGAACTTTAAAATTTAATGTCGGCATTATCCCTAATGCTCCATTAAATTTATTGATTGAAGTGTCAAAAGAACACCTTAGGGTAGTTTTTACGTTGCACAAAACGACATTAGCACCCTATCAATGCTAAAGAGACATTAGCTAGAACTATTTTGTGTTCCAATTTTAAATTTAATGAACTTTAAAATTTTAATGTCTCATTACTAAATGTCGTCTTTAAAAAATCTTTGTGCAACTGAGCGTAAGTCTTTTATTTTTATGAAATGAAATTTTAATTATTTTATTATTTTAAAGGTAAATATTACAAATCTAGACAGTAGTTTATAGAAACAAATTTGTAGTTTTATTTCGTGCAGAATAAAGTGTTCAGTGTGTTTATGTGGTGCGTTTTTGCGACTTTTACGAAAGGTTATCTTAAAATTTAAAAAAATCATACCTCCATAACTATTATAGCAGACAATACACGGACTTCCCCTTTGGGGAGAAGGTCAGCAAATGTAACTTTGTTTCGATATCGAAAGTCAAAGCGTACTAACCACTACGCCACCGAGCTCCTGTTTTGCTTCATCTACTGTCAATACAGGCCTCATACATCTCCATAAATATTTTCACATCTATATCTATACATATGATAAAACTGTTGATGTCGAATGTCTGTACATAGAAAAAAAATGCTTCAAACCATGTCAGGGGGATGTAAAAAGAGACAAAATACAACAAAAATAGTTTTTTAAATTTTTTGTTTCTCTGTCTGTTTGTACGGGCTAATCTCCGAAATGGCCGTGGTTAACCGATGGACCGATTTCAATGAAATTTTGTATGGTGATTCCTTATGATATCCCTGGTCAACATCTTAGATACTTTTTATTCCGGAAAATTAAAGGGTTCCCGGGGGATAGTAAAAAACCAGTAACCGCGGACGAAGTCGCGAGCAACAGCTAGTTTAAAAAAACATAAATTTAATAACCATAAAGACAATGTACTTTTGGATAAATAAAACTGTACTTATTACCACTACTACTAGTACTTATTTTTGTACTATAAATAGGGTTATATAAATGGTTAATTAGTTTTAATACATTGCAGCGAAGTAGTACTCCCAAGGGGAAAATTTGGGTGACCTCGGAATACCAGCGTCGGATGTCTGCGACAACTGACACATGCTGAGCGACTCGCCATTTAGTGTCACAATTTACTAGGTATTAAGCTTATTACTAAGGTTGAATCTCTAAGTCACTTATAAACTATTTTCTTTCTTTCCTTTTTTTTTTTTTTTTTTTTGTAAAATTCTCCCGTAGGGAAGGCAAAGGGAACGAAGCCCATACAGCCATGTCTGCAATATATATATCTTCAATAGTTTGCATTGAAATGCTAGTGTAATGCATTTCAATGCATCTTGGGAGAGTTTGGCGTCAAACGATCGATGGCAGACACTGTGGTGCTACTTGGATGAGGTGGATTACCACGATAAAAAACTCATCACTTTTCACACCACTTGACGTTTATTTCGATAATCCTCCACATTGCACATCATCACAGACACTTATTACACAAAACTACACTGATTTTACGTAACAATATCCACTCCGAACAATATTACAATCATCGAAATAAAAATCACGTCCGCCATAGTTGAATGCCGCCAAAAACCCCCCTTTCCTTTTTTTTTTGTTGTAAAATTCTCCCATGTAGGGAAGGCAAAGGGAACAGAGCCCATACAGCCAAGTCTTCAGTATATATTTCTTCAGTAGTTTGCATTGAAATGCTAGTGTAATGCATTTCAATGCATCTTGCGAGAGTTTGGCGTCAAACGATCGATGGCAGACACTGTGGTGCTACTAGGATGAGGTGGATGACCACGATAAAAAACTCATCACTTTTCACACCACTTGACCTTTATTTCGATAATCCTCCATATTGCACATCATCACAGACACTTATTACACAAAACTACACTGATTTTACGTAACAATATCCACTCCGAAACAATATTACAATTATCGATATAAAAATCACGTCTCCCTTTCTTTCTTTTATTAGTAACCAAATAAATAAAACGTGTATTACGAACCACCAACTGATGAGACATAAACAAAACGGTGCTCTATGATTGGTTATTACAGAAGAGTGTTGTCGTTAGTAATTTGCAAAAACTTTATGTAATATTGTGATTGTTGTTAAAATAAACAAAGCGATTATTTCGTTATTGCGTTTTATTCAGTAGTGAGTGCCTATCTCTGAGTGATCAGTAATAACATCCCAAGTAGTCGAGCTATAAACGAGAAATAAAACTCTTCTGAACACAATAGTTATAAACCACAGTAGGATTTCATTCATGAACGTGACAACATCAGAAACATAAATCAGCGAACGTGTGAATGTCGGGAAAGTTTTTGAAATACATATTGTGGAGAGTCATAAAACCGTCTGGGTGATGGCATGGATAGTATCTGCTAACTGTAATAGGACTTTCTGTAAACTGATGTTATGTAAGTTCGTAGTTGCAAAAAAATATTCCTTGATGCTTATCATCTCAACTCACTACCAACATAAAAAACTAATTTATTTTTTGTAACTATTTAAAAATCCAAATATTCAACTCTATCTCTCCTAAATTAGGCTAAGACTTTTCTTTGTTCAAAAATTGATAGCGCCTTTTTTACAGCCTGATCAGAAATATAAAAAACCTCGTCTTATTGCGGAAAATTTATAGAACTAATTAATTTTAATGACAACAGTTATTTAACTTAACAATTTCAATCACGTGTTTTGTGGTCTTCAGTCTAATCATCATAAATTTAGCTTTATTCATTTTTTTTTGCATTTTAAGATTGTGAAAAATATTACTTTTTTTCAGGTATTCTTAAGCCCAATCGCACGATCGAGAGTTAGCGCCTAACCCAAGGTTTGCCCATATATTTGCCCCAGGGGTTAGGCGCTAACTCTCGACCGCGCAAGTAGCCCTTAGTGTTGCAATAACTAGAAAATTTCTGGCGCCCTCAGAGCAGGTTTGTTATATTCCCGGCCAGGCTATAACATAGATATTTAAATAGGGTAACTATGTTTTGCTTCCTTACTTCAGTCAAGGGCTAGCAGCCAGACATAGGCTTCCTCCATGAACATTTTTTTTAAACACTCACACCTATCAACTAGCCCCATTTTAAGCAACTGATGCTTCTTGTGTTACGGATACTAGATGACGGATAAATATATTTAATAATTAAATACATATAAATATCCTGAATATAAATATATATATAAATATGTTTAAACATACAAGACTGGAGAACAAATGCCTGATAATTCATCATCTAAACATTAGCCCCCACCGGGGATCGAACCTAGAACCTCTCGAGATGGCGACGCCTTGAGACCGGCGTATAGACCACTCGGCCACGGAGGTCGTCGAATTATTTATTGTCACATGAAACGATATACGTACTGAACTATAAGTAAACACCTATCTACACCAATAAGACTAACACCGCAACGAAAATAAACATCCAAAATCAAACACCAACTAAGCTGTGGATCCGACGATTTGCCGGCGACAGCGACAAAAAACAACCCACAGATCTGTATTTGTGGCCGTAAACGTTGAATAAAAATTAAAATAGTTGTTCTAAAATTAGTTTCATTCCCATTTTTTATACATTTTAAACGTGACGTCACGAAATTAAAGACAAAGGGGGTCTTACTGTGTCAGGTAAATTATGGCTGACCCCAAACAACCAAGAATTCTTTCCTAATTTTTGATCCTCCTTTACGTTTCACCCAAAAAAAAAATTTCATCCTCCATCTTATTTCACTCCAAACAATTATTATCTATTGATCAATTGGTTTTTCCAATCATATTCCTATTTTTTAACCACTGGGTAATAACCTCGCTACATTCAAAATATTGGGTCCTTACCTATGAAATTGGTGTTGTTATTCTG
Organism: Parapoynx stratiotata; assembly: GCA_910589355.1. Classification (NCBI taxonomy): domain Eukaryota; kingdom Metazoa; phylum Arthropoda; class Insecta; order Lepidoptera; family Crambidae; genus Parapoynx; species Parapoynx stratiotata. Next base: position 10,778,814 of record OU342482.1, read on the forward strand.
TCTTAGCAATTTGTCCATAACTATTAAGTTTCAGAACATTCTTATAAAATAATTGCCTCTTCTAAAAATAGACCATATATTGTATTTGAGCTCGTATTATTTAATTTGATAATTTTTTGTAAGTTTAATTGTGTTAAAATTAGACACAAAGACAATTATTTTTAACTGCCTCCCGAATACATCATTTGATTTGCATTAACATAAAAACGATGAATATTTTTTATCCAGCGTGTTCACACACATATTGCTAAAGCTTGTCTAATGATACATGCCAAATATTATTATCTCTGGATTTGTCGTTGTGAAGAAAACTGATAAAATGTTAGTATGTAAAAGCAGACATCCCCAAAATCTCCATACAAAACACCAATTTCATAGGTCTTAATAATTGATGATAATGTCACAATGACATTCGTAAGTATACAAATCTGAATTTAAGAGGAGACTTTGAATTAATAACTTTTTTCTATTATGATGAGACATAATCAAGAGTTTGAGCCGTCGGAGCAGAGTCCTTTTCGCACTTATCTTTTTGTCTTAGCAAAGACGACAAGAAACTTATGTCTTATATATAACAAAGCCGTAAATGTACATACAATCTTCACACAGCTGGATAAAGAACTCCGCTCGAGGCTGACAAAGTTCTACACAGATTGAAAAGTCCCAAACTTCAGATGAATTTGTAACTTGTGCGAAATAGATTTGCGATCGAAAAATCTAAAATAGTAGTTTCTTTGGCTTCGGGACAAATTTTCCGGATCTCTTAACAAATGTTTTTCACTTTTAAACTATGTAACGTAACTACAGAATGAATTAAAAATCGAGTTAATCTATGAGCTATATTAAATTCAAACTTTTCAGTTGTCTAGTTATTAAAATGAAACAGTATTCGTCATCGGCCTATATATGTGCCACTACTGGGACAGGCCTTCCTCATGGAGAAACACATGAGGAGTATGGGCCGTAACTCCACCACGCTGGCCCAATGCGGGTTGGTGGGTAGAAACGGTCACAAATGCGACCGGGACCAACGGCTTAACGTGCCTTCCGAAACACGGAGGAGCTCGATATCACAAAGTCTTGGTCACCCATCCACGGCCTGACCATGGCGAAGGTAGCTTTGTTTTCGATCGAAGCCAAAGCGCACTAACCACTACGCCACCGAGCTCCTCAAAAAGTATTAGTTCAGACATTAGTTTTATGTGTGTGGTAACTTTTTTACATCATATTTTTTTAAAGTGACCTTTGTTTTGTGTTGGACTGTCACTGTCTTTTCTCTGACCCCAAAGAATATCAATATTAGTGGTCGTGGCAAAACTGCAACAGCTTTCACGGTTGTACTGAGTGGGGACCATTTTGGTACATAGTAATTAGGTTAAGCTTCCTTGCTAAGCTGTATACCAAATAAAGATTTTCTTACTTCTTTCTTTCTAGGTAAGGCTACAAGGAACTTTTATATTTGGAAATAGAATGTAAAATACTAGTTTATGTAACTATCACATAATATAGGGTATTAAAACACGAGCGTGGTTTTAATACCGAGTATGTGCAGTTACAGACACTACTTTATCTACACTCATTATTCAAAGAAATAAAACAAAAAAATAATATTAATTTAATTTATTGTTGGCTATCTGGAAAACATTTGCCATAGTTTTAGTATAATGAGTCCAACCTGTTGCATTTATGTTACAGTTTCCATTTTTAAATTATCGTTTTTATCATCTGTGTTAAAAAGTATGTCATTATGAGTTCGAGTCTGAGTTCATAATTCGACAATATAACATGAGAGTAGATAAATGGGTCTTTACTCGATAAGAGTAACAAACAAGGACTGCTAATTGCACTGCCTTATTTAATTAACGCTTATTCACTGATGTGAGAACTTTTAGGCAGCGGTAGCCGAGTTGGGACGGACGGGGCACTCACAGATCACTGACAGCCGCTTCGCTTGGGGCACTACTCGTTCGAGAGGCCGCGGGAAACGCGGGTTCGATCCCTCATTCGAATATCGCTTGCCTCACATTGTGCCCGGTGTATGGCAACAGGCTCGCCACATGTTACATATCTGGCGAAACGTGGGTGTTAACACATCTGCCTACCCCTTCGGGGAAAAAGGCGTGATGATATTGTATGATATGTTATGTTGTGTTGTTTTGTGCTGTGCTGTGCTGTGTTGTGTTATGTTATGTTAATCATGACATATCATTATCATATAATATCACATTCCACTGCTCAATATGACTTATATTAAGGATCCTCCAAGGATCTCCATAGCAATCGCTCCCGCGACCTTAATCATGACTATTATTATGCCAGCTGAACTGACTGAACAACAACATTATTGCTTTCAAGTTCACGACAGCAAACTTAACAAAGAATCCTAATTCATTTACAAAATTCTAAACTTAAAATTGGATGCACCGAAGACTAAGTATGTTGCAAAATGACATCTATCACAAGAACTTAAGACTTAATTCTAACTTCAAACAAGATCTGGTTTGTCTGGCGGACAGACAGGCTACACCCGGGTATCCGGAAAACTTCCGGATGTATTTAAAACTTTTTCCGTAATACGTAACGGGAGTTTCGGAGATAAATCTTTGTTCGACCTTAAAAACTTGTTCTCGTCAACGTATTTGCCAAGAAATTCTGTAGGCAGGTGATTTCATTTACATAATAGAATTGAAGAATTGTTGGTAGAATATAACAAAGAGTTACTTTAGTATATAATGAAGAGAGGATAAGAATATGTGGCCATATTCATGGTGGTTGGAAAGTAGATGGTTGGAACTTTCTTGGTGACAAGAAATTTTTCCATCTTCTTGGGATCAACTTTAAAGACCGAAAAAGAAGACCAAAGACAAAACTTATGGATTTTGTGATCGATTATCCACAGCAGCTGGGCACAGGCCTTCCTCACGGAGAAACACATGAGGAGTTTGGGTTTTGCCATAGCCAACGCTGGCCTAATGCGTTGGTGGAAAGAAACGGTTGCAATAGCCATCGAGACCAACGGTTTGTTTGGTCACAAAGTTTTGGTCACCCATCCACGGCCTAACCATGCCGAAGGTAGCTTTGTTTTCGATATCGAAAGCCAAAGCGTACTAACCAATACGCCACCGAGCTCCTCCCGTGAACGATTATATCACAAAATCCAAGGAAACGAATGGAAGTGAATTGGTGAAAACAAAGTAAATAATCTAATCTATATCTAATCTTCCCTTGTTAGTTAAACATATCGTATAAAAGCAACATTAACAAGAAGTGACACTACTCGTTCGTAAGCGCATTACCTGCCTAATACCGGAGAGCACGCAGCATCGGCGCACCACACAATCGAGTTAGCCAGACTACGATCACATTAAGGGCAATTCCATTGCTTTTTCATTTGGATTGAACTTCTATCAAAACACTAGCTTTTGCCCGCAACTTCTGCGTGGAATAGCACTCATCGTGATGTTATATGGCCTATAGCTTTCCTCAATAAATAGGCTATCTAATACCGAAAGATTTGTTTTAAATCGGACCAGTATTCTAGTAGTTCCTGAGATTAGCGAGTTCAACCGAAAGAACAATACAATTTCTTCAGCTTTATAATATTAGTTTATATATGTCACCGTAAAATTGTAAAAAATGTCACATTATAATCTATCTCGCAAGATTGTGAACCGTAACATGTTGCTTACAATTTAACGCATTATTCTTCGGTAAACCGTCAAATCGTAAATCGGAACGTACCTCGCGCGCTGATTGGTTGAACGACATATGCCTGCGCCGCCATATTTGTTTGTTAATTCCTTTGTTGTCGAATGTGTTTTGGTGATTATAAATTGATTTTGTGTGGAAATATATTCTGATAGATATTAGGTTAAGGTTATTTTTTATGACCCATAAAAACAATATTTGTGACAACTGTGTTTTATTCATGACTCTATGAACATAGAACGGTCGACTGTAAGGCCGATCAATCAGGGACAGCCTTCAGACAGTTGACAATTTGACTATTGTAAGATTGTGATTTAACAGTTTCACTTCGATAGATTACAATCTGACGAATAATATTAGGTCCTTACCTATGAAATTGGTGTTTTGTATGGAGATTTTGGGGTTGTCTGCATTTTACATACTAACATTTTATCAGTTTTCTTCACAACGACAAATCCAGAGATAATAATATTTGGCATGTATCATTAGACATGCTTTAGCAATATGTGTGTGAACACGCTTGATAAAAATTATTCATCGTTTTTATGTTAATGCAAATCAAATGATGTATTCGAGAGGCAGTTAAAAATAATTGTCTTTGTGTCTAATTTTAACACAATTAAACTTACAAAAAATTATCATATTAAATAATACGGTCTATTTTTAGAAGAGGCAATTATTTTATAAGAATGTTTTGAAACTTAATAGTTACGGACAAATTGCTAAGACAGAATAAAAACACCAATGTCATAGGTAAGGATCCAATAATACGCTACATTGGTGACATATATTTCACTACTTAGTATTATTGTAAAACAAAGTCGATATCCACTGTCTATCCCTATATAGAGAGATTCAAGAGGATCCTTTATTATGTATGTTATAATTATAATATACCTAATAGCACCCGTGCAAAACTTGGCGGGGCGCTAGTATAGAATGAAGTTGTATTCACGAAGAAAAGTACCTACACAAGCAAAAAAAGCAGTTCACAATGTGAATAATCATAGGGTTGCCTGATAATAAAAGATAACCATAATGAACTGGTCTTAAGGTTTTTCAAACTCAGATCTGAGGCGAGCATATACCGGACTCCTCTTGAAAGAAGAATGCCACTTTCCAAATTTGACTGTCGCGGCTCGATCAGTGTTTACAAAATTCTCGAAAACTTTAGGGAAAGAACATTAAATCTTCGTTTATGCTAAACAAGCATAAATATCCGAAACATTCAATTCAAAAAGAATGTACCAACTGCTTTTCTTGCCTGTCGTAAAAGGCGACTAAGGGCGTATTGGATACTGGGCCTGTGATTGTGTAGGCGATAAGCTAGCCACTTGTTACTACTCTTTCACTTTTTTCTTTCATTTTTGTATGGCTAAATGTGGTCTTAAGGAACACAGCGCTCCTTGGACTCTGCCTACCCCTTCGGGGATGCAGGCGTGATTGTATGTATGTGTATGTATTGAAATTCGGCCCAAGCGTCGTCAAACCATTGTTACCAACTATACAAAGCCGAACATCCTCCACACAGTCAGCAAAACGGATCTCAAAGCGGAGTAAACTTGTCACTTAGTACCGACGGCAAAAAAGTTTTATGGAACTAAGTTATTTAATTAACTCCCGACGTGCCCCATTTATTCTGGTCCCAGACGTGTCATGGGACGTTCACAGTAATAGAATTATGAAGATAGCGTAGAAATATCTCCTATTTAACAAAAAGGATGTCAGGCGATCTATTCGCTGAACTTAGCTAGCTGAGCGACTTTATTTAGGAAAATATCTATAGAAGTTGGAATTTGAAGAATTTTATTTTCAAGAGCTTGACGTGACATTAATCATCACTTCAACATCCACTTTTGATAAATTTTATGGAAGTAATAACGCCTTGATATATTTTAGGACCACATTTAACTGACACGACCCTGTTGGAGACGGGAGATCCAATATGATTGAAAAATACCGATGCCGCTGATGCCCTTTGCAATTAACCTAGCAAATATTATTGGCAGCGGCAAACCCCGACGTTTGGTCGGGGTTTTCGGACACCCGCAGTGTATGCATTTGCACCATCTATGTAAATGTATACATATTTGTGGTATGTAGACTTTTGACAGTATATTTATTTATTTATTTAAGCTTTTGTGCATTACAGAAAATGTACACATGGCGGACTTAACGACTAATGTCGCTCTCTAACACATTACAGGGGAATAAATGCGTTTATTGATCAAAAGTGTATACAAGATCATTTTTATACACCATAGTACATGACTGAACAACGAAGAATTTGTTTTAATAGGTACACCACAATTATGTGCCCACGTAGCAGCTGTCCTTGTGCCTCAAGGTATCGGATGAACACAAAATGTTGAGCAGCAGAAAGACGATACAATCATCCTCATATCATCATGCCTCTTTCCCCGAAGGGGTAGGCAGAGGTGTTACACACCCACATTTCGCGAGAAAGGTTAGGTCCCCATATGACAGGTGGCAAACCTGTTGCCATGCACCGGGCACAATGTGAGGCAAGCAATGTTCTTACTGTACATAAGTTTTATTCAAACTCAGTGGTACAGACGGTGGGATCGAACCCGCGTTTCCCGCAGTCTCACGAACAAGTAGTGCCCCGTCCGTTCCAAGTCAGCAATCACACGCCTAGAATAAATCCTAAGAACCACACGACAATGCAGGTACAGTCGAGTACAAAACTATGTATACACATTTAAGAGGTGACAATCTTTATTTCCTTCTAATAAGTCATTTAGGTACTATCAAAAGCGGTTACATGTTTTTGGAGTTGATTGTGCGTTGCTGATCTGTGTATAAGTCACTAAACCCAGTAATTCAACTAGGTACTTATTGTAAAGCTGTAAAATTTTGGATGTCTATGCTTTATTATAACAAAAAGGTAAATAGGAAGTTCATTGAAGTGGCAATAAATTATGACTTTTTTTGTTGCTGCAATACTGTAACTGAATTGTCATTCTCTCATGCTTGGTTTTGCTCCTCGTAATGGCTGTGTTCTGTTTCTCGTCTATCGTCTAATATAATTAATTTAAAGTGATTGTGATAAATACATGTATATGTCTAACCCTTAGGGCAAAATAGTCGTGATTATATGTATGTGTGTTTGTATTATATCAAATACATTGCTATATGCTAAATGTGTTGGTCCATGTTGGTCCGGGACACAAAAATAATGTACCAACTGCTTTTCTTGCCTAGCATGTCGTAAATGGCGACTAAGGGCGTATTGGGCACTGGGTCTGTGATTGTGTAGGCGATGAGCTAAATGTGATCTTAAGGAACACAGTGCTCCTTGGACTCTGCCTAACCCTTCGGGGATTACAGGCATGATTGTATGTATGTACATTGCTATAAGTATTTACTTTATTGGAGTTCTTCATTTCTTATCCCGCTGCTCGCACCCACGTGTCCGCTGTGATCCACGCTGACTTCCCAATACTTTAATACTCATCAACCCGGAACACGGGCTGGAATGCAAAAAAATAGCAATAAAAAAACCTTCTTTAAAAACTAGCTTCTTTTTTGCGTATCTAAATAGAAGCTTGTTTTCAAAGAAGGTTTTTATTTCTATTTTTATTTTTTAACTTTTTAGTTGTGACTATCGCATCATTGTTGCATTGTCGTTTACCGGTTACGTTGGAACTGTGTCGCTATACAATAAGAAGACTTTCTAAAGTTTTAACCCTGCTAAAGGCCACGAATGCTTGGTTACCGTATAACACAAAAGTACTCGTCAAGACGAATTGAACGAGCCCAAACTCGATAGGATTGTGTTGTTTAATTACTGAGTATCTATGACCACTTTCCAGCTCCATCGTCAGATCAGCTCTAAGTCATAATAATTTTGTATTGCCCTCCGATTTACATACGCATGCAAAATTTCAGCGGTTGAGGGCAAGTGCCTTAAAATTGAGTTGTAAGATTCCACCCGTACACAAAAACATATTCGTCATCAGCCTATATACGTCCCACTGCTGGGACAGGCCTTCCTCATGGAGAAACACATGAGGAGTATGGGCCGTAACACCACCACGCTGGCCCAATGCGGGTTGGTGGGTAGAAACGGTCACAAATGCGACCGGGACCAACGGCTTAACGTGCCTTCCGAAGCACGGAGGAGCTCGAGATCACAAAGTCTTGGTCACCCATCCACGGCCTGACCAAAACATATATTGCAAGTTAATAAAAGCTTGTTAAAACTGCACTCCTAGGGTAAGTAATCATTGTATAAATCGTATCTTGTTTGGTTGCGTTAAGATGCTCAATTTCTATGGGAAACGTGAAAAGCGTCCCTAGGGGATAGTATCAGAAATAACGTTTCCCCTAGAAATTGAGCTATTAACGCCACAAAAATAGGTTTTCATAATGGTAACTTACACTATGAGTGCTGCTAGTTTGCAGCCGACACAGTTAATATTGAGGGACCCCTGCATTAGAGGATACATAATAAGTCCATAAGTAGGCGACTATAGGTAACTAGTGATGATGGTGATATTAAAAAACTGAGAACATCCTTTTTTTGAAGTCGCTTAAAAATTAAATATTAATCTTCGCCTATCACCGCTGCTAACCGTACACGCGGAGTTCCTTTCATAAGTGAGGAGAATTATTAGAAACAGATCCTCCCTGTACGCGTTCGATCGCTAATGGAGTTTCAAGGCAAATGTCATCGGGAACTTATAATTATACTGACGGCTTAAATTTAAGCATTGATTTGAATCCATTATAATAATATAATTAACTAGCTTTACCCCGCGACTTGGTCCGCGTAGAATAGAAACTTTGAGCTAGTGTGATGGTATGGCTACATACCAATCGTCTTCCTCAAAAAATAGGCGATTCAACAATGAGAGATTTTTCAAATTACTGTTCCAGTAGCCTCAATTGGTGGAATTGAAAATTTACTCCTACTCTATTATTAGAAGCAAAGTTCATAGTAGTAAGTCCTTAATTTTTCTGGGAGGCGTTATTAAATTTTTTTAACTTTCACCCACATGGCACCCGTTCCCATGGGAATATCGGGATACAAAGTAGCCTATGTGCTTTCTCAGGCTCTAGACTATCTGTGTACCATTCGGTTGAATTGGTTCAGTATTTTTGACGTGAAAGCGAGACAGACAGTTACTTTCACATTTATAATATTAGTATTGCATAGTCGATGTCCGAAACAAATGGAAATGGAAATGGCCAGACAAGAGCGCAATAATAGCAAAGAGCCGCTAATACCGATATAGCGCTTTTGCTCAAATTCTGTAGAAAAACGCTAGCAAAAATTTCATTAATTCATTTTTACATTCATAAACGTACATAAAATCAGGACGACTCAATATCTCAATAAGCTTAAAGGACCTCTCCTTATACAAACAGATTCTTGGCTATTTCCATTATCACGCTTAATATAAATAAACACGGATCCAAAGTCATAACGCGAAATTATTACAATAACGAGGCCATTATCTACTCTTCTTACTTTATTGCCCTTCGTTATCTTTACGGCTTCTTGCTTGGGTCAAATGAGCACGTTGAGGAGATTTAGGTAAATTTACCAGCTTAAGAATTTTGGCGCATTTAAATTACTTTTTGTAAAGTAGAATTTAATTTTGCTCACACGGTGGCACATTGGTTTGTTGATATTGCATGCATCTCGAAATGCTTTTAGCTTATTGTTAAAACCAATATTAGATTTAACAAAAGATGGATGTACGAAAAATAGATCCAGCCTGTCCTGCGAGGGGAATTCCTCGCCAAACCCAAGAAGCAATTCCTCGCCAAACGCGGGAACACAGCATCGTTGCGTGTGTGTGTGTGTGTGTGTGTGTGTGTGTGTGTGTGTGTGTGTGTGTGTATGTGTGTGTGTGTGTGTGTGAGTGTGTGTGTGTGTGTGTGGGTGTGTGTGGGTGTGTGTGTTGTGTGCTGTATGTGTATCAAAATCAAAATATTGCCACTTTACTACGCTAATGTCGTCAGAAAAGAATACTTTTTTTAATATACACTCGACATTTGTTCGCATCCAATTATGCCCTATCTCCCCAAGACAAAATAAAGTGCAATTTATACTGCAATTATCACAATGTAAACACTGTACAAACATGAAGACGACTCTCATTTTAACACTGTGTTTAATTACGGCATCAAAATGTGGGGTTTTAGAAGATTTCGCAGGTTCTTTGGCTGGTGGAGCTCATAAAGTAAGCGAAAGTATTCATAATACAATACTCCCGGGCAGCAAAACTGAAGATAAAGCTCAAAAACCACACCTCATAACAAAAGTCATCGATGCTGTTGGTAACAGAACTCAAGGTCTAGCCAGTAAAGTGGAAGGCGTTTTTAAATTCAAGAAAGATAATAAAGATTCTAAGCCAGTAGAAGTTTCTAATAACACGAATATTATTGACAAAGATAATATGACCAAAAGTGAAAATAATACAAAAGATGATAAAAAAGTTGCCGATGATAATGTGATCACAAGTGAAAATACTACAACAGTTGATAAAAACTTTGACAATGATAATGTGACCAAAAGTGAAAATACTACAACAGTTACTAAGGAAGAAAACGTTGCAAACCAAGCAAAAGTTACTGAAGAAGGAAAAGTTGGAAACCAAGGGAGAAGTAATGAAGAGAATAAGAAGACAAGTGATACAGCTAGTTTAGACACTACGGCGCCGAGTCCAAATGTGTGTGCACTAGGACCTAATAATACCAACTGTATTACTCCAGATATGATTAGATTTGGAGGCCCTACATCACAATAATTCCAATCTTAAATGTTTAACTTCTATGGCTTAAAATAAAGAAATCATTCCGTCATTCCGCCTTCCTGCTTTGGAAGTAGCTCTGCCGTCCACGAACTCAAATTTTGTCACGAAATTATAGCTTTATCGACCCTGGACCAGATCGTTGCGACTGAGTTGTCACATCTCAATCTCGCATTCGATGGTCTACCCAAAATGCAAGACATGATAACACCATGCCGTCTTCGAATTCTGGATAGGATTGACTTCGTTTGCGTCGAAGATGACAAAGAAAAACTGTTAAAATTAGATTTTAAATGCATCTTAGTGAGTACGATATCGAAACAATTATATATCAAAATAAAATAAAAATAAAACTTCATACATTTACACTATCAACTAGCCCCATTTTAAGCAACTAATGCTGCTTGTCTTACAGACACTAGATGACGGATATTTTTATATTTAATAGACAAATACATATGACAAATTCCGTCTCGCTCTGATCTACCGCAATAGAAAGTGACAGGTATAGTTTCCGTGATTAGTTTTTTGTTCGATATTCCGAGACGACCTCCGTGGTCGAGTGGTCTGTACGCCGGTCTCAAGGCGTCGCCATCTCGAGAGGTCCTGGGTTCGATCCCCAGTGGAGGCAAATGTTTGAGTGATGAATTTTCAGACAATTGTTCTCCAGTCTTGGATGTTCATTATATATGTATTACATTATGTATATTCTCAATAATTATATGTATTTATCTAGTAAAAAATATTTGTCCGTCATCTAGTATCTGTAACACAAGCAGCAATTTAGTTGCTTAAAATGGGACTAGTTGATAGGTGGGAATGTCTGAGGATATTTATATTTATTTTATTTAATATCCTGAATATATATAAATATATACAATCATCCAAGACTGGAGTACAAATGCCTGAATTCATCACCCAAACATTTTTCCCGAAAGATCGAACCCAGAAACTCTCGAGATGGCGACGCCTTGGGACCTAGCTACCTCCACCTTGCTGGCCCAAAAGGTGCTTTTTCACGCCACTCTTGGATTCCTTCAATATTGTAGGATGGAAAGAATACGTGTGGGGAAGCCAATCATTTAAATAAATGATTCTATCGGCGTGGGCAAATACTAGTATACTTCTCTTTCATTCCAGAGCTAATAAACAGCATTACTTTTCCCAGTTAAATAAAATCTAGTAATTCAATACAACACATGCGTCATACAGGAATTATTATACGTTTTCACTAATTACTCTCATCTGTTCTCTAGCTAGTAGCAACTGAGGTTGTGGTCCAAGTTAACGGAATATAGAGGACAAAATCTAAACTTTCCTGGATGTAAAACTTATTTACTGGGAAGGTGCTAATTAAATTTTAGTTGTGTAGTCGCAATTATATCTATTTCACAGTTGTGAAAAGCTCAATGACGTAATGGTTAGTACGTTTTGGCTTTCGATTGAAAACAAAGCTACCTTCGCCAAGTCAGGCTGTAGATGGGTGACCAAAACATTGTGATTTTGAGCTCCTCCATGCTTCAGAAGGCACCAGGTTTCTACCCACCAACTCGCATTGGGCCAGCGTGGTGGTGTTACGGCCCATACTACTTATGAGTTTCTCCGTGAGGAAGGCCTGTGCCCAGCAGCGGGACGTATATAGGCTAAGGACATCATAGTTTTAAGTTCATCTTGTAAGTGCAACAATAATTACCTACGGAAGAGTAAGTCTGACGAGCTGTACCATATCTATGCGAATCTGCAGATGTCAATGCCTTGCGAATCGTAATTTTTTGATACAACGTACATACCATTTCAACTCAGTTGGAAAATGTAAAGTGTTGTGTTAAAGTGGAAAATAGTCATTTATAAAAATATGTTATTTTATTGCAGAGATACAATATGTTTGTTTATATAAGTATGATATTTATTATATAATATTTATATACTAAATTTAGGGATGCATGAAATTTTTTTATAAATAGATTAAGATGCATGTACTGTTAATGCATTTAGAAACTAATTTGTGGATGATAGTGCTGATTATACGATTTATAAATTGTTTACATACATAAGTCTACTTAGAAAACATGTATTGTATAATTGTTTATCGTCCTCAATAAATTAAAAAAAAAATCAATATATCTAAAGTTAACATTATTTTATTGTTTATTTTTGGGATTTAATACATACGAGAAATTTGAAGAGACTAAGGACAAAATACATAAGTGCATACAAAAGGTAGAGCTATTAAGAAAAATAATTCCTCCACCACATTCAACTACAGAAAAACTAGGCGAAATGTGGAATGTTATCACCTATACCTTCGGGGATAAACCTACTTAAATCATCTGGAATATAAGTAGGTAATTAAGGTGCCCGCTATTTCTTTATAATTGCACCAAACATAATCTTCCACGTTTCACGCTAAGCGTTGAGTGCAATTCCACGATGCATCTCCTGCACTGTAAGTTAGTCTGAGCGTGTCGGAGAACAGTCGTGTCATTGATAAATTCTTACATTTTATTTTATACCAGCTTTTGCCCTCAAAATCCGGCTTTGCTCGCAAAATCCTATAATCTGCCGCTATAATGTTAGTTGCACTGAGGCAATTAGTGGTAAGATGACCAGTTCCTCGGTGGTTGAAGTGGAGCTCGCTCCTACCTTCGGCGTTATCGTCCCTAACCACTAGGTAAAATGTGTAAAAAACTCCTAAGTCTTCTGACTCAATGCTGATTAAGGGGTAGAAGCGGTTGCAATAATAGGCCCCAACAACTTTGCGCGCCTTCCGTGGCACAATGGAACTTGAGTTCAAAATGTTTTGGTCACCCATCCAAGGGCTGACCGTGGTGAAAATAGCTTTGCTTTCAATATCAAAAGCCAAAGCGTACGAACAATACGCTCCTGCGATATATTTCGATCATTGTTCTTTAACTAGCTTCTAGCTTCTTAGTTGTCAGACCACAAAAAGTTAAGATTCCAGTCTCGAATTTTTAAGATATTCTACTGAGGGAGTTGTAGTAATATGATTAAGTACATTACAATAGTTGCTTCTTCCCAGAAGCTTAGTATGTCTTCGCTTCTTAAATAGAAAAGAGGTTATTATGGACTTTTACAAATTTGATAAATTTTATATACTCCTTACTTACTAATTTTATTTACCTTTGTTGGTAGTTTTCTGGAAAGACGCGGGCCTGCGATGATGTCCTCAGGGAAGAAAAGTCTTGTTGTTTAAACCAATTATTTGTATTACCAAGTACAAATAAAAGTGGACCCCGCAACGTGGCCCAACAGCTTGGACTCACGAGCTTGGTACCGTGATACAAAAATTAGTACAGTGCCCAACCAGGACTCAAATGCTTGAGAGCCTTTATGGAGCCAATTGATACCTGTAGGTTGCATTCACACGAAAATATATGCCGAACCTATATACAATGCGGCGGGAGCTTACGTTACCGCGATGTAGAATACTACCAGCGCCATCTCTTGACGGTCGTCGGAACTAATAATGGAATGTTTGTTACACCTTTTCAATGTAAATAATGTACGCCTCAGCTATTACGCGAATTCATGATTAATTTTATTTTCTATTATACAAACGATAGCACCTTTTATTTTATTAGTTTTATTGTTAGATAATACTTATACAAGAACGCAAAATAGATTTTTGATCGCGTGCTCCGATTTTAACGATCCAGCAAGCCAAGGATTGTGAAATTAGAAGAAACAAGAAGGAATTAGTATCCCGGGCGTCAATCAGGCTGAATTCTATAACAGCAATTTACACATTCATTTAATTCAATTTACACTGAGATATTATATAGGTCAATAATAATATAAATAAAAAAATATCTTCAAACATTCACACCTATTAACTAGCCCCATTTTAAGCAACTAATGCTGCTTGTGTTACGGTCACTAGATGACGGAAAATATATTCAATAGATAAATACATATAAATATCCTGAATATATAAACAACCGAGACTGGAGAAAAAACGCCTGAATTCATCACCCAAACATTTGCCCCCACCGGGGATCGAACCCAGAACCTCACGAGATGACGACGCCTTGAGACCGGAATACAGACCACTCGACCACGGAGGTCGTCAAACAAAATATAGTTAAGTACAACAACTGTAGTAAACTTATGTATATCAAACGAGCATCGAGCATTTACTAGGCGAGCGTGTACCACCTGAAGCCTTATCTTCGCTTTCCATCAGGCGTAATTGTGGTCAAACGCTCAGCCTATATATTGTAAAAAAAAAACGATAATATAGATTTTCTTAACCCGGCATTCGCACAGTTGGGTCAATTTAACCCGGGCTATTAAAATTAGCTTATTTATTAGAATTGTTTGTGCGACGGACGGTGTTATACTTCTCAGTAGCGGGATCTGGAGACTGTATGTCTCCAGTTCCCGCGGGTTATCGCAGTTGCCTAGTATAACATAATAACACAACATACACGCCTTTTGCCCCGACGGGGTAGGCAGAGGTGTTATCACCCACATTTCACCAGATATGTTAAGTCCCCATGTAACGGGTGACGAGCCTGTATATTGCCTGGTATATTGGCAGAAATGGTGGATAAACATAGTTAAACACCAAGAAGGTAAAAATGACCCAACCCAACATATTCTCGTGTCGTAATTTTGCGCTTTTATTAAAATTTAAAAAGTTTTAACCGCCTCTCTGGTCTAGTGGTTCACACCACCGGGTGTTGACCGGGAGGTCTGGGTTCGATTCCCCATGGGGGCAGAAGTTTTTCTGCTCGGTTTGGTTGGTGGCAGGGCTTCTAAGCCCGCCTGGCTAGCTACCACCGTCTTACCTAAATGTGCCGCCATAATGACAATGTTTTAAGCATTTGTTGTGTTCCGGTAATCAGAGGTAAGATAGCCAGTTCCTTAGTTGTTGAGGATTACAGGTGAAGCTCGCTTCCACATTCGGCCTTATCGTCACTTACCATCAGGTGAGATGCAGGGCAAGAGCTTACCTGTCACAATTATGTAAAAAAAAATCTTAATAAGCGTATTGAGCGTTGATCATCATCCACTCACAGAATAGCTTCTTATCTACAGTAAGCTGCTTCTGACATAATGAGGCCAATGAAACAATTCCACAAAGCAACTTGTAATAACAACATAATTGAACTTACAAGTTTCGCGGCTGACCGTACAAGCCCGCTTCTACCGATATTTACTGCGACCATTACCAGAATTATCATGATGACGGCAGCCCTTACACAAATGCCTTAGACATAGGACGTAATCGCGCACGTTTGGATTGGGTAATATTTTTTTTTCAGTTGTTGAGGATTACAGGTGAAGCTCGCTTCCACCTTCGGCCTTTTCGTCACTTACCATCAGGTGAGATGAAGGCCAAGAGCTTACCTGTCATATGTAAAACAAGGTGAGTTTTTGGCGTCAATCAACTATGGCGGACGTGATTTTTATTTCAGTAATTGTAATATTGTTTCGGAGTGGATCTTGTTGCGTAAAATCAGTGTAGTTTTGTGTAATAAGTGTCAATAATGATGAACAATATGGAGGATCATTGAAATAAGCGTCAAGTGGTGTGAAAAACGATGAGATTTTAAGATTTTTATCGTGATAATCCACCTCATCGAAGTTACACCACAATGTCTGGCATCGATTGTTTGACGCCAAACTTTCCCAAGGCGCATTGAAATGTATTACACTTGCATTTCAATGCAAATAATGAAGAAATAAAAATACTGAAGACATGGCTGTATGGGTTTCGTTCCCTTTGCCTTCCCTACATGGGAGAATGTTACAACAACAACAAAAAAACTTTCTATATTATTATAGTTTTATCTATAGATTCCTGTTGTCCTCAGAGTAAACAGAACTGGAGTAGCCTTTGTCTAACATTCCCCTCTGCCAAATGCACAAGCATCGGATGCTTGCACGTTTAATAAAACTAGTTGAGCCGCCATTTTGACAGCCATAACATTGTAAACGTTGCGGCGAACAGAGCTCCCGCAAAAATGCCTGCCTGTGCTGTTTTTTGTTGTAAAAATAAATAGAAAACATCGAGTATG
Source organism: Parapoynx stratiotata (assembly GCA_910589355.1). Classification (NCBI taxonomy): domain Eukaryota; kingdom Metazoa; phylum Arthropoda; class Insecta; order Lepidoptera; family Crambidae; genus Parapoynx; species Parapoynx stratiotata. The sequence continues at coordinate 10,795,351 of OU342482.1, forward strand.
CTAAATGATGGTGTCACCTTTTATTTGTTATGATAATTTTTAAGATTTCATGATTATTTACTTCATTATTTCATGTTTTAGAATTCTACGATTTCAAATTTCGAGCGCTAGTCTCGTGGGGAGTGCGGCTGTGACGTTGTCAAAACGCACACCCCACGTGACTATTTTAAGCGTGTGTGTGCGTGAAATTTAAATTTGTGTGTCGAATTATGCATGTGTGCATTTGTAAAAACGTTGTGCGTTGTGCTGGCTTTGAGTGTAGTGGTAACCTCACCCCCCGCAAGAAATGGCAGAATAAAATGTTTGAGAAATTGACTAATGGCTACTCCAGTTCTGTTTACTCTGAGCTGTTGTCCTTCCCGCCTCCACTTTCCCTCGAGTGCACCCCAGCGCAATCTATTTGCGGGCGAATTTTCTACAATAGTATTGCGCTTGACACGAAACGCTCCGCGTCTTGTAATAGTAGCTCCTCTGGAAACCAGTGATCTCATGTAAAAAGTGAATCAGAGCATACATAGCTCTCGTATGTGAAGTAACATATACATACATATAATCACGACTATTATCCCCTAAGGATTAGTCAGAGACTAGGCAAAGGCACTGCCATAGTCCGCGCTTTACCAACCAGTGACTGCACGTGCTCAGCGTGACAGGTGGAGAGCCCGTCGCCGCTATTAGCTATTGGATTGTGCAGTTCTAAGTCCATTAGTCGCCTTTTACGATACCCAAGGGAAGAGATGGGTTGGTAGTAATCTTTTAATGAGCCGCTACCACACGGCTCAAGTAACATATACGTGCTAAAAGTGACATTGTGTCCGTGTAAATATTAAATAACAGGAACGCCAGAAGAAGCCGCCCGAAGAAAAGCCTATATTGAAGACACCGCAGCACCATTGCCGAGGTAGGTGCACTCGATCCTCATTCCCCAAAACCATTGAGGTCTTACGGTTACGGCATATTCTTTCACGTTAGTTTCCGAAAACCACCTTGCCCGGTCGTGACATACTTTTGGCGTCACCATTCCAATGACAAACTTTTTTAAAACTAACTGTGAAGGTCAACGGGACTTCTATACAAGGAATATTTTACGTGCGTAAAACGGCGTAGATTTCAAAACTCTGCTGCTTTTTATAATAAGGACCCGTTGGCGTAAACAGGACAAACAAGCAGTCGTTTTTTCTCTTTCATGCCAAAAACGCAAATCAGATAGTTACACAATAACTGAAACTACTTCTCAAAAAGTCTAATCACTTTAACTTGGACACTTTCCAAACATTTCAAGATCTTGCCGACAATTGTTTTAATTTCGTTCATCTCGTTTTTAAGAAAGCCAGTTTACATGAAAATGAAGGCTGTAGTATGTACTATCTTCTGCAATGAATTGTAAATGATGAGCGTTGTTCTTCTATATTGACGATCATCACTCCGATGAACATCAATTTAGATATTTAATTTTCGCGCATTTCATCGATGGTGAATCGAATATGAAAGTTAAAGTGAACCGTCTAACTTCAGTTTTACTAAATGTCCCCTCTCGTTAAAATCTTACCAATGTTTTCATTTAGTCATCAGTGTGTATTGCAAAAATGTAGGTAATAATAATAAGTCGGACTCTACGACTTAATGACTGTATACCAGTGAACCATCAGGCAGAACTAAAATCAAGTGTCCTCTTAGGTAAATCAAAATTGACCATAGAAGTTATTGAATGAAAGTAACTAAATATATTTCCATGCAATAGAGTCCATGTGAGAACAAGAGCATTTTTATATAGTTTATTACATTTACCTAGACCTGAAAGTAGCTATTACATAATTAATAAATTGGGTCGACCAAAGATATACCTACTAAATTTACCAAAGATGATGCATATCCATGTACCGTGCGCGTGTTTGAAATCCCGACAAAACGTCGGGGTTGGTTAAATAGGTTACAACTTACGAAGCGAAGCGGCTCTCAGTGATCTGTGGTTAGAACCTATTTTTACATTCAGTGATACGAAAATCAAACAGCAAAACATTTGAAGATTCAAATCAAATCAAACATATCTCGATTTTATAGGTTTGATATACAAACACTTTAAAACGTCAATTTATGAATAAGTGGATCTACCACTCGCACGGAACGCAGATATCCCCGAGAAGAGCGAGCCAGAAACTCGAAGGTTGCTCTTTTTTTCACATTTTTTATAATTCTTTTGTTTTTTATAAATGTTATGCTAGTACAATCAAGTGGGTGGATTATGAACATAGATTTTTAGCATTATAATCAGGAAGAATATACACTTGATACACTGAACGATGTTGAAATTCGCAAAGCAATTAAGATAAAAACCAATTAAATAAAAAGCGACTGCCAACATCCCACATAACGAGTCAACACAATTTTATTTAGGTATTCATCAAATTATTTACGTAATCAAAATAACTACTACCAACGGAAACTATTAACAAAAAGGTTTATACACCGACAGATTGAGTAATTTCGAAAAGACATTGGACACATACCTACAGATTTACACAAATAAAAATGTTTCAAATCTAATCGCCCCCCGAAGCGTGTTCCTTTACATTCTACGGCGCCGTAATTCTCGGTGATATCATCATTTCCTACTTATCGAATGCCATTTATACAGGCTTCTGCCGGATGTCGCGAGGCAACAGCGCGACATTACGCTGTATACAAAATTGATTTCTCTTTGTGTCACATTTTCGGAAGGAAATTGCCATTGTTATTATTGTGATTCGTAAGGTTTCAGTAATACGCATTCGTTTTAGACGTTTTTATTCAAAGCTAACTGATAACAACCAGGCGAGCCGAGAAGCTCAGTGACGTAGTGGTTATAACGCTTGGGCTTTCGATATCAAAAACAAGCTACCTTCGCTATGGTCAGACCGTGACAAAAATCTTGGTGACCTCGAACTCCTGCGTTCTTCGGAAGGCCAACGTGCGTTGGTCCCGGTCGCTATTGCAACCCTTTCTACCCACCAACCCGAATTTTAACCGCCTCTCTGGTCTAGTGGTTGACACCACCGGATGTGGATCGGGAGGTCTGGGGTTCGATTCAGGGGTTTTTCTGCTTGGTTTGATTGGTGGTAGGGCTCCTAAGCTAGCTACCACTGTCTTACCTAAATTTTTCCCCATAATAACAATGTTATAAGAATTGTTGTGTTCCGGCAATCAGAGGTAAGATAGCCAGTTCCTCAGTTGTTGAGGATTACGAACTTATCGTAACTTACCATCTGGTGAGATGAAGGCCAAGAGCTTACCTGTCATATTAAAAAAAAATTGTGCCAGCGTCGTGGTGTCACGGCCCATACTCCACATGTGTTTTAGGAGGCCTGTGCCCAGCAGTGGGAGGTATATAAGCTGAGGATGATTCAACTATTTCCTAATAAGCACAAGTAAAGGCATTTTCGGTTGCGACATCATTACATGAAAGCTCCTCAGTTTTTCCCTCATTATTCAATTTCCCAAACCGATGCCGTTAACTGAACTAATGGACACCGCGCCCATAACAAATGACTCAGTCACAGCGTGCATAACTCAAGTCCAAACAAAACCACTAAGGGTCCATTCATACTAAAGCAAAGTAAATGTCTTAGATTCGTGGACGCTTAGAAACTTCGACTCTATTCTCAAATATGGCGAGGTGCGGCACAGTGCATTTTTCACCATCAAATTCATCATCATCTATCCATCAGCCAAACGTCGTAGACGTCCTCTGCCGGACATAGTCCTCCTCCAATGATCTCCACAACGACTGGTCCCGCGCAGCCCACATTAAACGACCAGCGACGGACCACCTCGTGGGGCTTCAATGTTGCGCCTGCGCTAGTACGGGTTGGCCACTGAAGAACCTTTCCACTTCAACAGCCGTACTCCAATAACTATGAGCAATGTGCCCTGCCCACTGCCAGTTAAGCTTCACAATTCAGTGCCAGTGGCGATGAAAATAATCCGGCATTTTCCATAGCGCAGCATCTTGAAGTAATTCTATTGTTAATAGGTAAAAATTGTCTGTTGGTCAAGCTGACGTAGCACATTTGGTACCAGTCGTTACGCCATGGGTTAATATTTTAACCATGTGGTGAACTAAGCGAATTAAAATACTGGACTTAAAAGTTTTACGTGAATACCATACGCTGCGCTTCGTCGTATGTGAGCTGACCCTACTCCAGTCGTTACGCCATGGGTTAATATTTTAACCATGTGGTGAACTAAGCGAATTAAAATACTGGACTTAAAAGTTTTACGTGAATACCATACGCTGCGCTTCGTCGTATGTGAGCTGACCCTACTAGGACTGGCCGAAACGAAGTTTACAACTCACTCTTGGGACAACGATACCCACGGAAACTTAAAACTGTGATTTATTAGCGAAGGTAACATCGATTTCAATATGTAAAGCACTGCGCCACCGCGCAATAACAATACACCTATTAATAACTAGCTTTTATCTATCCCACGGTAACCTTTTAATTTTCCTGAATAAAAAGTATTTATGTATTGATATAAGATATAAGGTATCACCGATATAAGGTATAAGGTATTACCGTGCAAAATTTCATTGAAATCCGTCAAGCCATTTCGGAGATTAGCCCGTACAAACAGACAAACAGACTGAGAAACAAAAAAATTAAAATAAAATGTTTTTTGGTGTTTTCCCTCTTTTTACATTCCCCTGGCTTCATTTTAAGGATTTTTTTTCTATGAACAGACATTAATTATAGTTTTATTGTATGTATAAATTATGTATTCCATCTAAGTATTTTTTTTCATTCTATATCCAGTTTTGGCGCCATATCAATGGCAAATGAGATTACATTAATTAATTAACCCATATTTACTTACCACTCTCCCGATGGGCTTGTCAATGTAACATTATGATGGATGGGTATTGAACCAATAAACTGTGTACCTCATAAGGGCCATCTACGAGTATGAGATGCGCGCTAATCTTGAAAGAATCTTGTGAAAGAAGCTACTGTAACGATGTGTGTTCAAACCTTGTGGGTGCCCAAAACTTTGTGATCTAGATTTGTCTTTTCTTCTCTTCTCTTCTTCTCTTTGGCTTCTCCAAGCCATGGACACACCAATCCGCATTAGGTGTGAGGATATTGGGTCCTTACCTATGAAATTGGTGTTTTTATTCTGTCTTAGCAATTTGTCCGTAACTATTAAGTTTCAGAACATTCTTATAAAATAATTGCCTCTTCTAAAAATAGACCACATATTTGAGCTCGTATATTTAATTTGATAATTTTTTGTATGTTTAATTGTGTTAAAATAAGACACAAAGACAATTATTTTTAACTGCCTCCCGAATACATCATTTGATTTGCATTAACATAAAAACGATGAATAATTTTTATCAAGCGTGTTCACACACATATTGCTAAAGCTTGTCTTATGATACATGCCAAATATTATTATCTCTGGATTTGTCGTTGTGAAGAAAATTGATAAAATGTTAGTATGTAAAATGCAGACATCCCCAAAATCTCCATACAAAACACCAATTTCATAGGTAAGGACCTAATATTATTGACCAACCACGTGTTTTTTTGTAACATAGGCCGGTGGCGGCAAATAAGGTGGGCTACTTATATATGAAAATTTTATAGAAAAAGCGCATAAACATGTGAAGCTTGTCACTTACCATCGGATGAGATAAAGGCCAACAGCTTACCTGTCTTAGGTTAAAAAAAAGCATTCTATGAGCGTCAGAAGTGTCTTATTTATCATTTTAAAAAAACCTTCCTATAAAAATCCTATAGATCAAAAACGAACTTCCTCGACTCGATACTTTTAAACTGCGAATATAATATTAGGTCCTTACCTATGAAATTGGTGTTTTGTTTGGAGATTTTGGGGAATTCTGCATTTTCCATACTAAAATTTTTTCAGTTATCTTCACAACGACAAATCCAAAGATAATAATATTTGGCATCTATCATTAGACAAGCTTTAGTAATATGTGTAATATCGCACTTCAAAGAAATTATTTATCGTTTTTAAGTGAATGCAAATAAAATGATGTATTCGGGAGGCACTTAAAAAGAGTTGTCTCCGTGTCCAATTTTAACACAATTAAACTTACAACAAATAAACAAAACAAATCAAAAGAGCTCAAAAATATAGTCTATTTTTAGACGAAGTAATTATTTTTTAGGAATACTCTAAATCTTAATAGTTACAGACAAAATACTAAGACAGAATAAAAACACCAATTTCATAGGTAAGGACCTAATATCTTCTCTCTATTTTATACTTTACTAAAAACTTGTAAGCTCTCTCCAATACTTGCGTTAAAAGCTTCAGCGCAAAATAAATAGCAAACTTCACGATGACGTGTTTAAGATAATATGAAAGTTTTGCGGGAATCCGCACCTGCCTCTATTTAGTAAGACTGGGAGTCTAAACTTTGTTTTGCAAGTTTTGACAGAGGAAATGCAGATGGTTGTTCCGTATAAACTTATTCTCGATTTCTCAGTATAATTATAACATATGCATTAGGCAGTTGTCTCATCGGGAACAATGAGCGAGTAGCGAGTGGAGCTACAAATCTAATGACGAGTTGGCGCCCGGCGAGATGCGAGTGTGTAGTTATATACATATACCCTTTCAATATCCTTCCAATTTTAATTTAATATGTTATTTACATTCTTATTTTGATTTTATTTTCAATATTTTAATTGTTCTTATTACATTGATGTTAATGATTTGTTGTATATGGGTGAATGAAGCCTGAATTAAATGATTTTTTTTTTTAATGCAATTTTGCATTGCGATACTTTATATCCCTGGTTAACATCTTAAGATACTTTTATTCCGGAAAATTGAAGAGTTCCCGTGGGATAGTTAAAAAACCATAGTAACCGCGGACGAAGTCGCGGGCAACAACTACTTAATAATATTGTTCCAACAGTTTTGACATTGGTTTTGTCACTGTACCTATATTTCACAGCTTACCATACAAAAAGTACCTACTCTCTGAGCGAGTGTTATCTTTCATAGCCTCAGAGTAAACAGAACTGGAGTAGCCTTTGTCTAACATTCCCCTCTGCCAAATGCACAAGCATCGGATGCTTGCACGTTTAATAAAACTAGTTGAGCCACCATTTTGACAGCCATAACATTATAAACGTTGCGGTGAACAGAGCTCCCGCAAAAATGCCTGCCTGTGCTGTTTTTTGTTGTAAAAATAAATAGAAAACATCGAGTATGCTAAAAGATGGTGTCACCTTTTATTTGTAATTATAATTTTTAAGATTTCATGATTATTTACTTGATTATTTCATGTTTTAGAATTCTACGATTTCAAATTTCGAACGCTAGTCTCGTTGGGAGTGCGGCTGTGACGTTGTCAAAACGCACACCCCACGTGACTATTTTAAGCGTGTGTGCGTGAAATTTAAATTTGTGTGTCGAATTATGCATGTGTGCATTTGTAAAAACGGTAAAAGTTATTGTTTATGTGTGCTGGCTTTGAGTGTAGTGGTAACCTCACCCCCCGCAAGAAATGGCAGAAAAAAATGTTTGAGAAACTGACTAATGGCTACTCCAGTTCTGTTTACTCTGAGTTCATAGCTCTTGTCGCTGAGCGACAAACTTATGAAGCGAATCCTCGCCGGAAGTGTGAACAGTCAGCAATCAACTATTTGTTTAATCATATATTTTGTTTACATGGAATTTATATATTTTGTACGTTTCTTGAGCGAGAAAATAGACGATAGTTAGTCGTTTACTCGCCGGTGGTGGGACAACTGCCTTAGCGATGATTTCACGTTATGTCGATGAACTTCTGTTGTGATATACAGAGAAGATAAATAGCAATGGCACGAGAAACAATTCTTCCCATAGTTCCAGTGATTTGTCCCACCAGTGGAACAGAGATGTTTCTTTACCATTTGATTAATTCAGTGACGTTGTAGTTTATGACATTTTTTAAATTATGCTAATGTGTAAACTTGCTGAGTTTCTTGCCCGCTCTTCTCAGAACAAGGCCTCCCGGTAGTTTGTGAGCGGATGGCGAAGTTTTTCTCTTTCACGAAATATTGTAAAATGTTTATGACATTCATAAGCATGCGCTAAGACGCAACAAAACTGAATAAATGTCTTTGAATTTTGTTTTTATTTTTTATTTTTAACTTTAATTTCCAAATAGTTTATTGACTTATATACATCGGTGTTAGCAAACAATAGACGTTCCTATTGTGTCGGGTTTTCTGACCATTGACAGGTTACAGCGGTTATAGAATAAAAATCGCGCTGTCTCGCTCTCCTATTTTTTTAAATCTACACTGGACAGCAAATAAACCGGCCACCAGCTTCTGTTGAAACTCTGATTCGATTATCTCACAAAGTGTAAAACTTACAACTATCAAAGTTATACTTACAGAAAGTGCACTTGATGATGATTAAAATGATACAAACATTATTAGGTCAGAGCTGACAAACGTAAGGTGCGTTTGACCTGTCATTTGTCAGAAAACCAGATATAATAGTGTGAGAGCACCGATGTTCGCGCTGATCCTCAGGTGGTTATCACCCACGGTGATGCGATCAATGCGCCCGCAAGAACGTGCGTAGGTTCTTTATAAATCGCATCCACGCACAACGATCAACAACAATCGCCTTACTGAGCCCAACCTAATAGTTTATATTAGGTCCTTACCTATGAAATTGGTGTTTTGTATGGAGATTTTGGGGATGTCTGCATTTTACATACTAACATTTTATCAGTTTTCTTCACAACGACAAATCCAGAGATAATAATATTTGGCATGTATCATTAGACAAGCTTTAGCAATATGTATGTGAACACGCTTGATAAAAATTATTCATCGTTTTTATGTTAATGCAAATAAAATGATGTATTCGGGAGGCAGTTAAAAATAATTGTCTTTGTGTCTAATTTTAACACAATTAAACTTACAAAAAATTATCAAATAAAATAATACGAGCTCAAATATATAGTCTATTTTTAGAAGAGGCAATTATTTTATAAGAATGTGCTGAAACTTTATAGTTACGGACAAATTACTAAGACAGAATAAAAACACCAATTTCATAGGTAAGGACCCAATATCAAGTTGAAACCTCCTACTTAGCAAAAAAAATACAGTAAAACCTCTACAGGCCTAGTTTGACTTCCTTTTTGAGCAAACAAAAATTCCTAAGCCATTTGGTCGACCTTTGACAAAAGCGCCAATTCCGACAGATTTTATCAACAATGGTACAAATGAGGGTATTGTTAGGACATTTGATGTCAATAGGTCGATAAAATTGTCGAAGTTGGGTTCAATTCAAAATGTCCTAGATTTTAGATAGAATTAAAAAAATATATATTTAAGTAGGAGTGCGGGTGAAATATAAAAAATGCTAGTTTTATTTTCTTTCTTGTAGCCTCTTGAAGACCAAGCGAACGCCGGCGTTCGCGCTAACAGTATTACATTTCTATTGTGTGTCGTTTTGTGGCCTATGAGAAGTTAACAGCAACACCAATTATGTGTCATTTTCATTTCAACATGTCATTTGTCAGCTATTTTGTCGTAAGTAGTTAAATTTATTAGTCCCGTGTTGGTCCTGGACGCAAAAAAAATGTACCAACTGCTTTCCTAGCCTAGCATGTCGTAAAAGGCGACTAAGGGCGTATTGGGTACTGGGTCTGTGATCGTGTAGGCGATGAGCTAGCCACTTGTTACTACTCTTTCACGATTTTTCATCTGACCAAACCCTAAATGTGGTCTTAAGGAACACAGTGCTCCTTGGACTCTGCCTACCCCTTCGGGGATTGCAGGCATGACATGATTGTATGTATGTATGTTAAATTTATTTCATTTCATATTTTTTCTTATTGCGCAATGGATTATACAGTGTATAACCGGCAAGTGAAGTCAAAATGAAAAAATCAAAAGTGTATCCCGCCTCAACCCTATTTAAAAAATATTAGAAAAATAAGTTAAATAGAAGTCGAGATATAAGACATCGAAATTAGAAGATTTTATCGATATTAAAGGTAAAGGAGTCACATCACTGGTGAATCAGATGTTAGGCGGCAACGACCTGGCAGAACATATTATACCTCTTTTAGATCGTATGTTCCTAGTACACCTTTCTTTTATTTTTTTGTACCTACTAGACACGACACGTGTATTATGATTGCAAAGTCTCAATGTTTGCGCTATTTTCACCTTTATTCTGAATGGATAACTAGAAAATCGAAAGTTTTCGTTTAACACTCCCGTTCCTTTGACGCCGCCTCGCCGCCTAGCCCGAGAGTGGCATTGAAATGCCATTTTCGCACCGCTCGGCGCTCCTAGATGTCTCCGCCTAAAGTGCGCGCGCGCCTTGTGTTGAAGCCTACGAGTACCAGGCACCCATGAGCAGGACTTAGCAAATTTGGAATAAAATAAATTCCCTTTTTTTACCGTAGACAGAGAGCATTTCATTTAAATCAATTCAGTTTAGGTGTAAGACAGAGACAGATAATATTAGTAAGGAAGTAGTTCCCAAAAAACAACCAAAACTAATAAAAGTGTCTACTTATTTAGATATGAGGTACTAGGACAACAGAAACATTAACAAGCAAACGTGGTGGAAGTGGTATAGCGCGCAATCGAGCAACTCCTAATACAATTTTACGTACTAAGTTGTCTATTTTTATCCCTTTCTTCCGATGGCATCCTTTTTCATCTAACATAAACATTAATTGGTTCAGTACAAATATTATTAAATATTTTTTAATATTTCATTTTGGCTTAGTAAATTTTAACATGTTCGTAAATGTGTGAAAATATGTTTAATAGAAAACACTAGAAAAAAAAAATTCGTGAGATTCGAACCTGCGAACTTCAATAATCCGTGCGACTAGGCTGACTACTGAGCTAAGTTCTTCTAGTCTTCATGTTTTTGCGTTACGATGAGCTAACGTTGAAGGTAGACGGTAATCCGTGTCCAACAGTTTTATCATGATTGTTTTAATTAAATAATACTCAAAAGTCAAAATATTCAAATAGGTAATTAAACAAAGTAAGAAGTTGTGTTGACTTATTTATTTAATTTCATAGGTTCCTACGTTATCCCCTATGTTCCTAGTTTTGAATATTTAAGTGGCACACTTATGAACGTTGGTTTTATTTTCTGCATTTAAAAAAATATTAGAACAGCAGAGCTATGAGTAATCAAACGCATAAGTGTTTTATTATTATGATACATCGAACCCTAAAAAAATCGTAAATCAAAATATTCCTGTAGCCCTGGTAGTCGAGCGTGCGGAATATTTCATCAGTCGCTTGCTATCCGTCGCGGTCGTAAGTTGCTATTAAGTAAAAGATACCGTTCTTAACAAATAATGAATATTTTGAAATGGTTTTAAGTGTTGGGGCAGCCAATGGCAGCCTTCTTGGAGCTCGCGATTTGTATCGCGAAAGGTTCATTGACGGTGCACTATGCCTTGAAATCAGGGTCGGCATTTCGAACCATTTTTGTGATCTGTGTTTTAAAATAACTCAATACAAGAAAGGATTTTATTTTGATTTGAAATCTTTCATAGAACAATGTCTAAATAACGTGTTCAGTGCTTTTGTAAATTATTGTGTGTTACGCACGATGTTATGTACACAGTACCTACGTAGTGTACCTACTAGACACGACACGTGTATTATGATTGCAAAGTGTGAGTGTTTGTGCTATTTTCACCTTTATTCTAAATGGATAAGAAGAGAATCGAAAGTTTTCGTTTAACAAACTCCCGTTCCTTTGAACCGACCGCCCGGCACGAGGCATAGTGGCATTGAAACGCCGCGATTGCGCCGCTGCTCCTTTGACGTCGCCGCCGCAGCCTAAAGAGCCGCGAGTACCAGGCGCCCATGAGCAGGTAAGGAGCATCATAATACAAATAATTCGAAGCTGTGAACTCGTGACCCCGCTAGTGTTGTAGTTCAAAAATGACGTAATAAATAAATTAATATAATTAAAATTGCACATTAAATTAAAGTTATTATTTAATTCTTATATTTTGTGTATGGAGTCCAGGTGGGATACTGTTTTGATTATTTCATTTTGACTACACTCTTCTATTACACGCGGTATAGATGCTAATAAGGAAAACTAGCATTTGAAAAAAGTGCAGGTTTTTATGGTTCCGTACCCAAAGGTGTACCCATTATCCATCTGTCACTAGGTTATCTCATGAACCATGATAGATACAGTAAAATTATTCACAAACAGATATATATTTCTGTTGCCGCTATTACAAAAAGTACTAAAAACCGAATAAAATAAATATTTGCATTAGGTGACAGCGCTTTGTAATACTTAGGCTTAATTTTTTTTTTCAATTATATATCGATATAGCCGTACATTATTAGCATGTATGCTAGTCTGATTGGAGTATCCCAACTCGCACAGAGAGTAAACCAATTCAGGCAGCCACAGAGAACAGTAATAAAAATGACACCGTCCAGCTAAACATTTAAGAGAGGTACTTTGGATAGCTTCACGAATTTAGAGCTCCGAACTATTCTCAACAAACTATTCACGGAATCTGTCACTTTTTAGCAGTGAATCAGAGCGAGACAGTACGTTTTCCAAATTGAATCCGTGAACGAAAATAAAACATAAATTAAGAAAAACTTCCGTTTTTTTTCACCGGATATAGGACCGTGTTTTTTAAGGGATTCGCGGTGGTGTATGGTTTATAATGTGTGTATGTACATGCACCGGACAAATTGTTCGCCGGATCGATGTCCGGTGCATGTCATCAATTTGTATTTGGTTGGGGTAGCATTTATTTGAGTATTCTTGAATTATTTATCCATTTTTGTGAATGTGATGTGATGTTTGATTCTATTTTTCCTGTAACGAAAACGGTTCAGGCCTGCCCTACGGATCAGGTATCAACAATCCAGCATTTCCGAGCCGCACACACGCAATAACAATGTCAATAAAGTGCATATTGCGTATGTGCGAATTGTGCAGACAATATTGCGATATTTTTATATTTTTGTCACATATTTGCAATACGAAGGATATCGAATATAGTAATAAATTGAACTTGGGGAGTTGCTCCAAGAAACAAAATATATCAAATTTAAAACTGGTTGGTCTGGGACGGTCCCGTGTTGGTCCGGGACGCAAAAAGAATGTGCCAACTGCTTTTCTTGCCTAGCATGTCGTAAAAGGCGACTAAGGGCGTATTGGGTACTGGGTCTGTGATTCTGTAGGCGATGAGGTAGCCACTTGTTACGAGGTACTTTTTCACGATTTTCCATCTGACCACACCAAATTTTTGTATGGCAAAATGTGGTCTTAAGGAACACAGTGCTCCTTGGACTCTGCCTAACCCCTCGGGGATTACAGGCGTGATTGTATGTATGTAAAACTTATGTCAAGCCAATAAAGTTTTTAATTAGAACTGAGTCTTTAAATCACACGCCTGATCGACAACCATGATTATTTTCTTGATATTTCGTTAGTATCTAAACAATGAAGTTTAGAAGGCTCGTGGAGGGTGCAGCAAAATTTTTATTACTTCTTTCGCTTACGTTTCAAATTGACGAATTAATTGCACTGAAACCTAAAGGCGTAAATAAAGCAGAATTAATAAGAAGACTTATTAAAGTATTAAGACAAGACAATGTCAATAAATATCCTAAATATGCATATAATATGAAAGAAAATCCACATAAAGGCCTAGACAGCGATTTCAATGGAGGTTTCTCTTACGGTACACTAATTAAAAGATTTGTACCACATAATTATGTTTCTAAAAAATACGAATACGACCAGAAATACAACACCCTGTACAGACCGTTAATAAGAATACCAGGAAGCAAAGGGAACAAACGTAAGGTTCCTCTATTCATGAAAAACAGTAAACTCCTAAAAAATAACCCTTTACCTAATAACAGAATAAAACAGTATGACGAGTTTAATATAGCAGACAAAATAAGTAAGAAAGGAGACGATGGATATTTACTACAGCCTTTTAAACTCAATGTACCTAAAGTAGCATCTCCAGTGAAAATTCTGGACGATTTATTAAACTATGTGACACATGAAGACGATGACAGAAAAATTAGAGCTTTGAAATACGCTGTTATGGACGTTATTGAGAACAAGCCGAAACTCCGAAGCCTCTTATACATTCCAGAAGGGAAGACTATCATGGACTACCATAAAGAGAGGCCAAGGAGTCTTTTTGTCAAAGTGAATCAATCTCTGGACGCGTCGAAACAATGGGGCTCTCACTACAGTTATTGGAATTATTGGACTGTAAGTGATATTTTATAATTATGTATATAATCATAATAATATAATCATTGTCAAGAAGTAGGCAAAAAAGGGGTCCCTTTTTTGAAGTGGGTTAAAAATAACAAAGTACTTGAGTTTTGAGCTATTTTAAAATGGCGTAATTTGATTGGTCTATTTTTCATCGCACGCTGGCTTAGCGTCGCATAGAACGCTGTAATTGCCAGCAAGTGTGCGAGCGAGCGAAAAATTCAAGCATCGTTCCACCTTCTTTGTACATTGGTTCACACCGCAGATTATAGTTGCCCTTGTGTTAGTTATCATTGTATAAAACTACATATTTTTAGTTGCGTTAACAATGTCAAATTCTATGAGAAGCTACTTTCCGCTAGGCGCTTTTCACGTTCCTATAGAATTGACATTTTTTACGCAACTAAAAAAGTGAAGGTTTTTTACAATGACAACTTACAATGAATCAAATGACACATTACATTTATTGTGTGTAAGTTTTAGTTATATATTTATGTATATTATTATTTTTATATATTTTTTATTTACGTATAAGTATATGTATATTAATGTCTTATAATAGGTTGGGGAAAAAGTTTCTTCGCATTTTTTAAGATAATTCAAAACATTTTTTAATATAGTTTATTTACATTTAACTAAAGTATGTAGGTACCATTTTGTTCGATAACTTTTTGCCATCTTGTAGGTAGGGACATGATCCCATTGCTATAGAAATTTTGGGACTTCTGGTCAAAATACCGCGACAAGTGGTTTTGGCAGTCCTCTCGTGATGTTAACCTGACACTGCCTAAAGAATTCTGAAGAGACCGAAACAGGTGGAAATCTGAAGGTGCAAGGTCAGGACTATACGGCGGATGCATTAACACCTCCCACCCAATCTCTCTTAATTTTTGCTGAGTGGCTAAAGATGTGTGAGGTCTAGCGTTATCATGATGAAAAACCACACCCCTTCTGTTGATTAATTCCGGCTGCTTTCTTTTAACTTCTTGCTTTAATCTCATCAGTTGTTCGCAGTAGAGTTCAGAATCGATGGTCCTGCCTGGTGGTAACAGCTCATAATGAATAATGCCCTTCCAATCCCACCACACACACAGCATCACCTTGTTGCGAGTTAAACCCAGGTTTCGCCAGTCTGTGAAGCCTGACCGGCCTTTGACCACGACCTTTTTCGCACGTTCTTGTCGTACGTGATCCACTTTTCATCACCAGTTATCAGCTTCTTCAAAAATGGTTCGGTTTCATTACGTCGTAATAAAGAATCACAAATGAGTACACGGTTCATTAGGTTTCTTTCAGTGAGCTCGTGAGGTACCCAAATGTCGAGCTTTTTTGTGTACCCAGTTTTTTTCAAATGCGCCAAAACTGTTTTGTGGTCAATTCCCAGAACTTCAGCTACGTCGTAACTACTGACATGCCGATCTTGCTCCACTTTTTCAAAAATGGCATCCATTTTATCTGTAATAAGGCGACCAGAGCGACGTGCATCTTTGACATCAAAATTTCCGGATTGAAAACGCTTAAACCAAATTTGTGCTACTCTCATAGACACTGCACTAGGTCCATAAACATCGCAAATTTTTTTCGCGGCTTGCTTTGCATTTTTACCCTTTTTGTAGTAAAATTTTAAAATGTATCGAATTTCTTCATTAGATTCACTCATCTTGGCGGTACGAAAAACAAATGAAAATCACACATTTTCCTAATTTGAATTTGGAATTATGTTCTTTAAAATTTAAACTTTCAATGATACCAAAACCAGCCAGATACAAATAGTATAGCCAAAGAGATTTTATTACAAGTTTATACATACTATAACGCGAAAAGACTTTTTCCCCAACCTAATATATAGCCTATTTACAATATATTATATTATTATTTTATTTTATACTTATATATTAATTTTATATTATATTATATTCATATTGAAATGTGTTTTTGTTATATTTCTAAAAACTACCTACCTACTTCTATTTGTTTTCTGCACCACCCAATGGTTGACTGGTAGAAAATGCTTTTGGCATTAAATCCGCCATGTACACCAAATGTACTCAAGTTTTAAATAAATAAATAATAAATATATTGTTGTGTATTATATTCTATATTCATAGATATTTTGGTGATGTACAATATATCTTTTAATGTTACTTTTATTGTACCGTCGTTTTAGCTCTCCTCACTCCGCATTCCGGTTGAATGCCTCAAGGCATTAAGTCCGCCTTTGTACGTCGTGGAAAAACAATAAATTAATTAATTAATACAACAAACGATTCCAGCGAAGCTACACTGCTCACCCGCCCACTCGCTGGCAATATGGCCAACGATTTACTTAATTTTTTTTTCAGTACGACAGACCAGTACACGAAGACAACTGTAAAGGCAACCTCATACAGTGGGGGGACATGTGCATGCAGACACTGCCTCATTGAAACGACAGATAATAAAAAAAAATATGCCTTTATTGCCTTATAAATTTCTACGGCTAAATACAAAAGTGACACAGGGAATGTTGCACAGCCTTTTCTATAACCTTTTATTTTTTAAACCACATTTACAACCAAAACGTCTTTTTACCCGACATAATAAATACAGTTAGAGAGGCATGGTATAAAAATGTGTATGTAAAATGGCAACACCAAAGTATCTCGAATATTTTACATTAATCCTTTGCCTTCTCTTTGGTGACTTTCGAGGGTTGAAAACAAAAGCAGTTTAAAATGTTGCATTAAATAAAAATTTAATTTTGTATATTTAATACACTTATGAAAAGATTTATAAGTCACTTCCAACTTAAAAATATACATACATTAGTAAAACACTTGAGACTAAAAATATCTAAGGCATGTAATAAGTAAATAAATCTTTAATAAGAGAGTTTTAAAATTAGACAATTTTTTTAAGTAATATGGAAGGAACATTCATAGGCAACATATAAATATAACAGATCTTAGGAAACAACATATCAAAGGACGTGTATGTTCACAAATCTTTACCATCAATTTATACAAAATATTGTGATGATCTCAAACCCTAATTAAAAAAAAGCAAATTTTACAATTTTAACCTTAAAAAGTTTCTATTACAGTGGAAAATTGTGTGGCTATACCCATAACACTATCGATAATAAGAATCCTTGATATACACAGGTGAGGATGAAGTAAAGAAAGTCCTTCCATATTAATATAAAAAATAGAGAGATTTCTAATAACTTACTATAATCAAACATAATTGGGACTGGACATTAGGAGTGGACCTTAATTCAACAAACTGCTTTTCTAACGTTAACGAATTAACTGCTTTTTCATTACAGATAAACCAGTTAAATCTTATAACTGATTCTTTCAATGAACGCGCACCACGCGCAGCTTTTTTAACCGTTTGAAATTAGCAGTTTTAGCTAACGCAAAAATCGTCAACGACTCGCTAGTTTCACTACTAGATATTAGCCTCATACATTTATATAATCTCTAACACTATTATATAAACTTAAGTAATTAGTTATTTAGAAAATTTTAGCTTGAATTTCAAGCTCTACAACTTTATTATTTAAACATTAATAGTTACTAAAAAAAATATTACAAAATTTTTCTTTGTTTTGCTATCTTTATCTCATTAATTGTTAGTTTTGGTTTTTTTTTATGTTCGCTAGGAGATAAGCTGTTTTTTTTTCTGTTTTGTTATTTTTTCTTCTAATAGTTAATAAGATAATAATTATAAAAAGAAACCTTATTATTACTTAGTTACTTTTTTAGTTAATTTTAAGCTGAATTTTCATAAAAGACGACAAATGTCACGGGTAGCTTATTTCATAAATTAACGTTCACCATTGGGCTCATAGTGAAAAATATACATATTGAGAAAGAAAGCATTTGTATGACTGTATATAAAACAACAAAACTCACTGTCCAAATTTTGAATAAAGTATTTATTAAAATTTTGGTACAATACATAAAAGTATGGTAGCGGCTCATTAAAAGAATACTACCAACCCAGCTCTTCCCTTGGGTGTCGTGCAGGCGACTAATGGACTTAGAACTGCACAACCATCCAATAGCTTATAGCCACCTGCCACGCTGAGTGCAGTCACTGCTTAGTGAAGCGCGGACTATGGCATTGGACTGCTTTTGCCTAGTTTTTGACTAACGGGTCGAAATGTTACATACATATCAAAAATAGAGGGTAATTACTTTGTTAATTTTATGACATGGAAGATGAAATTATTCATAACATTTAAAAATTTTGGTTTATTCGACCTAAACATAACTTTCCTTTTTCCTAAATATTGAACAACAACATGATCACGCATACATCACCGAAGGGTTGTGCTGAGCTGTAGACACCCTTTTCCTAATATTATTGAGTATATTAAGGTCCAAAAAATCTGCATAAATAACGCAAAGTCTACCAAATGTCCAGCTCCATAAACTAAACTCCAAAAACTCACATTAGCACGTATGTAGGCGCAGATTCAACGCCGCAGTTGTTGTTCTTCGAAGACATCAGTATGTAGCCGTCGTTGCCCCATAGGTTGGACCAGGAGTTCTTGATGAGCCAGTACTTCTTGCCGTTGAGAATGCCGTAGCCTACCGCTAGGACTGCGTGGTCTAGTTCATCCACTTTGTTTTTGCTATAACAAAATGAGCTTTATACGTAAGTAAATAGAGTGCATATTTCCTTGTTGAGGTTAAGTCTTATTTTCCTTCTTCATAAATTGAAACACACAACTTATTCCTCTATAACAAGGGGTGAGCAAGATTGATAGTTAAAATTTTCCCAGAAAACTTGACGAATCGATGTGATAGTCACGCCTTTTTCCCACAGGGGTAGGCAGAGATTACATCCTTCCACTTGCTACGATCCCTGCATATTTCTTTCGCTTCATCAACTCTTATTACAGTCCTCATACATGCTCGACGTCTTCTAGTACTTTTGACCTGGCCCTTCTCAACAACGTCTTTAATTTGATCGAGGAACGTTCGCCTAGGCCTGCCTCGTCCCGTATCTCCACTCACACCCGATTCATATATCCCTTTAGTCAATCTATTTTCATCCATCCTTTCCACATGTCCAAACCATCTTAGCATTGCTTTCTCTATTCTTGTCACTACGTTCTCTTTCAAACCACACTTAAACATCTGTTCGCGCCATAATTTGAATGCGCGACGTTTGACAGCTAGATATACCGCCCGACCTTGCGGGAGGCGACACTAGCGCCATCATTGACATCACATCATCATCATCATCATCGCATTCATGCATTGAGTCGACTCAGCCCAAAACTAAAGTAGAGTTCTGCTTAAGTCTGAGCTCGCGGTCGTCTGCGCATCTATCCGTGCGCCATACCATAATCTTGTGAGAAATTTCGTATGTGCCCGGCCGGGAATGAACCAGTGAACCAACGAGTGCAATCACATATGATAATCAGTGTCAATCCGCCCAATACTGAAGGCACGGCACAGTAATTCTTTTCCAAAAATCCAAAAAAAATTTCGTCCTCAGCCAACATACCAGTGGCGGAGCGTCCGTATAACCCGATTCCCAACAGCCGTACCAAACGAGCGAGCATAAAAAAAAACCTAACTATAAACAAATTTGTCTTGTTTCATTACTATAATGCAGGTACAAAACCATTTTATAAACAACAAAAAAATCAATAAGATCTTATCATGTAACAGTAAAACACGCGCGCGAAACAATACGCACAAGTTCCAATCACTCACACATCGCTCCCGCTCTCTAGATTCCTTCAATTAACTCGTAAAATCTCGAGTTATAGACGCCTGCGGTACAACACGCACACAGACAAGCGTTCTCTTGTTACATCTGTGTAGGTCTCTCATAGCGCACGCAATAGAGAAATAGTACCTAAAGATTGCCTAACATGCCGGCTTTTCGCGGCCTACGAGCCTATCCATCGATACACTACGACACACGCACACATTAGTAATAAACTCTCACATACGTTTCGAATGCAAATTTAAGAAGTAAATATTTTTTATCTTATGACAATAGCCATAAGTGCGGAATTTCTTTCGTGAAACTCATTAAATATCGCGACCGTTCGCCGCCTGAAATGCTGCCACCGACCGGCTTGTATCGCCCTTCTCTTTCTAACTCAGCCAGTTTTATAATGATCACTCTTTCTAGCCTCGCTATGAAATTGCGGTTTATACCGATGCCGTGCCGAGTTGAAGATATTCTCTGTCTTACTTAGCCGGTATATTACCATCTCATTCTTTCTGGCCTAGTGGACATTACATTAGTTTATTTTGTTTTGAAATTCGCTTGCACTCACATAAACTTAACGTAATTAATTAGTTTTATTGTATTTTTAGCAGTAATTCAGTGAAATAGTAAAATTTAACTAGCCTGTGTGTTGTTGTCTTAAAGGTGTATTGTGAATTGTGTCGCTCCGCAGAGATTTGATTGGTAGGTTTTAGTTTGTAATTAATTTTGGTTTATTCTCTCTCGGCACAATAATGGCCGCTTCGATGCACATAGATTGTTGTCTTACCGATTTCTTGTTAAGTGAAGGAAAGCAGTTTTCAAAGTTGTCCTTTGAAAATAAATAATGTGTCATACAGTTAGGTCGAGCTCGTCCAAGCATGTCAATAGATTACAAGCGTAGGGACGGTTTTTTCAAGCATTTCCACAGTTCTCTTTATGATAAATAAGTTGGCTTACAGGCAGTCGTTTATTAAAAAAATGTTTTGTTTTCCGTGTCTTTTGTTTTCTGATTCAAGCAACGTTTGGAATCGAAGAAATTTTTTGATGTTAATAATTTATCAAACTCTGCTAAAAAAACATGTTCAAAGTGAGAAACATACGTAGTTGTTTATCGTTGCATGAATTTGGAAATAGTATAATAGAAAACTATTTTAACAATAATTTTGAGGCTCATAACCGCAAAGTCGAACGTAATCGAAATCTGTTAATAACACTTCGACACAGTTGTTCTCTTAGGTAAACAAGATTAGCGTTTCGCGGGCACTACGAAAGTGTAAATTCGGATAATCGTGGTATTGTTAAAGTATTGTAAATGGTATGTGTTTTCTTTGTTTATCGCACACTGTAGACCCGTCCACACACACAAACACATGCACTACATACACAGACCAAATTACCCATTTTTTGTGGGTCCAAATTTTTACTGCGGCTTGCCTAACTTTTTTTTTCACGCCACGCCACTGCAACATACATCCCACTACTGGGCCCAGGCCTTCAGGAAACACATGAGAAGAATGGATCGTAACACCACCACGCTGGCCCAATGCGGGTTGCTGAGGCGGGGCGGGTTGGGGGATCTAAAATGTGTATTTCCTTTTGAAAAACTGAATAGGAGTCACTTCACGCTTACCTATATCAAACAGCAAAATTTTATGTTCTTCAGTATCCAGCCGCTAACAAAATAAGCAAATTGAAATCCATGAGTAAAAAAAATAAAAGCCTAAATCAACTTACCAATTGGGTTCATAGTAAACGCCATTGGAGTAGAAACTGAACGACTTCTGCGACGCGTCGATGGCCACCGAAATTGGACCGTGTTTGAAGATGGCCAACTAGAAAAATAGTAAACAATTAGAAAGAATGAAAGAAAGAAAGAAAAATATTTATTCCGACACAGACACGAGACATTATACGGTCATAAAGAATATATACATAGCTATATTAAAACCTATTGTTTTGTTATATTTTGGCAACTAATACTAATACTCAACTATTATAACTGGGCGTTATAAATAAGTCTGTTCATTTAGATAAAACGTCACCTTATGGCTGTTACTACGAGAGTGTGAGAAAAGATTGGTAATTCAAACAGTGAAATTGTTTTTTTTTAATAAGCGATATGGGATTACTCTTGACCAATTTCTGAACCATAGTTGAGGTCTAAGATGGAGGAAACTTTGCCGGAAGAATTGTACAGTTTAAAGGATAATAAACCTTATCCTTAGGTTAAAATTAGATTCATACATATAATACATACAATCACGACTATTATCCCTTAAGGGTTAGTCAGAGACTAGGAAAAGGCACCGCAAAAGCAGTCTACTGCACTCAGCGTGTCAGGTGGTGAGCCCGTCGCCGCTATAAGCTATTGGAAGTCCATTAGTCGCCTTTTACGACACCCAAGGGAAGAGAAGAAGAAGAAGGTACTTTTAATGAGCCGCTACCACACGACTCAAATTAAAACGGCTAAAAGTACCTTATAATAAAATGTATCATATTATAATGAACTCTACTTATATAACAATAAAACCTACATTTTCTTAGCAATGAACTTACCCTCAGTGCGTTCTCGTCATTTGTGGTGACATTCACCCAGCCCTTGATAGATGTCACTAATGTCACGTTGTCGATGTGACAGTAGCCGTCCTGTTGGCAATAAACTCATTTACGTTTGTGAATCTTGGGACAAAACTTACAAATAACAAAAAACTATTAAACTTTAAAAGCAAATAAAAATAATGAATAAGCACAATAGTTATTATAATGCCTAAGAAAATTAACCCCAAGAGATAGAAGAGGAGTTTAAAAATTTGGGAACAACAAAGAAGTTTTCAAGGCAAAAGCTAGCTACAAATAAGATTATATGATTGTAATAATATAATAATAATTATTAATGGGATCTACTAAGCTTCATTCATTGGGCAGCCATTTACTTATTTGGTCAGAACCTTATGGGCAGCAACTGATATTAATTTTTTTTAGCTGATCAATTGTATTTTTTGCTGACCAAAATTTGAATATTTTGTTTACCGTTCAAATAACGTACATACATACATAAAATCACGCCTGTGAACCCCGAAGGGGAAGGCAGCGTCTTTAGCCATCCTGAAAGAGTAGTAACAAGTGGCTAGCTCATCGCACAATCACAGACCCAGTACTCAATAGGCCCTTAGTCGCCTTTTACGACATGCTAGGCAAGTAAAGCAGTTGAAACATTCTTTTTATGCAATTTTCTTTCTTTTTTTTTATAAATATCATTACCTGTCCCAAGTAGCCACCATAGTCTTCTTCTGTTGGCAGACCATGCTTCATAATCCATTGATATGCCCTGTAGTCCTCGCCGCCGTCACATCCGTTATTACCGAATCTAATTGAAGAAAAAAAAATTGTATATTTTACTGCGAAACTAATACACTATATAGAAATTTAATTCAAAGGATATTATTAGGCGGGGATTCAACTGGCATTTGAGATATGCGAGGTATAGCCATTGCAATTTATGAAGGCTCTAAATCATTCGACTGTAGACTCTATCTTAAGGCGTTAAGAGCGAAGATACTCTCCGTCATAAAATTCAACAGCTATAGCTATACGAAGCGTGGAAAAATAGACTAATAGGACTGCACGTTTCATGTGACTCGGGACATGGCGCAATTATTGGTCTATTTTTCCTCGAACACCGCTTAGATGCCTCCTATAGTTGGTGGAAAGCCTTTATGCTTGTCAATGACAATAATATAAGGGAATGTAAACTAAATACCGTGTCATAGGGGTATGGTAATACCGTGTCATAAGTGTATGATAATATCGTGTCTTTAGGGTATGTTAATACCTTGTCATAAGGGTGTGTTAATAACGTGTCATAAGGGTATGTCAATGCCGTGTCGTAAGGGTATGTTATTTACGTGTCATAAGTGTATGTCAATACCATGTCATAAGGATATGTTAAACCCGTGTCATAAAGGTATGTTAAACCCGTGTCATAAGGGTATGTTAATAAAGTGTCATAAGGGTATGTCAACCTACGCAAAACAGGCGCAAACTGGACGTCGAGATGCGGAAACCGGCCGTATTGAAATGAAAAAGGGTATGTCAATACCGTGTCATAAGGGCATGTTAATAAAGTGTCATAAGGGTATGTTAATCCCGTGTCATAAGGATATGTTAATAACGTGTCATAAGAGTATGTTAAACTCGTGTCATAAGGGTATGTTAATAACGTGTCATAAGAGTATGTTAAACTCGTGTCATAAGGGTATGTTAATAACGTGTCATAAGGGTATGTCAAAACCGTGTCATAAGCGTGTAAATATGGTGTCATAAAGGAATGTTATCGTTTATTACCCCCAAGAACAGTCAACCAGTGCTTGTTGACTCAGCCGTACTTGATGTTGCCCATTGTGTAAGAACAAGGCTCCTTCTACCGCTCCCACAGTGCCGAAAGACCAGCACGACCCACACACGGACTGGTCTGGACATACAATAAATGAGGGGCTAAAAAGTTTATTTGCATGTAAAGATGATTTACAAGGTGACATAGGCATACTTTTACGACCATACTAACTCCGTGGTCGAGTGGTCTGTACGCCGGTTTCAAGGCGTCGCCATCTCGAGAGGTCCTGGGTTCGATCCCCAGTGGACGCAAGTGTTTGGGTGATGAATTTTCAGACATTAAATTTGTTCTCCAGTCTTGGATGTTCATTATATATGTATTACATTATTTATATCTCAATAATTATATGTATTTATCTATTAAATATATTTGTCCGTCATCTAGTATCCGTAACACAAGCAGCATTTAGTTGCTTAAAATGGGACTAGTTGATAGGTGTGAATGTCTATGGATATTTATTTATTTCTTAATAGAATCACATGTTTTACCATACTGGTATATATTACATTAATCAAAAATGTCAAAATAGCTTATAAAATAATATAAATATAAAATATCGTGTCATAGACCTTAATAACATAATAAAATAAAGGTAATAACAGCTAAGCCTACCTTTAACAGGAGTTACAGCGCCAAATAGCCTCCAGTCATGCTCGGAAGGTACCTTGTTACTCATCTCTTCAACCATCGCCTGCGAGTACGGGAATGGAAGGCCTGGGGAAAATGAAATATATCGATTTTACAAAGAATAATTGTTGCTATCTCTGTCACTCGTTACGGGAACATTGATGATTCTAGATCCCATAACAGAACCCTTTTAGTACTTAATGTGGACTAAAGTAGTGTGGGCGTAAGTATTCCTAGTAGTAGTCCTCAGCCTTTATACGTCCCACTGCTGGGCACAGGCCTTACTCGTGGAAAAACTATAATAACAATTTTATTAGCATTGTTGTGTTCCGGCAATCAGAGGTAAGATAGTCAGTTCCTCAGTTGTTGAGGATTACAGGTGAAGCTCGCTTCCACCTTCGGCCTTATCGTCACTTACCATCAGGTGAGATGAAGGCCAAGAGCTTGCATGTCATATGTGCAAAAATATATATTGAGAGAACTTACCCGGATTAGGCCCGGAGTACCTTCGACCACGCAACGCTGCTATCTCATCATCAGATCGATCTGCCAGGTGATTCACAGCTAAAGTGTAGCCTAACCTCGCTCGGTTTTTCGAGTGGACATATCTGGTGACAACAACATAACAACATCTATATATATATAACTCAAAAGTGACTGACTGACATAGTGATCTATCAACGCACAGCCCAAACCACTGGACGGATCGGGCTGAAATTTGCCATGCTGGTAGATGTTATGACGTAGACATCATCTAAGAAAGGATTTTGATTTATTCTACCCCCAAGGGGATGAAAGTTTGTATGAATCTTTGTCAATTTTAAACCGATCGGGCTGAGACTTTGAGAGAAAAGTAAAAGGTTCCCGTGGGATAGTTAAAAATCCATAGTAACCGCGGACGAAGTCGTGGGAAAGAGCTAGTCTTAGATAAATATCTTTTGCCATTTACACCAATCAAATATTGGCTGAGGCGGAAGCATCTACAGTGGTGTGATAGTCGTGTGGTAGCGGCTCATTTATTGATTTATTTATTTAAGTACTGCCACATGTTACACATTAAAGATAATACAATAACAGTTGCGTAAAAATAAACATATCTGATATGTAACACAATTACGGCGTACATATCTCACACAATAACTTAGATATACAAGAAAAGAAAAGAATACTACCAGCCCATCTCTTTCCTTGGGTGTCGCAAAAGGCGACTAATTGACTGAGAACTGCACAACATTCAATAACTTATAGCGGCGACGGGCTCACCACCTGTCACGCTGAGTGCAGTCACTGCTTAGTGAAACGCGGACTACGGCAGTTGACTGCTTTGGGGTGCTTTTGCCTAGTCTCTGAGTAACCCTTAGGGGATAAAAGTCGTTATTATATTGTACATAGCAAACATTTTAAAAGTATTACTACATATTCTAAAGTACCGTGCCGTATCGTGTAGGCGATGAGCTAGCCACTTATTACTACTCTTTCACGACTTTTCATCTGACCAAACCCTTTTCTATGGCTAAATGTGGTCTTAAGGAACACAGTGCTCCTTGGACTCTGCCTACCCCTTCGGGGATTACAGGCGTGATTTTATGTTTGTATGTGCACTTGATATTTTTATTCAACCTATCAAAACTTCATAATTTACCTTAAATTCTGCCTAAATTTATTGAGTCTGATCTCGTGCTCCTTTGCGCTATCATACTGCTTCCTGTGTTTAGTCTTGAACCTGTAATACAGATAAAAAGGGATAAAATTAATTGGGCAGCCATTCAATTATTTGGTCAGCAGCAAAAGAGTCAGCCGTAAAATCATATTTTGGGCAGCAAACAAATAATTTGTCAGCAATATAATTATTTGGGCAGCAATATATGTTACTTATTTCGCTGGACAATTCAGAGACATTTATTAATTAGTTATTTTTTGCTGAACAAAATTCGAATATTTTGCTAACCATTTAAGGACTCTGTCCTCTACACCGACGCATACTACCATAGAGCCAGCACTGTGTAGAAGATACGTTCATAGGACTCATAGGGTAGCGGTCTTTAATCGTTCGTTACCAGCCAATTACGTCCCATGGCTGGGCACAGACCTTCCTCATGGAGAAGCACATGAGGAGTCTGGGCCGTAACACCACCACGTCCAATGCGAGCTGGTGGGTAGAAACGGTTGCAATAGCGACCGGGACCAACGGCTTAACGTGCCTTCCGAAGCACAGAAGAATTCGAGATCACAAAGTTTTGATTCCCATCCCAGAACTAACCAGGGCGAAGGTAGCTTTGTTTTCGATATCGATAGCCAAAGCGTGCTGTGGGGTGCAGGATAGGTATGCCGCATCCTCAGCGAACTGTCATTCGTCGGAACTCGTATATACAACGTATAAAAAAATTGAGCACTAATATTTAAGGGTGCGTATGTATACCTAGTATGGTAGTCACTGTCAAAATATTACCATTAAATTCGGTACATTTTTTTCCATACATTTTTTTTTACTCAGTATTATGTCAATAAATTTGACAACCCTAATTTTGATATTCTCAAGTGCAAGCGCCGGGTGAATGACCTTTGACTGTAGCACGTGTAGGCTCCGTGCCGCGTGGTAGGCACGTTCGCGCGACGAAAATTACTAATAAGCAAACAATATTTGCTTTGAAAAATAATGTTTTGTGTAGAAAAAATCATGAACAAGACTGTAGGATAATTAAAACAATCATAAAAAAATTATAAACGTGTTCATTTATTACCTTCTACTCATTACATAAATACTAAATATTATTCACAATCGTGTAATTGTTTTAAAGTACGGATAAAGAACACAAAAAGTACACACATTTTTCGTCACTCACAATCACAAATAAGGCTCGAAGTGGCGACCTTCTTTTTCTATGCAGAGTTCCGTCCGACGTAGGTAGATGTCCTCGCGTTATGCAACATGAGTTATGGAAGCAAATGCAGTGTTGATTCGTTCCTCCATTTCCTCGCGTGATCTACATTCAACCGTATAAACACTGCTTTTCACATAACCCCATAAAAAATAATCCATATGGTTCATTCACACCAAAGAGATCGCCGGCCCGTCGAATGCTCGACCTTGGGTTTTCGTCAAAAATGACAATATTAGCTCTTCTCACTCCACGGGTCACGAGGTAGGACGTCCTGTTGCAGTGTGGTCCGCATGAAATGACCCAGTACTCTGGAGTCGCAGGCACATATTCCTGAATACGGAGTATGGCGGCAAGTGTCGCTGTTCAGCTGGGGGCCTACCATCGATGAACCGCTGTCGGTAAATCTGGCGCGCTTCATTAATGCTGTTGTTACGAGCAGCACCAACACACAGCATCATCTCATAGAATTCACTATTAACGTGACGACTCATTTTATTTTTGGTTAGGTAGCGACTAACGTTCTCAAGAGATACGGAGCAACTGAACTAGTAGCTACTAGCTCAAAGGAACCGAATTGCGAGTCCAAATCGCAGGGTTCAGTAATAAAAATACAAAATCGGTCATCATAAATTAATTGTTTCTTACGAGTAGCAACTGTTTTTACATAATTGTGTAAATATTTTTAATAATACACGAATATAAACTTAATTATTGCATAATAAACTCTTACAAGACATATTGTGGAAGGGTAAATCTACTTCTGATATTATGTTTTAACCAATAGGTAAATATTTATTTTATCTTTATTGACCCTTCCTAATAGAAAAATAAATATCGTTTATAACTTAGTAAACGAACTGTTTCTTCATTAGGGCTAAATTATTAATAGAACGATATTTTTTGTTGTTGTACTTAAATAATCCTCATTATCCTTAAATAATGTTAAATATTATCTGCTCAGCAAAATTATCTAATAAACTAATAATTAAATTTGTCATGAAACATTAGTTTAAAATTTATAAAAATTATGACGCCATATTCTACGGAACCTAAACTATTAAAAATCATCAGTTGTGGGAGGGGCTAATCGCTCGGTCAGAGGGCCAACCCCTTGCGCTAGCAATGCGACGCGATTGGCGCGAAAGGAAGTTCAAAATTCTTAGAATTTCTTTGCCTACGCACCGACAGTCCACGTGGACTAGCTAGAATAGTGATTTACATGCAGATACGACACGACTTTGATTTGCCGCGGTGGAAAGGATACGTAATAAGTTTAATTTTGTAAATAACTGTGGATAAGTAAATTATTTTATTTTAAATAATAAATTAAAGCTTCATAAATTAGTTGTAGTAAAGATTTTAGAGTATTAAACTAAACTGAAAAAAAAAACAAAATAATAATGTGACGTAAATCAAATTAAATATTTGAGCTATTTCAATTAAAACAGTTTATTAAGCGTCTAAGAACAATTTTATTCCTAAACGTTTCGGTAATTTCTTAACGATAATTAGATACAGTTCTTAGACAAGAACGTCATTCTCTAGTTGAAAGATGTTAGGCAGAAATATGGGGTTGGTAGTTTTGCCACTTCTGAATTGTTGATCTTTGATATAAAGTTTTTTGACCCGTTCATTGCAGCTGTTAGGGTTGCAACCTTAAGAGTTTAAGGAAAAATTTAAACTACATTTTCTCTAAAACTATAAGATTTCCAGTCATCAGTTACTAATAAAAAATATTAGGTATCACCAAACGAGTACGTCGTTCAAGTTTTAGTGCATAATTTTTTTACACGTTGTATATTAATCTATCTTAGAAACTCTGCCACCGTGATTCAGACTCGCCAATCTTATGTGCGCCTTATTGTTGTATACCGTAGGTCTAGTATCAATTTGACTCCAATGTTATTTATCCACTATCGTACTTTTCGCTGATCAACCATTTCTCGGCTACTTTATATCGTAGCGCGCTATGACGTAGCCGCTACATCACATCCCCCCTTATTTGGAATCTTCATGACGCTCCAGTCGCCAATGCCATTGCCTCGACGAGCGTATTCTTCATCAGCGGGACCATGCAGAGCTACCATATGCCGGAGTGTCCCATATTCATCTCCGACCCGTGGTCTGCCGCCACCAGTGTAGTATTAGCCGTGTAGAAGCCGCTACAGTGCGAACCACTCACGCCACCGAGCTCCACAATAATAGTATTCTTTTAAGGTTTCTTTTATTTTATTATTTCGGAAGGCACGTTAAGCCGTTAGCCCTTGTCGATTTAGCAACCGCTACTATCTCTACGGTATTGGGCCAGCATTGTGGTGTTACGGCCCGTACTCCTTATGTGTTCTGCCTGTGTCCAGGAGTGGGACACGTATAGGTTGGTAACCCAAATAACTATTCAATATTGCAATAGAAGCTAGTAATTTGACATAACATTATATCTATCTCTCAATCGTCTCTATCCCCGAGGGGGAAGGCAAAGGTGATAAACACCCACATTCGTCCGATATGATAAAGTCCCCATATGGTGGCGAGCCTGTTGCCATGCACCGGGCACAATGTGAGGCAAGCGATATTCAGTATTAAGTTTTATTCAAAGACGAACGAGTACCCCGTCCGTCCCAACTTGCCTTTAAACCCAAATAACTATTCAATTTTTTATTTTAATATGACAGGTAAGCTGATCATCTCACCTGATGGTAAGTGACGATAAGGCCGAAGGTGGAAGCGAGCTTCACCTGTAATCCTCAACAACTGAACTGGCTATCTTACCTCTGATTGCCGGAACACAACAATGCTTAAAACATTGTTATTATGGTGACAAATTTAGTGGTGGTAGCTAGCCAGGCGGGATTAGAAGCCCTACCACCAACCACCGAACAGAAAAACCCCTGACCCCGGACCTCATCTACACCCGATGGTGTCAACCACTAGGCCAGAGGGGCGGTTAAAATAATAGGTACCTATGAAATTGCCGTTTTGTATGGAGATTTTGGGGAACACTGCATTTTCCATACTAACAATTTTTCAGTTTTCTTCACAACGACAAATCCAAAGATAATAAAATTTGGCATGTATCATTAGACAAGCTTTAGCAATATGTATGATATCACACTTCATAAAAAATATTTATCGTTTTTATTTCCATGCAAATCAAATGATGTATTCGGGAGGCACTTAAAAAGAGCTGTCCCCGTGTCCAATTTTTACACAATGAAACTAAATCATTGTAACGGACCTCCTCCGATCTCCGTGTCCGTGTCCATTATTTGTTGTTGTTGACAGACGTCGATTTGAAAAATAATAAAGAGATATTTAATTGACGCGAACGATTGTGTTTGTATTTCAATATAAAAAGTACTAGAAGCCCTATATCATCAAAAGAAATTAAAAGAGCTCAAAAATATTGTCTATTTTAGGAGGGGGTAATTATTTTTTAAAAATACCCTGAAACTTACTCGCCATCTTTTGTTTTCGCGTGAGTTGAGATAAAATAATTTTTGTAACTACCGACTAGTAAAAAATAAAAACTACATTATTAGTAAGTAACATTTTCTAAATATGGGTTTTATACTAAAAAATCCATAATTATTATTTGTGTAACATGTTTATAATAGGTATTTTAGTTATTTTTTTGTACGTAATAATATCACTTATGTAAGCTTTTATAGGGCATAGCCCGGGTACAGTGTTTTGTTATTCATACGTAAGTGTATTGCTATAGTCTTAATATAGTGTACCTGTAATCTGTAATTATTTTACTATGATAATAAAGAATTTTGAAAATGAAAATGAAATGAATGAATTTCATAGGTGAAGACCTAATATATAACATAATTATCATATGCAGATATTGTATTAGAAGCGAGTAATTTAACTAGTATCAAAACCTTACTGACCTTAGGAACTCATCGTCAACATGAGCGTTGTGGACGGGGTGAACGAACTCTTTCATAGGGTTGAACGTTGCATAGTGCTTGAATCCGGGACCCGGGAACGATGTACAATGAACACCTGTGGGATAACAACATCACACTATAAATAACCCAAAAACAACGCATAACCTCAGATATAAATTTACATAGATCACGCAAATGCATGTACTGCGTGTGTCCGAGAACCCCGACCAAACGTCGGAGTTAGCCGCTGCTGAATGCGTCCGGAAACTAAAAAAATACTGTGTAGTGTGATATTTGGTGGAGGGGGATCTCCCGTCTGAAAATATTAGGTCCTTACCTATGAAATTGGTGTTTTGTATGGAGATTTTGGGGATGTCTGCATTTTACATACTAACATTTTATCAGTTTTCTTCACAACGACAAATCCAGAGATAATAATATTTGGCATGTATCATTAGACAAGCTTTAGCAATATGTGTGTGAACACGCTTGATAAAAGTTATTCATCGTTTTTATGTTAATGCAAATTAAATGATGTATTCGGGAGGCAGTTAAAAATAATTGTCTTTGTGTCTAATTTTAGCACAATTAAACTTACAAAAAATTATCAAATTAAA
Organism: Parapoynx stratiotata; assembly: GCA_910589355.1. NCBI lineage: Eukaryota > Metazoa > Arthropoda > Insecta > Lepidoptera > Crambidae > Parapoynx > Parapoynx stratiotata. The sequence goes on from OU342482.1 coordinate 10,827,779, forward strand.
TAATACGAGCATAAATATATGGTCTATTTTTAGAAGAGGCAATTATTTTATAAGAATGTTCTGAAACTTAATAGTTACTGACAAATTGTTAAGACAGAATAAAAACACCAATTTCATAGGTCAGGACCCAATAACAGCTGTAGACTTTAAAAAGTTGTCGCGCTTTTTCTATGTAAAATTCATGAGAAAGGCCTGCGTCCAGAAGCGGCACTTCTATAGGCTGAAGACTTGATATTGTGAGTGAGAGAAAGGATAATGATAGTTGTTTCCCATCATCTATACTGGTATTATAAATAGGAAGGTAACTGTCTATCTGTCTCGCTTTCGCGTGTAAACTACTGAACCGATTTAATCGAAATTTTGGTACGCAGTCCAGAGCCCGAGAAAGGACATAGGCTTTCCTTTATCCCGATATTCCTATGGACCATACCGCGCGAGTGAAGCCGCTGGCAGCCACTAGTCATCGTAAAAATAAATTAGTCCTTACCAGCGTCGATATCGAACACGCTGGGATCGATGTCGTCGATGTTGTAGTTTTCGTACTCGATGTAGTAGTGGTCGTAATGAGATCCCAGGAGAGAGTTGAAGCCTTTCATTTCATATCTGAAAAAAAAACAAAGATTGAAAAAGGTGAATGTCGATTTTTGTATGTATACCTGTACCACATTGCTTTTACATGAAATAACTTTTGCTGGTTTGCTTATCGTTTGATATTATTGACGATCTCCGTGGTCGAGAGGTCCTGGGTTCGAGCCCTAGTGGAGGCAAGTGTTTGGGTGATGAATTTTCAGACATTTGTTCTCCAGTCTTGGAAGTTTATATATATTTATATATATTCAGGATATTTATATGTATTTATCTATTAAATAGGTATATTTGTCCGACATCTAGTATCCGTAATACAAGCAGCATTTAGTTGCTTAAAATGGGACTAGTTAATAGCTGTGAATGTCTGAGGATATTTAGTATTATTATTTATTATCAAAGGCATAAAGCGTTTCATTTCGAATAAGTAGGCCACTAACCGTTTTTATCAGTTAAGCTTGATATATCCTTACATAATAGTTTCGTATGTGAAAATAACATAATTAATCAAACAATAAAGTGCATATTTTCTTCATTTTTACTATATAGGCATCCCAATCCCAATCCTGAAAAATCTTGTAAATTAAAATATTGATTGATTATAAATTCTTTGTCTAGGATTTGCCGTGATAGTTATTTGTGGTTGTTTATATCATAATTAAATGCGATTGTATATAAAATCAATCGATTGAATAACTCGATTCAATTGTATTAGATAAATGCGATAATGTCACATTACAAGAAGGATGCTGAGCATGGATGTGGACAGACCTAGAGTGAGAGGAATACCAAAGAAGCGATGGATTGAATGCGTGATGAATAATATGAGAATAAAAGAAGTGGATGCTGAGCTGACGAGTGACAGAGGAGAATGGAAGAAGAAGACATGTTGTGGTGACCCCACCTAGAGTGGGAAAAGGGCAAGAAGAAAAAGAAATGCGATAAATGAATGGATCTATCATCTAAACTCTGAAATCTATTTTAGCAGCCAAATCGAACATCAGATCTCCTAAACATCATCATAATAACTTAGGATATAAAATAAAAATCATTTCAATCGTCGTCTATAATCAATAGGCTAGTTGACGGATATCAAAAGTAATGAAAATAATGTGTCATTCATATTGTATTACAAGGGTCCGAAATATACCAAGTTTGATATATATAAATAAGGGATTGTTGTAGAAATTCAATTTAAATATGTTTTATTTTTACTTTTTTTTCATCTGTCAATAACGCTATCCACCATGTTCGTGAAATTTGTTGAGTAACGCTTCATGTAAACAATTACTACGCATGGTCAAAATCCCTCAAACGCCAGTCGCAACCAATCAAGCATAACTGTCTGGTATGTCACGCATGCGTATTGAATTGTTTACAATAATCGTGACGCTACGGCACAGATAATTAATAGACCATCAAAACCGAAGGCGTTTTTGACATTTTTAAATTTATTGTGTTATAGGCCTCAGAAATAAATTGTATTATTTTTATGGTGATGGCTATCAGTAATTAATCATTTGGGGCCGAATAAAAAAGGGTCAACTAGCCTATTGTTCTGCAATTGATTTTCGTTCAAGTAGATTTTTCGATGCTAGGAATCGAATATATTTTTTTTATATGCACTATGCAACTACCAATCAAATTATTGATTACCAAAAATTTACAATATGCACCCGGATGTCAGGAATTCGGATAGATTTTTCATTAACATCGCGTAAACCCGGATTTAATGTTAATTCATAAAGCTAATCAAAAATTATTTAAGTATTTATGAGTTTCGGCATTCTCCTTTGAGGTCTTTATTATAAAATCTAATAAAATGTTACAATTGTTTTACTGAAGAAGTCGACGACATAACGAAGCCTATTGTCCATTTTTTAAAAAGTCAAAGTGATTTGACAGTTTGAAATGTCATTTAGCCTTATTTATATTGAATTATCTAGGCTTAAATATACGCTATTATTATTAAAACATAAAATAGAATCCATTTCAATTAATTCAGTGATGATTAGTTAATCAAATGATTAGTTAGAAATTAAAAATTAGAAATGCCAATAAGATTCAGATTATTCAAAATAACTAATGACATTTCAAATTGCCAATCACTTTGACTATTTAAAAAATAGCAATTTAATATAAGGCTAGCATGAACCCAGAAACAATAATGATAAAAAATAATATTACTATTTGGACGTGAACGTAGTAACCATTGACAATAAACAACTTTTTCTCTTGGGACTTTTTCTCCATGGTCTGCGCTAGACTTTCTGATGCTAAGCAAGAGTGGAGTCCTTCCCTTATTTTTCCGCAAAGTAACTATGTTCTGTGCCAATGAAGTCGAACGAAGAAGCTCCGAAGTTAAAAAATATAGTTATCGTCTCACCTGACCGGAATAGGAATAGATTCTCCTCTCAGAGACTTTCTGTACTTCACCCACATGGTGTACTTGTTTATTTTGTCGCCTATCGTCTGGATCATGCGCCATTTCGTTGTTTCCGAGTCTTGCATTGTTTCTGTATCTGTGGAATATTAAAAAAAACATATTTAAGAATTAGTCAACAGTCAACCTGCTACAAACTTTATGTCTATAGGGTATAGTTGAAAATATATAAGGCATTTTGACAATCAGAATATCAATACAAAACAGCACTTCAATCGGAGTGCTCTCTGACGCGGGAGACTTGCTTCAGAAGACACGTTAGTTATTGATCTTGATTGCTATTTTGGAGGGTTGTTATACAAATATCTTGTCCCAATGTTCTATTCCTTAAAAACTTACCAATATATTTGAAGTCGGTCATATCTGGCAGCACTGACTGAATGTTGATGTTGTTGTCAGAGCTACCATTCACTTGTAGACATGTCTGCTTGTTGAGAAACTGTTCGGTGGTCACCGGTGCAATCTGAAAGCAAAAAAAAAATAAGACAAAAAGAAAGATTATACACAACCAAAAATATGCATGCTCAAATAAGGCCAGACCTCGGCATAGACTGACTGATATCAATGCTGATTATCTGGCAAATCATATGCTAGGGCCGGAACGAGCAAGATTATAGTAAACATACATACATTCAATCACGCCTGTAATCCCCGAAGGGTAGGCAGAGTCCAAGGAGCACTGTGTTCCTTAAGACCACATTTAGCCATACAAAAATTGAGTTTGGTCAGATGAAAAATCGTGAAAGAGTAGTAACAAGTGGCTAGCTGATCGCCTACACAATCACAGACCCAGTACCCAATACGCCCTTAGTCACCTTTTACGACATGCTAGGCATGAAAAGCAGTTGGTACATTATTTTGGTGTCCCGGACCAACACGGGACGGGACGGGATTATTGTACAGTCTGCAAGAAGGCCCGATTGCTGATAAATTATGAGAAAAATGGTCATCATGTTTCAGTCATGTTGCAGGTGAGAGAATGAGCGTAGAAGAGTTAAGGAGATGAAAGTGGGTTGGGTTTAAAGAAAGGGTTCGAATAAAAAATGGGGGGATTGTTTGAATAGTGAGGGATGGGGTAAGTGGAGATATGGCGAGTCATAGACGAGAGAAAGAAGACATTTCGCGCCGACCCCGAATAGAATTTAAAATAGGACAGGAGAGAAAAAGTATATGGATATGGATGTATGGAGATATAACGGGAAAATTTATATTTATTTTCTATTATCTTCATTTTTTTATAATGTTTCGCATACTGGTTTATTTTGATCAAGCCTCATCGGATTACTTAGCAAACAGCAATGCCTAATGAACCTTACCCACTAACATTTAAGGCTCGGAATCGGAAGGCTCGGATCGAGCAATGTCGACAACCTTAGTTCTACTGCGGATCTCCTTATTTGTGGCTCGATCACGCAAAGAATATCCATCCATAGACCCTTCTATGGTCTAAATATAAAAGGAATTCTTTACCGGTATACGTACAAGTCAAGGTCGCTCTAATATAGGATATTCATACCTTTTTTTTGTAACCAAGTCGTTTGGTTATTGGCGTCAGTTAATTTTTTTCTATTCAACATCACTTTTAGCCGTCCAACATAGAGAAGCACATGAGTGGCTCTCACAGCACCACGCTGGCTCTGGTGCAGATTGAGCCAGCGTGGTTCTGTGTTCTACCCAAACGATTTCAATAGCGACACATGGAGGAACTCGAGATTACATTCATACATACATACATACATCCAATCACGCCTGTAATCGCAAAGGGGTCGGTAGAGTCCAAGGAGCACTGTGTTCCTTAAGACCACATTTAGCCATACAAAAATTGGGTTTGGTCAGATGGAAAATCGTGAAAAAAGCAGTAACAAATGGCTAGCTCATCGCCTACTCAACCACAGACCCAGTACCCAATACGCCCTTAGTCGCCTTTTACGACATGCTAGGAACAATGTTTTATTCCCCATTTCAGCCATGGCGAAAGTTCGACCGTAAAGTTCGAAAGTATTACCAAGGCGCCAAGCGTTTTTATTATCAAACAATATTAATATTAAACAAACAAACCTTTCAGTTCAATAATCTGTTTAAGCAAAATAATAGGTAAAAATAATGATGTCATTGCGCCTGTAATGTATGATAATTATAATTGTATTTTCCTCTTCAACGGCTAACCTCTGATATTAAAATAGTGAAATTCAAAACATGTTAAATACAACAGGTCTCAGAATTTGACCTGAAAGTTTTGAAATTTTGTAAAAAGCGGCGATTTGGCGATCGCAAGCATACACATCTAATGTAAATATTTTTTTATTGAATATGAAAACGGTAGGTACTACTCGTAAGTATAGTCGGTCTAATGCGACAAGATAGGTTGACGATATTCGTAGGTTGGCTGGAGAGGGCTGGATGAAACGACCGAAAATGGAGAGCGGCGGCGTGCATTAGGGGTGACCTATGTCCAGCAGTGGACGAGCATAGGTTGATGATGAAGATGATCATGAATATGCCAAAATAAAGTACTTCTCAATTCTGGCTTTTCCGTAAATAATGTAAGCCGGAGCTATTTAAAATATGCCTCCACGTTAGAAAACATCTACCACGAGGCTTATCGGTTCTTTGATAAATAAGGCCAGAGTTAAACACCGTTATTCACGTTTCTATACAACATTTCACTTTTGAATGGTTATCAAAGCGTGTCACTTTTATTTGCAAGATATCATGCTGAGGTCAAATTAATCACAAACTTAACAAAAGAAACTACATAATTAATAATTATACAACAAAACAGATGATTCGTATCTAGACAAAGCAAACAGGTCATTGTTTTCGGTTCATCGGAATATTTGAAACAGTACAAGTGACTCAGGTTACCCAAGTGTTTCTGTACAGTCACTAGCATAAATATGTACCTATGTTGCTACCTTGTCATTCTCAGGTTTCAGTAAAATATAAGCTGTTGTGACACTAGACACTGGTGATGCCAAAATGACAATGACAATGGTTACATATTTATGCTTGTAACTGTACAGAACGATGAAAATGTAGGTGTACACTGAACAGTAAATGACTCCAATTACAAAGGAATAAAGACGTTTATTGCTCAAAGGTATACACTTGTTCATGTTCTGTAGGTGTACTCGTTTACATAACTGAATATATTTAATACGAAATTGTGAATTCCCTGTAAACGTGTGTAAATACATTGTGATTCATTGTCGAGTTAAATCGATAATCTAGTTACTTATATTATGGCTCACAGAGTGGCTATTATTATTTGGGAGAACTGGCTAATAATACTATACAATAAACATTCATGCGGTCTCAATAATTAAGGCATGTTTTTTTAAGTTTATTTTTGTACATTACTAAACAATCACTTCCATTCTAATTCAAAACTGTTCACCAAAGAAGTAAAACAGTGCTTACAAACAATTATGTATTTTATATATAACCTCGGCGGAAAAATACATATATACAATCACGCCTGTAATCCCAGAAGGGGTAGGCAGAGTCCAAGGAGCACTGTGTTCCTTAAGACCACTTTAGCCAAACAAAAATTGGGTTTGGTCAGATGAAAAATCGTAAAAGAGTAGCAACAAGTGGCTAGCTCATCGCCTCACAATCACAGACCCCGTACCTAATACGCCCTTAGTCGCCTTTTACCACACGCTAGGCAAGAAAAGCAGTTGGTACATTATTTTGTGTCCTGGACCAACACGGGAAAATTAATAGAACTAATTTATTTTAATGGCAACAGTAATTTTATATATCAATTTCGTTTCGAAAATTAAATGTCAACGTATTTTGTCGTCCAATCCAGTCTAATCATCATGACATTCAGTACATTTAATTTCATTTCGATTGTTTTTCTGCATTGTACTACTCAGGATGTTAAAATTGGTTATTTTTTTCATCGAAAAATACAATTGTGGAAAATTTTCCATTTATAATGTTTTTTTTTTACATATGACAGGTACGCTCTTGGCCTTAATCTCACCTGATGGTAAGTGACGATAAGGCCAAAGGTGGAAGCGAGCATCATCTGTAATCCTCAACAACTAAGGAACTGGCTATCCTACCTCTTGTAATAACATGAAAATTTCTGGCGGCCTCAGGGCAGTTATTTTATATTCCTGGTCAGGCTAACAAAACACTTTATACCAAAGAAAGAAAGTGCTTATAGTACGTGTCAATCCAAGTTGCCAAAAAGGTAAACAAATCAAAGGTAATGTTTCTCTAAAATGTTTTGTGATGACTGTAGGTAATTTAAATCAATTGAAACGGACAACAATTGTTACCGTTAATTATATTTACGTGCCAATGTCCATGTATAACGTGTGATTATTGAATAACAAATTCGGTAAGTCGGCTTTTTTGTTTGCCTTTTTGGCAACTTGGATTGAGACGTACGATACAAGCAGTAATCGTAAAACCCTTACCTTAATAGAGGTCCCATACTGTGGATAGACCGAGGAGGAAAGCTGATAAGTCTTGACCATGGTACCGTAGTAGTCAATGCGGGATTTCCCATTCTTACTATCGTACCTGTTAGGAACAAAATAAATAAATAAATATCATCCCATTTTAAGCAACTAAGGCCCAATTGTGCGTTCGAGAGTTAGCACCTAACCCTGGGGCAAATATATGGGCAAACCCTGGGTTAGGCGCTAACTCTCGATCGTGCAATTGGGCCTAAATGCTGCTTGTGTTACGGATACTAGATGACGGACAAATGTATTTAATAGATAAATACATCTAATTATTCAGAATACACATAAAATAATACATATATATTGAAAATCCAAGACTGGAGAACAAATGTCTGAAAATTCATCACCCAAACACTTGCCTCCACTGGGGGAACCCAGGACCTCTCGAGATTGCGACGCCTTGAGACTGGCGCACAGACCACTCGACCACGGAAGTCGTCTAATATATCTATACTATTATTATAAAGAGGTAATATAGTTTGTGGCGTTGCAGGGGGTAATCACTGGATCTACTGAACCGATTCGAAAAATTCTTTCACTGTTGGAAGCTACACGAGTGACATAGGCTATATTATGTTTTGGAAAAGTATTTCTTAAATACCTATCTACCCGTGCGAAGCCGGGGCGGGCCGCTAGTAATAAGTAGGTATTTTAAAGTTCTAATGCTAAAAAATGTGGGATGTAAAAATGTGGAATGTTTACGACATCTTTATTTCAAATATTATTATGTATTTTATATTTTAATATTTGCGTGAAGGCAATGATAGTTTTAAAATGGTACCTACTACTCGTAAGACCCCCAATCCATACTCGTAATCCCAAGGTACATTGTGCCCGGTGCAATACAACAGGCTAGCATTTTACATAGGTAATAATGATACCTGTATGAGGACCAACGATACTCAACATATATTTCTCTATTCAAAACCATCATAATTTACATACACAAGTCACGCCTTTTTCCCACAGGCGTAGGCAGAGATTACATCCTTCCACTTACTACGATCCTTGCATATTTCTTTCTCTTCATCAACTCCCATTACAGTCCTCATGCATGCTCGGCGATTTCGGGTACTTTTGACCTGGCCCTTCTCTAGAACGTCTTTAATTTGGTCGAGAAACGTTCGCCTAGGCCTGCCTCGTCGTATCTCCACTCACACCCGATTCATATATCCCTTTAGTCAATATATTTTCATCCATCCTTTCCACATGTCCAAACCATATAATTTACATGTGATTATCTACTTATAAACATCAAAGCAGTATACACAACCAATCAAGAACGTGCAATAGAAGACAACAACCTGAGTTTATCAGAAAGAAAACAAATATATTTGATTGTAAGCTAGACCTTATTACAGCAGACATTTAGAGTTTAATGTCATCTGTTATCATTTCAACTTTATCAAGGGGTCGGGTCAATTTGTTGATAAATTAAGAACAAACTGATTTTAATAAACATTGATAATAATGTTCTTGTATAGATCAATAATATTACTAAAACTATTATTAGCATGAATAGATTTAAATTACAGTTACACCCTTTCTCAAAACGTTGTATGAATTTGAGAAATTAAAGTATTTTTGATTGGATTTTTTTATTTCTCTCTTTCTATTGAAAATAATTGTGTTATGATATTCTAAATGAAAAGAAGGTAATCTGTGCCAGCAGCTGAGAATAAAAGAAATAGATTTTTATTTATATTTCTTATATTGCAAACAATTCCTACTTTTAAAAAAACAAAAATAAAGCTAAAAGAAACAGTGAATGTTATTTATGTCCTCATCCTCAGCCTTTATAAGTCCCACTGCTGGGCACAGGCCTTTCTCATGGAGAAACACATGAGGAGTGAGAAGTAGTAACCATAACACCATCACGCAAGCGCAGTGCGAGTTGGTGGGTAGAAACGGTTCCAATAGTGACTAGGACTAACGGCTTAACAAGGCCTAAACATGGCGGACGTAGCTTTGTTTTCGATATCAAAAGCCAAAGCGTACTAACCACTACGCCACTGAGCTCCTCCTTCTACATTATTAATGTAGTAAACTATTATATATATAACTAGCTGTTGTTGCCCACGACTTCGTCCGCAGTTACTATGGTTTTTTAACTGTCCCACGGGAAACATTTTACTTTCCGGAACAAAAAGAATCTAAGATGTTGACCAGGGATATAAAGTATCACCATGCAAAATTTCATTGAAATCGGTCCAGCCATATTGGAGATTAGCCCGTACAAACAGACGGAGAAAAAAAAATTAAAAAAAAATCTATGTACAGACATTCGACCTTTACAGTTTTATTATATGCATAGATAATGTATATTACGTGTCATCATCATTAGCCTACCCTTTTCCCAATTTCATTTGGGGTCGGCACAACGAGTCTTTCTCCTCCACTCTCCCCTATCACACGCCATATCAACATTCACTCCCATTCTAGCCATGTCCTTATTCACACAATCTATCCATCTCTTCTTTGGTCTTCCTCTCCCTGCATTACCATTATTTACCATCCACTCTCATATTCAGAACTCTTCTCGTTACATGCTCATTCTCTCTTCTCAAAACATGTCCACACCACGACAGCCGCTTTTCTCAACTTCTCTATCACTGGAGCAACTTTCAGGCATCCCCTGATATACTCATTCTTCACTCTATCAATCTTCGTCACTCCACACATCCATCTTAACATACGCATTTCGGCCACATGCAATCTATTTTCATCCATCTTTTTCATAACCCAACATTCCGAACCATACATAACAACAGGTCTTATGATTGTTTTATATATTTGCCCTTTCAATCTAGGGGAAACGCGTGAGTCACATGTATTTCCCGTGACCTGTCGCCATTTCATCCATCCTGAGCTACTTCTTTGCTTGACGTCTCGATCTATTTCCCCGTTTTCCTGCAGGATTGAACCCAGATATCGGAACTCCGAGCAGACTGGCAAACGTGCTCCGTCGAGAGTAACTGGACAGGGATTGCAGAGACCGCCAAAATCGCAGTACATATACTCGGTCATTGTTCTGCTGATTTTAAGGCCCACACTCTCCAGTCTCTGTACCATCCAGCCTGTCTTGAATCCGGGATCCCTCTTCGTCTACAAGGACAATGTCGTCAGCAAACAGCAAGCACCAAGGGGCCTCGTCCTGAAAATCCGATGTCAAAACATCCATAATTAAGAGGAAGAGGTAGGAACTTAACGCCGACCCTTGGTGCAAGCCAACCGCCACTCCGAACTCATCTGTAGTACCCGCAGCCGACAGGACATGGGTACTAGCTTTGACGTACATCGTTCGAATTAGCTCCACATACTTACCAGGCACAGATTTATCTTTCAAAGTCCACCACAAAACCTCACGGGGTACACCATCTCCAAATCCAGTAATACCATATGTAAGCTCCTCCGTGCTCGTCTGTACTTTTCGCACAATTGTCGGAGCGAAAATATGGCATCCGTGGTTCAAATTGGTTTCGTGTTATCTGATATTCATCTCTCAATCGCTTCTCAATCACTTTCTCCCATACTTTCAAACTGTATATTACGTGTGTACATGAATTATTTAACCCTTTCAGGACTATATTAGGTGATAGCTAGAATGTGACATATTTCACTATTGAATGAACAAAAATCATTAGAAATATTTATAACAATTACTAACTTTATTGGAATTTCTTGGAATTTTTTTTATTGAACGATAAACTGGTCTAAGCAATGGCAGTACAATTTTATATGGGATATTTGACACAATTACCACAAACATTATTTATTCTGTTAATTACCAGTAAATTGCGATTTGCGATTAGTATCCAATACAACCGCAGTACGAAATTTATAATTATGTATGCCGAGAAAGATGACAATATGTTATTATTTATATAATAGTTTTGTTAGCATGAACACCGCATTATGATAGATGCATATAAATAAATATCTTCAAACTTTCACACCTATTAACTAGATAGGTACACGAATCGTCTTCATATATGGGGGTTTTTATCACATGCAATTGTCAATGTACTATGGAATTTGACAATTGGGCGTGCTAAAAATGTTATAAATATCATATCGCGTTGCTCATGCTACGTTCCTCAGGCTGGAGAATACGATATATGGACAGTTCTGGTGGCAAATCAAAAGCAGCCCACCATGTTGCATTTCATGTTACTTTATGCTTAGTACCTACTCACGTTGGCGATGGTTGTTGTTAGCAGTCAACCCACTATACACTGTTTAAAAAACTGTATAATGATTACCAAATTATCTTCAACATTCGTGGAATCTAGTAAGCAAGATTGATTAGTACTTTCTTTCAACTTACCAAGCATATAAAGGTTCATGTAGTTCAGCATATGGAATGTTCAAAAGCCCCTTGACTGTATAAGTTGGACTCCATTGAGGAGGTCCCTCTGGAAAAAAGATATAAGTCTATATAAGCTTTTCTTTGTACCTACCTACAATTGGAAAAAAAAACTGTACCATGCTATACTTTTATCAGTTTTAATTTACTACAACTACTATTATATTCCAAAATCTATGTTTAAATAAAAAAACAGCTATTTGAGAGAAAATGAGATTTAAAACAATTCAAAAAAATTAAATAATCAAAAAAAGTTTTAACTACCCCCCCATTTTAATATAGCATAAAAACTTACCTTTCTGTACAGAGAGCCCTAGGGCTGAGCCTGCAAACAGGCCAACGAATAAAGACAATAACATATTTGTATACCGACCGCCTGCGGCCGCGTACTAAATATGAATACGGTTCTGGATAAGTCGGTATAATTTAAAACTGTACCCAACTCCTTGCTGAAAAAAAAAACACCGGTTACAATACATCGTGGACATTAAAGACACCTGTCCTTAATTACTTTACTAAAAAAACAATAATAATGTAAACTATGCGGCAAGTATTTTCTAGTACAGAAGCAGCGATTATTTATTACATTGTTTATATAGAACGGGAGATGTATTTGCAAACACTTATTTTGTTAAAATATTTCAATCTAAAACTTACTTTAATAGCGTTCAAAACAGAGGAACACACGAATTAAATTAATAGCACTTTGGGATTGAGAGGAAAGATCGGCACAACAATGACATTTATTTTAACAGTGACATTAATAGGGTTGTAGCACGTCATCAATACCTAATATTATAAAGTATGAGTTATATTCGTCACTTGATATTTTTTGTAAAAACGGTACAAGCAGGTTCGACGGTCATGCTCGTGTGTTGTGCTCATTTATAGCTCGTGTGATCCATCTTTTCAATATTTATTTGTCTAGGTCTACCGCCAGCCGCCGCCTAGGCCTCTAGGCCGCCAGCTAAGTTTCAGTTTGCGTAAGATTTTGACTAAAATGCAGCTGATGATTTACGATAACATGGCAAATATTTTTTTTCTTAAAATAAATTTTATTTTAATACCAACAAGTCGTGTGGTAGCGGCAAAAGAGTACTACCAACCCATTTCTTCCCTTGGGTGTCGTAAAAGGCGACTAATAGACTTAGAACTGCACAACCATCCAATAACTTTTGCCCAGTCTCTGATTAACCCTAAGGGGATAATAGTCATGATTTTAAGTATGTATGTATAAAAAATAAAACAGATTTTCAAAGCACTTTATTATTGACGATAGTGAATTTTTATACATGTCATTTGTGACAAATAGTAATTCTTGTTGTAATTTTACTTGTAAAACTAGCCCTTCTATGACACTACATATATAATAGTCATAAATCATATGTATGTGGCTGAATATTTTTAGGCCGTAGTTACAAAATAATAGGTTGGGGAAAAAGTTTCTTCGCATTTTTTAAGAAAATTCAAAACATTTTTTAATATAGTTTATTTACATTTAACTAAAGTATGTAGGTACCATTTTGTTCGATAACTTTTTGCCATCTTGTAGGCAGGGACATGATCCCATTGCTATAGAAATTTTGGGACTTCTGGTCAAAATACCGCGACAAGTGGTTTTGGCAGTCCTCTCGTGATGTTAACCTGACACTGCCTAAAGAATTCTGAAGAGACCGAAACAGGTGGAAATCTGAAGGTGCAAGGTCAGGACTATACGGCGGATGCATTAACACCTCCCAGCCAAACTCTCTTAATTTTTGCTGAGTGTCTAAAGATGTGTGAGGTCTAGCGTTATCATGATGAAAAACCACACCCCTTCTGTTGATTAATTCCGGCCGCTTTCTCTCAACTTCTTGCTTTAATCTCATCAGTTGTTCGCAGTAGAGTTCAGAATCGATGGTCCTGCCTGGTGGTAACAGCTCATAATGAATAATGCCCTTCCAATCCCACCACACACACAGCATCACCTTGTTGCGAGTTAACCCGGGTTTCGCCACAGTCTGTGAAGCCTGACCGGCCTTTGACCACGACCTTTTTCGCACGTTCTTGTCGTACGTGATCCACTTTTCATCACCAGTTATCAGCTTCTTCAAAAATGGTTCGGTTTCATTACGTCGTAATAAAGAATCACAAATGAGTACACGGTTCATTAGGTTTCTTTCAGTGAGCTCGTGAGGTACCCAAATGTCGAGCTTTTTTGTGTACCTAGTTTTTTTCAAATGCGCCAAAACTGTTTTGTGGTCAATTCCCAGTTCTTCAGCTACGTCGTAACTACTGAAATGCCGATCTTGCTCCACTTTTTAAAAAATGCCATCCATTTTATCTGTAATAGGGCGACCAGAGCGACGTGCATCTTTGACATAAAAAATTTCCGGATTGAAAACGCTTAAACCAAATTTGTACTCTCACAGACACTGCACTAGGTCCATAAACATCGCAAATTTTTTTCGCGGCTTGCGTTGCATTTTTACTTTTTTTGTAGTAAAATTTTAAAATGTATCGAATTTCTTCATTAGATTCACTCATCTTGGCGGTACGAAAAACAAATGAAAATCACATATTTTCCTAATTTGAATTTGGAATTATGTTCTTTAAAATTTAAACTTTCAATGATACCAAAACCAGCCATATACAAATAGTATAGCCAAAGAGATTTTATTACAAGTTTATACATACTATAATGCGAAAAGACTTTTTCCCCAACCTAATATATACTCACTGTTGTTCGTTTTTAGTACCTGCTATTGCATTTTAAATAGTGTTGTGCTGAGACATGGTTGTACGGGCTATACCCTTTGTCTTTAGCGAATTTTAAAACATACGTCTCTGACAGTTGATCTGACATCTGTCATCTTTGTTGTTGTTGTTCATCTCTGCAGCTTTATTTCAATAATTTTTTTTATCGTTTATCTATAAAAAGATAGATCAAATAAGTAAATAAGGTTTGTTATTAGATATTGTTTTAAGTGTACATTTGAGCACTGAAATGCCCTTCTGATTACTTTTGTAAATAGACAACATTCTTACATTCAATATGAGTAAAAAACCGATTTCTTTCGGTAAAATCACGTTGAATTTCCACAAAGCCAATGAAGATGATCGGAATGCTCCTTCAGCATCAGGATTTGGTACTTTTGGTCGCACGCCTATTCAGGAACACAAAGAAATCGAAGAAATTGCAGACGACTTAGAGAGTCAACATGTACATCAAGTGATGGGCATCAAAAACTTTGGTAAGAAAGCTAAGAACTTCAACGTAGAAGAAATGGTGATGGAAGCTAGGAAATCTGCTCAAGAAGCCAATAAAAAGAGGTTGGAAGAGGAAATTGAAAAGGCCAAAGAAGTTCAAAAAGAGCAAGAAGAAAGTGAGAGTTCTGAAGATGACGAAGACATCATAGGTCCATTGCCACCAAGACCACCAAAAGAGCCTGAAATAGGGCCACCAGTACCACCAACTGTAACAGGTGATAAAACAGAAAAAATCAAAAGTGATGGGAGTGAAGACAGTTATGATGACTTAAGTGGATCAGACGATGAAGAGTTGACTGTGGAAAATAGGATACCATATTCTCATGAGGTTAGTTTATTTTTGGTAATTATATCTGATCAATGCTATTAATCTTTTATATTTTTTATGTAATTATAACATTGTAGTACTCCATGTTTATCTAGCCACTATTCATCGGAAACTAAGTGCCGAAATAATAATGACCGGCCAAGGGTGCCGGGGTGTAGGTAGCCTGTTTGGAAAAGTATCTCTTATTATGATTATGTTATTATCTTCTTTCATCTGTTTATAGGTTTATTTTATAATATTCCATTTATTTGACAGTTGAACCATTTTATAGTACAACAATATCTTTGTATTTTAAAATATAAATTTTAAATTACAGAGATACCTGCAATAATTTATAAAAGTAGATTTGATAGTATTTGCTATGTAGTTTTAAAAGGAATACACAGTATTCAAGCTTTATAATGTTTGAATAATATGCCTGGTTATCGTAGATACCAGACTAGTATTTAATTAGAAAATTAAGACACGAAATATTATCACTCGGTTTCGAAGGTATCCTCACAAACTTTAACTTTTTTACCGTTACTCCGACGGTTTAATGGGGCATGAGCAGAATCATGTAAGCCCGATAATCCACGTAGGACGTACGTAAACACTGAAATTGCTTGAAAGAAACACTTGAAATGTCTAATTGCTGAAAACGCAAGTCACTGACGGTCCCCAACGAATCGCACACTTATCGCAGTTTGCGTGCACGAGTTCACCACTTGACGACCGTACGACGTATTTACTATGCCTTCCAGACACGTCGCACTAAAAAAACAATATGATTTCCACTACAAGGAACGCGTAAAATATTAAAGAACTGAACGGGAAGACGATCAAATTCGAACCCCCTTTCACTGACAAACCAGGATCTGACAAGCCCTCCTATTGGTTGACCGAATCTATCTGTGGGAACGCAAAGGAATTTAAGACATACAGCCTTGCCGGAACTCACATTCACAGTTATAATTTTAGTTTTGTGGAAAAACATAATGAAACGTTAAGTTAAAAACAAATATGTTATAAGTCCACAAAAATTCCCTGGACCCTTTGCCCAACTTTTTAAACATTAAAACATAAAATTTGCGCTGTCATTGTGACATTGACGACACGTCAATGCACGACGCTACAATATCCCCCTTCCCGGGTAAGAATTCACGTAGTGAATTCGCCTTTGACGCCCACGTCAAACCCGAATCCCTCTACGCAATACCAGCAAAGGTAAAGGTAAACAAATATAAGCTACCGCTCAGCGTGTAACTTTGTATAAAAGCACCCAAACTGTGCAAAATTTTCCCGCAATGAATTGAGTAAACAAACATATTATATGACAACACAATCTCCCACTACACTATGGAGCGTGTCCGCCAGGTGACATTGCGAACCCTCAAACACCCCATATTAGATATTGCTTGTCCTCCCGAATCCACGCATAAAACAGACTTATCCAATTTTACCAGAAATATGCTAATGAAAACTAGACTACATAAACTCTAGCTCTAATAGCATAACAATCCTACATACTGTATTATAGAACATTGACGCGTTGAAATTGCGTCAACGAACAGTAGCATGCTTTTAAATAGACAAAATAAACAGAATTATTTTGCCGTTAAACAATTATAAAAGAACCTTAACACGTTTATATAGTGTTAACGAACAACGAATGTAGTCGGAAAAAAAAAACGATAGAACGTTGGGAGAAACAAGCAATAACGTCACTATCTGATGACATTAGTGTAACCTATAGTCGGTTTTTACGACACACCAGGTGGAACGGTGGGGTGGGTATTCTACAGCCGCCAGACCCACGGCGAGCGGATTTTACATCAATCCGATGACACATCTAAAATTTTAAAATCCTTGATATGCCATTTACCGATAGACTTGCCATTTTCGTTTTCAAGCTCATATACCAATGGCGAAAGCTTCCGAACAATTTTACATAATTCATATTTTGGCGCTAATTTAGCAGAAAAATATTTATTGGCGTCGCTATTTCGATATGTACGCTTCCATATGTAATCGCCCACATTATACGAAATATCCCGCCGTTTTTTATTATAATTTTGGACGTTTTGCTGGTGCGCCTTGAGAAGCGAGGACTGAACTTCCTTAAAAATGACATTCAAATGACCCAAATTTGACTGGAAAGCTTCACGTGGTGACACGATAATTTCATCCAAATCACAAAATTCGCCATAAACATTGCCATCTGCAACCGCCTCCCTACCATGGACGAGCATAAACGGCGTATATTTTGTCGCCTCGTTCACGGAAGTGTTTAATGCGAATTGAATTTTATGAATGTTTACGTCCCACGTTCTGTGATCGTTCTCTACGAAAGAGGCAACAGCCGTCATAACCGTCCTATTGTATCTCTCCACGGTATTTACTTGGGGACAGTATACAGGGCCCAAATGCACCTGTGGAATATTATATTTTTCATACAACGCCCTAACCTCCTGACCAACAAATTGAGAACCGTTATCGGACATGACAGTCTGCGGGATACCATGAATAAGAAAAACATTATCCTCCAGGCGCTGCGCAATCACTTTTCCCGTAGCTCTACGCAGAGGAAACAACATACAGTATTTGCTGAATATACAAACAACGACCAACAGAAAGGTATTTTGTTGACGGGACAAAGGCAGTGGACCAACCAAATCAATGCTGATGCACTGGAAAGGACGACAACAAATTTTAGGTTCACCCATAAAACCGGGTGTGGACAGATTACTATGTTTGAAAGCGTTACATGTATTACATTTTTTGACAAACTCGACCGTGTCTTTGTACATATTAGGCCAAAAATATCTTAACTTTAATTTCCTATATGTTTTTGCGACGCCTAAATGAGCCGCCGTAGGCACAGAGTGGTTTTCAACAATTATGGCCTCCCTGGCCTCTAATGGTACTACTTCTTTCCACTGAAAATCATTAGAAAGTTTATTTTTACTTTTAGTGAAGCGCAACAACTTGCCTTCCACTAATTGGAAATTTGGGCAGGCAGTAGGCCTATTAGTACAACGCTGAACAATATTGTTGTACCAAACGTCGTCAGAGGACGAAATATTTAATGCAGCCACAGGGACTGCACGCGAAAGTGCATCGGGTACGATATTTTGCGCACCGCTACGATGCTCAATAGTAAAATTGAACTGCGAAAGTCTACAACCCCACCGCGCTAAGCGACCTGTAGGGTTTTTGAGGTTTAGAAACCATTTTAAACTTGCGTGGTCCGTTATAATTTTGAAAGGACGACCATTATCTAAATATGGCCTAAAACATTCCACAACGTGTACAACTGCTAACGCCTCTCTCTCTGTGGCTGAATAATTACGCTCCGTTTGCGACAAAGAACGACTGCAAAATGCGACTGGATGCTCTAAATTGTCATCCATAATCTGTGACAGCGCGCCGCCGATACCGTAATCAGATGCATCGCAATGCACAATGAAATCTTGTGAAAAATTTGGACAAGCCAACACTGGGGCAGAAGACAGTGCCGTTTTCAACTCATTGAACGCTTTATCAGCCTCTGGCGACCATCTGAACGGCGGAGCACTCTTTTTGGTCGACGTGAGCGCATTCAAAGGACCCGCGGTGTTACTGAAATTTTTTATGAAGCGTCTATAATATGAGGCAGTTCCTATGAAGCGTTTTAGCTCTTTTCTACAAGTGGGGACGGGAAAATCGACAATGGCCTTCACCTTGCCTGGATCCGTACGCAAACCATGCTCGTCAACAACATGACCCAAATATTTTAATTGTTTACGAAAAAATTGACACTTTGACATATTAATTGTGAGGTTAGCTTGCCTCAATGTCTCTCTAACTTTGTGGAGAAGGTCCAAATGGTCATGGAATGAAGAGGAAATGAGAATCAGGTCATCCAAATATACAAATACTCTATTATTGTTGACATTTTTATCATTAGTTTCAAATTTATTGAACACTGGACCAACGAACTCTGGACCAAACAAACTGTCCATCAAACGCTGCTGAGTAGCAGGAGCAGAAGCAAGACCAAAGCTCATGACCTTGAATTGATACAAACCCCTACCCGGGATAGTGAAAGCAGTCTTTTCCCTTGAACTCTCTTCCAAAGGGACTTGAAAGTATGCAGACTTCAGATCAATAGAAGAGAGGTACTTAGCATTCCTGAGTTGATCCAGGATATGGCTTATATAAGGCATTGGGTAAGCATCATGCTTTGAAATAGAATTAAGCTTTCGGCTGTCTAAGCAAAACCGAGAAGAACCATCAGCTTTCATGGCCAGAGTGACAGGGCTATTCCAAGCACTGCTGCTAGGTTCCACCACATCATCCTTTAACATCTGATCCAAGTGCTCATTCAACACTTTCAACTTGGCTGGAGAAACTACATAGTAACGCTGTTTTATTGGTGCATGATCGCCTGTATCTATTTTGTGGCTGACCAAATGAGTTCTGCCTAGACCCCTCACCTCGGCAGAAATCTCTTTATATTGAGATATGACCTCCATAGCCTGCGCTTGCTCAACCCCAGACAATGTGCTCAAATCATGCAAAGCTTTCTCACAAGCCACAACAGTATGCACTTGCTCACTACTGGACAAAAATTCACCACCTTTCAACAGTGACAATACATCTGGAGCAATATTAAACTCCTTCCAGAAATTGAGACCAAAAAGCAAATCTGTGGACACATCAGGAACAATGAAAAATTTTATGACACAAGTTTTTTCATCAACTGTTACCGGCAGATACATATAACCAGTCACAGGAGAAGAAGAACTATTAGCTGTTTTAATATATTGTAAATTATTTGATTTATGTATTTTTGCCAGACCATTAAAGAATTTTATTGCGTTGTTTCCTATTATTGAAATCTCAGAACCTGAGTCTAACAAACCTCTGAATCCCAAATCATATATTTTTACTTTTAGATAGGGGCGAACATCCCCTTTTATTGTGTGAACTGTAGAATAGCCACCCTTAGAATTGAAGGAATGAATATTTTTGTTATAAAAAATCCTTGTTTTATATGTTTTAAAGGGAACTTTTTTATTAATATTAACTGTATTTCTATTATTTGATTTCTTACAGTTCACAGTTACAAGTTTTTTGAATTTTTAATAAAATTTTGTTTAGTATTAGAACAATTTGGACAATTTTTGACAGTTACATCCCTTTTACCACAACTATAACAAATTATTATCTTAGGAGCCCTACAACCTTTCAGAGTATGCCCATTGACACGACAACGAAGACAAAAATCTTTATTTATTAATACTGCTGAAACTTTATTTTGATTAAATTTCTGTTTATTATTGTAACACAAGTCTGGAGCCAAAGAGGAACATGGAACAATGGGTGGTTCACTGAAATTACTACACCTTTCCCTTGCACCTTCAAGAAGTCTACATTTCCTCTTTAGGTCCAACCAGGACTCCACAGGATTCAAAGCCAACTGGGAAGTATAGAAGGGTCTGATATTGAAGAGAACTATGTTTAATTTTTCCTCATCAGTAATAGGCTTAGACAAACGACTGAAATAGTTTTGCATTATGCTTAGATAATTTATTATACTCTCCTCAGAGCCTTAGGTGCGAGACCTAATTTCTTGCATCAACCGATGGTCAAAATCAGTTGGTAAATATTCCTCTAACAATAATAACCTCAATTCCCCCCAATTATTAACCTCTGATTTAATACTCCTATACCAACACAAAGCCTCGTTAGTAAACAACTCTGCCGCTGAAAAGTACAATTTAGTGTCTGAGACACCCCTAGACAAACATAGCTCCTCTAGGCGCTGTAAAAATGATTTCACACAAGATTTCCCATCATATTTTACCCCAAGCTTAAACACAGCTGAGCTACCTTCTGAGGATTGTACATCTACTGGATTAGATTGAATAGGCTGTTGACCAGCTGGTTCAGAGAGTCTACTTTTGAAAGTAAACATAATTTTGTCTATTTTTACTAATATATTACCTAAACGGCTTTGGAAAGAGCTGTATAAGGTAGAGAAATTGCTGTCCAAATCATCGTCCAAATTGAGACGACCCAGCCTATGGAACAAGTGATGAGCTAAAGCCTGAATTCTATTTAAGGATTTAAGGGAACCAGCCCTTGCCAAGGAAGAGGCTATCAGCTTGCCCAAGTCATCCAACTTTTTGTGAATAACCTTCAACTCTGAGGAAACATCCTCATCAATACTTAAAATTTCATCAGAGGGAAAATCTTTATTAAGAGCTCGGACTTGAGCTTTTAGAGCCACGACAGTATCTGCTGGTTTATCACCTCTAACCCTCACCTCATACTCCAATTCATCTTTTAAAAGCAAATTAAAAGTTATTGGTCTTTGTTCCATTTTTGTTTTGCAAAAATAAAACCAAAATCAATAATAAAATATCTTAAAATACAATGTATCACTTTGTATTTTTATATTTAAAATACAATGTACTACCCTGCACTTTAATATTTTAGAAATTAAACCAAAATCAATAAAAAAACAAATATCTTAAAATACAATGTATTACTTTGCTTTTTTTTTTATTTAAAATACAATGTACTACCTTGCACTTTAATATTTAAGGAAATAAACCATTGACTTTTATAGTATATCACCCTAGTAGACAAAACAAACTACAGGGATTACTATGCCAAACCAAATTAAAAATAACAAAATATAACAAAATTTTTTTTTATATTTTCTTCAAAAAGGCGGAAAGCATACAAACAACAGCAATAAAAGCACTTAACACAGTACAAAACAGCAAAACTTATGTTGAAACACCAAAAAACATCTGACCGTACAATAGAGATATTCATACAACAATACAATAATCTGAGCGAAAATAGACCAGACTATGGGTATAAACCACAGTGCTACCACTCAAAATGTTCGGGCGCCATGTAGTACTCCATGTTTATCTAGCCACTATTCATCGGAAACTAAGTGCCGAAATAATAATGACCGGCCAAGGGTGCCGGGGTGTAGGTAGCCTGTTTGGAAAAGTATCTCTTATTATGATTATGTTATTATCTTCTTTCATCTGTTTATAGGTTTATTTTATAATATTCCATTTATTTGACAGTTGAACCATTTTATAGTACAACAATATCTTTGTATTTTAAAATATAAATTTTAAATTACAGAGATACCTGCAATAATTTATAAAAGTAGATTTGATAGTATTTGCTATGTAGTTTTAAAAGGAATACACAGTATTCAAGCTTTATAATGTTTGAATAATATGCCTGGTTATCGTAGATACCAGACTAGTATTTAATTAGAAAATTAAGACACGAAATATTATCACTCGGTTTCGAAGGTATCCTCACAAACTTTAACTTTTTTACCGTTACTCCGACGGTTTAATGGGGCATGAGCAGAATCATGTAAGCCCGATAATCCACGTAGGACGTACGTAAACACTGAAATTGCTTGAAAGAAACACTTGAAATGTCTAATTGCTGAAAACGCAAGTCACTGACGGTCCCCAACGAATCGCACACTTATCGCAGTTTGCGTGCACGAGTTCACCACTTGACGACCGTACGACGTATTTACTATGCCTTCCAGACACGTCGCACTAAAAAAACAATATGATTTCCACTACAAGGAACGCGTAAAATATTAAAGAACTGAACGGGAAGACGATCAAATTCGAACCCCCTTTCACTGACAAACCAGGATCTGACAAGCCCTCCTATTGGTTGACCGAATCTATCTGTGGGAACGCAAAGGAATTTAAGACATACAGCCTTGCCGGAACTCACATTCACAGTTATAATTTTAGTTTTGTGGAAAAACATAATGAAACGTTAAGTTAAAAACAAATATGTTATAAGTCCACAAAAATTCCCTGGACCCTTTGCCCAACTTTTTAAACATTAAAACATAAAATTTGCGCTGTCATTGTGACATTGACGACACGTCAATGCACGACGCTACAACATGTGTGTTAATTTTAGTTTATGAAATCTCTGTAAGGATTGAATTAGCTTGCACATTTGTCTGTTATTTGTAATTCATCAGTTTCTGACAAATTTACTTCATAATAAATCAATAATAACAAAATGCTTCAGCTTGAGTTGGTAATAAAATGAACTGAATTTTTTTATTATTTCCAATCCTTTTATATACCTGCTTATTGTCTACTAATAATATTAGTAGACCAAATAAGCAGGTTGATTTTATGACTGATAAATTCAATCCTCATACATGACCTACTAAACACAATAATGATAAAAAAGAACTTAATTTTTTATGAACATATTTTCATAGTATTAAATCAGAAATATCATACTAGGTCTACAGAAATATTTTTTTCTTTCAGGTTGAAATGTTACATGGTACAAAAGCAGTGGTAGCCCTTGCTGTAGACCCATCAGGGGCTAGACTTGCAACAGGTTCAATCGACTATGATGTCTCCTTTTGGGATTTTGCTGGTAAGTTGATAAATTTTTTTTATGGGATAAGGGCCAAGCAGGTCACCTGATGGTAAGTAACTACTGCCGCCTAATGACATTCGCAACGCCACTGGAGTCACAAGTGCGTTGCCGGCCTTTTAAGTACACAGAATACTTTCTTTTCTTGAAGGTTTTCATATCATACTGGTCCAGAAATACCTCAAGAGATTCAGCCCATAGTTTAGTTGAGTGGGGCAGGAATTTTCAGATATTTTTAGTAAAATTAACAAAACTGGTGAAGCTTACTTCCAACTTCTGCCATTTCATCATTATCAGGTGATATGAAGGCTAAGCGCTTGCATGTCATATTCAATATAAACAATCTTGGGTATATCGATGTCTCTATTGAATATTCTTTCAAGTTGCAGTCTCCAATCGCTTTTTTGCTCTCAATGTGAATTGTGGCCAGAGAAGACTAGTCTGGTTTTTCGTTTGTTCTGAACCGATTCTCACGTAAAACGTACATATGTCTGCATTTTGATTAAGCACGCTTCGCCGTTCACTTTCTGCCGGCGGCCGTAGCTAGGGGGGCGGGGGGGGGGGGGAATTGAGGGGCAATGCCCTACCTTGAAATCACAATGTCCTACCTTAAAAATACTAAAAAATAAGATAAATTGTTACTTAGAACTAAACTGTTTGTTCATAGTTTATAAATAAAAATTGTAGCAATAGGTATCTAAATTTTTCCAAACATGTTACAGTTTGTAACATTCATTTCTAAAATAAATCTTTTTTCTGTCTAAAGATGGAATTTAAAGCGCCATCACATGAAGCGACGTAAAATACGTCGATACATAAAAAAAAGAAATTTAATAATGTTTATTTAGATACAGGCATTATTAGTTGCACCAACTGCCTGCCTGATAATAATATAATAATAATAATTATTATTATGGGGTGGAAGCAACACCAACCGGGGTGTAGACGTGCGCCAAGCGGGTCCGGACGGTATCATGCACTGTGTAATATAAATTGCTTTATATTTTTTTTTTTCAGACTTATTTTTCTCATAGACCACTTTCAAAATGTATCTAGTTCCGTTAGACCCTCTACAGCTACATCTATTACCAAAACTCGACAAAAATGTGAAGACAACAAGATCCCCGTCGAGTCTCCCGTAAAGGGGTCAGTTCGTAAAGAATGCCGCGTGCACCGTTCAGAATCATCCCTGTCCTCAGCCTATATTCTTCCCACTGGGCACAAGCCTTCCACATAGAGAAACAAATGAGGAATATGAGTAACACCACCACGCTGGCCCAATGCGGGTTGGTGGGTAGAAGCGGTCGCAATAGCGACCGAAACCAACGGCTTAACGTGCCTTCCGAACACGGAGGAGCTCGAGATCACAAAGTTTTGGTCACGCATCCACGGCCTGACCGTGGCGAAGGTAGCCAACGATCGGAATCCAAAGCGTACTAACCACTACACCATCGAGCTCCTCGACTCAAAATCATCCCTAATTATTATAAACTTGTCTAGGTATGGACGCAGGGATGCGCTCGTTCCGCACCCTGCAGCCGTGCGAGAACCACCCGATCAAGGCGCTGCAATACTCCACCACGGGAGACTCCATCCTCGTCGTCAGCGGGGCGGCCCAAGCCAAGGTCTTGGACAGGGACGGTTTTGAAGTACTCGAGTGTGTGAAGGGAGACCAGTATATTGCTGATATGGCGAGGTATATTTTATTTAAATATTGAAATTTCGCGTAAGCTATAGATTATTCGTAGACTCAATTTTAAGTCACTCATCCAATAAATAGTACCTAGAGTTGAATAAAAAAACAGATATTTTTCATATCCGACAGAATATGTTAAATATCGACCTTTTTATACATTCTATAAAGATTGCATGTAGCTGAAATGCGAATGTTGAGGTGGATGTGTGGTGTGACGAGAATGGATAGAGTGAAGAATGAATATATTAGGGGAAGTCTGAAAGTTGCCCCGATTGCTGATAAACTGAGAGAAAAGCGACTTTCTTGGTATGGACATGTAATGAAGGGAGAATGATCATGTCACCAGGAAAGTTATGGACTTGAAAGTTGATGGGCGTGTGGGGAGAGGAAGACCAAAGAAAAGATGGATGGATTGTGTGAATGATGATTTGATGAGGATGGGCGTCAGTGTTGATTTGACTAGTAATAGAGGAGAGTGGAAGAGGAAGACATGTTGCGCCGACTCCAAATAGAATTGGGAACAGGGCAGGGAAAAGAAGAAGATAAAATACAAATCAGGGTTCGATAATATCCGATATATATCCAAAATCGGATATATATCCGATATTTATATCCATTTCTTAAGCCTGTCATTTTATTATCATATTACTATACGATTTGCACAGGTACATGACAATTTATTATTATGCATTAGTACTCGGTCGGGTTATAATCAAATAACAAATTAGTCTTTTTCTAGTTACAAAATCAGTCCTAAATATATTTCTGTTTAATCAAACAGAAGATGCTGTGTCAATCTAATACTCATTATCATGTTGCCTGCCCCGCGAGGAAGATAACGATAGATCATCATCTTCTGATTCTGAATTGGCGGCTTACATTTTCATCTGATGCATCAGCAGGTTGAGAAATATCTTCTTGTCTGTTTGGATCCGATATCCAATCCAAGCTCTTTTTTTCGCTTAAGTCTTGTTCAGATGCCTAAATAAATATATAAGCCTTCTCAGTACTTAAATGCAATATAGTAAAAATCCATTTTTTTTATATATATCACAAATTTTTTTTTGATATATATCAATTGATACATATCCTTCGAACCCTGATACAAATCATCACGCCTCTATTACCGACGGCATAGGCAGTGGTTAACACCCATAATTTTCCCCTAGTAACAGGGGGCGAGCCTGTGCTCGCTCAGGTACCGGGGACAATAACGTTGTGTGTAGTTTAGCTATCATTTAGGTGTGCTGTCTTAAAACCCCTTGTTTCTGTCGCTGGTTTTCTAGCCATAAGATGACATAGAATATTTGTTTTTCAGGACGAAAGGCCACACGGCATCTCTCAACAGTGGCTGCTGGCATCCGCACATCCGCGAAGAGTTCATGACATGCGCTCAGGACGGAACACTCAGGTTATGGCTCACAGACAACCCAAAACAACAGAAGTCTGTCATTAAACCCCGACAACTTGGAGGCTTGAAGACGAACCCGACGTCATGCGCATTTTCCAGAGACGGGAATGTCGTAGCGTGCGGCTGCTTCGACGGCTCCATTCAAATGTGGGATCACAGGAAGAATTTCGTCAACACATCGATGTTATTAAGAGATGCACATCAGAAACTGTCAGAGATATCCTCTATCGCATACTCTTACCTAGGACATTACTTGGCGAGTCGAGGGAACGACGACACCATGAAGTTGTGGGACTTGAGAAACTTTAAGAAACCAGTCAATGTCTTTAGCGACCTCTTCTCAAGATATGACCAAACGGACTGCTCTTTCAGTCCAGATGACGCGATGATCTTCACAGGGATATCATTGAAAAAAGGGGAAGACACTGGAAAATTGCTGTTTTACAACACGAAGACGTTCGATTTAGTATCACATATAAATGTGACGAAATCACATGTGATAAAAGCAATATGGCATGCGAAACTTAACCAAATCTTCGTTGGCTGTGGGAACGGCGTTGTGAAATGCTTCTACGATCAGAAACGAAGCCTTCGAGGAGCAAAACTCTGTGTAGTGAAAACGCATAGGAAGAAGCATTCGGTAGAAGTAATGAGTTCCCAGCAGATCATAACGCCGCACGCGTTACCGCTGTTTAGGCAAGAGAAACTGAGAACGAGTAAGAAGAAAATGGAGAAGGACAGATTAGATCCTTTGAAGTCTAGGAGACCGGATCTTCCGATAACTTCTGGGCAAGGGGGTAGGGTAGCTGCTTCGGGAAGCACGCTTAGTTCTTTCGTCATTAGAAACTTGGGGTTGAGTAAGAGAGTTGATGATGAGCAAGACCCTAGGGAGGCCATTTTGAAATATGCGAAAGAAGCTGAGGAGAACCCGTTCTGGGTGGCTCCCGCGTACAAGAAGACGCAACCGAAACCCATATTTCAAGACGAGGAAGGCGAAGGACCCTCCGATGCGAAGAAGCAAAAGACAGATTAGTTTTATTTATAATAAATTATGGGAATTTTATGTAATTACAATGTGTATTCCTTTGAACTTCGATTAAATCCGGAAATTTAAGAACACGCAATTATCAACCTTAACATATAAAACACAAAGATCAAATTCAAATGAAACAAAGCCATCCTTACATAATTTTACTAACCAATAACTTAACAATAACTACATAAACTACGCACTAGTAGTCTCAAAATCCATTGCAGTGTAAATACGAAGATGTTGAGACATCCACCCTTATGAAGGAGCAATGGACGGGCAATTTGAGATGGATTACGCCTTAGCAGCTATACTCTCTGGTTCTTGTTGATCGCTTGAACTAATTTGGAATCTTGCTGGGTTCTGGAAATATTAAATTTATTAATTTGTATATACTATCACACAGGTCATATATTATCATAGATTACATAGGTATTACATATTATCTATGTAAAGGGTGGGTAGATCTTGCTGAGTTTCTTGCCCATTCTTCTCAGAACAAGGCCTCCTGGTAGTTTTGTGAACGGATGGCGTAATTTTTCTTTTTCACGAAATATTGTAAAATGTTTATGACATTCATAAGCATGCGCTAAGACGCATCTAAACTGAATAAATGCTTTTGATTTTACATACACTCACAGCCACTGCTGTGCTGCTGCGTGTGCTGTGCTTGCAGTCACTGCTTGGTGAAGTGCGGAATGGCAATGCACTGCTCTTGCGGTTTTTGCCTACTCTATGACTAACCCTTAAGGGATAATAGTCGGGATTATGTGTGTACATACACGAGGAGCTCGGTGGCGTAATGGTTCCTTCACCTTCGCCGTGGTCAGGCCGTGGATGGGTAACCAAAACTTTGTGATCTCGAACTACTTCGTGCTTCGGAAGGCACGTTAAGCGTAGGTCCCGATCGCTATTGCTACCGTTTCTTCCCACAAACCCGCATTACAGCCCTTAGTCCTCATGTGTTTTTCCATGAGGAAGGCCTGTGCCCAGCAGTGGGACCTAATAGGCTGAGGACGGACGATATAGCCCCAACATGGACAGCATATTTGACCAATACAGTCAATATCCAGTAGTACTTATATGGTTTTCATTAACTTTAACCGCCTCTCTGGTTTAGTGGTTGACACCACCGGGTGTAGATTGGGATGTTCGGGGTTCGATTCCCCATGGGGCAGGGGTTTTTCTGCTCGGTTTGGTAGGGCTTCTTATCCCGTCTGGTTAGCTACCACCGTCTTGCCTAAAATTTCTCGCCATAATAATGTTATAAGCATTCAGAGGTAAGATAGCCAGTTCCTCGGTTGTTGAGGATTACAGGTGAAGCTCGCTTCCACTTTCGGCCTTATCGTCACTTACCATCAGGTGAGATGAAGGCCAAGAGTTTACCTGTCATATTTTTAAAAAAACTTACTAATTTCTTCGCTCTCTCGCACAGGATGTTGAAAGCGAAATGGTTTAAATGCACAGAAGTGGGTAGCGCCACTCCTTGGAACCTGTACAGCGTCTCCACGTCGCTGTTTGGAGATCCTAATGGACAAATACAATTTGGTTAAAACCACTAAAATACCTCAAGCATGTAGGATGCATGTATGACCTATAAAACACGATATAGGAATTTATGGCTTTGAATTGTTTTAAAATAAGAAATAAAAAAATGAATCTCGAATGAAACGGAGCTCGTAGGCGTAGTGTACGCTTGGCTTTCGATTTCGAAAGCAAAGCTTCCTTCGCCATGGTCAGGCCGTGGATGGGTGACAACTCCTCAGTGCTATGGAAGGCACATTAAGCCGTTGTGTCCCAGTTTACTTCAACCGTACCCACCAACCCGCATTGGACCAG
Organism: Parapoynx stratiotata; assembly: GCA_910589355.1. Classification (NCBI taxonomy): domain Eukaryota; kingdom Metazoa; phylum Arthropoda; class Insecta; order Lepidoptera; family Crambidae; genus Parapoynx; species Parapoynx stratiotata. Next base: position 10,857,643 of record OU342482.1, read on the forward strand.
CGTGGTGGTGTTACGGCCCATACTCCTCATGGTTTCGTTTCCATGAGAAAGGCCTGTGCCCAGCAGTGAGACGAGACAGTGAGATAGGCTTAATTGGAGGACGAAGAAATGAAACCGAGATGGCGACTACAGCCCAAGATATTTCTGACTGTTCAAATTGAAAAAACGTTTATCATATTGTATTTGGTTAGCTATGGTATCATGTCTACCATTTTTTTTTACTAACACTATACAAGTGCGTATGTTGTGGTGTTTACTTGAATGCTATCTATACATATATAAAACTGTATAGCCCGGATGTCAAGCCAAGTTAGGGGGATATAAAAAGAGGGAAAATACCACAAAATATATATTTTTATTTTTTGTTTCTCAGTTTGTCTGTTACGGGCTAATCTCCGAAATAGCTGGACCGATTCCAATGATATTTTGCATGGTGATACCTTATATCACTGGTAAACGTCTTAGATATTTTTTATTCCGGAAAATCAAAGGGTTCCCATGGGATAGTTAAAAACCATATATTGGGTCCTTACCTATAAAATTGGTGTTTTTATTCTGTCTTAGCAATTTGTCCATAACTATTAAGTTTCAGAACATTCTTATAAAATAATTGCCTCTTCTAAAAATAGACCGATATAATATCGTTCGATAATAATATTTGGCATGTATCATTAGACAAGCTTTAGCAATATGTGTGTGAACACGCTTGATAAAAATTATTCATCGTTTTTATGTTAATGCAAATCAAATGATGTATTCGGGAGGCAGTTAAAAATTATTGTCTTTGTGTCTAATTTTAACACAATTAAACTTACAAAAAATTATCAAATTAAATAATACGAGCTCAAATATATGGTCTATTTTTAGAAGAGGCAATTATTTTATAAGAATGTTCTGAAACTTAATAGTTATGGACAAATTGCTAAGACAGAATAAAAACACCAATTTTATAGGTAAGGACCGTTGTCGTCAACGTTGTGAAGAAAACTGATAAAATGTTAGTATGGAAAATGCAGACATCCCCAAAATCTCCATACAAAACACCAATTTCATAGGTAAGGACCTAATAGTAACCGTGAGCAACAGCTAGTTAAATAATATATTTACCTGTTAGCTTGTGGACTGAGGCGATAAATGCTCTGCCGACCAACGCCGTGTTGCTTATCATTGGCCCTTTAGATATGTCCACGTGTGTACCCGCTCTGTACAATGTGACTTTACCTGAAAATAAGAAAAATATTCATTATGGTAAAAGCGATTCTCATTAGAATACAGCATAAAAATGTAAGCTGTTAACACAGTAAGGTTTCCTGGGAGAATCGCTTTCAACTGACAGCTGTCAAAGCTGTCAACTGACTTGACTGCCCCCTCATACCTGTGTCCCTTAATTAATAAGAATATCTTTATTCTGCCTAAGAAAATACCCCCGCTCTATCGATATAAAGTCCCTGCTTCTCTACACTAACACCCCTTTAATTAAAATATTAACCAAATATATAGCCAAATATAAAATAAAATTGAAAGTTAATTTATTTGTTTGTTGAGACGACCTCCGTGGTCGATGGTCTGTCGGTCTCAAGGCGTCGCCATCTCGAGAGGTCCTGGGTTCGATCCCCAGTGGAGGCAAGTATTTGGGTGATGAATTTTCAGACATTTGTTCTCCAGTCTTGGATGTTCATTATACATGTATAATATTATGTATATTATGAATAATTATATGTTTTTATCTATTAAATATATTTGTCCGTCATCTAGTATCCGTAACACAAGCAGCATTTAGTTGCTTAAAATGGGACTAGTTGATAGGTGTGAATGTATGTCTGAGGATATTTATTATTTATTTATTATTTGTTTCGTAAGCGTGTTCCCCTTTTCTGTGCTATACTGTATTTCGTATTTCTGTGAGTCGTGTGGTAGCGGCTCATGGAAAGAATACTACCAACCCATCTCTTCCCTTTTGTGTCGTAAAAGGCGACTAATGGACTTAGAACTGCACAATATCCAACACGCTGTCACGCTGAGTGCAGTCACTGCTTGGTGAAGCGCGGACTATGGCAATGGACTGCTTTTGCGGTGCTTTTGCCTAGTCTGACCAACCCTTGGATTATGTATGTATGTAAAAGGATGGTAAAACACCTACCGTTACTCCTTTCCGCGATGTTTGGGATCTGCTTCTCCTTATGCCTGTTCTCTTTGAACATTTCTAGCGCCAGCTGGCGCGACACCTCCAGCCGCTCTAAGCTGTGGTTCTGGCGACACAGCTTCACGAACTCCGCTGTAATAGTGTACAACTCCTGAGGAGTCGGCTTCCAGTCCGGTAGCGAGGGTAGGTCAATGTCGTAGATGAAGGATCCGCTGCGGACTGAACAAGAAATTAAAGACATATAGACATATTATCAACATTTGTATCTCTGATGTGTGCAGTTTTCTTTATATCTAAAACCTTACATTTGCCATATAGACTTACTATCAGGTCCAGGAAAGCTGTGGAGGTGTACAGGAACATTTTCTTTGAAAGCAATAGTTGCGCACGCGCCGAGCAGGAACGAGCACGTCCGCCAGAACACTTTGTTGACCTGCTGCGGTTCCGGTACTGTGAAGTTCTGCAACTGAAATGTAAGGCCATACTTAACAGTAATTATCTTATTGACGCACTTGCAATAAATAGTATTTAGTTATTTACAGTCTAAATAATTTTATAGGTGCATTTTGAAATTTATTTGTAGTGCATTTTGATAGTTCTTTGTAGTGAGATTAATCGATCCGTATACCAATTTAAATCTATCTATATATATAAAACTCAAAGGTGACTGACTGACATAGTGATGTAACAACGCACAGCAAAAACCATTGGACGGATCGGTCTGAAATTTGGCATGCAGGTAGATGTTGATGATGTCAAAGTCACTATTCCACGCGCACGAAGTCGCGGGCAAAAGCTAGTGGTCCATAAAGATCATCAAAATGCACCTATTTAATTACTCAGACTGATGTAGGTTAAACCCCAAGGCAGTGATCTCGGCTGATGTAATAGGGCGGTTTCATACTCGAATATATGAGAGACCCCCACCTTTGGCGCATATCCCAAGCTAGACTAGTGTATGATTAGTCTTAAAAAATTGCTTCGGTATAATCCTAGTCTTTCTTACGGATGGACAGATATATCAGGGAATAATATTGGGCACATTATTAATATGGGCATCGCTTCCCTGGGGGAGAGTGTGCGGCGTATGCCTAGCGAGCAGTACGTAAATAGATTCCAACCCATAAAAAAGTCGGTTTTTGACTAGCGTGTTTTTCTGCGCGTATACACTTCCGATTTATTAAACTGAAAGAGTGTATGTGCGTGTTCGCCAAAAAACATGAAACAAAACTCTCGTTCGCGCTCATACGAGCTTATAGACGCGGCATTGCTTGAAGAAAAAAACTGCATCTGTATAAAATATAAGAAGGAGTATGTAGGTGATATAATGGAGATGGAAGTCAGTGACAAATGGAGAATAGAGACGAATGGATGGAGTGGATGGATGGAGAGAGGTTACTGGTTTTTTAACTTTCTCACAGGAAGCCTTTAATTTTCCAGAATAAAAAGTATATTAGATGTTGACCAGGGATATAAGGTATTACCATATAAAATTTCATTGAAATAGGTCCAGCCATTTCGGAGATTAGTCCATACAAACAGAGAAACAAAAAAATTGTATTTTCCCTCTTTTTACATCCCCCTGACTTGATTTTAAGCTTTTTTTTCCATGTACAGACATTCGACGCCTACAGTTTTATTATATATTAGGTCCTTACCTATGAAATTGGTGTTTTGTATGGAGATTTTTGGGGAATTCTGCATTTTCCATACTAAAATTTTTTTTAGTTTTCACAACGACAAATCCAAAGATAATAATATTTGGCATCTATCATAAGACAAGCTTTAGTAATATCAGACTTCATAAAAATTATTTATCGTTTTATTCGGTTGTGTAAAAAGAGTTGTCTCCGTGTCCAATTTTATCACAATTAAACTTACAACAAATTATCAAAACAAATCAAAAGAGCACAAAAATATAGTCTATTTTTAGACGAGGTAATTATTTTTTAGGAATACTCTGAATCTTAATAGTTACAGACAAAATACTGAGAGAGAAAAAAAACACCAATTTCATAGGTAAGGACCCAATATGTATATACATAGATAGTATAGTCATATGCTCATCAAACTATCACTAATTATCAAACATTTTTCCACTCTTATGTCTTGAAAGTTGGTCTACTAATGAATTTGGACGGACTCTTAATACTATTGTGTTCCTTTGTTCTTAGAGCAGGTCCTTACCTCTAAAACGCAATTCTCTGTAAGTGGCCTATGCATGTCCCAGTACACAGAGCCATCAACCAACGCTAATGCACTGCTCTCCATGTGCCACTGTGATAAATCTGAAAAGATACGATTTAAGCTCATTAAGTATATTAGCCCACTATTGGATATAGGCCTCCATGTCCAGCAGTGGACTAAGGGCTAATGATGATGGATGTTTATTTAGTTTCCTAAACCAGATAAACCTTTGGAAAGGAGTTTGACAAATGTAAAATTTAAGAATAAAGAGTAGGATAGAAATACCTTTACTATACACGAGTATAAACACTCATGAGTCATCATAATTATAGTATATTTTAATTTGTTATTTTTGCATGACCGTCTACTTGACCATCTACTTGACGACCTCCGTGGTCGAGTGGTCTGTACACCGGTCTCAAGGCATCGCCATCTCGAGAGGTCCTGGGTTCGATCCCCAGTGGAGGCAAGAGTTTGGGTGATGAATTTTCAGACATTTGTTCTCCAGTCTTGGATGTTTATATACGAGGGTGGATTGAAAAGTAATCGGCCTAACCAAGAAAATAAATATATAATAATTGAAATATATTTTTATTTTTCAACGTAATCACCATCAAGTTCAATGCACTTTTGCCACCTTCTCTTCCAAGCATTTAGCCCGTTGAAAAAAAATGATTCTTCCTTAGAGTCAAAATATGCGTCTACTGCTGCTTTGACCTCGTCGTTTGTCAAAAATCTTTGACCTCCCAAGTGCTTTTTTAGGTTAGGGAACAGAAAAAAGTCTGACGGTGCTAGATCAGGTGAATAAGGTGGATGCGGTAACAGTTCAAAGCCACAGTTGTGAATTTCTGCCATTGATTGAACAGACGTGTGAACACGAGCGTTATCTTGATGAAACAGGACTTTTCTTCTGATCATTCCTGGACGTTTTTCTTTTATTTCCTCTCGTAAACGACGTAGTAAGGTGCAGTAATAATCAGAGTTTATAGTCTGACCCCTTTCAAGATAATCAACCATAATCACACCCTTCGAGTCCCAGAATACTGAAGCCATCACCTTACTTGCCGACAAAATCGACTTAGCCTTTTTGGGGGGTGGTGAACCATGTCTTTTCCACTGTTTTGATTGTTGTTTTGTTTCTGGTGTACAGTAATGAACCCATGTTTCGTCCATAGTAACAAAACGATTAAAAAAATCACATTCATCAGCTTCAAATAACTCCAAACAGTCGCGTGCAATAGTCAATCGCATCCTTTTTTGCTCAACTGAAAGCAGTCGCGGAACCCACCTCGCAGACACCTTGTGGAAACCCAACACGTTGACTATTATGTTTTGAGTACGTTCATAAGAGATGCCTATAATCTCGGCTATCTCTCTAATTTTCAATCTGCGGTCTCCCATAACTAAGTCGAGTATTTTTTTAACATTTTCGTCAGTAGTGGATGTCGAAGGCCTTCCAGAGCGGGGTTCGTCTTGCACACTCTCTCTACCACGCTTGAATTCTGCAATCCATTTTTTGACGGATGAATATGAAAGAGCACAATCCCCTAATGTACTGACCATATCATCATGGATGGCTTTTGATGACAGCCCCTTCTTATGGAGGTACTTAATGACGGCACGCTGCTCGATTTGCTCCATTTGCGAAAATGATGTCAGATTGCTTTGTTAATAAATTTATAAAATTAAAACTAATTATCTCATACGTTTCAAACTTCACACAATTAACAGGTCTGAATTGGACTAAATAATGTGGGTAGATTTGATTTTTAGAACTAAATGGATCAGTGTTAGGCCGACTACTTTTCAATCCACCCTCGTATATGTATATATATTCAGGATATGAATATGTATTTATCTATTAAATATATTTATCCGTCATCTAGTATCCGTAACACAAGCAGCATTGAGTTGCTTAAAATGGGACTAGTTGATAGGTGTGAATGTCTGAGGATATTTATTTATTCTCTTGGGAGAATGGAATAATTTTGCAACAAAAAAAGAACAGAATTCTTTCACACAAAATAAGCAATCAATAACTGTAACGTAAAACCATAGGGCCCTAAGTTTATGAATGTTTATTTATATAAGTATAATAATTTATAGGTCATTTAAAGGTAGTTTAAAGGTGTTAAAGAAGTAAAAAGGATTTAAAATTTGAATAAAATATCTTATTTGTAATAAATGAGTAATTGTCAACATTTTATTTCATTTATTACAGCAACCAAAAAGATAAACACTGAGTCGAGTTTTTTTAAATAAGAAAACTAGAAATGTTGCCATGTCCTGAACCGGGCTATAGTTTATTTTCTATTAACTAATATAATAACTAATATTTAGCCCAAAATCATCATACTTACGTCTAGCGCAGTCGTAAGGAGTAGAAATCCCTTTATTCATAACGAAAGTAGTGTCGTTTGGAACACCTTTGTATTTCACTTCGATTTTCTCAATTCTGCCAACTTGTTCATACTGTCGCTTTTTTTCAAGTGTGAAAATATGATTACTACGCTCTATTGCTTCTTGTGTACTGAGAAATTCTGAAAATATTTAGTAAATAAACGTTTTTTTAAATGACCAAGTTCTTGCGTGAATAAAATGTATTTACTCATTAAATGTACTTACTCGACAGTGGAAGAGTTCTATTATGACTATTTAGAAAGATTGTTCGTGTTAATAGACCCATTTGATGCTTCATTCTTGTAATATTAATATAACAAAAGATCAAAATACTATTTTTTGGTTATGCATACGAGCGGATCTTGTTTGACTTGACACTGACAAAAACTAGTTTTTTTTTCATGACCATGGATACAGAGTCCTTCAGTAGTATAAGTCTTCAGAAGTATTAAGTCTTCATTCGTTTGAAACACATTTCAAATGCATCCTAGGAGAGTTTGGCGCCAAAGGGTTGATGGTCTTCCTTGATGAGGTGGATTACCACAATAAAAATTAATTAATAAATATACTAAGTAAAATATGGCTGTATGGTATAAAACGTTTGGTTTTAAAAAAATCTTACCTCGAAAAGGCAAAATGCTCATATCCAAAACCAGTTTAAAAAAAAAATGTCAATGATTTGGCAAGTTACAAAAGCGATTGGTTTGCTTTCTTCATTTTGTTTTCAGTAAATACAATAGAATTTATCAGTTTGAAGTGCAAAAAAGTAAGTAATTCTTTTAAAGCTAAATGTTCTTCTTTTTAGGTGATACATTTCTTATTCTTTCACTTGAATCTTGGTTATGTTTTTAAGGTTCAGGTAGTAGTTTCAAAATTAGCGCTCAGTCTAGTGGGCTTCGATTTTGGTAATTTTATCCAGCTTGTTTGTTTTGAATATTTGACAAGTTATCGTTATGTAATTATTATCATTCGCGATCATGATATTGCGGACAATCAAGTCAATTCTATCTGTGAAGCAATACCCGGTGTTTATTACAGGTGAATGACCTTTTTTGTCGTTGCTGATTGAAGTAAAATTATAAAAACGTCAACAGACCAAGGTAGTTGAACTTAACCTTAAAACTATTGTGTACGCCCCCTCTGAGAATTTACTTAATTTTTTTACTTATTCCATTAAAAATTATAATAAAAATCACTTAAGCATTAATATAAAAAATATAGACTCCTTTTTAATTTCTGATAAAGAAGCAGACTGGTTTCAATAAAGCTTTTCATTAACTTATAATATTTAAATAAAAATGTTTGTTATCTGGAGAACAGTTATGTCACAATGAATAGAATTTATTTATTTATATAACAATAGACAGAGTTAATGAAACATAATGAAAAACATTAAAGTAGGCTGAATTACTTTAAAACCTGTCAAAAAAAATGGTTAGAAAACTAGGCACAATAGGAACATAATATTGTTCATTATATTGTTTTGAAAACCGGTGTTCTCTTGACCCTCAAGGAGTTAATTTCATTAACTATGCTGACAGAACAAACATTATTATTAAATTATTAATCCTTTTGTGTGCAGTTCGCAGGATGTCAAACACATCCGTGAACATTAAGTTCCGATGGGGCTTGTCCTCATCAGACCCGGAGCAGAACCCGGTGCTGATTGTGGGGCAGGTAGCTCATCTCAACTCACTCTCCTGGAGTGATGTCCGTTGCAAGCTAGAACCTCGCATTTCTGAGGAGGTGGGATAATACTATATTTATTAATGATTGGATTTTTAAATTATGCAGATATTGTCATTGATTGAGTTAGTCCATTGTGACTATTATATTTATAACACACTATGCAAGTGACAAAACACAACCACTCCCTGAGCTGGTAGCTCAAACTGCTGATTTAGCAATGTAGTTCAACAATGCTTCTGGTGATCTTCAACAGTGGCATTTATTTGTCCTCAGCCTATATACGTCCCACTGCTAAGCACAGGCCTTTCTCATGGAGAAACACATGAAGAGTATGGGCCGTAACACTGGCCCAATGCAGGTTGGTGGGTAGAAACAGCCAGCTTTGTTTTCAATCGAAAGCCAAAGCGTAATTACCACGCCACCGAGCTCTTTCTTGAGTAATAAAATAAAAATATATAATAAATGTCACTGTCATATCATATCATAAAAATGAGAGTTCTCCATGGTTCATTAAAGGGACCGTTTGTGTTTCGCCCACTTGTAATAATTTAACGATCGTCTAGGCGTGGCGTCGCGGTATATCATCCGTTACATCGTCTCCGGGCGACTCGGTAGAGCTGTGGCCTCGCGCCGCCTCGCTGGCTTCGCTGCCGGTGCGCCGCTCTCGCCACGCCGCGCCTTCGCGATCGCACGCGCTCGCCAAAATCGTGAGAGGAACGCAACGCACATCTGACGAGTTTATTGTCGTAAGTATTATCATTAATCTACTCTAGGGAGGAGCTAAAATAACTGTGAGAGTTATAGCCATAGCTGAATAATGGAAGCGTTGACATAATTAGCATCATTGACTTAAATATCTCTCTTATTATAAAGTAAAACCTATTCATAAGGCTAAACCTATAAGTAAAAGCAGGTACGTAAAGGCTGTCTAAAATTATTTGTAGCCCCAGAAGGTGAACCGACGTTGTAGTAGTCATGGAAGTTTTGCCCTTGGCGTGGGCAAAACAGGACATAAAATAAATAAAAATAGCCTTTATTTCCAACATTAAATAACAAATTTTTACACAATTAAATACTATAAAATATCCCTAATGTTGGTGTGCCTTTCGACATAGGCCTCCTCCAACCTCTTCCACTCACATCTATTTGTTGCCACTCTCGTCCACATGGGACCTATCGCGAGTTTAAAATCATCCTCCCATCTCCTTACTGGACGACCTCTGCTTCTTGCAGCATCTCTTGGGTACCAGAGGGTTACTAACTCACTCCATTTCTCTTTGTTGCAACGAAGCATGTGGCCTGTCCACCTCCATTTCAGAGAATCAATCCTCCTTTGAATGTCCGTTAGTTGAGTTCTTTTTCTTATAATGTTGTTTCTAATTTTGTCCTTTAGTTTAATGCCCAACATGCTTCATTCCATAGCCTTTTGTGGAGTTTCTGCCTCTGTCCTTTCGTTAATTTCGTTAAGTCTTGGAGCCGTAAGTTATGCATGGGAGAATACAAGTTTCAAAAGTCCTATTCTTAATTACCAAAATATTTTGAAAACCTATGAAAAATGCTTATTTTATTTTTGTAAAATGCTCCCATTTTGGGAAGACAAAGGGAACTAAGCCTATACAGCCATGTCTTAGGTATTTTTATTTGTTCAGCATTTGCCTTGAAATGCAAGTGTAATACATTTCAATGCGCCTTGGGAGAGTTCGACGCCAAATGATCGATGGTAGACATTATAATGCTACTTTGATAATGTGGATTACCACTACAAAAGACTACAGTGTTCCCACCACTTGACGCTTACTTCAATGATCCTCCACATTGCTTATCATTATCGACACTTATTACACAAAACTACACTTTTATGTAACAATATCCACTCCAAAATATTTTTTTTTATTTAGACGCAACAGAGTACAGTTACATAGTTCATATAATAAATTAGGTATAAATATATACAGACTGTACTCCAACAACATGCGTCCTAAAATTAACAATGGTTCTGAGAATCTAATTTTAGATATAATGACTTATGTTAATAAATGACAAATTTAAAATATATAAATAAATAGATAATAAAAATAAAGGTATACTATATAGTGACATAAACAATACATATTATTATGTTTAAACTTACATACAAAACTAAAATATGTGATTTGTGTACGCATTAAATATAATTCTGTACTCAATATAAAAACAAATTACATATTACAAATCTTGTTAATTAACATTAAAAGAAATTCGCTAATACACCAAATTTTTTTAACATTACAATCATTGAAATTAAAATTACGTCCGCCATAGTTGAACGCCGGGAAAAACCGAAGATGGCTTATATCCAGCAGTGGCCGTGGCTATTAAATAAAAATTTCGTCATAAAGTGTGTTGCAAAAACATCATATCTCTATTTCGTTACGCTGCCGATTCCGAAGTATGTAATCAAAATCAAAAGCATTTATTCAGTTTAGATGCGTCTTAGCGCATGCTTATGAATGTCATAAACATTTTACAATATTTCGTGAAAAAGAAAAATTACGACATCCGTTCACAAAACTACAAGGAGGCCTTGTTCTGAGAAGAACGGGCAAGAAACTCAGCAAGTTTCTACCCTCCCTTTACGTAGCAACATTTAAAAAATGTCATAAACTACAACGTCATTAAAGTTTAAAGCAAAAGATAGATATCTAATTTCAGTAATATTCTGCAGTTTACCACATTTTTCATTTCAAACATGTACGGCGATAGTCTAAAGTATAATCTAAAAATAGTATCTACATTACAATAGGAAAACATATTTTTATTTTATTTATATTTGAAAAACAAACAATACAATTAACAAAACAACATGTATCACACAAAAATTACGCATAGATTAGTGAAGTTTCCACTACTAGTTAATACATTAAATTGAAACAAAAAAAAAGAAAACTATTGCTACGCATTTTTGTCTTCTAGGTAATCTAGGTCTTCCAGGTAATCTTCTAGGTAATGGTCAAGTTAGCACACGCGTGCTATAATATTGGGTCTTTACCTATGAAATTGGTGTTTTTTTTCTCTCTTAGTATTTTGTCTGTAACTATTAAGATTCAGAGTATTCCTAAAAAATAATTACCTCGTCTAAAAATAGACTATATTTTTGAGCTCTTTTGATTTGTTTTGATAATTTGTTGTAAGTTTAATTGTGTTTAAATTGGACACGGAGACAACTCTTTTTAAGTGCCTCCCGAATACATCATTTTATTTGCATTCACTTAAAAACGATAAATAATTTTTATGAAGTGTGATATAACACAAATTACTAAAGCTTGTCTAATGATAGATGCCAAATATTATTATCTTTGGATTTGTCGTTGTGAAGAAAACTGAAAAAATTTTAGTATGGAATTGCAGAATTCCCCAAAATCTCCATACAAAACACCAATTTCATAGGTAAGGACCTAATAATATGATATGCAGTTGGTGTGCCGCAAGCGCGACGTGTTCGCGAGCGCCGTTTCGATCGCGCGTTCGTTCCCGCAGTACTCCGCGCGCACCAGCGGCGCGCCGCTCGCCGCTACGCTCGCTACCAACGCTTCCACGCCAGCGAAGAACACCACCGTTACCGTCGAGATACACCTCGTTAAGGAAGACAAACAGGGTATACACACACGTTTACACATCCCTTTCTTAGTAAAATATATGTTTTTTAATTTTAACCGCTTCTCTGGTCTAGTGGTTTACACCACCGGGTTCGATTCCCAACGGGGGCAGAAGCTTTTCTGCTGTTTGGTTGGTGGTAGGACTTCTATGCCCGCCTGGCTAGCTACCACCGTCTTACCTAAATTTGTCGCCATAATAACTAATGTTATAAGCATTGTTGTGTTTCGGCAATCAGGTAAGATAGCCAGTTCCTCAGTTGTTGAGGATTACAGGTGAAGCTCGCTTCCACCTTCAGCCTTATCGTCACTCACCATCAGGTGAGATGAAGGCCAAGAGCTTACCTGTCATATGTAAAAAAATATAGATAAAAAAAATATTTCTCTGAGAAATTCTGATTCTTAAAAAAATATTTATAGATATGTCTTTACATTCTGTTTTTTTTGTTTTTTTTTATACATACATTCATATTATATTTATAAATAATAGGGCATCGTATGCAGATTACGCGGTTTTGATAAGAATAAATATATCTTATCACAATTCACATAGGTCGCTTTATTATCACTAATCAAAGCTAAAATTAAACATTTGTCAATTAACACTTTAAAATTTTCAGATGGAGAATCAGAAGACGAAGGCATCGGTCTTCTAGACCCAGTGCTGACCGACAACACTCTATCGAGCGAAGAATTGGCCACCATCCAACACGCGGCCGACGCCACGAGACTAGCGGCGCGCATCACTGACACGCCCGCCAACATCATGACCATCGACAGGTTTATCGAGGTGAGCACATCACTACCGGCTACGCCACAGATTATTAATAAGTTACCAGGTAACAGTTCCATCCCTTGCCCGCAGAACGACAAATACCTACGCTTTATTTACCTAAACATTCTAGCTGTCATGCGACGCGAGGAAATATGAGCCTAACTGCTTTGACTTAGCGGAGCGTTTCAAGTGCACAGCGCGCGATGACGTCGGCCAGTGTGAGAATACCTTAGGGTTGACCCAATGAAGTTAAATACAAAAATGTTTTATAAATGAATTAATTTTATAAAGTGGTCAATTTGTTTTTTAACTTCCCAAAATTTTGCATTTGTAAATTTGATAACCGCAAGTATTCAAATCTAACAAAAAGTTTGATCAAATAATCATGTGGGAAGCATGGACACAAGTTGAATGATATTCATTTTTACACGAAGAAACAATTACTAATATTGGGTCCTTACCTATGAAATTGGTGTTTTTTGTCTCTCTTAGTATTTTGTCTGTATTTATTAAGATTTAGAGTATTCCTAAAAAATAATTACCTCGTCTAAAAATAGACTATATTTTTGAGCTCTTTTGATTTGTTTTGATAATTTGTTGTAAGTTTAATTGTGTTAAAATTGGACACGGAGACAACTCTTTTTAAGTGCCACCCGAATACATCATTTTATTTGCATTCACTTAAAAACGATAAATAATTGTTATGAAGTGTGATATTACACATATTACTAAAGCTTGTCTAATGATAGATGCCAAATATTATATTTGGATTTGTGGCTGTGAAGAAAACTGAAAAAATGTTAGTATGGGAAATGCAGAATTCCCCAAAATCTCCATACAAAACACCAATTTCATAGGTAAGGACCTATTACAATAAACACAATACGCTGTATAGTTCCAAGCGCAAGACTACAGTCAGACAGGCGCGCGGCGTCCCTCTGTCGCTTGTGCGTTCGAACGCACGGCTAGTCGGCTTATCGCGCGACTTTCAGCGAGTGACGGATTATTCTGAACTGTCGGAAACTAAACGAATCACGGAATCTCTTCTCTCTTACTTTCATGGGTTGACAGGCAGAGATCTCTTTTAGGGATATGTCCGCCCTTGCAAACATATGTTAACAACCTGTTTTATGTATTCGTTTTTGAATTGCAATGAAGAGTATATATACAACGTGGAAAAAAATTATGCACTAAAACTTGAACTACGTACTCGTTTGGTGATACCTAATATTTTTTATTAGTAACTGGTGACTGGAAATCTTATAGTTTTAGAGAAAATGTAGTTTAAATTTTTCCATAAACTCTTAAGGTTGCAACCCTAACAGCTGCAATAAACGGGTCAAAAAACTTTATATCAAAGATCAACAATGCAGAAGTGGCAATACTACCAACCCCATATTTCTGCCTAACATCCTTCAACTAGAGAATGACGCTCTTGTCTAAGAACTGTATCTAATTATCGTTAAGAAATTACCTAAACGTTTAGGAATCAAATTGTTCTTAGACGCTTAATAAACTGTTTTAATTGAAATAGCTCAAATATTTAATTTGATTTACGTCACATTATTATTTTGTTTTTTTTTTCAGTTTAGTTTAATACTCTAAAATCTTTACTACAACTATTTATGAAGCTTTAATTTATTATTTAACATAAAATAATTTACTTATCCACAGTTATTTACAAAATTAAACTTATTACGTAAACTTTCCACCGCGGCAAATCAAAGTCGTGTCGTATCTGCATGTAAATCACTCTTCTAGCTTCTAGCTAGTCCACGTGGACTGTCGGCGCGTAGGCAAAGAAATTCTAAGAATTTTACACTTCCTTCCGCGCCAATCGCGTCGCATTGCTAGCGAAAGGGGTTGGCTCTTGACCGAGCGATTAGCCCCTCCCACAACTTGATTTTTAATAGTTAGTTTAGGTTCCGTAGAATATGGCGTCATAATTTTTATAAATTTTAAACTAATGTTTCATGACAAATTTAATCATTAGTTAATTAGATAATTTTGCTGAGTAGATAATATTTAACATTATTTAAGGATAATGAAGATTATTTAAGTACAACAACAAAAAATATCGTTCTATTCATAATTTAGCCCTAATGAAGAAACAGTTCGTTTACTAAGTTATAAACGATATTTATTTTTCTATCAGAAAGGGTCCATAAAGATAAAATAAATATTTACCTATTGGTTAAAACATAATATCAGAAGTAGATTTACACTTTAGTACTTTTCCACAATATGTCTTGTAAGAGTTTATTATGTAATAATTAAGTTTATATTCGTGTATTATTAAAAATATTTACAAAATTATGTAAAAACAGTTGCTACTCGTAAGAAACAATTATTTAATGATGACCGATTTTGTATTTTTATTACTGAACCCTGCGATTTGGACTCGCAATTCGGTTCCTTTGAGCTAGTAGCTACTAGCTAGCTCAGTTGCTCCGTATCTCTTGAGAACGTTAGTCGCTACCTAACCAAAAATAAAATGAGTCGTCACGTTTATTCGAATAGTGAATTCTATGAGATGATGCTGTGTGTTGGTGCTGCTCATAACAACAGCATTAATGAAGCGCGCCAGATTTACCGGCAGCGGTTCATCGATGGTAGGCCCCCAGCTGAACAGCGACACTTGCCGCCATACTCCGTGTTCAGGAATATGTGCCTGCGACTCCAGAGTACTGGGTCATTTCATGCGGACCACACTGCAACAGGACGTCCTACCTCGCGACCCGTGGAGTTAGAGGAGCAAATATTGTCATATTTTGACGAAAACCCAAGGTCGAGCACTCGACGGGCCGGCGCTCTCTTTGGTGTGAACCATATGGTTATATGGCACACTCTTAACGAGGATGGTCAACACCCATACCATTTCCGTCGAACTCAGGAATTGGTGGCAGCGGATTACCTACCAAGAATACATTTTTGTAGATGGTACAGAAGCCGCGCTATGGACCACCCTGGTTTCGCCAGGAAAGTGCTGTGGACAGACGAAGCTTCGTTCACTAGAAATGGGATATTCAATTTACACAACGAACATGTATGGTCTCACACAAATCCGCATGCTTCGAGCAAGAGCAGTTTTCAGCACCAGTGGAGAATAAATGTGTGGGCTGGTATCTTCGGCGACCGGGTTCTGGGGCCCATTATACTCCCTTCGAGACTCACCGGATCAGTTTATTTAAATCTTTTATCCGGGGAGTTGGAAGAAATATTGGAAGATCTGCCTCTGCCTGATTATGCTGGCATGATATTCCAGCATGATGGAGCACCAGCGCACTTCGAAAATAGAGTGCGCGGCTATTTAAACGGTAGACATTCGCAGTGGATTGGCAGAGGAGGCCCGGTTCCATGGCCAGCTCGTTCCCCGGACCTAACGCCGCTGGTTTTTTTTTTATGGGGTTATGTGAAAAGCAGTGTTTATGCGGTTGAATGTAGATCACGCGAGGAAATGGAGGAACGAATCAACACTGCATTTGCTTCCATAACTCCACTCATGTTGCATAACGCGAGGGCATCTATGCTACGTCGGACGGAACTCTGCATAGAAAAAGAAGGTCGCCACTTCGAGCCTTATTTGTGATTGTGAGTGGCGAAAAATGTGTGTACTTTTTGTGTTCTTTATCTGTTCTTTAAAACAATTACCAGATTGTGAACAATATTTTGTATTTGTGTAATGAGTAGAAGGTAATAAATGAACACGTTTATAATTTTTTTATGATTGTTTTAATTAACCTACAGTTTTGTTTATGATTTTTTCTACACAAAACATTATTTTTCAAAGCAAATATTGTTGTTAGCTTATTAGTAATTAGTAAAGTGGAGCGGGCGGGCGGCGGCGCTGGGGGGGGGGGGGGTTCGTCGCGCGAACGTGCCTACCACGCGGCACGGAGCCTACACGTGCTACAGTCAAAGGTCATTCACCCGGCGCTTGCACTTGAGAATATCAAAATTAGGGTTGTCAAATTTATTGACATAATACTGAGTAAAAAAAAATGTATGGAAAAAAAAATTCCGAATTTAAGGGTAATATTTTGACAGTGACTACCTTACTAGGTATACATACGCACCCTTAAATATTAGTGCTCAATTTTTTTATACGTTGTATATTAGAGGTTAAATTCTTAGACCTCGAAAGAGCTCAAAGAGCCTTGCTAAAGGTCATGTTTTTCAAACCACGCAGATATCCCACTGAGGAACTTTATAGGGATGGCACTTTGTTGTCAATTAGGAAGTTGTACATCTTACACCTAGTACTGTATACACACAAAAATATTCAGCCATCACATTCTACTAGGAGAGTTGGAAGTAATGTTTGTCCACATCTTTGCGCCCGTACAGTTTTCGCCCGACGTCAGTTTTCTGCTCAGTCTTCTTTCGTTTATAACAATTTAAATACTAAACTAAATATTTACTCCATGTCATCTTATAAATGTAAAAAAACAATTGTGGACTGTCTGAAGTCAATCTCTTATAATGATACTGAGGCCCTTTTAGTTCGACCTGCTTGAGTACCCACGCACACGAGCGCGCGCGCGCGCACACACACACACACACACACACACACACACACACACACACACACACACACACACACACACACACACACACACACACATTTCGTATATTGCATCTTAGTCTGGACACCTCTTCATGGTGGCCATATTAAAATAAAAAAGATTTTTGTAAATCGAGTAGGCCATGCTTGCTTTTGTTTCGGGGGATGTCAAATATAACTTGTAATGTGATGTTGTAACAATTTTACTATTTTCCGTTTAAATATAATAATCTCACGTATTTCTCCGTATTTCATTATCAACACACATTATCGACAGTACCAAAAACCGACAAATCTCCGATCGAGCCGCGCACGAGTTGTAACGCTCGGAGCGTGCGCAGGCGCAGTTCGTGCGCGCGAGGCGTCCAAACCATGAGCATTTGTGGTATATTGCATTGCATGATAAATTGCAGCAATGTGGACGTTAAATTCTTGCATAGCATGTTGCATTGCACCAATCTGTACACAGATTTAGAGCGAGACGGGACGGGACTTTCCGAACCGAATCCGTAAACCGACGTTTAAAATAAGGGTGCAGGCCACCCCACCAGGCTAGCGGCGCATCACTGACACGCCAGCCTACATCCGGTTGCGGTTCCGTTTTTCGTCCCGGTCGCAATTGCAACCCTAAAACCCACCATTAAGACTAGCGTGGTGGTAACCCTTATGGTGTGTAGGTAAAAGTAGAGCAAATAACTAGTAAAATAAATATATTTAAGAATGATTGAGAAGAATGAAAGAAAGACAAAGTATGAGGAATAAAAGTACGGCAGGCATAAAAGATAGAACTGGAGTGAACGAGTTAACTAATAAACGAATAGATAAAGAAAAGCTCTGACCGCCATGTCAGGGGTATAGGTTAAAAAAAAACCCTTATGGTGTTGCAAAATTAATCGATCGTAGATCGATGACATGGATTGGATGGATTACTTGACGTAGTCGAGTGGTCTGTATGCCGGTCTCGAGGCGTCGCCATCTCGAGAGGTTCTGGGTTCGATCCCCGGTGGGGGCAAATGTTAGTGTTATAAATAGTATAATACATTAAATATATGTTATATATTTTCTGAATATTTATATGTAATTATCTATTAGTCGACGTCGATCGATAGATTCTACCATGCGATTCTACGATTCTACCATCGATCGATGGGTCTGGTAACACTCACAGATATATTTCAAGTAGTTCCTCACCGGGCCCATCGATTATTATCCGTATACTTTACGTTACGTGTGGAGCTCGGTGGCGTAGTGGTTAGAACTCTGGCTTTCGATCGAAAACAAAGCTACCCTTGCCATGGTCAGGCTGTGGATGGGTGACCAAAACTTTGTGATCTCGAGCTCCCCCGTTAAGTTTTCCCGGTCGCTATTGCGACCGTTTCTACCCTAAACCCGCATTGGGCCAGCGTGGTGGTGTTACGGCCCATACTGCACATGTGTTTCTCCATGAGGTAAGCCTGTAGGACGATACTTATTAACATCTCTCTCTTCTCTACAGGAAGCATTCGCTGTAGCAAAAGAACTGGACATCGAACAGCCAACAGTGATTCGCGGGGAGGAGCTCCGTATAAAAGGCATGGGCGGTATTTACGGCGTAGGCGCAGCCGCCGTACAGCCGCCGGCTATAGTGTCCTTGACTTATAGGTATAGTATATTTAGCTCAGAGTCGTGAACTACCAACCCATCTCTCCCCTTGGGTGGGGTAAAAGGCGACTAATGGACTGATGCCCGATTTCACCAGCATCCTTTTAAACATCACATAGCTAAAAGTCACTTAAACTAAAAGTACTCCTAAACGATCACCTACCTTCACCTTAGGTAGACGACCTCCGTGGTCGAGTGGTCTGTACGCCGGTCTCGAGGCGTCGCCATCTCGAGAGGTCCTGGGTTCGATCCCCACTGGAGGCAAGTGTTTGGGTGATGAATTTTCAGACATTTGTTCTCCAGTCTTGAATGTTTATATATATTTATATTTTCAGGTTCTTTATATGTATTTATCTATTAAAATATATTGGGTCTTTACCTATGAAATTGGAGTTCTTATTCTGTCTTAGTATTTTGTCTGTAACTATTAAGATTCAGAGTATTCCTAAAAAATAATTACCTCGTCTAGAAATAGACTATATTTTTGAGCTCTTTTGATTTGTTTTGATAATTTGTTGTAAGTTTAATTGTGTTAAAATTGGACACGGAGACAACTCTTTTTAAGTGCCTCCCGAATACATCATTTTATTTGCATTCACTTAAAAACGATAAATAATTTTGATGAATTGTGATATTACACAAATTACTAAAGCTTGTCTAATGATACATGCCAAATATTATTATCTCTGGATTTGTCGTTGTGAAGAAAACTGATAAAATGTTAGTATGTAAAATGCAGACATCCCCAAAATCTCCATACAAAACACCAATTTCATAGGTAAGGACCTAATAAATGATTGTGATTGTAATTCGCAGGGCTCCGGGGGCGCAGCGCGACGTGGCGTGGGTGGGCAAGGGCATCGTGTACGACACTGGCGGCCTCAGCATCAAGGCGCGCGTGAGATATATCTTATTGATTTACACTTTGTCTTTCAGGGTTGGTTATCTATACATATAATAAAACTGTTGAGCACGAATGTCTGTACATTGAAAAAAAATGCTTAAAATCATGTAAGGGGATGTAAAAAAAGGGGAAAATACCAAAAAAAGTTCCTTTTAATTTTTTTGTTTCTAAATATAATAAATAAGCCAAAGCAAGATCCTCCAACTTTTCTTACCTAATTTAAAATAATTTACACATCTTTGTCCGCTACAGCAGATTAAACAAAAAAAAAGTTGGAATTTATGAGTGTAACGGTTAAGTTTGTATGCTTTGGGCTTCGATCGAAAAACCTTCGCCATGGTCAGGCCGTGGATGGGTGACCGACACCTTGCGATCTCGAGCTCTCGGGCTCGAGGAGGCACGTTACAGCAGCGCAGACGACGAATCCGTGACAGACTTTTTAGTCATTGGAAATAAAACATATTGAACTATTGATGATTATCGTTGAACACTTTAACGCACATATCGAAAGGCCCTGATAATACCATTTTCAATCTTGCATTCGGGGCTGCTATTTTGCCGGTCTAAGATTTTGTGGAAGCGAGTATTCAGCAAAAAGATCGGTGTTATTTTTCACTTATAGGCATATTTTAAATGTTAGGTCCTTACCTATGAAATTGGTGTTTTGTATGGAGATTTTGGGGAATTCTGCATTTTCCATACTCATTTTTTTTCAGTTTTCTTCACAACGACAAATCCAAAGATATATTTGGCATCTATCATTAGACAAGCTTTAGTAATATGTGTAATATCACACTTCATTAAAATTAGTTATCGTTTTTAAGTGAATGCAAATAAATGATGTATTCGGGAGGCACTTAAAAAGAGTTGTCTCCGTGTCCAATTTTAACACAATTAAACTTACAACAAATTATCAAAACAAATCAAAAGAGCTCAAAAATATAGTCTATTTTTAGACGAGGTAAATATTTTTTAGGAATACTCTGAATCTTCATAGTTACAGACAAAATACTAAGAAAGAAAAAAAACACCTATTTCATAGGTAAGGACCGAATATTTTCGACCCCGGTCTAAGATTTTGTGGACGCGAGTATTGATCAAAAAGATCGGTGTTATTTTACACTACTAGGCATATTTTAAATATATGCAGTAACGCACATGAAGTCAAAAAGTCCGCCGCACATTAATCCGTGGAAACCTGACAGTCTACCACGCCGCCTCTGTAACTGTGCAGTAAGCCATATCAAGTGCAAAAGATCCTTTGCGGATTTTTTGCGCGCTATACTACAGACATTTTGTGTGCCGCAGACTCGCACAAAAAGTGTCGTCTGCGCAGCACCAAAGCCGTTGGTACCGTCACTATTGCTGACCATCGCGAAGGTAGCCTTGTTTTGAAAGCCAAAGCGTTCCAACCACGACACTGTCCGTGATGGTATGTTATTTTTAACCGCCTCTCTGGTCTAGTGGTAGTGGCTCACACTACCGGGTGTTGATCGGAAGGTCCGGCGCTACGAGCATAGAACATTCGATACCAATTTGACGTCTAAGATCGACAATTGTCGATAAATTCGATAAATTTGACAGATAACCCAAAGGAGTGAAAAGGACGGATGCTCTTGTCCATCAAATATGGCGGCTATCGAAGTTCTATGCTCGCACTGCGGGTTCGATTCCCCACGGGGGCCGAAGTTTTTCTGCTCGGTTTGGTTCCAAGACCACCTAGCTACCCCGTCTTACCTAAATCTCTTTTTTAACCGCCTCTCTGGTCTAGTGGTTCACACCACCGGGTTGATCGGGAGGTCCGGGTTCGATTCCCCATGGAGGCAGAAGTTTTTCTGCTCGGTTTGGTTGGTGGTAGGGCTTCTGAGCCCGCCTGGCTAGCTACCACCGTCTTACTTAAATTTGTCGCCATAATAACAATGTTATAAGCATTGTTGTGTTCCGGCAATCAGAGGTAAGTTAACCAGTTCCTCAGTTGTTGAGGATTACAGGTGAAGCTTTCCACCTTCGGCCTTATCGTTACCATCAGGTGAGATGAAGGCCAAGCTTACCTGTCATATGTAAAGTATGTCCGTTTCCTCTCCCCCAGTCGTCGATGGTGGGCATGAAGGGCGACTGCGGCGGCGCGGCGGCGGTGCTGGCCGCCTTCGCGCTGGCCGTCAAGGCCAAACCCACCGTTAACTTGCACGCGGTTCTGTGCCTCGCAGAGAACTCCGTCGGCCCTAAGGCCACTAGGTACCCCTATATCAATAAATATATCAAAATAATAGTTTATGTAACTGTCACATAATAAGAAAGAAAAAAAGAAAAATGTTAATTTGGCATTTATAAAATGTGTCGAGG
This sequence comes from Parapoynx stratiotata, assembly GCA_910589355.1. Lineage (NCBI taxonomy): Eukaryota > Metazoa > Arthropoda > Insecta > Lepidoptera > Crambidae > Parapoynx > Parapoynx stratiotata. Next base: position 10,879,921 of record OU342482.1, read on the forward strand.
CATTAGTCGCGACGCTGGATGATAGCGAGTGAGGTGGACTGATAGCGAGCGGGAGAGCGTGATGGTGGACTGTATGGATGTGGATGGAAACAGAAGCCAAATGAAGGTAACAGGGATTTTTTAATAGTAAAAATATACAAGAACGACAGAACAATAGTGGTGATATAAAGAAGTGACAGTAAGAATTATAAAAACAAATATGACAGTATCAAAACATAGATAAATTGCTATAAAAATGTTGAGCCTTGCGGCCAGTCGCCAACACTGGTCTTCCGTGGATGCCAAAGAAAAATAAATAAAAAACTAAATTAAATAACAATAGCTATAGTTGCACATTTGACATAAATATAGGTTATTGTGCTTTAATATCGAGTTATGTGCAGTTACATACACTACTTTATCTACACTCATTATTCAAAGAAATAAAACAAAAAATTGTAATTAATTTTATTTATTGTTGGCTGTCTGGAAAACATTTGCAATAGTTTTGTGCGTTTTTAAGAAAGATATGTTTTGCATAATGAGTCCAACCTAATATAATACAACATAATGGTCATTATGTTTCAGTTTCCATTTTTAAATTTTCGTTTTTATCATCTGTGTTAAAAAGTATGTCATTATAAGTTCGAGTCTGACTTCATAATTCGAACATTAAAACATGAGTTTAAATAAAAATATTTTGTTTGATGTAACGGCAATGCTTGCCACCTATACCGTGATTGTGGGTGTGTAATGCACCATTGCCTACCCCTTCGGGGATATGGCCTTGTTATATGTATATTAGATGAAATGTCTATTAATAATAATATTATTACCATGTTACAGGCCTGACGACATTCACCAAATGTACTCCGGGCGTACGGTCGAAATTAATAACACTGATGCAGAAGGTATTTTATATTTTCTTTCATTTGTATAGATAAAATTTTTAATTAATATTATTATCGCGTTCAATAAGTAATAATAATAATAATATTCATTTATTTACTTCTAACAATAGAATTTACAAAAATTTCTTAGGACCTAAAATAATGTGAATCATAATTTTCTAAGACATTTATTATTAATAATAATAATAATGTATTGTTGTTTTATGTAACATGGGTTACATAAAATAAGTCCAGCCATAATTCGCCATACAGGCACATGAAATAATTACATTTGAGACAACAATAATAATAGAATTACATTTGAAATAACAAATTAGGAAAAGTAAGTAAATTTGGTTTAGAATTTTAATATTTTTTACTCGAACTTTACAAAAAATAGAATATAATGGTATCACGTTTTTCCCCTCAACCTACCCCTACGGGGATGTAGGCGTGACTATGTTATATTTTTATTATTTATTTACAAGGTCGTCTTGTACTCGGCGACGGTGTGGTGTACGCACACAGAGACCTGAAGGCGCAGACCATAGTGGACGTGGCTACGCTCACAGGGGCCCAGGTTCGTTACCCAGTTTGTAACAATATATTCAAGAGTTAATTTTTGTTTTGCGTGCAATCAATAGTTAAATAAAAGAATTTAATTATATGAACTGTCAAAATACGGCGGTTATATCCAAGGTGTAAAAGTTCGTGCTTAATCGTTCTTTTATACATTTTGGAAGCGTAGTGGTTAATACGCTTTGGCTTTCGATCGAAAACAAAGCCACCTTCGCCGTGGTCAGGCCGTGGATGGGTGACCAAAACATTGTGATTTCGACATTCTCCGTGCTTCGGAAGGCACGTTAAGCCGTCGGTCCCGGTCTTTATTGCGACCGTTTCTTCCCACTAAACGCATTGGGCCAGCGTGGTGGTGTTACGGCCCAACCTCCTCATGTGTTCCTCCATGAGGAAGGCCCATGCCCAGCAGTGGGACGTATGTAAACCGAGGACGGACTTTTTAACTCTCGATATTGAAAGCAAAGCTACTTTCCCCATGGTCAGTCCTCGGATGGGTGACCAAAATATTGTAATCGCGAGTTACACCTCGTTTGACCAATTGAATTTTTTTGCTTACCGCTAATAAGACCGTTTCGGATGTTAGGGCACCGCGACGGGCAAGTACCACGCCGGCGTGGTGTCGAACAGCGCGGGCATGGAGGCCGCCGCGGTGGCCGCGGGTTTGGTGTCCGGCGACCTTGCGCACGCGCTGCCGTTCGCGCCCGAGCTGCACTTCACCGAGTTCACCAGCTGCGTCGCCGACATGAAGAACAGCGTGGCGGTATGTATGTCGCCGGTCAATTGTGAGGCCGACTTGCAGGACATTTAAATGGCAATTTAAAACTAGATTTAGCAAATTTTTGACAATTCTTATATGGCTGAAATGTCTAAAATTGACAAAATCGAGATTTAAACTAGGTTTAATATTGGGTCCTTACCTATGAAATTGGTGTTTTTATTCTGTCTTAGCAATTTGTCTGTAACTATCAAGATTCAGAGTATTCCAAAAAAATTATTACCTCGTCTAAAAATAGACTTTATTTTTGAGCTCTTTTGATTTGTTTTGATAATTTGTTGTAAGTTTAATTGTGTTACAATTGGACACGGAGACAACTCTTTTTAAGTCCTTCCCGAAAAATAAAAATTATAAAAATAAAATTATATCAATAAAAAATATCAATTCTGGCGCACAGTTTTACTAAACACTCCTCGCTACGCTCGTCGTCGTACCGAATTGACTTTACATTATGCCATTATGCGGAATAATATTATGGATTATTACATTAGTCCAAATTATAATTATGCGAAATAAATATTGTGCCAAAAGAAAATTATGCTTAAGTTATATTATGCCAAACAACATTATGCCAAATTCATATGCCAAACAATATTATGATTAAAAACATTATGCCAAAAAAAAAAGAATCCCGGTTGGGACATGCGAAAAGGATGGCTGGAAATAGATTGACTATAGGGATATATGAATCGGGTGTGAGTGGAGATACGGGACGAGGCAGGCCTAGGCGAACGTTCCTCGACCAAATTAAAGACGTTGAGAAGGGCCAGGTCAAAAGTACCCGAAGTCGCCGAGCATGTATGAGGACTGTAATGAGAGTTGATGAAGCGAAAGAAATATGCAGGGATCGTAGCGAGTGGAATGGTGTAATCTCTGCCTACCCCTGTGGGAAAAAGGCGTGACTTGGCGTGATTAATGTAAAGTATTAAATACTGACAAGATTTATATGATTGGCTATTAAAAAAAATGATAAAAAAGAGGCTCATGAGTTTCTTGCCGGGTTCTTCTCATGAAAAGCTTTACTCTCGGAATCCGATCTCTTGTGTCGATTACAATCACAGTCAAAGCGCTGTGGTTGCACTTGCTGCAAGCGCTCGCGGTAATCAACATTAATATTATACCACTAATAATTATTTATTATTTATATTGTAAAATAATTATTTAAAATGTAAAATGTTGACGATTTATAAGTGCCAAGTTTGGCCTATGAAATAATAGTAGGGTATGTAACTGTCACATAATATAGGTTATTAAAAGGCGAGTTTTTAATAGTATCACGCGAGTGTTTTAATACCGAGTTATGTGCAGTTACATACACTACTTTATCTACACTCATCATTCAAAGAAAAAAAAAAAATATTTTTATTTATGGTTGCCTGTCTGGAAAACATTTCCATAGTTTTGTGCGTTTTAAGAAAAATAAGTGTTGCATAATGAGTCCAACCAGTTGCATAATGGTCATTATGTTACAGTTTCCATTTTTAAATTTTCGTTTTTATCATCTGTGTAAAAAAGTATGTCATTATGAGTTCGTGTCCAAGTTCATAATTCGAACATTATAACATGAGTGTAGATAAAGTTATTTTTTATTTTGATTTTTTGACGTTGTGTATGTAATGTAAAAGTTTGTTGTGCAGGACCGCAACAACGCGCAGCCGTCTTGCGCCGGCCTCTTCATCCTGGCGCAGCTCGGCTTCGAGTTCCCGGGCACCTGGCTACACGTCGACATGGCGGCGCCTGCGCACTGCGTAACTATACCACACATACACCATGACACACTCACAATACACAGAGTTCCCGGGCACCTGGCTACACGTCGACATGGCGGCGCCTGCGCACTGCGTAACTATACCACACATACACCATGACACACTCACAATACACAGAGTTCCCGGGCACCTGGCTACACGTCGACATGGCGGCGCCTGCGCACTGCGTAACTATACCACACATACACCATGACACACTCACAATACACAGAGTTCCCGGGCACCTGGCTACACGTCGACATGGCGGCGCCTGCGCACTGCGTAACTATACCACACATACACCATGACACACTCACAATACACAGAGTTCCCGGGCACCTGGCTACACGTCGACATGGCGGCGCCTGCGCACTGCGTAACTATACCACACATACACCATGACACACTCACAATACACAGAGTTCCCGGGCACCTGGCTACACGTCGACATGGCGGCGCCTGCGCACTGCGTAACTATACCACACATACACCATGACACACTCACAATACACAGAGTTCCCGGGCACCTGGCTACACGTCGACATGGCGGCGCCTGCGCACTGCGTAACTATACCACACATACACCATGACACACTCACAATACACAGAGTTCCCGGGCACCTGGCTACACGTCGACATGGCGGCGCCTGCGCACTGCGTAACTATACCACACATACACCATGACACACTCACAATACACAGAGTTCCCGGGCACCTGGCTACACGTCGACATGGCGGCGCCTGCGCACTGCGTAACTATACCACACATACACCATGACACACTCACAATACACAGAGTTCCCGGGCACCTGGCTACACGTCGACATGGCGGCGCCTGCGCACTGCGTAACTATACCACACATACACCATGACACACTCACAATACACAGAGTTCCCGGGCACCTGGCTACACGTCGACATGGCGGCGCCTGCGCACTGCGTAACTATACCACACATACACCATGACACACTCACAATACACAGAGTTCCCGGGCACCTGGCTACACGTCGACATGGCGGCGCCTGCGCACTGCGTAACTATACCACACATACACCATGACACACTCACAATACACAGAGTTCCCGGGCACCTGGCTACACGTCGACATGGCGGCGCCTGCGCACTGCGTAACTATACCACACATACACCATGACACACTCACAATACACAGAGTTCCCGGGCACCTGGCTACACGTCGACATGGCGGCGCCTGCGCACTGCGTAACTATACCACACATACACCATGACACACTCACAATACACAGAGTTCCCGGGCACCTGGCTACACGTCGACATGGCGGCGCCTGCGCACTGCGTAACTATACCACACATACACCATGACACACTCACAATACACAGAGTTCCCGGGCACCTGGCTACACGTCGACATGGCGGCGCCTGCGCACTGCGTAACTATACCACACATACACCATGACACACTCACAATACACAGAGTTCCCGGGCACCTGGCTACACGTCGACATGGCGGCGCCTGCGCACTGCGTAACTATACCACACATACACCATGACACACTCACAATACACAGAGTTCCCGGGCACCTGGCTACACGTCGACATGGCGGCGCCTGCGCACTGCGTAACTATACCACACATACACCATGACACACTCACAATACACAGAGTTCCCGGGCACCTGGCTACACGTCGACATGGCGGCGCCTGCGCACTGCGTAACTATACCACACATACACCATGACACACTCACAATACACAGAGTTCCCGGGCACCTGGCTACACGTCGACATGGCGGCGCCTGCGCACTGCGTAACTATACCACACATACACCATGACACACTCACAATACACAGAGTTCCCGGGCACCTGGCTACACGTCGACATGGCGGCGCCTGCGCACTGCGTAACTATACCACACATACACCATGACACACTCACAATACACAGAGTTCCCGGGCACCTGGCTACACGTCGACATGGCGGCGCCTGCGCACTGCGTAACTATACCACACATACACCATGACACACTCACAATACACAGAGTTCCCGGGCACCTGGCTACACGTCGACATGGCGGCGCCTGCGCACTGCGTAACTATACCACACATACATAAAATCACGCCTATAATCCCCGAAGGGGTAGGCAGAGTCCAAGGAGCAGTGTTCCTTAAGACCATATTTAGCCAAACAAAAATTGGGTTTGGTCAGATGAAAAATCGTGAAAGAGTAGTAACAAGTGGCTAGCTCATCGCCTACACAATCACAGACCCAGTACCCTCAGAGTAAACAGAACTGGAGTAGCCTTTGTCTAACATTCCCCTCTGCCAAATGCACAAGCATCGGATGCTTGCACGTTTAATAAAACTAGTTGAGCCGCCATTTTGACAGCCATAACATTGTAAACGTTGCGGCGAACAGAGCTCCCGCAAAAATGCCTGCTTGTGCTGTTTTTTGTTGTAAAAATAAATAGAAAACATCGAGTATGCTAAAAGATGGTGTCACCTTTTATTTGTAATTATAATTTTTAAGATTTCATGATTATTTACTTCATTATTTCATGTTTTAGAATTCTACGATTTCAAATTTCGAGCGCTAGTCTCGTGGGGAGTGCGGCTGTGACGTTGTCAAAACGCACACCCCACGTGACTATTTTAAACGTGTGTGTGCGTGAAATTTAAATTTGTGTGTCGAATTATGCATGTGTGCATTTGTAAAAACGTTGTGCGTTGTGCTGGCTTTGAGTGTAGTGGTAACCTCACCCCCCGCAAGAAATGGCAGAAAAAAATGTTTGAGAAATTGACTAATGGCTACTCCAGTTCTGTTTACTCTGAGCCAGTACCCAATACGCCCTTAGTGCGACATGCTAGACGAGAAAAGAAGTTGGTACATTCTTTTTGTGTCCCGGACCAACACGGGACACAGCTATAGTAGGTATTTTTTTAGGAGTTCGGTGGCGTAGTGGCTCGTACGTTTTGACTTTCGATTGAAAACAAAGCTGCTTTCGCCATGGTCAGGCCGCGGATGGGTGACCAAATATTTGTGATCTTAGCTCCTCCGTGCTTTGGAAGGCACGTTCGTCCCGGTCTCTATTGCGACCGTTTCTACCCACCAACCCGTATTAAGCCAGCGTGGTGGTGGTACGGCCCATACTCCTCATGTGTTTCCTCGTGAAGTAGGCCTGTGCCCAGCAGTGGGACGTATATAGGCTGAGGACGCAGTAGGAATTTTAAGTCAAAGAGAAATAGTTAAATGAACATAAAGGGTTGTAAAATACTCGTTAGTTCAAAATGTTTGACATGAAAGTGAGATATTAGTATGGATTGAAATATTAGTATCGCATTTATAATATTAGTATGGATTTTTATAAACTAACCTATAATAAAACCTAAAATGTCGTCATCACAGGGTGAACGTGCGACCGGGTACGGCGTGGCTCTGCTCAGCGTTCTCTTTGGCTCGTTCACTGAGAACAAACTCTTGAAGGCGTTAAGCCCGCTCCCTGTTGCCTGATATTGACTACCACACTATATTATTATGTGCATACCTATATGGACTATGACAACGGTTTTTTATTGTTTATTCAAAATAAGTTTATCAAGCGATAGGCTTAAAGTTGTTCACAGACCTAGCTAGAGGTAGCTAAAATATACCTTGAGAAGTAATTTATTGAGCAGCCATTTAATTAGCAAAATAATTATTTGGGAAGCATAAAAATTATATTAATATATTGGGTCCTTACCTATGAAATTGGTGTTTTTTTCTCTTAGTATTTTGTCTGTAACTATTAAGATTCAGAGTATTCCTAAAAATAATTACCTCGTCTAAAAATAGACTATATTTTTGAGCTCTTTTGATTTGTTTTGATAATTTGTTGTAAGTTTAATCGTGTTAAAATTGGACACGGAGACAACTCTTTTTAAGTGCCTCCCGAATACATCATTTTATTTGCATTCACTTAAAAACGATAAATAATTTTTATGAAGTGTGATATTACACATATTACTAAAGCTTGTCTAATGATAGATGCCAAATATTATTATATTCTTTGGATTTGTCGTTGTGAAGAAAACTGAAAAAAATTTAATATGGAAAATGCAGAATTCCCCAAAATCTCCACACAAAACACCAATTTCATAGGTAAGAACCTAATATATGTTACCCGAAATGTATAAAATTTTGATAGATTTTTTGGTTAAGGTTATTTTTAAAACCATTAAAACAATATTTGTGTCATCAAAACATACGTTATACAATTTGGAAGCAGAGATAACATTTGAGTTGCTGACCAATAAGTTATTTTGCTGTCCAATTAGAAATATTTGCAACCCATAAGTTGCTGAAGAATTAGTTATTTTAGCCGACCATTGTATGTTTTTGCTGACCAAAATTCAAATAAAGACGTTCCTTGTTCATGTTCTAAACAACCACAGTACAATATAAACCTTGTTATCTATACAATAACGTCGTTCATGTCCAATGTATTACGCGCATTCTAATCAGGCAATAAATTATTAATATAGCCAATATATTGTAAGTTAGGTTTAAGTAATAACTCCATTTTAACTGAGCATAATATAAACATAATAAACTGATAAATTGTAAGCATTTTTAAAATTGTAATTGTATTTTTCTTTTTTCTGTAAAAAATATTAAACCACATAAAATGCGAAATAACTACACTCTCAACATTACCAACGAAAGTAGATATATGATAAAACCGTTTTTTCAATATGAAATGTTAGATATACCAACATTCATAATATTTGAAATTACTTCTTGATTTAAATTGACAGTTATTAGCGATAAGTTTTATCATATTTTAGTGTTTTGGTCATGCTAACATATAAGTGCTAATTAAAATTAATACTGTTAAAATAGATCCGTAATTACTAATTATTAACTAACACGTTTGTTGTAGTTAAATTGATTTTTTAATAAATTGTTTGTAGATAATGTCGTAGATATTGTGGGTCCGTTGATACAGTACCGATCTTATATTATCCTGGAATCCATATTATATCCTGGAATCCATATTATATCCTGGGAATTCACATGAAGAAGTGACTTGAAATATGTCTACATAATTATGCAACATGCACTAACAAAATAGGGTTTTCTCCAAATAATATAAAATATCTAATATTTTCTAGATTTTAAAGCTAGAGTCATTGTCTATTGTCTTATGTAACTGTAAAATCGGATTCCTCAATCTGGAATCTTAATGGCTCGTTTGCAATATTTTGATACATCTTCTCGAATTTTAGTGCTATATTTTAATTTATATTTAGGGCGCGAATAGTTCAACTTGTTAATAGTTCGCATGTTTACATGAAAATACTGAAGTTTCTATAATTAGTAATAATGACTCAGGTTTTGATTATTTTCTTCTGTTTAGTTTCAGTATGCCTCTATATTGTGAATGAGCCATCAAATTTGATGTAGTCTGTAGAATATAGTGTGGCAATAAACCCGAATGTGTTCGCTAGATCCAGTGTAAGTCTTGTCATACGTTGAATGAAATATTATTGAATGTTCGCCAACGTTTTAATATCTTTTTATGATGCGACTCTGCGTTACTCATTTGCTAAATAAAGATTATATTCAGGTACAATTTGTTTCATTTATATTTAAAATGTTTCAGAATGGCGGGATCACAGCCACATTCAAACTTTCTTTAAAGTTATGGCAGCTTAAACTATAAAATATTTAGGATGAAAAAGGTGCCATAATTTTAATGAAGGGCCCATGAAGTGCTATATTAATATTAGGGTTAAAAGGGAAAGACAGTTTAAAAGAAGCTGTGATCTCGTCATTTGGATATTCATATTTTATTTCGCCCTTTTTATTGATGTATTTAAAAAAATAGAAATAAGTAGGTAGGTCTCAAAATCTTGACAGTAGCCTTATACCAGCCTCCCGCTGCTAGGCACAGGTCTTTCTATTGATTTTCTTTATTGTCAGGTCAAAATATCTCCAGTCGATGTAAAGTTTTTTTGGGTTGGGGCTTTGTAAAGGGGGTACAAAACAACCTTACTTTTGCCTCCGACGCATAGTTTCCGAGATATTTATGGAAACATGTTTTCAAGCGTTATTTTATTTCGTCATTTTGAATAAACAGAGATAAGTATTTACGTACACAAAATATCTTGTCATTCATAATCAAATTGCTTTACAAACAGTTCTGACCACACAACAAACACAACACTATGCGTTATTCACAAGAACTCTTTTGTTTTTAAAAGTACCCCTTAGCCTTTGCCTGGCTTTTAGTGCCGCGCCGCTTTGCGCTTTGCCGCCTGGCTTTTAGTGCCCGCCGCGTATTATGGATAATTTAATTACATTACATAGTCTTAATTATAATTATGCGAAAATAATATTGTGCCAAAAGAAAATATGCTTAAATTATATTATGCCAAACAACATTATGCCAAAGTATAATATGAGTAAAAGCTTTAGGCCAAAAAAAGGATCCCATTCGCTGGCGATGATTGGATTACGAAATGAAACAATAAAATTGGTTAATTTTATTTATTCCAGTTTGTATATCTATAATTATGCTGGACATATAAATGTTTTAATGAATAAAGCCCACAAAGTCCAAATTTTGTATACCAAATATTGTAAAATTTCGACATGTCATTAAATACATAGTGACGAAAAATAAATGCACATATCAACGCCTACATGGCAACACTTGCCAATATTTTTGGCAATAACCTTACTACAATATTTATATCGGAAAAATAATTGCACAATACCTATAAGCAATATTAGAATATTTACTTACATTTTAAATTTTACTGTTTATTAAATACCAATAAAATAAAAATAAATATTTTTTATATTGAAAAACAAACATTCCCGTTGAAGTAACTAATTTACAATTATTAAAATTATCTTTAAAAATAACTAAACGCACATGACTATTGTGTAAAAATGTAATTTATGACCCGATTGGTCTGTAATCTTTCGTAAAAAAATCCTCTTGCCAGTAATTGAATTGAATTAATTTTTTTTTAAAACCAGCTTCGTTTATAAAAAATAAATTATTTTCGTATATCCATTTAATGGCAAGAGAGGCAGTTAATTATATTTAACTCATTGTGCAATTCATAAATCCCTCACTCCTGTCCCGTAGTTAGCTCCGCCTGCCTTATTCAAGGCGTCTTTGAATTGGTCGATATCTATTTCAGCTTGGCTCTCCAGTTGTAACTCGACAGCAAAATTCTAAAACAAAAAAAATTATAAGAATTTATTTGAAGCCTGCGCCTGCGTAACGTTCGCTAAGGAAATAAATTCGTCGTTGTTGACCCGCACGCTATTACTTCACTCACTCTGTTGTCTATACATGACATTGACAGTCAAACGCGCGGGAAACTAAATGTCAAAATTGTCAACAATGTCAACCGTGTCGATGTGAACTTAATTTTCACATCTAATCCATTTTTCATTTCACATTTAATCCGTTTTTATAAAAAAAATGGACGATCTGTGTAACAAAGTGCCTTGCAGGGAAAACCAGATAATTGATTTGTTTAATTTACTTGGAGAATATGACGAACCGTTGCCGTGTTCTTTGTTTGTAAGCGGAAGTAATGGCACAGGAAAAACGCTATGTACGACTTCTGTGCTTCGATATTTAGGTTACAAACATGTCTTTGTGGATTGTATCGAGTGTTATTCATCTAAAATTATGTATGAAACTATACTATATGGCCTCGACGAAAATATCAGCGATGTCAAATGTGAAACCATGATGGATTTTATAAATGCCGTGAATCGTGTGGGCCAAAGCCTAAACCAATATGAACCTATAGTTATACTATTCGACCGTGCTGAAAGACTCAGAAATATGGATCACAGCATAATTTGCGCGTTTTTACGTCTTAGAGAGTTATGTAACCTCAACATCTGCACAATATTTATAACACATTTAGTTTATGACAATTTTTACATCAAAATGGGAGTCAGAGAACCTATAAAGTTATTCTTCCCTAATTACCACAAAGAAGAATTGTTTAAAATCATATTTCTGCATCAAAAAGCTTTTGTTCGACATGTTTTGAGTAAATATGATGTGGACAATGAAGTGAGGAATGAGTTGGAAAAGCCTGAACTATTTGCAAACTTTCTAAATGCATTTCTGAGTGTTTTCTATAGACCATGTCGAGATTTGATTGAATTGCAGCACATGGCTAGAGTAAATTTTGTAAAATACTGTGAGCCAATAATAACAAATGAAATCCAAGCACAGGACCTGTCTAAGCTCTGGCGCCATATATCACCGATTCTAAAGACTAGCTTAGAGCTATTGTATCTTCGAATAAATTCTTCCAAAGGTAATAAACAATCTCCAGGCAAGGAAAATAGTGATCATAATCAACTGCAAAATTACAATTTTGAACATACATTGAAAGAAGAGCTTACTTCAACAAAAACTTTTGCGCAAAGCTTTGAGCTTCCTTACTATGCGAAATACCTTTTAATAGCCGCTTACTTAGCAAGCTACAATCCACCAAAAGAAGATAAAAGGTTGTTCATGAAATATCATGGAAAGCAGCGTAAAAGGCTGCAGCAAGTGAAAGCGAAGGCTAAAATCAATGAGAAACTGAACACTCAGCTTGGCCCGAAAGTATTTACTCTAGATCGGTTATTAGCAATTTTTTATGCTATCTTAGAGGAAAAGATTGGTCTAACAAGTAATTTGCTGGCGCAAATTGCTACGTTAGTGGAACTAAAATTGATAGCAGGCAGCAAAGAGATTGATCTGGACACTGCCAAATATAAATGTATTGTCGGATATGACTTCATTTCAGCGGTAGCACAGACTGTTTCATTCAATGTTAGGAAGTATTTGTATGATTTCATGTAATGGAATAGTGATGATAATGAACTGATTTATTTATTTAATATTATATTTTTTTAGTAAAAAATTACTTGTTTATATTTTAGTTAATTATTTCCTTTAAATATACCATCCTTTAAGGTAAAGGTCTAAACATTAACATTCCATCATTAGCTCCAAGAAAGTGCCAGCCTGTCAACAAATAATAAAGTAATAATCTATGGGCATGATGAATTGATGTGATTTTTTTTAAATTAAAAGTACCTACGTCCATTAAATTAGTAATAGACACATTTTCATATCAATATGTTATTTTTACGACTTTAAAGTAATATGTTAGATTACCGTATTTTCAAAGCTCAAAGATAATATTATATTTATTTAGCTATAAATGCATAAAATAAAATATTTAAGTGTTATCATGCGGCAAAGGTAAATAAAATGCAGTGGTCGTGCGTGTAGATTATTAATATTATGTAACCAAAACATTTGGTTACTGTTGACCTTTGATTTTAATATCGAATGAGATGATACAGATTCGTCTGTATGGGTACAGTCGACTACAAAAATATGTTACAACTTTTGACAGTAAATGACTCTTACTGGAAAGAAATAAAGATTGTAACCTCTCAAATGTGTATACGTTTTTGTACTCAACTGTACATCTTACCTATATGTGCAATACAAAATAAACTAAATACCTTCCTATATTAATAATTCCTGTAAAATCAATGCTCGTTATCGATAGGGACTCTAACCGAGCAGGCCTAGTATGACCACCGAAAATTATTGCTTATTACTGTAAAAATAATGTAAAGAGCGATTTTCTAGGCGGTGGTTATATCTAGAGATCGAGTACAATATAGTAAAAAAAAACTATATCGTTTTATCATATCATGTTTCATTGGTCATGCTAGAGGGTCTGACTGAATGTCAGAGACCCATTAGGCAGTCCCATTCACGACCTACAAGAGGCGAATTCGCGTCCAGTGGCGGAAACCGATCCGGCATCTTCTGATGCTGTCAGTCAACCTTTTAAATACCGAAATATGTTAATACCCTCATTTCGCCCAAAGGGGTAGGCTGAAGCCCAGTAGAGGTAACAGAAGTTAATTAGTAGGCAGAGGCCTACCCCTTCAGGGATGATCATGATGATGTTTTAAACTTACAGAGATAATGTCTTTGATGATGGCTTTGTCGGTGGACATCTTGGCGCGGTTGATGACGGACACGTTGGGTCCCACCCACGTCACGAACAGGAACTTCTTGCGCTTCGACATCTCGTCGCCCATTTGCAACCTGTAGTATACAAACAAAATGTTTATTATTGATATTGGGTCCTTACCTATGAAATTGGTGTTTTTTTTCTCTCTTAGTATTTTGTCTGTAACTATTAAGATTCAGAGTATTCCTAAAAAATAATTACCTCGTCTAAAAATAGACTATATTTTTGAGCTCTTTTGATTTGTTTTGATAATTTGTTGTAAGTTAAATTGTGTTAAAATTGGACACGGAGACAACTCTTTTTAAGTGCCTGCCGAATACATCATTTTATTTGCATTCACTTGAAAACGATAAATAATTTTTATGAAGTGTGATATTACATATATGACTAATGCTTGTCTAATGTAATGATAGATGCCAAATATTATTATCTTTGGATTTGTCGTTGTGAAGAAAACTGAAAAAAATTTAGTGAGGAAAATGCAGAATTCCCCAAAATCTCCATACAAAACACTAATTTCATAGGTAAGGACCTAATATTAATAATAACCTGACAAATTACGGAACCTATGAGTGATACGCGGCTCAAGATAATCTATACTACATATAATAAAACTGTGGAGGTCGAACGTCTGTACATAGAAAAAAAATGCTTAAAACCCAAGTCAGGGGTTGTAAAAAGAGGGAAAATACCAAAAATTTATATCTGCCTGTTTGTACGGGCTGATCTCCGAAATGCCTGGACCAATTTCAATGAAATGTTGCATGGTGATACTTTATATCCCTGGTCAACATCTTAGATTCTTTTTGTTCCGGAAAGTAAAAGGTTTCCCGTGGGACAGTTAAAAAACCATAGTAACTGCGGAGGAAGTCGCTGGCAACAGCTAGTAGTACAATAGATTTTTTATGGTCTTTAACTCTTTGCCTCGGGCGAGCTTTATAGTTTCACAAGATTTTTAGGAAGTCTAGAACTTTGGTAGGTCCTTGACCGTAGTCGGGAGCCGTTACTGGAGAATGTCTCTCAAATAGCCATCTTTCTAAGAGGGTCCCGGGCATACAGTTAGATATATGTAAGTGAATGGTAACGCAGTTAAGACGGTTTTTAATTGAATGCTAGTTGGCCGAATGCTGGTATAAAGTTTATAAATAAATGAATGCTAGACAAACCTGAGGTAGCCGAATGCTCGCTCGTCGTCCGCGAACTGGGTCCGGAACTCCGTGAAGTCACTGCCGTGCGCTGAGCAAATTATCCGCGCGCCTTCAAACTTGAATACGGCCCTGGATACAATGAGGATTACATTAAACAAACATGATGATCACCGTTCACGCTTCTGTTTGCGAAAAGGTATGCCATGTGTGGCGGTGTTAAGAGCTCCACAGTACTGCGTTCAGGGACAGAGACTGTGACTGACCTTAGATAGGGGAGTTACCATGCACCGGGCACAATGACATTCACAATGAACTGTACATAAGTTTTATTCAAACTCGGTGGTACAGGCGGTGGGATCGAACCCGCGTTTCCCGCGTCCTCTCGAACAAGTACTGCCTCAACTCGGCTACAACTGCCTATCGTGTTCATATTATATTGTTTAATTTGAAAAATATACTGAATTATATTAAATAACCTTAAAATACTGGTTACGATCAATTTACAGTACTTGACACAAAAATAAAGCCTTTTTCATTTAATCTGCTCAATCTCGTATAATCCTGATAAACCCGAATCTCGACGAGATCTCGAACTGACCAATCTTGATTCAGGAAAAAGGCTCCTAGATCTCGAATGGACAATCTTGGTTCGAGATTGCATTCCCTAGTTGTGACGGAGTTGAGTTGTGACAAGGACGATTTCTCCTACTAAGAGAGAAATCGTCCTTGTCACAACTCTCCTAGGTCTCCCCTACATAACAAATAATATTCTTATCCTCCCCGAAGGGCATGCAAGCAGAAGTGTAAATACCCACATTCGTTTGATAAGTCCCCATGTAACAGAGGAGAGCTACACCTATACATAATAAACTGTAGGAGATAAATAAGTGTTATTCAAATGGTGCAAGCGAGAATCGAACCGACGATCTTTAGCACGAGTAGGTTAGTACCGGTTTCCCAACTTGGTTATCGACACCTCTTGTATTTTTACGCCTGTTTCCCCGAAGGGGTTGGCGGGGTGTTAAACACCCACTCTTCGCCAGAAATGTTAGCTCCCCATGTAACAGGTGGCGTGCCTGTTGCCATGCACCGGGCTCAATGAGAGGCAAGCGATATTCACAATGAATACATAAGTTTTATTCAAACTCAGTGGTACTTATTTTATCACATTGTTTTGTCACAGGTAGGGGTTTAAAGTTTAATGACATCATATTTTTATTTTAGATAAACAGTTATATATTTATACCTTTTGGTTTACATCTACTCGGCGCCGATTCATCCGGCCAGTGCCAGTGGGTATAGTCAACCTTGAAATTGCTTTACCACTTTTGGTATAAACTTCCATCCAAATGGATTTATTCCTTAGGTTTAAGATTTTATTCCCTAGGGAAATAAAGTAATCGAATTTCTCCAGGGAATAAAGTAAATATAAATAATGATAAAAAAAATGATGATAAATGATAATGAAAAATAATTTAAAATGCAGTATGAAAGAATATTTTTGTCAAATGTACAATTAATACGCAATTAATTATTGTTAATAATTGATATACATAATATAATTCATAATAATTTATATAATGTCAAATAATGTCATAATAAAATTCATCGAATTGTCATACTTAACAAATGTAAAATGAGAAATGTCCCAATAATACTAAAATATTATTACTTAGTGTAAAGTCAAAGAGAAAGAAAAATAGTAGTTTAGTTTTTAATACCGAGTTATGTACATACACTACTTTATCTACACTCATTATTCAAAGAAATAAAGCAAAAAAATTAATTAATTTTATTTATTGTTAGCTGTCTGGAAAACATTTGCCATAGTTTTGTGCATTTAAAAAAAAAAAGTGTTGCATAATGAGTCCATCCTGTTGCATTATGGTCATTATGTTACAGTTTCCATTTATAATTTTCGTTTTTATCATTTGTGTTAAAAAGTATGTCATTATGAGTTCGAGTTTGAGATCATAATTCGAACATTATAACATGAGTGTAGATAAAAAAAATATAAAAACAGGGGGTTTTAAAAAGTCTGAGCTCACCATTCTGTGGGTGACGCGTCTGATCGCACGTCCTCGTAGGCCGATCGGATGGTGTCTCGGTCCAAACCGGTTGTCATGGTTACCTGAACAAAAAAGAATTCGCTTCAGTACAGACACGTATTTGGCTGCATAGATTAAATACAACGCTTAAAATATTGGGTCCTTACCTATGAAATTGGTGTTTTTTTTTCTCTCTTAGTATTTTGTCTGTAACTATTAAGATTCAGAGTGTTCCTAAAAAATAGTTACCTCGTCTAAAAATAGACTATATTTTTGAGCTCTTTTGATTTGTTTTGATAATTTGTTGTAAGTTTAATTGTGTTAAAATTGGACACGGAGACAACTCTTTTTAAGTGCCTCCCGAATACATCATTTTATTTGCATTCACTTAAAAACGAAAAATAATTTTTATGAAGTGTGATATTACACATATTACTTAAGCTTGTTAAATGATAGATGCCAAATATTATTATCTTTGGATTTGTCGCTGTGAAGAAAAGTGAAAAAAATTTAGTATAGAAAATGCAGGATTCCCCAAAATCTCCATACAAAACACCAATTTCATAGGTAAGGACCTAATATATACCGTTATTTTATTTGGAATCGATAAGTCAAAGATGTGACGATAGACCATAACTTTGGTTGGAATATTGGTGGTAAGGAGTAGTAGTCAGGAGCACGCGCGCCGGATTGCGAATTCATGCATTAATAGTGGTTCCCTATCTACATACATACATATGATCACGACAATTATCCCCTAAGAGTTAGTCAGAGACTAGGCAAAAGCATCGCGAAAGCAGTCCAATGCCATAGTCCGCGCTTCACCAAGCAGTGACTGCACAATGCTCATGTACTCTGCGTGACAGGTGGTGAGCCCATCGCTATAGGCTGTTGGATGGTTGTGCAGTTAGTCGTCCATTAGTCGTCTTTTACGACACCCAAGGGAAGAGATGGGTTGGTAGTATTCTTTTAATGAGCCGGTACCACACGAGTCACATGACTATCCCTATCTATTTGCATAAAATTTCTAAGCATATTTTTTTTAAGTTTTCCGCATAATTACAAATGGCATAATTAAATTAACTATTCGCATAAAATTATGACGCTTCGCCGGCCGCTGCCGTGGCAAGTTCGCTTTTTAAAGGAACAGTTCTACCTAACACCTCTCGCTTTGCTCGTCGTCGTCCTTATGTATGCCGAAAACCATTATGCGAAATGATAATATAGAAAATTACATTAGTCTAATTATGCGAATTAATGCGAAACAAAATATTGCACCAAAAGAAAACTATGCTTAAGATTTATTATGCCAAACAACGTTATGCCAAAGTATATTACTTATGCCAAAACAAGGATGCCAAGAAGTCCACACAACGGTTGCTACAAAAAATCCGTGAAAATGCATCTGGGACAATAAGGTGGAATGGTTAGACATGCTTTTCATTCTGTTGTCGTAACTTTCTTCATACGTATAAGGATCTCAGAGTAAACAGAACTGGAGTAGCCATTAGTCAATTTCTCAAACATTTTTTTCTGCCATTTCTTGCGGGGGGTGAGGTTACCACTACACTCAAAGCCAGCCGTTTTTACAAATGCACACATGCATAATTCGACACACAAATTTAAATTTCACGCACACACACGCTTAAAATAGTCACGTGGGGTGTGCGTTTTGACAACGTCACAGCCGCACTCCCCACGAGACTAGCGTTCGAAATTTGAAATCGTAGAATTCTAAAACATGAAATAATGAAGTAAATAATCATGAAATCTTAAAAATTATAATTACAAATAAAAGGTGACACCATCTTATAGCATACTTGATGTTTTCTATTTATTTTTACAACAAAAAACAGCACAGGCAGGCATTTTTGCGGGAGCTCTGTTCGCCGCAACGTTTACAATGTTATGGCTGTCAAAATGGCGGCTCAACTAGTTTTATTAAACGTGTAAGCATCCGATGCTTGTGCATTTGGCAGAGGGGAATGTTAGACAAAGGCTACTCCAGTTCTGTTTACTCTGAGATAAGGATTCATCTTCTGATTACCATCAAGAAAGAAAGAAAAATGGTTTATCCAGTGACGCAAGTAATCCTATCAGTTATAAGAGAGAGACCACTAAGAGATTTCGTGACTCCTTTCTCTGTCGCGCAGCTAGAGCGTGGAATTCCTTACCGGCACACTTATCCATCCTTACAGTATGGGTTCCTTCAAAAGAGGCGTGAAAAAACAAATGGACTCCTCTACTGTTTATCATCAGGTAGTGTGGAGTCATTTGCTGAGCTTTTTATATAAAAAGGGAGGAATTCGAGATCACAAAGATTTGGTCACCCACCCTAGGCCTCACCATGGCGAAGGTGGCTTTGTTTTCGGTATCCAGAGCCAAAGCATACTAACCACTACGCAACCGAAATCGAATAGCTGATTTGAAGCAATGCTCTTACTTTTTTTTTTTTATATGGCACCTATTTGATACTGACATTGAAGGTCGAAGAGACGCGCTATCGGACTACGCCCAATCTACGTAAGTATGTTTTTTGTTATATTTGAATTTTGATTTCTTGTCGTGGTGTAAAATTCACCACTGCTTATCATTTGAAGAATTTTTAGTTTTGATAATTAGTATAAGGAAACATTGGTATTTTATAAAGTGGTTTGGTTGATTCCCGACTATATTTGAAATATATGATTTGAAGGAGTTTGTAGTTGTTTTGTTCTTGATGATTTCTTTTAAACGGGAAGCGTCTATATTATGGTAGTTGCAGTCACTAAAGTGCAGCCTTTCGTTATTAAAACGAGGGCAGGAGGAGTATAGATGATCACTTACTAATTTTGATACAGCATGTGAAGAAGCAGCCATTCTGAGTGGACTCTGCTCAACCGTTGAGTCACGGTGTATAATGACCACTCAAAATGGTTGGAATCCGCCCAAATCTGTTACGAAGTGTATAAAACTTCGGAAACCATTCATCTTCATCAAATGTTTCTTCCCGAAAGCTCTTTAAAGTTTTATCGAGATACTTATGGACACAATGGCGAATTTTTATATGCTCTTTATCAGTTAAGGTAATTTTCTTTTATTTCTCTAAAAGTTTTGATTTGAGAAGTAGTTGATAATTAATTGGGCAAACATTTAATTATTTGGTTAGCAACAAAAAAGTCAGCCGAAAAATCCTTTGGGCAGCAAACAAATATTTTTCAGCAAGATAATTATTTGGACAGGAAAATAATCAGTTGAGCTTCAAAATAATTATTTGGCAGCGTATGTATAAAATCTTCGAAAAGGATCAAGGTTCAATTACTAGGAAATCTATTCTGATAGAAATTAGGTTAAGATAATTTTTTATGACCCTTAAAAACAATGTTTGTGCCATCAAAACTTATTTTAAATTTATTTTTGGGGCAGTTTAGGTAATAAATGTGAGGTTTTCGTGCAAGCTATTTTAGTTCTTAAATTTTTAAACGTGACAGATGATTTACCTTGGAGGAGTTTGAGAAACCGGAGTGGCAAGATTCAATATCGTGTACATCATTACTAGCTACAGAGTCATCTTCTTTCCCCTCTTTCACTATAGCGTACAGTTCATCTATCCTGTTCTTGAGGACCTTTATCTCACTCTTCAGTTTCCTCCTGTCCATGGCTATATCTTCCAAAGACAATATTTTGTCAGACAGCTGAGTCATCACTTTTCGCAAATCGTCAACGTTTTTAGCTATTACATCGAATTTTGTAATCATATTGTCCTGACTTTCTGTCAATTTGTTGATGTGATCCTGAATACTCTTACAGGACCCCTCAATATGTAAATTAGTGACTTCCTCCTGATCCATTTTGATTATTTTTACTACAATTTCAAAGCTATCCACTACTCATGTTATGTCAAAGAAATAAAAATGTGTTTTTCTGCTAAGTTTGGCCCTAAAATCGAAAACAGGATTTTTGATTGAAATGACATTGATAGATCAGTTGTCATTGTTTTTGGTTTATTTTTGGCCAGGTCTGTGGGTTTTAGTGTCGTTTATAAATAGGATTTATTAAAAACGGTGTTGAAATCTAGTTTTAGCAGATTTAACTGGCGCTCACTTAAGTTAGGTTAATCGATAAGTAAAAGATGAATCACACCTCAACTCTACATTGTATCTTTTAGGTGCAATAAAGATAACTTATATTAATCTTTTTATTTTAACTGGGCGATGATAAGCTTGTCCATTAGTACTAGTGCAGTTACCAGCTTGGTGTAAAATGGACAGTTTTTATAGCCTGATGAGATATATACAATCTTGGAGTACCTATACAATTATCTAGATAATAAGCATAAGAGCTGATGTAAAACTGCATTCAATGTTAAATCGGCCTTACACTACAAAAATCGTCAAAACAAACAGGATTATAGTGCTCTAAGATGATATTAGAATCGCAGTAACTATTGTATATCAGTAATTGATTACCTTCAAGACAAAACAAAATGTATTTTCACGACTCTGGAATGTTGTACCTGCGAGTAGTGTAAACGGAGGGAAGTGTGCCGCTAAAGAATACCATGATCATCCTAAGTAGCATGAGCAGCGCGATATAATATTTATCGCATTTTTATCACGCAAAATTTTGAAAACCTATAGTGCTTTGACAGTCAAACGTGATAAAAATCGGATATTTATCATAATGCGGTGTTTATGCTAAGAGGGCTGGACGCACGCATGCTCAGGACACACCAAAATTACAAGAAATATTCATAATGTCCGTATTCCGTATCCGTCAACGTAGTCTTAATTACCTTCACTCATGCGCTGCCCCACTTTCAGAAATTCAACATTACCAAAAGCCAGTTAAGATTGGATCAATTATGACATTCCTCCGAGCTGGTGGTGTACATCGTCCGCCCGAGAGTACCGATCACTTTCATTTCAGTGAAAATCGTAGCAAAAAGTGGAGTGTTTGGCACAAGTTACAGCCTACATACCGTGACTATGATCGATTTGAATTATTCGAATGGTTCGAATAGCATTCTAATAAACAGAAAATATGCGCGAGTTGAATACATTAAGTAGCGTATGATTAAACAAACAAACTAGGTATGCATTGGCTGAAATGTATATCAGATCGAGCAGGAAATTATAAGAATAGCCTGGTCCATCGGAAACCTTCGGAAAATGTTGTTGGAGCACGTGGCCCAAAGTAATAAAAGTGAGCTGAGAGTCCCTCAATTTGAGTCGAAGCACTCCACGATCCATATGCTACATTGGAAATATTTCTTAAGAATTGGGTCAAGACTAAGAAGATTCGAAGGAAAACGAGAGTTACCGATATAGCGGAAACCAGCAGCTGGCGGGCCCATAGAAGTTAGGGTATGAGATTCTAGAGACCCGGAAGATGAAATATGAGCTACACGCTTTTCAACGAGGAGACGAGCTCGGTCGCGTAGTGGTTAGACGCTTTGGCTTTCGATTGAAAACAAAGCTACTTCGCCATTGTCATGCCGTGGGTGGGTGACCATCATCCCCTATTTTATCCCTTTGGGAGTAAAATTAATCAAAATCCTTACATAGGCATCCGACCTACGTCATAACATCTGCCTGCATGCCAAATTTCAGCCCGATCAGTCCAGTGGTTTGGGCTGTGCGCTGATACATCACTATGTCAGTCAGACACCTTTGAATTATATAAGATTTTTCTTATGGATAGACTAAGCTACCTTCGCCATGGCCAGGTCTTGGATGGGTGACCAAAACTTTGTGATCTCGATCTCCTTCGGGAGAAACGTTAAGTCGTTGGTCCCGGTCGCTATTGCAACCGTTTCTACCCACCACGCATTGGGCTAGAGTGGTGGTTACGGCCCATACTTCTCATGTGTTTCTCCATGAGGAAGGCCTGTGTACAGCAATGGGACGTATATTGGCTGAGGAAGAATATCAACACACACCAAAATAGCCCAATGCGGATTGATAGTCAATAATAGTCAATATCCCTTATTTTTTAATAAATTTAAGGCGTTTGTTTGCACCGCTAAATTCAGTTACTTGTACCACGCCCAAACGAGAGTCCGCAGAGACAAATCTCCGTCGTTCGCTGCGCCAGAGCACTGTAGTGTACTCGCTAATTATATTTTTTTACGCCGCGTAACGCTTACATGCATTACGTCTGTAATACTAACGGCGAACATTTGAATTTTAAAATACAGTATAAAATAACAGTAATTTTCTATTTTTCGTTGACGTAACGCCAATTAAAGGGAGAAAGTAAAATTAGCTTTCTTTGCATGATTAATAGAACCTTTTTATAACTAACTAGGTTTTGTTCGCGACTTCGTCCGCGTAGAATAGTTACTTTGATAAAGCGAACGTCTTCATCATGTAGCTCCAATCATTAATTGCAGTTGAATATTTTAAAGATAAAAATTCGTGGCTACTATAATTTGCTCCTCTGCAAATACTTATTTTACAATATTTAAAATGTTCTAAATTCCTTTTGTTATTATGGCTGTTTAAAAAAGGCTAACTGTTGAGTTTCTTGCGGCACTTCTTCTCAACAGGCCATTCACGTCGAAGTGCTAGTAGGAAAAAAAATATTGACGTGCAAAAGTATTTCATGTAAATCTAATTGCAGACTAAACGATTTCATTTCATTTAATTTCATTTCAATCAGTGCAAAATCTTAAGAAGATTTATTCAAACTTTCATCCCCTATTTTAGGGGTGGAATTTAACAAAACTCCTTTCTTAGGGTATACCTACGTCTTAGTAGCTTTATGCATGCAAAGTCTCAGCCCGATCGGTTTAAAATTGACAAAGTTTCATACAAACTTTCATCCCCTATATTATCCCCTTGGGGGTAGAATTAATCAAAATCCTTACTTAGCGGATGCCTACGTCATAACATCTACCTGCATGCCAAATTTCAGCCCGATCCGTCCAGTGGTTTGGGCTGTGCGCTGATACATCACTATGTCAGTCAGTCACCTTTGAGTTATATAAGATTTTTCTTATGGGTAGACTAAGCTACCTTCGCCATGGTCAGGCCTTGGATGGGTGACGAAAAGCTTTGTAATCTCGAACAGCTCCGTGCTTCGGAAGGCACGTTAAGTCGTTGGTCCCGGTCGCTATTGCGACCGTTTCTACCCACCCACCCGCATCGAGCCAGCGTGGTGGTCTTACGGAGCATACTCCTCAGGTGTCTCTTCACGAGGAAGGCCTGTGCCCAGCAGTGGCGGGTACAGGCCGAGAACGAACGGAGTAATGTTCATTTGACAATCGAATTTGATGAGATTGCAGTATTTTACACAAAAAACGCCGCTTTTCAATGATGAAACGAGTCATTTGATTTAAGTTAATAAAAGGATCGTGCGACAGAGAATATTTGCAGGAGCGAGAGGTAAAATGATCGTAGTACAGTCGAAAATATGTATACACATTTTAGAGGTGACAATTTTTTTTCCTTCTAATAAGAATCATTTATTGTCAAAATTAGTTCATTATTTTTGGAGTTATTGTACATGTTACAGTACAAACCTTAAACAAAAAGCATATAAAGCCGCAAAAATGTAGTTATTACCTGTTATTACTAACAAATTAGGGGGGAAGGGGTAGGCAGAGGTGTTAAACACTCACGTTTCGCCAGATATGTTAGGTATGTCACAGGCGGCGAGCCTGTTGCCATGCACCGGGCACAATGTGAGGCAAGCGATACTCACAATGAACTGTACATAAGTTTTATTCAAACTCAGTGGTGCAGGCGGTGGGATCGAACCCGTGTTTCCCGCGGCCTCGAACAAGTAGTGACCCGTCCGTCCCAAATCGGCTGCCGCTGCCTTTTTCCTGTTGTTATTATTGAATCTGACGAGATACTGGCTCGGCGGTTAGGAAAATGGTTGGCAACAGGAAACTAATGCAAAATATCCCCTTATGAACTTGTTAGTATGTTTATTGTGACTAATCTATGGTAATAATAGACATCCTGATGCGGTGAGCCATATCATACCGGTAAGTGCCTGCCGATATCCGATGTGGTAAATAAACAGGTCCGCGATCGCGCGTGATTAAAATTTTATTTCCTATTATTGCTTTTATTTTTCAAAATACGCTTCTAATTACGAATATATCTCACAAAAGTAATATTTTATTCCGTGATTCGAAAAGGGGTAGTATTTTAACGAGTGCCTGTAAATTCAATTAAATTTTAAGTGTCTAAAATATTTAAATTCATTGAAGTAGCCCTCTTTATACATCTAGTCGCTCACTTATGTATTCGCACGGATAGAATTTCATTATCTGAAATGGAATAATCACAACCGAAATTTTGTAAGCTCGTTCTGGATTTAATTATTAATCAACTAGCTGTTGCCCACGCGGTTACTATAGTTTTTTAACTATCCCACGGGAACCTTTAAATTTTCTCTCAAAGTCTCAGCCCTTTTAAAATTGAAAGTTCCATACAAACTTTCATACCCTATTTTATCCCCTGGGGGTAGAATTAATCAAAATCCTTACTTAGCGGATGCCTACGTCATAAATGCTAAATTTCAGCCCGATCTGTCCAGTGGTTTGGGCTGTGCGTTGATAGATCACTATGTCAGTATATATATATTAGATATTCGTCGTTAGTTAAATAAATTTTTCGCTTGCTCAAATTAATACCGCTTAATGTAATAATACAGTATGACAGCATCAGTCGCAAAATTTTTTTTTATTCACTCGTTTTTTAAAAAGAAATCCAATCGGAAATCAGCTCGAGCGCACTTTTCCCGTTAAAACGACTCGAGCGCTTAAGAACGCTTCAAACGACTAGTTTCAGTTGCGCTCAAGAGTTCAAAGGTATAGTCGAGTCATGCAATTTGTCAGTCGAGCTCAAAATTTTGGACTAGAAGAGTTTACATCTCTAGTCGGAACTCACCAATGCTAGCAGTGTTGCTCAGCGGCAGATTTCGTAAAAACGCAGCCAGAAGTTATTTAGCCGACTCAGTACTATCACAGAACATCCTGAAGGTTCGATATAATCTTGTATGTATTTATATACGGTAAAGATATCTTTAGTCAGATTAATAACCTCTGTATAAACAAATTGTCCTGACACCGAGTCTGTCGAACTCATGCGCATGCGTCATAGTTATTTTAAGTGGTGGTGTGTTGCCCTTGGAGATTCTAAGAAAACTAAAGTGTCCGTGAATCCTGGACCAATCACCAGACGAAAAATCTGGACTCGATATACATTACACATATCCTCAGCCTATATACGTCCCACTGCTGGGCCCAAGTCTTCCTCATGAAGAAACCCATGAGGAGTTTGGGCCGTAATAACACTACAAATGCGGGTTGGTGGGTAGAAACGGTTACAAATAGCGACCCAACAGCTAAGTGACGACATAGTTTTGATCATCCATCCAAGGCCTGACCATGGCGAAGGTAGCTTTGTTTTCGATATCGGAAGCTAATAACCACTACGACATCGCCGTCGAGCTCCTCTTGGAGGATTTATTATTATTTATTACAATGTAGTATTGATATAATCTGTTTATTTCGATTGGTGTGAATTTTATTAAGTATTTATCAAGAATGACAAGAATGCAGGAATTTTAGATGGATTACAATCTTGAGAATTACAAACAATATCATAATAATAAATTATAAGATTCTCAATCAATATTATACTTAATTCTTAAATGTACCTTAAGTTGAAAGTCTGTAAACCAAAACCATATTCTGTACCTGCATAGTAATCATACAAAGGTACAGTCGAATACAAAAATATTATACACATTGCAGAGGTGACACTCTTTTCTTTCTTCTAATAAGAGTCTTTTACTATCAAAAGTTGTTACATATTTTTGGAATTGACTGTACCTACTTGACAACAGATATCTTCAAGTGCTGTGTCTATGGCGACTGGTCTGGCGTATGTAGGTGTAGGTACCTTAAGTGTTCACGTAATTATACTCATAATCAACATTCTTATAAAAAAAATAATCTTTTGCGGCGCTTTTTCTTTCTTATTTCTTATAAAATTGATAATGTAACTAGCCTTATAATCTGTCTTTGTTTTTTTTTTTTAATTATATAATGGCTAGCACGGTCAGAGAAACATTACCTACATCCAAATGCGCGTTAATAGTCGCGCGTTTGATAAACGCACGTCAGCATCACTACAAAAAGTAGCAGTGTGCGAGCGCCCTAAAGCTATGCAGCTTTCGTGGCCGACTGTACACAACATGCGCACGCACAACCCAAACCACAACCTCGGCTGGTTACGCACTGCTCAAATTGCATAGAAACCGCAAATACTAACCCTTATATTATTATGTAAAATATTGAAAATATCTAAGTAAATAACTAACAAAATTGTTAAGTGTTTATCCCAGAAGGGGAAGGCAGCGTTTTTCTCACTCACATTTCGCCTCCATCTAGATCCCATAAGAAGCATAAGCAGCGCGATATGATGTTTATCATGTTTTTATCACGCATTTTATCGAATTCCATAGATCTTTGACAGTTAAACATGATAAAAACGCGATATTAATCATAATGCGGTGTTTATGCTAAGTGGGCTGGTTAACCAAAAAATAAGGATTCTTAAGTAAAACAGTATTTTAACCGCCTCTCTGGTCTAGTGGTGTAGATCGGGAGGTCCGGGGTTCGATTCCCCATGGGGGCAGGGGTTTCGGCTCGGTTTGGTTGGTAGTAGACTTGTAAGCCCGCCTGGCTAGCTACGACCATCTTACCTAAATTTGTCGCCATAATAACAATGTTAAGCATTGTTGTGTTCCGGCAATCAAAGGTAAGATAGGCAGTTCCTCAGTTGTTTGAGGATTACAGGTAAAGCTCGCTTCCACCTTCGGCCTTATCGTCACTTACCATCAGGCGAGATGAAGGCCAAGTTTACCTGTTATGTACAAAAAAAGTGACAACAGCAGACGAAGTTCTATCGATAGTCAAGCTGCTTATAAATGACACGTGGTGGCCTACCAAGACTCGGAATCTTGTATGTTGACCACTATTACGTCAGCCTTTATACGTCCTGCTGGACACAGGG
Organism: Parapoynx stratiotata; assembly: GCA_910589355.1. Lineage (NCBI taxonomy): Eukaryota > Metazoa > Arthropoda > Insecta > Lepidoptera > Crambidae > Parapoynx > Parapoynx stratiotata. The sequence goes on from OU342482.1 coordinate 10,908,153, forward strand.
CTTCCTCATGGAGAAACACATAAAAGCATGCGCCGTATCACCACCACGCTGACCCAATGCGGGTTGGAGGGTTGAACCGTTTGCCATAGCGAACGGGACCAACTGCTTAACGTGCCTTCCGAAGCACGGAGTTCCAGATCACAAAGTTTTTGGTCACCATCCAAGACCTAACCAAGGCGAAGGTAGCTTTGTTTTCGATATCGAAAGCCAAAGCGAAGTACCACTACGGTACCGAGACTACTCGTCATCAGCCTATATACGTCCCACTGCTGGGACAGGCCTTCCTCATGGAGAAACACATGAGGAGTATGGGCCGTAACACCACCACGTTGGCCCAATGCGGGTTGGTGGGTAGAAGCGGTCACAAATGCGAACGGGACCCAAAACCCTTTCGTTTGGGTTCCCTATTCAACCGGTAAAAAAGCCGGTCTTTTTATCAATCCGGTTCAAATCCCCGGACGTAGCCCACAATAACAATGACATACTCAGTGTTTATAACCGGTAATCAAAATGATAAGGTAGGTTTTTACCGAGCCATGCTAACCTCGTGTTCGTATCAGTCGATAACAGAATATTAAACAACTCGGCTAGCGCGGATGATAAGGGACGTAATTTCTTTTTTTTTACATTCTCTAGGCAAAGGACAAGAAAAAGATTGCCATTAAATATTGTCCTTTTATAAAATTTTGAACAGCGGCAGCCCATTTGAGAAAGACGGCACGACTCGTTCAGTAGTAATAATGATTAATACTATAGTACTTATAATTAAATAAAATTCTCAAGATTTAATATAATAACAAAAATTGTCTTAATTGTAAAATTTTATACATACACTTGATGATTGCATGCTATGGTATATGGATGAATAGGTGGTAAAATTTTGTATTTATTCCAATTTATTGTACCCTTTTCAAATGCAAATAAATTATTATTTTTATTAGTAGTCGCGGGTTCGATCCCACCGCCTAACTCTCGCTGAGTTTTAAGAAAAAACATAAGTATGTTATCGCTTTGTCTCACATTGTGCCCGGTGCATGACAACAGGTTCGCCACCTACATGTGGACTTAATATATCTGGCGAAACGTGGGTGATAACACCTCTGACCGGAGGAAATTAAGAAATGTCATAAAATTAACTTAAAATATATTAACCGTGGAAAATATTAGGTACATGGTAAACAGGGGGGTTTTAGGCGGCATTCAACTATGGCAGATTGTAATATAGTTTCGGTGTGGACATTGCTACGTAAAATCAGTGTAGTTTTGTGTAATAAGTGTCTGTGTTGATGTGCAATGTGGAGGATTATCGAAATAAACGTCAAGTGGTGTGAAAACTGATGAGTTTTTTATCGTGGTAATCCACCTCATCCAAGTAGCACCACAGTATCTGCCATAGACCGTTTAACGCCAAACTCTCCCAAGACGTATTGAAATGTATTACACTTGCATTTCAATGCAAATGAAGACTTATTACTACTAAAGACTAGACCACACACAATGTGTACGACTGAAGGACTCTGTATCCATGGTCATGAACAATAAACAAAAAAAACATGGTAAACAAACGATGAAGGTACGCTGAGGTGTTATCACTCACATCGCTTAGGCTTAAATAGCTGACATCGCATTATGCTATATATCGGGTTTATCACGTTCAACTGTGAAAGTATTATTATATAGAATTTGACAATTGGGCGTGATAAAAACGTGATAAATATTATAGCGTGGTGCTCATGCTTTTTAGGCAGGTGGTTGAATACAGAAGTTGGAATCAAATTCAATGGTACAGTCATGAGCTTAAATATTTACCTTTGTACTTTGTCATTTTTAGGTTTTAGAAAAAAATGCTGTTATGGAATGGAGTGTGGGAGCCTCTCTGGTCTAGTGGTTAAAACCACCGGGTGTTGATCGGGAGGTCCGGGCTCGATTCCCCATGGGGGCAGAAGTTTTTCTGCTCGGTTTGGTTGGTGGTAGGGCTTCTAAGCTCGCCTGGCTAGCTACCACCGTCTTACCTTAATTTGTCGCCATAATAACAAAGTTTTAAGCATTGTTGTGTTCCGGCAATCAGAGGTAAGATAGCCAGTTCCTCAGTTGTTGAAGATTACAGGTGAAGCTCGCTTCCACCTTCGGCCTTATCGTCACTTACCATCAGGTGAAGGGTATACTCGTACCTATCGCGGAGTTTAGTGGGTATTTCAGGTGAATCCCACTCACGCCTACCGGCTAGCCCGGTAGGCACGGTCCGTAAGTTGATTCCTTCTCGTCAAAAAAAAGGATGTCAAAATGACAGTACTAAAATGGTAACATTTATGTACTCTCGTGTGTGCACTGGCGGGGAATGAAACGGCTCTTCCCATGTTGCCTAAAGTATCAAAACAAACGAATCACGGTAAACCTATACCTGTCACTTCTTATTGCGGCAAAACCGAGCGAGACGAGACTTGACCATTATGAGTTTCTGATAAATCCGAAATTGAACCGACAGCTTTAGGACTGACTTCCCGTCATCGCTATCGGTCTAAGTTAATGTATGAAATGTATTTTGATATTGTACTATTAATTAACCAATTAGGTCAAACAAAACTAACGGTAATTACAACATTGATCGCGGCATCTTATTTTCTGTTGAGATCATTAGGTCCAATCGAACAATGCAACGAACCTACTTTCTACGCGTTCATCTTACTTCACTTTATTTGTTCTAATTTTTATTATTCATTAATCATTAAGAGTGTGAACACGCAAACCGGCCAAGAATTGAAGAATTGAAATTCACTTCAATTCAGTAACTGTACGGTCTTTGACCATACATTAAACGTGTGAGAAGGTAAAAGTCGCTTCAGCTCATAAAAAGAACACAAAACTGTAATGATTTGTGTTTTTTTTACATATGACAGGTAAGGTCTTGGCCTTCATCTCACCTGATGATAAGTGACGATAAGGTCGAAGGAAGCGAGCTTCACCTGTAATCCTCAACAACTGAGGAACTGGCTATCTTACCTCTGCGTGTCGGACACAACAATACTTATAACATTGTTATTATGGTGACAAATTTGGGTAAGACGGTGGCACCTAGCCGGGCGGACTTAGAAGCCCTACCACCAACCAAACCGAGCAGAAAAACTTCTGCCCTCATGGGGAATCGAACCCGAACCCGATCAACAACCGGTGGTGTGAACCACTAGACTAGAGAGGCGCTGTTGTTGATTAATAAGCTTTATATCAGTGGACTTTACCACTGACTTTATATACCATCTCCTTTAGATGTACATAACCCGTACAGTAACATTAAATCACAGTGGCATTCAAGTTTTTCGTCACTACACTGAGCACAAGCAAATACATGAGGTCTGGAACTCTGCAGTGACGGACCAACTTTTACGGCTACTGGTAGCGCCTCTTTACTTATGACCAACAAAATTCCAAATTCAATAGCGTTTATTCAGTTTAGATGCGTCTTATGAATGTCATAAACATTTTACAATATTTCGTGAAAGAGGAAAACTACGCCATCCGTTCACAAAAACTACCAGGAGGCCTTGTTCTGAGAAGAACGGACAAGTTTCTACCCTCACTTTACATTAGCGTAATTTATAAACTACAACGTCATTGAAGATAGGTACTTATTTTAAGTAATATTCTGCAGTTTTGTCGGCAAATGTGGAACTCTGTGGTGGAGGGTTATGTTATTTGTCTACATCTTCGAGTATCTTCGCCGCTTTATTTACTAACAAGACGACAACGATGATTGACGACCTCCGTGGTCGAGTGGTCCAATCCGCATAATGTATTTATCTACACTAATATTATAAACAACGACATGCTTCCAACGTCTACCATCGTTCCATCAAATAAACATAATAAAGTTTACAGAGGAACAATTTATTACCAAATCAGTGTGAGTGCCAGCGGTCACTCACACGCACACAATGGGCCTCATTGTCCACACATGCGTCTGTTTGTACTTACTATACTTCCGCTTGGAGATGAGTCGGGCATTTTTCTCTGGACAAAGCTTAAGAAATCTTAAGCTTAAGAAATCTTGGCGGGGAGGAAACAATTAATACGAGATAATACATACATCGTCATCAGCCTATATACGTCCCACTGCTGGGACAGGCCTTCCTCATGGAGAAACACATGAGGAGTATGGGCCGTAACACCACCACGCTGCCCCAATGCGGGTAGGTGGGTAGAAACGGTCACAAATGCGACCGGGACTAACGGCTTAACGTGCCTTCCGAAGCACGGAGGAGCTCGAGATCACAAAGTCTTGGTCACCCATCCACGGCCTGACCATGGCGAAGGTTGCTTTGTTTTCGATCGAAGCCAAAGCGCACTGACCACTACGCCACCGAGCTCCTCATATACATACATACATACATATAATCACAACTATTATCCCCTAAGGGTTAGTCAGAGACTAGGCAAAAGCACCAAAAAAGCAGTCCATTGCCATAGTCCGCGTTTCACCAAGCAGTGACTGCACTCAGCGTGACAGGTGGTGAGTCCGTCGCCGCTATAAGCAATTGGATGGTTGTGCAGCTCAAACTCCATTAGTCGCCTTTTACGACACCCAAGGGAAGAGATTGGTCGGTAGTATTCTTTTAATGAGCCGCTACCACACGACAGGAGATAATAGACCGGTGGAAACGCTACTTCTTATTATGCATACATAGAATTACCGGCTGATTCGGAATAAACCTTTGCTTATTGAAATTATAACTGCTCCATATTTGTGTCTTTGACCTCGACTGATCCTTTTACGGTTGTATGTGTTGTAACCCCGAGCAGATTGGAATGAAGCCAGATGCGTTGCAGGGTCAGAGAATTACGTGTTTACCTACATTTATATAGGTTTATTCATTTATGAAGTAAGTTTAGATTAAAATGATAAAGTAATGTCTCGGTGCATTGGTCAATGGCCCTGACGAAAGTTCGGACTGGTAAAGAGGTGAGAAAGAATGAAATGGTACAGTCGAGTTCAAAGATATGTATGCAGTTTTGACAGGTTATAGTCTTTATTCCCTGCCAATAAGAGCCATTTACTGTCAAACGTACATACATATTTTTGAACTCGACTGTACCATTTCATTCTTTCTCACCTCACCTACATAGATTCCTTTCATTCAAAAGAAGCTAATAAACAAAAAGGCTGGATGTATGTGAGTGTGACAGGCCTGCGATTTGTTCAATTGCCCGTTGCTTTCGCCTATATACTCATCCTGTAAGTACCTATACACCGTATCTTATACTGTATCTATAAAAAGAGTGTGAGTGTGAGTTGTGTTTCTCAAGGGAGTTCGCAAAAGCTAAAATCCATTTTTTTATCAATCTAAACACATTCACATTTTTTACTATTTAAATGTTCAAATATCATTTAGCTTTAGTTATTTCAAATTATCTAACGCAATATGAAATTTCAAACTGTTAAGTCACTTTGTAATGTGTATATTCCTATTATCATGCCAGAAAAAAATACAAAAAATAAAAATGTACGCACATTTTTTACAGGTCGTCCCCATCACTACAACAAACTGAAATATTTTTAAACTTTTCATAAACTCCATAAACCACAAGATCAGGGTGAGAACTATTTTAAGTCTTCACAAGCAAAGTGAGATTAACTGCCCGTTAGAGCTAAACCACTATTTATTTTTAAACATTGAATGCGAGGCACGCGACGCATTCCCGCCCTCCCGCCATATTTAGAAAACCGCGCCATATAGACGGCAGAATGACTCGACAATTTGTCGATTCATTGAAAACGATCGAAATTAATTATTGTTAGTGGGAAAATTGCTATAACGGTGTAGGATTTTAATAGGGAAACTTTTTTGCGCATTTTTATAAAGAAATACGTTTGATTATAATTAGATATTAGACAATCAACCAATAGAGTAGGCGCCTTAAACAAATAGTTGAGTGTGCAAAAAATGAGGACCGCATTGCGTTATTGTAAAACATATCAAATGGGTCAAACTGATGCAAATTTATATTTATTAAAACAGGTATTTCATTCATAATTATAAAAAATACAAAAAAGCACCTTGAGAAAGATTCTTTATATTTTACATTAATTTACTGCATTAAATAAATTAAAAAATGTATAAAATTATACATCGTCGGATAGCCAATTTAATAACGATTCCAGTGACATAACATTTGTATATAGCTTTTATACAAATTTATTTCGATATCGTTATATAAATATTTTAATGAATTCGGAAGTAAAACCGGAAATAAAACGGAAGTGGCTTGCAAAAAAGTTGTTAATTATTTTCAATAGAATATAAACAATTATTCGATAGCCGAAGGGATAAAAAAAATGGACCTTTTTGAGTTTAAAACTATTCGCAGAACGCGGTCGTCATATTTTGCACCCTCTCTACCTATGGCGCCAGCTCTACAAAATAGATTTTTTTAAACCTTTGTTGACGTGATGTACACTCGCGAATAGAAGTGTTTTGATGAACGCCAATAAAATGATTAGTTTTCGTTAATTGCCAAATGTATGTTCATTGAGTTGATTAATTATAATTAATATTTGCTATTCCTCCTGCTCTGTTCCTGTTCTCTTATTATTCGTCCGTTGAATATTCACTTCATTTCTACCTCATGCATTCAATACATCGCTTCCTTTCAATGTAGGTCCTTCCATCATGTAGGTACTTAGCATTATACTTGTTATGTTATGTATTTATCCCTTCATTAGTATTATGTGTTATGTTATATGTTTAAATATTTCACAACGCCCATCCTAAAGTCAAACCCTTATGACGTCATATGCACTGTATAATAACGACGACCTTGTATAATCGAATTTTTACGCCGCTTTTTACCGCTGGGTCGATGCTTATTTCGGAGTTATATCGGGGTCATGGCTCAGTATAACTTGTCTTGTCCCACTATAACATGGATAAGTTGAAACTAAGTTAACATTGTCAACGCGAGCTGAATAATGTTGATAAATAAAAATATGAAAACTTACGCAACGAAGAACCATATGTATAGTATGGGTTTCATCGCCAAAGTGGTATTGCAACAGCAGAGAAAAGTAAATAAAATAGCTTTTTGAAAAACGTAGCCATACTTTATAAACTATATTTATTTGACAAATACCAACCTACATCATTCTGGGTCCCGATCGCGCTAAATGAGAAAGTATTCACCACAACTAAATCACAGTCGAAATCGTTATGGCCCACACTCCAAACTCTCGTACTCGCGTTCCCTCGTGTCGCCTCGTGGAGTAATGTTTTCGACTGTGATTTAGTTGTGATAGGCCATAACGCTTTCGACTGTGATTTAGTTGTCATAAATATGTTCTTATTAAGCTCAATCGGGACCCTGGAACTTGTAATTTAACCGAGTTACAATGACGATAGCGTATTACATCACGTTTTTTTATGGACCCAGATGGTAAGTACTATAAGACCGAAGGTGGAAGCAAGCTTCACCTGTATTCCTCAACAACTGAGGAACTGGCTAGCACAGCAATGCTTAATAACATTGTTTTACTTTATTTCTCAGAAAGAACACACGAAAGTGTTTTTATTTTGTTTCGGTTACAAATAATATGAATCGTTTGATACGCAACAATCGTAGAGCGCGCGTTAAACGTGTGTTAATCTTATTAAGATTTAGAAGCAAACTGAACTAGACTTCCTCGGTTGTTGACCCCGCCTACTCAATCCTGCGGCCGATCGAACGTTTTTTATCCAATTTAAGATTTGGTATTATATATTATATACCTAATTTAGACATAGAAGAGCGTTATATATATTCAAATTGTAATATGATACTTAAGACTCTTGTGGAAATAGAAAAAAGTTTTAAATAATTTATTATGCAGGTATTATGTGTACCGCTATCTGATACAGGTTTTTATATTTTGTTGATTTCAATATAATTCCAAAAGCTTAAATCCGTAACTTATCAAAATGGATAAAGCCTTACATCACCTCTTTGTCGTCACTAACAAAGTGGTATAAACAGAATTTTTTATTGCACATATTAATATAATTCTCTTCCAGAATTCATATTCCTTTGTCCTACTAAGTTAGGTTAGGTTTCTTTTGAAGGAATATATCCTACAAAAGAAGCTTCAAAAGCCATCAAGGGCCAGTAAGGCCGAGATGGCTTGGTAGTTTTCTGTTATAGACTCATCTAATGTTTACCATCAGTAAAAAATGGTAATGCACATGACAAATAATCGTGTATCATATCTCTACACATCGTCATAAAAATATAAAAGCAACATGAAAGCTACGCCTACGGAGCCGAATTTAGATAGTCGATCATATACCTTGTATATTGCTACATTTTTCGGGCCATAAAAAATATTTGCTTAACGTCAATATTAATAATTTGACATTTATTGCTTTGGGAGCGTACAGAGAATGTGAAAAGGTTTTTAAAAAAATGTCTTTACAGTAAACCAAAACAAAATATTGGCAACTTCAATCCTAAAATACAAAATAAACCTAAGCTTTGGATTAATAATCGACATAATAATACTGAAGAGGATTGGGACCTGGATTTGGGTGAAGTTGTACTTGTAATAAATGTTAATTCTTTCGTCAAGATTATCTTTATTCCTTGTATTAGGTTAGATTATATTTATTTATTTTACTTCGACACAATTACACGATAAGTAATTTTGCAATTGGAAAAAAATGTTCGTCAAATGTTAATGATTACTAAATATTGATAATGATTATTAAATATTGAGAAATAATTTAAAAATTGGATATTAAAAAAATATATAATAATTTAAATAGTTTTAAGTATAGATGGTATAACAAAATTCATCGAATTGTCACAATAGAATTCTGACCAACTCGAAACGATTAATAAGAATTTAAATGAATGATGTTGATAACTAAAACATACCTACTAATACATTTATATATCAATCAATCTTCTTTGTAACCTAATCTAGTAATGCACATTAATAATTTAAATATTTTATCAGTGAGTCATGTGGAGTAATATAATTCTTTTAGCAAACAACTTAGAGTTTATTACCTGTAAGTAAATCACAAAAGCTTTTAACTTGATAGGTATTTTCAGGCCCATTTTGTATTATAGCTATTAACAATAAATAAAACAAGAACTAACTTGATACTGACCTTTTTAAAAAAAATGATTTCATCAACATTAGCTTTATGGCGGTTTGATTCTTATATCTAGGAGTACAGTTCGTACTGCAGTTCAGAAGGTGGTCGGTTTGATCCCCACACGAGGGCTAAGACCGCGCTAAATAAGAACGTATTTCGTCGTCCTCAGCTTATATACGTCCCACTGCTGGGCACAGGCCTTCCTCATGTAGAAACACATGAGGAATATGAGCCGTAAGACCACATGGGGGTAGAAACGGTTGCAATTGCGACCAGGACCAACGACTTTAAGTGCCTTCCGAAGCACGGAGTAGTTCAAAATCACAATGTTTTTGGTCACTCATCCAAGGCTTGACCATGGCAAAGGTAGCTTTATTTTCGATATTGAAAGCCAAAGCATACTAGCCACTTCGTCACGGAGCTCCTCCACCGAGCTCCTGCGCAGCCCAATCACAGTCGAAAACGTTATGGCCCGTCCACACTCCATACTCTCGTTAGCTCGTGTCGCCTCGTGGAGTATGGATGAATCATTAAGTTTTCGACTGTCATTTGGTAGTGACAATTACACACAAACACAAACAACACGGCTGCGCCGCCTAGCGCCTGTTAGAAACTTAAACATATTAGACGAAACACGTAGACGTGGATGTTAACCCTTTCCTAGGGATATAGACATTATGATATTGTTATAAGTAATAAGGCTATTGCTTTTCTCATCATCACATCATCACAAAATAAATGTAGTCTAACAAAAACAAAAAAACTCAGGCCGTTGCTATTGCTACTTTCAACGCAGAATTTCTAAACCCCTTTTTGAAGACTCAGCACACGACCCCTTTGCACCATACGATAATCTGAAAGTAATATCAAGACGTAAAGTGTTTACGAATTTTAATTTACTTGTTTAATATAATCACATTGAACTAATGTGATCTATAATAGAACATGTAATAAAATGACGTCCGAGATTCTAGCAGGTTTGTTCAACGACCCATGGCAACCACAACCGTCATGGGTGGTTGCCGATGCTATTACTAGGAGTGGAGTTGAATGATTGTCGAGTTAGCTTAATAATCGAGAAAAAGACGTCTTTTTTATTTGAGAAGTTTATTTACTCTATGATAGTTATGGTGATGGTACTCAAGCTTGTTTTATATTTTAAAACTTTTTGGTGGCTAATAGTAATCTATTTGTTTGTTTAGGTACTTAATGTAAATTTCCAATATTGATAGAATAGTATATGTAACGGTCACCGCATTTCAGGCTAACTGTTGGTGTTTACACCTCTCCCTTCGGAGATAGAGGTGTGATGATAAGTTATATGCACAGGCCTCTTAGCAAGATCAACGCATTTCGATATTAATCGGATTTTTATCACGTGCAACTTTCAAAGTACTATGGAATTTGACATTTGGGCGTGATGAAAACGTGACAAATATGCTATTTAGGTAGATTTTTGATTGAATGTGATAATTGGAACAATATTCAATAAAATTCTGTGATTTTATGTTATATTACCATAACACAAGAGTATAAGCAACTTACATTGGGTTAGTTGATTGGAATGGGTTTCAGAAGGTTTGTTTTGTCGCCCTGCAGAATTCGTCTGAATATTTCAAACTTTTGGGAATGATTCACAAAATCCAATAGATCAATCACTTTACGTGGTCATAATGCTACAAAAAGTGGTGGTTATAATGCTACAAAAGGGACCTAGTACTCTATGCTATAAATAATATTTTACTTATTCTTATTCTTATGGTCTCGATGTTAATATTGTGTTGTAATTGTCAATTCGAATCTTATAATTATTATTTATAAATCAATAACAGATGTAAGATTATATATCGACTGTAGTAATTATTCTTTATCGGTGCATCATCTCAGGTAACGGACCGATAATTCAACGCAGTATGGACGTGTGTGTCCTTTTCGACGTGGCAATAATCAATTTTTAATTGGATATCCAATTATGACGTGCAAGCATTAAGATACTGTTTAATGCGGATTATGAGGGCCACAACCAGTACGCGTAACTTATCGTATTAATGAAATGGCTTCAGGCTTATGTACTGGAGGTCTGTTAATAGGTGATCTTTGGAAAAGAGCAAACAAGTGTCATTATTCCTCCCCTGACTAGCATGCCTAACATGGGTAGAGTACATTTGTGATGCTCTCCTTTGATTAAAATTTTACTAACCGATTGCTGATAAAGTGCTACGTATATTGCTAATAAAATACAAAATTCGGGAAATTAATTTCCTTGGGCAATTAAGAGTCAAACTTTTACACCTCTTGTTACCAATTCAATTTATTCGAGAAGATGAATACCTACTCTTTTTAAGGATATTTATGTTTTAAAAATTATTAAAGCATTGACTATCATGTAAATCAAATCTTTTTACACGCCTCTCTAATTAATCTAATTATATTAAATCTTAAATCCAAGAAGCGTATCAGCCAAAACTGACTAAATAAAGATGCTTCAACATGATTCTTTGAAATCAATCTGATAATTGACCACAAATAAACGGTGCATGATTCTTCCGAGAAATTCACAAAATACGTTCCATTACTTTTTATTTCCCAATAAACAATTGTATTATGAAGTCCAACTGAAAAGAAAATTGGACATAAATGAAGCATATAACTAGCGATCATTTCGGTCAGATTGGTGTAGCGGTGACCTAGTCATTCTCACAGTAAAACTTAACCGTTAGACAAATTCTAGCCGTTTTGCTGTGTAAGGCTCAAAGGCTGAGAACGGTAGAATGCAAGCTTTTTAACCATCTAACTGCATTATTTTAAATGTGTAAACGACTTTACCCATTTGATGTTTCCTGTTGGCTCATTGTTAATACTTAGTAAGGAATGGATAAGTATAATCTTATCCATTACACGTTATGTCTTGAACCTAGTTGCACTTGTTGTGAACAAGTACCAACATTGTCATTAACTTTCACATACAAAAATAAATTCAGAATAGCAGTTACTGGCACCACCAAAAATTATAATTAATTAATTAGTGAAAGAATTGCAGCAATCATTCTTATAACGAGCAGACAGAGATCTTCTAGGCAAGCTGTCAATGGAGAGTTATCGATACATGGGCAAAAATAACTTACAAGATTATATTCATACGTATTAGATACTCATAATAAAAGTATTATATGAATAAAATTAAAGAATATGATTTGTAAATATATGTATATTTTTTGTATGTGTATTTTTTTTATACACGGTATTGTGTTCCTGTGGGATGTATATTTTTATTATTGTGAAATGTTCGGTTCCATTTATACAATTTAAAAGTTTTTTGTTCAAGAATAGCAAAATAATTACATTATCATAAGTAGTCTATTATAATCTCACTAGTTATTTTCACCATATAGACTTTGACGAAAAGACTATATGGTGAAAATAACTAGTGAGATTATAATAGACTACTTATATTTTTGTTTGAGTTTTAAAAGTGGCACTGTTAAATATGTGTGATAATTACAATTTGAATGCGTAAGTTACTACTTCGCTTATCTTTAAAACACATTACAGCTTAATTGTTTTTACCGTCTACTGCTAAAATCACCTGAAACACTATCAATTTTCAGAATCATTACTCATTTTTAACTAATCAGTTCGATTACAAGTCTGGTAAGTTTTCCTCATTGACTCTGTAGCTGCCAGTCGATATTCAATTACAAAGGTTTTGCCACAGTTTTGCTTTCAGAATAAATTCGAGAATTAATCGGAACTATTTTGATTATGGAATTGAGATTCTCAGAGTAAACAGTTCTGTTTACTCTGAGTTGAGATTGGACGGATCTCAAAGTATCGAGATTATTAAAAATAAATGTCAAATTATTTTACACGTGTTTTAACGAAAGTTAATTAGGTATTCTTCTTGCTCCTTTTGCCCATGTGCTTCGTTAAATAGGCTTTTTTTTATTGAATAGGTAGTTAGAATTCTCACTGATACCCACGTATAGAAATTTTGCTATACCTGTGTTACCTTTTCAGCAAGGCAAGCACGTTTCTGCAGATATGCCTAGGTAGTAGGCTTACCCAATACCCATGTCAAGACTCAATGACAATATTTCCTCGGGTAGTGTTATACAGGCACTTGTACATTGATAATATTACATGTCACATGTTGGCAAATTCTGTGTGAGTATAACCGAGAATCTAAATTAGATGTGATAGAGGCTTGCATTTAAATTGTATTCTTCATTATTATATCACAAACTTACTGTTGTCTCTAAATATTTATATTACGTTATATACTATACTAACAAAAATGTGTACACTGTTATTTTATAATTCATCGCAGTTCTGTTCCAGTAAGTAGGAAAAATAATTATATATTTTAAGTGTTAACGTAAGTGTAACAAATAAAAGGGAAGCTCGAAAAGTCTCATTAGCATAGACAAGCTTTTAACGAAGTAAACTGGTTTGTCATCCCATGAACATTCCATCCATTGTGTTGTCTATTGACGTAATTTTAGTTTATCGCAGTAACAGTACGACAATTAAAATACTCATCAAGTTTTTTTTAATGAAGTACAGGCGAGAACGACATTAGCGCATCATATAGAAATTTATAAGAGCTCAATGACATTGAAGCTTATGCATTAATAGGTATACATCATGTTCATGAGTGCATTTTTTGGTAAAACTTATTATGACCTTGTATTTAAATTTATGAACTGTTCAAATTTTTTTTTTTTTATTTCTTGTCTATTTTTAAAACAAGGTGGAGGTGCCTAACGAGAGATTGGCATGAAAATACTTAGATTGAATAACATATTAAGTTTTATTTGAAAACGATTCGATTCAGAGAGCTATCATTAGATCAATATTTTTTTCATTTAAATTATTCTGTATTGTAGATACAGTTGTAGAACAAGTAATTTTCATGCCCACGTTCCTATAAAGGTGATTACGAAAAAATAAAATGCCAAAACAGGAACGGAAAGTCCGTAAAATATTTAATTTGATGATTTAATTCAAACTTTCTATCTTACGCTGCCCGTACCTGATGCATTGAGATTGATTATGCAATGAAAAGTTTACAGCGGGCGTAATTTTCCAAGATAACACAGTAAATAAAACCTTTTATTTTTGTGTAATGATTCGGTGCATGGAAACAAGCTTGTCCGCTATTATAAGACAATATTATAATATTATTTATGTAAATAAACCATCGTTTCGTAAATATCGACCGTTTTAAATATGGCCAGACCCCAAATACAATCCAACCAAACCAATTCTGATCACTTGGTATTTAATAAAGAATTAATTCTATAATTAGGCAAAAAACACACAAATACCAATTGTTTATTAAAAATAAACGATTTTCCTTTGTTTAAGTATACCAACTCATAATTAGAATATACTTTTCCTCATGACTGCACAGTAGCGTTAATAATTAATCGCAATTATTATACACTTTTCCGCCCGACTGTAGTGCCCATCACAAAATTAAATTTATTCATTGTGAGATAAGCCGGGTTTGGAAGCATTCAGAGCTTAAAATTCGCACGACCTTTTAATAATACCGTTAATGTTGTATGATAGAAGATAATTTACAAGCTATAAGAAGAAGAAATAAAAGTAAAACAGGAAAAAAAACTCTTAAAAATCTATGTAACCTTAGTTTAATAATACGTTTACAGAAGCTTAAATCATAGTTTCAAAAACAAAAATCTTATAGTAAAAAAATAAAAATTAGTGAGAATATGTAGATACAAAAATTAATGATTTTCTGCTAACAAATATTTTTTCAAGATACGAACAAAGTAATGAAGTTATTAGCAGAGGAGTCCTTAAAAAATAAATTGAGTCTCATTTAGCAAATTAAGTCAGAAGTGATCAAAGCCCGGATACAAATAAATTCTATCCGGCCTACGTAAATTCCCGCCAACATTCGTAATTCGGGACGTGACGAAGGAAATCGCATCAGACGCGCCTCGACTGCAGTTTATATACCTACCAAAATGCAGCCAGCCAGACATTCCTATAGCACACATCGCATCCCCCACCCAGACAGCCCAACATAGATATTATGAGTACTGTACAACTTATGTTACTCTAGGATAAAGACAGAGCTAGTTTAAAAAAAAATCAAATCAATGAATTTCTTACAGGAAAAAAATAGTCGATAAATTCAACAAGTTATAAAAAATTAAAGTAAACTCACTTTTTTTGGGCCGTTTTGCACGATGTTTTCGTATTCCAAACCTTCCACAGACATTTTCACAGTTTATTTTTATAAAAACTCACAGAAAATACCCACAAAAAATTAAAAAAAATATTTATTTTTCACTGGTCGATTTTCAAGAGCGCAGCGGTGCGTTCGAAATGTGAGCCGGCACTAATTTAAGTTACTGAATCACTGTCTCCATACAAAACTATTGATAATGAATGAATGGAATTATATACCGCCGGCCGGCACGAGTGCAAGAACCAATATTACACGCCCACACAGCCTCCCTCCGCGGTCTCTAGTCGCCTCGCCACTCCAGCCGCTAGTCATTCGTAAATACGAACAACGCAACATAGCGGTAGGTGATAGTAGTAAGTATAGAAAGTTATACTTATGTAGAAATAACTTGGTCTTTGAATGTAAGGTGCCGCTTGTATACGTCGAACATATTGCACTAAAGAAGAATACGGTAAAATGTTGACTGTGCACTACTCTAAGCTGTGCACAAATTATCACTTGACTGAACTTAGCTATTTAGGCACTAAAAGTCATAATAACTTTAATTCTGAATTTATTGAAACGCGAAACATTAGGACATTAGAATTTAGAATTACATGAAAGCTGTATTATTTCATTACAATAAACAACATTTGAAATTAAAAAGAAATAAATCTGTGCTGCCCGTCAAGGATTTTACCCTGATTCTGGGAAAAACATGTCTTGAAAAAGATAAAATATTTTATCTTCTGTGCGCATTTAAAAATCTTACACAAATACTCAATAAATTATTCTGCTGACAAAATAATTATTTTACTGCCCAAATAATTATTTTAGCCGCCCAAATAATTATATTCTAAAGTGCTAAAGTGATCCAATGGTAAAGTGAGCTACTTCTGCATGAAGGTAATATAATGAAGCAGAGCTATTAATATAAAGGAGCCACTGACATGGAAATTAAAGGTTGAAGCTTGGCAGCACAAACACAGTCTTTTTGACTCAATGTACTTGTATTTGGTTTTGGCGCCATTCAAGTATGGTGGACATGATTTTTATTTCAGTGATTGGAATATTGTTTCGGAGTGGATCTTATTGCGTAAAATCACTGTAGTTTTGTATAATAAGTGTCAATAATGATGAGCAATGTGGAGGATCATTGAAATAAGCGTCAAGTGGTGTGAAAAATGATGAGATTTTTATCGTGGTATTCCACCTCATTAAAGTAACACCACAGCGTCTACCTTCGATTATTTGACGCCAAACTCTCTCAAAACACATTAAAATGTATTACACTTGCATTTTAATGAAAATACTGAAGACAATAAATTACCGAAGACTTGGCTGTATGGGCTTAATTCCCTTTGTCTTCCCGATTTGGGAGATGTCTAGAAGTGCTTTGACCGGACACCGGAGATTTTATTAATTAATAATATTTGTTTTGATTTGATTGCTCTAAGAATAAAACTCAGCTTTAACTTATTGTAAAATGTTATCTATAAAATATCTATGAGATAAATTTACCTATAAATATCTTAAAAAAATTATATTTTACTTAAAAAAATTGCATTCATAGTAAAAGATAGATTATAGGTTATGAAATACTAGTGTGTATGTATAATAATTTTGTGAAAATGGTACAAGAACTCAAAGTATTGAAACAAGGCGCTGAAGCTAAGCTTTACATGTGCAATTATCTTGGTAGACCTGCGTTAATAAAGGAGAGGTTCCAGAAGAACTACAGGCACAAAGACTTGGACACAGCGATAACAAAAGATAGAATAAAAAATGAGGCAAGATCTATTGTACGGTCTAAAGTTGCGGGAGTGAAAACTCCTTGTTTATACTTGGTAGATTTTGAAAGACGGCGCATTTACATGGAGCATTTTGAGAAAAGTATTACCGTTAAAGATTTTATAATAAACATTATAACAAAACAGAAGTTGGATGATGAAAATGTCAGTGTGCGCAGCCTAGAGACTCTCGCAAAGATGATAGGAGAAGCTGTGAGGAAATTGCATAAAAATAACATAATACATGGTGACTTGACTACATCAAATATGTTGCTTGTACCAAAAACACCTGCAGAAGTAACTGACGATGTTACATGGCAAAATATTAGTAATTTGGAATTAGTTATGATTGATTTTGGTCTATCATACATAGATTCAAGCACAGAAGACAAGGGTGTTGATCTGTATGTGCTTGAGCGAGCACTCATAAGCACGCATAATGATTATCCAAATATATTTAATGATATCTTGGAAGCTTACAAAAAGTATAGTAAAGATAATGTGAAAGAGACCCTGAGCAAGTTTGAAGAGGTCAGGGCACGAGGAAGGAAAAGGACTATGGTGGGGTAGTAGTTTGTTGATAATTGAATATATTTTTTAAATTGGATTTGCTTTTTTATTGAAGCTTCATTGCAAAAAATTTACATAGGTACTTCAGATATTTGTCAACCATTAGGTAAATATTTAGGCACAAAACCCAAAAATGTAATCATTGTCATAAATGATTGCATAACAAAAACATTAAACCAAAACAGTGAGTGTTTAAATTTATCCCTGGACTGACACTAATCCTGTTTTGGACGAGACACAATTGATTTTCTACAGACATCTTTTGTGTCTACAAACATATCAGTTGAGTTATGTAGTGATCACCTATATCATTGTTGGCTATAATCATTTAATTTGTTGACCAGCAATTTCCACAAGTTCAAGTCTTTAGAAAAGTTATTTTACTAAATAATTTAATATCTTGTCATCTTTAAAACCTTATTTTAGTGTGGAGATTGTTATGTAAATCATTTAATAGTAAAAAAAACAATAGATTTTGAACCTTAAAGCATTACCAATAAAGTGCATAATTTATAATGAGTTTTAAGTGTATTTATGAAGATCTTGTTCTGTAAGAATTCTACAGATTCAAGTATTATGTATCCCTACATAGCTATCTAAAAGTAAATCTATACTAATATTATATAGGTTTAACAGGGTGAAAAATAATATCGTATTCAACTCGGCAAACCACTTGATCCTAGCGAATTCAAACGTACCGTCGCCATTAAACAAAGAAGAAGAATATTATATAGAGGTAACATTATAAAACATAAATATAAAGAGGTAAATTATTATTTAGATTCTAAAGAACTTCCATCTTCGGCCTTATTGTCACTTACCATCATGTAAGCTCTTGGCCTTATCTCACCTGATGGTAAGTGACAATAAGGCCGAAGGTGGAAGTGAGCTTTACCTGTAATCCTTAACAACTATCCTCAGCCTATATACGTCGCACTGCACAGGCTTTCCTCATGGGAGAAACACATGAGGAGTATGGGCCGTAACACCACCACGCTGGCCCAATGCAGGTTGGTGGGTAGAAACAGTCGCAATAGCGACCGGGACCGGCATAACGTGCCTTCCGAAGCACGGAGGAGCTCGATATCTCAAAGTTTTGGTCACCCATCCACGGCCTGACCATGGTGAAGGTAGCTTAGTTTTCAGTCGAAAGCCAAAGCGTACTAACCACTACGACACCGAGCTCCTCAACTGAGGAACTATCTTACCTCTGATTGCTGGAAGAATTTAGGTGAGACGGTGATAGTTAGATAGACGGGCTTAAAGGCCAACCAAACCGAGCAGAAAAACTTCTGTCCCCATGGGGAATCGAACCCAGCTATCCCCAACTGCCATAGGCTATATAAAATTTTCGAAAAAAAAGGCTGACAAATGAAAACTTCTACCCGGGCGAAGCTAGGACGGGCCGCTAGTTCAACTGACCTGTCCCTGGAGGGGAACCAGCCGCTCCGTGCCACGGGAGCGACTGCCGACGAGCCATGCAAGGCGGGTGACTGCCTCCATACCAAGGACCCCCGCCCCGTCACCCGCGTGGCCCTGGGCTCAGGCCAAGGCTTGCAACCGGTTTCAAAAATACCGGTTAATAAAGGTTTTTAGCGGTTTTTATTAAAGGTTTCACTCGGAGCGAAATTAAGAAAAAACGTTTCAAAATCCTAAATAAACCAGTTTAAGCCAACTCTGCCAACAGTATAGTAAACCCACTTCACTGGTTTCAATTAGTTTATGTGTCCATGCTTCCCTTATAAATGCAACGAACTAATCGTTCATTGCATTTATCAAATCAAAGTAAAATTGAAGGAAACAAGTGCCATGGGCCGTTAACGGAAACGCATTGTTTACACCTATTTATTATAAGATCGCATCAAACCTTTAAAAATGTTTTGTATGGAGATTTTGGGGAATTCTACATTTTCCATACTAACATTTCATCAGTTTTCTTCACAATGACAAATCTAGAGATAATAATATTTGGCATGTATCATTAGACAAGCTTTAGTAATATGTGTAATATCACACTTCATAAAAATTATTTATCGTTTTTAAGTGAATGCAAATAAAATTATGTATTCGGGAGGCACTTAAAGAGTTGTCTCCGTGTCCAATTTTAACACAATTAAACTTACAACAAATTATAAAAACAAATCAAAAGAGCTCAAAAATATAGTCCTTTTTTAGACGAGGTAATTATTTTTTAGGAATATTTTGAATCTTAATAGGTACAGACAAAATACTAAGACAGAATAAAAACACCAATTTCATAGGTAAGGACCCAATATTAATTCAAACCCTTAAATATTGCTCTATTGGTGGAGCCGTTTTCTTTTAGGTTGCGGTAGAGCCAAACCTTTTTAAAACGTTCCATACGTACTTGTGGTGATTTAGGTTAAAAAATTTACAGGTTAACAAGCCCTGGCTCAGGCAGCTCCCCGGCCGCTAGTTTATGATAATCTTGTGAAACAAGTCCTTACACAACTCTGTTTTGTTTAAGGTAAAGAAGAAAAAAAACAGTTTCAATATAATTTGTTTTAATAATTTTCTTCAAGAGCTATGTAACATATATCACAATTAACAAAATTATCTCTTAGCAAGGTACAGCATTATCTTCACAAGCGTCTTAACTATTTAACTAGTTTATTACGTAGGTATAAGCAGATAACTTTATGAATGACTACCAATTTGTCATGTCTTTTGCATAGACTTGGGGTCAGTTTTTTGAATCGCGGTCAGGTTGACCAGAAGGTTAAAATATGGACCATGGAGAAAACGTCTGATGTCGTGATATGACAGCTTGTCCAATAGTCGAATTTTCAAATATAACTAAAGTTAAATAACCATAAACAACTAAAACACGATGCTGGGATTAGTAAAATGGCGACTGGCGGCACAGCTGATGTATATTGCTTCGAATTTTCATCGCAAACAACAATTTGTCGATCTGACGTCACACATTTTGGCGTTTCCGTTGACGCTATTGGTCTTAAATTTAACTATTGTGGTTACTACTCATCAGCTGTGCCTATCTCATCTTCCTAATGCCAGCACCGTGTTATGGTTAAATTATCTATGATTAACTTTAGTTACAAGCTGTCATATCACACCATACGTTTTCGCCATTGGTCTATATTTTAACCTACTGGTCAATGTGACAACGGATCGAAAAATTGACCCTTAGTAATACATAGCTTTACGCTGGCATATAGACGAACAGACTGTGCGAGGGACCATATGCGACGAATATTCTGGAAAATCTAGGACTTGGAAAAAGCCGTCCCCCTTTCTCAACTCTCGATTATACGCATTCGATTTGGAAACTTTCGCCTATCTCGCTCAATTCATGGCGATGAAAAAAGATAAGTGTACAGATTCCAAAATTCGTTTTGTTTTCCGATATTTGGAAATAATTAAATATTGGGGGCCGGATTAGCTCAGATCCGTTCCTGTGGATCACTGTCATCATCTGCGTATATTTCCATTCCACTTTTTACTGTGGCAGTACAGCGAGACGAGACGTGTTTTCGAATGGGAACCATGAACAGTCAGTGAGAATAAGGAAGTTTGTCCCGAATTTATTTTGGAAGCATAATTGTAGGTATTTAGGTTGTCAGAAAATCGGGAAGCTAATATCTCAATAACAGCATTTGAGAACCATCATGGAAGTAACACATTTAATTTCCAATGAAATTAAAATATCTGGTAGGTCATCTATATCCTAGTATACATGTACAACGCTGCAAGGCTAGCACGACGACAGATATATTTGATAAAACGTTCTAACGCTATGAACTGTCAAAATACGTACACAAAGAAAAAACTCAAGATGGTTCCTGGTGTTCCTGGGAGTTCGTATTGAAAAAAACATTTAATAATTTTATCATATCGTGTTTTGTTGGACGTGCTAGCTGGGTTGGGTCCTGCTGTCCGTTGAAAGTTACTTGCCTATACCGGTAAACATTATACCTACTCCATTAAAATTTTACGGGCACTTCTTTAATACTAATGTAGGTAATATTTCAGTTTTAGTCAAATAAAGAATGCTATTGAAAATGGCGCTAAATATTTAAATAGCTTATTGAGAGTTAATGGAATTGTTATAATTTAAGTTTCTTATTTTGTATGCGGTCTTCAATTGCATTCTCTATTTTGACTGAGACCTACGTAATTGATCACAATATTCGGATGTTAATTTACGTTTCCTCGATATTACATATTTGTAAAAAAATCTCCTTTTGAAATCAAATACGGCACTAACCACGTCTTAAAACTTTTGTAAGGCGTGAAAAACCCAAAACAAAACCCATTGTTAATTTATACTTATTCAAAATGGTAATACACAAACAATTAATTATGGTCACTTCATTATAGCATAAACAAGGTAACTTAGAGTTATGCTCACACGCATACCGATGGCGGTAAATTCAAAACATCTTTTTACTGTGCAAAGAAGCTAATTTATCTATAATTGTAGTGTGAACATAAGGCTCGGATCATAAGCAGTCGGATCTCTTGGATCCTGTCCTTGGATTACTCGAGTCCTGTATAATACCAAACGTATGATTAACTTCTGCTGTGACTACATAAGATCAGGAATCATCACTAATTGTCCGGGATATTCCGGATGCTTATAGTCCAATCCTTAGACCGCTTTACATTGCCTTCTCATACAACTGTTTATATTTCTACAACCCGTGTAAGTTTACTAACAGCGTTTCTTTAGCCGCCAATTTATTGAAAAATGAGCTTTATTGTACATTTCAAATTTAAACCAACTTTCACCTTACAAACTTACCCTAAGGCTCACATTTCAATGTCATTTAGAACTTCGAACAAACTTCAAATTAAAATAATCTATCACAATTAAGGTTAATTACTACGTAATTAAATATAAAACAGTTTACAACATTGCTCTAAATAGTATCTTTATTAGTAATCATTTTATTGTCCATAATGACATCACTCGGGTGCATTGCTGTAGGCCTAGCACGGGCCGGAGAGAAAAAGTCCCCGGAGACAAAATTACTTATTGCCTCTCGCTTCCGCGCGAACGATGAAGCGAGAGGCAATGACGATTTTTGTCTCTGGGGACTTTTTCTCCCCCAGCCCGAGCTAGGCCTTCTGGTGTTGTTAAATAAATAATAGTCAATCTTACTAGGACCACACCTCGATTTATTTAATTTAAAAGATTATGTAATAATATAAAACCTAAAAAAAGAAAAACTTTCAAGTCTTTATAAACTGGAAGGAGAAAATGTCAAATTAGAAAAAGAGACAACATTACTAATGCGTAACGTCATCAACCTTTACACCTATACGAGTAAGAGAGAAAGCATGCTGTTGCCGTCACGTTTTAACTCTGACCACTTAAATAAAATACCTGCTTTCTTAAACAATTTTAAGATCTGTTGTCTTAAATAATTTCTTTATTCATGTTTTCTTCAAATCTGGCATTGTCCCTATTTTTATCAAAGCACAGTCCATATGGAAATGAGAAAAGTTTTAATTCTCATAACGAACGAAGAGAAATTCTACGTAAGTTATAAATACTTTTAATATCGCATCTATAGAGTACATAATTGATTACCACACCATTTTAATAGCCTATTCACACGAGCCTTAAGTTTTCTAATGGCGAGGACTTGTAAAAGTTAGCTGGTAACAGTACTGAACATGTACAGACACGTCTTTATTCCCTTGCAAAAGGATAAAATCAATTGTCGCTTAAAAAATACGATAATTAACACAAAAGAAGAGAAAGAATCATAGAAGATTCTAAAATGTTTATTTTATATACATGTTATTGTGAAAATCACAAATAAAATGTTATGAAAACTAACTGTCCATTAAAAAAAATAATGTTCAACAAAGAAAAAAAAAATGTTCTATAAAGTCCATTAAAAAAAATAATGTTCTATAAAGATAATTAGTGACAATCAAAAAGAAGGAAAAACAAGTTGGAAAAACAACAACAACAAGTAGTTTTCAATTATGCTATACGCATAATTGAAAACTAAAATAAAAGTGTAACAAAGCAAAAAAAGCTAAGCTTAATTTGAAACCAAAAAACCCACTTAAAACTTAAAACTTTAGTAAAACAAAAAACATTGTCTACTGTTCTTCAGACTACCATTACTGTCAAAATACATCTGGCTAACTTGGCACTTTAACTTCAACAAGTTAGGGTTGAATTTTGACCGTTTTATACTTTTACGCTCTGTTCGCGTCTACAAATAATATAATATACAAGTCCCGTTTACAAATATCAGCTACCTCATTCCTAGCAACAACATCGAATAGCTTACGTTTAGAACATCAGATTAGACGATTAGAATTGAATTTTCGACCTAAAAGCATGGGACGTTGAGTTTAGTTTCAATTATAAATTAAAAATGTCATGATACAAAAGGTAAATTAGAAATAACTGGGGGAACACTGGCGAAGTGGAAATGTTAGGACTAATTCTAAGGTAAAGTATAAATTTTTTTTTTTTAAATATTGCAAACTGATGATACTTGTATAACTAGCATGAAAGTCACAACACGATGTGATATAATTTACTACTACGAAGGAACGAGTATATATATAGAGAGGGATACTCGGATGGTTTAGTCATGTGAAAAGGGTGGATGGAAGAAGATTTATGAATAGAGAGGGAGATATTGGACGAGGAAGACGAATATTTTTCGACCAAATCGAGTTTTCTCAAGAAAAGCCATCACAAAAGTTTCGCCAAACATGTATGAGGACTGTAATCAAGGGAAATGTAGTGAAAGAAATATGTAAGGACCGAAACAAGTGGAAGGAAATAATCTCTGCCTACCCCTATGGGAGAAGGGATAGATTACCAAATTACAGATAGTAGAAATCGTTACACACCCTATTATGGCTTTTACGATACTAAGGCCCGATTTGTCAATCCTCAGATAAAACTATCTGTCAGTCAAATTTTAGCTCTGTCCCTTTTATTTTTATGACTTTAGAAAGTGACAGTGATAGTTTTAAATGGCGGATAATTTTATCTGAGGATTGAAAAATCGGGCCTAAGTATTCAACGCGATTTATCAAAGGAATAATTTTTCGTAATTATATCAAAATCGGGGGAAATAAAATTCATCCATTTTCAGCAAAAGTAAGGTACGCACAACAGCTTGTCAGAATAACAGAAACGTAATAAAATTCCTGTTGCATTTTGCACTTTATACACCTAACGAGTTAAGGTTCAAATTCCATTAAGATATTTTCCCCTTTTTATATTCTTTGACCAATTGTCAAAATTAAGTTTATACATCACCGTTTATGCTTTCTAACGTCACACTATCGCATTCTAAGTTGAGTAATATCTAAATTAATTGTTACATTATTAATAATTTACTAACAGTTCAAATTGTGCTAACGCGATGAGAATCCAACCTTAAAATTACACAGTGAGAGCTCAAAATTTAACTACCTTTCGGTGTACATACAGCTCGTATGTTTACCACATATTGTCAAAAGTCAATCATATTAGCTTTTATGAATAGTGCCATAAGGTTGAAAATGTAATGAAGAATTTTGACAATCGTGTTCAGTATGATCCACTGTTGCAAACAATAATTTTGGGAGTATATGTAATGAATTTATTTTAATAGTTTGCGATAGAGGCGCTAATTTAAATAACTATTTAAAACAACAGCGTTATTAAGTTATTCAGCAAAGGCATCAAGATTTTACAGATTTTATGTCCTTTATTCGCGCCGTGGGTCAACAAATTTTTGTCAACATACGTCAATCGACTTCACCAGTAATTATCTTCAAATAAATTCTAAAAATATAATCACTGTCTAAATAATGAAAATTCACCATTTTAGATTCGTTACGTTGCGTACGTAATATATTATGTAAATGATAATTAAACAAATAAAACACTGCAAAAATAATACATTATCTGTGGAGAAAACAATACTAATTTCAAGATAATACAACAAAAAACATCATTCACAATTTTCATATAATGGAACATTGTCACAGCCACAATATATTAACGGTATAATAATGACAAGAAAATTAAACATGAAATGTGTATGTATGTATAGATTATAAGAGTACATTGAAAAAAACGTCATTTTCTAGAATTCTCTATAAACTAGCCCCATTTTATGCAACTAATGCTGCTTGTGATATGGATACTAGATGACGGATAAACATATTTAATAGATTAATACATATAAATATTCAGAAAATATACTATACTTATATAAACATCCAAGACTGGAGAACAAATGCCTGTATTCATCATACAAACATTTGCCCCCACCGGGGAACCAACCCAGAACGCCTTGAGACCGGCGTACAGACCACTCGACCACGGAGGTCGTCGGATATTAATCGATTATTTGTCTGTGGTTTCAACTTGAAAATCATAGTGAAAATTACTCAGAAACAAGATTTCATAACTCTCACGTTGATTTATTTAAATTAACAATAATTAAAATTATAAACAAAGAATGAGCTAAAACAATTGTGAATAATCGACCGAATCGATTATATTTTTAGTCAGAACAGCTTATCTATCTTTAATCCATTATTATCTGAGCTTACAAGCAATTCACCTTTGCTCATTTAAGAACACAAACTTACATCTCGCTTGTACATATAATAAACAAACGAGATGCAACTATTATTATAAGGCCAAGTGTCACATACATGACATACACATCTCACTCACTACAAAACATTATGAAACATCTCGCCTTAATAACTAGGTTAATTTTAACTAGCTACCCAACACTTTATTTCGAAATTTCCATCTACTGGTTAATTGATTTATTTAATACATTTAATGTCGTTATTATTTGAGTAGAATTATTCAAGAACGTCTTATTACTTGCAAAGTATTGTGTTTGTTACATATATCTGTTCCACTTTTCACCTGACGAATACTTCTTTTCACATTTCTGACGTTGACAGTTAATATTCTACACGAAAATAACAAACTGCTCTGAGCAAGCAAGATTTTTTCTTGTTTTGCAATAACTACTAGTAAAAGTAGTACTTTTTTAATTAAAGTAAATTTTCTTTAATCGTATTTTTCCATGTTATTAACATTATAAGCTTTAATTATTAAGAAATCAAATAAACAATTTACAAGACGAAATACGTGACAGTGATATTTCAAATTGATTTTGACGGATAACATTAGTGCTGCCATTAAAACAAATTAGTTCAAAAAAATTCCGCAATATGGATAGGTTTTTTATTTTCCTTTTTATATATCGGTCACCTTAAGTGACAATTGAAATTTTTTGTTGCGTTTTTCTTAATAAAATAAACGCCTTAAATAATTCTGCTCAACTGCTTTCACAAAACAGTTGATACACAGGTTGCTGATTTTATCATCTTAAAGATTTTTGACTTTTAAAAAGTCATTTGATTTATTTCCAACGAAAGCAAGAACATTTAATATTTAATTAATATTTAATTCACTTACACTCAGTTGCACTAAGATTTTTTAAGGACGACATTTGTTAATGGGACATTAAAACATTAAAGTTCATTAAAGTTAAAGTTGTTACACAAAAAATGTTCTAGCTAATGTCTCTTTAGCATTGACAGGGTGCTAATGTCGTTTTGTGCATCGTAAAACTACGCTAAGGTGTTCTTTTGACACTTCAATAAATAAATTTAATGGAGCATTAGAGATAATACTAACATTAAATTTTAAAGTTCGTTATGCAACTGGGTGTTAGACGGTCGAATTGTCTAACTTATCAATCGATAATGATGAGTGATTCTAGAGTAGCTCGAAATTATATCATAATTATTAAATGTCTAAAAAGCTATAATATAACGCTTATTAAATAATACTTAAGATACCATTTTGTACTAACAATATCTCAATATTTGAGATTTTATGACAACTTGATAAGAATAGACAATGATAGTAATGCCTGTTTTTCTCTTAGTTATGTGGCGTTAAGATGAATCCGCCAAAGTGTTTAGATAGTCCTCAGCCCATCATCACGCCTTCCTCATGGAGAAACACATGAGGAGTATGAGCCGTAACACAACCACGCTGGCACAATGCGGGTTGGTGGGTAGAAACGATAGCGACCGGGACCAACGGCTTAACGTGCCTTCCGAAGCACGGAGGAACTCGGGACCACAAAGTTTTGGTCACCCATCCACGACTTGACCATGGCGAAGGTAGCTTTGTTTTCGATCGAAAGCCAAGGCGTACTAACCACTACGCCACCGAGCTCCTCGAGTGTGTAGATAGACTTCTTGTTTATCCAAAGTGACATGAGTGCACAAAGTAGGTATATTAGTGACTGCTGAGTTATTTGGGGGAGCAAAATTAACAATAATATTCCGGAAACTTTAATTCGAGCAAAAAACTTAATGTCATGTCTAATATTTTGATATTATAAAGAAATCCGAAGAGAAATGCACAAAATAAACTCGTCCGTACACATGAACATAAACGTCTTAGACGACAAGGAACAAAGGTTTGCCAACACGTGTTAAAGTAAAAACAAAATCGGGCAATGAGCGTGATAACAAAATCTCGTAAGCAATCAATACTATTCCAAAAGACAGTAAAACGAACAACCTGTATATCCTATTATAATTACAAATACAATTAATTTATTACATATACCTTATTCAATATTAGCTGCAGCGTAAAGAGAGTTATCACATAACCTCAAAATTATAATACATGAACAAGGATAATAAAATAAATAACAAGAATAGGATTCTGTGATACAATTGAGCTGTCAGCACACTGTGTGTCGTAATGCAATCCCATTCTTCATTAAAACAGTGATGGTAATAAACCAAAAAAAGCGAAGCCAAAATCTATGTCAAGCGTACGTGACTGTTGCGTATAGGACGTAAAAGGAATCGCGGATACGCTCGTTATTATTCACAGTACATTTGGCCCCTATAACCTGGGACCAACATTACTAGCAAAGTGTGGATGTGTAATACACCTCTGCCCACCCCTCCGGGGCGTGATAAGGTTTGTATTCCCTTGCTATAGCTACCTTTGCATATGGACTCATTTCTCTTCTTAATATCAGGCGGTATTCAGTCATTTATGTCTTACACGTTAAGGAACACTTTAGATATTAATATCGAAATAACTTTAAAATATAAAAAACTTATGATTTACTCTGGTAAACTCAATACTTTATTCTTCTTTCTTTACACACTTGACATAAATTTTGTCTCACTATAATTTTTATAACAACTAAATTGAGACGTTCTAATCTATACCTAACTCTCTCTGTAAAAAAGCTTCTTTTCAAGCAAATATGGATTGATTCGGTGAACGCACCTATTACTGAAATTGTAGTTTTTGGTTAAATAATACATATAAATAGTATAGTAGAACGATATAATTTACACAATACAAAAAATAATACCCTACAACAAGCACCAATAATACATAAAAACAAAATATATCTCATGGATAACAAAATTTAATTTAATTTTGTCGGGTAACCTCGACTAAAAAGCGATTTGTGTATTAGCTTCCAAGGTACTTTCGCGGAGAAAA
Source organism: Parapoynx stratiotata (assembly GCA_910589355.1). Taxonomy (NCBI): domain Eukaryota; kingdom Metazoa; phylum Arthropoda; class Insecta; order Lepidoptera; family Crambidae; genus Parapoynx; species Parapoynx stratiotata. Next base: position 10,937,367 of record OU342482.1, read on the forward strand.
AAACTTATGACGCTAAAGTTTTGGGCGCCATTTTTGAAATGGCGTCCGAGATTTATCTGTCAGTTTAAAAATCGATGACATTTAATATGTGTTCTCATGGAAGTAGCACCAGAACGAGATCTAACTGATTTGCCATGCCATGTAGTACCTAAGTAAATACGAATTAGATTTAAGGACCTTGTTAAATAAAGACACAAGAATATACAAGAATAGACCGCAGAAATTTCGTCTGAATATCTCTTACGTTCTTACTCTACTCTCGCTGGTCTAGAAATGATTATTAAGCACCTTTTTAGTACATAGATGAAACATGATGATGTGCTTCGAACGTATTTGTGTTGTGTGAAGTTATACATAATTAAAATTTAACAAAAAGTCAAATCCATTGAATCTGAACTTTACCGGGCTTGACTTAAAGTAGATAATATAACGACAACCATTGACCTACATGCATCTAACAAATATTATTCCTACCTTTCATCAATCAGTAGTAAGTACGTTCACCCCACGCGCTCGGCATTCTCAACGATCTATTACTAGTAATATTATTGACGATAAAGGCTAGAATCGTGTAAAGCTCTATGAAGCGGGAAGCGATTGACACAACCACTAGCAGAGCACCTCGTACTGCGGGAGACGCTGGAATAAGACAAGGTTATTGATATTAACTAGTCAACGGGCACAAAACCACCCACAACAGAAGCATCTGTTGTTTGCGAATACTGGTATTCGCGGTGCCCGCCAAGCGGTCAAAATGATTAATAGCTACACCTCCTTACAAGGTTGATTATTATTTTCTAAGTAGATGATATATAGTGACCAGGAATATAAAAAAACCCCAGAGCATTGGGGGCAGGATTTTTTTTTTAATTGCTAATTTTCCATGTATTTTTTCATGTAAAATTAAAAATTAAATTAAGATATTATATTAGTGTTGCTAAAAAAGAAAGTTTCATTAATTTTCCACAATACAGCGAGGTTTTTTATATTTCTGGTCATGGTACTATCGATAATTTGGCGCCAAGCTCTCCCGAGATTCATTAAAATATATTAAAACACTTGCAATCCAATGCAATAGAACAGACAATAACTGAAGACGAGGCTCTATGGGCTAAGTTCCCTTGCCTTCTCAGGCTGTATGGGCTAAGTTCATTTGCCTTTCCAGGCTGTATGACCTAAGTTCCTCTGCCTTCCCATAGGAAGAGTTTTACCTAGTAAAAAGTATAATACATACGGTGTGCGATAGTCTCGCGTGTCACCAGATGGCGGGCGCGCGTCGCACGAATCCCTTCTCCCGCTCGCGCCAGTACTGTTCTCCAAATACCCACATCTCTTCGCCGCCTTCCATGCGTTTGCTGAAAAATAAACCATTAACATAAATCAATGTAGTTTAAGAAAGGAAACATAATGGCGGAGGAGGTCGGTGGCGTAGTATTTCGCTCGCTTTGGCTTACGATATCGATAACAAAGCTAACTTCGTTGTGGTCAGTTCTACTACGATAGATGACCAACCTGAAAATTTTGACGAATACAATGACTCTACAAACCCATCTCGTCCCTTGAGTGTCGTCTCGCGGTCCTTTTGCCTAGTCTCTGACTAACCCTTAGGGGATAATAGTCGAGATTACATGTATGTATGTAAGAATGAATCTTCCGATTGATAACATAAAATACAGGATTTTTATTCACATTCCGATGGATCGATTGCCGGTTCAAGCAGAAGCTTTTCAAAAATCTTTAAATGCAGTTTCAATTATTTTTGCAAATAATAAATATTTTTTTCCCTTTCTGTGTTTTTCTTCCTTTTCCTCCAAACACGGTCTTATTTAGTATACTTACATGAACCAGGCAGGCACATGGTCAGGGTTGTCTCTTCTCCTCTCCCTCTGCGCCTGCTCTAGCTCGTGCTTTAGTTGTTCCGCCAACTCTACCTTGCCTTCCTCTAGAGCGCGCTGGTCTGGCCTATGAAACAAAATACCATATTATTTTCATCATGTTTTTTCCCTGAAGTGTCGATAAATTTCGGCTGATTTGTCAGCGGTGTGGTAGCGGCCCATTAAAAGAATACTACCAACCCATCTCTTCCCTTGGGTGTCGTAATAGGTGACTATTGGACTTAGAATTACACAACGTCCAATAGCTTATAGCGGCGACGGGCTCACCACCTGTCACGCTGAGTGCAGTCACTGCTTGGTGACGCGTGAACAATGGCAATGGATTGCTTTTGCGGTCCTTTTGCCTAGTCTCTGAATAACCAATAGGGAATAATAGACGTGATTATATATATGTATGTTTTTTCCTGAGCTGTCAATAAATTTCGACTGATATGTTTAGATTTATATGGAACAGGGGGTGAGATTGTCAGTGAAATCACTACATAGTATTTAAAACAAAGACGCAACCCGCTGTCCGTCCGCTATGTATGCTTAGATTTCTAAAACTACGCAACGCAACGGATTAAGATGCTTATTTTAAGCAGGGTTTTTATCACATTGACTGTTGAGCATGATAAATTAAAAAAAGCATATATACGGTCGAATTGAGAAACCTCCCTTTTTGAACTCGTTAAAAAGTGTCAAATAGAAAATCGCGGTGTTCATTCTCCGATACACAACGAGAAAACGCGTTGCCGCCTCGTGAATACGTCATGAGCAAGATCTCTCAATATTACAAATTACCCTGCATTACAAAAAATAGGAGAAATTACGTTAAATGCGATAGTGGACCCTGAAGGGTAATCTTTTAACCTGCAAAAAAAGAGTCAAGAATGACTTAAAAGTATGACCTACGAGGATATAGAGAAATTAATAATGGTTCTGAAGTAGATGAGTTTAGTTTTGGTCAAGAAACATTTCAATGGGTATCAAATACCCAATATAAATAAATACTGTTGTAATATTAGCATGCAAGTATTATCTAGTATATTGTCTAGTAGTATATTGCCTGAAAAACAGGGTCACCTAGTCCAGGCTCAATAGGCTAGTTGACCCTTTTTTATTGGGCCCCAAATGATTAATTACTGATGGCTATCAGTAATCAATCATTCATCACAAATCATTTAATTAATCATCACCATAAAAATAATTATATTTTTTTCTGAAGTCTATCACACAATAAATATAAAATTTTAACGTTTTTGGTTCAATGTCAAAGACGCCTTCGGTCCTGATGGTTTATGAATTATCTGTGCCGTAGCGTCACGATTATTGTAAACAATTTTATACGCATGCGTGACATAGCCGACAATTATGCTTGATTGGTGGCTACTGGAGTTTAACGGATTTTGACCATGCGTAGTAATTGTTTACATGAAGCGTTACTCAACTAATTTCACGAACATGGTGGATAGCGTTTTTGGCAGATGAAAAAAAATTAAAACATTTATTTGAATTTCTATCCCTTATTTATATTTTAAATCGCTTATTTATATTTATCGAACTTGGTATATTTTGGACCCTTGCACTAAATACTATTTGAATGACACATTATTTTCATTACTTTTGATATGAATCAACTACCCTATTGTTTTGCTTAGCCCTAAGTTTAGAGTGCAGTGCAAATAATTATGTAAAAAATAGTTTTTTTTACATATGACAGGTAAGCTCTTGGCCTTCATCTCATCTGCTGGCAAGTTACGATAAGGCCGAAGGTGGAAGCGAGCTTCACCTGTAATCCTCAACAACTGAGGAACTATCTTACCTGTAGTGTTGCAAAGTTTTTAATAAAGATAAAGTATATATAATAATGATAATAGTGATAAATATTAATAATGATAAAGTAATATAATAATGATAAATATTAATAATGATAAAGTATATATTGTGTATTTAAGCAATAAACTGACCTAAATCTGGTGTCGGTGTGCGGCAGCAGCTCCCGCATCCCCGGCTCCAACTCATTAAGTTCCATCGCGAACCGCGTGAACCCATAATACATCTCGTGGTCGGGCGGCATAGCGCCTGAAAAGCACACAAAATGGTAGTTTATGTAACTGTCACATAATATATGTTATTAAAACACGAGCGTTGTTTTAAAAAGCCTTGGCGAGTTTTTTTTTAAATAAAACAAAAAATTTAATTTAATTAAAAAATTTAATTAAAAAATTTAAGAAATAAAACAAAAAATTTAATTAATTTTATTTATTGTTGTCTGGAAAACATTTGCCATAGTTTTGTGCGTTTTTAAGAAAAAAAGTGTGGCATGATGTGTCCAACCTGTTGCATAATAAAAAAAATTTAATTAAAAAATTTAAGAAATAAAACAAAAAATTTAATTAATTTTATTTATTGTTGTCTGGAAAACATTTGCCATAGTTTTGTGCGTTTTTAAGAAAAAAAGTGTGGCATGATGTGTCCAACCTGTTGCATAATGCATAGTTTCCATTTTTTTATTTTCGTTTTTATCATCTGTGTTGAAATGTATGTCATTATGAGTTCGAGTCTGAGTTCATAATTCGAACATTTTAGCATGAGAGTAGTTAAAGGCTATTTGACAATTTTTAGAATAAAGGTCTTAAATTGTTTACTATATGAAAATGAACGTTAAAGTTTAAATTAACAAAAAAGCCGCCAAAACGCCAGGTCACGTGATCATGACGTCACCTGCTTGTAATTTATTTTAATTTTTTTTTAAAGTAAAATTCTACCAATTGACAAGGCAAAGGGAACAAAAAGCCGTACAGTCATTATACTATATTTGAGGTTATTGTTTATGGTTTTAACCGTGACAACTTGTTTTGGCAAAAACGCGCTTTCAGTACGTCACAAACGCGCTAGAAAATGCAAATAAAATTATAACCAACAACAAAGAATCAGTCTGTGTGTAAAACGAGACACGCTGGCAGCACTGGCAGTCTAAGGCCAACACTTTGCCTACAAGCAGGTGACGTCACCGTGCGTTTTCAATCAAGTAGTCAAGCATGAAAATTAAGCTAAATTATTGATTAATGATTTATTAAGAAAATCGTAAACATTTGGAGATAATGTGTTGGCTAAATAAGTTTAAAAAAAAGTATACTTTTAAGCTAACTTCAGTTTGATCAATATTTTCATAGTAGTCAAATAGCCTATTATCTTGATTGCGACTTGCTTATTCATTTTAAAAATAAATTAATGGATTTGAGTATACAGTCGTGCAAGTGTATATACTGTTGGACCTTAAAAGTTAACAGCGCAAGACAACTTTGACGACCTCCGTGGTCGAGTGGTCTGTACGCCGGTCTCAAGGCGTCGCCATCTCTAGAGGTTCTGGGTTCGATCCCCGATGGGGATCTCTAGTCTCTAGTCTTGGATGTTTATATATCTATTGTATATATTCTGAACATTTATATGTATATATCTAATAAATATATTTATCCGTCATCCAGAATCCGTAACACAAGCAGCATTAGATGCTTCAAATGGGGATACATTTGTAGTGTTGTTCCTAATATATAGTATGTTAAGTATATATAGTATTTAATGTATTTATAGTGTACACGCGACAATTATGTTTCATGCCATACTGTCTCCTATCGCAGGTGGGCTGGAAGAGATTTCTTTAGGAATAAGCCACACCCTTTGTACTTTCTATTTTATTTATGTGTTGTTTCTGTTTAATTGTTGTGTACAATAAACTATTAAATAAATAAATAAATAGTTTATATGTGAGAATGTCTGAGGATATTCATTTATTAATTTATTTATTTTATTAACTTGTGAAAAATGGGCTTGTGGTTAGCGGCAGCGTTCCTCTTATACCACCTAGCAATAGCAATGTACTGCGACTTTTGTGCCCGATAAATGGCAATAGGCTCGCCACCTATTACATGGGACCTAACGTAATTGGCGAGACGTGGGTGCTAGTTCACCTCTGCCTACCCCTTCGGGGATATTGGCGTGATTTATGTATGTATGTATTAAATTGTGCATAATTATTAGTGGACACTTTGCTTTGATATTATCCTATTTATAGTTATGAATTGATTTTTAGTGAGGTGAGTGAGGATACAGATTGTGAACTCAATGAGTGTGTGTGTGTGTGTGTGTGTGTGTGTGTGTGTGTGTGTGTGTGTGTGTGAGTGTGTGTGTGTGTGTCAGTACCTGGTCGCCACAGACACCTGGCGGCGGGTCCATCCCCGGCATACAACGCCTCGGACCACCTCCCCTGAATCCGCAGTCGCTGCACTCCGGCTCCCCATATTTGGCCGCGGACTTCGTGGCGACTGCTTGACCACGAACTTGCCTATCATCACACACAACACCTTACAAACTGTTAAATTTCATTAAAACATCTATACTTTAAAGCCCAGAACAAACGATAATAAAATAATGTTACTATAACTAGGTATGTTAAATGTATTTTCTATAGTAGATACATAGTTCTTTATTATTTAGAGATTAGCCCGTACAAACGCACTAAACTATGGCAAATGTTTTCCAGACAGCCAACAATAAATAAAATTAATTATTTTTTTGTTTTATTTGTTTGAATAATGAGTGTAGATAAAGTAGTGTATGTAACTGCACATAACTCGGTATTAAAATACTCGCGTAATACTATTAAGAAACTCGCCAAGGCTCGTTTCTTAAAACCACGCTCGTGTTTTAATAACCTATATTATGTGACAGTTACATAAACTACTATTCTATGTACAGACATTCCACCTCTACAATTTTATTACATGTACAGTGTAAACTTTTTTTAATTTTGTATTTCTGTCTGTTTGCACGGGCTAATCTCCGAAACAGCTGGACCATTACAATGAAATTTAGCATGATGATACCTTATATCCCTGGTCAACATCTTAGATACTTTTTATTCCGGAAAATAAAAATGTTCCCGTGGGATTGTTAAAAAACCATAGTAACCGCGGACGAAGTCGCGGGCAACAGCTACTTTTAGAATAAATCTGTCAGAGATACGTTAACGCGTTATTGTCCCACATACCTTAATAAAGTTTTTTTTTTTATTTTCAAAGGACTTTTATCAGAGATATGCCAGTCCTATCGTAGCATGTTATAAATACAATAATCACAATTATTCATTAAGGCAAACATGGCGGATGTAGTAAATGAAACACCATTTTCGCTTCTCCTGAACCAGGATTAGCCAGGATGGTGTGAAATATTCCAACATCTATTCCACTTATGTTCAACGAGCTGATAAGTGCCCATCTTTTCGCTTGGTAACGAACACACACCATCAACAAGTGATGGATATCCTCCATGACTCCACAAGTTTCACAATTGGGCGATGCAACTTTTTTCATTAGATATCCAAACTTATTAGATGGATAGTGTCTGGAACGTAATCTATTCATACAAACTGCATATTGTCTATTAAAACTAAAGTTGTAAAACCAAGGTAAGCGAAGAGCCTGGTATTGAATGGTTTTGTACCAAATACCCTTTTTATTTGACCGTTCATCAAAGTGCTCCAAAGGAGCTCGGTGGCGTAGTGGTCAGTGCGCTTTGTCAGGCTGTGCATGGGTGACCAAGTCTTGTGATCTCGAGCTCCTCCGTGCTTCGGAAGGAACGTTAAGCCGTTGGTCCCGGTCGCATTTGTGACCGTTTCTACCCACCAACCCGCATTGGGCCAACGGCCCATACTCCTCATGTGTTTCTCCATGAGGAAGGCCGGTCCCAGCAGTGGGACGTATATAGGCTGATGACGACAAAGTGATCCTAACCTTAATAAAGTTGAGTTTACAGGTGATGTCAGTCCCGTGGCATGTGATGTGCATGTCCCCGTACTGGTCCACCCAGCGCTGCCCGCCGAACAAGTTGTGGACGCAGGTTGTTACCTGTACACAAAAACAGGGATAAATCACGATGTAGGCTTGTGACGAAGAGTGAAATTTTAATCGAACGACTTTTATCCCCTACATTAGTTCCGAAAGTAGTCCAGGTGGACCCCTAGGGGTCCACGGGAGACTCAATACTCAATACTTTATTGCTTTTCACAGTGTGGTTACAGATATTACAATAGGTTTATGATCACTGCGAACCCTGTCGGGCAACAACAACAATGGAGAGGAGGAACATTATACATAATATTAACTAATTTAAAGTTTTGCTTAGAGTTATCTATTCTTAATTTTATATTTATTAATTTATAACACTCGACTCCAGTCTTGTTGTCTTCACATCTACACATTTTGTCGAGTTTTGGGCATATGGTAGAAATGTACCTGCAGGGGGTCCACCGGAACCAGATACATTTTGAAAGTGGTCTATGAGAAAAATAAGTCTGGGAGCCTCGGCCCTAAGGGTTAGTCAGAGACTAGGCAAAAGCACCGCAAAAGCAGTCCACTGCCATAGTCCGCGCTTCACCAAGCAGTGACTACACATGTGCTCTGCGTGACAGGTGGTGAGCTCGTGATCGACTTTGTTATTAGCGGAATTCAATAAAAGTGGTCATATTCTTTGTTTCAATAGATTAAAATTATTTCGAAGGGGAATATAATTTGTCTAGGATTTGTGTTAAAAAGCAATGCAGAGGATCATTGAAATAAGAGTAAATATTTTCATCCCCCTCTGTCATTTATGTTGAAAGATATGGGAATAAGAAGTTAAATAGATGAAACTTGGAATACTGAAGGTATTTTGTTTCATCTAATGAGGAGGTAACTCGGTAACTCTTGTTTTTGTTCTTGATGCTGTATCTGTTGTCCATTTTGAGTTTTCTAAGGCTAATTATGTTATTATTATTAAAATCAAATCCATTTTTACACTATTCAAAGTGAAAAGTCCAGTTGGAAATATCATTTAGCCATAGATATTTCAAATTATTTATCGCTAAATGACATTTTAACGTTAAGCTGTTGGTCCCGGTCGCTGTTACGACCGTTTCTACCCACCGATCCGCATTGGGCCAGCGTGGTGGTGTTACGGCCCATAATCCTCATGTGTTTCTCCATGAGGAAGGCCTGTGCCCAGCAGTGGGATGTGTATATAGGCTGAGGACGAGGACGAAATGACATTTTTATTTATAATAAAAAATGGAATATTGGAACCGTGGCGTCGATTTTAGATTTAATAATAATGGCATATTTTTTCTACATTTTTCAACAACACAACTGGGTATCGAAACCTGAACAAAATTTCTGTAAATGTCATTGTAGACATACAATAGATAAATTACGTAGTATAGATCGCTATTCCCATAAGTTTTACATGAACTTAAACTTATTATTGTTGCTTGTTCCCTTTCGTTCGACTTATTACGTTAGATGGCGCTACTATACTAGCGGGATTACTCAATTTATCTATGATTCCGCAAGTATGGGAATAGCGATCTATACTACTTAATTTATCTATGGTCATACATAAGTTACAAAGGAGGAGTTGGAATGAGGAGGTCCTGACCTTGTTCCAGGTGTAATGGTCGCCGGAGGGCAGGCGCAGATGGACTCGCCCGGCGGGCTGGAACTCCATGGACTTGCCCCAGAACTTGGTGCGGATGCGCGCCTCCTGCCACAGCGCCCAGCCCGCCGCCGCCGTCGCCTGGCACGCCGACACCGGCGGGTGGTGCGACACCTGGACCACACCTCATCGTTAGCCTGTCCTTCCCAGAGTTCATTTGTGTGTGCTTTTGTTAATATTTACACTTTATTGCACCAAAAAACTTTAGTGCAATTAAGAGAATGAAAGTTGGCAAGGTAGGTAATGTCTGGGTACATTTACTATTTTACATACATACAAACATACATATAATCACGCCTTTTATCCCCTAAGGCTCAAATCACACCGAAATGGCAGCGCAGTGGCGAGCGTTTTCAGTGTCATATGATATTGAACTTTATCTTTTTTTTTTTATTCTCCTATATTTTCAGGGCTTTTATCCAAAGGATATGTCAGTCCTATCATAACGTATACAAAAAAAAACACACAAATATATAAACATTTACACGTTACATTTGGTCGGAAGAAGGTCGCGGCGGGCACAACATATGATACAGCATTCTGGCCTCTTCCGACATCGGTTGAGCCAAAATGCTATGACATAATCCAACATCCATTTTGTTCAGACCGAAACGAGACAGGATGACATTTCTGTGGGACTGATACCGGACACATTCCATCAACAAGTGCTGTGTATCTTCTAGGCAACCACATTGTTCACAGTTCGGTGACTCCGTCTTTCTCATAAGATAGACGAACTTGTTAGATGGATAGTGTCCAGTTCTGAGTCTATTGATGAGTACTACATACTCTATTACACGTCATATCCACATTCTTTTTTTACATATTACTTGGCCTTCATCTCACCTGGTAAGTGACCATAAAACCGAAGGTGGAAGCGAGCTTCACCTGTATTCCTCAGCAACTGAGGAACTGGCTATCTGACCTCTGATTGCCGGAACACAACAATGCTTTTAACATTGTTACTAGCCAGGCGGGCTTAGAAGTCCCACCACCAAGCAAACCGAGCAGAAAAACCCCTGCGCGCATGGGAAATCGAACCGCGTTCCTCCCGATCAACACCCGGTGGTTTCAACCTTTAGACCAGAGAAGCGGTTCAACTAATTCACTCCTATTCTAGCCATGTCCTCATTCATACGATCTATCCTCCCCTTGCATCTCCAACCACTCTCAAATTCATACCTCTTATTACATGCTCATTATCTCTTCTCAAAATATGTTCATACCACGATACATATATGCTTTTCTCTCGACTTCTCTATCACTGGAGCGACTTTAAGGCATCACCTTGATTTACTCATTCCTCACTTTATCGATCCTCATCACCGCACACATCCATCTTAACACACGCATTTCGGCCACATGCAAATACACCACACGTTAATAAGTGTGAGCTCGCTACCGAGGTTCTCTCTAACGATTACAGCATGGGATCTTCAAGAATAGTGTGAAATAGTTCTTAAAGGGTAGGTAATGTGCAAGTGACCCCTAGTATTGCAAGCGTCAATCGTGGAGTCCACGGACGGGAGCTATAATAAAACATTGGTTGGATGAAAATAAGTAACATTTAAATTAATGTATCAAGAAAGAAAAAAATGAACATTTCATGAGGAGGGAGAATGATCATGTCACCAGGAAAGTTATGGATTTGAAAGTGGACGGGCGCGTGCGGAGAGGAAGACCAAAGAAAAGATGGATGGATTGTGTGAATGATGATTTGATGAGGATGGGCGTGAGTGTTGACTTGACGAGTAATAGAAGAGAGTGGAAGAAGGAGATATGTTGCGCCAACCCCGAATAGAATTGGGATCAGGGCAGGGAAAAGAAAAAAAGGCTGAAGGCAAATCGAAACGGTGCTCATTAAGGGAAGACCTATCTCCAATCGACTGATGTGGCCTGATGATGAATCAGAGTGAAAAACTGACTATTGTACAATCAGCATCGGGTAGGTGATCACTCGAGCACTGTGTCACAATCTCCCGGACACTATACCACTTGCAGCGGTCCACTATACCACTTGTAAGGTCAGCCCCGCGAAGTACGCTCACCTGCTCGGAGATGAACCGGAAGCCCTTGTCGGAGCGCACGCACTCGTAGGTCTCGGCCAGCAGCGGGTTGAAGGGCTTGCTGGCGGCGCGGTGCGCGGCGGCGGCGTAGGCGCTGACGGCGAAGGCGGCCACCAGCGCCATGCGCTCCACGCCGCTGCCGCTGCGGCACGCCGCGTCCAGCAGCTCCGAGTACTCCAGCTCCTCGCACAGGCGCTGCGACACCACCCGACTGTTGTGTACTCTGAGATGGATGCCTAACTCCCATACGATAGCACGAGCCAATGCTCTGTCTCGATCGGTAGGTGTTCTCTCATTCTATCACTTTAATGAATGAGTTTGACATTCCGTAGTAAAGCTTTAAATTACTACTAATGACGTCACACAAAAATACACACAAATTTCTCAAACAAATACTCTCATTTAATATGTGATTTTTGACTCACCTGTGAAATGATAAGGTGATCTTTGAAATGATCACAGTGTAACATCACTCACTTACACGACATAATTCAACGCACGTCATTACCAGTTTTATAATTTTTTATTTAAAATATTGAATTACAAAAATTTATAACAATTTTCAGCCTAGGTGTCAAAATGGCGTAAATATGAAGGATATCCCACGGATAGCCTTCATTCATGAATAGGGATAGAATGAGAGGGGAACACCTACTGATCGAGACAGAACATTACCTCATGCTATTATATGGCAGTTTGGCATCCATAAAGAGAACAAAATTCTTGACCACACCGAAACTTTTTTTTATTTGGCTTTACTGGCCTGGATACTTGTCCTTTAGGCCATTTCTTAATTTTAAGCTTCATTGACCATTCTTCCGTATATATCAGAGTTCAGTAACACAGTTACACCGAAACTTGACTCTCCCTCATTTTTTTTAACAGGTAAATTTTGACAACAATATGAACTCTGTCGGGCACTGCAAAATTGACAAATGAAATGAGAGGAGGATACTTTCCATTGATCATCCTATTTTAACATTTATAATTGGTAGGACTGAATAGACTTTGCATTGATATTTATTATTTGTACATTCAAATTATTTAATTATTTAAACTTACAATCTTGGAGTTGAATAATATTGTTTTAAATTTATGAAGGTTTATTAAAATGAAATTAATTTTGTATTACTTTTGTGTTTTGTCACAAATGTATAATTTTTGTGGTATTATTATTAGTCGAATTTCGACTACCTCCGTGGTCACGTGCTGTATATTGAGCGTTTTTTTAATCCCATTTTAAGCAACTAAATGCTGCTTGTGTTACGGATACTAGATGACGGACCAATATATTTATTTATTTAGGACAACAAACAGTCATATACATTTATATTTACGAGTTGTTAAAACTTATAGACCTACAGTTCCATTAAAAAAATACAAACAATAATTAGGAAATTAAGACGGTAATGCTCCATTTATGAGACAAAGTGACAATTACTACTATTAATTTAATATATAAATATCCTGAATATACATAAACATCCAAGACTAGAGACCAAATGTCTGAAAATTCATCACCCGAACACTTGCCTCCACTGGGGATCGAACGCAGGACCTCTCCAGATGGCGACGCCTCGAGACCGGCGTACAGACCACTCGACCACGGAGGTCGTCAAATTATTGGTTCCCGTGTTGGTCCGGGACATACCAACTGCCTTTCTTGCCTAGCATGTCGTAAAAGGCGACTAAGGGCGTATTGGGTACTGGGACTGTGATTGTGTAGGCGATGAGCTAGCCACTTGTTACTACTCTTTCGCAACTTTTCATCTGAACAAACCTAATTTTTGTATGGCTAGATGTGGTCTTAAGGAACACAGTGCTCCTTGGACTCTGCATACCCCTTCGCGGGTTACAGGCGTGTCATACAAAAATTGGGTTTGGTCAGATGAAAAATCGTGAAACAGTAACAAGTGGCTATCTCATCGCCTATACAATCACAGACCCAATACCCAATATGCCCTTAGTTGCCTAGTTGCATTTTACGACATGCTAGGCAAGAAAAGCAGTTGGTATATTATTTTTGTGTACCGGACCAACACGGTAATTTTATTACCTGTAGCATATTGAGCGGCTCGTTGATAGTAACCGGCATGGATATCTGGCTGAGGTCCTTGCCGATATTCTTGTACAGCAAGTTCCACAAACTGGGCCCTCCGGGCGTGGGCCGAGGGCATGGTAACCTTGTTCTACGACTCCAGCAAGCTAAGCCGTTCTCTACGGGGGGTGGGCCTTCTGGGATGCCTGCTAGAAATATGGGGAAACAATATTCACCTTTTGAAACAAGGATTGCAGAAAAAACAGACTATATTACCTGTTTTTAGAATAAAGGACAATCTGCTGCTGACAAAGGGCTCCGTCCCCAACACCAACAGAATGAAACCTATCTCAACCGTCGTCCAGATATTTGTTGAACTATGGGTATACCATGAGAACTCCATGCATTGGGGAGCGTCGCCATAGTAAAAAAATGTCATTTTGTCTATCAGTTGAGATAGGTTTCATTTCTGTTGTGAACTGACTGAGATTAAGGTTCAGGCTGCCTGCCCGCGTAAGAGCGTGTGTGGGGAGCGGGGGGAGGGGGTTATTGTAACCGATTACCTTTATATGCATCCACTGTACACTCATAAATAGATAAATAAGAGGGTATTATGAATTATTCGTCAATATTAAATCGTCTAAATATTTGGTGAACTATGGGTATACCATGAAAACTGCATACCATGAAAACTGCAAATGCATTTGGGGATCGGCACCTTGGTAAAAAAGTTACATATTGACAAGGTCTATCAGTTGAGATACGTTTAATTTCTGTTGGTGTTGTGTGCTGTTTTACCCATTGTCCTTTTGGATTTACTCGAGCCTTATCTATGTAGTCAGAACTAAAAAAATACATTTCTCTAAGAGACAGGCTGAATCTTTCCGGATCAGCCCCTTTATTCTAAACTGTCGGAAACTAAACGAATCACGGAATCTCTATTATTGTCACTTTTTATTGCGGAGAATTAGAGAGAGACGGGACGGGACTTTCCGAATCAAATCCGAGAACCGACAGTTTAGAATAATGGTGCTGAGCGATTCTAGAATCTTTATCATCAACTGTCAGACAAACCTTTCATGGAATCTATACCTGTCTATATCAGAGCGAGACGGGATGAGTCTTTCCGAATCAAATTCGTGAAGCGGAATTGAATAATTGAATAAGAAGGCATATGCTTATAATCTGAATATAATAAGGGTGACGATTATAGTGGCCGAGATTTTTTTGAATACCTTCAGAGTTGTCAGAACTGGCTGAACCTTCTTCACTGCTGAGCGACCCGGCTTCCGATGACGAGTCGCCGTCTAGTTCAATCACTCCAGCCTGGGAAACAAATTATATTGCTTTTAAAGAGTGTTTCGCCCTCATACATCCCACTGCTGGGCACAGGCCTTCCTCATGGAAACAAATACATGAGGAGTAAGGACCGTAACACCACCACGCTGGGCCAATGCCGGTTGGTGGGACCAACGGCTTCACGTGTCTTCCGAAGCACGGAGGAGATAACTCGTAAGATAAAGATCACAAAGTTTTGGTCACCCATCCACGGACTGACCAAGGCGAAGGTAGCTTTGTTTTCGATATCAAAAGGCAACGCGTACGAACCACTGCGCCACCGAACTCCTCATCTCTGGATCTGGAGCATGGAATAACCTGGAACCGTTCCAGACACATAAAATGTTAAGACCCGGTCGCTATTGCAACCGTTTCTACCCACCAACCCGCATTGGGCCAGCGTGGTGGAGTTACGGCCCATACTCCTCATGTGTTTCTCCATGAGGTATGCCTGTGCCCAGCAGTGGAACGTATGTAGGCTGAGGACGAGTGATGGACATGAACCCTTAGAGTAACCCTTACAGGACGGTGTGGAGGACTTACTCTCATACATTTCTGAACTAAGATTTTCCTTGCATGAAACGAAGCAAGCACGGTTATGGTATGCCCCTGTGTCATCATTATATCATCACACCTCTTTCCCCGAAGGGGTAGGCAGACGTGTGAACACCAACATTACACCAGATATGTTGTTAATTTGAGAACCATTTAAAGTGACTGCTTATATCAGAAGCGTTCTTTAGCATTAACGAATATTTTGATAGGGTTTGGCTGATAGATTAGTTGTGTATACAGGACATAAAACTATATATTTATTCTAGTTAATATTATTCATTGTAATATAATATTCAATAGTTTGACATGACAATTCTTAAATCTAATTAAATTTAATTAAATAAACTTTATAATTAAAAACGATTTTAGTTTCTATAGTCTATCCATTTTGATCTGAGACAGAAGGTAAACAAAGAATTTGTGGTTCTCAAACTTTTTATCCAATTCTGGGACAAAAAAAATATGGGCTCTTATTTTCTAATAAAATAAGTAAAGGTGAAGCCATATTTATCATTATACGAACATCGTCATCGAATATAAACATTATTTATTTTTGAAATGAAGTACCTCATATTTTACACTGTAAATGCAAGCTATATTGCTTTCATCCAAATGATAATAATTAAGGATGAAAATAAAACAATGAGGTAATGTATTAAGATAATGTTAGTTCAAGGTATCATGAAAATGTCATGATTTCATCTTCATTTGGAAGTATTTTAAATGCATAAAAGTTTGAGAACACCATTCGTTTTAGGTATTTTTAATAGCAAATTGTAGCGCGGACCCCTAATTCTCGCGTTGCCAACTCGCGCATGCGCCGTCCGGCCGCGCGGCTACTCGAGTAGCGTCGCCCGCGCACCAGTGAGAGAACGAACACTAACGCGATCGCACGCTCAGCTCGTGTCACTCTCCGCGACTCCCATCTTTCTCGAGTTACCAGTTGTTTGTTAATTTGTGTTTATGAGTTTAATTACCAAAGTACTGTAGCATTGTTAGTAAATACGCTTTAAATCTCATCAGTGCGTTTCAATTAGAGAAATCACCCTATAAAATATTAATTTAGTAATCTAAACTTACATTTTAAAAATATAACATTAATGAAAAATACCGAAAATGATTGAAGGTGGCAAGTAATTGCTTAAATAAATTTATGAAAAAGTCTGTATCAATAACATATTGAATAGTCGTATATTTTTGACAAAACCATTCGGCAATGAAGTAATGACATCATAAAGAACCCTTTTTATGGTTTGTTTACCTTTTGTCTCAGATCAAAATCAGATCAGATGGACTATAAGTATTTTTGCAGTGCCCTCTTAGGGTTCTTGTTTGAACTAAAAATTAATATTTTTTGTAAGACCTATGTATGACAACAAGAAACCAAATAAACGAATATGAATATGTTAAGACCCCATATGGCAGGTGGCGAGCCTGTCGACATGCACCGGGCACAATGTGAGGTTAGCGATATTACAATCAACTGTACCTATGTTTTATTCCAATTCAGTGGTGTCCCGTCCATCCAAATGACGCTACCGCTGCCAAGATTCCATTTACTGGTATGTAAAATCTGTCCTGGATTTTGGAATTTTGGATTTCTATTGTGCCTTCTATTGCATAGGAACAATGAAGTTCCTGGCGAAGTGTGGGTGTGCCTCCTTCGGGGATATTAGGCAAGATTACATGTTTAATTATGTTATCAGTTATCACATTAAAAGAAGGATGCTAAGCATGGATGTGGACGGACCTAGAGTGAGAGGAAGACCAAAGAAGCGATGGATTGAATGCGGGAAGAATGATATGAGAATAAAAGAAGTGGATGCTAAGCTGACGAGTGACGGAGGAGCATGGAAGAAGAAAACATTTGTGCCGACTCCACCTAGAGTGGGATAAGGGCAGGAAGAAGATTAAGAAGATCAGTTATCACCCACCTCATCAGCAGCAATAATCTCAGCGGGTTTCAAATCATCGTCCTCATGCTCCTCCGCGTCGAAGAACTCCGACGCCGACACGCAGGAAGAGCTGTAGCTGAGCGACTGCTGGAACTGCCGGTTTGCTTGCTGCGAACACGAATAAAACAGTTCTAAGGGAGAATCTTAAGGCTGCCTATCCACCGGAGCGGAGAGAAAAAGCGGAGCTTGGTCTGTGTCAATATCAACCAATAGCATTGCTTCTAAACTCCGCTCTGCTGTTCCCATATCTCGATAAGCCAATGGCGTTGCTATCTCCGCTCCGTGTTAGTGGACAGGCAGCCTTAGTCGGCCAGATGGCATCCTCTTTCGGTTTTCAAAGACAAATGAAAAATCAAGAAATAATTAAATCTTCTTCTTCTTCTTCTTGCCCTTTTCCCACTCTAGGTGGGGTCGGCACAACGTGTCTTCTTCTTCCATTCTCCTCTGTCATTCGTCAGCTCAGCATCCACTACTTTTATCCTCATATCATTCTTCACGCATTCAATCCATCGCTTCTTTGGTCTTCCTCTAACTCTAGGTCCGTCCACATCCATGCTCAGCATCCTTCTTGTAATGTGACATTCATCCCTCCTCATCACATGTCCATACCACGCTAACCTATTGCTCCTAATCTTTTCTGTCACTGGCGCTACCTTCAAACTTCCTCTAATGTATTCATTCCTGATTTTGTCCATTCTTGTAACTCCACACATCCATCGCAACATTCGCATCTCTGCTGAGTGCAGCTTTCTTTCATCCATCGCTTTCGTTGCCCAACATTCAGATCCATACATTACAACTGGTCTAACTACGGATTTATAGATCTTCCCCTTAAGCTTAAGGGGTAATCTAGGATCACACGTTGCTCCTGAGACATGTCGCCATTTCATCCATCCCACATTTATTCTATTTCTTACATCCTTGTCAATATCGCCATCGTTTTGAATTAATGATCCTTTTAAGAAATAATTAAATACAAATATTAATTGCTTACATTACAAATAATATAATAATTATTAAATAATAATTGCTAAATTACAAATTTAATTTCCCATATTAGGTCGGTAACTGATACACGTGGGTCTGCGCAACATATTCTCTTCTTCCACTCTCTCTTATCTGTCACTGGCTGTTGCCCGCGAC
The DNA here is from genome assembly GCA_910589355.1 of Parapoynx stratiotata. Classification (NCBI taxonomy): domain Eukaryota; kingdom Metazoa; phylum Arthropoda; class Insecta; order Lepidoptera; family Crambidae; genus Parapoynx; species Parapoynx stratiotata. Next base: position 10,955,866 of record OU342482.1, read on the forward strand.
TTCGTCTGCAGTTACTGGTTTTTTAACTATCCCACGAGAACCCTTTAATTTTCCGGAATAAAAAGTATCTAAGATGTTGACCACGGATATAAGGTGCCACCGTGCAAAATTTCATTGGAATCGGTCCAACGGACATAGAAACATAAAATAAAACATTATCTTGTTTTGGTTTTTCTTGTTTTTACATCCCCCTGACTTGATGTTAAGCATTTTTGTACAGACATTCGACCCCTACAGTTTTATTAAATGTACAGATTCGTCATGTGTACACCCTTACTCATAAAAACATAATTCACAAAATCCATCCATCTTTTCTTCAGCCTTCCTCTCTCTTCGCCTATCCACTTTCAAAATCCATCCAACTTTCCTGGTGACATGACCATTTTCTCTCCTTATTATACATACCAGGAAACATGCGATTTTCGGTCTTCCTACCTGATCAGAGGGTCCCATAGCAGATATCTCAGCCAGGTCTGACGCGTCGTGGATGCGCGAGAGGCGGGTCCTCAGTTCTGGGGGGAACACTTCGCCACTCATTATTTACGTACAAAACTAACAGACTTGATATATCGCAGGCGTAGGATTATACACATTGCTATTAGTGATATATTGAGTGAGTAGATTAGATATTTAAAATAATCGAAATATTATTTGCGTAAGTCCGCCGCAACTTCGTAGCTATACCATACATTATTCAAAATCATTGACGCTTAATGACATTTCAAACTGTCAAATCACTTTGACGAATAAAAAAATGGACTATAATATATTACGTTAAATAGATTTTGAAAGTTTCTGAGATTATTTCAATCCGCAATCCAGCAGAACAGTTGTCAGATGACTATTTTAGTACCTTGTCATTCCATGTCACTAGAATCAAGTGGAACAAAAAAATAGTTAACTATAACCCTTAGAATACACTTGATCGTTGATATTGGTGGAGCTGAGAAAGAAAAGATCAGGCCAAGTTAATGTATGGTTTATTTTTTAATAATCGTGACCGACCTTTCTTTATGCGTGTTTTTGCTCATTGATGTAATAATTTTGTTACGAGAAAGTTTGTCATCATGTGAACCGAATGATTTCATTGAGATATTTTTCCAGCATCGGTTATCGGGTTCTTATGTTTATTTGCTGAATACAATATTATTGACTAGTGGCTTTCCGCGGTTTCACCCACGCGGTACTCGTTCCCATGAGAATATCGGTATAAAAAGTATGTCCTTCCTCAGGCTCTAGACTATCTGTGTACCAAATTGTGATTAAATCGGCTCAGTAGTTTTTATGTGAAAGCGACACCGACAGATAGATTGCCATAATAACAATGTTTTAAGCATTGTTGTCTTCCGGCAATCAGAGGTAAGATAGGCAGTTCCTCAGTTGTTAAGGATTACAGGTGAAGCTCGCTTCCGAGAATCTTTTTAACCTTTGGCCTTATCGTCACTTAATATCAGGTGGGATAAAGGCCAAGAGCATACCTGTCATAAGTAAAAAAAAAGAAAGACCGAGTAACTTTCGCATTTATAATATTAGTATAGATTTGGCTGCCTGCAGTTTTTACGACTGACTATAATGTAACTATGTCCGACATTTACAAACCCAACTCACCACTGTTCTGGTGTAAGGCGGAGTTCAGATTGGTGCGTAGAGCGGTAAGTAGCGCGCCCGGAGACGATCCGTCGGCCGCTTCCACAGCCGTGCGGAGCCGGCCGCGCTCCACCACCTGTTCCACATTTATATTACTAGTGTTGGGAATGCTCAGGGTGATCTTCAATGACTCCTTTTATTTGGCATGGAATCTCGTTTATTTTCGAGTAAAATCGTTTACAAAAAAATGTTTAAAAAATTATACGTGACACACGTATGTGTCGGTAGGCTGTTGCGAATCCAATGTCGTAGGATTTTGTGACATCTTCGATGAGGGCTGGTCACTGAACAACTAGCTTTTGCCCGCGAAGAATAGGTACTTTGAGATAGTGTGATGGTATGTAGCCTATAGCCTATTCTTCAATAAATACGCTATTCAACACTAAATATTTTTTTCAAATCGGAACAGTAGCCTCAATTGGTGGAATTGAAAATTTACTCCTACGCTTACTTTGCTTCTAATAAGAGCTTCTTAAGTCCTTTTTTCTGGGAGGCCTTATATTAAAATTTTTAACATTCACCCTCATGGCACCCGTTCCCATGGGAATATAAGAATAAAAGGTAGCATATGTCCTTTCTCAGGACTATAACAGAGGTGATAACACCTCTGCCTACCCTTTTTGGTCTGATTTTTTTTAAAGTTCTTGTATAGACATTGCAATTCACGAACGCGACTAAATCTTTCGACTTTAGACCCTATGTTAAGGCGTTAAGAGCGAAGCTGGCCGTCATAAAATGCAACAACTACAATAGATGAAATAGCACCACTTACCAAAGTAGAAACAATACTCTTCAAGCTGGTGACCAGGTCTTTCGCCAGTACTGTGAAGTCTTCCCTTAGCTGATGATCGGGAGTCAGACTGGTGAGGGAGGCGGGCCCGGCGGCGCCGCCCAGCGCCTCCGCCCCCGGCAGCGACTGCGGTCTGGCCGCCGCACACGCTGCTCATAACGGAGTTGTGACTGATTATAAATATTCATAGACAACACTGCCTGAAGAAAGAATGTTAATGTGCATCACACACCGGGATTCGAACCCGGATACCTCACTTTGTAGGTAGATCCGACAGTAATAGTAAAATTCCAAACATTTAAACATTTTAAAAATACCTTATGAAAATTTCTAAGTTTCTGAATTTGTTTTATTTATAGCAAATACATTAATTATGTAATAGTATATCATGTCTACTGTTTACGTTGAAGATTGTAGAATCGAATAACTACATATTACTTTTCTTCACTTAATTATCCAACTTACGAATATTTGATTTTAAATATAACTAGCTGTAGAACTAAGCTAATAAGTACTTAAAGGCATTCGCACATGAACGACGTGGCTTCGATGCATGTCATAGTATATTTGGGTGTCTGATTGATTTACATACATGTAATGGCGTGTCATGTGAAGTAAATGCTGTCAGAAATCGGTTATATTTCAACAAAATCACTGACAACATTTATATACTTCACCCAAATGAAATGTGTGATTTCTTTCATGATAGAGTCCAAGATGAATCATGCTCGATAAAGATGTGTAGGTAGGTATATTCTGATAATAATAACAACAGTATTGTGATATAAAAATCTTAGCAAATGACTCATCACTACCTTTGCAAACAGTACCTTCATTGTAAGAACTTCGCACTTTGAGATGCGTTCAGAAATGTCAAGAATGAAAAGTATGGGAACCGTGAAAAGCGCCCCTAGCGGAAACTAGTTGGAATTTCTCGTAGAAATCGACATTTTTACAATGAAAACTTACCTAGGGGTTCTGTAGATGAGTTTATAAGTAAATATAGTTTGGGAAAAAGCGATCTGCGCTACCCATCTCCTTGGTTTATAAAAGTTTGCATAGGAATTTGAATAAATATACTGTAGATAAATATTAAAGGCAGTAAATATACGTGTGTGCAACCAGTCTTCATAATCGATAGTTTTCTAATCATCTACTACTGTAAACGCTGTCCTACTAAACGAAGTATGTCCTACTAAGTGATAGCTATTTTGGTACCAAAATATGCATGTAATTACAAACTCGACCTTATTGTAATCCCATTAAAGTTCCAAATGTGCTCTAATTTTGATTTCAAATGAAATGAAATTTATAGTTCATACCAAGATTGGCACTTATCAGAATAATATTTAAGTTACAAGAAATATTTAGTATACGATATTCTTTCTAGTTATAAATATTACAAACATTGGATGAAATTGAACACAAACTTACTATTGCTCATTACTATCCCTTGTCTTTTGATATGATTATAATATACTCCTCCGTGCTTCGGAAGGCACGTTAAGCCGTTGGTCCCGGTCGCATTTGTGACCGTTTCTACCCACCAACCCGCATTGGGCCAGCGTGGTGGTGTTACGGCCCATACTCCTCATGTGTTTCTCCATGAGGAAGGCCTGTCCCAGCAGTGGGACGTATATAGGCTGATGACGATAATATACTCTTTTTAAATTAAAAATTAATATATTTTCAACAACCATACATTACTTGATGAATTTTACATTGAAGCGACCTCCTTATAGTGACGTCTTCAATGAGAAGTCTTCTATATTATACATAATTCTAAAAGTGCCAATAATCCTACAAATATTAAAATAGTAAACTTACTTTCGGCGTGCATTTGACAGTCTCTCAAAACTTTGAAGACATATTCACATACTGTTTTCGCCACAAAAAACATAATACCACCGTTGTCCGTCGACATGGTTATTTTAAATAATAGAAAATATTTATTTTTCGTTACGAATCACATTAAAAAACCTTTTAATTTTTGTTTTAAAGGTTCAAATAGAGCATTTCTTTATGTAATCATTGTTTCAACTTCATTTAAATAATAATAAAAAAAACACTGGTCACTAGTTTAGAAGCTACTTCACCCTTGTTAGCTTTTTAAGCACAATCTTTTTACTTTTTCTATTTACATTATTTAGAAAAAGATAAAATTCGCTCAAAACCCACTTGCTGTACAGCGTACTATACAATTGCATTGCAGTGATGAATAATTTATTAGAGCGTCAAGGCGATGCACTTGTTATTGCAACACCGACTTTATCGTAACACATTAAGTCTTATTTTGGACGTCAAAAACATAACACGTAATTTATCTTTCAAAACAATAGATTCGCAAATAAAACCTGTATTTGCACTGCATAAGAACTGTTTATGTAAATGAATAGAATACATTTTTCAGTAGTTGGGCGGTACGAATTTAATTTGCAAAAACATTGTCAGATAATCTTATTTCAAGAGAAAATTTTATCTAATAGATAACGTTTCTGTGGAGTGACGTCCATCAGTACATATGATACTCTGAAAACTCTGAAGGTAGGTGATATTGAGATTTTGGGTTATATTATAAGTTTTATTTGATTTACTCGGAATTTCCTGTGAAGAATATTATATATAAATATATATTCCTCCAGCAATGCATTAGTGAAAACAACTTTAATTTCATTGCTATAGTTTTTGTCATACGGCTTTTTGTTCAAACATACACGTTTAAAGTTTACTCTAACGGTTATCGTTATGTCGACTGATAGTACCACTTATCCTGCTTTGGCATTTCCCTTATATCATGCGAATGTGAAGTTGTGAACTCATAACACTTGCCTTAAAAGTTTGATAATTAACTTAGGAATATTGACCACTTTAGGCCTTTACCAGACCGACGAAGTTTACGTTTGGTCTAGTGTGAATTTCGAAATCTTTTTAGTGAAAAATTTCCTGTTGTCTAATGTCTTGGTATCATTCAGTAAAATGAAACGATGACATACTAGACAAAAGACCTACGCTCACGTCTGTGTGGTAAAGGCCTTAACATTTAGACAGATGACCCTTGAGCTGAGTGATATTTGAAATATTTCTACCCTCATTTCTCATGTACATTTTCTTTTTCCTGAGTTTTTATATGCATAAATTAAAAAATATTTTTCTCATCATAAATTCTTTTACTATGAAATCTCACACATCTGTGACGGGTTGACTGGAAGAGATCTCTGGATAATTGGGATAAGTCCTCCCTTGCAAACTTGTATTTTTCACTGTATTGTTTATTTTTGTTGGTGCAATAAAGAGTTTAATAAATTCACTTATCATAAGAAAAATGTAAGTTTTCAATTAAAAGGAAGGACCTTTAAATTTAAGTTCATTAAGACGAACTTGTAAAAACCATTAAAAGTATTTTAATAGTGTTATTGCAAATAGAATCTTAAGTGAACATGTATAAAGTCTATATTGGTAAGAAGTGTCATGAATGTGTAGCTTGAATTGAAATATGTTTAGATATAGCGTAGGCTGCATGAATGTTGCTTAGCTCAGCCGCAAAGAGGTTGAAAGTGATGGCTGAGTGTCCAGACGCATTTGTGTAGAGATAAAAAGTTACAAAATTATCTACCATGGTGACTTCCTTCAGCTAAGGAAGGGTAAACTTGTTGGTGTAAATACACCTATTAATAATTACACCATAATAAATTTCCACCATGATTCGTAACAAAATTATCCATGATTATGGAACAATTACAAAAGTTTACAGTACCAACATCCGAACATTTGCCCATACCGGTTCGAGCACGGACCACAGAGATGGCGACATTTTGACACTTGTATAAAATATACTATTACTAGCTTTTGCCTGCGGCTTCGTTCGCGTAGAATAGTTACTTTGAGAAAGTGTGATGGTATGTAGCCATCCTCAATAAATAGGCTATTCAACACTGAAAGATTTTTCAAATTGGTACAGTGCCTCAATTGGTGGATTTTAAAATTCACTCGTTAACCTCGTAAATCTATTATTACAAGCAAAGTTCATAGCGGCCTAAATTTGTCCTTAATTTTTCTGGGAGGTGATTTTTTTTTAAGTTCACCCGCATGGCAACCGTTCCCATGGGAATATCGAGATAAAAGGTAGCCAATGTCCTTTCTCAGGCTCTAGAATATCTGTGTACCAAATTTCGGTTAAATTGGTTCAGTAGTTTTGACGTGAAAGCGAGACACATAGACGGAGAGAGATACTTTCGAATTTATAATTTAAGTATGGCTTAGCAGTATAGCAAACAAGGCACTTCAGCTACACCAGAACTTAAGGTAGCTGATAGACGATGAAAGATGACCACGATAAAGTCAAGCATTAATTACCACGAGAAAAAGTAACACACACAATTAACACCAACAAAAGGTCAAGATGATGGAGGTGATTGTGTTCATGAACATATAAGTCAATATAATAAAGAATCTATTGAAATGTAACCCCTTCCAAAACCCCCAATACGACCTTCAACAATTTAAAAGAAGAGCCTATTGTCTCCTTAAGGGTCCGGCGAACAGTGAATTTTTATACAAACGTAATACCAAAATCATTTTCAATTTGAGAATATCTGGACATATCATCGCTGTTTTTCGGATTAAGAAAGTATTTTTCTGTTTCTGTTAAAAAAAATTTGTTCCAAATATTTATAAACTTATAAATATATGCTATTATATTTCGTAAATTTTTCGACGTTTTCGGACATATTTTCCGCTTATTTGTTTCATATTAAAAACGCAATTAATCATTATGTAATTTTAACAAAAACATAGAAAAATACTTTCTTAATCCGAATAACAGCGATGATTTGTCCAGATATTCTCACATTGAAAATGATTTTGGTATTACGTTTGTATGAAAAATTCACTGTCCGCCGGACCCTTAAGGATCGGCAACGCATCTGTAGCTCTTCCGGTGTTGTACGTGTCTATGGGCGGCGGTGATCACATACCATCAGGTGAGCCGTCTGCCCGTTTGCCCTCTGTTTACATTAAAAAATCCTGCTAGTTCTTAAATTTCGTCATTCCAATCCTCATAAAGCCTGCCTGCTTTTCTTGCCCAGCAAGTCGTAAAAGGCGACTAAGGGCGTGATGGGTACTGGGTCTGTGATTGTGTAGGCGATGAGCTAGCCACTTGCTACTACTTTTTTCAGGATTTCCCATCTGACCAAACCCAATTTTTGTATGGCTAAGTGTGTTCCACACTGCCGACCCCTTCGGGGATTACAGGCGTGATTTTATGATTGTACTTCCTCATTTGTTTATAGTTATTTACACGAGACAAGTAAAATAGAAAGAAAGATTCGAATGTCTCTGATTTGTAAAAGGAAAATGCGATTTTAACAAGTTTCAAGTAAAATTATGAAAGAAGAAGAAGAAAATATTGATACAAAACATTTTTTTACTGAATTATAAGTACATTAACCACCAAGAAAATACTAAATTAGAGCGGTTTTTATTTTTATAAACAATTAAACATGTGTAGCACAATTTGTAAAAGAAAACTTTATATATCTAAAGTAATTTTCAATCATATTCTTTCCAAGAGAAAGTTTAAATTCATACGTCTAGACACTCAATGTTCCTAAACTACCGAAGCTTGTGTCATGTGATGTTGTATTAACAAAATGGCGATCGTGGTACGAAAGAGGAGAAGGGTATAAAAAAACAAAACAAAAGAGTAAAAAAACAGTCTTACGAACTAAAGTGGAGGCCAGAAATGTCGAAAGAAATGCTGGAAAGCAAAACGAAAAAGTATTTATTAGACAGTGTACTGATATATTGATAATAATAACGATTTTGCTATAAGGAATCCAACAAACTACTTCGGGGAACCATTTACACTAAATTCAACTTTAATGCGACATTTGAAAGGATTCAAATTGTGTGGCAATAATGTCTACTCTATTTAGATCATTCCATATTTTCATAAATTAAATTTCATTCAATATTTATAAAAGTAATACTGTAGATATACTTAAACAGACTGAAATCACTGCTGCAAGTTTTGTTGGATCCTATTTCATTAGCCAGTCTAGCTTTGAAATTAGCGCCATCTATTGGATGTCAACGTGATAACGTTGAAAGGCTCGATGACGTCAGAGGAAGCTACCGATAGCAAGACAGACATGCTATAGCGTCACATCACGTGCAAGGGCGCGTTTAGCTTGAGCCGTACGGTTAGCAGAAAATTAGATATTTACAACACAAACCAATAAAAACATTATTAACATCTCAATGGTCAAGACACAATAGAAAAGTAATTAAATATTTCGCGAACGCCGGCATTCGCTTGAAGGGTTTAAAAGCCATTTTAATTATACATAAGTTATTGAATGTGTCAAAGTATAAAACTAGGTATTTAGAATGTATATAGGCAAAATAGCTTGTCAAGTATAAATGCGAACAAATTTAAACGGCAACCCGCATAAGGCTAGCGTGGTGGTGTTACGGCCCATACAGTGGGACGTATACCTAAGGGCTGAGGGCATAAATTTTTAAGGTTCTCTGAGTGGTTGCCTTGGAAGAAATGTAGTCTAAACGTACTGTAAGTGGCATCACCACTGGACTGCCAAGAAATTGAGAGAAACCTGTCTATTTTGCGACTTTAGAAATTGTCTTTCTTTTTGTACCAAACGTTCGACTCAAACTAAACGCAAACAAGAGGTAAAGAGTGACAAGGGGATCGGCGCCATCTTGGTATATTTTATCTGTGATTCCGCCATGCTTCCGCATTCACAACTTACCGATCTCGTAGAATCCTTGACAAGACATATTTTTAAAATACTTTATTTATCACGTAATCAAAATTAATGAAAACAACTGCTCTTTTACAAAATAAATAAAAAAATATATAAAATAAACACATGATTTTGGACACAATATGTACAGGACAGTCTTGGCATAAATGGGTGTTCTTTTAAATCTTGTTACATACATTTGAGACGTTGAAGACTATTCGTGTAGACTAGAAAGAAAAAATATATCGCTGTATACACAAAAAAATATTACTCAACAAGAATATTATGAAAAATGTTAATAGCCAATTACTACTGTCAGAATACAGGGATATTTTCTTGTGTATAAATCTTAATACGATTAAGTAAACTACAGCGCGATCCAGAGTCTCACTTTTAAAAATTATGGTCCATAAAATAATTTAGCAAATTTCTATCTAATATTTTTTACAGTATAGTAATTTTATTTTTAAAATTTGAAACTCAAGAGCCATCAGCCACCTAGTCTAAAACCTCCACGACTAACATATAGATGGAAAAGAGCCTTATTCCTGTAAAAATAAAGCAGCTTACCGATCGGCAGAGACGCGGCTGAGTTGGGTATAGAAGATGCCCCGCCACCGGGAGACGGCGGCGCTGTGAGCGTGGAAAGGGCCTAGAAAATGGAAATATTTCATTTAAATATTATTTACTAAATGGTATGTCCATACTGTGCATTTTTATCTTCAACTTTCGTCTTCATTTTTGTATGAAATTTTTGTTAAACGCGTTTAATATACGAATCGCGCTTAATATTCGTTTCACTTATTACGTTAGGTGGCGCTACTATACTAGAGGAATTAATTAACTTATCTAGGATTCCGCTAGTATAGTAGCGACACCTAACGTAATAAGTGGAAAGAAGCAGAACAAGCAGCAATAATAGATTTTAGACGAACTAAAAACCCATGTATGGGAAAAGCGATCTATAGTACTTAATTTATCTATGGTGGAAGTGAAACCACTATAAGCTGCGCATGTGTCTCGCCTCTATTGTTTTATTGCTATAAGAGGTAGTGGTAAGCTAGCAGGTAAATAATAATAAGTGAATAGAAAATATTAGGTCCTTACTTATGAAATTGGTGTTTTGTATGGAGATTTTGTGGAATTCTGCATTTTCCATACTAAAATTTTATCAGTTTTCTTCACAACGACAAATCCAAAGATAATAATATTTGGCATCTATCATTAGACAAGCTTTAGTAACATGTGTTATATCACACTTCATAAAAATTATTTATCGTTTTTAAGTGAATGCAAATAAAATGATGTATTCGGGAGGCACTTAAAAAGAGTTGTCTCCGTGTCCAATTTTAGTTGGACACGGAGACAACTCTTTTCTCCACCCAATAGATTGAGTGAGACAGTGAGTGAGAACATAAGATCTGTAATGTACCCACATTTTTGCAAATAAAGATGATTTTGATTTTGAGACATACCATATGCGAACTAGAGGCGTCTATATGCGGCGGCGCGAGCTCCACGGAGGCGCATTTGCTGTTAGACTTTTTCTTGCGCAGACCGAACTTGCGCCTGTCTTTCTTCACGTTGGGAGAGGCACCTTCTAGGGACACCTGTACGAAAACATATACATACATTTAGTCACGACTAACACCCTAATAGTCAGTCAGACATTAGGCAATAGCACCGCAAAAGCAGTCCACTGCCATAGTCCGTGCTTCACCAAGCAGTGACTGCACTCAGCGTGACAGATGGTGAGCCCGTCGCCGCTATAAGCAATTAGATGTTGTGCAGTTCTAAGTCCATTAGTCGCCTTTTACAACCCCCAAGGGAAGAGATGGGTTGGTTGTATTCTTTTAATGAGTCGCTACCACTTATAGGTTTTATATAACGCAAATGGATGATCGTCACCAACCTTTAAAAGAACCACTGCTTGGTAAGGACCTTTCTACATTGAGAAAAATGTGAGGTGTAAGGGCATCAACACCACCACGCAGATCTTATATAGATGTGATTTTTAACCGCCTCTCTGGTCAAGTGGTTTACACCACCGGGTGTAGATCGGGAGCTCCGGGGTTCGATTCCCCACGGAGGCAGGTTTTGCTGCTCGGTTTGGTTGGTGGTAGGGCTTGTAATCTCGCCTAGCTAGCAACCACGGTCTTACCTAAATTTGTCGCCATAATAACAATGTTATAAGCATTGTTGTGTTCCGGCAATCCGAGGTAAGATAGCCAGTTCTTCAGTTGTTGAGGATTACAGGTGAAGATCGCTTTCGCCTTATCATCACTTACCACCAGGTGAGATGAAGGCCAAGAGCTTACCTGTTATATTAAAACAAAAATGTGCCTTGAAAGGACCGGACACGATCACGCCACCCAACCAAGGTCAGTTTTCTTTTTAACAAATGGACTACATGTCAGCAAAACATTGCTACAAAAACTAACACCATTGATACGATATAACCGTAATTTTATTTTTTAATTTCTCAATAATACAAGAATTATAATACTGTTCTAATGTTTATTTAGATGTTACTGCTTTGACTAATTCAATATCAATTTTTTTTATCTGTCTCCAAAGGAGATGTTTGAAAAATGCCAAGACCCTGTACAGTTATTGAAAAAATTGTATAAATTACGTACATTCACACATATCTATTAAAAATGTTATACACCTTTTAGTTTTTTTGTAGGAAACAAAACAATTTTCACTATCCTGGCAGCTCCAGGAGCAAAAACTATTGGTCCATAGCTGTAATATTCTTCGAGTCTTCCGTCCATTTAGTCGGAATATTACATGTTAAATATAAAGAATTAGCTATTCTAAATAATTTTTAACAAAATAGTAGTGTTTTTAGTTAACCTACCTACTGTTCACCATCCTAAAACATTTTAAGGGTTGTCATACGAACGAAGTGTCAATGTCAATCATTTCACACACAGCCGCCATCATGAAAAGTATGGCTACAATAAAAATATTGCAAAAGCTTCATACATAAAGATTTTACATTTATTTCAAGAAAATCGTGTATGATAGGGTCAAGGTTTAATTACGGTATTTTTTAATACCATGTACACGTGTTGGCATTTTCCCCATACAAAATTAAACATCTCCTTTGTGAATTAAGGGACCATGTTTGAAATTCTGCATAAACATTTTGATAGAGACGATTTTGCTTTATGCTCGAAAATTACTACCAACTATACTTTACGTGATTGAACGTACATTGAACTCTATCTACTCAAACTAAAGTTCACAAACTACAAGCTCAAAACATTAAAATGTATTTACGTCAAAACAAACGGTTGCTGCTTTTACAACAATACCATTTCAACGCTTGGTAACAATTCCATCTGTAAGTTAATTAGATAAGTCATGTGTAATTCGTCATCCTCAGCCGATATAAGTCTCACTGCTGGGCACAGGCCTTCTTTACGAGAAACACATGAGGATTCTTTAAACCTAAACGGTCGCAATAGCGACCCGGACCAACGGCTTCCGAAGTACAGAGGAGCTAGAGATCACAAAGGACCATGTATAACTGGACTAGCATAAAATACATGAATATCTCCAGCACTTTACCTTCAGTCATAGATAAATTAAGTAGTATAGATCGCTATTCCCATACATGGGTTTTTAGTTTGTGTAAAACTTATAATTGTTGCTTGTACCCATTTGTTCCGACTTATTACGTCAGGGGGCGTTTTATACTAGCGGGATCATAGATAAATTAAGTAATTCCGCTAGTATAGTAGCGCCACCTAACGCAATAAGTCGAACGAAGGGGTACAAGCCACAATAATATGTTTAAGTCGAACTAAAAATCCATGTACGGGAATAGCGATCTATACTGCTTAATTTATCTATGCTTCAGTTTAGATTTAATGTAGAATACTATATTGATTAAATTTTTTCTTAACAATATTACTAAGGTGATAAAACTTTAAAATTGAGTTCTACGTGAAACGTATCACCAGTGGGTTACATCGGCTACCCAACGAACTGGTATAATATTGGGTCCTTACCTATGAAATTGGTGTTTTTTTCTCTCTTAGTATTTTGTCTGTAACTACTAAGATTCAGAGTATTCCTAAAAAATAATTACCTCGTCTAAAAATAGATTATATTTTTGAGCTCTTTTGATTTGTTTTGATAATTTGTTGTAAGTTTAATTGTGTTAAAATTGGACACGGAGACAACTCTTTTTAAGTGCCTCCCGAATACATAATTTTATTTGCATTCACTTAAAAACGATAAATAATTTTTATGAAGATATTACACATATTACTAAAGCTTGTCTTATGATAGATGCCAAATAATATTATCTTTGGATTTGTCGTTGTGAAGAAAACTGAAAAAATGTTAGTATGTAAAATGCGGACATCCCCAAAATCTCCATACAAAACACCAATTTCATAGGTAAGGACCTAATATCATGGCTCCATACATCCGATGGAATAAGAAGGGCGTGAGGCAAATCGAAACTCATCAACCAGAATCGATTCGTAAATCTCCTCTGTCTCGCTTTGTTTTGTCGCAATAAAAAGTGACGGTTAACTATGGAGATATCGTAGTTCGTCCTCGGCCTATATACGTCCCACTGCTGGGCACAGGCCTTCCTCATGGAGAAACACATGAAGAGTATGGGCCGTAACGCTACCACGCTGCCCCAATGCGGTGGGTAGAAACGGTTGCAACAGCGACCTGGACGAAAGACTTAATGCCTTCCGAAGAACGGAGGAGCTCGAGATCACAATGTTTCGGTCACCCGTCCACGGCCTGACTATGGCGAAGGTAGCTTTGTTTTCGGTCGAAAGCCAAGCGTATTACTGTCGTGGTTGCTTGTCGTCTAGTGAAGTGAGTGAAGTCCCATTAGGAATATCGCAACGTTAATGAAACTGTGTAGACTCACGTCAGTGTCATGAGTCTGATGCTGCAACTCCAAGGCTTCTAGCAGCCGTTGCAGCTGCTGCACTGACAGCTGCGCCTGCCCCAGCTCCCTAGACGCACTCTCTAGTGGACCACCGGACTCTAGAAGGAGAAAAATAATGTTTTCAATAACATTTACGATTAGACCTCAATTTTGTTCACGAAAAGAAATATTAAAGTACTCAAATACATTTAGACAAAATTTCCTAATAGTTTTTAAAATAAAAATAAAGTGAAAATACTCCTTGATTTTTATTCTTGATCCGGAATTTTATTTTTCATTCATTTTAGATTTAGATTTATTTATTTCGTTTTAACATTATTACGTGATAAATAACTTTAAAATGCAATTTGAAAAAAAAATGATCGTCAGATCGTTTTATGGAGTAGTAATATTTAAAAATCGAAATAATCAACTTATACTTAATTTAAAAATTTAATATTAATATCGCTGCCGTCACACTGTTCCCCGTGCATGGCAACAGGACATCGACTTAAATATATCGGTTAACGCCCCTGCCTGCCTCTTCGGGGATAGAGAAGTGAGTATAAAGTAAAACCTCAGAAATTCAAAAGCATAAAGCTAAGTATACACATAAACTAATACCTACACACATGCAGTAAACATGCACATGCAAGTTGTATACTAAAATTGACTTTTGTTAATATTGGGGACCACTCGCTTACTCAGCGTTTTTTTTTCATAAAAAGCAAAGCATGAATGCATGATGGTAGGCAGTAGGAGAGTCCATTTGGGGGAATAACTAAGGCCAGAGAGAACTGTAGCCGTCGCCACCTACACCTTGCTGGCCCATAACGTGACAATCCATGTTGTAGGAGGTAATACATGTGCCGGAAGCGAATTCGCGTTAAGCGTTTGTCCTGAAGCTGAACAAGTCTCATACAAACGCGTTTTTACACGCGTTTGTATGGGACTTGTTCAGCTTTCCGGGTCTGTTCAGTCGCATCTAATATAAAACCATACTTTTACATAGAAAAACGCTGAATAGACCTGAATGTGTGAGTAGACCCTTAAGATACAGAATTTAAAAAGTTAAGCATGTAAAACTATGAAACGCTTTGAAAGCTATTTATTTTTATCATCACATTATATGCCTTCGTCCTGAACAGTTGGGACATGAAAATGTGATATAGCATCTTGAACTTTTAACGTATTTTGAACAATATAAAAATAATTATAATTAGGTTTCGATTATCATAGATTATTTTGATTATCATAGATATGTAAGTTGCATTGCAAAAAGCGCCCCATCGTTTTGAGTGACCCCTCTTTCGGCCCCACATGTTTATTTTTTATTCTCTATTTAAAAACGTGGTATTTTTAGATTTTGAATCTAATATTATTTTGACAAAATTGGCTTCCATAGATAAAGATTTGTCCATCCCTGGTACGGCATGTTATCACATCAGCGCCTACACCTTTGCCAAATTTGCAATAAGCTATTACAACAGCTAATTATAAAAGAAATTTCTTTTAGTATAATATTCTTACCTATGATCCAACTGGCCAATCGACCCCCTGGGGTGCCTGACACGAAGCCAGCTTGTGGCCCTCGCAACGGCGGCAACGTGGGGCTAATCAGCCCTACAACCAAACACATCAAGGAAACTGGGGAAACGACTATTACTGCCTTGGACATTACATTTTGACTCCATATATTTAAAGTTCTAATTCCAATGGAAATATAAATCTATAGGGTTTAAGTTCCAACAAAAATTTACATCACTGCACAACACAATCAAATAAATTATTATAGGTTTTTATGCCCTTTTTCTTTTAGTTAGTCCAAGTCAATAACATTCGCGTAATTAAAATGCTTCACACAGGGAGTATTAATTTACTCTACTTAGATGGAAAAAAGACATGTCCACTTTTGGAGTACAATTAATATAATTTTAAATTTTATATTAAAGTTTCGCAATGGAATAGAAAATATTTTTTTTCTATCTATATTGTCTGTAAAATCTTTTACATAAAATAAAAAAATCCATGTTCGACAAAATGTGGACATCTCCTTTGTTAAATTAGATATCATTCGCATGGGATAATAAAACGCATTCGAATGAAGAAAAATCTACTAATGAAATGTTGATTAGATAGTATTGAGATATGAAATTAAAAACAGAACGCACATTTGATAATTCAAAAATGTCATCTGATATTACCTACATGATTTATCTAACAGAGTATGTTACGTTTCATAAGAAGTTTGGTCAACAACACAATTACAATTAATTTTAAATTTAAATTAACCTCACCATCCCAATACTTCTCTAATACATTGTGAATCTAGTGTTGCTACAATCAAAATAAACACCCTATTATTTATATATCAACACTATCTCTAGAAACTAAAAATTTTAAAATTCCTAATGTTTTCGTAATAAAATTAAAGTGACACTAGAGTTTTTACGGTAATCTATTAATTTAGGTCTCCGTACGACAGCGATTGATATTTTCAAAGAAAATTATTCAGTTGATCAACTCATTTTACACTATAAATTTTCTTTTGACCTAAAATAACTTCTAATGACTAGAATTATATTAGAAATAATACTCCATTACTGTCATAATAAAACTAACCCGAACAATCCGACGGCTCACTGTGGCACCGATAGAGAGTTTTTAAATCATCACTCTTATTCGCAAGAGCCAAATCAATCATTGAGTGTGACACTTTCAAGTCGTATTTACTCACATTAAAACGGTACACATTCAATTCCTTGACTGGGTGAGTTTTATTATTTAACGCTGCCTCGGTCTGAGATTGAGTGGACGCCTTACGGGTTTTATAATCAGTGGTCTTTTTACCACATAAAAACTCTTTGTCAACTCTTACAACATTTATATTCTCTAAGTTTCTATTCCGTGCCATTCTGAAATTTCTATCTGTATCTAGAACTGTCTTTATTATTGTACTTATAGCGCATTCTTTAGTCGGTGTGGGTTCAACCCATTTCTGGACAGATGTCCCTTTAACCAACGGTAGTTCAGTTTCAACATTCTTAGAAGAGATTGCCTGATTCATACAAGTATATTCTTTAACGAAATTGTCATTACAGCCATACGTTTTAAAATCTAGGAACAAAAATTCTGTCTGAGCTTCTACCGTTGTACCGAGTAACATATTACAAGTGCTAACAGCTCTATCAGTAACTCCTTTATTAATAATGGATTTATGTGTCGCTACTGCGACGTCTCTCTGTATTATTAAAAATTCATAAAAGTTATCATGACATTCACAATCTTCATATTGTGTTCCTTGATCATTCGATTTGTAGTCCTCATTGTAAATTTTACCTAAAAGACTTAGACCTTGTATGTTGCTGCTATTTCGAACAACTTTGTCATGTTTTTTCTTTAATTTTACGTACAAAGCGTTTATATCTTTGTACAAATTCGGTAGGTTTTTAGAAAGTAAAGCCAGATTTTCAAGTAGTAATAATATGAATTTCTCATCTATTATTCTAGGAGCCGGTTTTTCGAACATAGTGTATTCTTTTTCGAACATAGTGTATTCTACAGGATACCTGCTGTTACCAGGCGACCAAATATTGGTGCTTTTGTCTAATATTCCATGACCGTGTTTCAAACGAACTTTCTTATTTGACTGAAGTTTTGCTATGGCACTCTTTTTAAAAGAAGAAACAATATAACAAGACTTTGTATCCTCATTGTCAGAATATTCTTTTTTAAAGTAATTACTGCTTTTGAACGATAAATCAATGGAATGTTCGCTCTCGTGCACAATTCTGCCAAAAAACCTCGAAACTTCATCACTTGAGCTTGAATACGGTTTGACTTCTATAGTACCTCTTGGTGAATCGAAGTCAAACTTATTTCTTAAATTTAAATCTATAGGTTCAAATATCTTCTTAAACGATTCACTATCAAAATTGTTGAGCCAATCATCCTCAGAATAAGAGTGATTCACTTTCATATTATTATCGTTACAAAAAAGACTTAGTTGCTGAGTTTTTGATTCACCAAAATGTGATAGTTTTTCTTTTAGTTTTATTGTTATAGACATTGCCCCTTGAAATGTAGGATCACTGTGCATGTATATACGTTCCAATTCGTACTTCGCGAGGTCTATAACAACTGAATTATCCTTAGGATTTTCATGTATAAGTGTTTTGCCAGGAAATTCGTTAATACACTTTCCAATTTTATCTGTTTTATCACCTTTAGATTTATCATTATTGTCGCCATGTGGGATTTTATCAAGCACCTCCTGCAAATACAATTCTCCAGGATCTTTATCTTGCCTTTCTTGTTTTGGTGCTGTGTAGTTAACATCGTTATTTATTTCCAGGTTTGCTGTAATCATACTTTTAGATATTCTTTTCTGGATTGATTCAGTAAGAACATCGCAGTGAGGTTCGTCGTTTTTACTATAGAGCTGATCACTAGACTGCGAACTACTATTTGTCATGCTTTTACTACTATCGAGAAGAATTTCTAGGTAAGCGTTTAGGAATCCTTTGGCGACGCCAGCGGGAATAGCATTGTCACTAATTAGATTATTTATAGTTTCTTGTATTTTAGGTAGTTCAGAAGAGGACTGGGAATTGTCTAACCGTTCGTCATTTCCACTGTTAGATCGTTTGGATAACTTATCGAGGTTATCTAATAGTTTTCTAGTTATCATAATGTCTTTTTCTTTACTTTGAATACTACGTACAGTTTCACAGACGTAAACGGTATTTTTTAATATTTTTTCAAGTTCCTGTATCCGCCTTTCTTTCTCAAAGCTCTCAGTATCTCTTTTCGGGCTGTGACGACGCATGGTTTTTTTATCTTTTTTGTGTCTACCTAAAGGTTTTAACGGTTTTTGCTTTTTCTCTGTAATATTATTTACGTCATAATTAGGAAAAAAATCGCTCATACCATGAAACTGCGTTTGTTTCGTAGCATTGTCTATTAAAAAGCTAGATAATATTTTGTCCCTTGTAAAATGATTGTTAGACGGTTTGCCCACCGATTTGACTCGTTTAATTGCTCGATTGAAAGGCTCTCCGCTAGTATTTTTCAACCAATATTCTAATAGAGATCTAAACAACATTTTTACGGGATGAATATCAGTTTTACTAAATTTAACGTTATATAATTCTCTTACTACTTGACCAATGTAATACTCAACCTCTTTACATTTTACGTCATGGACCATTTTATGTTTTTCAAACAAAGAAATCATTATTTTTTCTGTTATTTGATCATATTCTGCGGTAGACATTATATCTTGTAAAGATTTGTGCGCCTTATTATCAATTGTGGCTTGAACTTCATTATTCTCTTTAGCAATGGAATCACACTCTACATCTTTGTGTTCACGTTTAATTCTTTCATGATTAGAAAACCTGTAGTTTTTCAGAAGCAAACATTTACTTATTGGTTCAGTTAGCTTCGGTTCGTTACTCACATTTCTATACTTTACGAGGTTTGTCGATTTCTTACTTTTCTTCATTGGGGATTCAACAGATGTTAATGAAGGATCTTTTTGCTTTCGGGAAAAGAAGTAATACGTAGGTTCAACTTTATTATCCGGAAAGTGTGAAACTGTATCTTTACCATCTTTTTCTTCACTTTTACCACTATCAGAATGAGGTGCCGATGTGATTTGTATGGAATTCGATTCTAAATCAGTAATATGTACTTGTTTTTCAGTAGTAGTACTCCCTCGAGAATTATCTAAGCCTTTCTTAATTTGTTTATCGTTAGTATTTAGTCTATTTAAACAATTCATAGAGCATAAACTTCTGTTTTTATTGTGTAAAACATTATTCTTCATTTCAACGGCATTATTCGTTTTTGGAAAATTAAAAAATATCACTTGTTCTTTGTTGAGAAACTGCCAATCGAGAAATGGGGATTTGGGATTGTCTTTGCAGGTGTTGAGTTGTATCGGTTTTTTTGATGTGGGTCTATAGATGGATGTGGGTTCAGGTGGTCTATGGATATCTTCTAAGGAACTCTCGATTGATGTTTCGAAGCTTGTTTGGGATGCATCTATTAGGCAGTTAAACAAATCGTTAATATTTCATCCTATTTAAAGAAAATCTGTTCTAGGCAGTCTTATGAATTGAAAAATAAAAATATTTTGTTCCCGCTTATGATAAAAGCAATATTTTGCTCTAAATTTGCAATTCTAACACAAACCAACCAAAGAAAAGGTCAAAATTTCCTAAATCAGGCAACTATAAGGCAAATTTGTACCAATTACATGCAAGACCTATGTCTATCTAACCATTCAACTATGCCATTAAAAAACCTAACAATTCATTTTGTATTAACAAAACACTACTACTTACGAGATGAGGTGTCTGTTGGTGGTAGGTCTTCGAGAGGCGCATGGATCTTCGGGACTGACTCCCTCGCTCCGAATGTTAATAAGTGTTGGCGGTATAACCTATGGAATTAAACATTTTAAATCCATACTAATATTATAAACGCGAAAGTAACTCTGTCTTTCAATCTATCTGTCTGTCGGTCTCGCTTTTATGTCAAAACAACTAAACCGATTTAATCGAAATTTGGTACACGGATGATCTAGAGTCTGAGAAAGGACATACATTACTTTATATCTCGATATTCCCATGGGACTGGTACCATGCGGGTAAAACCGTGGGAAGTCACTAGTAATCAATATTTTTTTATACTGTCAGAAAATTTAACTTAGATGCCAACAGTTATGTAAGCCATACACGCTACGTTCTACCGGAGAGGTTACCTGTGCAGGTGTGCCTGCGCAAGTCAACCGAACAGTGGTAGCGTGTATGGGGACGTTTCTGTGTACCAAAGCGGTCTTCAGTTCTAGACTATGAAACACAGACCTTGCGACAAAGGTATGAAAGAAACACTAAAAAACAATTGAAGCGGCTTGCGCAGGCGACCGGAGTACATGTATATACGCATAGGTATATCATTCGGTGTCATTTGCAAGAATTGATTTATGATCTTGTGCCGTTCGCCTGCGTAGGCTCAAAAAACTGAACCGGTCTACTTCCTCACACATTTCGGTCTACCTGCACCGGTGGATAACAGGCAAGTTTTAAATTGTTTTTAATATTTGTCTAAGTATACAGTACGCAGAGTCGATGAAAGATTAGAAAAACTTATCGTGATTGGTAACACCGAAGGCAAAAAATCGCGCGGGGTTCACTAACGAGATGAAACGATCTAATGAAAGTCTCTTCCTCCAAATTCCACATGGTTGTAAGAGACTCGCTAGACTGAAACCAGTGGAGGCAGATCACGCTCCAGATGCAACTCTAATGCTAACCACGATCCACAGATATGAGGGACTAACAGAGAGATGTTCATACCGTGTGTCGGCAGATTTTGGCTCATGAGCAATATTCATAAAAATGCACTGTTACTTGACTAGCTTTTTGTACGGGAAAATTTATCAGCATCATTTCCCTGTCCTATTCCTAATTTTATTTGAGAGTGGCCCAGCCTGAATTCTAGAGGAATTGCAAATAAATACAAACTATGTAACGAGCCGCTATACCAGTATTAGCGACTATTTGTTGTTATTGCGCTCTTCTCTAGCCATTTCACTCTTTGTTTCGTTTTAAAAAATAATTAACCATCTGTTCTGCCTGTCTGTTCTGTCTCAAACTTTCGATCCCAGAAATTATTTAAATTAAAGTATATGCGCAGTTTTTACGATTATATATATTAGTTTTTGCACCGATTTTATGTACCTAAGCAGTTTTTATAAGTACCTAAATAACCAAAGGCACTATTGTAAGTAGCCCTACCTTTTATAATTATCTCATCGTTTTTATGTTGTGTTTTTGAAATTTACGACAATTTTTGGAATTTACGAGAATGGATAGAGTGAGGAATTGATATATTAGGGGAAGTCTGAAAGTTGCCCTGATTGCTGATAAACTGAGAGAAAAACGACTTTCTTGGTATGGACATGTAATGAGAAGGGAGAATGATCATGTCACCAGGAAAGTTATGGACTTGAAAGTTGATGGGCGTGTGGGGAGAGGAAGACCAAAGAAAAGATGGATGGATTGTGTGAATGATGATGTGATGAGGATGGGAGTGACTGTTGACTTGACGAGTGATAGAGGAGAGTGGAAGAGGAAGACATGTTGCGCCGACCCCAAATAGAATTGGGAACAGGGCAGGAAAAAGAAGAAGAAGAAGTTTTTGGAATTTACCTTTTATAAAATTGGTTTTTGCCTTGGTTTTTATATAAATATACCCATAAGTGACGACCTAAGACTTTCATTTATCTCCGGGTCCACGTCACAATATTGTTGTGAAACTGCCAAGTCAGGCTTACCTATGCGCTTTGAGCACGTTCAGCCAAGTTCGAAACACGTCCGGTGTCTTCGCGCGCAGATGGTAAATGAACTCGTCGGCGTCGATATCGATCCTCCGCCGTCGCGCCTTCGCGGAGATGACGGAGAGGCCGACGTCCACCGAGCCGTGCAGCCGACCGCGCGCCACGTCCGTCGGGGAACGAGCGTACACGAGTATACCGCCGTCTACTACGAAGAATCGCTGTGGGAGATAGTGCAAGTCACTTTGAGGATTTTTATTTTTTCTTTAACCTTTAGTTTTGATTACGAGTATTTACTATATAAACAACTGAACAAATGATTCCATACTTATATATTTTCAACTGTCGACCTTAAAATTATGGAATCTCTATACCTGTAAATTTTTATTGCGGTTATTGCGGAACAGATCTGGACGCGACGTGACTTTTAAATTGATTCCGCATACTCACAGTTGAGAATAAGCACGCTGATGTTAGTTAGGTGTAAGGGACGATCATAATCATTCTACAGAAGACTGGACAATATTTTAAGTATTTCTATTAAAATTATTTATACGATTCAATTATTTTTATTCATAGTACAATATTCGGTATGCTAAGCTATTAATAGCTAAGTTATTATTATCATAATAGTATCCAATTTACCTTGTGCCAGCCTTTGAGCGGCCATTTCCTCTTCTTGTGCAGGTACCCGTTAAAGACGTCCGGCCTCTTCTCGAAGCGCTGCCCGTCCTTCAGGCCTTCTAGCACCTCCCACTCGCTGCCACGGCGACGACTGTCGAATATCGAATATTAACATTAGTATGTCACCAGCCTATATAGGTATTTCAAAAATCTTCGGCACTGTCAGGCCTTGAATGGGATGACCAAACTTTGTGTTCTCGAACTTTTCCGTGCCTCGGTAGGCACGTTAAGCCCTTGGTCCCGGCTACTGTAACCGCTTCGACCCACCAGCACGCCAGCGTGGTGGTTTTACGGCCCAGACTCCTCATGTGTTTCTCCATGAGGAAGGTTTGTGTCCAGCAGTGGGTCGTAATAGGCCGAGAAAGATTTCACGACGATAACGTGTAATTTAAACGATAGTAAAGCTGCTCGCCGTTTCGCTGACTTTTCGGTGTGATTTGATCCTCAGTGTTCACGCTCTCCATAGTGCTATGAGCAGATTGACCGTTGACTATAACCGACCTGCGTGACTTAGCTACCCTCGTGGGCGGCGGCGGTGGTCTCACTACGCGGTCGCCGCTGTCCGCCGACAGCGAGGCGGTCTCGCCCGAGCAGTCGGAGTCCGACGGCGCCCGACGCAGCGCCGCCGCGCGACCCGACGCGCCGCGACGCCGCTCTCCTGTAACCATGATAGTTCAGATAAATTAATCGACCTATACATATAATAAACTGTAGAAGTCAGGGTAATGTAGAAAGACGGGACATACCAATTTTTTTATTTTTTTTATTATTTGTTTCTCTGTCTGTTTGTACGGGCTAATCTCCGAAATGGCTGGACCGATTTCAATGAAATTTTGCATGGTGATACCTTATATCCCTGGTCAACATCTAAGATACTTTTTATTTCGGAAAATTAAAGGGTTCCTGTGGGATAGTTAAAAATTATAGTAACCGCGGACGAAGTCGCAAGCAACAGCTAGTAATAGATATTTTATTTCCAATTATATATTAACTATACTATACGTCATTCCCTTTAAAGTTTTCATGGCAAAGCCATAAATTCACGGTAACTTCTTTGCCGGCACGAAAGCAGAGACCGTCCACGAAAACGTCAGATGATTACTTCCAATTTTATTACGCCATGTGTCTCTAATTCCAACATACAGTGAGTTTATCACATGGTTACATTAAACAAATAATTACACTGCAATGATTCCGAGAATTTAACACATTAACTCGAATAAAATTTGTGTAAATATAGAGAAAAATGTTGTTTAATGCAGGCACAAAGGGTATCTGGGTCAGCGGGGCTGCCAAAACACGCAGGAACCGACACAGAGCAATATAACGACAGGATGTCTAATTCACTCGTTGGTATAGACGAGGGAGTTCGCGGTGGTCCTGTAGAGTAGGCATGGGAATGGTTGCTACTAGTCTTTCATTATCATTCAATGAAACGATGAATTTTTATATATGATTTCACATGACTGAGATACTTCACAGGTAATGATTTTTGTTTCGCAGTGGCCTAATGTCACACTTGCTAGTTGCTACTGTTTTGTAATACATAATAATAATAATAATATCCTCAGACATTCACACCTATCAACTAGCCCCATTTTAAGCAACTAATGCTGCTTGTGTTACGGACACTAGATGACGGATAAATATATTTAATAGATAAATACATATAAATAACCAGAATATATAGAAATATATATAAACATCCAAGACTGGAGAACAAATGCCTGAAAATTTATCACCCAAACATTTGCCCCCACTGGCGATCGAACCCAGAACCTCACGAGATGGCGACGCCTTGAGACCAGCATACAGACCACTCGACCACGGAGGAAGTCATAATGGAACATGAATTATGACTTCGTAATGAAATATGAATTGTGACTGCGTAATGAAATTGAATAATGAATTATGGCGAGATTGGCTAGTGATTGTTTATTTGATACTTAAGAGTAAACGTAACAAGATAATTGTTTAATTTATTGCTACGTATGTGCTGTGCTGTGTTCTAATGCTCAAAAAATCCTACTTTCCTACTCGCACCCTCTCGCGGGGCACATCGCATTCATTCAACAACGAATGAAAAGCGATGCGAACGATCTGCGATTTCAGTGTGAATGAAATATACTCGTAGCAGCCTAGAGTGAAGCAACGTAGCAGGTGTGACGTGTGAAATAAAAATCATATGATTTTTCGCATGCTATTCATGAAATGTTCCATGCCTACTGTAGAGTTTTTAGGGCCGGCTTTTTTTAACAATGGTTTTGTTTTCTATGCTATGACATGCATGTTTTACTTAAAAACTGGAACTTTTATGAAATACCTAATACTAACCGTTTCATAAAAGTTTGTAAACCATGTCTGTAGTTGCACAAAACTGCAATAATATTACTTAGCTCGGTAATACCTGCAGATTTTTGACTATCGCGGTAATACCTGCGTTTACCTTAATAAGGTGCGTACAATTGCTATATAACATGTTATTGATATTAAAACAATGTTATTTACCTAATTTACCACTGAAGAACGACAAAAGACAATGGTTTATAACATTTTTATGTGTAATGTGTACAGTATTGTTTTATGTTGCAATGTTAAATAACAAGGCTACATAATGTGAACCTGTTTAAACACAAGTAATATAATATGTGACATAGTTCGAACGCACCTTTACAAATGTACAATCATTCATTACACGAGGAAAAGCCATCATGTGTCGCCCTGTTAGGCAATAACAACAGAGAGGGACAGTAATAGTTATTGACTTATTAACATGATTTTATTTTTATGTGGTATTTCGCAATCTTAGCTAAAGCCGGCAACGCACTTGTGACTTCTTTGATGTTACGAGTGTCAATGAGTCGTTGCTTACCATGAAGTCCGGTCAGGACCCGTCTGCTTGAGTGTCCTCTATCTCATAAAAACAAAATTACCCGTAACCAGACCTTCTGAGCTAGCTCGTATACTGTGGTTTGTAACTACGGTGCTATGAATTGACTATGCCGTCCAACCCTCGCTAATTGATGTGGGTCACGACATTCTGATCGCCTGCCCGCGAGTGATGACCTGGCGCGGCCTGGTAGCTTACTTGTGACGTCAGTACCGACGACCACAACTAACTCGCCAGTAATACCAATAATAATCATGGATATACCCGTACGATGCCTACCGGTAGATCGACTCAGGTTCTGCCGAATCCATTTTCCGAGATGCGCGGATAAGCGTAATTGGGCGACTTCCGAGTATATTCGGGAGATCCCCAGTCGTGGCAGCTTGTGCAAAAGGATGGGCAGATCCTACATAACCCAGACGCGGTACCCATAATTAGTTTTCTTCGACATCAAAAGGAGTCATAAAATTATCAATAGTTTCGAAAGTATACAGGATCCACTCACGTTTGCTCTCGAGTCGCGAGTCCGTCGCCGCGTGTTTCAGCCCACCTTGATTCATCTCAGCACTGACGTTGCACAGCTGCACCAACCATCTCAGCTCAGCTGTAACAAGACAAATAAATTGATTATCATTATCACATGGGGCGTACTTGTAAATATGATGTCAACGGTCAATGCAAGTCCATGTTTTTGACAAGTAGGAGGCCATTTACCGGACCGCACCTACCGGTAGCTGTTGTGATGTGGCAGTGATGCTGGTGCAACCTACTAAAACCCATATTGATATACCCATATGAACCCACATGAAACAGGGAAACGAGTCGGGTTTAGCCAAAGCAATTCTCCGAGTCGTCAAGGACTAGGTCGGGGGATACGCCAATGGGAAACTCCCAGGTATATCAATGCACACCCTACTGCTGGGCACAGGACTATATGGAGAAAGACATATTAAGTTCGAGCCGTAATAACACCAGGCTGGAAGTGTGGATTTATAGAATGTAAAATGCGCTCTACACTCGCCCGCGATTCTGGCCGTGAATTCACGCCGCGATTCGCGCCGTGAAATTCGCGTTTATGTCTCTCCACACTCGCGAAGCTTCGAAGTCTCGGTTTCAAGGGAAATGGTTGACGACGTGGCTGTCGCTGCTGCGGTGACGCTTTGTGCTATATCTTATCCGTGTCCACGCATCGAGGATCTTATTTGTATTAAGAACCGCGAAAGACCGTGAAACCATCCACACACGCGTTTCGCGGTTTTCGCGATCTTTCACGCCGCGAGTGTAGAGCGCGCATAAGGGTTGCAAGGACGGAACCAACGGCTTATCGTTCTGAAGGCCGGATGAACTCGAGATCACAAACGAAAACACGAAGTTTTGGTTATATTCAGACAGACTATGTCGTAAGTAGCTTAATTTTTAATAGAAAGAACCAAAGAGAACATACTTGGTTAATAAGTATCGTAGCCAATAGCGGGTAATTAAAACTATTATCAACGTGATAAAGATTAGAGAATGCATCTGTAAACGAATATCACGATTATCTTTCAATCAACTTTATTCCTTCGTAATAAGGAGGGGTTTTGTGGGGAATACATAACACGATAGTAAATATAGGTCTACAAGATAAAGAAGTCACGATCCTATCAGGATTTTCCCCGATTCAGAAATATTTTCATAAAACATAACGGTATGCATCACGAGAAGTGATGTAACATATTTCAAAAGTAGCGCGGTATTGGTTAGAAACAACTGTGGGTTCGTTGAGCTCAGATTGTAAATAATATAGGTAATATTTATGATACATTATCGAAAAGTTGACACACATTTATTAAGTGTGATGCTATGATGCTTAAAATAAGGTAGATTTTTCTTGATAATGTACCTAACAGGGTGAAATCTGTAAGAGTAGGGCGCCTGAGATTTCTCGAGATAGTAATTTGAATTACAATAACACTAGATTTAGGCCCGATTTTTCAATCCTCAGATAAAACTATCTGTCAGTCAAATGTAAGCTCTGTCCCTTTTCTTTTTATGACTTTAGAAAGTGACAGTGATAGTTTTAAATGGCGGATAATTTTATCTGAGGATTGAAAAATCGGGCGTTCGTCTTCGAAGAGACAAGTAGAGGTGTAAATATATCCACTAATATATTTAAGTCTCTGGACTTAGACCTGTTACATAGGTAAGCTAATCCTGGTGTCATGAAAAGGACACGTAAGGGCTAGCGATATTATTCACAAACTATGCCTACATTGATAGAGAAAACTTTGTGAACGGACATATGTACATTTACCTAGATAACGCCAGTATAACGATTTGTATTAAAACCAAGCGTGCCATCTTTTTAACGTCTACTGTGACGTAACCGTAATTTTTTTTTTTTTAAATTTTGAGACGAGGTATGCAAAATGGGTGAAATGTATCACACAATGAGGATTTTTATGTTTTGTAGCCATTCGGACGCGTCTAGTTAGCAGCGGCCAACCCCGACGTTTGGTCGGGGTTTTCGAACTCGCGCAGTACATGCATTTGTGTCATCTATGTAAATGTATATCTGTGGATGCACGCCAGTAAAAGATCTGTACAGGATACCCATCTTTCGCAAGCATACACAGAGCCGTCTTTATTGGAAACCCTGGGCATATTAGGATAATGGGGCCCCTATGACTGACAGAACACTATTTTGTTCCAATAGACAAAGAAAGTAGTTAAACAAGATTAAATATTTATTTTTATTATCAATCACATGAAACGAATAGATAATAGTAGATTAGTAGCCAAGGGCTGTAAGGCATCAATTGTAGCCCGAGATATTTAGTCGCACGAGCGCAGCGAGGGCGCTTATAGTTCGATGGTGCAATTGATGCTTACACCCGAGCTAACTACTCTGCTTTACATCTCGATTGTGAGGTAAGTGGAAAAAAAGGCATTACAAGAATAAATAAATTTATTTTCAAGAACTAAATTCAGCTTCGCCGTTCGATATTCAAAATTGATGAAAATAGCGAAGCGACCTCTTTTGTCATTGCTGAATGCACGATGTCTAGTGCCAGTAAGATGGTTAGATGTACGCGAACTTTTTGAAAGAGTTTTTTTTTTAATTACTTACCGCCCTAGGGCGTTTCTAGCTACATTATTAACCTAGGGCGGTAATTGATCACTTACAACCCGCATCTGGGGGTATTAAGGACCTACTTACCGAACATGAGAGATGTAAATGTAATATAGTCCACCAAAGTACTTAACTCTTAGTATTTCTTCGAATTATATAAGTTTATAAAAGTTATAACAACGGGAATACACGCGACGTACAGCAACGCGTCGCGTGTAGTCTCGTTGTTCTAACTTTTATATACAATGCAACGCGAAAATTTTAAAATTTATATCAGTTTTTTGGTAATAAATAATGGTAATCGATGGTGATCTGGACTATGGTTAGCATTCAAAGTAATGAAAAATTAAAAGCAATACAAACCGAATATTCCCAAAGGATTTTTCATGTTCCAATAATCGACCACAATTATAAGATTGATTCCACTTCTACACATGTGTTAGCATCATTACTCTAATTAAATCCATTCACCAACAGTATAGCAATATAACACCTATTAGTCTATAACTAATATTATTATGTATAATTATGGTAGAAATATTTTGCTTATGTTGGCAACATTGACTTTGATTGATAGCCCGCTTAGTCGAGTTAATGACCTTGACTGATAAATCAAGGGGAAATGGGATCGAGTCTCGGTGGGTATTTGTTTTTACGTATTTGTAGACTAGTGGCTTCCCACGGTTTCACTCGCATGGTAACCGTTCATAAAAAGTAGGCTATGTCCTTTCTCAGGCTCTAGACTATTTGTGTACCAAATTTTGATTAAATCGGTTGAGTAGTTTTGATGAGAAAGCGAGACCGACAGACAGACAGACAGTTACTTTTGCATTTATAATATTAGTATGGAAGTATGCATTATGTGCTGACGAGATGTTTGATATTGAGGTGGAGTGTGTTTGTTTAATATCAGTTTAAGCCGCCTACTACTTTGGTTTATGAAATGTAACCATAAGAAAATAATTTATTTGAACATAATTTTTCGATGATTCAATATTATAATATATTGGGTCCTCACCTATGAAATTGGTGTTTTTATTCTGTCTTAGCAATTTGTCCGTAACTATTAAGTTTCAGAACATTCTTATAAAATAATTGCCTCTTCTAAAAATAGACCATAAATTTGAGCTCGTATTATTTAATTTGATAATTTTTTGTAAGTTTAATTGTGTTAAAATTAGACACAAAGACAATTATTTTTAACTGCCTCCCGAATACATCATTTGATTTGCATTAACATAAAAGCGATGAATAATTTTTATCAAGCGTGTTCACACACATATTGCTAAAGCTTGTCTAATGATACATGCCAAATATTATTATCTCTGGATTTGTCGTTGTGAAGAAAACAGAAAAAATGTTAGTATGTAAAATGCAGACATCCCCAAAATCTCCATACAAAACACCAATTTCATAGGTAAGGACCTAATACTACCGCATAGTGTATTGTAGGTATGTAATCTATTATCAATAATCATGATAAATATAATTATACAGGAAAAAAGTTATTTTCTAAGTAAATAATTATGGTTCCTGATTCAATACTCTTGTAGCGCGTTTAAATTATTGTGGTTAGATTCACCGTTGCAGACACTCCATAAAACATCACACCTCTATCCCCGAAGTGGTAGGCAGAGGTGGTAGCACGTCTGCCCGCTTTTTTTTCATTAAACGAATTTTTGTTCATCAAACGAATGAATGAATTAATATATTTTTTATTCCTTCTAGGATAGCACTGAATCTACCAATGACTAATTTAATATTTGGCACCACTGTGATTGTAACGAAAACATCGATGGCATTAACCACTGACATCCAATAACTTCACACTGCCGTTTTTTTATTAAATTACACATTTCTCACAAAAAAACATGACTATAATCTAACACTGACATAAATTTAAGGCATTCATTTATGGACGCTTTGATTCAGGTGAGAAACAAAATTATCTGATAGATTTAAATCTGATAAGCGAATGAGAATTATCCAGTATCTATTGATAACATGATGCTTTCATAAAATTAATGATAATAATGTTTTCGCTAGACGAGATACAACACGAACATTAATATTGTTCGCGAAAGCCGGCGTTCGCGTGGCCCTCAAGGGGCAAAGCGTAAATTTCAACACGTCACACAAATTTCATGATTTTTAATCCCTCCCCGCCCTTGTTGGTTTGTCACATTTGTGAGGCTCCTCCCTCCCAACTGTGACGTCACATATTTTGACATTTTACATCTAGATATTATTGAATTGTTGGTCCGTGTTGGTCCGGGACACAAAAAGAATGTACCAACTGCTTTTCTCGCCTAGCATGTCGTAAAAGGCGACTAAGCGCGTATTGGGTACTGGGTCTGTGATTGTGTAGGCGATGAGCTAGCCACTTGTTACTACTCTTTCACGATTTTTCATCTGACCAAACACAATTTTTGTTTGGCTAAATGTGGTCTTAAGGAACACAGTGCTCCTTGGACTCTGCCTACCCCTTCGGGGATTATAGGCGTGATTTGATGTATGTATGTATATTATTGAATTAAAACTGCAGCTCCAAAATTAGTTTTATTTCCATTTGAATATCGTTTTATGTGACTGTGGTGTATTTCATGTATTTGGCTTAAAGTATGTGGTTCCATTGCCAACAACAATATTAGTTATAAATGTATGTAATCTATGACTCTCTCTCATCTACTGGGTCCGTAGCTGCGGTTAGGTCGTGTTATAAATGTCTGTCTAATTATGCAATGAATGAACTAGTGAGTAAGTTAATATAGTCGTAATTATTGTCCGTCGCAACTGACTGCAAGAACACAAAAGTGACGTCACGAAATGTTAGACCCCTTTCCGCTCCCATATCACACTATGTCGCATTTGGTTGACCCCCTCTCGCCCCCACAGCGCGTGTGACGTAATTTACGGATGGCCCCTTAGAGCTGAAGTGTTCTCTATCACAGGTGCTCAAGGCCATGGAAATGGAGCCGGGGGACCTCGGGCATTTCCGACAAAAGCTTCGGATCGCAGTAACGCACTTATTGTGTCTGCGCCTCAGATCGAAAAAGAAAGGATGGATGTACATACTCGTACTAAAAAATATTTTTTAGCAACATTTTAAAGAAGTGTATACCTAATGAAATTTATCAAATATCCAGATGTCATGATTAGGTATGGGTGGGCAGTTTTCCGGAACTCGACGTGTGTCCAGAAAAAAATGACACGGTCAGAACGTCCATGTCACAAAGTCCAAACTGCCATAAAGCTCAATTTAGTAATCAATAATAGTTTTTTCCATCATCGTTATACTTTATCTAGTCTTTTCCAGCAGCAGATGATGAATAGACAAAGTATTTTCATATGAGATAACGTAAGTAACGCAAGGTAAAACAACAATAGCTTAGTGTAATTTAATAAAATTTTATACATTATCTTTTATCTTATACATACATATGTAATCACGATTATTATCCCCTTAGGGTTAGTCAGAGACTAGGCAAAAGCACCGCGAAAGCAGTCCATTGCCATAGCCCGCGTTTCTCCAAGCAGTGACTGTGACGCTATCAGCTATTGGAGGTTGTCTAGTTCTAAGTCCATTAGTAGCCTTTTACGACACCCAAGGGAAGAGATGGGTTGGTTTTATTCTTTTAATGAGCTGCTACCACACGGTTCACGGCTTTATCTTCTATTATTAATTTCCACGTTAATGGTTACATTCTTTATAATAATAAAGCCAAGGAACTAAATACGATGTAACAATACACACACCCTTTGATATTCCTCGATGAAACTATTTCTAATATTAGAAAAGGTTTACGCTAAAATTCGGTTACAATATACGTGACAGTATATTTTATCCCTAGGGCGACCTTTCAATGCTAGCTTTCCTCGGGTCACGACCTATTTGGCGCTGCTGTTAATGTTGACAATGATTTACTCAGATTTAGAAAATATTGTTTGAAACTGATTTAACACATACAAACTAAAATACTGAACTGGTTTATAGTAAATAATTTGCAACTTAATGCAAAAAAGACAATACGTATTAAATTTATTTTACCTAATGTAAGAGAAGTTGCTACAGATATCAAACTGAACACTGAGTCATTAGATTTAGTACAATCTTCTGTGTTTCTAGGAATCACTATAGATTCAAAATGCGAAAACGAGCCATAAGAGCAATTTACTGTCTAGGTGCTCGTACTTCTCCGAGAGACTTATTTAAAGAAATCGCCGTAATGACACTAGCTTCAAAATAATTCACATTCTCAAAAATGTCAATATATATTCTAAAAGGAAAGATGTACATATTTATAATACTAGAAACCAGAACAAACTGTTACTACCAAACTTAAGATTACGTAAGGTTTATAAAAGACTTGGCGAAGGCATACTATATTACAACAAGGTTTCAATAGTTTCAAAGACTATATCGGAACTACAGGACAGATAAAGGAGGAACAACTTGCTGAGTCTCTTGCTCGTTCTCAGAACAAGACCTCCTGGTAGCTAGTGAACGGTTGGCATAATTTGCCATTCATAAGAGTATGTAAATACCGAAACTGAATAAATGATTTGAGTTTGAGTTTGAAAACATTTTCACAGGTAGAGATAGATATTACAGACTGATTTAAAATGTTCGACACGACCTTTCGAATAAGTCTTAACTAGTTATTTTTAAAATAACAAAAATCATTGTGTTCCAAAGTTAAAAGTGTTTATAGACGTGTTCTAAATAATACATAGACCTGTATACTTTGGTGCTGCCCTAGCTTCCTTCGCATATGGACAAATCAATTGCTTACCATCAGGTGGTGTTGAGGCATTTTTCTAGGCTGATTATTTATTTCTTAACCGGTTAACTGGCTTGTTAACCGGTAAATTTTTAAACCTAAATCACCACAAGTATGTATGGAACGTTTTAAAAACGTTTGGCTCTACCGTAACCGTAAATATTTAAGAGTTGTGAGTTAGTGAATCGGTTTATATACGTTTGATTCAATCTTATGATAAATAGGTGTAAATAATGCGTTTCCGTTTACGGCCAATGGCACTTATTTACTTCAATTTTACTTTGATTTGATAAAAGCAATGAACGAACTAGTACGGGAAGCATGGACACATAAACTAATTGAAACGTGGGCTTATTATACTGCTGGCAGATTTGGCTTAAACCGGTTTATTTAGATTTTAAAACGCTCTTTTCTTAAATACGCTCCAAGTGAAACCTTTAATAAAAACCTTTATTAACCGGTAATTTTGAAACCGGTTGCAAGCCCTGATTTATTTATTTTTCTTTACTAGAAAAACAAACAGCATGAGTTCGTACATAAGTATAAAAAATAACATAATTATTTAATTAGCCTAATTAGTTTCTACAGATAGGTTCATCATAAATGTATTGAAGAAGAAAACATGACTCAAAAATTGACGCACCATTTGGACGCGCGCAGACTAGTTAGCAGCAGCCAACCCCGACGTTTTGTCGAGGTTTCGGACACGTGCAGTACATGCATTTGCGTAATCTGTGTCAAAGGTCAGAACCGTTATTTTTAAATAACGTTTTTGAAACGGTTCGAACCGTTCTCTGTATTGTATTCTTTGCATTGCGTTCGAAATGAAAACGAAATGGGAACGTTTTTAAAAACCGGTTTAATGGGCGGGGCTTCCAAACGCGGGTCGGGCAGCGAGTCACCGAAAGCCGTGGCGACAAATATGGACTCTATGGACACAAGAAATTAAATAAAAACTTTTTTGTTAAAGTAAAAACGTTTTACGAACGAAATCGTTATATATTTTTAACTTCATGAACGTTTTTATAGCGTTCCGTTCGAACATAAACGAGACACAAAGTTTTTCGGCATTTAAGCCGATACCGTTTCAAAAAATAT
The DNA here is from genome assembly GCA_910589355.1 of Parapoynx stratiotata. Classification (NCBI taxonomy): domain Eukaryota; kingdom Metazoa; phylum Arthropoda; class Insecta; order Lepidoptera; family Crambidae; genus Parapoynx; species Parapoynx stratiotata. The sequence continues at coordinate 10,990,882 of OU342482.1, forward strand.
GCCGATATCCGACCCCTGATCTGTATATATGTGACTGAGCCTACAATCTTCTGGAAATTGACACACCATCAATGGATGCACTCTGTAATAAGGAACAAAAAGATTTCAATACGAATCGTTAACAGCATTGGTGTTCTTAGCTATTCGCATTTACAAATGCGATGCCAGAATGAACGATGCGGCCTTGTCTGGCTTATTCGATTACAATACCGGTTTTTGTAATTTACGCGTTTATTCGCATATCTTTATGACATAGATGATGTATTCTTTTGCATATTGCTTCGCTATTACGTGGCGAAAATATCTAGGTTGTTACATTACAACGGAAGAAAAATTGTGAAAGAATTTTACGGATGAAAGCACTGCTTTAATGAGAATCTCACTAACCGAGCTATGATTCTGCAGTGGTTTATAATGAGGGAATAGTTCATGACTAAATACTCTAAGATTCAAACTAATACAACTTAATTTACTTAATATTCACGCGTTTATCCCTGTGGGTTTGTCGTTTATCCCACTAGCTATGATCCTTATATACACTTTTTTAACTCGTTGGCCGGCACCGCAAAGAATAGATGTTTCTATTCTGTCTCCTTTTGTACCCGTTGACTAGTTAGGTATCATTACGAAATAATATGTGAAAAATACTTTTTGGATTAGACATAAATTTTCAAAACTGAACTACTTAATCAAGACATTAGACATACTTCACTTACAAAGTACATTTCATACGAAATCATTGGTTGACAAAACCTTAAACACGAGGAAGCTATGAACAAACTTACTATGTCCGCGACTTCGTTCGCGGTTACTATGGTTTTTTAACTATCCCACGGGAACGCTTTAATTTTCCGGAATAAAAAGTATCTAAGATGTTGACCAGGGATATAAGGTATCACCATGCAAAATTTCATTGAAATCGGTCCAGCCATTTCGGAGATTCGCCCCTTACAAGCAGACAGAGAAACAATAAATAAATAAAAACCAAAATTTGTGGGTATTTTCCCCCTTTTTACATCCCAGGGGATGTAAGGTTTAGTTTGGTTGGTTTTATGCATTTTTTTTCTATGTACAGACATTCTACCTCTACAGTTCTATTATATGTATAGATTGGCGGATATAATTAATGTAAAAAGACGTAGGAACCATGTAATTTAACAAAAGAATTTTGAACAGCCTTCATGTAAATAGTGTGAATGAAAACCGACCATTCTCTGACCGGTGAGCAAAATCTGTCTACAATTACATTTAAGAAATAGATAGACATCAGTGAAACCCTGTTAAGTTTGGGAAACAGCGATCCAATCTTTAGGAAATATTAGGGAAAATGAATCTTATGACATCATCAATTCAAGTTCAATTTGGTTGCTACTTTTATTTTTTCCTATTACACTCTAGCGTAGGCTCCATTTTCTTCTATTCTGTCACTCTTAGCACTCCATTTCTTCTCATATCGCTATGTGTATGCTACACATTATAGGAAATACAGGCATGGGCCCAAGTCCCAGAAGGTGGATGTGAATTGATATTAACCAAAAATTTTGACCACAAATATGAAATACCAGTGGCTTCCCGCGGTTTCACCCGCGCAGTACCCGTTCCGATAGAAATAACGGGATAAATAATAGCCTATGTCCTTCCTCAGGCTCTAGCCAAACTGTGCACCAAATTTCGATTTAATCGGTTCAGTAGTTTTGACGTGAAAGCGAGACGGACAGACAGATAGACAGAGTTACTCGCACATTTACAATATTAAGTAGATAATAATATCCGCCTAGATTAGATTTATCTAGATTCATTTGCTTTTGGTCACTGAATAAATTATTTTTGTTCATTTCATTCTTTTCATTTAACATGAAATGTTGCATACCTACATTGTGTGCCTACCCATCACATATACGAAAAACAGGCATACAATCACAATCATTCATTGTCTATTTAGTATGATAATATCAACATCAGATAGTTTTCCAAGAGACAAACTGATCTGATTCACTCGTATTTGGATATCGACAAAACATGTCATCCAAGTTTTTCTAAATATCTTCCCGGAGTAGCCCTGACCTATATACTTATTGGAACAGTCCGATACAAATTGGATACAAGCCTATTTCGTTACAAATACTATTTACTCGCAATTATATGCTTTAGCAGATCTTAGCAGTCTTATTATTCTCATAGACCGCTTTCAAAATTTATCTGATTCCGGTGGACCTTCTGCAGGTACGATTCTACCATATTCCCAAAACTCGACAAAAATGTGAAGACAACAAGACCCCCGTCGAGCCTCCCGTGGACCCCCAGGGGTCCACCTGGAACCAATGCTTTAGAGGAATATATACACACATACGTACAATCACGCCTGCAATCCCCGTAGGGGTAGGCAGAGTCCAAGGAACAGTGTTCCTTAAGACCACATTTAGCCATCCAAAATTGGGTTTGGTCAGATGAAAAGTCGTGAAAGAGTAGTAACAAGTGGCTAGCTTATCGCCTACACAATCACAGATCCAGTACCCAATACGCACTTAGTCGCCTTTTACGATATGCTAGGCAAGAAAGGCAGTTACATTATTTTTCTGTCCCGGACCAACCCGGGAATATGTCATCAAATATCCGTCCTTGTATAAAAGCAAGGGTTAAGCAAGGGGTCCAGAATACAGGTCGCGCCATCTTACAATAGATACTTAATCGCTCAGATGTATGGGATCTCGAAATGCCATCCGGGATTTACCTCCGCCACCACCGCCTTTAGGATTCTTGATGCAAGCAGGAGACATGATTTTTTTCTCTTTTTCTGTCGAAATATAACGACAAATATTAACGAGAGTCAAGTCGCGCATATGTAGCTAGTAAAGATATGGATACCATGAACCACAGTGAGTCGTGTGGTAGCGGCTCATTGAAAGAATACTCCCAACCCATCTCTTACCTTGGGTGCTGTAAAAGGCGACTGTTGGACTTAGAACTGCACAACCATCCAATAGTTTATAGCGGCGACGGGCTCACCACCTGTCACGCTGAGTGCAGTCACTGCTTGGTGAAGTGCGGATGGCAATGGACTGCTTTTGCGGTGCTTTTGCCTGGTCTCTGACTAACCCTCAGGAGATAATAGTCGTGATTTTATGTATGTAAGTATGTATGTATGAATCACAGATAAAACTTTCTTAGCGAGTCTATAAAAATATTAGTCTGTGGTTGTTTTTGTTATCTACTAGTAAGTTGGGCATTTAATTGACAAACGACGACGTATTTTTGCTATTCGTTTGGCAAAAAATATAACATTTCATTTATCATCATTTCCCTGACCTGCTTCCAATTTCATTTGGGGTCGGAGCCACGTGTCCTCTTTCATTCTCTTCACATAACGTTCACTCCCTTCTTCGCTATGTCCACATTCACTCTATCAATCTTTTCCTCTGTCATCGACTTTCATATTCATTCATTCATAACTCATCATCTGTATGAATATTAAAAAAACATAGATCTTGTGTTTCTTTTCCTACCAGCATAAAAATATCGCATAAACATTCACTGGAATGATTTTCACGTCAAATTAGAAGTACTAACCTCGAATTATTAAAACAGGAAACGAAAGAAAGGTAAGTATTTATTCAAAAGGAAATTATTGCCCGCAGTCCTGCGACGCGGAAGTTTGAACGACGTTGAAGAAAAAATTAGTTATTAACATTGTCGCATCGTATAAATAACTTATGAATATTATTGCTGACAATTGCAAATAGAAATCAAAGTTTGTGAATCAATCTCAGACATTAAATGTTAGGCAAAGGTTTTTTTACTGAGTAGCATGTATCCAGTTGGTGAGGTGCCCTTAACCAGGGTATTATGGTGACTGTCAATCCATCACACCTTTGTCCAGCCAGAAGCATGAGCAACGCGATACGATGTGAGAATTACGTTTTTATCATGTTCAACTGTCAAATTACTGTGGACTTTGACAACTAGTGTTCGTGCTCTCTTAGCACGAGAAGGCAGATGTGTTAACATCTACATTTTGCCTGATATGTCTTCAGTACCCATGTTAAAGGGTGAGAGTTTGTTGCCATATACCGGGCGTAATGTGAAGCAAGAGAAAACTATAATAAAACTGTAGAGGTCGAAAGTCTGTACAAAAAGAAAATACTTTTTATTTATTTATTAATAATAATAATAAAAACGTTTATTTCAGACAAAGTTCATAATTAGGCACAAACAAAGATACATCGAGAAATATAGACATAATAACAAACGTAAACTAAATAATAGGTTGGGGAAAAAGTTTCTTCGCATTTTTTAAGAAAATTCAAAACATTTTTTAATATAGTTTATTTACATTTAACTAAAGTATGTAGGTACCATTTTGTTCGATAACTTTTTGCCATCTTGTAGGTAGGGACATGATCCCATTGCTATAGAAATTTTGGGACTTCTGGTCAAAATACCGCAACAAGTGGTTTTGGCAGTCCTCTCGTGATGTTAACCTGACTCTGCCTAAAGAATTCTGAAGAGACCGAAACAGGTGGAAATCTGAAGGTGCAAGGTCAGGACTATACGGCGGATGCATTAACACCTCCCAGCCAAACTCTCTTAATTTTTGCTGAGTGGCTAAAGATGTGTGAGGTCTTGCGTTATCATGATGAAAAACCACACCCCTTCTGTTGATTAATTCCGGCCGCTTTCTCTCAACTTCTTGCTTTAATCTCATCAGTTGTTCGCAGTAGAGTTCAGAATCGATGGTCCTGCCTGGTGGTAACAGCTCATAATGAATAATGCCCTTCCAATCCCACCACACACACAGCATCACCTTGTTGCGAGTTAACCCGGGTTTCGCCACAGTCTGTGAAGCCTGACCGGCCTTTGACCACGACCTTTTTCGCACGTTCTTGCCGTACGTGATCCACTTTTCATCACCAGTTATCAGCTTCTTCAAAAATGGTTCGGTTTCATTACGTCGTAATAAAGAACACAAATGAGTACACGGTTCATTAGGTTTCTTTTAGTGAGCTCGTGAGGTACCCAAATGTCGATTTTTTTTGTGTACCCAGTTTTTTCAAATGCGCCAAAACTGTTTTGTGGTCAATTCCCAGTTCTTCAGCTACGTCGTAACTACTGACATGCCGATCTTGCTCCACTTTTTGAAAAATGGCATCCATTTTATCTGTAATAGGGCGACCAGAGCGACGTGCAACTTTGACATCAAAATTTCCGGATTGAAAACGCTTAAACCAAATTTGTGCTACACTCACAGACACTGCACTAGGTCCATAAACATCGCAAATTTTTTTCGCGGCTTGCGTTGCATTTTTACCTTTTTTGTAGTAAAATTTTAAAATGTATCGAATTTCTTCCTTAAAATCACTCATCTTGGCGGTACGAAAAACAAATGAAAATCACACATTTTCCTAATTTGAATTTGGAATTATGTTCTTTAAAATTTAAACTTTCAATGATACCAAAACCAGCCAGATACAAATAGTATAGCCAAAGAGATTTTATTACAAGTTTATACATACTATAATGCGAAAAGACTTTTTCCCCAACCTAATATATAATCAAAAATAAAAGTATCAAAACAAAACAAATTTATAAACTAAATACAGATAACATAAAATACATACACAGATGACATAGGGAATAAAAAAAAATCACATTAATCAAATCAATTACAATTTACTTCTATTCCGGAAAATTAAAGGGTTCCCGTGGGCTAGTTAAAAAAAATAGTAACCGCTGACGAAGTTGCGGGCAACAGCTAGTTATCAATAAACTGTGCGTATGTTTTTATTCAAAGTCCCTTCAAAAAAAGAGTGTACTCCCATCTTAAAGGCCGGCAACGCATGAGTGACGCCCCTGGTGTTGCAAATGTCCATGAGCGGCGGTGATCAATTACCATCAAGTGAACCGCCTGCTCGTTTGCCGCCTATACAATAAAAAAAACTCTCAAAACGATCCTCGTCATCAGCCTATAAACGTCCCACTGCTGGGACAGGCCTTCCTCATGGAGAAACACATGAGGAGTATGGGCCTTAACACCACCACGCCCAATGCGGGTTGGTGGGTAGAAACGGTCACAAATGCGACCGGGACCAACGACTTAACGTGCCTTCCGAAGCACGGAGGAGCTCGAGATCACAAAGTCTTGGTCACCCATCCACGGCCTGACCATGGCGAAGGTAACTTTGTTTTCGACCGAAGCCAGAGCGCACTGACCACTACGCCACCAAGCTCCTCAATCCTAATTCTATCAAAACGATTCTAATTTTGTTTTAAAAAAACGCCATAACAGACAGTTGTTTTGAATAGAACATGAATATTTTGATTCAATAATAGATCGTTCAACAGCATGTCAAAATATAGATATGTTATTTTTATATCACTTGCGAGACGCGTGCATATTTTGCTGTGCCAACACATGTCTCGTTGATCCATCACCTATGAAAATTTTGGTTGCAAAAAAAAAATCTCAACTTATTGAAATTTTGCGGTGGAGGCGTGTTGGGAAAGACTACTCGTTCAGTAGCCGCGGGTTAGATCCCACCGCCTTAACCACTGAGTTTCAACGAAACATGAGTACAGTTCATTGTAAATATCGCTAGCCTCACATTGTGCCCGGTGCATGGCAACAGACTCGCCACCTGTTACATGGGGAATTAATATATCTGGTGAAATGTGGGTGTTTAACACCTCTGTCTAAGCCTTCGGGGAAAGAGCCGTGATGATATATTATGTGGAATATTTTCAATTACTCATTAAGGAAATATATTTTTACGAATAAGGCAGCGTTTAATCACAATCTCGCCAGATAGGAAGTGACGATCTGGATGCATATTATGAAGTTTTTAAAATCCAGCCTGATTCCAGGCAGTTCAGTTAACGGCTCAAACTGGCTGGTTCTTTTTTGGTAATAAGACATGCTTTTAGGTGACAGTTTCTGATTGGATTATTAGTCTCTGCCTGGCTATTGGCAAATACATAATTTCAATAACGTTGAGAAATAAAGCTTATTAGTTTGCGACAAGTTCGGTCATAATACAAAAAAGTCAGGCAGTTCAGTTTACGACGTAAACTGCCTGGAATGAAGAGCTGAAATGAATAAAATAAATATCTTCAGACATTCACACCTATCAACTGGCCCATACTAGACATCTAATGCCTACGTTATGGATACCAGATGACGGACAAATATATTTAATAGATAAATACATATAAATATTCAGAATATAATATATACATACATATAAGACTGGAGAACAAATGCCTGTTCACACAAACATTTGCCCCCACCGGGGATCGAACCCAGAACCTCTCGAGATGGCGACGCCTTGAGACCGGCGAATAGACCACTCGACCACGGAGGTTGAATGAACTGGAATGAAGAACGAAGAGCATAATATGGACCCTGGATTAAGGTAGAGCCGGCAGACTAACATAATGCTTGTATAGCCAACTGTAAAAACATGTAACCACTTTTGACAGCAAATGACTAATTAGAAGGAAATAAAGATTGCCACTTCTAAAATGTGTATCTATAATTTTGTTCTCGACTGTAACGTACACGCTTTAAAATTCTCCATCGGGAAGCAGTTAGACGTCCTTTAGGAAGCACGGAGGAGTTATAGATACAACTTTTTGGTCACCCAAAACAATCCATGGACAAAGTGGTTTTGTTTTTTAAACGAAAGTTGAACCACTGACATAAACTGGTTCCTACTAGTGAATTAAGATCTCTGCCCACTGCGCCGGAGCATATATCCGTGCTAGGACTGTTTCAGGCACAAAAATATTTTTTACTAGCTTTAACCGCGACTTCTTTTTTTTACTGGTTTTTTCTATCCCACGGGTACCCTTAATTTTTCGGAATAAAAGGTATTTAAGATGTTGACCAGGGATATAAGGTATCACCGTACAAAATGTTATTGAAATTGATCAAGCCATTTCGCAGATTAGCCCGTACAAACAGACCTTTGTCTGGTTAGACAGAGAAGCAAAAAATTTAAATAAAATTTTGGTATTTTCCTTCTATTTACATCCCCCTGACTTGATTTTAAGCATTTTTTCATCTACAGACATTTGACTTCTACAGTTTTATTATTGGGTCCTTACCTATGAAATTGGTCATTTTTTCCTCTCTTAGTATTTTGTCTGTAACTATTAAGATTCAGAGTATTCCTAAAAAATAATAACCTCGTCTAAAAATAGACTATATTTTTGAGCTCTTTTGATTTGTTTTGATAATTTGTTGTAAGTTTAATTGTGTTAAAATTGGACACGGAGACAACTCTTTTTAAGTGCCTCCCGAATACATCATTTTATTTGCATTTACTTAAAAACGATAAATAATTTTTATGAAGTGTGATATTACACGTATTACTAAAGCTTGTCTAATGATAGATGCCAAATATTATTATCTTAGGATTTATCGTTGTGAAGAAAACTGAAAAAATTTTAGTATGGAAAATGCAGAATTCCCCAAAATCTCCATACAAAACACCAATTTCATAGGTAAGGACCTAATATATGTATAGATATAGAAATGAAGAGTATGAAAATGAGCCGGTCGGTGACGGAACGATCTAGTGTGCATGCTTGCTGCTGCTCTCATACATTTTTACACAAAGAACATTTCTGTAGTTGTTAGTACGCTTTGGCTTTCGATCGAAGACAAAGCTACCTTCGCCATGGTCAAGCCTTGGATGGGCGACCAAAACTTTGTGATCTTGAACTACTCCGTGTTTCGGAAGCCACGCTAACCAGGTCGCTAAATTGAAACTGTCTACCCACCAACCCGCATTGGGCCAGTGTGGTGCTGAAAGGTCTACACTCATGTTTCCGTGGGGAAGGCCTGTGCCCAGCAGTGGGACGTACATAGGCTGAGGATATTTTCATGGTATGCTCCGAAAGTGGGCAGATACCTTAAGACAGAATAAACATCTAATAACATGGAAGGAGCGGTGTCTACAGTTTGTCAAGGTTGTCGCGATGACATCATGTCTAAGTCATTGTAAGATGTTACGCTCGACATTATTGTTAACAGTTAAACACAGAACTATTCAGTTCTGTGTTAAAATTAGTTCTTTGTTGTATCACTAGATGGCGCCACCTATCCTTTAAAACGCACTATTGTTTACTCTCATAGACTTATATGGTCAAACCGATGTTAATTAAAATTTGTATTCGCCTTGGACACGGTGTTTCATTTTGGTAACCACCTTGGGTTTTAACATGCACGGCCCTTCAAGCCACACCTCCTTGCGCATCGGAGTAGGGAACGTGAGGTTTTTTAGTTACGGAATTTCTAGATTCGGTGCCCGCGCTCAAGGCCCGCGATAGAAGCTATAGCTTCTATCGCGGGCCTTGAGCGCGGGCGTTTATTAACATTTATTTTAGATAATTATTTTATGATTTAATTTACTTATAAGTGATCCGAACGAAATAATGTATATGCAAACTACCAACAGTTTATATAATTTGTTTTCTTATCGGTCACCACGCTCAAAAAGTGTAACTTGAATAAATATCAAAGAAAAAGAAATATTGCATGAATAAAATAAATAAATAAAATTATATTGCATAAGTTGATACAAAATGCTATGCAATAGCTTTACCGCGGCAGTCCCCGAGTGCCACACGTCTTTTTATATATCTTCCAACATTCACACCTATCAACTAGCCCCATTTTAAGCCAATGCCATATCCAATGCTTGCCCATTTTAAGCGGACACTAGATAACGGATAAATATATTTAAGAAATAAATAGATATAAATACCCTGAATATATATAAATATATACAAACATCCAAGACTGGAGAAAAAATGCTTGAAAATTCATCACCAAAACATTTGCCCCCACCGGGGATCGAACCTAGAACCTCTCGAGATGGCGACGCCTCGAGTCCAGCATACAGACCACTCGACCACGGAGGTCATCCTCGACCGAGGAGGAATTAAAGACAGCTAAAATGTAAACTGAATGTTGTATGACTTTATATTTGTATTCACATATTAACTACAGAAAACAAAGATATTTTCAGGTGTGGGCCCAGACGGGTGTGATGTGCTCAGAGTAAACAGAACTGGAGTAGCCATTAGTCAATTTCTCAAACATTTTTTTCTGCCATTTCTTGCGGGGGGTGAGGTTACCACTACACTCAAAGCCAGCACAACGCACAACGTTTTTACAAATGCACACATGCATAATTCGCCACACAAATTTAAATTTCACGCACACACACGCTTAAAATAGTCACGTGGGGTGTGCGTTTTGACAACGTCACAGCCGCACTCCCCACGAGACTAGCGTTCGAAATTTGAAATCGTAGAAATCTAAAACATGAAATAATGAAGTAAATAATCATGAAATCTTAAAAATTATAATTACAAATAAAAGGTGACACCATCTTTTAGCATACTCGATGTTTTCTATTTATTTTTACAACAAAAAACAGCACAGGCAGGCATTTTTGCAGGAGCTCTGTTCGCCGCAACGTTTACAATGTTATAGCTGTCAAAATGGCGGCTCAACTAGTTTTATTAAACGTGCAAGCATCCGATGCTTATGCATTTGGCAGAGGGGAATGTTAGACAAAGGCTACTCCAGTTCTGTTTACTCTGAGGTGATGTGTGACTGCAGCATTTTAAACGAAGTTAAACGGGTCGGTATTGGTCCCGTTTTACCTTTCGGGTACTGAAACCTAAAAAAGACGATTTGGTTCACGAAAGCAAAAGCGATTATTATATAGTTATCAATTTTAAGACCGCCTTGATCGCAGCTACCTCACTTGCGTATAAAGTGCCTCATTACGTGCTGTTTCGAGTCATAGATCCTATGTATAGAAAATATGTCAGTAGCGTAGTGGTTCGAGCCTAAAATAAAATAATGCTTTTCCAGAATAATGGTATATTTAAACTCTTTAAACTCTTTATTGCACCAATAAACAAAATTATAGTAAATAAAAAAAGAAAGCAAAGGAGGACTTATCTCTAATAGAGATCTCTGCCAGCCAACCTATCACAGGTGTGTGAGATTTAGTAAGGAGAGGGAAGAGACACCAGTGCAAAAGAGAAAAAAAAATATAAAGATAATAAAAACTAAAATTCAAATACAATAAGTAGTATTCAAAAAAATGTATATATATAATGTATATGATACATACTATATACACTATGTCTGTATTGAAAAGAAGAGAAATGAGGAAATGTGTAGATACAAATTTAGGAAGAAAGCGCTAGAAAATGCTTCTTGAGTTTGGTCTTAAAAGAAGAATGAATGATTGAATGATTTAGAAAGTTTTGACATCTTTAATATCAGTATGAATGATCCATATATAATTCCCAGGGGTAAGTTTTTTTAGAAAAATATTTTACCTTATCTTCCAAACATATATTTCAAACAGCTTACAAAGTCCCAATGTTATATATACCTATCTACAACGATCCCAAAAAAACATATTTACGAACATCTCGAAGATTTTCACGCATTGACGTGGAAAGTAGGGTTCGTCCTAAATTATGCCTTTTTGGTGATCGTGGTTAAGCGCAACTCGAGAGAAGCGTCTAGCTCTGAATTTGACAAAATGATGTAACATTTTAGACCCGCACCCGTATTGATTCTCACATAGAACACAAAGAACTGCACAACATTCAATTGCTTATGGCGGCGACGGGCTCCCCACCTGTCACGCTGAGTGCGGTCACTGCTGGTGAAGCGCGGACTATGGCAGGGGACTGCTTTTGCGGTGCTTTTGCCTAGTCTCTAACACTCAGGGGATAATAGTCGTGAATTCATATATGAATGTATGGTTGTGCAGTTCTTAGTCCATCATTCGCCTTTTACGACACCCAAGGGAAAAAATGGGTTGGTAGTATTCTTTTAATGAGCCGCTACCACACAACTCACGGATACTAGATAACGGATAAATATTATTATTTAATAGACAAATACATACAAATACTCAGAAAATATACAATACATATATAAAATACTTCTTCTTCTTTTTCTTCTTTGACGTTAATGGGTTGACTGGAAGACATTCCTATTAGTGAATAAGTCCTCCCTTGCAAACATTGTTTTTACCATGAAGTTGTAAAATTTTTCAATTGCAATAAAGAGTATTATTTATTATTATACTTGCCCCCACCAGGGATCGAACGCAGAACCTCTCGAGATGGCGACGCCTTGAGACCGTACAGACCATTCGACCACGGAGGTCACGGTCACGGAGGAACAGTAGAACTGCTCCCTTAGATTATGTCTGTCGACTTGCTTAGATTATGTCATCACTTTAAGAAAGAAAGAAAGAAAGAAATAAACTTTATTAAGAACCATGATACACTGAATATAATACATACATTCGACATGTTGTATAAATCACGATTCTTAATAGGTATCTACTCAGCATAGTCGATGCATCTGAATAATGCTCCGACGCTGGTCTTCCGTAGATGCCAAGAAAAAAAAAAAAGAGAAAAAAATATGTATGTACTTCAATTCTAGATAGTGCACTGCTACTCACATATTTTAGGGAATATGTAAGGGAATTTGAATCTAAGCAAAAGCTATCTTAAACTTAGCCATATAAAAATAGGGTTGGCCAGATGAAAAAATACAAGTGACAGCTAGTCACATGATCACAGACCCAGTACCCAATACGCCCTTAGTCGCCTTTTACGACATGAATAGAATAGAATAGAATAGAATAGAATAGACTAGGCAAGACAAGCAGTTGGTACATTCTTTTTGTGTCCCGGACCAACACGGGACACAAATGATCAATATTATACTCGTAGTATTTTTAATAAAACGTAGTATTTTTTTAAAAGAAGTGGATGCTGAGCTGACGAGTGACAGAGGAGACTGGAAGAAGAAGACATGTTGTGCCGACCCCACCTAGAGTGGGACAAGGGCAAGAAGAAGAAGAGTATTTTTAATAAAACATTTGAATTGCATCACTCGCTGCAAATGGCTTCAGAAGCTTTTAAGCTTATAGTTTTTCTAGCAATTTCAAAGCTATGTAATAACTATTTTTAATACAACACGCTATGCCGTGAATCACGCGTGACTAATGACTATGTCATAGTTACGTACCCATTGGCAATTCGCTTTTACATTTTTGAGTCAGAATTACCTAATTGTTTAGCCTAGTATTTTTTGTAAGTACTATTTTTCAAAGGAGCTCGGAGGCGTAGTGTTTCGTGCGCTTTGGCTTTCGATACTGCAATAATAATAATGATAATATCCTCAGACATTCACACCTATCAACTAGCCCCATTTTAAGCAACTAATGCTGCTTTTGTTACGGACACTAGATGACGGATATATATATTTACTAGATAAATACATATAAATAACCTGAATATATAGAAATATATATAAACATCCCAAGACTGGAGAACAAATGCCTGAAAATTCATCACCCAAACATTTGCCCCCACTAGGGATCGAACCCACAACCTCTCGAGATGGCGACGCCTTGAGACCGGCATACAGACCACTCGACCACGGAGGTCGTCAAATACAAGCTACCTTCACCATGATCAGCCCTAGGATGGGTGACCAAAACTTTATAATGTTGAACTCCTCCGTGGTTCGCAAGTTTGGTCCCGGTCACAAACGCGCATTGGGCCAGCGTGGTGGTGTTAAGGTCTTCATGTGTTTCTCCATGTAGGAAGGCCTGTGCCCAGCAGTGGGATGTACAGGCTGAGGACGTGGAAGATTTTTCCGATCAACATGTTAAAGCGACTGTTATAAAATGATTTGCACAACCATCCAATAGCTTATAGCGACGACGGGCTCACCACCTGTCACGCTGGGCACATATGCAGTTACTGCTTGTTAAAGCGCGGTCTATGGCAATGGACTGCTTTTGCGGTGCTTTTGCCTAGTCTCTGACCAACTCTTAGGGAATAATAGTCGTGATATGTATGTATGCAAGGTTTGAAGGCTGATATTATAACTGAGACGATTATGACAAATTTATGATCAACCATCATCGACCTATACTTTCCCACTGCGTAAAATAAAGGGAGTCTGAGAAAACCCTCCTCTGTCCTCTTCAGTGCCCTCCAGCCAACTTGCGAATGTAGTCATCCCGTACCTATTATTGCAGGGCGTCCCTCACTATCTATCCGCGTGGCGGTCTCCCATTAAAAAACTACATAGTATAAAAATAATAGGTCTTTACCTATGAAATTGCCGTTTTGTATGGAGATTTTGGGGAAGTCTGTATTTTCCATAGTGACATTTTTTCAGATTTCTCCACAACGACAAATCCAGAGATATATCATTAGACAAGATTTAGCAATATGTGTGATATCACTCTTCATAAAAATTATTTATCGTTAAAAGAGTTCTCTCCGTGTCCAATTTTAACACAATTAAACTTACAACAAATTATCAAAACAAATCAAAAGAGCTCAAAAATATAGTCTATTTTTAGACGAGGTAATTATTTTTTAGGAATACTCTGAATCTTAATAGTTACAGACAAAATACTAAGTGAGAAAAAACGGCAATTTCATAGGTAAAGACCTATTATAAACGGATAACGTGCTTTCAGAAGCACGGAAGAACTCAAGATTACAGTGTTGGTCACCTATCCAGGTGTACACCTTTCTCACCACTGCGTAAGTTACTTTTACTTTGTCTTTGTTTCAGTAGTGTCGTGCTAGGATACCATTTAATCGTATAACCTAGTTACCACTATGTCTAAGTAACTAGGTAATTCAAGCGACATGCGACAGCTCCCACGACTGCAAACCTGACTTGCAATTAACAAGTGCACTGTATGTTTAACTTTAACAACCTAGGAACCTATATTTAGGCTTACACACAGCTTATAGCAATATTCGAAATAAGAGTTAAATCATCGACAAATCCCGAAGAATTGCGAGCCTAAAGTGGCAGTGGACAGAAGATAGAGACAACTTCCGTGGTCGAGTGGTGTGTACGCCGGTCTCCAGGCGTCGCCATCTCGAGAGGTTCTGGGTTCGATCCCCGGTGGGGGCAAATGTTTGTGTGAACAGGCTCTCCAGTCAGGCAGGTTTTCCAGTCTTGGATGTTTATATATGTATATTATATTCTAAATATTTATATGCATATATCTATTAAATTTATTTATCCGTCATCTGGTATTCATAACACAGCCATTAGTTGTCCAGTATGGGCCAGTTAATAGGTGTGAACGTATAAAGATATTTATTTATTTATTTATATTGTTCGTCGAACTGACGGCCGTCGGGCGGAAAGATTTTTGAGCTGGGTCTCCATGAAGTGGACTTAACGGTCTTCTGAAAGTTGCGCGAAGTTGGATGCTAGCAACGTAGGACTGATTTTTATAAAAATCATTCCGGAGAGGTTGCCATCACTGACCAACCAAAGACCGGTCTGTCTTTATCAATGAATATAAGTGAGAAGGGGACAGAAAATATTGTTCGTTGAATTGGTACTATAGCTGGGTCTGAACAAAGTGTAACTACGATCTGCTGAGGAGATGGGAATTTAGATGCTAGCAGCGCAGGACTGATTTTTATGAAAATCCCTGATTTCATTGATTTCCTGATTTAAGTTCCTGATTGAACCAACATCGGTTCAACCAACCAATCTAAGAACGGCTTATTTACAACTTTGAATAGAAACTAGAAGTACTCAGGAATTTCTAAACATCATAAAAGTTTAGCGTAACTGACGAATGAAATTATTCTATTCCTAGCACAGAAATAACTTTTAGAATTATCTAAGAGTTTACTTAATAAACTTATAGTACGTCTCAATCCAAGTTGCCAAAAAGGTAAACAAACCGAAGGTAATGTTTCATCTATATAAAAGTGCAAGTTCTGGTCCTCACAGAGTGTTGGTGTAATGATAATTCTATAATTCCCTTGATTGACCAAAATAAGCTACAACCAAAATGACGGTGTAATTATTTATGTCACTAAAGAGTTAAACCCACACTTTCACGAGCTGGAAATTGGGGACGCAAATTGTTTGAAGGCTGAAATCGGTAGCACATCCATTCTTCTGCTTCAGTAATCCCACTAGATTTCTAGATTCCTTGAATCAGCATTTGGCTAGGATCAAAAATAGAAATATTATCTTAACTGGGGACATAAATATCAACACACTAATCACGAATAACTCGGTTGTAAGCGATTACTTAGAAATTGTTGGATATCACGGTTTAATAAATACTATTAATATTCCGACCCACGGCTCCACTTGATTAGATTGAGACGTACTGTAATTTTAGCTGTTTAAGAGCCTTCCGATTGTTTCAAAAAGTTAAAGGCATAATATCAATCTTTATTTAGAAAACCG
The DNA here is from genome assembly GCA_910589355.1 of Parapoynx stratiotata. Taxonomy (NCBI): domain Eukaryota; kingdom Metazoa; phylum Arthropoda; class Insecta; order Lepidoptera; family Crambidae; genus Parapoynx; species Parapoynx stratiotata. The sequence goes on from OU342482.1 coordinate 11,007,191, forward strand.
ATGGGTATGTTCTTTATAAACTTTTTAAAATAAAATGATAATATTTATTATGCAGCTTTATAAAGTTAGCCAATAGGTTCAATGAAGATATTTTTAGGTAGAAACGGTCTTAATAGCGACTGGGACCAACGGCTTCACGTGCCTTCCGAAGCACGCAGAAGCTCGAGATCACAAAGTTTTGGTCACCCATCCACGGCCTAACCATGGCGAAGGTAGCTTTGTCTTCGATCGAAAGCCAAACCACCGAACAGTGCAATATGCATCGCCTTAAAGTTTCGCATGCTTTGTAAAAGTTACATAGAAAATAACTTTCGAAAAACAAAGAAACAAATATATCATCACGCCTGTTTTCCCCGAAGGGGTAGGTAGATGTGTTAACACCTCTCCGCCAGATTTGTTAATACCTCATGTAACAGGCACTCCAGGAGGGAGTGATAACTTTCATGTAGTTTTATACAAAAAAAATCCAACATTGATTGTATCTTAATTACTTCGAACACATATTTGGTATTTTACGAGTAATTCGCTTGCGTGTAAAGTAGGTAATTAAAATAACTTCAACCAGAAGTTTCGGAAAGGTTTACAGCTTGTAACTACGTTGAAATTCAGTAAAGTTTATTATTATTGCCTTTTGGAAGTCCACGCATATCTTATTATTACGATTAAGTGTTGATAAGATGATAATTAATTTACAACTATTACTGTGGATTAACTGTGCTATGTGAGACAATGGGATGAGCGGACGATCACCACACCTCCCGTATTTATAATAATTATGTATTAGGTCCTTACCTATGAAATTGGTGTTTTGTATGGAGATTTCGGGGATGTCTGCATTTTACATACTAACATTTTATCAGTTTTCTTTACAACGACAAATCCAAAGATAATAATATTTGGCATCTATCATTAGACAAGCTTTAGTAATATGTGTTATATCACACTTCATAAAAATTATTTATCGTTTTTAAGTGAATGCAAATAAAATGATTTATTCGGGAGGCACTTAAAAAGAGTTGTCTCCGTGTCCAATTTTAACACAATTAAACTTACAACAAATTATCAAAACAAATCAAAAGAGCTCAAAAATATAGTCTATTTTTAGACGAGGTAATTATTTTTTAGGAATACTCTGAATATTAATAGTTACAGACAAAATACTAATAGAGAATAAAAACACAAATTTCATAGGTAAGGACCCAATATTAAAAGAAAATCCCCAAAATATTGACAAATCATGTAAAGGAAACATGAAAATCTTTGTTGTTTCTTGCCAACGTCTTCTCGGGACAAGACCAGGGCCCCGATCGAAATGAGAACATATTTTACTCGTACCACAAACAAATCACAGTCGAAAATAAGTTACTGGTAAAAAAGTTTATTTTATTTTGTTGTGAATATCGCTTGCCTCATGCCCGGTGCATGGCAACAGGCTCGCCACCTGTTACATGGGGCCTTAACACATCTGGCGAAGCGGGTGTTTAACAGCTCTGCCTACCCCTTCGGTGTAAGTGGCTTGATGATATGTTATGTATATAAATAAATATTGTAGAACATCTAACACACAACGCGATCTAGCCTCAAACTAAGCAGAGCTATACTTATATATATATATATATATATATATATATATATATATATATATATATATTTTTTTTTTTTTTTTTTTGTAAATACATACATATTATACATTTTATATGAATGTTGAAGAAACATATTTCACGCGATGTAATTCAATTCTAAATGTAGGCAAAGTAAGTTTTAAATATAACCCATAGTAGCTAAATTAAACAGAGCCTAATGAAGCTAACACTGCATTATGTCGTGACATAATTGTCACGAACGCAGCGCTGGTATTTTGAATTATGTAGCGTTGGGTTTGCTGTAATATCTACTTGATGCACTTGGTACAACAGCCTACTGTTGGCTATTGTTGGTATCGTCATCAGCCTATATACTGCTGGGACAGGCCTTCCTCATGGAGAAACACATGAGGAGTATGGGCCGTAACACCACCACGCTGGCCCAATGCAGGTTGGTGGGTGGAAACGGTCACAAATGCGACCGGGACCAACGGCTTAACGTGCCTTCCGAAGCACGGAGGAGTGCGAGATCACAATTTTTTGGTCACCCATCCACGGCGATGGTAGCTTTGTTTTCGATCGAAAGCCAAAGCGTACTAACCAGTACGCCATCGATCTTCACCATGATCATGAAGTCTACGAACCGTCAAAATACGAATGTAAAATTCAAGAAGGTGCCATATCCACGGCATTACAGACAGTTCATATTGAACAACGTTATCATATGGCCTTTCGTTGGTCATGCTAGGGTGACAGAAAGTGGACCTAGCCTGTGGATGTTTTCACCTTGGAAGTCATCAATCGTTGTCGAAACTTTGGAGACTTAAAACTTGAAGAAGCCCAAGTTTAGCTTTCAGAGAAGGCCTCGGCAGGATATTAATTTCTTGGGCTTTTTAATTCTCTCTACTATCATTCAAAAGAAAAATAATTATTGTAGGTATGTATTGGGTACTGGATCTGTGATTGTGTAGGCGATGAGCTCGCCACTTGTTACTACTCTTTCACGATTTTTCATCTGACCAAATCTAATTTTTGTATGGCTAAATGTGGTCTTAAATAACAGTGCTCCTTGGCCTCTGCCTCTTCCTTCAGGGATTACAGACGTGATTGTATGTATGTATAAACTATCATTCGTCACCCCAACTACATTTTGATCCTTACCAAAATATTAATATCACTTGCTTTAGTATTCCTTATTCAGACCCACTCAAGCAACAGTTTCTACTAACTAACCCGCATTATGCCAGGGTGGAGGCGTTATGGTCCAAACTCCTCATGTGTTTCTCCATGAAGAAGTGGAGATATATAATATATTATTCACTCAAAATATCCTAACTCAAATTAATGTTAATTTGATAAAATAAAATAAAACAATCTAAATATTACCAAAGAATAATAGAGACAGATCTAAACAGTTTTCAAGGCCACATACAAGGCAATATAAACTGTGTAGAAAATTATAAGTAGTAATTACATGCAAAATGATGCACATTAAATATTCTCCATAGATAGTTACACTTTATGACTGTAATTACTAGACCTTTTTAAAATTGCCTAATACAGGAAAATGATGGCTGCAAGGATAGAATTACTGACATGTTACATGCACATTATATGGGGAAGATCAAACATTTAATAATGTACCTTATTCCAATTGCATTTAAGAGCAATATGTGAAAAGTAATTAGTTATCCTATTATTTTCATAAATCAATACAATTATCTATGACATTTGGAACATATTTGATACCAGAAATCTTTTGAAATATAAACACAGATGAGGTTATATAGTATTTGGATTGGACATGTTAGAATAAATTTATTTTAAAGACTAACTTATTTTAGTAAAGGAATTCATTTGTGGGTGATTTTGTAACACATTGTAAATTTTATTCTTATCGTAAAAGGATATTTAATAGTAATAAAACACTATAAACAAAATCAGACAACAAAGTCAATTTTAAACCAACATTTTAAGTATTTACTGTAGTATTATATTTAATTATTCTGTCTTATCACTAATCAAAATAATACTGAGTCAAGGGAAGCATAAGTTTAAATTAATAATAATGAAATGTGTTACTATAACAAACAAACCTACTATAATTAGTAATAGAACAATAAAGCAGCATTGGCAACATACACCGTGACAACTGAAGTCAAACAAGTGGATGCTATTCATACAGATCACATGTTGGTTTTCAAATCATGAGCATAAGGCCATGCTAGAAAAATTCAACCAGCCTGAAATTGGTATGCTCCGGTGCAGTAACCAGAGAGCTTTAAAATACTTTGACTATAAATTTGTTTGTGGTATCTTTTTGTTTATCTATTGATTACATACCTAAAACAGATAAAGTGTATGAATCAGAATCAAAGTACCGAAATTTTATCATTTTATCAAACTTTTTGGGAAATAAATTCTTTGAAGGAAACCTCTCAGCGGTCAGAAAATGAAACACAATATAATCTTAATTGTTTCACAAACGCCAATGTTCACTACACTCTCGTTGGGTTATGGAAAAAAAATTACAGATATATATACTTTGTAAAGAATACTTTTGAGACAATACATTAATATAACTCATCATCTGATATGTTTCTAGACACAATAGGAAATCAATTGTCTCCCATATTTATTTAACAGGATTAGTGTCAGATGAAAAACAGTCAGAATGACATTAATGTTTTATAAAGAGAGAAAAATTCTTATCACTTTTAGTTAAGCCAATAAAGTTAATAAATATGAGTTTTGATTAAAATTGAACAAATTTTCAGTTACTTTTAAGTATTTTGAGAGTGTAAAAAATGACATGAGGTTTATTTACTAAAAATGGAGATAATTGATTAGAAAACTTATTTAATGTGAAGTGTGTATATCACATATTTGTATATATGATATTGAATATCAATTAAATTATAACCAACCCTTCAAAACCTGCTAAGTTTCGAAAAATAATTTAGTTGTAATAAAGAACTTAAAAAAAAAATATGACTACTGTTTAGTACTATTGAACTCTTCAAGAAATACTAAATACTTACTATAAAATATTATTACTGTGTAAAGTAATAAAATTCAGAATTTCAGCTATGGAGTATGAGATGGAAATCTTTTCATAAATAGATTATAAGAATATCTTTACAATAAATTAGCATAACAACAAAATATTAGAATAACTAGAACATACTTACTGAGCATGACAAAATGAAACTGTTGAATGTAAGTCTTATTATAATCACATTAGAGATCAAACTCAACTAATACATACATTAATTGATTTATTTCAGTCTCAAAAGTACTTCTGTAGCTATTACATTTATAGGTATATCAAAATATTTTCAATGTCAACTTGCCAAGGAAAAAATAGATGATAATATGGCTTCACTTCTTACACACTATGCAAATAGCCTTCAAGGGAAAACCTGTTCTCTTTAGTTGTATTATTAGACCATTACAGTCACAATAATAAAATAAAACTTCAAAAAACAATGTAAATCTGACTAAAACTAAATGTATACTTCTAGTAGAGCTATTTTAAAAATTATCTGAACGCTCTGCCTCGCGTCTAGGCTTCATAAAATGAAGGTGATCATGTTTAATAACAAAAAAGCGTGTACTTACGTAAGATATTTTAAATAACAGCCGAATCACAAACATCACAGTCGAAACTAATTTGAAGAATTACACTTGTCGATTTATCAACGAGAAAAACCAATATACGAATTTTACACAAAAATTTCAATAGCACAATTTTCAGCGTTTGCGTGTTAAAAGTAGATTAAGAAGTTCATTTTAGAAACAACTGGTATAATTTGGAAATAAACCCGCGAGAACGAAACACCATTTTGAAAGATTGAAGAAAAATTGTCAAGGATTTTTCCCCTTCTTGTCAGGGGCTTGCGTCATTGCGACAATATGACTTTTTGTTTCTTAAATATTCCGACGACTTTGGCCTACACTGTTTTAGCTATATGCTCCCAGACTAAAAAAATATCACTGCAAGCTAATCAATTATCAAATGCATAAGAGTTCAAATGAGTAGCAATACTAAAATACTAAAACAGGTGTCGCTCTAAACGACTGCACTTTGTTTACTTGTAGTGTCAAGTATGAAGGTGTGATTTTATTTCTGTTTAAGAAATTCTTCGTTTGAAAATTCTCCCATACTGACTCCCTTAAGTATCTACGTGAACTTTAAACATAACTTAAAAGAGATAAGTTCAAACATAACTTAAAAAGAGATAAGTATCGACCGAAAAAAACCGCTGTACTAAAACAGCAGAAAGAATAACTTAAATATTTTAGGTTATGTTCTGTTTTCGTCGGCTTTTCTATGATTTTCAGTTTACAAATATAGTTTTTTTCTTTTAGTTTAGAGGCATATGGTTGAAACATGAGTTTTGGATTGAGTATTAGTATGAACATTGGCCATTCGTATCTTTGCTGGCCTAATGTTGAATTCGAAGACCAATGCCCATTCGCTGCTTCCATATATTACTTAACTAAATATTCACAACAACAATTCATGTTTCCAACATCATAATGTACTTCAAAATATCATATTATTCATTTAGGTATTATAATGAATTCAAATTATAACCTAAAAACATTTTTGGTTTACTATAAACACCTATAGTACAACTCAATAGACTTTAGTCGAATGATCTTCTATACGAATCTGGGCAATACTGGGCATCTTGTCACGAAGTTTGCCTGCAAGAGATGCAGGAGTTTCTAGTTTACCTCCAGTAAAACCATTTACATTTTTAATTCGCAAAGTATTTTCAAATTCTTTTTTTGATTTGGGTCCCTTGGAAATACACAGATTCCTCTATATTCACATATTAACCACTCACTCAGTATTCTTTGCAATAAACAAATCTCATGAGATGTTTACAAAATTTATGCTAAACTCCATACGATTTGAGATAATATTATGACAGCTAAAAAGTACAGTCGTTCATGCGCCATCTAGCGGGATGATAAGAAAATTTTCCTCCTCATTCTAGTCGATGGTAAGTTTAAAACTTAGAGTTATCTTACTCTGAGGTTGAAAAGCATGCCATTGATACAATACATTCAAAATCTATGATTGATTCCTTTTTTATATCAGTTTTCTAAAATAAAACAATTGATATCTCGTATGATTTATTTATGCCTATGTATAAATTAATATATCATCACTGTTATTTATATTGCTTATTCGCCGCCAAGAAGCGTAATCTGACTTTAGACCTTTGGGACCCAAGTGGTATGGGAATCTCTTACTGGTTGATAAATAAAAAATGCCATGGTTGCTTTTGTTCACTCGTGGTCCCATAAGGTTTGTCTCCATATGCTTTCTATCGTAACACTTCGAGTCTCTAGCTTGCTGTATACTATCACATTTAATGGCAATGAATTCTGTAGGGTTTTTTAATGCGGACATCCAAAGTGGGAGCACACGAAAATGGCTGCAAGTAGAAGTGCAAGGATACAGGTCTATGTCTGATGGTTGGTACTCCCCACCGTTTACAAAGAAGTCTACGTGCCCCATTTTCGCTGCCATTCCGTAACCATCTATGTTTGTGTGGATAGCTTCAACGTAGTCTGCATTTGAGGCGTCCAATCTGTCATCTGGATCTAGGGTTCTAAAGCAAGGACCAGAAGGTTCTAAAGCAGTTATTTTGGATATGTTTCTGCCAGTAAACTGTTGGTAGTTGCGGCCTATGTAGCTGACTGCTTGTCCTCCAAGACTAAAGCCGAGAAGTTCTAGCTTCGACGGATTCAGTCCGCTTTTGGTGAGTTGGGCTAATACCTCCGCTATGTGCTTTCCAATTGGACGCATGAGTCGAGCAGCTCTGAAATCAAAGCAAAGATAGATCATGTAATTTTTAAAATAAACAGAAATACTAGATAATTTGTGATGCTAAGAGAACACTAATGCAGCTCCTGTCATTTATATCTCAGCAAGATAACATGATGTTGATTTAAACACATAATTTTTTTCAGGAATTGGATGGAAGATGATTTGGATTTTATTTAAAATAGATTATGTTTCTGGCTTTTTTGTCTTTATCTTTTATGTATAACAGTTTTGTTTGATACGCACAAGTAGTAGTGAACAGTGACGAATCTCTGATAGTCCACGATGATGACGTTGTACCCACGGGCCTCGTATTCGTTGGCGAGCATCATTGAGATAGGGAAGTTGCTGCTGTCCAAGTAGCCCAACGCCAGAAGCAGGGTCTTTCTGTAAAGAAGACAGTGAAGTTTAACTTTATACATCTTCATCATAAGTATAATATTAACCGCCTCTCTGGTCTAGTAGCTCACACTATCAGGTGTTGATCGGGAGGTCCGGGTTCGAACCTCTATGGGGCAGAAGTTTTTTTTTCTGCTCAGATTGGTTGGTGGTACGGCTTCTCAGCCCGCTTGGCTAGTTACCACCGTCTTACCAAAATTTGTCGCCATAATAATAATGTTTTAAGCATTGTTGTGGTTCGGCAATCCGAGGTAAAGTAACCAGTTCCTCAGTTGTTAAGGATAACAGGTGAAGCTCGCTTCCACCTTCGGCCTTATCTTCATGAGATGAAGGCTAAGAGCTTAGCTATAACTACATGGATTAGCGAATGAAGAACTTAGGAACAGAGAAAATTAAGGCGAGAATCGTTTGCCCACAATTTGAGTTTTAAGGGAAAGGTCGTTGCATGTCCAATAAAATCAATGATCAAATTCGAAGGATAATGTTATTTTTAGTAGGATAATGTTGTCGCCACCTCCCGAGTCTCTAAGGTCCAGTCTTGGTAGGGGGAGTAGCTGAGTCCTTTTATTGAAAAAAGAATAAAATAATCTTGTTCCATCAGTCATACACTACTGTGGTCTACGGAAGACCAGTGTCAGGCGTCTGTAACAGCCGACACAACTGTCTTTAGTGTAAATGTGTTTGTTCCGTGTAAAGCTTGGCATAAACATTCTTTCTTTTTGTATTTAAATCCTGTAAGTCAAGACGTTGTTGAGAAGGGCCAGGTAAAAAGTACCCGAAATCGCCGAGCATGTATGAGGACTGTAATGAGAGTTCAAATCAAATCAAATAATTTATTCATAAAACATAGGTAAGTAAATTTAAGGTGGATAACAACATTATATGCGATCTCTATGATTCACCATTTTAGGCATATGAATATAAATATAAAAAGGACTAAATATTAAATAATAGGTGTAATTACTATGTAAGTACTATGAAATTGGTGTTTTGTATGGAGATTTTGGGGATGTCTGCATTTTACATACTAACATTTTATCAGTTTTCTTCACAACGACAAATCCAGAGATAATAATATTTGGCATATATCATTAGACAAGCTTTAGCAATATGTGTGTGAACACGCTTGATAAAAATTATTCATCGTTTTTATGTTAATGTAAATTAGTTTAAAATAATTGTTAGTTGAGGCAGTTAAAAATAATTGTCTTTGTGTCTAATTTTAACACAATTAAACTTACAAAAAATTATCAAATTAAATAATGCCAGCTCAAATATATGGTCTATTTTTAGAAGAGGCAATTATTTTATAAGAATGCTCTGAAACTTAATAGTTACGGACAAATTGCTAAGACAGAATAAAAACACCAGTTTCATAGGTAAGGACCCAATATAAGTGCTGAGAACTCAGAGTAAATACTCTGAGACTGAGATCAAAGCATGCATTTAAAATTGGACAACGCTCATAGTCAAAATTTGTATTCTACAACATAAAATAATTGAACAATAATGTGAAAGTATGATAACATTGTCAAATAAATTATAGAATTATTATGTTAGTCACAATATTAATGTTAAAAATTTAAATATAATGTCAGATTTAAAAAAAAAAATATTTACGTGTCATAAATCAAGTAAACATAATCTAGCTTAACATAAGTTCATTTTATCATAATTTATATCAAATATTGCATTAATGGGGATCCGTATAAAATTCATTAATGGAATAACAACATTTATCTATTAATAATTTAGTTATCACTCTTTTAAAGCTATTTGTACATAAATCTTTTAATTCAGAAACTAAACTATTATAAAATTGTGGAGCCATTTGCACAACGATTTTTCACCATGGCAGTTTTACTTGTTTTGGTAAGTAATAGGTTGGGGAAAAAGTTTCTTGGCATTTTTTAAGAAAATTCTAAACATTTTTTAATATAGTTTATTTACATTTAACTAAAGTATGTAGGTACCATTTTGTTCGATAACTTTTTGCCATCTTGTAGGTAGGGACCATCCCATTGCTATAGAAATTTTGGGACTTCTGGTCAAAATACCGCGACAAGTGGTTTTGGCAGTCCTCTCGTGATGTTAACCTGACACTGCCTAAAGAATTCTGAAGAGACCGAAACAGGTGGAAATCTGAAGGTGCAAGGTCAGGACTATACGGCGGATGCATTAACACCTCCCAGCCAAACTCTCCTAATTTTTGCTGAGTGGCTAAAGATGTGTGAGGTCTAGCGTTATCATGATGAAAAACCACACCCCTTCTGTTGATTAATTCCGGCCGCTTTCTCTCAACTTCTTGCTTTAATCTCATCAGTTGTTCGCAGTAGAGTTCAGAATCGATGGTCCTGCCTGGTGGTAACAGCTCATAATGAATAATGCCCTTCCAATCCCACCACACACACAGCATCACCTTGTTGCGAGTTAACCCGGGTTTCGCCACAGTCTGTGAAGCCTGATCGGCTTTTGCCCACGACCTTTTTCGCACGTTCTTGTCGTACGTGATCCACTTTTCATCACCAGTTATCAGCTTCTTCAAAAATGGTTCGGTTTCATTACGTCGTAATAAAGAATCACAAATGAGTACACGGTTCATTAGGTTTCTTTCAGTGAGCTCGTGAGGTACCCAAATGTCGAGCTTTTTTGTGTACCCAGTTTTTTTTAAGTGCGCCAAAACTGTTTTGTGGTCAATTCCCAGTTCTTCAGCTACGTCGTAACTACTGACATGCCGATTTTGCTCCACTTTTTCAAAAATGGCATCCATTTTATCTGTAATAGGGCGACCAGAGCGACGTGCATCTTTGACATCAAAATTTCCGGACTGAAAACGCTTAAACCAAATTTGTGCTACTCTCACAGACACTGCACTAGGTCCATAAACATCGCAATTTTTTTTCGCTTTTTGCGTTGCATTTTTACCTTTTTTGTGGTAAAATTTTAAAATGTATCGAATTTCTTCATTAGATTCACTCATCTTGGCGGTACGAAAAACAAATGAAAATCACACATTTTTCTAATTTGAATTTGGAATTATGTTCTTTAAAGTTTAAACTTTCAATGATACCAAAACCAGCCAGATACAAATAGTATAGCCAAAGAGATTTTATTACAAGTTTATACATACTATAATGCGAAGACTTTTTCCCCAACCTAATATATAGGGTTTCCTAGGGCGAAGGCGAGAATCTCACTTCCCACTTCAAATAAGTCAGGATTGCACTTGACAAACATACAACACTCGTATATGTAAAGACTTAGAAAAGTTAATAATCCTAATGACTTAAAGCATGGCTGACAACTGTCTGTAGGTTTCAATTAATTAATGTTGATGAAGCGTGAGTTGATGAACCGAAAAATATGCAGGGATCGTAGCAAGTGGAAGAATGTAATCTCTGCCTACCCCTGTGGGAAAAGGCGTGACTTATTTATGTATGTATGTACCTCTTAAAGTTCATCCTAGTGTCATTGACAATACGACCGGCGTCCCAGTAGGAGTACCGCTGCCGGGTTTGCCGTAAGCCCTGTACCACGAAGATCAGGTACTTGAGCTGGCTCGACGGAATCTCAGCTGGCTTCGTGGAGCCGGGGCCTGGAAGAAAGACAGACGTCATAATAAATACATACATAGAATCTCCGAAGGTTCGATCCAGATCCTACCGCCTGTTACACTGAGTTTTTTGAATAATTACCTAGTTTCGGACCTATATTTACTCTGAGTTTTGATTTTGTATATTTCGACTGATACAAATTTCACCGCCGTGAGCCGTGTAGCGGCTCATTAAAAGAATACTACCAACCCATCTCTTCCCTTGGGCTTAGTAAAAGGCGACTAATGGGCTGAGAACTGCATAACATTCAATAGCTTATAGCGGCGACGGGCTCACCACCTGTCACGCTGAGTGCAGTCACTGCTTGGTGAAGCGTGGACTTTGGCAGTGGACTGCTTTTGCGGTGCTTTTGCCTAGTCTCTGGCTAACCCTTAGGGGATAATAGTTGTGATTATATATATGTATGTACAAATTTCACCTGATTGTTGTTTCAAACGAAAAATTTTGCTCAAAATATCTTTGTAAATTACTGTTAGGCATATAATTACGAAACACCACAAGGTTACTTTCAGCATTAAGAAACAAGTAGTGAGTGACACCAGCCTCTAAAACATTATAAACGATATTACGTCAATTGTTCACTAAAAAAGAATGTGTTAAAGGTTTTTGTTTGAATTTGTTTACATAATAAAATTTTTTCCACTTATTATTCAAACTCAAAGTCATTTTTTTCCAAGCAAACAATTATTCAAACTCAAACTCTAAAGTCATTTAATCAAATTGGTATCATCAAATAAACTTTTGAAAAGTCAAAACAAAATAAATTATAAGTAAGTATCCTAAAACTGACAATACCACTACTTTTTTCGGCCTTTTCACTACCGGGAGGCCTTGTCTAGAGAAGATACAGGCAAGAAACTCTGCAAGGGTTCCATCCTCCCTTTACATCAATATATATTCTTCAGAAAGAGTGGGTTGAGGAGCTCGGTGGCGTAGTGGTAAGACTGGTATGTAGGGGAGAGCAGGTAGGATTCGTACAGTTTTTACTCTCAGCCGTGTAAAATGAAAAAATATAAGTCATGTCAAAATCATTTTTATGTCCTTGTATACTGTACCTATATAGCTATATCCCTAGAGTAGTTTAATTTCAATACAAAGCAACGCTAAAAACTTATGGAATATTTTCTGAAAAAGGAAAATCCAACGAATCCACCTGCCACACGGGGTACCTTCGTGCCAGTTAATTAAAAAAGCAAAAAGTAATTAGATTATTAATTACAAATTACAGTAACATAGTAATTAAAATACTTTGTAACAAATTACTTAAGTAACTAATTGCAATAAGTACTTACTGTAATAAGATACAAAGTAATTGAATTACAAGTTAATTTAATTACTTTATTACATACTACATTAGTAATCTGCTACAATGTCTTCCAAAAAATTGCCTTTTTAATCAATTTTAGTTTTTAACAAATACGAAAATAAAACACATAAAACTCGTAGGTAATGTAATATCTTCTTACTTAGGTGCTTAATTAAAAATTTCTAGAAAATGACAATAAGTAGATCTTTTTAGTTTTGTTTTTTAGTTTGTTTTTAGAAAGAATAGATGTCTGCTGTTCTTGCACTCAAAGTAGAATTTGGTGGTGGCAGAATACACACCAGATCCGTTAAGAGTCGCTTTGTCCTTGATTGTTGGGAAAACAAATCTCCAGGTGTTAGGCTTCTTTCTCAATAATGACACTTTTTACTCGAAGGAATTATACTTCATAAGCACCTGGCTAACATAATATTTCAATAACTTTGCTTTTCTAAAGTTGAAAAGTACAAAACTTTCTTTCTTGATATTTTCTGCTATAACTTCAAGAGATTCATTGTCAAAATCCGATTCTTCATATGCCTCTTCGACAGGAGAACATGAACTTTCCCTTAAGCTCATATTAGCCTCGTCTTCACAGTCAGTCTCAATCTTATGTTCAGTTTCATCCTCACTATCAATATTTGCAGTTCTCTTTTGTCTTTTCAACTTTAGTGTTTCCGTAGTTTTAGCTTGCCTTTTTGTAGTAGTTATATTTGTATTTAGTAGTAGGTTTAAGGCCTTTTTCACTTCTGTAGCTCTTTCCTTCGTTTCTTGCTCTTGTTTCTTTAATATTTTTGTTTTTTTCTATTTCTTTAAGTCTGTTTCTGTATATTGTACGAATTACGATTGTACGAATGCTCCTACTGTACGAATCCTACCTGCTTTCCCCTACGCTTTGGCTTTCGATTGAAAATAAAGCTACCTTCACCATGGTCAGGCCGTGGATGGGTGACCAAAACTTTGTTATGGTTTTGACTGTTTCTACCACCAACCCGCATTAGGCTTGTGTGGTGGTACGGCCCATACTGCTCATGTGTTTCCCCAGCAGTGAGACGAATATAGGCTGAGGATAAGAGTGGGTCATTAATAATTTGGTAACAATTTAATCATCAAATAGTTGTAACTGCGGTTCCTGTTAACTTAAACGCTCCAATTACCTCGAGTTTAGGAAACCTTTGCACAATTCCACAAAAAAATTATAATAGTTTTTTCAACACACTTCCTTATAAAGTGGCTCTAATCCCATGGCAATTAGGCACATAATGACACCTATAATCAAACTGTGACTTTTTCATTACTATTATTCACAAGTGAGTAATAGTTTTTTTTAATATTATTGGTTGAGTTACGGTTAGATTTGCGCTAAAAAGCTATCCACGAAAAGCCCAAAAAAAAGAAACCTCATTTTTTAGTCTATGGCCGATGCGCGCGCATAGGAAAACTAATTAATTTTTCCCGCCATTACGAAATTTATTAGTCTATGGCCGATGCGCGCGCATAGGAAAACTGATTAATTTTTCCCGCCATTACGAAACATTTTTCACAACTCGTCTCGTTTTCTCTTTTGAAGTTATTTAGTTAGTTATTAATTAAGATGTCTGCAAATACAATTTATGAAGAAAATGATTTATGTTGTACACCGCCCGATATAAGATGTGAAGCCCAGAACGTTATGGAAAGTTTACTACCAGAAAACTCAAAGGAAAAATATCTTTTATTCAGAAGTGTGTTGAAAAACGTTGTATGATACACGTGTGTATTGATGATTACCGTCCTCGGCTCCTTAAGACCCTCGCCTGACGGCTCGGGCCTCAATGCGCCTCAGCGGTAATCACCAACATTACACACTTGTACCATAATGTACTATTATCTACACTCATGTTATAATGTACGAATTATGAACTCAAACTCGAACTCATAATGACACACTTTTTAACACAGATGATAATTTAAAAATGGAAACTGTATCATAATGACCATTATATAACAGATTGGACTCATTAAACAACCCTTAATTTTCTTCAAAACGCACAAAACTAAGGCAAATGTTTTCCAGACAGCCAACAATAAATAAAATTAATTTTTTTTTTGTTTTATTTCTTTGAATAATGAGTGTAGGTAAAGTGGTGTATGTAACTGCACATAAAACGGTATTAAAAACTCGCGTGATACTATTAAAAAACTCGCAAAGGCTCGTTTTTTTAAACCACGCTCGTATTATAATAACCTATATTATGAGACAGTTATATAAACTACTATTATAAGACGAAATGTTATTTTTTTTCTGTAATGTAATTATGTATCCCGTCAAATTCAGAGCTTAGTTTCTGTTTAAGATCATCCAATTTTTAATAAATAGTAGTTAACAAAAGAATTATGGTATTTCTATTACCGACCCAAGCAAATTTTGTTTTCTATTACCGTTTTTTCTGTTTATAATACCGACCATTTTGATAATTTAATATCTCCATACATAGAATAAGCAAAAAATGCTTAGAAATATTACTCATTCGGGTCAGTAATTATTTACTTAAGAAGTTGAGAGACAATTGGATTTAGGCTTTCCCTGAGGATGTTCTCATCATCATCCTTCATCAGTCCACTGCTGGAAGTGTACCTAACTCCCCTACCTAGCATCTACCAGCAGTGCGACGCACACTGACCAGCCGAGTTGGATTTGTCAGTTAACACTTCATTGAATTTCCAAAAGATGAGGTGTAAGGCCTAGAACTTCTTCTGTTGTCCATGTTCATTTTCAGGCTCACTTGGGAAACTGCAGAGGTCATCCTGCCTAGGTCTCCTAGGGTTTCATTCATGACCACGTCTGTTTGTTACTGGCTTGTTGGAAAAGAAAGAAAGCTTCTTGCGATCACTTTATCAATGTTAAATTCTTAAAATAGAGAGAGAGATGCATTTCCTAGCGCGGAAGCAGAAGAAGGAAGGGCGGCAGTGTTGCCACTATAAAAATAACATTATTTTTGTTGGGTTGCCAACACTATCCGTTCTCAGCTTATTTTCGTCCCTCTGCTGGGCACATGCCTTCCTCATGGAGAAACACATGAGGAGGGCATAACTCTACCTCGCTGGCCCAATGCGGTTTGGTGGACAGAATCGGTTGCAATAGCGACCGGGACCGGGACCAACGGTTTAACGTGCCTTCCGAAGCACGGAGGAGTTCGAGATCGTAATGTTTTACCACCCATCTAAGGCCACCCATCTAAGGCTAAAGCGATACAACTCACTACGCCGAGCTCCTCGATGTTTACTTAATGCACTTTAACTACGAACGTTGCGTACTTTAGAGATCACCCTCTCTGTTTCCAGACAGTTTAACTAATGTATGACATTAAGATCAACGCATTTAACCCGTTGTTAGCCGATCAATCGGCTGAGACTATAATGTTATACTATGAGGCACTTATTTCGAAACTTTGTAAAGGATGCGTGTGCGCTTACTCTATCATTTACTTCAGAATATACGTGGTTTAAATATCACTGTGATTAAGAATGAACAAGCGAATCTTCGGCCAGCGTGGTGGTATTATGGCCCATACTCGTCATGTGTTTCTCCACGAGGAAGGTCCCAGCAGTGGGACAGTATATGCATAGGCTGAGGACGATTACAAATTCTAGGAGAAATTAATTTCAGCTACTTTCCGCTATTGACGATTTTTACGTTTCCCATAGAAATTGAGCTTTATAACACAACTATACTACCACTAGGGGTAAACTGATAAAAACTGATAATAACCAGTATTATATTCTTTCTTGACGACTTTCGTGGGTGGCCCGTGGTCGAGTGGTTTGTTTGTACTTTGTAGTTTTGTAAGCCCCGCCCGCCGCGCCGCGCCCGGTTTCAAGTCGTCGTCGTCTCGAGAGGTTTTGGCTTCGATTCCCGGTGGGGTCAAAATGTTTGTGTGTTTTCGTCTTGAATGTATTTTGTTCTTTCGTCTTGAATGAATATATCGTCATCAAGTGTAAATCATACAAGTGGCACATTAAGCTGCATAATTGGGGCTACCTAGTTAGTAGGTAATAGGTGGGAATATCAGAAGAATGTTTGAATGTCATTAACTATAAGTACAGTCGAGTAAAAAAATATGTACACACATTTTTGAGGTTGGAGTTGACTGTACTATAGTGAACATTGTTATGGAAGAAAAATCAATTAAAACTACACATACATACAGATAACAGTCCGCTGGGATATCCTTCGTCAATCCTTCTGTCGTTGTCGCACATTATCGTAATATTGGACGGCGCGAAAATACACAAAAAAAATATAGTTTTCATTATACACATCATTGGGAATGGGCAGTATCTATCTTATTAGAATAATTGAAAATAATGTTCCATAATTCGATTAACGTAATAATTCAGCGCTAAATCAGAATATTATTACAAAGTTGCGCGCGCCAACGCTTTACCGCGAAATCGTAACTGTGACATTTTATTTTTTAAACTTCAGGAGAAATGACTATTCGCCAAGGAAGCCGCGGATTAACTGTCATTATGATAAGTATGTGTTAGAACACAAAAGACATTGAGCTGGCGAGAGGGAAGGCACACCAAAGATATGTAACTGAATCGTCACGCGCACGTAGCCACGCGATTGTCTAGAACTGTCGTATTTTATCAAAATTTAATTATGGTAGCATTCGTGCATTTAGCTTTGCGTGTCATGAATATTATATTCGTGCTACTAGCCTGCCTTTGTTGAATTATAATAAATTTTCATTCAAAAGTTTTTTTTCCTCTAAGAGGTTTTTTATGGATGAATGTTGAATGGTTTAGAACGTGTATGGATATGAATGTTACGAAGTCTTTTTGAGGATCCTTGATGGTGTGGAAAGCGCGGTATTTCATCCAACTTAAAATTATTTTTACAGGAATAAGTCTAATACTATAGTTAAGTGATCAATATTCTTTAGCTCAAGAACACAACAATGAACCTCTATTAAGGTAGAAGACTGTATAAAATATTGTCTCCAATAGACACGCTCAGACCACGACCTAGACTTTCTTATAACATAAGGTATATAATGCTATTCTTGTGAATTCAAAGGGCACCCGAAAAGATCCATCTTGTCAGCCGAGTCGTTTATAGTGTGAACAGCTCTGGTGAGTGGCGCCTCCCGCAGCAGCTGCATTATATGCAGCATTTTATGTCCCACTGCTGGGCACAGCGGTCGTCCTCATGGAGAAACACATGAGGAGTACCGGCCGTAACACCACTACTGGTTGCGATAGCCACCAGGACCAACGGCTCAACGAGCCTTCAGAAGCAGGGAGAAGTTCGAGATTGCATGGTCTTGGTCACCCATCCAAGGCATGACCATGGCCAAGGTAGCTTGGTTTTCGATATGAAAAGCTTAAGTATCAAAGGTATACCTGGTAATTAGTTTATCTCTATCTACATAGTCAACCGCTTTAGTCATCTCTATGTATAGAGCAGATATATAATATTTTATATCAACATGATGTAATGGTCAGGGCGCTTTGGCTTCGATCGAAAACAAAGCTACCTTCGCCATGGTCAGGCCGTGGATGGGTGACCAAGACTTTGTGATCTCGAGCTCCTCCGTGCTTCGGAAGGCACGTTAAGCCGCTGGTCCCGGTCGCATTTGTGACCGTTTCTACCTACCAACCCGCATTGGGCCAGCGTGGTGGTGTTACGGCCCATACTCCTCATGTGTTTCTCCATGTGTAAGGCTTGTCCCAGCAGTGGGACGTATATAGGCTGATGATGATGAATATATTATTTTTTGTATATTTTCTGAATATTTATATGTTATATATCTATTAAATATATTTATCCATCATCTAGTGTCCGTAACACAAGCAACATTAGTTGCTTAAAATGGGGCTAGTTGATAGGTGTGAATGTCTGAAGATATTTATTTATTTTATTCATTTATATTCCTGCTCTCTCTTCCTTCAATGATCCTTTAATGATCTGGTTCATAACCATTTCCTCCATCTTTTATCCGTACAAAATTAATTAATTTTTTTTTACCTTTTCTCTCTGTTGCTTTTTTATGTAAGTATATATCACTAAATGAAATATTTATTTATAGAATTTATGATTATAGTATTTTTTTTTTTTTTTTTTATATTATTAACTTATAGAGCGTGGTTTGTAAGTATATAACACATACCTTTTCTTACTTTCTATCTCTGCCCAAAAGTTGCTTTGATATTGCTATTAGCGATAAAGCCGCCTGTGTTGAATTGCATTTATTACTGTATTTTTGTGTTTTCTTAACTTGCAATTAATAATTTTATCTATCTATCTATATATCTTTATTTTTCGTGAGAGGTAAGACAAAGGCTACTTCAGTGCCGAGTTCTGTTTGCTTCGCGTATATAGCCCTATTTACCAAACAGAACATTATGTCAACTTTCACACGACACAAGTTGTCATTAGATAGACCATACGATTCATCTTTATAGGACAATTGCGTAAGCGTTTTGTAATTGCGTCCGCGCATCGTGAGCTTGATGTAATGTGGGTTGAATTACAGTACATGTCTTGTTCTGATTAGATCCTGGTTGATATTATATAAAAAAATTGTTTTTCAGTATGATCGGTGCATGCCAACAGACTCGCCACCTGTTACATTGGCATGTAAATCCCGGCTGGCATCTCAGGATGCCACGAACAATAGAACAAGCTGGAGTGTCTGGAGTCTGGTAGTCTGGTAGCTAGGAGGACGTTCAAAATTGTAACTACTAGGTTTTTTGGAACTCATTAGGCTCGACCTTAAGAAAACAGCCGTTAGTTTTAGAGAAAGATATTTTGAATAAAAAAAAATCAAAAATCTTTTTTTTTTTTTTATGCTACACTTAGCACTTAAATCGTCTATATTACACATAGTCACATTTATTATACTTAATGTTAAATTTTAATAATAAAATTGACAAAAAAGACTAGTAAAATTCACTGCCGCGAGCGCTTATAGCAAGTAAGTCTGGGTGCCGGTGTCAAGGCGTCGCCATCTCGAGAGGTTCCTGGTTCGATCTCCGTTTGGGCAGATGTTTGGGTGATGAATTTTCAGGCATTTGTTCTCCAGTCTTGGATGTTTATATATATTCAGGGTATTTATATGTATTTCTCTATTAAATAAATTTATCCGTCATCAAGTGTCCGTAGCACAAGCAGCATTAGTTGCTTAAAATGGGGCTAGTTGATAGGTGTGAATGTCTGAGGATATTTATTTATTTATAGCGCTTTGACTGTGGTTGTAATCGATACAAGCGACCAGATTCGGAGAGTAAGGCATTTCATGAGAAGAACACAATTGAAACACTGAAGTAAATAAAAAGTTTATTCAGAATTTTTGTGCTTACTCCATAAACATATTATTTAATTATAAGCGAAGCATAGGTACACTACACATATTTTTATAAGGAAATAGCAAGGGCCACAGAGAACAGCAGCACCGCCTTGGGACATAAGCCATTTCACACCTCTATTGAAGGAACTATTGTAGGACGGAGCGAACGCTATTTCCATTCACCAGTTGAGCGCTCAGTGAACGACTTCCTGAATCTCTTTTGCACCTCAAAACTAGTCCTCAAATATCAATGGTTTCGCGAACTGGCAGCCGTCGCAACCATCACCAACCTTGCTGGTGCAGATCCCTCCTGCACAAGGGTACTGGCCCTTTATTGGCTGTTTGGGACTCTGAGTAGACCTTGAATACAGAGGCTGGTGCAGTTTGTTGAGGAAGGTGTGCTCTATCCTTTGGATGGGGTCTGAGGTTACTGCAAGAACTGATGCAGCGATGATCATGAAGAAAAGCTGGAAGGGTAGGAGTTGGTTATTTTCTAGTTCTGGGTTCCTCAATAAAATAAAAGGTTCATAAGTCTTAAACTTCAAGCAGTCGTGGAACAAATAGACGTTTTGTCGTCTAGTGGACGGTTGGCGTCTAGTGGACGGTTGGCATAACATTCATCTTCTTCTTCTTGCCCTTTTCCCACCCTAGGTGGGGTCGGCACAACATGTCTTCTTCTTCCATTGTCCTCTGTCACTCGTCAGCTCAGCATCCACTTCTTTTTTTCTCATATCGTTCTGCACGCATTCAATCCATCGCTTCTTTGGTCTTCATCTCACTCTAGGTCCGTCCACATCCATGCTCAGCATCCTTCTTGTAATGTGACATTCATCCCTCCTCATCACATGTCCATAATTTCACATTCGTAAGAGTAATAATTTTGGGGAGGCCTATGTTTAGGAGAGGCCTATGTCCAGCAGTGGACTGGAGTGGGCTAGTGATGATGTAGATGAAAAATAAATAAATAAAAATATCTTCACACATTCACACCACATCAATCAACTAGACTACTCAACATTTTAAGCAACTAACTGTGTTACGGATCCTAGATGACTGATAAATATTTAATACATAAACTAAATCCATACTAATAATATAAATGCGAAAGTAACTCTGTCTGTCTGTCTTGCTTTCACGTCAAAACTACTGAACCGATTCAATTGACATTTTGGAACACAGGTAGTCTAGAGCCTGAGACAGGACATAGGCTACTTTTTATCCCGATATTCCCATGGGAACGAGTACCTCGCGGGTGAAACCGTGGTTATTAATATCTGCTTGACCGAGTATTATGTAACATATTCCGTCAACGAATTTTAAAAATTTCTCGGCATTCTAAAATGATAACATGACTACAGAGATTTATCACCACGACAACCTTAATCAGATGACACTGACATGTTATTTTAATTATTTTAATAATTAGAGGTTTTAGTTCAATTATTAATAATCAATATTTTGCTAATATGAGGTAGTAATGTAAGGTTGAGCATTTTGTAAAGAAACAATGCAGTGTTAATAAACACACAAACTTTTTGTAGACTTTTATCGGCGTTAAATCAATAGCCCCGCGAACGACGTCACGGGCACAGCTAGTACATAATATATATTCAGAATACATAAATATCCAAGAGTGTAGAACAAATTGCCTGTATTCATCTCACAAACATTTACTTCCACCGGGGATCAAACCCAGAATCTCTCAACATGACGACGACGCCTTGAGACGGGCGTACAGAGCATTTGACTACGGAGGTCGTCAAACGTTCAAGCCACGTCCATTGCTGGACATAAGCCGTCCACAAGGATCGTCACAGCGAAAACTAAATATAATTTAAGAAACTCACCAAAACTCTCATCTTGATGCGCTTTTAAAATGACAAAACTGTATCATTCTCTTTTTATATCGCAGATGTACCGTAATTGACACGATTGTGCGTGTACACAAAAATGTACAAAGCCAAACATATCAAGGTCACTTAAACCAGTCTTTAGGCTAATAAGAATACGTTTAAAAATGGCTTTAACCGGTAACTTCAATAAGTTTGCAGGCACTGGTGAATTAGCAATTTTTTTGTTTCAGTATCAAGAATGGTATTTAAAATAATTGCAATAAAGCTGTTTATAGTCTGTCGTAAAGTGAGGTAGCTACCGTTATGAAAATTAAGTTATAAGTATAATAATAAAAATACAGCAATATAAAGATACTGAACACGTCATTGGCTTGTTTGTCTATTCTCGTCCTCAGCCTATATACGTCCCACTGCTGGGCACCAGTCTTCCTCGTGAAAACAAACCCATGAGGAGCATGGGCCGTAACACCACTGTGCTAACCGCGCGGCGGGTAGAAACGGCTGAAATAGCAACATTAACGTGCCTTCCGAAGCACAGAGGAGTTCGAGATCACAATGTTTTGGGTCACCCATACACCATCCATAGTCAGGCGACTAAGGCGAAGGTAGCTTTGGTTTCGATATCGAAAGCCAAAGCGTACGAATCACTACGTCACTTAGCTCTTCGTTACTCTCTATTGCAAAACATATTACTGAAAAAAACAAATTAAGTGTTTTTTAAATTCTAAAATAATTGCTCATTGTCCACTAGAGTTTTTGGTGACCTTAGACTATGGTGGACGTGATTTTTATTTCGATGATTGTAATATTGTTTCGGAGTAGATATTGTTACGTAAAATCAGTGTTATTTTGTGTAATATGTACAATGTGGAGGATCATTGAAATAAACGTCAAGATTTATCATGTCCACCTCATCAAAGTAGCACCAAAGTGTCTACCATCGACCATTTGGCGCCAAACTCTCCCAGGATGCATCGAAATGCATTTCTATGCGAATGAAGACTTCATACTACTAAAGGCTCGACTACACGCAATGTATACCTACGAGTGAAATACTCTATCCATGCTCATGAACAATAAACAAAAAAAATGTCCACCCTATGGTCGATTAGTCGTCTAGTTGCTAAGAATTTCATCAGCTTTCTACTCCGACAGGGTATGTTCAACACGTGTGACATAATGTTATTGCAGTTTCGTTGTATTCCTCGGCCTGCCCCTTTTAGGGAGGTGAGAGGGGCTCACCTTTGGCGAGCTGGTACTGACGGGGATGTGGAGGTTTCCGAAAGGGTTCCCACGATCTCGTCTGGCAGCGACACGCGTACGCTCGTCGCGTCGTCCTCGTCCGATGAGGACGACGATGGCGCCGCGGTCGCGCGCGTGTTAGCGCTAAGGTGACGCAGGTGGACGTCGCTGGTTTTTAGTGGGTAGGCCCTGCATTCTGCGGGCAGAGTCCCACATAACCCTATGCACTACCAGGCATAGGAGTATGCGAAAATCATTTTCCAGCGAAAAAAAAAAGATTCGTTATGTTAGGTTTCCTGAAATGAAGAAAACCGCGATACCATGAAAGCAAGAAATAAAGACATGTCCAACCAAGACCTGAACCCGGGATCAACAGATTTAGGTAATATTATGACACTGACGCCACACTTAGCAGACTAATTCGTGCGGTTTTTGATAAATTTAATTAATCGAATTCATTATAAAACAAAAATAGTATCAATCGTAATATCGATTAATTAGCACAGTTTAAATGATCTAGATAAGCGGATTCAGCTTTATCTTAATTAAAAATTCAATAGTTATAAAGAGGATTATACATTGTTTGAAAATATCATGCAAAATGTCAAGGGGAGACCAATATCCAGCAGTGGACTCATGTATAATATCTTTCAATCAAAGTTGCCCAAAAGATCTGTCATCTTTATATCTTAGGTAAGTGAAATCAATTTAAATAGACAGTAAGTAATAGTTACAGTTAATTATATAATATTGTGCTAATTACATGTAAAAAGAGTAATTATTGAATAACAAGTTCGATGGGTCGGCTTTTTTGTTTACCTTTTGGGCAGCTTTGATTAAAATATACTATAGGCTGACGATGATTATAATAATAATATTATAAAAAATGCTTTAAACAACAACATATCAACACACCTTTTTTCCAAAGGGGCAGGCAGAGGTGATAACACCCACATTTCGCCAGATATGTTATGTCCCTATGTAACCTGTGGCAAAAAAGATTTAAAACTAATGTATACTCCCCTTAAAACACAAATGTCATTATATAAGCGGGAAATTCCTCCACTCTGCCAGAAGAGGTTACACAACCCAACGATGGGGTTCCTGGCTGGAGTTCTGGGGTTCACGCTGGTGATAGCCTCCGGGTCTGCTTACTATCTACTAGGTAATTATGACAGCTGTCTTGCTTGTTTGCTGACTTTTTTTATAATAAAAAATGAGATACGTGGCAGGTGGAATGTGGGTGTTTAACACCTCTGCCTACTCTTCGGGGATGGTGGCAAGGTGTGACGATAATAGTCACACCTCGCGCATTGTGCTTAGGTGTAATGTTATAAAGAGAGAATTGTGTGTTGATTGATTTAAATGCAATTTAAGTTACTATTATAACAGAACTTAAGAGCCACCAAAATTTGTTTCAAACAAACAAACAAAAAACAACTTTATTTCATCAAAATAACATGCTATTTCTATCTAACTATTTATACCATTTTATTCTCCAGACAATCTTGGATTTTATAATAGCCTTTTTTAAATTAAAGTTTGTCTAATATTGGGTCCTTACCTATGAAATTGGTGTTTTTTTCTGTCTTAGCAATTTGTCCGTAACTATTAATTTTCTGAACATTCTTATAAAATAATTACCTCTTGTAAAAATAGACCATATATTTGAGCTCGTATTATTTAATTTGATAATTTTTTGTAAGTTTAATTGTGTTAAAATTAGACACAAAGACAATTATTTTTAACTGCCTCCCATATACATCATTTGATTTGCATTAACATAAAAACGATGAATAATTTTTATCAAGCTTGTTCACACACATATTGCTAAAGCTTGTTTAATGATACATGCCAAATATCTCTAGATTTGTCGTTGTGAAGAAAACTGATAAAATGTTAGTATGTAAAATGCAGACATCCCCAAAATCTCCATACAAAACACCAATTTTATAGGTAAGGACCTAATATAAGGCTTAAATTTGTGAAAAGGCACTTCTGTTACTTGGTGGGATTTTATTATAATATTGTATTGCAAGATCAAATACATGTCTCTTTGCTTGTTTGTTTCACAGATAGCGATGATCCAAAAGAGGCCATAATCTGGCCCACCGAGTACAACTACAAGGCGGAGCATATCGACGTGGTCAACGGGCGCGTCCAGGAATACGAAGTATGGTATGTTCTGAGAAAAGACTATTATAATGACACACATACATACATACATATTAGGTCCTTACCTATGAAATTGGTGTTTTGTATGGAGATTTTTGGGAATTCTGGCTTTTGCCATACTAACATTTTATCAGTTTTCTTTACAACGACAAATCCAGAGATAATAATATTTGGCATGTATCATTAGACAAGCTTTAGTAATATGTTTAATATCACACTTCATAAAAATTATTTATCGTTTTTAAGTGAATGCAAATAAAATGATGTATTCGGGAGGCACTTAAAAAGAGTTGTCTCCGTGTCCAATTTTAACACAATTAAACTTACAACAAATTATCAAAACTAATCAAAAGAGCTCAAAAATAAAGTCTATTTTTAGACGAGGTAATTATTTTTTAGGAATACTCTGAATCTTAATAGTTACAGACAAAATACTAAGACAGAATATAAACACCAATTTCATAGGTAAGGACCCAATATAATCACGCCTGTCATCCCCGACGGGTAGGCAGAGTCCAAGGAGCACTGTGTGCCTTAGACCACATTTAGCCATACAAAAATTGGGTTTGGTCAGATGGAAAATCGTGAAAGAGTAGTAACAAGTGGCTAGCTCATCGCCTACACAACACAGACCTAGTACTTAATACGCCCTTAGTCGCCTTTTACGACATGCTAGGCAAGAAAAGCAGTTGGTACATGCTTTTTTTTATGACGCCTGTTGTTTTTTAATTTTAATCCTGGCTTCCATTTTGCCAATATCTGTTATTTTGATGAAATAAAGTTGTTTTTTGTTTGTTTGTTTGAAACAAATTTTGGTGGCTCTTAAGTTCTGTTATAATAGTAACTTAAATTGCATTTATATCAATCAACACACAATTCTCTCTTTATGACATTACACCTAAGCACAATGCGCGAGGTGTGACTATTATCGTCACACCTTGCCACCATCCCCGAAGAGTAGGCAGAGGTGTTAAACACCCACATTTCGCCTGCCACGTATCTCTTTTTTTATTATAAAAAAGTCTGCAAACAAGCAAGACAGCTGTCATAATTACCTAGTAGATAGTAAGCAGACCCGGAGGCTATCACCAGCGTGAACCCCAGAACTCCAGCCAGGAACCCCATCGTTGGGTTGTGTAACCTCTTCTGGCAGAGTGGGGGAATTTCCCGCTAATATAATGACATTTGTGTTTTAAGGGGAGTATACAATAGTTTTAAAAAAAATTATCAAAACTAATCAAAAGAGCTCAAAAATAAAGTCTATTTTTAAACGAGGTAATTATTTTTTAGGAATACTCTGAATCTTAATAGTTACAGACAAAATACTAAAACAGAATATAAACACCAATTTCATAGGTAAGGACCCAATATAATCACGCCTGTCATCCCCGAGGGGTAGGCAGAGTCCAAGGAGCACTGTGTTCCTTAAGACCACATTTAGCCATACAAAAATTGGGTTTGGTCAGATGGAAAATCGTGAAAGAGTAGTAACAAGTGGCTAGCTCATCGCCTACACAACACAGACCTAGTACTTAATACGCCCTTAGTCGCCTTTTACGACATGCTAGGCAAGAAAAGCAGTTGGTACATGCTTTTTTTATGACGCCTGTTGTTTTTTAATTTTAATCCTGGCTTCCATTTTGCCAATATCCGGGTTTGCAGGTTATTGTGTATACTTGGTTTGGCTACCAACTCTGCTATTTAATTATGACCGGAATTGTGCAGTTACAAGATAATAATGTAAATAGCACAAGTAACATAATAGTACATTATGATATAAGTAAGGTAAGTAGATAATTACAGCCGAGGCGATATTGCTAGCCCGAACCGTAGGTGAGGGCTATAAGAAGGCAGAGGCTGTAATTATTAAACCTCACGTATGTTATACGACGTTTTATAACACATTTGCGAGGAAATAAATAAAACTCAGACATTCTTAAACTAATAAATCTTTACATCTCTCATGTTCGGTAAGTAGGTCCTCAATACCCCCAGATGCGGGTTGTAAGTGATCAATTACCGCCCTAGGTTAATAATGTAGCTAGACACGCCCTAGGGCGGTAAGTAATTAAAAAAAAAACTCTTTCAAAAAGTTCGCGTACATCTAACCATCTTACTGGCACTAGACATCATGCATTCAGCCCAATGACAAAAGAGGTCGCTTCGCTATTTTCATCAATTTTGAATATCGAACGGCGAAGCTAAATTTAGTTCTTGAAAATAAATTTGTTTATTCTTGTGACAAAAGAGGTCGCTTCGCTTTTTTCATCAATTTTGAATATCGAACGGCGAAGCTAAATTTAGTTCTTGAAAATAAATTTATTTATTCTTGTAATGCCTTTTTTTCCACTTACCTCACAATCGAGATGTAAAGCAGAGTAGTTAGCTCGGGTGTAAGCATCAATTGCACCCTCGAACTACAAGCGCCCTCGCTGCGCTCATGCGCCTAAATATCTCGGGCTGCAATTGATGCCTTACAGCCCTTGGCTACTAATCTACTATTAATCACTTCTTAAAGCAGTTATAAAAATTTGAACAATTTGTAAATG
Organism: Parapoynx stratiotata; assembly: GCA_910589355.1. Taxonomy (NCBI): domain Eukaryota; kingdom Metazoa; phylum Arthropoda; class Insecta; order Lepidoptera; family Crambidae; genus Parapoynx; species Parapoynx stratiotata. The sequence continues at coordinate 11,035,091 of OU342482.1, forward strand.
TTTAAAAAGAAAATGTTGACTACCTTTCTGACATAAAAACTCTTCGCTAAGACTTAAAAAAGTATCGTTCGGTTTAAGACGGAACATCATAAACTGGGCGTTTTACTTTACATTATCGCACAAGTACGTAATGTGACAGATTATTATATTGAAATTGGTGAAATAAGAGCCCCTTTACGAGCAAATGTGTTAAAATAATGTGAAGAATCTATTGAGCCACCTGGAACAATGATATATTTATTTATGTTAGTTATATTTAAAATGGTTGACAAAAGCTCTACCAACAGTTTAATGCTGTAAGTGTCTTAATAAACGAACACAAGACATTTACAAAGGGGGTATTCACATAAGTCAGAATATTTTTTATGTTGGACTCTGCTTTTTATGTACAGAAATATAGGTAGGAGACATTACGAAGTTCTTCGATTTGTATTACAGTATAGTTAAAGAAGAAAAGAAAAATACAGTGTAATATTGGTGTCGTGTGGTAGCGGCTCATTAAAAGAATACTACCAAATTTTTATTCCGGAAAAATAAAGGGTTCCCGTGGGATAGCTATAAAACTATAATAACCGCGGAGGAAGTCGAAGTCTAGAATATATGTTTAGTTTACTGAAGAGCAAATGCCCGATAGCAGAATGAATATAGCTTCATTGGACAGGATTAAATTCCGAACATTATAAATTCCTCATACGAGTATTGTACCTTTTTTAACCCCCAACGCAAAAAGAGTGGCGTTATAAGTTTGAAGTGTGCATCTGTCAGTCTGTCTGTGGCATCGTAGCTCCCTATTGGTTGAACCAATTTCGATTTTGTTTTTTTTGTTTAAAAGATGGTTTAGTTTAGTCCAGAGGGTTCTTAGCTATGTTTCATAAAAACCGGCTCAATCATTTGAAAGATATGAGGAGTGAAAACAGGAATAAATTAAATGCAAGGTCATAACCGCCCCTCTAGTGATTCACACATCCGGAGGTCAGAGTTCGATTCCAGGGGGCAGAAGTTTTTCTGCAGCAGATGTTTTTTTTTTCCAAGACCGCCTGGCTAGCTACCGCCGTCTTACTTGAATTTGTCGCCATAATAACAATGTTATAAGCATTGTTGTGTTCCGGCAATCACAGGTAAGATAGCCAGTTCCTCAGTTGTTGAGGATTACAGGTGAAGCTCGCTTCCACCATCGGCCTTATCGTCACTTACCATCAGGTGAGATGAAGGCCAAGAGCTTACCTGACATATGAAAAAAAAATTACTTGTACATCATAAAAAAGGCATGAAATAATTTTAAAAATCCCCGACCAAAAGACATTTTAAGAAATGATCCGGATAAGAAATGAGCCGGGGGACAATACAACGATTTTTTTTCTTATTGGCGAGGGTTTTTTAAATTTAATATTCTTTATATTCCGATTTCGCAAAAAAAATTGTAGGTTTCTTTATTCTGTATCTTAAATATCATTTTTACATAGGTCCAGTGGAGAATATAATCGATCTCGCATTGATTACTTCGGTGGAACTCAGAAGAAGTACTTCGTAGACGAGACGGAAGAAGACGTGGGACGTGTTTTTCTGGTGAGCACACCTATCAACTAGTATAAATTACGCAGCTTATAATTACATATAAATATTCTGAATAAAGTTCTCCAAAAATTCTACAATTCTCCAAAGATATAGTTCTATTTGTCCCATTTTAAGCAACTAAATGCTGCTTGTGTTGCGGGTACTAGATGACGGACAAAATATATTTAATTTATAAATATATAATAATTATTCCGAATAAACATAATATATATATATAATGAACATCCAAGATTGCAGAACAAATGTCTGAAAATTCATCACGCAAAACACTTGCCTCCACTGGGGATCGAACTCAGGACCTCTCGAGATGGCGACACTTTGAGACCGGCGTACAGACCACTCGACCCCGGAGATTGTCGACATACATCATATGATACATATATCTGAGTCTAAGAACAAATGTATTCATCACACAAACATTTAAATCGAAACCTGAACTTCTCGTGATGGCGACTTCTTGAAATTGGGCGAAGGAACCACTCGACCACCGATGGTTGTCTTAGTCATAATATACATCAAATTATGAGTTTCTTAAAAAATTCTTCAAAATATACAATTTTGTGGTAAAATTTTTAACCCTATAATAAACACATGAATTACCTCTTGCGTTGCAGAGAACCTGCAAGCTATTTACAAATGAAATTTCAGTAATCTGACAATTTTTGTTTTCAATTGTTGACGTATAAATGAACAAAAACCATTTAACGATGAACGTTCCATTTCCTCGATAGAGCTATTTTTAGATTGTTACACTTGTTGCCGTAGTGTGAATTATTATGTTTAGGTTCAGTTTACCATGTAGAAGCATTTTAATAGACTTAAGCCATTCGTCCCGAATGCTGTATATTTTTCTGAGGCCTTAGTGTAAGTTTTTTAGTATAAAATACGTTACTGTTGTAGTTACGATAAGAGCTAAATTTGTATTGGAAACTTAGTATGCGTTACGTTCCGCGCTATTCCGTTTCCTATACAAATTGGACTCTTAATGCAACTACAATAGTAACGTATTTTATACTCAAAAACTTACACTAAAGTTTGTGTTCACCATACCAATGAGTCAGCGTGATGGCGAGCTAGAATGTCCACGTTGACAGCAATATGCGAAATGCACTGTTTGCAAGCACAGAAACGAACAAAGAAAGAAATGACGAAATAAAAACACCGTTAAAAGACCGTCAAAATTTTATCCGTAGCTTTATTTGGAACGCGTTAGTACAGAATAGAAGTAAATAAATACAGCAGCATTTACTCTAAAAATCAAATAAAAATTTTTGAAACACGAACCAATTCGAAAGTTCTAGCCACGAATAATGGGACCGCAAGTTCTCTGGACATTTGGGGACATTTTTGGGCACTCTTGTGCTGTCTGGATGTTTGAGTAGAGTTTTTCTGTCTAGTAGGAAGGTCTGTGTCCGCTGTAAGACATAGCTATAGGCTGACGTAGATAAAATTATAGGTCCTTGTGGACTTCAGCGAAATGGCGAAATGTAGGTGTTACCACCCCTTCATGATGATATGTTGTAGCTTACCTATAAATTGATATCTTTAAGGCTTTTACATCTGTTAGTGATCCTAAAAAGCCTCAGTCTTTGGCAATAAAAGTTTTTAATTCATATAATAATCCAAAATAAATAATCCTCGTCTCATAGATTTACACGAAGACTGACAAAAACCTTCAAAACTCTATAGTGTGTGAGGAGAAGTCGAGCGACGAAGATGTGCCGGATTTAATGCCACGTGTAAAGAAATTGAAGCACGCTGGTAAGGATGTGTTAATTTAGATTAATGTAACTAGTCAACGGGCACAAAACGAGAAACAAGAGAAACATCTATTGTTTGCGAGCACCGGTGTTCGCGGTACCCGCCAAGGAGCTAAATAAGCTATTGCTACATTTCGATTAAATATCAAAGTTAATGTATAGAAAATTACAACAGGCTACATACGAGTAGATACCAATCTAACAATTTTTAAACATTACCTACCACCAACGATTCTCCCACTCGTTTTGGGAAAATTGGCGATAAATTACCTAGGTAAAATAGTTCTCAAAAACGCCCAGGTCAAATCCACCTTTAATGAGACTAAGCTAAATGTGAGTGCCAGAATCATAGCAAATACATAGCTTTGATTCTAATGATTAGTTCCCAAAGTGTTCCCCTAGGGCTCCACGGGAGACTCGACGGGGGCCTTGTTTTCTTCACATCTACACATTTTGTAGAGTTTTGGGAATATGGTAGAAATGTACCTGCAGGGGGTCCACCGGAACCAGATACATTTTGAAAGTAGTCTATGAGAAAAATAAATCTGGGAACCTCACCAAATCATTATATCAGGCTGGGATATTTTCATAAAAAATTGCTTCTGTGTTGCCCGCTTCCAGTGGCTTTCGCGACCTTCACCCGCACCTCTGAGTTTGGACATGTGTGTCGAAGACTTGATTCGATCAACGTCAGCGTAAAAGCGCCATATATTTGCCAGCATCGGCGGCGGCCCTATAACTAACGTAAATGTATGTAGAAAGGCGTTTACGATTGTTGAAATAGAATTTTGGTGGAAACTCATACTAGGGGGTACAGATCGTAATTTTTTACAGGTTTTTTTTTTACCTTTTTCACTTGATGGTAAGTGACGATAAGGCCGAAGGTGGAAGTGAGATTCACCTGTAAATCCTTAACAACAGAACTGGCCATCTTACCTCAGATTGCCGGAACACAACAATGCTTATAACATTGTTATTATGGCGACAAATTTAGGTAAGAAGGTAAATTTAGGTAAGGTAAGAAGGAAGTAGCTAGCCAGGCGGGCTTAGAAGCCCTACCACCAACCAAATTTATATTTCTAGTTTTTAATGTTTAATTCGCAGAGGAAACGGTGCTTGATGGTAAAATAGTTCAAGTGTGGAAGGGAGAGATCTTGCTTGAAGATAAAAGGTTTGAGAAGACCGTTTATGTGTACCGGACAAGTCAAAACTTTGATGTACCGTTGAAGTAAGTAAAGTCGATATTTGTTGTAATTTACAAATGGAATGCAATAGACTTTGACTTAATTGAGTAAATGTCAATCCTTAGGCCATGAACACATAAATAGAATATGATAAAACTACTCTAATGAGAAGCTCGGTGGTTTAATGCTTAGTACGCTTTGGCTTTCGATATCGAAAACTACCTTCGTCTTGGTCAGGCCTTGGATAGTTGACCAAGACTTCGTGATCTCGAACTCCTCCGTGCTTCGGAAGGCACGTTAAGCCGTTTCTAACTACCAACCAGGACTTGCCATGCGTGGTGGTGTTACGACCCATATTCCTCATGTGTTTCTCCACGAGGATAGCCTCTGCCCAGCCGTGGAACGTATATAGGCTCTTAACGTCAAAAAAAGGAGTACGCATGTTTTGTTCAGTGTCCCTAATTATGAATTTTAATAGTAAACTAACTATACGATAATCGTCCTGTTTACCTTTTGGGCAACTTTGATTGAAAGATACTATAGAAGGTTGATCAATGTTTTCGTTTTCAGAGAAATACAAAAATCCTATGAAATCAGCAAAGGTGATTTGAACACTTACTCCATAACGAACTTCAACTCCTTCGGATACACAGTCAGTTTTGAGGACGTTTCTGTTACAACTGGTAAGAAATTGAAACAGGTATTACCGTAGTCAAAAATCTGAAGATATTACCGAGGCAAGTAATGTTATTTCAATTTTATGCAAATACAGTCGTCAGCGGCTCATTAAAAGAAAAATTCCAACCCATCTCTTGCCTAGGGTGTCGTAAAAGGCGACTAATGGACTTAGAACTGCACAACGTCTAATAGCTTATAGCGGCGACGGGCTCACTACCTGTCACGCTGAGTGCAGTCACAGCTTGGTGAAGAGCGGACTATGGCAGAGGACTGCTTCTGCGGTGCCTTTGCCTAGTCTCTGACTAACCCTTAGGGGATAATGGTAATAAAAAGTTAACTTTTATGAAACGGTTATTAATCGATATCTCATAAATTTTAAAATTTGTAATTGCATAAAGTCGCAATAATTTTGCAGACCTCGGTAATACCTGCAGATTTTAGACTACCGCGGATTACCGAGGAAGCAGGTATTAAATTGCGTTTACCATACATTTGATTACTATCTATGACAACGTAGTAGCAACTACTACAGGGTACCCCTGTAGTTGTTGCAAGTACAGTTTTTATCATGATGAAGATATATTGGCTGGTATGTTTCCCAAAAGGATTCCTTTTGGAAAATTGGAACGTACACTATATCACTGGTCCAATGCGATTTGGTGATTACAATAGCTTAAATGAATTCGAGTAAACGTAAATTATGTTTGGTCATAATTGTGATAAATGCAAATTCAACATTAGCCTAATACAGTTTCTTCTTGATTTTAATTGATTTGGCGAATTAGTGGCTATATTCTTTATTCAATCTAGTATAGTGGAGTAGTGTTCCAAATGGCATTCTGGCATGCCAACAAGATTTTGCTATGGTTTCGCTCTAGCGTCTCCCTATAGTAACTCCCAATTTCCTTTCAGAAAGCGAGTGCGTCTTCGAAGGAGTTCTGGGAAAGAATTTTGCCACAGACATGAAGTACCTGCAGCCTCACATTCCAGGCGACATAGACACGGCTTTCCGCAGGTGAGGGATAAGCTTTCCTTTAATTGTAATAACTAATAGATTGCTGTGATAATTTTAAGGTTTAATGAGCTGATGCTATAACGTAACCAATACAGGATTTTTTTTGAATCAACAACTCGCAAGACTAGGTAGCCTAACATCGTAAATACCAAAATGTTTTTCTACGACATTTAATAATTTGACACATTTTACTTTCACGCAAAAATAAATATCAATTTCTGAATGTTCTTAGCTCTGTGCGCATGAAGTTTCGTATGAACGGAACATGACTTACTAATGTCTTATGTTTTGAATTATTGTTGTGGTAAAACTCGTAGAGAAAATGTTGTTATTTACCAAGGTTGTTGATTGATTAAAAGTACCCCGAATTTTTCATTCTGTATCGAAATCTGATACGGTCACGATTTCTTTAATTGAATCATACTAGGTATTTTCTAGTGTGAACGTGAAAGTGGCATAAAAATATTTTAATTTTCAGTTACACACGCCACCATAACAAGTTGTACAAAGGCGACGAACATGAAATAAGGAAAAGCATATTCCACCAAAATTGGAGGTCAGTATCCTTAGGAATTGACACTTATTCAGCTCGATTCAGCGTTTTTCTTTGTGTTTTTCTTTGTAAAGCTGAACAAAATCCATACAAAACTGACATTTTCGGTAGACAAATGCTGAAAGCAGCAGTATAAGTGAGAGTAGACCCTTACTTTGATGGTTTGCCCCAGATTTTTGTAAATGGCAAATCTTCAATCTTTTCTCTTTGTACTAACGGGTACTTTTTTTGTTACACCGTTTTTTTGTTAGGCGTATTCGTGTTTCATATTTTATTTTACACTGAATGTCAGGTGATTGGCAGCAGATTTACTAATTTGAATAAGTACATGTTTCATTATGTCATTAAATTGTTTTTGTTAAATCTACAATAATAACAATATTTAATAACCACTAAAGGCCTATTAGACATTCTAACCGGACCTTGAATCTACGTTGGAATTTCGTATCTAGCCTTGCGTGTGGTTTTACTCGCTTTTACCTACATTCTGACATTTAATATTACTTGTATATCTATTGGAAAGCATCATAGACCCTTAACATAAGGGTTAGAGTGCTTATCTTGTTCTGGAGTAATTGTTATGAAAGTAATATTATTAAATAGTCAACCCCCAAAAAATCCGTCGAAAGCCCTTGCTTTTTATACCGTTGCTCGATTAGCAACATGCAGAGTAAAATAATAAGTATATAGTTTTTTTTTTCAGACATTAAAGTAGGTACCATTATAAGCCTAGTTATTATTATTACAACATAATTTTCCAGATTAATATTAGAACACAACAGCAAGAACCTCGGTTCCAAGCTAGAGTTGAACAAGTTCGCAGACTACACTGATGAAGAATTCCAGATGCTAACAGCCACCAGACCTTCAGACCCCAATGATGTGGGCAGCATACCTTTTCCACATAGTCTTCAGGAGCTGAACCTCATCGCAGACGAACTGCCCGAGAGCTTTGATATGAGGCTCGATGGGTACATGCGACCAGTTGGAAGTATGTTATAAATTATATAATGTAAATCTAAGTTAGATCTGCTATAGGTTCTAACGGAGAAAATAATTGAGTTTCGATTTGTATCGACAAAGAAAAAATATTATTATATTACTAAACGAGTATAATAGTTACTTTCAAAATCATGAAGACAAATTAGATGAATTTGTTAATAATTTAGATAATAAAGGCCCCAATACCGGCCCCTGAGGCACACCTTACAATATTCACGATTCTGTGATCTTGAAGTAAATTCAAGATGATATGAGTTTACTTGTTTGTCTTCGTTTTCTTTACATACTTATTGTCACCAGGATATGATCAGTCTACAGTTTCGAATAAGACTGTCAAACGCTTTATAATGTTCTACTTATTTCAATCTATTTTATTTACTTACTCTTCTAGGTTAAAATATTGATTATATTTCCTTCTTTCTCTTAAGATCAGGATGGCTGCGGGTCATGTTGGGCGTTCACTACAGCAGCCGCAGTGGAGGGAGCTCTCTCTCGCTCCAATGGTGGCAGGAATCTAGACCTTAGCGAACAGTCAATGGTCGATTGCGCTTGGGGGTAATTTTATTACCTATTCATAATTTTTACGTTCACATCTCTGAACTACTCCGAAGGGAAGAACAGAGGTGTGAACGTCATCGTAAGAATATTTAAGTACAAGTTAGTCGATCAATGGCTACTTTTTATATAACGTATATTAATTTTATTAGACGCCGTGTCACAGAAGCTCAGTGTACCCAGGAACTTCACTACTTATAAACGCCCTACCCTTTAAGCAAGACGGCAATGTAGCCTGTCAACGGTCAGAACTGACCCTCAAGGGGTTAAGCATTGCTACTTTACGGCAGTGTTAGAATATATGTACCGCGGTCGACCTAATAGCCAAAGTCAGTTTATTCTGCTTAAAATGTTTATCATCATTGAACCTAGAAAAGCCCACTACCGGTCTTAAAGCTCCCCCAATGATCTCAATAAGGATCAGCCGGAATATCCGTAGCTGCTTCATAATTAATAATTAGCTTTTGCCCCCGACTTCATCTGGGTGGAATAGTTACTATGATGTGATGGGATGTGATGGTATGTATATATGCCTTCCTCAACAAATAGGCAAATCAACACTGAAAGATTTTTGTCAAATTGGAACAGTAGCCTCAACTGAAAATTGACTCTTACTCTATTATTAGAAGCAAAGTTCATAGTGGCATAAATTTGTCCTTCATTTTTCTGGGCGTTATTTAAAAAAATTTTACATTCACCCGCATGGCACCCGTTCCGATGGGAGTATCGGGATAGAAGGTAGCCTATGTCCTTTCTCAGGCTCTAGACAATCTGTGTACCTTATTTCGGTTAAATTGGTTCAGTAGTTTTGACGAGAAAGGGAGACAAATAGACAGACAGGGTTACTTTCGCATTTATATTAGGTCCTTACCTATGAAATTGGTGTTTTGTATGGAGATTTTGGGGAATTCTGCATTTTCCATACTAAACTTTCTTCAGTTTTCTTCACAACGACAAATCCAAAGATCCATATTATCCATATTTGGCATCTATCATTAGACAAGCTTTAGTAATATGTGTAATATCACACTTCATAAACATTATTTATCGTTTTTAAGTGAATGCTAATAAAATGATGTATTCGGGAGGCACTTAAAAAGAGTTGTCTTCGTGTTCAATTTTAACACAATTAAACTTACAACAAATTATCAAAACAAATCAAAAGAGCTCAAAAATATAGTCTATTTTTAGACGAGGTAATTATTCGTAGGTAGGTAATAATCAGGTATTACTCTGAATGAATGAATGAATGAATGAAGTTACAGACAAAATACTAAGAGAGAAAAAAAACACCAATTTCATAGGTAAGGACCCAATAATATTAGTATTAGTATAGCCTTTCTCAGTAAATGGACTACCTAACACTGAAATAATTTTTCGAATCCGACTAGAAGTTCTTGAGATTAGCGCGTTCAACCAACCAAACAAACAAACTATTCAGCTTTATAATATTAACTATTATTATCAAAGTTGGCTTTTGTACACGTAATAACTTCAATAACAAAGAATTGATTTTCACAAATATTCTAACGACAATGAATTAATAATTAAACAACTCAATAATCATTGAATGTAAATTATAATCCACAGTGATGTGATGCCGGAATAAAGAATACCGGCTTATTCATTGTCAAACCATTATGGCAGCGGTCAAGGACGAGGTATAGGTTTTTGTGACAAAAATGGTTAATGGTAGTCATTGTCGTGTAACCTTTCTAAACTATCCTATAAAACTGTAGAGGTCGAATGTCTGTACATAGAAAAAATGCTTAATATCAAGTTAGGAAAATGTAAAAAGAGGGAAGATACCAAAAAAAAATTTTTTGATTCTCTGTCTGTTTGTCGATTTCAATGAAATTTTGTATGGTGATTCATTATATACCTGGTCAACATCTTATATATTTTTTATTCCGGAAAATTTAAGGGTTCCTGTGGGATAGTAAAAAACCGAATCGAAGTCGCGGGCACTCTAAAAGTTGTATAATATCGTTTTACGAAGCTGATAGTATGATATTCTCGTTAGAGTAAAATATGCCCTCGACCTCATCCTATATACCACTGCTGGACGATACCTTCCTCGTGGAGAAACTGAAATAGCGAGCCTTCCGAAGAACGGAGGAGTTCGATCACAAAGTTTTGGTCACCATGGCGAAGGTAGCTATGTTTTCAATATCGAAAGCCAAAGCGTACTAACCATTACGCCATCAAGCTCGATGTATGGAAATTTTATTTGTCCTAATTCATTTCCGGTGTATGACAAACAATGGTTGACTCTACACGGACATAAACATGTGAGGTGTCTCACATCACATCTCGGCCTACCCATTCGGGGCTGAAGGCATGATGATATGGTAATTATAATCGTCATATAACTGTGGTAGTGGCTCATTAAAAAATACCCACCCATCTCTTCCCTTGGGTGTCGTAAAGGCGACCAATGGCCGAAAGAATGCCATTTCACGCTTTTTGAAGGAACCCATATTGTAAGAAGGAGGGAATACGTGTGCCGGTAAGGAATTCCACGCTCTAGCTGCGCGACAGAGAAAGGAGTCACGAAATCTCTTAGTGCGCAAAGTAGACGTAGCGACAGTGAAAGAATGACTCCGTCTAGCCTAGGGGATTGCTCTTGACCACAATCTGAACCACGGCTGAGACAGTGGCCCCGATCGCGATAAAAGAAACGTACTCGTATTTACCACAAGCAAATATCAATCGCCGTGTGGTAGCTGCTCATTAAAAGACTACTATTACCCCCATCTCGTCCCTTGGGTGTCGTAAAAGGCGACTAATGGACTTACAACAGCACAACATCCAATAGCTTATAGCGGCGACGGGCTCACCACCTGTCACGCTGAGTGCAGTCACTGCTTGGTGAAGCGCGGACTATGACAATAGACTGCTTTTGCGGTGCTTTAGTTAAACCGTTGTCACTGTTTTGTGTAACAATCTGACCGTGTATTATTTTTATATTTAATTATTTCAGATACGAAAATCTGGGATGTCATGGCGGAGAGTTAAACAAAGCATTTCAATATGTGCTTGCGCATGGAATACCCACCGAATATGAATATGGCCCGTATTTGTCACTAGTACGTATTTATATCTTACTTCTTAATGCTCTTTTCTCACTTGACCGTACGTCCGACCGTACGTCGGCGTAACGTCTTTCTCTTCCGTTCTCTTTACCATCCACTTCCTTCTTCTCTTTCGTTATTCAATTCTTCTCTTCATACGTATTCTTTTCAGTCATACTTATATAATTTTAAACCGCTGAAATCTTAAATTCTTTTCCCATGAAAATTTTACTGACTCTGATATATATTGTGTATGTACCTACACATCAGGATATATGTTACTATGTATGTATGTAAATATGTAGTTACACTAAAAGTCCTTTTTTTAATTAGTCAAAATGATTTTACAAATAGTTTGAAAAATCTGTTGAACCACCTGGAACAATGAGATGGTTATCTATTAGTTAGTTTAGTTATTTTATAAATGGTCGACAAATTCTCTATACAGTAAATTTTAAATTAACTAACGCTATATTATGACATTGAAAACTGTTAAATTACTTTGACAAATTAAAAAGTGGATTATAGAGCTGATCATGTGCATCATTGCGATCTTTTAGGACGGCATATGCCACCTCAAGAATATGAGTGAGACCTTCAAAATCAAAGGCTTCTCGAAGGTGACCACAGACAACAGCCTGGCCATGAAGACTGCCCTGTATAAGTACGGCCCGTTGGGGGTGGCCGTGTATGCCGGGAAAAAAATGAAACTTTATTCCAGTGGTATACTCTACGATACTGATTGGTAAGTTGGTATACGTTTCACTGAGAAACACGTGAGGAATATGGTCCGTTACATCACCACGCTGGCCCAATGCGGGTTGGTAAGAAACGGTTGCAATGGGGATTGTCTAATATTTTCGACATGCTGTTTTTATAGTTGAAATGGATAAAATAGATCAATTTGAGAAACTAATTTCAATATTTTCGTTATTTTTAAAGTAATAACTTTTATACGGAATTTTGAAAAAACGGGATCGTTTTATTACGATGACGTCACTGTTGGCGTAACATTGTGTAACACCTTTGCTTCAAGGGAAAAAAGAATGCCGTCAAACAAATGTCAACACTCATGTGTCACTCATTCTGTTTATTTTTTTTCTGAAAAAATACCACAAGCGACGAGAATTAACAGTTTTCTTATTATTTCGTGAAAAAACTACTATGTCGTGAAATAATTTTGTCAAAGCAGACTCACGGAATCTGCCGAAAGTAGACAATGTTATGATTTTGGAATATATGTCTACAAATAACCAACATAACCTTGCTGAAATAAGAGGAGCCAAAAACTTGAAGTGAACAGTACAGAATAGCTTCAGAGAAAGTTGTTAGCACATACATTAAAAATGAGGAAATAACGGATAAGTTAGAACACAAGTCATGTATTAAATGATGACTTGTAATAAAAATGAGGGGTTATTTTGTGTTTCTGATCCTTTATTTGAAACCACCAAGAACATCCATATTGTTTGGGTGGATTACAATGAAGCCTACATATTATTATTTATTTTTTGAATTACTTGATAGTGTTAAAAAATAAACATCTTTTAAAATATTTTCTATCTAGAAAGAGAAAAAAGAAAGAAATAAAAAAATTTTTACTCAATAACTTTATATTATTTCTCCTTGTAAATTGATTAGTCCACTTACTATCATGACTATTTCGTCCAAATATGGTACAAACTGATAGTTCACTACAGAGCAAGGTTTAAATAAAGCATACTCTCTTACACGTCTAATAACTCTCTACATGAACATCCTAAATACATTTTTGGTTTCTTAAATACTGTGTCTAACATAGTTTTTCTAGACGGGAAGATACTCTTAGTTGATTCATGCACTGTAGATAGATTCCTCAGTCTCTGTTGTACATCCAAACAAAGGAGTGGTCACAGATGATGTGTCTTGTGAAGATATCACTTCCACTGTAGCAATGTTAGTTAGCGGTTTTCTACTTATATAGTTAGTACTCATATGCACCATTTTTATTTCATACTGTGTTGCAACATTCATCTGTAAAACAAACGTTAATGTTATTTATCAATAATATAGAGATATAAAAATATCTTCGCGACTATTAATTATACTGTTTCTTTAGCATTGTTTTTCTCAGTAAAATATACTTTACCTTTGTGGGCATGGTAGGACACGTAGAAGTACCTACTAGGCATTACTATTTCCTCACGTTTTCTTTTCAATGGTCTGCTACTGCTTGTAGGTTTTTCAAGTAACTTGTTCAATTCTGAACAGTCTTCGCTTGCATTTTGAGCAATTTTACGAAGTGAAGCCGACGCTATGAGTTTGAGTTCTTGGTTCATTAACTTACATTGGTAATAATTACCTAACAGGTAGGAACAAAGCACTTTCTATATTCCAAAATTATTAAACGTTTGTTTATTAAAACAATGAGAACAAATCGTATTTACCTTACAATGTAAGGTTATAATTTGTTGTTTGTGACTTATGACACTTGTGTTTGTAAATGTCATTTCTGTCATTGCTGTCATAGCAAACACATTTTTGATATTCAGCCAACAGTGACGTCATTTGAAGGGCAAATGAAGGTTATTCATTTAAAGGCTAAAATATTAATAATCCATGATTATTTTCGCATTCTAACTAATAGGCTACGATCAGCAACCTTATTCCTCGAAATAGTTTTCACTTTATAACAATTTAAAAAAATTAGACAATCCCCATTGCGACCGGGACCAACGGCTTACCGTGCCTTTCGAAGCACAGAGGAGTTCGAGATCACAAAGTTTTCGTCACCAGGGCCTGACCATAGCGGGTAGCTTTGTTTTCGATATCGAAAGTCAAAGCATACTTATCACTACGCCACCGAGCTCCTCAATGTTCAGTGGTGTCTAATAAGTGGTAGAAAAATTGAAACGACTGACACCAGACTGTCAAAATATAGTCGCTGTCACAAGTACAGTTGAGAAGTGGTTGAGAATATGTGCCGTCAACTAATAGAGTTTTTTTTGGAAGCATTATTTGACATTATTATTATATCTTATCCGACCAGCGTCGGATGTCTGCGACAACTGACACATGCTGAGTGGCTCGCCATTTAGCGTCACAATTTTTTTTAGATATAAAGCTTAGTACTAAGGTTGGTTTTGTGTCACAAATAAATTTTCTTTATTACTTTCTTTTTAAAAAATTCATTTAAAGTCAAATCTGAAATCAACATAGGACTTTATTTACATATTCGATTGTGAACCGCCAACCGTTCACTTTATCAGGAAACCCTTTCTTGTTCTGAGACGGACGGGCATGAAGCAAAGATATTAGCCGTCTTTGATAACGCCTCAAAGAAGTTTAAGTGGTCGACTGCGAATACCCTCATCTGTACGAACTGACTGAGACTGAGATGATTAATAATACTAAAACTATTCCCCTTCAGTGACAGCCCAGACACAACCCCAAACCATGGTGTGGTGGTGGTGGGTTACGGCGCCAGGGACGGCACCCCCTACTGGATCATCCGCAACTCGTGGGGCGAGACCTGGGGAGAGGGCGGCTACATGCTGATCTCGGCCATCAACAACAACTGCCATGTCATGGACACCGCTTATTATGCAGTAGCCTAGGGTTTACTACTCGATTTAAAGACCGTTAATTATGATTGACTGAGCTATAGAGGTATTTTATTATAAGACAAATAAATTCCACGTGCAAACAATATGTTGCTTTTTATTTCTTTATAAAAAGCTTCACAAACCTGTTACATGGGGAAACCTTTGCTTGCTGATAAAATGCACCGCATGATTGTAAGTATGGACACAGATAATATTGGGTCCTTACCTATGAAATTGGTGTTTTTTTTCTCTCTTAGTATTTTGTCTGTAACTATTAAGATTCAGAGTATTCCTAAAAATGATTACCTCGTCTGAAAATAGACTATATTTTTGAGCTCTTTTGATTTGTTTTGATAATTTGTTGTAAGTTTAATTGTGTTAAAATTGGACACGGAGACAACTCTTTTTAAGTGCCTCCCGAATACATCATTTTATTTGCATTCACTTAAAAACGATAAATAATTTTTATGAAGTGTGATATTACACATATAACTAAAGCTTGTCATATGATATATGCCAAATATTATTATCTCTGGATTTGTCGTTGTGAAGAAAACTGATAAAATGTTAGTATGGAAAATGCAGAATTCCCCAAAATCTCCATACAAAACACCAATTTCATTGGTAAGGACCTAATATTTAGGATTTTAAAGCGTGGGAGCGAGAAATCCTAATCAAGTACAAACAAACAGCCCGAGATAAAGCGAACGAATGACAGATATGTTATGTTTTCGCGAGTAGTAAGAGGCCATAGCGTCCCCGCTTGTTATACGAGACGAGGAATTTTGACATTTACCAACACTAAAATGTTTTTGCCTTCTCTCCAAGCCGCTTATGTGTATGATGCAATGTTTGCCGATCCCTTCGGGGATTACAGGCGTGATTGTATGTATGTATGTTTTTATTTCATGATTTCTTTTTTTTAAGCTATTGCATAGCTTCTATATAGCTTCTATCGCGGGCCTTGAGCGCGGGGACCGAATCCAGAAATTCCGTAACGAAAAAAACTCACGCTCCCCACTCCGATGCGCAAGGAGGTGTGGCTTGAAGGCCGTGTTTTAAATAAATTTTATCTCTTTTATATTACACGGCTCATTTCTCTCATAAATGCTAAATGCATAGCCATAAATATACTCGCGAAAAAGAAAAAATAAGAGACGATTGGCGTGGCCAGGCGCGGCCTACGAGATGAGTATAAGATCGAGTTGGCCAAGCAAATTTTTGGAAGGAATTCAGAAAATGACTGAGTGTAAATTAAAACACGTACCTACTACGAGTATTTATTATTTTTTATTTATTTAATAATAGAAAAATTTGTTTTCTTATCGGTCACCACGCTCAAAAAGTGTAACTTGAATTAATATCAAAGAAAAAAAATACTGCATGAATAAAATAAATAAATAAAATTATAATTGCATAAGTTGATACAAAATGCTATGCAATAGCTTTACCGCGGCAGTCCCCGAGTGCCACACGTCTTTTTTTTTAATAACTACATTAAACAAAAAACCTCTGTCCTGTTCATCCCGCAAGATCCGCGGGATAGACGGCCTTATTTGATACGGGATTGGATTCAGTAATCCCAAGTGTGCGCCAATACCGACGCGGCCGATACCACATACTGTCTATCCTCAATCATTTTTAAACTTCGACTGACGTTAAAAGGTTGCAAATATTTGAATGTTGTAAAAATATGGTAAGTAAATGGTTAATGTCACTCTCTTACGAGGATACAGAAAATTTACTTAAGAGAATGGGATGATAATGGCTTTAAATAATAAAGTAGATATTTATATAAAAATATATATGTATTTTTCTAATTTTACAAAGTTTTTTTTTTGTGTTTCTTTATTATTATTATATAATATATTATATATGTATATTTTGGGAATAGCTGAAATGTTGATTTTCATGAAGCAGACCTTACATCAACAAATTTGCATAATTTAGCGTGTAGTTACAATAATTTATGAAAATATTCTGAGGCATAAATTCCACATAAAACAAATGTAACAAGTCTATTTCTTTACCCTCTCATTTTTATGTGAACTATTGATGTGTTTTCGGTATACAAAATTGTAATTCATGTTTTGGTTTGCTAATAAACTATTATTATTATTATTATTTTGACAATTATGAATAGTCATACGGCGCATGTCGTTGTTGACTATACGAGTGCAACGTGTTCCTTTTTATGTCCCATAACTCTAGGGCGATAAAACACCACTTAAAAGAATGAAACGGCATATGCATAAAATAATTTGTTAAATCTTTTTTAATTTGTAATTTTTTCATAAAAAATAAATCGTTAAAATTTTAATAATCAAATTAAAATTACTAAAACTAAAATATGGAAAAGTCGCACATTCCTACCATTTGATGAATAATAGTAACAAATGAAATTCATCAGTAACGATGTAGTTATCAATGAACGTGGTGTGTTCCAAATTCAAATACTTAATAAAATTTTTTTTGGTAAAATTCTCCTTTGTTTTTATTGTACTAAAAAGGACGCCCCTGGGTGGGCTCGAACCACCAACCTTTCGGTTAACAGCCGAACGCGCTAGCCGATTGCGCCACAGAGGCAGTTGTAAAATTCTCCCTATAAGGGGACGGCAAGGGAACTGAATAATACTGAAAAATACGTGTACCTCGGGCAGACATTGCAGTTAGGTAGAAACAACTTCGAGGACGAGGTGAACAGAAGAATCCAGCTGGGTTGGGCAGCGTTTAGGAAATTACATCGAGTATTCTCATCGTCGATCCCACAATGCCTAAAGACGAAAGTCTTCAATCAGTGCGTCCTACCCGTTATGACATACGGAGCCGAAACGTGGACACTGACGGTACGGCTGGTCCACAAGCTTAAAGTCGCTCAGCGAGCTATGGAAAGGGCTATGCTCGGAGTTTCTCTTAGGGATAAAATCAGAAATGAGGTGATCCGACAGAGAACCAAAGTTGTCGACATAGCCTACCGAATAAGCAAGCTGAAGTGGCAATGGGCTGGCCACATTAGCCGCAGAACCGACAACCGTTGGGGTAAACGAGTTCTGGAGTGGAGACCGCGCCTCGGTAAGCGTAGTGTAGGGCGCCCTCAGGCCAGGTGGAGTGACGATTTGCGCAAGGTGGCTGGCAGGAGCTGGATGCGAGAAGCCGAAAATAGATCGCAGTGGCGTGCATTTGGGGAGGCCTACGTCCAGCAGTGGACTGCCATAGGCTGATGATGATGATGATGATGAAGGGAACTGAGCCCATACAGCCATGTCTTGCCATATTTTAACCGCCTCTCTGGTCTAGTGGTTCACACTACCGGGTGTTGATCGGGATGTCCGGGTTGGAGTCCCCATGGGAGCAGAAGTTTTTCTGCTCAGTTTGGTTGGTGGAAGGGCTTCTCAGCCCGCCTGCCTAGCTACCACCGTCTTACCTAAATTTGTCGCCATAATAACAATGTTCTAATCATTTGTTGTGTTCCTAATCAGAGATAAGATAGCGAGTTCCTCAGTTGTTGAGGATTTATAGGTGAAGCTCGCTTCCACCTTCGGCCTTATCGTCACTTACCATCAGATGAAGGCTTACAGACGTTTACAGACCTGTCATATGTAAAAAAAATGTCTATCGTAATTATGTCTTCAGTAATTTACATTAAAATGCTAGTGTAATGCATGTTAATGCATCTTGGGAGAGTTTGGCGTCAAACGATCGATGGCAGACACTGTGGTGTTACTTCAATGAGGTGGATTACCACGATAAAAATCCCATCGTTTTTCACACCACTCGACGCTTATTTCAATGATTCTCCATATTGCTCATCATTATTGACACTTACTACACAAATCTTCACTGATTTAAAGCAACAAGATCAACTCAGAAACAATATTACAATCACTGAAATAAAAATCACGTCCACCATAGTTGAATAACGCCAAAAATTCCACAATTTATCAAGAAAAACGTCGCAAAATGGTTATGGATGTTATTTAAACAGTCAGCAAAATTACTAATTGAGCAGCAACTCATGGGCAGCAGATATTTCTAATTTGTCAGCCAAATAGCTACGTGGGCAGCAACTCAAATGTTTTCTGTGCTGCCAAATAGTTTAATATATGTTTTGATGACACAAATATTGTTTATAAGGGTCATAAAAAATTACTTTAATTTGTTTTAATTTTTAATTAAATTTGTTTTTTTTTTTCATTTAATTTAATTTAATTTAATTTCATTTCACTTCATTTCATTTCATTTCATTTCATTTCATTTCATTTCATTGCATTTCATTTCATTTCGACGAACTCCGTGGTCGAGTGGTCTGTACGCCGGTCTCAAGGCGTCGCCATCTCGAGAGGTCCTGGGTTCGATCCCCAGTGGAGGCAGGCAGTGTTTGGGTGATGAATTTTCAGACATTTGTTCTCCAGTCTTGGATGTTCATTATTTATGTATAATATTATGTATATTCTGAATAATTATGAGTATTTAATCTATTAAATATATTTTTCCGTCATCTAGTATCCGTAACACAAGCAGCATTTAGTTGCTTAAAATGGGACTTAGTTGATAGGTGTGAATGTCTGAGGATATTTATTTATTTATTTATTTCGTTTCAATTCATTTCATTTCATTTCAGATGTGAATGTTTGAAGATTTTTTGTTTTAATAATTATTTTGCAGCTCAATTAATTATTCTACTCACCAAATAATTATTTTGCTACTCAATAAATATGTTGCTCACAAAATATTTGCTTGCTGCCCAATTAATTACTTCCCATATAATATTAGTAAGTTAGTGTGCAAAATATGTGATATTGGATGGTTGTGCTGTTCTAAGTCCATTAGTCGCCTT
The DNA here is from genome assembly GCA_910589355.1 of Parapoynx stratiotata. Classification (NCBI taxonomy): domain Eukaryota; kingdom Metazoa; phylum Arthropoda; class Insecta; order Lepidoptera; family Crambidae; genus Parapoynx; species Parapoynx stratiotata. Next base: position 11,054,908 of record OU342482.1, read on the forward strand.
TTACGACATCCAAGGGAAGAGATGGGTTGGTAGTATACTTTTAATGAGTCGCTACCACACGGCTCTAAGAATATAAACTTAAAATTATGCGATATCAAAAAGAACACGTTGTATAAACCACTTGGCTACAAGTTCGTTAAATCCCAATCTTGATGTGAAAACGTGAGAGCAACATCTTAGGTTTGATCTTGAGATACGGAGGGCCTTGGACTCAAATATAAACAATTACTCGCGATGACAACAATAACTCGTACCACAAACTGATGACACGACCTGTCGTATCACCGTAGATGACCCTACGTCAGATATTATACCTCAACACTTATCGCATGATAATGTCTAACACCCTTACTAATAATCGAGGTATAAGGTTGAAATTGTTAATCAGTGTTTTGTCTTCGTCAGACATTCAGAAACAGTAGTTGTCAGAAAGTGACAAAACACTGAATAACTATTCCTTCCATATACCTGGTTTATTAGTAAGGCGGTAAGTCTCCAAGTAACAGGAGGCAAGACTGCCATGCACCGGGCATTTTGTAAGGCAAGTCATATTCACATAATTTTATTCCATAGGCGAAACTTGGCACTCAAAATCGTCAATATTTTACATCACATTTGGCGCAACAATTGCGTAATTACACTTATTGAAAATTTACAGGAAATGCAATTAAAGTTTCCGATTATAGGTTTAGAGCATTTTGAAGATGTTGAAAAAAAAAGTGATAATGACATTGTTGTACCAAATGAGCGATATCTTAGGGCGCCTTGCAGGAAATTTCAAACCTTGTTTAAATCTCGATTTTGTCAATTTTAGTCGTAATTTTTTATTTTAGAGCCATAGTAAAATTGTCAAAAATGACAAATCCAGTTTTAAATCTCGATTTAAGTAATTTTTTGACAATTTTACTATGGCTCTTAAGTAAAAAAATTACAAAATCTAGTTTTAAATCTCGATTTAAAACTAGATTTTGTAATTTTTTGACAGTTCGTATATGGCTGAAGTGTCAAAAAATGACGAAGTCGAGTTTTAAACTAGGTTTAAAATTTCCTGCAAGTGGGCCTTAAAAAATAAGTAATGGTTAAAAAGTATAATATTAAAGTTCATTACCACGAGCGCTCGTAGCAAGTACAACCACAGCGTTTTGACTGTATTTATTATATTTTTTCATTATTTTCATTTTCAATGGATATAGCTGCCTTTTTCTATAAAATCTATTTTGTGCCTTTGCCTAATACTTGTCAAATATCAAATAAGAACAATGACACATCTTATCTTTATCTACAATCAACGCTACGTAATAGGTATATACCCTTAAGTGCCATCAAGAAACCTTTGTAATTTATTGTCAGAACACGAATTTTAGAAACTTCTGTGTCCTTGTCATAGCGACACGAGATTTTAATATCATCCACATTGTGGTTTTATATAATACTAGCTGTTGTCCGCGACTTCGTCCACGATTACTATAGTTTTTAACAATCCCACGGTTACTATAGTTTTTAACAATCAAACAAGGGCTTGAAGGCCCTTTAATTTTCCGGAATAAAAAGTATCTAAGATGTTGACCAGGGATATAAGGTATAACCATACAAACAGCCCTTTTTTTACGAGGAGAAATCCATTTACGGACCGGACCTACCGGTGGCTAGCCGGTAAGCGTGTGTGGGACTCACCTTCCATATTGGCACTACCCACAAAAACTCCCCGATATACCCGTTCCTGCCCTTCTGTGGGAGCGACTCGGGATCTGCCGGAGCAACTCTCCGAGCCGTTCCCAGGACTTCCCGACCTAGACGGACATTATTAGGTCGGGGTTTGCGCCAGTGGGCAATTTTCCGGGTATATTCGGAAAATCTCCTGACGTGGCAGACGGTGATACGCGTGCGTGGAAGCCATCCGACGCACGCAGCTGCTCCCGGGACCATACAAACAGCCCAAACAGACAAACAGAAAAAGAAACAAAAAAAATACATAAGAATAATTTATTGGTATTTTCCCTCTTTTTAAATCCCCCTGACGTTTTAAGCATTTTTTTTCTATGTACAGACATTCGACATTCTATAGTTTTATTATATGTATAGACTGGAGAAAAAAAACAGGCTTGAACAGTCTTTGACCATAAAAACGAGCAATCATCATTGTGATACCTTTTTTTACCGCAAAGCAGCATAGTACCACAAGAGTACATTGCTGTGGTCCGTTTTGTAGGGTTTATTTTATTTTATTTATTTTACTTTATATTTCTGAGGAAAACTTGCAGCTAATAAAGAGTGCGAATAGTAGTAAATGAATAAACTAAAGCCAATTACAAGTTTTCACATATGTTTAAAATAAATAGATATAAAATTTTGGTGCCAAAGGCTGCAAGAGTATAAATAAATTAACTAAAAAAAGAATCATTGTACATTTTTTTTAATTTTGAGACAGAAGTGCAAGATAAGTCGATATCTAGGTTGCTGCTAATAGTATTATATATTATTATACTATTTATTGCAATTCAAAAATAAATACATAAAACAGGTTGTTAACATATGTTTGCAAGGGCGGACATATCACTAAAAGAGATCTCAGAGAACAGATTATTGAGGATCTTATTACAAATGAATTTTGGCGGTAATTAGTTGATGCAAATGGTACACTCAGTAAACCAGTACGTCGCGTTGCTTTCCCAGGTGTATAAATGTTAAATTTGCTTAATGATTCCGGTGAATCAATATAACCTTGGAATATTTTAAGGATAAAGGCTATATCAGTAAGTTCACGTCGCTTGTGTAAAGGCAAGATATGAAAATGTTGACATCGTTTCTCATAAGTCTTAAAAAATCTACGGCATCTAAACTGTAAGTGATGAAGAAATTTTTTCCGTATGACTTCTATCCGTTGCACATAACTATATAGTTTGTGGCGCCCTGTCATTAGCCCCTTTGCCTAGTATAGTTTATTCATAAGTTTTTGGTTCCGTGATTTTGACATAAGGAATGACGTTTGTTCAATGGGTCTCTCCCGCCAAAACTTTGTTACGAAACAACTCGTTTCCGGTACAAAACTAGCTCTCTGTTGATTTTATGTGTTATACAAGGGAAGAATAAATCGTTTACAGCAAGTCAACCTCATCTTTCATTTTGTATCCGTCAAGTACCCCAAAAGTTTATAACAATATTTGAAGGGTAAACAGGCAGCGAAGATCTCGATGGTGCAGCTAATTACTTTTGCCTAAATTTTGTGACTTTGACTTTCGAGATTCTGAAGGCATGCGCGTGATCGTGTTATACGACTACTCAATTCCTCATTTTACGCTCTCCCTCCATCTAGGAGTGCCCCGCCTATGTGACGTGGGACGTGACTGTGAATGTATTGTTACAGGTCAAGAATAAAGACAGATGAAAATTACTAGATGTTTTTGCAATATTTTTAAAATTTTGTTGACGCCATCAATATGACGTCATACACCATCACGGCAAGAAGAGGGTGCGGGGGTCGGCAGGAGCGCCCCCACTCCAGTCAAGATTAAAAAAGGAACGGTCGGCCGTTTAGGTTGCGTCAACGCACGTCCGTTGAAATAAATATCTTAATTCGTAACTATTGTAGCACAAAGTCAGAATAATATAGCCTGTATCAGCACATTCTAGTGTTTTTATTCATCATAACTACAACAATCAACAAATTTAAATATACAAATTTAGATAACAGAAATAAAATAATTGTAGAGGTAAACAAGTAGAAGTATATTTATTTACTTTGTTTAAGTTTTATTGTTTTGTCGCGTCATAAGTGTAACTTGTAACTTGTGTACTTGTTACCTAAATGATTAAATAAATAATTTCATTTCATTTTAATTTCCTTTCATTTTAATTTCATTTCATTTCAGACAAGAAATACATTGAGCGACATCTATGAGACATTTTATTAACTAATTTCTTATTGGAGACCAAGATGCCGTTTATAATTTAAGCGCCATCTAGAGGAATTTTCTACAACTACTAATTTGCAGAAGCCAACATACATAGCATGCTGGAAAAGAATGCAAGCACAGTTGTCCAGATCCAACCAGACAGACAGACGCGGCCTATGCTCGCGGCCAGGGTGGCGGCCGGTTTTTAGTGAAACATTAGGGCCGATTCCATTGTCATAAACAAGACTAATCTAAATTGTGTATATATTCTTCTCTAACTTTAAGGAATAGAGAAGGATAGATACACAATTTAGTTTAGTTTTTGTCAACGTACTCGGCCGGCCCTTTTGGTTACCTGTTGTCTATGGCCGTGACCGTAGGCCGCGTCTGTCTGGTAAAGGACTTATCTTAAATAATAATGAAATTAAAAAATTATTGTATTTAAACTAAACTTTTAATAAAAGTAAACCTTACAATGTATTTAAAGTAAACTTTTAATAAATTGCAAAGGACAACAATAGAAGAAAGTTACCTTGTTTCTTTTTACAAAGTTTTTGCGATAGAGTTATTATTTTAAAATTATTGACAATCTAACATTACTTCATCACGCCTCATCTAAGGAGTATGTAAAAGTGTGTGTGTGTTGTCATCCACATTTATCTGACAAAACAGGGGAGAACCTTTCATTAAACTCCTTTATTGCACCTAATACAAAATAAAAAGACAGTTTATAGGGTTCCGTAGTAAACTAGGAACCCTTATAGTTTCGCCATGTCTGTCTGTCCGTCCGCGGAAAATTTCAGTGACCGTTAGCACTAGAGAGCTGAAATTTTGAATAAATATTTATATTAATAACGCCGACAAAGTGCACAAATTAAAAGTGGAATAAAATATTAAATTAGGGGGGGTGCCCATACACGTAATGTAGGGACTGATAGCTATTCAAAAATGAATAGGGGTTTTCTAACATCATTTTACGATACAAGTTATATTTTCTGAAATAATCGCTCCGAACGTTAAAAAAAATGTGCTCCCCCTTTAACTTTTGAACCATAAGTTCATAAAATATGAAAAAATTCTCAAAAGTAGAACTTTATAAGTACTTTCTAGGAAAATTATTTTCAACTTGATGGGTAGAACAGTTTTTGATAAATGTTACAAAATGGCATAACAACGGAACCCTATATTGAGCGTGGCAACGGAACCCTATATTGAGCGTGGCAACGGAACCCTATACGCTCTTGGACGGTTTTTTTTTTCTTTATTAGGCCATACAACATAATAGTTAAGCTGGATACATGATAATTACCTAAGCAGGTCTCCTGGCGAGTGAACACAATATAAAACAAATATTTTTTACCGCCTCCCTGGTCTAGTGGTTGACACCACCGGGTGTAGATCGGGAGGACTGGGGTTCGATTGCCCACCACCGCCACCAGGGGTTTTTCTTCTCGATTTGGTTGGTGGTAGGGCTTCTAAGACCGCCTAGCTAGCTACCACCGTCTTACCTAAATTAACCGCCATAATAATAATGTTAAAAGCATTGTTGTGTTCCGGCAATCAGAGGTAAGATAGCCAGTTCCTCAGTTGTTGAGGATTACAGGTGAAGCTCGCTTCCACCTTCGGCCTTATCGTCAGTTACCATCAGGTGAGATGAAGGCCAAGAGCTTACCTGTCATATGTAAAAAAAAAAATTCTAGGACTGCTCTTACTTTTAAAATTCGAACTTAGACAATCATGAATAACAAAAAATAAGTTTTACACTTAATATCACTAATGAGATCAGCTCTGTCAGATGAAAAGGCAGTTAATATTACAACATGCAAACGAGGACTTATCTCTAATAGAGATCTTTTCCAGCCAGCCCCTCACAGGTGTGTGAGGTCATGTGAAGGCAATGAATATTACCGTTTTCGAACTTGCTAAATAGTAACGCACCAACTTGATTTTTAAATAGCAACAAGTTAAGAAGATCTGATATAATTAATAGATACATAGCTGGCAGCAATGTAATTATTATTTACATAACGCAATGCTTTGTATTGAATCCAAGCGTGTAAACCACAGAACAATAAAAAAGGTGTAAATTTAAAGTCTACTGTGACGTCACAGTCGTAATTTTGAGACGGGCGATTCATACTGATTGAAAATTACCGATGCCGCCGATGCGGATCCACCAATTATCCCAGAACTTTGTATTTTTAAAATAAATTGCAGGCATTCGGACGCGCGCAGACTAGTGAGCGGCGACTACCGAGCTAACCCCGACGTTTGGTCAGGGGTTTTTTTTTCTATTCACACCTATCAACTAGTCCCATTTTAAGCAACTAAATGCTGCTTGTTTAAATAGAGAATTAAATAGAGAAATACATATTATTATTGATAATATACATTGTTGAGTTTCTTGCGGCACTTCTTCTCAACAGGTTATTCACGTCGAAGTGCTAGTAGGAAAAAAAAATATTGACGTGCAAAAGTATTTCATGTAAATCTAATTGCAGAATAAATGATTTCATTTCATTTCGTTTCGTTTCGTTTCGTTTCGTTTCGTTTCGATTCATTTCGTTTCATTTCGTTTCATTTCATTTCATTTCAAAACTGGAGAACTAATGTCTGAAAATTCATAACCCAAACATTTGCCTCTACTGGGGATCGAAACCAGGACCTCTCGAGATGGCGACGCCTTGAGACCGGCGAACAGACCACTCGGTCACCGAGGTCGTCAATGGTTTTCGGACACCCGCAGTAAGTACATGCATTTGCATTATCAAGGTATGTAAATGTATATCTGTATAAGCCTGTATAAATTAAAGCAAAAATGGATTCCTCCTAGGTATCAATCTCTCGCAAAACAAACTGAAATCTCAATCTCGCAGTTGACAAGACGAGAACTGTCATAATAAACCGGTAATCGAAGAGAAATACCGGAATCGGGCCAGGAATACCGGCGCCGAGACAATTGACCGGTAATAGAGAAATTACTTTTGCGATTCGCTTTGTAAAGACTTTGTTTACTTTCGACTAGGAACAGAAAGGGTTATTTTGTAGCGTTTATAGAGTTACTGGCTTTTGTCCGCGACTTCGTCCGCGTGGAATAGTTACTTTGAGATAGTGTTGTGACGTGGTGAGCCCGGGGACCAATGAAAATGCAATGGGTCTACTTATATGTATATTATTTTATAAATCAAAACTAAGGCACTCTGGAACAAGGTAAATAAAAAAAAAACATAAAAATAAACAAATGGGGCTATTTACAATAGTGCCTTTGGGTAAATTATTAAACTTATGACACTGCTTACATGAAAGCATAAAACAAATATAATAGGTTGGGGAAAAAGTTTCTTCGCATTTTTTAAGAAAATTTAAAACATTTATTAATATAGTTTATTTACATTTAACTAAAGTATGTAGGTACCATTTTGTTCGATAACTTTTTGCCATCTTGTAGGTAGGGACATGATCCCATTGCTATAGAAATTTTGGGACTTCTAGTCAAAATACCGCGACAAGTGGTTTTGGCAGTCCTCTAGTGATGTTAACCTGACACTGCCTAAAGAATTCTGAAGAGACCGAAACAGGTGGAAATCTGAAGGTGCAAGGTCAGGACTATACGGCGGATGCATTAACACCTCCCAGCCAAACTCTCTTAATTTTTGCTGAGTGGATAAAGATGTGTGAGGTCTAGCGTTATCATGATGAAAAACCACACCCCTTCTGATGATTAATTCCGGCCGCTTTTTCTCAACTTCTTGCTTTAATCTCATCAGTTGTTCGCAGTAGAGTTCAGAATCGATGGTCCTGCCTGGTGGTAACAGCTCATAATGAATAATGCCCTTCCAATCCCACCACACACACAGCATCACCTTGTTGCGAGTTAACCCGGGTTTCGCCACAGTCTGTGAAGCCTGACCGGCCTTTGACCACGACCTTTTTCGCACGTTCTTGTCGTACGTGATCCACTTTTCATCACCAGTTATCAGCTTCTTCAAAAATGGTTCGGTTTCATTACGTCGTAATAAAGAATCACAAATGAGTACACGGTTCATTAGGTTTCTTTCAGTGAGCTCGTGAGGTACCCAAATGTCGAGCTTTTTTGTGTACCCAGTTTTTTTCAAATGCGCCAAAACTGTTTTGTGGTCAATTCCCAGTTCTTCAGCTACGTCGTAACTACTGACATGCCGATCTTGCTCCACTTTTTCAAAAATGGCATCCATTTTAACTGTTATAGGGCGACCAGAGCGACGTGCATCTTTGACATCAAAATTTCCGGATTGAAAACGCTTAAACCAAATTTGTGCTACTCTCACAGACACTGCACTAGGTCCATAAACATCGCAAATTTTTTTCGCGGCTTGCGTTGCATTTTTACCTTTTTTGTAGTAAAATTTTAAAATGTATAGAATTTCTTCATTAGATTCACTCATCTTGGCGGTACGAAAAACAAATGAAAATCACACATTTTCCTAATTTGAATTTGGAATTATGTTCTTTAAAATTTAAACTTGCAATGATACCAAAACCAGCCAGATACAAATAGTATAGCCAAAGAGATTTTATTACAAGTTTATACATACTATAATGCGAAAAGACTTTTTCCCCAACCTAATATAACATAACATTGCTGTTAATCAACACCAGTCCTCTAGGGATATTTAAGTTAAGATTTGCGCGAGATGATATTATTTTATGTTGCGATGAGCTCGGTGGCTTGGTAGTTAGTACACTTTTGCTTTCGAAACCGAACACAAAGCTACCTTCGCCATGGTCCGGCCGTGGATGGGTGACCAAAACTTTGTGATCTCGAACTCCTCCGTGCTTCGAAAGGTACTTTGAGCCGTTGGTCCCGGTTGCTATTGCAACCGTTTCTACCCACCAAACCGTATTGGGCCAGCGTGGTGGTGTTACGGCCCATACTCCTCATGCCTTTCTCCATGAGGAAGTCCTGTGCTCAGCAGTTGGACGTATATAGGCAGAAAGTAGTTTGGTTTTATGTCCTTGTCGTATAAAAAAGGTATTTGAGTAAACAGGAACATTAGGAGTCATATTCAAATGTCCATAAACATGGCGGCGATACAATACTCAACTAGCTAAAACTTCCGTACGGGGACCTTTTACGGTTTTCGCCATAGCAATTTTTTACCCACAGTTGCGAAGTATTTCCAGAGAAAGTTTTATTTATATGATCATTCAGGGTCCATTCAGGGTGAGACTAAACCGATTTTGTTTTTAACGCTTGGTTAGTTTTTTGATTCGTGCTCAGGTTGACCGACTAACCCTTAGGCGATAATACGATCACGACTATTATCCCCTAAGGGTTAGTCAGAGACTAGGCAAAAGGACCGCAAAAGCATTGCCATAGTCCGCGCTTCATTAAGCAGTGACTGCACTCAGCGTGATAGTTGGAGAGCCCGTCGCCGCTATAAGCTATTGGATTGTGCAGTTCTAAGTCCATTAGTCGCCTTTTACGACATCCAAGGGAAGAGATGGGTTGGTAGTATTCTTTTAATGAGCCACACACGGTTCAGGTTGACCAGTTGGTTAAAATATGGACCAATGGCGAAAGCTTGTCCAATAGTCGAATATTATATAAATATAACGTTACTAAATATATAATAATCAGAGACAATTTAACTACAACACGGTGCTGGGATTAGTAACATGGCGGCTGGCGGCACAGCTGATGTATATTGCTTTGAATTTTCTTTGCAAATGTAATAATTTGTCAAGCTGACGTCACACATTTTGACTCTTCCATTGACGCTATTGGTCTTGGTTTAACTTGTAACGAGGCGCCATAGCTATATTAGCGACTCGTTGCTATCATTGCGCTCTTCTCTGGCCATTTTTCTCTTGGTTTCCGCTTTTAAATTTACTGACTGTCTCTTTTTATTTGTTAAGTTCTCGAAATTTATTCTTACAAGAGTCAGCGTGTAGAGCGGTTGACTCACCGATAACAATTTTAAATATTATTTTAATGTATTTATAATGTGCTGATCAAGTTATAAGCTTGAACATACTTATTTTACAATATTTTAAATGTTCAAAATTCTTTTTGTTATTGTGGCTGTTCAAAAAAGGCTAACTGTTGAGTTTCTTGCGGCACTTCTTCTCAACAGGCCATTCGTGTCGAAGTGTTAGTAGGAAAAAAAATATTGATGTGCAAAAGTATTTCATGTAAATCTAATTGCAGAATAAATGATTTCATTGCATTTAATTTCATTTCAAATATTTGAAACTAGCTGTTGCCCTCGACTTTGTCCGCGGTAATTGGTTTTAAGCTATTGCATAGCTTCTATCGCGGGCCTTGAGCGCGGGGACCGAATCCAGAAATTCCGTAACGAAAAAACCTCACGCTCCCCACTCCGATGCGCAAGGAGGTGTGGCTTAAAGGCCGTGCATGTTAAAACCCAAGGTGGTTACCAAAATGAAACACCGTGTCCAAGGCGAATACAAATTTTAATTAACATCGGTTTGACCATTGATGTATATAACACTAGATTTGCAAACTGCATTAAATTGCGTCAAAAAAAGCGTAGCCGTTTCCGAAACTTAACGACGTAGCTTTGAAACCACTAAACATTGAAAAGATAAACATATATCTATCTCACTTACGCAAGTCGCAAAAGCTACAGCGCAGTGACTGTACCGTCTCGCTCAGATTAGACTGGATTAGACATATCGCAATGTCAAAGTACAATGGTGGAAGTGTTCCCTGCTCGCAAAATTTTACCCCATTTTTATTTTTTAATAATATATATTATTTTTAAATAATTATATTAATATTTTTTATTTCTTATTGGATGTATTTAATCAAGCTTAAAGATATCGTGTTTTGGTAATAAGGTATTATAGGCTGGAGAGCAATGCAAATACTTATTTAAAAATAATATATATTATTAAAAAATAAAAATGGGGTAAAATTTAAAAGTTAATAAGTATTAGAAAAAAGTGTCGTGAGTGTAAGACGTGTCGATTTTTATAAATAATTCATTGACAAAATTAAATGTTACTAATGCTTGGTAATAAAATAAAAGAGATTTCGATTATTATTTATTACGCAAAATTACAGGTGGCGAGTCTGTTGCCATGCATCGGTGACGATACGAAATACGTCGTAATATACTTAAATAACTTGATGTACTGTAAAATGTAAAAATAAATATTCAAAACTGCTGATAATATGAACAGATAACCTAGCTTTCTCTTTGTAAAATAATTTTAAAAATCGAGTCGGTAGATCCAGAGATTATTCCCTGCAACGTCATAAACTCGTAAGATCGCAAACATTACCTTTGTTATGTATAGATAAAAGCATCACCTACAATTACGATTGTAATTGCCTCATGACACAAATAAACATGACAACTTTTGCGGCATATTTTGTCTGCATCAGGAAATTGCTTCGAACATAAGATTGTCGAGTTTTTTGGAACCCAGTCTGTCTCCTTCCGCAGCAATCGGATATTTTTAATCCACCTATCTCGGCTTGCTGCATTTTTAGGCAATGTGTAACATTGTTACTATTTAAAAACCTACATAAAATCACTGATTCCATAAATTACAACATTCTCCCATAAATATGGGAAACCAAAAATGAATTTTTAATAGCAGCACTGAACCAATTTTAAAACATTTTACATTTTAATTAGTTTTTACGTAAATATGAGCATAAAAAAACAAACTCACGAGTGGAAAGTAACACCCATGGTTTTATTATGTTTTTGGGACCTGGATTCGCACGTTTTGACTGCACATTTACCCATAATAAATTTTTTTTCCTCCCGATAGTGAATCCGTGAATCGGTTGACGTCTCACAGAGCTAACTGACATAAGCCTCGTATATGGCTGTGACCATATGCCTAATGGCTACGCTTTATCGCGGTTACTACAGATCTAGTGTATTAAACATCAATGGGTTTGACCATATAAGTCTATGAGAGTAAACAATAGTGCGTTTTAAAAGATAGGTGGCGCCATCTAGTGATACAACAAAGAACTAATTTTAACAAAGACGCCACTTTGGTTTTATTTATAAGCTAACTATTACACATTGTTTATTATGAGTTTTGTTATTTTAGATAATTATTTTATGATTTAATTTACTTATAAGTGATCCGAACGAAATAATGTTTATGCAAACTACCAACAGTTTATATAATTTGTTTTCTTATCGGTCACCACGCTCAAAAAGTGTAACTTGAATTAATATCAAAGAAAAAGAAATACTGCATGAATAAAATAAATAAATAAAATTATAATTGCATAAGTTGATACAAAATGCTATGCAATAGCTTTACCGCGGCAGTCCCCGAGTGCCACACGTCTTTTTTTTTTTACTTTCCCATGGGATCCCTTTAATTTTCCGGAATAAAAAGTATCTAAGATGTTCACCAGGGATATATGGTATACCCATGCAAAATTTCATTGAAATCGGTCTAGCCATTTCGGAGATTTGCCCGTACAAACAGACGAACAGACAGAGAAACAAAAAAATTAAAAAAAAATTTTTTGCTATGTTCTCTCTTTTTACATCCCCCTGACTTGATTTTAAGCTTTTTTTTTTCTATGTACAAACTTCCAACCTCTACAGTTATATTATTTGTATAGATTATAATATTTAAATAATGCGTATTTGGGTTATAGTGCAAAGTTTGTTTCTCGAGGTCTGAAATTATATACATAGTATATCACGCCACATTCCCTGAAGGGGTAGGCAGTGGTGTCAACACTTACATTCATATAAAGTACATTTAAAGGATCTATTTTATTTAATTCATTGTGCCTTTATAAATAATCCATTCAAAGTCTCTGGGTTGCAAATTGCAACCTTCTTTTTACCCACTGCACTATTCTGGCTCGAAGGTATTCTTCAATATTTCTCCATGTGGGTTTCCCTGAGCCTAGCAGGGGGATATGCATAGGGTGATACTGTATTTATTTCAGAATCGATTTATTATATTGTAAAAATAGTGACATGCCAAATGTAACGATATGTGTTATAATGTGGTTAATAAAAATTATTATACTGATTATACTGTAAAGCAAAATACACTGAAATTTAATTGCCAATTCTTAATAGGAAAGGTCTGACCGCTAATGGCCGGCTTTAGCTTATCATTTACATAGTACGATGGACTACAAATGTATTAAATAATAATATTCATTCGCTGTTCCGCTGATGCCATTTCCTGACTGACTTGTCAATGCAATGCATAATTTTATTTGCTATGTAGGTAGTAATTCGCTTACTTTATGGTAAAAAAAATGAAAATGTAAAATGTAACAATAATTATAATGACTTCGTTTTAATGCGTTGCTGGAAACGGTAAGTAGTAAGTTATTATATTGCATGTTTGTATAGTATATATTGCATGTTTGTATAGTATGGTAATTGTCATGTTTTTTTATTAATTATATTGAATGCCGCTTATAAACCGAGGCGAGTGTTCTGCTTGATGAATGTTTCTGCCTTATCCTTCACTTTGCAATCAAAGTCAAATTTACAAATATATGATTTATTCGTATCACTATCACCCAGTTGCAGAAACGAACTTTAAAATTTAAAGTCAGCATTATCTCTAATGCTCCATTAAATGTATATAATGAAGTGTCAAAAGAACACCTTAGCGTGGTTTTACGTTGCACAAAACGACATTAGCACCCTGTCAATGCTAAAGAGACATTAGCTAGAACTGTTTTGTGTAACAACTTTAAATTTAATGAACTTTAAAGTTTTAATGTCTCATTAACAAATGTCGTCCTTAAAAAATCTTTGTGCAACTGAGTGTATATCAGTCAAAAATGTTAATACTGAACAGATGAAAACGTTGAATTAATTTTTTAAAGTTTCTGGTAAAATCTACAAATCTATTGTTTATTATGCTGATAATAATTATGACGATAGAGAGTGCGCCCAAATGATAAACTTTTAGTAACATTGCATACCAAAATTTTTTTTCGCGTGGGATAATTTTGCAACTACTATATGAGACACGGTTGTCTGTTGGCGATATAAAGTGTAAAGTAATATCAGTGAGACAAACCACAACATGTGGTCTTTATTTATTTCTTTATTTTCTTTATTTATTTTTTTCGTTACGTATTAAATTTGGTTAATTCGATTGCAGTATTAAATGATTTAGAGTTTGTGTGAATTAAGAGAACTTATGTTTTCTATAATAGGAATACTGGTTACATTCTGTAAGTTTATTAAAATTTATGTTTAAAAATAATTCTACACATTTTCGTGAAGTAAACATAATCATTTCACAAATATCGGGAATGTAATTACCTAAACAGAATCAATGGCAAATCTTTAATTTTCACAACAAAATATTCCAATATTTTGTTGTGAAAATTCCAATATTACAACGACTTGTCACCTTACTTAACCCGTCGCGCCGTGAATAGCCAGCCTTTTCCATTTCCCGGGGTAGTCGAGAGGGGGTGCCGTCATTCAGCCCGCGTCGCGCGCCCGGGAAAGCCGCGCGCTCGCACGATGCGAGTACACAATTAAAAAAACAAAGTGCCCTGTGATTGGTCTGAAAAATGAAAAGTCACGTGATTCTCCTGGCCCTGTTCGCCATCTCCCTCGCAGTGGGTGAGTGGTATTTTTTTTAAAACGTCACTCTTGCAAAAGCTTTTGTTTATCATTTTCAAGGTGAATTGTGTTTTACAGAGCTTTTCTCTTGACACGTTTTGTGTCGACGTTATTTTCACTAGTTTTTCGTTCACCGAACACTGTCAACATGAAAGAAAACTTATAGATTATTATCTTCAACTCTATCCACTTAGGTGCAGCTGTTCTTCTGTTTATAAACGTCTAATTTTAATTGAATATGTACACAATTATTCCAATTAATTTAAATAATGTGTATTCATTCTTTGCAAATTATTTTCATAGAACTCACTCGACAATTATGAGTGTTGTGATTTGAGTATGAAAAGGTTGATGAGTGGTTTTGACAATTAAACATGAAAGATAAACGACTTAACGACATCATTCAAATTTAAAAAAAATTAAGGTAAACGAGAAAAGAGAGAGGGAGGAACTTCAAAAATAAAGTAAAAAATACCTACAAAAAAACTTTAAATTGTTGTTGTTAAATACAGACTTAGTAAAACGTAGGTATTATTCGAATTACCTTGTAAACACTCACAATAAAGTACTTGAACCTAAAACAAAAAGGAAAAGTTCGCGAATGAACAAAGAAACTTAAACCCTGAGATAACTGTCTAATAGGTTTTTAACCCTCGAGGGCCACGCTTTATAAGATTGGACCATTGAGAGGTTAATAGAATTTTCATCATAATTAAAATAGTTAAAGTGAATACTATATTTCACCTTATTAAACTGCAAAGAGTGAATAGAGGAGCTCATTAGCGTAGTGGTTCGTTCGCTTTGGCTTTCGATATTGAAAACAAAGCTACCTTCCCCATGGTCACACGTTGGATGGGTGACCAAAACTTTGTAATCTCGATCTCCTCTGTGCTTCGAAAGACACGTTAAGCCGTTGGTCCGGTCGCAATTGGAACCGCTTCTGCCCGCTAACCCGCATTGGGCCAGCGTGGTGGTGTTACGGCCCATCCTCCTCATGTGTTTCTCCATGTGGGAAGTATATAGACTGAGAACGAACTGCATAGGTACTTTTACACTCTTAGTCAAATTTACGATATTCGAAATAAACGGTAAATAGACCCAGTGGTACGGGCCAGTTTGAACGCGCAACCTCACGTACGAATAATACCGTTTTTTAATCTGAGCTCTTATGTCTCATCTCATCTCATCTTGTGTGAAATGGAGTATAGCAACAAATCTCCTCTCGACTATTCATGTTTTGTTGAGATGTAATTCTCACGTACGAATAATGCCGTTTTTCAAACCGGGCTCTTATGTCTCATCTTATCTCATCTTGTGTGAAATGGAGTATAGCAACAAATCTCCTCTCGACTATTCATGTTTTGTTGAGATGTAATTCTCACGTACGAATAATGCCATTTTTCAAACCGAGCTCTTATGTCTCATCTCATCTCATCTTGTGTGAAATGGAGTATAGCAACAAATCTGCTCTCGACTCATGTTTTGTTGAGATGTAATTATTACAATAGTCAACTAATATCCGAAACTACTTTTATGAGATAGCAAAATCTGTTTTTAGAAACCATGACATTAATTTTGTCATTTGCTGGGCTGATTATAAAATAAAAACTAATAATGGCATTCAAAACTTTTTTTCAACTCTCATATCTAACCGGTAATCGAAACAAGTCGAATTTAAAAAAAAATTGTATTTGTTGTTGGTGCCAGCCATAAATACCGAAGAACGCATTTAAAATGAAATGCAATTTTTAAAAACATTTTAAAAAAATATTTATGTTTTTTTACAAAGTAAATTGTCAAAATTGTAGCCATTAAACGCTATCTCATAAAGTTTCGGACTTCTTCTCACTGACCGATTTGGATTGATCAACCTGTGTACTCAAGATATGCCTCAGTTCACATAATAGTGATTTTATACGATTTTATGAATTTTCACAAAGCAGTCGTATATTTCAATTTGTTCAGCTTTCAGAACACATCTATCATGTGGAGTACATCCAAAGAATTCCGTGACACGTCTCACGATAAAGATATAAGCACTTACGTTATTGAATACCAATCAATTCATATGACTGAATGAAGAATAATATTGTATTGAATCTAGTCTAAGAATATTAATTTTACATTACATATTTTACGATACGCTGCTAGCTGGTGTTGGATATGAAAACCTAAAATGGTAGTGGTGAAATAGCGCAAATTTCGGGGTGTTTTGTCCAGCAATGGACTTGTGTACGTTGATGATAATGATCATCGTATATCCGTCCCACAGCTGGGCACAGGCGTTCGTAATTTAAGAACATGATTATGTATGGGTTATTACAATACCACAGAGGCTTATCGTGAGTAAAGGACAGAAATATGATCACCTCTTCGAAACGCGACGGCTTATGTACTACGCTAAGATTTTTCTTAACATATTGATTTATATAAAGCAATAAATAATAATACGCTATGTATGTATGTATGAGTAGTCTGAATATGAGTATGAGTAACCTTCCAATGAGATGTGAAGGCACTTCGAAGGTCGACAAGGTGGGGGTGACTGGATAGTTGAGAATATGCATAGGAATAGTTTTAAACTAGCTGTTGCCTGCGACTTCCTATGGACTTACAATGGTTTTTAAATACCCCACGGGAACCCTTTAATTTTCCGTGATAAAAAGTATCTAAGATGTTGACCAGGGATATAAGGTATCACCATGCAAATTTTCATTGAAATCGGTTCAGCCATTTCGGAGATCAGCCCGTACAAACAGGCAAACAGACAGAGAAATAACAAATATTTTGATTTAAAGCATTTTTTTTCTATGCACAGACATTCGACCTCTACAGTTTTATTATATACCTAGATGACGCCTCGAGTTAAAACCATTTAATTTTACCTTTTTCTATTTAAGAACTAGACTACACAACGTCGCCAGGCTAAACAAAGTCACAATTCTTTTGTTCTTTTGTCGCTTCAAGAACTTACCGCTTTATTGTATGATTAACATGAAAAACTCATTTGTTTCAACGCTCAGCGGTTATTAAGCGCTTAGCGCTACACGGGTTGGAGGTTGAACTTGGATGTAGAACATAAAAAAAGGAAACTCGATTCTTTTCGGTGTTTTTTTAAGCTAGACTACTTAGTCTATTGACTTTGCGCTTGTCTATGGAGAAAAAGGTAAGTAAATGAAGAGTTTTTTGTGGAGAGCGAATTTAACATGAATTTAATGTAATCGTTTTCAAATTTGTTACTGGAATTGATAATTTTCACCTAATATGCGTGTGGAATTTGCTATAGCCTGTCATGAATATGTCAGGTTTTATCCAAACTTGTACATGCGGGACTCTTGCTGTCTTCGCTATGAAACGTAAGCGTTAAATGCCTTGCCTTTGCAGAAGGTTGGTTGGTATAAGGAGTAAAATGAAAAGGTTCATTATTATCTACTTTTCAACGACTAGGCATGGGTGGGGAAGTCTGCATTTTTCATACTAACATTTTTTCAGACTTCTCCACTACGACAAATCCAGGGATAATAATTTTTGGCATATATCATTAGACAAGCTTTAACAATATGTGTGATACTACTCTTCAGAAATTTTTTTTATCGTTTTTAAGTGAATGCAATTCAAATGATGTATTTGGGAGGCACTTAAAAAGAGTTGTCTCTGTGTCCAATTTCAACACAATTAAACTTACAACAAATTATTAAAACAAGTCAAAAGAGCTCAAAAATATGGTCTATTTTAAGGTTTAAAGAATTTATTCTCATAGAAAGATTACAATAAATCCACTTACATGAGAACACAATTATCATATAGGTTATTACATAAGAAACAGGCACCGTATAACAACATTATATAGTCCACAGATCCTTTACATAGCACATCCTAAGGAACACAGCACACAAGGCATAAGTCAGTATATGCATAAACCATACCATAAATACACACAATAAATCAATTCGTTTCAACTAAGAGGAATAGCAGTCTTGGAGAATATGATTGCGTAATTGAGACTTAAAACTGTTTAATGAATCTACATCTTTAATATGGGATGGTAATTTATTATAGAGAAGTGCTCCCTCGAATGCGATGCTTGTTTTTCCTAGCTTGGTACGAATTTTTGGCAACACCAGCAAGCTTGGGCGGCGGCGTAGGCTGCGCTTCGAGATTTGGTTTTTTTTGGCGAAAGATAACTCTGTTTTGATAGTTTTGTTTAGAATTTTCCTAATTAAAGTGCATGTACTATATAAGTACAGCTGTCGGATGTTCATTAACTTTGTCTCTTTAAAAATTTTATGAGTGGGTGTTAAATATGGGTAACAGAAGAGTATTTTTATAATTTTATTTTGAGCTCTTTGAAGTTCTTGTATTTTAGTTTTGGCGGCACTACCCCATATCTCTATTAAATATAACAAGTGTGACTTTACCAGGGAATTGTAGATATTAAAACGTAGTTTTCTTGGTATACATTGATTTACATTACGAAGTGAGAATAAAAGTGACGTTAATTTGTTTTTTATGTATTCTGTTTGTTTATTCCATGATAAGTAGTTATCTATTCTCAAGCCAAGATATTTTTCGCAGGTTTTTTGTTCGAGTGGGCTGCCATTCATAGTTAAGGGCGTATGAGAGGGAATTAATTTATTTTTAGTCTTGAATATAATGTAGCATGTTTTAGAGATGTTTACAGTTAACAAATTATGTTGGAACCATTCGAATAACATATTAAGGTCGTGTTGAGCTTGTGAGATGATTTCATTAATACTGGTACCAAAATAAAATAGACAAGTATCATCTGCGTACAAAGTTATCTGCCCATGAAGTCTTAAATCTGCAATGTCATTTACATAGATTAGAAATAGCAAGGGCCCTAATATTGAGCCTTGCGGAACGCCGTGTGTGATGACTTGGGTAATACTTTGGGTATGTTCAATTTTCACTATTTGTGCTCTATTTATTAGGTACGATTTCATCATTTGTAGGGCAATGCCTTCGATACCAATGGATTGTAATTTATTTATTAGCAGATTGTGACTAACCGTATCGAAGGCCTTTTTTAGGTCGATGAAAACTCCTAAGCCTATCCTTTTATTATCCAAGTTATATTTTATTTTTGTTGTTAAATCCACTATTGCTGCAGTAGTGTTGCTTTGTGACCGAAAACCGTATTGTCGCTGAGATAGGAAATTAAAGGAATCGAGATAATTTAATAATCGGTAATAGATTACTTTTTCCAATATCTTTGAAATAACTGGCAATACAGAAATTGGGCGATAATTGCCTGGGTCAGTTGTGAGGCCTGATTTAAATATTGGTGTTACCTTTGCAAGCTTTAGAGTATCCGGGAATATACCTTTATTCATGAGCTTATTAAAGCAAAGTGCCAAAGTCTCAGAAATAAGGTCCTGCAAACATTTTACTACTTTTGTACTTATTTTGTCGATACCACTACTAGAATTCGGATCAAGATTTTGAATAATTTTCTTTATTTCCTTTGCGCTACACGGAGTTAAAAAGTGCAGTTCATTACCATCTACTTTTTGTGTTATGATAAAAGGATTTGAAGTACTATTATGATATTTATTAGGTATTTCGGCTGCTAGTGTTGAACCTATGGTGGAAAAATATTTATTGAAAGTCTCACATATTTCTCCTACATCAGTAATTTCTTTTGAATCTATTAGGAGCTTGGGAGAAGTGCTAGTATGCTTTACTTTATTATTTGCTAGGTTGTTTATGAGAGCCCACGTTTTTTTTGGGTTATGGGAATAGTTTGAGAATAGTTTGAAATAGTACGAATTTTTTGTATTACGAATCAATTTAGTTACTAAGTCTCTTTGGTGTTTAAATTCTTTTTCTATTTTCTTGTTGTCTTGATTCCTTTTGTGCTGTATCCATAGATAGTTCCTTTGGCTGATTCCGTCAATTATATCGCTGTTAATCCAATCCTCTTTCAGAGGGTTTGAAATTTTCGTTTTTACTACTCTGTTATGTGCTATGCATTCTTTCAATTTATATTCAAAATCGCTGTACCGGTCTCCCACATCTTCCAAACCACGTGATTTCACTTCCGCATACAGTGTTTTATAGTTTACTGCTTCATAGGTCGATCGTATTTTCTGGGGTGGTTTATATCTATTCAATTGTAAGAAAATCTGCTTATGGTCCGACATGGAAGAATCAATAATAGCAAGATTGAAAGGTTCACATTTTAAATTGGTGCTTACATGGTCTAAAATTGATTTCTTTGTCTCAGAGTCTCTTGTACAATATTTTTTGTTAATTTTATTTAGTAACTTGTATCCTGATTCCTTTATTTTTTGCTTATACTTAGTTAAATTTCTATCTTTTGTCAAAAGATCGATATTAAAATCGCCAAAAACAATTGATCTCTTTTGTTGTTGTATTTGTGATCCATATACATTTAGAAACTTTTCAACGTGGGTATGACCAGGTTTGTATACAACACCAATATTAAGCGCAAGTTTTTCCAAATGTATCCATAGGTAGTTATTTCCTTCTTCATATGTTGATTGAATCAGGTTATGTTTTAAGTCGTTGTGGATGTACGCTGAAGTTCCGCCTCCTCTGGTGTCTCCCCTGTAGTTGTAGTGATGAGTATAGTTTTCGATTTGTAATTGCTTGGCTTGCTCCTCATTTTGTATCCAGGTTTCTGTCAGCAATATTATGTTTACAGGTACAGGCATAGATTGTAATATACATTTCAACTCATCAAGCTTTCCTTTTCTTTTGATACTCCTCGCATTCAGGTATAGGAATGAGATTGCTGATTTTTTTGTTTCTATAAGTCTGTAGTCGTTAACTATTTGGTGGGTTATATTTCCAGGATTTTTCAGGGAATTTATTGTTGGATGTTGAAGTTTTTTGGAACAGATTTCACGATGCTTGGTATACCATTTATATATTTGATTGTAATATCAAGTTCTCCATCAGTTTTTCGTTTTGTGAGTTCGTCCTTTACGGCTAAAAGGTGTTTATGTTGAGCAGGAGTTTGGTCGGAGAACATTTTTATGTTTTCAGGTAATTTTTCTTTGTTACGCAGTAGTACCAATGCGTTCTCCCGTTTCTCAAAACAGACTTTTAGCCTACGAGACTTTTCCGCACTATACTTCCCAATGCGGAAAATCATAGTTGGTTTGGGAATATCTTGGCTTATCAGGGAAATTATATTCCGAACTTCAGCTTCATCTTTTTCAGTCCTTTCCTTGGAGTTAGTAGAAGATTGTTCCGTTATGCCAGCTATAATTATGTTATTCTCCCTTTTTCTGCGTTCTTGAATTTCCTGAATTATTTTTTCATTTTGTTTTAACTGTATAGGTTCCAATAAGTGCAGAGGTGTTGAGGTCGAAGACTTGAGACCTGATTCGAGAGACTTGAGCCGGTCTTCATGGGTGGAGATTTTAGTACCTAAATCTGTTATACTACATTTCATGCTATCCTGATCACGCATAATGGCTGTGGTCGAATGTTTAATTTCTTTTATCTCTTCGCTCAAAGTTGTAATATTTTCTTTCATATCCATCATTAAAGTCTCCTGTGATAATACGAACTTCTCCAGTAGAGTATTCATACGTGATATTTCATTGCGTAATCCTTGTATCTCGTTCTTACAATCACAGTCGTGCTCCAGTTGCTTTCGTTTACGTATAGTATTTGTAGGCATCTCTTCTGTCATTCTAGATAAGTCTGGTTGCGAGTTATACTTTGGTTCGTTATTGTTATTGGGCGATCGTATCATCTTGTAGATAGTTATTACGGAATACAAAATACAAAAAATTGGGCGAAAGGTTCATTAAACACGTAGTTACGTACTATCTTGATCTCCTTTCTTTCCTTAGAAAAACACAAAACAGTTTGTATAAATATGCGTAAGCGCCGGTAGCTTGTTTACCGGTATTTTAAGAACAGGTAATTATTATTTTTTAAATACTCTGAAACTTAATAGTTACAGACAAAATACCAAGAGAGAAAATAAAAGGCAATTTCATACCTTAACCCCTATTATTACCCGTTAATAATTCACAAACTCTGATTGCCAAAATATTAAGCTTTGATAATTTAAACGAATTGGTCGGTGAGAGCGTCAAGTCATAGTAAATCAAAATCACGATATTAGAAATCGACAATGGAAAATCGATTCTGTAAGCGTAATGCTATTTGCGTTCTATTGTGGGAACTGAACTATTTATATAATACCGTAAAAACTACGGTTGACACGTAAACATGTAACGTAATAATACATCATCTCGTACAATTCCGGTTACGCCAAGGAATACGTGGGGAACGTTTCATAATAATATAAGATTATTGCGTTCCACAAGTGCAATGTATTTTCATTTTCTTTTATTACATTTTGTATAATTCTTGACGTATGAAAT
Organism: Parapoynx stratiotata; assembly: GCA_910589355.1. NCBI lineage: Eukaryota > Metazoa > Arthropoda > Insecta > Lepidoptera > Crambidae > Parapoynx > Parapoynx stratiotata. Next base: position 11,077,792 of record OU342482.1, read on the forward strand.
TTTTTATAGCACGAATGAAAATGTATTGTGTAATTTGTTTAGAAGCGTTGTATTATATTATTGTTGTAGGAAACTAGTGGACTGTATTGCTAGAATTTAAATAAACTGATCTTTGCACAAAAATTTGTATTCGCCTATAATGAAAAAAGAGACAACGTCATATCAAAACATCAATCCAATATTAAAAAGAATATAAAAATATAATAAACCTAAAAAGAGGTTGGATTCCCAACAATTGTGTTTGAAGCTAATAACTTTACATAACACTAGCTGTTGTTCCCGCGATTTCGTCCGCGGTTACTATGATTTTTTAACTATACCACGGGAACCCTTACATTTCCCAGAATAAAAAGTATCTTTGATGTTGACCAGGGATATTAGGTATTACCTTGCAAAATTTCATTGAAATCGGTTTAGCCATTTCGGAGATAAGCCCGTACAATCAGACGAACAGACAGAGAAACAAAAAATAAATTTTTTTTTTTGGTATTTTCCCGCACTTACATCCCCCTGACTTTTTTACAGAACAAACGTCAAAATAACACATTATGAACAAATCCTTTTCCTCTTCGCTTATAAACGCGTCAACCATAGGAATTAATGCAGTTCTCACCTAGGTGTAACTTACGCGAAAAGGGTTAGGGTATTTCTATTAAGAAGAGGCGGGCCTCTATACACCGATAAGGCATTCAAACTAAGTAGTCTTTTGTTTTTTTTTTACATATCACAGGCAAACTCTTGGCCTTCATCTCACCTGATGGTGAGTGACGATAGCCGAGGTGGAAGCGAGCTTCACCTGTAATTCTTCACCACTGAGGAACAGGCTATCTTACCTCTGATTGCCGGAACATAACAATGCTATAACATTGTTTCTTATTATGGCGACAGATCTAGGTAAGACGGTGGTGGCTAGCCGGCGGGTTCTAAAGCCCTACCACCAACCAAGCCGAGAAAACTCCTGCCCCCGCGGGGAAACGAATCCCGGAACTCCCGATCAACACCCGGTCAACCACTAGACCAGATAAGCGGTTAAAATATAGATATAGCACTAGTAGCCACCAAAATCTCCAAAAGGCACCAAAAAGATAAAATATTTTAGTAATTTATCATTTCATATTACAACTATAATCTAATGCCTCAACAACAAATAATTTACAATAAACCTTAGAATGGAAAAGTACTAAAATAGTCATATCTTTTTGCTAGGGACTGTACAAGGCGAGATCCATCCGGCAACCTCTTACGGTTAGCGCCGTTTATCGCTATCGCTGCCCAAGGAATACAAGGTGAACGCACTGTCATTAAACGTCACAATTCCTGTAAAAAACAATAATATCTTGCGTACGCGCATAATTATCGAACACTTACACTGCCACAATACCCCTTTCTCTGGGTGCGCAAAAACGCGGAAACCGGCAGAACGCACGCACGCGACGATTCGCTGCTATTAATAACAGCACCGATTGCTTATAGCTGGTAATTAATAAGTACAGAAGTTAATCTCTTGTGTATTTCACTTTTCATACTATATGGTAGGTGTAAGCGATCGGGCTTACAATAATTATAATGTATAGCATAACGTATTGCCTATTAAATAAAAATCCTGTTATCTTTCTAACGTTTAATAGACAACAACTGACGTGACATTAATTGACAATAGCATAGACAAAGTAGAAATATAGATCAATTAAAAAATATATACATACAAAGGATTTATCAAAAGATGTGCCTGTTCGGCACAGTATGGTAGGTATAAAGCTCAGAGTAAACAGAACTGGAGTAGCTATTAGTCAATTTCTCAAACATTTTTTTCTGCCATTTCTTGCGGGGGGTGAGGTTACCACTACACTCAAAGCCAGCCGTTTTTACAAATGCATAATTCGACACACAAATTTAAATTTCACGCACACACACGCTTAAAATAGTAACGTGGGGTGTGCGTTTTGACAACGTCACAGCCGCACTCCCCACGAGACTAGCGTTCGAAATTTGAAATCGTAGAATTCTAAAACATGAAATAATGAAGTAAATAATCATGAAATCTTAAAAATTATAATTACAAATAAAAGGTGACACCATCTTTTATGATACTCGATGTTTTCTATTTATTTTTACAACAAAAAACAGCACAGGCAGGCATTTTTGCGGGAGCTCTGTTCGCCGCAACGTTTACAATGTTATGGCTGTCAAAATGGCGGCTCAACTAGTTTTATTAAACGTGCAAGCATCCGATGCTTGTGCATTTGGCAGAGGGGAATGTTAGACAAAGGCTACTCCAGTACTGTTTACTCTGAGGTATAAAGTGAGGAACGTGTCGCCGAAAACGGAATATCTCTGTCGCAGTAAGATAGATACATACATACACGACTATCCACTAAGGATCTCACTAAGGGTTAGTCAGAGACTAGGCAAAAGGACCGCAAAAGCAGTCCATTGCCGCGCGTCACCAAGCAGTGACTGCACTCAGCGTGACAGGTGGTGAGCCCGTCGCCGCTATAAGCTATTGGATGGTTGTGCAGTTTTAAGTCCATTAGTCGCCTTCTACGACATCCATGGGAAGAGATGGGCTGGTAGTATTTTTTAAATGAGCCGCTACAATACCGCTCTATAGTAATATAGTTATATCCTTTATGAAGGAGCCGTCAGACCATCACATTTCATTACTAAGCACCAGTCTTACGTAGCGGAACACATGGACTAATGCAAATTGATGAGTAGATAGATACGCTTGCTCTGTAATCTTGAATAATTCCTCGATGCGTCGGAGCATGAAAGCATGTTATTCCTTGTAGCTTTGTGTACCGTGTAGAACCGCCTTTGTTCAGCAATGGGACATGGAGATTTACGTTATCATTTATGTTTTAGTGTAAATTCTTGAGGTTGAAATAGCCACCGTCTAGAATCTGACCATTCGACTTATATCATTAATAATGGTAAAGAGCGTTGTTCAAAACTGGTTTTATATTTATATCTATTTATCAATTAAACCCATCTCTTCCCTTGGATGTCGTATAAGGCGACTAATGGACTTGGAACTGCACAAACATCCAATAGCTTTTAGTGGCGAGGGGCTCACCACCTGTCACGCTGAATGCAGTCACTGATTGGTGAAGCGCGGACTATGATAATGGACTGCTTTGCAGTGCTTTTGCCTAGTCTCTGACCTAACCCTTAGGGGATAATAGTCGTGATTATATGTATGTATCTATTAAATATATTTATCCGTAACACAAGCAGCATTAGTTGCTTAATTCGGGGCTGGTTGTTAGGTGTGGGTGTCGGTTACAAAGGTGTTAAAACCCCCAATTCTGATTTGTGAAAGAAAAATCAAAATTCAGTAAGTTATTTCTATAATAGCTATGTTTATTTCTGTGTTCATTTTTGTGTTCTTTTTATTATAATTTCAATAAAACGTACTTCGTACTTCTGATAAAAACTGAAACTAAAAATAGTACATGCAATCCACTCTATACTTGGAATTGGGCCAAAAAGGTAGGACTTGGTATAAAACTTAATGCCATGTGCCATAGGTATTTAAAATACCTATGGCACATACCTCAGTTTGGTTGGTGGTAGGACTTCGAATCCCGCCTGGCTAGCTACAACCATCTTACCTAAATTTGACGCCATAATAACAATGTTATAAGTATTGTTGTGTTCCGGCAATCAGAGGTAAGATAGCCAGTTCCTCAGTTTTTGAGGATTGCAGGTAAAGCTCGCTTCCACCTTCGTCCTTATCGTCACGTATCAGGTGAGATGAAGGCCAAGAGCTTACCTGTGATATGTAAAAAAAACATTATATGAAATGTAAAATTCAGTTCATAGTTACAGTGCAGAACTGTACACCTTTTTGATATTATTTATGTTTTTATACTTTTTTTATTAATGACATTGTGTCCTTTGACTTTACGTTCATTACAGCTCTTGAACTTGTCACTGTCTCTTTCATTCCCTAGTATTTCCCAATATTGGCTCCTTATTAACATATTTACAGTCCACTCCCTCACAGTTACAAATAACAAACATATATTAGGTCCTTACCTATGAAATTGGTGTTTTGTATGGAAATTTTGGGGAATTCCGCATTTTCCATACTAAAACTTTTTCAGTTCTCTTCACAACGACAAATCCAAAGATAATAATATTTGGCATCTATCATTAGACAAGCTTTAGTAATATGTGTAATATCACACTTCATAAAAATTATTTATCGTTTTTAACTGAATGCAAATAAAATGATGTATTCGGGAGGCATTTAAAAAGAGTTGTCTCCGTGTCCAAATTTAACACAATTAAACTTACAACAAATTATCAAAACAAATCAAAGGTGCTCAAAAATATAGTCTATTTGTAGACGAGGTAATTATTTTTTAGGAATACTCTGAATCTTAATAGTTACAGACAAAATACTAAGAGAGAAAAAAACACCAATTTCATAGGTAAGGACACAATATTTTGTTGTATATACTCCTATCAGGCTAAAACACCCTGAAGACTCTCCCTGGTAGCGGGATCGGAAATCCTACCAGAGAGAAATCCTCCAGTGGCGAGCCTCTTCAGACTCGAGGACCCGCCTTCGTTCTCGCCTCTCCCAAACAACTACTGACCGGAAAGGCCATCTACAGCCACAAGTTTTGGGTACCCGAAAGGGTAGGCGGTAGGAGTATTTGGTCGAAAGGGTAATTAGTCTGATATTTTCAGCTTCCTATATAACATAAGGTATGTTTTCTTTAAACTCAGAGATGCTTCAGGAAGCGACTCTTGTATCGAATATTATTTATTTTATCCTGTATATCGTAGCTATAACAATGAATGTTTGTTTCTGGAATATATTTATTACTAGCTTCTGCCCGCGACTTCAATGAGTTTATTGTAATTGTTACTTCATCCAAGGATGAACACAAATCAATTGTAATAAGAATTTATTGTAATGGGTGAACGAATTTCAAAATCCAGATAACACATTCTACACTGGAAGTTGTCGACGAGTGTTTACAGGGGACAAATAGTCCAACTCAGTAAGACCAACTTTTGAAAAGAGGTCAATCGACGAATTTATCTCCTAGGCAGCGTTCGGGACGCTGTCGCGTATTCTCGGAGAATATAAAGGTGTTTTAAATAGAAAAGAATGAGAAGTATGGAAAACACTTTAATTGTCAACATCACTAAGCATCCTCGTATGTCGTCCTCAGCCTATAAACGCCCACTGCTGGGCACAGGCCTTCTTCATAGAGAAACACTTGAGGAATATGCACTACCACCTCGCTGGCCCGATGCGGGTTGATGGGTAGAAATGGCTGCAAGCCTTTCGAACGGAGGAATTCGAGATCACAAAGTTTTGATCACCCATCCAAGGTTTGACCATGGCGAAGGTAGCTTTGTTTTCGATATCGAAAACCAAAGCGTATTAACAACTAAGCCATCGTATAGTATAGATGTAGCATTGAAGCTATTTGAAGTCCCCAAATATAATTGGCAAATTATTTTTGAAGTTATTTGATGGGAAATGGCATAAGATTTTGTCATATAGAAACGTTATCGATTCTAGATAAAAATGGGTCCCATTTGTTCCCCTGAGCGAGTTTAATCTAGATGAACGATTTATGAAAACAATTTAAAAAGGCCTTTAAAAAGATATACTTTAAAAAAATTGTATTTTCCTGGAGATTACTCTTCCCGGATTATGCGAAGTGCTCGGGCGAAGTAGGCATAATCCGGGTGACCCCACGGTTGACCTACCCGGCATGCTTACAAATTGAAAATGCTTATATTCAGTGAACCAATAAGCTTAAAGCTTTGCCTTTCATATAAATACGTAGGTGGTTTTTCATCTTGATTTGTATGATGTTTTGTAGCTTTTACCTATTGAAGTTGTAGGTCTTATAAGCAAAAATTATTTTATTTTAAAATAAGCTCGGTGGCGTAGACGAAGTAGTGTTTAGTAGTGTTACAAATTTATCATTTGTCAAGATGGTTGTTAGAAATTAATTTAAGTATAAAATAAAATCATTACTTAAAGCATCCATCATATATTAAGTTATTGTTATTTGTGTACAATTTATGTTATTTTGTCTCGTGATTCAATAAATTAAACATTGCATTGATTATCGAATTTTAGTCGAGTTAAGAGGTCGGCCATATTGGGGGTTGATGTTTTTGACTCAACAAGTTTGTATAGTACGACTCAATCCAAGTTGCCAAAAAGGTAAACAAAAAAGTCGTTACCAAATTTGTTATTCAATAATCACGCTTTTTACATGAACATTGGCACGTAAATATAATTAACGGTAACAATTGTTGTCCGTTTCAATTGATTTCAATTACCTACAGTCATCATAAAACAACACAAAACAAAGGTACATCTCTAATGAAACATTACCTTTGTTTTGTTTACCTTTTTGGCAACCTTGATTGAGACGTACTATAGTGGAGTTTATTCTAATTGAATCGAGACTAGAAATATTAAGCAAGAGGTGTTAGGTATTATGATAATGATTTATACAATACATATCAGTACTTTTATCCCCTAAGTGTTAGTCAGAGACTAGGCAAAAGCAGTCCATTTCCATAGTCCGCGCTTCAACAAGCAGTGACTGCACTCAGCGTGACAGGTAGTGAGCCCGTCGCCGCTATAAGCCAAAATGATTTATGTATGATTTCCTAAATCTGTCGCCATAATAACAATGTTTAAGCATTGTTGTGTTCCGGCAATCAGAGGTAAGATAAAGATAGCCAGTTCCTCAGTTGTTGAGGATTACAGGTGAAGCTCTCTTTCCACCTTCGACCTTATTGTTACCATCAGTCACTTATTTTCAGGTGAAATGAAGGTCAAGAGCTCGCCTGTCATATGTAAAAAAAGTCTTACGAATTATAAAGTTAATCATTAATTGTTAAAAAATCCAGCTGTAGTAAATTCTTTGCAGAGTCCGCTTTTGGCACATTTCCAGGGATAGAAAGCTTCTAGGTGCTTTTTATGTGTATGTTTATATCTTCTTTATGCTGTCCTATGGTCTTTTACATTATTATTTTAGAATTACATCAAATTATAGTATCAGCTAACAAAATAGTTACTATCGTAGCCTATGGACGCTTGCAACGTCGGACCTATTAAAATGTTTTTACCCGAACGCATTAAAATTTAAAATTTTTATTTACGCTTTTTTTATGTACATATCTTCATTTAATAGTTTTGGTTTGTTATTATTTCAACCTCATCACCTCATGTTGAACGCATCAACAAAATTTTACTATTTTGATCAATAACAATAGTTATTCCGATGTTACGATTAAGCAACATTTAAAAAGAAATCATCGGACCTGTCGCTAACACGTCTTACAATAATTGTTACGAGATGTTACAAAACTTTCTATGTAACATAAACTAGTAACAACGTACAACTAAAGGTACAAACAAATAATTGTTTGCTGTTCGGTCAATACCACGCGGAACTCCGGTAATGGCTGCCGACTGGCACAAAAGGTGCCTACTTGTATTAGAACTGGATCATAGCTATAGCGTTGTTTCTGTAACTTGAATTGAACTGTATACTTGGTAGTAATTGAGAATTAACAAAGACTTTATCATAAACAACGACTTGACAATAAATATTAAATTCTAGAAAATTCGTTCAAGAAAAGTGCGTTTTTTTTTCTTTTATAATCAGCCCAGCTAATGACTCAACAGCACCTGATGGTAAGCAGTATATAAGTCCACTTGTGAAGGATGCAGGCCTAGCGACCTCCACCTTGCTGGCTCACATTATACCTTTTCACGCCTCTTTTGAAGGAACCTATGCTGTACCGGTAGAGAATTCCATGCTCTGGATGTACGAACAAAGTATGATTCCCTAAACCATTTACTACGCGCGGACAAAGAGGTCACCGTATATGCGTGGCTCTGCAATCCGGCACGCGTGCTCCTTAGCAGGAAAGGAGAGGGCGGGATAAGGTACTTATTCCTAAAAGACCGACAACTTATTTGCAGTTCCTCAGGACTTATTCCTAAAATACCGACAACTTATTTGCAGTTCCTCAGGTGCAGATGTCTATGGGCGACAGTGATCACTCCATCAGGTATACTCGTTTGCCTCCTCTCATATAAAAAAATTAATATAGTTATACAGCGATAGCCCAGTTGGAATAACTCGTGCTAGAAGTTGCTGGTTCGATCCCTAGTTCGCCTGTTAATGAGTTGAATATGAAATGTTTATATGCTTATCGAATACCTCACGCTGTACCCGGTGCATGACAAAATCAAAATTCAATAGAGATTTTAAAATATCACCAACCTTTTGGTGTGCTCCTTTGATTTTTATTGAATCAACAACAGCCTAAGACTGCAGCTAACATTGTAAACAACAAAATTTTTTTGACGAATTTTAATAATTATGGCATTTTTTCTTTAATAAAAAAATATATCAATTTCTGAATGTCCTTAGCTCTGTGCGCATCGCGCGTGCCGCCTTTTAGTATGAACGGAGCATAGACTAACATAGACAACATAGACAGTAAGTACATTATAAATTTGTTATATCATTTTTGTCATCATAATGGTAAAACCCTGTTTACATACCTACATATAATCACGGCTATGATTCGTTAGTCAGAGACTAGACGAAAGCACCGCAAAAACAGTCCACTGCCATAGTCCTTCACCAGCAGTGACTGCATTCAGCGTGACAGGTGGTGAGCCCGTCGCTGCTATAAGCTACTGGATGTTGTGCAGTTCTAAGTCCATTAGTCGCTTTTTACGACACCCAAGGGAAGAGATGGGTTGGTAGTATTCTTTTAATGAGCCTCTACGCCTTCGGTTTACGATTGTTTATATTATTCCATCTGTTATTGAGGACGTGCGTCACTTGTTGATGGAATGTGGCAATAATCAGACAGAGCGACAGGCATTGATGATACAATTAAAGTTTGGGCCCAATGACATTGATGTGATGCAGCAGATTTTGGCAGAACCAACTTCTGATGCTACCTTGGTTGGTCTGCCGAAATAGTTAAAAAAATACGTCGTCATTGACTGCCGCTCTAGGTACATTATTTAGGATAGTATTTGTTTTATTTCTTATCATTAGTGATACCACGATAGGACTGACATATCTAAAAGGTAAAAGTCTCTAAATAAATAAATATATATATATATATATATATATATATATATATATATATATATATATATTCCATCTGTAACAAGATATCGGACTGTAACGATTATTTGATTATTATGTATACCTAGATTAATGAAATAAAGGCCTTTAAATCTATCCACTACATTTATGTTTTAGAACAAGTTTCGAAAATTGGAGCTATTCGGAACTAAAAGACATCGACCTACAACTACGCCAATAAAGTTTGCACAAGTCACAAGTCTTACAATCTTACCTTTTGGACGTTACTGTGGGCGAGTGGCTAGGGCTGCCACGGTCTGGTAACGTTGTTGAATGAACAAATTCTGATTTTTGCAACTAACCCATAGTATAGAAGAATGTGCTTAAGATGTAAACATCTATTATGTTTAGACATTAGCTTTAAAAATCTATAGATAGTTACTTCGATGATATAGTGTTAGATGATATTATAAGTATCCTAAATGTGTCCTTACTAAATGATATCTAAACAATGGATTTTTTATTCTGAAATATATTTTTAAATTGATGAGAAAAATTTAATTAATAAAGGTTAATCACAAGGATGAATTTTGATAAATATCGAGTATCTTCGCCATTCATACGAAAGCTAAGAAAATCTTCACTTAAATTTATCTGTTTTATATTTTTCGTTCGGAATCAGGAGTTATAAAAAACCACCAAACCAAAAATATAAAGTGTTTGAGGGAAGATATACTTAGGTAACATGAATTCTTACTTTCCATTCAATAAATTGTAATTGTTTTAATTGGACTTTAATAACTGCTTAACGAAAACTGCCGAAAATCGTAAGCGGTGGCGTGCTTTTTTTACACACCTATCAACTAGGCCAATTTTAAGCAATTAATGCTGCTTGTGTTACGGATACTAGATGACGGAGAAATATATATTTAATAGATAAATACATACAGTGGTGGTCATATAATTAAGAACGATTTTTAAATACAGAAATTTTCAAACTAATTATCTAATATTTTTTTGTGCTTTTCTTCTTCGAAATTATTTTTTTGTATTATGAAGCATTCAAATGACCAAAACGAAAAGAATTATACATAAAATGTATAAAATAATAACGGATTGTTCACAAAAAATAATTTTTTTCTGAAGAGTAACAAATTTTTATATAAATAATGCTGGACAAATAATTTAGAACGAACATTGAATTGTTCTAGAATTGATTTCGATGAAACACAGGCTAAGTAAAAATACATTAATTATATGAATGAAAGACAGAAACTGACTGTGATTCGAGGAATACCTTTACTGAGCGTGCCGTATGTTTGGGATCATTGTCGTGTTGATATATTCAAACTACCGGAAGAACATCTTCAGCATACGGTAACATTGTTGTTTCTACCTGTTTGAGCCTAACAGGTCCGACTCCGTGACCTGAAAAGCACTCCCAAATTTTCACATTTCGACCGCCATGCTTTTAAGGTCACTTTTGTGAAATTGGGATCTAATGCTTTATTCGAAGGACGCCGCACGTAACGTTTTCCATCAGAACACACTCTATTTATTTTGGTTTCATCAGAAAAAAGAACATTTTTCCACTGTAGAGCTGACCAGTTATCATACTTTCTTGCAAATGTAAGGCGAGCTTGCCTATGGCACCGTTTCAACACGAGTACCTTTCTTGCTATACGTCCGTACAGCTTTTCTTCGACCAAACGTCTCCGAATAGTGCGTGATGAGATTGCGGAAGGATTGTTTTCTCCAAAATATTCCTTTCTTATTTCGTTAGACCGCTTAAAAGGATCTTGTTTTGCCAAACGAACAATATTTGTATCATCTCGCCGCGATGTCTTTCTCTGTTTAGGTGCGCGCGGTATATTTAAAGTCGTTTGATACGTATTAAAATGCTTCACAGCATGGAAAACCATCGTTTTCGAACAATGCAGATGATCAGCTATCTTTTTATAAAGCCAATTCTTTTCACGAAGTTTTATTATAACATCCCTAGTAGATTTGTCACAATCTACTAGGGATGTAGATTTATATGTACATATTTATTTATTAAATATATTTGTCCGTCCTCTATTATCCGTGTTACAAGCAGCATTAGTTGCTTAAAATGGGGCTAGTTGATATGTGGGAATGTCTGAAGATATTTATTTTACTTTAAGTTCCATCAGAATATTGTATTGAGTAACCTTTAACCCGTGCCAACCCTAGTAATCTCCGAGTCATCGTTACTTTCATATGGCCGAAATGGACCGGCGGGCGATCCCGTACATTTTACTGTCTGCCGGATAGAGAAATTATCCGGGCGAGTAACCAGTCCCTGGGGAGTATTGAGCAGCCGCCTACCAAAACATCACTCAAAACCGGGCACTTTTATTACCAGCTACGGTGATTTAATCAGAGTCCTTTTACGTTTGGAAGTTAAGTTTGTGAAATATGGGACGCAAGTTCCCGTCGTCATATGATGGGGTTTATTTGGCTTATGAGTCGAGTTTTTGACAACTTTAAGTGATGATATGCTTTAAGATGAGCTTGCAGTTATTTTGTTATATTGCTCTCATATTTTATATAACTACTTGAAAAGAACAAACCTCAAAAAGTATATACGGATTATTGAGAATTAAATCTAGATAAAATCTAGGGAAAAACTCACTAATTTTTCCCATTTTACTATGATTTTATGTAAAAAATTTACAAAATCGAGTTTTAGGGCGTCTTGCAGGAAATTTAAATCGAAATTTAAAACTAGATTTAGTTAATTTTTGACATTTTTTCTATGGTTAAAAAGTCAAAAAATTACTAAGTAAATGGAGTTTTAAATCTCGATTAAAATTTCCTGCAAGACGCCCTTAAAATTTCCTGCCAGTAGGCCTAAGGGCGTCTTGCAGGAATCACCATCATCATCAACCATCAAGCTTTTTTAAGAGTCGGCATCACAATGCTACAATAAAAAACCTTAATAATATAAAAAAAAATACTTTTAAATCTTTAGCCGTCACTTAATAGAATTCTCTCAAGGTTTGTTCACCAAAGATGGTATATTCTTCAAACATACCTCTAGTAAGAGCTATTCTACCAAAATGCGATTTTCTTGTACATTTCTCAGCAGATCGTAGGTAACTTGGCTATTTATAGATAGCAGCGGTATTCCAAGTTAGCTCTAAAGATATCATCTCCACATTGGGAATATCGCGGGATATCGAGATATTACGTGTCTGTACGAGCACACCGGGTCGTTCTACTTTCAACAACCTTAGGGTTTTGGCTACGTGAATTATTATCGTATATTTGTAAATAGTACAGCGAGTTTTCTTTTTACATATGACAGGTAAGCTCTTGGCCTTCATCTCACCTGATGGTAAGTAATGATAAGGCCGAAGGTGGAAACGAGCTTCACCTGTTAATCCTCAACAACTGAGAAACTGGCTATCTTACCTCTGATTGCCGGAACACAACAAAGCTTATAACATTGTTATTATGGCGACAAATTTAGGTAAGACGGTGGTAGCTAGTCAGGCGGGCTCAGAAGCCCTACCACCAACCAAACCGAGCAGAAAACCCCATCATTACCCGGTGGTGTGAACCACTATACCAGAGAGGCGGTTAACAATATTTTTCTATTACATTATATATTAGAAAATATATAATCGTTTAGTATATTAGAAAATATAGCGTTTGCTTTTTATTTTGAGTTATGATGCTCTTATTAGAGCATGTTGAGATGGATGTGTGGAGTTACTACAATGGACAAAATTAAATACGACCAGCTGCCCTTCTCTCAGGGTTCGAAAGGATTATTATCGCGATAATAACACATGGATAATTATCGATTGATAACAACGAAAAAGCGCTCTTGTGAAAGTCTTTTTTTAATTTTTATTGTATAGGTGGCAAACGAGCAGGCGGGTCACCAGATGGTGATGGTGATGGTGATTTCTGTTTTGTCTTGTGCACTGGTGTCGCTTCTCTTACATCCTGAGATCTCACACACCTGTAACGGGTTGACTGGAAGATATCCCTATTAGAGATAAGTTCTCCCTTGTATACTTCTGCTTTTTACATTGTTTCTTTTTGTTTATGTGCAATAAAGAGTTAAAGAGTTAATTAAGTGATCACCGCCGCCCATGAAAATTTGCAACACCAGGGGCGTCACTCATGCGTTGCCGGCCTTTAAGATGGGAGTACACTCTTTCTTTGAAGGCTTGGAGGTCGTACCGCACCGGGAAAACTGCAGGCGACAAGGTTCCACAGCTAAGCTCTTTAAATCTAAGAATGACTTTTGATATTATCAATAATAGTAAACTACATAATACCTATAATGCATTTGGCTACCTCACTCGTACCAAACAAACAAGAGCTCAAAATGTATTTGTTTAAGATCAAATAGTACTTGAAAATGTCTATAGGAAATCTAGTTCCGAAAGTCGCCAAAAGATGGCGCTGCACAGTGTTGCATCGCGCTAACGTTAGCGCGCGATGCAATGCATATGTATTAGAAGGTCACATTAAGATGTTGTTACTGATTTAGAACAAATTCTTTGGTTTAATTTTGAACCTTATGAAACCCCATTAGTACAGAGTAACCACCCAGTACATTGGTCCATACATACATTGGTCCAAGCATTAGTCCAATCAGTATTTGACTGTGAGCTTCGTTCGACGTAAAAAAGGAATTTAAAAACTCTTTTAAAACCGTTCAATAATCTTGCTACATATGTCATTCATTGCAAATGAGAGGGGATATGTTTGTTAAGTATAGTGGTAGCTATATCCTATGGACGCTTGCAACACTGGCGCATGCGTGACGAAAAACCATATGCTTATGTCTTAGGAAATAAGGTAGATTATATTAGGAAATATGAAGCTATGACACAAATTTATAGTACTCGCACTATTAGTTAGTCACTTTGCGTCGAATTGTCAAGAACCACACAATCATTTTTCAGTTTAGTGACGTTTACAAGTAGATCGATTTTCTTAGGGAAGTAATAATTGGGCAGACATTTAATTATTTTGTCAGCAACAAAAAGGTCAGCCGAAAAATCATTTAGGCAGCAAACAAATATTTTGTCAGCAACATAATTATTTAGGCGGCAAGAATTATTTGGGCATCAAAGTTATTATTTTCTCAGCAGAATAATTAATAGGGCAGCAAGATAATTATTTGGGCTGCAAAATAATTATTTGAGCAGCAAAATCTAGTACAAGATCAGTGAAGAATCTAGGATAAATTCCTAAGAAATGTATTCTGATAGAAATTAGGTCAAGGTTTTTTTTTATGACCCATAAAAACAATATTTGTGTAATCGAAACATATCAAACAATTTGGCAGCAGAGAAAACATTTTAGTTGCTGTCCTATTAGTTATTTTGCTGACCAATTAGTTATTTTGCTGACCAATTTAGAAATATTTGCTGCGCATATGTGGCTGACCTGAATTAGTTGTTTTAGCTGATCAATAGTATTTTTCTGCTGACCAAAATTCGAATATTTTGCTTACCGTTTAAATAACAACCATTTTCTTTCTCTTCGCGTGTTAGGGAACCTATTGGTGTGTCTACAACAGTCGTAGACTCTGTGGTAATCATCCATCCAATGACAACAAAATTTACGCTTTGATTTTGATCGAAAACAAAGCTACCTTAGCCATGGTCAGGCATGGGTCACTACTTTGTAATCGTAAGCTCCTCCGTGCTTCGGAAGGCACGTTGATCCCGGTCGCTATTGCAAGCGTTTCTACCATTGGGCCAGCGTGGTGGCGTTACGGCCCATACTCCTAATGTTTCTCCATGAGGAAGACCTCTGCCCAGCAGTTGAGGCTGAGGACGACGATTCTCAGTTGCTAAGTTTAGCAACCACACCTCATGAGCGACGTCTTCTCTCACGATCCACGTCAACAGCCAGGATGTTTTACTGTATTATAGAATGTTGTTTCTCGCTTTATTTTCTGACACTGTGACGTTAGGGATGCCGGAGATAAATAAGAAAATACCGGAGATGTCACTAATTGTATATAATTAGAACTTAAGGCACTATTAGTGCCTAAGTAAAGTTATTTGAAACTTGTACAAACATCGTCATTGTTTACTAATTACTACTACTTGTTAACTACTCATATAATGTTATTATTGACAATTAATTTTTATAATATTTTATAATTCTTTGCGTGGAGACCGTGGAGGCTCCAGACGCTGATTCTGATAGGAATAAAATTGGAGACCAAAAAACAATGAAAAAAGGGGAGTTTGGCGGCATTCCACTAATGGCGGACGTGATTTTTATTTCGTTAATTGTAATATTGTTTCGGAGTGGATATTGTTACGGAAAATCAGTGTAGTTTTGTGTACTAAGTGTCTGTGATGATGTGCAGTGTGGAGTATTATCGAAATAAGCGTCAAGTGGTGTGAAAAGTGATGAGTTTTTTATCGTGGTAATCCACCTCATCCAAATAGTACCACAGTGTCTGCCATCGATTGTTTGACGTCAAACTCTCCCAAGATGCATTGAAATGCATTACACTAGCATTTCAATGCAAACTACTGCTGAAATAAAATACTGAAGACTTGGCTGTATGGGCTTCGTTCCCTTTGCCTTCCCTTCATGGGAGAATTTTACAAGAAAAAACAATGAAAAAAGGAGACAGAAACAAAGAGAAAATGGCCAGAGAAGAGCTCAATAACAACAAAGAGTCGATAATACTGGTATAGCGCTTCGTTACAACAGCTATCACCTTTCTCAACAGCCGGATGCGCTGATGTGACTCCTCGAGTGTGGCAGATCCCCTTAGGTGGCAGTGCATTAAATATTGTACAATAAATAATCCACTATTAAACTTTATTATCTGCAGCTTTCAATTAAATACTATTTTAATGCGCCATTTCATTAATCCTGTTAATATACTTGCAATAACAAAATTTTCCGCAATGCAGACGATAAGAGCGATTATCGCTTAATTCGCGTATTTAATTTACAGGTTTATCACATCATTAAATCCGGGCGAATCCGGGTGAAATATGTTACCAACTACTGCAAAATTACCGGTAGGTCGGCAGTTTCGGATTGAATCTTTACTGTCGCAGTAATATTACGTTGAGTAAGCCTTTACGATATCATTTTATAACACCGAAATTGAATTAAGTAGTTTATTTATCAAAAATTAAAATGACAATGGACTGTGCTGTCAATGTCTGTATGCTAGGATCGGAGTTTCTCGTAAGATTCGGATTATAACCTAAAATCGGGCTTAAAATCTATAAATTACCCTTAATTTAAGATAATACGATTCTACTGGTCAAAGTCCAGAACTAGGAACATTCGATGGTTTTCATACCAGTATACATACTGATCCAAAACCCCAATTTGGTGAACGAAACCCAACCAGTCTCAGATTTAGAACGCAATACCGGAATCAACCGGTAACCGGATGTAAAATATAGGTTTGCTAAAAACGAAATTTGGGAGCGAAACCAGAATAAACTAATTTTTGCCGGTTTATTCCGGTTTTGTTTTTGGTTTATATTCCAAACCGGTTCTGCCCTGATCCTTATTCCCCGCGTCACGCGCGCCAAAATGGCAGCGTAATTCATTTATATTATCTTTAACCTTTATCAAACGGGATTATCCAGACATGCGTAAGGCAGGTTGCTTAGTGGCCACATCACATGTGCGCTCAGAGTAAATCACTGCTGCTTTCATTAAAGTATTTTGTACTACTTTCTTGAGGCAGTGGAAGACAGAGACAATAAAACATCATGTCTCTGGTGGGAGCAGACTTGGGATAAACGGAAGTCATTCACATAATCGTGTCCTCAGTATAAGTTCCTCTGCTGGGCACTGGTTTTTTTTTATGAAGAAACACCATCACGCTGTTGGTGGGTAGAACGCTTGCGCAAGAGCGACCGGAACTGCTTAAGAGCGTTTACGCGGCGCAAGTTTTCATTCGAACTGACAAGTCAATAATCATGGAAATTACAAAACCGATATTAATGAAACTTGGTATTCATATGCAATATATCAAGGTCTAAAAAGTTTGTTAAGAACATTTTTGAAACATTCTTTAAGTGAGCAGTTATACTTGATTTTAAGATTGTATGGAAACTATAAAATGTCCCTCTTTGTCTCTCTAAACACTTTTTCGAAAATATTCTTAACTAACTTTTTAGACCATGATATATTGCATATGAGTACCAAGTTTAATTAAAATCGGTCTAGTAGTTTTCATGATTATTGACTTGTGCGTTTGTATGAAAACCCGTGCCGCGTAAACGCTCTTTAACGTGCCTTCCGAAGGTCGGAGGAGTTCGAAATTACAAAGTTTTGGTAACCCATCCAAGACCTGAACATGGTGAGGGTAGCTTTATTTTCCATATCGAAAGACAAGGCGTACTATGTACAGTTTTTTGTGAACACCGGTTGTCCCCCACTGTGCCCGGTGCATGGCAACTGGCTCGTCACCTGTAACATGGGAACTTAGACATATCAGGTGAAATGTGGGTGTTTAACACCTCTGCCTACCCCTTCGATACCAAATGCTACAGCTATTTATCTTATCAATTATTCATATCCGACATTTACTTCTTTTCACAAAAACACATAACTTTTTTTGATAATCACCTGCTTAATGGTTAACAGTATCACTAAAATTCATAATGGAAGAGATCTCTTTCAGAGATAAGTCCGCCCTTGCAAACTGTGTATTGTAACATAAGTTTTAATGTATTTTCAAGTGCAATAAAGGGTATATATGTACAATGACTATCTAACTAGATAACTTTGTGTTTAATTCAAACACTTATTACTCTTAGACTATTTCAATAAGTACCCCCATTCGTACCATTTCGATGTTTACAACTCTCCCCAACCCTACCGCTAATGATTCCATCACTAATCCTACATTCCTAACTCTAATACCTTAATTACACGTTAGAAATTTATATTCCAATTACAAAGTTTAATGGAGAATCACTAATACGCCCCTAAACTTGCATGGTTGTTTCCCGCAAATTGGCGAAATCGCGGCATTTATCGGCCGCGGAGCCGCGGAACGCGACCGCAATTATGCGGTTGGCCGTTTTATTCGCGGCTTTTGTGGAATCAAAAATATGAGTGTGGTTGGAATCGATGCTGCGAATGAAGGGTTGGATATATGATTTGGATGATATAATAATGAGCACGCGTGGATATGATTTTGTTTTTAGTTGTTGTTTATGGTGTAGTTGACGAAGTTGTTGTTGATGATGGTGTTGTTGTTAAGGTAGTTGATAAAACACTGGTTCAAACCAGTGTTTTTGAAAGTGATGTTCAAAAAGTAGTAAAGATGCAGTGGTTAAATTTTTAAAAAGTATCGATTGCAGCAAAATTTTCTAAGAGTAAAAGATAAAATAAAAGGTTGATTGATAAGGGAGTGAATGTCAAAAAGTAGCCAGAGACAAGAAGATTGAGAATCCCCTACAAATATTCAAACCAAAACCCTAATAGCCAGGATCGATGACACTTACCACTAAACAGAATCTCTGTCGAGCAAGTTACGATTTATGACTATAGAAAGCAGTAACGCTAGCATTTCAGTTGCAAGATTTAATCAAATTCAACCACAATTTGACCATTATTTGAATGATGTCAACACAATTAACAAACAAAGGCAAAATGAGTTCGAAGCTGTCTGAATTAAGTATAAACCAACAGTGACCTCATTTGCGAAGTTTTTGAGTAATCCCGTGGGAACCTTCTTTGTGGGGAGTTGACAGAGATATCGCTAGTGCTTGTACTTTGAGGATTATTCTGTATTATTTGAGTATAAACAAATTTTATCTATTTTATGACTGTGTTTTATATTTTGCGCGTGTTTGTTTTATATCGCCTTTTTTTACCACTGCGTCGACCGTCACTACAATTCTAAAACAATCATACACTGGTTCACTGGAAGAGTTCTTGCGAAAGAGCACCTAATGGGTCAGAAAGGTGAAGGTGGCTCAGGCTGCTGTTCTCTGTGGCTACTGCTCCAATATAAAAAAAACTTTCAGTGTTGAATAGCCTATTTATTGAGGAAGGCTATAGGCTACATACCATCACACTATCTCAAAGTAACTATTCAACGAGTTTTCGATTTTTTTCAAGACAAGAGTGAAGAGACAACATCTGAGTCTGAGCATCGGCAAAACTTTGTGATCTCGAACTCCTCCGTGCTTCAGAAGGCTCGTGAAGCCGTTGGTCCCGGTCGCTATGGCATCCGTTTCTATCCACCAACCCACATTGGGCCAGCGTGGTGGTGTTACGGCCTGTGCCCAGCAGTGTAACGTATATAGGCTGAGGACGGCTGCAGACATGAAAGACTGCAATTGAAAAACTCAAGCAAACGAAACACTAGATCAAACTTGATGCCGGACGTTCCATTCCGTGTCGGAACCCGCCTGGAACCGGCTGGTATCAGAATAACCCTATTCACTATACGGCGAATTCTGTTGCGAATACGTGTAAAACAGTTTGAATAGTTTACAGATAACGAATGGGTTGGCCCCACGCGACGGGTGCCCCACATAATTTACCTGTTAAACAAATGGGTCTGCCCCACTTTTGACCTAGTTCCTAAGTGGTTTATCATTGAATTGTTAATTACTTTATTATGACTAGCCTGCATTAAAATTCACCTGAAATGGCTTAATTATTATTTTAAAGTTTTAATCTTAATTAAAGTTTTGATTTTATTAGTTTAAAGTAAACGGGCTGGTCAGTATATTTATAAAAATATTAAAAAGCTGAAGAATTTATTTGGTTGGTTGAACGCACTTATCTCAGGAACTGCTGGTCTGATTTGCAAAGTTCTTTCAGTAGTAGATGCCCATTTATTGAGGAAGGCTTTATGCTATATAACATCACGTTTGGCACTACTATTCCACGCGATCAAAGCCGCGGGCAAAAGCTACTTGCAATATGATACTCTTTATTGCACACAGAAAAAAAATACAAAACATAGAAGAAAAAATTGTTGGCAAAGGCGAAATTCTACAGAGATATCTTACAAAAAAGATGAAATGAATGAAAGATATCCAGTTTTCTTGTCCATATATTCCGTAAATGGCCAGAATCTTTGTTGTTGACGATTTATGACTTTATATTGTAAACGGAATCCAGAAAAAATCGGGGTTTAATTCTTAAAACAACTGTTGGTGGCCAGTTCGCTTGCTTCGCTTGCCAAAATGATGACTTATCCTAACATTATCTTTTTTAATTTATCTGTAGTTAGTTAAATAAAAATCTTAGGATGTTTTCCATTTGTACGAGTAGTTTTGTGAACGGATGGCGTAGTTTTTTATTTTCGTCAAATTTAGTAAAATGCTTTTGACATTCATCAGCATGCGCTTAGACGCATCTAAACTGAATAAACGTTTTTGATTTATGAATTTTCAGCTTACATGCTCGCTGATTTCGACTACTTTTGACCTAGCCTTCCTTAAGAACGATCGGTCAATTGCTGCTTATCAGATCGTGTTGTTAATATAATTCAATTAAATACTTTTCGTACAGAAACCTCTTCATCGTCAAGTTTGGAAGTTACCAATTCAGGTTGGTAACTAAAATTTGTCGTTATTGTTAGTTGTGAAAGGTCCTAATTGCCGTGCTATCTGACAGACGTAAATGGGTCAATAATGGATGGCTCCTTCCTGGTCCTTCTGGTAATTAATTCCTTTCAAGGCACCCGGCAGCAGTCATCAGTCAACTTAATGGGACGTTTTTCTGTTTGGTAATGGGGTATAGAGGAATGCTTTTTTGTTATTGTTACAACATTAATTTAGAATACAATGAAATATAGTTCGTCTATTATAAAAATTGCAGAAATATCTTTAAAAGATGTGTTTTTTATTTCATAATTTACGTTACATTCAAGAAAGTCGCATGAGAGTTTCTAAACGCATAACTTTAGAAATCTAAACATAGACTGCATTACGTAGTTCGCTTTGGCTTTCGATATCGAAAAGCTACCTTTGCCATGGTCAGGCCTTGGAGGGGTGACCAAAACTTTGTGTTCTCGAACTCCTCCGTGCTTCGGAAGGTACGTTACGCCGTCATCGCTGTCGCATGGGCCAGCGTGGTGGTGCTACGGCCCATACTTCTAAAGTGTATCTCAATGAGGAAGGCCTGTGCCCAGCAGTGGGACGTGAATGCTGAGGACGAAAGCAAGATACGGTGACTGGAGAAAAATTTTAAACATCTGCCTCCATGAGTTCTTTGATGTTCCTTAAAACTGACCACTCCACCGAGCTGGTCATAATTGGATCTCACAAAGACAACAGATTTACATTTAAAATATTATGTAAAGGCAAATTCCAAAACCACGGAGAATAGCCGACTCACTCATTGAAATTGCAAAATGTTCTCTGCACCGATTTCCACCGTAAATTGTATTAAATCAAATGCATTCCGAATTGGGATGCGGGAGCTCGGTAGCGTATCCGTACGGATCCGGAATTCGTTAGGATTTTTAAATTTTTAAAAGTACGTGTAACGATAAATCATTGATGTGTCGCGCTGGATCCGGCGAGCCAAATCAGATAGTAGTGCTAAGCAAACTAGTTCCCGCAAAGTAATTTTTCGAGGATTTAAAGTGATACCCGACTAGTTGTCTAACTGATAACGATACCGTTTGATTTATTTGCAGACAATCTACGTAGTGTTTAAATATATTGGGATAACTGGTTAGTTATCCAAGAACGATTTTCGTCCTTAGCCTATATAAGTCCCACTGCTGGGTACATGCCTTCTTCATGGAGCAACACTTGAGGAGTATGGGTCGTAACACCGCCACGCTGGACCATGCGGGTCGGTTAGTACACATGGCAAGAGCAACCGCAACCAACGGCTTACGTGCCTTACGAGGAGTTCGAAATCGCAAAGTTTTGGTCACCTATCCAAGGCCTGACCATGGCGAAGGTAGCTTTATTTTCGATATCGAAAGCTAAAGTACTAACCACTACGCCACCGAGCCCTTGAGATCGATTTTTAACTGTGAGTGATTTTAGTTTCACAAGAAGCATTGGGTAATACTAACGGCCTTTAGAGTACGCGGGAAGATACCAGTGAGGGCACTCCGTAAGGTGGACCGATGACCTGGTAAAGGTCGCAGGAAATTGCTGGATGTGAGCAGCGTAGGATCATCCGTTGTCATTTAACTATTAATTATCCCGATGTGTGGTCAACACATGCATTTCTCTACTATTCCCATCGAATTCGTCAGTTCAACGCTACCCAATATTAGTTAGTTGCGTTATTACACACAATCCTCTTAAATTTCATCTTAGCTTATTCACAACTTTGAGACGTAACACGCTGTGATAAAGATGAATCATGATTTACGTGACAGGAACCGCTCAATACTCTGTCTGTTTAACTATAAACTTTAGATTTAAAGTAAAATAAGCACTCCATTCGAAGTGCCAAATCATTATGACCGCACTTAGCAAGAATTGCAGCTATGTGATGTGCTCACCGTATCCGAAGATCCGCTGTGATCCGTTGCTTGATTGATGGCGTTGGCCCGGGCCCAGCAGCTATCCGTTCAATATTTATGCGTGCCGCGGCGGATCGTGACAAATTGGATGACTCCGCTTATTCCGATTCCAAGCCATAGAGTATATGATAAAACAACGGAGTTGGAGATTAATGGACTGGGCTTAGCTTATGGTGGAGCGTTTTATGGGGTAGTGAAGGTATTTCGAATAACTTATACACTATAAGTGTATAAGTTATTCGAAATACCTTCACTACAATTTCCAAATCGATGGCCTTTCTCCCTATAGGGGTTGGCTGAGTGTTGATGCGCTCAACAAATAAAGTTACTCTTTTTAAGTGCCTCCCGAATACATCATTTTATTATTTTTATGAAGTGTGATATTACATATATTACTAAAGCTTGTCTAATGATAGATGCCAATTTGTCGTTGTGAAGAAAACTGAAAAAAATTTAGTATGGAAAATGCAGAATTCCTCAAAATCTTCATACAAAACACCAATTTCATAGGTAAGGACCTAATATTTGCGTTATCGTCAAAACTAAGAATCGTGTGAAAATTCGATCATCAATTGTTTTTTCTATCAACGCCGCGCGACGAACATTTTCTTTTTTCTCGCAGATATACAACCTTCATGGTTGCAGGTCGCCAAGACGCCTGAACACTGAGATTTCTTCTTTGCACTTGCTACGATCCTTACATATTATTATTTCTTGCCTTCATTTGCTGACATTTCAGTCCTCATGCATGAGTACGAGGACTGTAATGTGACATGTTCAGTGATTTCGGGTACTTTTCACGAATCATTTCACTATCCAACAAAACTATTGGCTTTTTTTTCTCTGTAACATAGGTGTTAAAAACTAATATTAGTGTTATTTTAATAAAAAACCTGGTAGACCTAGACGTGTCGTCACTATGCTTCTTACATATGTAATATCACATACAGCCCGAACATACTCCTGTAAAAGTGCAGCATTTTGGATTTACAGTGTGAGGGTGAAATCGCTTTCGATGGCGAGCGGAGAGATGAATTCATAATTCCAATAACTTGTAGAATAAATTTTATTATTAAACTAGCTGTTGCCCGCGACTTCGTCCGCGGTTACAGGTTTTTTATCTATCCACGGGAACCTTTTAATTTTCCGGAATAAAAAGTATCTAAAATGTTGACCAGGGATATAAAGTCCTGCCATTTCGAAGATAAGCCCGTACAAACAGACAAACAGACAGAGAGAGAGAAAAAAAAATATTTTGGTATTTTCCCTTTTTTTCCTTCTCCCTGACTTGATTTTAAGCTTTTTTTAATATGTACAGACATTCGACCTTTACAGTTTTATCATATGTATAGATTAATTTTTCAGTCGAAAGCTTTTAAAAATAAATGTTCAAAGAATAAAGCTCTTGTAATTTCATACGAGTATTATTATGTGCAATAATAAATATGTTATTGTTTAACTGCCATGACCCACGTATCTGTTCAGGGCAGCGTGGTGGTGTTACGGCCCATATTACTCATGTGTCTCTCGATGGAAGAAAGTCTGTGCATAATGTAGAATATCAACTCAATTAGAGGTCAGAGTTAGCTACAGCTTACTTTCTTTTGCTATTCATCATCATCATCAACTGCTGGACATAAGTCTCCCCTATACACGCCACCGCTCCCGATTTTCGACCGTTCTCATCGTTATTCCATCTTGTCACAGGGCGTCCCACACTACGTTTACCCAGTCGCAGTCTCCACTCGAGATCTTTACGACCCCAACGGCCGTTAGTTCAGCGGCTAATATGACTAGCCCACTGCCACTTCAGTTTGCTAATCCAGTAGGCTATTACGGTTACTTTAGGACGTTTATTATAGAAGAGTTTTCGTTTGCTGAACCCTTTGAAGTTCGAACGCCGCCGCTTGCGAACAGTATAGGTTTGTATTGTGTCTCGTATTTTGTGGTCGTTGAGAGGTTTATATTATATTTATTATTTATATATTTTTTCTAAACTACGACTATATATTTACCTTACTTGGCATGGACTTGCGTTCCGATTTAAACCCTAGAGATTACATCGAGTCTATAAAAATAACATCCTCACGAAAACTCGGTCCCGAACAAGGAGCGTCTAGTTTTCACGCCTGACCAATTATTCATACACATACAATCACGCCTGTAATCCCGAGGACCCCCTCGAGGCAGAGTCCAAGGAGCACTGTGTTCCTTAAGACCACAAAGTTGGGTTTGGTCAGTTGAAAAATCGTGAAAGTTATAAGTGGGTAGCTCATCGCCTACACAATCACAGACCCAGTACCCAATACGCCCTTAGTCGCATTTTATGACATGCTAGACAAGAAAAGCAGTTGGTACGTTCTTTTTGTGTCCCGGACCAACACGGGACCAATTATGCCTGCTTTATAAAACCTAGGTTCTGTCTTGCATGGAATATTGTTCGCATTTGTGGGATGGCTCCGCTCAGTACTTCCTCGATGCTCAGTATAGATTGCAGCGACGTGCTGTCCGTATAATTGGCGCTGCAGAGGCCACCAATATCCAGGAACATCTGCAACTGCGTCGCGACATTGCGTCGTTAAACGGTTAGTGCTCTGATGAGATATTTGACTTTATTCCTCCCTCTCCTTTCCTGCAAAGGAGTTCGCGTGCCGGATTGCGGAGTGTTAAATTTGCAGTGACCTCTCTGTTGTCACGGACAAAGAGATTAGAAACTCTTTCTTCGTGCGCACATCTCGTACATGGAATTCGCTTTCGGCACATGTATTCCCTCCTTCGTACAACATGGGTTCCTTCAAGAGAGGCGTGAAAAAGCACCTCATGGGCCAGCAAGGTGGCGTTAGCTAGTGCTTCTATTCTCTGTGGCCCGCTATTTCTGCAAATGGACTTTTCTACTGTTTACCATCAGGTAGTGTTGAGTCAATTACTGTGCTTTTCATATAAAAATAACTTTTTGTAGCCTTTAAGTGATTAACTAAAAACCATTTAATAAAACGTTCTTATTATTTTTGTCTCAAAAAAGTAAGCAGAAAAAAGATTTACTAAACCTTAGTCCTGTATACAACTAAACGCAGTGACCCATATAATATGCTCTAAGTGCAGCGGATTAGGCGGTAACTGCCTGGCTGCGTTCCAAGATCGTATCAATGATAAACCAAATATTAGTGTTGGGACTATGAGGAAATTGATCGCATGAATCAAAATTTGCCCGCTTTTGTTAGTTAGTCTTAAATTCTTTTCTTATAGGGTTTTAGACTAACTTAGAGAAGGTATCGTGTGACAAAATGTGACACTGATTTTTTTATTCATAGTAATATTCAAACGAAACGGTCGCAATAGGCGGGACCAATGCCTTCCGAAGCACGGAGGAGCTCGAGATCACAAGGTTGTGGTCACCCATCCACGGCCTGACCATGGCGAAGGTAGCTTTGTCTTTGATCGAAAGCCAAAGCGTACTAGACTTACAACTGCGCCACCGAGCTCCATTATGGTACAAGTGTGTAAAGTTAGTGATTACCACTGAGGCGACATTGAGATTCTTAAGAGAGCCGAGGCCGGTAATCATCAATACACACGTGTATCATACGACGTTTTTCAACACACCTGCGAATAAAGTAATACTACCACTTTTTAGAAAAATGAATGAAATGTACGAAATGTAATGAAATGTATTCGAATGTATTCAAAGTATTCGAATGTATCCGAAAAAATCCGAAAGTATCCGAAGGAATACGCAAGTATCCGAAAATATTCTAAAGTATCCGAAAGTATTCAAAAGTGTTGAATGTTCTTATGTTCCCTTTTCCCAATTTTCTCCTACACTCCTTTGGCGTCGGGGGTTCAAAGCTGAACTACTCTTGAGATTTTGCAAAATCTTCACATTATTTGAATCCACAAAACATTATTTTAACTGGTATTACCCAGTTAACAATTTACCGGAAATAAACAGCTCCGGTATTAAATTTCCTCCTTTATCAGTTTGGAATCAAAGCAAATTCCGCTTGGTACTTCAAAACCTGTCTTGGTAACTTTGATAGCGCAGTTTGTCAAAGTAAGAAGCTATATCCGCATGCCCGGGCTAGAGCAAACATAAATTGGAGTACCGGGATAAGCAAGGCGTCTATCGAGGCCAAAGATTATGTATGCCAAGAGTCGTATTTTCCCATAGGTCGCTAGTTCATCCGGCTCGAAGGACCATGTAGAACCTTGGGTAAAACAGGTCGCTCTTGATTATGTAATGGAAAAGGTTCTATACAAAAATAATTTACTTACGCAATAATAAATCTGAGCCTATATACATTCGGTGTCAAAACTAAATACCGTGATTCAAAAATGCCGTCCTTGGGAGCAGCGCCATCTAGTGGCGAATTACGAAGCAACATTTAGCAATGGTTTGTACATAAGTAATAAAAGTATGCGCTCTATCCTAGATCTGCTAGTAATCTTTAACGCAATCACGAGCGATCATTGAGATTGTGATCTTTACTCTTCAATTGCGCCACTAGAGCCACAAAATGGATTGTGTTATTATTAAGTTTTAATTGAGATTGGGTTTAATTATCTGATCTTAGTTTACCATCTGGCGAATCAGGCGTCAAACATTTGCTATCATGAATAATAAAAAAAATAGAAGATCCAAAAAAACATTAAAAAAAAATTTCGTCTACATTTGTCGCAATAAGTGTTGTAAGTTTTTTAAGCATTGTTGTGTTCCGGCAATCAGAGGTAAGATAGCCAGTTCCTCAGTTGTTGAGGATTAAAGGTGAAGCTCGCTTCCACCTTCGGTCTTATCGTCACTTACCATCAGGTGTGATGAAGGCCAAGAGCTTACCTGTCATATGTTAAAAAACGTTATTTTATTGTGAATGAGGACATAGGAAGCGAGAGAATGTAGATATGGTGAGTGATAAAAGTATTGAAGAGAAATTATATAGCTCTATTCTAAGTTCGGATAATTAAGATGCTTAAGAGTTAAATGATGAGAATTAGATGATGATGATGATTGATCATGAGTTAGATGATGTTAAAGAGTTCGGTGGTATAGTGGTTAGTGCGCTTTTAAATCTGGTCTCTCCTTCTGCTTACCATTATGTCGTAAGGACAAATTTTTACCAAAAAAATCACAATAAACAAACCAAACAAGAAACACGATTGTTCGAAAATACAAATCAATGGCGAAATCCAAACATGTAAATGGTTTTTCAGACGGCACGAAACCGATTCGTAATGGCTCCGCTGAGCTACCTATTGCATATTCATAGCTTGTTTTGTTCGAAGTCTCCCATCTGCGTGTTTATGTTTCAGCGTTCAAGTTCCGCTTGCTGGCGGTATCAACAATCTGGTGTACGCTGAATAATCGGATATCTCGAATATGTGGATATTACATATCGATTGATAGTTCTCGATATATACCCGGATAATACCCGGTTTAAGGGAAAAGACGACGAGGTCGACCGATAATGCGATGGGTCGACGACATCGAGCGAGTCGCGGGAAAGACCTGGGGACGGATCGCGCAGGGCCGGATTGGCACAAGAGAGAGAGGCTTATGCCCTACAGTGGGCGGTAACGGGCTGATATAATGATGATGAATACCCGGTTTTTATATCGAGAATGAAGTATCTTTCGCTATAATTGGTATCTTGTGTCCAAATGACTTGATTAGGAGGAACCCGCGGAGCTCGGTGGCGTAGCGGTTCGTACGCTTGGGCTTTCGATATCGAAAACAAAGCGACCTTCGCCATGGTCAGGCATTTGATGGGTGGCCAAAACTTTGTGGTCCCGGTCGCTATTGCAACCGTTTCTACCCACATTGGGCCAGCGTGGCGGTGTTACGGCCCAAACTCCTCATGTGCTTCTCCACGAGGAAGGCCTGTGCCAAGCCGTTGGAATGAAGGCTAAGGACGACAAAGCATCTTTCGTTTTTATCGGCCTCTTTCGTCCGTGCTGAAGACACGAGAAGTCATAAATTCTACTAGTAGGAACGCGACATTACAAAAAAGTTACGAGTAAAAAAAAAGAAAAATCCTCACCACATTGCATATAGTAATGTTTGGAAAATCTAATGCAAACCTATGAACGTTCAAAACTACTGAGCTTAAATCAAATTGAAACATTTATCGATGAGCGTAAAACAGAAATGATAATAATATTGGGTCCTTACCTATGAAATTGGTGTTTTTATTCTGCCTTAGTATTTTGTCTGTAACTATTAAGATTCAGAGTGTTCCTAAAAAATAATTACCTCGTCTAAAAATAGACTATATTTTTGAGCTTTTTGATTTGTTTTGATAATTTGTTTGTTGTGATATTACACATATTACTTAATCTTGTCTAATGATAGATGCCAAATAATATTATCTTTGGATTTGTCGTTGTGAAGAAAACTGATAAAATGTGGAATGGAAAATGCAGAATTCCCCAAAATCTCCATACAAAACATTTCATAGGTAAGGACCTAATATGTCGAAATTATGGACATTGCGCGAATGTGTAAGATGAATTAAAGTGTCAAAAAAATGTATGATATAGAACTATGTGAGAATAAGTCTGATGATGATGACGGCGAATCGTTCTATATTTCTATGTTGTCCGATGTAAACACAACGAGTAACCAGGAAGAATGGATAGAAGAGCTGGAAGGTAATGTGGCAAGAAGAAATTTAAATTAGATACTGGGGCTGATATTAACAACAATGGCCTTTTTTCTCTCTTGGTTAAATAAAAACTCCAAATTCTAGTGACGTCTTCATACTATTTTTATATTAAAACAAATTTAATTCTTAAATTTTAATTACAATTTTACACAGTCCAATAAAATATAGTTGACCAGGCAAGTCTTTTTTCATTATTCTCGTCAACAATAGCACTATTGTCTGTAGTAATATTCTTTTTTTTTAATTTATTATGAGGAAACAAACATCAATTTCTAAATTAAATACTATTTCATGCACCAATAAAGTCTCCACAATAATTTAATAATTCGTTAGGTATATGATCAATTTGTTTGTTTACTTTGAAAGAAGTTAAATTGTTTTTTTTTTTATCGGAATTCAATTTTTAAAACGCTCTCATTTACTTATTTGCCATCGATTCTCAATATTTTTGGTCCTTCGTGTACAGCAACTCGTATATCCTCCAAATAAGCCTTAAAAATGAACTATTAGGTCTTTACCTATGAAATTGGTGTTTTGTATGGAGATTTTGGGGTTGTCTGCATTTTACATAATAACATTTTATAAGTTTTCTTCACAACGACAAATCCAGAGATAATAATATTTGGCATGTATCATTAGACAAGCTTTAGCAATATGTGTGTGAACACGCTTGATAAAAATTATTCATCGTTTTTATAATAATAATAATTGACTTTGTGTCTAATTTTAACACAATTAAACTTACAAAAAATTATCAAATTAAATAGTACGAGCTCAAATATATGGTCTATTTTTAGAAGAGGCAATTATTTTATAAGAATGTTCTGAAACCTAATAGTTACGGACAAATTGCTAAGACAGAATAAAAACACCAATTCCATAGGTAAGGACCCAATATTTAACATTTATGTCCCATAGTGGTCTAACTTATTATTTGTTATTTCCATTGGAATTGTTCTGGAAGCGAGCCAGCTTTGAATGCACCTCCGGGCTTATTAGCCAAGCTGCTTCTTATCCGGGCGAATCCGGAAATACCACGAAAAATTCGGATTTACTAAACTAAAGATAATTTTAAGCAGAATACGTGCAGTCACCACACAAGTAAATCCGTATATGACTTCATAAAACAATTCTATGTATCTGAATAAAATTTCAACGGTCAATTGTTTCCTTTGTAGAGAACATTATAGAAAGAAATTGTCTAGAATATTGTGGGAATTTAAGGTTTAGTCTAGAATATTGTGGGAATTTATATTCAGAAGAAAAATATACCTACTTAAGGTATATTTTTATAGTTTGGTAAGGTATATTTTTATGTTTTACCTATTTGAAAATTGGATTTTTTTCATAAATTTTATATTGACTCTATTTTATATTGACGGATAAATATATTTAATAGACAAATATGTATAAATACCCTGAATATTGGGTCCTCAACTATGAAATTGGTGTTTTTATTCTGTCTTAGTATTTTGTCTGTAACTATTGAGATTCAGAGTATTCCTAAAAAATAATTACCTTGTCTAAAAATAGACTATATTTTTGAGCTCTTTTGATTTGTTTTGATAATTTGTTGTAAGTTTAATTGTGTTAAAATTGGACACGGAGACAACTCTTTATAAGTGCCTCCCGAATACATCATTTTATTTGCATTCACTTAAAAACGATAAATATTTTTTATGAAGTGTGATATTACACATAATTTTAAAGCTTGTCTAATGTAACATGCCAAATATTATTATCTCTGGATTTGTCGTTGTGAAGAAAACTGATAAAATGTTAGTATGGAAAATGCAGAATTCCCCAAACTCTCCATAATCCATCCATCCATCCATCCTAATATATATAAACATCCAAGACTGGAGAACAAATGCCTGAAAATTCATCACCCAAACATTTGCCCCCACCGGGGATCGAAACCAGAACCTCTCGAGATGGCGACGCCTTGAGACCGGCATACAGACCACTCGACCACGGAGGTCGTCGTACTATCGGTCAACCACAATTGTAAACAATATTTAATTAATTAATATTTAAGAGAGCCAAGGCAACTAACTTAAATCCTAACCTGCCAACTGGGGTAGCACCTCCTTACAGAAGATCGCCACTAATAACATCGATCGAGAGCATCGATCGACGGTAGAATCTATCAATCGACGTCGACTAATCCATTTTACCATCGATCCATGTCGTCGATCGATTGATTGGCCTAGTGACACCCTAAGGGCGGCGGACCTCATTAATGAGCGACATAAGCAGGGGCGCCGCCGCCGCTTAATTCTTTCAATGTCAATTTTAATCCTACAAATTATTTACTAGGCCTTTCCCTTTTGATATTACTTCTCAGAATATTGAAGTAAAATACCTAGTCAGAATTTCACAGTGGTAGGTATAGTTCGATTATAATAATGGAGAATGGAATTCGACATCATTATTACAATTCAAACTTTGAAAATAACAGATGCAACTCAAACGCCAAACTGGAAAACAGCTGTGCCAATCTAGCAACAATAAAAAAACTAAAATTAGAATTTGGATATAAATATTTTTATAATATTTAACTATAAACAAATCATCCATTCCCGATACTTTTTGACTGAATATATGTCATATAAAAAGTAAAGTTATTATAAAAATAGATTTGGTCTGTTCAATTACTTAACCAATTAAAATGACAAACTCATCTTGTATTTGATTCTCTCAGTTTCACATGGTTTCACAGTTTGAAATCATATCTTATTTCCCTCTCAGTGTTATTCTGGCGCCCAACGAGGGGCCGGATTACAAATTTTTTGATATGAAAAAGTCCGTTGTTTATTTTAGAAGTTATATTTAACTGAAATCAGCGCTACTATACTAATTAGTTAATCCATATCCAATACCTATTTTATTAAAGAGTACTTATTTGTTTATTTAAACTTAAAAGTCTATTAAATATGGTGGACTTAACGACATATTGATTCTTATAAAGCAAAAAAAATGCAACAAAAATGTAAGTAGGCCAATCATATTAACATACTATCTAGCCACTGCGGCATATCCCTATTTACCCATAAAGTATCAAGTCATCAAGTGACAATTTCATTGTTTATACCCGTCTAAATTCTCAAGTGTGTTATAAAAAATAGTATCCTGAATGTGTAGCCAAAACGATACCTAATTGACAAATAAAAAAAATATATGACAGTTCTATTTGCGAGTCGCATTGTGTGTCAGATATCGGTAGCACGCGCTAGTAGGCCCCTACAAAAGGCATTGCACAGCATTCCAATTGTGGGTAGTTTGGTATTTCCACTTGTGTTTTCGCCATGACATAATTATGGGACTTGGTTATTTAATCTGTGAAATTCAAAATTAAAAAAACATACATAATAGGTCATTACATTTATTGGCGTAGTGGTTAGTACGCTTTGGCTTTTGATATCGAAAACAAAGCTACCTTGGTCATGCTAAGGCTTGGATCGGTGGCCAAAACTACGTGATCTCGAACTCCTCTGTGCTTCGGAAGGAATGTTAAGCCCTTGGTCCCGGTCTCTTTTGCAGCCAGTTCTACTCAACCCACCAACAACCATTGGGCCAGCGTGGTGGTGTTACGGCTCGTACTCCTCATGTGTATCTCCATGAGAAAGACCTGTGCCCAGCAGTGAGACGTATATAGGCATAATATTGGGTGGGTAAAAATTATTCATCGTTTTTATGTTAATGCAAATCAAATGATGTATTCGGGAGGCACTTAAAAGAGTTGTCTCCGTGTCCAATTTTAACACAATTAAACTTACAACAAATTATCAAAACAAATCAAAAGAGCTCAAAAATATAGTCTATTTTTAGACGAGGTAATTATTTTTAGGAATACTCTGAATCTTAATAGTTACAGACAAAATACCAAGAGAAAAAATAACACCAATTTCATAGGTAAGGACCCAACATTTACTGTGTGTATATTTCTATATTCATAAATGTTATGGTGATTTACATCTTTTAGTGTAATTATTAGTGTTTATTTCTTAGTATTCTATTTTTGTTGTTTTCTTGCTTTTATTGTACCGTTGTTTTAGTTCTCATTACTCCGGTAGAGAATGAATCAAGGCATTAAGTCCGACTTTGTACTTGGTACAGAAATAATTTTCTGTTACTTTTGACTTGGCCCTATTTGATTCCATATAAAATGTCACACGCCTCTATCCCTGTAGGGGTAGGCAATGGTGCTAAACACCTAAATTTCGCTACATTAATTAATTCTAAATCACACAAACTAAATGGCGAGAATGAGCCAAAACCTTATAACAGGGGTAGTTATTTTATGCATCTACCTATAAAGAAACATTTCGAGTGAGTAATGTTAGTAAGCTTAAACTGAACAATCAGGGTTAGTTATCTCCCATTACGGCCCATTCCGGCTGCGGTTAACTATGGGCCATTCAATAGGGTCGTTTGGGAGTTGCGGAAGCCAGACAACTTCTGGCAGAGGTGTTGAGTATGTGTTGAGCTAACTGTGTGAATTAGGCAAAATGGCGGAAATTTAGTTCGAGGAATGTTTAGTCACAATATATACATGCCATTGAAAAAGTATGTCGTCAAATACGCTTTGGTACGTTCGATTTAGCTCGCGATACCAGTAGTTTTTTTACATACATACATCATACATAATCACGCCTGCAATCCTCGAAGGGGTAGGCAGAGTCCAAGGAGCACTGTGTTCCTTACCGCATTTAGCCATACAAAAATTGGGTTTGGTCAGATGAAAAATCGTGAAAGAGTAGTAACAAGTGGCTTGCTCATCGCCTACACAATCACAGACCCAGTACCCAATACGCCCTTAGTCGCCTTTTACGACATGCTAGGCAAGCAAAGCAGTTGGTACATTCTTTTTGGTACGCTTTATTTTATAAAGAGAAGTAATTAATTGAGCAGCCTTTTAATTATTTGCTCAGCAACAAAAACGGCCGAAAAATCATTTGGACAGCATACAAATATTTTGTCAGCAATATAATTGCTTGGGTGCAAAATAATTATTTGGGCAGCAAAAGAATTATTTGGTCAGCAGATTAATTTTTTGGGCAGCAAGCTAATTTTTGGCCTTCAAAATAATTATTTGAGCAGTAATATACATGTTACCGGAAATGTAAAAAATCTAGGAAAAGATCAATGAAGTATCTAGGATGAATTCCTAGAAAATATATTCTGATGTGATGTGGATATTAGGTTAAGGTTATTTTTTAATGACCCATAAGAAACAATATTTGTGTCATCGAACAATTTGGCAGCAGAGAAAACATTTAAGTTGCTGCCCAATTAATTATTTTGCTAACAAATTTGAAATATCGGATGCCCATAAGTTGCTGACCAATAAGTTATTTTCCTGACCCATTTGGAAATATTTGCTGCCCATATCTTGCTGACCAATTAGTTATTTTAGCTAATCAATTGTATTTTTCTGACCGTTTAATTAACACCCTCTTAAAAATTCTAAAATAATCCACACTCCATACTTAATAATATTAAAAAAAAGAAAATAACTCTGTCTATCTGTCTCGCTTTCACGTCAAAACTACAGAACCAATTTAACCGAAATTTGGTACACAGATAGTTTAGACCCTGAAAAAGGACATAGGTGAATGTTAATAAATTTAAATAACGCCTCACAGAAAAATGAAGGACAGTTTAACGCCACTATGAACATGGCTTCTAATAAAAGAGTAGGAATAAATTTTAAAATTTCACCAATTGAGGCTACTGTTGCAATCTGAAATCTGTTGAAAAAATTTTCAATTATGAATAGCCTATTTATTGAGGAAGGCTATAGGCTACATACCATCACACTATCTCAAAGTAACTACTCTACGTCGACAAAGTCGCGGGCGCAAGTGAATCATACAAATACCAATAATAGAATTATATTTAAAGTATTTGGTTTAAAAATTATTAGGTGCTTCCATAAATAATGACTCCGAAAAAAACCCTTGACTCTACTGTTCGACTTTGGACTTCTTCGAATGTACAGTCAGCATCAGTAGTAGCATCGGCCTTATCGTCACTTACCATTAGGTGAGATGAAGGCCAAGAGCTTACCTGTCATATGCAAAAAAAAACATCTTATTCAATTGCATCCTCCACACCTGAAACTGTGCCAACGCGAAAATTGTGCAGTATTTTCTGCTTACAAGGTGTTTACGGGAATATTTTTATATTTTTAGCACAATGGTCTAACATTTCGTGAGTTCAGGGAAGTATAACGCTTATTTTGTGGAAAATATTTTCTCTTTAAATTGCTTTTACTAAAACGTATAACGTTCTGAGAACATGGACGTTATGACTGTTGCAATAAAATAGAGTAGGAGTAAATTTTCAATTCCACCAATTGAGGCTACTGTTCCTATTTGAAAAAAACTTTCAGTGTTGAATAGCCTATTTATTGTATTTATTGGCTACTTACCATCACACTATCTCAAAGTACCTATTCTACGTGGATGAAGTTCCGGGCAAAAACCACTCTCGATGTCTCGTGAGATTTGGAAGCTCAATACCGATCGGAATCAATTCTCATTCCTTACAGTTCGAATTTCTATGACATATATGGTACGTAAAATTACTCCAATATTTCTCCATCTTACACTGATAAAACGAAATGGGTTATAATATTATGTTACGAAGAGTAAGTCTAGGATAGATATATACACATACATAAAATCACACCTATAATCCCCGAAGGGGTAGACAGACAGCACAGTGCTCCTTGGACTCTGCCTACCCCCCCTGCTACTTCGATGAGCTTATTCGATAATCCTCCATATTGCACATCATCACAGACACTTATTACACAAAACTACACTGATTTTACGTAAAAATATCCAATCCGAAACAATATTACAATATAAGAAAAAATATATTAGGCCTGGGAAAAAGTGTTTTCGTAATTTATCGATAAGCTCAAGGCAATTTTTTAAAAGTTTATTTATTGAACTTTAATATGTATGTGACATTTTGTTCGATCTTGTTGTCTTCTGTAGGTAAAGATATAATCCCGGTGCTGTGGAAACTAGGATTTTTGATATTAATATTACACTACTTACAGAATTCTGAAGAGACCGAAACGGGTGGAAATCTGATGGTGCAAAGGGCTATAGGATGGATGGAATATCACTTCCCATCTAAATTGTCTCAGTTTCTGCTGGGAAATCGAATACGTGTGTGGTCTGGCGTTATCTAAAACTATAACCTACCATTCAAGTATGTAAAACCTACATACAGGTTACAATTTGATGAAGGGTGTGAGAGAAAAGAAGGTTTTGTTAAAGAAATTTAAATTGATATTTAAAATATAAAAAATATTAGTTTCGATAAAAAAGTGCTTTCCACAATAGCTAACATTAGCTAACATATACGACCAGTTTTTATATAAATTCCTCAAGGAAGAATTTTTCAACGATTATTTAATAAAAGCAATTGTTTATGAAAAACAGACGCGGGCGGTCACTGGCGGCAGATTGGTTACGGTAGCTGCGCGAAACATTTACGGCAGTCGTACTGCTGAGTGCTTGCTGCCATATCATATCAATAAATTGGATCCAAAATTTAGAGCTTCTCTTAATCAACAAAATATTAAAAATAAACTAAAGGTATTGTTTCTGAGCGTGCTGGATGGCAACGATCGCATAGAATTGTAAAGTGGGTGATATTCGTACGTATAACGACTTAAAGTTTTTATTAGTGTAGGTGTTTACTTTTTACTTTTGTCATAATAATTTGGTGAACTCTGGTGCATAAAATTTAATCCTTGTGATTTTTAATGCGCTTTATGTTCAGTTTCATTGCAATTCTTTATTGATAATAAATTTAAAAAAAAAGGTAAATATGCATCCGAATATCCGATCTATAACTATGATCCGGTGACAACATTATATATTTAAACGGTACTGGAGCGTAGAACAATTACTATTATACATCTCTTTCGTAACA
Organism: Parapoynx stratiotata; assembly: GCA_910589355.1. Lineage (NCBI taxonomy): Eukaryota > Metazoa > Arthropoda > Insecta > Lepidoptera > Crambidae > Parapoynx > Parapoynx stratiotata. The sequence goes on from OU342482.1 coordinate 11,115,027, forward strand.
ACGTAGGAAATAGAGACAAAAACTAACAATATCCAACAAAATGTGGGAGAAACTTCGTGGGAAGATTATGCGGATATCATACAAGGAACCAATGCTATGTTTTATATCTGCTGAAGGTTCGACATTAAAAACATACGTACTTTCGCCATGCCCTGTATTTGGTTTTATGTAAGAAGACTACTTGCTTCTAAGTTTTTCTTGTATGTGCCTATACGTTATATGTTATATATGAAAATAGCGTTTATTTTTATCAATTCACAAAAAAAATATTCATTAATACACGCGCCAAACTGCAAAGACAGTTTATTGGCGCTAAGCGATGGTAACAAATTATTTTCCATTAAAATAAATAAATGTAATATCCTCCATTATAAGATTTCATTAACATCTTCATTGAAAGTAAATTAAGTAAATTTAATGGATCTCTCTGTGTAGCGTATACGAAACAAACAATTTTATGCTTACACGTGGTTTTGATAATTAAATTAATTTGGTCGTAATTATGGCTTTGAGCCTATTTAATTACGATTAAGTTAAAAGAACGTTCAAGATGCCCAGTATTGGGATGTATAGGCTGATGACGTAAACCCTCAAGATACAGAATGGTGGTACTAACCTTGGCAGCACGAGAGAAAAGTAATAACAAATGGAATCAATCTTCAAACGGAGTAATAGATATATAGAAGGATCGTAGCAAGTGGAAAGAAATAATCTTTGCCCACCCCTATAGGCAAAAAGGCGTGACCTTATGATCGAAACTATAGTTTTCGACCTACTACAAATAGAGCCGTATAACTTTGGTACTGACCGTTAGCCAATAGGGGCGCTCAGCATCTCATCTCATCCGTGATCAGCGGCGCCGATTGGCTCTCCAGTCGCATTGGTGCCACGTCAGTGCCTCATGCAGCTATTGGCAGCCATTGCCAATAGCTGCATAAGGCACTGACGTGCCTCATATTGGCAGTCATTTAATCAAATTGGTATCATCAAATACACTTTTGACAAGTCAAAACAAAATAAATTGCAATTATCCCCTAAAATTGACAACGGCCTGTTCACTACCGCGAGGCCTTGTCTAGAGAAGATACAGGCAAGAAACTCTGCAAGGGTTCCATCCTCCCTTTACATGAATATGTTCTACAAATTAAAAAAAATTACGTGTATTATACAATACCCTTAGTCACAAATGACAAAATTGAATTGGAAGCAAAATGCTCCAAAAGCGACGTATCAAAATATACAAGTGATTGTAATAACTATACTTAAGTAGTTAATTAATTGTCATGTTACAAGGTTACAGTACCACAAACGGAGTTTTTGGCGGCATTTGACAATGGCGGACGTGATTTTATATTAAAATTATTGTTATATTGTTTCGGAGTGGATATTGTTAGGTAAAATCAGTGTAGTTTTGTGTAATAAGTGTCTGCGATGATGTGCAATGTGGAGGATCATTGAAATAAGCGTCAAGCGATGTGAAAAGTGATGAGTTTTTTATCGTGGTAATTCACCTGTAACGAGGCACTTTGGCAATATTAGCGACTCTTTTCTGTTATTGCACTCTTCTCTGGCCTTTTTCTCTTTGTTTCTGTTTTTAAATTTACTATCTGTCTCCTTTTATCTTTCGTTGTTTTGTTCTCGAAGTTCATTGCTATCAGAGATAGCGTCTGGAGCGGTTGGCTCATTTTAAATTACTTAAATATTTTAATATTATAACTTAAAAGTGTTGTTGACAAAATTATAAATCTTTGTTGAAAAGCTACAATATTAGCAAGTTGCCTGGTTGCAAGTTGGACTGTATATATCATGTTTATAAGTTTACTAAAGGCAATTTTGTAAGTAACCCTACCTTTGATAGGGTTAGGGTCTTTAGGTTTTATATGTGAAATTGAATTTGTATGATTGGTGAAACATACCTTTTTAATAAGTATAATTTTTCCAGTGTGCCTTAGTACATAAATAAATAATAAGTGGCGTGAGTGTTGGAGTTTAATTTTATCACCGGGTCCACCTCATCGAAGTAGCGCCACAGTGTCTACCTTCGATCATTTGACGCCAAACTGTTCCAAGACGTATTGAAATGTATTACAAATACCGAAGACATGGCTGCATGGACTAAGTTTCCTATGAGAGAATTTTATACGATTTGGGAGGATTTTATAAAAATAATGTATATGCTACATTAATAAATCAAATGTTTTTTGGCGACCTCCGTGATCGAGTGGTCTGTACGCCGGTCTCAAGGCGTGTCGCCATCTCGAGAGGTTCTGGGTTCGATCCCCGGTGGTTTATATATATCTATATTTATTTAGGATATTAATATGTATTTATTATCTATTTAATATATTTATCCGTCATCTATTGCCCGTTAAGCCCCATTTTTAGCAACTAATGTTGCTTTAGTTGCTTAAAATGGGGCTAGTGGATAGGTGTGAATGTGTGAAGATATATATTATTATTATTTATTTATTTTTTTATAATATTAGGTCCTTACCTATAAAATTGGTGTTTTGTATGAAGATTTTGGGGATGTCTGCATTTTACATACTAACATTTTATCAGTTTTCTTCACAACGACAAATCCAGAGATAATAATATTTGGCATGTATCATTAAACAAGATTTAGCAATATGTGTGTAAACACGCTAGATAAAAATTATTCATCGTTTTTATGTTAATGCAAATCAAATGATGTATTCGGGAGGCAGTTATAAATAATTGTATTTGTGTCTTATTTTAACATGATTAAACTTACAAAAAAATATCAAATTAAATAATACGAGCTCAAATATATGGTTTATTTTTAGAAGAGGCAATTATTTTATAAGAATGTTTTGAAACTTAATAGTTAAGACAATTTGCTAAACAGAATAAAAACACCAATATCATAGGTAAGGACCCAATATTACGTATGTCAATAATAGTGGGTGTGAATTGTGTGATAACACCTTTGCTAACCCCTTCGTGGAGAGATGCTTCTTCTTCTTCTTGCCCTTTTCCCACTCTAGGTGGGGTCGGCACAACATGTCTTCTTCTTCCATTCTCCTCTGTCACTCGTCAGCTCAGCATCCACTTCTTTTATCCTCATCTCATTCTTCGTGGAGAGATGCGTGACGATAATAATATGTAATAAGTATGTAATTTGATTAGGTAATCCCCTAATAAATAACACTATTACTCCATAGAATTATTAAAGCCGAACAATTCCACTTACTTTTCCAACAATAATATTTTATTGCCAACCAAAACTAACCTTTTGGCATTCGTTTTAAAGTCCAATTTAGAGCAATTTATAAAAACCATTTATCATCTGAGGAGTATAATTCAGCACGAACCATTCTGACCGTGCTGTAACAGATAAGCCTGGAAACTCTTGATTCCTCGTTTACACCGTCGTGTTGTGGTTTAATCTCCTTATGTTACATTGTATATAAGAACAGAAAAAAAGTGAATGAGGAGGTTGTGAATGTAGTGGTAAGTACGCTTTGGCTTTTTATCGAAAACAAAGCTATACCTTCGCCATGGTCAGGCCATAGCTGGGTGACCAAAACTTATGTGATCTCGAACTCCTCCGTGCTTCGGAACGTAAGTTAAGCCGTTGGTCCCGGTCGCAACCGTTTAGGGTTAAACGGTTTTAGACCTCATGGAGAAACACATGATATGCCCATAGTTCATGGGCCATAACATCCAATGCGGTTTGGTGGGTAGAACCGGTTGAAAAAGCTACCGAGACCTACAGCTTAACGTGCCTTCTGAAACACGGAGGCGATCGAGATCACAAAGATTTGGTCACCCATCCACGGCCTGACCATGGCGAAGGTAGCTTTGTTTTCAATCGAAAGCTAGTGCACTAACAATTACGCCACCCATCTCCTCAGAACAAGGGTAGCTTTGTAAAAAATACCGTATTAGCTGAAGGTCTTTCTTTACCTTTGCGGCATACATAATGGACACACGACCCTTGAAGGACCTGAAGTTGTAGAAAGAAGTTAACTGTACTGATAGCAAATACATACATATAATCACGACTATTATCCCATAAGGGTTAGTCAGAGACTAGGCAAAAGCACCGTAAAAGCAGTCAATTGCCATAGTCCGCGCTTCACCAAGCAGTGACTGCACTCAGCGTGACAGGTGGTGAGCCCGTCGCCGCTATGAGCTATTGGATGGTTGTGCAGTTCTAAGTCCATTAGTCGCCTTTTACGACACCCAAGGGAAGAGATGGGTTGGTAGTAGCAAATGCCGTTTATAAATGGTGCTGGCTGACCGATAAATAAATTCGCTTCGCGAACGTGTAAACGCGCTTCGTCCATAAATAAATATGGCTTTTTGTAGAGTGGCTCAGGAGGTCCTTGGAAAACGTTGAGATCGGAAAATGGTAAAAAGACGGTCGTATTAGATCCACTCTCGTCGAGGAGCACTCATAAATTTTGGGGACCATATATAATCGCATATTAAAATAAATGCCATAAGGCGTGGAGAATTAATACTGTTTTTTTAAATGACAATGTTATCGTCAGAACTGGCTTAGTTTGTGACGTGGTGGAAGCCGACGGTAAAATAAAAATCCGGAGATGTCGTCACTTAATGACATATATATGTATATATTTAAAAAACTTAAGACACAAATAGTGTTTTTGGTAAACTTATTTAAACTTAAACAATATCGTTACAGATTATTACTTGTATTTGAATTTTATAATTAACAATTATTAATGTTATTTTTATAATCACTTGCGTTGAGCCAACCGCTCCAGACGCTGACTCTGTTAGGAATAAATTTCGAGAACAAAACAATAGAAAAAAGAGACAGGTGGTAAGTTTAAAAACGGAAACCAAGAGAAAATGGCCAGAGAAGAGCGCAATAACAGCAAAGAGTCGCTAATACTGATATAGCGCCTCGTTACAAGTTCATCGTGTTAACTTAGAGGGTAGGTAATAATAAAATGTGGGTATATCCTTTAAGGATAGAGGCGGGATCAATGTTCTGTTGTGTTACAAGAACTTTAAAGGGCAATAACACCAATTTCAAGATAAAATCTGCAAATTAAGATGAAGAGGATTATACTACTAAGCATCTGACATAAGCAATGACAACTCAGGATACACGATATAGTGAGGAGTGAGGTAAAAGGAAGGAAGGAAAATAATCCGAAATGAACCGTTTAGAAAGTTACCCGGGTGACAACTGAAGAAATAATTCTCAGTTGTCACCCCAGAGATGACAAGGGTCAACTTTCGTATTTCACTTACAGTATGGTTATTTAATATCCAACAAGTCATATACATACTATAATGCCGAATAGCCTTAAGGTGCATTGCAGATGTCAGACTATCCGTGACGGATTTTTTTGTCTGTGAAAATGGAAATTTTTTAACTCCTGGCTGTAGCCCGCGGCTTCGTCCACGGTTACTATGGTTTTTTAACTATCCCACGAGAACCCTTTAATTTTCCAGAATAAAAAGTATCTTAAATGTTGACCAGGGATACGCTTGATAAAAATTATTCATCGTTTTTATGTTAATGCAAATCAAATGATGTATTCGGGAGGCAGTTGAAAATAATTGTCATGGTGTCTAATTTTAACACAATTAAACTTACAAAACATTATCAAATTATATAATACGAGCTCAAATATATGGTCTATTTTTAGAAGAGGCAATTATTTTATAAGAATGTTCTGAAACTTAATAGTTACGGACAAATTGCTAAGACAGAATAAAAACACCAATTTCATAGGTAAGGACCCAATATAAGGTATCACCATGCAAAATTTGATTGTAATCGGTCCAGAAATTTCTGAGATTAGCCCGTACAAACAGACGAACAGACAGAGAAACAAAAAAAAAATAATAGCGATAGGAGATAATATGCCATGAAACATAATTGTCGCGTACACTATAAATACATGTACGAGTAAATTGTATCGTATATCTAAGTAAGTAAACTATTAGCAATATATTTTTATTTTCTCAATTTAACGGCCAAGTTCTAATTTTATAGCAACCTTATAAACTGGCAACATTGTAAATAAGTGCATTATAAAAGCCACTCTACTTCCTTTGTAAGGTATCTTTTACTAGTGTACTAGCAACACATCTCGTAAAATATTTATACTACGCTTAGACCTCGAGGTACTTTCGAGAAATTATTCCATATCATAATTAATAACGTGGTTTTCGATTCTTTTTTTCAAAGCTTAATAGTTATCTATTAACTGAACCCTTTTTTAAATTAATACTTTATTTTCCCCAAACCAGCAAATGACTTAACGCCACCTGTTGGTAAGCAGTAGATAAGTCCATTTGCGAAGGATGCTAGGGCAGCACCAAAGGATGCAGGCCTAGCGACCTCCACCTTGCTGGCTCACAAGATGCCTTTTCACGCCTCTTTTGAAGGAACCCATGCTGTAAGAAGGAGGGAACACGTGTGCCGGTAGAGAATTCCATTCTGGATGTACGAGCAAAGAATAATTCCCTAAACCGTCACCGTAGGTCAACGTATATGCGTGGCGTGGCTTATGGCGTGGCGTGGAGGAAATAGAAATAAAAATCTTTAAACTGAAAATTGGTCAACCCACCCCGGTTTCCCGACAGATATATCTTTACATTGATAACGTAAGTATAATTATTTGTATTTAAACCAAGCGTATCAACTTTTTAACGTCTACGAGTACTGTGACTTTTTACTCGAAGTCGTAGCTTTGAGACGAGAGATCCAAACTGATTGAAAATTACCAAGCCGCCGATGTTCTTCCAACTATCACACAACGAGGCATTTTATTTAGTTTTTGTGGCGATTCGGAAGAGCGCAGAAGAGAGCAACGGCCTACCCCTCAGGGAAAATCATAATAAAATGAAATAATAGTTGTATTCATTTCTTTAATATTGGGTCCTTGCCTATGAAATTAGTGTTTTTTTTTTCTCTCTTAGTATTTTGTCTGTAACTATTAAGATTCAGAGTATTCCTAAAAAATAATTACCTCGTCTAAAAATAGACTATATTTTTGAGCTCTTTTGATTTGTTTTGATAATTTGTTGTAAGTTTAACTGTGTTAAAATTGGACACGGAGACAACTCTTTTTAAGTGCCTCCCGAATACATCATTTTATTTGCATTCACTTAAAAACGATAAATAATTTTTATGAAGTGTGATATTACACGTAATATGTGTAATATCACACTTAAAGCTTGTCTAATAAAGCTTGTCTAATAAATAAAACTATAAAGCTTGTCTAATGATAGATGCCAAATATTATTATCTTTGGATTTGTCGTTGTGAAGAAAACTGAAAAAATTTAGTATGGAAAATGCAGAATTCCCCAAAATCTCCATACAAAACACCAATTTCATAGGTAAGGACCTAATATTGACTACCAATATATGAGTGTGGTAACAGCTAAGTAAAAGAATAATACCAACCCATCTCTTCCCTTGGGTGTCGTAAAAGGCGATTAAAGGACTTAAAACTGCACAACATCCAACAACTTATAGCGGCGACGGACTCAACACCTGTCACGCTGAGTGCAGTCACTGCTTGGTGAAACGCGGACTATGGCAGTGCTTTTGCCTAGTCTCTGACTAATCCTTACGGGATAATAGTCTATAATATGTATATTTGAGCAAATGTATACAAAAATACAAAATACAAAAAATGTTTATTTCAGTAACTTAGTCTAATACAGGCATTAGTGTGGTTGGTGCTTCCATTTAAGCTAATTTGCTTGTGATAGGCTGCACCCCTCTTCCATATCGTAGCTACAATAGACTAAAACCACCTTCATGGTAAACATAAAATTATGTGTGTGCGTGTGTGTGTGTGTGTGTGTGTGTGTTTGTGTGTGTGTGTGTGTGTGCTTATTTTTTTTACCCGTGTTTCCGTTTTAACAAGAAATATCTATTTCTATTTCACCGTATGTATGTATGTATATTTGAGCATGTACTTCACCAGACTTCCATGACTATGCAGAAGATATCGTAATATGTCCACGATACGATGGCCAACAGAGTAGTTAGGTTCCCGATGTTAGGTTTCTCTTGTAATTGTAAGAGCGCGCGCGTGGCCAGCGCTGGCGACCAGCCCACCTATGAAACCAACTTTATAGATTTTTTATCACGTGCAACTGTCAAAGGAATTGGACAATTGCGCGTGATAAACGTGATGAAATAGTAGTTTATGTAACTGTTACATAATATAGATTATTAAAACACGAGCGTGGTTTTGAAAAACGAGCCTTAACGAGATTTTTAATAGTATGACGCGTGTGTATGTAACTGCACATAAGTAGTTACATACACTACTTTATCTACACTCATTATTTAAAGATAAAAAACAAAAAAATTAAATTAATTTTATTCATTGTTGGCTGTCTGGAAAACATTTGCCATAGTCCTGTGCGTTTTTAAGAAAAATAAGTGTTGCATAATGAGTCTAACCCAGTCCAACCAGCTGTCATTATGTTACAGTTTCCATTTTTAAATTTTCGTTTTTATCATGTGTTAAAAAGTATGTCATTATGAGTTCGAGTCTGAGTTCATAATTAGAACATTTGCTGGATCTTTTCCCCTTCGGTAGCGGAGTTTCAGTGGACTGTATTTTTCTGCGGTTTAAAAAGCTACAGCAGGCGCTTGCAATAACGCGACCTATGTGTAGGAGATTATAAGAGCTGCAAAGGGCAGAAAAGAAGAAGTCACAGCTCTCTAAGGATAGGAAGCAAAATGCACACTTACTTGCTTTTCTGGCGGCAGCTCCTGCGGACGCGCTAGCGGCCCAGGCTCGCTTGGCTGATGATGAGGCGGTGTAAGAACGGCGGTAACTTAGAAACCACGGCGGTAACCGACGGGCAACGGGCAGCGGAACTAGCAATTAGCAGCGGGTAACGTCAGCGGGTGACGAACAGCGGATGACGAACAGCGGAAGACTGGCGGGGCGCGCCTCTTGCGCGCGTTGTTAAACTCTTCAGTGTGCATTGCGGGTAGGGAAAGAAACATTGGGAAGGATGGCCTACGTTATTTTGCAAGTACCTGCCTTCAACTAATTAAATGGCAAATACAATCCACCATCCCCCCGGCTTTGAAGGAATCTATTCCTTCGAAATAAAGAATTGCGAAACCACACTGACTTGCGGGGTAGCTAAATATTAGCCAGCGATCGGTGTGAACCTATCGATGCTGTATGCGGTATACATATAATAAATATAAACAAATTTTGTTGCGGTGAAATAAAAAAAGGATAAACAAATACATAAAACAGCGTAATGTATGAGAGTACTATACAATAAATATACGTACATGTAAACAAGTAATATATAGTGCGGATATGTAAATAAGAAAAAAAATAATGTTATGCGTGTATAGGCAATGGGCATAATCGCACCACTGGCCGGTTATAAACACCGGACTTAGTTTTTACTTGCGCCACTCTAGTCACACCATCCTTTCCAGGATATACCTGGATTATAATGCCTAGCGGCCATTGAAGTGGTGGAGCATTATCAGTGTCGACTAACACTATGGAGCCAGTGGTTAACGGGTTAGACATCGTTTTCCATTTTTCACGAGCCTGTAAGTTTTGAAGGTATTCCAACCGAAATCGCTTCCAAAATGACTGCACTAATGAGTCCATTAAAGAAAACCTAGACAATAAGTTCGGTCGCTCTTTACTAAGGTCCGCGGCAGGAAGGAATTTTAATGGTGTGGCGGCAATAAAGTGCGCAGGAGTCAACGCGGTAGGCTCCGAAGGATCGGGGCTTAAAACATACAAAGGACGACTGTTCAATACAGCCTCTATTTGGTTTAAGACTGTGAGCATTTCCTCGTATGTAAGGATTTGTTTACCTATTATGCGGAAAAGTAAAGACTTAAGAGACTTAATGTTAGCCTCCCAAATACCACCAAAATGACTTGCTGTCGGTGGGTTAGTGCGCCATGTGATGCGGTGTTTACTAAGTTCATCTTGGAACGTTTTATAATATTCGCTATCTTGTAGAAAAGTGTGAAGCTCATTTAAATATGCTTTCGAAGCAATAAAGTTCGTTCCATTATCACTATAAATAAACTGACATGGACCTCGTCTTGAAATAAATCGTTTAAACGCGTCTAAAAACGTGGCGGAACTAAGATCGGAGGCAAGTTCTATATGAACTGCCTTAGTAACTAGGCATATAAACAGGCATAGGTACGCCCTAAATCTATGCGGTGAACTATGAACCCAACAGAGCGCGACCTCTGAATCGGAGAATGCGTAAATATGCTCAATGCGTTGTCTTGCAGAAAGCTGATCATAAACAGTTTTTACTAACTTTGTCAGCAGAACTAACGCATTCAATTCCAATCTAGCTAAAGTAACAGTGGCTTTCGGTGACGCCACGCGGGACTTTGAGCAAACCAGAGAAACCTGGGGCGGTTTGTTATCATCCTCTACATGTAAATATATGACGCAGCCAAATGCTTTCTCACTGGCATCGGCGAATGCGACTAAAGATATGCGTGAAGACTTTTCTACATTCAAGTGACGAGAAAAACGTAATTGTGATATAAGCGGTAGCTCGGACACGAATCTTTGCCATAATTTAATAACATGATGGGGTGGTGATTCGTCCCAATCAATGCGGAGTAGCCATAACTCTTTAATTAGAAGTTTAGCAAACAATATGACCGGTCCGACTAGTCCCAAGACATCGTACAGACGCGCGATCGCGGACAATATAGCGCGTTTACTACAAGTAGGCGGCGGTTGAACAACAATAAAAATAAACTCATCTGTAGCGGGAAGCCAGCGGAGACCTAATATCTTAAACCCATTTCCGTCATCAAACGTGACAGAACTCGACTGGCGATGCGATTCTGGTATATGCGTAAGCAGCTCGGAGGAGTTGCTGGACCATATCACTAAGTCAAAGCCTCCGGACTCAAAAAGCTGAATCAGCTCCTTAGCTGTCGCGGCTGCTTCTCCTATGGATGAAGCGGAGCTAGCTAAGTCGTCCATGTAAAAGTCCCTCTCCACCACCTTAGCAGCGAGAGGATACTTGTCTCTTTCGTCAGCAGCTAACTGACGAAGAGTGCGGAGCGCGAGAAATGGAGACGAACGAAGACCGAACGCGACTCGGGTAAACTCGTACACACCCAGAGGTTCTTCCGACGAAAATCTATACAAAATTCGTTGATATTTGCGATGAGAAGAATTAACATGAATACGTAAATACATCTGCCTAACATCTGCGAAAAAAGCTATGCGGTAAAAACGAACATTTAATAAAACATCAAAAATATTCGACTGTAGATTGTAACCCGTGTGTAAAATATCATTAAGCGAAAGGCCTGAACTAGTAGCGGCACTACCATCTAGTACGACGCGTACTTTTGTAGTTAATCTGTCGTTACGTATGACGGGATGATGCGGTAGGTAAAAACCTGTCGACGCGACCTGATCGTCAGGCACTTTTGAAAGAATACCTTCCTTTAAATAATCAGAAATAATTTCGTTGTACTTGTCGCGCAGCCCTAACGACCTATCAAACTTCCTCTCGAGTGAGGAAAACCTCTTTCGCGCAGTAACAAAAGAATCACCAAGCTTATCAGGGCAGTCTCTAAACGGCAGGTCAACAGAGTAACTCCCATCCACGTTACGAACAGTCGTTGAACTAAAAATATTTTCACAACCTTTATCTTCAGGGCTTAAATAGTTCTGTGCGGGTGGCTCCTCGACTAACCAAAATTTCTCCAAAAGACAATGGAGAGGATCCTGTGTAACGGAGCAGAAAGAGTGAGAATTATTTCTAAGCGCCCACGAAACAATAGGAGCATTTCCCATAATCAAATAGCCTAATGTTGTCTCTAAAGCGGTCGGCGTATTAATATTTTTACCTACAATTTTAGTAAACAACAAAATCTCACAATACAAATTGACACCTAATAGCATGTCAATAGGGCCCGGTTTGCAATAATCGTTATCCGCTAAAGGCAAGCCTGCGATATGTTCAATTGCGGCGGTGTCGACGAATGAGTCAGGTAGCTGTGATGTAATACGCTCCACGACCATTGGGTTGACAAAGTATGTTTTGTTTTTATCAAACCGTGAAGTAAATGCCAAAGAGGTGATACCATTAATTTTTTGTGACGTTTCACCGATGCCCTGTACTTCCGTATACCGAGTTTGTTTACATATCGGAAGCGATAGCCTTTCACAACAATCTCTCGTGATATAATCACTTTGAGACCCCGGATCAACAAGACATCTCAACAAATGCGTGCGGCCATAACCGTCTACATAAACAATTTTTGCCGTACCCAAAAGAGCGGTAACAGCAGTGCGGGAGCTAGGCTTACAAGAATATGTACAAACTGATTTGTTAGAACTTGACGCGGTCGACGCGTCGACGCCTGGATCGGTGATACAATTAGGCTGCGACTGAGTGCGAGAAGCGGAAGCGGGAGCAGGCAAATTATTCCTATTAAAATTATTTGCGTGCGGCGACGTGCGTTTATTGTACTCACTTTGATACGAAGATTTATTAGGCGGATTAAAATGCAACAGCGAATGATGCCTCGCTGCGCAGTACGAGCAAGTGCGGTGCGAACTACAATTGTTACATTTATGTTTGGTACTCAAACAGTTAGTACAGAAAGGTTTTTCCTTAATAAAATTATATCTATCTAGCGGTGCGAGTTTCATAAAAGCTGAACATTGGTAAAGGTGGGTATGTGTGTAATTCTTGCATAAACTACAATTACCGGTAGGACTGGCCTTTTCAGCAGCACCCAAGTCAGCAACGAAAGCCCTCGTAGGCGAAAATTTATTTGTAATTGTATTTTTAGCGCGCGGTTTATTATAATCAAAATTCTTTTGACTGCGATTTGAGAGACTCAACACCTTACTTTGTTCTTTTACGAACTCAATTAAGCTTACGTATGAAGGTATTTTATCTTTACGGCGAGTTAATTCGAATAATTTAACGGTTTCCGAATCTAACTTCTGTAATGCGATATGTAAAAATATGAAATCAGTCAGGTCGCTAATATTGATATGTTTTAGTGCCTCAACCGAAGAATTAAAATTATAAATAAAAGACTCGAGGGCGGATGCACTACTACTTAACAACGGCTTAAATTCAAGTATTTGATTAACATATGAGCAAGCGAGCGAACGAGGATCATCGTATTTTTGAACGAGAGAATCCCATATAATACTATAATTTTCAGCGGTAGGTGGAAGCCCTGCGCAAACCGAGGCGGCTTTGCCGGTTAACTTTCCGATCAAATAAAACATTTTCTCACTATTTGTTAAAGATGGGTTATCATGCACAACACTTTTAAACTGTTGGTAAAATAACGGCCATTCACGGGTATCCCCAGAAAAAGATAATAAGTCGATTGGAGGTAGACGCGGTTTAATTGGCTTAACGGCTGCGGAATGCTGAGGCGAATCCGAAAACATTTTAAGTTGCGACTCATGTACAGTTATAATTCGCTTTACGTAACAATACATTTCCTCAAACGATGTCCATGGCTGATAATTAATTTCTCCAGTGGGATTACCTTGAACATATGTAGAAATATATAAGTCTAATGCAGTCCCGAAGTCACTACGCAAGATATCTAGGTTGCAGGCAGTGGCAAATAATAAACTAATTTCTGCCTGACCGGCCTCAACTTGCTTCGCGATCTCAAAGATGCTTTGCATTCGGGCGAAAAGTATGTCCCGTTTAGACTTTAAAACTAATAACTGCGGATCAACACCTTCAACGTCTTTATTTTGTTGCCTTTTAGTAGCCATGTTCATAAGATAATATTATCAAAATAAAATATTTAAGCGCCGTGTATGCGAGTCTCAAAACTAAAATTAGTTATGCGATATAAATAGAAGTAATAAATCGTAAACACAATAACAGTGATTCGTTGCTGAGCGACCAAAATTATTGAAGGTAGAAAAAAAAATATAATGTTGTACCCTAGATACTAAAAATGATAACGGCTAAATAATCAAATATTAAAATAGTTACAGTATCTTGGATGCGATATGATAAAATAAAATACGTTCAATGCGAATGGAATGGAATTAGGCATAAACTAAAAAACCAAGGAATAGTTTGTGGGTGCGAGTTATAACAGCTAAAGAATTATCTTCCAGTTAAATAAAAACAAAATAAACCACAAATATCCTTATCCTACCCCTGGAGCACTGGATACCTTACTCACCAACAGGAACACAACACCACCTTAAATAGTGCTATTTAGCTGCGGTATTCTGTAAGGCGGAGGTACTACCCCAGTCGGGCGCTCCCCCAATTGAGCGGCTAGTCCACTATGCCCTGCCTCCTTTAATCCCTAAGCTTAAGAATTAAAGTGTGATAAGGCATAATTATGTGAAATTCAAATATGAAAATAACGGCGGTGCGGTGCGGTATATAAAAAAATAAAATAGTTTAAAAAATAACAGCGGTGCGGGGCGATATTAAATATATATTAATAATATAAAATATATAATTAAAAGTATATAAATACAAAATGCGATACGGCTCGACAGGGACCAACAAATGCTGGATCTTTTCCCCTTCGGTAGCGGAGTTTCAGTGGACTGTATTTTTCTGCGGTTTAAAAAGCTACAGCAGGCGCTTGCAATAACGCGACCTATGTGTAGGAGATTATAAGAGCTGCAGAGGGCAGAAAAGAAGAAGTCACAGCTCTCTAAGGATAGGAAGCAAAATGCACACTTACTTGCTTTTCTGGCGGCAGCTCCTGCGGACGCGCTAGCGGCCCAGGCTCGCTTGGCTGATGATGAGGCGGTGTAAGAACGGCGGTAACTTAGAAACCACGGCGGTAACCGACGGGCAACGGGCAGCGGAACTAGCAATTAGCAGCGGGTAACGTCAGCGGGTGACGAACAGCGGATGACGAACAGCGGAAGACTGGCGGGGCGCGCCTCTTGCGCGCGTTGTTAAACTCTTCAGTGTGCATTGCGGGTAGGGAAAGAAACATTGGGAAGGATGGCCTACGTTATTTTGCAAGTACCTGCCTTCAACTAATTAAATGGCAAATACAATCCACCAACATTATAACATGAGTGTAGATAAATATCATTTCACGTTGCTATTGCTACTGAGGCTGAACTGTAATGGATACTTTACTTTTTAAATAAATGATTGATTGGTTGATAAAAATTTCTTAAAGAATATTGTCTCAAAACTACAAGCAAAAATGTCGGAGTGTTTGCTGTAGATATCATTCCCCAAAGAGTTTTCTTGTGGAACAACTTACTTACTTTAACTTACGTGAGGTGTTTCGAAGAGGTACAGGCTAGTACAGGTATTCAAACTTTTAAGCCACTATTACAAGTTGGCCGAGTTAAGACCAACGCGAACTATGAGCTAACGGACAACGCGAAGCGAGGCAAATGTTGGCGAAGACCTATGGGAATTAAGTGATCTACAAATTTTGGCGTTTGCCTTCAATAAATGAATTAGGCCCGTCATGTAATATTCGTTTGATAAATACAGACTTTTGTTCTCTTGTGGATGTTTAATAAATAAATATCTTCAGAAATTCACACCTATAAATTAGCCCCATTTTAAGCAACCGATGCTGCTTGTGTTACGGTCACTAGATAAATATCCAGAGTATGTATATAATGAATAAATATATCATATAAACATCCAAGACTGGAGAACAAATGCCTGTATTCATCACACAAATATCAGCTCCCACCGGGGGGTCCTGACCTCTAGAGATGGCGACGTCTTGAGACCGGGCGTACGGATCACTCGACCATGGAGGCCGTTTATATATGTATTGTATATATTCAGAATATTAACATGTATTAATCTATTAAATACATTTACCCGTTATCTAGTATCCGTAACGCAAGCAGCATTAGTTGCTTAAAATGGGGTTAGTTGATAGGTGTGAAGGTCTGAGGATATTTATACAGAGTTAATTTTAACGAATCAACAACATCGTAATGCTAGGTAGCTAACATTATAAATAATATTTGTTCTACAAATTTCAATAGTTCGACACTTTTTACTTTCATACAGAAATAAATATCAATCTCTAAATGTTCTTAGCTCTATGCGAATAGAGTGCGCGAGCGTCGCGCGTGTCGTTTTTTCGAATGAATGGAACATAGACTTACTAATGTCACGACAGTACATTATAAGCTTGTAAACTCATTTTTAATTAATGTATTGAGTTATGGTTAAACTTGTAGAACAAATTATGATTATTATGCCCATATTCTTCGAATAATTTCTATAATACGGTAAAGAATAAGAGTAATTTTGTAAAAGTTATACGGGATTTTATTCACAAACCGGATTTTTATTCAACCGCCTCTCTGGTCTGGTGGCTCACGCCATCACACCACTGGGTGTTGATCGGGAGGTCCGGGTTCGATTCCCCATAGGGTCAGAAGTTTTTCTGCTCGGTTTAGTTGGTGGTAGGGCTAAGCCCACCTGGCTAGCAACCACCGTCTTAACTAAATTTGTCGCCATAATAACAATGTTATAAGCATTGTTGTGTTTCGGCAATCAGAGGTAAGATAGCCAGTTCTTCAGATGTTGAGGATTACAGGTGTAGCTCGCTTCCACCTTATCGTTACTTACCATCAGGTGAGATGAAGGCCAAGAGCTTACCTGTCATAAGTAAAAAATAATGGAAATGAAAGCAAATTGAATTATATTTTCACCAAAACACCTTATTGAAAATACACCTTATTGAAAACGACACAAAGAACTAGTCTGAATTTATCAATGTTCTTGGAAATCTGGCATTCAAAGTTTCTATAGAATAAAATACTTGACAGTGTGATTCAATGTATTTTAGGTAATCTAGTCTCGAGGTGAGCTTATTTTTTGGACCGTAAAACATATTTATTTCAAAAATTAAGAAAAATGTCAAACCTCGTTCGAGCGCTAAAGATTCGCGTGGCAAATAGCTTAAAGGTACCTAACTAATCTCGTAGTGGATTAAGGACAGAAAACGGACCGTTCCTCGTACTCATGAAGATACTCATGAGTACTCATGAAGACATTTAGAACGGCCTATGTAAATTCCCTAGGGCTACTCAACCCCTAATTCCCACATAAACTTTAAATACATTGGGTCCTTACCTATGAAATTGGTGTTTTTATTCTATCTTAGTATTTTGTCTGTAGCTATTAAGATTCAGAGTATTCCTAAAAAATAATTACCTCGTCTAAAAATAGACCATATTATTGAGCTCTTTTGATTTGTTTTGATAATTTGTTGTAAGTTTAATTGTGTTAAAATTGGACACGGAGACAACTCTTTTTAAATGCCTCCCGAATACATCATTTTATTTGCATTCACTTAAAAACGATAAATAATTTTTATGAAGTGTGATATTACACATATTACTAATGCTTGTCTAATGATAGATGCCAAATATTATTATCTTTGGATTTGTCGTTGTGAAGAAAACTGAAAACATGTTAGTATGGAAAATGCAGAATTCCCCAAAATCTCCATACAAAACACCAATTTCATAGGTAAGGACCTAATATAATCTATACATACAAAACTGTAGAGGTCGAATGTCTTTACATAGAAAAAAATGCTTAAAACCAAGTCAGGGGATTGTAAAGAGAAATGTAAAGAGGGAAAATACTGTTTGTCAGGCTAATCTCCGAAATGGCTGGACCGATTTCAATGAAATTTTGCATGGTTTTTATGCCGGAAAATCAAGGGGTTCCCATGGGATAGTTAAAAAACCACAGTAACCGCGCAGGAAGTCGCGGGCAAGAGCTAGGGAAGAATATGCGTATAAAATGTGTATTGAAATGTTTATTATATTGCATAATTTAACACCGTTCAGCTTAGGCTGAGAGGGGCGTATATCTACAATGGTGACGTATTTAATAACATGAATGTGTACGACTTTATCAACACCTTGTGTCAACCCAACGAGCGACACGTAACGCGTAGTTTCCGGCAAAAGTGAGTTCGTGTTAAACTGAGCGTGAAATAAGTGAGGAGCGGACTGAGGCGCGCGGAACGAGTGGTAGCGATTTTAATATGTAAGGATGTAAATAAATATTTATTAGCCTGTATGAATATATTTATAACTAGCTTTGCCCTCGACTTCGTCCGCGTAGAATAGTTACTTTGAGATAGTGTGATGGTATGTAGCTTATAGCCTTCCTCAATAAATAGGCTATTCAACATTGAAATTTTTTTCAACAGATTTCAGATTGGAACAGTAGCTTCAATTGGTGGATGTTTATGGACCTAGTGCAGTGTCTGTGAGAGTAGCACAAATTTGGTTTAAGCGTTTTCAATCCGGAAATTTTGATGTCAAAGATGTACGTCGCTCTGGTCGCCCTATTAAAGATAAAATGGATGCCATTTTTGAAAAAGTGGAGCAAGATCGGCATGTCAGTAGTTTCGACGTAGCTGAAGAACTGGGAATTGACCACAAAACAGTTTTAGCGCATTTGAAAAAAACTGGGTACACAAAAAAGCTCGACATTTGGGTACCTCACGAGCTCACTGAAAGAAACCTAATGAATCGTGTACTCATTTGTGATTCTTTATTACGACGTAATGAAACCGAACCATTTTTGAAGAAGCTGATAACTGGTGATGAAAAGTGGATCACGTACGACAAGAACGTGCGAAAAAGGTCGTGGTCAAAGGCCGGTCAGGCTTCACAGACTGTGGCGAAACCCGGGTTAACTCGCAACAAGGTGATGCTGTGTGTGTGGCGGGATTGGAAGGGCATTATTCATTATGAGCTGTTACCACCAGGCAGGACTATCGATTCTGAACTCTACTGCGAACAACTGATGAGATTAAAGCAAGAACTTGAGAGAAAGCGGCCGGAATTAATCAACAGAAGGGGTGTGGTTTTTCATCATGATAACGCTAGACCTCACACATCTTTAGCCACTCAGCAAAAAATAAGAGAGTTTGGCTGGGAGGTGTTAATGCATCCGCCGTATAGTCCTGACCTTGCACCTTCAGATTTCCACCTGTTTCGGTCTCTTCAGAATTCTTTAGGCAGTGTCAGGTTAACATTACGAGAGGACTGCCAAAACCACTTGTCGCGGTATTTTGACCAGAAGTCCCAAAATTTCTATAGCAATGGGATCATGTCCCTACCTACAAGTTGGCAAAAAGTTATCGAACAAAATGGTACCTACATACTTTAGTTAAATGTAAATAAACTATATTAAAAAATGTTTTGAATTTTCTTAAAAAATGCGAAGAAACTTTTTCCCCAACCTATTATTAATTGTAGCAAGTAGGTACAACCACAGCGCTTTGACAGCGATACAAGCGGCCGGATTCCGAAAGTAAGGCTTTTCATGAGAAGAACCCGGCAAGAAACTCATGAGCCAATTTTTTTAAATAGCAAATCAGTGATTTGTGTAATTTACCTTTTATAAATTGTTTCAGTGGGCTTTAGTTTTTTATTAATAAATAAACAAAGAAGTAGTGACGACAAAGAGGATCTTTTATTTAACCTCCGGCACCCACCACGTCTCAACCTGTTGCCATGCACCGGGCACAATATGATGCAAATGATCTTCGCAATTAACTGAACATAAGTATAATTCAAACTAAGTGTAGGCGGTGGGATCGAACCCGTGAATCCCACGACCTCTGGAACGAGCAAAGTGCCCGGGCAAATTTTATTCCGCTACCCCCATTCCGCGTATCTCAAACCTGTCCCTTACCTGTCGTGACCTACGGAGCATGTGGCGACACCTGTCGACAATTGTTCTGTGACAAACGCATTTCTCACTCAGGTACGGTGGTCACCACGCTCATAGTAACAATCTCAAGATATTACATACCGTAAGAACGTTGTTATAAGATCCAATTTAAGAACTCGACCTCTAGGTGTTAATTCAATTTCTGTTGACTTATGGTAGGAAAATATCTGGAAATAATATAAAAGTAACTTTTATAAGATCTAATGAAAATCTATTACTTATATTATTATTAGATATAGTAATGTACTCATTTCTTACGAGCATATTATAATATACGAGCTATAAATATAAAGAAAAATTAATAACACAATCCAATATCTCAAAATGCCGAGACTAGAGAGGCGGTACGAGATTACTAATTTCAGCTAAGCTCAAAGTTATTTAAGACTTAATATCCGCATAATTTGAACCCTTTTATTGTAGCGTCGTGCATTGACGTGTCGTCAATGTCACAATGACAGCGCAAATTTTATGTTTTAATGTTTAAAAAGTTGGGCAAAGGGTCCAGGGAATTTTTGTGGACTTATAAAAAAAAAAAAAAAAAAAAAAAAGAGAAAACTCTTCAGACATAATATGTATGTTTGGATGAGTCCTTTATTGTTTGGGTCAAAGATATGAGTTTGGGTCTTCATTCTTTGGGTTTTCCACAATTAAAAGTTATCTTCGCCACATAAGGCTATTTTCATTAAGGTGGGTTCGAACCTGGGTCGTTCCTACTATACAACGGTCATATTTGTTTTTAACTTAACGTTTCATTATGTTTTTCCACAAAACTAAAATTATAACTGTGAATGTGAGTTCCGGCAAGGCTGTATGTCTTAAATTCCTTTGCGTTCCCACAGATAGATTCGGTCAACCAATAGGAGGGTTTGTCAGATCCTGGTTTGTCAGGGAAAGGAGGTTCGAATTTGTATCGTCTTCCCGTTGAGTTCTTTAATATTTTACGCGTTCCTTGTAGTGGAAATCATATTGTTTTTTAGTGCGACGTGTCTGGAAGGCATAGTAAATACGTCGTACGGTCGTCAAGTGGTGAACTCGTGCACGCAAACTGCGATAAGTGTGCGATTCGTTGGGGACCGTCAGTGACTTGCGTTTTCAGCAATTAGTCATTTCAAGTGTTTCTTTCAAGCAATTTCAGTGTTTACGTACGTCCTACGTGGATTATCGGGCATACATGATTCTGCTCATGCCCCATTAAACCGTCGGAGTAACGGTAAAAAAGTTAAAGTTTGTGAGGATACCTTCGAAACCGAGTGATAATATTTCGTGTCTTAATTTTCTAATTAAATACTAGTCTGGTATCTACGATAACCAGGCATATTATTCAAACATTATAAAGCTTGAATACTGTGTATTCCTTTTAAAACTACATAGCAAATACTATCAAATCTACTTTTATAAATTATTGCAGGTATCTCTGTAATTTAAAATTTATATTTTAAAATACAAAGATATTGTTGTACTATAAAATGGTTCAACTGTCAAATAAATAGAATATTATAAAATAAACCTATAAACAGATGAAAGAAGATAATAACATAATCATAATAAGAGATACTTTTCCAAACAGGCTACCTACACCCCGGCACCCTTGGCCGGTCATTATTATTTCGGCACTTAGTTACCGATGAATAGTGGAGAGATAAATATTGAGTATTACATGGCGCCCGAACATTTTGAGTGGTAGCACTGTGGTTTATACCCATAGTCTGGTCTATTTTCGCTCAGATTATTGTATTGTTGTATGAATATCTCTATTGTACGGTCAGATGTTATTTGGTGTTTCAACATAAGTTTTGCTGCTTTGTACTGTGTTAAGTGCTTTTATTGCTGTTGTTTGTATGCTTTCCGCCTTTTTGAAGAAAATATAAAAAAAATTTTGTTATATTTTGTTATTTTTATTTTGTTTTGCCATAGTAATCCCTGTAGTTTGTTTTGTCTACTAGGGTGATATACTATAAAAGTCAATGGTTTAATTTCTAAAATATTAAGGTGCAAGGTAGTACATTGTATTTTAAATATAAAAATACAAAGTGATACATTGTATTTTAAGATATTTTTTTATTGATTTTGGTTTTATTTTTGCAAAACAAAAATGGAACAAAGACCAATAACTTTTAATTTGCTTTTAAAAGATGAATTGGAGTATGAGGTGAGGGTTAGAGGTGATAAACCAGCAGATACTGTCGTGGCTCTAAAAGCTCAAGTCCGAGCTCTTAATAAAGATTTTCCCTCTGATGAAATTTTAAGTATTGATGAGGATGTTTCCTCAGAGTTGAAGGTTATTCACAAAAAGTTGGATGACTTGGACAAGCTGATAGCCTCTTCCGTGGCAAGGGCTGGTTCCCTTAAATCCTTAAATAGAATTCAGGCTTTAGCTCATCACTTGTTCCATAGGCTGGGTCGTCTCAATTTGGACGATGATTTAGACAGCAATTTCTCTACCTTATACAGCTCTTTCCAAAGCCGTTTAGGTAATATATTAGTAAAAATAGACAAAATTATGTTTACTTTCAAAAGTAGTCTCTCTGAACCAGCTGGTCAACAGCCTATTCAATCTAATCCAGTAGATGTACAATCCTCAGAAGGTAGCTCAGCTGTGTTTAAGCTTGGGGTAAAATATGATGGGAAATCTTGTGTGAAATCATTTTTACAGCGCCTAGAGGAGCTATGTTTGTCTAGGGGTGTCTCAGACACTAAATTGTACTTTTCAGCGGCAGAGTTGTTTACTAACGAGGCTTTGTGTTGGTATAGGAGTATTAAATCAGAGGTTAATAATTGGGGGGAATTGAGGTTATTATTGTTAGAGGAATATTTACCAACTGATTTTGACCATCGGTTGATGCAAGAAATTAGGTCTCGCACCCAAGGCTCTGAGGAGAGTATAATAAATTATCTAAGCATAATGCAAAACTATTTCAGTCGTTTGTCTAAGCCTATTACTGATGAGGAAAAATTAAACATAGTTCTCTTCAATATCAGACCCTTCTATACTTCCCAGTTGGCTTTGAATCCTGTGGAGTCCTGGTTGGACCTAAAGAGGAAATGTAGACTTCTTGAAGGTGCAAGGGAAAGGTGTAGTAATTTCAGTGAACCACCCATTGTTCCATGTTCCTCTTTGGCTCCAGACTTGTGTTACAATAATAAACAGAAATTTAATCAAAATAAAGTTTCAGCAGTATTAATAAATAAAGATTTTTGTCTTCGTTGTCGTGTCAATGGGCATACTCTGAAAGGTTGTAGGGCTCCTAAGATAATAATTTGTTATAGTTGTGGTAAAAGGGATGTAACTGTCAAAAATTGTCCAAATTGTTCTAATACTAAACAAAATTTTATTAAAAATTCAAAAAAACTTGTAACTGTGAACTGTAAGAAATCAAATAATAGAAATACAGTTAATATTAATAAAAAAGTTCCCTTTAAAACATATAAAACAAGGATTTTTTATAACAAAAATATTCATTCCTTCAATTCTAAGGGTGGCTATTCTACAGTTCACACAATAAAAGGGGATGTTCGCCCCTATCTAAAAGTAAAAATATATGATTTGGGATTCAGAGGTTTGTTAGACTCAGGTTCTGAGATTTCAATAATAGGAAACAACGCAATAAAATTCTTTAATGGTCTGGCAAAAATACATAAATCAAATAATTTACAATATATTAAAACAGCTAATAGTTCTTCTTCTCCTGTGACTGGTTATATGTATCTGCCGGTAACAGTTGATGGAAAAACTTGTGTCATAAAATTTTTCATTGTTCCTGATGTGTCCACAGATTTGCTTTTTGGTCTCAATTTCTGGAAGGAGTTTAATATTGCTCCAGATGTATTGTCACTGTTGAAAGGTGGTGAATTTTTGTCCAGTAGTGAGCAAGTGCATACTGTTGTGGCTTGTGAGAAAGCTTTGCATGATTTGAGCACATTGTCTGGGGTTGAGCAAGCGCAGGCTATGGAGGTCATATCTCAATATAAAGAGATTTCTGCCGAGGTGAGGGGTCTAGGCAGAACTCATTTGGTCAGCCACAAAATAGATACAGGCGATCATGCACCAATAAAACAGCGTTCTTATGTAGTATCACCAGCCAAGTTGAAAGTGTTGAATGAGCACTTGGATCAGATGTTAAAGGATGATGTGGTGGAACCTAGCAGCAGTGCTTGGAATAGCCCTGTCACTCTGGCCATGAAAGCTGATGGTTCTTCTCGGTTTTGCTTAGACAGCCGAAAGCTTAATTCTATTTCAAAGCATGATGCTTACCCAATGCCTTATATAAGCCATATCCTGGATCAACTCAGGAATGCTAAGTACCTCTCTTCTATTGATCTGAAGTCTGCATACTTTCAAGTCCCTTTGGAAGAGAGTTCAAGGGAAAAGACTGCTTTCACTATCCCGGGTAGGGGTTTGTATCAATTCAAGGTCATGAGCTTTGGTCTTGCTTCTGCTCCTGCTACTCAGCAGCGTTTGATGGACAGTTTGTTTGGTCCAGAGTTCGTTGGTCCAGTGTTCAATAAATTTGAAACTAATGATAAAAATGTCAACAATAATAGAGTATTTGTATATTTGGATGACCTGATTCTCATTTCCTCTTCATTCCATGACCATTTGGACCTTCTCCACAAAGTTAGAGAGACATTGAGGCAAGCTAACCTCACAATTAATATGTCAAAGTGTCAATTTTTTCGTAAACAATTAAAATATTTGGGTCATGTTGTTGACGAGCATGGTTTGCGTACGGATCCAGGCAAGGTGAAGGCCATTGTCGATTTTCCCGTCCCCACTTGTAGAAAAGAGCTAAAACGCTTCATAGGAACTGCCTCATATTATAGACGCTTCATAAAAAATTTCAGTAACACCGCGGGTCCTTTGAATGCGCTCACGTCGACCAAAAAGAGTGCTCCGCCGTTCAGATGGTCGCCAGAGGCTGATAAAGCGTTCAATGAGTTGAAAACGGCACTGTCTTCTGCCCCAGTGTTAGCTTGTCCAAATTTTTCACAAGATTTCATTGTGCATTGCGATGCATCTGATTACGGTATCGGCGGCGCGCTGTCACAGATTATGGATGACAATTTAGAGCATCCAGTCGCATTTTGCAGTCGTTCTTTGTCGCAAACGGAGCGTAATTATTCAGCCACAGAGAGAGAGGCGTTAGCAGTTGTACACGTTGTGGAATGTTTTAGGCCATATTTAGATAATGGTCGTCCTTTCAAAATTATAACGGACCACGCAAGTTTAAAATGGTTTCTAAACCTCAAAAACCCTACAGGTCGCTTAGCGCGGTGGGGTTGTAGACTTTCGCAGTTCAATTTTACTATTGAGCATCGTAGCGGTGCGCAAAATATCGTACCCGATGCACTTTCGCGTGCAGTCCCTGTGGCTGCATTAAATATTTCGTCCTCTGACGACGTTTGGTACAACAATATTGTTCAGCGTTGTACTAATAGGCCTACTGCCTGCCCAAATTTCCAATTAGTGGAAGGCAAGTTGTTGCGCTTCACTAAAAGTAAAAATAAACTTTCTAATGATTTTCAGTGGAAAGAAGTAGTACCATTAGAGGCCAGGGAGGCCATAATTGTTGAAAACCACTCTGTGCCTACGGCGGCTCATTTAGGCGTCGCAAAAACATATAGGAAATTAAAGTTAAGATATTTTTGGCCTAATATGTACAAAGACACGGTCGAGTTTGTCAAAAAATGTAATACATGTAACGCTTTCAAACATAGTAATCTGTCCACACCCGGTTTTATGGGTGAACCTAAAATTTGTTGTCGTCCTTTCCAGTGCATCAGCATTGATTTGGTTGGTCCACTGCCTTTGTCCCGTCAACAAAATACCTTTCTGTTGGTCGTTGTTTGTATATTCAGCAAATACTGTATGTTGTTTCCTCTGCGTAGAGCTACGGGAAAAGTGATTGCGCAGCGCCTGGAGGATAATGTTTTTCTTATTCATGGTATCCCGCAGACTGTCATGTCCGATAACGGTTCTCAATTTGTTGGTCAGGAGGTTAGGGCGTTGTATGAAAAATATAATATTCCACAGGTGCATTTGGGCCCTGTATACTGTCCCCAAGTAAATACCGTGGAGAGATACAATAGGACGGTTATGACGGCTGTTGCCTCTTTCGTAGAGAACGATCACAGAACGTGGGACGTAAACATTCATAAAATTCAATTCGCATTAAACACTTCCGTGAACGAGGCGACAAAATATACGCCGTTTATGCTCGTCCATGGTAGGGAGGCGGTTGCAGATGGCAATGTTTATGGCGAATTTTGTGATTTGGATGAAATTATCGTGTCACCACGTGAAGCTTTCCAGTCAAATTTGGGTCATTTGAATGTCATTTTTAAGGAAGTTCAGTCCTCGCTTCTCAAGGCGCACCAGCAAAACGTCCAAAATTATAATAAAAAACGGCGGGATATTTCGTATAATGTGGGCGATTACATATGGAAGCGTACATATCGAAATAGCGACGCCAATAAATATTTTTCTGCTAAATTAGCGCCAAAATATGAATTATGTAAAATTGTTCGGAAGCTTTCGCCATTGGTATATGAGCTTGAAAACGAAAATGGCAAGTCTATCGGTAAATGGCATATCAAGGATTTTAAAATTTTAGATGTGTCATCGGATTGATGTAAAATCCGCTCGCCGTGGGTCTGGCGGCTGTAGAATACCCACCCCACCGTTCCACCTGGTGTGTCGTAAAAACCGACTATAGGTTACACTAATGTCATCAGATAGTGACGTTATTGCTTGTTTCTCCCAACGTTCTATCGTTTTTTTTTTCCGACTACATTCGTTGTTCGTTAACACTATATAAACGTGTTAAGGTTCTTTTATAATTGTTTAACGGCAAAATAATTCTGTTTATTTTGTCTATTTAAAAGCATGCTACTGTTCGTTGACGCAATTTCAACTCAACATGTAATACTCAATATTTATCTCTCCACTATTCATCGGTAACTAAGTGCCGAAATAATAATGACCGGCCAAGGGTGCCGGGGTGTAGGTAGCCTGTTTGGAAAAGTATCTCTTATTATGATTATGTTATTATCTTCTTTCATCTGTTTATAGGTTTATTTTATAATATTCTATTTATTTGACAGTTGAACCATTTTATAGTACAACAATATCTTTGTATTTTAAAATATAAATTTTAAATTACAGAGATACCTGCAATAATTTATAAAAGTAGATTTGATAGTATTTGCTATGTAGTTTTAAAAGGAATACACAGTATTCAAGCTTTATAATGTTTGAATAATATGCCTGGTTATCGTAGATACCAGACTAGTATTTAATTAGAAAATTAAGACACGAAATATTATCACTCGGTTTCGAAGGTATCCTCACAAACTTTAACTTTTTTACCGTTACTCCGACGGTTTAATGGGGCATGAGCAGAATCATGTATGCCCGATAATCCACGTAGGACGTACGTAAACACTGAAATTGCTTGAAAGAAACACTTGAAATGACTAATTGCTGAAAACGCAAGTCACTGACGGTCCCCAACGAATCGCACACTTATCGCAGTTTGCGTGCACGAGTTCACCACTTGACGACCGTACGACGTATTTACTATGCCTTCCAGACACGTCGCACTAAAAAACAATATGATTTCCACTACAAGGAACGCGTAAAATATTAAAGAACTCAACGGGAAGACGATACAAATTCGAACCTCCTTTCCCTGACAAACCAGGATCTGACAAACCCTCCTATTGGTTGACCGAATCTATCTGTGGGAACGCAAAGGAATTTAAGACATACAGCCTTGCCGGAACTCACATTCACAGTTATAATTTTAGTTTTGTGGAAAAACATAATGAAACGTTAAGTTAAAAACAAATATGACCGTTGTATAGTAGGAACGACCCAGGTTCGAACCCACCTTAATGAAAATAGCCTTATGTGGCGAAGATAACTTTTAATTGTGGAAAACCCAAAGAATGAAGACCCAAACTCATATCTTTGACCCAAACAATAAAGGACTCATCCAAACATACATATTATGTCTGAAGAGTTTTCTCTTTTTTTTTTTTTTTTTTTTTTTTATAAGTCCACAAAAATTCCCTGGACCCTTTGCCCAACTTTTTAAACATTAAAACATAAAATTTGCGCTGTCATTGTGACATTGACGACACGTCAATGCACGACGCTACATTATGACCCTAGTGACCCACTGAAGAGCAAGAAACATCACAATCTCAAAGTCGATCGATCGGTTATGCGTTCAAGAGTATAGTCCGTTTCAATCTAAGTTCCCAAAAAGGTAAACAAAAAGCTGACTTACCGAATTTGTTATTCAATAATCACAATTTTTACATGGACATTGGCACGTATATATAATTTACGATAGCAATTGTTGTCCGTTTCAATTGATTTCAATTACCTACAGTCATTACAAAACATTTTAGAGATGAAACATTACCTTCGTTTTCTTTACCTTTTTGGCAATTCGGATTGAAACATAGTAAAGGCTAGCTGTTCTTTATTAAAAATAACCCTGCATTTTGTTCATGGTACATTTTACTTGTTAACAAACTAAGAGAAAATTTGTCTCGGCTTTTCCTAACGAACCGAAATTGCTAAGAAACTGATTCCCCAATCTATTAATTCGAAATTGTCAACAACTTCCTGCGAAAGTCTGGAATGACGAAATTCAGTACCGAGTCGTTCTTCATTCATTAACACTCTTGGGAGAGTTCAGTAACGAACTTATTTCGTTGTCTACACAAAATTAGCTTTTGCAGTCAGAGAAAGGTAGAACTACTCGCGAGAACTTTCTGATAGTTAATATCTTACAAAAGGCTATGTAAAGTTACATTATTGTTTTAGTTTTGCTTATCAACTTTATTGAAATGAAATAATTTTGAAGACACCCTTTCTTGAATGGTATTACCACTGGAATTTACATTACAGAAAATAGCACGCAATAACATTATTAGACGAGCTACACAACAAGTCGCGTTCCGAGCGTTAGCAAACTCCACGTGATGGAGGGCATTTTGAACAAATGTTACTGTTGGCGACTAGCACCTTCTCGGACCTTAATTCCACATTCCCAGTATGTCATATTTTAGATAGTACGACTGGGTGGAACCAGATTACGTCATTTCCCAGTTACTCACAGGACATGGTTGCTTCAGACAGCGCCTACACAAGCTTACGCTGTGCGAATCAGCACTGTGTCCCTGTGGAGAGGACGTTGACGAGAGCCGAGACCATGCACTCTGGGAGTGTTCGCTGTATGTGGTGAAAATTTTGGATCTTGTGCAAACAGTGGAGTCTGGCCCCATATATCACCAGGACCTCATTTGCAGCCGCAACAATTGGAACGCGTTGCGCGAGTTCGGGTATCAGCAGAAGAGCAGCCCGACGCGAAGTCCTGTGGCTGTGTCGCTGTCACGCCCCAGAAGGGGGAGAAGTGGCAACAATAGGGACGGAAATAGAATTTGTAGGGAGCATAGAACAAGCGCGGTGTGGGAAAGAGCATTCGCAAGTACCCCGCGCTCTCCCGTGATTCGGTCTGTATGCCGTAAGGCAGGTAAGACCATGGGTTGGTGGTGGAATGTCATATTTTAGGTTTTTGTATTCAGAATGTCGGGCTTTTTTGATAGAAACAATTGTACTTTTTGACAGTCAGTGTGCTACTAGACATTATACGTGTAACATCCGTGTGTGGTGTTTTTGCTTTCACCTTTCCATCCTCAATAGTAACAATGACAAATTATCCTTACTTTATGAAAATTAAAATATTATGATTGTGAAATGGTTTATTTTTCTTTTTTTAAGACGGGTTTTTTAAGGGGTATAATTAAAGTGTCATAACTTTTGAAGTAATTCACGGAGCTTTACTTCGTATGTGAATTTGATGAACATATTGTCTTCCATTAAAATATAATGATATCAAACCTAGATTTTTGGTAAATCACAGATTACTTAAACAATCTTTTTTTTCGTACGCAAGAATGACGATTTGTATTGAAACCAAGCGAGTCACCTTTTTAACGTGTTCTATGACGTCACAGTCGTAATTTTGAGACGTGAGATCGAAACTGATTGAAAAATACCGATGCTGAATGTCCCTCCACCATTTATCACACAGCGAGGCATATTATTTAGTGTTTGCAGCCATTCGGACGCTCGCAGTGTAGTTAGCAGTGGCCAACCCTGACGTTTTGTCGGGGTTTTTGGACACGCGGAGTCCGGTATTTGCGTCATCTATGTAAATATATATCTGTGGTAACCACCAATCCGAATCTCATTATGTATATGTACCTATACTTTTCATGTGTTTTTAACAGTACAAGATCATTAGCTAGTTTTGAGATGTAACTAATCTACTTACTGTAGTCCAAAAGATACCTATAAATGTAAGAAGCTATTTATTAACATTTCTTTTTGTCCGCAGTGTCATGCTTACCCAGCCCAACGGTGTCGGACGAAGACGACGAAGACGATGACTCGACGCCGCCGAGCCGCGCCGACGCGGATGACGACGGCCGCGTCTACAAAAACCCGAGGAACTCGCCGTCTGCGCAGTGCCCGAGGGATGAGGAGCAGGCTACCATGCTGGTAAGACTTCAATGCTGGTAAGACTTCGAGTAACGTGCTTGGTGGTTAGAAGACGACAAGACACCGCCGAGCCGCGCCGACGCGAACTATTACGGCCGCGTCTACAAGAACCCTAGGAACTCGCCGTCTGCGCAATGACTAAATAAATATAAATAGACGCTACCTCCCTAGGACACACTTACAGAATAAACTAGCACTACCCAATACAAGAGTTAACATGTATAAATCCAGCCCAAACATCTCTGCAATATTAGTATATTATCATCTACCATTAACTATAAGAAACGAAGAAAATAAAAATAAATGTATAAAAAAACTTAAGTCATTTCTAATTATAAAAAGTTACTACGAGTATCATTTAAACGAATATTTCAATTCAAAATAATTTTTATATTTCTGTTGCACGCTTAAAAATTTATAGGTGTTAAACACCAAGCTAAGAATGTGCCAAATATCGTTATAAAGTGTCATCTTTTTTATAATTTAATACTTAAATTGTGACTTCTTGATATTCATTACCTACTTCAGTTTAATAATAATAAACATTTTGTGACCAGCCAAATCATGTTGTGACCAGATTTTTTTATGTAACATCTACATTAAGTACACATGAATGCAATAAAGAACTGATAACTGAATGCCTGCGGGATGAGGAACAGGCTACCGATCTGCGTGTAGTGAAAAATAAAGCGATCGCCTTTTTTTCTCGCTGTCGTCTCTGTTTCCGCGCCTTTTGTAAAGTTTTTATGTTTTGTTTACTTTTTCTAAAGTGATCCGTGTCAATAATTGTAAATATTGAAAGAAAACATGAACTTATAGTGCTGCGTGTATTAGATTGTAACGAGGCGCTATAGCTATATCAGCGACTCTTTACTGTTGTTGCGCTCTTCTCTGGCCATTTTTCTCTTGTAGGCCTAGCACTCGTCATTGCCTCTCGCTTCTTCATTTGCGCGGAGGCGAGAGGCAATGAGTATATTTGTCTCCGGGGACATGTTCTCTCCGGCCCGTTGGTTTCTGTTTTTAAATTTACTGTCTGTCTCCTTTTATCTGTTTTGTTCTCGAAATTCATTCTTGCAAGAACCAGCGCCTAGAGAGGTTGACTCACCGTCAGTAATTTTAAATATTCGATATAAATATTTCGATAACAGCAGTCAACAGAGTGTATGTTCTTCATTCTGATGCTAGGTATGCAAAATCCATACATAAGTAGTACATACATACATAAGTTATATATATACATAAGTTAATAAATATTCATTATCTCTCCAGGGACAGAAGTGTCTGCGCAAGTGTTCGTCTGATGAAGACTGCAAGAGTAAAAAGAAGAAGTGTCTGTGTGACGGCGCCTGCGGCATGTCCTGTATAAAACCAGGTAAGTGGATTACGGATGCGTTTGAAAGTGCTTGGGAAAACTTTGTTCAAATAACTACAGAGAGAGACTACATCATGAAGTCCTTCAAAAAGGGCGTTAAGGTATTTTAGGGTCGGCAACGCGCTGGTGATGCCCTAGGTGTTGCAGGCGTCCATAGGCTACGGTGACCACTGCCCATCTGTGTGGGCTGTATGCTTGTTTGACACCCTGGTGGTATAAAAAAAAAAGAAAAAATGTTTGCTAAGGATTATAAAATTGAAATAAATAATGTAATTATTCTGGCAATTCGTGATAATATTATAATCGACACGCAAAAGGATTTTTTCCAAAGATGTTCCATTCCATTTCACTGGGTTATGGTTTATCAAGCTTAGGACACAAAAATGAATCATAATGGCCTCCCGATTTAAATATTTATATAATTTATTTAAATTAATGTCTCACTAAAATGCTCATACAATTTTTTTTATCTATTAATCATATTTACCATTTAGGGAGCATTGTCTAACATATACACTATATAAACTAGTATATAGTCTAATCAAAATAGCTTAACATTCTAGTACTGTGTCGCATTAACTTGTCGGACTATTCCCTTGGCACGGCAAGTAATTTGCATAACAAGTTGATTTGACATAGCACTAATGCTAAGCTAGTTTTGTATGTCGCATCTATATTGTTTTTCAAAAACAGATTATCGAAATACAGTCGTTAGGTAATATTCCAATTAAGATCATAGCGTTGATGTTATGCGAAAATAACATAATGTTATATACTTCTTCAGAAGATACACAATTATTGGCAAAAGTTTTCCAGGCTGTCAAATTGAATTATTTCTAATAATTCTATGGTTAATTGACATGTGAAGTCTTGAATACATAACGTGACCATTTTTTTGCCATGTGCGGAGCCGGAATTATATAACAATTTTTTTTTGTGTTTTATAAGTTTTTTTATTAAAGAAGATTCTTAGGTTAACATAAAATATTCAAAGACAAAGATAGTTAAGTTGACGCCTTACGGAGCCGCAATAGTGGCGTGACTTCTAATCCGTATTTTTGTATTAGGGCGGGATATGTACATTTTAAATTATATTTGCAAAAGCGGGACTATTTCAGCCTCGCTGGGGACACCGGGACAGGCTGCCTGAAAGCCGGACTGTCCCGCCAGATTCATTACGAATCAGCAATCTCGAAAGTCGCAGGGTTTCGAGGTTGCTGATTTATTAGAAATAACTGTATAATCTGTGACGGAACAATACATTTCAGAATCGAATATGACGTTCAGTTATTTTAAAACAATTGAAATTTATATTTTTGTATTACTTAAAAGAAAAATGCCCAAGCTAAAAATAAGGAAATTCCTCTTCCATCATAATTTGATTTGACTATGAAATAATAAGAAATACAAAGAAGGCCCAAGTTAGAAATATGGCTTAAGGGATATTATTTAATCAAACTTTGAATGACATGAAAATAACAAGAAAGTTGTATACAAATTGATTAAGTCTAAAGATAGGAACATAAAATTTTATGGAGATCTTTCAGGGTACAAAAAATTCACGAACGGATATTCGCGCGGACATTTTAAGGGTGTGAAACATTTGTCGTCTTTTGCTTGTAAAAAATTTTCTGCCTTTTCTAAAGGCAAGTCGTTTAAGAGGTCGCTTTTACAATCCTATGTGTGTCTTAATTGACTCGTCACTCCAAAGAATGTCGATTTAGACATTTCATTTTCGGAATTTCATCGAAGATGAATCGAAAATGAAAGCAAAAGTGAACTGTAATATCGGTGTTGCAATAACCTCTACAAGTATCAGAAGATAGCCACTTACCGTCTGATGGGTTATCTGCTTTATTGCAAACGTGTTAAATATAAAAAAATAATCTAATCTTACTTTTTTGGACAAAACGCTCCACGCTTTCTTTTTGTAATTTTTAGTGCGTGCTAAAAGCGTGTTTTTTAGTTTTTTAAACTATTATTTTTATTTTATACTATTTAGTCTTCTTATTATTCAAACTTAATTAACTACTTATAACGGCCGCCATGTTGGGTTTAGGTCACGTGATAATTTTTGTCGTATCCCATTCAGCAAACCCTTTCATTTAATACTCATATAATGGGGGTGCACTTCAAATAGCCAATCCGCAATCTTGGATGTCCGCCATGTTGGATTTAAGTCATGTGACTATTTTTTTCGTATTCCTGACAGCAAACCCTTTAATTTCAAACAGCCAGTCCGCCATCTTGGGGAGGCCGCCATATTGGATTTGTAGAGCGTGTGTAAAATTTCACCCTAATCGAAGACCGGGAAATGGGTCAAATTAAGAATCCAAATTTTGACGCAGACAACATACAAACAGTGTGAGTTAAATAAAAGCGTGTAAAAGGTGAATACCGAAACTTAAAGACTAGTAGGTAATCAGTACCCCTGGTGTAAGTTATACATACATATAATCACGACTATCACCCCCAAGGATTAGTCAGAGACTAGGCAAAAGCACCGCAAAAGCAGTCTTCTGCCATAGTCCGCGCTTCACCAAGCATTGACTGCACTCAGCGTGACAGGTGATGAGCCCGTCGCCGCTATAAACTATTTGAGGTTGTGCAGTTCTAAGTCCATTAGTCGCCTCTTACGACACCCAAGGGAAGAGATGGGTTGGTAGTTTTCTTTTAATGAGCCGCTACCACAGGGCTCCACACGTATAAGTTGTTATTGTAATAAACTTCACTTTTTCAGAATGTCAATTTCTATGGGGAACGTGAAAAGCTTAAATCTCGTTTCTTATAGAAATTGTTCATACCACACGTTCTTAACGCAACAAAGAAAATGAAATTTGAAGTTTTTTCAATGATAACAAAGATAGATCTCTGCTTGAGCGCAGTTAAAAAGGGATGGCTATGTGGGATCAATAGCGCTATCTCTTTCTAACAGTGCTCAAGCAGAGATCTACGCTTGAGTTTAGTTCCGTAATACGGGCCTAAGGGTACCTACTGAGTATCGATCGCATGATGCCAAATACAAAATTAGTACAATATTTACGGGCTCACTACCTGTTACGCTGAGTGCAGTCACTGCTTGGTGAAGCAGTCTATGGCAATGGACTACTTTGCGGTGCTTTTGCCTAGTCTTTGACTAACCCGAATTAATAATTATGATTATATGTATGTACTAGCTGTTGCCCGCGACTTCGTCCGCGGTTACTATAGTTTTTAACGTGTTTTTTTTTTCTTCGTCCACGGGAACCCTTTAATTTTCCGGATTGAAAAGTATCTAAGTTGTTGACAAGGGATATAAGATACCACCATGCAAAATTTCATTGAAATCGGTGTAGCCATTTCTGATATTAGCAATAAATTTTTTTTTATATAATTTCCCTCTTTTTACATCCATCCATTTTCTGTGTACAGACAGACATTCGATCTCTATAGTTTTATTATTTGTATAGATTTTATGGTAACGGATTTTGTTCATTTTCCTTTCCCCCTAAACGAATGCCCATGCTAGATAAGACAAAATTACAGATCTAATAGTACTTAGGGCGAATTCGACCAAATTGAGATTAGTAACACGGGAATAGTAATACCAAACTAAGCTGCACCGTTTGGTCGAATCTGCCCTGTGTCAAACGAGACATTGACACATTCGTGCGCGAATATTACTCGCGTGTAGCTAAACATGAAAACACTAGGATAGCTAATCGGCTCCGCCCTTAAAGCAGATTCGACCAATCGTTTCAGCTCAGCTTGGTATTACTATTCCCATGTTACTAATCGCAATTTGGTCGAATTCGCCCTTAGTTGTAATTTAAATGACATAAAAGCTGAAACAGTACCGTCGACGAGCAAAAGTCACTCTTATTCCCTTCACATAAGGTTGATGAAAAGTCACGCTCATAAAAAGAATGTAATATCTTTTCCCTCGATATTGAATAAAATATAAGTACAAAAAAATTGTTGATTTTTGTTGTAAAATCATTTTTCTCTTTATAAATGTACAAATTAGATTACGACAGAGCCGTCTACTAAGGTTTTATGAAGTTTTCTCGGAAAATCAAGAAATACGGAGTGTGATTCGAATACGTGTTTGATTTTGTAATTTCGTAATAACTAAATGTTAATTGTATGCGGTATGTATTGTAGATTTTTTGCTTTCTTTGACTGTGAATTAATGTTATAGCCGCAATCTTGTAAAAGGTGTTTTTATGTTCTAAATTAAAATTTTTAAAAATAATAATAATGAATAAAATAAGTTTCTTTTGTGTATTTTACAAAACATGCAAGACTACTCAAGACGAATCCAGGATGCGCAATAACGAATTCATTGCTCTTCGAAAAAAATTTTATGTACCTGTGATGTCCGACCGGGCGCCGGCGCATTCTTATAATCCATTTTTATACATAATAATATTTTACGTCCATAAAACGGCCCGAGCACCAAGAAACACAGTAGTACAGTCACGAGCATAAATACAATACAATAAATTTGTTACAATGACATTTTAGTACTTTATCACTACATGACATTAGCAATTATTTTATATTGGGTCCTTACCTATGAAATTGGTGTTTTTATTCTGTCTTAGCAATTTGTCCGTAACTATTAAGTTTCAGAACATTCTTATAAAATTATTGCCTCTTATAAAAATAGACCATATATTTGAGCTCGTATTATTTAATTTGATAATTTTTTGTAAGTTCAATCTTGTTAAAATTAGACACAAAGACAATTATTTTTAACTGCCTCCCGAATACATCATTTGATTTGCATTAACATAAAAACGATGAATAATTTTTATCAAGCGTGTTCACACACATATTGCTAAAGCTTGTCAAATGATACATGCCAAATATTATTATCTCTGGATTTGTCGTTGTGAAGAAAACTGATAAAATGTTAGTATGTAAAATGCAGACATCCCCAAAATCTCCATACAAAACGACAATTTCATAGGTAAGGACCTTATATAAACCTTCGAAGTCCTGAGCCTGTATATGTACGTCCCACTGTTAGACACAGGTCTTTCTCATGGATGACACATGAGGATACTCCTCATGAGTTCGCGCCACTTAAAAAGAAGCGTTCTTTTTATGTAACGCTAATTATATGGGCCGTAACACCACCACGCTGCACGCTAGTCGTGTAGGTTGGTAGAAACGGTCGCAAAAAGTGACCTGGACCAAAAGCTTAACGTGCTAGCCAAAAGTTCCGAAGCACGGAGGAATCCGAAATCACAAAGTTTTGGTCACCCATCCATGTCCTGACCATGGCGAAGGTAGGTTTGTTTTCGATATCGAAAGCGTGTACTAACCACTACACCACCGAGCTCATCCTCCTGTAACTGTGACGAGGCGCTGTAGCTATATTAGCGACTCGTTGCTGTCATTGCGCTCTTCTGTGGCCATTTTTCTCTTGGTTTCCGTTTTAAAATTTATTGTCTGCCTCTTTTTATTTGTTTTCTCTAAATTAATTCTTACAAGAGTCAGCGTGTATAGCGGTTGACTCGCCGACATTAATTTAAAATATTATTTAATGTATTTAAGTAATACAGTATTAATCAAGTTATAAGCCTATTCTAAATATGTTACAAGATAACAAGATTTTTGGGTTATCAGTTTCACCCAATTTATAAAGTCTATTGTTAGGTTTTAATAAAAAAAATATATTTAATTTTATGTTGACTTCCGGTTATTCGTTTTGTTGAGCAAAAATGGCGGACGGACACGTTTTTGGATCGGAACGGCATTCTTGGCTACACAGCCGTTGAGTGTAGACGTGCCTAAGATTATTGTAGCAGTGAAACTGTATTTTGGAGTTGCAAAATCATTGTAATATTTCGAGGAATAATAACCAAAGTGATTTCGCACGTGAGTATTATTTCATAACCTTTTCCTATTCTTTTAGACATGCTGTAGTCGTTAAGATATCTGGATAGCGTTATTAACGCTACATTTCAGAAGTGGGATCTACCGTCCACTTTAACGATTTAGCGAACAATGTGTGTTAAACTCAAAAGTGGCCTCCTTTAGCCAGTATTTGCTTATTGTTATCTATAGGGTTGCTTGTAGGAAATTATAATACTTATTTTAATATTATATATATGTATATATATATTGAAAAACTTTACGTGGCAGTAAACTAATCCATTGTTAAGGAAGTGGGAAGAAAATGCTTAATTTTACAATTTATTTTTGTGGGTAGTTAAAAAAAAAAAAAAAAAAAATAACTGCAATGTGTTACTGCTGCCCTGTGGGGGGTCTACGGGGGTCGAAAATTTCGTTATTTTTGGGCTACGATGCACCGTTTCCAAGATATTAAAGTTTTCTTTTTTTGTGTGTCGAGTTCCAGGAAAAATGCAAGCAGGTGATGATGCTTCGCAAGGGCGACATTTGTTGACGCCAGAACGATGCCAAGCAAGCTCAAATCGTACAAATACTGACGAGGATCTTCGACGCGCCCTTGAGCGGGAACGCGCGCGGTTACGCGCTCTAGAAAACGAAGTTCGTCGGGGTCGCAGCCGATCGCGACAAAGTGAATCAAAACGCCACCGTTCACGCAGCCGCTCGCGTGGCCGTCGTTCGCGACGCAGCCGCTCGCGTGGCCGTCGTTCGCGACGTAGCCGCACGCGGCGCAGCCGAACGCGGCGCAGCCGAACGCGGCGCAGCCGAACGCGGCGCAGCCGAACGCGGCGCAGCCGAACGCGACGCAGCCTAACGCGGCGCAGCAGGTCACCGCGAAGCAGTTCGCGGCGCAACGGGTCACGGCATGCGACCGTCCATGACGGACCCGCACCAAACGTCGAGCAGACCATAGTCTCCGGGAACGATCAACAAACCAGGTCAGAAATTCCCACATTTACGTCTACAGATGTAGCTAACTTAATTAGTTCATTAGGGCATTTCCGACCTCAGTCGTCGACATTGGCAACCTCGAGTTCCTCGAACCATAATAATATAACCCACAGGAATATTTTACCTGATTTTGATCCATCTTCAAAGGGTCAACGTATTGATATTTGGTTGAAGAAAGTAAACGAGTGTGCTACTGTCTACGGCTGGGATGAGAGAACTATTGTGCACTTTGCTATGCAAAAACTGCAGGGATTGGCCAAAACTTGGTATGAAAGCTTAAATTCAATTTTGTTTTCCTGGTCAGAGTGGCAAACAAAGTTATTAAATGCATTCCCTTATGAACAAAATTACGGCCAATCCCTGGAGGAGATGCTCCGCAGGAAAAGCAAATTCAATGAGCCATTAGAAGTTTACTATTATGAAAAATTAGCATTATTGAGTCAATGTGAGATCGAAGGCAAGCGTGCAGTCGACTGCATTATCCATGGGCTGACTGACAAAACCCTAAGATCTAGTGCAAATGCGTTACGATGTTCGCAGCCCAACGAGTTATTGCACTTTTTAATGAGTATCAAAGACACTTTCCAATTCTTAGATAGGCCAATCCCAAAAAGACAATCAAACGAGTTCAATTCCGCGCATAAACCTTTTAAAACGATACCTAGTTACATATTCTGCTTTAACTGTAAGGAGCGGGGTCATCCTTATCAAAAGTGTCCGAAACCGTTAATTATGTGCTCTAAATGTCGAAAAGTAGGTCATACGATAGGAAATTGTAGGTTCCGTATAGAGAATAGTACAAGTAGCGAAAATGTCGAAAACGTTCCAAAGACTATGCAAATATCTGTATCTAAGACTAACTCTAAATTCATAAAGGAAGGAAGTATTAACGGTGTATCGACTAAGTGTTTTGTTGATTTTGGGAGTGAGGTTTCGCTTATAAGACGAACTATGGCGTCATCATTAGGGTTAAAAAGCGACGGGGCTTCTATTCCAATGAGAGGTTTCGGTAACAAAGTTGTCTTTTCTATCGGTAAAGTTGTTATAAATCTAGATATCGATAACGTCAAGGCTCAGGTACCATTCCAGGTTGTAGACGATGGATTTCTTGACGTGCCTGTTCTCTTAGGTCAAAACTTTACGGAATTACCACATATCCTTGTTATGAAAAATTCCGAAGAACTTAAATTTTTCGATATAGGTGCTGAACTCCCTTTATCAAACAGTGAGGTTAATACAGATGTCGACTCTCCTGTTAGTTTAGTTGTAACCGCGGACATCGTGGTGTTTGGCCCGGCGACAATTAGGGCAAGTATCAACACAGTGGAGCTAGGACATATTTTGTTAAAAGATAACCTTATTGGACATCCAATCAGACAAGTTATTGTTAGAGGAGGAATATATAGGATAAATAAGCATAACATAGTAAATGTTATCGTCACGCCAGTAAAATCATGGTATTTATTCCGTTCGGGACAATGTTTGGCTAGGGCCACTAGAGTTAAGATAGTGAGCCAAATTAATGCAAACATTAACTCTACTGCTATTCAAACTAAACCAATAGGCGAACTGGAAATTAACATAGGCGATTCAGTAGGTGAGTTACATAGGCAAAAACTAGTAACATTACTAAATAACTTTAAACACTGTTTCGCATCTTCTCTTAAGCAGCTCGGTTGTACTAACATCACTGAGATGAGTATTGAACTAAACAGCAAGCGACCTGTGGTTTATCGCCCTTATCGGTTGTCACATAAGGAAAGGGAGCAGGTTAGAGACATGGTCGATGAGATGTTGGAAGCCGGCATAGTGCGCGAATCGATATCAGAGTATTCCAGTCCTATCATTCTCGTGAAGAAAAAGGACGGCAAGATAAGACTCTGTGTCGATTATAGGCTTTTAAATTCCATGACTGTTAAGGAGCGGTATCCAATGCCAGTGATTGAGGATGAAATTGCTAGACTTTCAGGTCAATCGTATTTCGTGACATTGGATATGGCATCGGGTTATTATCAGGTTCCTATTTCTGAGGAATCAAAGGCACTTACGTCATTTGTTACCCCCGACGGACAATACGAATTTAATCGTATGCCGTTTGGGCTATCAAACGCGCCGGCAATTTTTCAACGTATGATGAATAAGCTTTTAGGTTCGGCTCGATTCACAGAAGCCACGGCTTATATTGATGACGTTCTGATATATGGTAGTACTATAGATGAATGCCTTGCTAGACTCGAGAAAATTTTAGGTCTAATAGACAAAGCTAATTTAACCATGAACCTTGCTAAATGTAGTTTCTTGCATAATAAAATAAATTATCTGGGTTATGAAATAAGTGCCGCTGGAATTCGTCCCGGTGACAAGAAAATACAATCGGTTATAGAGTTCCCACGACCGACCAATCAGCATTCGGTTCGTCAATTTCTTGGCCTTGTAGGGTATTTTCGAAAATTTATTAAAAACTTTGCGATATTAGCGCACCCCTTAAATAAATTACTGAAAAAGAATGCTGATTGGGAGTGGACACAAGAACAAGAAGAATCTTTTAATTTTTTGAAGAGTAGGCTTATAGATAGACCAATATTAGCTATATATAATCCGACGGCGGAGACAGAATTGCACACGGATGCAAGTAAGGTTGGCATCGGCGGCATTTTACTTCAACGGTGCCAGAAGGATCATCCATTCCAGCCGGTTGCGTTCTACAGTAGGCAAACGACTCCAGAGGAGAAAAACTTCCATGCGTTCGAATTAGAAACTCTGGCAGTAGTTTGTTCCCTCAAAAAGTTCCGTGTCTATTTGTTAGGGCAACAATTCAAAATCATAACGGACTGTAGTGCTCTGCGTTCGACGTTCTCCAAGCGCGATCTTATTCCAAGGATAGCACGCTGGTGGCTTCTCATTCAGGAGTTTCTATGCGAGGTCGAGTACCGCGCAGGTACGAAGATGTCGCATGTGGACGCTCTGTCACGAAACCCGATTCACGATGATGAACTTGACCCCGAACAGTATCCTTGTATTATGGTTATCAATAATGACGACTGGTTACATACGCTGCAGTTAGGCGATAGCGAATTGTGCCGAATACGCGATATTTTGATAACAAATACGGATATTAACGATCTAAAATATATTAAAGATAATTATCTAATCAAGGACAATAAGCTATATCGGTACTTAGGGGGTGATAGGTCTACACTACGTTGGGTGGTACCGAAAGGTGCTAGATGGCAGGTCTGTCGTATGAACCACGACGACATAGGTCACTTCGGTATAGAAAAGACCCTTGAGCGGATAAAGAAAACGTATTGGTTCCCGAAAATGTCCCGTTTCGTTAAAAAGTATGTATCGGCATGCATTGAGTGTGCCTATTCGAAGAAAAATACTACAAATGAAGGTTATCTACATACAATACCTAAGGTGGAAATTCCGTTCCACACCCTTCACATAGACCACTTAGGTCCCTTCGTTCGTTCACGCAAAGGAAACTCTTATATTCTAGTGATAGTAGACGGATTCACGAAATTCGTTTTTGTAAAACCAGTACGTAATACCAAAACCCAATCGGCAGTTCAGGTATTAGAAGAGATATTCCACACTTTTAGGACTCCTGATCGAATAATAAGTGACCGCGGAACATGCTTCACATCCCATGCGTTCAAGCGGTTTTGCCTAGACAAAGGTATCCGACACGTTTTAAATGCCGTCGCGAGTCCGAGAGCTAACGGACAAGTCGAAAGGTACAACCGAACAGTTCTTAACTCGTTAACAGCACAAAACTTAAAGTGTAATGAGAAGGATTGGGACATAAACGTAGGCAAAATACAATGGGGTATAAATAACACAATTCATAAAACTACGGGAAAAACGCCCTCTGAAGTTATGTTTGGGTTTAGTATCAATTCCGAAGTAAACCCAATAATGAATGAAGTGGTGAATGAGAGTAGGGAGGAATCTAATCTAGTTACCTTGCGTGAGAATGTAAAGGACAGGATTGACGAACAACAAATAAAACAAAAACAATATTATGACAAAAATCGACGCCCTCCCCACGTTTACAAGGAAGGCGATTTAGTCAAAATTACTAAAACTTCTTTTAGCAACGACGGTAAGAGCAGAAAGCTGCTTCCACCATACATAGGCCCCTACAGAGTTGATGAGGTATTAGAAAATGATCGTTACAGGGTATGTGCTATACCTGGGTTAACCGGCTCCAAAAACAAACGCAAAACGACCGTTGCCTCTGACCGCATGTTGCCTTGGATACACATTGCTGCCTTAGATGTAAACGACACGGATGATGACTCGGATAGCGATAACAGCACTCATAATGGGCATAGTTCTCAATAGCTTTCTTAATTTATAAATCAAAATCCTGTTGATCATTATAGTATCTTATCATTTATTCAGTTACAAAAAAAATATTAATAATAAAAACAATGGCAAATTGTTATAATTTTAATTAGTTTTTAATTTCAATTATATATAATTTTATTTTTATAAGAAGGAAGGTTCCCTACAAGGTATCTGTGAGAAGGAAGGGTTCACAGAAAACTAGAAATATTATTTGATTTGTTAAATATAAGTAAATGATTTGTTGATTGAGAGAAGGAAGGGTTCTCAAACAACAAGTGGAATTACGTTATTACAAATTGCTTGTGAGAAGGAAGGGTTCACAAGTAAATTTGGTTGAAATTGAGTGTAATTGTTGATT
This sequence comes from Parapoynx stratiotata, assembly GCA_910589355.1. Classification (NCBI taxonomy): domain Eukaryota; kingdom Metazoa; phylum Arthropoda; class Insecta; order Lepidoptera; family Crambidae; genus Parapoynx; species Parapoynx stratiotata. The sequence continues at coordinate 11,158,277 of OU342482.1, forward strand.
GAGAGAAGGAAGGGTTCTCGAGAAGCAATTTACACAAAATTATAGTATTTTTATTTTTGTAAGATGGAAGAGTTCACAATGATAGGATAATGTAACTTATATTAAAATCTATAATTATTATGATGATGATGTAATAATTGTGTAACTAAAAATAACAAAAATAATAATTATTATTATTTTATTAATGTTGATTATAATGTGTTATTATAAACTGATAAAACGCTATGATAAGTAAAAATGGACTATGTAAAATTTATTTAAGTATTTTATGTTTTAAAGGCAAAATAAATTGATTACCTTAAGAACATGATGATTATAATAAAAAAAAAATGCTGTGTATGTTGCAACAACAATCTCATTTGTATCATGATTAGTAAGATACTCTTAGTTTTGTTAGATTTGTTATATCTTGTTTTATCTAGCTGGTTTAATAACCATAATGTACCACATGCATTCCGATCCAACAACTGTCTAGAAAAACCGAGTGTTAGGTTTAATTTTAACTGGATTCTGTGCATGAGGACATGCACAATGTCAGGATGGTCGAGTGTTAGGTTTTAATAAAAAAAATATATTTAATTTTATGTTGACTTCCGGTTATTCGTTTTGTTGAGCAAAAATGGCGGACGGACACGTTTTTGGATCGGAACGGCATTCTTGGCTACACAGCCGTTGAGTGTAGACGTGCCTAAGATTATTGTAGCAGTGAAACTGTATTTTGGAGTTGCAAAATCATTGTAATATTTCGAGGAATAATAACCAAAGTGATTTCGCACGTGAGTATTATTTCATAACCTTTTCCTATTCTTTTAGACATGCTGTAGTCGTTAAGATATCTGGATAGCGTTATTAACGCTACACTATAAGTTCCTTTAAGGCACTATTGTAAGTAGCCCTACCTTCTATAATGTGTTTTAGTTTTAAAGGTGAAATTGTTTTGTGTGGTCTGTGACATTTACCCTTTTATATAATTGTTTCAGTTGTGCCTTTAATCTTAAAATCATACAACCGCAATAAGTGACGACAACTGGATTTTTATTTATCATTGGTCCACCCCGTCACACTGGCGCCCAACGTGGGGCCACTCGACTCGACTGCGATTTATTTTCATAATAGCATCAGACGGGTGTCGAACGACAAACGTGGATATTGTTGTTGGTACGGACTTCAATGGCGGTCTTTATTGCATTTTACAAGGCTTCGGATGGTCCTTGGGGAGACTGAAGGCTTTCAGGATCTTTATCCATGTAAAGAATGTAGTATTTCGTAACAAGATTTTTAGAGGAAAGGCTATTTTTTAACCGAATTTTTTTCAAGTAAAATGTTTTGTGCTTGAATTCATCAATAAGTTATATCTAAAACATGCATTTAATTCAATGCAGAGTTATAAACTTCTGAAGCATGTGCCTAGAAACACACAATAAATAGACAAACCAAATATTAAGACTTGCTTGTGCTGGCTTTTATGTATATTTAAAGGTACCTTCATATAATAAAACTGTAGAGGTCGAATGTCTGTACATAGTAAAAAATGCTTACAACCAAATCAGGGGATTGAACAAGAGGGAAAAACCAAAAAATGTTTTTTTAAATTTCTGTTTCTCTGTCTATTTGTCTGTTAAAACGAGCTATCTCCGAAATGGCTGGACCGATTTCAATGAAATTTTGCATGGTGATACCTTATATCCCTGGTCAACATCTTAGATACTCTTTATTCCGGAAATCGCGGGTAACAGTTAGTTTTTATATTTATAATGTATGTACTGTCACGTTCAAAAATATGTATACACATTTGAGAGGTGAGATAGTCTTTATTTAAATAATATAAGTGTCACCTACTATCATCAAGTGGATGCATAATTTGTACTCGAAGGTACCACAGATATACATTTACAAATATATATGTGGAATGTACAGATAGGTTTGGCCAGTGTTACATAAGATCTTTAAGTTATAAGGCAAACGTAAGTGCTTTGAACATCCACCTCTTAGCGTGGCGATAATTTGTTACTACGAGTAATAATAATAATAATAACAATAATAATAATATCCTCAGACATTCACACCTATCAACTAGCCCCATTTTAAGCAACTAATGCTGCTTGTGTTACGGACACTAGATGACGGATAAATATATTTAATAGATAAATACATATAAATAACCTGAATATATAGAAATTATATAAACATCCAAGACTGGAGAACAAATGCCTGAAAATTCATCACCCAGACATTTGCCCCCACTGGGGATCGAACCCAGAACCTCTCGAGATGGCGACGCCTTGAGACCGGCATACAGACCACTCGACCACGGAGGTCGTCAAAACGAGTATATTGGAGGACATTGAAAACCGTTACGGATCTTTAAAACTAATGAAAATGAAGGTTCACTTTTAAACCGCCCGTGTCCTAATTTCTTTACAAACAGTGGAATTTAAAAGTTTCCTTCTGAGACATTCCCGGAAATGCGTAATGACTTTCAAAACATCGCGACGGACTCTTAATGGTAATGGTCGGTAGACGGAAAAACTTGGGACAAAACGGGACAAAACGGACCGTGTGAAAGCGCCTAATTAGTGAATGAAAAATGTTCTTTTCATTATTCGCTTGGCGTTTTTTATTAGCTCATTTTCTTTTATTTCATAAGTTTAGGTTGCGACTATTTAAAAAAAGGACAGTAAATGAGTCAGCGCTACTAGTTAGTAAAGCAGTCACTGTCTATAGGTAAGGTAAACGCAGGTATTACCACGGTTGTCCATAATCTGCAGGTATTACCGAGATATAATATTATTGTATTTTTAAACAATTACAGGCATATTTAGCTTAAAATGGTAGATGGGTGGATGGTAGGATGGTTTTTTGACAACCACGGTAATCTATGAGCCCTAGAGGAGAAGTACCTTATAGGAAACATTCTTTTTTCTTTTATTTTTTTAAAGTAACAAAAAACTATATCACAGATTTCTCGACACGCTACCCTAACTGGGAATTCACTAGCTAAAAATTTAAAACGAATGCATGCATCAGCCTGTCTTCCTCTAGAAGGTGGGTTGAAGGTCTGAAGGTGGGTTGTCAGCAATGTTACCATTGTGATTATTTGTGATGATCATACATCATCGTGTCTGTACTTTGACCTGATTAGTGACCAAAATTTTGTTAAACCTACAGATTTCTTTCGAGCTGCAAAAGGAAAGTTTAGCCGTTAGTCCCAGCTGTTCTGTTCCAACTCATCAATTCGCATTGGGTCAGATCAGAGCGTAATGGTACTACTGGTTTATTGGCTCGTATAGTCATAAAAGAAGAAAATTACAACATAACATAACAAATCATCTCTCCGTTTTTTCGAGAAGGGGTAGGCAGATATGTTTACGCATACATTTCGCCACATATGTTAGGTCTCCAGGTGGCGAGCCTGTTGCCATGCACCGGGCACAATCTGAGGCAAGCGATTGACCATAAACTGTACAGAAGTTCTGTACATAAGTATTCAAATTTAGAGGTAAAGGCAGTGGGATCGAACCCTCGAGTCCCTCGGCCACCGCTGCCTAAGAAAATGAGGTTTATTTTAAGTCAAATGTTATTGCTCTTGGCTATAGATAAGTACTATTCATAAATAAGATTCACCTATGAATGAATGCCGGACCCAACAGTAATGATATAGGCCTCAACATTGAAAATGTTGAATTCACTTCGCCCCAAAAGCAAGGAAAAATTCTCCCCAATTTTTTCCGTAAAAAAAGTTGTTAACTACCCTATCGCATAATAATTGCGCCCTTTCTGCCAGCATCCCTCAACCTTTCCGTTCGTAAGAATCCCTAATTTCTCTTCTAATTAGTAGGCCATTATCGTTTTATTTATGTTTCAGGCGGCGTATTTTAGAATTAAATGGAATCGAGAAATCTCGGTATCTGTCTGATAAGGGGTGAAGAATAATTAAAATTGTGAGTTATATACGCAGGAGCTTAAATCTTTCGATGGTTGCTTTAGAGTTTCTTATTGTGTTATTTGAGATTTCTGTGGGATTTCACAGCATGGAAATTTTTTCGACTTTAAGAAAATACATACATCATATATAACGTCACGAATTTCTCCAACAGGGGTAGCACTTCTTTCCACTTGGAACGATCCTTACATATTTCTTCTGCTTCATCAACTTTCATCACATTCGTCATACATGCTCAGCGATTACTGGTACTTTTGACCTGGCCCGTCTCAAGAACGTCTTTGATTTGTCGAGAAACGTTCGCCTAAGTCTTCCTCGGCATTTATCATTTCATTTAATCCACTTTCATCTATCTTTTCTACATGGCCAAACCAAACTCCAACATTTAGGTAAATGACCTTTGAAAAACCAAACAACACAACACGTCATCAAGCCTGGGGAAGCATGGTGAACACCCAGCTTTCGCCAAAAACTGTTCTTTAATGGAGAGAACATTTAATTTCATCATAAAACGTCGCCTGTGACCTACAGTTTTTAAATAAAAGTCTGGTGTAAGAGCGCTCGCCCACGGTGATTTTTTTTTAGCGATGCAGTCACGAAGCGGTCGCTAGCTGTATGCCTTCGCCCACGGGCGCTCTGATTCAGTCGCGATACTGTAGCGATGCAAGCGCGTTTCAATATTGCACTTGCTTGGTTCTCCATACCTCCCTCTGTTCTCTCCTCGATGTCGTTCGACACGGTCGTGTGCATCGATTCAGTCGCGATGCAGTAGCGCGTTGGTAGTACGTTGGCCTCGCTACTGTCGCGCGTTGCAAATGCGACTAGCACGCGTTAGTGGAAGTGCTGGCGCCCTTGAAATAACTATAATAGGATCGATTTCAACATTAGTGTCTACGTTCATTTTAGACAATTTTATGAAAATAATATCAATCAATCGATACATTCATTTCAGGTACTTGTGTTCTACTTCTTCTCGCGACTACGCTGACGATTATCAATAATATTATAATAATAAAAAACGTGGGCACTAATGAGAAAAATAGCAATAACCTTGTAATCGACCCAATATAGTACTTACTCCGAAATTATCTTCCATTTAAATATCTGTGAAGAGAGCTTGTAAATAATATAGCTACATAAAAGTATCCCTCGGCTCTTGCTATTGAGGCCTTCATCTGACTTTACGGCATGGCTGAATGAACAAGAGTAGATATAACGCACACAGTCATGCTTTATATTCAGAGATAGAAGTCTCACATTGAAATGAGGTATCATTTTCGAATTTCCTTTTAAATGCTATCTCATCAAATGAATCGGAAGTTCGGCACTTTTGTTATGCAGTAGATGAGAAGCTCCCAGACATAACTATTTCTGACCTTCCGTGGGAGCAACCCAGACCTGCTGGAGTAGTTCGAACCGTTCCCAGGGCATTCCTTCTAAGCACTTCGTTGGATTTGCGCTAAAAAATATTAATAAAGCTGCTCTATGACAGCATACATAATGGCGACGATGATGACCAGTGAGGCCCTGGCAACGTCACTGCGACCTGAAAAGATCTATTGTGACTGCTCCTGCCTGCTTACAGCACTTCCCCAACTCTAACGCTGATCATGTAGTCAACGATGGCCCTAGGGGAGGAGGTTTTGACCTCTTCAGGAGAGACTAGGTGGCCTCCAAAGTGCCGGCTTCATTAGTAGTGCAGAAGCTCACATTCACAATGGATGTGTATGGGTGTTTCCTCGTTCGCGTGACAAAATCTGCAAGTCGTTGTGGCACCTAGTCCGAGGACGTGTAGGTGTTTGTTGAGCTTGCAATGCCCGGTGAGGGTTCTAGTCAGTATTTTCTGTTGAGTTCTGCTAAGGTTGAGTGCCTCCTCAGAGAATTTATGATGGCGACGATGATAACTTTCCATCGGATGAACCGTCTGCCCGTTTGCCTCTCTCGTATAAAAAACAACACAAATTTCGACCTCTAATTCACTCAAACGGTATCACAAAAGGAAGCACTTGAACTTACTTGAACTCCGCGTCGTTAAAGCCAAAAACCTATATTCTCTACTAAACAAAAGATTTTGAACAAAGGAGGTACGCGCACCCGAACCTATCTACGAACAGCTATACAAAGTAATTTAACGTCTCTCACTGCTAGCAGTATAATAGATAAAAATTGTTTTTTTCCTGATGTGATTTTCACAACATAACGTCCTCAGCTTGTAACGTCCCACTGCTGGGCACAGGCTTTCCACCAGAAATGGGCCGTAACACCACCACGCTGCCCAATGCGGGTTGGTGGGTAGAAATGTTTGTAATAGCGACCGGGACCAACGGCTTAACGTGCCTGAGCACTGAGGAGTTCGAGAACACAAAGTTTTGGCCACGGCCTGACCATGGCGAAGGTAGCTTTGTTTTCAATCGAAAGCCAAAGCGTACTAACCTCCTCCTGTAATAGGTCCTTATATTGGGTCCTTACCTATGAAATAGGTGTTTTTATTCTGTCTTAGCAATTTGTCCGTAACTATTAAGTTTCAGAACATTCATATATAAAAATTGCCTCTTCTAAAAATAGACCATATATTTGAGCTCGTATTATTTAATTTGATATTTTTTTGTAAGTTTAATTGTGTTAAAATTAGACACAAAGACAATTATTTTTAACTGCCTCCCGAATACATCATTTGATTTGCATTAACATAAAAACGATGAATAATTTTTATCAAGCGTGTTCACACACATATTGCTAAAGCTTGTCTAATGATACATGCCAAATATTATTATTTTTGTAATTGTCGTTGTGAAGAAAACTGATAAAATGCAGACATCCCCAAAATCTCCATACAAAACTCCAATTTCATAGGTAAGGACCTAATATAAGTTTTAATCAAACTCAGTGCTGAGGCGAGAATTGAAACAGCGACTTCTTGCACGTGGTGTATCGTTTTCCCAAGTCAACGCAGAGCAGTCCTAGCCACTATCCACCTCCGTATTAATGGCTCATTAGATGACATTTTACGCCGCGTGTAATTCCTGTGCCCTAGCAGCTCTCCATGCACTGATGTCCGCACAAGGAATGACTCCCCGAATCATTGGACGTTGAGTGTGCGAAATATTTTCATTTCTTTTTTGTTTCCTAGATCATAAAATTAAATCTATACACATAATAAAACTGCAGTCAAATGTATGTACATAGAAAAAAAGCTTAAAATTATGTCAGGCGGATGTAAAAAGAGGGAAAATACCAACAAATTTTTTTTTTCATTTTTGGTTTTGTTGTTTGTACGGAGTAATCTCCGAAATGGCTTAACCGATTGCAATGAAATTTTGCATGGTGACACTTTATATCCCTGGTCAACATCTTGGATACTTTTTATTCTGGAAAATTAAAGGGTTCCCGTGGGATAATTAAAAAAAGCAGTAACCGCGGACGAAGTCGCGTGCAACAGCTAGCTAAATATAATTGTTGTTAAGCATATCTTCAGCCTATTTACTCGGAATCCCAAGGGGATCGAATTAAATAAAGACGGTCCAAGAAATCTCCTGGCAACATTCAGAATCATAATCTGCAAGATTTCCCGAGTTCAAAAATATATATACGAGTAGAATGCGGTCCTCATATTTTTCACACTCAACTTCCTTTGGTGCCAGCTCTCTCTCTCTCTCTCTCTATGGAAAAAAGTAAAAAGCGCCCCAAGCGGAAAACAGTTGTAATCCACAAAGCCACACCTCCTTGCGCATCGGAGTGGGGAGCGTGAGGATTTTTCGTTACGGAATTTCTGGATTCGGTCTCCGCGCTCAAGGCCCGCGATAGAAGCTATGCAATAGCTTAAAAACCATTGCTTTTTAAAAAATAATCGGTGTTTCTTTTTCTAATTTCAAGCATTTCGTAACATTTTCAAAAGGGAGTAACCTCCATAACAATACCCGTGCTTAAAACACAAATATCACAACCAACACACAAACTCCATAAAATTGCGGCACTCGAAAATTCCTTGGATTAAGACCTTTTCATTAACTTGGAGGTAGAAGTAGGTATTAAAATTAACAAAAACTCGCGTACCACTTGAAAACTCTCGACCTTTTTCAGTTGAAAGCGTGGCCTCTTTACAGAGGTGGCCAGCGGAATAAGTTAGCGATGTCAGCGCTTGGATGTGCAAGTTGCGAGTTCTTGCTCAAGTTTCGCGAGATAATAAAGCGCTTAAAGCGCTGTATTAATTATTTTCTTTGTTTTCAACTGCGATCGTTCGTCCGTTGTGAATAAAAAGCGTGCCTAACTTTAGTTGTAGTCTCAGAGTACTGTCGGGATCGATTAATAAAATAATTGTATAATAATTGTAACGAAAAATGTGGTAAACTGCAGAATATATAACACATATATTTATTTATTTTTTCTTCTAAAACTTCAAAGACGTTGTAATTTATGACTTTAAAAAAAAAAAAACAATGTAAAGGGAGGATAGAAACTTGCTGAGTTTCTTGCCCGTTCTTCTCAGAACAAGGCCTCCTGGTAGTTTTGTGAACAGATGACGTTGTTTATCGCTTTCACGAAAATTCGTAAAATGCTTTTGACGTTCATAAGCATGTGCAAAGACGCATCTAAATTGAATAAACGAGATTGAATTTTGAATTTTTGAATCTTGTAATAAGAGTCATTTACTGTCGAAAGTTGTTACATATTTTTGGAGTTGACTGTACATTATATTAAGTTCTTTGAACTTCCAACTACGATTTCGCAGTGAATCAACTAATTCACAGAGTTAATTCAATATATCGTAAGTTCAATTTCCAGTTATTTATTCAGGACCCTAGAGGTCGTTTGAAACTAATATCTATGATTAATATCCGACATATGAAGCCATTGGTTATACAAGCCTCTCAGTTACAAATCGATTTTGTATTCTATTGTCATAAATTTAGGATTGAAAATCACTTGACGTGTTTGACATGTTACTCACTGTAGATTCGTGTTCACACTCAGACGTTTTCTCGTCTTTTACATGACCTTTGGAACCAAAAATGGACTCTAAAAATACAAAAGGTTTCGAGAGAGATTCTGGGTTCGATCCCCGGTGGAAGGCAAATGTTTGGGTGATGAATTTTCAGGCATTTGTTCTCCAGTCTTGGATCGTTATACATATTTATATATGTTCTAAATATTTATATGTATTTATCTATTATATTTATTATTATTATTATTGGGTCCTTACCTATGAAATTGGTGTCATTTTTCTCTCTTAGTATTTTGTCTGTAACTATTAAGATTCAGAGTATTCCTAAAAAATAATTACCCCATCTAAAAATAGACTATATTTTTGAGCTCTTTTGATTTGTTTTGATAATTTCTTGTAAGTTTAATTGTGTTAAAATTGGACACGGAGACAACTCATTTTAAGTACCTTCCGAATACATCATTTTATTTGCATTCACTTAAAAACGACAAATAATTTTTATGAAGTGTGATATTTCACATATTACTAAAGCTTGTCTAATGATAGATGCCAAATATTATTATCTTTGGATTTGATGTTGTGAAGAATACTGAAAAAATGTTAGTATGTAAAATGCTGACATCCCCAAAATCTCCATACAAAACACCAATTTCATAGGTAAGGACCTAATATTTGCTTAAAATGTGACTAGTTGTTAGGTGTGAATGTCTGAAAATATTTATTTATTTATAATAGGTGTGTAATGATATTGTGATCACGACTAGATCGAGATGCAAACAAATCGTTCGAAAATGGTTACAGGGTGAGGATTATTCAGAAACAGAGGACTTACTAGTAACGACCATCTGAAATTGACTGACTATTATTACAAATTAATATACCTACATATATTTTTCAAAAAAATTAAAAACACGCACATAACACACACACATGATGTACACATATACACATACTAAGATTCATGCACAAAATAGTCGATTTTCATAAAATGATGATTTTTCATCTACAACTCAGGGAATCCTAGTGTGGAGTTCAGAGTACTGTTAAATAAATAGGTTAAATATTGATGTCAGTACTGCAAAAACCCTTAAAACAATTTATGTGTCATCAAAACATTTGTGTTACACAATTTGACAGCAGAGAAATTAATTGAGTTTTTCCACAATTATTAATTTCTCTGACCAATTGTATTTTTTTGTTGACCAAAATTCGAATATAAAAGTTATAACACCGGGACTACTTACTTACTATATACTACATTATGTACGTCGCGTGTATGCCCGGTGTTATAACTTTTATATACAATGCAACGCGAAAGTTTAAAATCTTATACAAAATTCTAATATTTTGAATAACACGCTTCCCTTATTGCACTTTTAAGGCACTCCTTTCGCCTCTGATTTAAACGTTAGACCGTTATAGCTTTGCCTTTGTTCCTGGCGAGCGGAGCCGCAGCCAGAAGTTAGTGTTACACAAAGCCCATTAATCGCAGTGCAGAGCTCCAACCAACTGATTTATTTCGCAATACACCAACGCCATTTGTTTGAGCTAGTGCTGCGACGAGCGTGTATATACGCGAGCACGCATCACTGAAACAGAGAAAATATTCAGAACAGAACGAAATATTTATTGGTCGTCGACAGAGCTCGGTGGCGTAGTGGTTAGTACGCTTCGGCTTTCGATTCAAAACAAAGCTGACTAAGCTGAAAGTGAAAAACACACTAAAATCTCCTACTGGCACTCAAACCCAGAACCTCGGAAAATAGATACCGCGACTCGGCCGTCATTATGTTTTGTGGAAACTCGAGAGCATTTAAATATTGATTGGGCCGACAACTTTTAGTTTATCAGGTATAGTCACTGACCATTCAAGCAAGTACAAAACTAAATATATATAAAATAAAAAGTAAATCTAGGGGTTTAGTTGTTATATTACATATTGCTTAAGCCTTCGCGTGAATTTAAGGATATCGGTGGGCGTCCTTTGAGTTAGACCGACGATCTGATGAAGGAAAAGTGCCGGATGCGGGCAGCGTGACCGATTGTTATTTTAATCTCTAGCTGGACGTAGCAGCTTATGTTCAATAGACTAATGATGATAATGGTAATGATGACTTAAACTAGTGTGACATAAAATATCACTAGAATAAAGATGCTTGTGTTGGCAAAAGTAGTAGTGAAATAGTTTCAGCATAGTTTATCCCTTGCTGGGAACGATGTATCTTTGCCTGTTAACACACACACCTAAGGTTTCCAAAGCCAAGAACAAAATCTGTTCATTTGACATTGTGAATTCCAAAACAGTACAGATTATTATTCTACAAGCCAAACTGATCCATATCGGAATTGTCTTAATCCTGTCTCATCGTTTGAATCCACATCACTACAAAATCCGCTCACCGCGTTCTCAAACGTATCTCAAACAAAGGTTATTCAAATAAGTTGTCGAGACTTACCTCGTATAAATCGTTAGCTTAGAGATTTATGTTCCATATATTCACTCAAGGATATAATATTCATATTCAAGTTACTTATGACGTCCATATAATATAATTGTTGTCAACGCGACCCGTGACTTCTCGCTCGACTAAGGGATGTGATAAAGGAGGATAGATATATAATAAATAAATATCTTCAGACATTCACACCTATCAACTAGCCCCATTTTAAGCAACTAATGTTGATAAACACATAAAAATATCCTAAATATATATCCTGATATAAATATATATAAACATCCAAGACTGGAGAACAAATGCCTGAAAATTCATCACCCAAACATTTGCTCCCACCCCCCGGTGGGGAACCCAGAACCTCTCGAGATGGCGACGCCTTGACCCCGGCATACAGACCATTCGACCACGGAGGTCGTCAACCTATACCTCTCTCTTTTTCCTGCCCTGTTCCAAATTGTATTAGTGGTCGGCGCAACATGTCTTCTTCTTCCACTCTCTTCTACTACTCGCCAAGTCAACACTCACTCCCGTCCTCATCATATCATCATTCACAATCCATCCATCTTTTCTTTGGTCTTCTCTCCCCACACGCCCATCTACTTTCAAACCCATAACTTTTCTGGTGACATGATCATTCTCTCTCCTTATTACATGTCAATACCAAGAACCTCAACCTATACCTACCTATCCTCACTATATAAAATCCTACTAGCAGATCATTGTTGTGGTCATCCAACACAAGGTTGTGGTCAGCCTTTCCATCAGAGATGTTACACCTGTAGGCCCAGCACGGGCCGGAGAGAAAAATTCCCCGGAGACAAAATTACTAATTGCATCTCGCTTCCACGCGAACGAAGAAGCGAGAGGTAACGAGCATTTTTGTCTTCGGGGACTTTTTCTCTACGGCCCGTGCTAGGCCTTCTGGTCTAAGACAAACCTCTCTTGCACTAGGGGACAATATAAGCGATATTCAGTATAAACCAACATAAATTATTTAAATCAAGAGACGCCATCCAAAGTAGTTCTGTTTTTAGTCAGAAGAAACCCTAAGACTGAATAAGAATAAAATAATCTAGAAATCGTTCTATAGTCTAGAATTCGAGCAGCGCCGAACCAATGTTACAAGTCCAAAGAGGAAGCCAATATGGATATTGGCTTCCTCTTTCGACTTTTAACATTGGTTAAAAGCGCATTATTGGTTATTGGTTGGCGCAGCGGTAGACGTCCACTGTTGGAACAGTAGACGTCTACCGCTCGATATGATGATACCATAAATTTCAATGCACTGCATCCCTCAGAGTAAACAGAACTGGAGTAGCCATTAGCCAATTTCTCAAACATTTTTTTCTGCCATTTCTTGCGGGGGGTGAGGTTACCACTACACTCAAAGCCAGCCGTTTTTACAAATACACACATGCATAATACGACACACAAATTTAAATTTTACGCACACACACGCTTAAAATAGTCACGTGGGGTGTGCGTTTTGACAACGTCACAGCCGCACTCCCCACGAGACTAACGCTCGAAATTTGAAATCGTAGAATTCTAAAATATGAAATAATGAAGTAAATAATCATGAAATCTTAAAAATTATAATTACAAATAAAAGGTGAGACCATCTTTTAGCATACTCGATGTTTTCTATTTATTTTTACAACAAAAAACAGCACAGGCAGGTATTTTTGCGGGAGCTCTGTTCGCCGCAACGTTTACAATGTTATGGCTGTCAAAATGGCGGCTCAACTAGTTTTTTTAAACGTGCAAGCATCCGATGCTTGTGCATTTGGCAGAGGGGAATGTTAGACAAAGGCTACTCCAGTTCTGTTTACTCTGAGACTGCATCCTGACCCTGCGTCACGATCCATATAGATTAAACAATATTACACAGAATGTCACGGCTGAAATGGTCAGCGCACTAGACCATTCCTAAGGTCACTCGAGCGATGGACCGATCAAATTGAACGTGCAGGCCGGGCTTAGCATGACTGCGCTAGGAACACTAATAGAAAAAGATTCAGCAAAATTGTCAAAGGGATCTCAGCTCTTGAATTTAATAGCCAATTTAAAATTGTAACCGTGTCTTTTAAACAGATCGCGACTTCGGCGTCGTAACTTTAAAGGATAGATTTCTGTGAAATAAAACAGATATTTCCTTACTTCTTCAGTTTAAATAATAGTTAATGTTTTGATTGATTTTAATCGTTAATATAATTTATTTGGTGTTATTTAAACGGTTAGCAAAATATTCCAGTTTTGGTCAACAAAAAAATACATTTGGTCAGCTAAAATAACTTATTGATCAGAAACTTACAGACATCAAATATTTCTCAATTAGTCAGCGAAATAACGAATTGGCAACAATTTATAGGCAGCAAATATTTCTAATTGGTCAGGAAAATAATTAATTGGGCAGCAACTCAAATGTTTTCTTTGCTTCCAAATTGTGTAATATACGTTTTGATGAAACAATTTTTATTTTTAATGGTTATAAAAAAATAACCTTAACCGAATATCTATCAGAATAAATTTCCTAGGAATTGATCCTCCCTTCTTCCTCAATCCTTCAATGATCCTTTTTCTAAATTTTATACATTGCAGGTAACATATATATTGCTGCCCAGATAATTATTTTGCAGTTCAACTAATTATTTTGCTACCCAAATAATTATTTCGCTGACCACCTAATTATACTACTGACTAAATATTTTGCTGCCTAAATTATTATTTTGCTGCCCAAATAATTACATTGCTGAAAATATTTGTTTGCTACCCAAATGATTTTTCGGCTGACCTTTTTGTTGCTGACCAAATAATGGCAGCCCAATTAATAACTTCCCTTATTTATTTACCTACATTAATGTTTTACATGCCGTAGAATGTAAGCATGGTGTAAGCCTTTTAACAATTTTCCTGGGTAACACCTTATCGTATAAATGGATCATTGTCAAACATGGATGACCTGACCGTCCGCTTAGAACAGTGTCATGTATACAACTGTCTATGATTCAGGTCTTGAAGTAGGTATTGAACATGAACGGTCGGAATAAACATCAGAAATTCGAAAGTGTTTTAGTAATTTAAGTCCAAATTCCTGCGTGGTGTTGGAACAAGTCTAAATTGTTCCTTGCGATTTTATACTGTAGTACTACTCTCTATCTTTCTTCTATTCTACTGGGACATTCTCCAGTTTTTCTCTTGCTTTTCTCATACTTAACTTCTATTATTCGCCTCTTTTATCTTCTTTTCATCTTCAGTCAGTTTATTAATAGTTCTGGCCACATTCTGTAGATAAAAAAACATAGAGCTTAAGCAAGGCAATAAGCACAAACATTATTAAATATTAAAGTGGAACACGAATTACTCCCATAAATACCAACTACAATCCGACATGTTCAGACCTCGTCCGGAGAACATCTAAATTAGCATACGCCCTGAGGATGATCTGATAAATATGGTCATTAGCTGACTTTATACGTGTATTGTAGCTCTTAGTCTATTTTAAAACTAACTGAAGAAACAGCAGTCCTGGGACATTCAATCAAATGTAAAAAAAACAACATTATGTGACTTTAATATAACACACGCCCACATTGTGTGATAAGCTTTATAATATTGCCACATCCAGTACAGTCTTGTTAAATGTTTTATAACTGATTTTATAATCTGAACGTGAATCTTAACCAATACTCGCCCAACTCCAAAGAAATGAGTTCAGTAAAACAGGGACTGGTTTCGAACGCTATAATATTGTCTATTATGCAGTTAAATATTATGTGTTAACCTTAAAGCCTCATATAGTACTACCCAGGTTGCACAAAGCAAAAAATGTTATTCTTGATTCACTCGGTGGGCATTCATCTTTTTGGTGGACACAAATTCCACCGAAAAGATGTCCACCGAATGGATTTTTGTAAGAAATGGATTTTTTTTGCAATATTTTAAGTTTATGTTAAAGTTACAAGTCTTAACTTACCTTAATACTGTAGGAACCAGACGCACTCATCTTTGATAAAGCCAGTTATTTTTCAATAAACAGCAATAACTTTGTTCATGTGCAATCTACACAGTACGCTTTGGCTTCGATCGAAAACAAAGCTACAAAACATGGCCATGGAAAACAAAGCCATGGAAAGGCCGTGGATGGGTGACCAAAACTTTGTAATCTCGCACTCCTCCGTGCTTTGGAATGTACGTTTCTACCCACCCGCATTGGGCCAGCGTGGTCGTATTACGGCCTATACTCTTCATGTGATTCTCCATGAGGAAGGCCTATGCCCAGCAGTGGGACGTATATAGGCTGAGGACACAAGGCTAAAGCTATTACAAAATAAAATTTAAATGCCACCTCTAAACAAACAGCAAAAATTCCTCCCAACGATTCATTGTTTTAAATATTACCCAAAATTTTTCTAACAGCTACAATTCTCCTAAACGTTGCGTTTCGTCCTCGGTGATTAATGGCCACAATAAGCAGGCGTTTGACTGGACCGGCTCCCACGGCCATTTGTATCGGCTGACTGTTACGATGCACTTTATACTGCGGAATCCACTGGAAATGTTAGGAATTCTGCCCCAATTTTGATCCTATTCTGAATAGTCGGCGATATTGTCTAAACGACAATACGAGAGGAGCTCGGTGGCGAAGTAGTTAGTACGCTTTGGCTTTCGATCGCCAAAGCTTCATGGGCCATGGTCAGGCCGTGGATGGGTGACCAAAACTTTATGTTTGAACTCCTCCGTGCTTTGGAAGGCACGTTAAGTCGCTAGTCCACCTACCCGCATTGGGCCAGCGTAGTGGTGTTATGGCTGATACTCCTCATGTGTTTCCCCATGAAGAAAAGCCTGTGCCTTGCAGAGGGACGTATAAAAGATGGTGAAGCAATCCTCAAAACACAAATATTTATGTTAATTCGAGACATAAATGTTCAAAAAGTGTTCTATTCTAATCATCTATCTATCTATCAGCCTATTGTCGTCCTGCTGGACATAGGCCTCCCCCAATGTACTCCACAACGACCGGTCCAGCGCCGCCCGCATCCAGCGACTTCCTGCGACCTTCACCAGATTGTCGGTCCACCTCGTTGGGGCCTCCCAGTACGTGGTCGCCGCTCGAGAACCTTTCAGCCCCAACGGCCGTCAGTTCTACGAGCAATGTGCCCTGCCCACTGCCACTTAAGGTTCGCAATTCTGTGGGCTATGTCGTTGACCTTGGTCCTCCTGCGAATCTCCTCGTTTCTGATTCGATCACGCAGAGTAATCATTGTAACCTCTATAGAAAGATTGTTTACTGAAACCGTCAAAACTAAAATCCTGGTAATATACGTGGCTTCCAGTTAATAATCGCCCTAATTACACATCAGACATAAGCCAATGTCTGTAATTAACGTGATCGCGATAACTAATTGAAGTACTAAATCAGATTGTCTGCCACTCGCAAACGACTTGCGGCATAATTACAAAGGCATGCGGTTCTCAATTGCTTGCACTGTATCTGTGCCCCCCGGACGAATTATAGCAACAACATATCATCAACCTTTATCAATGAAGAGTAGGTTAGACAGGATTTTAACACCCACAAACTTCTATACAATACAAGAAAAACGAAATGTTAAATCTTCCTATTCATAATATTATAATTCGTCCATATTAGCCCCAACATCGAGGCACATATGACAGGTAAGCGATCATCATCTGTAATCCTCAACAACTGAGGAACGGGCTATCTTGCCTCTGATTGCCGATCACAACAATGCTTATAACATTGTTATTATGGCGACAAATTTAAATCTAAATCAATCTAAGTAAGTAAATAAAAGTCTTAAAATCGTATGTTTGTAAAGTAGCTTTTTCTCTAGTCTACAATCTGTTTTATTTAGGTTCAGTTTTGTACGTGTTAAGACATGTTTTCACCGACCCCACCGAGATTGGAATAAGAGCAAGATGAAGATTCTTGTATGTATTGTGATTTATGTGTTCAATCCTTACTCTCATATAAAAGTTTACATCTATAACATTATCCGATCTCCGACCTACGACCGACCGACGACCTCCGTGGTTGAGTGGTCTGTACGCCGATCACAAGGCGTCGCCATCTCGAGAGGTTCTGGGTTCGATCCCCGGTGGGGGCAGACGTTTGTGTGATGAATACAAGTATTTGTTCTCCTGTCTTGGATGTAAATATATGTATTATATCTAATCTGAATATTTACATGTATTTATCTATTAAATATATTCATCCGTCATCTAGGTCCGATCGGATAATGTTATAGATGTAAACTTTTATATGAGAGTAAGGATTGAACACATAAATCACAATACATACAAGAAACTTCATCTTGCTCTTATTCCAATCTCGGTGGGGTCGGTGAAAACATGTCTTAACACGTACAAAACTGAACCGAAATAAAACAGATTGTAGACTAGAGAAAAAGCTACTTTACAAACATACGATTTTAAGACTTTTATTTACTTACTTATATTGACTTAAATTTAAATTTGTCGCCATAATAACAATGTTATAAGCATTGTTATGATCGGCAATCGGAGGCAAGATAGCCCGTTCCTCAGTTGTTGAGGATTACAGATGATGATCGCTTACCTGTCATATGTAAAAAAAGTTATTCGGTGTTCCTACCACACATGCCAGCATGACTACCTGACCAGTGATAACTAGATCATTTGTATATTTTTAACGACAAAATAGCGTTCTGTTTGTGTCGCTGTAACCTATCCACCTGTATTTCACGACCAGCCCCTGATCCCCAACCAAAAATAAGCAAGCCATTTGGCTTTTAAGCGAATATCAGTAAATAGATCGGTTTTAATATTTACAAATCAAGAAAATATCAAGAATGAAATCTAGGCTCGATTTCCTCCACTTAATAAAAAAGCAAGCAATTCCAGCAGAGTGAAATACTAAATGCAAACGACTTAAAGTGGTTTCACTTCGTCGACTGAAAACTTACAGGCAAAGTTGGTTTTTAATTTGCAAAAAAGAGGTTTTCGTAAAAGCTCTAATTTAAAAGTTCCGAGCCAAGCCATGTTGGGACACTTCAATTTGTTGGGAGTTTTACGGGGCTTATTCGAACTATTTAGAATAGTTTACTGGACATTACAAACCCGTACGCTAATGACATGTCAGAAGATCACGCATTCTCGTATATCACAGGTCGACAGAGGTATTTAAAGTTTATACTTAGGTTTGAAATGTTTTTAGTTTATTTTACGCTATAATAATAATAATAAAAACTTTATTTGCCAAAACATGAATACAAAGGATGTTAATTTATGAAGGGCCGACATTTTCTACCGATTTGTGTCGGTGTGCAAATATTTTGCATAATTATGTGTACAAAGTCAGACCGCGCGCGATTGTAAGGCGCCGCGACCTGCACGTGCATAATAAGTTTGTGTTAGTGGAGGCTACCCCAGAGAGTAGCCCTGGGCGGCAGCATGATGGTGTTAGAGGAGCTACCCCAGAGAGCAACCCTGGGCGGCAGCATGATAGTGTTAGAGGAGCTACCCCAGAGAGTAGCCCTGGGCGGCAGCATGATGGTGTTAGAGGAGCTACCCCAGAGAGTAGCCCTGGGCGGCAGCATGATGGTGTTAGAGGAGCTACCCCAGAGAGTAGTCCTGGGCGGTAGCATGATGGTGTTAGAGGAGCTACCCCATATTGTAGCCCTGGGCGGCAGCGGGACGCGGAAGTGAGACCCAACACGGACGGTTGAAATCTTGTCTTCTTGATGATGTCCAACTCCGAGAATTGTTGATTCTTGATTGTGGCCCGGATGTTGGTAATTTGCTGATTTGTCTCTAAGCCAAGGCGACTTCTCAGTACACTGGTGAGACTCGCTGGTGGGAGGCCAGTTTTTTGTTTCTCGTTTTTTGTGCCCCTTGACAAGTTAAAAAGGTGACACACTTGGTTTCAATACAAATTGTTAACAATAGAAAAACAATACAAAAACATGTAAACGTATATCTGTGGACAAGACAATCGACGACAATTTGACGACCTCCGTGGTCGAGTGGTCTTTATGCCGGTCTCAAGGCGTCGCCATCTCGAGAGGTTCTGGGTTCGAACCCCGGTGGGGGCAAATGTTTGGGTGATGAATTTTCAGGCATTTGTTCTCCAGATTTATATTATTCAGGATATTTATATTTATATATCTATTAAATATATTTATCCGTCATCAGCGTCAGAATATCTTGTTCTGCGTAATGCTGAATTGGGTCTCCCATTCCATGCAGTTGTGGGGCTTTTTTTTAATGATCACTAAGCTTAAGTTCTTTTGTTTCAACCTTAGTTTCACAATTTTATGGAAATAAATATATTTTTCTTTTCTTTTTCTTTCTTTCTTTTCATCTAGTGTCCGTAGCACAAGCAGCATTAGTTGCTTAAAATGGGGCTAGTTGATAGGTGTGAAGGTTTGAAGATATTTATTTACAATCTTTTTAACTAAGCTGAACATACTTACCTAATTAATTGAATTTCTTTGTCCGTTCCGTTGTCTAGTATTGCTTTAGTTATTACCTATACGAAATTATTTTTTAGTAGTTCGTTTACTTATGCAAGTACGCTGTACCTTAAATCTTAGCACACTTTACCCAATTACCCCCCTCCCCCTTTTACGACCTCCGTGGTCGAGTGGTTTGTATGCCGGTCTCAAGGCGTCGCCATCTCGAGAGGTTCTGGGTTCGATCCCCAGTGGGGGCAAATGTTTGTGTGATGAATTTTCAGGCATTTGTTCTCCAGTCTTGGATGTTTATATATATTCAGGATATTTATATGTATTTATCTATTAAATATATTTATCCGTCATCTAGTGTCCGTAACACAAGCAGCATTAGTTGCTTAAAATGGGACTAGGTGATAGGTGTGAATGTCTGAAGATATTTATTTATTTTTATTTATTTTATACCTTTAAATGAAATGAAAGTTTGTATGCCAACAAAGCCAAAAGAGGATGTGGGTGTAAAAATGGCAACCGTATAATATAAATTAATTTGCACGGCGAGCTCGCACCATTTGAGAACCGCTGACTCAATTTACACCGTGAATGAAAAGCTGAAAGCACAGCCCACAGATTTAACTAAATATAAGGGATAATTACCTGAAGGAATCTCGATAATGAGTCGTCTGTATGTGTATAGCACGACCAATATTATGTAGACAAAGACTTTAAAGGAACCTTATTTTCTTAGTATTAAGACTGATAAAGTGTCTGTTAAGAATATATTTATTGATCGCAGCTGTATCACTATCTGATAAGATAAAGGTGTGGAGCTCGATGGCGTAGTTCTTTCGATTGAAAACAAAGTAACTTCGCCACTGTCAGGCCGTGGATGGGTTATCAAAAATTTGTCATCTCAAACTCCTTCGGGCTTCGGAAGGCACGTTAAGCCGTTGGTCCCGGTCGCTATTGCTAACGTTTCTACCAACCAACCCGTTGGGCCATCGTGGTGGTGTTACCGCTCGTACTCCCTATGTGTTTCTAAAGAAGGCCTGTGCCCAGCAATGGACGTGTGTAGGCTGCGGACGATGCGTGCATTTTTATAAAAAAATTATCCATTAAAAAGCATAAAATTCTAAATCATTTATTCAGTTTAGATGCGTCTTAGCGCATGCTTATGAATGTCATAAAAATTTTACAATATTAAAGAGAAAAATCTACGCCATTCGTTCACAAAAACTACCAGGTGGCCTTGTTCTGAGAAAAACGGGCAAGAAACTTAGCAAGTTTCAACCCTCCCTTTACATTAGCATCATTTTAAAAAATGTCATAAACTACAACGTCAATGAAGTTTAAAAGAAAAAATAGGTACTTATTTTAAATAATATTCTGCAGTTTACCACATCACAAACATGTACACATAGTCTAAAGTATAATCTAAAAAAGCAGTATCTACATATCGATAAATAACTATCTTAACTACTTGCCGCGCCATACTGTCCCGAAGCAAATGTTATTAATTAGACAATTTCTACCAATCAGACAAGCATGAGTTGACCAGACACCGACAGTGGCACCTGTTCACAGGCATGACGCATGAATCATCCATCGCTTCACTCAACCATAGGATGGATATAAGGCATTTTTTTTTTCCAAAAAAATATTGGATTTGACGAAAGCGTCCGATCCCATTGGGTAGTATGAACGGTCCTTAACGTACTCAGACTTGTATCGTTAGTGGACGCTATCGGGGCAAAGGTCCGAACAAAGTGCTCCGTTATACTGTTATACTGTTATTCTGTTATATTGCTATACTGCTACACTGTTATACTGCTATACTTTTATACTGTATAAATTTCATTGGACACTGAAAGATTTTACATAATATGTTTCTATCACAGAATTACATTTGCATATAACGCAAGTATAACGATTTTTATCGAAACCAAGTGTGGCAATATTTTAACGTTTATTGTAACGTCACTGTCGTAGTTTGAAGACGGGAGAACTATTTTTCTATCCATCTATCCATACATTCAAACCATCGCTTCTTCGGTCTTCCTGTATCCACATAAAGCTTACAATCCACATTAATAAGCGCACGGGTATTGTAAATTTAGAAATACCGGAGCGACATGGGGTGCTAATAAATTCTTAGGACCATAAATCCGGAAGACCGGACATGTCCGGTGCTCGCTCTGAATATATTTGAATATGTTATACCAGTTTTCCCAAAACACGCAATTTTAGATTGGTTTTAGCAGCTTAAAAATAAATTACATTTTTCTGTGTACATTGTGTTGCGGAGGTAGATACGGTAGAACGGACATGGGAACCTGAATCTGCAAAAAAACAGGACAGCTGATTTATCGGAACGGAACAGCAATATAAAATAAGAATTTTAATAACTATGCAAAGGTACGGGAAATTGGAAACTGTAATTAAAAACTGGAAAACCCTTTCGTGGCACATTGCATGCTATGAACGTTTTATGAACTAAATAGACTTTTGTTAAACTTAAATAATAAGATAAAAAGAATAAAATGAAAAATCTGTACTTGAAAAATCGTAAAACAAAGTTATACGGTTTCTTAAGCGCACCATTTCCGAAATACGTAGTATATTGTGAGACCTAGCAATATATTGGGTCCTTACCTATGAAATTGGTGTTTTTTTCTCTCTTAGTATTTTGTCTGTAACTATTAAGAGTCAAAGTATTCCTAAAAAATAATTACCTCGTCTAAAAATAGACTATATTTTTGAGCTCTTTTGATTTGTTTTGATAATTTGTTGTTAGTTTAATTGTGTTAAAATTGGACACGGAGACAACTCTTTTTAAGTGCCTCCCGAATGCATCATTTTATTTGCATTCACTTAAAGACGATAAATAATTTTTATGAAGTGTGATATTACACATATTACTAAAGCTTGTCTAATGATAGATGCCAAATATTATTATCTTTGGATTTGTCGTTGTGAAGAAAACTGAAAAAAATTTAGTATGGAAAATGCAGAATGCCCCAAAATCTCCATACAAAACACCAATATCATAGGTAAGGACCTAATATTAAAATTGTACTGATTCAATACCCTTTGCCTGATACGTGTCTATAAAATGAAGATAGACCAAAATTCGGAAAACGACTGTTCTAAAGTCTATTACTCAGACCCCAATGTTTGGTTTTATGTTTCAAAATGACTGACCATAGACTGCCTTATAATCTTATTTAAATTAAGCCGAGATGAGAATCAGATTTCCTAATGCTATCTGGATTTTCAATATTGCCAATGGCACTTTGTCCTATAGTAGAAACTTGCATAATCCATTGGCATGCTACCAATGCTTTTGTTGATTGTACATGAGTTCTTAAACGTTAACTCGAATACTCGGTTCTGGGATTTGGCTGACTGGAAATTAAATCTACAACTCACAATATCAAAAAAAAAAACTATTATTCATCTACTCCCTCACCACAGAACCATTTTTGATAATTCTTGTAACAAGAGAACGCAGAATAAGCCTTAAAGGGTAATTTATAGGATGGATTATAAAGAATCAATCATAACTGAAGATAAAAAAGTTAAAACATACATTTACCACCTTTTAGAATGTTCAAATAACATTTAAATCAGTTAATGGTCCGAAATTATTCGAAGTAAGGTACTAGCAACTTGTCTTCAACAAGACTTTTAGATTTCAACTCGCCCACTGCCGCAAAATGGCAGTGGCACTAGTTCTGAAGCACCTAGAGCAAACTTCTACGAGCATCGCAAACAAACGAGACACTAATAATGGCAATATAATCTATTTTGATTACACCCGTTTAAGTGGGTCAGGCGCCTTCTCGTTAACAAACACGTCTAAGTTTCTGATAATTCTAAAGGATAACAGCTTAAGCCTACCGAATTAGCTCTTGAATGTCACATCGTGGTCAAACCATCCCGTGGACGGTTTGGGTCCAACCCTTCTTAATAGTTGCTAAGTTAATAGGAGATCATCGTACTGTCGTGTCTAATTTGCTCGGCCTTCAAGGCCCATGTTATCATTTTGGGTCGGATCTGTTTCGGGTTAACTAGTTTTTAATTTGTATACGTAAAAGTTAAGAGTAATGTAAGCTTCTTGATACTTTTTCATTACGGGTAAATTAATTGTGTCAGTTCAACGTGCTGGTCCCTGCTTGGGCGCCAATTATTTAAAGGTGCGGTCCCAGTTTGTATGCCAATTGTCCTGTGGGGTTATACGTGAATTATGTAAATTACCGCTCGCAATGGTTTGTTACTTTAATATGCGTGATGTGAACTGATGTGGGATGAAAGTAGCTCTATATATGTTAATATGATATCATATAAATATAAATGTCTGTCTATGCGTCTTATTTATTTAGCATTTTCGTTAATATAATTAAAAAAAATACTTTCTCAGCAGATAATGATATTGAAGAAACAATGGATTTAACGGACATTTTTAAATAAAATTAGGTATATAATGAATTTGATTTAATGATAACGTGCCTTCTCTTCTTCTTTGCTCTTTTCCCACTGTAGGTGGGGTCGGCACAAAATTTAATGATAACGTGTGAAGAGTAAAAAATTGTTGAGTAATCCATACTAATATTATAAATGCGAAAATAACTCCGTCTGTCTGTCTGTCTCGCTTTCACGTCAAAATTTCTGAACCGATTTAACCGAAATTTGGTACACAGATAGTTTAGAGCCTAAGATACATAGGCTACCTTTTATCCCCATATTCCTAAGGGAACGGGTGCCATGCGGGTAATTGTAAAAAAAATTAAATAACGACCCCCAGAAAAATGAGGGACAAATTTATGACACTATGAATTTTGCTTCTAATAATAGAGTAGGAGTCAATTTTCAATTCCACCAATTGAGGCTACTGTTCTAATTTGAAAAATCTTTCAGTTTTGAATAGCCTATTTATTGAGGAAGGCTATAGGCTATATACCATCATACACGGACGAAGTCGAGCGCAAAAGCTAGTTTTAACATATAAATGTGTCAAAATAATGAAATTAATAATTTTATTGCTACATGTTATCCCGTATCCGTTACCACTATTTAACATATTCTAGTTTTCACTGATAATTATTCTACCATAGTAAATAACCCCTAACGCCATAACATAAAACGTTTCCTTACATTTGTTTAACCACAACTCGACCTAGTTAACTGTCAATGGTTAAAGTTTGAACATACTTGAAATTCGTGATATTTTGGGGTCTCCACAAGGTTGGGGTAGATTTTATGACCATCACCATATAGCTACATACTTAAATATTCATAGTTCATGGAGTATTTCCTTTGTATTTATAAAAGCAGTGACTACACTCAGCGTGACAGGTGGTGAGCCCGTCGCCCCTATAAGCTATTGGATGTTGTGCAGTTCTAAGTCCATTAGTCGCCTTTTACGACACACAAGGGGCGAGATGGGTTGGTATTGGTAGTATTCTTTTAATGAGCCGCTACCACACTCGCAGTGCATCTTGCAGAATAACCGAGGCTCTGGCGACCGACCGATTGCAAAATATCCATCCAATAGTGTTAAATAAAGGCCTGACCATCATCTGCGCTCACCAACCCGCACGCCCAACGTAGTGATGGGCAAAAATCCTTTAACTGGCGCAGACACAAGAAACGGCCCTCAGTTCCAGTAGCTCCGCCATTCCTAATTCCTTTTGACGCTTTAAATTTAAATAAAGGCAAGTCAGACCTCGCATATATTATAATAATTGTATTTCGATTGATAGATGCGATAATGCGCTAGTAGAGCATTTCAACACTTCTTAATATAACCCCCTAGTCAGAATGTGTTGTTCTTATAATGGCGCGAGGTAGCAAAGACATTTTTAACGAAAATTTCCATCGGTACAAGAGGTTAGTAGCTGACCTTTTTTTTTGTAAATTAATTTGAATTTTTGTTAGTATATAATATGTATATCCCTGATATTATTATCTTAATCATGTTCTGTACACGGATTATTGTCTAACCCAGAGGTACCCAGATTTATATTTCTCATAGATCACTTTCAAAATTTATTTGGTTCCGGTGGACCCCCTGCAGCTACATTTCTACCATATTCTCAAAACTGTACTTTTTTTTTCAAATATATATGCTGAACGTTTGACCACAATCACGCCTGATGGAAAGCGAAGATGAGGCCTAAGGTGGTACACGCTCGCCTAGTAGATGCTTGTTCACCCTGGCCTTAAAGATAGCCAAACTATATTGTTCCGTGAAAACAGACCTCGGCAACGAGTTCCACTCCTTAGCTGTTCGCATAATGAAAGAGGAAGCAAAGCGCTTCGTGCAAATGTGAGGTATATCCAAAGCATAAGGGTGAAAGCCTGGTCGTCCGGTGGTGGAAAGGGGTAGGGGCGATCAAATTATGAAGGACCTCCACACACTTTCCGAAATGTAACCGATAAAAGACCGAGAGGCAAGCTACTCGTCTTCGGTGGTCAAGGGTTTGGAGATTAGCCTCAGCGAGTACCTCACTGCCGATAAGTCTCCTCGCTGGGTGTTCCACCGAATCCAGTGCATCCAACTGATAACGTGCAGATCCATCCCAAAGGTGACAACAGTACTCCATGCAGGAGCGCACTTGGGCTCAATAGAGGCTTAGGAGCTGCTCAGATGTAAAATATCTTTTTACCTTTGAGAGAATGTCAAGTTTTTTCGCTGCGGTTTTAGTAATGGACTTGATGTAGGGACCGAAATTGAGATTGGCAGAGATGTCCAGACCAAAAAGATACAGATGGTTATTAATCGGCACCGATACATTTCGGAAAGTCGGAGTCAGGTGAAATGGACTCCGTTTCGCCGAGAAGAGACAAGCCTGCGTTTTGGACGGATTGAACCCAACCAAGTTAGCTTCACCCCAGAGGGAAACAGCTTCCAGGCTTGCATTCACTCCCTCCACCATCGCCTCTCTCAAAGATTGGACATCAGTACTAGACTTTGCATCAGACAAGTACCTCTCTGAAACTGTGCTGTCGTCTGCGTACCATACCGGGAGTTAAAAGCAGATCATTGATGTGCAGTAGGAATAGAGTTGCAGAGAGAACAGAACCCTGGGGTACACCGGCATTAATACCGAGTAGATCTGATGATAAGCCATTTATAACTACTCGAATTGATCTGCCCCCCAGGAAATCCGCAATCCAGTTGCAAAGTCCAGTATCAATTCCGTATGAAGGAAGTTTGCCAATAAGACTTACATGCCAAACCCTGTCAAAAGCCTTGGATATATCGAGGAACACAGCGAGAGCTTCCTCGTGTTTCTCAATGGCTTCGCTCCATAAGTGAGTAGCATACACAAGAAGATCCCCAGTATACCGCCCACGGCGGAAACCAAACTGGCAGTCACTGAGGAGATCGTTAGCTTCAAGGTAAGCGAGGAGACGGTTGTTCAATACACGCTCCATAATCTTAGAGAGTATGGGCGTAATTGCGATTGGACGATAGTTGGCAGGGTCGGCACTGCTACCCTTTTTAGGTACAGGTTGGACATTGGCTACCTTCCAGGCATTCGGTTCTTGTCCTGTCCTAAGGGATAAGCGGTATAGGCGAGTCAGAATAGGTAGTGTAAATGTAAAAATGTGAAGACAACAAGACCCCCGTCGAGTCTCCCGTGGGGCCACATTGGGAACAAATGGTCTAGCCTTTCGTATTATTTAGATATCTTGTATGTTGAAATTGCATTGATAATAATCTGTCGTGTGCCTATAAAGAAATAAATTTCTGTACTTGCTAGCAGGCAGGAGATCAGTAGCACATTGTTGTTGTAGTTGTAGCACATGCTGAGGTCGAGTCCTAATTGGCCATTATTGATGTTTAGTTTTAAGAAAATGTAGCTCTTATTAGTATGTAGGTCGATAAATCTATTTCTTTCTTTCTTTCAGTAAAATTTTTGGTGATTTTTAAGGCTTAGCATAACACGAACCTTTCTTATCACCTGCAGAACATTAACTAAGATAATAACCGTTGTTATTTGAATAAAAGGTATTAATTCATAGTAGTTTTTAACTATTATGCGTGTTTTATCAATCAATCTTTGTGATTTTTCCGGGATACTGCATTTTGGGGTTAATAAGTATTTAGGGATTATTAGGTAGTACAGTAGGGTAAATTATAACACATTTTATTTTCGTTGGTTCTACGCCCATTTTGCCCATGATCCATTAACAGCCAAAGAAATTTTCTTCACACACAGGCTACCTTAAAAACTTTGGGAGAATCAGCATATGTCAAATCCGCTGCCTTATGGGTGCCCTGACTGGACATTTTAACACAAGGAAGCATCTGTACACTATAGGCAAAGCTGATGACCCTGTAGATTGTGCGGTGAGAAGAATGAAAGCATGGAGCATTTATTATGTGAATGCGATGCTTTAGGAACTAAACGACTACGGATTCTAGGGGCGGCTTATCCCAAACCTGAGGAATTCATCGGCATAGGTATATAGGTGATGGCAGGGAGGGATGAATAGGAAAGGGGAAGCACAGAAGATCTCATAGGGTCGAAGTGCCCTGAGTTATCGCAGCCCCATCGCAAGAATAAGAATAAGAATTTGATGAGCAGTATCTTTCTTCATACAAAAGGATTTTCCCCAGAAGGTAATATATATTTCCTCGAACCTTTACCGTGTGAAAGTAAAACAAAGAATAGCTGTCTCTCTCACTTTGCGATAGACATGAAACGTACTTTGATGTATGTATATTTTTAGCAAAGAAATGTAAGGCATTTCTTGTCTACCGAGACATGTTAGGGTGACAATCTTTATTCGGAATAGTTATTATTTAATATATTGTGTGAACATGAAAACAATGGTTTTACAGCTAATCAACACATGAAACTCAGTGGCTGAGTTCATGGCACACCAGTAAAATTGACATTATTATGAAACATAATTATCTGGCGAAATGTGGGTGTAAAAAAAGGCATGATGGTATATTTAAAGACAATTCTTTTTTCTATTCAATGTGGTTTGGATTTGAATTTGAACCGTACAGCCATATTCGTTCCGTTTCTATAGATATACGACAATTATAGGCGGCAAAGATAGGTGGTTTTTTGTTATATTAAGTCTGCGCATGCGCGATTGTCGCACATTGCCAAGCCAAGCATTGGTGGCGTAATTTATATGTCAAACGTCAGTTCAAACATTATGCGATAATCGCACCCTGCCAAGCTAGGTGTAATTATAAGAAATGTATAGGTAAGTTGATTGTCTAATCAACTTATTTTTTTTTTTTTTCTTGTCCGTAATTTTTCACAGAGGTTTTCAGATAGGTACAAGATATTTTTTTATATTTTCTTATCCCTCTACTTATACATAGCCTGGTTACCCTTCATCCCCTGAAAACCGATGACCTGTTTCAAGTTATTTGATTTGTCTCCCCACCTGAAGCGACGGATGGGCACCCTCGCACAATAGGTCACATGTCTTATCACACTGTCAAGCAAAATATATTCTTACTTCACCGTTATAGGGTAGGTAATTCGATGGAGGGTCACCGAGAATGTTATAAAAAAAGTAGTTTATAAAAACATTATCTTATGTTACTATATATACGCCACTATGATCAACCCATCTAGGAAAAAAGTTTATATTTTTTGTCTTGTGTTGTTAAGGTAGATTTTTTTAAAACACATTCAGGTCGGTCTTTGGTACTGGCGAGTGATCAAAATATAAAAAAACCATTCAAATAGAAGGAAAATAAAATTGAATTGCGAGATTTTATAAGATGAATAGCCATACCTGTTACAGATGTCGACGAAGGTTCTGACAATATAATTGATATAGCGATCGATTTAGCAGAGAAGTCTTTATGAAATCGAGTATTTATTTATTTATGGGCGATCTACAAAAACATGTACTAACTCTAAATACAATGTGCACTATTTTAAAAGCCTTTAAATCTAAGCACTGTTTTTAATTAAAGACAGCCAGCCAGTATTTCTAGAAAGTGTCTGTGGGCTTAATGAAATCTGACGCTGGCAGTGCATATCGCTATTTAATTGCCGTGACCATATTTTTCTTCTTTATTTCACCAGTCTTCAGGCCTTCAGCATAACGCATCCAGCATTCCCTAAAATGGGCATTTCTTCCCTAAAATAAGAAGAACCAAAAGAAAATGGCCTCCTGTTCCAGGTAGCCTTCTTCCCGACCAAGTCGGCGCCGTGGTAACAGCAGGGGTTGCTAAAATTCCAGGGCTATGAGAGGTCACCTATATCAATATTCTCATTATTTAACTATAGTAATTTTTGAAAATTCGACTGTTGTAAAAACTGTCATATCACATCATACGTTTTCGCCATTGGTTCATATTTTAACCTACTGGTCAACCTCACCACGGTTTAAAAAACTGACCCTCAGGGCGTCTCGAAGGAAATTTAAAATGAGATTTAAAACTAGATTTAGTAATTTTTTGACAGCTTTACTTTATGGCTCTTATGTCAAAAATTTACAAAATCGAGATTTAAACTAGGTTTAAAATTTCCTGCAAGTGGCCCTTAGTCATAGGCTTGATACTATATCAAATAACGATCATCTCAATCAATGTCAATGTCAATGTTCTCCGCTCTATCAAAGATAAATTAAGTAGTATAGATCGCTATTCCCATACATGGGTTTTTAGTTCGTCTAAAACTTATTATTGTTGCTTGTACCCCTTCGTTTGAATTACTTAATTTATTTAATTCCGCTAGTATAGTAGCGCCACCTAACGTATTAAGTCGAACGAAGGGCTACAAGCAATAATAATAAGTTTTAGACGAACGATCTATACTACATAATTTATCTACGGCTGTATTAAGCACAAAGCTCTTAACCTCAGAGCTCAAATTAAACCAGTTAACGTTTTCCATTTTCTTTCACAAAGTTTCTAGAACCCACTACCATAAGTTGGTATTTTAATAACAATTATCGCTGCTCCACAATTGTAACTCGTTCTCAAATCTACTCAAAGCTAACTTGAATCCGAATTCCGAAGTCAACTTATTTCCATTACGTCTCACAATCAAAACGCACTTGGATAGGTTCCGTATTCCTGCAGTGTGTGTAGGGCTGGCAATTTGATAGAAGTTCCTTTATGTATTTAACAGTTCATTGTACACAGAACAATTATACAGAACACATAAATTAAATAATAATTTTCTTTTTTGTCCCGTCTTGGTACGGAACACGAAAATAATGTACCAACTGCTTTTCTTGCCTAGCATGTCGTAAAAGGCGACTAAGGGCGTATTGGGTACTGGGTCTGTGATCGTGTAGGCGATGAGCTAGCCACTTGTAACTACTCTTTCACGATTATTCATCTGACCGAACCCAATTTTCTTATGGCTAAATGTGGTCTTAAGGAACACAGTACTCCTTGGACTCTGTCTACCCGTACGGGGATTACATGCGTGATTTTATGTATGTATGTATAAATTAAATAGAATGTACAAAGGGTGTGGCTTATTCCTAAAGAAATCTCTACCAGCCCACCTGCGATAGGAGATAATATCATAATATTTTTATAACCTTTCATGATTTTTAAACCGATTTCAAAATGGAGGAGGTTCTCGATACGCATTTATTAAAGTAACGTTCCGCTGTTATCGTTTTTTTGTATGAAAGTCACAGCAAATGATTCATAAACTTGGAGAAATCCATTTTTTAAAGAGCCGATAAATTAAGTTTTGTATCCCTAATACAAATCTTAATTTATCGGCTCAACCCACCTATTTAAATTCAAAGATATCTCTTCTATTCTCCTAATACCCGTCAACTTTAATTCCATAATCTCAAATCATATTGTACTTTTCTAGCTCCATTTCTGTACACGATTCAATTTACCAAATTATTAACTAATTACAATTTTAATCTAGCCAACCCTACCCAGTCGAGTGAATCTTACACCGGGCCCCGGAAACTTTTAAATGGTTACGTAAAGTGCCCAACTTGACTGAAGCTCTCATATTTTGGTTTAAATATTGACGGCGAGATACTTTTAAGTGATTTGAGACCTTTAAACTTTGAACTTCGCCATTAGGGGGATTAATCTTAGAGATACAATCTTTTATTTTCATTATGAAAACAGTTATAGCCGATTGGAAGAAACGATAACAATTTTCTTTGATTATCGGCCCGTTATATACGATGCTTATACACATATATACATATAATCACGACTATTATCCCCTAAGGGTTAGTCGGATACTAGGCAAAAGCACCGCAGGAGTCAGCCCGTACAAACAGACAAACGAACAGACAGAGAAACAAAAATTTTAAGAATTTTTTTTATATTTTTTCTTCTTTTTGCATCCCTGATTTGATTTTAAGCATTTATTTTTTTCTATGAACAGACATTCGACCTCTACAGTTGTATTATAATAATATGTATGGATATAAGTTGTACACCAAATGTGTTAGGTTTATAAAAATCAACAATCTTCATTATTTGTTTCTAGACTAAAACTCTCTTCACCATGTTTTCTTTATTTCCTCATCTCACACCACACCTAGTACGTAGCTCCCTTTAAAGTAGTTCAGTGTTTCTAAAACTTTTCCTCGTAAAAGCTATCTGAAATCACGGAGTTTTAGTTCATAACTACGTGAGTCGTGTACCTTGGGAGTACTAGCAATTTTTGGGTGGTACAACCAGCATTAAGAGAGATGAGCATTTTAGCACCTTATCGAATTAAATTGAAAGGCAATCTATAAAGGCATGTCTAAGCAAACGTCGGACAAAGAAAATGTGATACAGAATTAAAGTTATGGTTACTTTCGAAGTACGTAATACGTCTTTAATAATATAATATAACATAACATAACGCCTTTATCCCCGTAGAGGTAGGCAGATGTGTTTACACCCATATTTCACCAGATATATTAAGTCCCCATGTAACAGGTGGCGAGCCTGTTGCCATGCACCGGGCACAATGTGAGGCTAGCGATATTCACAATGAACTGTACATAAGTTCATTCAAACTCAGAGGTACAGGCGGTGGGATCGAACCCGCGATTCCGCGGCCTCTCGAAAGAGTAGTGCCCCGTCCGTACCAGCTCGGCTAACGCTGCCTCAGTAATATACTTATTTAATTTAGTCGATTGTTCAGTAAACCGAATTATGGTGACACACATCCTCAAAGTTTAAGTCACCCTTACGAATGTAACTTAGTTTTGAATTTCAAAAGTGTACGACTACTATATTGAACTTCTT
Organism: Parapoynx stratiotata; assembly: GCA_910589355.1. Classification (NCBI taxonomy): domain Eukaryota; kingdom Metazoa; phylum Arthropoda; class Insecta; order Lepidoptera; family Crambidae; genus Parapoynx; species Parapoynx stratiotata. The sequence continues at coordinate 11,191,299 of OU342482.1, forward strand.
AACCTCCTCCTTCCTTATATATTGCTAAATAAAATATTTAAACTGGTTTATAGCATTTATGATATAGTATGTAATTTTATTTATGTATATGTATATAATATATTATGTTATTTATATATAGTAGTTTATATATATATATATAATATGTAAGTATATTACACCTACCTTTTCTTTAATTCTCTCTCTGCCCAAAGGTTGCCTGGAAGATATTGCTATTAGCTATAAGGCCGCCTGTGTTGCATTGTATTTTTTCTTTACTATATTTCTGTGTTTTTATTAGTTGCAATAAAGAATTTTATCTATCTATCTATCCTTTTTCGCTTTCAGTCCAAAATAAAGTTCACCATTTAAAGCTACAATTATCTAAAACATGCGTTTGAGATCATCATTTGTGATCCTGATGACAATAATAAATAATTATCCTCAGACATTCACACCTATCAACTAGTCCTATCAACTAGTGTTTTTTGTTTAAAAATAATAATTATACATGCATTCCATAGACGTATTAAAGTAGACAACCAAAGAAGATAGAGACAAAAAAATCGCTTATGGAGATATAACAAGCATGAACGAGAAAGCGATTGACTGTCATTTATAACCATATTCGATTGACAGCTTTACACAACTCGGAACACGTAAAATTATCTCTTTGGAAATTTTATAATAACTATAAGATCTTAAAATATTTGTAGTTCATATTTTTTCTACGAAATATGGTTATATGTGTTGTAATTGATTGTGGTGTCAACCAAAATAATAATCCAGAAAACTGCAGCTTTCAGCCAAACACTTGCCTCCACGAGGGATCGAACCCAGGACCTCTCGAGATGACGACGCCTAGACGCCGGCGTGCAGACCACTCGACCACGGAGGTCGTCATATAACCCACAGCTCTATAAAGTAAAAAAAAAATAGGTCGAATAGGCACCTAATGAGAAAGCTCACTCCATTGTAAACCACATCTCAGCTATGGCTAAGATTGTGTTCAAGAGCAATCGCATTTTTAATATTAAAAAAAAATAAGAATCACAAAAGTAATGATGGCAGGCAACGTTCCTCCTCCTTGCGTCGGAGTCCTCACTTATGAGGGTTGTGACCTCCCTTCTGTATCACTTTCCTTCGTACTATGTTTTTCCAGTGGAATCTGTTTCCAGCGACACGGAGGCAACGTTCAATATGGAATAAATAGTAGTACGTTTTATTCGGACTAAGTTAAATTGTAAGTAAACAACTACGTATACTGAAGATTTATAAGGCATTGCCTTCATCAGGCTCCGAACCGGATATTCAATCCTTAACTGTCAAACACACTATTACCGTAGCAAGAGACTCGAACCCCGGTCCCAGGAGGTTCATTGTGCTGTGATGTATGGGGTCACCTCTGAAAAGGTCTTAAGTCTTTGACAAAGTTACTAAACTGATCGACGATACCTTAAATCTGAACAGACGAGCGGTTTTTAGACGGTAAATAACATTTGACGCTGAAAAACGGTTATCTGTCAATAAAAAAGCACCCGCTGATGCGATAAAAATATGCTAGGAAAGACTGTAGTTCGGGGGATACCCCTATGGGAGAAAGAGGGGCATTAGGTATTTGTATGTCAGTGTAGAAGACTTCAGCGGTCAGCTTCGGATGTTCGTTAAAACTTTCTTTCTTAATACGATTTAACATTTAATGAAAATAATTAAAGATGTTTATATAAATACTATTTATAGCCTGATCAGGAAATACAAACTTGCACTGAGGGCGACAGAAATTCTTTAATTATTGCACTAAGATTACCCACTTAAAAAAATCTATTTCACATAATCATATTTTTCCATGAAATATCAGCATTTCACTCCACAAACACAAAGAAAATGAAATAAACTGAAAAGAAAAGTTCCTATAATCAACAATATCCAAATGGTAAGTATGACCGTAAAACAAATGCAAACATAAACCTGTGTCTTTTCATAAACAATTGCAAAAACTTTCTGTTCCTATCGCGAAACATTCGCAGTGTAAAAAAAAAAATTTCGTCCTGAGTTATATATAAAACTAAATATTAGAACATTGTGACGTTGACACCTCTGCCTTGGTAATAATTATGTACCAATAGATTAATAATAGTTTATTTGCGGCTATAATAGCGTTGCAAAAACGCTCGTCTACAATGACCATTAAATTAACGTGTCAAATTACGGAGAATCGATTGATCTATTTATACTCCAGCCGCAAAGAACAGCTTAATTAATAAATTAAGCATTCATAAAAATTGCCAGAATTTTCAGGTGTGTGGTAAAAAGAATATAAAAAATGGCGAACACATTGTTTTTTGTTTCAAAATAATAGTTATACATGTATACATATAATAATTATTCCCTAAGGGTTAGTCAGACTTCACCAAGCTTCTGCCGTAGTCAGCGCTTCACCAAGCAGCGACTGCACATGTGCTCAGGGTGACAGGTGGTGAGCCCGTCGCCGCTATAAGCTATTGGATGGTTATGCAGTACTAAGTCCATTAGTCGCCTTTTACGACACCAGAGATGGGTTGGTAGTTTTATTTTAATGAGCTCAAATGTCGTCATCATATAATATCAATATAATGTCGTCGTCATCACATTATTCATCTTCACTGCATCACGTTCGGGTTTCATATTTGTATTGGAGTGTTGTCTTATAGTTATGGGCCACAATCGATCCTTCCTTCTGCCCCCATGGGGAATCGAACCCGGACCTGCCGATCAACACCCGGTGGTGTGAACCACTAGACCAGAGAGGTGGTTAAATATGGCCCTGTAGGCTCACTTCTGTATAAGTGTTCCACTGCTGATCACAACTCTCATCCCTACATGGAAAATCACACGAAGGCTCATATCTTCACTCCACCTCCACAACTCCAACGTGGACCAAACGTCGTAGGTATTAACTTCATGGCAACAAAGTAGAAATTTCCATGATATATGACCATAGTAAAAAAAATATCGCTTCGGTATGCTTGAGGTTGCTGCATCAGCAGCCTTGAGGTTGCTTCGGGATACTTCGGCATCCTTCAGGACGCTGCCGCCGCGCCAAGGCAACACTCGGGGGTAGTTTGGACGGTATATATCATCAATTCCCCGTTCAATCGGTTGTTCGGAGATAAGCAGTGATTACGTTGTACGTTGGAACATTCCCTTTTCTCGTTCCGGTTTCGGACGGTATCAACTTTAAGGACATTGCAGCATGACAAGGCATAGTTGCAGACAGTGTGCGCTTGCATGTAGGGATGCCGAAGGATTCCTTTCCTTGCCTATGCCGATAATGTGCGCCGGGCCTTAAAGTGGCTTCCGAACTCAGAGTAAACCGAACTGGAGTAGCCATTAGTCAATTTCTCAAACATTTTTTTCTGCCATTTCTTGCGGGGGGTGACACCATCTTTTAGCATACTCGATGTTTTCTATTTATTTTTACAACAAAAAACAGCAAGGCAGGCATATTTGCGGGAGCTCTGTTCGCCGCAACGTTTACAATGTTATGGCTGTCAAAATGGCGGCTCAACTAGTTTTATTAAACGTGCAAGCATCCGATGCTTGTGCATTTGGCAGAGGGGAATGTTAGGCAAAGGCTACTCCAGTTCTGTTTACTTTGAGCTTCCGAAGCACTGAGGAACTCGAGACCACAAAGTTTTGATCACCCATAAAAAAAATACCATAGCAAAGGTTTTGCTTTCATCATCGAAAGGCAAAGCGTACTAAAACTACTAAGCCAAAGACTTTTTTTTGCGCCATATTTAATTTATTTCACGTGAGATGCGTAGCCACAGTTCAAAGCTAAGTCAACGGTGCGTTCTGAGAGAGGTCGCTCCCTAGGGTAGAAAGGTAATTTTGCCCCATGTCAAAGGTTAGTACGGTACGATGTGTTAGGTGACGCGATGTAGGTATATTGGGATCATGTTGTGACATGTTGCAATTAATATCGGCACCGGACAGTCAGAGGGAGAATTTGGTGGAATGTTATTTTATATTTCAAGTAAGTATCTTTGCATGTGAGGCGAAATGTGGGTCTGCGTAATAGGTATCCGAAAAGTGGCAGTGAGTAAGCCACTCTAAGAAAAACCTTTCACCTAATGGAAATACTTACTATATTTATTGTGTTACATAGTGATCGCAAAAGATGTTCTTCAATATTCCATTAAATTGTAACACGCCTTTATTTAACAAAGAAATAATATTTCATTTTTAAAGTTTTATTTTATTTTATTTCAATTATTTGTGTTTAAACCAAATTACTCGTTAAGGCGATTCAAACGAGCCCAAACTTGATGGCATTGGCATTTATTACTGAGTTCCTCTGGCCACCTTCCAGCTCCATCATCAGATCAGCTCCAAGTCATAATATTATTGCATTGTCATCCGATTTACACAATGAAATGCCAAATTTCAGCTCAATCGGTTAAAGATATCTGCTTCAAAATTGAGTTGGAAGATTCCACCCGAACATACATAATTATACACAAGTAAAAAAAAAAAAGTCTATGAGACCATCAGTACTAGACAGATGTCGCAATCGCAAAAAGGATCTATATTTATTTCGCCAAACGAAACTAAAAAGGAATGCCGTCTCCTATTTTTTAATGTGGTCAAAAACGGCTGTAATTCAAAAAAGTTTTAATATTCCAATAAAAAATGTTCTCTATACTTTACCTACACTGTGCCTCTCACCTGCTCCAATTCCAGGCACGTCTCATGCAAATGCTCTTGCCTAACGACAGACCTGACCTTCGTCTGAACCCAGGATTTCCATTAGTTTACTTTCCCTTGCTTCCGTTAATCTGTGTCTTCGTACCACATGTCCTTGAGGAGTTCCAGATTGAAAATATAGCTTCGATCCACACATCAGACGGCGGCACTGCCGGCGGCTTTAGTAACGAATACTATTGTATACTAGCAATGCCGGCGGCATGTGTGGATGCACCAGTAGATCACAGACGCTATTGCAACGTTGGATCGTGATAACATACATCACGCCTCTTTCCCCGAAGGGGTAGGCAGAGGTGTTAAACACCTACATTTCGTCTGATATGACGCAATTGGTTGGCTGTATCAAAAAGTTGAAACTAATAATATATTTCTACCATGGCACTATTTTGTGCCTTTTTTGATTTACAATAAACGAATAGCCGTCAAATTAATTCTACGTCGGCATCCCCTACGTCACAAGTTCATATGTAACAGGTGGCGAGCCTGTTGCCATGCACCGGGCACATTGTGAGGCAAACAATGTTCACAAGCAACTGAACCTACTTAATTTTTTTTTATTCAAACTCAGTGGTTGTATTTAGTGAAATGTTATTGGAAAGTAATTAATTGAGAACCTCTCGAGATGGCGACGCGAAATAATATACTCATTGTAGACTAGGTACCAACCCGCATAGGGCCACCGCGGCAGCGTATATAGGATGAGGACTCAGAGTAAACAGAACTGGAGTAGCCATTAGTCAATTTCTCAAACATTTTTTTCTGCCATTTCTTGCGGGGGGTGAGGTTACCACTACACTCAAAGCCAGCACACATAAACAATAATAAACAATAACTTATACCGTTTTTACAAATGCACACATGCATAGTTCGACACACAAATTTAAATTTCACGCACACACACGCTTAAAATAGTCACGTGGGGTGTGCGTTTTGACAACGTCACAGCCGCACTCCCCACGAGACTAGCGTTCGAAATTTGAAATCGTAGAATTCTAAAACAAGAAATAATGAAGTAAATAATCATGAAATCTTAAAAATTATAATTACAAATAAAAGGTGACATCATCTTTTAGCATACTCGATGTTTTCTATTTATTTTTACAAAAAAAAAACAGCACATGCAGGCATTTTTGCGGGAGCTCTGTTCGCCGCAACGTTTACAATGTTATGGCTGTCAAAATGGCAGCTCAACTAGTTTTATTAAACGTGCAAGCATCCGATGCTTGTGCATTTGGCAGAGGGGAATGTTAGACAAAGGCTACTCCAGTTCTGTTTACTCTGAGGATGAGGACGACAGTTTTTGTGAATATAGCTTGCCTCTCTCTGCATCCGGTGCAATAAGCTTGTCTTGGTGTGTGTGTTTCAGAGAGACGTGATGATAAATTATGTTGTTATAATTATCACGGTAATTTTAAAATGTTATGCGTAAAGACAAGCAGAACACTGGGCTCTGCGGTGTGTTACTTCAAAGTAATGTGTAATAATATCATTGGGATAAAAGAGTATAGGTACCTTATTAATAACGTAATATTTTATACAAGTTTAATTATATGAAACCCACTAAACACTTTGTACTTCAAAAAAGAGCCATTCGTGCCATATATAACCTTAGACCACGTGACTCGCTCAAGGAACTAATTAAAGGAAATTGATATACTAACTGTGGCGTCTCAATACATCTTTGATTTTATTATGTATGAACGTAAATGATATGATACTTTCCTTAAAACTTCTGACTGTAAGACAGTCCCAGCCTCAACACCATAAATAAGCTTAAGCTAGCCGTTCCAAGCGTCAGACTTCACAAGACTGTTATATGTTTTATAGGAATCAGCAAATAGGCTGCCAAAAAGTTTTATTGACTTGCCCCTGCATAAATTTAAGTCAACAGTTAAAAGATGTTTAATGAAAAAGGGGTATTATAAGATAGAAGATTATTTTAAAGATAAAAATTCGTGGCTACTATAATTTGCTCCTCTGCACATACTTATATTACAATATTTAAAATGTTCTAAATTCCTTTTGTTATTATGGCTGTTTAAAAAAGGCTAACTGTTGAGTTTCTTGCGGCACTTCTTCTCAACAGGCCATTCACGTCGAAGTGCTAGTAGGAAACAAAATATTGACGTGCAAAAGTATTTCATGTAAATCCGATTGCAGAATAAATGACTTCATTTCATTTCACTTATCGAACGAGTTATTAAAGTCTTTTATTGATAAAACGTTATAATCCTGTTTAGTTGTTGCTCAATAATCTCGCATTGCTAACCCTAGATGCGTTAAAAAGTTTTCGCAGAAAAAATACCAATGGAAGTGAATGGGAAACGTTCGAATCGCCAATTAACTACTAGAGCGAACTATCGACTGAAATTTCGGAAAATCCGATTCGATTTACACTCGATGGAGCTTAAGCTTCAAGCTGCTTGGTGCTTGAGGCTTTACCGGAAAATGTTGCTTTCTGAACAAAAGCTTTGAAGGGCTACACAGAAAAAGTCCGCAACGCGTAATTTCCAGTGCGTTTTTCCATTTCCAGTTAGTTTACTTGTTCCTCGTTTCAAAAAACGAAATTAACGTTTGATCGTCGTCGTCGTCGTTTGACGTTTATGATATTTTCGTCGTCCTCAGCCATCTCAGCCTATATATTAGGTCCTTACCTATGTAATTGGTGTTTTGTATGGAGATTTTGGGGATGTCTGCATTTTACATACTAATATTTTATCAGTTTTCTTCACAACGACAAATCCAGAGATAATAATATTTGGCATGTATCATTAGATAAGCTTTAGCAATATGTGTATGAACACGCTTGATAAAAATTATTCATCGTTTTAATGTTAATGCAATTGTGCGACTGTGGAGAGCACCAAGTGCGACTGTGGAGCCCCGTCACAATCCATGCCACATCTCATATCGTGTCCACTGCTTCCCTCCACCTGTACCATGGAGGAGTTAAATGCGGCAGCACCAAGAGCTGTAGCCGTCGCCGAGTACTGGCGTCAAGATATTTAAGCCATTGACATGAAGAAGAAGACTGCTAGGTACAGACCTTCCTCATGGAAACAAATACGAAATCACATGAAGAGTTTGTGTTGTGACACCACCACGCTGGCCCAATGGCGCGTTTGTGGGTAGAAACGGTTGCAACTGCAAAGGTGACCGAAGGCTTAACGTGCCTTCCGAAGCACGGAGGTGGTCGAGATCTCGAAGGTTTGATCATCGAAATCATCGAATCGAAAGTACTAACCAAAAACGCTATTTACATAATAATTATTAATGTGGATGTACTTGCTACAAGCGCTCGCGGCAGTGAATTTTAAGTCTTTTTTGTCAATTTTATTATTAAAATTTACTTTAAGTATAATAAATGTGACTATGTATGAATGTTGACGATTTTAAGTGCTATGTTTAGCCTATGAAATAAATTATTTTTGTTTTTTTTTTGTTTTTTGATTCACATAGCACCTCACAGTTATATATATTGGGTCCTTACCTATGAAATTTGCGTTTGTTTTCTCTCTTAGTATTTTGTCTGTAACTATTATGTTTCAGAATATTCTTAAAAAATAATACCCTCCTCTAAAATTAGACCACACTTTTGAGCTTTTTTGATTTGTTTTGATAATTTGTTGTAAGTTTAATTGTAAGTTAAATTTATTTTTAAGTGCCTCCCGAATACATCATTTTATTTGCATTCACTTAAAAACGATAAATAATTTTTATGAAGTGTGATATTTCACATATTACTAAAGCTTGTCTAATGATACATGTCAAATATTATCATCTCTGGATTTGTCGTTGTGAAGAAAACTGATAAAATGTTAGTATGGAAAATGCAGAATTCCCAAAATCTCCCTACAAAACACCAATTTCATAGGTAAGGACCTAATATATATAACTCGGGCATGCAGGTAGATGTTATGACGTAGGCATCCGCTAAGAAAGGATTTTGATTAATTCTACCCCCAAGGAGGTAAAATAGGGGATGAAAGTTTGTATGAAACTTTGTCAATTTAAAACCGATCGGGCTGAGACTTTGAGAGAAAATTAAAGGGTTCCAGTGGGATAGTTAAAACCATAGTAACCGCGGATGATGTCGAGGGCAACAGCTAGTTCACATAATAAAATTGGGGAGCTAACTACACAGCACAGTGGTTAGTAAAGCATATCATATATATATGTATTTTTTACGTAATTGTACTGTACATTACAGTCTAATAAACTGTTTCGATAAACCAACAAAGCTTATCCCAACGCACCCATCCCAGTGGCCACGCCAAACACCCCAATCGCATCAGCCATCAGCTAAGAGTGTCAGAACAATAAATCTATCAAGCAACCAATTAGACGCCATTGTTTGGACTGCTTTCATTTACGAGATCAAACAAGACGACTCCTTTGTCTACATAGAGAAGGGATGTTCACGTCTAGGATTTCGGTACGTTCGGCTTTTTCGGCATCTTTAATCATAGGTTGTATTAAAAATTAATTTGGTAAAATATATAATGTTATAAAAAATAATGTAAACACTTGACAAGTGAGGAGCTCGGTAGCGTAGTGGTTAGGCGCTTTGGCTTTCGATCCAAAATAAACCTTAGCCATGGTCAGACCGTGGATGGATGACCAAACATTGTGATCTCGAGCTCCTCTGTGCTTCGGAAGGCACGTTAAGCCGTTGGTCCCGGTCGATTTTGCGACCGTTTCTACTCACCAGCCCGCATTGGGCCAGCGTGGTGGTGTTACGGCCCATTCTCCTCATGTGTTTCTCCATGACGAAGGCCTGTACCCAGCTGTGGAACGTTTATAGGCTGAGACGACAGACAAGTGACACCGTCGCAGGTACTTTACGAGGTTTATTAGCTTCCGCTGGCTGGGCGGTAGGTGTGTGTGGGATCCATCAGGTAGGACTGAGAAAACCTTCTTAGATGCGCCAAGGGTTCTGCCAAAGCGATTCTCCGAGTATAGCTAGCCAATTACTGAATTGACAGTATTTCAATTTTCACAAAAATACTGTGGCAGCGAAGGCCAACAAGTTCACTACTAACCGAGAAAAGTGGGTAAAAAGATAAGGGATTTAAAGCCGCAGATACGTATTTTAAATATTAGGTCCTTACCTATGAAATCGGTGTTTTGTATGGAGATTTTGGAGATGTCTGCATTTTACATACTAACATTTTATTAGTTTTCTTCACAACGACTAATCCAGAGATAATAATATTTGGCATGTATCATTAGACAAGCTTTAGCAATATGTGTGTGAACACGCTTGATAAAAATTATTCATCGTTTTTATGTTAATGCAATTGTGCGACTGTGGAGAGCACCAAGTGCGACTGTGGAGCCCCGTCACAATCCATGCCACATCTCATATCGTGTCCACTGCTTCCCTCCAACTGTACCATGGAGGAGTTAAATGCGGCAGCACCAAGAGCTGTAGCCGTCGCCGAGTACTGGCGTCAAGATATTTAAGCCATTGACATGAAGAAGAAGACTGCTAGGTACAGACCTTCCTCATGGAAACAAATACGAAATCACATGAAGAGTTTGTGTTGTGACACCACCACGCTGGCCCAATGGCGCGTTTGTGGGTAGAAACGGTTGCAACTGCAAAGGTGACCGAAGGCTTAACGTGCCTTCCGAAGCACGGAGGTGGTCGAGATCTCGAAGGTTTGATCATCGAAATCATCGAATCGAAAGTACTAACCAAAAACGCTATTTACATAATAATTATTAATGTGGATGTACTTGCTACAAGCGCTCGCGGCAGTGAATTTTAAGTCTTTTTTGTCAATTTTATTATTAAAATTTACTTTAAGTATAATAAATGTGACTATGTATGAATGTTGACGATTTTAAGTGCTATGTTTAGCCTATGAAATAAATTATTTTTGTTTTTTTTTTGTTTTTTGATTCACATAGCACCTCACAGTTATATATATTGGGTCCTTACCTATGAAATTTGCGTTTGTTTTCTCTCTTAGTATTTTGTCTGTAACTATTATGTTTCAGAATATTCTTAAAAAATAATACCCTCCTCTAAAATTAGACCACACTTTTGAGCTTTTTTGATTTGTTTTGATAATTTGTTGTAAGTTTAATTGTAAGTTAAATTTATTTTTAAGTGCCTCCCGAATACATCATTTTATTTGCATTCACTTAAAAACGATAAATAATTTTTATGAAGTGTGATATTTCACATATTACTAAAGCTTGTCTAATGATACATGTCAAATATTATCATCTCTGGATTTGTCGTTGTGAAGAAAACTGATAAAATGTTAGTATGGAAAATGCAGAATTCCCAAAATCTCCCTACAAAACACCAATTTCATAGGTAAGGACCTAATATATATAACTCGGGCATGCAGGTAGATGTTATGACGTAGGCATCCGCTAAGAAAGGATTTTGATTAATTCTACCCCCAAGGAGGTAAAATAGGGGATGAAAGTTTGTATGAAACTTTGTCAATTTAAAACCGATCGGGCTGAGACTTTGAGAGAAAATTAAAGGGTTCCAGTGGGATAGTTAAAACCATAGTAACCGCGGATGATGTCGAGGGCAACAGCTAGTTCACATAATAAAATTGGGGAGCTAACTACACAGCACAGTGGTTAGTAAAGCATATCATATATATATGTATTTTTTACGTAATTGTACTGTACATTACAGTCTAATAAACTGTTTCGATAAACCAACAAAGCTTATCCCAACGCACCCATCCCAGTGGCCACGCCAAACACCCCAATCGCATCAGCCATCAGCTAAGAGTGTCAGAACAATAAATCTATCAAGCAACCAATTAGACGCCATTGTTTGGACTGCTTTCATTTACGAGATCAAACAAGACGACTCCTTTGTCTACATAGAGAAGGGATGTTCACGTCTAGGATTTCGGTACGTTCGGCTTTTTCGGCATCTTTAATAATAGGTTGTATTAAAAATTAATTTGGTAAAATATATAATGTTATAAAAAATAATGTAAACACTTGACAAGTGAGGAGCTCGGTAGCGTAGTGGTTAGGCGCTTTGGCTTTCGATCCAAAATAAACCTTAGCCATGGTCAGACCGTGGATGGATGACCAAACATTGTGATCTCGAGCTCCTCTGTGCTTCGGAAGGCACGTTAAGCCGTTGGTCCCGGTCGATTTTGCGACCATTTCTACCCACCAGCCCGCATTGGGCCAGCGTGGTGGTGTTACGGCCCATTCTCCTCATGTGTTTCTCCATGACGAAGGCCTGTACCCAGCTGTGGAACGTTTATAGGCTGAGACGACAGACAAGTGACACCGTCGCAGGTACTTTACGAGGTTTATTAGCTTCCGCTGGCTGGGCGGTAGGTGTGTGTGGGATCCATCAGGTAGGACTGAGAAAACCTTCTTAGATGCGCCAAGGGTTCTGCCAAAGCGATTCTCCGAGTATAGCTAGCCAATTACTGAATTGACAGTATTTCAATTTTCACAAAAATACTGTGGCAGCGAAGGCCAACAAGTTCACTACTAACCGAGAAAAGTGGGTAAAAAGATAAGGGATTTAAAGCCGCAGATACGTATTTTAAATATTAGGTCCTTACCTATGAAATCGGTGTTTTGTATGGAGATTTTGGAGATGTCTGCATTTTACATACTAACATTTTATTAGTTTTCTTCACAACGACTAATCCAGAGATAATAATATTTGGCATGTATCATTAGACAAGCTTTAGCAATATGTGTGTGAACACGCTTGATAAAAATTATTCATCGTTTTTATGTTAATGCAAATCAAATGATGTATTCGGGAGGCAGTTAAAAATAATTGTCATTGTGTCTTATTTTAACACAATTAAACTTACAAAAAATTATCAAATTAAATAATACGAGCTCAAATATATGGTCTATTTTTAGAAGAGGCAATTTTTTTATAAGAATGTTCTGAAACTTAATAGTTACGGACAAATTGCTAAGACAGAATAAAAACACCAATTTCATAGGTAAGGACCCAATAGTTTTACGAAACCGCCTTCTGTAAAGCCAACTCGATATTCGGCAAACTCGGCATCACTATTCTCATCCCTACGAATAGATCAATTTTAATATTAATTTCGCAGCAAATTTTTAATTAAGAAGTGTCTGAGATGGATTGGAAAAAAAATAAATTGTTCTAATGGAATATTAAACGCAGCTGACTCTGGGGGACGTGATATTTCGGAGAACTCTAATTGGTCCCGGTATCGGGAGTTCCGAGTGTTTCAACATTGCTTTATGGAAATTGAAAAGACACTTTTACAATACTCTTCACCTTCACCTTGAGGAGGTCGGTGGCGTAGTGGTATTGAAAACAAAGCAGCTTTCGCTGTGGTCAGGCCGCGGATGGGTAACCAAATATTTGTGATCTCGAGCTCCTCCGTGCTTCGGAAGGTACGTTGAGCCGTTGGTTCCGGTCGCTTTTGCGACCGTTTCTACCCACCAACCCGCATCGGGCCAGCGTGGTGCTGTTACGACCCATACTCCTCATGTTTTTCCTCATGAGGAGGAATGCCCAGCAGTGGGATGTATATTGGCCGAGGACGGACGGACGGACGACTCTTCACCAGCATATTTAAAGCCCATGAGTATTAGGGGCTGTAACCACCACACAGCACATCGTAGCACAACGCAGAATGGTAGCGACAGGGACTTACGGCTTCCATGCCTTCTAAAGCATAGAGGAACGGTAAATCACAAAGATTTCGCGACATAGCGAAGGCGAAAGTTGCTTTATTACCACGTTTTTCTTAGCTTGCTTTCTTGTATGTCTGTCAGTGGAGATCAAATCTGGCGATCCATTTTTCGACCACTTCCCGACATATGATTGAGCTGAAATTTTGCATACAGGCTTGCGTCTGGTTACAATACAATATTAAATAAAAATATGTTTAAAATAAGAGTTAAATAAGTACATTTTCAGTCATTTGCCTTTTGATATAATTATTTATCATATAGAGTAAAATGCGCACCACGTTTAGATTTTCGAAAATTCTTTGAACCAAAATATTTATTGTCCCCTTAGTAAAACGTGTTTTTTTTTAGTTTTTTTTTATACAGTATTTTTCCAATATCGAAAGTCAAAAGCGAAACCACTACGTCACTGAACTTATTCTAAGCCGTCAAGGTCCTCACTATACAGAATTCAACAACCTCAACAACCTCCCAAGAATTGGTAGCTAGCATCATAAAATAACAACATATTTTGTTGTACGACTTTTAATTATGTGACACATTTTACTTTCAATCAAAAATAATACTCAATAGGCTAGTTGACCCTTTTTTTTATTGGGCCCCAAATGATTAATTACTGATAGCTAACACCATAAAAAATAATACAATTTTTTTCTGAAGCCTATAATGCAATAAATTATAAATAACGTTTTTGCTTAAATGTCAAAAACGCTTTCGGTCCTGATGGTCTATGAATTATCTGTGCCGTAGCGTCACGATTATCGTAAACAATTCAATACGCATGCGTGACATAGCCGACAGTTATGCTTGATTGGTTGCGACTGGCGTTTGACTATGGTGGGTAGCGTTTTTGGCAGATGATATAAAACATATTCAAATTGAATTTCTACAGCAATCTCTTATTTATATTTATCGAACTTGGTATATTTCGGTCCCCTGTACTGAATTCTATGTGAATGACACATTATTTTTTCATTATTTTCCTTAGGTACTTTTGATATGAGTCAACTAGCCTATTTCTGAATCTTCTTAGCTCTGTGTGCATCGCGCACGCGAGCGTTTATTTTAATTTCCTAGTACACTGGTCGACTGTGGTCAAAATTGTAGTCCTTATTCATATTTCTATTGTATTATGAATCTTAAACTGATTTCGACACTTTCAACTATACGAAACTCGAAAGCATTTTATATAAGTGCTCCCAGACCACTGATATTCAGCATTAACCTAAAAAACGTCAATGAAACCTGTATGAACAAGACCCTGTTCTGCTCGTTGCTTTGTCAAATAAAATTGGCGGCCATGACACAATAACACGGGATTCTTTGTCAAGAATGGCGCGTTTCGCGTTTACAAGCTCCTTGACCTTGGCGAACAAAGAACTTGGCTTGGCTGGCTCAGCGGGATCGTGCAGGGGCCAAGTCAAGATTTTAGTCGATATTTGAGAGAGCAATATCTAAGTATTGCAACTAGTGCACCCTAATGCCCTTGAGTTAACATTAAGTATAATTTTTTTTTTATAGCATTGGGTGTTAACGAGCAGTCAGGTTTTTTGGTGATGAGAAATTACTGCTGCCCATACACACAATTTATTTCCCCTTGGGGTAGGCATTGATTTCAGATAACAAAAACTTTCATCCGACCAGTATCTCGTAGGTACAGTCACGTGCAAAAGTATGTATATGTTTAATAAAAATAAAAACGTTACGTGAAATAAAAACTGTCACCTCTAAAATGTGTATACATATTTTTGTACTCAATTGTACATATGAACGATGGGCGAAACCAAGTACCGGGTACACAGTGTAACGCAAGCATTATTATTATTTATCCATATCCATACTAATACTATAAAAGCGAAAGTAACTCTGTCTGTCTCGCTTTCACGTCAAAACTACTGAACCAATTTAACCGAAATTTTGTACAGAGATAGTCTAGAGCCTGAGAAAGGACATAGGCTACATTTTATTCCGACATTCCCACGGGAACGCCTCCCAGAAAAATGGAGGACAAATTTACGCCACTATGAACTTTGCGTCTAATAATATAGAAGGAGTAAATTTTCAAATTCCAAAAAAAATTTCTGTGTTGAATAGCCTATTTATTAAGGAACGCTATAGGCTACTTACACTATCTCAAATTAACTATTCTATGCGGACGAAGGCGCTGGCACAAGTTAATTATTTAAATTATCCTAAATGTATTACTCTAATTAATTGTAAACTCAGTAGGTATGAATACGAATAGTTTAATAAACAACAGGCTCACTGTACCATAGTGACGTAGATGGTAACACCTCTAGTGTGATCAACTACCTAGCTCCCTTTGCTTTTGGACATACAAGCGTATTGAAATTAATCTGCATTGAACGATGGCTTACACAATTTTCTCATGGAAGTAATTAATTGGGCAGCCATTTAATTATTGAGTCAGCAAAAAATGGTCACCCGAAAAATCATTTACAAATATTTTGTCAGCAAAATAATTATGTGGACAATAATAATAATTGTTTGGTCATCAGTATAATTATTTGGTCAACAGAATAATTAATTGGGCAGCAAGATAATTATTTGGGCAGCAAAATAATAAGTTAATGAAGGATCAAGGATCAATTCCTTCCTTCGAAAATACTCGCATATTTTGCTAATCGTTTAAATAACACTTAAAAAAATGTGTGTAAGTATGTGATTTTAAACTCAGCAACTTTAATCTTGCATTATAATCGTCCTTAGCCTATATACGCCCCACTGCTGGCCTTCCTCATGGAGAAACACATGAAGAGTATGGGCCGTAACACCACCACTATAATATTATAATATTTCTTTAAAACTCTTACCTTGGTTTGTCAAGTCGAAATCCAATGTTTCGAAGACAAGCTATGGAAAATAAAATATCCAATTTTAATATCTACAGCCCCATTAATGTAAGGAGTAAAATAATGGTTTCCAATAATTTTGTGTCGAAAAACGATACTAAAAACGCTACTGAAATAATAATCAGTTTGCATTTAGATAAGCACCTTTTTTACTAAATGAAAAAGTCTAACCGTGTTATTCATAAAAATATATTTAAGGCTTTTTTACTAAAATAGGTTTATTAAAAACCTATTTAGTTAAAAATTTATTTGTCACTTTCTTTCTTATTTAGATTTGTGTTTGAAAGAAGAAAAAAAACACTCTGTTACTAAAATTATTAAGACTTTATTATTTTTTATGTATAACACGGTATGTATGTCATTTTATGAACAGAATATTTTAGGTTTTTAAAACTATTTGCTGTCAATGTGGGCACACCAGATCCCAAATTTAGCGAACACACTGTGTCTACACTAGAAGTGAATATTTATGAAAATATCTTTGTGATAATGGATTGATATAATACATACATATATAAAATATAATAGTAAGATATAAAATATATAGTATATATATAAAATATAATAGTAAGATTTGTAATATTGGGTCCTTACCTATGAAATTGGTGTTTTTATTCTGTCTTAGCGATTTGTCCGTAACTATTAAGTTTCAGAACATTCTTATAAAATAATTGCCTCTTCTAAAAATAGACCATATATTTGAGCTCGTATTATTTAATTTGATAATTTTTTGGAAGTTTAATTGTGTTAAAATTAGACACAAGACAATTATTTTTAACCGAATACATCATTAACATAAAAACGATGAATAATTTTTATCAAGCGTGTTCACACACATATTGCTAAAGCTTGTCTAATGATACATGCCAAATATTATTATCTCTGGATTTGTCGTTGTGAAGAAAACTGATAAAATGTTAGTATGTTAAATGCAGACATCCCCAAAATCTCCATAAAAAACACCAATTTCATAGGTAAGGACCTAATATACCATAATTACCATTATTACGATAATTGGTAATGCTATGCGAGAGCGGTCTCTCCTGACACAAGTGTTTGAACACTCAAAAGGTTATTCTGCAATAAAATATTTTTCAACAGCGTTATATGTCTTGTTTCAGATCGTGAATGCCCCGAGCTGGAGCAGCCAGAAATCGGGAAAATAACGCTGACAGGACGACTTTTTGGAGAGAAGTAAGATTTTACAGACTTCATTAAGTAACTACTAGTACTATCTTTCCTTGACATAATGAGTCCTTAAGTGTTCATTTATGTATATATTATATTTATATAAGTATATTCATCTATGTATATAAATATATATTTGGTATGTATATTTGTATTTTAAGTATTATATTTTATATTTATCAAATTTACTACATATTATATTTAAGTTTTATATTTATTCATAGTGTACACACGACATTTTCGTTTTTTTGCCATATCTCCTATCGCAGGTGGGCTGGGAGACATTTCTGTTAGGAATAAGCCACACCCTTTGTACTGTCTTTGTAATTTGTCGTTTCGTTGTTATGTTTTTCTGTGTACAATAAATTGTTAAATAAATAAATAATATATGTACCTATTTGATAAGAAAATACAAACAACGTCTTATTTCTTATACCTAAGAGATCACCACTCTCAACTAGGCACTCAGCATACTTATATTTTCTGCTGCGATTTAGTTTTGAGGATGCTATAAGCCTTCATGCCGTTTTCATTAGAACCTACCTATGTAATTATCATAAAATCACAAAAATATCAAATGATTGGTAGATTTCTTTTGTTTTTTATACTAACCTACTGTTACGTCGGCCTTTTTTCAACCCGCTTTGGGCCTAGTGGTTTTAGCCAATACTCCTCATAGGCCTGGGCCCAGCAGTGTGACGTATAGGCTGAGGACGAGTGTTTCTTTTTACAGTTCTAGCCTGTTTCAACCCGTTCTAACCCGTCATTTTCTGACATTATTATGGTGCCTAACTTCTAACTTCTATCCCTCCCTATCAAGACTTAGGTACGGAAAACCTCCCTCCTCCTCACCGACTACGCAGCCAGGAAGGTCCTCACTCATTTATTTTGATGATTAGTCAAGGATACAATAATCTCCCTACGTTTCATTTCTCCAGGACAAAAATTATAACGCCAGTGAATAAACCACAAGCAAAATCCCATTACTGCTGGAATCAATGCTGGTTATTTTCAGGCCCTTCAATTTTTCTACGTTCATTTGAAATAACCATAAGTTTTAAGATATATTATAGATAAATAATATTAGGATTACTCGGTGGCGTAGTAGTTCCAAGACTATGGCTTTCGATATTGAAAACAAAGCTCCTTTCGCCATGGTCAGTCCTTGGATGAGTGACCGAAACTTTGTGATCTCGAGTTCTTTGTGCTACTTGGCAGTACTTGGTCCGTTCGCCATTGCAACCGTATTTATATATCCACTAATTCATGTCTGTAGCCGTTTCTTGATCTGAATTAACGTGTTCCACAGGGCAGTATACTCGTGCCCCCACGGGTACCACGTGGTGGGTCTGCAGAGCAGAAACTGCCAAGCTGACGGGAAATGGGCAGGACTGGCCCCGGCCTGTAAAGAGAACAGTAAGTCGAAGAATATTCTGGACTGTTAAACGAAATACATCAAACTTACAAACACAAATTAAAATTCAAAAAAATCTAAGAATTTGATGGAATGCCTTATTAAGATCAAAGAATGCCTTATTAATACAAAACAACTCTTAGACATTAACGAAATTATTTAGTATTAGATACTCAGAAGCTCTTGCAGAGCAAATAATTTAATTGCTTTATGTCATAGATAAATTAAGTAGTATAGATCGCTATTCCCATACATAGGTTTTTAGTTCGTCCTAAACATATTATTGTTGCTTGTACCCCTTCGTTCGACTTATTTATTACGTTAGGTGGTGCTACTATTCTAGCGGAATTACTCAATTTATTATGATTATGTGGAGTAGTTTAGAAAAAATTGTATGATTGTGTAACGTATAAGACATAATATTGGGTCCTTACCTATGAAATTGGTGTTTTTTTTTCTCTCTTACTATTTTGTCTGTAACTATTAAGATTCAGAGTATTCCTAAAAAATAATTACCCCGTCTAAAAATAGACTATATTTTTGAGCTCTTTTGATTTGTTTTGATAATTTTTTGTAAGTTTAATTGTGTTAAAATTGGACACGGAGACAACTCTTTTAAGTGCTTCCCGAATACATCATTTTATTTGCATTCACTTAAAAACCATAAATATTTTTTATGAAGTGTGATATTACACATATTACAAAAGCTTGTCTAATGATAGATGCCAAATATTATTATCTTTGGATTTGTTGTTGTGAAGAAAACTGAAAAAATTTTAGTATGGAAAATGCAGAATTCCCCAAAATCTCCATACAAAACACCAATATTATAGGTAAGGACCTAATATTTGATCGAGTAAATGTCTTAAGAAACAACAACAATTTATTGGTGGACGCTCCCAATAATTGTGGACGATCCCAATAAACTGGAACCGGCACAAGTATTCCCTCCTTCTTACAACATGGTTTCCATCAAAAGAGACGTGAAAAAGCATTTTTTAGGCCGGCAAGGTGAGGGTGGCTAGGGCAGTATGTCAGCATGCTGCACTATCTTGCTATCTTCACATATGGACTCCTCTACTGCTTATTATCAGGTGTGGAGTCATTTGCTGAGCTTTTTATAAATAAAAGTACATATTCTTCATAATTTTCTACAACTTCCCCAGTCTACTGCCTCCAACCCCCCACAATCGAGCACGCCCGCCACTCGGCCCTGCCAGAGCAAGCCACCTTCGACCTGGACGCGACGGTGCAGTACAACTGCCACACCGGCTACGTCACCAACGGGTTTCCGAGGGCCAAGTGCCTGGCTATCGAGGGGCAAGCGTCCTGGTATGGGCCTGATATTAGCTGTGAACGTAAGTATCGGGAGGGTAATCACCACCATTTACTTTTTTTAAGAGGAGGGATCCATTTACGGACCGTGCCTACCGCTGGCTGGGTAGTAGGCGTGTGTGGTCCCACCAGAAATGCATACATACATATAATCAACACTATAATCCCCTAAGGGTTTGTCAGAAGAGAAAAAGCAGTCCATTGCCATAGTCCGCGCTAAAGCAACAAACCAAGCAGTACTCAGCGTGACAGATGGTGAGCCCGTCGCCGCTATAAGCTACCACTAGCGTTATAACGATTTAATAATGAACAGAAAATAACTAAAGCTGCTTATCATTTTAGTCATGTTGTATTCCTTGTTCAATATGTTTCTTCGTACTTAGAGCTGTTTCTGTTGCAAGTTATATTTATGAAGTAGTAGCTACTAAACTGAAGAAATGCTCTTGATGCTGACCAAAGGCTAAATATAAGCTGCTTTTCCATCTTGGCATTTTGTCTCTTTCATTCGGTCCCAATGTCACTTTTTAAAACTCAATTAAATTCTTGATATAACCTATTAAAATTTTAAAATAATGACATAACCGCATAAATATTATTTAGACACCGCAAAGCTAGGGATGCATGTAAGAATTCACTTATACAGTAAGAGTGGTTCTCAAACATTCCCAAAACTTCTAAATTCCTGACGAACAATTAAGTGATGTTTACCAGTAAATATCTTTCATCTCCAGCTCGTTCATGTGGCGAGCCCGGCGACGTTCCCCACGGGTGGGTGACCGCCGACTGCCACACCTTCGGCTGCCGCGCTGTAGTGCAATGCGGGCAAGGTTTCGAGCTGGTCGGCAAGGCAGAACGCTACTGCCAAGCCGACGGCGCCTGGGCACCCAAAGAACTACCAACATGTGTCCGTAAGTATTTTGTCTTGGTGATGGAGAACTATTTGGTGAGGAGTCCAATCGAAAAATGGAGAAAGACTTGAGCGACTTGTATTTTAAATCTCTGTGTCTTGAAATATTGACTGTTGAGAAGAATGAACTGGTCTTACCCACAACTGAATTATAACTGAATCTAGACGACACATTATTGAGAGCAGTGATAATAAAAGAAATCTTCTTCTGATAAAGAAATGCAGTACGAAAAAGTCATCAACATAGTTGAGACTTAAAGATTAAATTTTATTTTGAAGAGCGTCTACAATAAAATTACGCCTTTAGAAAATGTTAACTATTTTTATTATTCATTGAAGCAAAGTATAATTACGAAGACATAAAATTGAGAGTCTAGCCGATTCTCTTTATAGATTCAAAGTACTCTTGACTTAGAACAATCTAATTAAATTTAAAAGTTTATTTCAAGATTATTTGAAAATGTTTCTGACTCAACAGAATGAATAAAATTAGAATACTTTTAGTCTAAAACAGTACATAACGAATCACAAAGAATGGTTCAATGGGACAATTTATTAAAATGACTAAATATGTTAAGATTGTTGAGGAATTGTAAGAATGATTTTAAATTCTATAAGAAATATTATCTGGTATCCATACATTTGGACTCATCATCAAACTAAACATGAATTTCTATATCTACGCGACCTGGCATTGCTTCGTGACAATGTAGTTGCTGATCCGTGTCCGTATCATTTGGAATGTGCATGGTTTTACTTCTGTGGATTTTAAACTGTCTCCGTTTAAGACAATAGCTGGCATGTAAGCTTGGTATTGGCTATTATCATGGCTGTCATATTGAGCAATATCATTGTCATGACGCAATTAGAAATATGGGTATCCCACTACAACTGAAGCTTCTTCGGTTTCGGAGTTACTTTATTTAGTATCTGGTACAGTCTATTCTAAATGTATATTTTCTTTTCTATAATATTTTTTTTTGTTACGACATGTAATTTTCTATTGATTTACTATGAGACCAGTGGGATGTCCATCAAATTAGATGTGTTATTTAAAATGTTTTAAAACATTTTTTTTCCTCTTTCCTGCTGCGTCTAGAAGGAGGAGAGAAGGACACAGTTTGAATCATTACATTACTGTAGTGTTTGAAAGATATTTGTTAAAACATTAGTTGTTGTACTATAAAATTCTATACAACTACGACTTTCCTAAATTTAGTACAAGTCAAATGTTCTTATGGCCATGATAAAGTTATGTCAAAAATACCTTTTTACTGCCTACATAGCCAAATAATATTTATAGCTAAATGTATGTAGTCGATATACAATTCTTTAAGTAGTGCAGCCTTTAATCAATGTTGAACTTGCAAGAATTTATTGTAAAGAATTTCTAAAATTTATCTATTAATTATACTTGCTGTAGTGAAATAAAAAATAAATGATTAAATATTCTTGTTTCATTGGTGCATGCTACTCTTTTAGATTCATTTGCATGTCCAGATGTCAATATAGCTTTGGTGTTGATGTTTGTAAAAAAATTAAAAGCAATGTCTGCAACATCAAAGTTAATAATTTATAATGTAAGTGGAGTTACTTTAATGCGACTTGTGTCGCCATCTAGTGGTAACACAGGTGCAGTGTCCGCCACCTGAGGCGCCGAGACACGGGAAAGCTGTATACACCTCTTGCGCATACAATTCAGTCGTGTCATATGAGTGCAAGTATGGATACCGATTGGTTGGTGATGCAACCAGAAGATGTGGCGCTGATAAGAAGTGGTCAGGAACACAGCCTGTCTGTAAAGGTCAGTTTTATTTTTTGATTTCTAAATGTTTCGAAGCAGATAATCCATATAAGTCCAAATTCTCTGATCATAAATGAAACTTATTTTTAAGCGAATACCACACCGTTTTAATATGCAATTATTGATTTGGAATATAAGTACGTCAGACTTCAGCCGCCGAAGTCTGCGCTTAGATTCATGCCAAACTTTTGAATTGCGCATTGTAAAAAATAGTAGGGTAATTCCGGGATAGATGCCGCAATGGGATAGATGCCCATTTTCAAAATACCTTACTTCCCGAACTCGAATCTAAGAATTAATAGCATAAGTGGGAGGTCCCGTCGCCCCCCACATAATTTCGCTCGTGTGTGTCATTATCTCTGCGGCGAACTTCTCCAAGATGTAAAAGTTTTAAAGGTCAGTTTTTGCCATTGTATAACTTTATAATTATTTAAAAAGTCCATTATATTCTTTATCATGAACACGTAGTGGTTCAAAAAGTGTGGATCTAAGTGCAAGTAATTCCATTTATTTTTTCAATTTATGTACAAAATAACTGAATTTCTTGATCAAGCAAAAAGGATAGTTGCCCCGGGATAGGTGCACGAAATGCATCTATCCCTCCACAGCTCAGACTCCACAGTATACGGTGTCAGTACATAAATATTTATATTAAATTCTTATAAGTCCATTACATACCTATATTCATATTGTTTTATTCAATTTATTGTTTGATTGTGATTATTAAACTGTTGAAAAAGGAATGCATTTTTTTGTTTTAAATCTACCCATGTCTCTTGGAAGCAATTGCCGTTTATGGAGTTTAATAGACCTTATAAAATTTGGGTGGATTTTTTTTAACTGTTTAAAGGGCATCGATCCCTCTTAGTATTTTCTTGGTGGGGGAACTGGTGGGCACCTATCCCCAAAAAAAGAGTTTCACAAAAAAGATCAAAGAAAACAATTTATAATTGAACATTGATAAATATGTTAGCTATATTTATACAAATAATCTCAGAGTAAACAGAACTGGAGTAGCCTTTGTCTAACATTCCCCTCTGCCAAATGCACAAGCATCGGATGCTTGCACGTTTAATAAAACTAGTTGAGCCGCCATTTTGACAGCCATAACATTGTAAACGTTGCGGCGAACAGAGCTCCCGCAAAAATGCCTGCCTGTGCTGTTTTTTGTTGTAAAAATAATTAGAAAACATCGAGTATGCTAAAAGATGGTGTCACCTTTTATTTGTAATTATAATTTTTAAGATTTCATGATTATTTACTTCATTATTTCATGTTTTAGAATTCTACGATTTCAAATTTCGAACGCTAGTCTCGTGGGGAGTGCGGCTGTGACGTTGTCAAAACGCACACCCCACGTGACTATTTTAAGCGTGTGTGTGCGTGAAATTTAAATTTGTGTGTCGAATTATGCATGTGTGCATTTGTAAAAACGGCTGGCTTTGAGTGTAGTGGTAACCTCACCCCCCGCAAGAAAGGGCAGAAAAAAATGTTTGAGAAATTGACTAATGGCTACTCCAGTTCTGTTTACTCTGAGCAAATAATTCATTAAATATTAATATTTTTGAAAATAGGAGACAATTTCAAAAAGTGTTAAAATCTATCCCGGCTTACCCTACTCCCGTCTATATTTACAGTTCCTCTTCAATATGCAGTTCATGTTTCTCCTGTCTGGTTCCCAATTTTCTTTGGGGTCGATGCAACATGCCTTGTTCTTCCATTTTCTCTTATCACTCGCGATTTCATACAATTTCACTCAATGTGAAGTTCATATTAACATTAAAATGCTAGATACTAAGCTGCCCCCTTTTCAGAAATAAATTGCGGCCATCCTGGTCAACTGTGGAACGGTTGGCTGGAGAACATTTCCTCTGGCACGGGATTGGGTGCTTCGATTATCTTTAGATGCCAAGACGGCATGAAGATGGAAGGGAATGGTTCTGCCATATGCCAAAATGATGGCACTTGGAGTCATCCACTCCCTCAATGTTTAGGTGAGAAAATTGAATCACAAACAAAAAAGGCCAAAATAATTAAAATATTTAAGATTTCAATTGCTTTTCTAGTAAATTGTATGTTTTCTATTATAAACTAAACCCAGTTTGATGTAATGCATGCATTACTGCGTCGATAATAATTTGTGTTTATCATTGATCCAAAACATTCATCCTAAATGATGAAATTTTCCTTTCATCGTTTTGGATTAGATAAGACTGAGGGAGACAATCCCTATTGAAATCGACTTGACTTCTAACGAAAGTCTAATCAGTTTCACTGAAAATGACACAAAAATATGGAATCAATTGTTATGAAGATAAATATATAATTTACAATATACCTTTATTTTCAGCACCTTGCGTCGTACCACATGTATCACAAGGTCGGGTGGTGCTTGTGGAAAATAAAACGGGAGAGAACGATACTCAGGAAGCTAATACGCAAATCGTCGGCAGCTCATCTATGGTTCAACATGGTAACCCAGTGTTTTACTTTAATTAACCTTATTCTTATTGAGGAGCTCGGTGGCATAGTGGTTAGTACGCTTTGGCTTTCGATTGAAGACAAAGCTACCTTCGCCATGGTCAGGCCGTGGAACTACGTGATCTCGAGCTCTCCTCCGTGCTTCGGAAGGCACGTTAAGCCGTTGGTGCCGGTCGCTATTGCTACCGTTTCTACCCACCAACCCGCAGTGGGCCAGCATGGTAGTGTTACGGCCCATACTCCTCATGTGTTTCTCCATGAGGCAGGCCTGTGCCCAGCAGTGGGATGTATATAGGCTGAGGACAACCCTATTCTAATAAAATATAATAATAATCTAGCACTAGCGTCCTAACCATTATGCATTTGTTACTAGTTTGCCGTTGAGCCGTGTGGTAGCGGCTCATTAAAAGAATACTACCAACCCATCTCTTCCCTTGGGTGTCGTAAAAGGCGACTAATGGACTTAGAACTGCACAACATCCAATAGCTTATAGCGGCGACAGGCTCACCACCATTCTCGTAAAGCTCATGTTTAGTCACTGCTTGGTGAAGCGCGGACTATGGCAATGGACTGCTTTTGCGGTGCTCTTACCTACTCTCTGACTAACCCTTAGGGGGTAATTGTCGTGATTGTATGTACGTATGTACTAGTTTCAAGAACGTGATTTTATAAAACACCTAATGCTCTCTCTCTTTTGCAAAACGCGAATTCAGTAAACCGTTTTTGTTATGAATCCTTTTTTTAGGCGAAATAATTTTGGTTGATTGTGAAAAGAACTACGAGTTTCCATCCAACAACGCAGCGGTTACCTGTAATAACGGCACTTGGACCCAGATACCGCGATGTCAACCAGCGAGGTACATCCATTATATAATTTTGTAAATATAGAGCTTCCAGGGTCTATAAAGGAGTGCGATATGAATTAATGATTTCAGAAGGGTGACCTGGAAAAATAATATACTGAAAAATTTAATTCGTCAGTGATTTGGGACTATATGTGTGACTTACACGTTATAGCGGACGGTTTCTTTCCTTTAATATGCAAATGTTCTGTTTTTCTTAATTATCAAAAAGATGTTTGATAATCTTGACTTAAAAAATTGGATTAGGATCAGTTTTTTTTATCTGTAGTCAAGTTGACCATTAGGTTCAAATATGGACCAATGGCGAAAATGTATGATGTCGCGATATGACAGCTTGTCCAATAGTCGAATTTTAAAATATAACTAAAGTTAAATAATTATAGACAATTTAACCACAACACGATGTTGGGATTAGTAAAATGGCGGCTGGCGGCACAGCTGATGTATATTGATTCGAATTTTCATCGCAAATTTAACAATTTGTCAAGCTGACGTCACACAGTTTGGTGTTTACATTGACGCTATTGTTCTAGATGTAAACTCACTCTGAAAAATAGTTAAAAGACACAAAAATACCCTAAAGGAAAAATTACTTTGATGTGATCTGATTTCGTTCCAGATGCAAGAAAATGCCAAAAAATCCTCGTAACGGCATGGTGATAGCACCAAAGACTGAGCATGGGATGAAAGCGAGGTTCAGATGTAAGGATGGGTTCGAGCTGAAGGGGAATCCTATAGTCATTTGCTCGTTTGGTAACTGGAGCGGGGAGGCACCGAAGTGTGAAGAAGGTATTTGAAACATAATGAAAATTATAGTTTAATCATTTGTTTTTTGTGAGAAGATCGTTAATAGTAGAGAAAAAATTCTAAATGAAGCGAGGAATTCAATCCACCCGAGATTAAAACACTTTTATCCCCTAAAATGACTACTCTACTTTATACACCTACTGTAGTTACAAGTAAAAAGAAAAGGATTGATGATCATCAGGTTGGTCGTGCTCCAATCCGAATCGCGTTGGCCATAGAATTGTTTTTGTTTCAACACGGTCAAATATAGTCAAAAACAGTTAAATACAGTCAAAAATATTAGATACATCCAAAGCAGTTAAATACAGTCAAAACTGTTAAATACAGTCAAAGTAGTCAAAAACACAAAAATGGTCAAAAACCATCAAATACATTCAAAACAGTCAAATACAGTCACAAACAACAAAAAAAGCTATCAAAACAACCAAGAATACCAAAAGAACCAAAAACATTAAAAAACTACAAGCAACAAAAAACATGACGTTAAAATGCAAAAATAAACAAAATTTAAAAAATGCATTTATGTATGTGCAGTTGTACATTTTTGTGGCACTGTAGGGGAAATACCCTAAACACACTTTTATTTTCAAAAAGAAAGAAAACTGCATTCTCAATTTTCTCTAAAAGGTTACCCAGACCACGAATCGAACGAGCTAAAAATAAAAAAATATTTATTCCAGTAATCGATTAAGATATTACTGGAAATAAAACCTTCCATCCTGTATACAAGAAATGACCACATTAGACAAAAGAAAACAAAAACAAAAATCACGCTTTAATTTACTTAACCACCATGCCTCAATTAGTTAGTCTTTTATCAAAAGTTATGAAAATAGTGTTTTAGTACAAATATACCAAATTCTAAATACAAATAAGGGATTGCTCTAGAAATTCAATTTAAACATGTTCTATTTTTTTTCCATCTGCCAAATACGTGAAATTAGTGTAGTACGCGTCATATAAACAATTACTACGCATGGTCAAAATCCGTCATACGCCAGTCGCAACCAATCAAGCATATCTGTCGGCCTTACTGTCGGCTATGTCAGCTTGTGTCACGCATGCGGATTGTTTTCTAAAATCGCGGCCTCACGGCACAGGCACAGATAATTCATAGACCATCATGGCCGACAGCGTTTTCGTCTGTCAAGGAAAAAGTAATTTAAAATTTATTGTGATATATAGGCCTCAAAAAATATTTTATGTTTATGGTGGTGGTTAACAGTTATGAATCATTTGGGGACCCATAAAAAAGGGTCAGCTAGCCTATTTAGTAGCATGTATTTAATTTTTTGTAAACAAGTCTTAACTTTGTTCCAAAGCTGTGAAAACGGAAAATTAAAGAATTTGTAAATTAAAATTCTTAATATCCCACGTTTTAAAAAGAGTAAACGAGTAAGGCGAAAAACAACGAGTTATAATCAATAAACTTGCGGGGCCGAATGAGGGGTCACTCAAAACGTGGAGGCGCATCTTTGCAACTTACACTTACGATCTATGTACGCATTATATATATTAAAGGGACTTTAATGGAACACATTGCGTGTATAAATTGTTATTGTAAGTAACAAAGCGCCCCCACGTTTTGAATAACCCCTCATGGCAGTCTATCTCAGCGCTATCTATCAATTGGTGATTTAACACCAATCAATAGATGGCGCTGTGCGCAGTTTCTCCATACAAAACCTGAAAGATATTTCGACTTAGTTGAAAGTAGTTGCAAGTTGTTTGAATACCATTTCTGAACTATTCCCAAAGTTTCAGCCAGATAGCTAGTACCCAAGTGTCTCAAAATTGAGTTACAAGAATCCAACCGGACAAACAAAGAGACAAAAAAGAAAGTGAGTTAATAGAAACGTGGTAAAATCAATAAATTCGCCAAATGGTACCCATAGATTTATAATATATTGATGGTACCCCTCCAGTTAATTTTGATTACTGATTGCCTTTGGTTGGTTGTTTGAAATTTTTTAGTTGTTAAGTTCATTTTGAAAAATCAGTACAAATCTTTTCAAGGCAAAATAGTTTTATTCAGGCTGCTTAAAGTTGAAATTAATTGAAATTTAAACCGTGTTTTGTTTAATATTTACGGATATTTTTGACGATATGTTGACATTCTAAATTCAAATTACTTTATGCTCTAGGGAATAAAATCTTGCTTTATACTCCTTCGTATACATGACATACATGACGTATAATACAAAATAACATGTAAATACATGTTCCAAAATTGAAAAATGAATTATCTCTTAATGTTAAGACACAAATCACAAGATTAAATGTAAAATATTGCCTAAAAAACATTTTCTGTCATTAATTGTCAATACCATATTAAATTAACTATTTACCACGTGTGGTTCCACATTGTTTCTTTATTAATCTTTTGTTTGTTTAGTTTATGTGTGGCATGTTTCTCAGATACTGAGTCAAATATAATGTAGATAGTTGACAAAAATACACACGGGTCTACAGCAATGTGATCTTAGCTTAAAATCTAAAATTATGTATATGTACATCTGTATTGTGTATAAATGTTGGTTTTAATTACGTATCGAGGGTTGAATGACTCGGTGCGAGCTCGGTGCTCAGTCAAACCTAAATTGACAACTTTTCATTTTTTAATACACCTTAAAATAAAAAAAATCATTTCTACATTTTGCTCTATAAACCCCGAAAAACATTGAAATATTTCTTTTTATTGTATAGTTGTCGAGAAAAACTGAAAAAACTAAAATCGTACGCGTGACGTCATACATACGGAGGAATAATGATTCCCCCTTGCCAAATTCGAAATAGGAAAAAAAGTTAATGTCATGGCCTTTTTATTTCTATATATTCTGTGGCCATGTCAACAAATTTGATTGAAATCAGCGGATTGAAATCCTGCGCTCACTTTCATGATGTAACAAAAATATCTAAGTAAAATGAACTAAAATTCTCGAGCAAATTGATAAGTTTTAAACAAAGTTCTAATCAATTTCGACGGTTAAAAGTCAAACGTCAACGTCTGTAACTATTTTTTAAACATAGGCAAAAGCAAAACGCTGTTCCTCCGTACCACAGCTCCGTACCAATGCTGTCATTTGGCGCTTACGACATTTTAGAATGAGCTGATCTTTAAACTTAAAAAGATGAATGAAAAAGTCGATATTTTGAAAAATCAAAAAATACGTGTCTCTTAATTTTTTATCTTGTTTTATTTACAATAATAAAATATTCTACTTAAAATTTTGAAATGTCATTTGTTGCACTGAATTAATTTGTAAGACTAGTACAGAATCTTTGTATTATTATAAATAAATAAAACAAATGTAATACATAACATATCATCACGCTCATACCCCGAAGGGTTTAACACCCAAATTTCACCTGATTTTTGAAGATCGATAAGGCTTTATTTTTGACCTTTTCCTACTTGAAGTAAAGCATTACATGACTGATTATTACTTCCTTTTCCAATCTCTTCTATCTTTCGTTAGCGCAACATCTGGTTCCTTCCTTCTCACATCATAATCACTCATCCTATCCAGTGCATCTTTGGTGTTCATTTCATTCTAGATCCATCCACACAATCGATAGTTTTTCTTGTTTTGAGACATCCATCTTTCGATATATGGACCAAAGGTCAACGATCGAAGAATTCTAAAATGCTAAAATTCCTTGAAATTTTTTGTTTCAGTGTTCTGTCCGTTCCCTGGTTACATTGAAAATGGAAAAGTATTACTTGTCGGAAATATGGGTCTTTACGATTACAGGCCGTATGTTAAAAAGGTAAAATTAAAATTAAGTAAATTAAACTATTAAATCTGAATCTCTTGTTTATGAAGCTCTTTAGATTCAATGAATGTTCATAACTATTGTTCTGATTTTACTTTATCTATAGCTTGTGGTATTCAAACATTTCAGGTAGTAAACAATAAGCAAATTATGTATGAGTGTGACAAAGGCTACGTTTTATCTGAGGGAGCTCCGGGTGCCACTTGCGTGGGCGGTCACTGGAGCCCGAGGGAACTCCCCAAGTATGTTTCTTTTTATATTTTATATCACACAAATAACTTGAGTCCAAATCGATCCATTACCCTTTTTTTGGTTTTCCCATAAATATATTTGTTTTAAGATTTACCTGCTATAAATTATTACAGGTGTACATTATACCAACATCCACGTATACGGTGGAGCCGAAGACGGCGGTCTATCCCTGAACCTGAGATCAGACATAGAAGGTCCGCCTATCTCCGGCATTACTACGCAAATCTGCACCGAAGAACTGACCCCACACAACAGTACTTAGACCATCTTTACGACAAATACAACCATGGCACACAGAAGCCTACATTGCGACACGCAAACTATAAACTTTTGAAAAAATACGACACAGAATTCAATGACGACTTATCTTCTGAAACTGATCATAGTTCAGATGAAGAACATTATCCGACCGCTGTTTATACAGTCTATAATGTTCATGGAGAGCCAATAGGTCACAGAATGTACTCATACCAACCTGTGTACGAACCAGAAGAAGAAGATATTGTAGAAAACGTCAATACTTCTGAATATGAAGATTCTGATGAGCTTGATGCTCTATCACACCTCACTATTCTTAAAGGCGGGGTCTTTCCCGATCGAAAAAGTGGTGAAGATAACGTAAAAGACATTAATAGACTAAAACATGAATATTTTGAACGATATGTAGATAAAAGGAGAAAGAGATTTTTAAATGCACAAGGAGGTGATGACAGTATGCGGGAATCAGATTTAGAATTAAATGCAGAAAGCACAGTCCAGAGTGTCTCAACCACAGAAACGCCAACAACAAGGAAAAGACGTAAACGTTACATTAATAACGAAGAGATCTATAGAGGAATGTGGACTTTGAAGCCTACTAGAAATGGTGGAGAATATATAAACGAAATTACCAATGATTATTTAAAAGTGATACCTTTAGGACCTGTTATTCAAAATGAAACTAATAGTGACATACATAAAGAAATGGCTGTCATACCATTGCAATATAACAAGACGAATTCGACTGAAGTTGACAATATTCTTGATAATCGTGAGAAAAGGACAAGCAGAAAAACTGAAAGATTAAATCAAACAACTGCTGCTATTCCAAAAACGTAAGGATTCAATAATATACCTACTACAATAAAAAAATAACATTTAATTTTTGCTGTTTTCTCTAAGGTTTTGTTAGAGATAGAACTCAAAAAATGGCTACATGTTACAACTTGATTCGAAACTTTCGAATTTTCGTGCGTGAAGAAGCTACTAATAATGTAATGAATATTTCAAATTACAGTGGTCGAGAAAATAAAGGTAGACTTAGACAACAGCACTCTGATTCTGGTGAAGATGAATTAGGCCAAAGTACAGAGAATAAAGAAATTTTCGAAACAAATGGCAAAGAAAACAATCAAACTGAAAAGGGGAAGAAAGGTCGCCCGAAGAGTCCTTGTGAACCAATTGAAAGCGAACCTTACGTGAACATTGAAATCGTGAAATACGGTAGAGATCCTAATAACACCTTTAGTTCAGGTAAGTTCTTCTTCCTCGAAGATCAATGTTTACATTTCAACATTAGGTATTTAATGCATTCTCTTTATACACTTTTGTAATAAGGGTAAGATTACACATACAGGATTTATTAATATTTAGGTACCAAAAAAGGTGAAGACAGCCAAAAGTCAATAAATTTGTTAGTCACTAAATGATATCATAGCTCATGTGTGTATATTACCTAATCTAAACCTTCTCCCTGACGAAAAAGATTCATAGTTGAGTCACTTTTCCCGACTAACTAGTTATTTACTAATTATCAGGTACGATTGTCAGAGTGGCATGTGGTAAAGGATACGGACTGAATCTAGAGCCAAATGCTACTGCAAAATGCGTCCGTGGAAGATGGAAACCTGAAAAACCAAAATGTGAAATACGTGAGTAAAAACATGTTTAAAAACCATACTTGTTACTCATAAATTCAGATTCTTTTAAAGTTGTTATAGCAAAGTCAACGCAATGAAATTTGAACATATTTATTTCGGTAAGGTCTTAACAAGAGCATTTGATACCCCTGCCCCTGCATTGATGTCTATTCTTCTGTCTTGCGCATGTTTACTATTGTTATTTCTAAATCCCGATTCTTCTACTGCCAATAATTGCTATTATAATACATCACATCTATGAGTAAAATCTATATGTTAGCAAATACTTGTCTATTTTCAGGACCATGCCATGTTCCTGCAACTGAATATGGGATATACACCATGCCTTCAGAGCCTGGACACCTGATGACAGCCAGTCAGGTTCTGGGAACTCCAGGAATAGGTCACGGAGACGAGAAGGAACTAAATGAAACGGATCCTGTGCCAAATGGGCAAGTTGTACACTTTTCATGTGAATACGGGTGCGTCCTTAAAATTATTGGTTTCAATTAAATTTTGATACATTTTAGACAATCGCTGTTTATTTTGCAGTTCATCCTATAATGAGCATTTTTTTTTCAGATACAATGTCCAAGGACCAACGAATTTAAGGTGTTGGCTTGGAGAATGGGCCGTTACCAGTATGCCGGAATGTGTCGCAGGTATTTAAAATCTTAATTTCGACAAGTCTGATTTAAGTCGAGCAATGACCCTTAATGGTATTTGTTTTTATTTAGCGCCATGTGAACTTCCACTTCTACATGGTGCAACGTATGAGGCTGGCTATCGAGCTGGTCTGACTGTAGCTCATGCATCATCAGTGAACATAGCCTGTGAAGCCGGCAGATCGCCTCCTGCAACCCTCAACTGTCACTTAGGGAGACTGCAGCCAACTGTTCATGATTTCTGCAGGCCTTTGGGTATGTCAGCATAAAGTTTGAGATCCAATAAATTTTAAGTAGATCAAGAAACTATTACTATTAATATCGTTTCAGCTAACCTATCAAGGCCTCGACCAACGTCAGAATTTCAAAGCGGATCCGATATCGTCCGCGAAGATATTTCGGAACTTGAACCAGATTTAGATGGAAAAACTGTATCAGAGTGTGGACCACCGGCTAGGTAACCAAATTTCTGAGACTTACTGAACAATAAATTGATATGAGATATAAAATATATTAAAACCAGTAATGTAATTACTGATGTACTTCCTATTTGACTATTTTAATATAAAACCTTGAAAAGTAAAACCTTTCTAAACGTCTTCGTTACACTGCAAAAACATTTAGCTTCGTAACAATTAAAATGGTCAAAGAGCAAGTCGATGTCAACTTTATCAAAGCGCTTTCATTGTAGCTTATGTGTGTAACATTTTACAACATCTCATTCAGAGATACCACATCAGAGTCATGAGTGATGGCCTTAACTTTGCTGGTGTCATTGGAATACCAACTTTGTATAATTTGAAACAAAAATCATTTTGAGACACTAGGAAAGTAAGCGGTGACCTATTATGTGCTTTGATCGCATTTATTTATATTTTTGTTTGATTACAGTTTATTTTGCTGTTGTGTCGTGTATATACACACCTTTATGGTAAACTGCAATCAGTTTTGAAACAGAAAGTGGAATACTAATTGCATTTTGCTCTAAATGTACCTAATATGCTACCATCCACTAGAGGATGAATTTAAAGCGTTACAAAAAAATAATGTTTTTGCAAAGAGTCTGCATTTCTTATTTGCTGGCTGGATAGACTGAAGGGAACGCAGGCGTTTAGGGATGCGAAGCCCTGGTGAGAGCCTTATAGGTTCGGAATTTTGCTTATTTAAACTTTTCATCATGAACCAGACCATTATCATCAACTTCAATAGTTTCACTGTCATCAAGACCACCAATTTGTTTGGTAAATTCATTTACTGGATCTTTTTCAGACACATTTTTTTGGTCTCTTATTACTGAAACTTTTTAATTATCATATAGGCAGGTCAAATCCTCAGAGAGCAGGGCTTAGTTGACTAGGTTCAGGTTTTAACTGTTGAATCAGCTGTTTGTATGGCCGTGATTTTGGCTTTTTTTTGTCTTGGCAACGCTACGTTTCAGTTGCAAAATTATTTTCTTTAAAATATGCGATGTTTAGTGCATGTTTTCGTCAAATGTCAGTTGTAATCTTCATGTAATAACATTTTCTGTATACAAGGTGTTTCAAAAACAAAAAAAGCCGAATTGTAGTTGTAGGGTCCCTACATAACTCATGAGCACTCATAACTCATCAAAATATGAGGATCGTAGCTTGATATTTTAATAGCCGAAAAATTTATTATTTTTGCCAAAAATTTTAAACTATCGACATTAAAGCGCAACTCTATTAAAGGTTTAGTTAAGTTTATCAGTAGAAATCACTTCCCCAATTTTCAACTCTGATTTTTAGGAGTGAGTTTTGAAACACCGTGTATACGTATAAGTTGACTCTTTCTTCTGTTAAATTTTAAAAACTATGAGTTATAATTCAAACTCTTATCCCTAGAACTCCTATTAAACTATTGTCGGTTAAAATATAAACCAACTGAAAATTACTAACTACTCAGAATAAATTGACTTCCTTTGATATTCATAATTGTAAAGTTTCTCTATTCCGACATCTAAAACTAGTATCAAGACATTTGCTCATGCTCTTAATCCAATGTTTAGGGTGCAAGGTACTTTGATATACCGCGATGGGGCTGAAGTGAACGGGACCATGGGCATGGAGGGATATCCACATGGCACTGAGATCACATTCAGATGCATAGCCTCGATTATGGGCGAGAAGACTACTTGGAAGCTCATCTGTGAACATGGGAATTGGGTTGGGAAGAGCTTCAACTGCGGTAAGATAGCTTTGGTTTTATTTCCCCACACCAAGTCCGTTCTACCTTACCCCTTAACTTATTTTGGACCCCCACTTAGTTCCCGAGCGTGAGACACAATAGCAAAATCTATTGTCTTGGCATGCTGGAATGCCGTCCAGGACACAAAGGGTCCACATTAATTTCTCTGTGCCGAAATTTCCTGTGCGCTTCAGAGTGCCTGGAACATGTCGCTGTTTAGCAGTATGATCTTCTTTAACGAAATTCTGTTTGTCTATAAATAAATAATAATAAATAAATAAATATTCTCAGACATTCACACCTATCAACTAGTCCCATTTTAAGCAACTAAATGCTGCTTGTGTTACGGATACTAGATGACGGGCAAATATATTTAATAGATATATTAGATATTTAATAGATATATATTCGTAATATACATAATATAAGACAAATATAATGAACATCCAAGACTGGAGAACAAATGTCCAAAAATTCATCACCCAAACACTTGCCTCCACTGGGGATCGAACCCAGGACCTCTCGAGATGGCAACGCCTTGAGACTAGCGTACAGACCACTCGACCACGGAGGTCGTCAAGTCGTCATAATTCAAGCCACTATAAAAATCAGAGCTTTTTTTGCAAAATCAGTTGACACGAAATTGTCAGAAGGAGTTAGACAATTAAAAATCTAAGATTCACTACAATAACTGATCAATCCTTAACAATGCATATTGAAATATCTACCTGTATCCAACTTCAAATACCTTAAATTATTTCCAGAGGAATTAGAAGCACAAAGCGAAGAACTGCTGAACAACAACAGCTGCACGTTTAGGAATGAGGAACCACATGTTGTGTCCTTTTTCAACGACCTGGAAATCACTGAGACAGTTGACTTTCCAGCTGGGGCTGTTATTGTGTCCAGGTACACATTGCTATTCTCCTCTATTTGTTTTGAAATGGTTAAGTTTGCAATATTGTAATGGGTGCTATTCGAACGGTTAGCAAAATTTTCAAATTTTGGTGAGCAATAAAAAACAATTGGTCAGCTATAATAACGAATCGGGCAGCAAATAAGAGGCAGCAGATATTTTTAATTTATCAGCAAAATAACTAATTGGGCAGCAACTCAAATGTTGTCTCTGCCGCCAACATGTTTATTATATGTTTTGATGACACAAATATTGTTTTTAAGGGTCTTAAAAAATAACTTATTAATAAAAATAACTAATAACTAATTTTGCTGTCCAAATAATTATATTGCTGACAAAATATTTGTGTGCTGCCCTAATGATGTTTCGGCTGATCTTTTTGTTGCTGACCAAATAATACATGGCAGCCCGATGAATTACTATTGAATTTATCGACATCGCTAAAAACTGAATTCGATTTACAAGTACCGTCTAAACTATATGATCGTGGGTATCATTTAACCGGTGAGAGTTCAAACTGACTCGTCTGCATTTTAACTGACCTCAATGATCAGACGATCTTCCAACCATGGTCTAATGGTCTGTTTTACTGTAGAAAAATAGTCGTCAATATAAAAAACACTACTTATCCTTCCTTTTGAGATCATGTGGTTGATTTTTTGGATTTCAACAAAATGCTGAGCCGGTTCGCTCTACATTCATGTAAATTACTTTCAGATGCAGTGATTTTTTTTTCTTTATTTTCAAAGGACTTTTATCCAAGATGGCATATCTTGATGGCAAGATGGCAGTCCTATCGTAGCCTATTATAAATAACAGAATCACAATGATTAAGTACTAGGCAAACATGGCGGATGTACTAAATTAAACACCATCCTCGCTTCTCCCGAACCGGGATTAGCCAGGATGGTGTGAAATATTCCAACATCTATTTCATTAATGTTCAACGAGCTGATAAGTGCCCGTCTTTGCGCTTGTTAACGGACATACTCCATCAACAAGTGATGGATATCCTCTATGACTCCACAAGTTTCACAATTTGGCGATGCTACTTTTTTCATAGATGCAGTGATATTGGCAAGTACGCCATGACAGGTTCCCAAGCCCGCAAGTGTATTGGGGGGTCGTGGGATGGAATTAAGCCGACCTGCTTTGGACTGAACCAGGAGAACGACTACGCTAGTGAGTATAACCAGGAATCAGATTTATTAGCATATTGACATATAGACTTATCAAGGAAACGAAAAACATTATAGCTTACTTTAGAGACCTATTATTGGGTCCTTACCTATGAAATTGGTGTTTTTATTCTGTTTTAGCAATTTGTCCGTAACTATTAAGTTTCAGAACATTCTTATAAAATAATTGCCTCTTCTAAAAATAGACCATATATTCGAGCTCGTATTATTTAATTTGATATTTTTTTGTAAGTTTAATTGTGATAAAATTAGACACAAAGACAATTATTTTTAACTGCCTCCCGAATACATCATTTGATTTGCATTAACATAAAAACGATGAATAATTTTTATCAAGCGTGTTCACACACATATTGCTAAAGCTTGTCTAATGATACATGCCAAATATTATTATCTCTGGATTTGTCGTTGTGAAGAAAACTGATAAAATGTTAGTATGTAAAATGCAGACTTCCCCAAAATCTCCACACAAAACGGAAATTTCATAGGTAAAGATCTAAACTCTTTATTGCACCAACAAAAAGAAACAAAACAGTGAAAAATACAAGTTTACAAGGGAGGACTTATCCCTATTATCCAGAGATCTCTTCCAGTCAATCCGACACAGATGTGTGAGATGTGTGACCTATGTAAAATGCAGACATCCCCAAAAACTCCATACAAAACACCAATTTCATAGGTAAGGACCTAATATTTTTCAACACCAAAACAAGAAAAGTCTATGAATATGTTCTGGAGCCGTTGAGCAGCTTTTCCAATTGATACTGTCAGTGAATGCACACAATAAAAAGACTTCTAAGCGAATATTTCCCCTCTGTCATTCCTTTCTTTAGCAACGCAGTACCTAGTCCTTGCATTACTGTATTCCGTAATGCTTAAATCCGTAATGTGTGTATCCTTATAAGTATTACTTAAAAACAGGCACAATTCTCGTAAATACTGTGACCAAATCGCTCAAAGTCTGCTTGTTTGTTGTTAAAACTCCTTTGAAGTTGGCTATATTCCAATAGCAATCATCGTATTGACAATGTTCTCCAGTCTTTGTTTCTTGTTTTCAGTGGAGAAGCCCCCGACGATCCTGTTCCGTCATTCTTCCGGTCCGATCGCGCAAACCAACGACGGCAAGCTGCTGGTGTACCCGGGGACAATCCTTCACATGGAGTGTCTTTGGATGAGGCGGTTCGGTAACCCGAAATGGAACGTCACACATTATATACCAGAGTAAGTTGTCGTTCATTACTGTTTTATTTTGAATTTTTAGATGCTATTACGAGTATTGATGGTGTGACCATAGATAACTTAAGTAATTCCGCTAGTATAGTAGCGCAACCTAACGAAATAAGTCGAACGAACGAAGGTATAAAAGCAACAATAATAAATTTTGGAGGAATAGCGATCTATACTACTTAATTTATCTATGGTTGTGACATGTACAAATTTGTTCGTAAATAGAGTACCCTTTATCCACAAAGGGCTTCTCTAACTCTTTACACTTTCAAAATGTTAACGTCTATGACACATGTATAACTTAAACTAAGTATAGTTAGTGTCTTCAATCAAAAACAACTCTTCTGCTTATACTCTAACCGTTATCAGTTCTACGGATAATATATACAAGCAACGGTACTTGTTCAATCTACTCCGATGGGCTGTCTGTCAGATCTCTGTTTGAATTCCCTACACAGAAAATTTCCTCATACTACTTTTTATAACTCGCTGAGCGAGCATTAATTAATTATTTCTGGCATTATAAATCTTACAGCCCTGAACGTAAGTACCCTGAGGGTTGGACGACAGATCCCGGACGGGACTCCCAATTGGAATACCGGCTGAGCATCATGGGGGCCGTGAAGGAAGACTCAGGAATATACAGATGTGAGACCCCGGCCAGACAAAGCCATCAGGTCGAGATTATAGTTGAAGGTATGTTGAAACTTTCTTTATGGATCTTTTACTTGCATCTGCTCCGTGAAAAAACTGGAACTGTGACAAAAGACCTGTGTGTGATAAAAGACCAAAAGCAGGAGTCATTAATTGAAGAGAATTTTTGTGTCAATACTTATTGGTCCCAAATCTAATACCTCTAAAGATCTGTATAATCCCATTATAGTCTCTATTATATTACTTTATGTCTTTTCATTTGCTCTAGACGGCTTCAGTAAAGTAATATGTTGAGTATGCAAAAGGTTTGGATTAGTTAGGTCACGGCATGTGACATGACATGTCACATGAGTAGTGACTTGTTCAAACATGTCATAATATGGCATGACATGTTTGAACAAATCACTACTTAAACAAATATAATGCCAATAGAATAAAATTGCCACCAAGGGAAACTTGCACAATCAATAAGTTAGCGAATCATTTTTAAAATGAAATGTAGGGTTTCTTTTATTTCCCTATTTTTTGATGGAGGAGAATGTATTTACGTTTCCCGAAGTGGGGAAGGATAGCTGCAGGGGTATGTGGATTCCACGTCCACGATATAGTACCGCCGTACGAGCTGTGTTCCAATAGCGGAATGTAGCAATGTATCTTCTCGTTCTGCCAGACGTGCACTGCCCGCCGCTGCCCATCCGGCGCGGGCTGGTGGCGAGCGCGCTGGGCACGCGGCTGGGCACCGAGATCAGGTTCTCGTGCGCCAACGGGAACGCGCTGCTCGGCGCGCACGCGCTCGCCTGCCGCGCCTCGGGCAACTGGAGCGCGCCGCTGCCTGTCTGTGAAAGTACGTATCGATGAGTCTCGAGCTATCATTAACATTCAACCTAGACGCACAATGCTGGACAATGCACTCCCCGAAGGATCTTCACAGCGAACGGTTTTTCGCTGTCTGCGTTCAGCGACTCGTGCAACCTTTCTCAGATCGTCAGTCAACCTCGTAAGGTCTACCAACGTTGCACTTCTCAGTATGTGGCCACTACTCGAGCCATACCAGAAACAGCTCTTGGCTTCTTGGATCAATGTTATTCGATCCCAAAATTACAAAACCAAAAGGTCTACTATCTATATCCCAGCTTTCGCTTTCGTGAGAAATTCAGAATGCATACAGTTCTAATTTACATTTTGACTAAGCACCAGTAGAAACTCAACAGTAGTGGTTCAAAGATCCGGACGCCCTGTAAAACTAGCTCGATCATCTCCTTACCGTGGTCACGAGCTGACTGGCGCGCGGCGTCGTCGTCTGCTCGGGCGGGCCCGTGAAAAACCTCTCCAATGATCGCCACTATCATACAAGAATAGTTCGTGAAGCGATTGAGATAAAGAAATACAAGAATTTCAATCGGGAGGACGGGTTTAAATTGTCATCAGTGATTAACAAGTGTACGCCGCGGACTGTACCATTACAAACGAACCCAGATACTGTTAGTGTGGTATGCCGAAGTGACTGCAATATTAATAATGTGTGGGTAGAAGAAGAATCACGGGCCCGCCCGAGCAGAGACGCCGCGCGCCAGTCAGCTCGTGACCACGGTTGGTGTAACCCAACCGAAACGTCGGGCAGTAAGTAGTATCTATACACTACATAATGTACGTCGCGTGTAGTCCCGTTAGTGTCACCTTTAGTCATAAATAGATCCGCAGATATGACTGGCTGTCTATGAAGTAGTAAACCCGCGGTGTGTTCACAAGGCGTGGAGTGCGGCGACGTGGTGCTGGACGGGCCGCTGGGCGCGGGCGAGCGGCGGCCGCGCGTGGCGGTGGTGTCGCGCGGCGTGGGCGGGCGCGCCGCCTTCAGCTGCCCCGCGGGCTGGGCGCTGCGCGGCGCCGCCGAGACCGTGTGCCTGCCCGCCGCCGCCTGGGCGCGCCCCTTCCCCGTGTGCACAGGTACACGCAGCGCCGCCGAGACCGTGTGCCTGCCCGCCGCCGCCTGGGCGCGCCCCTTCCCCGTGTGCACAGGTACACGCAGCGCCGCCGAGACCGTGTGCCTGCCCGCCGCCGCCTGGGCGCGCCCCTTCCCCGTGTGCACAGGTACACGCAGCGCCGCCGAGACCGTGTGCCTGCCCGCCGCCGCCTGGGCGCGCCCCTTCCCCGTGTGCACAGGTACACGCAGCGCCGCCGAGACCGTGTGCCTGCCCGCCGCCGCCTGGGCGCGCCCCTTCCCCGTGTGCACAGGTACACGCAGCGCCGCCGAGACCGTGTGCCTGCCCGCCGCCGCCTGGGCGCGCCCCTTCCCCGTGTGCACAGGTACACGCAGCGCCGCCGAGACCGTGTGCCTGCCCGCCGCCGCCTGGGCGCGCCCCTTCCCCGTGTGCACAGGTACACGCAGCGCCGCCGAGACCGTGTGCCTGCCCGCCGCCGCCTGGGCGCGCCCCTTCCCCGTGTGCACAGGTACACGCAGCGCCGCCGAGACCGTGTGCCTGCCCGCCGCCGCCTGGGCGCGCCCCTTCCCCGTGTGCACAGGTACACGCAGCGCCGCCGAGACCGTGTGCCTGCCCGCCGCCGCCTGGGCGCGCCCCTTCCCCGTGTGCACAGGTACACGCAGCGCCGCCGAGACCGTGTGCCTGCCCGCCGCCGCCTGGGCGCGCCCCTTCCCCGTGTGCACAGGTACACGCAGCGCCGCCGAGACCGTGTGCCTGCCCGCCGCCGCCTGGGCGCGCCCCTTCCCCGTGTGCACAGGTACACGCAGCGCCGCCGAGACCGTGTGCCTGACCTCCGCCGCCTGTGATACTGTTCTTTGTTCTACACTAAATACGCAACCATGTGGATTACGGTAGAGTGCACCACACAAGTACTAGGACAAGAATATAACAATTATAAAGCCTAATTTATGGTCCTTCACTCTTTGAATAGGTAAGACGCCAAGACCGGGCACAACCATTCCCCTTATGCACGTATTTGGGAAACCAGGTAACTATGTGACCTGTATATATGGTCGTACTCCATGGATACGACATGAACATAATAAAATAAAATAGAATATCATTTATTGGTATTTGACTGAGGTACACATTACATTAGGTTCTTATATAACAATAGAGCCCCTCTCATTCAGCCGACAATGGTGGCATGCAAATTAAAATACAATTATTATAATTATTACACAAAGATTTCAAAAGATTAATAAATTGTTAACAATAACAACCGTGTAATCAGTGTTATTGTGAACAAGACTTTGTCGTTTTTAATTACACTAAAATAAGGTTCTAATTAAATGATGTCGGTTGCTAATGTCAGCTCATCACAGTACATCTATATAGATTTAAGTCGCAGTACAGCATCACTGCCTTATTAACGTGCGTGTGTTTGAACGAACAGAAGTATCGTGCCCGGCGCTGCCGCCGCCGGGCGCGGGCTACGTGCTGGGCCGCGCGCCGTACCGCGCCGGCGACGTGCTGCAGTTCCACTGCAACCCCGAGCACACGCTGCACGGCCGGCCCATCCTCGTGTGCCAGGACAGCGGCCGCTGGAGCGACAAGCCGCCCACTTGTGAGTGTGTGCTGCCTCATGACTGCTGCCTCACAACCCCGAGCACACGCTGCACGGCCGGCCCATCCTCGTGTGCCAGGACAGCGGCCGCTGGAGCGACAAGCCGCCCACTTGTGAGTGTGTGCTGCCTCATGACTGCTGCCTCACAACCCCGAGCACACGCTGCACGGCCGGCCCATCCTCGTGTGCCAGGACAGCGGCCGCTGGAGCGACAAGCCGCCCACTTGTGAGTGTGTGCTGCCTCATGACTGCTGCCTCACAACCCCGAGCACACGCTGCACGGCCGGCCCATCCTCGTGTGCCAGGACAGCGGCCGCTGGAGCGACAAGCCGCCCACTTGTGAGTGTGTGCTGCCTCATGACTGCTGCCTCACAACCCCGAGCACACGCTGCACGGCCGGCCCATCCTCGTGTGCCAGGACAGCGGCCGCTGGAGCGACAAGCCGCCCACTTGTGAGTGTGTGCTGCTTCATGAGTCTCGTGACTGCTGCCTCACAACCCCGAGCACCGCTGCACGGCCGTCCGCGTCTTCAAGATGGACCACCATCTCGTTTGGTTCGCTCACTTTACAGTTGACTTCGACTCACCATCCAACAACTAATGGACGCCAACAGCGCAAAATCATGGGGAGACCTATCCAGCTGTGGACTTTTCCACTTTATTGTGGTGATGATCAAATAATACTTAAATAACTAGGCCTAATATAATTCAGGGTCTTTGATACACTATGTTTTTCTGATTATTCCCTACGTATCGCAGGTGCACAAGCCTGCACGTACCCCGGGACCACTATCTCGGGGCGCATGTCATCGGTGAAGTTCTATTACAAGATCGGGGAGAGCGTCACGTTCACCTGCGAGCCGGGGTACAGGCTGAAGGG
Organism: Parapoynx stratiotata; assembly: GCA_910589355.1. Lineage (NCBI taxonomy): Eukaryota > Metazoa > Arthropoda > Insecta > Lepidoptera > Crambidae > Parapoynx > Parapoynx stratiotata. The sequence continues at coordinate 11,235,612 of OU342482.1, forward strand.
CGCGCCAATGCTGAGGTGTCTCAAGTGAGTACTTATACGTATAAGTTCCCTTCGTCCTTTAAAATGGGTTCTTTTAAGGGCGGCGTGAAGATGCCAGCAAGGTGGGGTTGGCTAGGGCTACTGCTGTTCTTTGAGCTATCTCCGCAAATGAACTCTCGTACTGCTTACCATCAGATGGTGTTGAGTCAGTTGCTGTGCTTTAAATAAAAAATAGATTTTCAAAGGAGTTTATTTTACTTTAAATGGCAGTGTGCAGAGCACTTTAAATAAGTTGGGATACGCTTGTATCAGAGGAGATAAGGAGAAAGAGATGCTACAAAATAACCAGTCCATTGCTGGACGTAGGCTTCCTTAATAAACATAAATTACTTAGTATATGGAGATGTAATGGAGAATGCATTACATCTCAACATACTAATTCATGTTGCATAATATTACTCTTGCATAACTCCTGCTTTTCAGGGCCCACGGTTGCCACACGTACAAACATAACATAAAGTTAACTATTTTCTTTTTAGGGCCTATGTCCAGCAGTGATTGACGATGATTATAATTTATCTTTTAATTTATAGGAACAGAAAATGGTCCAACGCCATTCCACTCTGTGCGCCAATCACCAACTTCACGTCAACGGATTCGCTCGCCATGTACAACGGTGGTGACATAGACGCCATGTTATCGGACGCTGTCATGCCCACTGACGTTTTGAAGACGCGCGAAACTCCCGCCATCTTGTCGCCAGAGAGCTACAAAGCGGCCATGACTAGGGTGGCAGCCACCAGGTTATTACGACGAGCGCCCATCGAAGTATACAAAAACAGAATTTTCAGAGTAAACAGGCTGTTAAGAAGAGACAATGAGAGATAATTTTTGTTTTAAATAGAATAATTTGGTGGTCTTTTTTCTGGACACAGAAACACTCGAACACAGAAGTCCCATTATATGTCGTGGCGACAGATTATCGTTTGGTTTTTTTAAAGCGTCGTGGCTGGTATAAGGCGTTCACAAGAAGGACGACTCGATTAATTATTGTAGTCCACAATTATTTTAAGCTTGCAGATTGTCAAGTATGGGAACTGCTAAAGACGTCACGACGTAGTGGAAAGTTGGAAGCGCGCCTTTTTTAGGTTTTGTTCCCGATTTATTCGAAACTATTTAGAGCTTTAGTAATGCTTGATATTTATGACATATATAGATCTATTATATTATTTTCAACCATAATTTGATAGTCTTACAAGTTGAGTCAAAAAAGAGCCCTTCTTCTATCTGAGAAAGCAAAAGTAAAATTAATAATGGTTCCTGTGAACCAGGTTGTATTATTATTGGTTCTTTTTTGTCAAAGATGTTTGAGTCATATCGTTGCTTTACATTTTACTTTTTAAAGTTCTTTACTTACAAATGTTTTTTATTAATTTTATGACTAGTTTATTTTTAATACAATTTTGTAACCTACGTGGTATTTTTTTACATTTAATAAATGTAACGATAAATAAATAGTTCGAGTGTTTAGAAGTATATTATTCCATTGTGTCAATTGTTACCATTATAATGGGTCGTCACTAACGACACAATTACATAATAATTATTTTTAAAACTTTATAACTAAGTTCTTTATAATTGTCAAGAAACAGATACAAATAGACTTAATTATAATAACACTAAGCACGGATTTGAATTACTAGTGAATTGACGAAAAATCTCAAATAATGTTTATGTTATAATGAAACAGTATTAAAAAAGAACTCTTATTAGCAACGAAAAGAACTTTACTATGTTAAATTTCTTTTTTAAGTTCTTTTTGCAAATTATAATGTAATCCAGAACTCTATTAAATGAAAGTAAATATTTATCCTTTTTTAATCTATAATGGTTTTAAAGAGCCACTAAAGAGACTAAAAGTAGATTTAAAAAATATACAATTGATCTTTCTTATTTATTTCCAAGTTTTTTTAAAGACTGTTATTTAATCGTAAATAATTGTTAATTTTATTAGATAATTCTGTAATAATAAAATTATTATCCATTAAGTTTCATAAATTTTTAAATTAAAAGTTATTTTTGAATCTTGTAAATATGAAATCGCTTCGCCAAAGAAATGAAATTTTAAAGTATAAATATTAGTCTTTATGTAGATATATGGATGAACATAGATTCTAAGTTAATTAATAGAAGTGTTAATTAAGATCCTAATAATTGTATTTTAATTGACTATGCTACATCTGTACCACGCACAAATTTGGAAATAATAACTTTGTGATTTTAATCGATAAAACTAAGATGAGCTCGAATATAATATTAAAATGTTTCGTGGATTGTGTCTCCACCTTGAGTCCCTAAGTATTTATTTATTTTTTCGAAAAATAAAATGCAATATCAAATCTAAAACAAGCTCTCTAGTTTCTGAAAAAGAAGCAGGTAATGGTAACGTAGGGTTCAGTAAGATGAAGGTGGCTAGGCTAGTTTTTTCTTGTTTTGGCTAGGTTTATTCTTGACTTAGCTATTTTGTTGACATAGAGTACATAAGTACCTACTTACCAGATGATAATAATAAATAAATAAATAAATATCTTCAGACATTCACACCTATCAACTGGCCCATACTAGACAACAAATGGCTGTGTTATGGGTACCAGATGACGGACAAATATATTTAATAGATAAATACATATAAATATTCAGAATATATATATAAACATCCAAGACTGGAGAACAAATGCCTGTTCACACAAACATTTGCCTCCCCCGGTGATCGAACCCAGAACCTCTCGAGATGGCGACGCCTTGAAACCGGTGTACAGACCACTCTACCATGGAGGTTGCCAATATATTATGATGATGAGTTATTTGCTGGTCTTTATGAGAAATAAATCGAATCTATCATATTCGGGCTTATCTTAATCGAAAATGCATATCAAAAATGTCTATTTAGGATTTCGACGAAATCGTATGAGAATTGAGTCAAAACATATAGTGTTTTTCATTATGTATACGTTTCACTTGAACTAAGTAATGATCCAATAATAAAATTGAAATCAAACATACAAAATTCTTATTATTATCCATGTTTGTGTGAGTAACGAGCATGTCACGAGAAGAGTTATGAATATGAGAGTGGATGGTAATGCAGGGAGAGGAAGACTAAAGAAGAGATGAATAGATTGTGTGAATGAGGACATGGCTAGAATGGGAGTGAATGTTGATATTGCGTGTGATAGGGAAGAGTGGAGGAGAAAGACTCGTTGCGCCGACCCCAAATGAAATTGGGAAAAGGGCAGGATAATGATGATGATGATCCATGTTTGTGTGAGTGTGTGTCTTCTTTTCAAACTTGAGTACCTTGACTATTTGTGAAACGGTTTGTGTCACCAATTCCGATGTTCGGGTTTGACTCGATTCTGGAACAATGCACCCACCAGATTTATGGCTCATAATATATAATAAAATTACATATCATAATAGAAATAATATACAGTATGTTTTTTTAACTGGGGCAGTATGGGGAAATCCAAAACCATTGAAGATACAGGAAACGGCCTTAGTAACCATTTATTCTATTTTATGTGAGAAAAAGTTGGCAATGTGTTTTTTTTTGGTTAAGCGTGAGTTGTCAATAGAAATGAGTAATTTTGAAAACAAGCTTTTTTGATGTGGATCGACTCCGTTTCATATAGGAATATTTCTATTATTTATATTAGGTCCTTACCTATGAAATTGGTGTTTTATATGGAGATTTTGGGGAATTCTGCATTTTACATACTAACATCTTATGAGTTTTCTTCACAACGACAAATCCAAAGAAAATAATATTTTGCATCTATCATAAGACAAGCTTTAGTAATATGTGTGTAAATATCACACTTCATAAAAATTATTTATCGTTTTTAAGTGAATGCAAATAAAATGATGTATTCGGGAGGCACTTAGAAAGAGTTGTCTCCGTGTCCAATTTTAACACAATTAAACTTACAACAAATTATCAAAACAAATCAAAAGAGCTCAAAATAGTCTATTTTTAGACGACGTAAATTTTTTAGGAATACTCTGAATCTTAATAGTTACAGACAAAATACTAAGAGAGAAAAAAACACCAATTTCATAGGTAAGGACCCAATATTTTATTTTATTTAAAATCTGAGCAGCAGAAGTGAGTCAAATTTAATAAAATGTTTCTCATACAACAGGTTAGTTCAAAGTACCCATCTACTGCATCACAGTAACTTACACGTACAAAAAGCGTACCATATTCAAAAATTAGATTTTATTTACACTGTAGAATAGCCTGTATCTTCTATGGTTTGGGATTTCCACATACTGTCCCAGTTAAAAACTCACTGTCTTCTTCTTCTTGCCCTTTTCCCACTCTAGGTGGGGTCGGCACAACATGACTTCTTAAAAAAAACACACTGTATAGGTATTATTTCTTTCTATCACAACAAGATAATTCTTTATTGGCTGGTTTCATAGATATCTCCGAAATTAATTGACATTCTATTGTATTTGTTTATGCGGCACCCGAGGCAGCGGTAGCCGAGTTGTGACGGACCGGTGACGGGACACTACTCGTTCAATAAGCCGCGGGAATCGCGGGTTCGATCCCTCCACCTGTACCACTGAGTTTTTAAAACTCAAGTATGTTTGAATATTGCTTGCCTCACATTGAGCCCGGTGCATGGCACCAGGCTCGCCACCTGTTACATGGCGACCTAACATATCTGGCAAAAGTGGATGGTTCCTCTGCCTAACCTCTGCCTAACCCTTCGGGGAAAAAGACGTGATGACATGTATCTTATGTTTGTAAGCGGAGCATAAATATTACTTCAATGATTTTTATATGTCAAAATTATTTTTTATTCAACATATTGTAAACCAGCACGATTGGATCAATCTAGTAAGATCTAAAAAAAATCACATCGCATCTAATAATCGATTTTATTCTCGCCGGATACTCCCATAATATTATTTCAATGCAAAACTGCAAAAATATAACGCGCAAATAAAAAGTGCAGTGCGGACAACCTTACTGCACAAGGCGAACAAAAGGCGTGTCGAAGAATCGGTAAAGCACTGCGAATTAACGGTGCAGTGTACAGGTACCTTAACGCACGGCTGCAAAGGCTGATATGCATCCAATCAGCAATCAGTCAGTTTGAGTCAGTACAGCGCGCGCCGCGCATAGTGAATGTTGTGTTATCGAGTTACGCGTTTTCCCGCTCAAAACGCGCTCAACTCTCGACAATAAAGTTCTAGTGTCAAATTTGAAATTCGAATTTCTTTTTAAAGTTCGACTTTTGCAAGTGAAAAAGTTCTTAATCAAATCTGTGGTGTGGTAGTGAGGTGGTATGGCGTAATCTGTGTGCTGCGATATCAAAAGGTATGTTTTAATAGATTTACTAGTTAAGAAGCAGTTAGTGGTATATTATGTTGTAATTATGATAACATTCTTGCACTTTTGTTCTCATTAAGACTAAGAATAGTCCTTAGAATTATCTAGACATCTACCTCAAAAAGGTAAGTTTTTAGTTTTTTACAAACACAGCAGAACAAGTTTTTAATTTTTGGGCAAACAGCCCCTTGGCGGGCACCGCGAACACCGGTGCTCGCAAACAATAGTGTTTCAATTGTGTCGTTTTGTGCCCGTTGACTAGTTAAATTGTTTTTGCAAAAGTTAGATTTTAAAACATTTTACATTTGTTTACAATTAGGTATGAGTTTATTGATCTTAAAAAACATTTTTTGATTTGATACAACTTATAACATTGTGAAGTAGGTAGATTAACTGAAATCTTAGTTAGCCCTTATTGGTTGGTAATAAGGGCGAAATTGTCAACAGTGATTCGTGACAACCGGCGCAATATAATGTCAGACATTCCTATCTTATTGAGTAACTGTGTTTATGCCAGTGTTATTATTTCTTTTATTATTATTTATTAATATAATTATTCTTAATATTGGGTCCTTACCTATGAAATTGGTGTTTTTATTCTGTCTTAGCAATTTGTCCGTAACTATTAAGTTTCAGAACATTCTTATAAAATAATTGCCTCTTCTAAAAATAGACCATATATTTGAGCTCGTATTATTTAATTTGATAATTTTTTGTAAGTTTAATTGTGTTAAAATTAGACACAAAGACAATTATTTCTAACTGCCTCCCGAATACATCATTTGATTTGCATTAACATAAAAACGATGAATAATTTTTATCAAGCGTGTTCACACACATATTGCTAAAGCTTATCTAATGATACATGCCAAATATTATTATCTCTGGATTTGTCGTTGTGAAGAAAACTGATAAAATGTTAGTATGTAAAATGCAGACATCCCCAAAATCTCCATACAAAATACCAATTTCATTGGTAAGGACCTAATATTAATAATTCACTAAATAATCTATGACGTCACTCTTACGCATCGTAACGTAAAATCATCATTTAATATTTTTTTTCTTTCATCCTACTAACCCACCATTTACCTTCTCAGAATCAAATTAATAAAATCTAAAATTAAAGAACAATTAATATCTGTACGAGTATTTGATACACGAACATTCGGAATCGAACCCGTTCTGGGTTCGTTACTTTCGGATTTGTTTTGAAACCAGACGTTTTAAAAGGTTCTGATCTCACTACTCGACCACGGAGGTTGACAATAATTTAAAAAATGTCAAGTACCTATACCTTATCCACCCATTTAAGATGTTACTAAACAAAATCATCAAAAAATAGAAATGAAATGAAATTGGTGTTTTTTTTCTCTCTTAGTATTTTGTCTGGAACTATTAAGATTCAGAGTATTCCTGAAAAATAATTACCTCGTCTAAAAATAGACTATATTTTTGAGCTCTTTTGATTTGTTTTGATAATTTGTTGTAAGTTTAATTGTGTTAAAATTGGACACGGAGACAACTCTTTTTAAGTGCCTCCCGAATACATAATTTTTTTTACATTCACTTAAAAACGATAAATAATTTCTATGAAGTGTGATATTACACATATTACCAAAGCTTGTCTAATGATAGATGCCCAATATTATTATCTTTGGATTTGTCGTTGTGAAGAAAACTGAAAAAAATTTAGTATGGAAAATGCAGAATTCCCCAAAATCTCCATACAAAACACCAATTTCATAGGTAAGGACCTAATATAAGTCAACACATACGGCCGAATTAACTTTAAATTTATGGTTAAATGGGTCAAACATTTGTTAAACCTACGGATAGATCGAATACCGTAAGAAAGGAATGTGTGGCCCAACGGGCCCATCCCTTTTAATCTTTATTGAGTAGAATGAGTAAGTGATATGTTTGGTGCCGAGTGCACAGGTAGACATAGTGTTTTGTACGCTTTGGCTTTCGATATTGAAAACAAAGTTACCATCGCCATGGTTAAACCTTGGATGGGTGATCAAAATTTTGTGATCTCGAACTTCTACGTGCTTCGGAAGGCACGTTAAGCCGTTGGTTGGTTGTTGCTGACGTAACCATTTCTACCCACCAACCCGCATTGGGCCAGCGTGGTGGTGTTACGGCCCATACTCCTCATGTGTTTCTTCGTGAAGAACTGGAGATGAAGTGTGTTCCCATCCCAGACGATTATAATCTCCAAATTGAGAGTGAAAGATATCTTCTAGGTTATTACAATTTAAATGTGTGGATAACGACTTAACGTGCCTTCCGAAGCACAGAGGAGATGGAGATCACAAAGTTTTGGTCACCCATCCACGGCCTGACCATGGCGAAGGTAGCTTTGTTTTCAATCGAAAGCCACAGCGTACTATCATGTTAAATTATAATATCAATACAGAAATTAAAACAAACTAAAACTTTGGCACACAAAACGAAGGCCAAAAATAATCTGCGACTAATTTACCTTTAAATAGGAACTTAGGGATACCCACAATCGTCTTACCGTTTTTTATTGTGTGCAAAGAACCAACAACGACTTTTGATATTGAATCTTGTATGTCGTGTATAAAGTCTGAAATCGGTTGGACGAATATAGTTTTTAGATAGGTTCTGGTTGATTGTATGTATTTTTTGTTACATCGGTTGTCTGTTGTCCGTTGTCCATCACGCTGCCGATGTCTTGTTGTTACCCAAAAAATAATGGACGGTTCTTATAACAGCTATCGTAATATTTTGTCTATTACGTGTAGTATGTGGATGTTTTTTAAAGAAACAAATCGATAATGCGCAGTTGTTGAAATAAGATGTTAAATACTTGGTGTAATTATTTACCAATTTGTTTCTTTAAACAATAGCCACATACGAAAACTTCATAGTTTTATCCACAAGTTATTATTTATATGTGGCTAATTTTTAAGAAAACAAATTGGTGAAATATTGGGTCCTTACCTATGAAATTGGTGTTTTATTTCTCTCTTAGTATTTTGTCTGTAACTATTAAGATTCAGAGTATTCCTAAAAAATAATTACCTCGTCTAAAAATAGACTATATTTTTGAGCTCATTTGATTTGTTTTGATAATTTTTTGTAAGTTTAATTGTGTTAAAATTGGACACGGAGACAACTCTTTTTATGTGCCTCCCGAATACATCATTTTATTTGCATTCACTTTAAAACGATAAATAATTTTTATGAAGTGAAATATTACACATATTACTAAAGCTTGTCTAATGATAGATGCCAAATATTATTATCTTTGGATTTGTCGTTGTGAAGAAAACTGAAAACATTTTAGTATGGAAAATGCAGAATTTCCCAAAATCTCCATACAAAACACTAATTTCATAGGAAAGGACCTAATATTATTCCAAGTGCTTTTTATTACTTTTTATACCTGTCAAACTTTAATAAACAACTTGATATTCAACAACAAAGGCCCTCTGTCCTCATCTCAGGTCCATGCCAACTTCTCGGTCGGTTATGAACTTATGACCCAAAACACAAGACGTACGATCTGGAGAAAACATCAGGAAGAACAAAAATGTCTATATGAATGGTGAGATGAAGGCCAAGAGCTTACCTGTCATATGTAAAAAAAATATATCAATTGGAGTGTTAAATATCTTATCAGAGATGAGAGAACGAAACTCGTACAAGAAGTCGCCGGTTCGATACCCTCTTGGATCACTAAGCTGATTCAAACATAAATTCAGTTAATATTAAATTCGCTTACACACTGCCTAAAAGGCGGGGATTTAAAAGGGAAGTAATTAATTGGGCTGCCATTTAATTATTTGGGCAGCAAGACAATTATTTATTAGGCCAAAATAGGAATATTTTGCAATCCGTTTAATAACTCCCATATGAAGCGAAAGAAATATGCAAGGATCGTAGCAAGTGGAAGGATGTAATCTCTGCCTACCCCTGTGGGAAAAAGGCGTGACTATTTATGTATGTATATTAAAATGAGGGAAGGAAATCGCTATGCCATGCTCTTATGATTGCCATCACTTGCCATCACTTGCCGTGCTTGCCCATATGGTGCAAAAACTTGACAGACGAATCAAATGGTCACGCTTGGTCTAGAAGTAATTGTAATTTGGTAACCTTGGTTTTTATGTGTGTATTATACTGCCACCATATTGGCAGACGTGAAACGGATGGGTGTTTATGGTTGGAGCGAGCGACAAAGCCAAAATAATAATAAATAACTATTCTATACAGAGAGGAGCTCGGAGGCGTAGTGGTTAGTACGCTATGGCTTTCGATCGAAAACAAAGCTACCTTCGCCATGGCCAGGCCTTGGATGGGTGACCAAAATTTGATCTCGAACTCCGTGCTTCGGAAGGCACGGTAAGCCGTTGGTTCCGGTCGGTATTGCAACCGTTTCTACCCACCAACCCGCATTGGGCCAGCATGGTTGTGTTTCGGCCCATACTCATTTGTTTCTCCATGTCCTACCCTGCTTGCATCCAGCGCCTTTTAACGACCTTTTATCATCAAAAATACAATACAAGTATATTTTTTGTTCTATTATATAACAAAAACCAATTCCCCCTACTCATTAACCTATGTACATTTTTGTTTATTCGCTTGCACATTAGAAGTATTTCAAAAATGTCCCCTACGGGTCTGGAAATTAAGTCTAAAATTAACCACGCTACATAACTTAAGAAGGTATGCTAATCATATAATTATGACGCAAGTCACTTACTTTTTGCAAATAGCTCATACGTTTAGGAGTTTGTGATTCATAATACCTATCCTGTAATCAATGTAGCAAAAAATTTTATAAGAAATAATCTCTTTGTTTTGACTGTATAAATATAATAATAAGCTATAATATTATTTAGTAGGTAACTTATTCGTATTTGTGCATTTTATAGCAAAATCGTTATTTGGGACCTTTGGGAGGCAATTATTAGGTCCTTACCTAAGAAATTGGTGTTTTGTATGAAGATTTTGGGGAGCTCTGCATTTTCCATTTTCTCTGCTCTGCACTGCATTACAGTTTTTCAGTTTTCTTCACAACGACAAATCCAAAGATCCAAAGATTTGGCATCTATCATTAGACAAGCTTTAGTAATATGTGTAATATCATACTTCATAAAAATTATTTATCGTTTTTAAGTGAATGCAAATAAAATGATGTATTCGGGAGGCACTTAAAAAGAGTTGGCCACTTAAAACTTAAAAAGAGCACTTAAAACACTTAAAAAGAGTTCGGGAGGCCAATTTTAACACAATTAAACTTACAACAAATTATCAAAACAAATCAAAAGAGCTCAAAAATGTAGTCTTTTTTTAGACGAGGTAAATATTTTTTAGGAATACTCTGAATCTTAATAGTTACAGACAAAATACTAAGAGAGAAAAAAACACCAATTTCCTAGGTAAGGACCCAATACAACAACATATCACCACGCCCCTATTCCTCCAAAAAAGTAGGTAGCCTGAAGCAATAACTGGTGAACAATTTTTTCCTTAAAAGCCGAGTACATTCGAATATCGGGATCCATTTTTTGGCATAATGTTTTTACTCATAATATACTTTGGCAATATAATTTGGTGTAATGTTGTTTGGCATAATATAATTCAAGCATAATTTTTCTTTTAGTACAAAATTTATTTCGCATTATTATAATTTATCTGCATGATGGTGTAAGGCATAATGTTAAATCTATTAGGTACGAGCGGAGCGAGGAGAAGTATTAGGTCGAACTGTGCCCTTGACGCGCGAGCCGAGCGAGCAAAGCGAGCGTGCCACGACATGCGGCAGCGGCCGGCGAAGCGCCAGAATCGCTATTTTTTATTCATAATTATTTCTAAAATTTTATGCGAATAGTAATTTATGCCTTTAGATGGTTATGCCATTTGTGATTTGCGTAAATAATTATGCATTTTTATGCCCAAATAGATTACGTGTAAGTTAGTGTAGATTCCATTATGCCAACTCATATTACGATTGACATTTTTATGCAAACAAATAGGGGAACCTTGAATATCAGGTTCAAACGTCAGACACATAAGAAGAATATTAACTACTTCATTGGCATGTCACATTGTGATATTGAACTCCAGCCTATAGTCGTATCCGGGATCTTATGTCAATTGGGTATCGTCTTTGCGACTTAATAAAATGAAACCTAATTACGTTTTAAGACATAAGCGGTAGCGGGGTGATAAGAACGTATAAGATTTTTTCTAACGTAAATTACTAGGAAAATAGGAACATTATTATCACCACGCTTAAACAATATCCACTTTTCGCTTGATATAGAAGTAATATCTAGTCTGTTTCTTAAGGGTTATTGAGAGGACAAAAAAAACACATTTATGTATTTAAGAATAAAGTGTTGTCACTTTTTTTGTGGACTTCTCCCAGAGCACGAGCGAATGCCATGCTACCGAGTCTACCGACATGCATACAAGTACTATACCTTCCATCCAATAACCTGGGATCTTATGCGCTTACAAGCTTGAACTTTTACCAAGTGTTCATATCTACTGCAACTGTTTGCCATCTTTTGCTGCCATAATTTGCTGTGATTTTTATTTAAAAATAGATAGATAAATCTTTATTCACTCAAAAATTCTCCATCACACACAAAAATACAAAATAAAATAAAATAAAAAAAAACACATACTTAACAACAAGAACAAAATTTTGTGTGTGCTACAGAAGATCATAAAGGTCGTAGCTCAGTGACTGGTTTTGTTCACATCTGGATGCGAGAAAAGCACTGATATTCTGCTACAACCTGAGGGTTTTATATAGTAAATAGATAATCCAACCATTTATAACCATTTACATAATATTCAATTGGAAGGGTGTCAACTTGTGCTGGTAATTGTTCAGGCAAATTCCGTTACCGAGTATGCCTTTGGTATTCCCAGGCGTTGCTTTTGCAAAAGATATATTTTAAAATGTTTCTTGAAACAAACTTTTGATAACATTAATAAATATTATATAATAATAGCGCTCACGCTAAAGCCTATGGATTGCACCGAGCGTTTAGTTCAAGGCACACCTTCATTGTTACCGCTTATATAATCGCATCATTATAATGTTTTGTAGTTACACTAAAAATAACTCATTCTACACATGTACATTTTCTTTGATGAGTTCACAGTTCACAGCAACACTATTTTATAATAATAAAATTATTTATAATGATAATTGCCTGTTTTAATGAAATATTTTTTTCTGAATTTGCAATATTTATTAATTTTATCTATTGGCTGTTTTTCAATTTAACCTGTGCTTTATCTGGCACCTGTACGTGGAAAAACAAAACGTGTGTCGAATCATTTTCTATAATCTTAGCATTACTGTACGTGATTATAACTAATGTGTTGTGAAAAGCATTAAACGCATGTGCTTTTGTCAATTCATACTCTGCTTTCTTATCGCGTTCGCCTATGGCTCGCACCATATCATATCTAATGTAAACATGACCAACTTAAGTTTCTTATGTGGATACCCTCGTATCATATATATATATACAATTTTAGCAACCATTGCCTTACTTTGTGCCATAGGAAACAAACTTACTCAGTATAATCCGTCTCAATCCAAGTTCCCAAAAAGGTAAACAAAACATTTTTCTCTCAGATTTTTCTTTCTTTCTTTATGTATTTCTTCATGTAGGAAAGTTTATGTGCCCGTGTAAATGGAAGAGAGGTGACTGGTGACAAATGAAATTGCAAATAATGCCTTCAGTCCTGTGTTAATCATTACTACAATCATAGCATGAACACCGCTTTGAGGTACATATATCACATTTTTATCACGTTCATCTCACCAGACAAAGTACTATGAAATTGTAAACTCGTACAATCAAAACAGAATCCACATTAAATAAATCTGTGTGGACTAACATTAAAAATAGTAACTATAACAAAATATATTAAACGTGCCAAAATATGGCCAAATATGAATATGAGAATAATTTTGCCTTTGCAAAGATCAATTTTGTACCACTTTGTCTGCAAACAAAATGATTTTATATGATTTGACAACTGGTCGTGATAAAAATCATATCGCGCTGCTCATGCTAATTACGCTGACTATATATTTTACGTGACTGGTTACACTTTCCTTTATTGGTACAGAATAAAACTTACGTGCGGTTGATTGTGAATATTACTTATCTCACATTGTGCCCGGTGCATGGCAACAGGCTCGCCACCTGTAACATGGAGATGTACACATGTTAGCCGAAATGTGGGTGTATAACACCTACCCCTTCGGGGATAGAGGCGTGATGGTTATGTTATAGTGACAGCCTTGCGCATTCCTGTACCAACATCACAACAACCGAATCATGAGTTACGACCTTCGCATTTAAGGTCGCAAGTTCGACCTCATGTTGAGCTTCACACTAAGTACCTACTTGTCTATCGTTTGATTACGAAACCTGTTAGTTGCGGTTCCATTCGAAGGTGTGGTGAGAACGTTGAATACTGATGTCTTAAATACAAAATACTTCTTACAATCACTTAACACTGACGAACTCGGTGGCGTAGTGGTTAGTACGCCTTGGCTTCCGATCGAAAACGAAGCTACCTTCGCTTTGGTCAGGCCTTGGATGGGTGACCAAAAATTTTTGTTCTCAAACTCTTCCGTGTTTCGGAACGCACGTTAAGCCGTTGGTCCCGGTCGCTATTGTAACCGTTTCTACCCACCAACCCGCATTGGGCCAGCGTGGTGGTGTTACGGCCCATACTCCGCATCTCGGCATAAGGAAGGCTGTGCCCAGCAGTGGGACGTATAGGCTGAGGACGAAATACTTCTTACAATCACATAACAAACACACCTAGGTTATTATCTAGTTCAGCCATAGGTACTAAAAGTGTGTTCCGCGGAACCCCAGGGGTCCACGATAACCCTATTGGGGTTCCGAAAGATTTAAAAAAAAAATCTAAATTTCTCTTTGTTCAGTACAAAATCAGTACTGAACACAAATATTTATTTATTACAAAATTATATCTTGTAAACTTATTTCTAAATTACTTTAATTTTGTTGTGCAAGTTGATTGGTTTATTATTGCAACACCAACGTAATTTAATATATTTTTGCCCTATGGCAACATTCGGCCCTTCTGTCTTCTGAGTTGCACCTATGTGCAACGCCTTTTAAAATAAATTAAGTTTATTTATCAAAGCGCCTATTTATTTCCGCAACACTCTTTCTGACACACAACAGTAATGTCATTCACTCTGGCACAATATTTTACCACGGTAATATTATGTATACAGTATTTTAACTCCATACAAACGGTCTAAACTCGAGTTATACCTGCAGGGTGTGTTTTTTAACAATAATCGCGCGATTTTTTTCCACAAAATACGTTCAAGTAGATTATTTAAAATGACGAGTAAGAAATATTGTGCTATTTTGGGTTGCAAGAATGCGTCATTATTAGAATGCGGATATTACTTTAAAATTTAATAATAAAGCATTTCGTATGTCTTAGTCGAGCCGCAACTATTTTTCGGTCGCAAATTTGTGCAAATTTGTTTTAGCAAGCTTGCTATTCAAACATAAACATTGTTTTTTAATTAGTAGATCTGCCAATAAAAAAACACGCATTTTTATCAAATCCTTCCAATTCAATTCACAAAGTATTTTATTTGTTTAAATAAAAAAAGTATGTTCACGATCACAAAACTAAAAGGAAACAAAGTAGGCAAATTTTATTAGGCTATAGTTGTAAAAAAGCGAGTTTCTACTCTTACTTCAAGACATAAAGCCGATATTATTTACACCACATTTTTATGTATTTTTATTTTTATTTAGAATTTATTTAACCTGATATCAACTAATTGATGAAAAATGTGGTAAAAATTAAAAACAATTTGATGCCTCCCATCAATTAGAGTTTATTCGTTTTTATTATTTTCTAATTGTTATCTACTAGTATGTAATTCCAACTAAAATATACTTTTAATATTTTTTTAGTCTTGGGTTCCATCAAGTAATTCGCTTTCCGAAGGGGTTATGGATAAACATACTTATTTACTTAAATGTCACTTATTATCAGTAATAGCCCGCTGTAAAAATATGTAGATTACCGGCAATCAGTAATATGCCGATACTTCAATCAACACAGACAGCAATATACCTAGATAATGCATTCTTAAGTAATCGTCAATATGTAGAAAACAAAAACTTAAAAATAAATGTCTGACGCCAGCCTAGAGCACGACCATCTAATGCCGATTTGATGAAGTAGTTTATCGTGATATAGATATGACGATATAGAAAGAAAGAAAGAAAACCTACATGCATACATAATATAATACAAAATAAAAATACACAATACAGTACAACAGAAACAACAAATAGAACAAATATATTAATAAATAGAACACAAAATAAAAACAAGTTATGAATAATAATTATATATAAAAAAAAGGTGAGTGAAATGCATTACACTAGTATTTCAATGCAAACTACTGAAGAAAAAAAAATCCACTGTTAACGTGTGGCTCAAAAGGTCCTGCAACCAGAGCCGTAAAACTGAATATAAAAAAAACTCTCTAACCTATGTGTATGTATGTATATAGATAGTAGACGAGATGGATAGTTATGAGATAAGTAATATTCACGCCTTCCTTATGCATTTTATAATAGCGAGTAGCTTCGCTCTTAAAGCCTTAAGATAGGATCCTAAAATCGAATGATTTAGTCGCCTTCGTGAATGGCAATATCTATAAAAAGAGAAATTCAAAGAGGCAAACGTTTTTGACCATTGTTAAAACGTTTTTTTTTTTACATATGACAGGTAAGCTCTTGGCCTTCATCTCACCTGATGGTAAGTGATCGTAATCATATCGTTTCTGTGGTCATCATACCATATGAGTATATGGTCATACCGTCGTCTTCAGCCTACGTATTTAAGCCTACTACTGGGCACAGGCCTTCCTAATGGAAACAAACACATGAGGAGTATGGGCCGTAACACCACCACTGGTTAAATGCGAGTTGGTGGGTAGAAACGTAGGGTCTCTACCCTACGTAGAGTAGTTTAATGTGCCTTCCGAATCACGGAGGAGTTCAAGATTCAAAAGTTTTGGTCACCCATCCACGGCCTGACTATGGCGATGGTAGCTTTGTTTTCGATATCGAAAGCCAAAGCGTACACTACGCCACCGAGTTATTATGATTCACTAAATATTGTGAACTAGCTGTTGCCCTTTTTTTAACTATCCCACTTCCCGTGGGTAAGTAACTAGCTGTTGCCGGGGCTTAGTCCGCGGTTACTATGGTTTTTTTAACCATCCCACGGGAACCCTTTAATTTTCCGGATTAAAAACTATCTAAGATTTTGACCAGGGATATAAGGTATCACCATGCAAAATTTCATTGAAATCGGTCGGATTAGCTCTTACAAACAGATAAACAGACAGAAAAAACAAAAAATAAAAAAATCAACACTATTTGTTATCTTTTTCCCATTTTTACATCCCCTGGCGTGGTTTTAAGCATTTTTTTTATGTACATAACATTCATTCGACCTCTACAGTTTTATTTTATGTATAGATTATAGATATTACATTCCTTGAAGATTATATTCCAAGATTGTAAGTATTACGCATAATTATGGTAACATAAAGTTATGCACTTTTAACAGTAGCCACATAATTATTTGCATTTGATTTGCGCCTTCGATAGGACAGATTCGCTAGGAATTTGCATACGTGGACCTGCCTACTAAAATAGTTTAGTAAGTGTTTGAATGAAACACAAAGTTATATAGTTAGAAAGTAATTGTATTTGCACCATAACCACAACAATACATTTACCACCAATTCACAATAAGCCGTAACAATTAATAATACAAATACTACCTGTTTCAATCAACACTATTCGGTAATCACATCACATCACACGACATTTCCCTTTTTCCTGTGTTTTCATCAGAGCACTTCAACTTATCTACTCTCTACTCTAACTCTTGGCGCGAATGGCGCACTCCGTCTGTCACTTTGACAGTTTTTTTTTGTTTGGCTTTACTGGCCTGGATACTTGTCCTTTAAGCTATCACTTTGACAGTTCATTCCGTACATCGCCATCATAGACTTAATCTAGGCACAGGAGCTATCAGATATACAGCCACTATATAATTATCCTAACACTGCATACATACATTTTTCTTTACACCAAAATCCATCGTGGATTTTCAGAGGTTCACTCAAAGATTTTACCAATTTACCAACCCATCTCCTCCCTTGGGTGTCGTAAGTATCTTATAGCGGTGACGGGCTCACCACCTGTAAGTGTCACGCTGAGCACTTGTAGTCACTGTTCGGTGAAGCGCGGACTATGGCAGTGGACTGCATTTGCGGTAATTTTGCCTAGTCTCTGACTAACCCTTTATCTGGATTATAGTCGTGATTTTATGTATGTATGTATTAAACGAAGTAAAAGCTTACTAATTTAGGCCCACTTGCAGTGAATTTAAATAGCGATATAAATATCGGTGTGCAGAACTGATCTTTATTCTGTTTTTGATACTACCTCTTTACTGTTTTTCTACGTTTCTATTTTGCTGTCTATAAATCTGTCAAAATTAATAAAAGTTAGTTGTCACCGTATCCATCCTTCGGGAGCAGTGTTTTTCTCTGGTTCTCTACGTTTCCTACATTTACTCACCCATTTACACCTACACCTGAGCTATAAATAATATATATATATATATATATATATATATATATATATATATATATATATATATATATATATATATATATATATATATATATATTAGGTTGGGGAAAAAGTCTTTTCGCATTATAGTATGTATAAACTTGTAATAAAATCTCTTTGTATATACTATTTGTATCTGGCTGGTTTTGGTATCATTGAAAGTTTAAATTTTAAAGAACATAATTCCAAATTCAAATTAGGAAAATGTGTGATTTTCATTTATTTTTCGTACCGCCAAGACGAGTGAATCTAATGAAGAAATTCGATACATTTTAAAATTTTACTACAAAAAAGGTAAAAATGCAACGCAAGCCGCGAAAAAAATTTGCGATGTTTATGGACCTAGTGCAGTGTCTGTGAGAGTAGCACAAATTTGGTTTAAGCGTTTTCAATCCGGAAATTTTGATGTCAAAGATGCACGTCGCTTTGGTCGCCCTATTACAGATAAAATGGATGCCATTTTTGAAAAAGTGGAGCAAGATCGGCATGTAAGTAGTTACGACGTAGCTGAAAAACTGGGAATTGACCACAAAACAGTTTTGGCACATTTGAAAAAAACTGGGTACACAAAAAAGCTCGACATTTTGGTACCTTACGAGCTCACTGAAAGAAACCTAATGAACCGTGTACTCATTTGTGTTTCTTTATTACGACGTAATGAAACCGAACCATTTTTGAAGAAGCTGGTAACTGGTGATGAAAAGTGGATCACGTACGACAAGAACGTGCGAAAAAGGTCGTGGTCAAAGGCCGGTCAGGCTTCACAGACTGTGGCGAAACCCGGGTTAACTCGCAACAAGGTGATGCTGTGTGTGTGGTGGGATTGGAAGGGCATTATTCATTATGAGCTGTTACCACCAGGCAGGACCATCGATTCTGAACTCTACTGCGAACAACTGATGAGATTAAAGCAAGAAGTTGAGAGAAAGCGGCCGGAATTAATCAACAGAAGGGGTGTGGTTTTTCATCATGATAACGCTAGACCTCACACATCTTTAGCCACTCAGCAAAAATTAAGAGAGTTTGGCTGGGAGGTGTTAATGCATCCGCCGTATAGTCCTGACCTTGCACCTTCAGATTTCCACCTGTTTCGGTCTCTTCAGAATTCTTTAGGCAGTGTCAGGTTAACATCACGAGAGGACTGCCAAAACCACTTGTCGCGGTATTTTGACCAGAAGTCCCAAAATTTCTATAGCAATGGGATCATGTCCCTACCTACAAGATGGCAAAAAGTTATCGAACAAAATGGTACCTACATACTTTAGTTAAATGTAAATAAACTATATTAAAAAATGTTTTGAATTTTCTTAAAAAATGCGAAGAAACTTTTTCCCCAACCTATTATTTATAGTAACAATCGGTTTGGTAATTTTTTGACAATTTTATTATGGTTCTTTTGTTAAAAATTGTCAAGATCGAGACTTATACTAGGTTTACAATTTCCTGCAAGACACCCTTAATGTTTAACTCTAGTTCACCTATTTTAACGCCTTAGCCGTCACCGCGATGACCGTTGACTAGTTAAGTAGAGACAGTACAGTACAGTCTACTTGGTGGACATGATAAAGTTTTCCATCATTTTTGAATACCGAAGTCAATGGACTATCAGTATCATAATTCTTGGCAAACGTTGAACCTTAAATTAAGACCCTCAAATGACTCGTATATACAAGTGACCGTACGTGCCTAAGCGACTTCCCCTGCGCGTGCGCCGATTACCTATGTTGAAATATCGAATGCTTTTTAATACGACTATTGTACCATTCTGCGTTTAATTTGGTTATCCCTAACCAATTGATGGATGAATAAATATAACACACATATCTTCACGCTTTCCCGAAGGGGTAGGCAGGGGTTTTAACACCCACAACTCGCCAGATTAATTAAGTCCCAATGTGGCAGATTGCGAGCCTTTTGCTCTGAAGGGTTTACTTGTAAAGGAAAATGAAATTACTCTGAATGCTTCTACCTCTCTAGGAATATAACAACCTACCGTCACGCCAGAAGAAGGTAATGCTTCTACCTCTCTAGGTTATGAGGCCTTAGTGTAAGTTTTTTAGTATAAAATACATTACTATTGTAGTTGCGTTAAGAGCTCAATTTGTATAGGAAATTTAGTATGCGTTACGTTCCGCTAGAGGCGCTTTTCACGTTTCCTATACAAATTGGACTCTTAACGCAACTACAATAGTAACGAATTTTATACTCAAAAACTTACACTAAAGCCTCAGACCATTCCGAAACAATCTTTGGTCACCCATCTCAAACCAACCATGGCAAACGTTGGTTCGTTTTGAATATCAAAGTGTTCAAATGCGCTATTGTAATGGAAAACACATTACCTTACGTTTTCGTTACATAATCACAGCGGCCTTGGCTTTGGAAGCGATAAGTGCTTATTGCGTACTTCCGCGCTAAGTACGAACAAAACATAATATACATGGACATGTAGGCGTAGCTGGTTCATGCTCTTGCGATTATTACATACATATAATCACGACTATTATCCCCTAAGGGTTAGTCAGAGACCAGGCAAAAGCACCGCTAATGAAGTCCACTGCCATAGTCCGCGCTTCACCAAGCAGTGACTGCACTCAGCGTGACAGGTGGTGAGCCCGTCGCCGCTATAAGCTGTTGGATGTTGTGCAGTTCCAAGTCCATTAGTCGCCTTTTACGACACCCAAGGGAAGAGATGGGACTGGATGGGACGATAGTATAGTTTAATCGACTACCACACGACTTTTACAAGTTAATAGTAAGAAGAAAGAAAGAAAGAAAAAGATTTATTGGCCTACATACTAATAAGAGCTACATTTTTTTTTTCATTTATTATAGTTTACAAAATAATACATAAAGTTGAAAATAATACATTGACATGAACCACAGAGGTTTCGCGACAATGTAGAAATCAGATCAGATCATCACGAAAGTACACAATTTTACAGTTTTGGTAACAGGTTAGCCAAATAGGTATTGATTTTGAGAACCAGGCAATGTTTCTTCCTATGTGTATTTAAACATTACACGGATCAACCAATCTTTGAATAAAAAAGGACTTAAGAGTCATTTTAATATTTTTCTCATTTAACTTATTTTTAATAGAGGTGGGTAGTTCATTTATTAAACGGGGAACCATGTACCGCGTGGTCCGCTGGCCGAACGTATTGCTAGCGCTTATTGTACGCAGGCGCTCTTGAGCAATAGCACGAGTAAATACGGAATGTTCTATTTTTTCGCATAACACTACTAAAACTAAACATCATTATTGGCCAATTAGGACCCGATCTCAGCAAGTGCTATAACAGTTCTTGATGATAATGCGTCAGGAAGAACAAAAATAAACAGATGGTAGATAGATAGATACAGAGAAAATAAATGAAACATCCATAATCACCTCTTTATACAAGGATGGTATAAAGAGGTGATTATGGATGCTTCGGAGACAGGTGTAATTAGTTTAAAGATGTTCAGATAATTTTTGTAAGATGTAAAATTTTAAAAGGCAGCCGTAGCCAAGTTGCAACGGGCTCGCCACCTACATGGGAACTTCATATAATTGCCGAAATGTGGGTGGTAATACATCTGTCTACCCCTTCGGGGATAAAGGCGTGGTGTTATATGTATGTATGTGTATATAGTAACTATCCGTAACACAAGCAGCATTGGTTGCTGCTATTTGATAGGTGCGAATGTCTAAAGATAATTATTATGCCTATTATGTTTACTAATTTTTATATTATATATAACCTATATAACCCCTATATTCTCATTATTCAGGTATACAAGCATTGCCTGCAGGAAAATACTTATTAAAAGTACGTTTTTTTATTATATGTGCATGTGTAATACAAGTATTTTAAGGACATTTTGACATTAAATGACTAAAATTAACTACAAATAATTTGATCACATAACATAACATCACTTTAGCCTCTTTCCCCGAAGGGGAAGGCAGAGGTGTAAACACCAGATATGTGAAGTCCCCATGTAATCGAGCATTACATACATACATACAATCACGCCTGTATCTTCCGAAGGGATAGGCAGAGTCCAAGGAGCACTGTGTTCCTTAAGACCACATTTAGCCATACAAAAATTGGGTTTGGTCAGATGAAAACTCGTGAAAGAGTAGTAACAAGTGGCTAGCTCATCGCGTACACAATCACAGACCCAGTACCCAATACGCCCTTAGTCGCCTTTTACGACATGCTAGGCAAGAAAAGCAGTTGGTACATTATTTTTGTGTCCCGGACCAACACGGTATTATATTGTATTAAATAGCGCATCATATTGTATTAAAATGTCAAATTATAAGAATACGTGTTATAAATTATAAAAATAAGGATTATACTCGTAAATCTCACAATAATACCAATGTATATTTAAAATTAACCAAGTAATTTTTTTTTCAATTGATAAGAGGATTTTTATTAATACCTATCTACTTATAACAGGGTTTTGTTACTGAGCAATAAAGGAATCTATCCTTCACTCATATAGTCACGAGCCATTATATGTTTACAATCTTAGTTATATATTTATATCATTATACTTGTTTTGTCACACTTTCAGGCGAAAACTAATAAATTATTAAGGTCTAAGAATAATAAAAAACTAAACAACAAAAGCAGCTTATATGAATATATGAATGTTAATATATCGCTCTTCCAAAAGAATATTGACGTAATTACGTTTTTGCGATTTTTCAGGAGAGCGTTTTAAAAGTTTGACATCGAAAATATTGTGTATTTCCAATCATTCTATCGATATATTTTAATAGTTATGTTGTGTTACTTTACTACCAATAATAAAACATAAAAAGTTTGCGAGAAAACTTAAGATAACTATTTGAAAAAACTAAATAAAACAAACCAGACGTACATTTATGACATTTTATACATCAAATAATACAATTATGACATTAAACTAGGTTTGGATATGGGAATAAATCATGAATTTAAACAACATTATATTCAATTTTAGTTTTATTTTTATAAATCTGTCTACATTTTATAAACTTTGTCGATGTTTCCGAGTATCCTTTCGAAGTATAGGCCAACACTATGACGGCAGTGACTCTCTCTGTCGGAAACTAATGGAACAACAATTCTGTCGTTTTTACCGTAGATAAAACATGCAAAACATGAAGTGATGGCATCAAAAACTCATTTTCGACTTTTTGGTAATTATGTCATTATTCTTTTGGATGAGCGATATGTTATATATGAATCTTATTATATATATTACATCCTATTATGAACACAAGTTTATACACTGTGGTACTTTATTGCAAGTTAATGTACATAATTCTGTAATAATCCTGTGAGCGTGTTGCCATGCACCGGGCACGAAGCAAGCGATATCCACAACAAACATATAGGTACATCAAACATACAAACTGCATTGTTTCTTTAAATACATTTTTAATTTCAATTCCCCGTCTATTCGCTGTCATCTGTCTCCTTCTCCACGTAACAATTACATGATTCGATTTCAGTTTTTATTTAGAATGCCTGCAAAGGTTTCTCGACCCTTTTTGTATTAGTAATAAGGCCGGTAATGCTATGCCGTTGCCGTAACGGTCTGGTGAAGACCTCAAGGTGACCTTGGAGACGAGTTTCCGCTGAGAACTTTCCTTGGGACGTACTGGTGACGACATGTTGGATTTGACAACTTTGTAGAAGGAATAAAATAATAACAATCATCACGCCTCTGTCCCCTAAGTGGAAGGCTGAGGTGATGTTAGCACTTTTCGCCTAATATGTCATTGTTTAGTCCCCATGTAACAGGTGGCGAGCCTAGTGCTATGCTCCGGGCACAATGTGACGCAAGCGATATTCACAAACTTCATACATTGAAAGTTAATTCGTCAATGGTAGGTTAGGATTATTATAAATTACCTATTTGATGTTTCGGCTTGTCAATTCGCACTTTCCTGGCTGACTGGTTATTATTAGGTCCTTACCTATGAAATTGGTGTTTTGTATGGAGATTTTGGGGATGTCTGCATTTTACATACTAACATTTTATCAGTTTTCTTCACAGCGACAAATCCAGAGATAATAATATTTGGCATGTATCATTAGACAAGCTTTAGCAATATGTGTGTGAACACGCTTGATAAAAATTATTCATCGTTTTTATGTTAATGCAAATCAAATGATGTATTCGGGAGGGAGTTAAAAATAATTGTCTTTCTCCCAATTGCGCGTTCGAGAGTTAGCAACTAACCCTGGGACAAATATATGGGCAAACCCTGGGCCAATTGGGCCTTTGTGTCTAATTTAACACAATTAAACTTACAAAAAAATATTTATTTTATTTTATAAGAATGTTCTGAAACTTAATAGTTACGGACAAATTGCTAAGGCAGAATAAAAACACCAATTTCATAGGTAAGGACCCAATATTAAAAAATATTTAGGGCCGGGTGGTAGCGGCTCATTTAAAGAATGCTATCAATCCATCTCTTCCCTTGGGTGTCGTAAAAGGCGACTAATGGACTTTGAACTGCACAACATCCAATAGCTTATAGCGGCGGCGGGCTCACCACCTGTCACGTGAGTGCAGTCACTGCGTGGTGAAGAGCGGACTATAATGGTCTGTCTAACCCTTAGGGGATGATAATCGTGATTATATGTATGTATTATTAAGGGCTTAAGTAACCCATCTGAAATGTTTTTCCGTTTTTAATATCATAACCGTCCTACCGAACTGTCTACGCTTCCGAGCTCATTGAAGACGCTAAATAGTTATAATAAACTACATCACATGGTCATTTGTCAAGACTATAAGGTCTAGTGCATTCTCGTGTTCCCACGAAGGAGGTTATGTGAGGAAATGCAGTACTCTCTATTCTATTACTTGTTTTGTTTACAAAGGTAACAGTCCACTGGTAGGCGGAGCGTTAGCTATTATCTCAGCCAGGAGACCTTGAACATACCTACTCGCAAAATTTCCACGGCATCGGGTGCAAATTCCATTCAATCCATCCATCCATTAGCATATTGACTGTTAGAGTTAGGCCTCCCTCAATGAACTCCACAACGACCAGTCCTACGCCGCCATAGACTAGGCAGGAAGTCTAGGCCAAAGACTTCCTGCGACCTTCACCAAATCATCGGTCTACCTCGTTGGGGGCCTTCTTAACGGTCGTCAGTATTATGAGCAATGCACCCTGCCCATTGCCAATAAGGTTCGCAATTCTGTGGGCTATATTAGTAACGTTAGTAGTAGAAATGCTTGACTTTATTACACAATTATCTCAACATATTATCATTTCTAACCCACCTTGGTCTAGGTAGTGGTTAAACCACCAGTATTTTGATCGCGAGGTCGCGTGGTCAGGGATTTGGTCGAACCTTCATGGAGCAGAACTTTTTCTACTCGGTTTAGTTGGTGGTATTTCGTGGCGGTAGGGCTTCTAAGCCCTTCTTGGCTAGCTACCACCGTCTTACCTAAGTCTTTCGCCATAATAACAATATTAGCAGTGTTGTGTTTCGCCAATTATACGTGTGAGGTGCGTGAAGGCATGCCGCACCCTCAGCGAAAAGGGATACGCTCGGGGACCGCGGTCCGACTGTTATTCATCGGAACTTGTTTATATATTAATCTGTCTTAGAAACTCTGCCATCGTGATTCAGGCTTGCTAATCTTCTATATTCCTTATTGCTGTAGCCAGTAGGCCTAGTATCAATTTGACTTCAAAGTTCACTATCGTACTTTTCGCTGATCAACCATTTCTCAGTTGCTTGATATCGTAGCGCGCTATGACGTAGCCGCTACAGACGTAAGATAGTCAGTTCCACAGGAGTTGAGGAATACAGGTAGAGCTCGCTTCCACTTTCGGTCTTATCATCACGTACAACGTGAGATAAAGGCCAAGAGCTTGACCGCCATGTGTTTAAAAAATAATCCTCGTACAGGAGTTGAGACGCTCGGTGGCGTAGTGCTTAGTACGCTTTAGCTTTCGATATCGAAAACAAAGCTACCTTCGCATGGTCAGGCCTTGGATGGACCAAAACTTAGTGATTTCGAACTCCTCTGTGCTTCGGATGACAGGTTAAGCCATTGTTGCTATTGCGCCGTTTCTACCAACCAACCCGGATTGGGTCAACGTGATGGTGTTACGGACTATACTCCTCATGTGTTTACAATAGGAAGGCCAGTGCACAGAAGTGGACCATATATAGGCTGAGGATGAGAATTGAATTACGAATATCAAACTAAGGTTAATCAAACTAAAAAAGATAAAGCTTAGCTGTCACTGCGCCACCATCCCGTCAATGTAAACGTCAGCCATTTTCCTGTGTGAAACAATACCGATCGGCTTCTCACAGCGCTGTCGCAACAATACGCCGTGTTTTTGATCGGTTCGGGAAATCGGTCGGTGACATACTTGGTACCGAGTTTTAAATACGTCCGGTAGATGGAGCTGTTAAAATGATCAATGAATTGAGTGAATGGCGGTATGGTGAAGAAGGGTGTGAGTGGCGTCATGGTGAATGATAGACGATGGAAGAGGAAATAAAAGCGGGAACGGCAGGAGAAAGAAGAAGTAGAACTCAGCAATAACTTACTAAGATCATCAAACCTTTACCCCCGAAGGGGTAGGCAGATATATTATTATTTGAAAAATATAATGAGGTCGACGCAGCTTGCTTATATTATTTATGTGCGTGTAATTATTTATTTCATACATACATATAAACACGACTATCATCCCCCGAGGGTTAGTCAGAGACTAGGCAAAAGCTCCGCAACAGCAGTCCATTGCCATCCGCGCTTCACCAACCAGTGACTGCACATGTGCTCAGCGTGACAGGTGTGAGCCCGTCGCTACCTGTCACGCTGCTACTACCCACCTACCCGCATTGGCCAGCGTGGTGGTGTTACGGCCCATACTCCTTATGTGTTCTCAATTAGGAAGGCCTATGCCCTGCCGTGAGACGTAATAGGTTGAGGACAAAATTACAATCTTTTTTTTGAGCATATTTTACGCAAAAAACAAGTTTGTCAATTCAGCTTTCGAATGACAATTGGTTATTGTAATATTTTTTCTTACAAAAACAAAAATATAATGTATAACTCTGACAGCGTTAACGTAAATTGACCGTTATTCATTACGTGGTGAAATTAAACTAATTTCTCACTATGTCAAGCTTAAATTATTATTTTGCCTTTTTGTCTTTGAATAAATTTCGAAATTTCTGTGTCAATTGCCTTTTGTATTACTATAGAATTAGTTTACCTACTTCACGAGAAATACTTATTATGTGTAGTATAATAATGTCGACCACATATTAACAGTGTCAGCTGCGAAGTAAAATCGACTCTATTTCGTTGGTAACAGTATCTTTTTTAACAAAGATATCGGGATGGTCTTATTTGTATTTTTCGGGAACATAAAAACAAATGAAAGTTGCTCCGAAGATAGCCATCGCATGTTCTAAGCAACTTTTTTCTGTATTTTGTCTACTTTTTAAAATAAAAGTGTTGTTTTCATTTCACTAAGACAAATATTAAATACTATATGTTGCCCGCGACTTCATCCGCGGTTACTGGTTTTTTAACTATCCCACGGGAACCCTTTAATTTTCCGGAATAAAAAGTATCTAAGATGTTGACCAGGAATATAAGGTACCACCATGCAAAATTTAATTTTTTTCTTTGTACTGACAATCGACCTCTACAGTTTTATTCTATGTAATATAGATTCTTCCTGATTCTTACATAATTTATATTGTTTAAAAATAACGTAGCTGAGTTTATATTACATTTTATTTTATTTTATTAGTCCGTCCTCAGCCTATATACGTCCCACTGCTGGGCACGGGCCTTCCTCATGGAGAAACACATGAGGAGTATGGGCCGTAACACCACCACGCTGGCCCAATGCAGGTGGGTAGAAACGGTCGCAATAGCGGCTGGGACCAACGGTTTAACGTGCCTTCCGAAGCACGGAGGAGCTCGAGATCACAATGTTTTTGGTCACCCATCCAAGGTCTGAGAGAACTATATGGTGTACGTTGTGACGTTGCCAATGACAACCTATGACTAAAATGTAAGGTCACAGAACCAAGTGCCCTTCAATCCAACGGCTAAGCGTGCCATCCGAAACACAGCAACTTGTGATCACAAAATTTGGTCACCCGTCCAGTGACCGACCGGCGAAAGAAGCTTTGTTTTCAATATCGAAGGCTAAGCGTTTGAACCGCCACGGCATCACCACCGAGCTCCCGACCCAATGCACTGTAAATACCTAAGTTATTCGACATTCAACCAGATAATAACCTTGACTCTGCTTCTAATCACCCCCGAAAGGTATTGTTGCTGCGCTAACTGTATGCACTCCACAGTTAGGTGCGAGCGAGACAGCAACAGAAACAGCTAAGCCAGACGAGGACGGAACGCTGCGATCAATTTGTAAGCGAGGAAATGGAGTGTGAAGACTGTTTAGGGTTGGCACTCAAATATAAGGGGAAGTTTACGGGGATTTGCCTATGAGGGTGACTCACCAAGGAGGACCTCGGTGACGTAGTGGTTAGTACGCTTTGGCTTTCGCTCGAAAACAAAGCTACCTTTGCCATGGTCAGGCCGTGGATGGGTGACCAAGCTTGGATATCTCGAGCTCTTCCGTGCTTAGGAAGGCACGTTAAGCCGTTGATCCCGGTCGCTATTGCGACGGTTTCTACCCACCAACACGCATTGGGTCAGCGTGGTAGTGTTACGGCCCATACCCCTCATGTGTTTCACTATGAGGAAGGCCTGTGCCCAGCAGTAGGACGTACATAGGCTGAGGTCGATTGGAGGACGTAATTCATCAATAGGTATTGAACCAGTGTTTTGTGGGAGATCTGTGTCCAACCGTGGGATGATAGACTCTGAAAAGACAAATCAAATCAAATTGTTGCGGTCAGTTTTTATAAAGCCTTTTTACACATTTTGTCTATTGCTTTTATGTATTTTTTGATATGTCTGTCGTTGTCTTTTTATTATTACGTTTGCGTTTTGTCGTATTTTGTGTTGGGCAAAATATAGCAAGTTTTAAAGTTTCTTTAGTTTCATTGCTAAGAGCTCCAACACACGTATTCGTCCTTAACACAAATCAAAAATAACTTTGTTTCATAGGCCAAACTTGGCACTTAAAATCGTCAACATTTTACATTTTAAATAATTATTTTACAATTTAAATAATAATAATTAATCATAATATTAATGTTCATTACCGCGAGCGCTTGTTGCAAGTACAACCACAGCGCTTTGATTGTTATTGTAATCGACACAAGCGGCCGGATTCCGAGAGTAAGGCTTTTCATGAGAAGGACCCGGCAAGAAACTCATGAGCCACTTTTTTTTAATAGCCAATCATATAATTTCAATACAAGGGTGACTTGCTTATGAAAATACATCGGTTGACGTAAAATCGTCTAGTTAACGAGAAGAGTGAGGGATCCCCAACTCACTGAGTAAGTTCAGGACCTAAAATGTACATACATACAACCACGCCTGTCATTCCCGAAGGGGAATAAATTGAAGAAAAAGTGATACTTAATATAAGAGTTGAGTGGCACTTGCTACTGCTTGTTACTGCACACATTCATCGAGCGCCCAACAAAATGTCATTTAAGCGACTAGCTCGTCAATTCATAATGTCTGACAAATCCTAAGTAGTGCATGTTATCCATCATTCATTATAGAGATATTTAACGTTTATGTTATATATTTATATTATATTTATTTTAATATGTAGTTTATTTATTATTGTAATATGTTGTATATTTATTATTATATTATGTGATTTATAATATTGGGTCCTTACCTATGAAACTGGTGTTTTTATTCTGTCTTAGCAATTTGTCCGTAACTATTAAGTTTCAGAACATTCTTATAAAATAATTGCCTCTTCTAAAAATAGACCATATATTTGAGCTCGTATTATTTAATTTGATAATTTTTTGTAAGTTTAATTGTGTTAAAATTAGACACAAAGACAATTATTTTTGACTGCCGAATACATCATTTGATTTGCATAAACATAAAAACGATGAATAATTTTTATCAAGCGTGTTCACACACATTGCTAAAGCTTGTCTAATGATACATGGCAAATATTATTATCTCTGGATTTGTCGTTGTAAAGAAAACTGATAAAATGTTAGTATGTAAAATGGAGACATCCCCAAAATCTCCATACAAAACACCAATTTCATAGGTAAGGACCTAATATAATGAAATAAACGTATAAGTATATTCTACAATTTTTGTCTTTATTTTGTTTTTTTTTTGTCCTTTTCTTTTACTGTTTTGCACCGTCATTCTAGCTATCCTTACTTTGCTTTCCGGTTGACTGGTAGAGAATGCCCTATGACATTATGTCCGCCATTGTACTTTTGTGCAAAAAGAATAAATAAATAAATAAGTGCCAGCCCTGCATCAAAATTTGATCGTGCATGACGCATCGCACGCGCACGTAGCGGACACACACACACGCGGGCTCGTGACTGGCGGCCGGCGCTTCCTGACTTGTATGGGGTCCTTCGTGAACTTTTATGGGTTCATTACAACCTCAGTAAACGTAATCCAACCAAAACTTTTTTGTTTAGAACAATTTTTTAAGAGGTTATTTTTGGTAGACAAGAATTTGGAGGACTAATTAATATTAAAGGGTTTAATATAACAGTGCTTTGAATATTTCAAATAACTATAGGTATCGGCAAAAATCTTCTAAGGCTTAAAGTAAATCATTCTCTGGGCCAAACAGAGATTACAGTGTGGTGGAGCCGTGGAAGCACTACAATCTAAACGAACAACTTACAAAAAAAAGATAGTTTTGAATTAAATAAATAATCGTAAAATACGGATAATAATATAAGTATAACGGGCTTTTATCTCGTTCAACTTCCAAAATACTATGGAATTTGACAATATGGCGTGATATAAACGTGATAACTATCATATCGCGTTGCTCATGCTACTTTGACATGGTAAACTCGTGTGTAGTGGACTGCGAACACCGGTGCTCGCAAACAATACCACAAAAAACTGTCTCGTTTTGTACCTGACAGTGCCCGTGCTCAAATCAGTACTCATTAAAATAATCATGGAATCTTTCTCATGAAATTGTAAACACAATTAATTCGCTTCGGCCACGACTCGGGCGGCCATTGGGAAAATACACCAATTAATATAACGGTTCTAATCAATTCTGATTTAATTAAGCACCATTTGTTTCATTAGGGTCATAGGCTGCGTGTTAAATTATCATAATTACCATTGTTAGAAATATTGATGGACCTTACTGGTAAGAGTCGAAAAATCGGAGACGTTTTTCTCCACAATTGTATTTTATAGCCTGACCCGGAAAATAAAAAACCTCCGAGGCCGCTAAGAATTTTCTAATTATTGCAATACCAAGAATTCTTCTTTTAATTTTAAAAAAGTATATTTTTCCACAATAGCATTTTTCCATGAAAAAATCATTACAATACAATGCACAAAAACAAGAAAAATTTTATAATTGTACAGAACTAGCTGTTTCCCGCGACTTAGTCCGCGGATACTATGGTTTTTAATCTATCTTTTAATCTGGAATAAAAAGTATCTAAGTTGTTGACCGGGGATATAAGGAATCACCATGCAAAATTTCATTGAAATCGGTCCAGCCATTTTGGACATTAGCCCATTAGAAACAAAAAATAATAAAAAAACATGTTTTGATTGGTATAAAACATAAAACCAAGTCAGGGGGGTGTAAATAGAGGAAAAATATCAAAACTAAAACTAAAAAACTAAAAGGAAAATTAAAAGGTTCCCGTGGGATAGATAAAAAACCATAGTATCCGCGGACTAAGTCGCGGGCAACAGCTAGTTCTGTATAATTTATAAAAAAAAAAAAAAATAAGTTCTAGCAATTTTCCGCAACATGGCGAGGTTTTTTATATTCTTGGTCAGTCTAGACTACCAGCAGTGCTACTAATAGGTAGGTAAGCAGTAAGCAGTAACCGATTTCATTCTCTTCTATCACTTGCATCAACACTCCCTTTCTAGTCAGAATCTCGTTCAACAATCCATCTCTTCATTTGCATCTTCTTTCGGTTCCTTCTGTTTGCATAAAATTTTCAAGCATAATATTTTTTTTAAACAAGAATTTTCAATTACAAAACGTTAGTGTGACTTTTAACAAGTGCTCACATAAAACCTTCACAATGAAAACTCAGGGAAAAACATGAAAAAAACCTGCCATATGCTGTCCAAACCATTAAAGTCTTTGTCACGCTGGTAACAAAAGAAAATATCCCGTGAACTATATTCAGATGTTTGTCAACCTTCAAACAGCTATGGTGTGTTATCTTCAATGATGTTTTAACCTCACTTTAAATTTGGCCTTGCGAATAAGGGCTATGTGTTTACGCTGTTAAAATAACAAATTGATTTACATTTGCAAACTTCCAGGTATTGCCGCCTTTTTGGCTTTAAAAATTAATGCTCAAGTCATAAAATAATAAAAACATTTTTTCTGTGTTTTCGGGAAGGCAAAGGGAACTATACCTACAGTTCATTCGTATTTAGTAGTAGTAATCAGATAATTCATCATCTCGTTCTTTATTAGACATGAAGGACAATATGATGAATTATCGGATATTTCGAGAACGAATTAGAACGAAATTAGAACGAATTCCGAAAGGGTTTAGGAATAACTCTCTGTGGTATTTGTAAACGAAATATATTTCAATGCATATTGAGAGATTCGCTGAGTTCAAAAAGTTTTCATAGCTGACGAATGAAGTTATTTTTTCATTGTCTATTATTGGTCTTTATATGTTACTGTTTGTCTCGGGGTTTTCCGTATATGCCCGGGAAATTGCTTGGGCAGGGTTGGAATGGGTATAAATATCGGAGTTATAGTGGGTAGTGCCGGTGTTCCGGATTCCTCCTTTTAAAAAAGGTTAATCTTTGACATTCGAACTGCATGTCTATAAGCGCCCACGCATTAAAATTAAAACGATTAGTGCAGCACGCTAATTCAATCAACTGAACGCAGCCTTGAACCAGCGACGCGACCTCGCATAGAAATGTGCGGGAATCAGAGCATGGCTGCTTGCTGCGGCGCAAGTGAGAATATCGGCCGTGTTGGAAAGGTCCGAAGAAGAAATAGGCTACCATTTTTTGCGTATTTGCTGTCACTTCAACTTCTCTGTTTTTAATCAATGGTATATCACCACCGGCCGCCTCTTGATGAAGATTTAATAACAATAGTTTTGGAGACTTTAAAAAGTAGATATTAAAGTATTTAAACACATTACATAGTAACAGAGCAATATATTACATATAATCACGACTATTATCCCCTCAGGGTTAGTCAGAGGCTAGGTAAAAGCACCGCGAAGTCAGTCCACTGCCGTAGTCCGCGCTTCACCATGCAGTGTCTGCACTCAGCGTGGCAAGTGGTGAGTCCGTTGCCGCTATAAGCTATTGGATGGTTAAGGATTCTAGCCTGGATTTAATAAAAAACTAGCCAAGCCTAGTTTTTTATTAAATCCGTATATCAACAGAAATAGACAAGATAGAGGATATCATAGAGACATAGAAGTCTACTCAAAACCGAGTTTTATTGAAAATTGCAGCCCCCGAGATTTTTTTACACCCTGGATTACATTATTGGAGTTTTAGTATGGGCTATCTAACACTGAAAGAAGTATTCAAATCGAACCAGTAGTTTTTGAGATTAGCGTGTTCAACTAAACAAACAAACTCTTCGGCATTATAATATTAGAATAGATAGATTTTGGCAAATATGTAGACTGCCCCCTTGACGGTAGATAAGTGGCTACAATGGCTACATATTGTAATATGTAATAATTCCATATGCCTGGAATAGGAAATTGTACGTCTTCCAAAGCTTACCTGGCATCTGGCAGCTTTCCTTCAAGCTTGAACACAGAAAGGCACTCTTAGGCCCGTATTACAGAACCAAACTCAAGCGTAGATCTCTGCTTGAGCGCAGTTAAAAAGGGATAGCGCTGTGGGGGAATCATAGCGCTATCCCTCTGTAACAGTGCTCAAGCAGAGATCTACGCTTGAGTATGGTTCTGTAATACGGGCCTTAATTTGCAACTGAGTTAAGATACCTATCTACCTACTGCATACTCGGTACGAAATCTTTATCAAACAGACAAGACAAATATATCAAATCCGAATTTCCCACATTGCTTGCGACATAACAGCTATCTTTCTCCGACATTACGCGAGTCGGCCAGTGTGACTAAACGGCGACTTGTTATTATGTCGTCTATTGCTTTATTACTGTAATAAGTATGTATACTTTCCTCTGACTGAATTCTTGGTCCGCCAAGAAAGTGGATTCTCGAGTAAATTGTAGTCATGTTACACTGCGTTTGACAGCAGTGAAGTGCGTGGACGAACTAGTTCAGGCGAACTAATGGAATCAATCTGAGTGCAATTTAAATAATAAATATCCTCAGACATTCACACCTATCAACTAGTCCCCCTAAATGCTGCTTGTGTTACGGATACTAGATGACGGACAAATATATTTAATAGATAAATACATATAATTATTCAGAATATGCATAATATAATACATATATAATGAACATCCAAGACTGGAGAACAAATGTCTGAAAATTCATCACCCAAACACATGCCGATCGACCCCAGGACCTCTCGAGATGGCGACGCCTTGAGACCGGCGTACAGACCACTCGACCACGGAGGTCGTCAAAAAAAATACTTGTATCAATTATGACCATCTCCGTAGAGTGTGCAGTTAGCAATAGTTAGCTTATTCGTCGTCCTCAGCCTGTATATAGCCACTGCTTGGCACAGGCCTTCCTCATGGAGAAACACACGAGGAGAATGGGCCATAACACCACCACGCTGGCCCGATGCGGGTGGGTGGGTAGAAACGGTCGCAATAGCGACCAGGACCAACGGCTTAACATGCCTTCCGAAGCACGGAGCTCGAGATCACAAAGTAATGTCTAATCCTAAAAGACACTACTTAAACGGGGGTACCGCTAAGATCAAAGGACTTGTGATCAAAAACTAGGAATTCTTCTTGACAGGGTAAAAAAGGTAAGGACCCAATATTAAGATTCAGAGTATTCCTAAAAAATAATTACCTCGTCTAAAAATATACTATATTTTTGAGCTCTATTGATTTGTTTTGATAATTTGTTGTAAGTTTAATTGTGTTAAGATTGGACACGGAGACAACTCTTTTTAAGTGCCTCCCAAATAAGTTTGTAACTGTACATAAGTTTTATTCAAACTCAGTGGTACAGGCGGTGGGATCGAACTCGCGGTTCCCGCGGCCTCGAACGAGTAGTGCCTTGTCCGTCCCAACTCGGCTACCGCTGCCTTTTAAAATTTTATATCCTACAAAAATTATCTGAACATCTTAAAACTAATTACACCTGTCTCCGAAGCATCCATAATCACCTCTTTATACTCGTACCATCCTTGTGTTTATTTTTGTTCTTCCTGACGCATTATCATCAAGTACTTGGCATAATATTTGAGAGTCATTTCAGGCCATTACATTCATGGCTACAGCTACAGCCAACATCTAAAGTAGATAACCATTTAAGCACCTTGTCGAATTAAATTGTAATGCATATTACATAACGTGTCAAGGAAAATTTTGGACAGGAAAGAGTGACAGAGTAGTAAAACGATGCGCTACTTTTGACGCTGACTGCTACGATGAGCCATCACTACACTATGCACTGTATTCGTAAGGTATTAAGGTTGTAGATCTTCTACGGAATTTTGACAGTTTTTATAGTCTAAGGCCCGGTGCACATTATCGGCAAGGAAAGGAATCCTTCGGCATCCCTACACGCAAGCGCACACTGTCGGCAACTATGCCTTGGCATGCTGCAACCTCCTTAAGGATGACGAAGCGTCCTTAAGCATGCCGTACCGTCCAAAATACCCCCGAGTGTTGCCTTGGCGCGGCGGCAGCGCGTACTGAAGGATGTCGAAGTATCCCGAAGCATCCTCAAGGCTGCCGATGCAGCAGCCTCAAGCATACCGAAGCGGTATTTTTGTTACTACGAATAATATCGTGGAAATTTCTACTTTATTGCCATGAAATTAAAATCCGCATCCATGCCGATGCCGATAATGCGCCGGGCCTTACGTTGCATGTCAGTAATTTTGTATGCCTTTTACAATAATCTCGAATCTTGAAAATTGGCTGCGATGATTTGGTTTTAGCAACACTTCTTTTAGTGTTTCATATATTTCTCATTAACATGTTTTTGCAGAAATTAAGCTTAAAAATTCCTAGGTAATAAATAAATGTCTTTTCGTACCACTTGCTCAAAAAAGTGACATTCTATGCCACAAAAAGCGAACATAACAATAGTCATTTTTAGTCTGTTAAAAACAGGGAAAGAAAATTGTACTGAATTTCATTCATCCTCTAGGGGGAGAATGTGATTTAAATTTGGAATACTTACCGAAATTTATACTGAACTACATCTGTGTTTACACCTTTGAGTTTGTATATAAAGCATTATACATCTTTTTGAAAAAGGAATACGCATTTATTTTTATGTTATGATTATGATTATTAAATAAAATTACGACAACCGACGAGGCCGTAAACAGAGAAATACTCAAATCAACTCATCAACTATAAATGTACTAAACAAAATTGTAACTCTCTTTGGAATTGACCAATGTTTCGAATGTTAACTTTTACTTTTAATTGTCATTATTTTTATTAAATGCTTATCTCATATTATTACTGTGTAATTTTTTTCGCAAATTTTACGAAAAGTAGAGTATTTTCCTCGGTGATAAAGCTGTCTTAGGCCCGCATTACAGAACCAAAGTCAAGCGTAGATCTCTGCTTGAGCGCAGTTAAAAAGGGATGGCGCTGTGTAGGATCAATAGCGCCATCCCTCTCTAACAGTGCTCAAGCAGAGCTTAGTTCCGTAATATGGGCCTTAGTCTTGGGGGAACTTAAATTCCTCGCTACACTCAGGACTCGTCTTAAATCCCTCGCTTCAGTAAAGTTCAGTTCCCTCGTTTAAGTTTTTATTACCCTCGCTACGCTCGGGAGTAAACCTCAAGTCCTTCGTTACGCTCGCGATTTAAATCGTCACCTGCGACAGAAGACTCTGCTTTATCCCCTTGGTTAATAATCTACTATTATAGTATTATGTCATCGTTACATTTATAAAATAATTTTTTTTTCAAAGAATTGAGCAGGATCATAAAATCACAAAACTCATTTCAATTAAAAATACATTAAAAAAATAACCTAAATTATACCTAAAAAAATATAGTTACCCAGTACCTACTACAAAAACATTACAAAGCGCTTATTCTGTCAACCTGTCATAGACATCAGATACACGAGTCGACATATTTTTCCCTCGTGAAGCTAATCGCTTGAGATGTTAAATTATTCAAATTTAATCCGGAGTATGAATACCACAAAGGTTGGTCGATCATAAAGGTATTCAAACCAATCACACCGTTCAAATATGTCGGTAACCACAATCAATTTTATTTTTTATTTTTTTATTTTTTTTTTTTTAACACCTATCAACTAGCCCCATTTTAAGCAACTAATGCTGCTTGTGTTACGGACACTAGATGACGGATAAATATATTTAATAGATAAATACATATAAATATGATAAATATAGATAAATATATATAAACATCCAAGACTGGAGAACAAATGCCTGAAAATTCATCACCCAAACATTTGCCCCCACCGGGAATCGAACCCAGAACCTCTCGAGATGGCGACGCCTTGAGACCGGCGTACAGACCACTCGACCACGGAGGTCGTCAATCAATGCAATTGATGTTGACCTGTAAATATCTTCAGACATTCACACCTATCAACTAGCCCCAAGATAGACACTAGATGACGGATAATAGATAAATACATATAAATATGATGAATATATATAAATATTTATAAACATCCAAGACTGGAGAACAAATGCCTGAAAATTCATCACCCAAACATTTGCCCCCACCGGGGTTCGAACCCAGAACCTCTCGAGATGGCGACGCCTTGAGACCGGCGGCGTTCAGACCACTCGACCACGGAGGTCGTCAAAACCAGTATAGATTACACGTGCTTCTTTTATAGCTGCCTGTCCACTGGAGCGGAGAGAAGAAGCTGGGCTTGAGCTGTGTCAATATCAACCAATAGAATAGCTTCAAAACTCCGCTTTGCTGTTCCAATACCTCGATCAACCAATAGCGATGCTTAAAATCTCCGCTTCGCACCTTCCCTCCGTATTAGTGGACAGGCATTTTTCTTTTTTTTTTTATATAAAAAGCTCAACAAATGACTCCACTCTTCTTGATGATAAGCAGTAGAGAAGTCCATATGTGAAGATAGCTAGAGCAGCATCCTGATACACCCTCACCTGGCCGGCCCAAAAAATGCCTTTTCACGCCTTTTGAAGGAACCCATACTGTAAGAAGGAGGGAATACGTGTGCCGGTAAGGAATTCCACGCTCTAGCTGCGCGACAGAGAAAGGAGTCACGAAATCTCTTAGTGCGCAAAGTAGACGTAGACAGTGAAAGAATGACTCCGTCTAGCCTAGGGGATTGCTCTTGACCACAATCTGAACCACGGCTGAGACAGTGGCCCCGATCGCGATTAAAGAAACGTACTCGTATTTACCACAAGCAAATATCAATCGCCGTGTGGTAGCTGCTCATTAAAAGACTACTATTACCCCGTCTCTTCCCTTGGGTGTCGTAAAAGGCGACTAATTGACTTACAACTGCACAACCATCCGATAGCTTATAGCGGCGAGGGGCTC
Source organism: Parapoynx stratiotata (assembly GCA_910589355.1). NCBI lineage: Eukaryota > Metazoa > Arthropoda > Insecta > Lepidoptera > Crambidae > Parapoynx > Parapoynx stratiotata. The sequence goes on from OU342482.1 coordinate 11,274,567, forward strand.
ACCACCTGTCACGCTGCGTGCAGTTACTGCTTGGTGAAGCGTCAAACCACGACTATTATCCTCTAAGGGTTAGTCAGAGACCAGGCAAAAGCACCGCAAAAGCAGTCCATTGCCACAGCAGTCAGCTGTATGCCAGTAAATATTCCGAGCTCTGGTAGTACTTTTAAATGAATGACACCGTTTTCATTGATAACGTGCATCTTATCAGTAAATCAATATTTATAACTGGTTTGTTTAGTATGTATAAATAATTGACCGATATTTCATGTCAACGTAGTTTCAAATCTATGATTATGCAGTATAATATTAACAGTAACCATGATATAATGGATTATTCTATTCTTCTTCTATTTAACTCCGAGTTGGTTGGTATAAATAGCTTTATGAATGGTCTCAGGTTTATCTGGCCCCAGGAGGCCAATTCTCATTTTTCGAGATGTAATCTCGAATCGAGTTTTAATTTCGATCTCTATTTCGACCATAAAATCTCTATGATCGTTTCATTCGAGAAGTCCAGAATAGCCTATTTGGATTACCATTCGAAAAAAATTCGAATTCGAAATTTATCTCTAGGATTCAAGACTACGTCTTGAAAAATGAGAATTCGCCTCCTGGTGTTTTAATCAAATGTTCCACCGTAGTAAAAGTCTTGCTTAAAACTTAATTTATGAATAAATAATGCTGGTGTCAATGCCTACCCCTTCGGGGATAAAGGCATGAGAATATTTATATTGTTTACATACGACTTTACTTCAATGGGCTACGCTCTTTATTTTGAAAAAAAGGGTGTGACTCGGTGCCTTTGCTTATCGTTTATTTTTGAATACTGAAAAATCTTGATATTATTTGATAAAGGCGCAAGATAGCCCAATGAGGCACTAACAACAAAATTCAAATTAAAACTTGTATCAACATACTTAATCTTAAACTAAAACGATTCACTTTTATTTGTTTCCCGTTATCACCTGATACCTCAGAGTAAACAGAACTGGAGTAGCCTTTGTCTAACATTCCCCTCTGCCAAATGCACAAGCATCGGATGCTTGCACGTTTAATAAAACTAGTTGAGCCGCCATTTTGACAGCCATAACATTGTAAACGTTGCGGCGAACAGAGCTCCCGCAAAAATGCCTGCCTGTGCTGTTTTTTGTTGTAAAAATAAATAGAAAACATCGAGTATGCTAAAAGATGGTGTCACCTTTTATATGTAATTATAATTTTTAAGATTTCATGATTATTTACTTCATTATTTCATGTTTTAGAATTCTACGATTTCAAATTTCGAGCGCTAGTCTCGTGGGGAGTGCGGCTGTGACGTTGTCAAAACGCACACCCCACGTGACTATTTTAAGCGTGTGTGTGCGTGAAATTAAAATTTGTGTGTCGAATTATGCATGTGTGCATTTGTAAAAACGGCTGGCTTTGAGTGTAGTGGTAACCTCACCCCCCGCAAGAAATGGCAGAAAAAAATGTTTGAGAAATTGACTAATGGCTACTCCAGTTCTGTTTACTCTGAGCCTGATACACTATCGTTGTTTAAACAATGCTAAATTGCTAAACAATGAATAACGTAACACCCCAGAATAAGGTTAGTCAGCCTACAGCGTTGATTAATTATTTTTTTTCTTTTCAGATCAACATCGTACGTGACGGTGCAAGTGATTCGTTTTCAAGTGATCAAGTGCCTGTATTCCGATCTGATGCAGTTTAAATTTCGAATTCGCTTAAAAGGAGTTTGAATTTCTGATAGTGCTGGCTCGGGTCTTACGTACTGTATTCAAGTGAAGAGTGTTCAAAGTGAAGTGTAAGTGAAGTGTATGATGAATTCAGAGTATGGATGAAACCAAAACCATCCACAAGACCTGCGTAAGGGTCAATTCCGCCGACGATGACGAGTCCAGAGACGAAGTCGACCATGATCTACCAAAGAAAAACCCATTTGTGCGGGTAAGTCTTAGTGTGTAGAAAATAAAATATATTTTATAGTTTACTTTCTTTTGTCCGCGACTTCGACCGCGTAGAATAGTACTTAGAATACTTAAGAAACTTCAAGAGGCACAGTTCAATAATCCATACTAATATTATGTCTGTCTGTCTCGCTTTCACGTCAAAACTACTGAACCAATTTTACCGAAATTTTGGTGCACAAATAGTCTAGAGCCTGAGAAAGGACATAGCCTAACTTTCATCCCGATACTCCCATAGGAACGGGTGCCATGCGGGTGAATGTTAAAAAATTTTGTTAACGTCTCCCAGGAAAATGAACGTCATATTTACGCCACTATGAACTTTGCTTTTTGCTTAGCTTTTAATAATAGAGTAGGAGTAAATTTTCAATTCCACCAATTGAGGCTACTGTTCCAATTTGAAAAAATCTTTCAGTGTTGAATAGCCTATTTGTTGACGAAGGTATTCTACGCGGACGAAGTCGCGGACAAAAGCCAGTTAATTACAATCTTTTAATATACATATATTTTAGATATTTAATAATCCGTAATAATAAAAAAAGTTTAATTAGGAATATTTTTCTATGAAATTATCATACATTATCATTAACTTTATTAGAATAGATCATGCGAATGCGATATACCTATCTTACTTAGAATAAAAAAACACAGAAAAAAAATAGATAATCAGCCTACATAACGTTTTTAGTTATTTTTAATTATTTTATCAATGCTTGTTCAATCAAAATTAATTAATCAATTCACTTTCTTTTTTTGATAGTGCAGTACACTACTACCGTAAGTCAAATATCCTCAAGTAATTTGTACCTTATTGCTAACGAGTTAAGGACTACTTTCGACAGTGTGTATAGTATGTGATGCTGTCAGTACAAGTTTGCGAAATCGCCGAGGAAATGACACAAGATTTGCGAAATGATTTCCCAATAAGCTCGCGGTATGCCGATACCGCCTCAACCTGTTCCGGCGGTATGCGAGGAAAAGTGTGCGGCATTCCTTATTGTTAGGGCTGCGCTAAAGTTTATACAAATTTATATAACTCTTTATAACTCTTTATTGCACATAAACAAAAAGAAACAATGTAAAAAGCAGAAGTATACAAGGGAGAACTTATCTCTAATAGGGATATCTTTCAGTCGACCCGTTACAGGTGTGTGAGATCTCAGGATGTAAGAGGAGCGACACCAGTGTACAAGACAAAACAGAAATCTATGCAAACATATACATTACTAAACAAATAAAATAATATATATAATTAAAAATAAAGCTATTGCATAGCATTTTGTATCAACTTATGCAATTATAATTTTATTTATTTATTTTATTCATGCAGTATTTCTTTTTCTTTGATATTAATTCAAGTTACACTTTTTGAGCGTGGTGACCGATAAGAAAACAAATTTTTCTATTATTAAATAAATAAAAAAAGTTAATATTGTTTAAAATATTTTTTAATATTTTACAATACATGTGGGTTTTATTATCTTAACGCCGTGTCGAAGACTGCCGAACTGAAACGACGTTAGACGATGCACGGCCTTCAAGCCACACCTCCTTGCGCATCGGAGTGGGGAGCGTGAGGTTTTCACGTTACGGAATTTCTGGATTCGGTCCCCGCGCTCAAGGCCCGCGATAGAAGCTATGCAATAGCTTAACAATATATAAACTCAATAACATAACATATCATAACTTATTATATTTTTACCTCGTTACATTACATACATACATGTAATCAAAACTATTATCGAGTCGTGCGGTAGCGGCTCATTAAAAGAATACTATCAACCCATCTCTGGGTTGATAGTATTCTAGTAGGGTTCTTGGGTGTCGTAAAAGGCGACTAATGGACTTAGAACTGCACAACGTCCAATAGCTTATAGCGGCGACGGGCTCACCACCTGTCACGAAGCACGCTGAGTGCAGTCACTGCTTGGGTGAAGCGCGGACTATGGCAGTGGACTGTTTTTGCGGTGCTTTTGCCTAGTCTCTGACTAACCCTGGGTCGTGATAAAAGCTTAAGCTTTCTCCTCATATTTGTGTAGAAAACATGTATTTGATTTTCTTTGTGTTTGATGTCTCAAAAGAAATTACTTAAGTAAAACTAAATAATCACCTATTACTATTTCTACAATTTTTTTTTTTCCTTTATTTGGGAGAATAAACAGTAACACAATAAAATATTACTTAAGACAAAAAAAAATACATTTAAAAAAGTAATTGTGGAACCCACAACATTCTCCACAAATTATGTTGAAAAAAAAACATGCCAAAGACTTATTATTAAAAAATATAAGTATATATATCTAATGATAAACTTACGATTGGTAATGTACCTAAACATACAATAATAGTGTGTAGTGTAACAATTACTATTATATTTACACATTTGTAGATAGATTTATCAAATTAAACACATGGCATATAACAATGATGATCTCTACCATTTAACTCTTTCATGCACCAAATACCAGATATAGGTTATTAAACAATAGTACCTATGCAAGAGTCGTGTGGTAGCGGCTCATTAAAAGAATACTACCAACCCGTCTCTTCCCTTGGGTGTCGTAAAAGGCGACTAATGGACTTAGAACTGCATAACGTCCAATAGCTTATAGCAGGGGACGGGCTCACCACCTGTCACGAAGCACGCTGAGTGCAGTCACTGCTTGGTGAAGCGCGGACTATGGCAGTGGACTGTTTTTGCGGTGCTTTTGCCTAGTCTCTGACTAACCCTGGGTCGTGATAAAAGCTTACATAAAAAATGTGTTTTATCCACTAAGGGTTAGTCAAATACTAGGACAATATAATTTGAAATAAATATAATTTGCGTTTTTACTTACTTCGCCAATAGAACCTTGTGGTATTTGAACAAGCACAGCTAGAAAGGGATAGCGCTTTGTGGGGCATAGCGCCATTTCCTTCTAACGGTAGTAAAGCAGAAATATACGATTGAATTTCGTACTGGAATACGAGTCTAAAACCACGCTGAACTGTACCTGTTTTGACAGAACCATGAGGCAGTTTCGACTTCTGTATATTTTCCCTCGTGTGATGAGAGTAGATGAGAGGGAAGATATGTAAGGACGGTTATAAAGTGGAATACTTCATTACTGTATAATTAGGGGGTGTTATTTAAACTGTTAGCAAAAAATTCAATTTTGGTCATCTTAAAATATAATTGGTCAGCTAAAATAACTAATTAGGCAGCAAGTCAAATGTTTTCTCTGCTGCTAAATTGTTTAGTATATGTTTTGATAACACAAAATATTGTCTATAAGGGTCATAAAAAAACCTTAACCTAACATCTATCACAACACATCTCCTAGGAATTTATACTTTTCCAGTAACAAATACATTGCTGCCGAAATAATTATCTTGCTACGCGATTAATCATTCTGCCAGCCGAATAATTATTCTGCTGACCAAATAACAATATTGCTGACCAAAATATTTGTTTGCTGACCAAAGTATTTCTCGGCTGACCTTTTTGTTGCCGGCCAAATAATTAAATGGCTGCCCAATTAATTACTTCATATAAATAGGCATTAGGCACTGAAGCGACAGACGCACACAGCCTCAGTTTCTGAGTCTCATTAAAAATATTTAATCACCCGCGGACGCTCGTAACATGCAATTAACAATTTTCCTTTAGCGAGAGTGGTCTTGCCTTACAGTTACGCGCAAAAATAACTGAATAACTAACTAACTAACTTATTTTTTTAACACTTGATCCCACACACGTTATGGGTTGGCTGGAAGCGATCTCTATTAGGCAAAAGTCTTGCATACTATTGTTAAATAACCTATATCTGGGATTTGGTGCATGAAAGAGTTAAATGGTAGAGATCATCATTGTTTTATGCCATGGATTTAATTTAAAAGATCTGTCTACATACATACAAACATACATATAATCACGACTATTATCCCATAAAGGTTAGTCAGAGAGTAGGCAAAAGCACCGCAAAAGCAGGCCACTGCCATAGTCCACGCTTCACCAAGCAGTGACTGCACTCAGCGTGACAGGTGGTGAGCCCGTCGCCGCTATAAGCTATTGGATGTTGTGCAGTTCTAAGTCCATTAGTCGCCTTTTACGACACCCAAGGGAAGAGACGGGTTGGTAGTATTCTTTTAATGAGCCGCTACCACACGACTCTTGCATAGGTACTATTGTTTAATAACCTATATCTGGTATTTGGTGCATGAAAGAGTTAAATGGTAGAGATCATCATTGTTATATGCCATGTGTTTAATTTGATAGATCTATCTACAAATGTGTAAATATAATAGTAATGGTAGAAATAGTAATAGGTGATTATTTACTATTCACTTAAGTAATTACTTTTGTGACATCAAACACAAAGAAAATCAAATACATGTTTTCTACACAAATATGAGGAGAAAACTCAGAAATATATTGGGTCCTTATCTATGAAATTGGTGTTTTTATTCTGTCTTAGTATTTTGTCTGTAACTATTAAGATTCAGAGTATTCCTAAAAAAATATTACCTCGTCTAAAAATAGACAATATTTTTGAGCTCTTTTGATTTGTTTTGATAATTTGTTGTAAGTTTAATTGTGTTAAAATTGGACACGGAGACAACTCTTTTTAAGTGCCTCCCGAATACATCATTTTATTTGCATTCACTTAAAAACGATAAATAATTTTTATGAAGTGTGATATTACACATATTACTAAAGCTTGTCTAATGATACATGCCAAATATTATTATCTCTGGATTTGTTGTTGTGAAGAAAACTGATAAAATGTTAGTATGTAAAATGCAGACATCCCCAAAATCTCCATACAAAACACCAATTTCATAGGTATGGACCTAATATTTGTACATGTGGAAATAACCTTCGCTCTCATTTCCTCAACAAGACGTAGCGGAAGGTTGGTTTCTTTCTTAAATATTTCTTTCTAAAATATTGTGTATGTATACATAAAAGTGTACACTAGTTGTGGCCGCGACGTTGTTCGCGTGGCTATTGATTTAACGCCGATAAAAGTTTACCTATCAAAAGTTTTTGTGTTTGTTAACACTGCATTTTTTTACAAAGTGCTCAGCATTACATTCCTACCACATAGAAAAATGATGATTGTTAATAAATGAACTAAAACCTCTAAATATTAGTTTTGTTAGTGTCATCTGATTAATTGTTGTCATGGTGATAAACAAGAAATTGTGATAAATCTCATTTTGGTGTCATTATTTTACAATGCCTAGAAATTTTGAATTTCGAAATTAAATTACATTTTGACGGAATATTGTCACATAAAACTCGATCGATATTGATAACCACGGTTACACCCGCGTGGTACCCGTTCCCATGGGAATATCGGGAAAAAAGTATCTATAGTACGTCTCAATCCAAGTTGCCAAAAAGGTAAACAAAAAATCCGACTAACCGAATTTGTTATTCAATAATCACACTTTTTACATGGACATTGGCACTTAAATATAATTAACGGTTACAATTGTTGTCCGTTTCAATTGATTTCAATTACCTCATCACAAAACATTTTAGAGATGAAACATTACCTCTGTTTTGTTTACCTTTTTGGCATCTTGGATTCAGCCTATATCTGTGTACCAAATTACAATTGAATTTTGTTCAGTTCAGTAGTTTTGCCGTGAAAGTAAGACAGACAGACAGAGTTTCTTTCCCATTTATAGTATTAGTATGGATAATATTTTAATATTTCTTACGCTGAGACCAATAGGCCTAAATAAGCACTTTATTGACTATTTTATTTTCTTTCGATGATTTCTAATAATTAAAATAATTAGCAACCTAACTAATTTTCTTTTTTTAGATAAATCTTAAGAAACATTGATAAATATTATATAATAGATAAGTATATTTTAGAAATATTGAAAATCAATGCAAAAATACTTATATTCATCACAAATACTCTGAACTTCAAATATAAATCTTCAATCCGAGCGTGAAAACTACTCGACCACATTGGTTGTCAATAATTTTTTTACAAAGATTTATTGGCTTCGTTAACTAATCTAATTAAGATAATACTCAAATAGGCTTAATGTCGCGTGCTATTTAACTCGATTGTGCGTGTAATTCGATACCAGCTCTACGATTTCATTAATACCAAGCATGGCACCGACTTTCTCGTTAAAGACCGTTCACGATTTCAAATGGGAAAATTTTCGGTTAGTTTAGTGGGAAATAGAGCCCATAATTAGTATGCCACTCTGTGCTTTAGTATAAATAACAAAGAAATATCTTCAAACATTCACCTATCAACTAGCCCCATTTTAAGCAACTAATGCTGCTTGTGTTAAGGACACTAGATGACGGATAAATATATATTTAATACATAAATACGTATAAATATTCTGAATATATACACCATATAAACACCCAAGACTGGCCTGAAAATTCATCACCCACACATTTGCCCCCACTGAGGATCGAACCCAGAACCTCTCGAGATGGCGACGCCTTGAGATACAGACCACTCACCCACGGAGGTCGTCAAGTATGATTTTGATTGGACGAGGAATACCACGAGGAGGACAAATCAAAGACGTTCTTGAGAGGGGCCAGGTCAAAAGTACCCGAAATCACTGAGCACGTCGGAGTAATGTGATGAGAGTTGATGGAGCGAAAGAAATATGCAAGGTTCGTCGCAATTGGACAGTTATCTCTGCCTACCCCTGTGGGGAAAACGCGTGACTTTGACACTCTGTCCCAATGCGGGTTGTTGGGTAGAAACCGTTGCAACAGCAACCGGAAAAAACGACTGATCGTGGCTTACGAAGCATGGACGAGACCGAAATCCCTAAGTTTTGGTAACCCATCCGCGCCCTGACCTGACCAAGGTAGCTTTGTTTTCGATATCGAAAGCTAGAGCGTACTAACCACTACGCTCCGCCGAGCTCTTCCGTGGTGATGTTTTATGTGAATGGTTCTAAATGTGTCCCTAAAATTTCCCAAACTTAACCGCAATTAACCATGAGAACTAAGTGAGAGTGCCCACACAATACGAAGGTAGGTGGGATAATATTTCGGTGGAAAACGTCTATAGCAGTTTACTAAACATGCTATTGTTGTCCAAGGTCGGGTGAGAAACTTTCTACGAACAATTAGTGGAAGTCTATTAAATGATTCGGAAAAAAGGTGTTGCGTTGCTTTTTGTAAACAAGGCCTCCGAATGGATACAGCCAGGTTATTCATACTATTGTCCGCTTCGAATTGAGTGCGATTCTGTTGTGTAGACAAAGCCTTGTTTATCATTCGAGGTTTTTTTTGTAAACTATTACTTAACCTTTTGGTGAAAAGGGCACTTGTTTTCACATATGACTCGAGGCACCGCCTTAAATGTATCCATCAGTAAATGTTCTGAAAACCAAAGAGCTACTTTTGGTATTGTTGGTTATGGGAGAAGAGACACGAAAGTAGAATAAATGCGGTGGAAATGAGAACTTTGAGAAGCATGGCTGGAGTAAATTGAGTGACAGGATATATAATAATGTGATAAGAAGGAAGTGTGGTATGAAAGAAGACGTAGTGACAAGAATAGACAAGAAGAATATCCCTATTAGAGATAAGTTCTCCCTTGTATACTTCTGCTTTCTACATTGTTTCTTTTTGTTTATGTGCAATAAAGAGTTTAATAATAGAGAAAGGATGGACATGTATCCCTTTAGTCAATCTATTTTCATCCATCCTTTCCACATGTTTAAACAATTAATTCAATCTTAGCATACCTTTCTCGATTCTTGTCACGTCAAAAAGAATAATGTGGGTACTAGTTTTATTTGGGAGTTTTTGGCGGCATTTGATGAGTGCGGACTTGATTTTTATTTCAATGATTGTTATATTGTTCGGAGTGGATGTTGTTACGTAAAATCAGTGTAGTTTTGTGTAATAAGTGTCTGTGATGGTGTGCAATGTGAAGGATCATCGAAATAACCGTCAAGTGGTGTGAAAAACGATGAGATTTTTATCGTGGTAATCCACCTCATCGAAGTAGCACCACAGTGTCTGCTATAGACTATTTGATGCCAAACTCCCCCAAGATGCATTGAAATGCATTACACTAGCATTTCAATGCAAATACTGAAGAAAATTATACTGAAGACATGGCTGTATGGGCTTCGTTCCTTTTGCCTTCTCTACATTGGAGAATTTTACAACACTAGTTTTATTTGATTTGTTATATAACATTACTGATCCTCATTATACAGGACTTGAGTCACGGAAACTGTGTACCTAAATATAGCTATATTAATAATAACCGACATAGTTAAATCTGTCGCCGTAATAAATAACAATGTTATGAAGCATTTTTGTGTTCCGCCAATAAGAGGTGAGATAGCCAGTTCCTCAGTTGTTAAGGAATATAGGTAAAGCTCGCTTCCACCTTCGGCCTTATCGTCACTATCAGATGAGATAAAGGGCCAAGAGCTTAATTGTTTTCGATAGAAATATAAAAGTGAGTCTGACTGGTATACCTACAATCGTATCAAGTTTCAAATGTCAAAAATGCCGTACATATTTTTGCTCGTGAGTGTACAAAAGCTTGTAGTGTCGCACAAACAATAGCCTCTTCCAGAATACGAACCCAGAACTGTCTGAGGTTCTGCGTTCGTTGGCAACAACACGTGGCGTCGGCCGCGGAGGTCGTCATTCAATGAAACTGTTGTCTGATAAAAAAGTAGGCAATATTTAATAACGCGCTTAATACTAAGCGTTGTTGAGTCCAAGTGACAGCAATGAGCGATTTCAAAACAGGAATTAAATTTATTATAATTCTATTCAAAATAGATAGAGGACTAGAATATCTTACACTGTAACTTTCTATGGTTAAGCGTAGATCGTGGTCTGATCTAAATACCACTATCCCTTTCTAACTGTCCTCAAGTAGAAATATTAAGTGTGTAAACTCTCAAATGGAGAAATAGGACATAGGATTCTGAAAGGTGTTAAAATAAGCTCATAATAAACAGACGGTAGCACGCGCATTTTTCTAAGCGTCTAATGTAAGCGTCCATTAAAAAGCCGTGTGAGGTCTTGCAAGATAGTCTCCTTTGTAAAGATTTCTGTTTTCAATAACTAAAATAGTTTCTTGATGAATAAATCCACATAGAATAATCTGATCATGTATTAAAATAAAGGAAGCAAACGAGTGAGAGAGGTGAATGGAAGAAAGATAAAAATAATGAGGTCCCGTCCTCCCTAAAGCGGGAAAAACGGCAGCAAGAAGAAGAAAAAGATATTTTTGAGGAATCATCATCACTTACCCCTCGAGTGTCAAGCGAGCACCGGTGTTTGCAAACAATATATGTTTTTTTTGTCTAGTTTTTTGACCATTGAGAGGTTAAAACTGAAAATCTATTTCGTGAACAAACTAAAATATTTCTTCTTCTTCTTGCCCTTTTCCCACTCTAGGTGGGGTCGGCACAACATGTGTTCTTCTTCCATTCTCCTCTGCCACTCGTTAGCTCAGCATCCACTTCTTTTATTCTCATATCATTCTTCACGAATTCAATCCATCACTTCTTTGGTCTTCCTCTCACTCTAGGTCTGTCCACATCCATGCTCAGCATCCTTCTTGTAATGTGACATTCATCCCACGTCATCACATGTCCACACCACGTTAACCTATTGCTCGTAATCTTTTCTGTCACTGGCGCTACTTTCAAAATTCCTGTAATATACTCATTCCTAATATTGTCCATTCTTGTAACTCCACACATCCATCGCAACATTCGCATCTCTGCTGAGTGCAGTTTTCTTTCATCCATCGCTTTCGTTGCCCAACATTCAGATCCATACATTACGCCTGGTCTAACGACGGATTTATAGATCTTCCCCTGAAGCTTCAAACAAAAAGAACAAACCCCCCAAAAGAACAAACTATATTACTTCTTTGAATAATATTTATTATCGCTCCCCGCTGTCACGGGGACCACACCTCGCGTTCATTCAAGTTATTTACACATTCTGTGACCCCAATTCACTTGTGCAACCACCAAGCCCACATCAACTTATCATCATTCCTACAATCGAACGTCAACTTTAAATCACAACCATTTACAGATTACTTCTCCTTAAACACATTTAATGTACTTGTCGCTGTGTTTAGTGTTCATTGCGTGGAATGAATACAAGAATGACAAGGGAGATTGCTTTTGAAACGCAATGGTGTGTAAAATTTTACTCGTATATTTGGATATCAACATTCGAAGGCTATTAATGGTTCGCGAAGAGACAATAGAATTGCTGTCTTAATTTTTATTGATACTATCTATCTACTGTTATTGGAGTTACTGACAGTCCATTTTAAGCCCTATTGTAAAGGTTTCAGGTGGGTTATTAAATATCTCTTTAAAGGTAAGGTCGTATTTTAACAAGCTTTAATAGAAGCAGCTCTATTACTTTTACAGATTTATTTCTCATTGACCGGAAGGTCAGTGAACCTGTAATTAAAAAAAATATTTGTGTTTATTAAAACATACATAACATGTCATGACGCCTTTTTCCCCGAAGGGTTAGGTAGAGGTCGTAAACACACACATTTCGCCAGATATGTTCGGTCCGCATGTAACAGGTGGCGAGCCTGTTGCCATGCACCGGGCACAATGTGAGGCAAGCGATATTCACAACGAACTGTACATAAGTATTCAAACTTAGTGGTACAGGCGGTAGGATCGAACCCGTGTTTCCCGCGGCCGAGCGACCGAGTAGTCCTGTACGTCCCAACTCGGCTACCGCTGCCTTTTAATAAAACAATTTGGTTCACATTTAAATTATTAACATAATCTTAATTATACCTATCTACATCTTACAGCTGGGCACAGGCCTTCCTCATTGAGAAACACACCGCCTCTCTGGTCTAGTGGTTCACACCACCGGGTGTTGGTCGGGAGGTCCGGGTTCGATTCCCCATGGGGGCAGAAGTTATTCTGCTCGGTTTGGTTGGTGGTAGGGCTTCTGAGCCCGCCTGGCTAGCTACCACCGTCTTACTTACATTTTTCGCCATAATAACAATGTTATAAACATTGTTGTGTTCCGGCAATCAGAGGTAAGATAGCCAGTTCCACAGTTGTTGAGGATTACAAGTGAAGCTCGCTTCCACCTTCCGCCTTATCGTCACTTACCATCAGGTGAGATGAAGGCTAAGAGCTTACCTGTCATATGTAAAAAATAGAAAAAAACACATGAGGAATATGGGCCAAAACACCACCTCGCTGGCCCAATGCGAGTTGGGAGGTAGAAACCGTTGCAATAGCGACTGGGGCCAAGCGGTATAACGTGCCTTCCGAAGCACGGAGGGGTTCGAGATCACAATGTGTTGGTCTGATCATGGCGAAGGTAGCTTTGTTTTTGATCGAAAGCTAAAGCGTTATGTTAATGATTGATGATACGTTAATGATTACGCCACCCACCTCTTTATTCATACATACATATAATCACGACTATTATCCCTTAAGGGTTAGGAAACTAGACAAAAGCACTGCAAAAACAGTTCATTGTCATAGTCTGCGCTTCACCAAGCAGTGACTGCACTCAGCGTGACAGGTGGTGAGCCAGTCGCCGCTATAAGCTATTGGATGGTTGGGTAGTTCTAAGTCCATTAGTCGCCTTTTACGACACCCAAAGGTAATTAATGGGTTAATTGGTAGTATTAATTCAATGAGCCGCTACACGACCTCTTTTGTATTAACTATCATTTATTCCTCTAACAATTTTAATTTCTTTATTTACCCTGCCAGTACCGTTATTGTCATATTTGATATTCTTTGCCATTGTACCATAATGTCAATAGCGCGTGGGCGGTCCAAGATCGGCATTAGCATACAATCACACCACGGAATTGATTCACTGTTTATCTTATTGACAAGCCGAATACTGGTCTAAGGTTGAAGATGCTTCGGATATACACAAATGCACTGTGGTCAATTCCTGATATTCCTTTTCCAAACCTGCCACTTAAAAACTTTAAAAAAAAATTATACAATGAAATAAAAAGTATATTCTAAATCAAGGTTAATTACCGCGAGCGCTTTTAGCAAGTACAACCACTGAGCATTGACTGTAGTTGTAATTGATACAAGCGGCCAGATTCCGAGAGTAAGGCTTTTCATGAGAAGAACCCGGTAAGAAACTCATGAGCCACTTTCTTTAAATAGCCAATCATATAATCATAATTATTATTTATGTTCTACAAAGTCGTAGTATATCATTTTAGTCAATAGTTTTTGCAGTGTAGGCGAAGGAAAGAATATTTTTGGTAATTTTCTTACACCCGTTCCAGTAAGGATCCATAATTGTTTTGAAAATTATTATTACTCAGGGATAGTGTAGTTTCTCAACAGTGAAAGAACAAAGCTCCTCAACTTTTAGGACCCTTTAAGATATTTTTTTCGAGACCCAGCTTTATACATACATACAATCACGCCTGTAATCCCTAAAGGGGTAGGCAGAGTCCAAGAGCACCGTGTTCCCTAAGACCACATTCAGCCATACAAAAATTGGGTTTGGTCAGATGAAAAATCGTGAAAGAGTAGTAACAAGTGGCTAGCTCATCGCCTACACAATCACAGACCCAGTACCCAATACGCCCTTAGTCGCCTTTTGCTAGGCAATGGTAGGCAAGAAAAACAGTTGGTACATTCTTTTTGTGTCCCGGACCAACTTTATAATGAAAGTATTATCCGTTAACTGTTAAGTGTTGTGACACTTGATTGATTTTGAATTGACTCAAAAAGTTAATTACATGTCAAGATTCAATCAATTAATATCCGCGTGATGTCTTACCGGTACAATCATATGCATATCGCCAAGTCACGAACATGCCGCGTAAGTGATATCATCTAGTAAGTCTTTATAAAGCACTAGCTGTTGCCTGCGACTGTTACTGGTTACTGGTTTTTTAACTATCTTACGAGAACCCTTTAATTTTCCGGAATAAAAAGTATCTAAGCTGTTGACCATGGATATAAGGTATCACCATGCAAAATTTCATTGAAATCTGTCCAGCCGAGCCATTTCGTAGATTAGCAGATTACAAACAGACAAACAGACGAGCAGACAGAAAAACAAAAAATAAAACATAAAACATTTTTTGGTATTTCCCCTCTTTTCACATCCCCCTGACTTCGTTTTTTACAATTTTTGGACGTGACTGTACTCTGAGTAGATTTTACCCGTTTTGAAACGCACCTTAGATACAAGGGTGATTAGAAATGAATCAATTTTCAAGTTAAACCCACTGGAGCGGTTACAACCCCTGGGGTCTCAGCTAGCAAGGATTGAGGAGAAAATTCGGTAAAGAGAAAATTTTTGGAAGAAAGTTATATATAAACAAAAGCGAAACCATTGAAAAGTGTATCGGATATATAATATAAAGCGAATACCACGCACAGATTAATCACGAAATCTCACTTATTTTAATACTTCGACACCCCCCACCATTGTGGCGCCCAATTTATGCGCAGACGCCGATGCGCGACCTCCGCCCGCGATGGCATCTGAGAACGCGCCGACATTTGCTGTTTAGTTATGTTTTCTGCATTGTACTTAGCATCCTTCCAAGGTTTATCATTATTCTATAGTTAGGGGCAGATAATTGATGTTTCATGAAATATGTGATATTGCAATAACCGTACATGCTTTATAATATCACCAACTATGGTAACGACAATAGGGACTCATACAAAAAGCTTTTCGAAATATACTCTTTATTGCAATTTAAAAAACACATACATAAAACAGGTTGTTAACATATGTTTGCAAGGGCGGACATATACCTAACAGAGATCTCTACCTGTCAACCCATGAAAATAAGTTGAGAAAATAGATTATAGGGGATACAAATGCATAAAGAAGACAATATTGAAAAACTTTAATATTAAACATACCTACATAATAATAATCGTACTTAAATACACATATAAAAACAAATACTTAAATAATTTCACAAATATATATATAAATATATACAAGATACCTAGATGTCAAAATTCTGATTAAGCGGTAGTTTGAGTATTTTGAGATATATATCATTATCATTTATGCTAAATGGTTATTGGATATGGACAATGTTTTATATCAATTAGCTTAAGCCAAGAGAACAACCTCTCACTCACACTATAGAACTGTATGAGACCTCGTCTTTTTGTTTTGTTTGACCTAAACTGAAGCTATCACCGGATTTTTTTAATATAGAACTTTGGAGTCCTAAAGCTTGTATTGGCGAATTCCCAGGATTTCTCTCTGGAAAGCATCCCCCCTAGGCAAACCCATAGCAATATACAAAACACTTATAAATTGTGTTTTGCTCCCGCACGTTACATTAATTGATGAATCCTACTAAAATTCCTTAAAATATTTTTGTTTCTTTACATTTGGTAATAACTCTGGGCATTGTCCTTTTACTCTGTTTGAGAATGCGTCAAAAACCCTGAAATCTACACGTCATGGAACCTACCAAGAGGCCACTAGGGGAATTACTTCCGTAGACCCTAGGGCCCCGATACTGCTTATTTACAACTAAAGCAATATAATGGCAATAGTATTTCAATGGTCCAAATTTTGACATTTCGTAGTCTAAATCTAAAGAAAATTGATTTTGAGGCCAAGAAATATAAAAAATTCACCATTGAACCCCTATTTTCATTAAATTGCTTTAGTTCAATTGATGAAATTTGATTATCAGCCTACGGAATGTCATAATTTTAACCATTGACATCCTATTGCCTTCGTATTGTAAATTTGCAGACTCAGGAACTTGGTCGTTCCCGCGGTGGGAGTTTTTATAGGGGAAATCAGGGAGTTTTTTATGTTGAGCTGGCATTTCAGGTCAACTCTGGTCTAGCCAGCGGTAGGTAAGTAGATACGGTTCGCAAAAAAAGTTGACAATAATAGGTCTTTACCTATGAAATTGCTGTTTTGTACGGAGATTTTGGGGAAGTCTGCATTTTCCATACTAAATTTTTTTCAGATTTCTCCTCAACGACAAATCTAGAGACAATCATTTATGGCCTGTATCATTAAACAAACTTTAGCAATATGTGTGATATCACTATTCATAAAAAATATTTATCGTTCTCAAGTGAATGCAAATCAAATTATGTATTCGGGAGGAACTTAAAAAGAGTTGTCTCCGTGTCCAATTTTAACTAAATTAAAATTACAACAAATTATCTAAAAAAATCAAAAGAGCTCAAAGACATGGTATATTTTAGGGGAGGTAATTATTTCATAATCATATTCTGCAACTTAATAGTTATAGACAAGATACAAGGAGAGAAAAAAACGGCAATTTCATAGGTAAAGACTTATTATATTGAAGAATTTTGATGGATTTCTCATCCATCTACCTTTTCTTCTATATCATTTATTTGTAGGTAATTTTATATCTAGATAGTCAAGTTCGTTCAATTTTATTCCGAGTTACTCATAACTAAGCAAACATTTCATTATGCTTGCTTAGTTAAGAGTAAATCAGAACACTGGTCACTGGTACTCGTATGTTGTCATCAGAACTGCGCATACTGAACACACACTTGTACTTAATAACTTGACGGACAACTTATACGACCCGGCATTATATATCTGTCGTCAATTTCATTAAATTAAACATTTTACAAGTTATAATAATAATAATAATTGTAAATGTAATTCTTATGGTCGTAAAAAAGTTCTATTCTTATAATGGCTGTGGTAATAGTCATGTTAAGTATGTAATTAAGTTATATTTTAAGCCGTATATTCATTGTTTTTAATCTTTATATTACTTGTGGTTTTATTATGCTCTTCGTTTTAATTAAGCTTCTTTATAAAATGCTATTTAGCAACACAAACATTTTTCTAAAGACTCCTACATAATTGTTTATAGCAATGTTACAGGGTAAAGCTATTGCTCGCAAAGTCATCGTAAGCGCTCAGCTGTTGTCTCTTGAAAAATGAACATTTTTACTTACCTACATATTAAAAAAGCATAATTATCTCCCTTGTTCTATAATACAGTTTCAATAAATCCACGAAGTTTCAGAATCAACTTGGACGTTTTTGGTCGCTAGGTCATACAGTACCTACTTAATTAGATTTGGTTTTCTTGGTTCATTATAAATAAAAACGAATAGGTAAATTATTAAGTAACATTATTACTTGTGCTTATTCAAGTTGTATTCATAATAACTTCCATTGCATTGTCAGAGTTGGTCAGAGACTAGACAAAAGCATCGCAAAGCCAGTCCATTGCCATAGTCCGCGCTTCACCAAGCAGTGACTGCACTGAGCGTGATAGGTGGTGAGTCCGGCGCTATAAGCTATTGGTTGTTGTGCAGTTCTAAGTCGTTAGTCGCCTTATACGACACCCATGGGAAGAGATGGGTTGGTAGTATTCTTTAATGAGCCGCTACCACACGGCTCACATATTTCTTTATCTCGGCAAAGGAAAAGATTATTGGTCTCAAAGCTATTATCCAAAGACCTCAGTGGCGTAGTAGAACGCTATGGTTTTCGATAGCGAAAACAAAGCTACCTTCGCCATGGTCAGGCCTTGATGGGTGACCAAAACTTTGTGATCTCGAACTCCGTGCTTCGAAAGGCACGTTAAGCCGTTGGTTCCTGTCGCTATTGCAACAGTTTTACCCACCAACCCGCATTGGGCGAGCACTTTATAGTCCATACTCCTCATGTGTTTCTCCAAGAGGAAGGCCTGTCCAGCAGTGGGGCGTATAGGCTGAGGACGGATAATATTATCCTATATAATCCTAATATTATCCATTCTTAATAATGATATCGGTATCTTGATCTCAATAGCAAATAATTAATAGCAATGTGATAATGTTTCCAGAGCAACACATCCATGACCAGGTACATCAATATACCAGTTATTATCCATAATTACTGTGAAAGAAGTTTGTTCCGTTACTCGACCATCCGTGATTGAGCATGTTGTTATTATGTACATAATAAAGTTTACTAACCATTGGTTACGTGGTAGAGAGGAGCTCGGTGGCGTAGTGGTTAGAACGCTTTGGCTTTCGATCGAAAACTAAGCTACCTTCGCCATGGTCAGACCGTGGATGGGTGGCGAAAACTTTGTGAACTTGAACTCCGTGCAATAGCGACCGGGTCCAACGGCTTAATATGGTGTTACGGATACTCCTCATACATCTGTCCGTGACGACGGCCTGTGCCCAGCAGTGGGACGTTTACTATCGGCTGAGAAGTAAGTTTATGTTTTACAGTCTATGGTTTTGTTTAACATTCGCAGGGCAGCAAATGTCTATGGGCAACGACGATGAACCCTCATCAGGTGTATCGCCCCCTTCTTTATAAAAAATATTTTATAAAAAGTATTTGATTTAGTAATCTGTGGTGTTTTTCAGTTCTTAGTGTTACATCGGGAACTTTTTACATAATTTCAAACGAACCTTCACTTGTTGGCGGAAAAAGTCGAAGTAATTACCATTTGTAAAACTATACTTTAAATTAGTTAAGAGATTACTTATTGATTGTTTTATAAAATGAATACTATATATGGTAATGTTTTTCAATACTTCCGATGTATTTGATTACATAATAACTAATTAACTGACCCGCACGGTATTGGACAAATCGCGAATGGAAGCCGGAAACGGCCTTTATTACTTTGTCGGAAGAAGGTACGGGACGATCGGTGGTCAATAGGATTTTGGATTGGAAACATTGGAAGTTGGAATTGTGTTGAAAATATTGGAAATGGATATATATATACATACATACATAAGTCACGCCTTTTTCCCTCAGGGGTAGGCAGAGATTACATCCTTCCACTTGATACGATCCTTGCATATTTCTTTCGCTTCATCAACTCTCATTACAGTCCTCATGCATGCTCGGCGACTTCGGGTACTTTTGACCTGGCCCACGTCTTTAATTTGGTCGAGGAACGTTCGCCTAGGTATGCCTCGTCGTATCTCCACTCACACCCGATTCATATGTCCCTGTAGTCAATCTATTTTCATCCATCCTTTCCACATGTCCAAACCATCTTAGCATACCTTTCTCTATTCTTGTCACTACATCCTCTTTTAAACCACACTTCCTTCTTATCAAATCATTATATTAGGTCCTTACCTATGAAATTTGTATGGAGATTTAGGGGAATTCTGAATTTTCCATACTAACATTTTATCAGTTTTCTTCACAACGACAAATCCAGAGATAA
Organism: Parapoynx stratiotata; assembly: GCA_910589355.1. NCBI lineage: Eukaryota > Metazoa > Arthropoda > Insecta > Lepidoptera > Crambidae > Parapoynx > Parapoynx stratiotata. The sequence continues at coordinate 11,294,731 of OU342482.1, forward strand.
TAATATTTGGCATGTATCATTAGACAAGCTTTAGTAATATGTGTAATATCACACTTCATAAAAATTATTTATCGTTTTTAAGTGAATGCAAATAAAATGATGAATTCGGGAGGCACTTAAAAAGAGTCGTCTCCGTGTCCAATTTTAACACAATTAAACTTACAACAAATTATCAAAACAAATCAAGAGTTTAAAAATATAGTCTTTTTATAGACGAGGTAATTATTTTTTAGGAATACTCTGAATCTTAATAGTTACAGACAAAATACTAAAACAGAATAAAACACAATATATCCTCTCACTCAATTTGGATATTCTTATTAAAAATCAAGAAATGAGTTACAAATATCGTGTTTCACTTCACGCTCCCGAGCGACTTATGTGATTGAGATCTGACTGACGAATGGAACTGCATTGTAAAGTATAGTACGTCTCAATCCAAGTTGCCAAAAAGGTAAATAAAAAAGCCGACTTACCGAATTTGTTATTCAATAATCACAGTTTTTACATGGACATTGGCACGTAAATATAATTAACGGTAACAATTGTTGTCCGTTTCAATTGATTTCAATTACCTACAGTCATCACAAAACATTTTAGAGATGAAATATTACCTCTGTTTTGTTTACCTTTCTGGCAACTTGGATTGAGACGTACTATAAAAGGAATTCATCATTAGATTGTAAAGTCGTCGGTCTTATTGTAGCGCCTTCTCTCATCGGGATCTTTGGGCAGAGATTGACTGTAGTAGTGAGTGAATAAGAATACATTTTGAAGGTACTTTTACAATGGGACTACTGAGTAAGACTTACTGAATTTTGATCTAATAATTATTATTATTAATTATCATTATCGCATGGAGCCTCCATGGAGCAGAGCCTGCTGAAATATGAACGAAATGAATTGAGTCCTAATGTATGATTTTAAAGTTGAAATTTATTTGAGGCAGTTTATGAGTATACAAGGTGTTTGAAAAACAAAAAAAGCCGAAAGGAGGTTGTAAACATAACTCATTGCCAAAATATGAGAACCGTAGCTTGATATTTATTATTTTTACTAAAAAAATTTAACTATCGACATTAAAGCGCTCTCTATTAAAGGTTTAGTTAAGTATATCAGTAGGTTACTTCCTAAATTTTCAACTCTGTTCCTACTCCTGGCAGCTAGTACTAGGCGGTACTTAAAATTGATTTTTAGGGGTGAATTTTATAACAACATGTATAGTGTAGTTTCCGTGCAAAATTAAAATATGAATGGACTTTTGAATCTGACTGTACAGTTCTTCGTATTTTCCGGCTATATTACTTTATAATTTCATTTCTAGTCAACGTACAGTTCCAATTGTTAAGTGGTCGGCCATATTGCAGCCCCTTCTAGCCGGGCGAAGCCCTAGGCCCCGTTACGGCCGAACGCCGAGATGCCGGCCGCTGCCACTTCCGCGTTCGGCCGCCGCATCCTCTTAAGGCGAAGACTGTTGGGTGTTATTTGACTTTTACATAGATAAAAACATTTTTGATTAAAAAAATAAAAATATTTTTTTTATTCAAAATAACATATTTACAATCCTTATAAGAACTGCTCACCCTGACCTGCTCAGGTCACCCTGCGTTATGAGAGACAGGCTCCATTTATATAAATTGGTTCACAATTATAAATTACAACATTAGCATGCATGACAATCTAATCTTATGTATGGTAATTGCGAAATAGTGAGTGGTGTTATTGGGATAGCGTCTGTGGTGTGTGTGTGTGTGTGTGTGTGTGTGTGTGTGTGTGTGTGTGTGTGTGTGTGTGTGTGTGTGTGTGTGTGTGTGTGTGTGTGTGTGTGTTGGGTGCGTTTGTGTGTGGGTGCATGTGCTTTTGTAATGGCATAGTGTATTAAAAAAGTACGTACGTGTGAAAGTTCTATTTCTACTGACTTTTGAATTATTATTGTTATTTAAAAGATTAATCAAGATCAATGTACATACATAACATCACGCCTGTAATCCCCGAAGGGGTAGGCAGAGTCCAAGGAGCACCTTAAGATGTTGACACCTTGTGTTCCTTAAGACCACATTTAGCCATACAAAAAGTAGGTTTGGTCAGATGAAAAATCGTGAAAGAGTAGTGACAAGTGGCTAGCTCATCGCCTCCATAAGGACCCATAATTGTTTTGAAAATTATTATTACTCAGGGAAAGTGTAGTTTCTCAACAGTGAAAGAACAAAGCTCCTCAACTTTTAGGACCCCTTCAGATAGTTTTTTCGAGACCAAGCCTTATACACACATACATACAATCACGCCTGTAATCCCTAAAGGGGTAGGCAGAGTCCAAGGAGCACCGTGTTCCCTAAGACCACATTCAGCCATACAAAAATTGGGTTTGGTCAGATGAAAAATCGTGAAAGAGTAGTAACAAGTGGCTAGCTCATCGCCTACACAATCACAGACCCAGTACCCAATACGCCCTTAGTCGCCTTTTACGACATGCTAGGCAAGAAAAGCACTTGGCACATTCTTTTTGTGTTCCGGACCAACACGGGACTGTAAATTAATAATATACATTGATCTTACAAAACATAAATGTTAATAGTGATAAATAAACCAGAATTGGTTTTACCGAACACTTGTTAGCTGTTACACACTCTCATTCATAAGATTAATAATGGTAATTAAATATCGCAGTATCGCAGTGATTTCTTCCAGGCAACCTTTGGTCAAAGACACACAATACCATGTTTACATGCTGCCGAAGTGAACTAGGAAGTGAGCAGGACAAGTACCTATAAAACGCAATATGTACCTCTGACGTCACTGCTCATTGTCACTCACACTGCCAAAGCGGCTTTTGTGTGGAAATAAAGGACCTACACAGCATTGCGAGCATATCGCGAGAGACAGTGAGAATTTGCCTGCTGCAACTTTCTGCTGCTCCGTCTGGCCCAGTTCTTTTCAGACGAAAGGAAACACGTGTGTTTTTGATTAATAAAATCAGCGTATTTCTTAATACGCTTAATAGGTACTGAGTAAAGAAGCCAGGAAACTACATTTTTCAGAACTACTGGAAGTAGTAGGAGCCATATGAAATGTTAATGATAAAAATTATAAAATAAAATAACGTCCACGACGACTCGAGGAAACGCTTAACAAATTAGTTAAAAAAGAAGTCTCATGTCTCTTTTCAAATACAAATAATTAAATAATAAAATCAAATAAGAATAACAATATGTGTGGAGCTCGGTGGCGTAGTGGTTACTTCGCTTAGACTTTCGATTGAAAAAAACAAAGCTACCTTCGCCATGGTCGGCCGTGGATGGGTGACCAAAACTTTGTGATCTAGAGCTCCTCCGTGCTTCGGAAGGCATGTTAAGCCGTTGGTCCCTGTCGCTATTGCGACTCTTTCTACCCACCAACCCGCACTGGGCCAGCGTGGTGGTGTTACGGCCCATACTCCTCATGTGTTTCTCCATGAGGAAAGCCTGTGCCCAGAAGTGGGACGTATTTAGGCTGAGGACTGTCATTGTCAAAACTCGATAGCGGAGTGAGTGGTATGGTAGTTTGTATTAGGTACATCTATCGATAATGCTTCAGCAATATTCAATACATTGGTTATTTATTAGCGGAGAACCACTGTCAGTTTACGCACTATTGTTATGATATAATTGAACGGTAGCTTAATTACTAAAAAACATACCCTTTTTGCTTGGTTTGCCTCGTTTTTGACCTGGAGATTAAGTTACGTTTTTTTTTCATTTAGGTACCTACCTAATTCATAGTGAATTAGTAGCGTATTCCCCTTAACGCAAACAGTACCTCGCAATAGATTCGACGAACTCCGACGACGAAACGAAGCCCGTCGCATTCTACCGCGAACGCAGCGCAAGGAACACGCGCGGTCGGTCCGACGAGTCAAGTGCAGTGACGAAAAATATGAATAAAAGTTTTATTTGCTCCATTTTTAACAATATTGTGACACAAGTGCTTTAATTGGATTTTTAAATGAAGACTTTAGAAGTTCTAGAGGTAAGATTAATATTAATTAAATAATAAACAAATAATGAAGCCTTCTTATTTTAAAAAAGGAACGGTTCAAAAAACGAAAAAGATCGATGTAGGCCACCTTCCTTTCTAGTTTTTAACACAGATTCAAAACGCTTTCGAACTAGTTACCTATACAAACTTTTTAGACACACCAAAAAGGTTTTTTAAAATTTCTTGTTTATTTTCGGCGCAAAAATCAAAGGTGTTATTAACGTTCTCGTCGCTCGCTGAACGTGAACTTTCATTTCTTCTGGTTTGTTTTTATTGGTAATTTATTTTATAAACCACAGACTTTCGACACTTTCTTTGGTTTTGATTTTATATTAATTCCGGACACATTTTTATGTATAGACTAACAAAATATTTCATTTTAAATAACTTGTTTGATTTCTTAGGATTATTGTCAAATAAAAAAAGGCAAGCTTCGAAAAGCTCGTTAAATCAAGGTTACGTTCGAAGGTGTGAGTTTATTATGCAGGTAGTGTATTTAACTATACCATTAAACTTTCGCGTTAGAAAAGACAATTTATTTTTTGTCTCTCGCGGTATTTGCCTCACTTTGATTACTGCGTGGCGACATCGCTCATAATGTAATGTTTATCAGTCAGTGTTTGTCAGTCTTGGATGACACATCATTGTTCCACTGTTTTGGCACCGGCCTTTCTACGCAAAACGGTTGCAGTAATGGTTGGGACCAACGTTGTTTAACAATGCCATCCGAAGCACGGAGTAAGAGTAACGCATTGATATAGTGTTAACATATACATCAAAATAGTAACGCGCAGTACCTAACTTAATAATATTTCTTAAACAAGGTATAAAAAATTACTGACAAGAAATTTTAGGCCCGATTTTTCAATCCTCAGATAAAATTATCCGCCATCTAAAACTATCACTGTCACTTTTTAAAATCATAAAAAGAAAAGGGACAGAGCTAACATTTGGCTGACACGTAGTTTTATCAGAGGATTGAAAAATCGGGCCTCAATGTTATTTTATAGAAGTTTTAGTTCAACTATTAAATAAATAATAAATAAATAAATATCCTCAGACATTCACACCTATCAACTAGTCCCATTTTAAGCAACTTAATGCTGCTTGTGTTACGGATACTAGACGACGGACAAATATATTTAATAGATAAATACATATAATTATTAAGAATAAACATAATATAATACATATATAATGACCATCCAAGACTGGAGAACAAATGTCTGAAAATTCATCACCCAAACACTTGCGTCCACTGGGGATCGAACCCAGGACCTCTCGAGATGGCGACGCCTTGAGACTGGCGCACAGACCACTCGGCCGCGGAGGTCGTCAAATTTATCAATCAACATGTTGCTAATAAGAGGTAGGAATGTAATGTTGAACACTTCGTAAACACACAATTCAGTGTTAACAAACAAACTTTTTGTAAACTTTTATCGGCGTTAAATCAATAGCCACGCGAACGACGTCGCGGGCACAGCTAGTATAATATAAATATGATCATATAATTTTGGCGAGAGGCGAAACGCCTTGATCACTTTTTCTGTGGTTAAATATTCAATGAATCCATATTATGCAAGCCGTAACATAAGTGTAGCATATCCTACTGAACCAGAAAACTGGTTCCCTCAACCGGGAATCAAACCCGGAACAGCGAGGAGGTCAGACCATTGACGCCCATAAAATTTATAGCCGTCCTATAAATATGGCTAGCCATTGCTAAAAGACGTTTTTGCTGAGTTAACGATTGACGTGAGATTTATATTCTTAGGATGGCTTAGACTAAAGAAGACGACAGAACACGATCCAAAATGGCGTATAAAGCTACGTGTACGATATTTATAATCGCCTCCGTGAAACCCATTATTGACAAGTTTATTATTTGTTTATCCATACTAATATTAACCTTAATGCGAATGTTACTCTGTCTCGCTTTCGCGACAAAACTACTGAACCAATTTTACCGAAATTTTGTACACAGATAGTCTAGAGCCCGAGAAAGTACATAGGCTTTTATCTTACCTTTTATCCCGATATTCCCATGGGAACGGGTGCCACGCGGGTGAATGTTAAGGGCAGCAAATAAAATGTTTTCTCTGCTGCCAAACTATAAAATTTACGCCACTATGAACTTTGCTTCTAATAATAGAGTAGGAGTTAATTTTCAATTCCACCAATTGAGGCTACTGTTTCAATTAGAAAAAAATATTTCAGTGTTGAATCATTTCACATGTGAGTCTATAATCACATTAAATGAGAGTATTTGTTTGAGAAATTTGTGTGTATTTTTGTGGGACGTCATTAGTTGTAATAAAAGCTTTACTACGAAATGTCAAATTCATTCATTAAAGTCATAGAATAAGAAGGAATCGAGACAAAACATTGCCTCATGCCTCATGCTATTGTATGGGAGTTTGCTGGCATCTATCATATAGTACAAAATTCTTGGTCTAGACCAACTGTATGTTACGTCAGCTTGAAAAATTGGTAAGTTAGCGATGAAAATTCGAAGCAATATACATCAGCTGTGCCGCCAGCCGCCATTTTACTAATCCCAGCATCGTGTTGTGGTTTAATTGTCTATGGTTATTTATTAATATTTGGACGAGCTGTCGTATCACGACATTTAACATATTCGCCATTTGGTCTATATATTAACGTACAGGTCAATCTGACCATGGATCAATAAACTGAACCTTAGTCGACAGTCTCGTTTGCCTGTGTTGAATAAAAAATCTAATAAAATCTAATACCAAGGTAAAGTTGCATAATCTTTATCCCACGGGACTAGTCCTGAAGTTATTACGGGATTGAAGGTTGTTATTGTGACATGATTGTAATATCAAGTAATACTTGCTTGCATTGCGCATAGGGTTGTCTGATGTGGTTATAAAGAAGTCGGTATAGTATTTTTATTGATAGCTTAGATTAATTTTTAATTTATATTAAGGCTACCCACCACCGGAAACAGGCTCGTCTTTATCTCCAGACAACCTCCGTGGTCGAGTGGTCTGTTCGCCGGTCTCAAGGCGTCGCCATCTCGAGAGGTTCTGGGTTCGATCCCCGGTGGGTGCAAATGTTTGTGTGAACAGGCATTTGTTCTCCAGTCTTGGGTGTTTATATATGTATATTATATTCTGAATATTTATATGTATTTATCTATTAAATATATTTGTCCGTCATCTGGTATCCATAACACAGGCATTAGATGTCTAGTATGGGCCAGTTGATAGGTGTGAATGTCTGAAGATATTATTATTATTATTATCTAACTACGCTCTTCGTATGTGTATGCCACACGGGGTTGTAAAGGGAATCGAATACATAATGATACTTAATTTATCACTAGCGGCTGCCCGCGACTTCGGCAGCGGTTACTGGTTTTATAACTATCCCACCCTTTAATTTTCCGTAATAAAAAATAGACGATATTGACCAGGGATATAAGGTGTCACTAAAAAAAATCATTGAAATCGGCCCAGCCAGCTTTTTTGTTTTTTCCCGCTATTTTGACATTCGTAATTATTAAAGAAACGATTCACATTTTAAGAGATTACGCCCGAGCTAGAAAGAACACGAGGTATTTTAAAATTCCCATTTTAATGGGCATTCAGGAGACTGATTCGCTATGGTATGTAAAGCTGTGTTCACAGAGCTAATGCCGTGATATACTCTATAAATATGCATTAAAACTCTTTATGACTAAAACCTAATAAAATTTAAAACAGCAAAGCACTTATGTTATTTCTAAAAATAATACGCAATCTCTAAGATATTAAATATCTAATGCGCTTTTGCGCTTATCTCACGGTAGCCATAGATGAATAATAATTTATGTATGTATGATTGAAATTAAAAAAACAAAAACATGGCTTTAGAGGTTAGATTTCATTTGATTGATTTTATAGCATACTTTTTAATAAATACACCATTGATCGCCATAGACAGCCATAGATATAAAAGAAAATAAGCAAGTCTGTAACTTAAAAAATACATAGCCTCTATTTTCAATGTAAAATAGTTTCGTAGTTGAACTGTATTCTTTGACGCCTGCCTGTCTGTACTACGAGTACTTTTTGATTTCAAGGATCGTAGCAAGCTGTTTAATCTCTGCCTACCGCTTTGGAAAAGGTGTGCTTACATTATTACTATTGAACACATTATTATTTGACTGAAATATAGGCATAAGCGAGTAAGGACTCTTGGTTCGGCCTATCCCAAAACCGGAATTTATGATCAAGTCCCCAGCCAGCATCATAATGTTCATCCCAGACATTTGGTGAAGGCAGGGAGGGGTGATTAGATAAGGGGATGCACAAAAGATCCCAAAGGTTCGAATTGCTCTGAGTGGTCTCACTCAGCTACAAGGTTAACAATGTTTTTATAAAGCATTGTTGTGTTCCGGCAATTAAAGGCGTGAAAAGGTTTTTAAGGGTCGGCAACGCGCTGGTGATGCCCTCGGTGTTGCAGGCGTCCATAGGCTACGGTGACCACAGCCCATCTGTGTGGGCTTATGCTTATATGCCACCCTGGTGGTTTAAAAAAAATTTGAAGTGAGATAGCCATTTCCTCAGTTGTTGAGGAATACAAATACTCCCATATCCAATGAGGGTGAGGGTGAATGGAATCATTCACCCTCATTGCACGGCTCGTCAGCAGTCGCCCCCGTGGTACGGAGCGCTGGTCCCTCCCGGGGCAAGCCGGCTGAGGGACGAAAGGCCCTGGCCGCGGTCGGCATCGGTGCCTACCCGAGTTCCGATGCCGACGCAAACGCGGTGAAAGAATGCCGGGGCGTTTAGTGGGTTCGAGCCCAACATAACCCGTCCTTCCCCCGAAGGCGGGTATAGGTCGGCCATTACCCCGGGACAAAAAAAAGGTAAGATCGAAGAACCAAAGCTAGCGTGTCATATGTAAAAAAAGATTAGTATGTATAAATCGCGTGTGTGGACAGCACCTTACATTACTTTGTCATTGGCCTGTCGCTTGTCGCGGGCAGCATTTCCTGTCGCACGTAGCGCGGGTTCCTTGAAGCTGGAACAGGGAAACTGTGGAGTAGCTTGTATTATTTATTATTTAACTTTTTAACCCAACCGACGGCATTGTATGGCTTATATAATCCGAATTAATCATGGTCGACTGGTCTGTATGCCGGTCTCAAGGCGTCGCCATCTCGAGAGGTCCTGGGTTCGATACCCAGTGGAGGCAAGTGTTTGGGTGATGGATTTTCATACATTTGTTCTCCAGTTTTGGATGTTTATATACATTTATATATATTCAGGATATTTATATGTATTCATCTATTAAATATATTTGTCCGTCATCTAGTATCCGTAACACAAGCAGCATTTAGTTGCTTAAAATGTAACTAGTTGATAGGTGTGAATGTCTGAGGTTATTTATTTATTTATGTTTGATAATAAATAAATATTTTTAATTAAAATTGATACATGTCCAAATTACATCCTATCAATTAGCTTAATTAAATATGCAATTGGTTACGGATGTGCTGGTTGATGAATAAGTTATCTATAATTCTAAAACTAATATTCTAAAGAGGAAAGGTTTGATTGTTTGTTTGCATTTAATCCTTCGAAACTACAGGACCGATTTGAAAAATACTTTCACCGTTGGGAAGTTACACTATCCCGGGTAAATCCCGATAATCCTACGGGAACGGTAACAACGCGAGTGAAACCGTGGAGATAGGGATCTACTAATATTTAATAGGTGAAAATGGTTTATATGTGTAATATGTTGATAATGTAACAAAAGCCAAAGTTGTTGCTCTGTAAAGAGAAATTAATTTTTTATAAAAATCATAAGTTATTTTATAAACTCCATACATATCTTAACTTATGTACTAACAAGTAATTACTAACCTGTGAAGAGAAACAACATTAAATGCTATTGCTTCAAATATTAAATTATTCACAATTTGTTCATTTAATAAACACTTTTTTTATTGTACAAACAAAACCAAAGACAATTCTCTATGGATGAACTTCTGTCAACATAGTTATAGTAACGTCTGAGGTAATGCGCGGGTAATTTAAATGAAATGAAGTGAACCAGGGCTTCATTTACATATGTACCAAAAATCTTAATGAATATAAATATTAGGGTCGCTTATCATAGTTACATGGGGATTGAGGACTTCTACATAAGGACTCGTAATACTATTTTTATCCTGAATGTCAGCTCCATCGAGTCCTCTGTCCGTAGGGTCGTCGCACCCAACCAGTTGCATAATGTTATCTCGTTCCTCATTTAGTAATATTTATAGCGAGTGTGGCTGCTATTAAGAAAAGTGTTTTAATTGCGATTTTAATTGTTAGATTATTCTGACCGTAACGCTTATCCTTTAATGTAATTCCCTGCCAGCACATGTGTTGCATCTTTCTTAAAATCAATAGACCCACGGAAAGGCATTATGTATGTCCATACTAATATTATAAATGCGAAAGTAACTCTGTGTGTCCGTCTGTCGGTCTCTCGGTCTCGGTTTTAAAGGTAGCCTATGTCCTTTCTCAGGCTCTAGACTATTTGTGTACCACATTTCGGTTAAATTGGTTCAGTAGTTTTGACGTGAAAGCGAGACAGACAGACAGAGTTCGTTTCGCATTTATAATATTAATATGGATTCGCATTTTAATTGTGAGGGTGAATGTAACCTCACCTATACGGGCTAGTATAGAATTAGCACGCTTATATGACAGTGGACCGGTCACGTATGCCGAAGAACCGACAATCGTTATATTATATAAAAAATAATATTAGATTACCACCACTCGACCTCCGTGGTCGAGTGGTTTGTATGCCGGTCTCAAGGCGTCGCCATCCGAGAGGTTCTGGGTTTAATTCCCGGTGGAGGCAATTGTTTTGGTGATGAATTTTCAGGCATTTGTTCTCCAGTCTTGGAAGTTTATAAATTTATTTATTTATTTAAACTTTAATGTCCTAAACAAGGTACATATGGCGGACTTAACGACAAATATCGTTCTCTACCAGTCAACCATAGGTTAAGCAGAGATTTGGTGGCGGTACCATTAAAGTAATATACCTTATATATTTATATATATTCAGGATATTTATATGTATTTATCTATTAATTATATTTATCCGTCATCTAGTGTCCATAACACAAGCAGCATTAGTTGCTTAAAATGGGGCAAGTTGATAGAGTGTAAATGTCTGAAAATATTTATATATTCAGATTAAAAATCTATCTTTTTGATATATTTATATTTTAAATCTAATATTATTTTTTAATTCTAGTATACACGTTGCATTCTATGATAGCGCGTAGCTTCGCTCTTAACGCCTTAAAATCTAAAGTCGAATGATTTTATCTCCTTCGTTAAGTGCAATGTCTATATGGAGACGCTGACTTCTTAAGTTACGGCAGTATTCGGCACTGGCGTTGTCTTACATAATTATTCATTATTATTATGAGTACATAATCAAACCAATACCTGTTAGAATGTCCACTCGATATGTCTGATATCCGTACGATCACTGAATAATTAAGTAGTCACATACTGCTGTACAGTCAACAACTCCTGACTTCAGACTATAAACCACAGAATAGTATTTTTTTTTTTTTATAAGGGGGCAGTTTTTGTTAGAAGCTATCAATAGTTGGGCGCTATCGGTTTACGCCCAGACTATTTTAGCGTGATTTATGTAGAATTATTTGTTTTTTTTTTTTATATTGTTATTGATAATATTAGTCTTTTAAAATTGAAATCAAATTAATTAATTGACACAGAATAGTATTAGATGTCTGTGCTTTAAACATACAAACTCAATAAATCTATTTTAGCCCTTATCATAATATTTTAAGGTTGAAAATGTTTTAAAGAAGGATAATTTGACTGTTAAAAGACTACGTATTATTTTTTCTAATGGTCATATTAAAAAGCTTGAGAAGCTTGGTCGCTAGTGGTTGTAAGCTTTGGCTTTCGATCGAAAACAAAGCTACCTTCGCCATGCCATGCTTTCGCAATCCTCCGTGCTAAGGTACGTTAATGCTGGTCCAGGTCGCTATTGCAATCGTTTCTATCCACCAACACGGAGTGGACGATCGTATCAAGATACCTAGGTCTGCCGCTCAAACAAGCAAATTGTTCCTGATTTTCGTCATCAGCCTATATACGTCCCACTGCTGGGACAGGCCTCCCTCATGCAGAAACACATGAGATGGGCCGTAACACCACCACTCTGGCCCAATGCGGGTTGGTGGGTAGAAACGGTCACAAATGCGACCGGTACCAACGGCTTAACGGGCCTTCCGAAGCACGGAGGAGCTCGAGATCACAGTCTTGGTCACCCATCCACAGCCTGACCATGGCGAAGGTAGCTTTGTTTTCGATCGAAGCCACGAGCCAAGCGCACTGACCACTACGCCACCGAGCTCCACCGAGTTCCTGATTTTAAAAGGCTGCAATCGCCTAGAAATGCCTAGAAGACATGCAATACCTATGAGACTGGCCTCAGCCTTCCACTCCTTCAGCTTCCTCTCACACAGACCATCTAGGAGGGGAGAGTATTTTTTAACACGTTACAATACTTACAATAGAATCTTGAAAATGAAGTGAAACCTTATTACAGTGCCTCAAAACTCTCTTTTAAACGTGATAAAAAATACTCTCCAACCAAACCCCAATGCTAACCCATCTCTTCCCTTGGGTGTCGTAAAAGGCAACTAATGGACTTAGAACTGCAAGACGTCCAATAGCTTATAGCGGCGACGGGCTCACCACCTGTCACGCTGAGTGCAGTCACTGCTTGGTGAAGCGCGGACTATGGCAGTGGACTGCTTTTGCGGTGCTTTTGCCTAGTCTCTGACTAATCCTTAGGGAATAATAGTACTACGAGACCGGTCTGTGCGAAAGGACACTCGGGGATCACATTATACGGTCCCTAGCAGACAGGACGTATGCAAACTAAAAAAAAACTTAACACGTTAAAAAAGAATCAATATTGATTGAACTAATGATGTCAATTAATCAACACCTAAAACCAAACACTAACTCAAAAAAGAACTTTTAACTATCGACACTGTACCAGTAGAAATAAAATTTAAATTCGTATATCATTGACTTTTACTGTTACGTTGAATGGACAGACTTATTTAATACGCATATTCGAAGATGTATTTTATTCCGTATTCGTAAAGCGGTAGTGACGCAAACGCTGTAGCACAATGACCCAAATCTCAGAGTACCGTTGGTTTTGAGACCTCGGCGGTTTCCGACGAATCAGGGCTGACAACTGATCAAAATCAAGAAATCAGCTGTTTATAAAAATACTAGCTTGACCGGTTAATTTGGTACCGAAAGTTGCAAACATATTTTTATAGAAATACAAAATTACTTCTCATATGTCACTCATCAGCTCAATATCCACTTATTTTCACAAATTCCTTCCTTGATCTTTTTCTCCTTTAACGTCTACCTAAATCACCCTTTTTGATTGGACTTACGAAAAGTTACCCTATTATTATTCGAAGTTTTTTTTTTTTACATACGACAGGTAAGCTTTTGACTTTCATCTCATCTAATGGTAAGTGACGATAAGGCCGAAGGTGGAAGCGAGCTTCACCTGTAAGTAATCCTCAACAACTGAGGAACCGGCTATCTTACCTCTGATTGCCGGAACACAACAATGCTTAAAACATTGTTATTATGGCGACAAATTTAGGTAAGACGGTGGTAGCTAGCCCGGCGGGCTTAGAAGCCCTACCATCAACCAAACCGAGCAGAAAAACTTCTGCCCGCATGGGTAATCGAACTTGGACCTCCCGATCAACACCCGGTGGTGTGAACCACTAGACCAGAGAGGCGGTTAGAGTTATTCCGAAGTGTAGTCATTCTCTTTATCATCACACTAAAGACCTTAATCAATCAACAGATCAGCAGCCATAATCCGTCCTCTGCTGAACGCCGGTCTCTTGCTTGTTACACCATAAGGTTTAATTCTCCCTCATTCTCTCATCCAGCAGCTGCCAGTGCTGTCTGCGGTCTCCACTCCAAGACACAAATTTCGCCACTGTCACATAAGCGTGATAATCCTATACCTTATAGCCAGTATTGGGTACATTCGCCCTCACTCTTAAAATGCGAATTCATACAAATATTATAAATGCGAAAGTAACTCTATCTGTCTTTCTCGCTTTCACGTCAAAACTACTGAACCAATTTAACCAAAATTTGGTACACACATAGTCTAGAACCTGAGAAAGGACTTAGGCGTTTTATCCCGATATTCCCATTGGAACAGGTGCCATGCGGGTGAATGTAATTTTTTTTTAATTACGCCTTTTAGAAAAATGAAGGACAAATTCACGCCAATTCTAATAATAGAGTAGAAGTAAATTTTCAATTCCACAAATAGAGGCTACTGTTCCAATTTAAAAAAAAAATTGTGTTGAATAGCTTATTTATTTAGGAAGGCTATAGGCTATATACCATCACACTATCTCAAAGTAATTATTCTACGCCGAATTCGCGGGCAAAAGCTAGTAATAAATAAAATGGTCTATCTCTTGTGTTATACATAAATACGTTATTAAATAAAAAATGCGTTAACTGCAGAAGCACAGCCCTATTTACAATCGGAAATAAGTTTCGAAATTCGCACTGCGAATAATTATCTTCTGTTCGCGAGGTTGCGGAAACCGTTTGGCCGTAAGCTGTAATAGTGTAATATTAAAAACCGTTTTCTTATTAATCTATTAAATATTTATTCTAATATTATCTAAGTCGAACGTGCTAATAATAAATATCGTTGGATAATAATATATTTACACACGTATACGCCGAAATTGAACATTATGAATACATTTTTATGTTATGAAAGTTAATTTTGTTCATCTTGTTATTAATAGGTCTTTCCCTATGAAATTGCGGTTTTTTTCTGTAAGTTTCAGATTATTCTTAAAAAATAATTACCTCCTCTAAAAATAGACTATATTTTTGAGCTCTTGATTTGTTTTGATAATTTGTTGTAAGTTTAATTGTGTTAAAATTGGACACGGAGACAACTCTTTTTATGTGCCTCCCGAAAACATCATTTTATTTGCATTCACTTAAAAACGATAAATAATTTTTATGAAGTGTGATATCACACATATTGCTGAAGCTTGTCTAATGATACATGCCAAATATCTTTGGATTTGTCGTTGTAAGAAAACTGAAAAAATTTTAGTATGGAAAATGCAGAGTTCCCAAAATCTCCATAGAAAACGGCAATTTCATAGGTACCGATTATTTATGAAGTTAATCAAATTAGGGGAGCTTTATCTCAATATTTCAAACGCTTTATCTAGTCAACGGGTATAAAGTGAGACATAATAGAACCACCTATTTAATGACTTGCGATCACCGGTGTTCGCGGTGCCCGCTAAGGGGGTTTATTCGTTTTTAAAAAGTTACTTATTTAGGATGGGTGACCAAAGTGTCAGGTTTGACGGTGTTTCGAATGGTGTTATATTTTACACAGTAAAAAGAATTTTTTTTTTGTAAAGATTTTTTAAGATACGCTTTACTATGGCAGTGGACTCTTTTTGCGGTGCCTTTGCTTAGGCTCTGAATAACACTTAGGGGATAATAGTCGTGATTATATGTATATAAAAAATATAAAAAATATAAAAAAGTGTGTATATAAAAAAATGCAGAATCAACTACATCTTTCCTTAAACTTTAACGAAAATACCTTCTTGCTAAAAACTACTATAGATTAAATGAGTTTATAAGCGACTCAATAAATATCATCTTATTAGGATTAAAGTTTAGATAATAATAATAAGTATAGTAACTGTAAAAAATTGAAAAAAACAAAATTATTGTCCAAAGTTTGTAATTATATTGTTTATAGGATCTTATAGATAAAAATAATATTATTGATAATGTGATAGTCATATACATTTTTTTTGTATAATTAGATATATTAAATAATAATTTAAATAAATGTCTGTCATTTATTTACATATGAACAATGTAAAAACAAAAGGAATTGATATTATATAAGTATATCAGTTGCAACGCCCTGACGGGCTGTCACATGGTGTAATTTACCATCTTTGTACCGAAAAATTATCTTGTATACCAATGTGATAAGCATTAAAGAAATTTGAATTTGAAATAAATTAAATGGCGCTATTCATTCCCTCATAACGCCATCTCTTTCTAGCTGCGTACCAGCAGAAATCTACTTGAGATTGATTCTGAAGTACGGACTTTAGATTTTTGATAGAGAGGTGGGCTATAAATCGCTAATGGGCCCATGGGGTAGGATGTGTTAGTGGTGTTGAGACCCACAAATCGCCAGATATGTTCAGGGTCCCTGTTCCAAATACTCCACGAACCCTATCGCGGGAACGACTCGCCACCCGGCCATGTTCCGAGTCGTCAATGATTTAAACAAACAGTACAATGAAAATCTCAATAGTATAAATCACACATTGCGAAAATATATTGAACTGTCAACAATTAACAAGTGTCGTTCCAATGCACGCAAGACCGTCAATTAAATAAGCAATATCGTGGCATTCTTATGTCAATTACATGTAAAGAAACCTTTCGTAATCGGCGAGCAATTGTAACAATTTTATGCTGGTAATTGGACATGCTATATACAGTCTTATGTCTCAATGTTAAGGGCTACTGTAGTGGCAATATTTTTTTTATATTGCGGGTTCAAAATTATTTCAGAACACGCTATTCGAAGGTTTAGAAACTCCGATTGCGTAAAAAAGTACGTTACAATGGGTACTATCATTGTTTATAATCCGAAAATACCTTAAAACAGCATATAACCGAAGAAGAAACAAATAAATGCTTTTTTTCCATTTACCTACCATTTAAGTTCTATAATTAGGTATGCGAAAGTCATAAGAATGGACAAGATCAGGAATGATACTCGCCAGTGATAGAAAAGATTAGGAGCAATAGCTCAGCGTGGTATGAACATGTGATGAGGAGGGATGAATGTCACATTACAAGAAGGATGCTGAGCTTGCATGTGGACGGATCTAGAGTGAGAGGAAGACCAAAGAAACGATGAATTAGATCCGTGAAGAAGGATATGGGAATAAAAGATTGTTCGGAATAATCCCTTCGCAATCGTACATCGCGACGTCTTATCCCTCTCCATAGTTTGGATGGTTGGCTGTGCAGAACTTGAGATTTTGCGTCATTTTCAGCAGCGCACCATTAAACTGTGGAACCAGTTGTCCTTTACTTCGGGCTACATGAGAAACGGGCCTACTTCAAGCTAGTGGATTCGCATACCGCTTAACAAGACAGTATTATAATAATCCTCTAATTTCGCTATCGCTTAAATCACGTAAGTCTGGGATATCTGGGACCTTGGTCTATAATCTTTATTATTATTTATTTATTTTTTTGCTTTTTTCTTTGCTGAATAACTAGGCAGTAGTGATGACAAAATGACAATCTAAATGTGGCTCATTTAGATTGGCTTGACGTAAAACCGTCTGTTCTAATTCTCGTAAGTTTTCTTCGGAAAACACCTAACATTACCCAGCCGGAGTTGGGTGAACTTGGGTATGGGTAAATTCAGAATTGAAATTAATTTCTTTTATTATTCGGGCTACCCAAAAAGTTCGGGTAATACCCCGGGTAAACTAAGCATCTTCTAACCGTAACATATACTGTTAAGATTTGGAAATCGTTATTCCCCTAAAAGAGTAATCGTCAGACTTGTACAGTCGAAAAAAATATGTACACGTTTTAGAGTTGACAATCTTTATTTCCTTCTAATGCGATAGTGCGTTGTCCCCACAACGCTATCGGTTGATCTTGTGTGTGTCAGCCTTTTATTTTTGGTTGCCTTAAGGTATCTCAGTAACCTTTTAGCAGATCTCCAGTGCACCAAGGATTTTGTGAGAAAAATACTCTTATAAGTTCACACAGTGGTATAATTCGACAGACAGATAGACAGTAAACAAAGAATGACATATATAAAAAATAAAAACAATTCAAACTATAAATCATATATGTCATATCAAAATTAGCCAGGGTGGTACCTATATATTAGGTCCTTACCTATGAAATTGGTGTTTTGTATGGAGATTTTTTCAGTTTTCTTCACAACGACAAATACAAAGATATAAGATATAATAATATTTGGCATCTATCATAAGACAAGGTTTAGTAATATGTGTAATACACACACACTTCACACACACTTCACACTTCATGAAAATTATTTATCGTTTTTAAGTGAATGCAAATAAAATGATGTATGTATGGAGGCACTTAAAAAGTTGTCTCCGCGTCCAATTTTAACACAATTAAACTTACAACAAATTATCAAAACAAATCAAAAGAGCTCAAAAATATAGTCTATTTTTAGACGAGGTAATTATTTTTAGGAATACTCTGAATCTTAATAGTTACAGACAAAATACTAAATGAGAGAAAAAACACCATTTCATAGGTAAGGACCCAATATTAAAAAGTTACTCTAAAAATAGGTTTGGTCTAACAGAGTCATTTACTGTACTACATGTCTGCACGTACGCGCTTATTTGCAAGCTCATTACTGCCATCAGGTGCTAACTAAATATCTGTTTACCCACATTTCCCTTCAAGTGTACTGGTAGAAAGCCATTTCTATTCGAGTTTGCGGCCCTCAGTCTACTTTCACCGCTTCTTAGCTGCAATTAGGCGAACTGCCATAAAGTAAAAGTAATTTAAAACTGTTTTTATATCACACGTGTACCTGTCGTGTTACGAAAGTGGAGTACAAGCATTTTTTTTTTAAATAAATATCCTCAGACATTCACACCTATCAACTAGTCCCATTTTAAGCGAGCTTGTGTTACGGATACTAGATGACGGACAAATATATTTAATAGATAAATACATATAAATATCCTGAATATATATAAATATATCTAAACATCCAAGACTGGAGAACAAATGTCTGAAAATTCATCACCCAAACACTTGCCTCCACTGGGGATCGAACCCAGGACCTCTCGAGATGGCGACGCCTTGAGACCGGCGGCGTATAGATTCCGAGTGTAATGAAGCTATCTATCCATCAGCCAATTCAACATAGGCCTAAATGATCGCCACAACTCGCGGTCTTGAGCCTTCCTGCTACCTTCGTCAGATCGTCAATACACCTTGTTGCCTCACTACGTGGCGCCTCCCAATACGTAGTCGCCACTTGAGAACCTTTCCGCCCCAACAGCCGTCAGTTCTTCGAGCAAGTGCCCTACGTGTAATGAAGCTGTTTAAGCTGAATTCGAACGAGTGCCAGGCGACGCGAGCGCATGCAAGTATACACCAGCCTAGCATGAGCACAGGGATATGATATTTATCACGCCCGATTGTCAAATTCCATAGTAGTGACAGTTGACTGATAAAAACTTGATAAACAGCGGTATTGAGCCCTTAAGCTTGAGGAGAGATTTTACATCATTGTGTGTGTTCTACCGCTTGTACAATGGGGTCTGCTCTGAGGAACTGTTTGACATGATGCCAACAGCTACTTTTTATCACCGCACCGCTCGCCATCGCCAGGGAATTCATCCTCACACGTTAGAACCAAAATGGTCGCGTACCGTGCGTTTTAGGAGGAATTTCCTTCCTCGTACGCTTAGGCTGTGGAATGAACTCCCTGCAGGCCTAGCACGGGCCGGAGAGAAAAAGTCCCTGGAGACAAAATTACTCATTGTCTCTCGCTTTTGCGCGAACGAAAAAGCGAGAGGCAATGACGATTTTTGTCCCTGGGGACTTTTTCTCTCCGGCCCGTGCTAGGCCATCTGGTGAGGCTTTCCCAAGAGACTGCAGCATGGAGTCCTACAAAAAGGGCGTGAAAAGGGTCGGCAACGCGCTGGTGATGCCCTCGGTGTTGCAGGCGTCCATAGCTGCGGTGACCACTGCCCATCTGTGTGGGCTGTATGCTTGTTTGACACCCTAGCCCTGGTGGCGTAGTATCGTCCCGTATTTTTCAAAATTATATACATCACTAAGACAAGATACATTATTACTATTGGCTTCCCGCGGTTTCACCAGCGCGGTACCCGTTCCCATGGGAATATTAGGATAAAAAGTAGCCTTAGTCCTTTCTCAGATTCTAGACTATCTGTGGTACTAAATTTCGTTCAGATCGGTTCAGTAGATTTGACGCGAAGCGCGACAGGCAGACAGTTACTCTCGCATTGATAATATTAGTATGTGGATTACGCCTATATTCCCAAAGGGGGTAATACTTACTAATTTTTCCACAATAACTTGAAAATCAACAAACAAGCACAAAAATACAAACAGTTTGTTTTATTTTGACTTTCCACTAATGTCATTGTTCTACTTTTTTTAATCAAGACTATTAAATCCGCTGAGAACTAGTCAGAGACTAGGCAAAAGCACCGCAAAAGCCACTGCTATAGTCTGCGCTTTACCAAACATTTAATATGAGGCTTAATATTAGCACCTGAGTAGTATCTTAAACATATTCAACTTTAAGACTGCACATGTCCTCAGCGTGACAGGTGGGCTCGTCGCCACTATAACCTATTGGATGATTGTGCAGTTCTAAGTCCATTCGTCGCCTTCTACGACACCCAAGGGAAGAGATGGGTTGGTAGTATTCTTTTAATGAGCCGCTATCGTCTGTCACTTAGCCCATAGATAATGTCACCATAAGTAGCGCACTTGTATTTTTGTGGGTTAAGTTTGTAATCACTTGTAATAAGTTCCAAGCTTACAAGTCATTCATAAAGCAATGTTTGGTATGGAGTATACTCTACAATCATGATTGATTGGTTGGTATACGTTTGAATGACTGTTGTTTTTGATAATATTTCAAGGTTGCTTACTTTTGGGTCAATGTATTATGGAGTATTATGTAACGCAGATAAAAAAAAACAATTTATTATTAATTATCCCTATAAATTGTGAACAAAGACGTAAGAAAAAAATCATATTCAAATGGTCTATCGTGTTTTTGTTAGTTGCCAGAAAACTTAAGATCCGTGGACTAGAATTTCAGCTTGAAGAAGAATATTTCTTTAAAAAGAAAGAACAAAAATCTCCATAATGCGCGACATTGGTAACAGAATCCCAATAATTATGACCACGTTTTTATTAACCTACTTTCTTGTTTGTCTCTTTGTTTGTCCGGTTGGATTTTTGTAACTCGATTTTGAGGCATTTCCGGTCTATCGGGCTGAAACTTTGGGAGTAGTTCAGAACCCGGTGATAATACAACTTGCAACTCACACTTGCGATCAAACATCACACAGACCGGCTCGGAGAGGAGAGCAGATTTTTATCACGTTGAAAGTAGAGTTTTGAGTAATTGTAGTAAAGTTTATTTTTGCATGTGCACTTTTTTTGTTGATAAAAATGCTTGAACGCGCTTCGTGTGAAATTATAAGAGGAGCCGACCGGCTCCGATTGCGTGTTCTTTCTCGCTCGCGCAGCCGATCGGTTAAATAGTTGGCGGCTCCGCTCCGGCCAATTCCGAGCGTATACGATCCTGTCTGTGTGAAAAGAAAAATGCGAGCCGATGCTCTCCGAGCCGGTCTGTGTGAACGGACCCTAAAGGCCCCCTATATTCCCCCCCACGTTTTGAGTGACTCCTCGTTCAGCTCCGCGGTTACTTGTTGTTTATTTTGCTCTTTTTAAAAACGTGCGATTTTTAGATTTTTAATATAATATTTTCATACGTAGTATACACAATTACCGGAATGTCCAAATTATTGCCACAACAATTGCACCTCCGCTAAAAACTCTGCGTCCAGCGGGTTCCCGCTACCTACCATAGATTTAGGATTTTTGTCGCCACGCCAAATCGATAGATGAAGCGTAGGAGCGAGAAATCCTAATCGAGTACAAGCCGCCGAGAGAAAAAGGAAAGCGAATGAATGACAGATATGTTATGTTTTCGCGAGTAGTAAGAGGCCATAGCGTCCCCGTTTGTTATACGAAAGGAAGAAATTTGACATTTCCCGTGTTGGTCCGGGACACAAAAAGAATGTACCAACTGCTTTTCTTGCCTAGCATGTCGTAAAAGGCGACTAAGGGCGTATTGGGTACTGGGTCTGTGATTGTGTAGGCAATAAGCTAGCCGCTTGTTACTACTCTTTCACGATTTTTCATCTGACCAAACCCAATTTTTGTATGGCTAAATGTGGTCTTAAAGAACACAGTGCTCCTTGGACTCTGCCTACCGCTTCGGGGATTGCAGGCTTGATTTAATGTATGTATGTACCAACACAATGTCTTTAATTTCTTTGTCATGTTTCCAAGCCGCTTATGTGTATCTTAAACACCTTGATTATAACAAGGACCTAAGAGATAAAATCCTCGGAGACAAAATTGCCCTTACTCCAACGCGAATGGAGAAGCAAGTGGCATGGCAATGAGAAATTTTGAGTTTTGACACCGGGTTTTCGTTCGTGCTAGAATTACATATACATAGATAGACGTTTAATATAAATAAAACGTGTAAATTAACTAATTACGAGCAATTAATTTTTTTTTATAGCTCAATAAACTTAAAAGTAGTTTTGCATTCGACCGTACGCTAAGTACGTCGGTACTTACCTCCATAGAAACCATTGTCCAGTATTGTGCAAACGGTTTCCAAAGCCATTGTTGCCATTAAATTGTTAGCTTTGCATAAAGGAAGTACAGTAAACATCATGTATTTTGTGCTCAGAGCTATAAGTAATTTAAGGTGTCTGCCCACTAAGTATACGAGGCATACCTTGACCTATTGTAGTAGGCGCTCTGGTACGCTTCGGTGTAAGGGGCATATACCTTTAGAGTTATTTCTTCTTCTTGCTCCTTCTCACTCTACCAAAGTTCGGCACAACATGTATTTTTCTTCCATTCTTCTCAGTGACTCGTCAGATCAGCATCCACTTCTTTAATTCTCATACAATTCTTCATGTAGTCTTTCAATCGCTTACTTGGTCTTCCTCTTATTTTATGTCTATCTATTTGTGACATTCATTCTAAGAGGATTGGTAACATTGCAATATATCGACCGAGTTATCGACTGACTAATTTCATGGGTCGTTATCCCACATGATACTCCCCGCACCCATTAAATCGACCGAGGTTTCGAGCGATGAATTTCATTGGGATTTCGACCGACTTATCAACCAATGAAAATGCGCCATTTAGACTAATAATATCCTTACCTATGAAATTGGTGTTTTCATTCTGTCTTAGCGATTTGTCCGTAACTATTAAGTTTCAGAACATTCTTATAAAATAATTGCCTCTTCTAAAAATAGACCATATATTTGAGCTCGTATTATTTAATTAGATAATTTTTTTTAAGTTTAATTGTGTTAAAATTAGACACAAAGACAATTATTTTTAACTGCCTCCCGAATACATCATTTGATTTGCATTAACATAAAAACGATGAATAATTTTTATCAAGCGTGTTCACACACATATTGCTAAAGCTTGTCTAATGATACATGCCAAATATTATTATCTCTGGATTTGTCGTTGTGAAGAAAACTGATAAAATGTTAGTATGTAAAATGCTGACATCCCCAAAATCTCCATACAAAACACCAATTTCATAGGTACCTTATAAATAATACAGATTTAGAATTCGAGGCTTGTGATATAATATCACCAAAAACAGATGTTAAAATATAAATGTTTTTATCGAATTCCGAACATTTACCATTTAAAAAGTATCAAATATCTTGATCGCAGTTAAGGTCACTTCACCAATCGGTAATCGAATCGGAAGTGGTCACGGGCGATCGGTTTAACCGTCCGACCTTAGCGATACTAATTTACCGATTTGACTCGTTTACGCAATCCATCGGCGAATTAGTTGCATAACAGAATAATATCATTTTTGTTTTACTTTTTATGCAAATTATAAGGATGCAAGCTTTTGCCCGCGACTTTGTCCGCTTAGAATTGTTACTTTGAGATAGTGTAATGGTCCTTAATAAATTCAACACTGAAAGATTTTTTCAAATTGGAACAGTAGTCTCGATTGGTGGAATTGAAAATTTACTCCTACTCTATTATTAGAAGCAAAGTTCATTGTGGCGTAAATTTTATAGTTTGGCAGCAGAGAAAACACATTATTTGCTGCCTAATTACTTATTTTGCTGACAAATTAGAAATATCTGCTGCCCATAAGTAGCTGCCCAATTAGTTATTTTAGCTGACAATTGTATTTTTTTGCTGACTAAAATTCGAATATTTTGCTGACCGTTTAAATAACATCTAAAGATAAAGAAGTATTCAACAAACATCGCGGCGAAAGCTGCCAGCAACATAAAAATTGTCTTTGGTTTTTATTATATTAGCTATGGTGAGAGTCTAGTAATTTTTTAAATACTTATAAATACTTTCGTTAAAAACGAAAAATATTTAGTCTTTATTAGAATTTAAGAAAACATTTTTTGTATAATCTCGGTTAATGCCTCGGCCACGTCACTTAATAGAAAAAAAAAGGGTAGAATATATTTTTCTAGAATTTCGAGTGATTCAATAAAATTTCAAAGTCAAGTTAAAATTCTAAGCATCAAATTTATCGTCTCCTCATAATGATGGATCACAGATAAACAAAGATGCATCAGCGCTACGAGCATAGAACTTTCTAGAAGCCTAAGATCGGCAATTGTCGTAAAATTTGAACTCTAAGGAGTGAAAAGGACGGATGCTTTTGTCGATCAAATATGGCCACTGTCGAAGTTTTATGCTCGCACTGCAGTTACGGAACGGTTAGATATTATCTGAAGAACAATTCTCGATTACTTACTGTAAATTATACAAATTTTTACATAAAGCGACACGTTACAACACGGTTGAAACCGTATTTTGTGACGTAAAACTTATTTTGTATAATGCAACTGATTATGACACTGTGCTTTACATAATTTTCGAGCTTGTTTACTTTTTGATGGTAAAAGTAGCTTTATAAAACTAGCTGTGCTCGCGACGTCGTTCGCGTGACTATTGATTTGGCGCCGGAAAAAAGTTGACGAAAGTTGTTTTCGTTGGTATGATTAAAGCGTTGTTTTTTTACAAAATGCTTGACATAAAATTCCTACCACTTATTTAGTAAAATGTTGACTATTAAGAGAGAACCCGCGATTCCCGCGGCCTCTTAACGAGTAGTGCCTCGTTCGTCCCAACTCGGCTACCGCTGCTATATAAACTCAATAAATCTATAGAAAATTATCTATCTAATTAACGCTACTATAATTAATAACTAATCACATAATCATGATGTAATCTAGTCAATAAGAGCCAGCCGTGGTTTTTTATAAACTCCATTCGCCTCAAAAAACCGGCCTCAAAAATCGGGTCAATAGGAAACGCTTCTTGTTATACCCAAATACCGGTCGGACATCTTGTTTTGAGTTGTAAACTTAATTATGCCAAACATAACGTTACACTTAATGGTTTCACAGTTAGCTTGTGGGAGAGTTGCTTGATATTTATCAGTCGGTGTATTGTTATAAAGGAGTATGTTTATATTGTTAACCAGCTGTTGCCCGCGGCTTCGTCCGCGGTTACTATGGTTTTTAACTATCGCACGGAAACACTTTAATTTTCCTGAATAAAAAGTATCTAAGATGTTGTGAGGCATATACGGTATCACCATGCAAAATTTTATTGACATCGGTCCAGCCATTAACGAGATTAGCCTGCACAAACAGACAAACAGAGAAACAAAAAAACGAGCCTATACATATACGGCAGTGAGGAGCTCGGTGGCGTAGTGGTCTGTGCGCTTTGGCTTCGGTCGAAAACAAAGCTGCCTTCGCCATGGTCAGGACGTGGATGGGTGGACCAAGACTTTGTGATCTCGAGCTCTTCCGTGCTACGGAAGGCACGTTAAGCCGATGGTCCCGGTCGCATTTGTGACCGTTTCTACCCACCAACCCGCGTTGGGCCAGCGTGGTGGTGTTACGGCCCATACTCCTCATGTGTTTCTCATGAGGAAGGCCTGTCCCAGCAGTGGGACGTATATAGGCTGAGGATGATGATGATGATGATACATATACGACCTACTTCTAGGTTTCCCGAACGCTATTTGATCTGTCCAGCTGAGTGATTGACCACCTTCTAGATGTTAGACTAAACCACACCTACACATATCATCAAGCCTCTTTCCCCGAAGGGGTCCCCATGAAACAGGTGGCGAGTTTGATGCCATGCACCGGGCAAAATCTGAGGCAAGCAATATTCATAATGACCTGTTATAAGCTGTACTCAAATTAAAAACCATTAAAATCAAAATCAAACATAACTTTATTTCATAGGCCAAACTTGACACTTAGAATCGTCAACATTTTACATTTTAAATAATTATTTTACAATTTAAATAATAAAAATTAATCATATTATTAATGTTCATTACCGCGAGCGCTTGTATCAAGTACAACCACAGCGCTTTGATTGTTATTGTAATCGACACAAGCGGCCGGATTCCGAGAGTAAGGCTTATTAAATTAAAACCACTAAAACCATTAAAAACTTAAACATTTCAATCTAGACCCAATATCGGTGAGACGTACCTACCTCGATATGTCGTACCTGCATAAATGATATAATATGCCTAAATGGGAATATTGACTGCCCCAAGCTGATTTATATTAGGTCTTTACCTATGACATTGTCGTTTTGTATGGAGATTTTGGGGAATTCTGCATTTTCCATAATTTCCATACTAAAATTTTTTCAGTTTTCTTCACAACGACAAATCCAAAGATTTGGCATGTATCATAAGACAAGCTTTAGTAATATATGTTATAATTATCACACTTCATAAAAATTATTTATCGTTTTTAAGTGAATGGAAATAAAATGATGTATTCGGGAGGCACTTAAAAAGAGTTGTCTCCGTGTCCAATTTTAACACAATTAAACTTACAACAAATTATCAAAACAAATCAAAAGAGCTCAAAAATATAGTTTATTTTTAGACGAGGTAATTATTTTTTAGGAATACTCTGAATCTTAATAGTTAAGGACAAATTGCTAAAACAGAATAAAAACACCAATTTCATAGGTAAGGACCCAATAAAAAATTTCCTTTATAACTACTTGCATGTTGTGATTACCTGTAACTGTAAGTGCAGTAAGATCCAATATTTTTTGAACTCACCACACTATTGTAATGCTGTATCTTATGTTGGTGATCCATTAAATAAATAAATGGATTCAGTTGAACAGGCGGCAGACTAATCCAAAGAATGCAAAACTGTTATAATTTCCTTTCTATTCCTAGTTGTATTTGGAGTCGACGCAGCATCTCTCCTACTTCCTCCCTTGCTAGAATTACATTAAGGCCCGTATTACAGAACCAAACTCAAGCGTAGATCTCTGCTTGAGCGCCCTTAAAAAGGGATGTCGCTATGTGGGATCAATAGCGCCATCCCTCTCTAACAGTGCTCAAGCAGAGATCAATTTTAACCGCCTCTCTGGTCTAGTGGTTCACACCACCGGGTGTTGATCGGGAGGTCCGGGTTCGATTCCCCTTGGGGGCAGAAGTTTCTCTGCTCGGTTTGGTTGGTGGTAGGGCTTCTGAACCCGCCTGGCTAGCTACCACCGTCTTACTTAAATCTGTCGCCATAATAACAATGTTATAAGCATTGTTGTGTTCCGGCAATCAGAGGTAAGATAGCCAGTTCCTCAGTTGTAGAGGATTACAGGTGAAGCTCGCTTCCACCTTCGGCCTTATCGTCACTTACCATCAGGTGAGATGAAGGCCAAGAGCTTTCCAGTCATATGTAAAAAAAAAGTACTACGCTTGAGTTTGGTTCCTTACACTTCATGCTAACAAATACCAAATCACGCACATTTTAAATGAGACTTGCGGAATAGGATGTTAGAAAAACTAATTTCATATGTGCACGATAATTGCAGGATATTTGCAATATTAAATTATAGCCAATATCTTTAAGTGAGCAAAGCCACGAGGCGCGACTATTGCAATATAAATCACACAGCGCAGTAGGAAGAACCCAGTAAACCGTAACTTGTAGTTTTTATTGACCATTGAGATGGGTGCGTATCGATAGACTCGATATATCGATTGAGTCGATTATGTTCGAAAACAATAACAGTATCTCTATACGAAATTATTAGAGTGGATGAGCATGATAAGAGGTGTTCCATCTTAACCGAACAGAAATGTGATGTCGTCAATTTCCCGTAATTGCACATTATATATATTAACTGTTTTCATGTAAGAACAGTACACGTTCGAACAGCAAGCGTTCCGCGTGTGCGAACAAACAAATAAACATCATTTGACAACCTCCGTGGTCGAGTGGTCTGTTCGCCGGTCTCAAGGCGTCGCCATCTCGAGAGGTTCTGTGAAATGTTTGTGTGAACAGGCATTTGTTCTCCAGTCTTGGGTGTTTATATATGTATATTATATTCTGAATATTTATATGTATTTATCTATTAAATATATTTGTCCGTCATCTGGTATCCATAACACAGGCATTAGATGTCTAGTATGGGCCAGTTGATAGGTGTGAATGTCTGAAGATATTTATTTATTTATTTTTAACATTCTATCAGTTTTATCAATAAATCAATCAAACATCCAGTCATCTTATCATAAAAGGTGTTTACAATCCTTAACAAGAGGAGAATCTGTGATCTATTATCATTCAGTGTAGAGATGCCCACAGTTGGACATGGATTTCTAGACAGATCGTGCGGTACCCGCATCCTGCGTCCGATGTGCTCGTTTAGTAATTGCACTTACAAATCCGAAGGGTCGAAATACGGTTCAGTATTTAAAACCAATTTAAGTGTTCCCAATAACATTGGCTCCATAGAAGACAGAATAAGTAGGTACTTAGCCTTGGTATAATAATAATAATAATTCATTGTTTCAAATTGTGCAATACAACATACAATTAATACTTATATCTAACTATAGTACAAAAAGTAAATGTATACCTAAACTAGGTTGACAAAACAACCTGTATCTTAGGTGAAGAAAAGGTGCTGACTTAACTAGTTACAATACAAAAACATTACATAGCAAACAAAAAAATAGAACAAAATAAAAAAGTACTGAGTACTGAGTACTGAGTACTGGTATAAAATAGTACTGAATTGCCGCCATTGCAATATTCGTAATCAATGACACTTGGATCTATAGAAACATAACTTCTTACTCCTATAATCTAGTCGAAGGTATTCATTTTGAAATTGTTTAAGCTTTTCCAGTCAACTAACGAATAAATGATTTTTTGTGCGTACCCGTGTGGAAGCGGGCTTAGAATACTTCCATCCCAATTCTACTTATGGGTGTCCTAAAAGCCGACTAAGGTCCGTATTACGGAACTAAACTCAAGCGTAGATCTCTGCTTGAGCACTGTTAGAGAGGGATGGCGTTATTGATCCCACACAGCGCCATCCCTTTTTAACTGTGCTCAAGCAGAGATCTACGCTTGAGTTTGGTTCTGTAATACGGGCCTAAGAGTCTCATGACCTGGGCGCAATGCTATCTGTCGCTCTTACGGCTCGGTCACGAGTGCGAGCGGCGGGCGGAGCGACAGGCGAATTCGCATTGCATTGCTCGCTCGCTACGGACAACGTTAGTGAGAAATGTCTTTTGAGTGTGCAATGAAATGAGAATTCGCCTGCCGCTCCGCCCGCCGCTTGTACTCGTGGCCGAGCCGTTAGATCACCCGACCGGTGGTACACCACCAACGCATTCCCAAGGAGGGTTGGCGTCAGGTAGGCGGTCATAAAACTCTTAGCCAAATCCTCGGCAAAAGAAGAAGACTTATGGGCGAAGTCGACCAAATTACGTGTAGTAAACACGGAGGTTTGGACACCAAAAAATGCTTAAATTGCATTGGCGGACTCCTGCGTGCGCACACGACTGATTTTTGGCCTTGTACGCATCTGACAGCTGAAGAATTTTTGGTAGTAAATTGCAAATCCAGAGTGTTTTTAATTATGAAAAGGATGACAAGAAAACATTGCAATTAATATTTTGGTGATCGAACCCGCTACCTCTGGTGCTAAGGCCAAAGGTCTTCAAATATAGTTTCATCATCTCAAATTTCGTCATGCAACCTCTTATAACGATATCGAATTACTGCCAACACTAGCCATTGTAAATATGAATAGCGCGGCATGTGCTCCGGCGCAGCGGGTATCGACCGGCCAGGGCAACATAACGGGGCCGATGACGCGAGACTGGCACCGCGCAGATGAAGAAGGGTT
Organism: Parapoynx stratiotata; assembly: GCA_910589355.1. NCBI lineage: Eukaryota > Metazoa > Arthropoda > Insecta > Lepidoptera > Crambidae > Parapoynx > Parapoynx stratiotata. The sequence continues at coordinate 11,324,988 of OU342482.1, forward strand.
TTCGTAATGGCGACCTGGAAGTAGCTATCTAGTGTTTGTTTTTTTTTATTGTAGTAATGAGGATATGTTTCTTATTAGACATACACACAAGCAACTAATTATTGTAAGTACACATTCTATCTATACTAATATAATAATGCTGAAGAGTTTGTTTGTTTGGTTGAACACGCTAATCTTAGGTCATATTGGTCATATTACTATTACTATTGGTCATATTAGAAAAAATCTAGCTTTGGCTTTCGATTTTGAAAACAAAGCTGGGTGACCAAAACTTTGTGATCTCGAACTCCTCCGTGCTTCGGAAGGCACGTTAAGCGACCAACCCGCATTGGGCCAGCGTGGTGGTGTTGCAGAACATACTTATCATGTGTTTCTCTATGAGGAAGGCCTGTGCCCAGCAGTGGGGCGTATATAGGCTTAGGACGATGTTAAGAACATTATGAATCATTTAAAGTAAAGAGTAAATACGACGGATAACAGAAATGCCAAAAACAGACAACTTTATATGAAATTATGTAAAACATTCAATAATGACAATAATTATATAATTGGCTGTTTTAAAAAAGTGGCTCATGAGTTTCTTGCCGGGTTCTTCTCAAAAGCCTTACTCTCGGAATCCGGCCGCTTGTGTCAATTACAACTACAGTCAATGCTCTGTGGTTGTACTTGCCGCAAGCGCTTGCACCTTAATTTAGAAATATACTTTTTATTTAAATATATATATATATATATGTGGGAATGATTTTCGAACGAAGCTAGAGTGAAAGGAATTTCTGAACGGATCTGTGTGAGGGAAAGGGAAATAGCGGTGTGAAAGGGACGGAAGATTTGATTGGCAATATGGCGGAACGACGGGAGTAGTGTACAGAGCTCGCCCACGTGTTAGGTGGATTTACTTTAAAATAAAACGCAGTTTCTCAATAACACGTGTTATTATTTTGCTATCGATCCCACATATATATATATTTTTTTCAATTTATAAACTGTAAAATATTGACGTCTTTAAGTGCCAGGTTTGGCCTATGAAATAGAGTTATTTTTGATTATTTGTTTGTTAAAAAATAACAGTCTGGTTAACCTATTCGATTCAAAACCATGACATTACGTAACACGTAATCGCTTCTATCTTATACGAAGTGTACGAGCTAAGCAAGCATGCTAACCATTGTTGAAATTTCTAAGTGAAATGGTGAAAATGGCGGCGGGCATCACGCATACGAAATTTAAGAAACTAGAGAAGTCTTAGCGCGCGTGAATAATATCCCTTATATAGTCCTTGTCTTAGAACCATTGGTGTGGTTCACACGTACTGGTTTCAATATTGGAAACGAAGCAACTTTCGCCTTGGGCAGACTTGGGATGGGTGACCGTCGTCTTCTTTAATGAAACGGGAAGTTAATTAGGCAACCATTAAATTATTCGGTCAGCATCAAAACGGTCAGCAAAATCATTAAGAAACAAACGAAGTAAATAGTAAAGGTGCAACATAATTATTTGGACAGAATAATTAATTGGGCAGCAAGATAATAATTTGGGCAGCAAAGTTAATAGTTGAGCTGCAAAGTAATTATTTGGTGAGCATATATGTTACCCAAAATGTATAAAATCTAGGAAAACGATCAATGAAAGATCAAGGACCAATTCCTAGGACCTAGGACCAATTACTAGGGAATGTATTCTGATAGATATATTTGGTTAAGGTTATTTTTATGACCCTATTGACAGTATTTGTGTCATCAAAACATATAATAAAACAATTTGGCAGCAGAGAAAACATTTGAGTTAACCATTAGTTGCTGACCAATTAGTTATTTTAGCTGGCCAAAATTCGGATATATTGCTGATCGTTCAAATAACACCCCAATGAAACTCCTTACAACTTTCTCACGGCCAATATCAAAACAGCCAATAACCGTAATGGACAGTAAACCCGTTAATTCGAATTTTTTAATTTCTCAATCAATTTTCCCGTTCATAATCATTTTTGACGTCAGAAAGCAGAGCGTGAACCTGGGTTTCAGTACTGGCCTGGTTTGGTAGGGCTGGCAATATTTTTTTTTTCTTTTTTGTTGTTTTAAAATTCTCTTTTTTTATTTTATTTTGTTGTTGTAAAATTCTCCCATGTAGGGAAGGCAAAGGGAACGAAGCCATACAGCCAAGTCTTCAGTATATATTTCTTCAGTAGTTTGCATTGAAATCCTAGTGTAATGCATTTCAATGCATCTTGGGAGAGTTTGGCGTCAAACGATCGATGGCAGACACTGTGGTGCTACTTGGATGAGGTGGATTACCACGATAAAAAACTCATCACTTTTCACACCACTTGACGTTTATTTCGATAATCCTCCATATTGCACATCATCACAGACACTTATTACACAAAACTACACTAATTTTACGTAACAATATCCACTCCGTACAATATTACAATCATCGAAATAAAAATCACGTCCGCCATTAGTCGAATGCCGCCAAAAACTCCTTATTTTATTTCTTTAATGGCTGTTGTAATATTTTCTTTATTATTATTATTTAATATTCAGTTTTACGGCTCTGGTTTGCAAGACCTTTTGAGCCACACGTTAACAGTAGAACGCTTTTCTTCATTAGTTTGCATTGAAATGCTAGTTTAATAGCTGTTGTAATATTATCTTTATTATTATTATTTAATATTTAGTTTTACGGCTCTGGTTGCAAGACCTTTTGAGCCACACGTTAACAGTAGAACGCTTTTCTTCATTAGTTTGCATTGAAATGCTAGTGTAATGCATTTCAATGCATCTTGGGAGAGTTTGGCGTCAAACGATAGATGGTAGACACAGTGGTGTTACTTCGATGAGGTGGATTACCACGATAAAAATCCCATCGTTGTTCACACCACTTGACGATTATTTCAATGATTCTCCACATTGCTCATCATTATTGACACTTAATACACAAAACTACACTGATTTTACGCAACAAGATCCACTCCGAAAAATTACAATCACTGAAATAAAATTCGCGTCCGCCATAGTTAAATGGCGTCAAAAACTTTTTTTCTTTTGTTTAAAAACGCAGTATATGTCAGCACCTAACTCCCTATCCTCTCTAAACAAAGAATGAAATAAAATCGCGATTTCTCTCACTTTTTATTGCGGTACATCAGAGCCGCGAAGGGACCATCGTAATCGAGTCCATGAACCGACACTTGAGGTAGGGGGCTGGTGGTAAGACCTGAAGGTAGGACATCAGAAAACAGCCGCCTTCACCTGGCTCTAGAAATAAGCTTGAATATTTCGCATACCGTCCATTTGCTGCATACCCTGTTGAAAATTTATTTACTTCCCATTTTGGGCTAAAGTAAAACAAAAATTAAACTATATCTATACACATACACATAATAAAACTGTAGAGGTCGAATGTCTGTACATAGAAATAAAATGCATAAAACCAAGTCAGGGGGATGTAAAAAAGGGAAAATACAAAAAAAGAAAAAAATGCTTCTCTGTTCGTCTGTTTGTACGGGCTAATCTCCGAAATGGCTGGACCAATTTCAATGAAATTTTGCATGGTATACCTTATATCCCTCGGGTACTATTTAGGTTCCCGTGGGATAGTTAAAAAATCATAGTAACCGTGAACGAAGTCGCAGGCAACGGCTAGTTTTAGAATATACCTACCAGGAAGAACCAAAAAGCGATTAAATGAGTGAATCACATTGTATGAGGGGCCAAACATACTAGATGGATGAGAATGTTAATTATTCAACCGACCACTTAAAGCGCAATAAGGACAGAAATATGTCTTCACTATAATGTTTTGTCAACCCTACCAGTCTGTTGCGTTCAAAATAACTATAATCAGCACGCATGCGCGTAAAACAAGTGGCCTTAATCTTCACTTGTGCAATAAATACCTCTATTTTTAAACAGTTTGGATCGTAAATAAAATGTTTACATGACAAACTTTAAGCATTGTCAAAGAGAGATGGCCCAGCCTAGTAATCGTGAAAATCAAAATACGATAAGTATCACAATAATATACGATATAACGATTTATCACTACAAACTTTAAAAATTTATTTAAAACATACATACACACATATAATCACGACTATTATTCCCTAAGGGTTAGTCAGAGACTAGGCAAAAGCTCCGCAAAAGCAGTCCATTGTCATAGTCCGCGCTTCACCAAGCAGTGACTGCACTCAGCGTGACAGGTGGTTGTTTTTTTTTGTAAATTGGGACAAGCAAGCTCTTGGCCTTCATCTCACCTTATGGTAAGTGACGATAAGACCGATGGTGGAAGCGAGCTTCACCTGTAATCCTCAACAACTGAGAACTTTATTTATTAAATAAGTTGTCTGCCTGATTCAGACCGAAACACAATACTAAAAAATAAATAAAATATTGAAATAAGAGTTACGGTTGTCGCAAATCGACTAAGTGCCAAGTCTTCCTCTGACCAAAAAAATTATATATTTCTTTGGAATTGCCATATCGAATCTCCTTCTTCCTATCCTTGTCCTAAGTGGGGTCGTCACAACATGTCTTCTTCTTCCATTCTCCGCTGTCACTCGTCAGCTCAGCATCCACTTCTTTTATTCTAATAACATTCTCCGTCGTGTGGTAGCGGCTCATTTAAAGAATACAACCAACCCATCTCTTCCTTTGTGTGTCGTAAAAGGCGACTAATGGCCTTAGAACTTCATAACGTCCAATAGCTTATAGCGGTGACGGGCTCACCACCTATCACGCTAAAGCCTTGTTCGGACTAGGCTAGTATTTTAGTCGAGTGGCGAGTAATTTAGTAGCTAAACGTGTCTGAACACAAAAAAATTAGTCGAGTAGTTTAGTAAAGGAGTTTATTGCGAACGATTTTTGGGCAGTAGCGAGTATTTTAGCCCACTCACTTGTTTACTGTACTAAAACAATGTGAACGGTTTTTGGGCAGTGGCGAGTATTTTAGATACTAAATTACGCGTCACTCGACTAAAATACTAGCGTAGTCCGAACAAGGCTTCAGGGGACAGAGGTCATGATTGTATGTATGTACATTCTTCACGCATCCAATCCATCTCTTCTTTGGTCTTCCTGTTATTCGAGCCCCATCCACTTTCATGTTCAGCATTCTTCTTGTGGCATCCATACCTCCTCATCACTTGGCCATACCACGCTGGGTTGCTCCTTATCTATTGTCACTGGTGCTCCTTTCAAACTTCCTCTGACATTCTTGTTTATGCAATTCGTTTTAAAGAGTTCCGTCAGCCACAAATTTATGGTCACCGATCAGGCCATGGTCAGGCCTCGATGGGTGATCTCGAACTCCTTCGTGCTTCGGAAAGTACGATAAGACGTTGGTCCCGGTCGCTATTGCAACCTGCAACCGTTTCTACCCACCAACCCGCATTGGGCCAGCGTGGTGAAGTTATATCTCACACTCCTCATGGGTTTCCTCAGGAAGGCCTGTGCCCAGCAGTGGGACGTATATAGGCTGAGAACGACTCGCTTCTAATCCTGTCCATTCTAGTGACTCCACGCTTCGATCCCATCATTCCCAACATTTGCATCACTAAAGGTTATATTAGGTCCTTACCTATAAAATTGGTGTTTTGTATGGAGATTTTGGGGATGTCTGCATTTTACATACTAACATTTTATCAGTTTTCTTTACAACGACAAATCCAGAGATAATAATATTTGGCATGTATCATTAGACAAGCTTTAGCAATATGTGTGTGAACACGCTTGATAAAAATTATTCATAGTTTTTATGTTAATGCAAATCAAATGATGTATTCGGGAGGCAGTTAAAAATTATTGTCTTTGTGTCTAATTTTAACACAATTAAACTTACAAAAAATTATCAAATTAAATAATACGAGCTCAAATATATGGTTTATTTTTAGAAGAGGCAATTACTTTATAAGAATGTTCGGAAACTTAATAGTTACGGACAAATTGCTAAGACAGAACAAAAACACCAATTTCATAGGTAAGGACCCAATAACAACGGGACTTCACGCGACGTACATTATTATAGATACTACTTACTGCTCCACGTTTCGGCTGGGTTACACCAACCGGGTCACGTGGTACAAGCTAGGCGTCGTCTGCTCTGGCGGGCCCGTGGTTCTCTACCCACACATTATTAATATCACAATCACTTCTGCATACCACACTAACTAATTTTTTGACCTCTGACGATTGTTTCTACTATGTTACTTGAAATTAAATGAAAATGAAATTGAAGCGTTGTTAGAAAAATGTTTTTATGATATTAATGAATTTACTGGACCCTGTATTAAATTTTGACGTTTCTCTTATTAAATTCGAATAATTTGATGGATATTTTTGTAATAGTGTATATTGTTGGTATTGACATTGTTAGATTTTTTCAATGAATTATATTGTTGGGTATTGAATGAATGCGTGAATTATTGTTATGTATTGAATTAGCTTTAACTAGGTATAGGACATGTTTGATATCATACTATGCGGTTTTTATTGTTAATTATTACAGATTTGCATGCCTCATTATTATTAGCAATTATGTATTTCCAACACAATTATTTTGTTCAGGAATAAATAAATAAATAAATACTATTATTTTTATGAATCACTTTTGTACTATTTTTATTGGACTCGATATAATGTTAAGAACGTGAATGTGCTCATAAATTTTTTAATTATTTTACGCTTGTATTTCTTTAATTTCTTGTAAGACCTTTTGTACACAGAATAACAATAAATGATATCTTATCTTATCTTATCTAACAGTATCAGTATATACCTACCTAATGTAAGTCGCGTGTAGTACCTTTATACTTTATACTTTAACCTTTATATAAAATGCAACGCGAAAGTTTAAAATCACATGAGTGTAGTTTGCCATATCGAACACACTGCAGAATTCTGTCTTTAGTGAAATTAAGATCACTACATTGACTGGAATAAAATAATTGGGAATGCACCTAAAAATGTACTCTGTTGGAACGACAGCGTACTTTACAGTACAGTGGTTTGGAGAAAGTGTCGACTCCAATAAAGGCGATATTCGCTTGCGTAATCACCATATCGTCTTGTAAACATGTTTTTCACATGTCATAATACTCGACATTAAGAGTCCACTGGACATTGGAGGAGTATTCCGTAGTTCAGACGAAAACAAACGTCTTTCTGCGTGGTTGAACCTCGGATGGCGACCAAATCTTTTTGACCTTGAGCTCCTCCGTATTTAACGCGTAAATCCTTGTTCCGGTTGCTATTGCGACAGTTTCTACACAACAATCCGCTGGGCGGGTAGTGGTATTCTGAGATACCTCAAGCTTTTCGCGTAAATTCTTTAAGGTACCTTACCTATGAAATTGGTGTTTTGTATGGAGATTTTGGGGAATTATGTATTTTCCATAATATTTTTTTTTTCAGTTTTCTTCCCAACGACAAATCCAGAGATAATAATATTTGGCATCTATCATTAGACAAGCTTTAGTAATATGTGTAATATCACACTTCATAAAAATTATTTATCGTTTTTAAGTGAATGCAAATAAAATTATGTATTCGGGAGGCACTTAAAAAGAGTTGTCTCCGTGTCCAATTTTAACATAATTAAACTTACAACAAATTATCAAAACAAATCAAAAGAGCTCAAAAATATAGTCTATTTTTAGACGAGGTAATTATTTTTTAGGAATACTCTGAATCTTAATAGTTACAGACAAAATACTAAGAGAGAGAAAAAACACCAATTTCATAGGTAAGGACCCAATATATTATAATTCTAGCTGTTGCCCGCGACTTCGTCCGTGGTTACTATGGATTTTTAACTATCCCACGGGAACCCTTTAATTTTCCGGAATAAATGTTTCTAAGATGTTGACCAGGGTTATAAGGTGTGATACCTTATAACCCTGGTCAACATCTCATGCAAAATGTCATTGAAATCGGCTCAGCCATTTCGGAGATTAGCTCATACATACAGACAAACAGACGAACAGACAGAGAAACAAAAAATGAAGAAAAAAATTGACTTGATTTTAAGCATTTTTTTTCTATGTACAGACATTCGACCACTACAGTTTTATTATATGTATATCAATCTCTTTTACCGAAAATGGGGTGCTTCAAAAGATTTAAAACTTAATAGGCATTTATTATCGTAAAACTTCAAAGAAAGTTATTATTTCCCATAAATAACTCTGAGGAACACTTACCTTACCTATTTACTTTCAAAAGGTCAAACAGCCAGTTTCTTGCAACTGCCATTCATTCACAAACAGCAAACTTTTTGCTCATTATTTATTTTTTCAACATATCCAACCTTCTTTAACGAGTTTTCGCGCGTTTATTATCTATAATCAAATATGGCGTCGATGTCAAATTAACTTTATGCGTGACACCGGTCTTACGCAACGGAAGCATCCCTTAGCTGTAATAAAACTTGTTTGTCAACTTCTATACTTACGTTGTAGTAAAAATTGTAACTTATGTCTCTATAAATCTATAAAAAATATAGGTACATACTTAATTAATATAGGTACTCAATTATTTATTCCGTCTATGCATTTCTCTCATTCTTGGACCATCCACATCCATACATAGTATTCATTAATAAAAAGGGCCTCACCCTCATCATTTGGCCGAACCTTATAACCTATTGCTTCTCATCTCATCTTCTCACTGGCGCTACTTTCAAACATCTGCAAATATCCTGTCCATTCTAGTGTCCACACATCCCTAGTGAGATTCTCGTTTCCACTGCGTGCAGTATTCTTTTGTTGCCTACATTTAGATCCATACACTGAGCAGATCTGTTAATGACTTGATTTCGGGTTTTAATTTCTTTTTTTGTGGTTTGCAGATTTTTAACCGACTTCTTTGTTTTCTAATGTATGTTCCCCGATTACTCGAAGACGTCATGATGATTTTTTTTTCTTTGTTTGAAGTTCTAGTTGGTCCCATTGTCATGTGGTCAGGAACTGATTGTGGAATCCTGGAGAAATGGAAGGTATCCTTCAGAGTTTATAGGCACGTATGGTGTCTGATAGTCATCAAATTATGCTGCTGAGCTGATGATGGAAAGTATAACTCCTCAACCATTAGGAGTACAGCGATAATTCTTTAAATATCATTGATTTTTATGGGTTAGTACTAAGGATTTCCATTGTCATGAAGTCAGGATCTGATGATGGGATCCTGGAGAAATCGGGGGCATCCCTCAATGTTTATGTATATATACATATTTCAGAAAAAAACGGTGAGCGCACTTGGAATCACTAAAAATGAGTAAATGGTTTATTTTAACAAAAATAATTTAGGTATCATTTTACTACTAATGGGCAAAAGAGGTTTACAATCACTTCTGTTATGCTTTGAGGAACTGTCCACTAAGAAAAAAACGGTTATTAACTTATTAAAAAGTTTTTACACACTTCAAAGATTATTTGCCAAGTAACGTAACCAGTTGAATAACGTTCGAATTACTCCCAATTGTTTCTCGTAAATCGATACCGTATTGAATCGAATCGCTTGCGTCGATTCCAAATAAATCTTTAAACATTATATTGTTATTATTATATCGCTTTGATTGCATTTCATGTTATGCAATCACTATTGTTTTCCTAATGGACGTAAAAATGTTCTGTGTCAAATTACTGTAATTTCTTGTGTTACTTTGGATTTCATAATCTGTGGCACCATATAGCTTTTCTAAATGTGTCGTGGCTTACATAGAATATATTACATCATGAAATTGATGATTATTTACGAATAATGCAATTTCATAATTAGTATTGTAAAAAGCAAATCAATATTACATTCAAATGTTTAAGCAGTTTACAGACGCGTCATAGCACATGCCTATCAGGTATGTCATGAACTACTGAATATCAAATTTTTTTTTTTTTTTTATATAAATATCTTCAAACATTCACACCTATCAACTAGCCCCATTTTAAACAACTAATGCTGCTTGTGTTACGAACACTAGATGACGGATAAATATATTTAATAGATAAATACATATAAATATCCTAAATATATATAAACATCCAAGACTGGAGAACAAATGCCTGAAAATTCATCACCCAAACATTTGTTCCCACCGGGGATCGAACCCAGAACCTCTCGAGATGGCGACGCCTTGAGACCGGCATACAGACCACTCGACCACGGAGGTCGTCGAAATGATTGACTAAAATCGTGATTAAGATATCAGTTCACTAAACTTCCATCGAATAATAAATAACAAGGATCACAAAGTTTTGGTCACCCATCCACGGCCTGACCATGGTGAAGGTAGCTTTGTTTTCGATATCGAAAGTCAAAGCGCACTAACTACGCCACGAAGCTCATCTTGCTTGCTCGTCAAAAAAACTTAATGTCTCCAACGGTCGTCAGTCAGTTCTAAGGTAATGTGACCAGTCCATTACCACTTTAGTTTGCTTATTAACCATTTAGTCCAGAGGTTCCCAGACTAATTTTTCTCATAGACCACTTCCAAAATGTATCTGGTTCCGGTGGGTCCCCTGCAGCTACATTTCTACCATATTCCCTAAACTCGACAAAAATGTGAAGACAACAAGCACCCGTCGAGTCTCCCGTGGACTCCTAGGGGTCCACCTAGACCACTTTGGGAATTATTTTAGTCCAAAACAGATACAATTGTAACATCAATTGTTATGCCATGCGACTCATGGACTCATGGGACATAACGTTACTAGTAGATATCGAAACGCATCGCAATCCCCGATGCGTTTGCGATGAATTACAAAACGCGGTATCGACATACGACTGTTTATAGAGCGTGACATTCCGTTTTTCATAACTGTTTGGTTTGCTTATCCTAGTCTAGTAGTTTTGTAGTGTTCGTGGCAGGCAAGTACTTTCATTTATTGTCGAAAACATTAGTTCCCAATGTGGTCCAGGTGGCCCCCAGGTGTCCACGGGAGACTCGACGGGGGTATTGTTGTCTTCACATCTACGCATTTTTGTCATGTTTTGGGAATATGGTAGAAATGTGCCTGCAGGGGGTCCACCGGCACCAGATAAATTTTGAATGTGGTCTATGAGATAAATAAGTCTGGGAATCTCTGGTCTAATATATGAAAGAATAGCAGCTTCTGTGTTCACAAATTCATACATACAATCACAACTATTATCCTCTAAGGGTGAGTCAGAGAGCAGGCAAAACCATCGCAAAAGCAGTCCATTGTCATAGTCCGCGCTTCACCAAGCAGTGCACTCAGCGTGACAGGTTGTGAGCCCGTCGCCGTTCTGTGTTCCTTGAAAAATGTTCCTTGTAAGGAACCCCCTTTTGAGGGTTAGGTCTTTAACCAACCACTGAAGAACATACTCAAGAAAATTTGCGTGTAATTTCCACCATAGTGGCTACAACATAGAGTTCTTCAAAAATAACCAGGCAAAACCATCGCAAAAGCAGGCCATTGCCATAGTCCGCGCTTCACCAAGCAGTGCACTCAACGTGACAGGTGGTGAGCCCGTCGCCGTTCTGTGTTCCTTGAAAAATGTTCCTTGTAAGGAACCCCCTTTTGAGGGATAGGTCTTAACCCAACCACTGAAAAACATACTCAAGAAAATTTGCGTGTAATTTCCACCATAGTGGCTACAACATAGAGCTCTTTAAAACTAACGAAACCAATAAACTATTAATTTAAGATTAGTATAACGAAGTTTATCTAAAGCAAGATAGCTCAATAAATAAATATCTTCAGACATTCACACCTATCTACTTGCCCCATTAGCAGCTGCACCAAGGCCTCGGTAGCCGAGTTGGGACGGGCGGGGCACTTCTCGTTCGAGAGGCCGCGGGAATCGCGGGTTCGATCCCTCCGCTCGTACCACTGAGTTTGAATAAAACAAATACAGTTCATCGTGAATATCGCTTGCTTCACATTGTGCCCGGTGCATGGCAACAGGCTCGCCACCTGTTACACGGGGACCTAACATATCTGGCGAAATGTGGGTGTTTAACACCTCTGCCTACCCCTTCGGGGGAAGAGGCGTGATTATATGTTATGTTTAGTGCACTTTACGTGGGGTTAGCACAGTCTTCCTCTTACTTTCACATCTGTCGCATCGCATCAGCTAAACATCCACTTTGTTCTCCTGTGATTCTCGCATTTAATCCATCATCCAATTTACCGCCCCAAAGATGACGTACATAATTTTCATTTTGTTCAAAATCTATAAATACGAGTATCTTCTATAGTGTCCGTCGGCCATGTTTCAATTTGATATCTTTTTCCGGAGATCTCCATACTTATAAATAAAACGCCACTCGTTTTCAACTTACACTCCGAGAATGTCAACGAGCGTGGAATGAAGAATGGGTGTCATTACGCCGAAGGGATTCCTGACTTGATTATCAATAAGATCGAGGCCAAAAAAAACTTACTTTGTGTTGTAGTAGTCCTCAGTCTTTATATAGATAGATGCCACTGCTGGGCATAGGCCTTCCTCATGGAGAAACACATAAGGAGTATGGGCCGTAACACCACCACCCGCGCTAGCCCATGTTCGAATCCGGTACGAGCGCCCTGGTGGCTTCTGGACGCGGGACCCCCCAGTGGAGATGACTTCCAGAGAGAAACCCTTCAGTGGGGGTCGCCACTACAAGCATGGGTACCCACCAAAGTTGAAAGTAATCGCCTCTTTTAAAAGAATCCGGTGATAGCTGAGTAGCCGACAGAAGCATGTTTAGGGCTCTTCTAAAAAAAGTTAGCCCAATGCTGGTTGGTGGGTAGAAACAGATACAGTAGCGACCGGGACCAACGGCTTAGCATTCCTTCCGAAGCACGGAGGAGTTCGAGATTACATGGTTTTGGTCATCCATCCAAGGCAGCTTTGTAACCACTGCCCCATCAAGTTAACAATTCGAAGGGTTCTTTGAAAAAAGCACAGCAAATGACTCAACGCGAGCTGATGGTCAGAGATAGGAGAGTCCATTTACAGAAATGGGGCCACAGGGAACAGCTGCCGTAGACACCTCCTCTTTTCTGGTCAATTAGGTGTTTGATTGCGCCTCTCTCGAAGGAACCCAAAGAGGATTCCATGAATGAGTTTGGGTACAAATAATGAGCGCCTGATTTTGGGGACACTGAAAGCAAAAGGTCATATAGTCGTCACATACCAGATAATATCATAAAGAGTATTGATTAGACGCAAATGCCCGTTCTTCCTAGAACAAGGCCTCCTGGTAGCTAGTGAACATACATACATAAATCACGCCTATATACCTGAAGGGGTGGGCAGAGGTGAACTAGCACCCACGTTTCGCCAACTATGCCAAGTCCCATGTAATAGGTGGCGAGCCTATTGCCATTTATCGGGCGCAAAAGTCGCAGTACATTGCTATTTCTAGGTGGTATAAGAGGAACGCTACTGCCCATTCCTAATCACTGATTTATCCTTAGTCGCCTTTTACGACACCCACGGGAGAGATTTGGGGAGGTGACAATTGTATTCTACTCTGCCGTCACCACATGGCCATTGACAAATGAATCGTCACCACACAGCTAGTGAACGGTTGCATAATTTGACATTCATAATAGTTTGTAAACACCGATACTGAATAAATGGTTTGAGTTTAATGCATGTACTGCACGTGTTCGAAACCCCGATCAAACGTCGGGGTTCGTCAAACTAGACTGCATGCGACGGAATGCCTGCAAAACAAAAAAAAAATTTCGAGAGTTTGGCGGCATTTGACTAATGGCGGACGTGATTTTTATTTCGATAATTGTAATATTGTTTCGGAGTGGATATTGTTACGTAAAATCAGTGTAGTTTTGTGTACTAAGTGTCTGTGATGATGTGCAATGTAGAGGATTATCGAAATAAGCGTCAAGTGGTGTGAAAGGTGATGAGTTTTTTATCGTGGTAATCCGCCTCATCCAAGTAGCACCACAGTGTCTGCCATCGATCGCTTGACGCCAAACTCTCCCAAGATGCATTGAAATGCATTACACTAGCATTTCAATGCAAACTACTGATGAAATAAAATACTGAAGACTGCATGGGCTTTGTTCCCTTTGCCTTCCCTATATGGGAGAATTTTACAAAAAAAAAATTTCGTTGTGTGATAATTGGCGGAGGGGCTTCGGCGGTATCGGTAGCTTTCAATCAGTTTGGATCTCCCGTCTTTAAAAAAATTATGGCTGTGACATCACAGTACACGTTAAAAAGTTGACACCTTGGTTTCAATAATCGTTAAACTTGCGTTATCTATATAAATGTCTATCTAAACATCGCTCGCTCATCGCTCTCAACATCGCTTTCAGCGAAAGGGCCACCTATTATAAAATTAAAAAAAATATCAAAATCATTTATTCAGTTTAGATGCGTCTTAGCGCTTGCTTATGAATGTCATAAACATTTTACAATATTACGTGAAAGAGAAAAAATACGCCATCCGTTCACAAATCTACCAGGAGGCCTTGTTCTGAGAAGAACGGGCAAGAAACTCAGCAAGTTTCAACCCTCCCTTTACATTAGCATCATATTAAAAAAATGTCATAAACTACCACGATTAATCTCTGTATATATATTTAATGGTGTACAGTAAAGAATATTTTCATTTTATTTTATCTATGATTCACGTCTATATGTTGAAAATTCTCCGGAAATACTAGCTTGATCATTGTGTTGTTTTATACATGTAACAGAGAATCAGTTAAAGGCCTGCTGCGCTGACGCACATCCCAAGAATTTTATGTTGAGATGTCTTAACTTTCACTACGAATTGTTTGTAAGAATCTGCTCTTATAATATCGTAGAACAATTATTGTTTACTTTAGTCAATAACAAACTATTGACATTGTCTATTGATACATTTAAAAAAAACTATTATTCTAAACTTTACACATTTTTGATATGAGGAACTCGGCGGCGTGTTGGTTTATTCATACCATAGTTTTGATAATTAGAACAAACTTACATTCACCTTTGTTGGACCTTATTTTTAGTTTACGGGGACAAAATCCTATTCACTGTCAAAATACTATTTACAAAAGTTGCAACACAACAACACAACAATGCTTAAATTGTTGTGTTCCGGCAATAAGAAGAAAGATAGCCAGTTCCTCAGTTGTTGAGAATACAGGTGAAGCTAGCTTCCACCTACGGCCTTATCGTCACTTACCATCAGGTGAGATGAGCCAAGAGCTTACCAGTCATATTGTAAAAAAAGATGTTTGTTATCACATATATACACGACTATTATCCCCTAAGATTTAGTCAGAGACTAGGCAAAATCACCGCGAAAGCAGCCCAATGCCATGTGCTCATCGTGACAGGTAGTGAGCCCGTCGCCGCTATAAGCTATTGGACGTTGTGCAATGTCAGTTCCAAGTCCATTATTCGCCTTTTACGACACCCAAGGGATAAGATGGGTTGGTAGTATTCTTTTAATGAGCCGCTACCACACTCTTATATTATATAAGCGCACTATTATATTATATATCTTTTATTATATTAATATAAGCGCGAGAAAATAAAAATCTTTTGATGCTTACTTTAATATGCAAATGGCTTATAATGTTACCATGACATGTTTTACAGCGAACAAGGACCGTGGACGTGTCGGGAAATCAAATTGAGTTGCATGAATATTGTAATTGTTAAATAACTATACCATAAAACTGCACGTTGAATTGCGAAACAGGCGCGGGCGGCGTGTCAATGAGAGATCCAATTTAATAATTGTTGCAACGATTTTGTTATATCATTAATGAACTGTGGTGTTTTGCAAGAACTTCCAATGGTTTTTAATCTTAAGTTAGGTTGTACTGTTCTTAATTTGTGTTGTCATATTTTGTTTTAAAACGAAGCAAAAATACATTAGGATCCACAGAACTAATATCCAAAACATTTGCGAGCCTGGGATAGTAACTGACGGCCGTTTTTGACGGGAACAGGTTTTCAAGTGGCGTATTGAGATCGGGCAGAGATACATTAACATAGATGACGCAAATAAATGCATGTACTGAGCGTGTTCGAAAACCCCGACCAAACGTCGGGGTTGGCCGCCGCTAACTAGTCTGCGCACGTGCGAATGGCTGCAAAAACTAAAAAAAAATCCTCGTTTTGGAATAATTAGCGGAGAGGCATTGGCTGCATCGGTATCTTTCAATCCACATTTCAATCAGTTCGAATCTCCCGTCTAAAAATCACGGCTGTGACGCCACAGTACATTGTTAAAAAGATGACACGCTTGGTGTCAAAACAAATCGTTATACTTGCGTTATCTATGTAATCGCATATCTATGGCATTGGGAGGCGCAACGTTAATAGCCTACTCGCTAACTGACCGACAATCTAACGAAGGACACGGGCCGCGCGACGCCGTCTTTTGAAAGAAGCCCATGTCCTGGGCACCGTCAGACTAAAGGCTCGGCGAATTGCTTCGGCACATTCCGGGTGCTCCCACGGAAAGGCATGAATGGCATCAGTGAGTGAGCCTCGCCAGAAGCAGGATTTCTCCTCAACCAAAATCATCTCTACAGTGCATCTCTAGTCTCAGGCCCTTTCTTCACTTACGACGAACTTCGACGAATGTTCAAATGTGTAGGGCCATTCGTCTACATTTGTTGCCGCTTTGTCGCTACACAAAGCGGCGAATATACACGAAGTAAGACACCACATTACGAAAAACCTTCCACATTAGTACATTCGTTGAAGTTCGTACGAAGTGAAGAAGGGTTACGACTGGAGGTTACTAACTTCTTCATTAACCTGACAGTGAAATTATCTCCATACTAATAAGGTTCCTCTTTGTTCCAGGGTTCAGACCCTCGAGTGGCGACGTGTCGGGGCCGGCTCCAGACGCGGCGCTGCCAGCTCAACCAGGAGATCAACAAGGAGCTGCGCCTGCGCGCAGGCGCCGAGAATCTTTTTAAGGTATGTCGGAATCCTAATAATGGTGTTGATTGAAGCTCTCCTAATATTAAAGGGTGGATAAAAAACACGGCTGAACAGACGCCGACTACTGAACAAGCTCCATTCAAAATCGGCGTTGTCTATGGACAAACGCTGAATGGAGCTGATAAGTGTCAGAAGTCTCCTTAGGTGAGAAGGAGTAGGTGGGGTGTTCTTTGAAATAAATAACAATTTGTTTGATGCCTAAAGAAAGCATCTACGCGCTATTGATGACCTCCGTGGTCGAGTGGTCTGTACGCCCCGGTCTCGAGCCGTTGCCATCTCGAGAGGTTCTGGGTTCGATCCCCGGTGAGGACAGATGTTTGTATGATGAATTCAGGCATTTGTTCACCAGTCTTGGGTGTTTATATATATATATTAAATATATTTATCTGTCATCTTGTATCCGAAAAACAAGCAGCATTAGTTGTTTAAAATGTAGCTAGTTGATAGGTGTGAATGTCCGTCAATATTTATTTTTATGTATTAATTCGTTATAAATTATTGATAGTAAGTGACGGAAAACATACTTTTTGTTGTATGTATATTATATTCGTACGAGTCAATAAACAATTTGTGATCGTCTCACATTTTTTTTCTTCTAATGAATAGGCCAGCGTATAACCTACGACCTCTATCTATATTCTTTAAGATGGAACGGAAGGTCATCAGGCCTTTACCAATGCACCTGTCCGAATATTAATTATTAGAACATTATTACTAACCAGCTGTTGCCCGCGACTTCTTCTACGGTTACTGGTTTTTTAACTATCATACGGGAACCCTTTAATTTACCGGAATAAAAAGTATCTAAGATTTCATAAAAATCGGTTCAGCCATTTCGGAGCTTAGCCCGTACAAACAGATAAACAGACGAACAGACAGGGAAACAAAAAAATAAAAAAATCAATTTTCTCCCTCTTTTAAATCCCTCTGACTTGATTTAAAGCTTTTTTTCTGTGTATAGACATTCGACCTCAACAGTTTCATTATATGTATAGATTTGAATAATTATATCGTTGTCACATCACTTATTAATTCAAAGTAGTTATTAAGTTTATTTATCAGTTATGAGCATATATGAGAACTTGGATAATAATATTTTTTCTAAATGTCACCACCATCGCAAGTCGCAAATAAAATCTTTAATAACCTATTGAATTATATTACGAAACCTTTTAAGCTAGTGGACCTTCTTACATTTCTTTTTCATGCATTCTCTTAATTTTATGGGTTTGGACAACCTGCGGGACTTATGGTTTTTTGCCACCGGGCTATGTAACGGGATGTGTAACGGTCTAAAAAAAATAACGCGATTGGTAAACAAATCAGCTGCCCTACTCTAACTATATTTCAATGGATCGGAATTGGATATCTGCCATTAAACACTATTGAAAGTAACACAAGCGCTACATTGATTCAATATTAAGTGGTTATTACGTGAACTAATTTCCTTTTGTCTATTTTCGTTGGAAATGGCTAAAATTTGCTAATCTTTTACCGAATTTGACGCTAGATTGAATAATGGATTGCGTGGCATTGTCTTTCATCAGTTATAGAGTCTATCTATCTATCAGCCAATTGTCGTCCACTGCTAGACATAGGCCTCCCTCAATGATCGCCACACCTCGCGGTCCTGAGCCGCCTGCATCCAGCGACTTCCTGCGACCTTCGTAAGATCGTGGGTTATAGAGTAGCAAATAGCAATTTCTGATTTGTAACGAAAATAGACAATTAAATTAAGTGTATGAGGACTGTAATGAGAGTTGATGAAGCGAAAGAAATATGCAAGGTTTGAAGCAAGTGGAAAGATGTAATCTCTGCCTACCCTTGTGGGAAAGCGTGACTTTATGTATGTGTATGTATGTATATATATGTTGCCATTATTGATATCAAGCAAAAAGGGGCAAAAATTGCGGTTGTTGTACGCCCTTAAATATTTATTTTAATCTTATCATTATTATTAACGTGAAAATACAACTGAGTATTTTGTGAATATTTAAAGTGACTACGATTATTGATATCAAGCAAGGGGCATAGCAAAAATAGCGTTTGTTATATGGGAGCCCCCATAAATTGTTATTTTATTTTGTTTTAATACATGTTGTTATTGCGGCAACAGAAATATCTTCAGTCATCATAATCATCAGCCTATATACGTCCCACTGCTGGGACAGGCCTTCCTGATGGAGAAACACATGAGGAGTATGGGCCGTAACACTACCACGCTGGCCCAATGCGGGTTGGTGGGTAAAAACGGTCACAAATGCGATCGGGACCAACGGCTTAACGTGCCTTCCGAAGCACGGAGGAGCTCGAGATCACAGTCTTGGTCACCCATCCACGGCCTGACCATGGCGAAGGTAGCTTTGTTTTCGATCGAAGCCAAAGCGCACTGACCACTACGCCACCGAGCTCCTCACAGAACACAACAATGATTATACACAGAAATACATAATTTGTGAAAAATCCTTTTAGCTGTCGCTTTTCTTGTGATACAACTTGGCATACAGTCAACTCTTAGTAATAAGGTCCCGTTTTCAAGTTTGTCAAGTGGAAATTAGACATTCACACATAATCACGACTGTTATTAGTCAAGAGTCTAGGCAAAAGCCCCGCAAAAGCAGTCCACTGCCCACAGATTACCTAATCTGTGCCACTGCCATAGTCCGCGCTTCACCAAGCAATGACTGCACACTTGCTCAGCGTGACAGGTGGTGAGCCCGTCGCCGCTATAAGCTGTTGGATGTTGTGCAGTTCTTAGTCCATAGGCGCCTTTTACGGCACCCAAGGGAAGATATGGGTTGGTAGTATTATTTTAATGAGCCGCTACCAGACGACCACTTTTGTATTAACTATCTTTTATTCCTCTTACAATTTTATTTTTTTTCTTTATTTACCCTGCCAGTACCGTTATTTTCATATTTGATATTCTTTGCCATTGTACAATAATGTCTGAGATGAGATGAGATGGGTGAGATGGGTTGGTAGTATTCTTTTAATGAGCCGCTACTACACGACTCATTAAAAAATATATAAATTATGCATTTGTAGATTACGCATTATATTAGGTCCTTACCTATGAAATTGGTGTTTTGTATGGAGATTTTGGGGAATTCTGCATTTTCCATTCAAATTTTTTTTCAGTTTTCTTCACAACGACAAATCCAAAGATCTCTCATTAGACAACCATTAGACAAAAAAACCATCTATCATTAGACAAGCTTTAGTAATAATATGTGTAATATCACACTTCATAAAAATTATTTATCGTTTTTAAGTGAATGCAAATAAAATGATGTATTCGGGAGGCACTTAAAAAGAGTTGTCTCCGTGTCCAATTTTAACACAATTAAACTTACAACAAATTATCAAAACAAATCAAAAGAGCTCAAAAATATAGTCTACTTTTAGACGAGGTAATTATTTTTTAGGAATACTCTGAATCTTAATAGTTACAGACAAAATACTAAGAAAAAAAACACCAATTTCATAGGTAAGGACCCAATATTTATTTAATTATCATTGCCACCAACGCATTTTGTCTTCATACCGAAACTTGGACGAAATGTTAGTTTCGACACCACTGCCTACACCTCCGGTGTTAGGAATAGCTGTGAGGATGTGTAACGTAATGTTAAGATATCTCATCATTAGTAAAGAGTCTAAAGAGCCAGGATCTTTCCCCAATCGTCCATTTCCTCGAACTCATTCAAGTTAACATAATATCACGTATTTTCTCAAATGGCCGCCAGGCATTCCTCCGGCGCATGCGGCGAAACTACATCGGTCCAGGGCTGTCCATCAAGAATTATTCATTATTTATTTATTTAAAATTAAATGTCTATTACAAAATAGTCAGCAGAGTGATTGCCCATACGTCCCACTGCTGGGCACAGGCCTTCCTAATAGAGAAACACATGAGCCGTAACACCACCACGCTGGCCCAATGCGGGTTGGTGGGTGGAACAATAGAGACCGGGACCAGCGACTTGACGTGTCTTCTGAAGCACGGAAGAGCTCGAGATCACAAAGTTTTGGTCATCCATCCAAGGCCTGACCATGACGAAGGTAGCTTTGTTTTCGATATCGGAAGCCAAAGCGTATTAACTCGAGCTCCTCATCCTAACTATAGCTCATTCCAGCTATCACGCCTATTATTATTTATTTATTTAACTATTTATTGTACACAAAAGAAAAATTTAGAATCTACAACACATAAAATTAAAAAAACGACTACAAAAGGTAGGGCTTATTTCTAATAGATATATCTTCCAGCCAACCTGCTATAGGAGAAATGCTGAGAAGTAGACTGAATCGCGCGTACAAAAAATATATAATTATATATCATATAATATATCAAAATAAATAATATATACGTATAAATATTTAAGTACGTATTAAATAACATAAACAAATGATACGGATGTATATACGGTGATTGGGGAACGTCAAGTGAGCATAAGTGAGGCAAATAAATAAAAATAATAAAGTAAGAGTTATGTTAAATTGAGATAGTGTTCCTTAAGCCGTTAGGCCTATATTGGCAGAGATACAATACACACCCGCTCTTAGACAGATTTCTTTTTGGTTTAAGGGTCAGTTTTTTTTATCCGTGGTCAGGTTGACTAGTAGGTTAAGATTTGGACCAATGATGTGATATGAAAGCGTGTCCTATAGTCGAATTTTCAAATATAAGTAAAGTTAAATATTCTTGGACAATTTAACCACAACGCGGTGCTGGGATTAGAAACATGGCGGCTGGCGGCACAGCTGATGTATTTTTCAAGCTGACGTCACACATTTTGGCGTTCGATTGTCGCTATTACTACGGATCAAAAATCTTAATTTTAAGTGCCGCCTATCTTATCTTGATCAACCTCAGGTATCAACCCTATTCGATTAATCTGAATATTGTCACCGTAAACTAATCGTGCAACAGGTAATATTATAAACTTGTCAATACTTTCACTATGGCATCGGTGTGGAATCTGCGGCTGTAGTGCCAACTTGTTAAGTCAGCCATGATGCGTGTGAAGAGCTCGGTGGCGTACACGCTTTGGCTTTCGATTTCGAAAACTAAGCTACCTTCGCCCAGGTCAGGCCTTGGATGGGTGACCAAACTTTGTGATCTCGGTTGCTGTTGGAACCGTTTCTATCCACCAACCGCATTTCCTCCATGAAGAAAGCCCGTGCCCAGCATTGGGACGAAATATAACCTACATTTTGAAATGTTAAGCGTTGGAGCTCGCTCTGCCTTTTGGTTGAGGTTGCCTGCCTTGAGGCGCAACGGTATGAAGGCCACGAGGTGGACCGACGATTTGGTGAAGGTCGCAGGAAGTCGCTGGATTCGGGCGGCGCATGATGGGTCGTTGTGGATCTTTGGGGGAGGCCTGTGTAGAGCAGTGGACGTCTCTAGGCTACATTATATTGGGTCCTTACCTATGGAATTGGTGTTTTTATTGTCTTAGTATTTTGTCTGTAACTATTTAGATTCAGAGTATTCCTAAAAAATAATTACCTCATCTAAAAATAGACTATATTTTTGAGCTCTTTTGATTTGTTTTGATAATTTGTTGTAAGTTTAATTGTGTTAAAATTGGACACGGAGACAACTCTTTTTAAGTCCCGAATACATCATTTTATTTGCATTCACTTAAAAACGATAAATAATTTTTATGAAGTGTGATATTACACATATTACTAAAGCTTGTCTAATGATACATGCCAAATATTATTATCTCTGGATTTGTCGTTGTGAAGAAAACTGATAAAATGTTAGTATGGAAAATGCAGAATTTCCCAAAATATCAATACAAAACACCAATTTCATAGGTAAGGACCTAATATTATGCTGGCTGTTACCCGCAACTTCGTCAGCGGCTATGGTTTTTAAACTATCCCATGGAAACCCTTTAAATTTCCGGAATAAAAAGTATCTAAGATGTTGACCAGGGATATGAGGTATCACCATGCAAAATTTCATTGAAATCTGTTTAGCCATTTCGGAGATTCGCCCGTGCAAACAGAGAAACAAAATAAAGAAAAAATACGTTTTTTGGTATTTTCCCTTTTTTTACATTCCCCTGACATGGTTTTAAGCATTCTTTTCTATGTACAGACATTCGACTTCTACAGTTTTATTATATCGCCATGGTCAATCCATTAATGCGGTTGGTACCCACAATCAGTATCAGCTTTTGCGACTTCGTCCGCGTAGAACAGTTACTTTGAGATAGTGTGATGGTATGTAGCCTATAGCCTTCCTCAATAAATGGGCTATTCAACACTGAAAGGTTTTTTCAAATTGGAACAGTAGCCTCAATCTCTCTATTATTAGAAGCAAAGTTCATTGTGGTATAAATTTGTCCTTAATTTTTCTAGGAGGCGTTCCTTAAATTTTTAACATTCACCCGCATGGCACCCCACGGGAATATCGGGTAAAAGGTAGCCTAAGTCCTTTCTCAGGTTCTAGACTATCTGTGTACCAAATTTCGGTTAAATTGGTTCAGTAGTTTTGACGACAGACAGACATAGTTTTTTTATCACTTATAATATTAGTATGGATAATACGGATGTGACCTTACAACAAAACATTGTAAAGTACATAGTTGTTATCTGTGTTATACTTGTTACCTCTTATGGTCAAAACACTAATTCATTTACAACAAAACAGTCAAAAACAAAGACTTCGGTCATCGCTCCCGACAAAAGTTCATTTCCCAATGACTCCTCAATTTTAAAGACATGACGTCAGCTGACCTGACAGACAATGGAATTGTTGGCAAGGTAACTTTGGTCATAAACTATGAAAAAAAAAAAAACTTTAGTTTTCCTTCGCTTGTGAATCTTGTGATTTACAAGTAGCGTTGTAAATTTTACTTAGTGCGACATTGCTTATTTCTATCTAGGTAAGGTCTAGGTATAATATCTGTAACGAGGCGCTATATCAGAATTAGCGACTCTTTGCTGTTATTGCGCTCTTCTCTGACCATTTTTTCTCTTTATTTCTGTTTTTAAACTCTGTCTCTTTCTCGAGGTTTTTTCACCTCCAAATCAATAACTACTTAGCTGTTGCCCGCGACTTCCTCCTCAGTTTTTGGACTATCCCACGGGAACCCTTTAAGTTTCCATAATAAAAAGTATTTAAGATGTTGATATAAGATATGTTGATTGTGGATATAAGATATGACCATGCAAAATTTCATTGAAATCGGTCCAGCCGGTACAAACAGACAGAAACAAAAAATATATATAAAAACATTTTTTTGGTATTTTCTCTCTTTTTACATCCCCCTGACTTGATTTTAAGCATTTTTTTTTACAGACATTCGACCTCTACAGTTTTATTATATTTATAGATATAGATATAATAATTAATATATTACATTTATAAGTAGTGGCTATCGTGGTAAAGCTGATTATACATATATTAGGCCAGTTTTATAAAGAACTTAATAATTTTTCCAAGGCACTATTGTAAGTAGCCCTTTATAACCTTTTATAATAATCTTTAAATTTATGTTTAGTGATTAGTAATGTTTACCTGTTCATATTTTCCAGTAGTGTCTTTTAAAGTAATTATATAAATTAAGTGACAACATCTCTTTTATTTCACATCGGCATCCACCAGTCACACATCATTTAATTAGAGACAGACCAACTTTGCCTAAAATAAGTAACGGTTTAATTCCCATTTTGACAAACATGTAGCCAACACAAACCTAGCCATTCTACCTAAATAACAACAAAATTCTCACCGTACTATGTACAACAAAGACCGGACAAAAAGGCATTACGTCAGACTCAAAAGGTGCGTGTGCGCAGAACCGTGACACCCTTCTCGCTCGGTCTCTGAACCCCGACCTTGGAGGAACATTAGGAACACAAATTGACTGGCCCCGAGTCTGCTATACAACTACAGCAATAAACATACTGAATAAACCATGAACTACCCAAGTACTTAATAGGGTTAATTATTCTTTTTAAAATAAATGGCCAAATTAAGTGACAAATGTGTATATTTAAAAATGAACCTAATATATATATAGTCTCAACAGTATCGTAATAGCACGATTCAGGCATGTTCGCAATTTACTCTCTTTACATTACGATTGTGAACAACGCCATCTAGTGGTGGACTCGCGACTCGCGAACTAATCATTCTATACAAAAGAGTTATACACATACAATCACACATTTTTCCCGAAGGGGCAGGCAGAGATTAAAGACTTTCGCTTCCTCTACTCTCATTACTAACTTTATACAGCCCTTAGCAATTTGAAACTAGCTGTTGCCCGCGACTTTGTCCACGGTTACAATGGTTTTTTAACTATCACACGGGAACCCTTTAATATTCTGGAAAAAAAAGTATCTATGATAGACCAGGGATATAAGGTGTCACTTTGCAAAATTTAATTGAAATCGGTCCAGCCATTTCTGAGATTAGACCGTACAAACTGACAAACACACGAATACACAAAGAAACAAAAAATAATTTTTTTTTTTGGTATTGTCCCTGTTTTCAAATTCTTCATTGCACATAAATAATAAAACAGAAGTATACCATGGAGGACTTATCTCTAATAGGGATATCTTCCATGGATATCTTACATCCCCTGACTTGATTTTAATTTTTTTTTCTATGTACAGAAATTCGACCTCTACAGTTTTATTATGTTACAGTTTTATTAATAAATTGTCTTATAGGCTTTATTTTACCCTGTCATTATTGTCATTGTTTTACTCTGACTCACGTATGAACTAGGAAATAAAGCCACGCATTAGCTTGTCACACTACGAGTATTCATAAAGTTCACTTCTACCACGTGTACCACATATAAGCTTTCTTTGTTAAAATTTGATTATGTTCTAAATGTTACTTTATTGTGTTGACCAGGCGACGACGAACAGAAAGCTCCGAGAGACGGTGGCGCTTGAGCTCAGCTTCGTCAACTCCAACCTGCAGCTGCTGAAGGAGCAGCTGGCCGAGCTCAACTCCTCAGTCGAGCTCTACCAGAGCGACAGGTAAGAGGCAGTCACTTGTTCACTATAACCCATCCAGGCTCAAGGCTATTCAAGGTAACGCGAGTTGGTGGGGAAAATAATACCTAGTTAAGTATAATATACACTTAGGTCCAATTTTTCAATCCTCAGATAAAACTATCTGTCAGTCAGATGTTAGCTCTATCCCTTTTCCTTTTATGAATTTAGAAAGTGACAGTGATAATTTTAAATAGCGGATAATTTTATCTGAGGATTGAGAAATCGGGCCTTAGGAGCTTGTGGTGTAGTGGTTAGTACGCTTTGGCTTTCGATATCGAAAACAAAGCTACCTTCGCCATGGTCAGGCCTTGACATGTGACCAAAACCTTGTGATCTCAAACTCCTCCGTGCTTCGGAAGGCACTTTATCCATTGGTCCTGGTCGCTATTGCAACCTTTTTACTCACCACCCCGCATTGGGCCAGCGTGGTGGATTTATGACCCATTCTCCTGTTTCTCCATGAGGAAGGCTTGTGCGCAGCAGTGGAACGTATAATGGCTGAGGTCGGATACAGTTACACACGGCGCAAAAATAAGTTACCGCCTAAGCGTAAATAAGAAACTCGTTTGCGTGAATAGCCCCTTATAAACACTTCCCATTGCATTTGTTTACCACGAATACCAAGACGCCAATACATTATAATTCATAATTCTCAGAAACCTCGTCCCACGTCTGACCACAAGGCATTTCCCAAAATGGCCATTTAGGTACGGGTGTTACATAAAACCAACCATAGACAGCTATCGGCATTTCGACACGCCCGAAGCGTACTTTCTCGAGCTGCGCTGGCGCACACTGGACTGTAGAAGAAAGTATCTTTAACAGATTATAATGTTTATAATCTTTATAGCAAATATATCATAATACTAGCTGCTGCCCACGACTTCGCGAAGGTTACTATGGTTTTTTACCTATCCCTCGGGAATTCTTTAATTTTCCGGAATAAAAAGTATCTAAGATGAAAGCAAAATTTCATTATATCGGTTCAGCCATTTCGGAGATTAGCCCGTACAAACAGACAAACAGAGAAATAAAAACTTTCTTGATTGTTTTAACTTAACAATAGTCACTTCCTCAACAACCCTAGTTAAAATATAACCTTTCCTATCCACCAATCCAGGCACAGATAAGAAATTCTGTGAGATAAGTGTGATGTTCCTTCTGGACCGAAGGTTCAGTTTGTATCAGATTTGAATGAAACAACCTTCTGTCCGGTACAAGTAAAAAATTAACAAAAATTTTTCTTCGACCCATCCTAATCGACCAAAACACGTTTCTGCCGCAGACTAATTTGTTTTCACTTAAAAATCATTGAGATGCATAACTGTGTTATCTCGGAGTATAGAACTGTCATAAATGTCAATAAATTTTTATTTTATGATGTGACTAAGCCATTATTCCACTAAGTTCCACTTTTACATGAGCTTTTATTTGTTTAGTCATAGTTATTTTATTTCGGCCCTATTACACATTTTTTTAAATTGCTGTTTTTGTCTGTTTTTTGTAGTCTTCCTCTTGCCATTTTCCCACTCTAGGTGGGGTCGACACAGCATGTATTCTTCTTCCATTCTCCTCTAATTCCATTCTCCTCTGCACATACTTATTTTACAATATTTAAAATGTTCTAAATTCCTTTTGTTATTATGGCTGTTTAAAAAAGGCTAACTGTTGAGTTTCTTGCGGCACTTCTTCTCAACAGGCCATTCACGTCGAAGTGCTAGTAGGAAAAAAAATATTGACGTGCAAAAGTATTTCATGTAAATCTAATTGCAGAATAAATGATTTCATTTCATTTCATTTCATTTCATTTCTCTGTCACTCGTCAGCTCAGCATCCACTTCTTTTATTCTCATATCATTCTTCACGCATTCAATCCATCGCTTCTTCAGTCTTCCTCTCACTCTAGGTCCGTCCACATCCATGCTCAGCTTCCTTCTTGTAATGTGACATTCATCCCTCCTCATCACATGTCTATACCACGCTAATCTATTGTTCCTAATATTTTCTGTCACTGGCGCTACTTCTATACTTCCTCTAATATACTCATTCCTGATCTTGTCCATTCTTGTGACTTCTCAATTCATCGCAATATTTGCATCTCTGCTCAGTGCAGTTTTCTTTAATTGCTTTCTTTGCTGAGGAATAATTATATTCTAAACTAGCTGTTGCCCGCGACTTCGTCCGAAGTTACTATCTTTTTTCAACTACCTCACGGGAACCCTTTAATTTTCCGGAATAAAAAGTATCTAAGATGTTGGCCACGGATATAAGGTATTACCATGCAAAATTTCAATGAAATCGGCAAGATTAGCCCCTACAAACAGATAATCAGACAGAGAAACAGAAAATTTACAACAAATATTTATTGGCATTTTCCCTCTTTTTACATCCCCCTGACTTGGTTTTAAGCATTTTTTTTCTATGTACAGACATTCGACTTCTACAGTTTTATTATAACATATAAATTTATCCGCGGGTTGACTTGACCAAACCCACAAAGAAGATTTTTTTAATGGATCCCTCTCTCCCTTGACCAGTTTTATATTTTCGTGTAAACCGGTGGTGTAAGTAAACCCATTCATTATTGCAACATATTTAACTTTTTTGTTTTAAAAGTCGCGATAGCCGTGCACCATAATCGATGCACCGTTTTGGTTCAAATTTACATACATAATACAAGAACTATTACGGGCCCACCAAACTGTGTATATGTATAGACTAGGTATGGAATCAAGTGATTGAATATAAGTATTTTTGGAATATCGATAATTTAGTAGTCAGTTGTCTATTTTTGAATGAGAGGAACACCAATGATGAATTGAATGTGTGAAAACTTAAGTAGGTACATCTTTTGTTATAAATATCACTTGCCTTACTCTGCGGCCGTGTCGTGTGCCCTATAAATCGCAATACGGGCAACGGCAACCTATCAACTAGCCCCATTTTAAGCAACTAATGCTGCTTGTGTTACGGACACTAGGTGACAGATAAATATATTTAATAGATAAATACATATAAATAACATGAATATTTAGAAATATATATAAACATCCAAGACTGGAGAACAAATGCCTGAAAATTCATCACCCAAACATTTGCCCCCACCGGGGATCGAACCCAGAACCTCTCGAGATGGCGATGCCTTGAGACCGGCATACAGACCACTCGACCACGGAGGTCGTCGTATATATTCGTGCCTTGATGGCTTCCGGAGTTTCTGATGGTAATTGCAAATATCATTGCTTTCCTCAGATATAGAATTACGCAAATACGTGAATTAAATAAATATTGAAATATTAGGTGCAAACCACATTGGGAATCTTTCGCAAATAATCACCACAGCAGACACGGAAATATTAGAATATACAATAATAAGCATCGAAAGGTTGATGATAAATAACAATAATGTTCTAAAGCTGCTTAATAATAGCAATATAACTGTATTCTAACCCACTTCTAGTTATTAAAATAAAAAGAAACATATCGAATATATCTATCGTTATATTTTTTTATATAATGTAGATTCATGTATTTTACAATTTGACCTCACGTCTCATAATGTTCAGTTTATATACGTTACTTATGTATAGAGAAATCTTTTTCTTTATATATCTGTGAAAGCTATAATCACATCGACCGCGATTTTTACGACATTGTCACAGTTACAAATACTTAAATAACTATATCGGAACGTGTTTAAGCAACATTGAAAAATGCTGCATGAATAATGTGAATTATGAATTAAAATGTCACATTCGTTACCTTAGACATGTTAAAGTTTCCATTATTTGATAAAATACGATAAAAGAAAGAAATTCTAGGTCAAGATAATACATATTGATTTTTAGCATATCTACATTAACCTAATATTTGTCAACTGTGACAAAATATCAATACCAGTAACAGCAAAAATATCGATACAAGTAGCAGTGATAAAATACCATGCAATCACGTAACTTGTATCCCTGCTTCGTTGCCCTCTTACAAAAACTTGAAATGGCACATAATGAGGGTAATAACGCGCTCGCACCACCATCATACAATACTGAATTCTGTAATGGCTGTAATAATATTAATATAACAACACTGCCTTGGGTGATTTACTCCCGTTTTACTAGAGATGATATTCTAATTGGTATGGTAATATTATTATTCGTGTTCATCGGGCAGATTCGCGTCACTGCGACCTAATAAGATCTATTGTGACCAGCCTCCTATGTAAGTTCTATTTAGGCTCTACAGTAGCTCCATCAACTGGGCACTGTCTAAGAAAGATAAGATGTTCCCAGTTTGGATTGTTTTTATTTCACCTGGGTCAAGGGTGATACTCAGGTATCACCCTTGCTTCTTTTGTGACTCAGCGGATCAGAATAGCACAAGAGGTGCACTGGTCTTTCACGCTCTTGTTCGCAGAATCTGCAAGTGTCTGGTCCTTTAGTTTCATGTTGTAAGGTGTCTGCTCAACTTGCAGTGACCGGTCAAAGTCCGAATCATCACGCTGGATTGGTATATAAATTGGTTCGTGAGTGGGAAAATAAATATATGACGTGATGGGCCGTAAGATGTCTGATTTTGGTTTTGGAAGAAATTTCGATTTGACGCCAATTGTTAGAACCGTTCTTTATAAAGTTATGTATTACTAAAATATCATATCGTACATATAAATATACATAAGTAGAGGTATTATTACTCAGGTTTCGCCTGATATGTTAATTCCCCCTGTAACTGGTGGCGAGCCTGTTGCCATGCACAGGGCACGGTGTGTGGCAAGCGATATTTAATCGTTAATAAAACTATTCCAACTCAGGATTGAACCCACGACCTTGTAAGAGTGCCATTTTAACCCAAATGGAGTTATTTAAAATGCCAAAATACAATAAACTTGATTGAGTGACAAGACAAGAATTGATTGAATTGATAGCCTCTTTTCGAGCCGTAAAAGGCTAAACATTTTTGTCAAAATACATACGTAAAATCACCCCTCTTTCCCGTTGGGGTAGGTAGAGATTACAGATTTCCACTTGCTACTATCCTGCGATCATGATCTTCTTTAGAAATACATAGTTTTTAAATATCTACCTAAAAAAATTCTCCGTTTTTCCTTTGCCTACTTTTTTTTAATATTCACCACTTGTCTCTCATAAACTCATAATTACGCTCGCCATAGATTTCGTAAACAATTTCTTGCAACTAATCGCATATTTAATTATCACGTTCACAGGCCAATTATAATTAAGAAAGAGCGTGCAAAAACTAGTTCCGTCTTAGTTCGGATTTCCCGCGCCGCCATTTTGGTTCACGCGAAATTCGCGGGAAATGCGTTTGCGGTTGATGAGAATACAGATCAGAATGTTCATTGTTTTTGACGATTGTAACATTGTTTGTTTATATTCTATGTAATTGTATGAGATTGTGTACATAAATATACAATATTTTATGAGCGGTAGCGAAATACGTTCTTGAGAACCATGGCTCGAACTTACATTGATAATTATTTTATCAATGTAAGTTCGATGCCATGGTTTTATTTATTACTACAAGCGCTCGCGGTAATGTTATTTATATTATAAGATAATTATGTAAAATGTTGACGTTTTTAAGTGTCAAGGTTAGCCTATGAAATAAAGTTATTTAACTTCACTCATGTTATAATGTTGGAATTATGAACTTAGACTCGAACTCATAATGACATACTTTTTAACACGGATGATAAAAACGAAAATTTAAAAATGGAAACTGTAACACAATGACCATTATGCAACAGGTTGGACTCATTATGCAATTCTTATTTTTCTTAAAAACACACAAAAATATGGCAAATGTTTTCCAGACAACCAACAATAAATAAAATTAATAAATTTTTTTGTTTTATTTATTTGAATAATGAGTGTATATAAAGTTGTGTATGTACCTAACTGCACATAACTGGGTATTGAAACACCCTAAACTATATTATGTGACAGTTACATAACCTACTATTTTAATTTGATTTGAATCTGGCTAAAATCTATTATTTGTGAAGTGCACAAATGTATTGTAATAATTATCTAGACTTAACCTCTCAAACGGTCAGAAAACGATACACAATAGACAACAGAATCTATCATTCACGAGCGCCGGGATTCGCGGTGACCACCAAAGGTTAATAAATGATATTTGAATTGAGGATCCGTAACATTTTTAACTGAGAATGCAGATTTATTGAGCTAAGAAATCCTTTACACACAGTGCAAAAATTATTGTTCTACGACCAAAATTGACGAAGTTATGACCAAATTACTAGCGAAATTCACCGAGAGGCAGCCGAGATACCTGTCACGTCACAACAACGGATAGAATCGACATGTATAGATTTTCCATTTAAGCTCACGATAATAATATCTTTCCGAATGTCTGAATTAAATAATTCAAAAAGTTATTTAAGGGTATTAAGTCAGTCTAGAACATGACCAACTTTTAATTGAAATTCTATACTAAATGTCGGTTCCATCCGTTGTTGTGACGTCACACGCTCTCGCGGACATGGAGTTTAGTTGTTAATATTAGTTAATATCTTCGTAAATAATAGGCCGATTTTGATAATGCAAAAAGATATTGCATTATTTTGTCGTAAACAATAACGTTGGGTACTTACTAGTTTTAATAAATTTGTTAAAACATTACTAATACCATTAGTTAATAGTATGACTACCTATTGTTTCCGAAACCACCACATTTTCATTATTTTTTTTTATTTTTCCAGCAAAGAATGCGTAATGCCGATGATCCCGCTGGGGCTGAAGGAGACAAAGGAGGTGGACTTCCGGGAGCCGTTCAAGGACTTCATCATGGAGCACTACAGCGACGACCCGGCCGTCTACGAGGACGCTATCTCAGACTTCATGGACATGAGACAGGTATATTTTTTTTATTAAAATCACAGCAACTGACCCAACACCACCTGATGGTAAGCAGTAGAAGAGCCCATACGCGGAGATAGCGGGCCACAGAGAATAGTTACCCAACTTTGCTGGCCCATTTGGTGCTTCTTCATACAAAATAAATAACTCCATGTCCCATTCATCAGCGAGACGTCCACTGCTGGTTATAGGCCTTTCCAATGCTCTCGTCCTCAGCCTATATACGTCCCACTGCTGGGACAGGCCTTCCTCATGGAGAAACACATGAGGAGTATGCCTTAACACCACCACGCTGGCCCAATGCGGGTTGGTGGATAGAAACGGTCTCAAATGCGACCGGGACCAACGCCTTAACGTGCCTTCCGAAGCACGGAGGAGCTCGAGATCACAAAGTCTTGGCCTGACCATGGCGAAGGTAGCTTTGTTTCCGATCGAAGCCAAAGCGCACTGACCACTACGCCACCGAGCTCCTCTGATCTGCAATGATATGCCCTGCATGAAATTAGCAGCAAATTCATACAACACTAGCTGTGCCCGCGGAGTCGTTCGCGTTGCTATTGATTTAGCGCCGGAAAAGTTTACAAAATATATCTTTGTAATTCCACAGGCTATGCGAACACCCGTGCGGTCGGCGACGGGCGTGGCGCTCCTCTTCAAGTACTATAACCAACTGTACTTCATCGAGAGGAGGTTCTTCCCTCCCGACAGGTCCCTGGGCGTCTACTTCGAGTGGTTCGATTCATTAACAGGTAAAGTCATTATGCCCTCAGCCTTTATACGACCCACTGCTGGGCACAGCCTCATGGAGAAACACATGAGGAGTTTGCCGTAATACCACCACGCTGGCCCAATTGGGTTGAAGGGTAGAAACAGTCGCAATAGACCGGGACCAATGGCTTAACGGGCCTTCCGAAGCATAGAGGCGTTCGGCTAAGTGCCTCCCGAATACATCATTTAATTTGCATTCACTTAAAAACGATAAATAATTTTTATGAAGTGTGATATCGCACATATTGGTAAAGCTTGTCTAATGATACATGCCAAATATTATTGTCTTTGGATTTGTCGTTGTGAAGAAAACTGAAAAAATGTTAATATGGAAAATGCAGACTTCCCAAAATCTCCAAACGGCAATTTCATAGGTAAAACCCTATTATTTCAAGAAATTTTGTCGCGTCACACTTGTCTGCAAAGTTACTAGTAAAGTAATATTGTAAAACAAACTACCCACATAAACCGCCATGCGTTAATAAATAAGGACCAAAACTATTTTCCTCAGGAGTCCCATCGTGCCAGCGAACGGTGGCTTTCGAGAAAGCTTGCGTTTTGTTCAACATGGCTGGCATTTACACACAAATAGGCGCTAAACAGGTAACTAAATAACTTTCATCATAACGTAGGTACCTCAGTTTGAATAATGTGAAGGGAAATGTAATAGAAAGGAAGGTATTTTGCACACAAACATGTCTGTACCACACAATATTTACACAGATTACGCAAGTATAACGACTTGGAGTTTTTGGCGGCATCCAACTATGGCGGACGTGATTTTTATTTCAGTGATTGTAATATTGTTTCGGAGTTGATCTTGTTGCGTAAAATCAATGTAGTTTTGTGTAGTAAGTGTCAATAATGATGAGCAATATGGAGAATTATTGAAATAATTGGAAATAATCGTCAAGTGGTGTGAAAAACGATAGGATTTTTATCGTGGTAATCCACCTCATCAGTAACACCACAGTGTCTACCATCGATCGTTTGACGCCAAACTCTCCGATGCATTGAAATGCATTACACTAGCATTTTAATGCAAACTACTAAAGAAAAGTGTTCTACTGTTAACGTGTGGCTCAAAAGGTCCTGCAACCAGAGCCGTAAAACTGAATATCAAATAAAATAAGTATAACGACTTGTATTGAAATTGAAACCAAGCGTGTCAACTTTTTAACGTCTACGGCAGAATCAAAACCGATTGCAAGATACCGATGCCGCCGATACCCCTTCGCCAATTAAAAAAACAACAAGTTATTTTTTAGATTTTGCAGCCATTCGGACGCGCGCCGACTATTAAAGTGAGCAGGTTTTCCTTTACGCGCAGTACATTCATTTGCGTCGTCTATGTAAATATATATCTGTGGTCTGTACTGGCAATGCCATAATCATAGATTTACAGACTGTAGTACCGAAATACTTCAATAGGCATTCAATCAAAAAGACAAAAACTGTATTTCGTATGTGACTGCAATATAGTAAGCGACCAATAGAAATTTCGTCTCCTCAAATATTTATTGTGCAATAAAATAACTAGGTTTAGTTAACTAATAAAAGTATCAATCATGTTCGTGGTCCTTCGAGACGGATTAATGTTTTACGTTCTATTTGTTCTATTTATAAGGCATACAAATAAATGTAAAGCGTGAGTATTGGTTGTCGTGCAGGACCGGAACACGTGCGCGGGGCTGGACGGCGCGGTGGACGCGCTGCTGCGTGCGGCCGGCACGCTGCGCTACATCCACGAGAACTTCACCAACGCGCCCTCCGTCGACCTGGCGGCCGACACGCTGCTGGTGCTGGGCGCGCTCATGACGGTAGTGACGGACGGAGCCCACACACACAGTGCCCCCACTGTGTGTGCGGGACGCCACATCCACGAGAACTTCACCAACGCGCCCTCCGTCGACCTGGCGGCCGACACGCTGCTGGTGCTGGGCGCGCTCATGACGGTAGTGACGGACGGAGCCCACACACACAGTGCCCCCACTGTGTGTGCGGGACGCCACATCCACGAGAACTTCACCAACGCGCCCTCCGTCGACCTGGCGGCCGACACGCTGCTGGTGCTGGGCGCGCTCATGACGGTAGTGACGGACGGAGCCCACACACACAGTGCCCCCACTGTGTGTGCGGGACGCCACATCCACGAGAACTTCACCAACGCGCCCTCCGTCGACCTGGCGGCCGACACGCTGCTGGTGCTGGGCGCGCTCATGACGGTAGTGACGGACGGAGCCCACACACACAGTGCCCCCACTGTGTGTGCGGGACGCCACATCCACGAGAACTTCACCAACGCGCCCTCCGTCGACCTGGCGGCCGACACGCTGCTGGTGCTGGGCGCGCTCATGACGGTAGTGACGGACGGAGCTCACACACACACAGTTCTCGTGGATGTGGCGTCCCGCACATACAGTGAACTTCACACTATACGAGAACTTCACCAACGCGCCCTCCGTCGATGGTAGTGACGGACGGAGACCCACTAGGACTGACGTCGGTGAAGGTTGCGGGAAGTCGCTGGACCGGGATTTGTGAAGATTTTCGGGAGTGGCCTCTGTCCAGCTGTGGACTGGTGTGCTAGTCTCTAGTTTGATGGATGGATGGCGAATTTTGGATGCTGCTTAACTCTAATCTAAATCTAAATCATAACATATCATCAAGCCTTTTTCCCCGAAGGCCCGAACCCACATTTCGCTTGATATGTTAGGTCCCCATGTAACTGGTGGCGAGCTTGCCATGCACCGGGCACAATGTGAGGCAAGCGATATTCACAACGAACTGTACATAAGTATTCAAACTCAGTGGTACAGGCGGTGGGATCGAACCCGTGATTACCGCGGCCTCTCGAACGAGTAGTGCCCGTCCGTGCCAGCTCGGCTACCGCTGCCTGATAATAATTATGAATGGCCCTATCTTACACAATTAATAACTATGTTTATAGTTATTATGATTTTATGAATCATGACAACATTCTCATACACAGTTTTGTGTCTAAAAATATCTCTACTAGTCACCCCCAGAAAGTGCAATATTCCTTATATGTAATCTACTAATGTTGTTGGCAGGCGCAAGCGCGCGAGTGTTTGTTCGAGAAGCTGCAGCTGCAGGCGCGCGAGGCCAGCGGCCGCCCGCGAGGCGACGACCGCGACTTGTGCCTCGACCGCGACGTGTGCCTCGACCGCGACATGTGCCTCGACCTTGCGCAGGAGAGCGCCACTCTCGCGCACACCTACCAGCAGCTCTACGACAAGGTAGTCATATATTTTTGTCGCTGACTGTACTAAGGGCTATTCTTGCTTACATTCGTTCACTCTTCACCAGAAGAACCATTTTCTGAAATGCCTGAGTTCCGGTTAGAAAAGAGACACAAGCGGTGACGGTTACATATCAAAATCCCTAATGAACGAAGTACCTTATGAACGAAATCCCTTAAGTTTAATTTATCTAATGGAGGGAATACCTTAATTCAAAATTCCTAAAATTAATGAGTTAGTTGATTGCAGATACTACTCAAGTTTAAGGGTTATTTATTGAATGTCAATAATGAAACATCTGCTTAATACTAATACTATTGTCATATACTTTCAATTATTTTTAAGGCAATTTGATAGATGACTATAAAAATAGTTGAGAGTAAGGTATATGGTACAAAACGATACAATGCCAGCCTCTTCGAATACCTTGGTTTTTTAACGCAAATGTTCATAGTCAGTATATGAATAGACTTCGATCAGGACACTATCCATCCAACAAGTTTGGATACCTCATGAAGAAAAAAGATAGCCCGAACTGTGATACTTGCGGAGTGATTGAAGATGTCCATCACTTGTTGTTAGTATGTTCGATACCAGGCACAGAGGCGGAGTTTATTAGAAAATTTACGTGTGGTCAACCTGGACGTTGGCATTTTTCACAGTATTTTGGCTCATCCAACATCTGGGGACGCCAAAATGTTGTATGACTTATGTGCCCGCTACGATAGAAATATTGTAGATGCCTAGCATAGTTTACATCAATTGTTGTGGTATTTTGTACTAAGTCTGTATAGGACTGACATATCTGTAAAGGCAAAAGTCTTTAAAAAATAAAGAGAGAAAAAAACTCATGAAATGAAAGGAAGGTCTCCGTTAGGTATAGATACTACACGAGCGAAACGAGGAGGAATGTTAGGTAGAACAGCGGCGACAACCGAACATATTTTTTTTGAACTTACGGATTTTAATACGTAGCCGTCGGACCACCATTGTATAGAAACTTCAATACCTCCAGAAAGTATTAGGTCCATACCTATGAAATTGGTGTTTTGTATGGAGATTTTGGGGAATTCTGCATTTTCCATACGAATTTTTTTTTTCTGTTTTCTTCACAACGACAAATCCAAAGATTTGGCATCTATCATTAGACAAGCTTTAGTAATATGTGTAATATCACACTTCATAAAAATTATTTATCGTTTTTAAGTGAATGCAAATAAAATGATGTATTCGGGTGGCACTTGAAAAGAGTTGTCTCCGTGTCCAATTTTAACACAAGTAAACTTACAACAAATTATCAAAAAAAATCAAAAGAGCTCAAAAATATGGTCTATTTTTAGACGAGGTAATTATTTTTTAGGAA
The DNA here is from genome assembly GCA_910589355.1 of Parapoynx stratiotata. Lineage (NCBI taxonomy): Eukaryota > Metazoa > Arthropoda > Insecta > Lepidoptera > Crambidae > Parapoynx > Parapoynx stratiotata. The sequence goes on from OU342482.1 coordinate 11,363,245, forward strand.
TACTCTGAATCTTAATAGTTACAGACAAAATACTAAGAGAGAAAAAAACACCAATTTCATAGGTAAGTACCCAATATTTGAGTTTATTTTCAAAAGAATATTTGTATTAGCGACTCTTCGCTCTTATTGCGCTCTTCTCTGGCCATTTCCTCTTTGTTTCTGTTTTTAAATTAAGCAACTGTCTCATTTCTTTTTTTTTGGTCTCCAATTTTCATTAATATCAACAGAGTCAGCCTCTGGAGCGGTTGTCTCGACGCCTATAAATATAACTGTTGTATTAAAATTATTATTTATATATATAATATTAGGTCCTTACATATGAAATTGGCGTTTTGTATGGAGATTTTGGGGAACTCTGCATTTTCCATACTAACATTTTTTCAGTTCTCTTCACAACGACAAATCCAAAGATAATTGGCATGTATCATTAGACAAGCTTTAGCTATATGTGTGATATCACACTTCTTAAAAATTATTTATCTTTTTTATGTGAATGCAAATCAAATTATGTATTCGGAAGGCACTGAAAAAGGGTTGTCTCCGTGTCCAATTTTAACACAATAAAACTTACAACGAATTATCAAACCAGTTCAAAAGAGTTCGAAAATATGGTCTATTTTTAGAGGAGGTAATTATTTTTTAAGAATACTCTGAAACTTAATAGTTACGAACAAAATACTAAGAGAGAAGAAAAACACCAATTTCATAGATAAGGACCCAATATTAATAAACTACTACAATAAATGTAAATGCACAGTAAATTTTCAATAACTTAAATAACTTTACCAAGGCACTATTGTAAGCCCTACCTTTTGTAATATTCTTTAAATGTTGTGTTCAGTGATTTGTGTTATTTACCTTTTTATAAATTGTTCCAGTTGTGCCTTTTAATTCAGAATACAACTAATAGTGGCAAGTCGTGCAGTATTCTACTCAACCTCACCACGTGACAAAACTTAAGTTTCGCTTGATTTTTTGACGACCTCGGTGGTCGAGTGGTCTGGACGCCGGTCGCCATCTCGAGAGGTTCTGGGTTCGATCCCCGGTGGTGGCAAATGTTTGGTTGATGAATTTTCAGGCATTTGCCCTCCAGTCTTGGATGTTTATATATTTATATAGAAATTAAGATATTTGTATTGTATTTATCTATAAAATATATTTATCAGTCCGGGCTAGTTGATAGGTGTGAATGTTTGAAGATATTATTATTATTATTATTATATATTACTACATTTGCAGATGCAGACTGAAGGTGTATTCAACTACGTGCCATACTCGTGGGTCTCTCTGGTCCACGTTAAGACTGAATTTTATAAAGGTAACCTCAAAACTTATTATACTAATAATAATAAATCATCTTTATTTCATTACAAAAGCATAGACAAGACTCTAAAACTTATTATTATAGCTTGTTCGACTTAGGGCGAATTCGACCATGTTAAGATTAGTAACACGGGAATAGTAATACCAAACTGAGTTCCCACGATTGGTCGAATCTGTCCAAAGGGCGGAGCTGATTAGCTATCCTAGTTTTTTCAAGTTTGGCTACACGCGAATAATTTAATTTTAACGGAGTACGCAGGTTTTCGCGCACGAATGTGTCAATGTCTCGTTTGACATAGACCAGATTCGACCAATCGTTTCAGCTTAGTTTGGTATAACTATTCCCGTATTACTTATCTCAATTTGGTCGAATTCGCCCTAATTACGTTAGGTGGCGCTACTATACTAGCGGCATAAGTTAATTTATCTATGATTCCACTAGTATAGTAGCGCCACCTACCGTACTAAGTCGAACGAAGGGATAACCCATGTATGGGAATATCGATCTATACTACTTAATTTATCTATGACAAAATGTATAACCATGCAAAATTATTTAACAGTTAGGCCCGAGTTCACCAACATTTTAAACGACTGATTATAAGATAAACAGCTGTTTAAATTAGTTTTTGTGTTCACCACACGTTAACCATCGATTACAGCTCTTAACCAACCGATCAACTTAACCGAGCCTGACAGCAACGTTTAACCTCCGTTTTACTTACATTTACTACATATTGACATCAAAAGTGTTACGAAAATTTATGGTTATTTTCGATTAATAGGTTGTTTTAGTAATAAATGATAAATGGTAGATACCACTACCTGGGACTTCTTGAAAATCTTGAATATTTGGAAAGAAATACAGAGTGGACCAGAAAGATTTGCGAATTTGAAAAAAAAATAATAAAAAAACTAAATACAATTCAAATACAACTTTTTATTTCAATAAAAATTGACATCTGGGAAATTAATTTCTTAAAAATTACATCATCTATATGTGCACAATCGCGCTGCAAACATTCCTCGAATCTGAACCTCAAATTAGTAGGAACTAGCTGGCACATTGCGCGGGGAATACTGCCATTTCTTCTCGGATATTCGTCTTCAACTGGTGAATCGTGGCTGGGTTATTGGAGTAGACCCTACTTTTCAGGTATCCCCACATAAAAAAGTTCGGTGGCGTTAGATCCGAACTTCTAGGCGGCCATGCAATGTCACCTCGGCGCGATTTCACTTTCCCAGCAAACATTTCGTTTACGACCGCCAAAGAGGCATTAAATTGTGTCTTCCGTTTATGCTGATCTTGGGCGTCCCGGAGGCTTCTTGAGAACGGAACCAATTGCTTCAAACTTTCTGACCCACGATCGAATCACACTTTCCCTTGGACATTGATTTAGGTCATGTAATCAAAACTCACGCCGAAATAAACGTGTGCAGTACTGCTTGTTGAAGCGCGGATTATGGCAATGAAATCCTTTTGCGGTCCTTGATAATAGTCGTGATTTTATATAAGTAAACAAATCAACATGAATTTCTTTTTGACATTGACAATTTGACAGTTACCGTTAGTTACGAAAGGTGTTATTCGACCAAAATTAGAACAACGTCGTAGTAAAACGTTCTTATCACGTCATTGCACTTTACAAATTGGAAGAATTTTACGTTATGATACCAAATTTAGATGTCGACGTATATTGCGTCCGTTTAATATGACAGAGCTGCTTCGAAAATAAGTATCCTTATAACATTCGTTCATTCATTCTAAACCATCGTTAAACAGCCGATTTCGTAACCATGGTAAAAATGTTTGCGGTGAACAGTAAAAATTTGAATAGTTGTTTAAACGATGTTTAGGAATTGAACGGCTGATCACTAAAACGTTGGTTAAACAATTATTGGTGAACTCGGGCCTTAGTACCTATCCTATTATGAGCTATAATTGAGCCTGAAAACATGTATAAATGCAGGAAAATTGTTTTGGAATGGCTTCAATCTAAAAGTTACTCGGAAACAGAAGTAATAGTATTAAATTTTTAAAAAAGCAATACCAAATTATATTAATAATTTAACTCACACGAATACGTCTTCTCACAAAAACATCAATACACACTCCCAAGCACTTACACTTCCAAACACACACGTACAAACACTAACACACCCACAGATTTTTTTTTATAAAAAGCTCAGCAAATGACTCCACACCTGATGATAAGCAGTAGAGGAGTCCATATGTGAAGATAGCTAGAGCAGCATGCTGACATACTGCCCTAGCCACCCTCACCTTGCCAAACGAGCTTGGTTTATATAATTTCATTTTATTTCTTTATGTTCGTCTAATTTTACGTTTAGTATAATTTAACATACATATATAAGTCACGCCTTTATCCCACAGGGGTAGGCAGAGATTACATCCTTCCACTTGCTACGATCCTTGCATATTTCTTTCGCTTCATCAACTCTCATTACAGTCCTCATGCATGCTCGGCGATTTCGAGTAATTTTAAGCTGGCCCTTCTCTAGAACGTCTTTAATTTGGTCGAGAAGCGTTCGCCTAGTCTGCCTCGTTGTATCTCCACTCACACCCGATTCATATATCCCTTTGGTCAATCTATTTTCATCCATCCTTTCCAAATGTCCAAACCATCTACAGTCATCAGTATAATTTAAAGTTAAAATAAATGTTTCCTTAGCGATGCTTCTTGCTCAACAGTTACGAAAATTGTTTCAAAGAGAAGTTCTTCCTCATAGAAAGGACGTTCCCACCATTATTGATGTAATAGACTAAGGGCCTGTTTCACAATCGACGAGTAAGTTCTGAATAGCTTACTTGGCAGTTCAATTGACATAAATTTCATATTACATCTGTCAAATGATCTGCAAAGTAAGCTACTCAGAACTTACCAGTCGATTGTGAAACAGGCCCTTAGTACTAGATTATAACAGGTTTTATTATACTAGCAGTTGCCCGCGACTTTGACCGCGTTTAATATGGTTTTTTAACTATGTCACGGGAACCCTTTAATTTTCCAAAATAAAAAGTATCTAAGATGTTGACCAGGGATATAAGTTAACACCATGCAACATTTCATTTAAATTGGTCCAGTGATTTCGGAGATTAGCCCGTCCAAACAGACGAACAGACAGAGAAACAAATTTTTTTTTGTATTATCCCTTTTTATACATCCCCCTTGATTTTAAGCATTTTTTTCTATGTACTGACATTCGACCTCTACAGTTTTATTATATGTATAGATAACATCCCTGTTATCTATGTTTCAGCGTTGGCGCACCAATTCTGCGCCACAGGTTTACTGAATGCACCCGCCGGGCCCCGAACCCGCGAACGATTAGCAGCCCTCTACTCTCCCGCCGGCGACAGAAATGTAGATAACGGTAAGACAATAAAATACATATCCAGCGAAATGTGGATGTTTAGCAGCCACCCTTTCAGGGAGAAAGGTGTGATGACAATAATATGCCCTTTCCGTCTCGAAATTACCAACCCGCACTGGGCCAGCGTGGTGGTGTTTCGGCCCATACTCCTCATATGTTTCTCCACGAGGAAAGACTTGTGCCCAGCCGTGGGACGTATGTAGGCTGAGAACAAACTCGAAATTTATATGAATTTGACAGCTGCTACTTTAAATAAATACATATAAATATCTTCCAACGTTCCCACATATCAACTAGACCCATTTAAAGCAACTAATGCTGCTTGTGTTACGGATACTAGATGACGGATAAATATATTCAATAGATAAATACATATAAATACTCAGAAAAATACAATACATATATAAACATCCAAGATTGGTGAACAAATGGCTGTATTCATCACACAAACATACTCCCACCGGGGATCGAACCCAGAACCTCTCAAGATGGCGACGCCTTGACACTGGCACACAGACCACTCGACCACGGAGGTCGTCAATTTACAACAACATTATTTGAATAGACATAGCAATCGGACTCGAGTTTTTATAAAAATCTCTGCAAATTAGTCACTATTGGTATGTAGGAGATAGATCCTTACGCGAATTCTTTTTATGACAACCGTTTTACAGATCGCGAGGTCTAACGTGAGCTTTGCGTTATTCATGCGTCCTCGTACTCAGCTTATATAATAATATAATAATAATAATAATAATAATCTTTATTTCTTTAAACAGTTGGTACACAGATACAATTTAGTTATAGGTACATACAACAAATTGAAATGAACCAAAACAAAAATACATGTAGGTAGATGTAGAATTTGAGAGAACATTTCAAAGTTCGACCACCGAAAGTATGGACTTGCTTTTTTGCAAGTGAATGAAAACGTCCCGCTGCTGGGCACAGGCCTTCCTCATAGAGAAACGCATGAGGAGTATGGGCCGAAACACCACAACGCTGGCCCAAAGTCGGTTGGTGGGTTAAACGGTTTCAATAGCAACTTGGACGGCTTAACGCGGCTTCGGCTTACGGCTTAAGCACAGGAGATCGAGAACACAAAGTTTAGGTCACCCATCCGCGGCCTGACCATGTCGAAGATAGCTACACTATATCAAATATGCACTCATAAAATGCAAGGTTCAGCTTAGACCGAACATTATCTTTCTTAAATAATTATATTTCCCCAGGGTCAGCAATAACTCCGAGTCTGAAGGACCAAGACCTGGACCTCACGACGTTGGGCCGGGCACACTTGTCGGAGGCCCTGGCGATGTACGAAGAGGCGCTAAGATTACAGAGGATGTGTCGGTAAGTAAATTTCCGCCTCTCTAGTCTAGTGGTTCGATTCCCCACGGGGACTGGGGTTTCTCTGCTCGGTTTGGTAGGTGGTAGGGCTTCTAGCTACCGTCTTACCAAAAGTCGCATACTAACAATGTTATAAGCATTGTGTTCCGGCAATCAGAGGTAAGATAACACTTCCTCAGTTGTTGAGGAATACAGGTGAATTCGCTCCACCTTGGCCTTATCATCACTTACCATCACGTGTGATGAAGGCCAAGAGCTTACCTGTCATATTATGAATAAAATATGAATTTGCTCCTGACTTGAGAGACGGGGTTTACGATGGAGACAGCTTTTCTAGGTGTCTGTTCGACTCAACTTTGACTTGAAAATATTCTTCGCGAACTCCGGCGTTCGCGTGTCTCTCGAGATATATTGATAGAGATAGATAAATTTGAATAATCTTTACGATTATTGTTAATATCGCTCGCTTTACACTGTGCCCGTGAATGGGAACAGACTCGACACCTGTTACATGGAGACTTAACATATCTGGTGAAACGTGGATTTATTTATTTTAAGGACAATCAGAAACAGTTACAATATTTCGCTATTTCTATCAAAAAGACGTGTGGCACTCGGGGACTGCCGCGGTAAAGCTATTGCATAGCATTTTGTATCAACTTATGCAATTATAATTTTATTTATTTATTTTATTCATGCAGTATATCTTTTTCTTTAATATTAATTCAAGTTACACTTTTTGAGCGTGGTGACCGATAAGAAAACAAATTATATAAACTGTTGGTAGTTTGCATATACATTATTTTGTTCGGATCACTTATATGTAAATTAAATCATAAAATAATTATCTAAAATAAATGTTAATAAACTAAATAACAAAACTCATAATAAACAATAGTTAGCTTATAAATAAAACCAAAGTGGCGTCTTTGTTAAAATTAGTTCTTTGTTGTATCACTAGATGGCGCCACCTATCCTTTAAAACGCACTATTGTTTACTTTCATAGACTTATATGGTCAAACCGATGTTAATTAAAATTTGTATTCGCCTTGGACACGGTGTTTCATTTTGGTAACCACCTTGGGTTTTAACATGCACGGCCTTCAAGCAACACCTCCTTGCGCATCGGAGTGGGGAGCGTTAGGTTTTTCGTTACGGAATTTCTGGATTCGGTCCCAGCGCTCAATGCCCGCGATAGAAGCTATGCAATAGCTTAAAAATTCATAATATATAAAACATAATAAAAGCACTGTTTTAAGATCCCACCACATGCAATTTAGGACATTAGACACTACAATAATAACCACACAATACGAGTAGTACCTTGAAAGTGATATGTGACTATTCACACACATTAAGCACAAAGCAGTCTCAGTTACTCGGATTTAAATGATTTGAGACTGTCATTGAATGATACGATTCTACTTATGCGTGCATAGGTAGATTTCTCTCTCGGAGTCCCGTTTGTGGCCCAAGTCAGGGAGTGTGAATATAGGGAAAACACACAAAAAATATTCTTTTTTAATTTTTTTGGTTCTCTGTTTGTACCTCATATCCCCGGTCAACATCTTAGATACTGGGATACGTGGGATAGTTAAAGAACCATAGTAACCTTGGCGGGCTAGTAAATAGAAAGAAAAAAATGTTATTGATATTTTCAGTTTGAGTTGGTTTATTAATTAAAATAAAATACCTTCATTGTGTTATCCTTTTCCTTTATTACAATCACATCACATATAAAAATACTAAACTGTTATAAATTTAGACTACAAAAACCATCTCCTTCACTTGGATCCAATGTGACTACTAAAAAATATATTATGTTTAACAATATATGACAACTAACTCAATTCAAATTTATAAACACAACATCCAAAGAGAATCAACAATCATGATGATCACACAACCAAAACTCCTTTATATTCTACTCATAGACACAAATAAAATTCTACTCCAACAAGAAAAAGTATTTATTCTGCGACATCTTAACTTAGAATCTAGGTACACATAATACAATAAAAATGTGCGTCAGCAAAGGCAGCCCAATGTGGCACAGAAGGGTGAATAATACGAATGGTGTTGTGCAGCGAGCTGCGCGACAAGGAGGCGCTGTCCCGCTGCGTGCGCGCGGCGCGGGAGCGCGCGCTGTCCGCCGGCGCCGGCGCGCCGCGCGCCGACTGCGACTTCGCCGACCTCGTCGACGCGCCGCCCGTGCTGCGTGAGTACCCCACTCACACACACCCGCGTATTCTGCCCAACTAAGCGCAAAAGCGGTATCTCAATGAAAGCGTCTTCAATCGCCTCTCTGGTCTAGTGGTTGACACCACTGGGTGTAGATCGGGAGGTCCGGGGTTCGATTCCCCACGGGGGCAGGGGTTTTTCTGCTCGGTTTGGTTGGTGGTAGGGTTTCTGAGCCCGCCTGGCTAGCTACCACCGTCTTACCTAAATTTGTCGCCATAATAACAATGTTATAAGCATTGTTGTGTTCCGGCAATCAGAGGTAAGATAGCCAGTTCCTCAGTTGTTGAGGATTACAGGTGAAGCTCGCTTCTACCTTCCGCCTTATCGTCACTTATCATCAGGTGAGATGAAGGTCAAGAGCTTACCTGTCATATGTTAAAAAAAAAGGGTACTGGGTCTGTGATTGTGTAGGCGATGAGCTAGCCACTTGTTACTACTCTTTCACGATTTTTCATCTGACCAAACCCAATTTGGTATGGCTAAATGTGGTCTTAAGGAACACAGTGCTCCTTTTACTCTGCCTACCCCTTCGGGGATTACAGGCGTGATTGTGTGTGTGTATGTTTTTAAATATAAATTAGACGGAATATTGTAATTTCACTTAGCGACTACCGTTTGCAATTATTTAACAAAATTTTAATAAAATTGCACTTCTACGATTTTGCCACGAACCTACGCGCCATTGACAATGAATCTCCTTAAGTTGGGCGAATCATAAAATTCTAAATTTGAATACTTTCGAAAAATTCTTTCCAATTTATTACATAAATTATTTCTTACATCATAAGTTGAATTTAGAAGGAATATCCAGCAAAATGAAAATTTATTTTAAATATTAACTTCCATTTTTTTATCCCTTTCTATCATTTTCTTTTCTCTTTCACGAAATATTGTAAAATTTTTATGACATTCATAAGCATGCGCTAAGACGGATATGAGGTCGCTGGCTAAGACGCATCTAAATTGAATAAATTTAGATTTTTTTTGAATTTCATTAATGTTGAGACAAACAAAAGCATACGTTATACTATGGTTATAAGGTGTAAGTTAGACAGCACTGATGTTATTTTATTTCACCTAATGATACCGTCACGGTACGGAACGCCCGCGGCCACAACGCCCACTCTATAGTTTAATAAGGTAGCGATGCGCGACTCCGAATGATTTTTATTTTCGAATAATTCATAACCGCTAATTTGGTCATTCGAATGGCAAATCGAGGAGCTCGGTGGCGTAGTGGTCAGTGCGCTATGGCTTCGATCGAAAGCAAAGCTACCTTCGCCATGGTCAGGTCGTGGATGGGTGACCAAGACTGTGATCTCGAGCTCCTCCGTGCTTCGGAAAGCACGTTAAGCCGTTGGTCCCGATCGCATTTGTTACCGTTTCTACCCACCAACCCGCATTGGGCCAGCGTGGTGGTGTTACGGCATACTCCTCATGTGTTTCTCCATGGCCTGTCCCAGCAGTGGGACGTATTTAGGCTGGTAACGAATGGCAAATTAGTAGTATACTAATGTCTGTGTTCGAATAACGACTACTAATGACATACATACTATTACATTCAATCACGCCTGTAATCCCTAAAGGCACTCGGCAGAGTCCAAGGAGCACTGTGTTCCTTAAGACTACTAATTAGTAACTACTAATGTCAAATGTGAAATGTCATGCTTTAATCCACGTATCAAATATTGAAAATAGTGCAAAATAGGTTTATAACAGTCCAAAAACAAAAGTCTAAAATTTTTAATTGAATTCCACAGCGTCATCTAAGTTCCAACTAGCCCTGACGCCGCCAGATTTTGCCCAGCACAGAGTAGAAGACCTCTTCAAGTCCCTTGGGCCCATCGCAGTGTTCTCAGCCAAACGGCACTGGAGCGCGCCCCGCCTCGTCCAGCTCCAGAGGAACACCGACAAACGCAGAGAAAGCTCTAGAAGGAGGGACTACGCAGAAGAGAAAAAAACTGCCAAAAGAGACCGCTCAGAAGACAACAGCACCTACTACAACCAAATAATCAGAAGCGACGAGAAGTACACAGAAGAAAAGCTCAACAGGGTCATGAAGCAGAACGGCGTTTATATCAATAGTTATAACAATAACAATTATGATTACCACCCGAAGATTTTAGAATACGATGCTAAATACGAATATAGGACTAAATTAGATGGTGTTAAAGCAGAGAATGGTATGACGAAGTTAGACGGGTATGTGAATGGGAAATTGAAGAATGGTAGGGAGAAGAGGAAGAGTGATTTGAGAAGGGCGACGAGTGAACACAACATGTTTTCGAAGCCAAATGAAGAAGGCTTCGGGTTTTCAGTTCGGGGGGATGCGCCGGTCGTCATTGCAGCGGTTGACCCTAACTCCTTAGCTGAAGTAAGTTCTTTTTTATGCTGGTAAGCTAATATTAGGTCCTTACCTATGAAATTGATATTTTGTACCGAAATTTTGGGGAATTCTGCATTTTCCATACTAACATTTTATCAGTTTTCTTCACAACGACAAATCCAAAGATAATAATATTTGGCATCTATCATTAGACAAGCTTAAGTAATATGTGTAATATCACACTTCATAAAAATTATTTATCATTTTAAGTGAATGCAAATATTTTAGCTACGTTTTAATGTGTACTGAATTATCTAACGCTTTTTATTAGTTTTATTGTTGAACAATTAGTTGTTTAGAACTTTTTGATGTGCATAAGAAGATGAAATTAAATATAATTTAAAGGTTAAATAAATATATATTTTGATTCAAACATACATAAATTTAGGTATTGGTTAATTTTTTTTGATTAAATAAAATGTTGTCTATGTGTTTCAAAAATAGGTTGGTCATCTCGATTTTGGTAATGGAAACTATTTAAAAAACAACATACCATCACGAGGTCGACCTATAATGCGATGGGTCGACGACATCGAGCGAGTCGCGGGAAAGACCTGGGGACGGAACGCGCAGGGTCAGAAAGATTGGCACAAGAGAGAGGAGGCTTATTCCCTGCAGTGGGCGGTAACGAGCTACCATGATACCATCACGCCTTTTTCCCCGAAGGGGTAGACGAGCTGTTAACTTTATACCCACATTTCACCCTATGTAACAGGGGGCGATATTCACAATAAACTTTATATAAGTTTTGCTCCAACTCAGTGGTACAGGCAGTGGGATCGAACCCGCAGTCCCGCGGTCGAACGAACGTTTCCGTACCAGTCCGTCCCAACTCGGCTACCGCTTTAACACCAACCCGCATTTCGCCAGCGTGGTGGAGTTACGGCCCATAGTGAGATGTGTGGGATAGCCCAGCAGTGCCCAGCAAACCTACTCGAATGTTTTAAATTGCTTTTTTCCGTAGATCGGTGGTATGCGCGAAGGAGACTTCATTGTGTCGATCGGAGATAATGATGTGAAGTGGAAGTCGCATGAGGAGGTCGTGCGCATGATCCAGCAGACCGGCGACATCCTGACCATGCGTCTGGCCACGCCTATGGACAAGAGTTTGTTGAAGGTAGGTTCAGTACAACAACTTCCGCCATGGTTAGTCCTTGAATGGATGACCAAAACATTGTGCAGTCGAGTTCCTCTGCCTTTTAACCGCCTCTTTGGTCTAGTGGTTCAAACCACCGGGTAGATCGGGAGGTCCGGGTTCGATTCCCCATGGAGGCAGAAGTTTTTCTGGTCGGTTTGCTTGGTGGTAGGGCTTCTCAGCCCGCCTGGCCAGCTACCACCGTCTTACCTAAATTTGCCGCCATAATAACAATGTTTTTAGCATTGTTGTGTTCCGGCAATCAGAGCCAGTTCCTCAGTTGTTGAGGATTACAGGTGAAGCTCGCTTCCACCTTCAGCCTTATCTTCACTTACCATCAGGTGAGATGAAGGTCAAGAGCTTACCTGTCGTATGTAAAAAAAAAAGCCGTTGAATCCCGGTCACTATAATAGTACTTATTGGTACCGTTTCTACTCACCAGCCGCGTTGGGCCAGCATGGTAGTGTTAAGGTCCATACTCCTCATGTTTCTCCTAGTAGGAAGGCCTGTGTTCAGCAGTTGGACATAAATAGGTAGGTGTTAAATTTTATATGCTACACATCCTAGGACCAGTGACTAAAATATATCATTGTTAAAAAAAATCCCGAAATGCAGAAAAATATTTCAATCAAGAATAATTAGCTTTATCTCGCTTAGGCCCAATTGCACGATCGAGAGTTAGCGCCTAACCTAGGGTTTGCCCATATATTTGCCTCAGGGTTAAGCGCTAACTCTCGATCGTGCAATTGGGCCTTAGGACTCAATTAAATTTTAACCTAGATTTCAAAGCAGCAAGAAATCCTGAATCTTGAATTCGGTAAATCTATATTTAGACAAATGTACATGATTATGTACATTCATACATATAATTACGACTATTATCCCTTATGGGTTAGTCAGAGACTAGGCAAAAGGACCGCAAAAGCAGTCCCCTGCCATAGTCCGCACGTCACCATCAGTGACTGCACTCAGCGTGACAGGTGATGAGCCCGTCGCTACTGTAAGCTATCGGATGGTTGTGCAGTTCTAAGTCCTTTAGTCGTCTTTTACGACACCCTAGATAAGAGATGGGTTGGTAATTATCTCGATTTAGGAAGAAATCGATATTGAGATTTAAAATTTACAGCAAGTGGCCCTTATTCTATAGCAATGTCCTAAATAGGATGGGCATACATTGGCCGTACTAAGTTAACCTATACAATAGACTTGATACATATTCCCATTTCACCAGGCATCACCAGAAACGCAACGGCAATCAAACTCCAACCAAGGCTCCGTATCCGCTGCCTCCACAGCATCAAGCGGCTCCACAGCCGTCACCGCTCGCTCGTCAGCCAGACGGGCACCATCTTGGAACCCGTTCCGACGACACACGACGCGAGAAAACAGTTCGCACCGCGGCTCTCATACCAGCAACGTCATTTTCAGATAAGCGCCATCTGTTGGGAAGTTTTGGAACTTTTTACGTGGTTAACGCCATCTATCGAGGACAATGGTAAAGCTTGACTTTCGTCGTATTTTAAAGTTGTCTATCATAATGTATGAATAAAGTTGTTAAATATTACATTGTGATTGAAATGATAGCTAATTGAAATAATAAAAAAATGCTATTTTGTAATTTAAGAGTTTGCGTAAAGCAGTTGGTACCGGTAGATTTTACCAGATGGCGTTGTTTAAGTTTTCGATTGTCTTCACCCCTTTGGTACAGCGCAGACGACACACTTTTTGTGCGATCAAGTCTGCGGCACTCAAAATGTCTGCATAGCGCGCAAAAAATCCGCGAAATATCTTTTGCACTTGATATCCCTTACTGCACAGTTACAGAGGCGGTGCGGAGTAGTCTGTGTAGATTTCAACGGTTTTTTTGTGCGGCGGACATTTTGCACGTCATGTACGATACTGCATATAGTTCAATATGTTCTAATTTCACAGACTAAAAAGCCTGTCACGGATAGTCTGTCGTCTGCGCAGCACCTTTAGTATAAATACGTGCGTTCCGTTCTAATGATTTACAAATGAGTGAAAATGATATTTTTATTATTTAAAGGTATATTACATGGTTAAAGTCAAAGGGTGTTTTGATATAATTTGTTTATACACATCACATAGTCATTATTGTAGAATGTTAGTTTATTAAATAAAATTATTTACATTCCAACTTACATTGAAACGATTCCCTCCAACTTTTATAATATCACGCCATCTTTAATTGTTTAGACATAGGTTCAAATAAATTATAACCCAGGTAAATTTAGAATTTCCTTTGGTTTCTTTTCTTTGAACTTTTAACTACTTCTACGTTTGACTGGGTTATGTTTTATTACAGTTTTACGGGAAAACGGAGTGATTTTTTTTTCATGTTTTCAATTGTAATTTACTTTAGCTACTTATTTGTAGATATTAAGTTTATTAAACCTCGATTTTTATTTCTATGCCTACCTGTGTGTAATATCTTAGAGAGGTTTAATACCATAACGTCGTTATTGTTGTTAAAAAATTAGTTATGTATTATAGAGAACTCCAATCGGCTATGTTGTTCCAAAGCATGTTTTTGTTATAATTTTTTTAATTTTATTTGCTACATAAAAGAGATATCCTAAGAAATATAATCTCGGCACTCCTTTTGTAACTATGTATTGCTATCTCATTATTTCTTTATACATTACCGTGGTATTCATAAAAAATACTTAATAAACCTATTTTAGTTAATAAGTGATTTGTCACTTTCTTTCTAATTTAGATTGTGTTTGAAAGAAGAAAACAAAACACTCTGTAACCAAAATTGGTTTATTATGCCTTTAATATTTTTTATGAATAACGCGGTTAGGCTATTTACAAGTTTTAACATTTCGCTGTGCTCTTTACCAGTATACCCATTGGGCCAGCGTGGTGGTGTTACGGTCCATACTCCTCAAGTGTTTCTCCACGTAGGAAAGCCTATGCCCAGCTGTGGGACGTAGATAATAGGCTGGTGACGACTCTATGTCGGCGACGTAGGCGTCAAGATTCAGAATCGGAATATAATGCAATCGGAAATATTTCACATATTTTTTTTGTAGCTACAAGTCATTATTTAGAAGAAAGAATGTTAATGTAGAAGAATTTGAATTGTTGCTGTGTTATTATAAAACCTACGATTCTAATGAAATGTTAAGTTTGTAAGAGGGTCCACAAAATTTATTATTTTACTAAAATTGCAATGTAACGTTAAATCTTCTTGTACGGTATTGTGCGTGTTCTATTTCAAAAATGGTTGATCTCAGACAGCCTACAGAAATTACGAAAACATAACATATCATAAAGAATCTTTCCCCGAAGTATAGGCAGCGATGTTAAACACCCACATTTCGCCAGACATTTTAGGTCCCCATGTAACAGGTAGCAAGCCTATTGCCATGCACCGGGCACAATGTGATATTCACAATGAACTGTACATAAGTTTTATTCAAACTCGGTGGTACAGGCGGTGGGATCGAACCCGCGTTTCCCGCGGCCTCGAACGAGTAGTGCTCCGTCCGTCTAACTCAAACCCGCCGCTACAAAACCTATAGGTACATTAAATACGTCGAGAATAATTTGAACATTGTTTTAGTACCACGTGACCTGCGCTACCGTTTTTACGTTTAAAAATGGTTATTGCGCAAGCGTTACCGTCTATCCCGGGTCCAGTTATATTTGTCCGAGAACCGGGATTTATCGATTTGGCTGCACCCAGCTCGTTGTCGTGCAACGTGCATCGCATCCAAATGCTAGTGTTGCGGCCTTTGAATCAATTAAATGTTCGTTTTAATCGATTGTATTCATATTGTGAAAAATCGATTGTTACACTCATTTATAGCTTTCAGGCTAAATAAATTCTTCTGGATTTCTTCTATTCTTGAAGTATATTCTTGAAGTTTAGACCTATCTTCTGTGCCTAGTATCACGTGATGATGTCAGATGTAATGTACAAGAAAGTGGTGAACTTCAGTTTGTACAATACCTCCGAATATCTCTGACAGATTTAAGGATTTTTCGTTAAGGCCCGGCATACATTATCGGCATCGGCAAGGAAAGGAATCCTTCGTCATCCCTACACGCAAGCGCACACTCTCGGCAACTATGCCTTGGCATGCTGCAACGTCCTTAGGGATGACGAAGCGTCCTTAAGCATGCCGTACCGTCCAAGTGTTGCCTTGGCGCGGCGGCAGCGTACTGAAGGATGCCGAAGTATCCTGAAGCAACCTCAAGGCCGCCGATGCAGCAACCTCAAGCATACCGAAGCGGTATTTTTGTTACTACGGCTACATATCATAGAAATTTCCACTGTTTCCATGAAGTTAATATATGATGCTATTTATCACCTATAATCCTGAGCCGTGCCGATGCCGATAAGTGAACGTTCTCCCTACCAGCGCGTATTGTACAGTCGACCATGCAGTTTCACAAGATTGACTAGAACAGCACAGAAAGAGAAGATTGAGCTTATCATGGTTTTCTCGTTTGCTCGTTTTCAACATGTTATTATTGTTAAAATATTTTGCTTATTAATATGTTTTATGAATTTATGATATTTGAGTCATCAGTGTTGCTAGATTAATTTAAAATTGTTATTAGGAGAATGTTTACAGGTGTTTAAATTTGCAGTAGGATTAATTATATCTTATAGATGTCGCATGTATAGACATATAATTTTCAAAGACTTCTGCATATAAAATACTTTATTGATTCTGTATAAATTTTCTTTTAGTTTTTTTAAGTAATCGCTTATCATTTTATTTGTATTCACTATATTCTTTTACTTTTCGTTAAAGATATACCTAATACTAAGAGTATAGCCGTTATTTTTTTTCTTTCTTCAATGTCTGTTGAAATATGCGAACCATGTTAGTTATATACAGAAGCCTGCTCATGTTGAGTGCCCATTATTTGGTTTTGGTTGTGATTAATATGGTAGTGTATTGTGATTTTGATCGCAACCAAAAAATTTTAGCAAAATCCTTTTAAGCTAAGGTAATATATTGATGTGTAAAAAGTCTACTTAGAATTACCAATGTATATCTCTGTAAAATAACTAAATTATATAAGAAAAAGTTAAATGATTGTATAAAAACTGTAACAATGTATATGTATTTTTGAAATTAATAAAAGTATGTAAAGCAATTTTGACTTTTATTTGTGTTAAATGTATTCGTTTGTAATGTGCAAAAGGATGTATTATCGTGTATTTGATAATATTTTATCCATAGGCTTTAGTAGGTAGTAGGTAATGATTAAACGTAGATGTGCTTTCCATCAAACAAACATTGATCGGAGTGGATCTTGTTGCGTAAAATCAGTGCAGTTTTGTGTAATATAATGAGAGTCTGTGTTGACGAGCAAGGTGGAGTATCACTGAAATAACTGTTGAGTGGTGTGAAAAAGATGAGATTTTTACTCAGAGTAAACAGAACTGGAGTAGCCTTTGTCTAACATTCCCCTCTGCCAAATGCACAAGCATCGGATGCTTGCACGTTTAATAAAACTAGCCGCCATTTTGACAGCCATAACATTGTAAACGTTGCGGCGAACAGAGCTCCCGCAAAAATGCCTGCCTGTGCTGTTTTTTGTTGTAAAAATAAATAGAAAACATCGAGTATGCTAAAAGATGGTGTCACCTTTTATTTGTAATTATAATTTTTAAGATTTCAAGATTATTTACTTCATTATTTCATGTTTTAGAATTCTACGATTTCAAATTTCGAACGCTAGTCTCGTGGGGAGTGCGGCTGTGACGTTGTCAAAACGCACACCCCACGTGACTATTTTAAGCGAATGTGTGCGTGAAATTTAAATTTGTGTGTCGAATTATGCATGTGTGCATTTGTAAAAACGGCTGGCTTTGAGTGTAGTGGTAACCTCACCCCCCGCAAGAAATGGCAGAAAAAAATGTTTGAGAAATTGATTAATGGCTACTCCAGTTCTGTTTACTCTGAGGATTTTTATCGTGGTAATCCACCTCATCGAAGACACTGTGGGTGGGTGTCTGCCATGGACTACTTGACGGCAAACTCCCCCAAGATGTATTGAAATGCATTAAACTAGCATTTTAATGCAAATACTGAAGAAATATATACTGAAGACTTGGATGTATGGGCTCCGTTCCCTTTGCCTTCCCTACATGGGAGAATTTTACAGGAGTTTTTGGCGGCATCCAACTATGGCGGACGTGATTTTTATTTCAGTGATTGTAATATTCTATCGGAGTTGATCTTGTTGCGTAAAATCAGTGTCATTTTGTGTAGTAACTGTCAATAATGACGAGCAATATGAAGAATCATTAAAATAATCGTCAAGTGGTGTGAAAAACGACAAGATTTTTATCGTGGTAATCCTCCTCATCGAAGTAACACCACAGTGTTTACCATCGATCGTTTGACGCCAAACTCTCCCAAGATGCATTAGCACTATGCATCTTGGGAGCTAGCATTTTAATGCAAACTACTGATGAAATAAAATACTGAAGACTTGGCTGTATGGGCTTTGTTCTTTGCCTTCCCTATATGGGAGAATTTTACAAAAAAATAATAATAAATAATCAGAATTTTTCATCTCTTCTTAGAGACACATCTCTCTTATCTGTGCTTATTAGTAGTCTGTGAATTTTACAACGGAGTTTTTGGCGGCATTCAACTATGGTGGACGTGATTTTTATTTCGATGATTATAATATTGTTTCGGAGTGGATATTGTTACGTAAAATCAGTGTAGTTTTGTCTAATAAGAGTCTGTGATGATGTGCAATGTTGAGGATTATCGAAATAAGCGTTAATTGGTGTGAAAAGTGATGAGTTTTTTATCGTGGTAATCCACCTCATCCAAGTAGCACCACAGTATCTGCCATAGACTGTTTAACGCCAAACTCTCCCAAGACGCATTGACGTGTATTACACTTGCATTTCAATGCAAATGAAGACTTAATACTACTAAAGACTAGAGCACAAACAATGTATACGACTGAAGGACTCTGTATCCATGGTCATGAACAATATAAAAGAAAAAAAAAAAGGGGGTTTTGGCGGCATTCAACTATGGCGGACGTGATTTTTATTTCGATGATTGTAATATTGTACGGAGTGGATATTGTTACGTAAAATCAGTGTACTTTTGTGTAATAAGTGTCTGTGATGATGTGCAATATGGGGGATTATCGAAATAAACGTCAAGTGGTCAATTCTCCCAAGATGCGTTGAAATGCATTACACTAGCATTTCAATGCAAACTACTGAAGATATATATACTGAAGACTTGGCTGTATGGGCTTCGTTCCCTTTGCCTTCCCTACATGGGAGAATTTTACAACAACAAAAAAAAATTTACAACAACAACATCAGCAATCTTTTGACGTATTCTCTTTAATCTGTGATCAGCAACAAATTTCAACAAAATCATTTGCTTTGCACCAAATTTTATTAAGTAGAAAATGTTCTTTATAATATTTTCAAAGTCAAGAAAATCTGATACGATAGTAAAGTGATTTTACTGTAAAATGGTGCTGGCAAAGTAAAAATACAAACTGCCAATTGTCATTGACAAGGCATTCATTCAACAAAAATTCGGCAGTTTCGTGTGCATTTCGTTGCTTTTCTTTTACAAGTTCAGCTTTGTGAATCGGAGTTTGGGTAGGTAGTTGTGTCTGTAATATAGTGCCTATTGAAATAGAGGTCTTGGAAATGGAAACATTTTTTTCCAAGTTTTATTTTTACTAACTAAAATAGCATAGGTACGATATACCTAAAGGTTATTGCTACTTTCTTTGAGGTTTTTCTAAAAGCTCATGTTATTCTTTGTCCTACGAGTTCTTTTGCAAGTATTTCTTTTGGGTCCAAAGTATAAAGTCAGTACCTATTCTACAATGTGATAAAGTATGTTATGTTTGTTATTATTGTTTCTGGAAAAGATGTTAGGAGAATTGTGTATCCTCATTTTGAGATAATTCTATTTGTCTACTTTCTTCCCTTGTTTTATCAAGCATTGTCAGTGCATTTCTGAGGGTACTTTATAATATACTAAAATTATGGATAAATTGATAATCATAAAGGAAACTGTGTGACTGCATTTATCTTTGTTTTGCTTGGGATTGCAGTGTCTCAGTCTCCACACAAAGTTGTGTTGTGAGTATATTATGTAGTTATTTTTTTAAAGGTTCTTTCAATTTTTTGGTTACTCGGTCCTCCTCCTCCTCCTCCTCGTCCTCGGTTATTCCTCATTGAAATACCTAATGGAAGGACTGTACATATAATCTCAATCTACGATTCGTGGGCCAAGAATGTACAGTTGAGCCTACCTAATTAATATGCAAGTGAATCTGATGAAAATATTCAAAACCTTTTTAATATATTATGAAAAAAATCATTGCTCAAAAACTAAATATAAAAATATTATTATCAACTCTAAATTAATGTTCAAAATAATCCATTTACATGAACAAACAATTATAATAAAAAAATAAAAATGATTCAAGACTACTCTTTATTGCATTTGAAAATACATTAAAACTTATAATAACTTAACTTACTTACAATAAAATACTAAGTACTAAGTTATTATAAGTTTTAATGTATTTTCAAATGCAATAAACAGTAGTCTTGAATAATTTTTATTTTTATTTCTTGTTTGCAATGGCGGATTTATCTCTGAAAGAAATCTACAATAGGCTTACCCTTATAAGCTTACCTCATATTGTGTTAGTAACAATTGTAAGTTAATCTAGTGTTAGTTGAATACATTTACATTACTATACAAATTACAAACTATCTAATCATGAAATAAATAAATGAATGTTAGTGTTAATAACAACATAACTTACAGACTATGTTAACAACAACAATAGAATTAAATAAGTATAAAGTTAAATAAACCCTAGTCACCAGACTCACCCACCTCGAAACACATGTAGCTCGGTGAACCTTGCAACCAGGTCTGAATCAAGAGTATCGCCAACCATCCTCAGGACTGAGTTTGAGCTATCCCTCACTCTATTCACCAACGAAACCACTTTTTTGTAACTGCATAAAAATGCGTAAAAATCATCCACACTGGCATCTGCAAACATACCTGACACACTACAGTGGCATGGGAGCCGGAACAGAGCCCTGAAAGATGTTGTTGTATAACTCTAAGTGCATTGTATGATTTCTGTGTAAACTTGGCCCACAGACTGCTTGTGTAAAACGACTGGCAGTATGCTTTAAGTAGACAGTGTGTTTCGTTGCTTTGTTTTCATTAGATGTATTTGTTAAAATATGCGTTCAACGTTGGCGGATGATTGGGAGAGTGATAAAATGTTAAAGATGAAAGTTGACAACAATGGAAATATTTGAGACATTTGAGTATCATCGTCACACTTTAGTAAACTTACTTCATCCCAAAATAGTTCTACATAATCAGGAAATGTTTTCATTGTTTTACAATTTCTTGAAATGCGCCACTCTGTATCAATTTACTGGAAATCATTGCTCTGAACAATATTGGGAAAGAGCCTAATAATAGGAGCTATCGAAGCAGTTTTGCCACTTTTATTTGCTGAATAAATCATTTCTAAGTCTTTTATCTAAGGAGAAGCTGCAATTTGAGAAGAAAAAAAATAAAATTGAATTAGATTTTCTCAAGCAAAAATATGAAAAAGAATTAAATTTATTAAAAAATTTGAATTGTGTAAAGTATATTTTTATTTAATAATCTATCATCATAATCGTTCAAAATAGTCATTAATTAATACGAGTATAGTTCTCTCTGTTGGGGTCTTATATAAAAGTGGACTGTATATTGCTGG
The DNA here is from genome assembly GCA_910589355.1 of Parapoynx stratiotata. NCBI lineage: Eukaryota > Metazoa > Arthropoda > Insecta > Lepidoptera > Crambidae > Parapoynx > Parapoynx stratiotata. The sequence continues at coordinate 11,384,869 of OU342482.1, forward strand.
TATGCCACAATACTGATTAAACACGAGATAGCGCGATAAATTAGGGAGCAAATCAAACCACCATTTTGGATAACAGAAAAGAGACCAGTTTATTACTTTTAATTGTCATAGACAATAATACTAATGTTGCCATTAATATAATAATATATAATTGCACGCAACATGCTGCGGCCTCAGCAAACAAACAAATAAATTATTGCTGCTTAAATTAAATCTGTTACAATCAAGCGTAACTAAATCAACATTAAAACTTCCTATTATAATTGAATTTATAACTCTATAAATTAAACAATCAACATATTCAATTGACTATTTAAAACACTTGAGGATAATTATAAATTGAAGATATTAAACAAAGATCGCATATAAAACTATTTTGGTAAATATTGAAGTTCTATCTTTAATAACAAGAAACTTACTTTAATGTAAACAAATCTTTCATATAATTTATAAAGGTTAAGCACAACATATTACATAGAGAGCAAGTATAGATACTAAAGGTACGGTACATCGAGAGGGCGCTACTGTACATGTAAACATCAACTCTGTGTAAAATTATTATTTAAAAATAGTAAATATAAACATTTTCATACGAATTTTATAAGTGACACGTAAAAACATTTTATTCATCACGACCAGTGTTATCTACGTAAATTAAAGTGCAAATGTTTAAGAAAAGTGCAAAAACCGATAACAAGTTAAATTGGTTAAAAAATACAAAAGAACGATTCTTTCGATGTTTATAAAGTGAAAAATGCAACAAAAGTAATCAACATAACAAGAAGAAGAAAAGATAAGTAAACATACACTTATTTTTACCAAATACGAAAACCGTTTTAACACTTAAAATTTTGCCGAGTTCAAAATAGACCGATTGGCTGCTTCGTCATAGGAAAGTCGATTGTATGAACATATTTCGACAGAATTAATCAGAACTCCGCAGCTCAGATTGTATGGAGGGCGCCTACTAACTAAGAGGCACGCAGTTCGATCCCACAAGCTTATAAGACTTTTTGCGAAATATAATTTGATCACAATTAGTTTTCGACACTTAATACAAAGACCATGACGGTAAAATAAAAGTAAATAAGAATTTTGTATTTAAAATTACCCACACCTAATTTATTCTATCTTCGTTCAGGCTACACCTTCAAATTGCACAGTGGATAAAACTTCAAGCGAAAATAATTATCACAATAATAATGGCGACAAAATGTAAAAAATGCATGCTTGAAATAGAAAATAAACTATATTTAAATTGTATGATATGTAACAAGGTGTATCATATTCAATGCACAAATGTATCAGAAAAAAGGTTTTACTTATTAGATACGGAAAATAAAACAAAGTGGGAATGCTCCGAATGTATACAAAAAGAACAAGAGGCAGATTGTAATCTTGACTTAACAAACACACCAAATATATACCAAAATGTCACACGCCGTAAGAACTATAAAGTGAATATACGCACGGAGAATTCATTTGAATCCCTACCAATGGAAGATTATCTTTCAAATGACTCATCTACCATATCCTTTGAGAGTCCAAACGTATTAAATAGAAGCTGTCCTCAATTTACACCAGACAAAAAAAAATTGGAGGACCTGGAAATACTAGTCAAAACGTTGCAAGAAAAGTTACTATCAGCTGAAAATGAAATTGAAAACTTACTCGTAGAAAACTCTAAACTAAAGAATGAAATAAAAGTTGTCAATAACAAAGTAAACATATTAAAAACTATTTGCAAGTCAACAAATAAGAAAACACCACAAAAAAAAAAATCCGCCAGGAAGATGGTTAAAACTTGCCTTAATTTTAGCCAAGAAACGTTGAGTGATATAGAAACTACATCAACTAGCTATCGACAATCGTCAAAGTATAATAATAACGTTCTACCAGCTTCCACAATTATACCGCAGATAGAAAACATGACGCCAATGGCTGATATACCAGAAAAGACTAAAATCTGTATTTTAAGTAGCGGTTCAAGTTATAGTATATACAAGGCAGCGCAAAGACATATTCCACAATCACAAATCTGTCACTATGTTTCTTCAGGTGGAGGGATAATTCAACAGCTAGAAGGAATTGAAACCAAGTTGCGTGACTTCACATTAAATGACTTTTGTGTAGTATTATTAAGTGAAAATGATTTCAAGTCTTCGGATGTGTATCGCCGTAAAGTTCAGTTTATTAAAAATAAATTAGCATTGGTTCAACACACCAATATAATATTGTGTGTGCCAACATTTAAGTATGGCCGTTATGTAAGCATGTTTAATCGACGAATAGAAGCGTTTAATAGGTTGCTTTATTTAGATAATTTGGAAAATGAGTATGCGTTTATTCTTGATTCAAATAGAAATTTAAAGTATTCATATGAAATGTTCAACACACTTGGCTCCATTAATAATTTTGGCCTAACTACAATATTCAAGGATATACATCAGTTGATTTCTCAAATTCATGACTATAACAGTGAGATTAATGAGGAGCAGCTTTTTCGTAAGTAAAGCGATAAGCTGTAGAAACACAAAAACTGTATCCTCGTTTATAAATAAATCTATGTATTCAAATAAATGTAGAATCTTACATCAGAACATAGCCGGCTTGTGCAACAAATTAGATTTAATTCAAATTTGTCTTCGTGATTTTGAAGATATAGACATACTATGTTTTACCGAAACAAACGTTAAGCAAGGTTTACAACCCAACATAAAATTAAAAAATTATAAATTAGTAGCGTCATTTTGTCGTAATAAAAGTAGAGGGGGAACATGTATTCTTGTGAAGACAATACTGGAAACGAAATTACTAGAAATACCAATAGGCTTGTCAGTAAATTTTTATTTTGAATGCTGCGGCATTGAAGTTATTGGTCTTAACTTACTTGTGATTTCCTTATACAGAATACCAATACAGAATAACTCGCATGTCGGTATATTTCTTCACAAATTAGATCAGCTTTTAGATTATCTCACGAATAAATTCAAAAGAAAAAAGATAGTGATATGTGGCGACTGGAATATTGACTTATTAAAACAAAACAAATTTACAAAAAATCTACTGAGCACTCTGCACGTCTACAATCTGGAGCCTCATATTCTTGTTCCAACACGACAAAATGCTTGCATAGACCAAATAGCCAGTAATTTAAAAAACACAGAATCAGCTACACCACATTTGAATTTATCCGATCACGAAACAGCGCAAATTTTAACATTTACCAGACATAAACAAAACTCCTACACTACTTGGTTTGAGTATAGACGTGACTATTGCATGGAGAATATAGAAAAATTTGTTAATTGTGTTAATTGCTTGACATTTACTGAGGTTTTCGACTGTAATGAAACCGCTGAAGCATTCACAAAAATGTATGATAACTTTAGCTTACTGCATGATCTATGTTTTCCTAATGTTAAAATAAAATTACATAATAGAATGAAAAACATAAAATGGATTACAAAAGGCTTGAAAAAGTCTTGCAAAACCAAGCGAGAGCTACTTTTGGCATTTAGAACTATTCCATTAAAAAATAAAGAACTAAGGCGTAAGCAGCATAAGAAAATTAAATTGTTTTCTAAGGTTTTGAAAAAAAGTATACACATAGCGCAAAAAATAAACAACACGAGGTATATTAAAAAAAGTAAAAATAACTCGAAGGCTATCTGGAAAACTATTGCAGAGACAATCACAAGCAACGAACATAAAAATGACATTAACTGCATAAAACTAAATAATACTACTTATTCTGACCCACAACAAATCTCTGACATTCTCAATGATTATTTTATAAACTTGACCAACAAAAATACATTAAACACATCTAAAATTCCGGACATAAAAAACCCTAACAACAACACAATATATTTGACACCTACAAATGACACTGAAGTGTACAATATAATTATGAAGTTAAAGGATACAAAATCTAGTGGATATGATAGCATAACAACAAAACTAATAAAAATTACGGCACATAACACCTGTAGTCCAATCTCGCACATAATTAACTTATCCTTCGAACAAGGATACTTCCCAGACCAGCTAAAAATGTCTATTGTAAAGCCTCTTTTTAAAAAGGGGGATAGACACGACCCCAACAACTACAGACCAATTACAATCATCCCAGTAATATCAAAAATATTTGAAAGGGTAATGTACATTAGGTTGAACGATTTCTTCAATAAATTTAATATCCTGCATCCACACCAGTTTGGTTTCCGCAAAAAAAGATCGACTTCACTCGCATGTTTTGAGTTTATAAAATATGTGACGGAAAATCTTAACAATAAAATCCCTGTGGTATCAGTTTTCCTAGATATGTCAAAAGCTTTTGACTTTGTTAATCACGAACTCTTGATGTCAAAACTTGAAAAATATGGTATCCGAGGAAAATCATATGATTGGTTGAAGGATTACTTGAGTGAACGGAAGCAGTGCACGGAAATTGCACAGGTGACACGGCACAAAAATAGCATATTAAAGAAACAGTTTAGATCAAGCTATAAATTAAATAATACAGGAGTTCCCCAGGGCAGCATATTGGCCCCTCTATTATTTCTCATATACATAAATGATCTACCAAATGCCGTCTCACATAAAACAATTTTGTTTGCTGATGACACAACTCTTCTAATAAAATGCAATGAAACTCACTATGAGGAGATAATCAGCAAAGCGCTCACTGACGTTATCTACTGGCTAAATTCTAACAATTTACAAATAAATTTGTCTAAAACGCATATAATGGAATTTAGAAATTATAAGACAAATGAACTAAAATGTGATATAAACTTCAATAATGAACCTATTTCTAAAGTTGACGTATTTAAATTCTTAGGCATAATAGTTGACACTCACCTAAACTGGAAATACCATATTGACACTATTTGTAAAAGACTTGAACGTTACGTTTACGCATTAAAAAGACTAAGACAAACGGTGTCCAAAGAGGCCGCCTTGGTCGCATATCATGGATACGTGTCATCAACTCTCACATACGGTCTAATTATTTGGGGACACTCTGTAGATATAAATAGAGCCTTTACAATACAGAAGAAGTGTGTAAGATCGATAACTGGAATCGGATTTAGAGACAGCTGTAAACCCCAATTTAAAGAATTAAATCTATTACCCTTACCCTGCATATACATTAAAGAGGTATGTTGCTTGGTTAAATCTCATCCTTACTACTTTACCCGATACATAGATATGAGCCACAGACCGGTTAGAGATCAATACTTACATTTGTTGCACCAACCGCCTAACAAAACATACATTTATAATCAGAATGCTTTTAACATGTGTATTGCTTTATTTAATAAGTTACCCACAAGAATTAAATTATTACAGGGTAACATCTTTAAGAAAACATTATCGAAATGGTTACTAGACAAATGTTTTTATAGTGTAAAAGAATACCTTGACTCCAACTGTTCATAACTAGGGAAGAAGTATGTAAAAAATTAAAATGTAGGTAAATCGGTTAATGATATCAATGCATGATCAGAAATATAATATATTAATAATTAATAATATTTGCACGCCTGACGTGAGCAGGTGGAATACATCACTAAGGGGCTATGTAACATCAATCACCCTACTGTTAAATGTAATTTTACTGTATTTCTGCAAATAAATAGTTTCATTTCATTTCATTTCATTTAAATCATTTTATTATGAGAACAGTTTTCTTATCAATCTAACAAATTATTTAAAGTCACAAACTTAAATACTAAATATAACACACAGTGAAATAACATGGATCAGGTTAGATTATGTAAATAGCAATAACAAGGGTAAAAACTAATATTTTTTTACGTCATTCATTCGCTCGCCAACCCTTCCAAGTCCTACGTTCCTGTGGTATTAAACAAACTTACATCTGAAAGCTATAGGGGAAGGGTGGGCAGGACAGGAAAATGGATACGCATCTGAAATAAAGTTATTAAGGTAGGAAACTTATTAAAACCTTACGTAATCAGTCTTAAGTACCTATAAAGGTTAGAAAAAATAACATAAAAATAGATTTAACAATCTCAAACAAAACAATAATAATTTTCTTAATTTTTAAAATAAATCACAATATCAGCAATAGTTTGATAATTCTAAAACATAGGAATTTGGCTCTGAGGATGGATGAGGTTGAGGTTCATCTTAGGATAATTTAAATTATTCTTCCATACAAAAATCACAAAAGTATGAACCGACACCTGTATACGATGTACAAAGTTCGTGTGCCCACGCCTGGCATTGGCTACATTGAATCCAATCTTCCCTTGGGGGATGTTCATAAGGCTCGTGGCAGCAAGTGCAATAATAATCTTGGTTCTCTTTACCAAGGGTTGTTTTTGCTTTATTTTTGAACTTTTCTTTTGTTCCACTTGTAGATGGTTTTATTTTGTGTTCTCCGATTCTAAATTTAGTAATTTCCTTTAGATGTTCCGTTTTGACCACTTTCAAATTCTTTTTAAAAGCTTTGTTTTCCAAATCATTTTTTATTGGACTGCTCTTAAGCACTTCTGATATCTGCAGTTTTCTCTTTCTTTTAGAAATTTTTTCTTTTGTGGAAACTGGAAGAGGTCTGAGATCAGCTGGAGTTACTTTTTCTGTCACTGCTAAATTTTGTTTGAATGGAGGTGTTATTACGGGTTGAAGAGATCTTGAAATTGACGGAGAGACTGATAATGGTGGAGACACTAGATTGGTTTCACTCACAGTATCCAGTTGTAAGGGGTCATTCGTTTGTGTACGGTCCTGATCCACATTTTCTTCTGCTTCATCTGCGTTATGGAAAAGCGAAGATGACAAGTAAACCTCTTCTCAAAATATGAATTTGTTAAATGGCCATATACCAGCTGCTTTAAAGCCGTTGATTGCATTCTGCGGAGCTGCAGCCTTTAAGTAGGCTGGAGTTAAAAGTCGTGATATGTCCATTTGGTTTATTATTCTACCAGGGTGCTGCTTTTGGAAAATATATATTTCTTGTTCAAAATAAGTCTTAAGAGGGCCATAGACGCTAACATCGAGTGGCTGCAGTTTATGCGACGTATGAGGCGGAATTGACAACATAACAACATTATGCTCATAAGCGTATTTGATAGCTTCATAAGATTTATGGGATACGTGATTATCCAGTAGAAGCAGAATCTTCTTCTTGGAAGTGGGCCTCGTAATCTCCACAAAAAATACCATCCAGTCGTAAAAATTATCTGCATTAATCCATCCACTGTCTGTAAAAGTAGCTTGTGCACCAGGTGGAGCTCCATCAAGCAAACGTGGGCAAGCTTATTTTCTTTTGAAAATCAAAAAAGGAGGCAAAAATGATCCAGCTGCATTGCAACAATAAGTGTTGTCAACGTGCCTCTTTCAAGGCTGGAAATCATTCCAACTTGTCGTTTTCCGTACGTGGACAAAATTTTCGGTGGTTTTGTTGTGGTCGTTTTCAGTCCCGTCTCGTCCATATTGTAGATTCTTGTTGCGTCAAAATCGTGTTTTTTAATTAAGTCATCAAACAATGTATAGAACCGTTGTACTTGGTCCCTATTAAAGCCTTGTAACCTAGCTATTGATGTGGGTTCTGGTGTTCTTAAAACGATTTGTGGGTTTCTTTTGCGGAAGTTACGGAACCAGTCTTTTCCGGCAGTTTCACGTTTGAAGGCATTCTTTTTATTCTTCGCTTTGGCATACTGAGCTACTAGCAACAGAAATTCCTTTCTAGTTAGACCAAAAAACAAAGAGTCCATTTCTTTGAGGTACTTAACAAGATCTCTTTCTTCGTCTTCGTTAAATACGTTTGTAAAACGTCCCAATGTATTCCGTACATTTTAGAAGCTTTATTTATTAAAGACTTCTTTGCTTCATCCATGGCTCGTTTTAAATTTTCCACTGTCCAAGCTCTTCTTCCAGACTTGCGCACGTAGTTATAAACCATCTAGAAAACAACAAAAAACATTGTACGAGGGTGGATTGAAAAGTAATCGGCCTAACCAAGAAAATAAATATATAATAATTGAAATATATTTTTATTTTTCAACGTAATCACCATCAAGTTCAATGCACTTTTGCCACCTTCTCTTCCAAGCATTTAGCCCGTTGAAAAAAAATGATTCTTCCTTAGAGTCAAAATATGCGTCTACTGCTGCTTTGACCTCGTCGTTTGTCAAAAATCTTTGACCTCCCAAGTGCTTTTTTAGGTTAGGGAACAGAAAAAAGTCTGACGGTGCTAGATCAGGTGAATAAGGTGGATGCGGTAACAGTTCAAAGCCACAGTTGTGAATTTCTGCCATTGATTGAACAGACGTGTGAACACGAGCGTTATCTTGATGAAACAGGACTTTTCTTCTGATCATTCCTGGACGTTTTTCTTTTATTTCCTCTCGTAAACGACGTAGTAAGGTGCAGTAATAATCAGAGTTTATAGTCTGACCCCTTTCAAGATAATCAACCATAATCACACCCTTCGAGTCCCAGAATACTGAAGCCATCACCTTACTTGCCGACAAAATCGACTTAGCCTTTTTGGGGGGTGGTGAACCATGTCTTTTCCACTGTTTTGATTGTTGTTTTGTTTCTGGTGTACAGTAATGAACCCATGTTTCGTCCATAGTAACAAAACGATTAAAAAAATCACATTCATCAGCTTCAAATAACTCCAAACAGTCGCGTGCAATAGTCAATCGCATCCTTTTTTGCTCAACTGAAAGCAGTCGCGGAACCCACCTCGCAGACACCTTGTGGAAACCCAACACGTTGACTATTATGTTTTGAGTACGTTCATAAGAGATGCCTATAATCTCGGCTATCTCTCTAATTTTCAATCTGCGGTCTCCCATAACTAAGTCGAGTATTTTTTTAACATTTTCGTCAGTAGTGGATGTCGAAGGCCTTCCAGAGCGGGGTTCGTCTTGCACACTCTCTCTACCACGCTTGAATTCTGCAATCCATTTTTTGACGGATGAATATGAAAGAGCACAATCCCCTAATGTACTGACCATATCATCATGGATGGCTTTTGATGACAGCCCCTTCTTATGGAGGTACTTAATGACGGCACGCTGCTCGATTTGCTCCATTTGCGAAAATGATGTCAGATTGCTTTGTTAATAAATTTATAAAATTAAAACTAATTATCTCATACGTTTCAAACTTCACACAATTAACAGGTCTGAATTGGACTAAATAATGTGGGTAGATTTGATTTTTAGAACTAAATGGATCAGTGTTAGGCCGACTACTTTTCAATCCACCCTCGTATATAAATATACAAATAATAATACAGGCACTACTTTTGGTGGGCAAAATGGATAAACGGGTAACATGGATTAATCCATCCTGCCCGGGAGGGGGGTACGAAGCACATTATTATTTATTAAAAAAAACTATCAAGAATGCACGAAAAACTGCCTACCATATCATAGACTAATAAACAATGAATTGAAAATCACTTTAAAACTAAAGCTTTGTTACTAGATTAAAAAAATATTGCAATTTGCTTACCTTTAATACATCAATGTTTTATCGCGAAAAATGGTCACAGTTACGATGCACGTGTATCTTGCGCGGTGGACTGCGCGGGACTGGCTGCGGTTTACGTGGTGCGCGGGGGCATTGCGATGCGTGTACGAAAATATGTTGCCATTTTTGGTTTTTGAGTTATTACTATTATCCATCTTACCTACCCTATCCATGCTGCCCACCCTTCCCCTATTTATTCAATAGCACAATTTTTTTTATATAAACGTAAATAGATAACTCTATAGACTAACTAATTATTGACAGGTAACACACTTATGCCCTGCAGTGATCTATTATACAACTTTCCATCTGCTGTTTTTACTTGTAAGGCCCTGACCTTGCCATCACCACCAGGGAATACCTTCACTACTCGCGCCATGGGCCATACCAAAGGCGGACTATTAGGCTCCTTCAGAAGAACTAAGGCACCTACATTAATATGGGGCATTGATATAGACCACTTGTTTCTATTTTGTAACGTATTTAAATAGTACATGTGCCAAGCCTTCCAAAACCTTTGCTGTAATTGAACACATTTTTGCCAAAAAGACAACCTATTAGTGCTAGTTTCTGACACATTATTATCTGGATACATTGTTAAAGCACTTCCTATCAAGAAATGACCTGGAGTTAAATAGCAATAGTCGTTTATGTCCTCTGAGAGAGGTAGTATTGGTCTAGAATTAAGGACTGCCTCTATTTGGCAGAGAACTGTGTTTAATTGTTCATAGGTGAGTACATTGCTTAAAACTATCCTTTTTAAGTGATATTTCATGCTCTTTACTGCGGCCTCTGCAAGCCCTGCAAACACTGGAGCATAACTTGGCGTGAAGTGAAATCTAATACCTTCTTTAGCAGAATAGGCTTGCACAAGCGACTGATGAGAGCTAGAACCATTAAGCCTATACAACTCAACAAGCTGGTTCCTTGCTCCACGAAAGCAACCACCATTGTCACAATAGACATCGCTAGGCAACCCACGTCTACTTATAAACCGTTTTAATGACGCCATAAATGCATCTGTGGTAAGATTGGAGGTCAATTCTAAATGTATTGCCTTCGTTACAAAACAAACGTAAACACACACATATCCTTTACTAGTTATAGCCCTTCTTATTCTAGAATTCTTTATTTGGACTGGCCCAGCAAAGTCGATCGCAACCTTTTGGAACGGTCTACAAGCCGTTACCCGATTTTGAGGCAAGGATCCCATCAATTGCTTTGCTGCGTCAGCCTTCATCCTAAAACATACATAACATTTATATGTTATTTTCTTTATTTGACGTACTCCATTTATAAGCCAATATTTTTGGTTCAAATAAGATAATAGCAATTTTGGTCCTGCATGTAATAAATGAATATGTGCCCTTTGAATTATAAGATCTGTCAATCTAGAGCCCTTAGGTAAAATAATTGGATGTTTCTGTGGTAATGGTATATCTGAATTATTCAATCTACCACCCATCAAATTGCTGTTCAGCCTCTGGTACATCACACAGAATTTGCGGAAAATTGGAAGCCCACTTGTGCAGCTTAAGACTGCCATAGCTTAAAATTTTACATAACTGCTGTTTAGCACCAAGGATCTTAGCTAAGCTTGAAGCCGGGTATAAAACATCGACGTAGGTGCAATTCCTTAACATAAAGGATCCTAAGGGCAGCTCATGCTCATGCCTAAGTGCAAGCTCCTCCAGACAGCGTGTAGCTAAGTAACTTGAAGACTTCATGCCATAGGTGACTGTATCAAGCTGAATACATTGTACTGGCTTTTTGGGATTGTCACGCCAAAAAATATTTTGGAGCGAAGTGTGTTCTGGATTAACTAATATATTGCGGAACATTTTCTTAATATCTGTACTAAATGTGCACTGCCCAAATCTAAATAATAAAACAATATCAAATAATTCTTTTTGAACAGTAGGCCCGTTCAACAATAAATCATTCAATGAGACTTTCTTACTAGTTTTCATTGAACAATCAAAAACAACTCTAAATGGAGTGCTTTTACTTTGCTCATTTGTTATTAAATGATGAGGAATAAAATAAATTGGATCTTTGAAATTGCATGAATTAATATCCTTATAGTGTGCATGCTTAAGATCTACATACTCATTTATAAATGATCTATAATTATTATAGAAATCAGGATTTTTTTGCAGCCTTTTTTCAAGACTGAGAAACCTATGTAAGGCAAGATCAAATGAATTGCCTAAAGTGTTATTTATATTGCAGGCTTCTAACTTCAATGGCAACTGATTGCTTAAATATATGCTCAGCTAATTGCTGCTCTGTATTCCGCTCCTTGAATATTTCCGGAACCTTCTCCAGTCTCCAAAATTTTGCAATATTTTCACTAACCTCTGTATCACATTTTGTACAGATCAGCGATACAACCTCGTTTGCAGCAAGATTATACTCCACTGCACCGGCAACAATGTAGCCAAACTCGGTGTTGAGTATTCGCGAAGATGATGCTAGTGGCTGGCTGTCTCGATCACTGCAAGCAGGTCTATGTTGTGACCCATCAAGGGGCAATAGAACCTGGAAAAAGACATCAGCCCCAATTAACATGTTGATCTCCGATGGCTCATTGAATGTTGTATCCGCTAATGTGATACCAGGCGGAATCTTTATTTTTTTTAAATCAAATTGCACCTGTGGCAAGTACAAGTGATTTTCTGTGTTGATCTGGCAGTGGTAAGAAGTAGAATGTCTCCCAATTCTTTCATTACTCCTGATACATTCCCAGGGTGGTTTGCTTCTTTCAGCGCTGCAATAATTTCAGTAGCCATAGGGAGCATTTGGAGACTGTTGCCCAACGCGGATTTGAGCTTATCAAAGGATTTGTCCTCCATGATCAATAGAATTGCTTGCGTTTGTGGCCCTAAACTTCTAAGCACCCCTGTTCTTCTCTCAGGCGCAAGAGTTATCCCTTGGAGCAGGGCTATACTCGTATGTTGGTTGGTTAATCCGTATTGGGAAATATTCTGGGTATTCTCTTGTTGCTTACTTGCAGGAACCAACTTACCATCCTTACTGCGCTTCACTCCACGTTTAGCCACTGAGTCACGAACTCTAAATCTGGTTACGCCTGTTCTCACTTCGTCGTAAAATGAACGAAATAAAGTAATTAGTTCGACTATGGGAGTACAAAAAAGGAATTTTGTCTCTATTTTATTAGCCTTGATTTTTGTTACGTACCTTACGCCACTCCTCCCACGTCTTTCTGGTACCCGTTAAAGCATAAGCTAATAGGCTAATAGCTTCCCATCGTTATATTGCTTTGGCCTTTGAGAATGTGGAAGAAAATTTTCCACTCAACTGCGGATCGGCCTCTACATGGTGGACAAGGCGGAGCTTCTGCTGCGCGCTGGCATATTTTTTTGTGTTCTCCATTATTTTATTTTAATTTTTCTTACTTGATACCTATTTTCTAAAAAAAATTTTTTGAAAAATAACGGAGCAGAGCCGCTGTTGACACTAACTTGACTGACAGATGCGACGTTCCGTTTAGTTAAATGCACGTTAGGAAATAATATTGGGTCCTTACCTATGAAATTGGTGTTTTTATTCTGTCTTAGCAATTTGCCCGTAACTATTAAGTTTCAGAACATTCTTTTAAAATAATTGCCTCTTCTAAAAATAGACCATATATTTGAGGTCGTATAATTTAATTTGATATTTTTTTGTAAGTTTAATTGTGTTAAAATTAGACACAAAAACAATTATTTTTAACTGCCTCCCGAATACATCATTTGATTTGCATTAATATAAAAACGATGAATAATTTTTATCAAGCGTGTTCACACACATATTGCTAAAGCTTGTCTAATGATACATGCCAAATATTATTATCTCCGGATTTGTCGTTGTGAAGAAAACTGATGAAATGTTAGTATGTAAAATGCAGACATCCCCAAAATTTCCATACAAAACACCAATTTCATAGGTAAGGAACTTATATAAATTCGATTTCCTCTCATATTTGACTGTAATGATCAGAACCAACCAATTTATATATTTTGTATCATAATGTAAAAATAAATGGACTCAGCATAAAATGTTTGCCCAAAAACTATAATTATTTACTTACAATTAGATAAATTTGACGCGGGGGTTTTAAAAACGCTCGAAACGAAACGTAATTGCTTTTCTACGCTATGCACGACTGTATAGTTCGCTTGGTAATTCTTCTATTAGTACTGGGAATACGATCTTTAGGAAACCATTAAATTTTCAGTAGTCACGAGAATTGGGCCCCTGTCCATTTAAAATTAAAAAGAAGTACTCAATTGGAGTTTTTTCTGCCATTTGATGTGGTGGCAGTATTCCACTCGATCCTATGAAAGGAAGCTCCACCATAGAGTGGGGATTGCCTGAACACCAACCCCTTTCTTCTTGGATGCGTGCGTTCGCGTCTTGCAAAGCAGCGTCAACATTTGCCTCATCATTTGGTTTCATTTGTCCATTCGTCGATAATTCGATCGTTGCTTTCGGTTAAAATCCCATAAAGTTCATCATCTCCAATGTCGCCCCCCGAAAATTTCGAATGCAGGAAATGCTTAGTTTTTTATATATAGAAAAATCTTATCAACCTCAAAATCTATGAAAAAAAATGCAAATATTATATTTAAAACTGTAGTCGATTCAAACGCAAGAGTAGTTTTCTTAACGTTTATTTATCACACCAAATATGAAACTTAATTGAATGCAAACACTAATGAACTGAGACGAAGTTCCGATGCGGATGCAACGTCTGTTACTAGGTTACTAGGGTCGCTGATCGAGGCAGGGAGTCGTTCCGATACGGAAGCGGCGCCTGCGCAAGACAGACTGAGCTCCGCGGTTTTTTTTTTTTTTTTTCGAGCCTCTGAAGGAGGACTCTTTACCTTCCCATGCGGGAGAAGGAGGTGGTGAATCCCTCATTGGATACCCACCGGCCGGCCGGGGGTTATGTCGGACTCCTACCGACTAAACACCACCTTGCTTTAGGCCTCTGAGGGCTCTGGTAAAGCATAACCTGAATGGCGCCCCCTCCCTCTGGAGAGGGAGAGGTGCATGAGCTCCGCGGGTACCGAGCCTGCTTATATACCGCTCGGCGCGACGCGCGGCGACGCGGTGGATCGGTGGGGATAGCTTGTGAACCCCAGTCTAGACAATATAGCAAGAAATCGGGCGCTACAAAACTTTATTTCAATTTATAAACATGTTCATTGAAAGGATTGAAACAATTATAACTATTGTTTCAATCTTTTTTGTATTTTTTAACATTTCTTCGCCACAAATATTCAACAATCATACCCGCAAAGTTTTCCGGATTATTGTAATTGTCTTTCTTAAAAAATCTCTTCACTGCTCTCCATTGGGACTCAATCCCTTGTGCATGAGTCCCGTGTTCAGCGATAAATTGATTATCTGGGTCGGAGTGGTAAACTTTTTTATGGATGTACCCATGCTCTGACAGACAGTCATACGCTCTCCAGTAGTCTTGTGACAGGGTGAAGTCGGAAATAATTGAAATGCAGTTGGGTCGTCACTTGGTATCGTATATTTATAAGTAAGATTTAAGGCACAACTGAAACAATTATTAAAAATAGGTAAATTACACTGAACACAAAACAATTTCACATTTAACACTTAAATATATTATAGAAAGGGTAGGGCTACTTACAATAGTGCCTTAGAGAAAACGTATAGTCTTTGTTATAAATTAAGAACTGATCATTTGGTTTGTTATAACTTTGTCTCAGCTTATAAAAATTGATTCACTATATAAATAATTTACAATTATTGTTAGAAGGGAGTCAACCGCTCTACGCACTGACTCTCGTAAGAATGAGCTTCGAGAACAAAACAAATAAAAAGAGACAGACAGCAAATTTAAAATAGGAAACCAAGAGAAAAATGGCCAGAGAAGAGCGCAATGAGAGCAACGAGGCGCTAATATAGCTATGGCGCCTCGTTACAGTCTGTGTGTATAGTGGTCCTCCGACCCATCTTCTATCATTCCGAGCACCCAATGACCTTCAATATGACAACCTGAAACAAAAAAAGCTGATTAATATACAGGGTGGGCCATAAAGGTGTTGGTGGTTTCAATATTCAATAAAAAAAAAACTACGAAACATAACAAAAATGTATTTGTATTTTTAAAAAGTAGAAAAATAGGAATTTTTAAGACTTAAAAATAATATTGTCCAAGTGACTTCCGTCGGCTGCTTGACACTCTTGGAACCGAAGTCGCAAATTTTGGAAAACTCGTTGAAAAGTTGTTCTCGGTATTTTGTTACTTTCCTGAACAATGTTCCTCTTCAGCTGCTCTAAATTGGTCGGATTATTCTCGTAGACTACCGATTTGAGGTAGCCCCATAGAAAAAAATCGCAAGGAGAAAGATCGGGGCTACGTGGTGGCCATTCAATATCCCCCCTTTGTGATATGAGTTTTCCGGGGAAAACATTTTTCAGCAGCCCTATGGATGCCCTAGCCGTATGACATGTGGCCCCATCCTGTTGAAACCACATCCTCGAGGTATTGCCTTGAAGTTCTTGCAAAGCTGGCACCAAAAAGTCTCTTATCATGTTGCAATAATTGTTAGCTCTCACCGTCATTGCTTGCCCTCTTTCGTCCTCAAAAAAGTATGGCCCAATAATACCGGTTGACGTTATCCCAGCCCACACAACAAGTTTAGGGCTGTGAAGTGGACGTTCATGCAAGCGCCGGGGATTAGTCTCGGACCAGAACCGACAATTTTGTTTGTTCACATGGCCATTAAGGTGAAAATTGGCCTCATCACTAAACATCACATTGTTGAAATTGTTGAACCGCTCGAGCATCAATCTGACAAAGTTAAGTCGGTTATTGGCATCATTTGGCTTTAATTCTTGGACTATCTGAATTTTATACGCCTTCAAATGCAAATCACGCTTCAAAATTCGACGCAATGTCGTTCTTTTGATATCTAAAGACTGACTTCTCTTACGTGTTGACTGTTGCGGATTTCGCTGAACTGAAACACGAACACGCTCCACAATGTCGGCTGATCTTGCAGAAACTGCGCGACCACGAGCCGTAATTGATATTGTTGAGCCAGTTGTTTCAAACATTCTGATCCATTTCCGTATCACATTGGCGCTTGGAACTCCACTTAAATCGCGTAAACCGTGTTCATGTCGATACAAACGTCGTGCAGTAATCACTGATTTATTGTTTTCGTAATATGCTCGGACACAAAATGCACGTTGCGCTCCCGTGTACGGCTCCATGGCGACTAAATTTCCAGGAAGCGACGCAGCTAACAACATACCCCCCCGCCGCCCCGCGTCCGGCGTTTCCGAGAAATTGAAGAATTAAATCGCCAACACTCATATGGCCCACCCTGTACAATAAAAAAAAAAAATCAGCAAAAATGTTGGTAAAAATATGATTGGGATTTGTATTAAGAGAATTTAAAACTTGAGACTTCCGTGTGTCCCCGGCACTGCGGGAAGTGCAGCCCCTTCGCCCTGGCGTGGAAAACCCAGGCACATCAAGCGTGATCAGCGCGATATGATATTTATCATGGTTTTATCACGCCCATTCGTCAGATTTCATAGTACTATTTGAGCTAAACGTGATAATTAACCGATATATATTATAATACGGTGGTCATGCTGAGAAGGCGGGTCTTAAAGCACGTGATAGACGGACTATCTTGAAAGGGGGTTACCTAAAGTAGAATAGGTAGCGATTTATCAGAAATAAACTAAAATTGTACGCGATTGCGATTACGATATACGTATACTTTAAAAACTTAAATGTATTATGACGCGGGATTTAACTAATAATTAGTTCAAAATTCGACTCGTAAGGGCCATAAAATGGATGTGCGGTTGAAGCAAGATGGCTTCGATTTTAGTGGACTGTATTTTTGAGAGAATTGTCGCTCACGTTCGGAGTAAAGTAGGAAAAGAACTGCCTGCGGGTAAACAAAGTGGTGGATGGACAGTTCAAGTAGGGAATGGTACACAGTACCTTGTTTAAGTCCGATCTCGAAGTTGAGGCGGTAGCGGCGGCGTGGGTGCGATCGGCAATATTGCCGGCTCGTAGGTGTTACGAAAGGTCTTCTGCGTGAATTAATTGTTTGTCGCACTCACTTAACACAATAGATTATATCGGGCCCGATCACTGATGCACTTTAAAGAAGGTAATTAAATAATTGTAAGCGTTATAAGAGCGGAGAAATTTTGCTGCGAGCGGCTCAGCAATACTACTTGAGAGACCTCTTGCGGCGGCGCGTAGCAACCGCCGCTTCTCTCGCGGCGGACCTCTCGCTCGCACGTAGGTTCACAAAGAAAGTGTGCGTGCGGGAAAGGGATGAGGATATAAAGAGGGACTAGGATGGTGTGATGGACAATTCTCAATATCCAAATCAAACACTTATTAGTTTAAATCAAAATTATAAATGGCGCAACCAGAGTAAGTAAAATTTTATAAAACTGGTAGTTAAAAGGTCAATTGAGTACTGTGTTGGTCCGGGACGCAAAAAGAATGTACCAACTGCTTTTCTTGCCTAGCATGTCGTAAAAGGCGACTAAGGGCGTAGTGGGTACTGGGTCTGTGATTGTGTAGGCGATGAGCTAGCCACTTGTTACTACTTTTCACGATTCTTCATCTGACCAAACCCAATATTTGTATGGCTAAGTGTGGTCTTAAGGGACACAGTGCTCCTTAGACTCTGCCTACGCCTTCGGGGATTATAGGCGTGATTTTATGTATGTATTTATCGCGTATAATTACTATTTCAACTCTAGTAACGGATTATGACCACTGATCGGAATAGGTGGAGCTATTTAGGTTCATTGACCGCAAATATTGATGTTAATAAGGATATTCCTCGGGATTCCGACTAATTCTCCGGGATTCGATTATTATAATTCTTTTTATCAATAATAAAAATTGTGTTTTTTTTTCAATAAGTAAATTATTGTTTAAACGTGTTGGTAAATTTGTTTAAGATTTTATTGTAGTTAAATACAAATAGTGTGTTCTTTTTAATCATGTTTCGATTTTTCAGACACAAATAATAATTTATATTATGATAATTATGTTCTTGTAAAATTGCGGAATGAAAATGTTAAAAAAAAATTCATTCTTGTATAAATATAATTTTTTCATATCCCTACCATATTCAATCATATAGCAAGAACATAAAATAGCTCTACCTATTCCGATCACTGTTATGAGTATACCGGGCTTATTTTATTTCATTCTTATTTATTACATTTGTTTTTTTAATCAATATCTATTCCATCAGTGCAAGTATACTTTGTACAGAATGTTCGGCATTAAAACCGAATTTCGGCCGAACGACGAAGTTCGTCTCAAGCTGCCGAAATTCGGTTAAACCGAATGTTTAATGAATTTCGGCCCATCCCTACTTTTTATACTTTTAAAATAAGAGCAAAAATCTCACCTCTAAAGGAATCCGCACACCTGGACAACTTTGAACCGACCCGACCCAGTATTGGTAGGATTCTTTCCTCAATGGCAGTCAAAGGTATTAATTGGCTGGGTCCACCACCGGTCCTCGCGGCACTCCGCCGGTTATCAGCCACTTTCGCTTTTGTCTTTGCCTTCAACTCTATCCAGTACTATAAAAGGACATATAAAATAAAATAAACTAATGTACCTGCTTAATAATAAATAGGTACTTAATTGACGAAATTCAATAGCAAATGGATGAAATAAATTTTAAATTATTGTTAAATGTGCATCCTATGATTGATCATCACAGGAAATATAGGATAAATTTCATCAGACAAGATATAACTTACTCTGCGCCATTGGTCTCCAGTTTTGGATACTCCATCTGCTACTGCATTTAATTTTGAGGACAGGTTGTTTTAGACCCTTGATGTAAGCTGTTGTTCTTGCGGCCTCCTGGTACACCGCCCCAAGGCAATATCCACATTTTCTTCTGCAAATGTGACTAGGATTTCTATTGCCTTGGCGATATTTTTCTAGCAGGCATTCTAAAAACGCATGACATTTTCAATTTGTTTTATAATTTATTGTTTAAATTTGGCTTAATTGCTAAAAAAATTAATTTTCAATTTTATCTTATTATTATTTTTATTTTATCATCTATGATAAAAATGTATGATATGATTACATAACTGCGAACAAAAATGGAATATGATACTTTACTCACATAATTTTTTAAAGTTTCCTATTATTTAAAACAAAGCGAGTCCTTTGCGCACAAAAGCTTCTAGTATTGTGAACTTATAGAAGTTAAAACTATATAAAAATATTTTTTAAGTGGATATTTTCCCATGACATTGCTCAATAACTCTTAGAAAGAGTTCTTGAATATCCATCGAAAAGTTATTATTGAACCCGGTTCATGGCAACAGGCTCGTCACCTGTTACATGGGGCTAAACCCTTTAATAATACCGACAATCTCTTAGTTTTACAAGTCTCTAAATTAAATTTATGTATTGCGTCCGCGAGGTAACTATCCGTTGATGATTGCTTCAGTGTGTAATATAATGAAGGAGAATAAAACCACTTAGTTCAAGTAATGAGTGTCCATCTTGAGAGAGAGCAAAACCCCCGTCACCCCTGTAACGTCAAAACTGACAGCTCGTTCGGAAACCAGTATTGGTTTCCCAATATTACATCCCCTCTGTCAAGACTTTCCTCTAGATTTATTAAAAGGAAAAAACTAAACATAAACCGGTTGTCTTCTTATTCTTACAGGACGACTATTATTAACAAAGTTTTGATTAGTTTGAGTTTCATTTATACAATTTTTATTAATCATACTAGTACTAATATTATTTTCATTATCACAATTAACTTCTGTTCTCTCAGTAGCTTTATGGTTATCATCCCAACATAAATTATTAAAACCATCCACATTTTCCATCTTTCTATCATCAAAATAAGGAGCTGGAATCAAGTGCCACCTGTTACGTCTAAATTTACCTTTACTTGTTTCAATAATATATGATCTGAATGGTAATACTTTAATTATTTTTCCATAAATTCTCTTATCAACCACCCAAATATTATCCCCAAAAATCTTTGTAGTTCTGTCTTGTTCTCTGGTTTAGGAAAATGTTCTATTGCTCTAACCCTATCTGGATCAACTGCAATACCATTAGCAGACAAAACAAATCCAAGAAATTTTATTTCTGTTACACCTATTATGCATTTATTTTTATTTATTGTTAATCCTTCAGAGGCTAGCCTTCTCAAAACTTCCCTTAAACAATTGTCATGATTTTGAATAGTATCAGAATATATTAATATATCATCAACATGAAAAATTATATTCAAACCTTGAAGGAGTCGAGAAAATTTAGAGACAAAATATTCAGTAGAACAATTCAAACCAAATGGTAATCTTTTATATTTAAATCGCCCAAAAGGACAAATAAATGTTGTTAATAATTGACTTTGTTCATCCAGAATCAATTGGTAGAAACTTTTTGTAATATCTATTTTTGAAAAATATTTGGCGCCTTTTACTTTAGCAAGTGTGTATTCGACTTTAGGTATTGGAAAATAAGGCCTTATAACATTTTGATTTAATTGTGTATAATCACAGCACAACCTTATTTCATTTTCATTTTTTTGTACAACAACTATAGGAGATACCCATTCTGTTACCTGTTCAACTGGTTCAATAATATTCAGTTCTTGCAAACGTTTAAGTTCTAGTTCTAATTTACTCAGAAGTGCAATAGGTACTATTCTTGGCGTCGACTGGACAAAAGGCTTAGCATCAGGTTTTATTTTAATTGAAATCACATCTTTGAACTGTCCCAACTCCTGGAATAATGAAGGAAATTCCTTAGAAATATCTACAGTACTATGCACAATAGGTACAGATTTTAATTCATTTAGGTTCACAGATAATATTTTTAGATATGTACTAGCGTTTCTACTAAGTATTGGTTTTTTAATTGACTTTATAATGTAAGCTTTAGTTGAAAATGAATAATTGTTATGTGTCAATGTAACTGGCAAATAACCAAGGACTTCTAGATGTCTTCCATCTGCTGCTCTTACCATTGAACAACATTGTTTCAACCTAGATAAATAACCTTCTGGGATGAATGATAAGGGCAAACATACAATATCAGCACCTGAATCTATTAGAAAATGAACTGATCTTTTTAACTCATTGATATAAACATTACAGTACCAAGCCCTATCATCCCCATCATTATTAATATTCCATAAAAAACATTGGTTATTGTTACCTGAAGTTTCTTCTAATTCTTCTATATTCTGAACTTTCTTTGATTTCCTGCAAACCTTAGAATAATGTCCATTTTTTTTACAAATAAAACATTCTACATTCCTCGCAGGACATGAAGACCGTGGATGTTGACTATAGCCGCAGTATGGACATAAATTTGTTTTTATATCCATTTTCTTGTAGCCAATTTCTCTTCTAGTGCTTTTATTTATTAATTGTATTTCTTCTTCTTTAAATAATTCTCTTGTTTGTATCTTTTGAATTTCATATTGTCTTATAATTTGTACAGCTTCTTCTAGAGTTAGCTCATTTTTTAGTTGCAATTTTTCAGACAAGTTCTTATCCAAAATGCCCGCCACCAACTTATCTCTTATTATTTCTTCCTTTGTATTTTTTTCAAAATTACAGTTTTCCGATAATTTATATACATTTTTAATATAATCGTCTGCTGATTCCCCCGGCAATTGGATGCGTCTATTAAACTTTGTACGTAAAAATATTGTTTTTTCGCGGGTTGAAGTATTCGTTGAAACAATTCACAAGATCTTCATAATTTTCTGTTTTTCTTAATTGACTGAGAATTTCTAAACTCTCCTCACCCATACAGTACAAAAGCAGGTTACATTTTTCTTTACCGCTCCTTGGGCCCGACAATTCTAAATATTGTTCAAATCTCTGCAACCATCTTGACCAAGAACTGATTTCTCGGAAATCGAATTCCCTTGGCGGATTTATTGCCATGCTATTTGACATGCTACTTGCCATGTTTTGTTGTTGATTTTCACAATCGTTTTCCATTTAACACGCACCGCTGCCACCATGTAATATAATGAAGGAGAATAAAACCACTTAGTTCAAGTAATGAGTGTCCATCTTGAGAGAGAGCAAAACCCCCGTCACCCCTGTAACGTCAAAACTGACAGCTCGTTCGGAAACCAGTATTGGTTTCCCAATATTACACAGTGCAGATATGACATTTATTGATGGATCCGAGATCACTACTCCTGCCTCTACTTCTAAGTCAAAACTACCCGCGGGCGTCGATGTTATTCTAACGGTTTGCTTTCTCGGTTAGCTTACTTGGTTCTGGTGAACCGCTGGCCGATCTACGAGTATATTTTCTACCAGACGACGATCCTCTGACTACACTGCGCGAAAAATATATTTAAAAAACTTTGATTCTAAATTCAACAGCGTAGCGCACCATAAGTTCATGTCCCTGAATTCACCTCTAGTTAGCAACCAACTGTCATTACCAGCAAACATACCGAAGTGAACGCCGTCCATATCACACATTGTGGCACAGACAGCCATCAAAAACCTAGAGTTCTGACGAAATGTTGAAGCGTCGCCGGATTTCCTCTGGAAATTCACCTTGTATCAAACACCGTTCTGCACGTCACTTAGTGTTGTATGAGCGTGAGCCTTATACCATAATCCCACGTAGAACTCTTCGTTTCTTTTGTTTCACCACCAAATTTGTAATAAATGCCCATTGCTTTTCCCGATTACCTAAACTCCAGAACCTGTTAAAAGTCAATAGCCGTTCTCCGTCACCAATTTTTGTTGAACACTTTAGTCTGCAATTCTCATGGCACACTGGGCCCAAAGATTTACCTTGTCTGATGGTACCATCGCGACTCGCATATTCTTTGCCCGAGTTTCTTAGCATTTTTCTTTTATTATCTTTCCATTCGCATATATGACGACGCCTAATATTTCCCCTATCCTTCCTCGGATTAACTTTCCGTTTTCTTGAAACTTGTGGTGTAGGTGGTTCTGAGAACGAAGACAAAGGCGTGTTGGCTTGTGGAGTAAAAACGCAATCTGTATAATATGTAGAAGCAATAGAGTGCTGGGGCAAAATATCTTTTTCAATAAACCAGGGACAGAAATGGTTATTAAAATCAAAATCTAGATGATTTATTGTACAATCTGGAGATGGATGTTGCGTGATATTCGCAAACGATTCCTCTTCGGAGTCTGTAAAAAAAACAAATAATTAGTAAGTACTCGTATACAATTGTTTAACCTTTATTGTTACTTTTACTTACATTGTACTATTGGTGAAATATTATTATTGTTTTCAGATAATATTCCAGAATCAGATATTAAATCCATCATTTGATTTATCTCTGTAATATTAGCATCAAAAGGGAGGGGTGCTCTGTAAAAAAAGCAAGAAATATTTTGTAACCATGATTTTTATAAAAGTATAATATAGTAAAATATTTTGCGCAGCGAAGTAAAATATCTTAAGTATTAATAAGATACAAAAACAGGAACAATAAAACATAGTAAAATATCGTAATTAAACATACGGGCCTTATTTGTAAAAATAAATCAAAGAAAAACATCGTAACTATTGCTTACGATATTCTGTAAATGAGCGAAATACGTTATAGTAAGTAATACTTACGATACTTTAGTGTAGTAAAACACAAAATTTTACTATAATTATAACTGTTTCATCTTATTTAATGTATTTATATTGTAACAAATTACTTACCTTCTTCTCTAATAGAATTTTCATTCACATGGTTGTTCGTATACGCAAAATCTTCACCTTGCTTTATTACTGCATCAATCATTCGTTTCGATCCGTTGAATACTCGGAGATTAACAGACAGTCAATTCTATCTCAAAAGAGCAAAATTACGAGCACATCCAGAAGAATTCTTCAAATATTATAGGATGTCTATGAAATCCTTTGATGAGCTTCATAATGGCATACGAGTGAAAATACAAAAGCAAAATACTTGCATGAGATTGTGTTTGAGTACGGAAGAAAAATTGACCATAACATTAAGGTATGTATTTATTTTAAATCAAAGACATTTTACATGATTTATTAATTAAAAAATTTTACAACTACGTTTACACATAATTTACTTATTTAAATTTTAAATAATTATGAATATTATCCATTTTTTCTTGGGAGCCTTCAGACTGGAGACTTAAAAATTGTGCAGCCTCATTATCTTAAACACTAATCACGGGATAGTCCTGCATGGGATTTTGTTGGGTAGTGGAAGGTGTGACATTAGTTACGGAGTGGATAACAAGCTTAGGTTTAGAGGTACTTGTATAAGGTATATTTTGCTGCTGGAAAGATGAATGAATAGTTGGCTCGGATGGAGGTGGACTTTTGTTATAATATATAGGTGAATTTCGCGGTACATACACATGTCGTTGCAAAGATGGTACGTAAGATGGAGATGAAAAATTGTAAGGTGAACTCTGTGGTACAGGAGTGTATGAGCTAGGGCTTGGCTAGCTCATACTTAGAGACTCTGGTAGTGATGTTTCGTTTCCCGTAGTAACTTTTTTAACTAACTGCAGCATTCCTAGTTGAAAATCAATTTTTTGTTGATGGTTCATTTTCTTCATGTAACTCCTGAAACTTAGTAAAAATTTGGTGTCGTCATCTTCTTCAGTATTGGGTGACTTAACATATGTTTTTTGCCTTTGTTGTAATATGTTTAAAATTTGACTTGGGACATCTTTTTTCTTTTCTGGGCAACTACAGGTAAAGCCACAGGCGAAGTCGGTGCTGGTGAGTCGATAGAATTTAAATCTTCTGTTCCAATATTTTGTTCTTCACTCGCTGATTGTAGTTGTTGTTGAGTACAGCCAGAATCTTCTTTTGGATAGGTTCCTTCAGAATCTCTTTTAGTAAATATGGGATTAAAGCTTCTTTTAAAAATTTGCGCTGCATTAATAAGGCATGCGTCAGCGAACCCAGTGTTTGGTCATATTTTATTATGGATTCGTAAGGAATCCACTTGGGAGTTTTACCAATTAACTGTGCATTAACATTCAAAGAAGTGAAGGCAGGTGATGCCTGAAATTTCTTTTGCACCTCGAGGTAGCGAATGTTACTCCAAGTCTCCTTATTAAATTTTTGGCATTCTTTCGCTTGATTCAACAAATCTAATGGCGCTGGTGCTCAGCCTCTTTCACAGTTGGCGATAACTCGAACACATCTGCTATATTTTGGGTAGCTTCTGGTTCAAAATCTGGTACCACAAAAGAAGAGTCGTTTTCATGATAATTCTCTTTCTCCTCTTCATTAGGAACGACGACCTCATCGTCAGTTGTCTCAGATAAAGACCCATGAACTTTAGGTTTCAAAAGCTCGGCCATCATTTCTTGTAGAGCTCTTGTTTGTTGTTTAAGATTTTTAATTTCGTAAGAATCTGACCTGCGTTTCTTACTTCTAACGGGAGCCTCATTTCTAAGTTTTCTTTTTGTGACTGTTGGTCTGTCTATTAGAACTTCGACAGCCTCTCTAGAAATTATGGAGTTTCTGACGGCTCCGATTGAGGACAAAAATATTTCTAACTGAGCAGAAGAGCCGCGGATCCTTGCGGCCATAGATTTAGGCCCGATAATCAAACCCCTGCAGAAGGGCCAAGTAAGCAATGTTTGTTTAATATGCTTAAATTGCTTCTCCGAAATACTTTTCGCATCAGGATCAAAGGCCCTAACGATAGATACCGTGGGAATAGCAAAACGTAATTTATTGAAAAGTTTTGGGTCGATCATTAAACCAAATAACTCCTCCTTGGAATAAGCGACGACTTTCCATTCGCGCCACGACTTTGGATATAGCTGATCTACTACTTCAATTAGCCGATCAAGTACTTGTCGGTCGCCAACTATTTCTTGGACTGCGAGTTCACCCAAGGTTGTAAATGTTCTTGGTAGAGCCATTTTTCAACCTGTAACACAAAAACGTCGCATAAAATATGAGCGACAAGACCAAACGACAAATTTGAAATCGCCGTTTCGCGGTAGTCTTGGTCCAAAAAGAGTGATAATATAAAATTTTTTCGACCGACGGACAACAAAAATTGGTTCACCGGGCCAAAGCTTTTTTAACCCGCCGGACAAGGACGCTTGAGCCGGCGGTCAAGAAAATTTAATCCGTCGGGTTAAAGTTTTCCGACCGACGGACAAGAAAACTTCGTCCGCCGGGTCAACATGTTTCAAGCCGACGGACAAGGATGCTTGAGCCGACGGGCAAGATAGTTCGGCCCGACCCCCGTGTACGATGCAGCAACTACACTATACTATATATTAATTCGATGTAAATGAAGTTACGATAGATTGCAGTTTCAATATCTAAGGTTCTATTATGTATAATATTTTTTTTGATGAGCTGAAATAATGGACTGTATTATATAGTATTTAAAAAAATATAAATATCATTTTCGCATATTTGTTGGTTACGATAACCTACGTAGGAAGTGTCGATCTATTATGATGGTGCAAGTATATTTTGTACAGAATGTTCGGCATTAAAACCGAATTTCGGCCGAACGACGAAGTTTGCCTCTAGCTGCCGAAATTCGGTTAAACCGAATGTTTAACGAATTTCGGCCCATACCTACTTTTTATACTTTTAAAATAAGAGCAAAAATCTCACCTCTAAAGGAATCCGCACACCTTGCAATCCTTGAACTGCAACCCGACCCAGTATTGGTAGGATTCTTTCCTCAATTGCAGTAAAAGGTATTAATTGGCTGGGTCCACCACCGGTCCTCGCGGTACTCCGCCGGTTATCAGCCACTTTCGCTTTTGTCTTTGCCTTCAACTCTAACCAGTACTATAAAAGGACATATAATATAAAATAAACCAATGTACTTGCTTAATAATAAATAGGTACTTAATTGATGAAATTCAATAGCAAATGGATGAAATAAATTTTAAATTATTGTTAAATGTGCATCCTATGATTGATCATCTTAGGAAAGATAGGATAAATTTTATCAGACAAGATATAACTTACTCTTCGCCATTGGTCTCCAGTTTTTTGCGTCTTATAGAATTCCTAAGCGTACCTATACACCGAACTGTTATACCTAACTACTCCGTGAAATAGCGCTAAGTCCTAGCTGCAAGACGCAAGAGTCTTGCGGGATTAGTCTTGTTCTTGCTCAAGTCTTGCACGGTCAGTCTTGGTCTTGGTCTTGCTAAAAATACGCGGTCTTGTTCTTGCCTTGGTCTTGCATTTTTGCAAGACCAAGTACAAGACTAAATTTGGGCAACACTAATCACATCTTCAGAAAACTCAACATGGGCTTCTGATTCGCAGCACTGCATTTCGTTTTCTATAATGTCGTCGACATCATCCACCAATATACCATAGAGTTCGTCGTAGGACAATCTCTCTGTATGCACAACTTATTCATTAGTAAAGTAGGTGGATTCCCACGCAGCCAATGTGTCCTAAATTTCATCGCGAAGGGATGAAGATTGCGAGGTCGCAGACTGGCGAGAGGTAGATGGTTGCGGATCCATTGAAATCCTGAAATGAAATTATCCTTAAGTTTCTTCTCAGAGATCAATACTGAGTGCGGGCAACAGGGACATATTTTTAAGATGTGCTCAAGAAACCGACAAATTCGTTAGATTGATGTTGTTACTGAGTCTTGTGAAACTTATAATTCAGATCCAGATGTAGAATCATTATTGTCATATTTTTACATAAATTACATTATTTATGTAGAAAGTTGTATTCAAAAACTATTCCCTGAGTCTAAAGATGATTACAATATGTATATGTGTATTTCAAACCAAAATAATGTACCATCTTTTTTAGGTGGTATAATTAAAAATTTTGTAATAAACTATGAACTGGATTCGGGTTCAGAAGCTACAACTATTAAGATAAAGGATGTAGAATTATGAAATTTAAGTAATTAAATTCAAAATTGTAATGTGTGTTTTACAAATTGTAATCAAAGTACACCAAAGCCATTGTGCATGTTAAAAAATGTAAAAATGAGCTTAAATGAAGTTGAATACTATGTTAATTTATTTGTAGTTGAAAACAATAAACCAAGAATATTAGGTAGATATGTTTTGAACAAATTTGGCATGTGGCCATTGTTATCCAAGATCAAGTTAGCTTGATAACACAAAAATATTCAGAAGTGTTCAGTCCGGGGCGGGGAAATTTTAAGGGTCAATTATAACCTTAAAATTAATGGATAATGTTAAACCAAAATTTTTACCAGTCAGACAATATCCATTTGCTTTAAAAGGAAAAATAAATCTTGAAATTAAAAGATTAATTAAAAATAATCGAATTGACTCAGTAAATTACAGTGCATGAGGCACGCCTGTTGTCCCAATACTTAAAAGTGAAGGGTCTGTTCGTCTGTGTGGAGACTACAAAGTCACCTTGAATCCCCACTTAGAGATTGATCACTTCCCACTGCATCATATAGAGGATATATTTAATGTGTTAAAAGAATGTGAATATTATTGTGAACTAGACTTAAAATAAGCATACCTACAAGCACCTTTAGATGAAGCTCCACAGGAACTAACAGTCATTGTGACTGAGATTGGAACATTTAAGTAAAAATTACCATTTGAGGGTTGCCATATTCGGCCAGGGTCTCGTAGGGACGTTTCAGGATGGAGCAAATAAAATTTTTGTAATTCTTAAACAATTTCTTTATTTTATAATAAGTAAGAAAATATGTTTGTTTTATAGGTTACTTTAATTGGTACTAGCAGAAGTACTTGGCTCTAAACAATTCTGGGTATCTTTTAACATAATTGTAAAACTCTGTACAAGTCATGTTATAATTGACTTGATACTGTAAAATCGACTCTGCAGTCTCTGGGAGCCAGCGATTTGGCCGACATTAACGAAAAAACTCATTCTACTGAGGCGTTGTGAGCGGGAATAGAAAACAAATACTCGGATAATTTCAAAAGAAGGCATTTTCTTTCCGGATTCTGAAAAAAGTAAAGCAGTTTCCGAACCAAGCTTAGCCCCTAGAAAGCTCTTAAGATAATTATGTTGCTCAAAGATATAATCGCCGAAAGTCTCCACACCGTTACTATTCAGGTATAAAATGGTGTTTTCGATTTTTTCGCATTCTGGGATTTTCAGAAGTTTTCTGAAGTTAAATTCTCATTTTTAAGTTGGTTCATCTGGATTTTTGTTTGCATGCCAATAAAGGACAATGGGCGAATGGCGAACTTTGGTAGACCCTACATGAGTCATGTAGGGTCTACCAAATTTCGCAATTCTGTGCGCTATCACTGTAGCATTAGTTCTCTTGCGGATGTACTCATTCCTTATTACAACAAATTTTGAAAATAGATAAATTTTGACTTTTTTATTGGTAGGTTTTAGGTTTCGTAAAGGTATAACAGGGGTATAGGTATATGTCCTTCATTTAACATTTCAGTCCACGAGGCTGGAAAAATGACGCCGGTATCATCTAGGGGATCTTGTTCGCCTCTGTCCCACAAAATGTTGTGCAGCACAGCACCGCAGTGGCGATTATATATACAGGGTTACAGGTTAAGTCGACCTATTCCCGTTAAGAGCACGTAGTTTACATCATTCCTGACTACTTTCACTATGAAACACACTGTCCGAAATTTAACCGTTATTGAGATATTTGAATTTAATTGATTTTTAGAAAAAAAATCCGATTTTCAGCTATCTGCTTTGATATCATAAAATGTGGAAGTGTTATCATTACTATTATTGGTTTTTATGTTGTACAATAAGATGCTTTATGACCTCAATAACTGGTATTGTACGTAAAATAACGAAATAGGTTGTTGTAAACGATTAAAACTTAAAAATTAATATTGAAATTCAGAAAATCTAATTTTCTTTTAACGATAGCTAAAATAAATAATATGAGGCGTGTTTTGCAGATGTGCTTAATAATATCTACGTTTCATCACATATCCAACGAGGTATAACAATCTAGGGTTTTATCAAAGATTCGCAGAAAAAACTTAGTTGCGAGCCCGCAGGTAGCAATTCCAACACCCCTCGCCTATTGTCCTTTATGGTTAATGCGGTGTACTGTGCGCGTAACCTGGACTCTGATTTAAGCTTGTGATATGGAACTAAAAGATGGCGACCTATTCAAACGAGGAATATGCTGACATGTTAGTTTGTTACGGATACTGCAATTGTGTGTCCGCTCATGCTCGCAATGAGTACATGAGACGCTATCCCGGCCGTCGAGTGCCTGATGTGAGCGTGTTCGATGGAGCCTTTCGACGACTTCGCGAAACTGGCTCCATTTCAAGACGACGTACAGACTTGGGAAGACCGCGTGTGATTGATGACGACGAAGAAGGAAACAATGTGATAATGGAACGCTTTCGATTGGATCCAACCACTTCAACTAACATTGTTGCCACGTGACTTGGGACTCTCGCAATGGAAAGTATGGTACACCGTTCACACAGCGGGCCTATACCCATATCATTACACGCCGGTACATGTTATTGAAGAGGGAGATCCCGTGAGAAGACTCGATTTCTGCAGATTTATGCTCAATGCTGATCTAGAAGACCCAACCTTTTTTTTTAAAATATTGTGGACAGATGAGTCGAAATTTGATAGATGGGATTACCAACTATCATAATGCTCATTATTGGGCTCCTAAAGATCAAGGAAACCCTAATAAAAAAAGAGTGAAGGGGTCACAACGAAGATTTAGCCTGAATGTGTGGATGGGTATAATTTCCAATCGTTTAATTGGACCCTACTTTTTACCCGACAATTTAAATGGGGAACATTATGAAAATTTCCTAAGAGGAGACCTAAACGACCTACTCGATGATTTACCGCTGAGTTTGATTAGAGACATGTGGTTTCAGCACGATGGCTGCCCAGCACACTACAGAAGAAGTGTCAGACAATGGCTGGACATGGCTTATCCGAATAAATGGATTGGACGAGGCGGGCCTTTACCCTGGCCAGCTAGATGTCCGGGCCTTACCCCCATGGATTTTTATGTATGGGGGCACATGAAGAGTCTCGTATACAATGAGCCCAACTTCATCCGTTGAAGTATTAAGAGAAAAAATAATTAATGCAGCAAATGAAATCAGAAGAAATTTAACTACTGGTGTAGTGAAAAGTGGACTACGTAAAAGACTGCGGAGATGTGTTCAGAAAAGGGGCGGACACGTCGAACACTTACTGTGATCTAAACATAATCACTTTTTTGTAATTTCTAGATTAATAAATTAGTATTTTGTACTCGTCTATTGTTTAATTTTTTCTCCCCGATAGCCTAGGAAACGTAAGTTTTGTCTAGAAATTTTTGATAAAACCTTGATTGTTATACCTCGTTGGATAGCTGATGAAACGTAGATATTATTAAGCACATCTGCAAAACACGCCACATATTATTTTTTTTAGCTATCGTTAAAAGAAAATTAGATTTTCTGAATTTCAATATTA
Source organism: Parapoynx stratiotata (assembly GCA_910589355.1). Classification (NCBI taxonomy): domain Eukaryota; kingdom Metazoa; phylum Arthropoda; class Insecta; order Lepidoptera; family Crambidae; genus Parapoynx; species Parapoynx stratiotata. The sequence goes on from OU342482.1 coordinate 11,416,889, forward strand.
ATTTTTAAGTTTTAATCGTTTACAACAACCTATTTCGTTATTTTACGTACAATACCAGTTATTGAGGTCATAAAGCATCTTATTGTACAACATAAAAACCAATAATAGTAATGATAACACTTCCACATTTTATGATATCAAAGCAGATAGCTGAAAATCGGAATTTTTTTCTAAAAATCAATTAAATTCAAATATCTTAATAACGGTTAAATTTCGGACAGGGTGTTTCATAGTGAAAGTAGTCAGGAATGATGTAAACTACGTGCTCTTAACGGGAATAGGTCGACTTAACCTGTAACCCTGTATATTAATACTCAATACTTTATTTGCTTTTCCACAATGTTGTGTTTTATTATGGACCCTGTCGGGCACAGCAAATTAGGAGAGAGGAGGACTCAGATAAAATTGTAATTAATCAATTATTAATCAATAATAATATAATAACTGCTACATGTGTAAGAGTTTTATCTAACGTAACCCGCATGCCTAATGCAAGCCCTGGAAAACGTTTCTTCCATACCCCGAAACATAGCTGTATAGGATTTCTGGTCCGGATCTGGGATTCGTTGTACAGCTTTTCCGCGGGCAAACTTGGAAAGTCTAAAGGAGCCATCATGTAAGCAATTGACGCATATCCTCCATCTACCACTAGCAGCGCCTCGCCATACTGCTCAGATTCAAATTGTGCTTTAATTAAACTGTTATTGAATATGTTTTTATCATGAGTAGATCTAGGCCATCTTGTGCGTTTATCGAAAAGTATCCCTTTCTATTGCGAAACAGTTCTGCTTGCTCTGCACCCACTTGCGGCGTCAAAGGAACAGATGCAATTCGCACATGTGTGCAATCCATGGCTCCAATTAAAGCTATTTCATAAAAACTATTTTGCGTTGCTGTTATATCATTTGTGGTAGGTACCTGGGAACTTTATAAAATCTTTGTGTATTTGCGTGTAATGCAGTTACATTGTGGATTATTTTATTTGCAGTGGGAGTGCTTATACCACCGCAGTGGTCACCGATACTCATTTGCGTGCAATTGGTTGCATAGAACCTCAAGGTGATGAATGCTAGAAGATATTTACTAATATTCAAGTACCTTATTGTCTTATACATATTCCAACTTATTTTCAAGTTTCACTCATAAGGTCAACGTGGCTTGTTTGGATAGACGGAATCTTGCAGCAAAGCCAAGGTCGTCGTAGGACTCAAAAGTAATTCGCCGCCCTTTCTTAGATCCACCTCGGACGTCTAGGCATATAATCTTAGGCACTGTCGAAATCGTGCACTAAACTTCTCAATCTGTTCATCGTAGAGAGTTGATGGATCACAAATCACCATTCAAAAAACAAACTTGCAAAGTGCTTGCAAAATTGTAGGAAGTATAATCGTGTTCCTATGTCAAACGAGACACTGACGCGTAAGAATACACGAAAAACTGCGTACGCGGTTAAAATAATATTACTTGCGTGTAGCGAAACATGAAGAAACTAGGATAGCTAATCGGCTCCGCCCTTATGACGGATTGGACCAATGGTGTGAGCTCAGTACTAGTATTCATACACCCGTGTTACTAAGCTCAATTTGGTCGAATTCGCCCTTAGAAATTCTTGGACACTTAAATTCCTATCCTAATTTATTTTATTGTTGATGTTATAGTATAAGTCAATAGTCAGAAGTCACTTTGAATATGGTTTTTTGTGTTTTGGTTCTGATTCAAAACCATTGCAGCGTAGGTTTAAAATTTTAAAATCAAAGTTTCTCCTAAAATAATGCCAATGTGCTCTCATCCCTTATTTAAAAAAATACAATATACAGGATGTACATGATCATAGAGCATCCTTTGAAATGGCCAATTACTATAAAATCAGGACATTCAAATGCAAAAAGAATTTTTTGGATATCACTTTCCGTTTCGGAGTTATTTTCATTTAAAGTTTCATTAATTAGGTCCACCAATTTGAATAAAACTATACTCGTATAATTCCTATAGTATCAATGATTTAAATAACTGGACAATTTGTATTTTTATAATCGCATGTTTAATTAACGAAATAAACGGCAAAAACGATTCCGAATTTTGGTATGCTTCACCGTACACTCAGCTCATAGTTCCGGTATGTTTGTGTGTTTTCGTGACGCCATAATGATAGGTACGGTACCTAACCAAAACTAAACTTAAGGGGAAGCGCTAATATTTTTTAATAATTTTTTTAGAAATTCCGAAACGGAAAGTGATATCCAGAAAATTATTTTCGAATTGGACTGTTCTGATTCTATAGTATGTGCCATTTCAAAAGATGCCCCATGATCATGTACAACCTGTATACATAGAATATATCTCCATCAAATGTTGCTAGAGTCCCTTACTTGCTTCATGACTTTACAGTCTTCACACATTTAGAGCAGCAGTATAGTATTCGTAAAACTGAAAATAATTGGATATGTTATTCTGGGTCTTTTGAAATTTATTTTTGTTATATGCATATTCTCATATACTCGTACTCTGATTTGTATATGACGGCGCGCTGATTCTTCTTCTTTTTCTTTTTCCTGCCCTGTTCCCAATTCTATTTGGGGTCGGCGCAACATATCTTCCTCTTCCACTCTCCTCTATTACTCGTCAAGTCAACACTCACGCCCATCCTCATCAAATCATCATTCACACAATCCATCCATCTTTTCTTTGGTCTTCCTCTCCCCATACGCCCATCCACTTTCAAGTCCATAACTTTCCTGGTGACATGATCATTCTCCCTTCTCATTACATGTCCATACCAAGAAAGTTGTCGTTGTCGGCGCGCTGATTATTAATTAGTTTTAATGTCAAATTACGGAATTATGACTACCATTTAATTTGTCATAACGCGATTAGTCAATGTTATTTTAATTTACTTTATTTTTTAACTAATAATATTAGAAATAATATCAAAATAGGAGCGGGTAACTCCGAATAGGGTAGTAGGTGTGATGTTGAGTAATGGCGGCGGTGAAAATTTAAAAATGAAAAATATTTTCCTCTTTATCCATTCCACGGCACCAGGTTTCCTAATCTTCCGGACTTATTTGTGTTTCAGCAGCGATTTGTTCTATTACTTCCGAAGGTACACTGATTTGTGGGTCGTTGGTAGTAGTGACGACTATATCTGGCCATAGCTTTTTCCAAGATGATGTATTAGTTGATGAAGGTGATGCATTCCACGATTGACAAAGAGCAAAACCCAAGTCTTTCATATTAAATTCTTTTAACGTTTTTTCTATTGGCTGGTCTTTTGATACGTCTTTCAGAAGTAGGTTTTTCTTATAATCTTGCTTTACAAACTGAATGATATGCAGCCATGGGTTGAATCAGTGCAGTGCTGTTTGGCGGAAGAAACATCGCAGTGATAGATTTATAGCCTCAACATAATATTTCTAAATTGCCAGAAACCAAAGTCAGTTTAATATAAAAAAATTATAATTAATCATTTTGTTTCTTTATAGATTTTGAAAGACTTTCAAGTTATTAAAGAAAAGACCTCTTCATCACAAAAGTAAACTTTTACCATTACATCCATTTATTGATGAAAACGGCTTTATTTTTCAATGAAGACGCCAAACACACTTTTACTAAATTGTTAATAATGCACTTGAAATTGTTCCATGCGGGTCCACAGTTGTTGCTATCTTCCGTTAGAGAAGAGTATTGGCCGCTTGGTGGGAGAAACTTGGCTCGATCTGTTACCAGGAGGTGTATGGCTTACACGCACATGAGAGCTCAAACTCTTCAACCGTTAATGGGCAATTGGCCTCATGTTCGGACGGACCCTATATTTCCATTCTATCCATGTGGTATCGGCTTTGCTCGTCTATTTATAATAGTCAACAAGAAGGGTCGTGGTTGTCGTATGAACAAGGCTTATCTGACCGGTCTCCATATCGGGTCACTAACCTGCACCTGCGAGATGGTATTTGCAGAGTCGCTGAAGTAATGACCAAGAAAGTTAGGGCTTACAATGCCCCGGAGTATGTTGACGCACATCACTAAGTAGACCGACACGCGACGCATCTCATCACTACGGCGAAAGGAAATAGCTCGCCACTTATACACACCACATCTATAACCTCTAAGAATAAGTTTAAAGTAAACCTACATGTATTAATGTTTATTACAAATTATTTTCATTAAGTTTCATTCAATTATTTATTTATTGATTAACATCAGTATTTACTTAAATCCATTTGAATTGTATGTAGCTACTCTTTGTGCGGCACTATAAGTTCATTCGCGTTAAGAAAATAGTGACTCATCAGTGCAACTGCAGGGTAAGGGTGTATTCATAATGGAGAAAAAATTAAACATTTTTTATTCAAAACATTATAATAAAGTATCAATGATTTTAAACATGTTAAAATATTCCTATTAAGGTAATTTTTAATGTCAATTTAAACGCTATATTAGTAGAGTAACACATATTTGGATTAATGGTAATAAAATAAGTACTAAAATACAAAATTGTCTTAAAACTAAGTACTTAAATCGCTAATCAGTATCGCTAGATTCTCCCGTTACATTTATTACGAATGAATTTTGTTCTGCATGTTCCATGACGTCATCCAAAGCCCACATGGTATTTTCTTCGCGTATCACGTGGTCGCAGCATTTCTTCCACCGATTGGCGTCTACTAACGCGATTGCGTCATAAAATATTTTTTTTACGTCACTCATTTTGAATGTAGTATTATTCGCAGCAATATAATTTTTTATTTGGGCCCACACCATTTCAATCGGATTTAATTTACAATGGTAAGGCCGCAGACAAAGAATTGTAATGCCATTGTTTTTAGCAGTCTCATCTACTAAATATTTATTATATTGTGGGGCGATTTCGGCGACTTTCAATAATAATTCTTTTTTCAAATAACTCATATCCATAGATATGCCTTTGTTTTGCAACCACTCTAGTATTTGCTGCTTATTCCAACTGGCCGTGGGTATTTTTTCAACTTTTACCGAATGGTAGGGAGCATTATCCATGACAACCACACTTCCTGGTTCAAGCTTCGGTATTAACCAATTAAGGAATCTTTCACCATCCATTTCTTCATGATAATCTTTTGTAGATTTAGATTCAAAGACTCGTAAACCATCTTCCAGGAATCCTTTTTCACTGCCAATGTGCAATATAATTAACCTTTTCCCTTTCCCTGTCGGAGCTTTTGGGCCGGTTGATAAGCCATCTTGGAAAGCTTGTCTTTTATTCTTGACTGTTGTATCCAACCACACTTTTGTTTTTACGTGTCCGGCGTTTACCCACGTTTCGTCGAGATAGTTAATGGTTTTATTAGCGTTTCTATATTCTTTTATTTGTCTTAAGTATTTTCGCCTCCATAAAACAATATCTTCTCTTTCCACAAACAATGTTCTACTATCTTGTTTACTGAAATCAAAACCAAGCTCGTGCAGTAGTTTGTGAAGTGTTGTACGTTTGAAAACAGGAATATCTTCATCAGCTTCGCAAAGTGTTATTATTTTGTCCAATGTTGGATACTCGTTATTTAAATATATAGAGTGTACTTGTCTCCTTATTGCACATTTGTCTAGTTCATCTAATTTATCGACCGTGGATAGTCGAGCTCTTTTTTTCACAGGTGATTTCAATGTATTCGTTTCTTTTTGTTCTTTTATAATTTTATAAACAGTGTTTTCGGACACACCGCATGCACTTGCAGTTTTAAATACTATGCTCTCCACAGTCTCATTTCAAAAAATCAAAATCAAAATCAAAAGCATTTATTCAGTTTAGATGCGTCTTAGCGCATGCTTATGAATGTCATAAACATTTTACAATATTTCGTGAAAAAGAAAATTTACGCCATCCGTTCACAAAACTACCAGGAGGCCTTGTTCTGAGAAGAACGGGCAAGAAACTCAGCAAGTTTCTACCCTCCCTTTACATAGCAACATTTAAAAAATGTCATCATCATTTAAATCAATCTGTTTGAAATACTTATAAACATTGTAAACTACGCGTCTCTCTCCGCTATGTATAATTGATCCACTTTTATTTTTTTTAATAGGTGAGATATCCATTTTCCAAATTTAATTTTAAACAAGTAGTACGCAAAATACATAACCGATCTATTCGAAGGTCTGACTTCAACTGAGCACTGTGAACTCGCCTTACTAATTTCTAGCGTTTTAATTGGCTAGGGGGCGTGGCTTGGCCGGCAGTCGATGATGAGTCACTATTTTCTTAACGCGAATGAACTTATAGTATATTTGTTTCACGCGCACACCCCGCCGCCGCGCGCCGCCGCCGCCCGTAGACACCGCGCGCCGCTCGCCGCACCTCAAGCCGCGCCGCTAAACGCGGCCGGTAGCTGTGGCATAATTCATTTGTTGTCTACCTTTTGTTTGCACCGCCTACCGCGTGCAGCGCCTCACACCGCGCCGCGATTCGCGCCACCATCGTTGGCTGTGGCCAAGGGGTTACTTTTCACAACGGAGTGGTAGGGCGCATTGTCTATAACTATGATTGAAGGCTCGTGCAGATTTCGTACAAGTTTTTCTTTAATCCACTTCGTAAAGTTATGCGCATTCATTTAGAAGTGGTAGTCTTCTAATTTATTTCTGCCAGTGAATATAAGGAGGCAGTTTGGCACAAACCCCTTTATCGCTTACAGCATGAACTATAATGTAACGCTTGCCTTTGGATTTGTCTTTTGTAAAACATTCTATGTTTACAGATTGCCAACATTTTGTGACCTGGCGGAAAAATAAATAGACTCTTATTAGTTTAAATTTTATAAAACATAAATTGATTATACATATACAACATGAACAAAGACTTAAATTACATTATATGAAGAGTGAATGTAGCTCTCATTAAGACAAATTATGTCTTTTCTTAGTTCTTCTGGCAAATCTCGATTTTTTTTAATGATAGCCAAGTATTATTCTCGTTATGCTGCAATATGCAATTGTTCGATTAGAGCTTTTCTATTATTTTGGCACTTCTTGTAAGTAAACCCTATTGCTTTTAAAATTTTACAGAGAACTTCAAGACTACAATCAAAATCCAGGTAGATTAAATATATATGTCCCCAAATCATTTACTATCTAGGTTCTTTTAGCTGTATGGCTTTCGTGGAGCCAATTATGTTTGAATTTCGTTCGGCTGTTTTTAAGGATTGCGCTTGATTTATTTTTTTAATCGAAGGTCATAGTGAGGTTTTCTAAGAGACGTTCCCCTATTTTTTTTGGATGAGATGCCTGCGATTAAAGCACCTCTTATGGCTTCATCTTCGTGCTGTTTCGCACTTACAGCCTGATAGTTACAGTCTCTCGCTAACAATTGTAAAGCTCTGGAGTATTCGGATATCGTTTCACCAGAATTTTGTTTACGACTATTCAATATGTGTCGCGTAAGAATTTTATTATAGATTTTATCCAGATCATTAGTGCTTTCTTCGAATTTTTTTCAATCACGTATGAAAGACGAGAAGACACTAGAAGACTTAACTTCATATGATCCGGTGTAGAGCTTGGGATTTCTTTAGATAAAAATGTTTTAAAGGTATGTGCAGACCATTTCACATCTGCACTGACGTCAGAAAGAACGTCAGAAATTGACAATATACATTAAATTGCGAATAGTTATTAAGTCATAGACAATATATGTCAATAACTCAACCGGATAATTGTGACGAAAGTGACGAAGAAAGTGGTGACGAGGAATCAACCAACATAAATAATCTGTCGAGGCGAAAACTCTTGGCGGTAGCTGAACTGAGGACCACTGTTGCATTAGATACGGGCATAGATGTGGATGACAGCTTCGTGGAAGATAAAACTCTCGAATCTTCGCCTAGCACATCATCAACTAATCCACCCCAGCTGAAAAAAAACGTGTTTTAGTTCCCAGACGCTGGAGGGCTGAAAAACCAGAAAAACCTGAAAAGGTTACTACAAAACCTAATTTCCTCGAAGATATTGAGACACCTACACAATTTTTTGAATTATTTTTTGATTCTTGAAACATAAACACCATAACAAAACGTGATTAGCTTTAAGCTCCGCAAGTAGCTTATATAGAATAGAACCGTGTCATGGATAATCAGTCTCATTGTTGCAGAGCTCCTTAAGTGTATAAACTCCTAGTTAGCAATAGACAATAATTTAGATATTCATATCTTTAAGTAAAACTTTCGCAGAGCTGGTAATTCAACGAAATAATGACAGTATTTCAAAAGTTATGCATAACAATCAAACTAATTAATAATAAGTAGTTTCCTACGAATAAATATAGTGTTCTTATCTTTCGAACCTTTATCCAACTCTTTAATTTCTTTCATTTTATAGATTAATATAAAAAGCGGCTATTTAATGTATTTACATAACAGTACTCATCTCAAGTAATTAAATTAATGTGATATAAATAAATCAGTTTTTACTCATTATACAGAGCATTATTTCTAACCAATAATACATCCTCTATAACAGTCTTTCAAGGACATCCTTAAATAATTTAGCACAAAATTCAGCGACGAAAATAGCCTTTCAACGCTCACTTCAACTTCAAGATTATAACAATAACACCTCGTTTTATAATCCAATAGTCAGGGTGTGTAGATTGTATAACGACAGTATCTGTGAACACACTTTTCTGGATATTTTTGGCACTAACTTGTGCCAATTTAGAAAACAAGTATTTAAATTGATTTCCACCCAATAAGCTTATATTATATAAAACAAACGGTTTTCAATATTACCAATAATAAATTTAATACAAAATTAAGTAACTAACCCTCTTAACATTTCATTTTATTCTGATCATACTGTGCTTACATGTTAAGAGTTAAAGTCTGGACTTTCTTTTTTGTAAAATTTATTTACCTGTTTTGTGACTGTAATTTGTTTTGTAAGCCATAAATAAATTGAAAAAAAAATCGGAACTACCCCCAATGAATAGAGGATCAAGCGCATTAGCACAGGTGTTAACTCCGGTGCGCACGTCATTAGAACAACAGAAGGGACTCCGTCTGGACCACTCGACTTATGGATGTCCAAGGAAAAAAGTGCCTTACGCACTGAGCTTTGCGTAAACCGGACATCCGGCATTGAGTCTTTATACCGCGGGATGGTAGACGGATCGTTTCCCCCATCATCCAAAGTAGAGTTAGATGCAAAGAGCAAGCCCAGAAGATCGGCCTTCTCCTTTGCACTATAGGCCAGTGAGTCGTCGTCCTTATGCAACGGTGGAAGAGATGACTTGCAAAAGTTACCTTGGACAGCCTAGGCAAGAGACCAGAAAGCACGAGTTCCAGACGGAAGGCAAACCAATCTCTCACCAATGTTGCTTATGTGCTCCGACTTCGCCCTAGCAATTAATATATGGTTAAGATATACTGGAATTATATTGCCCAACCTTTCTTTAGTAATTCTTTCTATGAATACTTTATATTCTGTATTTAAATTTAACCTCATACTCGTAATTGGGTTTTAAATAGGGAGAATATATTCAATCTCACCTACATCCTTATCTTTTGGCTTTTCGATGTGCCTTTTGCGATGTCTCGGTGGCAACTCACGGCTTCCACCATCTTCATCCACGTCTTCCTCCATCTTAAGTACGATAAAATTTATTTATTTGAACAGAAATATGCTAAAATTAATGTTATAAAAATATCTGCAAAATTATACGCCTTTCCAGTTCAAAAGTTTCCCGCCCTCCTTTCAAAATTTTATTTCACAAATTACATTTCTTTTTTTTTAAGTATTGTGAACTATAGAGACATATTGTAGACATATTTAAAGGGAAGGCTAAGAGAAAAAGCCCTATATAGCCAATTCGTTTTCACATGAGAAACAAAAACATAAAAGTTGGTATCAAAATTATTTTCTTAGATATTAAGCTTAGTACTAAGGTTAATTCTATGTCACTAATAAATTATTTTCTTTCTTTCTTTCAAATTGAGAACTTACTCCTTTATTTGAAATCGGTTATTGTGGGTGAAATAAAGTCGGTACTCGCTCGCTCGCCCGGCTCGTGCGCTAGGTTTAAATATACCTATCCCGTTCGGCAGGTATATAGGTAAGATACTTGACCCATGTAAGGCCCACGTTATTTGTTATTAAGTACAAAAAAAAATATAAATGTTGAGATAAAACAAAAAAGTTTATTTTATAGTCTATTCAATAATCAACATATTAATAACAATTTTGGCTCAAAAAACAATGTTATATATTAATTACAATTATTTTTCGCCTGGGCTTTATTAAGACCACTGTTCCTTAATAAGACCATACCTGGGCCTTATTATGGCATATGAAAGAATCACATTTAACTTATCTTAATAAAAAAAATATGTTAACAACTAACATTCCAGGTGTTCTTAAAAAATCGTTAGAACGTTAAACATCACAAACTTTGACTGTTACAGCAACTATAAATAAATTCTGTATTGTATCGTAGTTATACGATATAACAATAAAAAAAAACTAAACATTAATGAGAACATAAAATAGGAACTTCGTAATTAAGAATTAATAATCAGTCTTGACATTTACTTAAACATAATAAACTCTTCAAATATTAGTCTCAAAATTCTAACATTTCTAATAAATTCAAATAAAAAATAAACCAAGTCAAAATCTTCATCATCTGAATCAAGGCCCACACATATCTCGTGGAACCAGGCACCACATAGTCTACACTGTCTCATGTCCAACATCTTATCTTCTTTGCAAGCATGACAATACCAAGTCTCATTTAATGATTGCTGCTTCTTTCTAGTCACTCCAGATTTCTGGCCTCTACTTTTGGAGGTCTTTGATCTTCCTGTTGGTCCAGTAGAAGATGTGCTTTCCTTTCTTGTTGTAAAAAGATCTGTTGTTATTTGCTGCCCCCTATTATTCAATGCTTTCTTTCTTGGAACAGCTATGTTAATCTTGAGGATTTTAGGCGTCGGAATTAGTGTTTGAAAAGGTGACTTGGTCGCTGTGGTATTGCTGGCTTGATTTACCGGAAGATCGGCAGCAAAGGATGATTGAGAAGGCTGCATTGGATTTCGGTTTTCATTGTTGACATTGAAAGCTCTCGAACTTAGTTGCCTTGGGGTAGGAGTTATAGCACCAGTTCTTAATACAGATAATGGGATATTATCGGAGTTTGAGTCCGACTCTGATCCTGTGTTTACATTAGAACCAGTAACCTGTGTAACATTTCCGTTCTGAGAAATATCTTGACTGGTGGACGCCATTACATTCTCACTGCTTACTGGAGTAGCGAGCTCTGTTAATGCAGATGGAGCAAACGCCACATCAGGAATAATTTCCGGGTCAAATGGATAAAGACCGGTAGCTTTGAAACCATTTACGATATTGTCATGTGTCATACATTTTGGCCAGACTTCCGATAAGATCATGTTGAAACTTGATTGATTAAGTTTTCTTTCTGGATTTTTTGATACAAATTTTAAAAGTTCGTCCCAATGGTGCTCAAAGGACCGATATACGGACTTGTCCGATATACGGGTTGGAGTTCGTGTGTTGTATTTGATGGAAGGCAATACAGTATGATATCATGTTTTTCAGCTTATTCTACTATGCTATAATCAAGATGGCACGCCGCTCCATCAAATACCAGAAGACACTTTCCTGCGGTTTTATGTTTAGCCAAATGTTCAATGAAATCAATAAAGGTTTCATGTGTCATATACCCCTTTGCAGTCATTTTGACCAATAATCCCGCTGGTAAATTATCAGTAAATTCGGGTTTCATTCTTTTTCCTTTAAACAAAATCATGGGTGGAATTGCATTCCCTATAGCATTTACACAGCCGACTACTGTGACGCTTTCCGAATGTTCGTTAGCTATTTGATGCAGTCTTCTTATTCCTCTTTGGGCTAACACGGTTTGCTGGTGATGAAGTAATATACGGCAGCCCTTTTCATCCATATTGTATAGAAATTCTGGTCTATATTCAATATGAAGTTTTTCTTTAGGCTCTTTACTTTGTCAAAATAATCACTGACAATATACTTATTCAATTTTTGGGCCCTTGCTGGGTTCATAATTTGGGCTTTTCGCGGAGTTAGTTGCGGAGGCCTTTTTAAAAATAATTTAAGCCATTTTCTTACAGCTGTAGATGTGGCATCATTAAAGCGGTTAGATATGTTATTATTTTTACAAAAAACGTATGCTTGCTTTCGAACCAATTAAGGTGTTAAGGGCATTCCCACTTCAGCCAACCGTATTATTCTACCCACTAAATCTTCTTCTTGGTCTTGTGTTAAGGTGGCTGCTCGACCCAATTTCGTTCGTTTCGTTCTTTAAAATTTAATAAACGCCTACGTGTAGTCGCACGCGCTCCCTTCTATCGACTGCAAGTACAGACAGGTTCGCCACAGCGCGGAGGTTGCTACGGCAACGGAGTCTATTGAAGGTCAGACTCTAAACGATGAACACTCAATTCGTTAGACTTTATAGTTTTGGATATTTAAAATGTGGGCTTTATTAAGCGCCGTACTCGCAAGACGTGCACCTGGAAGAAACGACTGAGGCTTCTTTTTAGAGGAGTCATCTCCCGCTCCCGAAATATAGACTAAAAACAGAAAAAAACATTATTAATAATAAGTAACGACTAAGGCTTATTTAAAGAAGGAGTCGTCAGCCGCTCCCATTAGAAAGACTAATAACGACTAAGGCTTATTTAAGAGAGAAGTCGTCACCCGCTCGTGAAAAAAAGACTAAAAAAGAAAAGTTAAAAAATACTACTGACTGAGTCTTATTTATGAAATGAGTACCCGCTCCTGAAGTAAAATAGTTATGGTACAATTTATACCCACTACGTAGTACCTGCCGGCCCATTTACAATAAAAACATAAAAAAACTACAAAAATTACAAAAACAATAAAGATACATAAAATGAAAAATTGAGAGAATTAGAAAGAAGAAGGGATCCCGCTGCTCCAAGCGTCGACAGCCAGCGCTACGAGCTGCATGACGGCACGGCGACAGCAGCAGCTAGCCGCCAGCATTGCGACCGACGTCCAGCCAGCAGTCCGCCAACACAGCGACAGCGGCGCTACGCACATAGTGCGCCGTCAGCATAGCGGCCGGCGATGGGGCCGCAGCGAAGATCCCCGATGAGTAGAGGGTGGACGCTCCATGCGGGGCCCCAAGACACGGGCCATTCAGCCCGGAATCGGGAAGAGATTTGCCTCGAAGAAAGTGAAACGAAGGAAAGCGAATAGAAAAGTGAACTCGAAGATAGCGGTGTAAGGAATTAAAAAGCAGCAGGTTCTTTTATATTAATATTTTTGTATTCAGATAAGAAAATACAATGTTAAATTATACAGTACAAATATATATCTCAATTACCATAAAAGAATAATGGACCTTCAACCACCTCAACATCACATTTCTCCCAGCCAGACTCTTTGCGCATCTCCCAATAATTAGTTCCGCATATAGATAATTTTTCTCTTTCGCCTAAAAGTTCATCCTTCATTTTCTTCAGCGCATACTGTAACTGCGTGGGCTCACTGGTGAAATTGATGGCGCTCTTCCCTGTAGTTATGTATATCAAAAATTCTTGTGTGAAGTGTCGCTTTCTGAAACCGGTAAATGAGGGTCTTCCAATAGACATAGGATCTATGTTACCCAAAGACTTTGTGAGCAAAGATTGAGCCATTTTCGAAACATACTTAAATGTTATTGGGGAAAACACTAGTTGAGGTTTCTCTGCACGCTTAAGAAAAACAGCATTCAATTCTTTCCTCATATGCCACTTCCCTCTATTTGTGATTTGTTCAAGAACATTAAGGTTGTTTAGGTATGTTCCGAAAATGGTGTGAAATACAACCTCAGACGTCTTTAGCTCATCTGCTCCACTCCTCATTTTAAACCTCAAATTAGTGGATGTACAGTAGTCAGTGTAAAGTTTTAGCGCGACCGAACCAGAAAAGCTCCACTTCAGATTACCTCTTTGGGTCCACATCCTCATGAAAAGTAATAATGGAAAGTATGCTTTTTGTGTTGAACGTGAAGAACCAAGTTGTAGTAGTAGTTCTAGTACTAACGCCCCACAGATAACCCTATGCCAGAAAAATAGCACTACTTTATTGCCAACTATAGCTTTGTATATAAGTTACGATGGTAGGAAAATTTTAACTAGAGCTCTGTTTGACAGCGGCGCACAAAGGTCCTACATTAAATTAGACTTGGTACAATCTCTAGGTATGCGCACCACTGACAAAGAAGAAGTCAGTCATGTACGTATTGTGTATATAATTTTGATATCTGTAGTGTAGTTAATAACTTTGTTTTTCCTATGTCAGCTTTAGGTTTAAAGAAGCTCACAGGACCATTGCCCAAGCTACACTGTCCACAAACCATCAATAAGCTTTGTAGTCTTAATATTTGCGTTTCGGACATTGGTAGCGACTTGACTGATGTTGGATTGTTTTTGGAGTTGTCATGGTGAGCTGTTATATTTTTTTTTATCTAATGTGAGGAATACAAAAATATTAATATAAAAGAACCTGCTGCTTTTGAATTCCTTACAAGCGGTTCGAAGAATAAACTCGTAGAAAAGCGGAAGAAAGTGAATCGAATAATGAACTCATGGGAAGACGCGAGAAGAAAGAATGAACCCCGATGTCCGAAATCATTGCCTTATATAGGAACGATCCCAGTCATTTAATTTTGAAATAAAAAGAAAAGCCAAACAGAAAAGTAAAATGGTGCGTATTCCCTCTGTATTTATAAGACAGAAAGAGAAATAAAATAAAATATATTAAACCTACGACAACGCAATCTAAGTAAATATGGAAGGATGACAATTGATACGTCATGTCAAATATTTAAAATATTAAATATATTGAAACAATGAAGTTAGATATCGAAAATACTACATAAAATAATATGAAACGGTAAGAGAAAAGGCATGAAAATAGAATCGCCATAGATTAAATATATAAGCACTACCCCGAAAACCCTTACAAAATGAGATATAAATAAGATATAGCCATAAATAGATAACCCCATACAAATTACAAATATATATTTAATTATTACACCATACAAATTTAATTATTACACCGTCTGGACGGCAAAATAGTGTGGCGCCCATAGTTTGATCGCAACGGTGAAATAGACTTGTCAAATAAAATAAAATATTTTTGTTTCTAAATGTTTTAGATTAATATAACATTTAATCAGTCTATTGTATTAAATGCTAAATAATAGCTTTTAATGTTGTTTCTCTATTTCAGGTAAGTTTAGTAGTAATAAGTATTGTAATTGTATTACAATGTAAACAGTAAAACAGAGCAAGAGCAACAACAGTAAACAGAGCAACACAAACTCGTTTTTATTTCGCCTGGTAATAAATTAGAAAAAACATATTATATATATAACACAGTTTATTTATTTTTTCTTCTAAAACTTCAATGACGATGGGTTCTGTGTGTTTTTACGGTTTTCCTCTTTCTGACGCCATTTGCATTCACTACGGACTCCGATTCCCTGCGCTTACGTTTACTTTGGCTTGTGTTACACGGATACTGATTACGATTACGTTTACTTCGGCTAGTGTTACTCGGATACTGATAAGTGCTCTTGTGATTTTGGACTTGTCTTCGTTTGCAATAAAACAGGACACCACGAGAGGATGCACGAGACCGCTGATGTCGCAGCGGATACATTGTATCAACTGCAATATATGAGTGAATTCATCGAACACACAAAGGCGCTATCTCGTCTTCGAACAAAACACAAGAGTCATCTCTTTAATGAGCAACTGGATATCTCCTGTCATAGTAAGTTTTATATTAAATGAAAAACATAGGTCAGTGGGTCGTCTTAGGGGATATTACTAAACTTCTAATAGCTACATTGTTGAACATTGGGAAGTGCCATTTGAATTGGTAATGTACAGCGTTCTTATAATTAGGATAGCAACGTATTGCAAACACACGATCAACGGTTGATGCCTGGTGCGAGTGAAACGAACTATCACACGTTAGCACAAGTGCGAATGAAATAGAAATACGTTCTCAGTGCATCGCATTGTACTTCGACGCCCGCATTCGTGTAGCACCAAGCATGTATTGATATTTTATGACTTATTTTTACGGCAATAAGTACTGTAATTAATTAAAAGTTTGGCCAAAGAAGTTATATTTTGAACTTTTGACCTTGTCACCTGTTTCCGAATTCTTTAAGAATAATTGAGTTATTATTGGGTCAGTTAGGTCAGTGTGATTTTGATTGCTTTCACTCACGCTAATAATACGTATAAACTTTTTGTCTGGTATTAGTGAAGTAAGTATAAGATTAGTGCATAGTTATAGGATTAGTGTAAATACTTAAAAATACTTTAGTTTCAATAATAATTGTGTGAATAAATAGTTAAGTTAACAAAAATGTCCCGGGTAAATAATAGTGTTTTGTGGGAACATTTTGATAAAACTGACCCTATCAATAGGAAAGCAAAGTGCTTAATTTGTGGAGCATTAATTAGATATAGAACGACTACAGGAAATTTAAAAACTCATTTGAGAAGCAGACACATCGAAATTTTAGCGAATGTTCAAGCGTCGTCAGCTGAAAGCAATGTAGCGCAAACACCAGCAGCAGTAGTACTGCAGGCACCGAACCATCCTCCAGCTGACCATGCGGTACATTCTGGTTCTACAACAACAATAGGCAAGCAACAGACAAAATTAGATTCCTTCATACCACGAAAAATAACGAAAGACATTAAATTAAAAATAGACTATGATCTTCTGCAATTGTTTACCAAAGGTTTCCAACCCTTTAGTTTAGTGGAGGAAGAGTCTTTTAAAAAAATTGCGCGATGGATTCCCGGATATCATCTACCGTCTCGGAAACACATATCCTCTGTTCTTATTCCACAATTATATCAGAAAAAAAGAGACGAAGTGAAGAACTTTCTGGCAGAAGCAGGAATAGAAAAAATCTGTTTGACAGTGGATTTGTGGACATCTAGAGCAAATGAGAGCTACATAGCAATTACAGGCCATTTCATAGATACCAACTTTCAAATGCAGTCCGTCCTCTTATCCTGTGAATATTTTACAGATCGCCACACCAGTGCAAATCTTCAAGATTTTTTATTTAATACAGCCAGGGAGTGAAACATCTTGAATAAAATTTATTTTGTTATAAGCGATAATGCTTCAAACGTCCAAAAAGCATTGCAAGACTTAAGTTGGAAGCATTTTGGGTGCTATGGTCATACGCTTACTTTAATTGTCCAAAACGCCATTAAGAATGTCCAAGGTACTCTTGATAAAGTTAAGACAATAGTGAGATTTTTTTTTAAAAGTCTGCAGGCTACCGAAATACTCTTAAAATACCAACAAAATGAATATAATGTTGCCATACCACTAAAATTAAAACAGGATATGCCAACGCGCTGGAATTCAACATTGCGCATGATTACCCGATTTGTGCAACTACAGGCAGCAGTCAAAGCAACTTCAGCTGTTATTGTAAGAGATTTGCCAATACTTACTTTAGAAGAATGGACGCTTTTGGAGCAGTTAATTAATGTATTAAAACCATTCGACGATGTCACCTTAGCCATGAGCGCTGAGAAATATATTACTGCGGGCTCTGTTATAACCATAACGCGGTGCCTGGTGAAAACCTGCGACAAATTGTTAGCAGAGTATTTAACTCCACTATCAGAAGAAAACTTAGTCAGTCCGGCGGCTACCGTTGCGTTACACTTAAAAGACGGACTTGTTTCAAGATTAGGGAACATAGAAAAGAGTGGCACGTTTTCTATTTGCACAATTTTGGATCCACGATATAAAATATCTGGCTTTGAGGACAAGGCAGAAGCGGGCAGGGCAAAGAAACGTGTCCAAGATTTGGTGCAACAACTGATCGCACAGAAGTGCCCTGAACCTTCTCAAGCTTCTTGTTCAACATGGCAACCGGTGGCATCGAGCTCTAAAGGTGTTTCTCCGTGGAGCATTCTATATGAAATAATTGCTTCTGACAGGCCACAGCGCAAAACAGGAACTGCTTTATCAAAAGCAATTCAAGAAGTTGACATGTATATAGAGGACGACATGTTAGCAATGCATATGCCAGATCGCACATGGAATTGTCCTCTAGACTGGTGGCGACATCATGACCAAAAATATCCTAACATCAGTAAGCTATTCCGCCATTACGGAAATATTGTAGCAACCTCCGTACCCTGCGAGAGAATTTTCAGCAAGGCTGGGCTGCTAATTTCAGAACGCCGTACTAGGCTTGACCATAAAAAAGTGGCACAGATAATGTTTTTAAATGGAAACCTGTAAAAATCTAAAATATAATTTATTTATTTAAAATTGTAAATATACCCCATAACCTATAAGTGTAATATAACTGTGTATATAAATAGAATCAATGTATATACAATGGACTTCTAAGTACAGCCTGTATTACAACATAATATCAACTATTAAAATAATCATTTATATTACTCGCTGATAACGCAATACAGTCAGTCCTAAGCCTGGTAAAGTACGAAGGGGAGTTCATTGAAAACGATAATAGACTGAAATGAGTCACACTTCTAACACTCACTTGTTATTGCCTCAGGTTATTATAAATTTAGATAGTTGTCAAAAATAGATAGTTATAACAACGTTGTCGGCTAACGGATAACGTTTTCGTTACGTGATTCCAAAAACCGATAACGACACATAGCTACTAGACAACTGGTCTTTAGACATTTATTTTTAATCTGTGTTTACTTCTCGTGTCAAGTGTGTGGTTGCAATTTTTATTAATTTTCTACCAAATTATTCTTTTAAAATCCTTTTTATCTTTACGTGAGCTTAAAAAGAGAAATGCATCAGTAGCTGGGAAAAAAGCTGACCTGGTAGAAACTTATTTAATTTTTTTTTTAATTGTATTTAAGATTTTTTGTGATTTTTCTGTGAATTTCGCTGTGAAAATATAATTTTTTTCTTTTACGTTAGAGGAGGAGGATAGAAATCAGAACTTAGGTTTGAGTATTAATACGCAAGAAGACCAATCGTTTGTGTGCCTACCGCCTGATAAATACAAAGATGTCAATGCTGATTCGCCGCTTCCAAACATATCAAGACTTAGTATACAAGATTATTTCCAAATGTATGATAAATACAAAGATGTCAATGCTGATTCGCCGCTTCCAAACATATTAAGACTTAGTATACAAGATTATTTCCAAAGGTAATCTATTAGGAACTCGGTTCTGTCTCGAATAGCGAGCATGAAGAAAGTGGTCTAACTAGTGGACATTAAAATAAGCTAAGATGGTCTTGTTGAAGAATGTCACTGCGAATGTGCAGCTGGAAGTGGGACCTCAGGTAGCTGTAAACATGTTGCTGTTTTGTTGATGGGTATTCATGACCTCAAAAGTAATAAAAGCATAATACTGCATAAAACTTGCACTCAGCAACTAATGGCATTCAAGAAACCAAGGAAGGTATTTTATAAATCACCCATAGCTGCTCAAAACATGCCTAACAAGAGAGCTAAAACTTGTAATTACAAACCAATAAATGACGGAGAAATAATGGAGAATTATCAAGATTATGTCCGTCATTTAATTATAGGTTATGGCCACACTTCAATGCCATTACTGCAAACATATGAGCCAGCTAATCCATGTGGAATCCAATGGGACCACTGTTACATAAAGGAAAACCTAGAAGAACAGTTGCTGGTTGCATTGTCACTGAAAAACGTGACAGAAGACAAAATTAAAAATATTGAATTAAATGCAAGGGCCCAACACACATGTCCACTTTGGTATGAAATGCGGGCATGCAGGATTACTGCTAGTATGTTTTATGCAGTGGCCCATTGCACCTCATTTGGAAAAAATGCATTGTTGCAAAATATTTTGCAGCCTAAATCGATCTACACCAGAGCCACAAGTCATGGTATCCTAAATGAAGCACATGCTATAAAAGCATATGAGATCAAATACGATCTAACTGTACAAGAGTGTGGGTTATTTATATCAAGGGAATTTCCATACCTTGCAGCAAGTCCAGATGGGTTATTAGGGGCAGAGACAGTAGTAGAAGTAAAGCGTCCCTTTTCCTCAAGATACAGCAGTATAAATAAGTTCACTGTGCCCTACTTGGAAAAGAAAAATTGTGAATGATATCTTTAAAAAAGCCATTCATATTATGCTCAAATACAAGGACAAATGTATTGCACAAATAGGAACTACTGCAATTTATTATGTTCACATTTAAAGACATGAAAGTTATTTATATTTATAGAGATAACACTTATAAAAATGAAATGCTTACAAATTTAATTAACTTTTATATTTACGATTTAGAACCAGTAGTTTTGAATAAATATATTTATCGTGATTATTTGACTGTAATAAAAAAAGGGTGACAAATCCTGTCAAAGGCGGTAGGCGTGTGTGGGACTCGCTCGGCGTTGGTCAAGCATGCCCACTAAAACTCCCCAATATACCCCCCTAGCCCTTCCCCTTGATCCTGAACGGGTCAAAGCTGCAAGAAGAGGATCAACCAAGCGGTCCCAACAGTTTAAGAAGCCACCCAAACCCAAGGGGGAAGAGCAAACGGTAGTTCCAAGTACTACCGCTACTCCAATGAGGGATGAACCATTATATGATATCGGGCCACACTCATCACTACTGGCAAACCAGGACGTTTATTGCCAAAATTTCGAATATTCGGGGTTTATCCCGATGGTCAACCAGACATACGAAAAGATGAGAGGAGTGGATCCTAGGCTTCATGACCGCTTATCACTTAGCATGTTTACTCATGCCATGGCCTCCCATCTAAATTTGGAGATATTAGAGTTGGCACGGCAGTCCGGCCAAAACGTTCTCAACCTTCGAACAGACGCCCGCGAAGTACTACCAGACTATTAAGCGATTATATATCACATATCGCCACAGTCATGACTCAAGATGGCAAAGAAGTTCGTATGAACTTGCCTCAAGTCACAATTTCCTATCGAAGTAGATGGAATTCAACAACCAAGCAGGTCTTTCGGCGTTTTGAATACTCAAAATCACAATTTTTATAAGTGCTACGTATCCCCACTCGTCACATCAAACAGAGTGATAGCTTCACAACAACGAAATGAGGATTACCTCCCACAGAATTAGTAGCTGGACAGTTGGTACCCAATCGGAATCTATTAGGATTTGAACCAATAGATGTTCCAGCACCGGCAACTCGTTATCAAGGTATCCAATTTCTAAACGACGACACTCTTGAAGGAAGATACCGCATCTCAGCGACGCTACAAAATCGCGTCTACATTGTTCTAGCTGAGATGAAGGATAGATTTAAAATGGTCGAATTCCGGCGCCTACAAAATGACAAAGGCCTTAACCTTATGGAAAAGATGCAACATAAGATTACTGCATCTAATACAACTTTTGTCGAATCATCCGGGCCAATCAATGACGCTAACATACCATTGTTTACCAGAAATGTGGCAATCCACAGTTTCGGTGCCCAGGGCTCAGCAACCGCTAACCAGTCAAATCTGGAATGCTTCCACCGCCGTCGTATTGAGCGTGGAGCACATATGGCACGCGGTTTCTGTTATACTACTGCTGCAGGACAGGGGCCAGGAGGGTGGAATGCTACCTTAAACCATAACTTCACAATGGATGGAGTATTTGGACCTGTCATCCATGCAGATTATCAGCAGTTAAGAATAAGTATGTTTACATTTCATGCTTCTGCTGGCTCAAGAACTAATGCCATAGATAGTTTTATTGAGCGGAACTATTACACTAGTAAGAAGTAATAGTGGTTGTGTGAACTGTATTTATTTGTAGGTAAACGTAAAACACCGTTGGTTCACAAGAAGCGTTTATTTCCAGTAGGTACAGTCAGTTTCATAAAGATCTTCGTGTCAAGAGTGCTCAAAAATATCTGAACAACACAAGTTCAAATTTATATACGTTGTCAGGTCATCTTATTGTTGTAACCATCCAGCGTGTTCAATATTATCTAAACAACACAATTCCAAAATTATTTTATATGTTAAGATGACCAATTATATATTCTAAGCACCCAACGTGGTCAAAAATATCTTGGTGTTAAAGAAAAATAAACACTAATATGAAGCAATACGTGCGATTTTTATATTGATTATTTTCTCTTCCTATCGGTCCTTTTAATTTCGTGTTTGACGTACTAAACGTGTCTTTTGTTTGGAACAGAGTCTTGACATGCCTGATGACGTGTTTCAGTTGTTGCCGCTCTTCCATAACAACGGCAACGTCGCATGCTTTTGGATGAAATAATGATAAAATTTTATTTTACTTATCTTGCATCCATAGACTGAGTAAGGTATAGATGCAGCAAGCAAATTATAATAAATATTTTTACACTTGCATTATAAAAAAATATTATTAACATTATATTACTCAAATTAAACATAATCAGGTGTGGATATAAATGTAACAAATCAACAATAAATATTGCCATTTTTTATTTGTCCTTATCGAGACTCGAACTCAAAATCTTTTCTCATTATGTTAGTAGGATCACTGCCAACTCGACCTAATTATGTAATTTGTCCTTTGCCTTTAAAGTGGGTAACACTATATTTTTTTAGAAAATAAAAAACGGCTTATTGTAGAAAGTTGCCAATACTTTTTTTCGAAGTAATCTCCGTTCCTCTCTACACATCGTCGCATTCAATGGAACCACTGAGAAAAGCTGTGGGCCCATTGTTCCTAGGAGTCTCTTCTATGGCATTTTCGTATTGTTACACACGGCTCATGCACCCTTTCACGCTGACCATACATCCCATTTGCACATTCATCACTCCTGGTTCTTATCGTTAATCCATTGCATCCATTCGTCAAGCCGGTCGTTTCTGCTAATTATTCTTGTATGTAAATTAAATAGTGTTTAAAGCAAGTATTTGTTTTTTAAAAACCCCTTGAGAAGGGTCCGTATAACATTTTGGTGGCAGCGGTGGGATACGGAAATACCCAGTGCTTGTGTTTTAGTGAAAACGCTTTTGTGTAAACACGTAAAAGTGAAGTGAAACGGCCGCGCAATAGGCTTAAAAACCTGCATCCATATCCAGCAGGCATATCCATCCGCAGAAATCTCATCCAGAGGTTGAACTATTCAACCACATCCAGCCTGTGCATTGTTGTGCATACCCGTTCCCGAAAGAAAGAAGACGAGTCAACCGGCGTGTTGGCACCTAGCATCATAACCCTAGTTCCGAGAACAACGTTATCCCGCTAGAACAATCAATGTCCCCAGTGTGTTTAGTCTGCGTCGTCGCGCTTATCATTACCTGTGCAACATTGTTGTAAGTCCTTGGTCATTGTTTTATGTTAAGCTCAAATTAGAATATTATTAATTTCATACATCGAGATTTAATCTTGTAATAAGTTTTGTACTAAGAATTCTTTGTAAACGTAGTATGCCTAAAATTAACGAGGGTTTAACGGGTTACCTGGAGACTCCCATTCAAGTAGTAGAGAGACCTCCGTCACCTGCTACCCCATACCCTGAAACCTATTCAGGCAAAGGCCGTATCCAAGCAGTCGAGATGGATTTTAATACATTGTTCAAGTTTATAAAGCCCTATGACGTGAATAGAGAAACGTTAAATTCATATATTTCGAATTCAAATAATGCGTATGCGTATGAGCTTGCGTCTGAGGCGCAAAAGTCAATTCTTTTTAAATATATTCTAGCCCAGCTACAGGGAAAAGCGGAGATCGCCTGCTCCATCAAGGAGTTTGACAGCTAGGAACAGCTTAAAGAATTTTTAAAGACACAATTCAGTGAAAGGAATCACCTCTCCCATTTGCTTACCGGTCTACAAGAAAGCAAGCAATCTCCAGCTGAAAACGTTAATCAATTTACGTTGAGAGTAGAAACGTATTTGTCTCAGTTACTTACAGAGATATCGTTGTCAGGCGCGAAAGACAAGGAAATCCCTGGCCGCATCGCAGCCATGGAAGACCTGGCATTACACCACTTCCTTATGGGGCTTCACCCAAGACTATCCAACATAGTTAGGTGTCGCTCTCCCAAAAACCTTAACGAGGCAATAAACTTGGCCGTATCCGAGGAAAGGATACAGCAGAGCCTATATAAAGGAAATCCTCCAGAGACAAAGAATAAAACAGTCATGCTAAACAGAAATCCTCGACCGTTTATGCAGTCTCAATATCAACCACCTGCCAGAAATTTCCCACAATTGATGCCCCCTGGCCGTCAGCCGAATCAAAGCAGTGAAGTGGTCTGCCGTTACTGCATACAGGTGGGGCTCGACATATCCGTTTGCAGCAAACGCCAATATTATAACAGCCGGTGCAAAAACCAACAACCTTTTCAAATACAACAAAACCACAACAAGAATTTCCCCCGGCGTCCTGTGAACCACATCCAAGAGATGCCAGAATCTCACGATGAAGACGAAGTGGAATCCCCAAACGAAGGGGATTTAAACGAGTAGTGGGCTCACGGAGATGTCTCGCGAAGCCCAAACCTCAGTCACCAAACAAAAACAAACGTATCCACGACACCGCCAATATCCAGGTCCACGAACAGAATAACCAGCCCCAAACTCTCGACCTGAAACAAAAAATAAAACCTCGTAAGCCATAATTACACAGAAAAATCCACGGACAGGGTAACCAGCCCCAAACTCTCGGCCTGAAATGCGAAAGCAATAGAATATCCTTTTCATCCAATTCATCTTATCCAAAGAGGGACCACCCGGGTAACTATATCTATCTATCACAAAACTAGCCAGGTGGTGCAATTGGCAAACCAAATAGTTTTTACAAAAACAAACTAGCCAAATTAAGAGGAAAGTACACTATATTACATCGGTTGTAGACTTGTTTTCTTTCGAATGAACATTCGAATGATTCATTCGTGGATAAAATGGAATTCAACAATATAATAAAACCGATTGTCATCGACGTCTTCGCCAATTTTGAAATTGCCGTTAAGTATGACAAAGAAGACGATGCACGACGAATTGCAATTTTGTTGCAATTTTTGGGCGACAGCGCTTGTCTTGACATTTTCAATTCATTTCGTGAACAAGAAAAACAATCGTATAAAAATGCTCTCGAAGCTTTTGACAACTACTTCCTACCGAAACTCAATCTGACCATTGCAAAGTTCTTCAAACAATATCAGGATCAGGATTCGCGACTCATTTTTAACCAAGTTGAAAAAGTTGGCCTCTACATATGAGTTTGAAACACTTGCCGTCTTACCACAAAAGACAAATAAAACAGTAGTTATGGTTCCCCTTCACCCATCAGTACTTGACTAAGAGGGCTTACTGTGTAACTTTAAGCAACGCGTAAGACTTCTCGGAATATGATAAGGCCAGAATTGTTCAGTATAGTAGAGTCGTCATGTAAAATGAATTAGTTTTAATCCGGAGAGCTTCGCTGGAAATTCGTCAAGGAAAAGGGCAAACGCTAGAGCATGGGGCAGATTGGTTGGTGAGTACAACTTTTCGCCATTCCTTTCATTTTCCCTGTGCTTTCATTAAAATTGTGAACCGTTATTCTGGTTTTCATGAATTTCTGATAATCGAATTAAGTAATTGGTAATTATATAAAACTCTATAGTGCCAAAATAAATCTAAGGATTTTTTTATATTAAAATAAGTTTAATCATTAGACATTATTTAAATTTTAAATTAATTAATAAGTTACCTATTTACATTTAAGTAATTTCATTATTTACCTTTTTATATGATTACCGTGTTCAAATATTATGCCTTATGCCCGCTACACACGTAACGATATATCGTAGCGAATAATCTGTGCAGACCGATTTGCGCAGATTTATCGATCGTGTGTATGACAAATCGTTGCAGATTATCGTTGATCGGAGCAGTTGCAATTTACATTAAATAAATCGTTGTCGATTGCGTTTGCGCAGTTTTATCGTCGCGTCTGGATGGCGATCGATGCGATTTCGGCAGTACTTCGCGGAACTCGCTTGTGTGCGCACGTGCGTGCGGCGCTCTTGTGAAACATGTCGAAAGAAGAAAGAGGTCCCCGCGAACAACTGCAAGAGTTCATAGAGAGCTACAGAAGCGAAACTTGCCTTTGGATGACCAAATCTAAGGATTACCACGATCGCAACAAAAAGAATGCCGCCTACAACAGGCTAGTCGAAAAATATAAAGCCATTGATCCAAATGCCAACAGGGATATAGTAGTTAAGAGGATTAATAATCTTCGAACAACCTACAAAAAAGAGCTAAATAAAATAAAAAAATCGTGCAAATCCGGAGCAGGAACTGACGAGATTTACACTCCTCGTTTATGGTACTTCGAGTTGCTAAGTTTTTTGTACGATCAAGAAGTACCGAGGCCATCGAAATCAAATATAGATGAGGATGAGGACGATAATGAGGTAAGCTTTTATTTTTCAAAAATTATTTATTGCTTTATGAATAATGGTAAATAAAAAACAAGTTATTATAAAAATTATTATATTGAAGAAAAAAAAATTAACACAAATACAAGGTGCAGACCATTTTGCTTGACATTAATGAATGAAATTGTCTTGCCAAGGAACTTTTCCTTCACTTACAAAATACGTCATAAATTGACTTCTTATCTGATTAGCTGTTTGAGGTGCACGGCCTTGTATAGTTCTTTGTAATGGTTCAAGTGTTGACGCTCTTGTTGTGAGCCCTGACGTTATCGTACCTTCTTCAAAGTTTTCAATATCGAAACATTCTGAAGAAGCGTATGAAAGCGATGTTGACGTCAAATAATTATGCAAAGCACAGGTTGCTCTTACGACTGACCCAATAGTTTTAGGCGACAGGTTCATTTGAGTTCTGTAAATTCTGAACCTTGCCGCTAGTATCCCAAATGCGTTTTCGACAATGCGGCGTGCTCGCGATGTCCGATAATTATATATCTTCTTAATTCTACTATCTAAGTCATTTTGCCGAAATGGTTTTATCATGTCCTTTCTCAGAGGAAACGCGTCATCAGCTACAAATACATACGGCAGTATTCGTGGACTATCATGCAACCTTTCTGCTGTAGGAATATTTAACGTCTTCCTTTCAAGTTTTTCATAAAATTTCGTATTCAACAATACTCCACCATCAGAAACCCTTCCATTTGTTCCAAAATCAACTAACAGGAATCTGTATTTTGCATCAACGATTGCCAGCAATACCATACTGTGTCTATTTTTATAGTTATAATAAAACGAGCCACTGTTACTAGGAGGCACGATTTCAACGTGCTTACCATCAATGGCACCTAAACAGTGAGGGAAGTTCCACTTCTGCTCGAATTCTCTCGCTATTATTCTCCAATCTTGTTCTGTTTTGGGAAACTGTAACAAAATGAGTACATGATTAGTATTATTTTAGTAACATAATATTTCTTATATTCTACAGAATCAGGCGGCCGCCAGCAACGACTCAACGAGCAACAAACAAGTCACACCGACCCCAAACCGTTCTGACAGCGATCGAGATACAACACTGAACTATTCGGACAGCGAACGAGACACACCGACCCCGAACCGTCCTGACAGCGAACGAGATACACCAATCACGAGTCGCAGTCGGCCAAGATCAGGAAGAAATACATTAACCGAAGACGTACTTAAGTCCGTAAATGATCATTTTAAACGGCCCAAACTCCCCGACAATCGTTTTGAGGTTTTTGGAAAAAATGTGGGGATGAAACTACAAGAGTTACCAAAACAACAGAGAATCATAGCAGAAAAAATAATTAACGAAACTCTGTTTTTGGCTGAAATGGGTAGCTTAACTATGTCACACACTGTAAGAAAAAATTATGACTTTCCCAACACTGCTTTTTCCAGTCAGCCACAAACTCAAATCCTTTTCACTCAGCCAAACACTCAAAACCTTTCCACTCGACCACACACTGAAAGGGAATATGCCTTACAAGCTAACCAACACAGCTTTCAAGAACATGCTGTAGTCCACTATGAATCCTCAAGTGTATCTTCAATGGAATCTACATCACCATTACATACTAATCAGGATGCACAATCTGATAACACAATTGCTACCTTTTTAAGTAATTTTAATGATGATTTGTAAAATGTGACGACACCTAAACAGCATTATTGGTTGTGATACGTCGTGTAAGTTTAATTAATAAATAATTTCATGATTACAGTATTCTTTGTCTCATGCTTACCTTTAAGTACTCTTTCCGTAGAACCTCGTACAAAGCATCACAGGTTTCAGGAATGATTTGACTAAGAGCTTGCGGTGATATTATTGTAGAAAACTTCATACATTCGTAAGAACGTCCTGTAGCTAAAAATCGCAGTGTAGCAGATAATCTTTCATGAGGACTTATTGCTTCTCGCATTACAGTGTCGTGTTTCTTTATTAGTGGAGTAACTAAAGCCAGCAGATTAAAGTATGTTTCTTCATTCATCCTCAAGTAATTATGCCAATCTTTCGGAGCAATTTTCAACTCATTTAATAAGTTGGTATGAGAAAATCGCTTCCTTCTCATGAGCCAGTCTTTACACCACACACTCCGCGCCTTTTTTTTCTTTAAACACATAACCAGGCCTAATATTGCAAGCGCGTCATCATCTTCGTTCGTCATCATGCGTGTTTCTTACGTGAGATTCTGCGGAGAACTGCCGATCGACGCCGATATCGGAGGCGTGTGGAGACACTAGGGACGTTCGATTTATCTGCACAGTCTGAAATCGCTACGATATATCGTTACGTGTGTAGCGGGCATTACTGAGCACTGGCTAAAGAAGTACGAAATACCTAACTCTTTAAGGCTCCTCTACATGATGGGCCATCATGATGGTCCATCGTAGTGGGCCACCATATAGAGGGCGTAGTGGCGTAGGCTGGCTTGTGGTGCGTACGATGCCGGCGGAATGGCCGCGGTGTCGGTTTTTCGCCCACACATCAAAGGTAGTGGGCCAGCGATGGCGGTACGCATCTACACGTCGGCCATTACTCAGTTCGCGCTCGAATGCGGTGGAAAGCAGACGTGCAGAGTACTTCGTGCGTGTCAAGATGTCGACTGCCTGGCCGCATAGCGAAATACTAAAATTTTTGGAATTCTACAGAGCCGAAACCATTATATGGAATCCTAAACATAAAAATCATAAGGATAAAAACAAGGTAAGTAAAACTACAGTAAAAGACACATTTAACAATAGTTTTTAATAGTCGTCTCGCCGTAATAGTCGTACTCAAACCGCCTTGTTTGTTTATCTCGTTGGCGCCATTTTGATTTGTGAAGGGTAAATAAAGTTAATTTTTGTATAATTGTTTTCAGGTGTCGGATGCATGGAATCGCATAAGTAATAACATGGGCATTCCAGTAGATGACTTAAAAAAGAAGAAGGAAACGTTAATGACAGCTTTCCGAACAAATTTAAAAAAGAAAAAAGATTCTATAAGGTCTGGGGCTGGACTCGATGATATTTATATGCCGTCGTGGCCTTTTTTTGATGTAATGGAAAGTTTTTTAAAAGATGTTTATGAATGCAAGAGTATTATAAATACAGACGGCGGAGTAAGTAAATAAAACTAATTATTTAATTTTATATTTAGTTTATTTATCTATATTATTATAAAGATAGTGCATAAAAGATTGTCTTATTTGAATTGCATCATTAGTTGATCTACGGGGTTGATTTTGTAAGGGAAGAAAACTTGTATTACTATATTTCCTCCAATTACCAGCGCGTATCAATTCTCCGCTGTCATCATAGGTATCAAATGTACCTGGAGGTGCATATAAGTGGCGAGATGTTCGGCTTATCCGTAAAAAGTTATGTAATAGAATACAGGTCATAGTAATAATTGAACATTTAACAGGGTGGAAAGGCATAGCTGTTTTAAAAACTCTAAATTTGTTAGAAAGAATTCCAAATGTGTTTTCAACAACTACACGTGACTGAGAGAGTTTTTGATTAAAAACCCTTTCCTGAGAATTTAACTCGTGACGTCCAGGAAAAGGTTTCATAAGATTTTTAGTTAAACTAAATGCTCCATCGCACAAAAATACATAGGGTAAATCAATCTGATATCCTGGTAGTGAACTAGGAGGCGGCAAATTGATGCTATTTTCCGAAATTTTTTTTGATATACTACTTTGATTAAAAACGCCACCGTCACTTATACGCCCTTGGGCGCCTATTTCAGCAAACATGAAACAGTAATCATAATCTACTATAGCAAGGAGGACAATGCTAAAAGAATGTTTATAATTGTAATATTCAGTTCCGCTATGAGGAGGTGGCAGTATTGTCACATGTTTGCCATCCATAGCACCAAGGCAATGAGGGAACTTGAATCGTTCAGCTTTGGAAAGCCATTCTTCTGTTGTTGTGGGGATCTGTAAAAAATACAAGACCGAGCATAATACATTAAATTAGTTTTTTGTCTTACAGATATTTTATTTTTTTATTAATATTATAAACATGAAAGTTAATATTGTCAAGTATGTATTAGTAAATAACAAAATATTTTAATTTTTCAGGCTTTAACCTCGTTAGATGACGAAGATTCAATTATGTCACAAAATGAAAATATCGAAAATGAAAACCCAAATGCTTCAGTGAATTCCGAAATAAACATTCCTGTAGTACGACGTCGTTCTAGAAATCCACCTGAATTACAAGAGGCTGGTAAAGAAATGAAAAGGGCCTTTTCATCTTTGAACAGCGTACTCAGCAGTAAGCAGCAGAAGATTGATAGCGAAGACGATTGCGATCTGTACGGAAAACTGCTGGCTAAAAGGTTAAGACTATTTACAGATTTGGAAAAACAAGAGTTGATGTACGAAATAGACGGCTTATTATTGAAAAAACGTCAATTGTCATCTAGACAAAATACCGGTCATTATGTGGTCCAATCCCCGTCCCAAATAATAATTTCTACCAATCGTCCTGTGAGTGGCCGCACCTGCACCTCTACGCCTTTGTTCTCTGAAGAACAAAATATTTCCTGTCGTCCCACATCCTCTTTGAGCACTTATTCATCATCGTCTTACCATCCTCCATCCATTATTTCCCCTCCTTATTTCTCCCCCAGTCCTAATGCTACCCCAGATGAAGAATTTCCTGTCATCAGTATACCAGAGCAGCCTAATCTTCATCTACAATCTCATCCACAATCACAAATTTTGCAACAAGCTTTAAACAACGCTAATATACATAGTCAAAATATGTAATTTTTAAAAAGAAATTAAAGATATTATATTAAAATATAATTTGTATTATTTGTAACTGTCAAATCACAACAATACATTTTAGCCTATGTGTCCTTTTGATGACTGTTAAGTTTCATCAAAATTTATCCAATACTTTTTGCGTGATTGAGTAACACAAATACATACAAACATTCTTACAAACTTTCACGTTTATAGTATTAAAATAGGAAGTTATTACCTTAACAAAATCTTTCAAAGCTTCATTGAGGGCTAGACATACTTCAGGGACAATTCTTGAAATAAGTTGGCTTGAAACTTTAAATAGGTAGTGTAAACTACGAAAGCTATCGCCAGTAGCTAGGTATCTTAGTGTCAATGCGAGACGAATTTTTACAGGTATTGCTTCCCGCCAATCTGTATCCTGTTTTGCAATAATAGGTGATACTTTTTGTATCAAAAACTCAAAATCGCTGTTTGACATCCTCACGAAGTTATCAAATTCACCAGATGGTTCAGCAAGCATTTCAGCTAGCTGATTATCCATAGTTTGCCTGAAAAAAAAATATTGTTTTAATTATACTGAATTATAAAATAACTCAAAGTATAAAGAAAATAAAATTTAAGCAGTTACTTACTTAGTCCTGTTGCGATGAATAGTTAACATCCACCATCTTCTTCTACGCCATTTCCTTTTAATAACTTTTTTTTTGTACACATTAAGAAAATAATTGTACGTGCTAAATAAATATATAGCTGCTGCGGCTAAAGTTTCCACGTCCATTTTTTTGAACGCTAAGATCACAACTGAACATCGCCATTGTGTAGATCCTTTTCAACCATCGCATGGCCATTTTGCTGGACAAGCGCTGGCCCATCATGTAGAGGAGCCTTTAGATGACTACACTTTTGCGAGCGCATTTACTAGAATGATACTATGATTAGAGAAGGGTCGTTAATTCTAATAAAAAATAGTTTGAAATATAAGGAACGTAGAGACATAGTATTAAAGTCAATCGAAAGAATAATTGAAATATCTTGTATAGAACTTGATAACCTTATAATTGTATGTATTTATAGGCCCCCGTCTGGTATTTACGATCAGTTTGAAACAATATTGGAAAATATCCTGAATAAAATTTGTAATAAGAACAAAAAGATAGTAGTGTGTGGAGCTTTAACGTTAATATTTTAGTGTCTTGTTCTCTTGCAGACCGATTTATAAATTTATTTCGGTCATTATTCACCAATTACCAATTCTGTTAAATAAAAGCAGAATTGGTACATAAATTTAACCTATGACTACTTGGAATAGATTCCAAGGAAATAATTTTAGATTATTTATTATATAATATTATATATTTTAACACTAGGAATAAAAATAAAAATAAACTCGCTGTTACAAACTTTAGACTTCATAAGACAAGTCGGTCATTTATGTGGAAATGTATACACATTTATTATAAAATACCACCAAATTTAACTGAACTACCTTTACACAAATTCAAACTATGTGTAAAACCAAATTTAATAAAAAAGGGTTACTATACAGTTCAGGAATATTTGGACGATAAAAATGCGTGGACAGATTGACACGTCTTTATGTTACATATTGTGTTGACTCGTAATGTGGGATGTTGCCAGTCAATTTTTAATTAATTAGTTTTGATCTTAATTGCTTAGCGAATTTCAACATCGTTCACTGTTTCAAGTGCTTATATATTGTTCCTGATTATAATGCTAAAAATCTATGTTCATAATCCACCCACTTGATTGTACTTGTTAAGCTTTGGCTGTATGTTTACACTACCATTGCCTAAGTAAATTTATGATATGTCTTGTATCTATATTATCTTTACTTCCTCTCGGCCGGTCTGCATGTCTATTGTGATAATTTCAATCTTTAAGAATCTTAGTTAATTATTATCATTAAATTGCTGTATTCTATTTTGGAAATAAAGTGACAGCAATAATCGCCACACAAAGTGCATTTATTATTTCAACCCAGTATAACCTTGTCCACACGATCACCGCTGCATCCTCACTCTACAACAGGTTATGGGCCCAGGTTGGACAGGGGATCTGGTTGAAATATGGTTGATGTCGGCGAGCAGCAACGGCAGTACAATAATCACGGTCAGTCTACACCTTTCTACGTAAATACACACATTGAGAAACTGCAAGATGGTGCCAGTTATGGTGCATGGAAATTTGCGATAAAATCTATGCTTATATTGGAGGGTTTATGGCAATGCGTAGAATCAACAAATCCGGAGGACCCTGTGCGTGATCAGCGTGCGCTCGCGCGCATTTCGCTGTCACTACACTCGTCGTGTTATCAGTACGTGAGAAATGCCAATACAGCAAAGGAAGCTTGGGAAAGTTTGGCGACAGTTTTTGAACACAAAGGTCTTTACAGACGCGTTGTATTGTTGCGACAACTGCACAAAGCGGAGTACTCGCAGTATAACAACATGAGTGAGTACATCAACGGCGTCATGACCTTAGTTCAACAGTTAGCAGATATTGATCGTCAAATCGACGACGCTGAAGTTGCTGAAATTCTTCTTAGCGGCTTACCACAGCAGTATGATGTTTTAGTCTCATCACTGGAGACCGCCTGTCCCACTAATAGTTTAACGAGTGAACTGGTACGGACTCGTCTTCTGCAGGAAGAGCTACGTAGAACTGAAAACGATTCAGGTGGTGCCTTCATATCCAAGAAAGTGAATAGAAAAATATTTGTGAATATTGCAAGAAAAGTGGTCATATAGCAAAGAGATGTTTTAAGCGGAAACATGACCGAAGACAAAATGAATCATCTTCTCATCATGTTATGCATGTCTCGGCTGTGGCAGCTCAAGCAAATCTGGAATTTATAATTGACAGCGGCGCTACGGCTCACATGTGCAGAGATCACTCATTGTTGAGTAGTTTTAAGAAATCAAGTTCGTCAGTGACTATTGCTAATGGTGATCGTTTGTGTTGTGTTGGAACAGGTGGACTGCAACTTAACTCTAATGTAAGTTTGAAGGATGTAATGGTAGTTCCAAGTTTATCTGCTAATTTACTGTCTGTTTCAAATATTACTGATAGAGGTTATACCGTTTGTTTTGATAAAAAGGGCTGTAATATTTATAAACAGTGTAAAGTCTCAGGGGATCCAATTATCTTTGCCTCCAAAGTAAATGGCTTGTATAAAGTAAAAGTTCTTGATGGTGGGCATTCCATGCTTCTGCAATCTAGGCAAAAGACAGAGAGTGCTAACACTGCAATTGGTGTCTCTGCCAAAATATGGCATAAACGATTGGGTCATCTCGGAACCAAAGGTATGCAAATACTAACTGGTGGTGGTATATGTTCTGGTGTAAATGTTTTACAGGATCAGGATGGAAATGAGTGTGTGTCATGCCTTCAAGGCAAAATGCATGCAAAGCCATACCCTGCAACAACATCACGAGCTTCTGAGCCTTTGGAGTTGGTCCATTCGGATGTCTGTGGACCCATGCAGATGGAAAGTTGGGGTGGTGCTCGATACCTACTTACTTTCACTGATGACCATACAAGAAAAACATTTGGATACTTAATGAAGCATAAAACTGAGGTGAGTTCACATTTTATTGTTTTCAAGAATTTTGTTGAGAAACAAACAGGTTTTACTCTGAAGACATTACGCACTGATAATGGTACCGAATATTGCAATTCCCATTTCATTTTTTTTTTAAAGAAAGAAGGGATTATTCATCAGACTACTGTGCCTTATTGCCCTCAACAAAATGGGGTTGCAGAGCGTGTCAATAGGACGGTTTTAGAAAAAGCTAGGTGCATGTTACAGGAGGCTGGCCTACCGACGCGTTACTGGGGTGAAGCTGTAATGACAGCTATTTACCTTAAAAACAGATCACCTACCAGTGCGCTATCGGGGTCATTACCTGAGCGTGAGTGGACTGGAGCGTCTGTTGATCTCAGTCACCTGCGTGTGTTTGGACGCGTAGCATATTCTTTGATACCTTCTGTTAAACGACGTAAGCTTGATGCAAAGGCAAAACAATATTTGTTTGTAGGCTATGGTGATGTTACCAAAGGATACCGTTTAATTGACCCTTTAAATCCTAACAAGGTTGTCTACTCTAGAGATGTGTTTTTCTTAGAGGACAAATTTTATGATAGTGAATGTACTAATGAGAGGAAGGATTTTATTTCATTTGACATGTTGAATTTTAATTATAGTGATATGAATTTTACTAATAATGATCAACTTAATGTTAATGAAAATGAAATAATGAATGAAGTAGATCATAATGAAAAGTCTAATCAATTACCCATTTTTTCAGATTTGCAATCTCCACTGTCTGATGACTACTTCACTGGTGATGAGGAGGATGTGAGTGTAGAAACACTTGCTCCCTTGCCGGTGTCTGAGGATAGTAGCTGCGGGGTGACTGGTCTGGAGGAGTCCAGTACTGTACATTCTCGTTCTATCCGTAGTACTAGAGGAAATTTGCCTAAGCGGTATGATGACTTTGACTTATCTACTCTATTGGTCGAGCAGCATTTTCCTGATGAGCCGACATGTTATTCAGAAGCTATGAATTCTCCTAATAAGGAAGAGTGGCTTTCTGCTATGAAAAGTGAGTATGATTCTCTTATACAAAATAGGGTTTGGACACTTGTGGATAGGCCAAGGGATCATAATGTTATTGGATGCAAATGGGTTTATAAAATGAAACATGATGCAACTGGTAAATTTGATCGGTTCAAAGCTCGTTTAGTTGCTCGTGGTTTTACCCAAAAGGCAGGGTTAGATTACACAGAGACTTTTTCGCCTGTTGTCCGTCACTCTACAATGAGAATTTTATTTGCTTTATCAATGGAATTAAATTTAAAAATGGATCTCGTTGATGTTGCCACAGCATTTTTAAATGGTGACTTACATGAAAAGATATACCTGGAACAACCAGTAGGCTTCACAAATGGTGATGATAACAAGGTATGTTTGTTACACAAAAGCATATATGGCTTAAAACAAGCGAGTCGAATGTGGAATGAAAAGGTACATAAAGTTTTAAGCTCAAATGGTTATGTTCAGAGTAGATGTGAACCATGTATTTATGTAAAGAAAACCAATAAAGAGTACACAATTATAGCTCTCTATGTCGATGACTTCTATATTTTTCATAATGATTGTATTGAGAGTATTTTATTATTGTTACAAAAAGAATTTAAGGTTCGTCATCTAGGAGCTTTAAAAAGCTGTTTAGGAATGAATGTTACTAGAATAAATTGTAACACTCTTTTTTCTTATTATCACTTATTACCGTCTTAATTACACATAAAGGCATCAGAGTTAAGTAAAATCACTAATGTTTGTTTGTTTCATGTTGTTTACATCGTCATAATGACATATGTCAATTCCTTATGTCATTTTAACTTTTAATTTGTTTTTAAAATGCTAGTTTGACTCACCTTGATCGTGGTTCATAGACAAAACCATAGAGTTTAGCGTATCAAAACAGGCTAGTCAGTATATACAAAGATAGTCTCTTTATCAAACGACCGGCGTCCTTCTCGAATAAGTTTTTTTGGGCAATTTTAATGTTTCCGATGTCGGTTTCTTGTAAAATCCTCTTTAAAAAATGTAATAATAATAATGTTGACAAATTCCTCGTAAATTAATAAATTCCTCGTTGAGTATAAATGCACTTGCATGTTTATATTCAAATACAAGTTATTTTGCAATGAATCAACGTAATTTCAAATGAAAAGGGGCCCTTTAAGTATTTTTAGTAAATAATATAAACAAACAAACATTACTCATATTCTTGGATGTATGGACGAGTGTGTCTTTGCCTCGTCTATGGGAGCTACGGTCGAGACGGATTTCTCTCGAATCGGTGGATCGATATCTGAAAAGTCTCACGCGCTGGTTCTGATTTTGCGAATTTACTGAGATCTCGAAAAGAGAAGTCCTCGAATTTATTTCAGGAATACTATAATCAGGGGATTATTAAATTTAATTAGCTCGAAGTTCGAGTATATTGGCTGAAGAGCGTATAAAATTGTACATGCCGGCTGGTTTATAGGTTACCGGCAGCACTTATATAAAAACCTATGAAATATTAATAAAAGCCCGAGAAAAAGGTCAGTTAAAGATAAATTTCTTATTAATTCAACCGATTGTAAAGCTTTAATACTTGTGTTTCTATAAATAATAGTCTTTCAGTAAGAATTGTCGAGATTTGTCATTGGTGGGTGGATACAAAGCTTATCCTCTCCATAACTTCAATAAACTCATACTAAAAATCCTTTATCCCTGTTAATTACATATATTTCAAGGTAATTGGTATTTGTGTAAAACAATAAATGTAGAATCATCATGTTTATGATCTAAATTAATAGTACTTGATGAAAGTTTGTCATAAGTTAGTAATTAAATTGTGTATAGCTTCCACTCTCCTGAAATCATATGTTTTTATAATCTTTCTTTATTGCTTAGTTGTCAAAAGTGAATAGTATGAAGGAGAGTAATTTTAGTTAATCAAATCTTTTGTCAGCATGGGTTATCCCTTATTTAGTCCATAACAATGATAATATAGCGTTTCTTTTGACATGTAACAGGGCAAAAACTACCTGGTGGTAGTGTATGGTATAACCATACTACATACAGCACCAAAGAAGAACGATAATAAATAGTATATCAAGACATTTGAATATTGGAGAAAAGACAGAGTTAAAATTTAAAATACAGTATCCGGACCTGCAAGGTATGCAGTACTAACCAACGGGAAAGGGAGATATTAATAATAATTATAAATAATTATAAGAATTAAGAGTTACCTCTTTATTTTTGTTATACCTGTTTAGTACCTTTACATACCGAGATTGATCAAACAGGACCAGAACCAACCTGCCCTTGTATTTATTGTTGTTATATATTGTAAAGCTAGAATATTTAGTAAATGCAAAATTTGTAAATGTAATAAATAATAAGTATTTTTGGTAATTTGTTGTATTATTTGTTGTTCATGAATCTTTAGTTGATGGGTTAAGGAGAAAAGAAAGTTTAACATTACAAAATAATGTTTTAAAACTTGACCAATCTGAGTATATAAAACGTTTATTAATTAAATTTAAAATGATAAATTGTAAACCTGTTTCCACACCATTGCCTGTTAATTGAAAACTTGTAAAATCACATGAGGAATGTCTAAATGATGATGTTTATAGTTACAGACAATTATTGGGTAGTCTAATGTATTTGTCAGTTTGTACACGTCCTGACATTTCTTATGCATGTAGTCAATTAGGTCAATTTAATAATTGTTTTGGCTTAATTCATTGGCAGGCTGCAAAGCGTATACTTCGTTATTTAGCAGGAACTATAAATTACAGTTTACATTTTGTAAAAAGTAAAGATATGCACATTGAAGCGTATGCTGATGCAGATTGGGCCAATGATTTGACTGATAGGAGGTCCTACACTGGCTATGTTGTGAAGCTAGGTCATAATGTGATTAACTGGGAAGCCAGAAAACAAAGAGCTACTGCTTTGTCAAGCACAGAGGCCGAATATCTCGCTATTGGCGATGTTTGCAAGGACATATGTTTTGTAAGGAATTTCCTTTCTGAAATTGTTAGCAAAACTTTTTATGTTATTGTATATAACGACAATCAAAGTGCCTTGAAATTGTTGCTTATCAAAGAATATTCCCATAAGAGAACAAAGCACATTGATTTACGTTATCATTATGTAAAGGACTTGTTGCAGGATAAATATTTCAGTGTAGAGTACTTACCTACTGAAAATATGATTGCTGATATTTTAACTAAACCTCTATGTATTCAAAAGCATCATAGTTTTACCAGTGATCTAAATGTAAAGCCTTGTTAATGTAATGTCTTGTTCGAATGTTATGTTTAGCATGTTTTATTGTTATTGCAATGCTAGTCTAAGGAAGAGTGTTAAGCTTTGGCTGTATGTTTACACTACCATTGCCTAAGTAAA
Organism: Parapoynx stratiotata; assembly: GCA_910589355.1. Classification (NCBI taxonomy): domain Eukaryota; kingdom Metazoa; phylum Arthropoda; class Insecta; order Lepidoptera; family Crambidae; genus Parapoynx; species Parapoynx stratiotata. Next base: position 11,456,120 of record OU342482.1, read on the forward strand.
TTTATGATATGTCTTGTATCTATATTATCTTTACTTCCTCTCGGCCGGTCTGCATGTCTATTGTGATAATTTCAATCTTTAAGAATCTTAGTTAATTATTATCATTAAATTGCTGTATTCTATTTTGGAAATAAAGTGACAGCAATAATCGCCACACAAAGTGCATTTATTATTTCAACCCAGTATAACCTTGTCCACACGATCACCGCTGCATCCTCACTCTACAACAGTACTAGCCTAACATTTATAAAAAAAACAAAAGCATTGTAAAAAATGTGAAAAAAAAAAGAGCAACCCTCGAGTTTCTGGCTCGCTCTTCTCGGGGATCTGCGTTCATAAAGATATTTTTGATTTGATTTGATTTGATTTGATTGCTCAAAAGAAGCATGGTCGCTTTTTTGCTCAGTAAGAGCAGACTTTAAAGCCAAATTTTTAGCTACTGTTAATAAAGTAAAGCATAGCAAAGAAGCTAATTGTTTTTTATAATATTTATTCATATAAAGAATATTGTTCTTAATACATTATGTCAACTAAATGAAATTTGTTAGAATACTGGGTTAATGTGTTAAGAAGTTAAATTTAATTACATCTTTGATTATTTTCTTCCTGTGACAGGTTTTTACACTAAGGAAATGTAAATTATGTTTGTAATAATTTTTTTTTCATATTTCCCCTATTCCCTACAAAAATAACTAAATTATCAGACTTTTTGAATTTATTTTTTAGTATAATATTGTCCATAATATTTTGTAAACTTGCACCTGGCATGCAATAATTAAACACAGGTTGTCCTAGCTGATTTTTTAACAGATACCCTAAATCCTTGCCAGTGACATCATAAAAAAATTATGGCTGGCCACATTACAGCATACATCAAGGCTTTTTAATTGGTTAGTGGCCCTCGATGTATTCACTGAGCTTTCAGAATTAAAGGATAAGTTATATGAAATATCCTGTAGGCTATCCTCATTAATTGATAGGACACTAGTGGTCCTTTTGTTTAAGCAATTACACATTGTTTTACAATTTAATGACTCAAATCTATCAGCGTTATAGTTACATAAATCTATTAAATCGTTTGAGGTAATTTTTTGAAAATTTAATAGGCTATGTGTGGTTTGTTCAATAGTCTTGAACATGCTTACTAAAGTTTGTTCAAGGTTAGAATTTTTTTTTAAAAGTACTGAAATAATGCAAAAAAAGCTGCATAAATCACTTACAATGTTTATATTGAGACACAATCACTTCTCACTATTATTGTAAAATTGTTTCACAGTTAGTTTGTTACGTATTTCCACTATATTTACTTTGTTGACATTTAGTGGCAAACACATCTACGCTTGAGTTTAGTTCCGTAATACTTTTGTCAGCACCTTGTTGTCAGCAATTCTTATATTTTTACAGGAGGGGATGTCATATCTTCTAACCACTCTCTGTGCATGGTCATATGTGCTGAAGCACCAGAATCCACATACCAGTGTGTGCAATCATTCATCTTCATTGCTGAAAAAGCTGCTATAAAACCATTGTTGTCATTTTTATTTACAGATTTATTATTTTTCTTAAACCAACAACTTTTGCTCATATGGCCATACTTATTACAATGAAAGCACCGTGGCCCTTTTGGCATTGACTGATGATTTTGAACCACTTTTTTGTCATTATTTTTCACAGGTTTCCTTCTAGAATTTGAGTAAAATGCAGTAGTAGTTTCATTTTGCTTTACCTCTTGCAAAAGTTTTGTTTTTATCAAATCGGCACTGATTTTAACTCCGGAACTCTCTATACCCATTATCATTGGACGATAATCATTAAGCAAACCTGCTAACATCAACGTCCCGAGCCATTCATCATCTACTTGAAATGATATGCTTCTTAGTTTGTGAGCAGCAGATAAAATTTTGTTCACATATTCCTCAACACTACTGCTCGTCTCTAATTTTGTGTTTACTAAGTCTTTCAGCAAACCAACTTTTCGTAATAAACCAGAGTCTTGAAATGCTTGTGATAGGTTATTCCATACCTCTTTTGCTGACGTTGCATCCTGTATGTGCACGTAATTAATTGGGTCGACTAGTAAAATTAACTTCGATTTAACCTTCAAATCTTTCTTTATGTCGATCGAGGAGCCGGTGTCTTTTTCAATACATTCCCAGAGTTCCTCATGTTGTAAATAGGCTTTTACGGCGAAACTCTAGTTCGCCCAATTATCACGGCCAGTGAGTTTTTCAATAGACGCCATTGCGCCGATAGCATTGTTGCTTGTAGCCATTAATATTAACTATTTTACACAAACTACACTGATTCTAATATTCTCAGGAGGCCTGGGCCCATAACCTGATGAATAAAATGCAAAGATAGACTTACAAAACTGGTTTATTACAATTATATTAATAACAACATACAGAGCGTAATGACGCTAGAAATGCGGGCAGTAGGAGAGAGCGAGACGGCGATATACTCGCTAGTGCTGTGACACAGCGATAGTGTTGTGGTTTAGTGTTCTTTACTCAACAAATAGTCAGAAGGCGAACAATAGGCACAGAATAAAAGCGAAGCTTTCACAGTAAAGTTCAGCAAAGAAAGATAGTCAACATAAATATCACAACAGCGCGAAAAGCGTAGACTATATGTAGCGGAATGTATAAGCTACGGAGCGCCGAGACGTACGGGCTTCGCGCGGAGTATCGTGTCTCGACTGGCGGCCTAGCGATCTATTCAGCGTGGGCCGGAGACGTCACACGAGTCTATTGTTCGAATAAGTAGGTGCGGCCGTAGCCGCGTTTCCAAATCACTACGGTCAGCGGGCACACATCTTTGTCCGAGAAATAATCTGATGAATAATAGTATGATTGTGTTGTGTAAATAATTATACTAATATAATTATGTAACTGTAGTATATTATATACTGTAAATAATATAAATAACGTGTACATAGAATTTTATATGTATTAGGTTCAATGATTACGATATTTGTAGGTACAATATATATAATATTATTAATTTGTAAATATAAATGTTATTTATAATTTGTATATGTAATGTGTAATTTAGATATAAGTTACCTACAGTGGGTAATTTTCACTTACTTGCTCGATATGGCTATGTCCAATGCTTGGCGACTTCATGTTTTACTATCTAAATCTGAGGACACAATAAACGAGTATATGGACCAATCAACATTCAGAAGAGCGGTCGCACGAACATACCTTAAGACTTCAAAACCAAAAAGCCGACAGAGCTCGTCAGTTGTACCGGGTTTAGTAAGAACAAATAATGGACACAACCCAGAGCGCATCGTGAATCCGTTGCGATGTGTTATTTGTAATAACCGAGGTCGTTGACGTTGCCAGTTATGTTTGAAAACTTTGTGTGTGGAACGCCCATGTTTTGGAAGTTTCCATACCTAATCCGCCCACTGTACACGGCCGTGTACACCATCTTATCTCCCACCTTATAAATATATTTATTATTTTTCTTTGAAAACCCCTTTATAAAAGTGCAATTAGTCAATATAATAACAGTGAAAAATTATTACATTGTTTTAATTAGATTTGGGCGGTAATGGGTTAAAGCGTATAAAGGTGTTTGAATTTCCTTATTGTCTGAGCGCAGCACTACGCTCGACTGCGACTAAGCGACGCGCGCCCCCATCACTACTTTTTCTCTTTCAATGTCGTCTGCGCGTGAACATTGTTGTTGGTTATAAAATTCAAATTATTGTAAAAGTACTGAAAATACAGAAGTTTTGACAAGCAGCCAGTCTTCTATTCATTTCGCCCCAGCGATAACAAACAGCATTATTATAGGTTTGATTCCACCATGTTAATGGAGTATTTTTCTTTGTACAGATCTATAGGCCTGGGAAAGTCCAGAATGATTTGAAGGAGACGAGTGAACAAAAGCAGAATCTAAAATTTTACAAAAGGAATCATATAAAATTAAACTACTATTGTTTTGGAGACATTGATCATCAAAAATGTGCAAGTGTTCATCTACAACTTTACTAAAATTGCGCCAGTCAACATTTTCCAAGTTTCTTTTTACAAAAGATCTCTGACTAGTATCTTCACAATTTTAAGGTGTTTATAAAAAAAACTCTGTAACTATAGGTAGATGGTAGCTGCCCATAGGATCATTCTGAACTTTCCAATCACATAGTAAAGCTAAATCAGGTGAAACTATAGTTAAGTCAATAGCATTTGATCTCCAGATATTAGAACCGGTTGTAGTATGTTCACCATTATTAATTATAACTATATTATTGTCATCTATTACATATTGTCTATTTTGTTTCCCCTCAAGTTACTTGTCCTACAACCCCAAATTGTATTGTAAGCATTTAGGGTCCTGCCTGCGACAAACTTTGGTTCTGACATACTTTTTAGTAACTTATCAAATGTAATTTTGTTAAACTATTTGTTGGACAATATAAGCTGACTATAGATATTTTTTTCCAGAAACATTCAATTTGAATGGCTAAATTCTGAGTAGAATTATCACTGTAAGTATTTAGTTTAAAATATTTTATGGAATGATGTACTAAGATGGCGAACCCATTAAAGTATCCTCTAGGCCCACCGGCAGGAAATTTAAAACCTAGTTTAAATCTCGATTTTGTCATTTTTTGATATTTCAACCATACTAGAATTGTCAAAAAATTACTAAATCTAGTTTAAAATCTCGATTTAAATTTCCTGCAAGTGGGCCTTATGTTAAATATTTTGTAACCAAGTTTCACACAAAAAAGCAATGTGATTGTCATTGTCATGTAAGAAATGTATTAAAGAATTCTTATTGCATAATGCACTCTGTACATTCCACTGTAATATTTTAAGAGTGAATTTTATAGCGAAGAAGATTTTTTACCTATTATCAGTTTCAGTTTGTCCCTAAAACTTTGATTGTTTAATTGTTTTTTATTTACAGTTATGTGTGATAAAGCCTCTAATAACATATGTACAGTTTCATCAGACTGGAGGACATTATTTCATAAATTATTTTCTGAAGCAGGCTTTGGAGTTTAATTATTGTTAGCGTTGGGCTATTAAAGTTATTTTTTATTGTTTTTAATCGGTAAGCGGGCAAGGCGCATCACTAATGTGTGTAACAGTAGTTGCGCAGCCCTAGTGCACCAGCGCGTTCGCACTCTCTGTTCTGTTCTTATCCAATCGCGAGCGCAGTAAGTCGCGCCGCCACTCAGCTTTTCAGTGTGTGTAAAAGGTGTTTTAAGTGAAAATAAACCCAAGTTATAATATTGAAGTGTGTTATCATTTAGCCAGACACGGCAACCAGTCCGAGAAACCAACAATTATTATTACCACATTCTGGAAAATTTATTATTTATTTATTTAACAATTTATTGTACACAAAATATAGAACAGGGGAACATTAAAAGACAAAAGACATCTACATATATTATTAAATATATCTGCAAATGTACGCATTTTGTTCCTATTTCTAAAAAAAATTTGTTTTTTAATGAGACATTCTATTTAGATGGCAACATGATTTCCTTTACAATTCGCACAATTTGCATTCTTAACATCTGTGATACATTCTTTGAAAATATGATTTTGTGTACAAATTGAACATGCAGTGCTGATTTGCAATTTTTAGCCAAGTGTCCGTATCTTAAACAGTAAGTAATATGGTAATATGGTAGCTGCAAAAGTAACAACTATAGGTTTTGTTGGTATTAACGTTGTATCTTCTTTGTTGCGTCTCGTGATTCTGCGTATTGAACTGATTTTAGGTAATTTTGAGGCTTTACTAAATATTTTTTTGTTGCTTAATGTAGAAGAAACATCTTAAATAACGTCTGTGATTTCAGTGCAACGTGCAGGGATGCGAGCATCAAGTTTGTAGGACTCCTGGAATTTGTCACTATTCAGTACCAGGTTTGCGTATGTAGCTGACTCAAATATATCACCAATACGGTACTTATTAATGGATTTGAATTGTTTAATACCTTTGTGATATCTGTTTAAAATGTTTGCTAGATACATTCTATCTCTTTCCCCTATTGGCTTGTCATCGATTGATTCAATAAAAACTATAATATATTATATTCAACATTACCTGAGATGCTGTTGTAAAGTATTTTATATGAAGTGTCTCGAAATGGCTTGTACTTTTTCGACTCAAGTGTATATTCAGACTCACCCGAAGTGTCCGTTTAAGTTTTTTAGGCTTTTTACCTTTCATATTTCAAATAAACAATTAAAACAAAAAGGAAGTTTTAAAATTCACCGCTGCTCGAGATAACTTTCGCGCCAAAAAAAGGTTTTTTTTTTAAATAAAATTGTATAAAAAATATATGCTTGCGACCAGACGATAAGCAGAATCATTCCAGGACTGTGACAGTGTAGTGTCTTATTGTACCGTAGTGGCGCTGTGGTCGCTTTGGATATGTCGCCATCTTGAGACGCCATGTTGTTGCTTTTTGACGTTTTACGTTGTTATTGTGTCAATAGCTGAGTTAAGTGCCGGGTGTTTTGTGTATTTCCTCGCGTTTTACTTGAGTTGAGATCCAAAATTTTCGATAGTGTAACTGCCATCCTGGCGGATCAACTAGCGGAAAATTATGAAAAGCAATGAAAGTAAACTCGCCTCACCACCAATTCTGGATAGAAAATATGAGAAAATTTAAAAAAATTAAATTTGAAGATATTTCTAGTAAAATCGCTGTCCGAGCAGGCAAACCACGACTTGTGCCCAGTGTTGCCAATTTGGCATATTTTATGCTAAATTTAGCATATTTACTTCACGTTTAGCAACTATTTTTTGCCCCTAGCATATAGCATAATTCCTTAGCATATTATTTTTATCTGTATCCGAACGTAGCTCAAACTATTTTTTTTTAATAGGCCATACTTTTCACAAATAGTAAGGGTGCGTTCCAAAACGATTAGGGTAGAGTAAATTTTACTCTAAGCCGTTCTAAAATACACCAGAGTGAAACCGAATGTATGCGAAAATTTACCCTGATAGTATCTTAGGGTAAAATTTACTCTACCTTTACTCTACCCCGAGCGTTTTGGTTGCTCAATATTATGTGACTGTTCGACGGCTTTACCATTATCCAAGTACTAATTTAATTAAACAATGGATCCAAAGATTCGAAAGAACAGGATCGACACAAAAAATGCGGCCTCGTGGGCGCCAAAGAGATTCACGGACCGATGAAAACATTCAGCGAGTTCGGGAGTCTGTACGCGCGAATCCACGAATGTCGGAGCGCAAGCGTTCGTCGACGTTGGGAGTGTCTAGATCGACATTGCAGCGAATTTTGCGGCTTGATTTAAAATTACATCACTATAAAATACAGCTAGTGCAGGAACTAAAGGCATCTGACTTCGAATCAAGATTGAGATTTGCAAATGAAATTCGGCATGAGTTCAACAATTGCAACAACATTCTGTTCTCTGATGAAGCCCATTTTTACCTGAATGGATTTGTAAATAGACAGAACTGTAGGTATTGGGCTGCAGAATATCCTCAGTTGAAACATCAGAAACCGCTACACTCAAAAAAGGTTACAGTTTGGGCCGCCATTACGAAATTGGGAATCATCGGACCATTTTTCTTTGAGAACAACCGTGGCCAAGCAGTAACCGTCAATTCAGAACGCTATACTGCTATGTTGAGAAGTTTTTTGATTCCAAAGCTGCAAGAATCGCGAGGCTATAACAGGAATACTTGGTCCCAGCAAGATGGGGCTACGTGTCACACTTCTAATGAGAGCATTGAGGTGGTACGAGAAATGTTCCCACAAAAATTATTTTCACGAAGGGGTGATATCTGCTGGCCCCCAAGAAGCCCCGATCTCACTCCAGCAGACTTCTTTTTGTGGGGTTACTTTAAGAGTAGAGTATACTCTAATAATCCAACCACGCTGCAGCAATTGAAGTTGAACATTCGGCAAGAAATGGAATCCATTTCGAGGGAAACTCTAACGAAAGTTTTCCAAAATTTTTATGCCAGATTGGAAGAATGCTCTAACCGTCAAGGACGGTAATTCTGCGACTGTAGCGCGTAGAAGATTCTGTAGTATTCGAGGATTTCGTCACTTAAATGATGCCCCAAGCATTCCCCTAATCCCAAAAAGGGGTTAAAAAGTTTGAAGAGACCGGTACAACACTAGAAAAACCAAAATCGGGGCGAAAAAGGTCATCACGAACGGTTGAAAACGTGGAGCGTGCTAATGAGTCTGTTCGTGACGACCCAAGCCTTTCAATTCGGAAGCGCGCAAGTGCTTTAAATGTGCATAGATCGTCATTGCACCGCATTTTGCACAAAGACCTAAAGCTGCACCCCTACAAAATTCAATTGGTGCAAGAATTGAAGAGTCAAGATGCCATGCAGAGGCTTAACTTCGTAAATCAGGCAATTGAGCGCTTTGAAGGATTCCTTCTATTGAGGGATTTAATTATTTACAGAAAAATATAATGAAATGGAGATTTCTTTCATCAATGAATCAATCACAATTGCAGATGTATTTGACAACGAGGTGTGTAGTCAATTATATGTATATCCTTCTAATATAGTTCATTGTATTGATGCTCTCAACCACTTATAAAGTAAACTAACACACTTGGTTCTGTCACAGTCGCAGAATTATATGACAAAGAGGTATGCTTATTAAGGTTATAGTATAAGGAAGGTATAACTCTCTAAATTATATGGTTTTATATTGTTACTTCATAGCTTTATAATTTTAGACTGAATTCATGACGGCGTCATCAAGTGGACAATCTAAACTGCAGAAAATTAAAAGTGATGCGCTTGATTCTAAAAAAAGAAAACAAAAATTAATTTTATTCTTTATCAAATTATAATCAATACAATCTACCTGATGCTAGTCAGTTACTGCGGTCTAAAGCAAGCGAGATCGCAGTAAAATATGTGTTATGTGTAATATGTGTTATGATATGTGTTATGTGTTTGTATTTCAACAAAAAGAAGTATATTATATGTAGACTAGCTTTTGCACGCGGCTTCGCGCGTTAAGAAGTATTATATCCCCATGGAGGTTGAATTTATCAAAATCCTATTTAAGCGAACGTCTTAAGCTAATCATAGTAGCTCCAATCTTTAATTTCAGTTCAAACAGTCGAAAATCTAAGAAGATTTATACAAACTTTCAACCTCTATTTTATCCCTCCATTTTATAGGGGTGGAATTAATCAAAATCCTTTCTTAGGGGATGCCTACGTCATAGTAGCTTTATGCATTCAAAGTCTCAGCCCGATCGGTTTAAAATTGACAAAGTTTCATACAAACTTTCATCCCCTATTTTATCCCTTTGGGGGTAGAATTAATTAAAATCCTTTCTTAGCGGATGCCTACGTCATAACATCTAGCTCGCCACCTATTACATGGGACTTGACATAGTTGGCGAAACGTGGGTGCTAGTTCATCTCTGCCTACCCCTTCGGGATATAAGCGTGATTTATGTATGTGTGTATGTACATTCGATACCGGGAGCGCCATCTATTGATAAATTCATTCAACTTTTCATTATTACTCAAGGTCAAATGTTATTTGTTTATATCTATCGCCGTAAAGGGTCACTTTATTCATGCATATAGAATTCATTCAATCCCTCCTCCGGCGAACCGGTTGGTCTCCAACTGTGCGAGATAATTTTCATGTAAATCTTATTAATAAGTCGATTCAGTGTTATTCAGTACGTATTCAGTACCTAAACTGAAGTTGTAATCAATCAAGAAAATAAAGATCAACCGTAACCACCAGTTTTGGAGTTTTCATCATCACCCCAAATGGGCGTGAGAGTTGAGGGGCTTTTCCTCGCACATTTTCTGGTGGCCCATGAGGGGAAGATCAAAGAATAATCATCAACCAAGAACCAAATCAGCACGATAAAAATTCACAACTCATCACACCAAGCAAGTTCAAGACATTTTGTTTCATATCAGTATCAATGAATAATTTCACTCGTTCATCATTCAATTCAAGTTCAGTTTCCCATAGTGTTGTCACCAATAAAATTAAATAACCTTTTATAGTTTGTATGTCTATGGCAACATAAATTGAATAGAATACAATCCAAATGATGGCAATTGGAGCATAGTGCAGAGCCGGCACTAAATAGTTTTGAATTCAATCTGTGAAACTCAAATGTCAAAGGTGTTTGTTTTCATCTTTAGTTACGTGTTCATTGTATAATGAGTAAACATTCATAGGAATTATCTAGTCAATATAAATTGTTGGTGTTAAATCATTTAATATTGGAATTAATTGTTATTCATCATTATGAAGGCCAAAGGTAGTCACGCTGCCAAGGTTCAATTCAGATCAAAATATCGCATGCTCACAGATTATAAAAGGTGGTGGAAGATCACGACAGTTCAGTGTTAGGTAGGATAATTTCGAAAAGTATTATAGGGACTTTATTACTTCATATGAAACGCTATTGATAGCAGACTCCATTCCATCAGTTGAGATGGAGGACTACCATCAGAATTCAGTTAGGTCAATCAACTCATCTTAAAAATAGAAATGTTACTCAGTCAGGGTGATCGTCCATCAGAAAGGGTCACACCGCAGCTCCCGTTCATAGAGCTTCCTATGTTTTCAGGGGAGATAATGGACTGGATTCCGTTCTATGATTAATTCCTATGGTTGGTACATGAGCGTGCTAATATGTCACAGGCGGAAAAGCACTATTACTTGCACGCTTCGCTTCAGCGGAAAGCGTTGCAGCTTATCAGGCAACTTCCCATGGATGATGCGAATAATCAGGTGGCGTTGAATCTCCTCAAGAAGAGATATCGCAACAAAAGGTTATTTTTGGAACATTATATAGATAGAGTACTCAAGTTACCAATTGTGCACTAAGGTTACACCAATATCAGGCAGGTGTTGTGTGATCCACTAAGGGAGTCAATTCAGGCAATGGGGAAATTAGGGGTCCCTATAAATGAGTGGTCATATTTTATTTTATTCATCACATTACAGAAGCTGCCGACCAGATTAAGGTCTGTGTTTGAGGAGAGATATGGGAAGGATAGTGAAGTCCTCCCCGCTGTCAATCAGCTGTTGGAACTATTGGATGAGCAGTGCAGGGTTCAGCTCACCATTTCGGAGGCGTCAGATAGATCGCCGCAGTCTACCCGTGCTCAGGTCAAGCCAAGGTCACCAAAGGGAGGAAGGTTCACTCCCCCCTCATTACCGCGTCCATAATCATCACGCCAACCTCAAGCATATCAGGTAACCACCTCTTTTGTCTGTGCATATTGTAAGGGACAAGATCATTCCCTGTACAAGTGCCCCACCTTCACTACTATGACTGCCAAGGCTAGGAAGTCTTGGGCTATCAAGGATGGTTATTGTTTTAGATGCCTAAGGTTGCATTATGCGAAGGAGTGCACTCATGTTAATTGGTGCCGGTTGTGTCAGTCTCAGGACCACAACACTCTTCTTTGCCTCAATGCCTCAATTTATTTCCTGTTCAGGGAGAATTTGGAGTGAAGACCTAAATCTTATCCCTCCTGAGTGTAGCTTTGAATAACCTAATATGTGCCTAGGTACCAGCCTATGCATATACTTTGGATAATTTTAGAAATAATAATTTGTTTATAGGCAAGCGATTCTGATCATCTATGTGAAGCATGCTGGAACTTTGCAAACAATTCATTGGAGCGAATCATGAAGCTTCTGATAATGTGGGCCATCAACGTGTATACATTAATTGTGGACGGTCTGTCTTGCGTACCCGGTCCCACTTGATGACATCTGCCACTGAACGCGACCAGAGGAGAAGAGTGGATATTATTCGTAGGGCATTTTTTCTACATTTATTTATTTAATCATAGTTGAACTCTCACAAGCTTAAATAAAATTAATATATGTAAGCTCGAACAAGCAATAGCCACGTACTGACTGAGCGAGCAGCCTCGCGAGGCAGCCGCGCGAGGCAAATCCTCGGTCGGTCAAGACGCGCCTCGGCCGAGGCAAACGCACGCGCTGCCTCGCCCGAGCGTGCCGCGACCCGAGCCAAACGTTTGCCGCGCGCACTCAAGACGGTCGTGTTTTGCCTCGCTTGTTCGACGAATAGAGAACATAAGTATATATATTATCATGAATAGAGAACAGTGTCTCAAATTAATACATTTATATGGAGAATATAAACTACTTTGGGACGCGCAATGTCCTAATTATACCAACAGAGGACTAAGAGAAGATGCGTGGAGTAACATAAAGATAAGATAAGATAAGATATCATTTATTGTAATTCTGTGTACAAAAGGTCTTACAAAAAATTTACAGATCAAAACAGATTACCATTTTCACACAATATCCATAATATGGTACCTTAGCTAGGCAAGGTATCAACCAGATTTAGTACCACCTGCACAATTTCTTGATGATGTTTTCATTATTTATGATGATGACGAAGAATAATAAATGTTGATAAAAATGTATTTTGTTTTTTTATTTACTGACTCATCTAAGTATGATGCCTAGTTATTTATAGGCTTGATACATAGAGCAGCTGCGAAGGCAGTCGTAGCCGAGTTAAGGCGGACGTGGCACTTGCCGCACCACCCTGCACCACTGAGTTTGAATAAAACTTATGTACAGTTCGTTGTGAATACCTAACCCTTCGGGGAAAGAAACGTGATGATATGTTTATTTTGATACACAGATAAACACTTTTTTGGACCTGTAAAACAACTTTATTTTTATAGTAGCTTACTCTAAATGTCATGGGTTCGATTCCCGGTGAGGACAATGTTTGTGTGATGAATACAGGCATTTGTCGTTCAGTCATGGATGTATAAATATCAATAACTACATTACATAAATAATATTATGAATAGGTACCCTTGAAACTGTATTCCCCCAATGCAATCTACCAAAAAAACATTTAAGACCGTATTTCTGCTGTACTATGTACTCTGTTAGGTCTTTAACGAAATGTGGCGCCAAGACATTTTTAATAACTTGAGTACACTTAGTACTACGATGCATTTTTAAATCGTCGGTTGATTTGGAATCAGGGAAAGCCGATTTTACTAAATCTGTTAAATGATCAATACAGGACACTGAACTGTGTTCTGTAATGTAAAGAGCGAGCATTCCTTCAGCTTTGCGAAAATTTGGGTTTGAAAAGTTTTCACCGGACGTGATTTTTATTGTTTGATTGCCAGATATATGACCATTTTTTGTTTCAGCGTGTCTCCTTAAGTGTACAAATTTTGCTAATAATTCTGTTTTACAAAATGAGCAAAACGCCTTCGTATCACCAGGTAAAGGTTTAAGCCAGCTTTGGAATTCCTCTAGTGATTCCCACTCTTTTCTATACTTTTGTGCGTATTTTTTTTCTTGAGTGGAACTTCCATTATTGTATATTTACAACTATAACAGTTCACACACTGTTGCAAAAAAAGTACTAACAAACTTTTTCAACAACACGAACCAAATCAATGCTTAAGAATGATAGAAAAAAAAACAAAACATTTACTAACGACTACGCCTAGGCCTTCCCCGGTCATATAGTAAGCATAGAACATTATGAAATGCCGGAATGTTAGGGGTTTTCCCTCTCCAAAATGTGATGCCAGATTCTATATTGAAAAAACCGCTAAAATAATGAAAAAATACCACTAGAAGCCTTGAAAAAGCACCAGTTCTGGTGGGAAAAGCACCAAGGTGGCAACACTGCTATAGAAGCAATGTTATGTAGCATCTAGGGCCAGATATGGACAGTTCCAAAATCCATTTTTTTTTTTATTTATTGTTCCAACGTCAGTAACTCCGTTGTATGCAGCAATAATTTAGAAATAAAAAAGGACAATGGCATATCTGGAAGAGGAGTACCTACAATTTAAAAATTTAATTTCAAAAAACAAGAAATATGCCACCAAGAACTGCATCTAAAATGGAGTATGAACTGCTGATGCTTGAAAAAGTAAAAAACATTGGATATGAAAGTCCTAAAAAATCATTAAATTAAAATCTTTTATTTTTAAAGAAATAATCACAAAAGATTATTGATAAAATTTCGCGTTATTATTGCACCCCTCACAGTGTCTCTCTTATTTTGTGTTCTTGCCTGATGACGAACATAACGAATAATATCTATGTGCTCATTCATATCAATTGCTCCTGTCCTTTTTTATTGGATCTTCTTGTTTATTTAGTAAATCAGTGTTACCAACGACCGCTGATGTGTTAAAACATGTGTTGTTTATCAGAAATCATGAAATTGAGAATAATGATAAACAAGCATTCATTTCTCAAGTTATGGAGATAGCAGGACGTGATTTAATCGAAGTTTGGGGAAAGCTTTCTTGCGTGTTGGTAGCATACAACGTGTTAAACAATTGTTACATAACAGTGATGTTATATAAAAAGTATTAACATTTTATTCGCTATCCAAAATTAAAACAAAGGCACAACTTTAAGATAAAATTAGAACTAAGATCTCAAAGTCATAGTCAAACATCATAAAGAAAGAAAATTCGTTTGAACAGAACCGAAAACAAAGATCAACTTTTAGAAATAGAAAGGAAGAAACTTGAGATTCTCGAGAGGGAAAGTATCAAAGAAAAAAGCGATTATTTACTTTTTTTTGAGTCTTTGGCGTAAACTAAGGTTAAGATTTAATTAATTTTGGTTGAAATTGAAGCTGTAGAAAATAATATTCAACAATCGATACCAGTGATGAATATTCCTGTACCAAATATCAACAATCACAATCAACAATCACAATCACAATTACTCAACAATCAGTCTATTAATTGCACGTCCAGAAATCATCCGAACAAAATTTTATTCATAATATACCCATGCAAATATTATATTAGTTATATTAGTCAAACAGTCCCGATTTAAATCATACCCCATTCTCCAATCAGTGTATCTTCACCTGCCGGGCCAACTGACTTATGTGCCCACTGTGTATATGAAGAGATTGAAGGGAATTATTTTTTTAACTTACCTTAATGTGAGAAAAAGTTTTTCAAAAAGGCTCGACGACCCAGTGTGCGAGGAGGGTACAGACACGAGTACATTTTTGTCGAAAATTCAAGAGTTAACAAGCCAACCGAAGTGCTAAGGTGTGCAAATATCTGAGAAATTTCTTATTACAAACATACTTATGTCATTGCCAAAGAGTCCATATTTCATATCTGTATAGGAGTCAGTAGATTTAGTGAACCATACATGAAAATCTGATAGCCAGATTACTGGTAGATGAAGAGAGAATAAACTCAAGAGGTGATAGTGTTGCAATGTTTAGTAATAAAGGTGTTGTGCAAGATAAAAAGTGTTTCAAGTGCGACAAAACAGGGCACTTCAAACAACAGTGTAAAAAGGTAAAAGACATGCGAAAGTGTTTTATCTGTAATAAAACAGGGCATTTTAAGAAACAGTGCCCGAGGTTAAATGAGAAAGATGGTGAACATAATTGTTTTAAAAGCAATGCATTTTTGCTACAGCAAGCGCTATGGTAGTAAGTGGTATTTGTTACCACACACACATTTGTGTGTGTGATTTGTTGTTTGTTTGTCACATTTGTGTGATTGGTCAATTGTTAGTGGTGCCAGTGAGCACATGTCCTCAAAAATTATTTGTGACTTTTACTGAACTGTGTAACAGATAGAAATAGTGGGTGATGGGCGGCAGTTGCCTGTATTGGGGATGGGAAATATTGAATTGTAAGGATATGGTGGTGTTAATTATATAGATTCTAAGCTTTCAAATGTATTGTATGTTCCTGAGTTAAGTTTAAAGCTATTTTCCGTGTCAAGTGAAACCAACAAAGGTTATAAATTTGAGATGTTTAAGAATGGTTCTTTTAAAGATAATGTAATTCAAGCATTAGAGTACAGAGCAAATAACTACTCTGTGTTAAAAACAAAACCTAAGTTGGTTGATGTGTGTGCTGTGTCACTTATGGAGTAGCATATGCGTTTCTTTCACCAAAATGTGGGGCAATCAAATCTATATTAAATACTAATGGCATTGAATATAGTCGGGAAAAAGAAATGTGTGATCCGTGTGCTTTGGGTAAGGCGCAACGTTTAAGTTTTAGTCCAAGTATAAGCTCCAGTTGTAATGTGTTAGATGCTGATGTATGTGGCCCGTTCGAAGTTACATCCCTTGGGGACTGTAGGTATTTTTTATTAATAAAAGATGATTCTTATTAATTTATTATTTATTTTATTAAGCCATCAACAGATCTCTGCTTTGCCTGATGGTTGACTGTTAGAGAGCGATATTAGTCGTTAAGTCCGTCATGTGTACATTTTTTTTGTAATTGACATTAGAGCTTAAATAAATAAATATTTTTTTCTAAATATAGGCATGTTTACTTTATGGCTTATAAGTCAGATAAGGGAGGTTACAGAATTCATCACAAGTGCAGAGAGACAAACTGGGTGCTAAGTGAAAGTATTTAGGTCAGCTCCTGGAAGAGAATGTGTGAATGATAGTATGGAAAAGTTATTAACTAGTGAGGGAATCATACATCATACTACTGTCCCATATACATCTGAGCAAAATGGGCAAGCGGAGCGAGATATGCGCACATTTGTTGAAGCTGCTCGCACATTGCTTGCTTCTACATGTTTGGGCAAGGAATTATGCGCAGAGGCTATTAACACTGTGGTATATGTGTTAAATAGAACATCTAGGAGTTGAATTATCTTCAAGATTATGAAATGGGATTTATGGCACAGGGAGAGAAAGAGTTGAGTTATAAGATGCAGTAAATGGAGAGGATGGTAGAAAATGGATAGAAGCAATAAATAAGGAGTTGGAAGCACTGAAAAGAGACAACACTTGAATAGAGACAGAATTACCAGAAGTAAAGAGCAAAATTGATAGCAAGTGGGTGTTCAAAGTGAAAAAGTATAGGGATGAATTAATGTATACAGCAATACTGGTAGCAAGAAGATATGAACCATTATTATTATGATTTCATCAAATTAAAGGATGAATTGGTTATAACAATACCAATATAAATACATTAAAACAAAATAAATAACTTTACACACCATTTCTAGAATTCTCTCTTGTAAAGAAACCAAATATTATTCCAGAAGTTTCCTTATCTTGTAATAATAATCAAAAGGGTAAAATATCGAAAGAATAACTTACAGATATAAAAACTCAGGTAGAGTACATAGAGAGAGTCTCAATGGTATTATTAGGTTGGGGAAAAAGTTTCTTCGCATTTTTTAAGAAAATTCAAAACATTTTTTAATATAGTTTATTTACATTTAACTAATGTATGTAGGTACCATTTTGTTCGATAACTTTTTGCCATCTTGTAGGTAGGGACATGATCCCATTGCTATAGAAATTTTGGGACTTCTGGTCAAAATACCGCGACAAGTGGTTTTGGCAGTCCTCTCGTGATGTTAACTTGACACTGCCTAAAGAATTCTGAAGAGACCGAAACAGGTAGAAATCTGAAGGTGCAAGGTCAGGACTATACGGCGGATGCATTAACACCTCCGAGCCAAACTCTCTTAATTTTTTCTGAGTGGCTAAAGATGTGTGAGGTCGAGCGTTATCATGATGAAAAACCACACCCCTTCTGTTGATTAATTCCGGCCGCTTTCTCTCAACTTCTTGCTTTAATCTCATCAGTTGTTCGCAGTAGAGTTCAGAATCGATGGTCCTGCCTGGTGGTAACAACAGCTCATAATGAATAATGCCCTTCCAATCCCACCACACACACAGCATCACCTTGTAGCGAGTTAACCCGGGTTTCGCCACAGTCTGTGAAGCCTGACCGGCCTTTGACCACAACCTTTTTCGCACGTTCTTGTCGTACGTGATCCACTTTTCATCACCAGTTATCAGCTTCTTCAAAAATGGTTCGGTTTCATTACGTCGTAATAAAGAATCACAAATGAGTACACGGTTCATTAGGTTTCTTTCAGTGAGCTCGTGAGGTACCCAAATGTCGAGCTTTTTTGTGTACCCAGTTTTTTTCAAATGCGCCAAAACTGTTTTGTGGTCAATTCCCAGTTCTTCAGCTACGTCGTCGTAACTACTGACATGCCGAACTTGCTCCACTTTTTAAAAAATGGCATCCATTTTATCTGTAATAGGGCGACCAGAGCGACGTGCATCTTTGACATAAAAATTTCCGGATTGAAAACGCTTAAACCAAATTTGTGCTACTCTCACAGACACTGCACTAGGTCCATAAACATCCATAAACATCGCAAATTTTCGCGGCTTGCGTTGCATTTTTACCTTTTTTGTAGTAAAATTTTAAAATGTATCGAATTTCTTCATTAGATTCACTCATCTTGGCGGTACGAAAAACAAATGAAAATCACACATTTTCCTAATTTGAATTTGGAATTATGTTCTTTAAAATTTAAACTTTCAATGATACCAAAACCAGCCAGATACAAATAGTATAGCCAAAGAGATTTTATTACAAGTTTATACATACTATAATGCGAAAAGACTTTTTCCCCAACCTAATATTTATATAAATATTTTAATCAATTTTTAGTTATAATGTTGTCTAGCCTACATACTTTGTTTAATGTAAGAAGTTTTTTATATTAATAATGCTTATTATTTTATTTTTCACATAAGACCTTTTTAAGTTGATACATACATACATACAATCACGCCAGTAATCCCCGATGAGGTAGGCAGAGTCCACTGTGTTCCTTAAGACCTCATTTAGCCATACAAAAATTGGGTTTGGTCTAAGTTGATATACTCTAAATATGATTTATATTTAACTAAACAAAGGTGCTATGTACATATTTTCTCTATATTTTAATAAATATAATGAAAATACTGTTTTCTTAAATATGAACTATAAATACCATTTTTAAAAGTTTTTATACTTAACATCTTCAAAAAATTTTAAGCTACATAGATTATTAATTTCACTTTTATTAAACACTCATAAATCATTTTGAACTTTTTGTCGGGCTTTTTTTACCTCTCATTATGTGCTTTGCAAAATTAATCCCAGGTGGGTTATGACTGTGAATATTACTCATGAATCTTTAAATGATACTTTTAAACCAATATTTTCGACTCAAAATACCTCTGAAATCATCATACAAACGGAATAATAAAATTATTTCATCAATAAATAAATAAAATTATTCGATGTTTCATCAATAATAGAATTCATCAATAAATAAAATTATTCGATTTTTCAGGTACTCCTGAGCAGTGCATAAGGTTCGTCGAAGACAGGGGACTCATACATGTATGCAAGAAATGCCGAACCCACAAAAGGGATATGAGCATTGATCCAAGCAGGGGGCAGATGGGTGCATTTCGGTACAGACGCGGGAATTGCCGAAACAAAGTCTATACAAGGGCGATTGGGACATGGTTTGAGCATGCTAGAATATCACTTCCCATGATTTTTTACATTATTTACATGTTCTGTTTGAATTTACCTATGAAGCAGTTCAATGGGAGACTTCCTTTTTGACAACCGATGCCGAACTGTCGAGAAAAACAATTGGCGATTGGTACTATTATTGCCGGGGGGCCCTCACTGTCTATTTACTGGAGCACGAAAAGGATAAAGACAAGATTGGTGGCCCCGGCAAAATTGTCCAATTGGACGAATCGAAATTCGGGCGTCGAAAATACAATAGGGGACGCAATATCGAAGGACATTGGGTCCTCGGTATGATCGAGGATGGGAGCGATGATTTGCGTGTGGAGGTATGCCCGAATAACGAGAGGTCGGCTGAGGCATTGGTTCCCCTAATAAAAAAACATGTTCGGGAAGGCACCATCATCCACACCATCATCGTCTTTCCGAACGTACACAAAAAGGTGAACCATTCCGACCCAATAACCGCTTTGTCGCTCCAGATGGGATTCATACTCAACGTATTGAGTACGGAAATGACTATTTGCTAAAGATAATTTTAAGAGCAATTTTGAAGATTTCCTTATGGAATCTATTTGGAGGAGAAATGTTAAAATCAATCATCTGGATTCCTTTGACGAGGTTATGAAATGCATCCAATATGTTTATAAAGTTAATAGGTAATTTTAGATAACTATAGATATAGATTTTTAGATGGCGGTATAGGGCTTGTTACCTTACAATGTCTCGATAGTCTATAGTCCACAATATTTAAAAAAGAGTTTTTATTTTGTTTTTTTTCGCGGGAAAGCTTGTAACTTTTGCAATATTAATTAAATTTATTTGATTTTTATTGGCATAGTAGTAAAGTTTATCAGAAAAGAAAACGGAGAGAGTAAAATCCAAGAAACGGAAACGCAAACCAGGTGAAGACGTGGAAAATGTTGGAAATGAAGTCTTCATCTTCAGAGAACTTTTCGGGCTTTGATGAAAACGAGCAAGAAACTGCAGCGGCTAAGTACAAACCATTTTTATTGCCTCACTATGTTCGTTCCTATTCAGAAAATGCAGCTGATGCCGAGTTCATTGTTTTTATATCAAGCACAGATGATGCGAGACCAATTGGCAACCGAGATCTCATGTATTTGTCTAACATATTTCAAAGAAATATAAAGGGTATTAAACAATTCAAACGAATTAATAAATTTAAATTTGAAGGGCACAGGAAAAAAAGGGCTCATTATACTCAAAAGTTCATTATTAAATATCCGAGTTTAGAATAAAACAAGCCCATTGCATTCCATACCCAGTAAAAAGGTGCCCATTATCTAAGAAACCACTCAAGAACGGGTTGATCGCAGCGTTTGTAGCAAAGAACGCGCTCATTGTCCGCCATCTTAATTTTTGTGTCATACAAGTGGCAGCTGTCAACTGACAGCGTTGGAAGGCGCTTAACTAAGCGCTCTTGTAAAAATTTATCTCTTTTCTCTCAAAATGAACAATTATAATAATGATTGTAATGAAAATTGCGTTCATAAAACTACCAAAAAGAGAAAATCGCACGGTCGGATGTCTGATGTGTTGAAAAAGTTAAAATTATCCAGTCATGAACCCGGTCCCGCCTGTGGTTGCAGATTGGGATGTTTCGATAAAGTTCCTAAGGAATCAAGAACCAACCCAAATTCTCCAGAATTTCAATTTACTAGTATCGCATGATGCCCAAAATAGCTATTTGAGTGGACTCTTCGTTCTACCAGTTAATAGGCCGTCCAAGAAAGAAGCAGCATTGCATTACGATGCTGTGTACAAGTACAGAGTACTTGCTATGATAGATTCGGAAATAAAAGAAATTATAATATGCAAAAAGGCTTTCATGTCGATTCATGGGATAACAAGAAAAAAATTAAATATTTAGTAGCAAGTTTTAAAAAAACTGGATGTGCTGCAGTTGATAAGAGAGGAAAACATAACAGCCATGTTAAACTCAACGATGATGTCAAAAGCTTAGTTAGAGGGCATATCAATTCATTTAAAGGTAATGTATCATATAACTCATCATATAACAATATTTTACATTTATTCCTTTAGATAAGGCAATATTTTTATCTTTTGTTTTAGGTCGTTCCAGTCATTATAGTCTACATGACTCAAGTAAAACGTATTTGCCTGAAGACTTGAATGTAAAAAAATGCATGCAATGTTCCTTCAAGATAATCAAGGTGTATCTGTATCATATGAAACTTATAGGAATATTTTTTGCACCGACTTTAATATAGCTTTCGGCTATCCTCGTACAGACACATGTAGCATTTGTGATGAATTTATTGCAAAAACAAAAGCATTGGAGGCTAAGAAAAAGACATGCACAGATACAAATGCGAAATCTACATTGGATCGGGAAATTTTGAATTTTTTTAATCAAAATAAACTACATAAGCTACAAGCAAGCACCTTTTACTACAGAAAACGGATGGCAATGTTACAAAGCAGAGAAGCAGGCCTCAATGGAGGCAATATGTTTTGATTATGGTAAAAATCTTTGTGCTCCTAACATACAAACAAATGATACTTATTTTAAACGACAACTATCTGTCTTTGCTTTCAATGTGCATGTATTAACTTCATCACAAAGTATATTTTACTTGTATCCAGAAATAGAAGGTAAAAAAGGGAGTGATGATGTATGCTCGCTTGTCCATCACTTTGTCTATAACTACATGAAGCCTACTACAACTCACCTTCAAATATTTTGTGACTCTTGCGGAGGGCAGAATAAAAATTTTACTATGTTTCGTTTCCTGCATCACTTAGTACATCATGAGAAAAAGCTAGAAAAAATTACTATGACATTTCCAGTGAGAGGCCATTCGTATATGGAGTGTGACAAAAATATGGGTCTAGTGAAATCTAAGACAAAATTGACAAGCTGAGTACTAAAATAGGCTTCCGCTCTACGTATAATGGGCCCTGGAAATCTGCTTGCATCAGTGGAAGAAAGAAGAAAACTAGTGAGGTGAATACTGTACAAAACAATGAGTTCACTTTGCCAGGAATGTTGTATTCAGACCTATTGCCAATTTCTGCCGAAAAATATGATAATGACTGTTATGGATAAGAACCTTTTTTATAGACATATTATTTTTTATATTGATTGTGGTTGCTATGGAAACACTTTTTTGTTATTTTGAGAACTTCAGAAATAAATGTAAAACGAAGACGTGTTTAAGAGTTTAATTTTATCGTCTACGCATTTATTACCTCCACTGTTGGGAAATATTATACGAAACAGATTCCCATCAATGACCTTCAGGACTTAAAAAAGTTTTGTTCTCCAGAGAGTATTATATATTACACAAATTTACCTCATAAATAAAATATTGTGCTAAATAATATGTATTTCATTTTATAACTGAATAAAAAGAAAAGCAGATTTGGACATTGTTTATCATCACCATTTCAGTTGTGAAATGTTACAATGAGCACCTTCTTTCCAAGAAAATTTTGGAGCTAGAAAGTTAAAAATCATATTATTATTAATTTACCAAACCTATGTCATAAAATTACAATCTAGTATGTTAAATATACACTGTTCCTTATTTATAAATGTTCAAATCATATTCCAGTTGATGTGTAAGTGTAGGGACTGAAATTTTAGATTTAATTCCTTGATTACTTGAAACAATGAAAATGCTATTGAGCCCCTTTTATTCCTGTGCCCTTCATTTTGTATCATATTTGACAAACCTACTATGGCTAATGCAGCTCTACTAAATAAAGACATTTTAACCAACCAAGCTACCATTCCAGCTTCAGCGTCTGAACAGATTAACATATTTTTTATTTATTTTTTACGCAAACATTCACGCTCATGCACACGCACAATACCGTCACATTTACTGCTCAATATTCGCTCCCGCATCATTCTTTTCATTCATCGCCACTAAGTCACTCTCTCTCTCGCCCCCACTCGCTCGATACAAACGGTCGTGTCTAACGCCGGCCAGCCGGCCACCTCTCGCATGCATCTCTGATACTTCTGCAAATCAGTGAACTTACTCAACAAGTAAAAAACAGTGCTAGTTTTGTATTGTGTAGTGAGCGATTTTAATTACTACCTACGCTAGATTTGGAGAAAACAAGGAAAAGAGAACCAGCGCAGACGCAATAGCTATCGAAGACCGCCACCAGGTACCTACTTATTTTAGTCCGTTTCATTTCAAATGAACTCAATATATTTCATAATCAGGTGTTCATTATTAAAATAGCAACTACGAAATGATAATGAACTGTAATCCTGATTATGAAATATATTGAGTACATGTACGAACGAACCAACAACAAGAAAAATCAATAATAAAAAATATGAGAAAATCACTTGGAATTTTGGTGTCAAATTCGTATACCAAAGAGCTTAAAACTAAGTACAAAAGAAAATGAAACGGACTAAAATAGTAACTACGAAATGATAATGAACTGTAATCCTGATTATGAAATATATTGAGTACATGTACGAACGAACCAACAACAAGAAAAATCAATAATAAAAAGCTTAGGCTATGTACAAAAGAGGTGCACAACATCCTCCCCTCCGTGCAGCACAGCACCAATTGGTTAGAGCAACCCTAAATGGTGACCCTGACCAATTTCTTCAGGGGTCGACGAAGTATCCCTCCCATCGTAGCGACATCTACCACCCTAAGTACTCCATCCTTGCCAGGGAACGTTTTCACGACTCTACCTCGGGGCCAGCTTTCTCGCGGTAGCGTCTCGTCAGCTATGATGACTACATCTCCTATATGGAGCTCTTACCCTGGATCTCCTCTTGTCAGCTGCCGGGGTTGCAACGTGGGCAAAACCTCCCGAACCCATCTGGACCAGAAATGGTCGGCCAACCTTAATGCCTTTCTCCACTCTACCCTGCGTATACGACGTAATACGATGTTTTACAAAACAATTATGTGGACAGACGAGGCGACATTTACGAGAGCTGGCATCACAAACCACAGAAACCAACATTTATGGATGCAGGAAAATCCACACGCTGTACGTCCCAGTAAATTCCAGCACGAGTTCTCAGTGAATGTGTGGGCAGCCATTATTAATGACAAATTGATTGGACCTATCGAATTGCCAAACACCATGAATGGTCCAAAGATTTTTAGACTTTTTGGAAGACCAGTTAAGGGACGTGATAGAAGAGCTACCATTACTCTATCGAAGGCGTATGTGGCTGCAATTGGATGGTGCACCAGCACACTATGCTCGGGCTGTGAGAGCGCATTTGAATGAAAATTATTCGCCGTGGATAGGGCGTGATGGAACCGTAGCCTGGCCACCACGTTCTCCAGATTTAACACCGCTGGATTCTTTTTTATGGGGATGGATGAAACAAAGAGTTTATGCTACAGTTCCAAATAGCAGAGAAGAGCTAGTGCAAAGAATTATGACGGTTGCAGACGAGATTAGAGCAAATACAGAAATGATCTCAAGAGCCACAAGACAAGTAGCAATAAGGGCCATAGCCTGTCTTCAGAACAGAGGTGGTCATTTTGAACAGTATTTAAATTAAGTTTTGTGAAAATAAAAATTATGACAAACCACACTTGTGTTTTTTTAATTAATATCAAAGGTTTGAGGTTTGGCACTTATGTAGGGCAATATTCGATAAACCATAATTTTCCAAGTATGCAAATTAGAGAAATGATTTTGATGTCATTTTTTAGATAATATCCTTGTTTATTAGAATATTACAAAAAATACTTACGTTAATGTGCTAGTTTTAATGGTATGGTAGAATAATTGTAAAAAACAGTATTTTTGCCTAAAAACAGTAACAATCATTTTTTTTTGCACGTTTTGTAGTTCAAAGTTTAAACATAGATCTCTTTTACTTAAAAGACGGTATTGTTACCTTACTAACACATTTTTTTAAATGTCTGTAGTACCTTTGTGTCCAGAGAAATCGATATTTTTAAGAAAGACGAAACGAAAAAAAAAGAAACTAAAATGGTCGCTATTCCAAAAATAGGGGGGGTTGACCACCCTTATGGGTGTTTTTGTCGATAATATTAGGTAAATTTGACGCCCCTAAATTATCGCTAGTCCATGACCAGATATAGACACTGTATAGACAACTTTTTCACTTCCTTGGCACTGTTGGATGAACTAATAAAATTAGGGCATGATGCTACAGGACGATTAGGGCCAATAGAATAGATAACGCCCCATTGAAGGATGCAAAGGTTATGAAAAAGACCCCAAGAGGATCATATGACCAATATACAGATACATTTTCTGACATTACCCTTGTTCGTTAAAACGACAATAATATTGCTACGGTTGCGTCTACGCAGTGTTGTGTTCAACTTTTAGAACGGTTAAGTGTTTTTGTGATAATAAAAAAAAAGATGTTGATCAACCCAGGTATTTCATAAATTATAATAAGTATATGGGCGGTGTAGACCACCTGGATCAAAATGTGGGTTGTTACCGTATTTCTATAAAGCTTAAGCGATGGTACTGGCAAACAAATAACCTTCAAAATGTTTTTTATTTGTTAGTGTGTAAATTAGATAACAAATTAAAAGGATTTTTCTAAAAAAGCTAATTAAACAGTGTTTTATTTTACAATAATTGTCATATGATTATCTATACCTTACATGTATGTATCTTCCCACTGATCGACTAGTCGATCGGTATTATAACTCAAAAAATAAAAAATGAAATAATAAAAATAGGATTTATGGTGACAAGGGTCATAAGACATCATGGTTAAATTTGATCACATCATCAAAATCGGACAAGTGTTTATAGGTCTGGGATAATATGGGTTAATAATAATCTGCCCTACAATATTTTTTTGATTATTTTTCAGAAGACATTATACCTGTATTCATTATATGGCGCCAGTTGAAGATATCATACCTGTATAATGGTACAGTTGATTCTATAGTTTATAATACAAATCTTTATTCTGTTCAAGAAACTGGCCGTTCCATTAATGTAACTGTTGATGAAATTCGTGACTTTCTGTCAATAGGACTTATGATGGGTATTATGAAGGCTCCGTTATATTTAGACTATTGGGCGGCCAGAACCAGATGTTCGTTTATAGTGGATACTATGGGTTTAAAACGTTATGAACAAGTACGAAGGTATTTACACTTTGTCGAATTACTGCCCGATGATAAGACACTGAAAAAGAAAGGACGTAGCGCGTCAATTAGTTTGAAATAATCACCAGTTAGCAATCGTTAAGTAGTACGACAACAAATGTGTAACTTTAGTGAGTTCGTACAAAGACTCTTATTCTGAGGAGAAAATGCTTAGGTATGATAAAATTTGCTAAAGTAAGGTCCACGCTAATCTCCCACAAATTGTTAAACATTACAACGCACAAATGGGGGGCGTGGACCTTGCTGACATGCTAATTGCGCTGTATCGTACCGAGATGAAAACCCGTAGATGGTATATATCAATATTTTCGCAAATGCTAGATATTTGCGTGAACAACGCCTGGCTAACATATAAACGAGATCTAAAGACATCTGGATCTGAAACAAAAGTAAAGATGTTGAAACATTTCCGTATGGATATTAGTGAAGGCCTTCGTATGTTTGGACGAAAAGCTCTTCCAGCCAATGTTCCTCAGCTTCCAAACTCGAAGAAAATATCAAATCCCAAAAGAAGCCGCCCCTGCAATGACGTGAGATTTGACAATATAGGACATACTCACATCATATGGACGTTGCGGATTTTGTAAAAAGGTGCGGATTTTGTAAAATGTATTCTGTACAAAATGTCAGATGAGACTTTGTTTTTTTCCAAATAAAGGAACAGACTGATCTTTCGTCTGCTAATTAGTTTGCTGTCAATGAAGATTGGAATACTAGACTTCCAGAACTCCTCGTCAATGAGGAGTTGGAGGAGTCCACCACAGAGGTCCACTTGGCAATTCCCAGTGAGTCTGACACCTTAGAAGGTCCAGACCTATGGGAGAAGGCCCTGGCAGATCCCTCCGAAGTTTAACAATAGAGATCTTTTAGACGAGGATCATATACGCATGGGGTCCGATGAACTTGAGGACGAGGACGATAGTGACAGGCTTTACATGGAGACTGGTGAGATGAAAACCATGGTGAAGGAGGGGGGACTCAAGAAGACATCCACTTATTGTTAACTCAAAACCCAAAATACGTTAGTTACTTGGGGGACCATAGCATCAGAGTGGACCTCTCATATCTATCAGACAGGGGAGATAGAGAGAGGACAAAGAATGTATTGACTGATATAATATCTACACTGACTTCCACACCTGGCAATGTCAATGTCACGAGATTGTCAGAGAGCGGCATCTACTCATTCTAGATTAATAAAAGACACACATATCCAGACACTGATTCATCCGAGGACATCAAGTCCTTCCCAAGAATCAGGTCTAAAGATCGGACAACACCTTCGATTCCCCCTGAGACAACTAATGTTCTAACAGAAGGGATAAAGTTAAAGCCTAAATTTGCTGGGCTACCTCCTAGATTCATAAAATTTGATCAAAATGGTCTCACAAAGGATTCATTTTATAAATTGAGCAGGGAGAACCCTAGCATGCAACTTATTGATCTGATTAAACTTTCATTAACCAATGCTGGAACTATAAGGCAAGTTCTGAATCTATATGATCTTCCCGAACAAATTTAACACCCCATAAAATTACATATGGAGGTGATCTGTGATGGCACATATATTTATATCAACAAAAGTACTAATTATATGTTCCAAAAACAAACATATTCTCTACATAAATATCGCTATTTATTAAAACCTTTTATGATTGTAACTAGTGATGCATGTAATGGTCCATATAAAGCAACAACTACAGATGCGGAAATTATGAAGGATTTGTTTTCTGATGGATCCACTCTAAGACCATATTTTCAAGAAAATGATGTTTATACTTGATAGAGGCTTTAGGGACAAAATAAGTGTTTAGGGATGTGGCTATCGAGCATGTATGCCAGAACACCAGCTAACAACAGTACAAGCAAACCGAAGCCGATGTGTTACCATATGGAGATGGGTGGTGGAAGCTGTCAATGGACATATAAAAAGATATTTTAAACTCTTAAGACATGACTACTTCCACCACCATCGGAAGCATTCGGCCCGATGAGAGACCCCGGAACGCTCAACTTCCGGCTGACGCAGGTGTTGTCGAGTCATGGATGCTTCGGCAGCTACCTCCATAGAATCGCCGGTGGTGAGCCAACGCCGTGCTGCCACCATTGCCAGAGCGATGTGGACGACGCGCAGAACACTCTGCAAGTTTGACCCGCATGGGAAACTCAGCGCGTCGTCCTTATCGCAGAGATAGAGGCGGACCTCCCAATCGCGGCCGTTGTTAAAGCATTGGTCTACAGTGAGAGTTCCTGGATTGAGGTGGCAACATTCTGCGACGAGGAAATCTCGCAGAATGAAAGAGCGGAGCGGGAGGTCATGTGCGATGAGCTCCCCCTACCGCACCCGATGTTGCGATAAAGCGGAACCGGTGCTTTTCGATGGGTAGGCCCCCGCCTATTACAAAGCGCGTTGAAACCAGGTTTGGGTGTAAAGATTATCCAGGTTTGCCTGGTTTATGTATTACTTTTTAAAGACAATGCCATACATATTAAATTGATAGAGGCTTGTTGATATATTCACCATTCATATTCATTGAGCGCTCTACGGAAGCGGTCGTACTCTTTGTATACAGGGCGTCCCACGGCCATGCCACACGGAGGGAAAGTATATTAAATATTGAACGTAGGGTATTTTTCTTAATGAATTATAATATAATATTTTCTTAATGAATATTTTCCTTCCTGGATCGGCACTTTTGGACAAATTAGATGGCCACCGAGATCCCCAGATCTAACCCCACATGATTTTTTTTATGGGGTTATGTAAAAGATTTAGTTTACAGGAACCGGTACAACAGTGTGCAGGAATTACAAAATGAACTTAGACTTATTATTTCAAACATCCACCATGCAAAAATAAGTAAATCGACAGGGAGAGAAATTATCAAAAGAGTGAGAATTTGTATACAACAGAACGGATCACATTTTGAGCATTAGATAAATTAATTTTTTTTTTAATACAATGAAAAATTTTATGATCTTAGTTTCATTTAATATGCTAGGTTATTTAGGAAAAAATGGTGCTTATGAGTAGCCCTTTCAAACGCTATTATAAAATACAAGTAATTTTTCTATCACATTTGGCGGATGCGATTCCCGGTTGGGGTAGGCGATTTTTAAAAAATCTGTGAATGCAGTTCTACTTATTATTAAAAATAAAACGATGTCTTCTTTTAGTAAAATATCCTACGTTCAATATTTAATATACTTTCCCTCCGTGTGGCATGGCCGTGGGACGCCCTGTATAGCTAATAACATTATATTACCAGTTTTAATTACTGAGCTAGAATAGTGTCGTGTGTATTGAGCAATTTTTTTTGTGTTTTTCCTAAAAATAATAATGTGTAATGATTATAAAATTAAACTTTATTAAGTGTAATTAAAAATGTTACTGGAAGATAGTCCCTTTAACTGGAGTGCGATCACGGGCCGCAGTCCTCAGCAAATAGCAAGAACCAGATGAGGGTCTAGGAGTGGTATCGACATCTGGCTTTCAACTATCGAGCAGTACCTAACTGAAGTATGCAATATATAGCCAACGACGGAAAAATAGTTTCTGGCCATAAACTAAGATTTCGAATTTATGTAGAAAGGTAGGTAATGGAACTTCTCAGATGGCCGTACTTAAGCTCAATCTCTAAATAAGTCTCTAAAGCAAAACGCTGTACACTCTTATAACTCTTTGCAAGCTCCTAAGAAATTCTAGTGCCATTGGGGACTGTTTAATTACTCAAGAAGACGGTGAAAGAGTCCTATCCTAAGCCAGTGTCTACAAACATATCGTTTCAGAGATAGTTAAAAAAGGAACCTACTGATAGTGCCCAAAATGTTGCACAACAAACTGTATCTGCTGTTTTAGCAGAAGCGACAACTGCCTTAATAATGTGGAAATTAGAAACAAATACATAAAGTTTCCACAGACTACTGCACAACGTAGCGAAAATAAGTTAAGGTGTGTTTCACATAAAGTATTAATATCAATGATGTTGTAAATATTCTGTACATAGTTTATAAACTAGTAAAGTTAAACATAATTTAAAAAAGTTTTTGGTGGATTCCCAATTTGTAATGACAATGGTAGATGGAAAGGTTTGCAACGCAGCTTCTGGAACAACATCCACAAGTCGTTGCTATATTTGTGGGAAAACTTCCAAAGAATTCAACAATTAAAAGGACACAAGGAGAATTTCAAAGGATGCTACTGAATTCGATCTTTCTGTTTTACATGCGATAATTTATACGCAAGGTGTTTTACATACACCTTGCGTATAAATTACCTGTGAAAAAGTACCGGCAGAGAAAATCAGAAGAGGAAAAACAAATTGAGATGAATAAGAAAATTGAAATACAGACCAGATTTCGCAATGAAACTGGTTTATTAGTTGACATGCCGAAAGCAAACTTCGGAAACACTAATGACGGCAACACCAGCAGGAGATTTTTTGAAGATCCAAAACTATCCTCAGATATCACAGGAATAGACTACGAGTTAATATATATATCGGTTAAAAGTGATTTTGGAAACGATTTCGATTTCGAGATTTCGAGCGGAGATAAATTTAGAAAAATATGAAAAATATGCAGAGGAAACTGCTTCCTTGTACGTGAAACTTTACCCGTGGCACCCAATGACGCCCACACTGCACAAAGTACTTGTGCACGGATCAGACATAATAAAAAATGCATTGTTACCCATAGGGCAACTATCTGAAGAAGGAGCAGAAGCGCGCAGCAAGCATTTTAGGTCATACAGACAGGATTTCTCAAGAAAATTCTCTAGAGAGTCCTGTAATAGAGACATTTTGAATAGGCTACTTTTAAGCTCAGAACCCTTTTTTAGTGCCTCTAGGGTAATAAAGAAAAATAGGAAGTCTTCTTTTCTTCCTGAAAGATTAAATTTACTAGTATCTGCAACACCAAGCCCTACAGACGCACTTCCATCAGAAAGTGAGAATGAGAATTAGTAAAATTAATAGAATCATATGTCATAATCATTATTATGTAATATTAGTGTTGGCATGTGACCGAATCACATTTTTTTTATTTTTTGTAGTTTTTTCTTTATTTATGAAAACTGTAAAAAAATAAACATTATTTTTTGCTGTTTATATTACACTTGTTTTATTTCCGTCATTGGCAACCCGAAAACCCAAACAAATATTTTTGGCCAGCAAAATTAACTAAATACCCCTCACACCCCGACACAGAAATATGAACCTAGTTTAAGTAGGTAGGATATCCCGCGCTGTCAGTTATCATTTCGTGTCTTATGTCACTCCAGCCGGCGCCGCTTTCTTCTGTTATAATAATATAATAAGTATTTATTTAGTTATGTATTTATTTAATATAATAAGTGATTTATTTGTGTTAGAAATACTGTAAAATGGGTTAAAAAAATTGTAAAAGAACGTGAGAAAATCGCTGGGAAAATAGTGAAATTAAATAAGAAGTTGAATAAAATAGACTCCCACTCTAAGAGTACCGGTAAGCTTTGCTTTCTTTCTTGTTTTCTTTATCATAAGGGTATAACTATTTTGTTATGGACATTCAGGCCCACTGTAACACTTTTTTCTTCTTATTAATAAACGTCTTAATTCCCCTTAAGGACATCAGAGTTTTCTGAAATCACTAAAGTTTGCTAGTTTAATTTTGTTTACATCGTTAAAATAGTAGATGTCAATTTCTTACGTCAACGTTAACTTTTTAAATTGTTTTTAATCTACTAGATTGATCAACCTTGATCGTGGCGCATATACAAAACAAAACCATAGAGTTTAGCGTATCAAAACCGCCTAGTCAGTATATAAAAAGATACTTTTTACAATCGACCGGCGTCCTTCTCGCATGTTTTTGGGCAATTTTAATGTTTCCGAAGTCGGTTTTTGTCAAATCCTCTCTCAAAAATTTTGTAATAATAATGATGACTACATTTCCAATTCATTAATAAATTCTCGTTGAGTAAACATCTGCTGCATGTTTTATATTTAAATAGTGTTTTGATCAATTAATAAACATAAATTAAATGCGAAAGGGACCTTTAGATATTTTTAGCCGTTCCGTGGCGTATGGTCAAAGTCGCAATCCGTCCAATTCATAAAAATCGCAAATAGTCAAAGTAGCAGCCCAGTCGAAATAGCGAACCGTCATTATAGCAAAGCGTCAAAATAGCGAACCGTCGAAATCGCAAAGCATCAAAATAATGATCCGTCAAAGTAGCGAACAGTCAAGCTGTTTTACACTGAATAAAAAAAATGGTGAATTCTTCACAAAAAAGTTTTTATGCATAAATTTAAAAATTGTCCAATAAAATGTCCCCTTTACACGCTTTTCTCTTAACTTTAATTTATTCTACGTTTTTCCTTTTAAACGGTGTAAATTTGATGTCAATACCATAATCCTATCGTTTTCTATCAACTGTTAAAGGAAGGTCCGGCGCACGCTGAAGTTACAACCCCTATGTTTAGCAGGTAAAGATCCCTTTGTGTGTTATTTTAAATAAACGCAGGGTAACGGGGAGGTGTCCTTCCCTAGTTGAAGAACAATAGGTGTCGACCGAATAGTACAGACCATCAGTCGCCTCGAATCGTTAACCGTTACTACATGTTCTTTAAGTTTCATTCGCTACCTTGTTCTAGTGTGCTATTATTACGCGAAAAAGTGTTTTGTGATGCCGCATTTAAGTTAATGGCCACCGGCACACATTGCCGATATTCATTTTTATTATGGAATGGCACGAGGAAGAGCCAGAGCCGCTCGTGCAGCTTACACAGCTGCATTTCCTAACAGGCAACCAGTACCATCCACCCGAAACTTCCAAGAAGTCCGTCGAAGATTATGCATTACTGGGCTTGGATTAAAATTTTATTTAGTATACCTAGCAATATTGTAGCATTTTAAAATGTGTATCTTGTAAGGATATTTTTGAATGCATTGCCATTGCCAGTATAGTACATTTTTTTCAAATAATGCTTCAATATTAACGTAACTAAATTTCCATAGTATTTTGATGAACTTCTTCTTTATTACGAATAACTTTTTTTATTATTAGGATCCACTATTGTAATACCATTTTGAAATCGGTATTTAGTAGGCATGTTTTAAAAATTATGGGCACTACGCGTGTAGTAAATTTTTTTTATCCATGAAAGTTATAGTTTGGGTTATTAAAATCTTTAAATTTACATCACTAGCTATCTTAAAAAATATTATCATTTTTTTAAGATAGCTAATCCAGCAGAAAAGAACGTTTATTGTGAAAACTGCATCCATTTTTATAAAAAAGGGTAAAAAAAAATATAAAAAAAGGTTTAAATATGTTTTTCTATAAACCCTTGGGTAAAATTGGGTAATAATAGTGGTAGTTGAATACCTAGTACGCCGAACCCTTAGCTTTGGACCACTATTTACGCCACACCCTGTATATACCGATACTCTGGAAAAAGATGCTATACAAAAAGAAGCGGAGGAAGCTGAAAAAAGAAAGAAAGCTGAACAAATTAAAAAGAAAATCCCGGGAAAATCCGAAGGGATAAAATGTGATTCCCGTCAGTCAAAAGAACGCTGCAACACAAAATTACTCTGAAAGCAGTGAAGAAGAAGAAGAATGGTTTTGTGTTGTATTTATGGAACGAAATATGTGAATGAAATGTGAATACAATGCGCTCAATGCAGATTATGGGCACACGACGAATGTACACCTCAGGAGTCAATTTATGGTTGTCACAATTGCGAGTCTGACTAATATTTTTTAACAGTAATTAATTGTACCTCTATACTAAGACATTTTTGTTGATTACTTCTATTTTATAATTGTTATAAAGCTAGATAATATTATTAATTATTATTATTATTAATATGCTAAGTGTGAACCAAAGTTGATTATAAAAATGTCATATTAAAAACTTATTAATTGAAAACTTTTTATTTTAAAAATCGAATACCATTTATTTATTAAAAAAAGATTCTCGGGCTT
Organism: Parapoynx stratiotata; assembly: GCA_910589355.1. Lineage (NCBI taxonomy): Eukaryota > Metazoa > Arthropoda > Insecta > Lepidoptera > Crambidae > Parapoynx > Parapoynx stratiotata. Next base: position 11,490,618 of record OU342482.1, read on the forward strand.
GTCACAAAATTTTTTCAAACTTGTTTAGTCGTTGAGGAAATGGAATTGACTCGAGAAAATTCAAGAGCGATGATTTATTATGTCTTTCGAAGTGGTTTACACGAAAACAGTGTGTTGACCGGATGATTTCTGCATTTGGTGATGAACCCCCATCCAAAACCACAATTTATCGCTGGTTTGCTGAATTTCAACGTGGACGTGTCAAGCTCAGTGATGATCCCCGTCAAGGTCGTCCAAAACTGCAGTCACCCAAGAAAACGTTGATGCTGTGCGTAAGCTGATTGAGGAAGATCGACATGTGACATACCGCGAAATTCAGGCAACTTTTGACATTGGCATGAGTCAAATACAAATAATCTTGCATTAAAATCATTAAAGCAAGATTATTTGTAAGAAAATGAATGATTATTTGCAAATAATCATTTTTTTTTTTTTGCTTTTTTTTTTCCTTAACTGAGGAATATTCTAATGTAGCTTTACTTAAAAAGAAATTTAAATTTCGCATGTGTCTGTTTTCTGCTACAATTTTATTGTTTTCAGAATTTCCTACTAATAGTGTTAAAATTGTTATTAAAAAATTTTGTTTTACCTATAACTGCAGTGCAGTTAGCTATTGTAAGTGTTTGTAATCTTTTATTTATTTATTTATCCGTTTGGCTCTTTATCACTGCCAGTACGACGCAATTGAACTAATTTGGACTCGAGTGAAGGTTCGTATTATCCAACAATACATATAAATGTTTAAATGTATACTTTTCTAGTGGGTTTCTCAGCTTGGTTAAATTACTTTTTTTTCTAGGCTGCGCTGCCAGGCATAATTTATTTATTTTATTTTATTGATTTGAAGAAAACATACAGCATAATATAATCCTTGTCTATAAAAATATGTCTATCTACAAAAGCCAATTAAGTTTCCACAGCTCTATACAAACAAATTAAACTTCGAGCATACACACAAGCCCACTATAATGTAATGTATTGCACCAGCTTAACATCATTCAAAATTGTTCCATGAAAGCAAGTTTCAGAAATAACGAAGTTGACGTTGAGTTCGAAGAAACGAAACAAACCAGTGTTGTTTGTACAGAGATGAACCCTGTGATGAACAAGAAAATCAATAGTGAATGAAGGATCGGTTATCTCAAAACTAGCAATGAAAAAAGCATAAAAGTAACACAAAACGTCGAGGAATGCAATAAATCAGAAGGTGCTCATCTTGAAATGGTCTCAAATTCTCAACCCATCAGTACAAAGATTTTCGTTCCTAAAAGATCTGTGAAATTGATTCTTGTCGAAGCATTGCTTGCTTTCAGATGAATTTTACTTTAGTTTTACTTACGGTCGCGTTGCTAGTTTGGTTTTTGTTTGATTTGATCTTAAGCTTCTTGATGCTTTGATTTATAAATTTTTGCTTTGGATATTAAGTCTGTACTTAATATTTTTGTCTTATATTTAATTCATTTTACTTTTAATAGCTTTGATTAAGTCTTAGTTTCGGTTTTGTTTCTTTTATTGACAGTGTGGTTCTGATTCCTTTAGTTCCGATTATAATTCACGTGGATTTGGTTTCATGGACTTTGTGTGGACGTGAATCTTTTTTGGATTTATAAGATTTAGTAAATAGATAACAATGTTTTAGAGGACCACTTTTGTAGGACTCACTAACTCAAAGTCCAACTTGCATGGTTGCTTCTATGACTAACGACTCTACTGACCGACGTACTTCAACCTTTTACATAAATAGAAAAAAAAACAAGACATCGATGTGAATACGGATTTTCAACAATTTAATACAGATTCTTCAATAAATTCAGTGCCGACGATTCAGCTCGGAAGACCACTTTGTATTGTCGTCGAAGAGATTTAACACGAGATCGAAATATCCAGAAAATCTGTTTCATTTTTACAAAAAGTATTTTATACATAACAATGTAACCTTAATTCAACAAAACTGTTCTTTTCTGCATTAAACGGAAAGATGTAACGAAATATATTGAGATGTATCGTGCTATAATATACACTATCACCCAGTTGCAGAAACGAACTTTACAATTTAATGTCAGCATTATCTCTAATGCTCCATTAAATTTATTTATTGAAGTGTCAAAAGAACACCTTAGCGTAGTTTTACGTTGCACAAAACGACATTAGCACCCTGTCAATGCTAAAGAGACATTAGCTAGAACTGTTTTGTGTTCCAACTTTAAATTTAATGAACTTTAAAGTTTTAATGTCTCATTAACAAATGTCGTCTTTAAAAAATCTTTGTGCAACTGAGTGTATACCTGCCGTCTGTTAAGTTCTCAACTCTTACAGATATTTAAGGGACAATAACAGAATTGAACAAATTAATCAAATTGTAAATAACTAATCTAAAATAAACAACTTTGGTATGACAATTCATTTAATCACTAGACTAGGTTTGCGGAACTATGACTAAATCTAGAACTAATAGAACAAAACATAACAAATACAGCAACAACGAACTGATAACAGCTTATCATGAAAAGTGAAAGTTTTAAATTTTAAATAACAAAATTAAATTAATTAAAATAACAATGTAAAATCACAATATTTGTAAGAAAATAGTTACCTAATAGGTAACACCTATTCAATCATAATTGGTATCACATTTATTAAAAAACATTTTGAATATCAACGATTACTGTGCACTCTTCTTCCCTATTTAAAAAACAGAATTTGCTATAGAATTTTCATTAGAAGAAGAAAGTTATAGGAACGATCACCCTTCGAAGAGGGTTCTCTACGTAGCTCATCCGGAGTCTGGATTCCTCTCTGACTTTAACATAAAGTAACTAGAAAACGTTTTTTCGGCCGTTTGAAAAATAAGTAACTGTTTTCTTATATAAAATTTAAAACATAACTACCCTACATCGTTCATTGAAATTCACAAAATCCTATTACCCTACTAAATGAGTGTTTTTGAGAACAACACTTTAAAGTAAATAATCCACCTACTGAAGGTGTATGAAGTTTGCAATTTAAAAAAATTCTAGGGTATGTTCTCACCTACCCTACATTGACGTTACCTACCCCACTTTTCAATGAACGTCTTAGCGTCGTCGTATACACCGAAGAAGACGAACCCCCCGAGCATAAAAGCACTTAGCCTTGGAGTTACTCCTGTGAACAAAAAAGGTAATGATTATCACAATACTGACATTCACCATCATCATCTTCTGGCTTATATAACACGCAGACAGGGCTACCATCCTCCACATAGAAACACATGAGGAATAATAGCTATAACATTATCGATTTAAAAAATATAATATTTTTTTTCAACATGCTAGAATACAAGCGGACTGTCCAAATACATCACCTAGAATACATGTGAGAAAGTCAAATCATTTATTCAGTTTCGGTGTTATTTAGTTTCGGTATCTCATGGCTTATATTAATTGCATTTGCTTGCGTTCCTTCTCTATAATAAAAGATGTTACATAATTATCATCCCATCCCATTGCTGAACATAGGCCTTCCCTAAAGTATTCCTTAACCGTGTCTAAAACTATACACGGTTTAGGGTTTAACCATGTAATTTCCCTGCCAGTCTTCAAGGAAGAACATAGCAATGCAAACATACAGCAGAAAATGGTAAGATATTAAGGCAGTAAGCATTATAAGTAAGCACGCAGAGGGCATATAGCGACCTCCGCGTCCAGTATAATAATGCTTTTAGGGTGTTATTGAAGCTGGCGAGGTTTTGTAGTGCGTCCAGCATGTTTGTAGAGGCACGCACTGATTGCTTCTACGCTATCATGCGCAAGCGATGTGCTTCCGCCGTGCTCCGTTTGCGCGCCAGCACCAATGGCATCCTGAGGCAATGGACGGATCAATGGGACTCACCGACCTTGCGGCGTTGGACAAAACTGCACGCAGTCAAATAGACTAGTGTCCCCTCATTGTTCGTTGAGTCCAATCGATTTGTTATGGATATAAGTTGTGTTATGTCTCTTTTTTCTGAATATTAACCCTAGTCTATAAGTAAAATTGTTACTAACATATATGGATAATGTCCGAAATCAAATTTATTCTATTCTATTATTTCTTAACTTAAGTAATATTTTATGCGTGGGTATACTATCAAGACACAATAGGTTGGTTTTGTGATTTGTCCAAGGCGTTTGATTGGGTAAATCATCATACTTTATTAATAAACTTGTACTATTAGGGTTTCGAACTGTTCTCTTCGTCTGCTGCGCTCATACTTTGGTGGCACAATCCAAAAAATGACAAAACAGAAAGAATTTTTCTGCCCTTTTTTATTGGAGTATCCCAGGGATCGATATTGGGGCCACTGCCCTTTTTTACATATAAAATGACATTCTTTACAAGATACCTGTGCGAGTTAAGGCCAGTTTTGAGTCCGAAATAAAAGTTAACTTATGGTCAAAATCTTGCCTAATGGCGACAATGATAACAACAAATCAGTTGTGAAATTTTTTTGAACCCAACCGCCATTTTCCTAAACACTGCTATCTAATAGTGGGTAAATATCTAACTAGTAATTAAAGAGGTGCATTGCACACTCAAACTTTGTCAGTAATATCGTTGGTCCTACGTAATAGGGGGCAAGCCCTGTGACGTGGCGGACCCGGTGATAAATAAAAGTCTTCCTTGACGCCACTTATTGTAATTTTTTTTAGGAAACTAAGGCACAAATGGTACCTTTGGGAAACTTATAATCTTGAATAATATACTTTAACTTTTAACTAATATACTTTCACTATTATCGTAACAGTTTCAATACAGATTTATAATTTTATTATCATCACTTTTATAGATATTATATCTATAATTATAATATTTTTAATAATTTATGTAGAGGCAACCGCTCCAGAGGCTGACTCTGATAGGAATAAAATTCGAGAACAAAACAAAAACAGAAATAAAAAGAGACAGACGGTAAATTTAAAAAACAGAAACAAAGAGAAAATACTAATAAAACAGGGTTTTGGAGTGCTTACACAGGGATGAAGTGAAGGTAGACATTTGTATCAAAATATAAACAATCTAAATACACATATACGTCTATCACAAAACTAGCCAGGGTGTTGCTATTGGCAAACCAAATAGTTTTTACAAAAATGCCCAGAGAAGAGCGCAATAACAGCAAAAGCTCGCTAATACTGCTATAGCTATGGTGCAGGATTGCAGATCTTTTTGATACTATTTGTGTATTTTATATATTTTTTTATGATTGACAATATGATTTTTTGACTTTACATTATTACAACTCTTAACTTGTCACCACCTCACTTATTTCCATATATTTTGCTCCTAAACATTATTTTTCCCTCACACTACATCTAAAAAGAACCTCTGAGTGCTATTTCCGGTGATACTTGAATAAAACTAAACTTACCAGCAAATAGTCCTCTAAAGCCGGACTCGAAGTATATGCTGGCGAGGACAGGCCGCACGCGCATCTTCCTGGCGGCGCACGCCTCGGCCAGCATGATGCGCGTCTTGGCCAGGTCCAGCGGCGTCGTCACCACGGCTGCGAACCCGCCCGCCACCGACCCACACATGGCGCTCTGATACAATACTTTACATATCAGTACACCTTTACAACAGTAGGAATAGGCACCACGTTTTGCCACATATGTTAAGACCCCCTGTGGCAACAGGCTCGCCACCTATTACATAGTGTAATGCAACCGATATTCACAATAAATTGTACTTTTAATTCAATCTCAGTGGTACACTCACGAAAATTATCACAAGCAAATATTTTTTTAAATAAAATAAGTACCCAATGACATAAAAATTTTACCATTTAATAAATTTCAATCTGTAATCCCCGAATGGGTAGGCAGAGTCGAAGGAGCACTGTGTTCCTTCACTGTGTCAGATGCAAAATCGTGAAAGAGTAGTAACAAGTGGCTGCCTCATCGCCTACACAATCACAGACCCAGTACCCAATACGCCCTTACTTTTACGACATGCTAGGCAAGAAAAGCAGATGGTACATTCTTTTTATGTCCCGGACCAACACCAATACTTGATAAATAAATTGGATTATAGAACAGAAGAATATATGAATGAAGGAGTTGCAAAATTTATGATAATTGTATTGTCTGACTGAATAATAATTGTTAATTTGCTTATGGCTAAGTCTGTATTTGTACAACGAGAGAATCAGTAGAATACACGTTCTAAATTTATGTCGCAAGCATTTCAGACACTGTGTCGACCCCAGTAAACAGAGCTTCACACTTCACACTGTACTCACATGCACGCGTACACATACACATACCCACTCATTACACATACGGACAGAACAATTATTTTTGTGTTTTTAACAGACTTCAAAAAATGGACAAATTGTTTACTTAATACCGCCCGTCAATCAAAATTTAAGATGACAAACTTTTTAATTGGCTATGTAAGCATTTAAGTTTAAGATTATGATGTAAAATTTATAAGCTGTAAAGTTTGCTATTAAATAAATAAATAAATACGTTGGATAACTTTTTTTTTGCACCTAATTGTACCATTTTCTATCAAATAAAAATTATTATGTATTTTTATCCAACAGATGACCTTTCTAAGACCATAAAGTTTCCTTTAAGTCTCGTGACTTTACTATATAATTGTGTATGGCTTTCTGACCGTTGACCCCCAAAGGGGTAGGAGAAGGTGCTAGACACCCACATTAACAAATGTGCTAGTAGAACTCACATGAAAGCTGGATATCTGTCCGTCGTTATAGTGCCGCACCAGGTTCTTGAGCAGCTCCCACACCGGCAGCTCGATGAAGCTGAACGGCAGGTCTCTGGCTACCGTCGACAGGAATCCTCGGTAGACCCCTTTTCTGATACCTTCTGCCTTGTAGGCCTAAAACAATCCTTAATATTATAAATGCGAAAGTAACCCTGTCTGTCTGTCGTCAAAACCACTGATTCGATTTAATGTAAATTTGGTACACAGGTAGTATAGAACCTGAGAAAGGACATAGGCTTAATTTTATGACGATATTTCCATGAGAACGGTTACCACGCCAGTGAAACCGCAGGCACTAATAGGCACTAATACATTGCTTGGTTTAAATACAAATAAACATGAAATTTCAATAGCTCGCTGGCGTAGTGATTCGGAGATGTGCTCTGTGACGTATTGGCATTTCGATATTGAAAGCAAAGCCACATTCGCCATGGTGTAACCTTGGATGGGTGACCAAAACTTTGTGAAGCCAATGTTCGCGATAGCTACTGCAACTGCTTCCACCTACCAATCCGCTTTAAGCCAGTATAGAGGTGTTACAGCCAGACTCATGTCATGACCTTCCATTATGGGGAACCATATGAGTCATATAGAACCCCATAATAGAAGTCAGTGTCAGTGGGACGTATACTAATAGCCTGGTGAAAATGTCGGTTTTATTCAGCAAAAGTACACATATACACAAAACATAACAATCATCATGCCTTTATCCCCGAAGGGGTAGGCAGAGGTGTTAAACTCCCACATTTCGCCAGATATGTTAGGTCCCCATGTAACAGGTGGCGAGCCTGCCATGCACCGGGCAAAATGTGAGACAATCGATATTCACAATGAAAATAAGTTTTATTCAAACTCATACACAATGGAAAAGTTTTCCTGAAACAGCTCAGGATCTGCTTGCAGCATTGGTTTCCTGCTAAAACTGAAAGATGGGTCAGAATCTGAACGTCAGCTAACCTACACTCGAACGCAATCTCAATTAAAACTCAATAATAACAATCCAATATTTCAAAATGCCGAGTCTATAGAGGCGTACTCTCATACCAATTTGAGCTAAGCTCAACGCCATTTAAGTCACTCAATATCCGCATAATTTGAACACATTTATGGCCCTAGTGTCCCACAGAAGAGTAAGAAACATCACAATTTCAATGTCAATCGATCGGTATTACGTTCAAGAGTAGGCTACCAGATAGTGTTACACAAATAAACACAAAAGAAAGAAACTTAAGAGATAAAAAAAAATGTAATATCCACGGAGTTGGATAATTGGATGTCTTTAAACATTATTATACTTTAGGATTAGAAAATGCATTTAATGATTACTTTGCGTGGAATTGGTGTACTCGAGGGTACGCCCCACGTTTTATAGAATTTTACAAGTTGCTTGATTTATGCGTATCGTCTGACTAATCTTCCAAGCCCAGAAAATAAGTTATTTTCTTTTTAGTCCATTTCGGATAAAAGTTCACATTGGACCCGAGAAAAAAGTGGGTTCTTTTTATTTTTTTATTTATATTATAATATTATTTAACTCTTTTTATTTTAGGGTTATTAATCTAAAACCTTTAAAATATTGTATTGCCATCGAGAGCACGCCAACACAAAAAATATCGGGTCCGTGGGTCACGCCCCCGGTGTGCCTTGCCCCTGTGGTGGAAGCTCCCGATTTTAAATTAAGTTATTAAAGTTTATTTCGTCGAAATAAAAGTATTTTTTACAATATACAGTCGACGAAAAAAGGGTTTCCGAACCCAATTAGTAGGTAAACTTACTAAATAATATTTTAAGTAAAAAAATATTAGACACTATAAACTATGCCATGCAGACGTTCACTTTATTACTATATTACAATTATTTCGTTATAGTGCATCACTTTATACTTTTCCAAACGAGGCACCGCGCCCGACCAATTTTGAATTAGCTTTAATGGCCAGCAAAGTCTTTGGGATTATTGGCACACGAAGAGACCACATTGTATGTGAAACCTGTCTAGCATTTCTTCCTAAAGAAGACGTAGAAGATGGTTGGCTTACCGTAATGGAAAACAGGTAATTTCCATTTTCATGTAGACATTTTTATAATAGGTTACACATTGCTATCTGATTGTACTTCAGATAAAAATATTCAACGAATACATTTGATCGCACAAAAACGAAATCGGGTGCGTCCACCACGGGGGCAAGACACACTGGGGGCATAACCCACAAACCCAAAATATTAGGTCCTTACCTATGAAATTGGTGTTTTGTATGGAGATTTTGGGGAATTCTGCATTTTCCATACTAAAATTTTTTCAGTTTTCTTCACAACGACAAATCCAAAGATAATAATATTTGGCATCTATCATTAGACAAGCTTTAGTAATATGTGTAATATCACACTTCATAAAAATTATTTATCGTTTTTAAGTGTATACAAATAAAATGATGTATTCGGGAGGCACTTAAAAAGAGTTGTCTCCGTGTCCAATTTTAACACAATTAAACTTACAACAAATTATCAAAACAAATCAAAAGAGCTCAAAAATATAGTCTATTTTTAGACGAGGTAATTATTTTTTAGGAATACTCTGAATTTCAACTCTGAAAAACACCAATTTCATAGGTAAATAAAACCCAATATCAGCTCAATCGCATGTCGGGAAGTGGTCGAAAAGTCGATCGCCAGATTTTATCTCCACGGACAGACACAAGAAAGCTAGCTAAGAAACACGTGGTAATGAAATACGGGGTTTTACTTGACGAGGGTGCAAGAATATTGAAATAACTAACCTCAACTAAAATCCTGATGCTGCTACGAGTTTTGCTGCCTACATAGGTCTGTTTTCGTTGCTTAGCTATCTCTGTAGGCACTCGAATAACGCACGCCAACTAAAACAAATACATCAACATAAATACATACATATAATCACGACTAGCATAAGAATGTATAATAGAGTGCCACAAAGTTTTATTGACTTGCCCCTGCATAAATTTAAGTCAACTGTTAAAAGCTGTTTAAGGAAAAAGGGGTATTATAAGATAGAAGATTATTTTACAGATAAAAATTCGTGGCTACTATAATTTGCTCCTCTGCACATACTTATTTTAAAATATTTAAAATGTTCTAAATTCCTTTTGTTATTATGGCTGTTTAAAAAAGGCTAACTGTTGAGTTTCTGGCGGCACTTCTTCTCAACAGGCTATTCACGTCGAAGTGCTAGTAGGAAAAAAAATATTGACGTGCAAAAGTATTTCATGTAAATCTAATTGCAGAATAAATGATTTCATTTTCATTTAAATTTTTTTCATTTCACTATTATCCCCTAAGGGTTAGTCAAAAGCAGTCTATTGCCATAAAATAAATAAACATGAAAAATTTCTAAAGACTAAATTAGATTTAATACACAATAAGAATAGACAAGCAAAACAGCCCATGAACACCAGATGATGAAATGTATCGGATTGTTATCATGATCAACTATCAAAGTACCATGGAATTTAACAATAATAATTGGGCATAATAAAACTTGATAATATAGAGCTGTTCGTGCTCCTTAGTAAGGTGCTATGTGATAAGAAAATATAAAAAAAATATTTTTTGTCTATTGCATGCTCTAGTCTCTGCACGTTTGATATCCTATGCATACCAAATAAAATGTCTGATAACACCTCCCATCAGCCCCAGTATCACATCTAACAAAACATACATACATACATAAAATCACTCCTGTAATCCCCGAAGGGGTAGGCAGAGTCCAATGAGCACTGTGTTCCTTAAGACCACATTTAGCCATACAAAAATTGGGTTTGGTCAGATGAAAAATCGTGAAAGAGTAGTAACAAATGGCTAGCTCATCCCCTACACAATCACAGACCCAGTACCCAATACGCCCTTAGTCGCCTTTTATGACATGCTAGGCAAGAACAGCAGTTGGTACATTCTTTTTGTGTCCCGGACCAAAACGGGACCAACAAAACATAATATTATGATAATAATATAGTGAAAAAACTTTTTTAAAAATTTCTCAGGAACACCTTGGATATTTGATAGACGCCATATTTTATCCGTAACCTTCCCAGTTTGGAATAAAATTTCCCACCTGTATATGTGATACTATTATGTAAAACAAAACTGTAATTTCAGCAATAGAGGTTGTTTCTGTGGTTAGGCTAGCCTTACAGGTCACAGCCGTGATATTTGTCTCTAATAGAAGCTTCATGATGAAATTAATACACACACATATAATCATGACTATTATCCCCTAAGGGATAGTCAGAGATTAGGCAAAAGAGGGGCTCGGTGGCGTAGTGGTCAGTGCGCTTTAGCTTCGATCGAAAACAAAGCTACCTTCGCCATGGTCAGGCCGAGGATGGGTGACCAAGACTTTGTGATTTCGAGCTCCTCCGTGCTTCGGAAGGCACGTTAAGCCGTTGGTCCTGGTCGCATTTGTGACCGTTTCTACCCACCAACCCGCATTGGGCCAGCGTGGTGGTGTTACGGCCCATACTCCTCATGTGTTTCTCCATGAGGAAGGCCTGTCCTAGCAGTGGGACGTATATCGGCTGATAACGAGGCAAAAGCACCGCAAAAGCGGTCCATTGCCATAGCCTCATCATGCAGTGACTGCACTCAGCGCGACAGGTATGAGCCCATTACCGCTATAAGCTATTGGATGGTTGTGCAGTTAAGTCCATTAGAAGCCTTATAAAATGAATACAGTATAAAATATGTTGAAACAATACTAACATACCACTTCACCGACACTGGCAGCAAGCATATGAACAAATGGAGCGTACTGAGTAGCTACATGCGGTTGGACAACCTTCTTAGTGGTTTCATATGACAAGAAGAAGAGTGCTGATGTGGGCATAGAGGTAGAAGCTACTGTTAACAGACCTGAAAAGATTTGACTGCCTAGAATATACATTTTAAAGAAAATCTACAATAGATTTTACATAACCCCTTAGCGGTCACCACTAACACCTGTGTTTTCACAATCAATTGTTGTTTCTATTGGGTCCTTTCTTCTGAATATTGAGAGGTTAAATATAAGCTATAGGTTTGTATATTCTTTATCATTTATAGAAAATCTTGTACTGATTTCAAAGAAAGTCTTTTTGAATAAGGTACAGTCATGACCAATCCGATGTCACCATTAAGTACAGTCATTTTGACATCATGTAATGTCTAGTTCAACAGCAAATCTTTTACTGAAACCGTAAAATGACAGAGTACTTTATTTATTTCTTCTTTATTGTAGAAACATCTTTACGTAATAATTATCAAAGAAAAATTTACTAAACATTTGCACAATGGGCGGCCTTATAGAGAGCGATATCTACCAGACAACCATAGGATGGACAGGAAATATGTAATTGAAAGAGGAAGGTGTAGATGTATGACAAACTAAATAACAAACATATGTAATAAGTTATTATGTCAAATGCATGGACATAAACATACTTATAATAAATAGATACATACATACATAAAATAAGTAAATACATAAAAATAAATAAATATGACATGACAATAATTTTCTCTTGAAGACACCTATAGATTGAGCCTGCCTAATCTTAATTTAATACTTTGTAAAAGGGACTATTTTGCTTGTGACTACAATTTTTGCTTGAATATAATTCAACAATACTAGAAAAATAAGATATGTTACATATAAAAAAAAAAAAATTACATATAATTAAGTTTGTCAATTACTGTTTAGGCACTAGTTTTGGAAAAAAAAAGTGGTCACCTTTGTATACACCTCTAAAGCCACCTGCTTTGTAAAATCCTTGCTGACTCTGTAGCCGTGTCTTCAGTGTGTCTAATGGATATAGCGTCACATCTACTGATATGCCCGCTAGAGCACCTGCCTAAAACAAAAGCATTAACTGCTATTAGTTTCTGCAGCGGTAGCCAAGTGGGGTCGGACAGGGCACTGCTTGTTCGAGAGGCTGTGGGAAATGCGGGTCGATCCCACCGCCTGTTTCACTGAGTTTTTAATAAAAACTTACGTAACTGACTGACTTATGTAAACTTATGTTGTGTGTGAATATTGCTTGCCTCACATTGTGCCTGGTGCATGCCACCTGTTACATATGGAGACCTAACATATCTGGGGAAATGTGAGTGTTTAACACCTCTGCCTACCTCTTTGGGGAAAAGAGGCGTGATGATATGTTATATGTAGTTTTTGCAACCTTTTGCTTTTAGTTATTAATGGCAACCTATTATTATGTACATATTTTTGGTTAAATCATTTATTTCACATCGTTTTGTTGGTACGGCTTCAAAACCCACCTGGCTAGCTACCACCCTCCTACCAAAATGCAATAAATAATAACAATGTATAGCATTGTTGTGTTCCGGAAGTCAGAGATAAGACAGCCAGTTCCTAAGTTGTTGAGGATTACAGGTGAAGCTTGCCACCTCTAGCCTTATAGTCACATACCATCATGTAGATAAACGCCAAGAGCTTACCCGTCATATGTAAAAAAAGTACATTGTATAGATTAGTCCAGTATCAAGCGGTTAGGCTATTTAACAGATTACCGGTTGAATTGAAAAGCCTGTTATATAAGATTGATTTTAAAGCGAAATTAAAGGAATATTTAATAACACAGTGCTATTACTCTATTGACGAATTTATGGATGGTATATCAAATATTGTTTATTAATAAAAATGACATATGTATATGATGAATTTAAATTTAATAATTGTAATTGACTTAATTTTTTGCCTGATTTTTGTATTTTTTATTGATGTATTTTTCTACACAATGTATATTGTTGAGAAATAAATGAATTGAATTTAATTGAATTGATTGATGTCTGTAATTGTGCTGAATAAATTTGCAGACAGAAGAACCTCTGGTTGGCACAAGCCTTTTTATAGGACTTATCAAATATAACATATCATCACGCCTCTTCCCCAAATGGGTACGCAGAGGTGTTAAACACCCACATGTCGCCAGACATGTTAGGTCCCCATGTAACAGGTGGCGAGCATATTTCCATGCACCGGGCACAATGTGAGGCAAGCGATATTCACATTGAACTGTACATAAGTTTTTATTCATTCATTGTTATAGTTGGTTAGTAAATTACTTAAATAAAGGGTAGGTATTATACAGTAAATCCTGTGGTAAATCTAGAATGTTGCTCTTACACTGTGGTCAGTGATGGCAACAGGAACACCCGAGTTACATAGAGGTCTCTTTGGGCTTTATTTATGTTATTTTTAGATACACTTTAGACTGAACCTGCATTAATGTAGGTACGTACAGGGTCAATATTTTAAAAATATTATTATTCATAAGTTATGTACATACCAATAACGGGGCAACCCATGGGCTTAGGGTCTTAATATTATTTCCGGATTTATTTTCCTCCATAGTAGTTTTTTCTTTACTTTCCACAAAAAAACTGGTTTTGTCTACATAACCTCAAACAATTTAATTAGTAATTTTTAACCCAAAAGCTTCTGCTGAAATACACTTTTATACTTTCAAACAAAGCAGAACTTAATCCAACTCTCTACAGTTAATAATTAAAACAAAGTACCCAAAAAATTACAAACAAAACAACGACAGCAAGCAAACCACAGATTAGTTAGAGAGATATGAAGCGCGCAGAACAATATAATGAAGCGTATGAAGCAAACGTGTGCGTTGTCCCAGCGGAAAAAGTTAAAATTTCTTATTTTGACTTATACAGATTTTCAGTGTATGACATCGTGAAAATGTGTATGATATGTAAAAAATTGTTTAAACAGCAATTGAGGAGTTATTATTCAAAAACTGATTCCGCTAGGACAACGTTGTCCCAGCGGAACTTTTTTTACATAATGGAAAAAAAAGAAAAAAAGGTTATTTAAAAATTTGTACATAACCTGGGGTAATTGTGTGTATATAAATAAAACTTGTGCGACATTAAACTGCGAAGATATTCAAGTTTCCGCTGTGATAACGTTTTGCCATGTGCTAGATTTCATAGAAATCACTTTTATGCAGAGCTGTCGATTTTTCTGAACATTGTTTTGAATTTGTTTATAATATCTGTCTTAACAGCTTTTCGAAAAAACACATCGTTCAGAAGATATAAATATAAACGTAAAAGAAGGTTATTAGGACCTAGCACTTAAAGTATGCATTCTAGAGTATATTTTATAACGTTTTAACATATCTTGGAAGAATCTCTAAAGTCGTGCCAAGTACCATTGATGTACTCTTATTAATTAATGAGCTATACCATAAATTTGACACGCTTGGCAACGGTTTTTTATGCAGTCTAATTGCATGGGATTTTTAAGCATATGCATTATGAAACTTTGTTTATACTTTCATCTATTCACGTGTAAAATTTCGTCTAATTAGACTCAATAATTTAGGAAATACAGTGAAATACCTAACAACCTCCAAGTCCGTACATAACCCGACCAAGTTCAGATGGCTACGAAAAAGCGACCTTGCGATATAAATGGGTAACATTCTAAATTATACCGTATTATGTTTTAGTTATTTGTACAGTTGTGTACATAAGTGTTAAAAAAATAACTGAATTTTAGTAAAGTAGGTACTTATAAATAAATCATTAGCTTAGGAAAGACATTTTAATAGAAATATTATTATTACATACATAATTGACAACAAATTCGAAGTTTCTTTATTTTGAACTTTAGTTGATAAAATCTCCAAAATTGGGTATATTCCTGGCGTCGACCCCAACTCTGCTCCCTTCCGGTGGACAGTCCTGGTGATTACATATACATATAATATAAATTTACCTGATAGGGTATAATAAATATTTGCCTGTTTTAGTAGGAATAAAAAGCAAACAAACAAACAAAAATAACTTTATTTCATAGGCCAAACCTGGCACTTAAAAACTTCAATATTTTACAGTTTATAAATTGAATAAAATTATATATTTAAATAAAAAGTATATTTCTAAATTAAGGTTAATAACCGCGAGCGCTTGCGGCAAGTACAACCACAGAGTATTGACTGTGGTTATAATTGATACAAGCGGCCGGATTCCGAGAGTAAGGCTTTTCATGAGAAGAACCCGGCAAGAAACTCATGAGCCACTTTTTTTTAAAAAGCCAATCATATAATTATTGTCATTATTGAATGTTTTACATAATTTCCATTAATCCATCAAAGTAACATGCCTCTATGATGACAAACGATAGCAAATAACTATTTCCACACTATTTTATCCTCTAGATAATCTTGGATTTTATAATAGCCTTTTTTCATTAAAGTTTTTTTAATATAAGGCTTAAATTAATGAAAAGGCAGTTGTGTTATATTTGGTGGGATTTATCATTAGACAAGCTTTAGTAATATGTGTAATATCACACTTCATAAAAATTATTTATCGTTTTTAAGTGAATCCAAATAAAATGATGTATTCGGGAGGCACTTAAAAAGAGTTGTCTCCGTGTCCAATTTTAACACAATTAAACTTACAACAAATTATCAAAACAAATCAAAAGAGCTCAAAAATATAGTCTATTTTTGGACTAGGTAATTATTTTTTAGGAATACTCTGAATCTTAATATTTACAGACAAAATACTAAGAGAGAAAAAAAACACCAATTTCATAGGTAAGGACCCAATATAACCAATTCCTTCCAAATCCTTCGAGGATAAACGCTTGTCGATATTTATACAGCAATTCCTTCACTTAAAGTCCATCAGAGTTGGACAACATATATGTTTATTTATTTGATCCTATATCCACCCTGGGTAGACAGAGTCACAGCCATGGATCACAAAATCACGCATTAATAATAATTGACTTAGTTTGTTTTGTAATGGAATACAGAATAAAAATTTAAGTAGGTACTTAAAGTTAAGCCCACTATCATGTAATGTATAAGCCATGCTCAAGTTTAAAGCCATAATGTAAAATTCTCATTTTGCTGAAATGTCAAATATTTACAAAATCGAGATTTAAACTAGTTTAAACTTTTCTGCAAGTAGCCCTAAGTAGGTAAAACCTATTTGGATAGATTCGCCCAACAACACATAAACTAAAATCTTGAGATTAGGTACTCTACAATTTGATCTCGAAACTATTAAAAAAATCCAAATGCCGCAACGATTAGTATCATGCAGATGTTAAATACCCCAGTATATTTTCGATATAACTTTTCATCTAATTAACTAGAACTGATGGCATCTCTGTTTCGTATTATGATTTACATTATCATTTCGAGTAATAAATTATAAACTTTTACCTTTCATTATTATCTAAATATATTAATTGGTTGGTCCAATATTCGTACACAATTTACTTAAACAAAGGTTCTTCCTTCATAAAAAACTTTTTAAAAAAATATTTTTTATGTGCTGTGCGTTGATGAAAAAAAACATTAAGCTTTATCAGAAAATTGTGTGACCACCTGTACCTATTCATATCTCGGTATTATGCTGTAAATTTTAGAATGTCACTCAAATATATCACAAGGTCGCTTTTTCATAGCCACCTGAATTTGGTTGGGTTATGTACGGACTTGGAGGTTGTTAGGTATTACACTGTATTTCCTAAATTATAGAGTCTAATTAGACGAAATTTTACACGTGAATAGATGAAAGTATAAACAAATTATTGAATTTAGTTTCATAATGCATTTGCTTAAAAATCCCATGCAATTAGACTGCATAAAAAACCGTTGCCAAGCGTGTCAAATTTATGGTATAGCTCATTAATTACTAAGAGTACATCAATGGTACTTGGCACGACTTTAGAGATTCTTCCAAGATATGTTAAAACGTTATAAAATATACTCTAGAATGCATACTTTAAGTGCTAGGTCCTAATAACCTTCTTTTACGTTTATATTTATATCTTCTGAACGATGTGTTTTTTCGAAAAGCTGTTAAGACAGATATTATAAACAAATTCAAAACAATGTTCAGAAAAATCGACAGCTCTGCATAAAAGTGATTTCTATGAAATCTAGCACATGGCAAAACGTTGTCACAGCGGAAACTTGAATATCTTCGCAGTTTAATGTCGCACAAGTTTTATTTATATACACACAATTACCCCAGGTTATGTACAAATTTTTAAATAACCTTTTTTTCTTTTTTTTCCATTATGTAAAAAAAGTTCCGCTGGGACAACGTTGTCCTAGCGGAATCAGTTTTTGAATAATAATTCCTCAATTGCTGTTTAAACAAATTTTTACATATCATACACATTTTCACGATGTCATACACTGAAAATCTGTATAAGTCAAAATAAGAAATTTTAACTTTTTCCGCTCGGACAACGCACACGAAGCAAACGCTCTTCCAAAAACCTTTTTTTTTTTATTGTTCATGACCATGGATACAGAGTCCTTCAGTCGTATACATTGTGTGTGGCCTAGTCTTTAGTAGTATTAAGTACTCCTCTTCCAAAAAACCGAACTGAAGTCACAGATTACAAAGCAAAGAGTATACAATAACTATGACAAATTAGTTGTTATAAAAATGGCGTAAATATGACAGGTGAGACAGAAACTATGTATAGAAAGAGAGGAAGAGGATATCCCATGGATAGCCTTCATTCATAAATAGTGATAGAATGAGAGGGAACACCTACTGATCGAGAAGGAACATTGCCTCAAGCTATTGTATGGGAGTTTGGCATCCATATAGAGTATAAAATTCTTGAAAACGACCGAGTAGAACACAGACTAAGTAGAGTAAGAAAGAAAGAGCAAGGCTGCCAACTGCCGGATGCCGGCCAACATATATCGATAGTGTTGTACCTGTATGTGATTCATTTGATTTCATTCAATGGCTCAGAGTAAACAGAACTGGAGTAGCCATTAGTCAATTTCTCAAACATTTTTTTCTGCCATTTCTTGCGGGGGGTGAGGTTACCACTACACACAAAGCCAGCCGTTTTTACAAATGCACACATGCATAATTCGACACACAAATTTAAATTTCACGCACCACACGCTTAAAATAGTCACGTGGGGTGTGCGTTTTGACAACGTCACAGCCGCACTCCCCACGAGACTAGCGTTCGAAATTTGAAATCGTAGAATTCTAAAACATGAAATAATGAAGTAAATAATCATGAAATCTTAAAAATTATAATTACAAATAAAAGGTGACACCATCTTTTAGCATACTCGATGTTTTCAATATATTTTTACAACTAAAAACAACACAGGCAGGCATTTTTGCGGGAGCTCTGTTCGCCGCAACGTTTACAATGTTATGGCTGTCAAAATGGTGGCTCAACTAGTTTTATTAAACGTGCAAGCATCCGATGCTTGTGCATTTGGCAGAGGGGAATGTTAGACAAAGGCTACTCCAGTTCTGTTTACTCTGAGTTCAATGGGCATAATTTATATTATTTATATTTTGTATTATCTTAATCACACCAAATAGACATTCAATAAGTACTCTTAGATAACAAATAAACATTACTGAATATTCTTTTAAAAGTACAAAATTTGCCTGGTGCATTACACACCGCAAATAAAAAAAGCTAAGTTATTATGACAACTGTTTGCAGTTGCTAAGTAACTATCATTTTGTGTCAGTCGCTGCAATAATTTTTTTGTCTAATTTATACTTATTTTATCAAGTTTTAGCAATGCCAAAAGTATTAAAAGATTTTCATGAAGGTATAAAATACCATAATGTTCGTATAGGGAGCGACCCTGGGTGTTACCAGTTACATAGGTAGGATATGGCTTCAATACCTTTTCCAATTTACTGCATTTCGTATTTAAATTGGTAACAGGGTAGAAAAAAGAAGACGAATTGTAAAAAAATTATGTTCTATTCTCTTAGTTCTTCATATTGCTAGTGAGTAGTTTTCTTCTGAACAAGCGCTGCTAAACCGATTCCTCAAATACCGCTTCTCATCAGGCGGTTAATGGTCTCGGTCGAAAAAGTTAATACCATACTGGTAACAAATTTTATTTTTTATAATATTATATAGGCTCATGCTAAAAGCCTGTATAATATTATAAAAAAACACTTGTTACCAATATGGTAACAACTTATTTTGAGGATTGTGCTGTGAGTGGAAGAAGCGAAAGAAATATGTAAGAACGTAGCAAGTGGAAAGAACTACCTAAACTCTACCTACCCATATTTAAGAAAGACTTGAACTTAAGTAGGTATATTGACGACCTCCGTGGTCGAGTGGTCTGTATGCCGGTCTCAAGGCGTCGCCATCTCGAGAGGTTCTGGGTTCGATCCCCCGTGGGGGCAAATGTTTATATATATGGATGTTTTGTTTATTTGTATTTATATATTATATTCAGGATATTTATATGCATTTACCTATCTATTAAATATATTTATCCGTCATCTAGTGTTCGTAACACTAGCCGCATTAGTTGCTTAAAATGAGACTAGTTGATCGGTGTGAATGTCTGAAGATATTTATTTATGTACAGTCGAGTAAAAAAATATGTACACATTCTATTAAGAGTAATTTACTGTCAAAAGCGCTAACATGTATCAGGAGATGACTGTACTTATATAATGTGAACGCACTTCCGGTGCGAGTTGCTGCTACCACTTTTATCACACATGATGAACAGCAAATCTATTGCAAACAGCATGCATCACTGCACGTCGCATATCTACGTGTTAAGAACGGAACGCTTGACGATGATATTTCAATGTCAACACTGCCCGGTGTATGGTAAGGGAACTTAAACATGTCGCACACTAAATCTGAGTATTTATTTTTTTGGGGAATGAAAGCGTCGTGATATTGTTGTTATTTATATGTTAGATTTAACCAATAACAAAAACCTTCCTTTACCAGACCATCAGAATGTCGCCTCAAATTTCCAGTCTCCAAACGTCCCATACATAAGTGTGAGCTGCCCAAGCATGAGTTCACCATGGTGCCGCAGATCGGCGGCTGGCGGAGCCTGCTCGTGCCTAAGACTGAGGTCAACGTGTACCCCGCCGTAATGCACAAGACTGAATATGACAGGCTAAAGAAGCAAGCTTGCGTAAGGACTGCGTAAAATAAACTATTTTAAATTGTTTAAAAATAAAATACTATATCTATCTCCATTTTCAACTGCCAGTGCGCGTATTAGGTCCTGTTTTGATTCTTTGCAATCGTGCTCAGCTTATATACGTCCCACTGCTGGGCACTGGCCTTCCCCATGGAAAAAGACACATGAAGAGCTCGGAGGCGTAGTGGTTAACACGCTTTGGCTTTCGATATCGAAAAAAAAGCTACCTTCGCCATGGTCACGACTTGAAAGGACCAAACCTTTGTGAACTCCTCTGTATTTCGGAAGGCACATTAAGCCAGCGTGGTCTTGTTCCGTTTCCAGAACAAGGGGGTATTAACCCGCATTATAACACCGCCGAGATGTGAACGCCCCTATTCCGCCTAATACGTTAAGTCCCCATGTAACAGGTGTCAAGTCTTTGGTTTCAGATTGTGACCCGCGAAGAGCTGCTTCAAGGCATGCATGCCCAGGAGGCAGCCGTTCAGAAGGCAGCGAAGGAGTCGGAGGCGCGGAAGCAGCTGCTGAAGGAGAAGCTGCAGCAGCAACCGGGCGCGGAGGCGGCGACAGGCACAGCCGACCCTGAGCTCGAGGGGCCGGACCAGGCTGCGCATACTTTGTCTAGAGCTGAAAGTTAGTATAATACTTTTATTTACTCTCTACTCAACACTACCTGATGGTAAGCTATAGAAGAACCCGTTCCTGGAAATAAGGTCATAGAGAATAGTAGGCTTATTACCTTCACCTTGTTATTCTGTTAGGTGCCTTTTCGGGCCTCTCATACCAGTGCTACTGGGTTTCACAATAAAACTGAACATATCTTCCTTCCCGGGTCTAAGGCCTACGCCCAGCATTGCGACGTGTATAGGCTGAGGACTTGTCACCGATTTCCTCGACCCGGTCGCTACTGCAACTGTTTCTACCCACCAAGCTGCATTGGGCTAGCGTGGTGGCCCATACTCCACAGGTATTTCTCCATGAGCTGGACCTATAAACTCATATAGGCTGAGAACAAATATTTACCTGTGCAGTGCTCAAAGCTGACAACATGCAAGGCCCGCGGTTGTGCAATCGCATCATCCTGGCATCTAAGTGCCACGCCATTCGTGACGCTCAGATTGGGGAGAAAGAGCTCATCAAGAAAGAGTTGGATGAAGAAGAGAGAAGGTATGTGAAGTCGAACGAATTATTAACCCCTTGGGGGGCACCGCGAACACCGGTATTCGCAAAAAATAGATGTTTCTATTGTGTCTCGTTGTTTTTACATATGACAGATAAGATATCATGGCCTTCATCTCACCTGATGGTTTGTGACGAAAAGGCCGAAGGTAAAGGAAAGGTGGAAGCGAGCTTTACCTGTAAATCCTCAACAACTGAGGAACTGGCTATCTTACCTCTAATTGCCAGAACACAACAATGAGTATAACATTGTTATTATGGCGACAAATTTAGGTAAGACGGTGGTAGCTAGCCAGGCGGGCTTAGAAGCCTTACTACCTACCAATCCGAGCAGAAAGTCTTGCTCCGTGGGGAATCAACCACTAGACTAGAGAGGCGGTTTTGTGCCCTTTGACTAGTAAGTTGTTAAATAAATTTGTTCTTGCGTGATTTTGATGATCTTTTATTGACGAGGAGTCAGTAAATTTGCTAAATAGGTTCCCTTTTACTGACAGTACCTACCTACCGCTGGCTGGGAGATAGGCATGAAAAGCTACATTATTTAATATACGTCTCATCGTTCTGTGCACAGATTGGATGATATTATGGAGGAGAATCGCCAGGCCGCAGTGCTTCGAGCCGAACTCGAGGAGGAGAGACGACACCACCTCCGTCTACTGAACCTCGCCGCTCTCAAGGAGCAGATTAAGGCTCACGAAACCGCCAAGGTAATATTGAATCAACCGCATTGTTTAGCCTAAAGCCCATCTCTAGGCTCTTAATGATCGCCATGACGATTGGCCCTTGGCTGTTCACATCCAATGCCAAATAGATGTCATCATCACCTGCCTTTATACGTCTGTACTTCCTGAACAGGCCTGTCTACTAGCAGAATCACATAAGGAGTATGACCCGTAACTCCGCCATGCGGGGCCTATGGATTGGTGGGTAGAAACTGTTGCAATAGTGTCCGTGATCAAAGATAAGATGTTTAAGGAATATTATTTCTTCCACGAATACCAAGTATTGGCGTGGTGTTTCAGATAATGGAAGCAGAGCGTATAGAGGAGGAAAGTATCCGCGTGAACCAAGCAAATATCGCAATGCAGATAGATGAGGCACAGAAACTGAAGGAGAAGCACGGTCGGCAGGCCAAACTTAAAGAGATCTTGGACCAAGGTAAGAAGCCATCGTCAATATTCGTATTGTCTCCAGTGCTATTTGTCAGTAGATTTTTTTCTTTGGTAATTTCTATCGCTCTATACAACTTCTTGCTATTTTAAATATATTTATGACACAATCCTCCATTAAAAATCCTTGATGGCGGTAGGAACTTTTTGTAGAAAGAAAGACACTTATTAGCACCCATCGCCTTGTTGAAATGTTTCCCGATAAATCACACTTATTACCCAATAAAGTTAACACCCATTGCTTTTACTTTTTCTGTATTAATGACGGAGAGTCTCAAATAATCTCTGGACATAGGAAACGCGGAGTTGCTGTACTACAAGCAACTGCAGAACGAAGAAGAACGCATCATGAACCTCCGCATCGCAAACTTTCTGAAGCAGAAGCAAGAACGAGAGGCGAAGACCAAGGCAGAGGCAGACGCCGTCAAGGCAGCCAAGCAAAAGGGCATTGACCATATTGCTAAAGCTCAGAAGGTAATTTTAAATTGATTTGACCATCCCTTTAGTGAGTCAACCCGCTCTGGTGCTCCCGGTGTCCGAGGGGTCAAGGCAGAATATTTCAAAAATGTAGATCAAGGGTTGTTTAAATATAAAAAAATTTACACATTTGTAATTTATTTTCCAAAGGTAATTCAGAAAAATATACTGTGGACTTACTATGAAGAAAAAACGGCACAAGACACTTCCACAACTTAATTTAGAAGTCATTAAGTATTTAATCCCATATCCTCTTCCAGGCAGAGCAAGAACTGAAAGAGGAGTTAGATCGGATCCGCAACCTGAAGATTCAAGAAGACGTAGAAAGAGAGTACAGGCGGAAAGAGAGAGATGCAGCCATTAAGAGAAACAAGGAGATGCGGCAGCTGCATGAGGCGAGAGTGCAGCAGGTATGTGTCGATCGTTTTACAGATTCCAAATAGCTAAAGAAACAGTTCAAACATTTTATAGCGTTTAGGGTAAGTCTAAACTAGCTGCAGATTGCAGAATCGAGTCGTTTCCATAATAGATTGTATGAGTATATCGGGGAGATTCGTTGGGTATTCTCAGCGAGCAGCTGAGCGAGACCACACATGTCTACCGTCAGTCAATGGTTAGTAAGGTCCATAAATATGATATTGTCCGATTAAAAAGGCCATCAGTAGGTTAAGAGCAGAAAAAGTCCTCAGAGATAAAATCCAGCGAGTGGCAATGAGGACTTTTGTCACCCGGGCCTTCTGGGCACCACTCTACTCTATTCTTTATGTACCTAATATCCCATTTGTTCCCAGATACATGACATTCACCGCCTGATCGCTCGTGAGATTGCTAAAGACGAGCAGAGCTTCAACAACGCTGCTCGTCAAAACGAGGAATTTATTCAAAAGGAGAAGGCGGTGAGAAATTAAACGTTATTTTAAGCTTAATCCCTGATCTATTATCCTTATGTGTATTTATTTTCATCAGCTGGAAGACCAAAGGAAGGCGCGCATTGAGCGCCATCGACAAGAGATCATGAAACAAATCAACGATAAGGAACGAGCCAGGTGAGATTCTTTTGCTTTAAATAGTCGAGATCCAAAAAGTTTTCTCGTGACAGACTTACAAAACGGTCACGTGATATACGTGGATAACATGAATTGTTATATATTGTAGAATTGGTGAGCCTAAGTAACATGAGCTGCGCGTTATGATATTTGTCACGTTTTTATCACGACCAATTGTCAAATTTCATAGCACTTTGACAGCTGAACGTGTAAAAACGCGATTTATTCCATAATGCAGTGTTCAAGCGTGCGAACACATGATTAAAGTGATACTTATGTTGTTCATTCATATAGAGACCCCACTGCGGATCCCACGCACGAGCATGCCGGAAGCTCTCAGATCTCTTTTTGTGGTGTTCCACAAGGTAGTGTTTTGGGACCTCTCGGGAGTCTAAGCGGTTCCGCCATGCACGTGAGCGGAGCGGGAGCGCTTAGATGAACTCTTATGTGAATGAATAACATAACGTTGTATAATTTTTATTGAATTTATTAAGTTGTATTTCATGATATTCGGTATTTTCTTGTGAATATCTCAGCTCCTCTGGGATATTATTGTGCTGCCATAACAAAAAATGTTTCGCTGAATAAGACCAGTCATAAAAAGGTCATTACATATCTGCAACACATTTAGACCGAATACTGACAATTTCCTTTTCTTTATTGAGTGCTCGCACTGCAGTACTGTCTCCCTTTGGTGTGTACTTACAATATACATCAGCTATCATCATCTTGTCGGCCTACATCGTAACTCTACTGTAGCACCCATATCACCTTTTGTAGGTACTGTACTAATTAAAATATTTGATTTAACGCTACATATAAAGGTTTATGTCTTCACAAGAGGGCAAGCTTGAGCACATGCTGCCAACATTCCAATCCAGCTGTTTCTTTCAATTACTTTTCAATTAAGAATATTAAGGTTTAAAACATTTTACGACCTCCGTGGCCGAGTGGTCTGTATGCCGGTTTCAAGGCGTCGCCATCTCGAGAGGTTCTGGTTCGATCCCCAGTGGGGGCGAATGTTTGGGTGATGAATTTTCAGGCATTTGTTCTCCAGTCTTGGATGTTTATATATATTTCTATATATTCAGGTTATTAAAATGGGGCTAGTTGATAGGTGTGAATGTTAAAAAAAAAACATTTGATTATTGTCCAGGGCTGAACTCCGAGAGAAGATTCACAACGAAGGCGTGGCGCTTCGTATGGAACAAGAACAACAGGACAAGTACGAGCGACGCGTCATCAAAGAAAAGGTATGTGTCGAAGGCAGATCGTTCATTGACCCTCTTACGTCACGCCCATTTCTGTTAAGTAGGGACCTAATAATATTTAATATGTTTTATTTAGCCAAAAACATGGTTAAGTCTAGAAGTAACAGAGATACAACAGGCTTGAATAAAAGAAATGAAATAAAAATGTCTAAGTATTTTGGATAACAATAATCCTTAATGTAGGTAAATAAACACCTCTCTTTTTGGGCTTGAGTAATAAAATTTTTAAATCAATTGATATAATACATATAGGTAAATACGTATTTAAGATTAAATGGCGCACTTTCAATTGAATAGTGAAACTTTTCAATTGAATGTTTTCAAACCTTTTCCTCCATTGAAGACACTTTCTTTTGATTCCGTGTGTTACAGAAAATTCAAATGAAAAATGGGTGAAATGCTGTCTAGCATCGGTTTGCACCTTGTTCACGAGGAGTGAAAATCACTCTCTTTAAATCTTTTGCCAAACATATTCCGAATGTCCCACGGCCATGCATGCCACATGGAGGGAAAGTATATTAAATATTGAAGGTAGGATGTTTTACTGAGAGAAGACATCGTTTTATTTTTTATAATAAGTGGAACTGCATTCATAGATTTATTTAAAATCGCCTGCCTCTGCCGGGAATCGAACTTGCGAAATGTGAGAAAAAAACACCATGTATTTTATGATAACCGTCGAAAGGGTTAATCATAAGGATTATTTTTTCCTAAGAAACATAGCGTCTTCAATGAAAGGAAGATCATGAAATTTTAAATTTTATTCAAATTTTGTTCATAATCTTACCCCACTGGATTTTTTTTGTGGGGTTATATAAAAGATTTTGTTTACAAGAACTGGTACAACAGTGTGCAGGAGTTTAACTGAGGAGGAACTGGTACACAGGAGGAGGAACTGGTACACAGGAGGAGGAACTGGTACACAGGAGGAGGAACTGGTACACAGTGAACTTAGACGTATTATTTTAAACATTCACCACGCAAAGATAAGTTTTAAATAATATACAAATATATGTTATCGTATTGAAAACATTATATTGAATAATAACAAAACGGTTGCCTAGCAACCTCATAGACAGTGGTATATGACAATAAGTAAATCGACAGGCAGAGAAATTATTTAAAGAGTGAGAATTTGTACGAGTATAATACAGAACTGATCACATTTTTAACATTGGATAAATTACTTAAATTTGATCATTTTTCTATCATTTCGTTTTTATTGTAGTTCGTGTTTAATTATTTTACATTTCATGATCTTCCTTTCATTGAAGATGCTTTATTCCTTAGGAAAAAATAATCCTTATGATTAACCTTTCGACGGTTATCATAAAATACATGGTGTTTTTTTTCACATTTCGCGAATTTGATTCCCGGTGCAGGTGGGCGATTTTAAACAAATCTATGAATACAGTTTCACTTATTATAAAAAATAAAATGATGTCTTCTTTCAGTAAAACATTCTACCTTCAATATTTAATATACTTTCCCTCCATGTGGCATGGCCGTGGGACAGCCTGTATATTACACGTGCAGCAGTAGAGCAATTACACCAAAAAAGCCTTCAGAACCCTGCGTCCAATATAATGACGCCATCAGGATTGTTAGGCTTGCCCTGGCACAGTGCCTCGGGAATGTTCGCCGCGTGGCAAACAGATGCTTTCCACGCAGTCCTGCGCAAGCGTGTAGCCTCTGGGATCAGTTAGATTAGGCCAGTACCAACACTCCTGAAGGTGATCGCCGAAAGGATGGACCATGAGGGGTGCGGAGTCTTCCGCCAAGCCAGGTGTACGCTCAGGATCAGCGGTCCGGCGGTTATTCGTCGGAACTTGTATACCTATATATTGGGTCCTTACCTATGGAATTGGTGTTTTTATTCTGTCTTAGCAATTTGTCCGTAACTATTAAGTTTCAGAACATTCTTATAAAATAATTGCCTCTTCTAAAAATAGACCATTTATTTGAGCTCGTATTATTTAATTAGAAATTTTTTTGTAAATTTAATTGTATTAAAATTAGACACAAAGACAATTATTTTTAACTGCCTCCCGAATACATCCTTTGATTTGCATTAACATAAAAACGATGAATAATTTTTATCAAGCGTGTTCACACACATATTGCTAAAGCTTGTCTAATGATACATGCCAAATATTATTATCTCTGGATTTGTCGTTGTGAAGAAAACTGATAAAATGTTAGTATGTAAAATGCAGACATAATATTAATCTATCTTGGAAACTCTGCCATCGTGATTCAGACTCGCCAATCTTGTTTGCGGCTTATTGTTGTATACAGTAGGTCTAGTATTATTTTGACTCCAATATTATTATTCACTATCGTACTTTTCGCTGATCAACCATTTCTTGGTTCCTTGATATCGTAGCGCTATGACAGCCGCTGCAGACAGCCCTATCGTAACACACTGGATGTCCATACACGTCCAAACTAACTGTTAGCGACTGACTGACATCAACCTCCTTTTTATACTTTATTTTTACATGACTTTGAAGGCCTTGTTTTTGTATTGACATTGTGTAACTTACTGATCTGTTGACGTTGCTATGTGGTTGTATCCTATAGTTTTTTTATATAATAATATACCATTTCACACCTCTACTGGTGTTTCCCTCATCCTAGCACTCAGTCCACCTCACTAGTTATCATTTGGTCCTTCGAGCCGGATCTGCGTCTGGCAATGATGCGGTCCACGGGGCTACCAGTATAAAAAGGAGGTTGATGTCAGTCAGTCGCTAACACTAACCCTAATTTTAAGTTCTACTTTAATTATATCTATATAGGAGCTCTATATATATTAGGAGATATATATTATATATGAGCTCGGTGGCGTAGTGGTCAGTGGGCTTTGGCTTCGGTCGAAAACAAAGCTACCTTTGCCATGGTCAGCCGTGGATGGGTGACCAAGACTTTGTGATCTCGAGCTCCTCCGTGCTTCGGAAGGCACGTTAAGCCGTTGGTCCCGGTCGCATTTGTGACCGTTTCTACCCACCAACACACATTGGGCCAGCGTGGTGGTGTTACGGCCCTTACTCCTCATGTGTTTCTCCATGAGGAAGGCCTGTCCCAGCAGTGGGACGTATATAGGCTGATGACGAAATTATTATTTTTATTATTCTTAGATTGGATCCTTGACAGCGTAAATCTATATCGATTGTTATCTTGCAGGTGGTAGCGATGAGACAGCAGAAAGTTGCTGAGAAGTACGTCAAAGAAGTAGAACAGACGCTCGGCAAGCACGGTTACCATTGACCAGTCAGCACGCCATTTACACAAACTATCAATATGCACTTCAAGCATTAAAAATTATATGGTTAAATTTTTTTTGCATTATATTTAATGTGGAGGATTATTCGTCTACATTTGTCTTGCTTCGTGTAACCTAGCTGTAAGGTTTGGGGAAAAAAGGATGAAATAGTAATACAGTACCTATAAGAGATCGACTTATAAACCTAAATTTCTGTTTATCACTCACATTTTACTAAAAGGGAAGGAATAGCAGATGTGTGAATGATTGTTTACTTGGTTGCTGTTATTCATTTATACCTGTTTCGTCATGGTCCCAGGTTCTTTTCCAGAAAGACTAGCACAACCACAGAGCACATGATAACCGTTTATCGTTATAACTGTCAAAATACACAACAAATTAAAGATGGTGGCTATATCCAATGTTGTGTTATTATTTAATGAGACCTAAATAAAAATTTGAGGAGCTCGGTAACGTAGTGGTTAGTACGCTTTGGCATTCAATTGAAAACAAAGCTAAAGGTAGCTTTGTTTTTGTTTCAAACCGGTCGCAATTGCGACCAACCCGCATTGGGCTAGCGTGGTGGCGTTACGGCCCATACTCCCCATGTGTTTCTCCATGAGGAAGGCCTGTGCCCAACAGTAGGACGTATATAGGCTGAGGACTAATAAAATTCTTAGCAGCAGCGGAATTGGAAAAGACCTTTGACCACTTCAGCCTAAAAGTGGAAAAATATTCTGCATTGAATTCCACCAAATGTGCGCCGACTCCTTAGTAGGTATCTCTTTTTTTCCTTTCAAATAAATTTACTGTTAAGTTTAAGGGCCTGTTTCACAATCGACGAGTAAGTTCTGAATAGCTT
Source organism: Parapoynx stratiotata (assembly GCA_910589355.1). Classification (NCBI taxonomy): domain Eukaryota; kingdom Metazoa; phylum Arthropoda; class Insecta; order Lepidoptera; family Crambidae; genus Parapoynx; species Parapoynx stratiotata. Next base: position 11,520,625 of record OU342482.1, read on the forward strand.
ACTTGGCATAAATTTTATATTAGAACTGTCAAATGATCTGCCAAGTGAGCTACTCCGAACTTACCAGTCGATTCATCGATTGTGAAACAGGCCTTTAGTCTAGTAGGGTTTTATTGGTCAGCAACTTATGGGCAGGAAATATTTCTAAATTAGTCAGCAAAATAACTAATTGGGTAGCAACTGAAATGTTTTTTCGTTTAATAATAACATGTTTTGAGGACACAAATAGTTTTTTAGGGTCAGAAAAAAAAATAACCATAACCTAATGTCTATCACAACACATTTCCTAGGAATTGATCCTTTTCCTAGATTTAATAAATTTCCAGTAACATATATTGCTGCACAAATAATTATTAACTATTATTTTGCGCCTGGTTAATTATTCTGCTGACCAAATAATTATTTCGCTGCACAAAAATTTGTATGCCAAAAAAAAAATTATATTGCTGATAAAATATTGTTTGCTGCCATTGTTGGCTGAACTTTTTGTTGCTGACGAATTATTTAAATGGCTGCCCAATTAATTACTACCCTTAAGTTGACACCAAATACATTTTCGCATGTGCCTGTACATATTTGGGAATATATTATACATATGTAATAAAAAACATATATCCAGTCAAAAGTTTAATAGTACATAATCCATAATTATTTCGCACATTGTACACAAATCAGCCATAACATTAAAAATTGATAATACATCATACACTCACACATGCAGGACAACACATACACGCTATTTGAGCGTTTGCGATATCGTAGTATCGCATCCTATATCACTTAGCGACATTAATATAACACAATAATATGACGCCATGATACACCGTCAGTCTAATTCCCTATTTGTCCCATTACCAATTGGTCTACTGGCCCAATGGGCCCAATTAATCGAACTTCATGATTGCCAATCATGAAAGCTTAGAGGCTCGAGGTTAGTAGTTGTAGTGCGCCTTTCCATATCGAAAACTAAGCTACCTTCGCCATGGTCAGGCTGTGGATGGGTGACCAAAACTTTGTAGTCTCGAACTCCCCCTGCTTCGGAAGACACGTTAAGCCGTTGGTCCGGCTTGCTATTGTTATGGCCTGTGGCCTGTGCCCAGCAGTGGGACGTATATAGGCTGACGACGACGATAGAATAATCACTTTCACAACATGGGAACAGTAAACCAAAGGTAAGAGGCAAAAGTTGGGAACTTAACTTATATTTAGTTCAAGAAATTGGATAAGAATCATCCAATACTATCACACAAAAAACAATACAATTAGATGTTCAGCCAGACTTAAACATGGGACAAGACAATTATGCGCCCCTTTAAAAGTGGAGTATTTAACAAGTCAGTGTTGTTGTGTTGCTTTCATTAACTACCATTGGGTTGGTGGGTAGAAACGGTCGCAATAGTGACCGGGACCAACTGCTTAACGTGCCTTCCGAAGCATGGAGGAGCTCGGGATCACAAAGTTTTGGTCACCCACAGCCTGATCATGGCCAAGGAGGCTTTGTTTACAATCGAAAACTTACTCTAAGGCCCAATTGCACGATCAAGAGTTAGCGCCTAACTCAGGGTTTGTCCATATATTTGCCCCAGGTTTAGGTGCTAACTCTAGACTGTGCAAGTGGGCCTAATAATATGCATACTTAACTTATCAGTAAAGATTAGGATTAGAACGTTTGTACGACGGTCACCATTAGTAAGGCACATCACAAATCACTGTCACATTCACAATCACTTGACCGCCTTCTCGCCGAGGCGCACGACCTTGTCGAGGTTGTCCTTGAGCGTGCGCAGCTGGCGCAGCACGTCGCCGCCCATCAGCGCGAACGGTATGTACGCCTGCGACTGCCGCAGCTGCTTGGGCTGCAGCGACAGCATCGTGCCGTCTTGCAGGAGGATGTTGCAGTTCGCCTTTTCTTCCGGTTGCATTCTGGGAAAAAAAAAAAATTGGGGGTGATTGGCGGCATTTGACTAATGGCGGACGTGATTTTTATTTCGATAATTGTAATATTCTGTCAGAGTGGATATTGTTACGTAAAATCAGTGTAGTTTTGTGTAATAAGTGTCTGTGATGATGTGCAATGTTGAGGATTATCGAAATAAGCGTCAAGTGGTGTGAAAAGTGATGAGTTTTTTATCGTGGTAATCCGCCTCATCCAAGTAGCACCACAGTGTCTGCCATCGATCGTTTGACGCCAAACTCTCCCAAGATGCATTGAAATGCATTACACTAGCATTTCAATGCAAACTACTGAAGATATATATACTGAAGACATGGCTGTATGGGCTTCGTTCCCTTTGCCTTCCCTACAAGGGAGAATTTTACCAAAAAAAAAAAATATTATTTCTAAATCAATTCTAACTCTTCTAAATCCCTCCGAGGGATGGGAGAATACCCCTCGACGGAGGAGGCCAGACAGCCGAGGGTCAGGACGACAGAGAGAGGAATCGGCGTACTATTCTGGCGTTATCGAGCAAGACTGCCCGCTGGAGCCTCGCAATCATTGGTCCATCGCCCAGTCCCAATCTCTTCAGATGGTCGCGAAGAGAAGTTGGGACGAGACCATTGGTTGAGACTACGACTGGTATGATCTCAGTGGATGTCACCCTCCACATATCAGTAACCTCGTGTGCCAAGTTCATATTATTATTTTATTATCAGGCAGGCAGTTGGTGCAACTGATAATGCCTATATCTAAATATACATTATTAAATTTCTTTATTTTTTTTTATGTATCTGTCCAGCCTGTTTCTATTAAGGACTTCGTCCACGGTTACTGGTTTTTTTAACAATCCCACGGGAACCCTTTCATTTTTAAGAATCAAAGGTATCTAAGATGTTGACCGGGAATATAAGGTATCACCATGCTAAATTTCATTGAAATCAGTTAGCCATAACAGACAGAGAAAAAAAAATTGTATTTTTCCTCCTTTTACATCCTCACTACTTGATTTTAAGCATTTTCTTCTATGTACAGACATTCGACCTCAACAGTATAGAAGATAGATTAAGAAAGTTGAAAGCAAAACAGTTTGAACCACTAATATACATTTACATAGATAAAGCAAGTATATTTATTTATTTACAGCAGTAGCATTTGCGTTATCTATGTTAATGAATAGTGGTTCAAACAGTTTCAATATTGAAAAAAAACGATCACCATTAGACTTAGCTGGAGCTGGTATAAACTAATTTAACCCTTTATCACTATTGACTGCTGAATATTGAAGAAATTCAAACATTCGTAAGGATTGAACCACACATGAGCACGTTAACTTGTCCCGGATTCTACCGCACGGTTCAACCCATCAATCCACATCTTCATGTAAAGAGGCCAGTCGTTGTAGACTGGAAAAGAGGTTATATTCAAGATTGCTTTTTGGCAACTTACGTGTAACAAGAAGGCACCATGACGGGCGAGCCCGACATGGAGACCACCATCTCGCCCTGCCGCGGCTGGCGCAGCACCGTCAGCGGCGTTTGCGGGGTCACCTGCGACAATATAAATAAATAAATATTTATCTTTCTTTTTTATCTTTCTTTCATGGGTTGACAGGCAGAGATCTCTGTTAGGGATATGTCCGCCCTTGCAAACATATGTTAACAACCTGTTTTATGTATTTGTTTTTGAATTGCAATAAAGAGTATAATATCTTCAGACATTCACACCTATCAACTAGCCCCATTTTAAGCAACTAATGCTGCTTGTGTAACGGATACTAGATGACAAATAAAAATATTTAATAGATAAATACAAATAAATATTGCGATTTTATATAATACATAATTATGTAAACATCCAAGACTGGAGAAACAAATGCCTGTATTTATCACACAAACATCTGCCCCCACCGGGGATTGAACCCAGAACCTCTTGAGATGGCGACACCTTGAGACCGGCGGCGTACAGACCACTCGACCACGGAAGTCGTCAAATTAATTACAATGTTTATTTAGTTATTCAACCTTGCGAGACCGGTTTCAGAACTGTCTGCCAACCTTCATTAGTTGGAGGGAAAAGTGAGCAGTCCACCTACTAATTCTAGAAGTTGGACTCACCAAGTGAAGGTTCTCAAATCTGTGGATTGTGCTGGTGCGTTCTGATCTTCTATGGGCGTCTCCAGGCTAAATGATAGAAGTAACATACCTTAGCCGTTCACACACAGTAACTCACCTTAGGCAGAATAGGGTTCTTAATGTACGCAGACATGCTTTCGAGCAGACTTAAAACTCCGAGTATATCTTTCCTAAGAAAATCACCCAAAACCTGTTTTATGAGGTAAGACTTCAGACAATGGGCTGAAAATATGCTGCGTAGCCGAGCCGATATCTGGGTTATGAACTCACCAAGAAAAGGTTCGCGTATCTGTGGACTATCTCGGTGAATTGTCCTGGGTATCTCCTCTACTCCTCTTAGGCCCAATTGCGCGGTCGAGAGTTAGCACCTAACCCTGGGGCAAATATATGGGCAAGCCCTGGGTTAGGCGCTAACTCTCGATCGCGCAATTGGGCCTTAGAGCTACCTTCTATAACTCACCATAGGTGTGATAGCGGGGTCGTTGAGTGGTGCGTTCGTACGGCATACGGAGCTTGCTGGCGTTCAGATGCGTCCATTAGCAACTCTAGAGTATTATCCTTCTTGCCTCGTCATAAAAAAGACACTCAAACCGTGTTATTGTATGTGTCCGTCCGTAGACGTCGTGTCACGATCATCTTGCGAACTACTGAGCGGAAATCTTACCTACGCTCTGAGTCTAATAGATAGTGTTAACGAATTTATTTGTTTGTCTTCTCATTCTCCTCCTTCTGCGCCCGCTGGCCGTGGCCAACACGGACAGAGCGTGAGATATGCGGCCAGGTTTCAGTACGGTAACTCATCATTAACACGTACGTATTAAAGACTGTATACAATGAAAAGGATAGGCTGAAATTATGCTGCGTAGCTTTACGTAGCCCAGCCGAGCTGAGTGTGTTTATTAACCACCTGCTATTTCTGGGTGTTAGACTAACCAAGTTATTTACAATTCTTTTGTGAGCCTTTTTACCAATAAATTCTCTACGTTTCCTTTTTGATTGAATTTGATAGCAGAAGGTCGCAGGAAGTAGCCGGAGGCGGGTAAAGGATATCCTCGGACTTGGTAAGGCGTCTCTAAGCTGATAAAAGTGTGTACACCTTAGGCAGTCCTCACCAAACGCGTCCGATAGAAACTGCCACATCCATAAGAGGGCTACTGTTAGGGTGCTTTTCCACCAGAGCTATGCGAGGTAGCTATGCTGTGAGCGAGGACAAAACAGACCAATGGGATTGTTTTGTTTCGCGTGACTCGCAAAATGGTGCCATCACATTGGTCTATTTTGTCCTCGCTCTCAACATAGCTACCTCGCATAGCTCTGGTGGAAAGGCACCCTTAGCAGCGGGCTATGTTAAAGTATTACATTTAAGATTATATTTAAATTTTATTTTAACTTACATGCCATCAGGCTAAATATGGAATTGTACTGGATTGAATACTATACTGTAACACTTCTGTATCACATGTATTTGCAAATAAATGTGATTGGATTTGAAGACAATGCAGTGGATGGGCTGAAAATAATGCCAGCTGGGCTTTAAATCGTGTGGTAGCGGCTCATTAAAAGAATACTACCAACCCATCTCCTTGGGTGTCGTAAAAGGCGACTAATGGACTTAGAACTGCACTACCATCCAATAGCTTATAGTCGCGACGGACTCACCACCTGTCACGCTGAGTGCAGTCACTGCTTGGTGAAGCGCGGACTATGGCAGTGGACCGCTTTTTTGCGGTGCTTTTACCAGTCTCAGCCCAACCCTTATGGGATAATAGTCGTGATTATATGTATGTATGGGCTTTGACCATTTAGACCATTATTTCCCAAAGTGGTCCAGGACCCCTAGGGGTCCAAGGGAGACTCGACGGGGGTCTTGTTGTCGTCACATCTTCACATTTTGGTCGAATTTAGGGAATATGTTAGAAATGTAGCTGCAGGGGGTCCACCGGAACTAGATAAATTTTGCAAGTATATGAGAAAAATAGGAACCTCTAATTTAGACGATTAACCACTTACTATTTTTGGGAGTTGGACTTACTAAGTGAAGTTCCTCAAACCTGTGGGCTATTTCGGCTGTTTCCCCGTGATTCTTGAGCCATCCTAGACAACAAACGCAGTGTTTGAATCCATGAGTAACTCACCTTGGGTGTGATAGCGGGGTAGTTGAGCGGCGCGTTCTTGTTGTAGGCGGGCGTGCGGTAGACGGAGCGCGAGCGGCGCCGCTGGGCCGTCCGCGCCGGCGGCGGCTTGCGCGCGGACGCGTCCGCCGACCGCGAGCGGCGGCCCGTCGAGCGGCTGCTGCTCGACGGGGGACCTACACGTATATTCAAATTACACCTTACGCTTGCTTTTTATCGGAAGGCAAAGGGAACTACGCCCATACAGCCATCCCTTCGATATTTTTATGTCTTCAATATTTTCATTGAAATGCTAATGTAAATGTGTCTTGGGAGAGTTTGGCGTCAAACGATCGATGGCAGACACTGTGGTGTTACTTCGATGAGGTGGATTACCACGATAAAAATCCCATCGTTTTTCACACCACTTGACGATTATTTCAATGATCATTATTGACACTTACTACACAAAACTACACTGATGTTACGCGACAAGATCCACTCCGAAACAATATTACAATAACTGAAATAAAGATCACGTCCGCCACAGTTGAATGGCGCCAATAACTCCCCCCTTATGCTTGCTTGTTATTGTCAATATAGCTCGCCTCACACTAGTGTTGCCGATCGATAGTCGACTATCGATGATTAAACGATAGCCAACCAATCGTGAGACTATCGATAGGCTATCCAATCGTGAGACTTACGAGTTATGATAGTTTGTTATTAACGAACTACAATACTATCGATAGTATTGCACTCATTCTATAGTATTGCCCAGTTCTATGCTATCGATAGTATCGATATTTTATTTGTCATACATTGAGGCGTCAAGAACCGTAATTATTTAATTTAATACTTTTTACAATTCTTGAGTCTGTTTCCGTACATAGTGTGAGGTAGTGTTGCCGCACTAACGATATTAAAACTACTTACCCGATTTTGGTTCTTGACGTCTCAATGTATGACAAATAAAATTAACACAGGTACAGTCAACTCCAAAAATATATAACCACTTTTAACGAACAAATTAAACTATTCTACTTGTTCATTATTAGATGCAAATACAAAGTGTCGCTTCTCAAAAGCGTATGCATATTTTTGTAATATATTGTACCTACATAAAAAATATTGATCAATTTCATTCCTTGTTGGGTTTACATAAGAGAGCATACGCAGTCACGCAAAAAAATTCTTTGAATAATGTATGAGAATGTACCGGTTGACAATGGTCTAGTAGAAATTCCCATACTTAAGTAATTTTTTATAGAAAGATTAGTGGCTTTCCGGTTTCACCCGCGCGGTAAACGTTCCCATGGGAATATTGGGATAAAGAGTAGCTTAATTATGTCCTTTCTCAGGCTCTAGACAGGTGACAGTCTTCATTATCTTCCAATAAGTGTTATTTACTGCCAAACGTGCATACATATTGTCGGACTTGACTGTACCAAATTTTGATAAAATCGGTTCAGAAGTTTTGATGTGAAAGCAACACCGACGAACAGTCAGAGTTACTTTCGCATTTATAATATTAGTATGGATTATTTATGCCTTAAATAGTTTGGGTTTGATTGTGGTATTCCCGTGGAGTAATTGGCAGTGGAATTTATCGCGAATTATTAGTCTATTTCTAGATATATCTAAGATTATTCAAAAGAAGTAAAAACAGTATGATGCTCAAGCATAGAATCCAGAGCTATACGCACCCATAATTTTCTTCTTGGTCTTGTCTCCGGAGCCTTGAGACGAGTTCTCCGTCAGGTAGCCTGCCCCACAAAGCACCGGGTTAGTGGAAAGAGTGATTGGTGATGTTAGTACCAATGTACAGTTTAATGAGATATGATGAACAAATTAAGGAACATAATCATATTGAAGACTTGCATTAAATTGTATGACTTGGAAATAAACAAATTATTGCCTGACCAGGAAAATAAAAAAAACCCGCTCTGAGGGTGGGAAATTTTATTGTTATTGCAACACCGAGAATACTTTTTTAAAAGTCAAATTTTATTCAATGGTATATGACATGAAAATAGTAGCTAATTATAAAACAATTAAAAATTTGCATGCTGATAAATTTTAGCTAAACATTTATCGTGCTATTAAATATTTAATATTCAACATAGAACCCAACGTCTTCACTCCCTGGAGGAAAGTCGCTTAGTCGCAGATATGATGTGGTGAATGCTGTATTAGATAGCCCGGAATTAATTGAGCGCATTAGATTCCGCACCTTTACAATTCGATCAAGGCGTCGTGGGCCTATGCGCTGTCTTTACACAGGCTCCGCCAGGTCGAACTACACGGCTCACTCTGTGCTGCACAGAATCGCAAGCACTTTCGAGGACAGGTTCAGCGACGTAGACATTTTCTTCTCGACACGTTCTCAATTTATGTCGCAAGTATTTCAGACACTGTGTCGACCCCAGTAAACAGAGCTTCAGACTTCACACTGTACTCACATGCACGCGTACACATACACATACCCACACATTACACATACGGACAGAACAATAATTTTTGTGTTTTTAACTGACCTCAAAAAAAGGAGGAGGTACAACTTGTTTACTTTATACTGCCCGTCAATCAAAACTTAAGATGACAAACTTTTTTATTGGCTATGTAAGCGAATTTAAGTTAAAGATTATGATGTGAAATTTATAAGCTGTAAAGTTTGCTATTAAATAAATAAAAAAAAATCTTGTTTATACCAAGTAAAGATTTATAGCCAGAGCATTACCATGCACAGAACGAAAATAAAATGAATCATATTCAATTTTATAAAGATTATACTGGACAACTAGATTAAACAACAAAATATGTTACAGTTGACATTTCAAATTTAAATCAACGAATAAAATTACTGTGGCCATTCAAATAAATTAGTTCCATAAATTTTCCGCACAATGCGAGGTTTTTTATACTCATGGTCAGGCTATAATTATAATCGAAAAAAAGAAAGTAGTTAATATGAACTATACTGAATTGAAAAGACACTTTAAGCATGATTTCAATGGTAATTTAATTACCATAACTGATAATAGAATAATCTATAAAATTTTGCTTGGATCATATACTCTACTGCAAAGTGATTAAAATCAAATTTATTCAACATAATATAGTTGATAATATTACAAAGGGAAAACTGACAGTACACCTAGCAGAAAGTGAGGAGGTACTCTAATAATTATAGAGAAAAAAAAAAGGATAATATGAATTCTATGGCCCTCATGATTGTAATGCAATTGGTAAACTAGCTTACGTCTTACCATCATCATGTGAAGCTGAACGGCTTGAATTCCTGCTCACTCTTACGCTTGGGACTTCCTTTAACTGTAGCTCGGTTTTCTGTAAGGTGAAATTATATGCACTTAGTCAGCTAATGATTGAAACATGTAAGAACTTGACTATGCAAGCTATTAAGGGGACTTGATATAGAACTAGCAACAGGCACAAATATATACCATCTATTGTTTGCGAATACCAGTGTTACAGTGCCTGCCAAAGGTTTAAGTTGATGCTGGTTTTATTATGGATACTGATATTCATAATAAACTCAATTGCCTTATCTGGGATTCAAATCCAGCTAAGTATGAGCACCATAATCAAAATTCTACAGTACTTTGACCATTGAACATGCACATTGCAGTTTTCATGTTGGGGACTGAACCTGATGACCGGCGTATAGTCCATTTTATCACGGAGGTGTCTTAATAGATATAAAATAATTATTTAAATAGGCAGTTAATATTATATTACCAGTTGACCGATTGTTTTTTGTAAGTACAAATTACTAATTGAGCCTAGTAATATCTTGAACGCTAGCTCAATATTTCGTGATTCCATCTGCACTCTTGAATCAATCTTGTTTTTTTGATCCATCACTGTTAAACAGAAAAAAATTTTTGTCATAAAACAAATTGTGGTCAAAATCTAAACTTGATTAATTTGGCTGTTCAGTCATTGCCTCTAACCGTATTAACATAAATACATACCAATTTTATTTAATTTCTTCAATGCATCGTCATCTTCAACCGATTTCTCTTGTTTTTTCACGGGTCGCTTTGTTCGTGGCATTTCGATAACAAACTATACTTTTATTGATAAATTGATTTAAGCCTCATGTGAGAACAGAGAAAGAATCAAATACCAGGAATCTGTGAATACAATTTGGAATAAGTTACCACTATCAAAGATATAATTTTGAAACAAAACACACCAAGTTCGTTTACATCACCAACCGAAAATTTTCGAATTTTGACATTTTTGACATCAGAAAAAAAAAGATGTCTGCCGTCCGTAAATGGTAGTGTTGTGCTTCTATGATCTATTCCACCATGACAGTAATACTGTATAAAATAAATGAATGGCGTTATTAGTTGATCAAATGTATTGTAGTTTTATAGTTTTATCCCATAGATATAGAATATACTTATCCTCTAAAAAATATTAAATCACAAAAGTATTCATGGTGTTTAGAAACGAACATGTTTCGTTCAAAAACAATATTATTATGTCACTAGTTGGGTAAGTCCGGACTTGAAGATTTAACAGATTTAAATGAGTCGATTCCACAAGCGGTTTTGATTCCTTATTGACTCCTTTGAAATCTTATCGACTCCGAGGATTTATTAACTCCGACTCAGTTCCGGAGCCGAGCGCCGGCGCCGTTAGTGAGTGTTCTACGCGAAATTGAGACGAACGAGTCTAGTCAAAGGATTTATTAACCAAATTGGTACCGGAGTCGCATGCGCTCGCGGATGGAAAATGAAAACTAACCTTTTCATAACTAAAATATAAATATTAGAGAAAAAAAACCTTCTTTAAAGACAAGCAACTTTCTTTGTTATAAAATTAACTTAAAAATGTTTTCCCAGATTTGTTGGAGTTGCATACTCTCGCCAACCAAGATACTCAACAAGACGAATTGAACGAGCACAAACACGACGGGGTTGCGTCGTTTAATTGCGGAGTTCCTATGGCTATATAATATTGCATTATCATCCGATTCATACATTATGCAAGCAAAATTTCAGTTCAATCGGAAAACGGGATGTGGATCAAATTTTACTTGTAAAATTAATTTACAAAAACCGACAGACAACGGAAACAGGACAGGTGAAAATAAATAAAAGCTTGTAAAATGATGACTAATTTCAAATATTATATGGATCTAATCTGGAGTTTTAAGTACCAAAAGAATTGCAAATCCTTAAGACCGCTGGATTTGTTTTTCAATTGACGATTCCGGAGTGATTTGGTTTGAGGGATTCAAAGGAGTCGAAGAGTCGATAAGCGGAGTAGACTCCGATAGCGGACGCGGATTTAGTGATTTGAATCACTCCGCGGAGCCGAGATCTCTAATTCCATATGCTATAAAAACGCTGTTTATTTTACTCTATGTATGAATGTCATAGACCAGACCATAGAGAAAATAGAGACACAATAAAATGGAGATTTGTGTTGTGTGAACTAAAAACATTCGTAAAAGTTAAATATTTTATCGTATTCGTATTGTATGATTAGCCACAACGATGTTGGAGTGTGTAAAATATTTACTTTGATGAAGTCTGTACCACCTACATGTTTTATTTGATTAGTAAAGTGCATTGTTATGATGAACGAAGAATGGCGGAAGTTGTATTACTGCGATACTTGTTCACATTTTTGTTGATAAATAGTTGTAGCGGTAAGTTTTTATTCAATATCAAGGTATTTATGTTAGGCCCGTATTGTAACGAATAATGTGTTCATTTGTTTTTATGTCATTTTGTAGAAAAATAAGAAATAAGCGATTTTTCTAATGTTTTTGTATGTAAAATTAACATTCATAACATCGCTATCATGTTCCATTTCAATGCTGTTTATTTAACTAAGCTTGTTTTGGAAAACATTAGGCGTTTATTTTTCTTATTGCATACAACTAAAATTATGGTGTGATATCTTTCAGTCACAATTTATAACTTTTGTTTTTATTTTATAAAATTACATGTTTTTTTTACCTTAAGTCATTTATAAACCAGTTTTAGGTAATTTAACTTCATTAGCATTTGAGGCTTATTAGTTTTAAATTATTATTGTAATTATGATAATAATAATGAGTTGATGTATATAGACACTTAATTCAAAGGTTTAATTTTTAAATATCCAAGGACATTTAAATATGGCAAGATATTATATTTCTTGTCATTTACATTGGCTTGATAAACCTAATAACATTCCAATTTGGTATTTATTAAATTTAAATAATAAATTTTCATTATTGATAGCAATAGTTTGTAACCTATTAAGAAAACTTTTTATTGGTGCCTCCAGGCAAAGAGCTTGCCCAGCCCCCACCTGTCTTGTCAGCCTGTCACCTCTTGTTCCTCTTGAGCACCATTTGGCAATGCTTAGCTTAATTATTATGATAAGATATCCTGTCCACATGTGCTTAAGTTTGTTACCTTATATGCAACATCCATGACTCTTAAGGAGTTCATAGACGTAGCTATAATATATAATTTATATATAGAATAATGATCTATATTAATGCAAGATACATCTCAAACCATTTACTTACATCTTTCCATAGAAATAATCAGGAACACACAGCATCTATAATGTATATTTTTACATTAGCGTATCTTATAGATGCTAAGACTATTGAAAGCAGACTCATGTGGCAAGTATTTAAGGCACACTATTGTATGCAATACTTAAGACGACATCTCGAGATGTAATTTACAATAATGTTTATTATAGCTGCTATCTGTGAACTCCTCTATTCTTCAGTTTCCCACTTTGTTCATTATTTTCTATATTATATAACATGTTTCTTTTCATTGATTGTTGGCCCTCGATACTAACACACTCCTCCCATTCTAATTCTGATTATCGTTTCATTCCCCAGGTCTCTCAGGTCTAGAGGCACTAAGTGAAGATGGCCCAATACAGAAAGCGCAAGCGAGTCTGTTGCAGCGGGTTGACAACCCTATTTCTCTTGATCACATGATGGTACATCACAGGTTAGAACTCATACACCACAGGTGCATATTTATTTGGCGCTCATATTTCCATGCCATAACATAAAACACTTTTTGCAAGAGAACTGTGAGGAAGCAGAAAAAAATAGAAAAACTTGCATATATGTTTGTTTTTAATACATGGACCAGAAATGTTTGATAAAGATTGTGCTTAAAAACTCTTATTATATGAATATAAACTTAATTTATAAAGCTTGATTCTGAACAGAATGTTTTTTTTTATAATGAAATGATAATTTCCTCATTTCATTACACAAATTCAAAATTCAGAGTTCCTATTCTAGTAAATTATGTAAACAATTATAAATAACTCGGTAAGCTTTCTTTTAAAGTGGAAATTTTCATCAAATATTATAAATAATTTGTTTATTGTTTCTGCTGCTAAGGAGAAGAAAATTTCAAAAAAGGTAATTTTTATCCAGTTTTAGTATTACACATTTTTTAGGGTTCCGTAGTAAACTAGGAACCCTTATAGTTTCGCTATGTCTGTCTGTCTGTCCGTCCGCGGATAATCCCAGTGACCGTTAGTACTAGAGAGCTGAAATTTAGAATAACGCGCGATTAATAACGCCGACAAAGTGCACAAATCAAAAGGGGAATAAAATATTAAATTAGAGGGGTGCCCATACACGTAATCTAGGGGCTGATTTTTTTTTCCTCTGGACCCTAACGTGTGATATATCGTTGAATAGCTATTCAAAAATGAAAAGGGGTTTTCTAACATCATTTTACGAAATAATTTATTTTCTGGAATATAAATTTTTCGTAAAATGATGACAGACCACTCGACCACGGCGGAGGAGTTACGTTTGTTGATAAAAATATGTGTAAACTAGGTATAAATGCCACCAATGTGAGTCTCCGGAGTGCTTGGCGGGCGCGGGGCAGTGCGCTGACGCACTGTACTGCTACAAGGCGTCAGTGCGCGCGGCCGACGGCCGGCTGCGGCAGTCCCGCGGCTGCACCACCAGCAACGACCACTACCAGTTCACGTGCAGGACCACGCAGCAGCAGGGGTGAGATACTATTGGGTCCTTACCTATGAAATTGGTGTTTTTTTTCTCTCTTAGTATTTTGTCTGTAACTATTAAGATTCAGAGTATTCCTAAAAAATAATTACCTCGTCTAATAATAGACTATATTTTTGAGCTCTTTTGATTTGTTTTGATAATTTGTTGTAAGTTTAATTGTGTTAAAATTGGACACGGAGACAACTCTTTTTAAGTGCCTCCCGAATACATCATTTTATTTGCAGTCACTTAAAAACGATAAATAATTTTTATGAAGTGTGATATTACACATATTACTAAAGCTTGTCTAATGATAGATGCCAAATATTATTATCTCTGGATTTGTCGTTGTGAAGAAAACTGATAAAATGTTAGTATGTAAAATGCAGACATCCCTAAAATCTCCATACAAAACACCAATTTCATAGGTAAGGACCTAATATTTAAAAATATCGTGTAGTTAGTGGACTCACTAACCTAGGCGTTAGCAACTGCAATAACACTAGTCCCCTTCCCTACCCCTCAACTGCCAAGGAGTGGAAATCCTTGTCTTAATCAGTGTTGCTAGAATAGGCACATGTGTGAAACCTATACCTACCTACCGATATCTACTTCCTCGGTTATGCCAATGAGGATTTTCTGGGTTTTTTTAAAGTCAGATATGTTTCCTACTGTCCTATACAAACGCATTAGATCCAGCAGCATATGCGTGGATCCAAAAAATATCTAAACTGAATAAAGATCTTGAATTGTTTTTAAAATTAATTACTACTAACATAGTTATTGAAGTTTACCTACTAACATTACATGGATCTTTGATCTGAAATAAAGAATATTATTATTTAAACTGAAGTTAATCTGCCACTAGCCACTAGCTACCCACTTTTTACTACTCTTTCACGATTTTTAATCTGACCAATTTTTGTATGGCTAAATGTAAAAAGGAACACAGTGCTCCTTTGACTCTGCGTACCCTACCCTTCGGGGATTACAGGCGGCTCATTAAAAGAATACTACCAACCCATCTCATCCATCAAGTGTCGAAGAAGGCGACTAATGGACTTAGAACTGCACAACCATCCAATAGCTTATAGCGGCGCCGGCTCACCACCTGTCACGCTGAGCACATGCAGTGACTACTTGGTGAAGCGCGGACTATGCCAGTGGACTGCATTTGCGGTTCTTTTGCCTAGTCTCTGACTAACTCTTAGGCCCAATTGCACGATCGAGAGTTAGCGCCTAACCCAGGGTTTGCCCATATATTTGCCCCAGGGTTAGGTGCTAACTCTCGAACGCGCAATTGGGCCTTAGGGGCTAATAGTTCTATTAAGTCTTTATTGCACATAAATAAAAAAATACAATGTAAAAAGCAGAAGTATACAAGGGAGGACTTATCTCTAATAGGGATATCTTCCAGTCAACCCGTTACAGGTGTGTGAGATCTCAGGATGTGAGAGAAGCGACACCAGTGCACAAGACAAAACAGTAATCTATGCAAACATATAATTACTAAACAAATAAAATGATATATATAATTAAACAATATATAAACTCAATAAAATATAAATAATAGTCGTGATTATATGTATGTATGAAGTTAATCACACAGGAACACTATCTGTCTTCAATGTAGCTTCTATATTATTTTATGATTTTTCTCTCTTTTATCTTCTCTGTTTCCGATTTATCATCTACCCACATCCGTTTCATTTATTGTATGTTTATGTAGTCTATGTAGTTTATGTATATATGCGTGTATTTACATAATAGTATGTATTACTATGTATTTTATATATATTTAGGTATATATTTTAACCGCCTCTCTGGTCTAGTGGTTCACACCACCGGGCGTTGATCGGGAGGTCCGGGTTCGATTCCCCATGGGGGCAGAAGTTTTTCTGCTCGGTTTGGTTGGTGGTAGGGCTTCTAAGCCCGCCTGGCTAGCTACCACCGTCTTACTTAAATTTGTCGCCATAATAACGATGTTTTAAGTATTGTTGTGTTCCGGCAATCAGAGGTAAGATAGCCAGTTCCTCAGTTGTTGAGGATTACAGGTGAAGCTCGCTTCCACCTTCGGCCTTATCGTCATTTACCATCAGGTGAGATGAAGGCCAAGAGCTTACCTGTCCTAAGTTAAAAAAAAAATATTTTGTACACGCGACTCAGCTTTTTTTGTCAGCATTTCTCCTATAGCAGGTGGGTTAATAGACATTTCTATTAGAAATAAGCCCTACCTTTTGTACTTTTGTCTTTTAATGTTCTTCTGTTCTGTATTTTGTGTACGACAAATTGTTAAATAAATAATAATAATAAATAATCTGTGAATGTATTCCAGCAAACGCCACGCCGGCCAGCTCAATATAACATGCTGCAAGGGCGATATGTGCAACGACGGCGAGTTCCCGGAGCTGCCGCCGGTCGCCGACACGTCCATCGAGCCGCTGCCGTCCAACGCGTGGAAGCTGTGGGCCAGCGTCGTCGCCTCCGTACTTATAGTCAGCGCTATTGGGGCCATGGCTATATTTGTGTTGAGGAGGAGTCACAGGTAAGGGTAGTCCATACTAATATTAGGTCCTTATAACGACAAAATAATCCGCCACAGACGTCGGCTGGCAGCAGTGCATATATTAGGTCCTTACCTATGAAATTGGTGTTTTGTATGGAGATTTTGGGGATGTCTGCATTTTACATACTAACATTTTGTCAGTTTTTTCACAACGACAAATCCAGAGATAATAATATTTGGCATGTATCATTAGACAAGCTTTAGTAAAATGTGTAATATCACACTTAATAAAAATGATTTATCGTTTTTAAGTGAATGCAAATAAAATAATGTATTCGGGAGGCACTTAAAAAGAGTTGTCTCCGTGTCCAATTTTAACACAATTAAACTTACAACAAATTATCAAAACAAATCAAAAGAGCTCAAAAATATAGTCTATTTTAAGACGAGGTAATTATTTTTTAGTAATACTCTGAATCTAAATAGTTACAGACAAAATACTAAGAGAGAAAAAAAACACCAATTTCATAGGTAAGGACCCAATATTATAAATAGGAAACTGTCTCTGTGTGCCCTCAAAGCGCGAGTCGAGCGAGCAAAGCGAGCGTGCCGCGGCAGCGGCTGGTAAAGCACCAGAATCGATATTTTTTATTGATAATTATTTCTAAAATCTTATGTGAATAGTTAATAATGCGTTAAGATGGTTATGCCATTTGTAATTATGCGTAAATAATTATGCATAAAATTTTATGCCAAAATCAATTATACGTAAGTACATTTAGTGTAGATTCCATTATGCCAAATCATATTTTGCTTGAAAATTTTATGCAAGCAGTCAGGTAACCTTATGGTATAGGTACTCAATTATGTTAGAAGGAGATTTACTCAAAATTTATATGAATTTGACAGCTGTGACAGGATTAATCTCACGCAATGTAGATCTTTAGGGATTACTCACACTCATTCAACTCCATTCATTATTTTTCTATGTAAAACGACCATTTTATATGAGATGCTTACGCGGCTGAACAGATGCGGAAAGCAGATGTAGTTCCATACAAAACTGTCATTTTCTATTGACACGCTGAATACTACCAACCCATCTCTCCCCTTGGGTGTCGTAAAAGGCGACTAATAGACTTAGAACTGCACAATAGCTTATAGCGGCGACGGGCTCTCCACCTGTCACGCTGAGTGCAGTCACTTGAAGCGCGGACTACGGCAATGGACTGCTTTTGCGGTGCTTTTGCCTTCTCTAACTTACCCTTAGGGGATAATAGTTGTGATTATATATATGTGTGTGTGTATACGCTGAATGCAGCTGAATCAGTGAATAGACCCTTACTGTGCTTTAAACACATGCAATAAATATCTTCTGTAGTTCAGACTTGTAACCTATGATTACTTACTTAAAAGTGTGCTCCAGAGTGGGCGCGGGAACGGGATGGCGTCATGAGGAGACGAATAGCGCCGTCTCTTTCTAACGGTACTAAAGAATTAGAAGGCCAAAGAAGAAATAAAAATATATATCCTCAGACATTCACACCTATCAACTAGTCCCATTTCATGCAAATAAATGTTGCTTGTGTTACGGATACTAGATGACGGACAAATATATTTAATAGATAAATACATATAATTATTCAGAATATACATAATATAATACATATATAATGAACATACAAGACTGGAGAACAAATGTCTGAAAATTCATCACCCAGGACCTCTCGAGATAGCAATGCCTTGAGACCGGCGTACCGACCACGGAGTTCGCCATAATTTCCTTCACTTGAATAATATAAAAATAATCTTTTGCTTCAAGGTTACGAGTGTCGAGAGCGACCCAGCACAAACTGGGAGCCGACTCCAACTACTTCACCAGCAACATGTACAACCCTCCGGTCACGAGCGCTTATTATGAAGGTAACTAAACTATGGGAAAGTGAGTGGTGGGAATTGGTTTTATGGTTTTAAACTGGTGTTCAGTATAGTATGTAGTTCGTAGTAAGACGATATGTATTTAGTTTTCACGTTTGTCGCTAGATGGCGCTGTCCTCATTTTATGGACTTGTAGTTTGTAGTTAAAGAGATGTCAATATACAACCTTGCAATACACTCGGTGTTTGAATTATCATTCCCGGAATTTTTGGGATTTGTACAACTGGAGGCCCGTGGGAAATCACAAATCATGTTATTGAAACGGTAAGCAAAATATTCAGCAAAAGAATAGAATTTGTCAGCTAAAATAACTAATTGGTCAGCAACTTATAAGCAGCAGATAATAATAATAATAAATCACAATCACAATTAATACGCGTCAGCGGAACTTTAACTGGGTTAAATCCCATGCTGCGTTAATAAATAAGATTTTTTTTTCCACATTAAGCTAGTTTGATTTTAAGATGTAATTTTAATAAAAAAAATATTTATTAGGTTACGAGGACAGGTCTGCATATGATCGTAAAGCTACAAACAAAATAATGGATGGAATGGATATTCTAAATTGGTCAGCAACTTATAGGCAGCCGATATTTCTAGTTGATCAGCAAAATAACTAATTGGGCAGCTGAGCAACTCAAATGCTTTTCTCTGCTTCCAAATTGTATAATATATGTTTTGATGACACAAATATTGTTTTTGATGGTCATAAAAAAATAACCTTAACCTAATATCTATAAGAATTTATTTCCTATGAATTGATCCTTGATCTTTCATTCTCATAACTCTTCTCGTCACTTGCTCATTTTCTCTCCTCAAAATATGATCACACCACGAGAGTTGAACTCTCAATTGATTGATTTTGCTTAATTTAATTTCAAATGTGCATAATGCATATTTAGTAGATTTTCTATTTTTAGGAATAAGCTTATATTTCATTTATTTTTATATATATATTATTTTTATTTATTTTTTATTCAAGTTAAAACTTGTATTTTTTGCACTGGTGTCGTTTCTGTCACTATGAAATCTCACACATCTGTGTCGGGTTGACTGGAAGAGATCTCTGGATAATAGGGATAAGTTCTCCCTTGCAAACTTGTATTTATCACTGTTTTGTTTTTTTTTGTTGGTGCAATAATTTATGTTTTGTATTTAATTTGTAATAATTACTTTGTGTTTTAATAATTGGTTTAGAATTATGTATCTTGGAGGTGGGCGCTAATGACTGCGACACATTTGTAAACTTCTTCTTTGTTTAATGGCGACGGGATATTGAATTTGCCCCGATCAAGTGGTTTGCTGAGTTGAATACGATAGTATTTTTGAATCTGTTAAAAGTTTCTGTGAGAGTACAACGTTCAAATTGTCCGATATATTGTAATGCTATTTTAAACTCTAAATGTCTCCTGTAATAAGGTCTAGCTTACAATCAAATATATTTGTTTTCTTTCTGATAAACTCAGGTTGTTGTCTTCTATTGCACGTTCTTGATTGGTTGTGTACTGTTTTGATGGTTATAAGTAGATAATCACATGTAAATTATATGGTTTGGACATGTGGAAAGGATGGATGAAAATAGATTGACTAAAGGGATATATGAATCGGGTGTGAGTGGAGATACGACGAGGCAGACATAGGCGAACGTTCCTTGACCAAAATAAACACGTTCTAGAGAAGGGCCAGCTCAAAAGTACCCGAAATCGCCGAGCATGCATGAGGACTGTAATGAGAGTTTATGAAGCGAAAGAAATATGCAGGGATCGTAGCAAGTGGAAGGATGTAATCTCTGCCTACCCCTGTGGGGAAAAGGCGTGACTTATGTATGTATGTATGTGTACCAATAAAGTTATTATTATTATTAATTTGTACTATCCTTGAATATTATGCTTAAAAATAGATCTCGTCAAGAATATAACCTCGTCAAGAGTATAACCAAGAATCAAGTGTTCCGAATAGACATGACAATTAATTAACTACTTCAGTATAACTATTACAATCACTTGTATATATTAATCTCAGAGTAAAAAGAACTGGAGTAGCCATTAGTGAATTTCTCAAACATTTTTTTCTGCCATTTCTTGCGGGGGGTGAGGTTACCACTACACTCAAAGCCAGCCGTTTTTACAAATGCACACATGCATAATTCGACACACAAATTTAAATTTCACGCACACACACGCTTAAAATAGTCACGTGGGGTGTGCGTTTTGACAACGTCACAGCCGCACTCCCCACGAGACTAGCGTTCGAAATTTGAAATTGTAGAATTCTAAAACATGAAATAATGAAGTAAATAATCATGAAATCTTAAAAATTATAATAACAAATAAAAGGTGACACCATCTTTTAGCATACTCGATGTTTTCTATTTATTTTTACAACAAAAAACACCACAGGCAGACATTTTTGCGGGAGCTCTGATCGCCGCAACGTTTACAATGTTATGGCTGTCAAAATGGCGGCTCAACTAGTTTTATTAAACGTGCAAGCATCCGATGCTTGTGCATTTGGCAGAGGGGAATGTTAGACAAAGGCTACTCCAGTTCTGTTTACTCTGAGATATTAATACGTCGCTTTTGGAGCATTTTCCTTCCAATTCAATTTTGACATTTGTGACTAAGAGTATTATATAATACACGTAAATTTTATTAGGTTGTAGTTGTAGAGGATGGAACCCTTGCAGAGTTTCTTGCCTGTATCTTCTCTAGACAAGGCCTCCCGGTAGTGAACAGGCCGAAAAAAAAGTAGTGGTATTGTCAATTTTAAGATACTTATAATTTATTTTGTTTTAACTGGTCAAAAGTGTATTTGATGATACCAATTTGATTAAATGACTTTGAGTTTGAGAGTTTGAGTTTGAGTTTATATTGTATCGTTCCCAGGCGTGGAAGGGTCCCAAAACGGCGGAGGTCTGCATGCAGTGGCCGCCGGAGATTCAACTCTACGAGAGTACCTGGAGTGCTCGGTGACCAGCGGGTCTGGGTCCGGCTTACCCTTGATGGTGCAGCGAACACTCGCCAAGCAAATCACGCTCATCGAGTGCGTCGGGAAGGTAAATCACCCGCTAGGACCTAGTACAGTCAGCATATGTATTAGCAATAACTTGACATGTAAATTAAAACATTATTATCGCATGTAAAATAGTTGACATTGAAATTTGTTATATTATTTTATAAGCTATTTTGACATTTTTAATTAATGTGATTCACGAAAATTTTGCATATATTTTGCATAATGTAAAACATGTGATTCTATTAATAGTATGCCTATGTGACCTTGTAAATGATGTTTTTAGCAAATATACTATTCTTTTCTATTTACCAGAAGTAACTCATCATTTCAGTGCATAACATTTACCATGTACGACACTCTTAGGCCCATATTACGGAACTAAACTCAAGCGTAGATCTCTGCTTGAGCACTGTTAGAGAGGGATGGCGCTATTGATCCCACATAGCGCTATCCCTTTTTAACTGCGCTCAAGCAGAGATCTACGCTTGAGTTTGGTTCTGTAATACGGGCCTTAGACACGTTTTGTCATTTGCTTCGACATTTAACGAGAAAGTACTTAAATGGTAATCTACTTTGGTGCGGACTGTACCAAAATGTACTACAGTGTATACAGAGTCATTTTTAACAAACCAACAACTACGCAAGACTAGTTAGCAACATTATGAATTACAAAATTTTGTTTTACGAGTTTTGATCATTTAAATAAAATAAATATATAAATAAATATTTTCAGACATTCACACCTATCAACTAGCCCCATTTTAAGCAACTAATGCTGCTTGTGTAACGGATACTAGATGACAAATAAATATTATAAACATTCAAGACTGGAGACCAAATGCCCGTATTCATCACACAAACATTTGCCCCCACCGGGGATCGAACCCAGAACCTCTCGAAAGGCGACGCCTCGAGACCGGCGTACAGACCACTCGGCCACGGAGGTCGTCTAATTTGTAATGTAAATATTACGAAACTTAATAAACTTTAATAAGTTCGGCATTGTATTTGGCATCATTTATTTACGAGTCTGTATATCATCAGATGTGCTCATCATTTCAGTACTATACCAAACAAACAAACAAACAAAAATAAGTTTATTTCATAGGCCAAACCTGGCACATAAAAAAGTCAATATTTTACAATTTATTATTAAAAACCATTATATAATGAAATAAAAAGTATATTCTAAATTAAGGTTAACGCGAGCGCTTGCGGCAAGTATAACCACAGAGTATTGACTGTGGTTGTAATTGACACAAGCGGCCGGATTCCGAGAGTAAGGCTTTTCATGAGAAGAACCCGGCAATTAAACAGTGAGCCACTTTAAAAAAATATATGAAATTGTATTACTTTCTACATACATAACTTCCTTACAATCAAATCAAATCAAAAATATCTTTATTTTATAGGCTTGATATACAAACACTTAAAAACGTCAATTTATGAATAAGTGATTCTAACACTCGCTCGGAACGCAGACATCCCCGAGAAGAGCGAGCCAGAAACTCGAGGGTTGCTCTATTTTTCACAATTATTTATAGACCCTTATCTTTACTTCACAGGGTCGTTACGGCGAAGTGTGGCGTGGCTCCTGGTACGCAGACTCCGTGGCCGTCAAGATCATCTTCTCTCGCGACGAGGCGAGCTGGAGGAGAGAGACGGAGATATACAGCACCGTGATGCTGCGGCACGACAACATACTGGCGTACGTCGGCAGCGATATGACCAGCCGCGGCAGTTGTACGCAGGTAAATAATATTTTTATTGTCAAAGTTGCCCACCAACCCGCATTGGGCCAGCGTGGTGGTGTTACGGTCCACACTCGTGTGTTTCTCCATGCCAGAAGTCTCACTAAAACTTGATAACGTATGAACCGATTAACTAATTTTGATTTCGAAATATTGGTAGAAGGCATGATATCTCTGTAGGGGATAAGTTCGCCTTTGCCAACTATTGTTTCTTTTATTTATTGTGTTTTTTTTGTGTGCAATAAAGAGTATATAATGTAATTAATTGGGCGGCCATTTAATTATTTGGGCAGCAACAAAAAGTGAAGCTGAAAAATCATTTGGGCAGGAAACAAATATTTTGCCAGCAATATAATTATTCGGGCGGCAAAATAATTAATTAAATATTTATTGATAATGGTGCTGGTTGCACAGTACTTAACATAATATGTTTTAGTTGACCTATGTGTGTAAAATTGTTTATTATCCCAAATAAAGTGAAGAAAAAAGATAATTATTTGACCTGCCAAATACTAATAATATTATTGGGTTACGGTTATTATTTATGACCCATAAAAACAATATTTGTGTCATCGAAACATATATTAAACAATTTGGCATCAGCGAAAACATGAAAGTAGCTGCTGAATTAGTTATTTGCTGACAAATTAGAAATATTTTCTGCCCATAAGTTGCTGACCAATTAGTTATTTTAGCTAAAAAAGGAATTAGTTATTTTAGCTTAATAGCCCTTTGTAGAAGAACAAATAATTCGAAATTTCAAACCAGAATTGTTTTTGTATATATTGTTATCCATCAAAGAAATAGCAATTGAACAACCAACATTCTGAGTGTAATTGTAAACTAATATTATAAAGCTAAAGTTTTTTTGGTTAAACACACTAATGTCAGGAACTACATGTTGAAAAATTCTTTCAATCTTAGATAGCTCTTTTATTGAGGAAGGCTATAGGCTATATAACATCTCGCCATCTCAATGTCAATATTCCACGCGAACAAAGTCGCGGGCAAATGATAGTTGTAAAATAAAATAAGGTATTGCCCCTATTAAGACTTATACGAGTATTACTACTCTGCATTTCAAGAAATATTTTCTCTCCTGAACAAGAAAATTTCGATTATTTCCAGCCAAATCTCATCATAATGTAACTAAGAATTCATACTAATATTATAAATGCGAAAGTAACTCTCGCTTTCACTTCAAAAATACAGAACAAATTTAACCGAAATTTGGTACACAAATAGTCTAGAGCCTGAGAAAGGACATAGGCTACCTTTTATCCCGATATTCCCATGCCATGCAGGTGAATGTCAAAAAATTTAAATAACGCCCCCCAGAAAAATGAAGGACAAATTTACACCACTATGAACTTTGCTTCTAATAATAGAGTAGGAGTAAAATTCCAATTCCACCAATTGAGGCTACTGTTCCGATTTGAAAAATCTTTCCTATTAATGCTATTTATTGAGGAAGGCTTTAGGCTACAAACTATCACACTACCTCAAAGTAATTATTCTATTCGGACTAAGTCGCGGGCAACAGCTAGTACTGATATAAATCATTGTCCCCAGCTGTGGCTGATCACGCACTTCCACCCGCTGGGCTCGCTCTACGAGTACTTGATGCGAGTGACGTTGACGCGCGCGCAGCTGATGGCGCTGGCT
Source organism: Parapoynx stratiotata (assembly GCA_910589355.1). Lineage (NCBI taxonomy): Eukaryota > Metazoa > Arthropoda > Insecta > Lepidoptera > Crambidae > Parapoynx > Parapoynx stratiotata. The sequence continues at coordinate 11,545,717 of OU342482.1, forward strand.
CTGTCAGCAGCGAAGGGATTGCTTCATTTACACACGCAGATTCATGGAACACAGGTACTTAATGTATAGCATAACATAACACGCCTATATCCCCGAAGGGGTGGGCTGAGGTGTAAACACCCTCACCTGGGCAGCGCTGGCCATCTCATATGCAGACACATGGCCCGCTTGATAATGAAATGAAATCATTTATTCTGCAATTAGATTTTCATGAAATACGTTTGCACGTCAATATTTTTTTTCCTACTAGCACTTCGACGTGAATGATGATCTTGATGAATGATGATCTTCGATGATACATACATGCCTCGATCCCCGAAGGAGTGGAATGCGGTGTAGACACCCAATTCCACCCACTATGTACGCTCTGTCGTCATCGTCATCAGCCTATATACGTCCCACTGCTGGGACAGGCCTTCCTCATGGAGAAACACATGAGGGGTATGGGCCGTAACACCACCATGCTGGCCCAATGCGGGTTGGTGGGTAGAAACGGTCACAAATGCGACCTGCACCAACGGCTTAACGTGCCTTCCTAAGCACGGAGGAGCTCGAGATCACAAAGTCTTGGTCACCCATTCACAGCCTGACCATGGCGATGGTAGCTTTGTTTTCGATCGAAGCCATAGCGCATTGACCACTACGCCACAGAGCGCCTCTGTACGCTCTACCAGTATCTGATACGGGTGCCTTGACCATACATACAGTCACGCTTTTATCCCTTAAGTGGTGGGCAGAGGTGTAAACACCCACCTCCACCTACTTGGCGCTCTCTACGAGTATCTGATGCGCGAGTGCTATCGGCTGCGAAAGGATTGCCTTATCTTCACACCAACATTCCCCCTTTTATGTCTAAGTCCCCATGTAAAAGGTTGCCTGTTGCCATGTACGGTCGCGGTCAGAAATTTTTTATCAGTTTTCAAATTAGATTCTTTATCACTCTGTTTTCAATAAAGTCTATGACATATCAAGTTACTTATTACCCTTTGAAAATTAATAAACAATATGAAGTATGTGGAAAAGACAAAAGAAATGACAGTTATCAAAAATGATTGTTTGAACGTCATTCGGACATAAGTGAAATTATAATCAGACATTTTAAAATAAAATGACAAATTTTAAGTTTGTTTTTTAAAATTATTTATAATAAAAAAAACTGATTGTTTGAGTTTATTTTTTAAAATTATTTATAATTAAAAAAAACTGAAATATTAAAGAAAAGTTTTTTTTTTTAAGATTTCGATACATGTTTTGGTAAACATTATCTGACCGCGACTGTATAGGGCCCAGTGAGAGGCGATATTCACAATCAACTGCACCTAAGTTTTTTTCCCAATCAGTGGTAAAGGCGGTGAGATCGAACCCGCGATTTCTTGAACGAGTAGTGTCGTCTTTCCCAACTCGGCTACCGCTACCATCTTTCATTAATTTACCCCTATAAAAATAAAATGTATACATTTAATAAAACTGTAGAGGTCGAATGTACATAAAAAAAAGTGCTTAAAACTAAGTCAGGTCAGGACTAATCCCAAAAGGAAAAAAAAGGATTTTTTATTTTTTTTTGTTTCTCAGTGAAATTTTGCATGGTGATTTAAGGGTTCCCGTGGGATAGTTAAAAAACCAAAGTAACTGAGGACAAAGTCGCTAGCAAAAGCTAGTTTTTACATAAATAAAATTATTCTATCTATTTATTGCCAGGGTAAGCCAGGGATAGCGCACCGCGACATCAAGTCCAAGAACATCCTGGTGAAAGTAAATGGCGAATGCTGTTTGGCGGACTTGGGGCTCTCGCTCACCAGCCGCCAGCTGCCCGCTAAGGACCTGCGCCAGGGCACCAAGCGGTACATGAGCCCGGAGATACTGGACCACTCGTAAGTAGACCCTTACCCTTATTTGTGTTCATATTTGTCCACTTTGTTTGTCCGATCATGAGGTTTCGTAATTAATATTATTGTACTAACATTCAAATTAAATTTATATAGATTTATAATGATAATTTTATGATGAATGTCTCTAAGTACCTACCAATATTTGTACAAAATTTTATATGATATAATCTCATGTCTATAAATTGAGGTAAACATTAATGTAACTAAATAATAATTGTAGCCCATCCCAACGTGGTACATAGTGTTTTGTGAATAAACGATTGATTGATTGAATTAAAATATTTACATTTAAAGGAGCGAATTGCTGTTCTATAACGTCAATAGTGACGTGCAGTTAGTCATAAAATTTATCGAATGTATAATTTTAGGACACAATTTTTATTTATTACATTTATTTCCAAACTATATAATATATTGGCCCCGTGTTGGTCCGGGACACAAAATGAATGTACCAACTGCTATTTTTGCCTAGCATGTCGTAAAAGGTCACTAAGGTCGTATTGGGTACTGGGTCTGTGATCGTGTAGGCGATGAGCTAACCACTTGTTACTACTCTTTCACGATTTTTCATCTGACCAAACCCAATTTTTGTATGGCTAAATGTGGTCTTAAGGAACATAGTGCTCCTTCGGGGATTACAGGCGTGATTTTATGTATGTATATGTATATATTAGGGTCGCTCGAACATTTATTTTTTATTTTTATTTGATTGTAATGATTGGTGTACCTATTTACCACACAACTCGGCATTTGTTTCCCGAATATCAGTTTTCTTTTTAAATGAAATCTAATCGTCGTCAAAACGATATGTCAAAACGCCCATCACAGCGTTCCGCATCTGTGTTTACTTTGATAATTTATGTATTGGCTATAATTTAAATGTATTTATCTACACTCGTGCCTCGTTACAAGTTGTATATTGGGTCCTTACCTATGAAATTGGTGTTTTTTTTCTCTCTTAGTATTTTGTCTGTAACTATTAAGTTTCAGAGTATTCCTAAAAATAATTACCTCGTCTAAAAATAGAATATATTTTTGAGCTCTTTTGATTTGTTTCGATAATTCGTTGTAAGTTTTCTTGTGTTATAATTGGACACGGAGACAACTCTTTTTAAGTGCCTCCCGAATACATTATTTTATTTGCATTCACCTAAAAACGATAATAGTTATTTATTATACAAGAGTGGAAAGTTCCTTTTTAACCGCGTGCTCGATTTGGATGACCGAGCAAGCGAAGGATTCTTAAGTTGAATCACGAGCGCAGCGAGTGATTCTAAATTAGAATCCTGAGCGTCAGCGAGGGAAACAAACGAGCACAAGGTGAAAAATCTTTCCACTCGAGTGCAATACGTAACTTTTCATCCCACCTCAGCGAGGAAATGACAAAATGAAAAAGAAAACAATTTATAATGACAAAATATTTTTTCACAATTTAAAAAGTTCTAATCATAAATTTGGCACCATAGAGGTTACATTAAATAGGTTTAATGACGTTTTGAATTTACAATTATATTGAGTACTCATTATATGTGATGTTCTAAATTCAAATCTACTTTGCCGCTCAAGCGAATAAAATAGAATTTTCCAGCCAGATTTCGAAGCGCAAAATTACACTTTCCGAGGTGGTGGGATGAAAATAATTTTTATGAAGTGTGATATTACACATATTACTAAAGCTTGTCTAATGATACATGCCAAATATTATTATTTCTGGATTTGTCGTTGTGAAGAAAACTGAAAAAAATTTACTATGGAAAATGCAGAATTCCCCAAAATCTCCATACAAAACGACAATTTCATAGGTATGTTTAAATAGGTTTCAATTTCAATGACCTATTTAAATGTCAGCATGAACACGGAGTGCTTCGAGTCGTACCTGCGCTGCGACGTGTACGCGTTCGCGCTGGTGCTGTGGGAGATGTGCCGGCGCGTGCGGCCCGCGCGCGACTACCGCCCGCCATACTACGAGCTGGCGCCGCAGGACCCCAGCTTCGACGACATGCGCAAGATCGTCTGCGGGGAGGCCGCCCGCCCCGCGCCCTCCAATCATCAGCACCCGGTCAGTGCACGCGTACACCGCATGCCCAGCTGCGACCACATGCCCAGCTGCGACCACATGCCCAGCTGCGACCACATGCCCAGCTGCGACCACATGCCCAGCTGCGACCACATGCCCAGCTGCGACCACATGCCCAGCTGCGGCCACATGCCCAGCTGCGACCACATGCCCAGCTGCGACCACATGCCCAGCTGCGACCACATGCCCAGCTGCGACCACATGCCCAGCTGCGACCACATGCCCAGCTGCGACCACATGCGCAACATAGTTTTTTTTTTTTTCATACGTCAGGTAAGCTCTTGACCTTTATCTCACCTGATGGTAAGTGACGAGAAGGCCGAAGGTGGAAGCGAGCTTCGCCTGTAATCCTCAGCTGAGGAACTGGCTATCTTACCTCTGATTGCCGGAACACAATGCTTAAAACATTGTTATTATGGCGACAAATTTAGGTAAGACGGTGGTAGCTAGCCAGGCGGGCTTAGAAGCCCTACCACCAAACCGAGCAGAAAAACTTCTGCCCCCATGGGGAATCGAACCAGGACCTCCCGATCAACACCCGGTGGTGTGAACCACTAGACCAGAGTCTGAGAGAGGTTGAGAAGTCTGCGGGGAGGTGGCCCGCCCCACTCCCTCCAATCATCAGCATCCGGTGAGTACATTCATACACGACATGCCCAGCTGCGACCACATGAACATGTGTATTAGAAAGAGACTACAGGGTGAAGTCGAAAATAATTGGCAAATTTTAATGGGGAATTCTAGTGCTATTAAACATTGTATTTGCGAGGGAGAAATAAAAATCTAAGTTATAAAAAACAAATCAAAATTTTCAGTTGCTTTTACTCGAAACTGGTAAATAAACATATTAAATACGTAAACCATAAAAATTACATGTAAATATTATATAAGAAAAATATTACATACAGCTGCAACTAATAATTGCGTAATTGTATTTTCTTACATGTTTCATTTCGATTTTCATTGTTATCATACTGATTATTATAACGTTTAAAATGTCCTGTAAAATTTTGTCGAATGATTTAAATTTCACCCTGTATATAGAATCGTCGCGTCATGTCATCTAGTCAGTCGTCCTCAGACTATATACGTCCCACTGCTGGGCACAAGCTTTCCTCACAAAGAAAAACATGAGGAGTATGGGCCGTAACACCACCACGCTGCCCCAATGCGGGTTTGTGGGTAGAAACGGGACCAACGGCTTAACGTGTTCCGAAGCACGGAGGAGTTCGATATCACAAAGTTTTAGTCACCCATCCACGGCCTGACCATGGAGAAGGTATTATTATAGACCTAATAAGATCTAATGTGACCAGCCTCCTATGTAAGTTCTATATAGGCCCTACAGTAGCTCCATCAACTGGACACTGTCTAAGAAAGATAAGATGTTCTCAGTTTGGATTGTTTTTATTTAATCTGGGTCAAGGGTCTGTTTCCTCAGTAGGCCTAGCACGGGCCGGAGAGAAAAAGTCCCCGGAGACGAAATTACTCATTGCCTGTCGTTTCCGCACGAACGAAGAAGCGAGAGGCAATGACGATTTTTGTCTCTGGGGACTTTTTCTCTCCGGCCCGTGCTAGGCCTTCTGGTGTCTGCTTCTTTTGTGAATCAGCGGTTCACAGTAGCACAAGAGGTGCATTGGTGTTTCACGCTCTTGTTCGCAGAATCTGCAAGTGTCAGTGTCCTTTAGCTTCATGTTGTAAAGATGTCTGTTTAACTTGCAGTGACCAGACCAGTCAAAGTCCTAATCATCACGCTCAGGTTACTCCGGTTGAGCTTTAATAGCTCTTCAGTGCGTTTACGAGAGTATGGTTGGCGAAGGTCGGTTTGTTTTCGATATCGAAAGCCAAAGCTAAAGGACTAATGAATGTTTTGTATATTTCAAAAAAAAAAAATACTCCTGATGGTGATTCTACATGAGTTACCAATATTAGTGTTAATTGTAACTTTAATTGTAAGAAATGTATGCTGTGTTAGCGTATAATTGTTTTATCACTAAAATTTTATGTTTAAACATGTTATTTACTTATGTATAGTGTAAAAATGTTGGCGATCCAAATAAATAATATAAAATAAAATTTCCAGACCATGGTCGGCATGGCGAACCTAATGCGAGAGTGCTGGCACCAGAACCCCTCAGTGCGGCTGCCGGCCCTCAGGATAAAGAAGACGCTGATCAAACTAGCCTCCCTGGACAACTCCATACGACTCACCGACGACAACGAGATACCGGTGTGAGACGCGTCTCAATATCGGACAATGATCTTACAAGTCTGAAACGGTAACACCAAAAGCCCCTTATTTGAAATTAGTTTGGGTGTCGAATGTATGCTGAGACAATGATCTGCAGGATAAGATTCATACAGGCAAGACGTGTCTGCATTATGCCATTAGGACACACATTTAAAATATATTATTGAAATATTTTTAATCATAAAATGGTGTCTAAAATGCTTTTGTTTTCTCATCGACTGAAACTTTTGATTTCTCAGCTTTGTTTTGAAATAATTTGTAAATTTTTAGCTAAATGTCATTTCAAGGATTATACCTTATTTACATTTAATACAGGTCTCACAGGGAATACTCAACACGACCTCAACACGATTATGATTAAACTATAAAACGTTTTTTACACAGATGCCTTAAATAAGTTTCAAAATAATTGTTTTGTCATACGATCGTTTTCTAGAGTCAGTTTTTTGAAGTTTTTTGATCCGTGGCCAGGTTGAATAGTAGGTTAAAATATGGACCAATGGCGAAAGCGTATAATGTCGTCATACGACAGATCGTCAGAATTTTCAAATATTACTAAGGTTTAATAATCAAAGAAAAGAAGAAGAAAAAGAATTTACCAACTGCTTTTCTTGCCTAGCATGTGGTAAAAGGCGACTAAGGGCTGGGTACTGGGTCTGTGATTGTGTAGGCGATGAGCTAGCCACTTGTTACTACTCTCACGATTTTTCATCTGACCAAACCCAATTTTTGTATGGCTAAATGTGGTCTTAAGGAACACAGTGCTCCTTGGACTCTGCCTACCCCTTCGGGGGTTGCAGGCGTGATTGTATGTATGTATGTATGTAATAATCAAACACAAATAGGGGCAACACGATGCTCGGGTTAGGAAAGTGGCGGCTGGCGGAACAGCTGATGTATATTGCTTTGAATTTTCATTGTAAATTTAACAATTTGTCAAACTGTCGTCACACAGTTTGGCGTTTACATTGACGCTGTTGGTCCAGGTTTTACTATTAAGGGCGAATTCGACCAAATTGAGATTAGTAACACGGGAATAGTACCAAACTGAGCTGCAACGATTGGTCGAATCTGCCCTGCGTCAAACGAGACATTGACACATTCGTGCGCGAATATTACTCGCGTGTAGCCAAACATGAAAACACTAGGATAGCTAATCGGCTCCGCCCTTAGGGCAGATTCGACCAATCGTTTCAGCTCAGTTTGGTATTAATTTTCCCGTGTTACTAATCTCAATTCGGTCGAATTCGCCCTAAGGTGACTATTTAATTACTACGGTCCAAAAAGCTCACCCCAAGTTATGCAGATATATATATGAGACGTATATATAACGTACCGTCATAAAATTATACATAAAGTGATATAACGTAAATTCGTGCCTATATAAATATATTATTGACAGGATTTTGTAGATAAGACATTATGAAAAACGAGATATTGCGAAGACGTTTTCGAAACGGCAGTCTATGTAAGAATGAGATGTTTAATATTAAGAATTTGTGTATTGTAATATAGAATATAATGAAAGTACTTTTTAGGCAATTTGTTAAGTAATATGTTATCAAAACATGGGTTTGTTTCTGACTCTTCATACGTATTTAAGTTCTAGAAGGACCCAGAAACATGTCCATCTTTATTGCAGAATACAGGTTGTCACAATTTTAAAATATATCTCAAAAATAATAGTAATTTTCCTTGAAACCCTAATATACTTTCATACTCCTTTCGGTTATGTTTTAATTTTTTATTTTTTTATTTTGTCAAACGTGTAATCCTCATTACAGTCAGATCGTTTTAAAGTGTATTTAGTAAACAATCTTGGCATGTTTTTAACGCAATTGAACAAAATTACATGTCTTTTTAGAAGTAATGTGATTCAATAATCTATAAATTACGTCACACGAACTTCATAATTCTTGATTTCTCCTCGCCCTTGTCACAGTTGGTCACATTTTTAAGACTCCCCCTTCTCAGTGTAACGTCACATGAACAGCAGTTTAAAAAATTTAAATGGAAAATTTTATTTAGCGTTTATACGCTTTTATCAAATTTTTCAACCTCCATGGTCGAGTGGTCTGAATGCCAGGCTCAACTCAAGGCGACGCCATGTTTGCCACGGCAGATGTTTGTGTGATGTATACAGACATTTTCCCTCAAAATAAATAAATAAATAAATGTGTTCTCCAGTCTTTTATGTTTAAATAAGAGTAGTATATATTATGAATATTGATCTATTAAATATATTTATCTATCATCTAGTATCCGTAACACAAGCAGCATTAGTTGCTTAAAATGGGGCTAGTTGATAGGTGTGAATGTCTGAGGATATTTATTTGTGCTCTCACACACACTATGTCACATTTGGTCGACCCCCTCCCTCCCCCTTAATGTGTGACGTAATTAATGGGCCCACCCATAAATTTCGTCACACATTATATTATTATTGGAATAAAAATAAATGCCAAGATTGTTCATTAAGACAATTTAGGATAAACGAACAAGTTTTTATAATAAAACAAGTTGTAATGAAAACACTTTATGTAAGTAATGACTTAAATCAGTGACAATCTGCATTCAATTATGATTCTTATGGATTAGGGACTTAAGGTTCAAGTGCCGAAATAGTATTGTAACTTAGCGTAGCTATCTATTCATACTCGTATGTAGCCTATTAAATATTGTGTACAGTAGTCTGATGCATGCCATTACTAATTCTCTAATTATATCACAATTTTGCGTATTTAAAAAAAATCTTAACTAGTGACACACGCAAGAGTGCAATGCCTTGTGCATTGTATCAATTATTATACCTTGTGAACCTTCGTCGTAGATCACCCTATCTATTAAAAAAAACAAGAAGTTTTTTGGCGCCATTCAACTATGCCGGACGTGATTTTTATTTCAGTTATTGTAATATTGTTTCCGAGTGGATCTTGTTGCGTAAAATCAGTGTAGTTTTGTGTAATAAGTGTCAATAATGATGAGCAATGTGGAGGATCATTGAAATAAGCGTCAAGTGGTGTGAAAAACGATGAGATTTTTATTGTAGTAATCAATCTTATCGAAGCAACACCACAGCGTCTGACATCGATTGTTTGACACCAAACTATCCCAAGAAGCATTGAAATGTATTACACTTGCATTTCAATGCAAATACTGAAGACATAAAAATACCGAAGACTTGGCATTATGGGCTTCAGTCCCTTTGCCTTCTCTACATGGGAGAATTTTACAACAAAAAAAAACAACTTAAGTGGGCCTGGCGGTTCGATATATCAAAACGTATTAACTGATATGAGTTTGATATCATATCGTATCGATATGACGTTCTTAAATAACTGATATTTCAAAATCGAAAAAAAAAACAATAAATCGAGCGATCAGGGAGGAGCATTTTCTGTTCGATCATTTTTATACCTATGAGTTTGTACTTAACAAACAATAAAAAGATATTAAAAAAAAAAGAAAGAAATGTGGTATCAGAGGTTAGTTTTGGCATAATCACTCAATGCCCGACTAAAATTAATTAAAACAAATGTAATTTTTTAAAACAAATGTAACTTAGTTCATAAAGTGCTAATGATAAGAAATATTATATAGGTTTGTAGTCAAATAATTGTTTTGGCCATGAATAAAATATAAAAATAATATTATTTGACAAGTCAGCGATTATGTATTTTGATAATCATGTTGGAAAGCTCAAAATATTTATCTTTTTTTTATAGTTTAATTAAATAATATTTTGCTGTATTCTTGTCGCTTCAGTCAAAATACGTAATCGCTAGTATTTTAGTATTTTTTTTTTATAATTTCTATTGTTGCATTAATTTCAATGTATGTTGCCATATTTTTATATTTTGTATTATACTAATTAATTATCTTTAAATAAGCGTAATTTAGTAATACATATTTGAAATTGGTATAACTATTGCTAGACATCGAATATGACGGTCTAAGATTCATTTATCGTTAACGCCTTATATGTAACATAAAAAAAATTACAATTGAAATTTTTACTTGAAATAAGTTTAATATCCATTTTTAATTGAATCTCTGTAGTCATAGATTGATCTTTGATTGTGCAAAGGGAATATTTCATTCAGCCATGCCAATAATCGTAATTTTTAATATAACTTATTTGGTTTTTGTATTGATATCATATATCATTATTACACAATAACACTCACCAATGGTAAATAAAACATAATACTTAAATAAAACTCATATTTCCTGTACAAAATTTTCAAATGAAGCACTTTGTCTATATTGAAAAATTTTTTACTAACATTAGCATCAAAAATTAAAACGTTTCATGATTTTTTTGTCATTTTTAAATTAATAATAACCAGGAGTATTGTTATAATAAATGGCAAATTTACACTGTAAATAAAATTTCAGGAAATCCTTTCATTTGTAATAAATGTATTGCAATACACTTCACTTGTTATTGTACACTAAAGATGAATGTTTATTTAATAAATAAGCTTTGTTTGTTTATTTTTCAAATGCATTTAATTTGTATGTTAAAAAGTTTAATTTTTCAATTGTCGTCGAAACTGAATTAGTAGACTTTCTACATTAGTGTGTATTGACATTCTTCTGCTCACTTGCTTGTTAAAACTGAACTTTACGCGCTTTAGATAAGGACTAGATGCATTGAAAGTACACAGCTAATTGGACAGATGTGCAAAAAAAAACCATTTTAGTACTATGTCATTCTAAGGATTTAGTTAAATATTTGCTCGCGCAGCACCACGGACTAGTAATGTTGAAACGACAAAGTACTAAAGTATCTTTCAATAATAAAAAAACCCTACTTACCGGATTTGTTTGCTATTCATGTTCAATTAACATAATTTCTACACGGACATCGGCACCTAAATATAATTAACTGTAACAATTTCTCTTTATTTCAATTGATTTCACTTACTGTTTGCGTCCCCGGCCTAATATACGTCCCACTACTGGGCACAGGCCTTCCTCATGGAGAAGCACATGAGGAGTATGGGCCGTAACACCACCACGCTGACACAATTTGGGTTGGTTATGTTGGTAACTGTTATCACAAATTATTCAAGAGATTAAACACTACCTCCTTTTCTCCAACTTTGATTGAATGATACTTTAAAATGTTGTGTTCCTTTTGCATGAGACTGTACACTGTAATTTCATCCTTATGTAGAGCGCGTATGGTCGATTTTTGTTCCCCGTATAAGACTAAACCCTTTAGAATACAATTTGTATCAGTAGTGTAAGTACCGTGTTCACATAATTATTGTAAATAGTAAATTTGTTAAGTAAAGATAAGATTCGACTCCGAATGGCGTTGCAGAGAATAAATTTAATATTTGTCTATTTTATTGTGTTTTATTTTTAATATTACTATTCTTCTTGTTTATGGTTTAAAAGGTATTATCGAGAAATTCCATTAATCCAGTCTTTCGAATCGAATAAATCCAGGGAAAGCGATAACAGTTGAGACAGGCGCGGACGACACTACTGAAAACTCAATAATATCGGTATAAATAGTTTCCATATTGTTGACAACGCAAAAGATATTCCATATTATGTGTGTTAGGTCCTTACCTATGAAATTGGTGTTTTGTGTGGAGGTTTTGGGAATTCTGCATTTTCCATACTAAAATTTTTTCAGTTTTCTTCACAACGACAAATCCAAAGATATATTTGCCATCTATCATTAGACAAGCTTTAGTAATATGTGTAATATCACACTTAATAAAAATTATTTATCGTTTTTAAATTAATGCAAATCAAATGATGTATTCGGGAGGCACTTAAAAAGAGTTGTCTCCGTGTCCAATTTTAACACAATTAAACTTACAAGAAATCAAAAGAGCTCAAAAATATATTCTATTCTTAGACGAGGTAATTATTTTTTAGGAATACTCTGAATCTTAATAGTTACAGACAGAATACTAAGAGAGAAAAATAACACCAATTTCATAGGTAAGGACCCAATATATATGTTATTGACTTTTTGGCAGCGTCTATATATTTGAACACACTGCCACGATCTATTTGCCGCTGACTGTACCTGTGTGCAAATGTTTTTTCACATCTGTGAGCTCACAGTTTGACAGTTTGATAGACTTCACAGAACATGGACGACGACGATTTGTCGACGCAGCTTGCCTATGTTAGTTGAGTGCGTGTAATTATTTATTACACGTGCAAATAAATAAACAAAGACAGCCAAAACAAAAACTCGAATGGATGTTATTTGATGATGTTATTTATTGATGGTTTTTGATGGAAAACATTCATTATTCCACTCCATCGTTGAAACGTTTGGTGGTTTATGCACGACAGTTCTCCACGGCTACGCTCGTGCGAGTGACGGCGCGCAGTGTGGCAGGTTCACAAACATTTGGACTGTGATCTCTTTTATGTGCGCTGAAAAACCGACACGGAACGGCAAGCGCACATATGTGCGCAAATATTTGCAAAACGTATCAAAAGCCCTCCTTCACGACTCGGCACGCCTGTGCCGAGGTCCGAGCCTTTAGAGGCACCCTCAGGACGTCTGCCGATCCCCGAATAAACTCGCGCGCTCGAGCGCCTAGGAAGTTCTCCCTGGAAGCGGGACCCCTAGGGGGATGCCTTCCAGAAAGACACCCTCCAGTGGTGGTTAGCCACTACAGACTTGAGGACCCAGCAAAGTTCTCGCCTTCTTTAAAACCAATCCGGTGATAGTTGATAGCCGTCAGAGGCATCAGTTTAGGGCAACTCACATTTGCTGACCAATTAGAAATATCTGCTGGCCATAAGTTGCTGCCGAATTAGTTATTTTGCTGAACAAAATAGAAATATTCGCTGCCCATAAATTGTTGACCGATTAGTGGTTTTAGCTGAACAATTGTATTTTTTTTACCAAAATTCGAATATTTTGCTTATCGTTTAAATCACACCCTAATAAATTACAGCACGTTGTTTTTGATTTAGACCTAATATTAGATTTTTTGTGCCTATCAATTTTGCCCATTATGTAGATTATTTTCATATAGTATTATTTTTGGCCATATGTATATTAAACTATATCTTTTTATTGACTGGACCTGGGTATACATACTTTTCTTAGAGTCTTATAACTCATCTGATACGTTTGTAGACACAATAGGAAATCATTCATGTCTCGTCCTTAACAGGATTTGTGTCAGTCGAGCGGTTAAATATCTTTCAAAACCTCACGACTGTTTGCACATCTTTGCGCAAATGTGTTAATTGCGCCATCTATCGGTGCCTGACAGTATTACTAGGTATACTATGTTTTTTATGTAGGTAGGTTATTGGTATGTTACCGTATTGTGACTAGATGGTGCTAGGTTGGTGATATATAGCCATAACATGAATCATTGCATAGCGCCAATCATAGCTAGCCTCAGAGTAAACAGAACTGGAGTAGCCATTAGTCAATTTCTCAAACATTTTTTTCTGCCATTTCTTGCGGGGGGTGAGGTTACCACTACACTCAAAGCCAGCACAACGCACAACGTTTTTACAAATGCACACATGCATAATTCGACACACAAATTTAAATTTCACGCACACACACGCTTAAAATAGTCACGTGGGGTGTGCGTTTTGACAATGTCACAGCCGCGCTCCCCATTTTTACAACATAAAACAGCACAGGCAGGCATTTTTGCGGGAGCTCTGTTCGCCGCAACGTTTACAATGTTATGGCTGTCAAAATGGCGGCTCAACTAGTTTTATTAAACGTGCAACTCAGAGTAAACAGAACTGGAGTAGCCATTAGTCAATTTCTCAAACATTTTTTTCTGCCATTTCTTGCGGAGGGTGTGGTTACCACTACACTCAAAGTCAGCCGTTTTTACAAATGCACACATGCATAATTCGTCAAAATGGCGGCTCAACTAGTTTTATTAAACGTGCAAGCATCCGATGCTGGTGCATTTGGCAGAGGGGAATGTTAGACATAGGCTACTCCAGTTCTGTTTACTCTGATACGTGCAAGCATCCGATGCTTGTGCATTTGGCAGAGGGGTATGTTAGACAAAGGCTACTCCAGTTCTGTTTACTCTGAGTAGCTAGCACATAGCTACTATAGTGGCGCCTGGCGATGAGTAATAAGTGGTCGCAGGAAATAATGGTTGAACACGGTCTATTACTTTTTATACAAGCTACCGCAACGTAAAAACAATGTTTAGTTTGTAGTACCTGCTAAAACAAACTATACTAATATGTATGATACCTGCGTTATAATAAAATGTTTTCTTATCGTCTTACATAATAATAATAGGTCTTTACCTATGAAATTGTCGTTTTGTATGGAGATTTTGGGGAACTGCATTTTCCATACTAATTTTTTTCAGTTTTCTTCACAACAAAAAATCCAAATATAATATTTGTCATCAATCATTAGACAAGCTTTAGTAATATGTGTAATATCACACTTCATAAAAATTATTTATCGTTTTATTTGCATTTACTTATAAATGCAAATAAAATGATGTATTCGGGAGGCACTTAAAATAAAATTGTCTGCGTGTCCAATTTTAACACAATTAAACTTACAACAAATTATCAAAACAAATCAAAAGAGCTCAAAAATATAGTCTATTTTTAGACGAGGTCATTATTTTTTAGGAATACTCTGAATCTTAATAGTTACAGACAAAATACTAAGAGAGAAAAAAAACGACAATTTCATAGCTAAAGACCTAATATTTAGAAATAAAAAAAAAAAATTGGTAAAATCTCACGAAAAACTGTTCTGTGCGGCTTGGGTCTAATTATCTGTTCTATAGTTGTGCGTCAGAATGGTTGGTTTATTTCACGTAACTTCTATTGGCCATAGGTGTTAAAATTAACACAACTACTTACCTACCCCTTCGGGGATATAGACATGATGATAATTTACGTGTATATTTTGTTTTTTTCCAAACTAGCTATTGCCCGCGCCATCGTCCGCAGTTACTATGTTTTTTTAACTATCCCATGGGAACCCTTTATTTTCCCGGAATATAAAGTATCAAGAATGTTGATCGGGGATATAAGGTACCACCATGCAAAATTTCATTGAAATCGGTCCAGCCATTTCGGAGATAATAGCCCGTACAAACAGACAGAGAAACAAAAATTTTAAAAAACTATTATTGGTATTTTCCCTCTTTTTACATCCCCCCGACTTGGTTTTAACCATTCTTTTTCTATGCACAGACATTCGACCTCTGCAATTTTATTATATATATAAATACCCACCTTTTTTTTCCTGCCCTGTTCCCAATTCTATTTTGGGTCGGCGCCACATGTCTTCCTCTTCCACTCTCCTCTATTACTCGTCAAGTCAACACTCACGCCCATCCTCATCAAATCATCATTCACACAATCCATCCATCTTTTCTTTGGTCTTCCTCTCCCCACACGCCCATTCACTTTCAAGTCCATAACTTTCCTGGTGACATGATCATTCTCCCTCCTCATTACATGTCCATACCAAGAAAGTCGTTTTTCTCTGTTTATCAGCAATCGGGGCAACTTTCAGACTTCCCCTAATATATTCATTCCTCACTCTATCCATTCTCGTCACACCACACATCCACCTCAACATTCGCATTTCAGCTACATGCAATCTTTGTTCATCCATCCGCTTTACAGGCCAACATTCTGATCCATACATGATGACAGGTCTTATTAAAGATTTATAAATTTTCCCCTTCAGTCTTAGGGAAATACGGGGGTCACACGCAGTTCCCGTAGTATTACTATATGTATAGATACTATTATATGCAGTATTATATGTATAGATACTATAAAAAAAAAAATTTTACTGTCATACTTCACACGAACTGAGAGTTGGCCAGCCATTCTTTTGATTGGTAATTTTAAAGGATTTCCTTTAAGCAGGTTTTAGCAAGTCAATGTATTGGTTGTTAGTAGTAAAAAAACGACTTTGTTAAAAACTTTTATTTATAAATTAATATATAAAAAGCATACAATTCTTAAGCTAAGAAATGCACAGATTGGTACGTTAATAATTTGACTCTTAGCTCTATGTAATAAAATTCACTTTTAAAAAACAGACTTCGGATATAATACTATTTGATATTGCCAATCGCACTGTAACGAAGCGTCAAGTTATTGACGGGTATAGTGCAGGGCCCGTAATTCGAATTCTCGAGGTCCTTAGGGTGTTTTGGTACGGGCGTAACATTCGTTTGTATTCCACGAATTACTAATTTACAAAACAAAAATATATTTGTATTCAAATACACTAGCTTTTGCACGAAATTTTGTTCGCGTGGAGTTTAGAATGAATTTGTAAAATTAAGCATATATTTATTATTTACTCGGTAATTAATAATATATATGCTAAATATGTTTGTTAAAACTGCATTCAGTCCCATGTATGGTTTTAGAATGAGGCTGACAAAAAAAAGATAAATAAAAATTGTGTGACTTCTGTTGTCCTAATAATAAATTTTTGTACAAACATAGGCCCATTACTTTGGTGCCTTATGTGTCGTGCTCCTAGCCCAAAGTCTCAGAAGTTTGTCAGAAATTTCGTTTTGTTGGAGCATTTTTCGATTCGTGGAATATGAAGATTTCAGCCTCTTAAATTATAGAATCGAGATTATCCAGAAGATGTTGTGCGAGGAGAACAAGGCCAGCTTATGTTTACATCACAAATGTTGCGTCCTCACTCGCCGCGGCCTCTAGTCGTGGTGCTCGTCCGCCGCGAGCTCCTCCATGTCCTCCTGGTCGAACTCCGTGTCGTCCTCCGCCGTCGCCTCCTGGTACTGCTGGTACTCCGACACCAGGTCATTCACGTTACTCTCCGCTTCGCTAAACTCCATCTCATCCATACCCTCCCCAGTATACCAATGCAAGAAAGCCTTGCGTCTGAACATAGCCGTAAATTGCTCTGATATTCTCTTGAACAGTTCCTGGATTGCCGTCGTGTTGCCAATGAACGTAGAAGACATCTTCAAACCCTTGGGAGGAATATCGCACACAGCAGTCTTCACATTATTCGGGATCCACTCTACGAAGAAGCTGCTGTTCTTGTTCTGAATCGAAAGCATTTGCTCGTCCACCTCCTTCATAGACATGCGACCACGGAAGATGGCGGCGACGGTGAGGTAGCGGCCGTGACGTGGGTCGCAGGCAGCCATCATGTTCTTGGCGTCGAACATCTGTTGGGTGAGCTCTGGGACTGTGAGTGCGCGGTACTGTTGGCTGCCGCGTGACGTAAGAGGCGCGAACCCGGGCATGAAGAAGTGCAGACGCGGGAACGGTACCATGTTGACGGCCAATTTGCGGAGATCCGCATTTAGCTGACCGGGGAACCTGAGGCAGGTGGTGACGCCGGACATCGTGAGCGATACCAAGTGGTTGAGGTCGCCGTACGTGGGGTTAGGGACTTTGAGTGTTCTGTAGCAGATGTCGTATAGGGCTTCGTTGTCTATGCAATAGGTTTCGTCAGTATTTTCGACTAGTTGGTGAATGGAGAGGACAGCATTGTATGGTTCCACGACTGTGTCTGAGACTTTGGGCGAGGGGACGACGGAGTAGGTGTTCATGATTCTGTCAGGGTATTCTTCTCTGATTTTGGAGATGAGGAGTGTGCCCATGCCGGAGCCGGTGCCGCCGCCGAGGGAGTGCGTCAGCTGGAAGCCCTGGAGGCAGTCGCAGTTCTCGCACTCCTTGCGCACTACGTCGAGCACGGCGTCGACGAGCTCGGCGCCCTCGGTGTAGTGTCCTTTGGCCCAGTTGTTGCCGGCACCGGACTGCCCGAATACAAAGTTGTCCGGCCGGAACAGCTGCCCGTAGGCGCCGGACCGGACCGCGTCCATGGTGCCGGGCTCGAGGTCGAGGAGGATGGCGCGGGGGACGTACTTGCCCCCGTTCTCCGCCGTCGCAACTGAAAAACAAATAAATATTGTTAGAAGAGGAGCTACTTTTGAAGTAATCAAATATAAGAACTAAGGGTCACCTCTGCGACGTTAGGCGTATCGTTGCATACCGTTGTAAATGCGTAAATGTGGAGTATATAAGGTTGAATATATGACTATACAACGATACGGCCAAGTAACGCTGACTAGTAAAGTATTCAACAAACAAACTTCTACAGCAAAATTTATCAATTCCAAAAAGATGGGTTTGAAGACAATAAACGTATAGAGCAAGATCAATCTTAGAGCATGTAGCCTCTTTTTTATTTTTTAAGGAGAGGCCACACACTATAAATTCTATGACAAAAGTTCTGCACATTCTAATAAAATTGACACTAATTGACCTACGTGCGCACACGACAAACTTTAAGCACACAGGTATCCTACACAAATAAAAATATCTCTGTGTATATTCCTACACAAAGATATTTTTATTTAAGTTAAAGTTCGATGATCATAAAATTCAAATTTGATCATATAATTTTGACGAGAAGGAAAACGCCTTGATTACGCCTACTGTGGCTGGTCCCTAAGGGTTCTTGTGATAAAATCCAAAAGTTTGTTGGGTGTATTAATTTATCATATCATCACGCCTCTTTGCCCGAAGGGGTAGGCAATGTGTATGTATTAATTTAAAGGTTAAGGAGGTTAAGGATTAGTCAGAGACTAGGCAAAAGCACGCCACTCCCAACTGTTAATTTAAATGTTAAAATTTTTCATAATCTAAAGGTATCGTTTCTTTTGTAATTATTTTGATTTTTCATTATCCAAGTGAATCGTTACAGACTTACGACCATATTGAGTCACGTTTATGATTACATGTTGACAGATGTGAACGAGCTATTATCTCGTGACCGCCCAAATTGGCAGACTTAGGACTCATTAGAAATAACTAGTGCACATGTAGCACACCGGTGACCCTGCCACCTTGACGAATATGGCTCGTAAGCCAGACGGCGCTATCTACCATTAAAAATTTATTGACAAATGTCTGGCTTAAATTGTTTTTGTTATGGTTGTAACTAGTAGGTGACCATAGTTGGTCATAAAATTGGCTATAATAGTCTACGGAGAGACTATGTCCTTATTACAACTACCTATCTAACTGCCTGACTAAAATAATCTATGACCTCTGTAACTGTATCATTTTTTTTGTCATTTAGAATTTGTTTTAGCGTATAGACATATTTTGAAGGAAGGAAGGTAGTCGTTAGTGAGGAGCTCAATGGCATCCCAACAAACATTTATTGGCTGAATAATTTTTGTATAAAAGCAACTCGACTGACTTTAAGCTGCATGGGTTGAGGTAATAACGTCTGTGTAAACGCTTATAGAGACGATATTCAAAGGGTTTGGGCACATTTTATCTTGCTTTAATTTGGATAACCGCTGATTAATGGCCACATACTATCTGAATAAATGTACAACAGGTTGGATATCTTCTGAATAAATGCTGAACTACCTCTAATCCAGCACCTATAACTTAATTATCCAGTAAGTAATATTTGACCTCAGATATTCAGTTTATATTAAGACTTCAGATGTAAATTGTAATTTTATAAAGAAATAGTGCAAATAAAATTAAGAAAATGACAGTTTTGCGAGTGTGATTTGGATTTCTAGTAAATTTACAACAGTTAACAGCGAAAACTGGTTAGTAGTTTTATTTTACGTATTCCATGAATTAGAAGTGAATTTGTAAACGCATGCTACTTTACGGTGAATATATATATAACTTTATTGTAAAATTTTCATGGGCCACACGATAAACTACTTTAAAGTTAATTATTATTTTTTATAAGGTAAATATTTTCCATGCATTCTTAATATTTTAGTACAGGAAAATAATGAGGCTATATTGTTGGTAACCTAAAGTATTTTTACATCGGGAATCTATGTATTTGATGAGTAATTTTGCATTATTTTTTATAAAAAAAGGTTAGGTAATGGCGATATGTTTATCTTGATTAAGATCCGCTCGTTCAGTGGTTTTTTTGCTTATTTCTGTGTAATAGTTCGTTTGTGACTATTTATTCAGGTATAATATAGTTAAAAGTACAATAAACATAACTTTTTTGAAAAACAGTTCTTAAATTACCCACATGTCAACTTTTACACAGTTTATTGGGGACCATTTGGAAAAAACATGATGTCCGTGTCATGTTGAGTTACCATGTCACTTATGAGATAATTCTTCGAGGAATGATCCTTCCTCTAACAGTTAATTGATGGTAACATGATTTGAATTTAGATTCTTAGAATTAATATTTAATTGAAATTGCTACCTGACCAATACTAAAAATTCTTTCACCGTTAAATGTTGAAAAATTATGGTATTGAATATTTGTTTTTTCTTTGTATAATGTATTGTATAATTACAGATTGATTCCGAAAGTACGTGTGCAGTGACAGAACATCCTTTACTTGAAACTCATAGCACGAACAGTCACATGACAATGGTCAAAGTAACATATCAAACGACCAACTACGAACGCGGGACGAAGTGCGAATGGGACGAAGTGCGCATAACCATATTAAATTTCAAAATACATACTTAATACCCACTAATTCCATATAAGTTTAATATCTCGTTTATTTATTGGAGTGTTTGATTTTATAAGAATTGCAAATAAAACTTATACTTAATAAAAACTTACTTCGTTTTATTTTACATCGATCGTTTCCAAGAGATGTCTATACCTACTAAGTCAAATGGCAGAAAATTTATAACTATGCTTCTAGTGTATGTAACAGAGGAATAAAATATAGATTATTTTTGTACGAGGTGACCACCAACTTATGACTGATTTTATCAAAGTCTATATCGACTATTGTACGGTTCGCGTCAGGTAAACTTGCTTTGAATACGAGTATATTTAGATAAGACGATTTTAGAGGAGTTTGTAAAACTTCGGATAGATTTTCAAAGCCTTTAATACTTTTTTCAGATATCTCTTTCATTTCTATAATTTCCTTCCGTAGCTGTAAAATATTTGTCACGATCTTTATGTGAAATTATAAATGTCTCCAAGTTTACTATATTGTAAAGTCTACTTTTTGTAGTATTGGGTAGTTAGTTTTGAGTCCAGTACCCTTACATTTTTTTTAAACAACCCATTTCACTGCTTTCTATTAACCTTTTTGCAACTTGCATTAATGGCTTATTTCCATGTCTTAACAATATTTTTACCACCAGAACTTGAATCGCTTTGTTCAAAATATTGACATACGGAACCCTCTTCATTAATTCCACTCATGCTTGGGCGCGGTATATAGGTATCACTTATTGCTAGATTTATTTCTGCTGTTGAACAGATATAACTTTTTATCATGTGGTACTCCTTTTAATACATTCTTCTTATCCCTCCCGTTCTTTTTCTTTTTTTCTATGAATTTGAGGCATTTTTATTTAATCTTTGTGTTATTTAATCACATATAATTGGCTCGTTTTAGATAAAACCATTTGATTCCTCCAATAATCAGGTACTATCTGTATAAAAACCTTGAATTAATATATGTTAATGCTCTAAGCTGGATATATAGAGGTGTTGTGCGCTTCTATCGCTGAAAGTTAGGTAAAAGACCGTACTCATTTACAATTTATGCAATCGTTTGCTGCATAAAAGCTTAAAAATCAGAAAATATCCAGCTTCTGTATAATAAGAATAATTCAATGTGTTGTGCAACTTACAGCAAACAACAAAACGCATATACAGAAATAATCTTTATAATTGAAATGATTGTCGGAGTTAAACAGAGCAATGCGAAACCTCCAGCTACTATACAGATGTAAGCTGTCTCATTTGCTTCAATTTGAATATAGTTTATTTAACAGTACTACTTAAGACCAGTATTCAGTTTGGATAAAGATTATCAACCGTATACATAATTTATCAAGCTTATAGAATTATTATTGTTCAGAAACTCTGTTATTCAACATAATGCTCTCACGTCAGCTGAAATACAAATATTTTGAAGCTTTAAATTGCCTGTTGCCGCAAAAAGTTGCTGTTATGTGACTTAAATGTTTGTTGGGATACTGGTTAGTACGCTTTGGCTTTATATCGTAAACAAAGTTAACTTCGCAATGTTCAGGCCGTGGATGGGTACCAAAACTTTGTGATCTCGAACTCCTCCGTGCTTCGGAAGGCACGTGAAACCGTTGGTCCCGGTCGCTTTGCCTTAAGGTGTTACGGCCCAACATACTCCTCATGTGTTTTTTCATGAAGAAGGCCTGTGCCGTGGGACGTATAAAGGCGACGTTTTGCAAAAAAAAGTAAAGGAACCTAATAATAAAGTAGAAGATGACGCGATGAAGAATTTCTTTGATCAAGCGTCTTGATGAACGAATAACTAAAGCATCTGGGGTCGTTGACCGCCACTGAACGCTACGACAATTGTAAGATTAATCTCATTAGCCAGCGACGAGAGGAATGGATCGGATCACGTTATGACAGCTTGAGAAGTTGAGACTGGGTGTAATTTTAGATCATGAAGAAGTTTATTCAAAGGTAGGATGTATGATGAAATATTGACTTTCTTGTCCATTCTTTTCAGCAGGACATATTATTTTGACATATTTAAATGTATAGGTACTTAATACCTACTGAATATAATTATACTTTCCATAGAATAGCAGCGGGATAGCCCTTTTGTTCCATAGAACAGAACATCATTATCATAAGGCAAATTAAGCAATTTGTTCCCAACTTTATAATTCCTTTTTTTGGGGACAAAAACTTGTTTACGGACTTTACCTACCGCTGGCTAGGCGGTAGGCGTGTGTGGGACTCGCTCAGCGGCAAAAATCCTACTAAAACCCGATGTACCCTCCTTCCCTCCTTGTCCTTCCGTGGGAGCGATCCGGGGTCTGCCGAAGCAATTCTCCAAGCAGGTCCCAGGGCTACCCGACCTGGCACTAGGGGTTTGTACAGAAGGGGGATTCCCGGGTATATTCGGGAGATGCCCAGACGGGGCAGCCGGTGAAATGCGTGCGTGGGAAGCCATCCAACGCAACGGCCTAAGGCCCTCAGTCTCCCTCTGAGTCAGGGTACGAACCGTCCTCGCCTTCTCGACTTTATAATAATACCTAGTTTCATTTAAGTAATACTTATATCTTTTATATTTTCTATGTAAAAGTTCTATTAAGAGTCCCAACAAAACTACTTTCATTTTATTCTATGGTGAAGAGCTAGTAGGTGGTATTCTATGATTCTATGAGAGAAACAATGAGAAAATTGTGTTGTTTAGTCAAATAAAGTTACGTTCCATAGATCCGGGAACTGCCTAACAGTAGACATGAAGAGCTACTCACCAGAGGCCTCATTGTAGTAGACGGAGATGCGCTCGAGCTGAAGGTCGCTGGTGCCGTTGTACACGCCCTTGGGGTCGATGCCGTGCTCCTCTGATATGATCTCCCAGAACTGAGGACAATATCAAGTGTTCAGTACCGAGGAAAATATCAAAATTGTTCAGACCTAAGGACAGTATCAGAATATGTTCAGAACCGAGGACGATTTCAAAATTGTTCTGATCCGCGGAGAATATTCTAGTGTTCAGAGCTGAGGACAATATCAATGTGTTTAAAACTAAAGATAATATCAAAAAACTGTTTGAAGATATCGGAGTTCGGTGTTCAGAAAGGAGAATAATATTAAAGTGTTCAGATAAAAATGTGTGAAATGAGGACAGTATAGTTTGGTTCACGAAAGATAACCACAAATGGCGGCAGTCTTTTTAATTCCCTTCGGAGGTGTGGGGTGAGGCGGGGTCGGAATGCGTCAATATACATGCGTCGTCATAATTTGTTTCACTCATTAAAAAATATTTTGTCTTAGGTCTGTTCTTCGTGAATAAATACCCGCAGACGGCCGCCATTTGTGGTCATCTATCGTGAATCGAACTATACCACAGTGGTCAGATCCAAGGACAATATCAAAGTGTTTAGACCCGAGGACAACATTAGAAAGTGTTCAGAACTGAGGAAATTATCAAAAAGCATTAATCTCTCAAAATTTTTTATTCATTATACTGGATTCTGCTTTCATATTTTCTGCAACAAATTCCATATCCTTAAAAAGATAAATGAGTTTATTGTTCCAATAACTTAGTATTAGTATGCATATTCTGTATTAAATAGTCTAGTTCCATTATAGTTACGCATCGGGTAAGCAGTAAGTAGGTTCTTTAATGAATATTTATATGTGTTTAACTGTCTGCAGTTGTTCACAGAACAGACAGACAAATATAATTTTGCTGGCGTTCGCATGCGGATTTGCACACGTTAATTGAGAATTTCGTGAGTCCAATATTATATTTAATCCCGGTAACGGATTTTTATTTCTGCATGAAAAGATTTATTGTTTGTTTTGCTTTCATATCAAAATGTATTTCATCTTTAAGATAAAAACAGCCGTAAATCTTACAGATGTAATTACAAAATGAAATGAGTGTAAGTTATCTATCATTGTTGAAAAAAAAATAACTTTTTAGTTGCGTTAAGAAGCTCAACTTCTTATTTTCCGGGGGAGTGTGTTGCCATGCACCGGGCATAATTATGTTACAATTTAGATATTTAACAATGTAAGTAATCAATTAAATTGCTAAATATCTAAATTGTTAAATATTGACGTCTTTAAGTGTCAGGTTGGGCCTATGAAATAAAGTTATTTTTGTTTGTTATTTGTTTGTTTGTTTGCATGGTAGGTAAGACGGGAATCGAAGGCGCGTGCCTCTTGCACAGTGTTGCCGTCACCACAGCTCGGTGATCGCTGCTCTTATTATCGCTATGAAATGATATGTTCTATATCAATTATTTTGATAGTTTTTAGGGATAAATCGTTACATCATGTTTTGTTTGAAAGATATCGCCTCAGCCTACGTCCCAATGCTGGGCACAGTTATTTTCGGCATCGAAAGCCCAAGGAACCATTAGGCCACGGAGCTCCTCTTCGGAGTATCTTCAGGGACATTTAGACGTTATCTTAACATTGAAAGCCTCACATTATTTTACCAAGCTTTCTTTATCTTTTGTTCTGTAAACCACTTGTGTCATTGTCGATATTATTGTTGGATGAAGTGAAATTTTAAAAGGTTTTTCTTCTAAGCGATAAGACTGTGCCAGGGTAATGGGTGTTCCACCTATCTTACGGTAAGTGAATAGCAGTATGAACTTACCAGTCATTAGGGCTTGTTAACCGGTAATTTTTAAACCTAAATCACCGCCAGTATGTATAGAACGTTTTATTAACGTATGGCTCTACCACCTTAAAATAGGTACCGGTTTTGTTAAGAGAGCAATATTTAACGGTTCTGAGTTCATAAATCGGTTATCGGTTTATGACGACCTCCGTGGTCGAGTGGTTTGTATGTATGAATTCAGGCATTTGTTCTCCAGTCGGGGATGTTTATATATGTATTGTATATATTCAGGATATTTACATGTATATATCTATAAAATACATATATCCGTCATCTAGTGTCCGTTACAGAAGCAGCATTAGTTGCTTAAAATGGGGCTAGTTGATAGGTGTGAATGTTTGAAGATATTTATTTATTTATTATAGGTTTGATTCTATCTTTTCCTTGAATCTGTCGGTTTAAAATTCATTAGTCAAGCTCAGGACAAGAGAAAAGAAGAACAATGTCGGCTTAAACCGCTTTTAGGTTCCTTGAAACACTTTTATCTTAAGTAACTCAGAGTCTCAGAGAACCCTTAATAAACCCGCTAAAAGCCTCTATTAATCGGTATTTTTGAAACCGGTTTCAAGCACTACCACTTATAACTACATACAACCTAACACTAAAAAATAAACACTTTTTTTTCTTTTTAGCTCCTGGGTCACTATCTTCCAATTCAAGTGGTCTATGCTTCCGAACCAATCGATACAGAAGTCATTGGTGTCAAAGTTCTACAAATTGGTGTGCCCTACAGCTAAGTCATATTGTATGCATGACCACTGGATACCCCCGTGACCCTTATTACCAGGGAACAATGTTGAAAGTTCACCTTAATTAATGTTATGCTACTTTGTGAAAAGCTGTCTTTGGGAAATAAAAAAATAATGGGTACCTAACCACAGTGGAAACCAACATAATGAAACGGACATTCAATAAAATTCAACATAACAATATTTAACACATCTCTGTCCACAGCCTATATACTTCCCACTGCTGGGCCCAGGCCTTCATGGAGAAGAACATGAGGAGTATGGGCCGTAACACCACCAAACTCGCCCAATACAAATGGTTGCAAAAGCAACCGGAACCAACGGACCAACCGGAAGCACGTAGGAATTCGAGGTCACAATGTTTTGGCCACCCATCCACGGCCTGACCATGGCGAAGGTAGCTTTTTGTTCGATATCGTAGTTACTAACCACTACGCCACCGAGCTCCTCATGTAAAACTTACAAGGAGTTACCTCTCAAAGAATGTCGCGACAATCGATTCAATCTGTGACCATTGTATTCCTATTGATGAAGGATAATTTAATACGATCTGCGGGTTTATATTTATGTGGAGTCTGGGAGAAGTCGAGACATTTTTTCTTTAAATTGGTTGTATCCTTATTGAGTTCAGACTAAGAAGAAATAAATAATAAGTAAAGAAATAAACATCATCACACCTATCAACTAGCCCCATTTTAAGCAACTAATGCTGCTTGTGTTACGGATACTAGATGACGGATAAATATATTAATATTCAGAAAATACCTTCGCTATGGTCAGGCCGTGGATGGGTGACCAAGACTTTGTGATCTCGAGCCCCTCCGTGCTTCGGAAGGCACGTTAAGCCGTTGATCCCGGTCGCATTTGTGACCGATTCTACCCACCAACCCGCATTGGGCCAGCGTGGTGGTGTTACGGCCCATACTCCTCGTGTGTTTCACCATGAGGAAGGCCTGTCCCAGCAGTGGGACGTATATAGGCTGATGATGATGATGATCCAGAAAATATACAACCTATGAAATTGGTGTTTTTATTCTGTCTTAGCAATTTGTCCGTAACTATTAAGTTTCAGAACATTTTTATAAAATAATTGCGTCTTCTAAAAATAGACCATATATTTGAGCTCGTATTATTTAATTTGATATTTTTTTGTAAGTTTAATTGTGTTAAAATTAGACACAAAGACAATTTTTTTTAACTGCCTCCCGAAATCATTTGATTTGCATTAACATAAAAACGATGAATAATTTATATCAAGCGTGTTCACACACATATTGCTAAAGCTTGTCTAATGATACATGCCAAATATTATTATCGTTGATTTGTCGTTGTGAAGTAAACTGATAAAATCTTAGTATGTAAAATGCAGACATCCCCAAAATCTCCATACAAAACACCAATTTCATAGGTAAGGACCTAATATAAACATCCAAGACTGGAGAACAAATGCCTGAATTCATCATCCAAACATTTTGCCCCACTGGGGATCGAACCCAGAACCTCTCGAGATGGCGCCTTGAGACCGGCGTTCAGACCACTCGACCACGTAGGTCGTCATAAATAAAAACAATTAAAAAAAAATATCCTCAGACATTTACACCTATCAACTAGTCCCATTTTAAGCAACAATATTTCTTTATTGTCGGTGTTTGAGTAAAAAAGTCCTGCCCTGTTCCCAATTCTATTTGGGTTTGGCGCAACGCGTCCTCTACTTGCACTCTTCTTTGAGTATCCATAAATAACAGACATAGTCCGGATCATGGGTCTACATTTAGCGGGATCCCCTACCGCGGAGACGTACGATATATGAATGAGTGATGCCGAGAGATTAGTGCTGAATTTTCTCTATTGAATGATGCTGAAATCAGAATTTGTTCCGTTCATTGAACGGAAATATACACTTTTTTAACTATAAATTGGTGCAAACCTTTAAGGCTGTGTTTTTTCTGTTCACCATCAAAAAACACTCTTCTACTTCCTTACTTCAGCCACAATCACGGTGCAAATAAACCTCCTGCCACAAATCTCCCCTATAGGGGATCCCGCTAAGTGAAGTGTCCGGATCGTGCAACCAAACGGGCATACGGCTCACCTGATGGTAAGTGATTACCGCCGCCCATAGACATCCACAGCACCGGAAGAGCTGCAGATGCGATGCCCTCATGGAGGGGGTACGCTCTCTTTTTAAACATTTGAAGGTCGTATTGGTCTGAAATCTTCTGGTGACTATTGATTCCATTGGTTGGATGTACGCGCCAAAAAATGACGTGGAAAAAAGGGTCTTACACAGATAACCATCTAAACTTTGGGGATGAATTTGGCGTCTGGAAGCACGGTGACGGATTTATTTTATAATTTCTTATCCGTATATACTTTTTACTACTAGTAAGGACCGTTGCATTGTTAAGGTTTCCATTTTCTTACAAGATCCATAACTAGACCGAGAGCACGACGATTAATGATTGAAATACAGCTTAGTAATCAGTCGTGTAATTTTACCGAAAGTTTGAGTGTCAGATGTGTAGCGATAGCGAGCCTAAAAGAGGGTAAAATCCCAAATGAAATTAACGAATAATGCCAACGCACGAACCTTAATGTTTACTTGAGTCTCGGACTCTCGGTAACAAATTATATACAAAGGAAGGCGAATAAGCCTTCCGTTTTTGAAATTGTAATATGACTCAAAATCGTATTTCAATTGTACCCAGTAATACGCTGATCGATATGTGCAGTGTGCAGGGAAGCCCGCTCGTTAAGGGAATGACCAATCGAGGCTTCCAGGAACATAGGGCATAGACACGAAGGGTTAGCGGCCTCTGAAGTAGCGGCAAATGGTTCATTGAAAAAAGGTTTAATTGTCGTTTTAAAAGCACATAAACTTTATAGACCAAACAACTGGCCAATCATTCAAGTTTTTCTTTTTAAGATAAAAGATATGGCAAGAGATTTGGATACTGGATTTGAAACTTTTGGTAATTATTAAAATCGTTGATTATTAGAAGTAAATACAAGCGCGAAATTGTAGACATTAATTAAATATGAAATATAAATATTCATCGCAATGTATCACAGATTAGAGAAAAAGCGTTTGTAATTAAAAGAGTTTATTTAATTCGCAATAAAAAGAAAAATGTATTTAATTGGCTTAACAAATGTTTTATCGCTCAATTAAGTAAAGCTTCTAGCGTTATAGATTTTTGTTTCTGTAAAAAATACTGAGTATAATAGGCATAGGGGCGACAAGAATCATAATTACGAACTGTCACGCGTCACAATTACGCCATAAAATAATAATGAGTGGGCTACAAAACAACGCACCGCACTTTCAAATAAGCAAGCGGGAAAGGATCGATAAGAAAAGCATTTGCTAGTTGATACATCAGAGACTTAAAAAGATTATAATGATTAAAGTACTGGCTTTAAAAGGCAAAAGCCTTTGATGCAATGCTGTCAATATTAGTGATAGACTAATGACTTTACTTTTATAGATCTAAACTTCACCACATATTGTTTAATGAATATTCGATGTTCATTCTCAGCGAACAATAGAATCAAGACTTAAAATGTAAAGTAATTTAAGGGGAATGTATCCACGCGTCGGAACTTCTCAGTCCAAAAATACTGGCGACACAAAAAGCGCCTTTTTTCGTTCGGCCATCTTGGAGTGCGCCGCTGCAATTTGAAAATAGAACGTGGTACAATCTTTTTCTTGTTGCATCGCGGCCCGTTGGTCGACGACATCCGAGTGCATCTTATTTTTGGAATCTCCTGCAGTGCTTCCATATCTGGTGCCTTTGTGTTAGTCCGTAATGCGATATTGAGGAATTTATATTTTATACATAAATGTTGCAGGATATTATCTGTCAGAGTATTTTATAGATGCTCCGTAAACGGGATGAGTCGAAATAGCTACGAGGATGCGAGTTCTAAGGATGTATTTAACTAGCTACGTGGCGTTGATGGAGGAACGCTTTTGGCTAGTTATAGTTGTAAATTAAGACGATTGCTTTGAATTTAGAAGTGGACTGGAGATAATATACGCACAAGACAAGAGGTTATGAAAATCGCTGGCTTTGCGTTCTGCGAATATTCTTTTCTATAACCTATGCCTTTGAAAAGCATTTGACACAGATATTCATTTACATAGATAACGCAAGTATAGCTTTGACGACCTCCGTGGTCGAGTGGTCTGTATGCCGGTCTCAAGGCGTCGCCATCTCGACAGGTTCTGGGTCGATCCCCGGTGGGGGCAAATGTTTGGGTGATGAATTTTCAGGCATTTGTTCTCCAGTCTTGGATGTTAATATATATTTATATACATTCAGGATATTTAACCACGGACGAAGTCGCGGGCAACACCTAGTAAATTAAATTTTCTAAAGAAGTGAGTCACTAGAACTGTTTCTATCGGAATCCTTACAAAAACATGCGTATCAAATAAAATCAGTGTAACCATAAATATCGTTACAGATAAAATAACAATCTTGACTATGACTAAGCTCTAGTGGTTAATAGTTTTAAATGAAAACAAAACAAATGGAACGAGCCGTGTGTTGGAATTTTGTAAACATTCCTCGGCCACTTACCGTTAGTTTAAAAAAGAACGGAAGCAGACGCCATTTTGATACGAGGAAGTGGGGTTAGAGGGATCGCTCTAAAATCTGAAATACGATAAGAATATAAAGCAATCGATATAGTTAGGGTAGCCTTAATGAGTGTACGTGTACGAGAGCCGAATACCTAAACTCAATATTTTTGGTGAAAGTAGGTTTTTGTATAGTAAATTTGTTGACCGCTATTTAGATTTTTACTGAAATCACAGGTATTGGACATTTCAAAGATTCGTTTAGGGCGAATTCGACCAAATTGAGATTAGTAACACGGGAATAGTAATACCAAACTGAGCTGAAACGATTGGTCGAGTCTGCCCTGTGTCAAACTAGACATTGACACATTCGTGCGCGAAAAACTGCGTACTCCGTTAAAATAGTATTACTCGCGTGTAGCCAAACATGAAAAAACTAGGATAGCTAATCGTCTCCGCTCTTAGGGCAGATTCGAACAATCGTGTGAACTCAGTTTGGTATTACTATTCCCGTGTTACTAATCTCAGTTTGGTCGAATTCGCCCTAAGTGTACCTATTTTGTCACAATTTAGGCGGGATTTCAGTGATTTGTACTATCAATTCTACTGATTCCCAGTGTGAGACATCTTATATTCCTTTACTCCGTTCTTATATTGTGATCTACAGTATCTTCAGTAATATGTTTTAAATACGAAAGCAATAGGTAGTTCTAATTTTTTCGTGAAAATATACATACATAAATCAAGCCTTTTTTCCCACAGAGATTACATCCTTCCACATGCTACGATCCCTGCATATTTCTTTCGCTTCATCAACTCTCATTACAGTCCTCATACATGCTCGGCGACTTCGGGTACTTTTGACCTGGCCCTTCTCTAGAACGTCTTTAATTTGGTCGAGAAACGTTCGCCTAGGTCTGCCTCGTCGTATCTCCACTCACACCCGACTCATATGTCCCTTTAGTCAATATATTTTCATTCTTCCTTTCCACATGTCCAAACCATCTTAGCAACCCTTTCTCTATTCTTGTAAATTCTTGTTTAGTCTGTAATATCGATTTATTGTTAAAGATTGTTGTTTTCATTTGACAGGTAAGCTCTTGGCCTTCATCTCACCTGATGGTAAGTGACGATAAGGCCGAAGGTGGAAGCGAGCTTCACCTGTAATCCTCATCAACCGAGGAACTGGCTGTCTTACCTCTGATTGCCGGAACACAACAATGCTTAAAAACATCGTTATTATGGCGTCAAATTAAGGTAAGACGGTGGTGGCTAGCCAGGCGGGCTTAGAAGCCTACCACCAACCAAACCGAACAGAAAAACTTCTGCCCCCATGGCATTTTTAAATTAGCGATATTGTTAAAAAGTAGTGCTAAGATTGTTTATAATAGGACAAGTAAGGATGAAAAGACTTAAACTACTAAACGCGGGCGGGAATCGAACCGACAACCACAAGTCCACAACCGACAACAAGTGGTGCCGTTATCCCAAGGGGCCATCCATAAATTATATTACTTTCCTCTCACTCGCCATGTTAACACGCTCTCCCTTCCTAATCATATCATAATTAACATAATCCATCCTTCTTTGGTCATCCTCACCATACACGCCCATCCATTTTCAAATCCATAGCTTTCCTGGTACTGGTAATCACAAAATCACACATGATCATTCGTTTTATTTATTTTGTAACAACTTTTTTTTGTGTTTTTGTCGTTGTCGATATTTTTTGTGTAAAATAAATAATTACTTTACACAGACGTTATTTACTCAAGCAATCTAAATTAAACAAAGTTCGGAACAGGAAAACGCTAGTGTTGTGGTGGCGTCGCGAAAAGCATGCGCCCGCGCGGCCGTGTCTACCGAGTCGGGGTCATCGCCCGACACACCGACTCGGGTAATTATCCGTGAAGCACTGATTTAGACTAACTTGTCTACGTTAAGTTTACCTTAAATATTTTATTTGCATTATTGATAAGTATTTGAATTTTTAGCAGACTAGTGGCTTCCTGCGGTTTCACCTGCGCGGTACCCGTTCCCTTGTGAATATCGGGATAAAAAGTAGCATAATGTCCTATCTTAGGCTATAGATCTAGACTATCTGTTTACCAAATTTTGATCAAATCTGTTCAGTGGTTTTGACGTGAAAGAAATATCGACAGACAACCTGTCTTTGTCTTTCGCATTTATAATATTAATATGGATGTAAGCAATAAGGGTAGCGCGTTTGATAGGTCAATACGTATTAAAAAATTGTAATTATTTGCTGCACAACATTAATAATAAAATAAATAATAAATATCTTCAGACATTCCCACCTATCAACTGGCCCATACTAGACAACTAATTAATACCTGTGTTATGGATACCAGATGACGGACAAATATATTTAATAGATAAATACATATAAATATTCAGAATATAATATACATATATAAACACCCAAGACTGGAAAACAAATGCCTGTTCACACAAAAATTTGCCCCCACCGGGGATCGAACCCAGAACCTCTCGAGATGGCGACGCCTTGAGTTGAGACCGGAGAACAGACCACTATTGATGAAATTGTCATTTGGAAGGTAGACCACTTGCGCAGTGAGAGATGCGATTTCTGTTCCGAGAAGAGACAACGAAAAATGTTTTTACGAATATACTTAAAATTTTAAGTATATTTCTTTATTCAAGACATCAGTGAACATCACGCTGTAGGGCAGTGGTTCCCAACAAGTCAGCCGCGCCCCCTTTGCTTGCCGGAAAGAGATGTCATGAGTGGCAAAATTCTTATCTTTTGGATAAAAGCAAATTTAATATTTTTGATTGAAGTGTATTATAAAAATAAAAGATTTAGAATTATTAATTATTATTGCTATTACAGCAGTGAACGCGCCTGTAGTAGTGGTGGAGTTACAATTAATTACATGTATTATTACTCCAAATAAGAAAAAAACCATTAAACTATTTTAAGTATTCGAGAATGCATCTTATTCGTGGTAGAAAGTACAGACACGCGACACATTGTATAAAAAGAG
Organism: Parapoynx stratiotata; assembly: GCA_910589355.1. Classification (NCBI taxonomy): domain Eukaryota; kingdom Metazoa; phylum Arthropoda; class Insecta; order Lepidoptera; family Crambidae; genus Parapoynx; species Parapoynx stratiotata. The sequence goes on from OU342482.1 coordinate 11,579,433, forward strand.
ACAGTAGTGCGAATAATTCCTTTTATATTTATTCGGTGCAGCTTTACGCGAATATTATTGTTGTGCGGTTTGGTATGCGACAGCTGCGCGTGCACATTGGGTTCAAGGATTGTGTTTTGTTAAATTCGCTATGATATGGCGTTCGAATAAAGTATAATAAAAAACTAACTAGTAACTTGTATAATAAAAAACATTAACAAAGGTGACGTTTTTTGTACCTAATTAATTTGGTTGGTAGACACAACTGTTTAAAGAAAACCTAGGAATAAGAATGGAAATCGATTTTAATTGAATAAAGATTTAATAAAATTTTCCAAGATAATGTTTTCCTTAAAGAGTTGGCAGAACTGATGATATTATGGTAATAATAGTAGAATATATCTCTTTACTATTACTATATATTAGCGATTAAATACCCATATTTAAAATTTTAAGTAGATACCTAACTGTAATGTAATCTAACAATCATGCTTATGATTCCCGCCCAGTAAATCATTCTTTTTCCGTCGAAGTTCACAACAGTTCCGTAGAAGTTGGATGACAGCCAATCAGCGGACGTCCAAGTATCGGATATCATAATATTATTATCACACACAAGGAAATAACTTTAACAGATGATTTCCTTAACACTGGATACGGTATAGATACACTGCTGGGTACAGGCTTCCTACATAATATAGAAACACATGAAAGGCACGGGTATAGTTAGGGATAGATAAAGTCTAAAATCGAATGATTTAGGCGCCTTCGTGAATTGCAATATCTATACACCAAGGTATGGGTTGGTGGATAACCAAGAAACTGTTGGAATGACAGTCGGGACTAACGGCTTAACGTGTCTTCCGAGACAGGGGAGTCTCGAGATCACAATTTTGCTTTGTTTCCAATTCCAATAAACTGAACCACTACTCCCCTGAGCTTCTCAGCATCGAAATAGATAATATCTTTACTGAAATCAGAAAATAAGATTTTTTTCACACTGCAAAGATATGAGTAAGTCTACCATTTTTTGTATTCCTAGTAAGATCATAAACCTATCTGAGTCACTTTAATTCAGCGCAATGAATCACATTAAATTAGTTTCTTTCGTTAGTCACTTTAGACTATTAAAACTGGATCAGGAAAAAGTGGCATTGTGAAATATATACTTTTCAGCATATCAGAAACAAAAATTGTCACATAAACTAATTTATGCACTCAGGCAAGAAAGAGGGATACTCGGTATCTGGTACTACTATAAAAAACGTTAGATAATTCAGTACACATTAAAACGTAGCTAAAATTGTACATAAAACCTATACAAATTAACAATAAAACATCGTGCAAACAATAAAATCATTTGGTAACTATAAATAAAAACACGCAGTTGAAGTTTGAGCGTAGTCAAAAGCGCTCTGCCTTAACTAGCTTAAATAATAGCTAATGCTTTAAAAAAAAAGTACACAGTGACCATTGAAGTGGTTGAAAGAAGCAACAGCAATTTTTAGTTATTTATTATCAGGTGGGTGGGTACTCAAAGAAAAAATAAATAAATTTTGTTTTACATACCTTAAATCGGGATACACCAAAAATGTATGTATACGATTTGACACACCTATATGTAAGTCTACGCAAAAATAAAATTTTGTAAAACAATCAGACTCACTGTATTAGTAATATCTCTTTGTACGTCCTTATTTACTGGTCCACGGTTTAAAAATAACTGCATCACTTGCAAGCAAATCAATACATTCAAATTTCCTGTTCAATTTATACTTAATTTAATAATAATGAATTTATAATTGTTGACATGACGTATATTATGGAGCGTTTACTGTAAATGCCTAACAATAAAATTAATATTATTATTCATTACAAAAACCGCCAAAAGATAAGAATTTGTTTACATAATAAATTGTCAGCTTAATCAGTACGGTGTAATCTAGATTTTATTGATGTGGACTCACTCTCTAAATACCTCTAGGAGGTTGGCTATCCCCTCATAAAGGTTCGTCCTAAACTGTGTTAATTATATATATTGGCCCATTCTTGAATGTTCTGCAACCTAGACTATCCAGCCAGATTATCTAGTACAGCGCGTTGCTAACCCACAATTTCCACCATTGCATTTAGTCGTACTTCTTGTTCTCATCCAAATTCTTACACACAATATATCCACCTTTGGTCTTCGACAAATGACTATGTGACAATAAATCAACTAATGGAGCAATAAGTCATAGAACGGTAGTTAACCGCAGGTTTGTCTCATCTATTTATTTGGTATATACAACATACAACACAGTTTTAACTAAATAACATTTTATATTAGGTCCTTCCCTATGAAATTGGTGTTTTGTATGGAGATTTTGGGGAATTTTTTTTTTAGTTTTTTTCACAACGACAAATCCAAAGATAATAATATTTGGCATCTATCATTGGACAAGCTTTAGTAATATGTGTAATATCACACTTCATAAAAATTATTTATAATTTTTAAGTGAATGCAAATAAAATGATGTATTCGGGAGGCACTTAAAAAGAGTTGTCTCCGTGTCCAATTTTAACACAATTAAACTTACAACAAATTATCAAAACAAATCAAAGGAGCTCAAAATAAATAGTCTATTTTTAGACGAGGTAATTATTTTTTAGGAATACTCTAAATCTTAATAGTGACAGACATAATACTAAGAGAGAAAAAAAAACACCAATTTCATAGGTAAGGACCCAATATTAAACCTTGCTAGGTTTAATATAAAGGAAAATCAATTGGTTTTTCTATGAACACAAGAAGTGTGAGCCATATTTATTGTTATAGAATCATCTTGTATCCCTAACTTATCCAGGAAGGTACTCCTATTTTATTAGGGTTTTACACTGGGAATTTTACAACAAAAACAGAACAGGTAATACTGTATTCAATAATAAGATACATAAATATAGCTAAATATATACCAATAATTTTTATAATTTATATACTCATACGTACTAGGTTTCCTTCAATCAAATTGACAGCAGAACAACAGATGTTTTATTGAAAAACTAGCTGTTGCCGGCGACTTCGTCCGCGGTTACTATGGTTTTTTTACTATCCCACGGGAACCTTTTAATTTCTGGAATAAAAGGTATCTAAGATGTTGACCAGGGATATAAGGTATCACCATGTAAAATTTCTCGTGTGGTAGCGGCTCATTAAAAGAATACTACCAACCCATGTCTTCCCTTGGGTGTCGTTAAGGCGACTAATGGACTTAGGCCCGTATTACAGAACTAAACTCAAGCGTAGATCTCTGCTTGAGCTCTGTTAGAGAGGGATGGAGCTATTGATCCCACACAGCGCCATCCCTTTTTAACTGCGCTCAAGCAGAGATCTACGCTTGAGTTTGGTTCTGTAATACGGGCCTTAGAACGGCACAACATCCAATAGCTTATAGCGGCGACGGGCTCACCACCTGTCACGCTGCTGCTGTTGAAATATTTATTGGTATTTTCCCTCTAATTACAGCCCCCCGACTTGGTTTTAAGCATTTTTTTTCTATGTTCAGACATTCTAACTCTACAATTTTATAATAGTATGATTTTTTATTTTTTATTTTTTTATTGTTATTATTTTGTTCGCATTGTTGCAGTGTTTTCTTTATAGATCAGTAGAAAAATTGGGGTAGTAAATAATAATAGTAAACATGATTTGCATTGAGAAATCTACGAAATCTGTTGTATATTATATCATGTATTGTGGTTAATTGTTTGAAAACCAGTGATTTGAATTGAAAAGAATATTAACAGCAATTAACAGATTCGTATGAATGTATTATGGTAAGAATTCTTCGCGCCAATTCAATGGGCCATTGTTTTTGATGACGTAAACGTGAGTTATTACAACAATTATAACTGTGGCTATTTGAACTAGTCAAATATTTGTTTTACAGAAATAGACTAGAAAAAATACGACGTTGTAAAACTGTGCGAATCAAGTTCGCAAATATTAATTGACTGAGATGAGTACGGGGTCAAACATACAAGGTTTGGGTAACACATTGATCAGAATAAAACATGTAAGCAGCGACGATAGCCTAGTTGGACAAGCGGTACTACGCATGCTAGAGTTTACCGATTCGATCTCTACCACAGATTGTTTGACTGGCTGAAGATATTTATTTAATCTAAGGGTGTTGACACGTCTGCCACTTCGGGGTTAGAGGTGCAGAGGTGATATGATAAAGTTAAAGCTATGAATTTATTTTATTCTCAAAGCTGACACCAACCCGCATTGGGCCAGCGTTGTGATAATATGGCTCATATTCCTCACGTGTTACTCCATGAGGAAGGCCCGTATATATAGGCTGAGGCCTGGACTGGGTTAAAGCTGACGCCATACCCAGAACCATCACTATGCGCGAAACTCTTAAACAATTCAAAGACGGGTTTGAAAAAGTGGAATTTTCCTTGAACAACATATACGATTAAACAAATACCATCGTGATACATTCATTTTATGACATGGTTAATGATCATACATAACCGTAAATTTCATAACAATCCCTCAATGCAGATAAGTAAAATACATGAGTATTGATTTACCTACGCTTGCATCACATAATTTTTTTTTACTTTTGTCTGTATTGAATTTGTATAGAATGATTATAAAATATAGCTTAAAAAACCTTGTAAACAATCTTAAATACGATAAACAATGTTTTTTTCTTAAAATTATTTAATATTTTTAAATTCTAACCTCAAAAGATGATGTAGACTGGACTTCGTTCTGTGCACTAGAGCTAATACTCTGTAGTAATAGTAGATAAACACATATTGTCAATATTTCTTCGAAAAAACCGGAATAATAAAAACGCGTCTGTGTGCAAGAGATACACCACTGTGACTACAGTGCTAAACAACGTACGGAATAAGATTCTATTAATTCATACGCGCAAGGTCAATTTTGTTTAACATAACAAATCTCTAATATATGAGGAACTTTATTTTTAACCTGTGCGAAGGAAGAATACTAAAACAAACCGCTTATTCCGTGGGCGTGAGCTGAAATTACACAGGCTTGTAGTAAGAATATGGTAAGTTAGCTAAATAAGCCCTTAAATTCAAGTTAAGTCTTCGCCATGGTCAGGCATTGGCTGGTGTCCAAAACTTTGCTATCTGGAACTCCTCCGTGTTTCGAAAGGCACGTTAAGCCGTTGGTCGCCGTTGCAACCGTTTCTACCCTACCCACAAAACCCGCATTGGGCCTTGGTAGTGTTATGGCCCATACTCCTCATGAGTTTCTCCATGAGGAAGGTCTGTGGCTCTGTGCCCAGCTGTGGGACGTTTATAGGCGTTTATAGGCTGAGGACGAGAAATGGTCTAGTCTGGCAGCATTCCGTTAGTTATGACTTCTTGTCATTGGATGGGTATCCCTCGTCTCAGTTATGGTTTCGAGACGTGGACACTTAGATCACAGTATTTTCTTAATAAGTAGCAGCTTGGCAACGCATGGTTCAAATCCTTCGGTTTTGTTTGAAACCAAAACAATTTCTGCCATGATTCGACCTTGGATCGATGAGCAAGGTGTGAAGCCGAGCTTTGAAAGACTCACTAAGCCGTCGACCCTTTTACTTTTACATGTACAATCGAAGACGTCAAATGACCAAATAAATCCGCGCCAAAGAACTCTAGACTAAAATGGCAGGATATTCGTCAGCTGTTGTCTATCGAACAATGGCCGGTGCTAATATGGCTACTGGACAGTACGTGCTGCTGGTCACCGTGCACTCATTTGGAGGAAGGAAAATAATAATTTGATGAGATATTTATTATTAAATACTTGTCACTGTGCAGTTAGTTTATGAAAATTTATTATCTACGTTAAATGATTATAAACAAACATTGCAGGTAAAATAATTGATTTGCAAATTCTTATTCCTATCATCTAGCCACGGTTAAGCACCTCATGTGCAGCTGATATTGACAGATAAATATGATAACATCATTCACGCTTATATATCTCCGAGGGGTAGAATGAGGAGTAAATATAACAGCCACCCCAATTGATGTACAATAAATAATATTTTCATTTCATTTTCACTGTAAAATCAATTTTTGACTTAACATTATTCAATTAGCCATAGAATACTACGGGTAAAAAGACAAAACGCATTGCCAAAAAGTTTTCAACGTCCGTCTTTAACCAAGGACAACTAAAACTTTTTCGCTTATAAACCAAATTGTTTCCGGAAACGAAGTCGCCAATTTATTTAATCTGCATATAATACGATGAAAAGAACGAATGACAATCGCGAATTTTGAATTCAAAATTCGAATGGAACGGTCGTGATTCACGCGCGTCTGGAAGTGGCGCACGTGTGCGGCATAAAACTTAAGCACAGATATATAAATTAGTTCAGAGAAGTTTTATATGAAATTGATATCTTTATCAAAGGACGAATATTATTCATATCTTGAATAACGGTTAGTTTTAATGAAATCATAATGTTCACAGATCATAATTTTTTTGTGGTCACCGTACATCAAGCCGTATATTTTGTACAGTACGTATTTATTCTGTTTTTGGAATAAAAAAAATGCAATTATTTCGTCAGAAAGACGTTAACTGATTCAATGAAAATATGATTCTGTTTTCCTACGGAGGAATTGAACGTCATTATTATTATTATAACACGTAAAAGAAGGAATGCAAAGAATAGGAATGCTAGAAGCGATGTATTGAATCTGTGAACTTCGATATGGGAGACAAAAAAAGGAAGTCGATGTCAAGTTGGCAAGTAAAAGAAGACATGTATAAAAAAACTACCTACAGACATTTATTATAAAAGATAGGACAAGTAAAAATAGCCGTAACTGGTACAAATAATAAGAAAACGATGTTGCATCTTCAAACGCTACGATAGTCTCTTCTGTGGTAAATAGTTTGCAGGAATTTTCATTTGCGTTCTGATAACGAGTTGGCTTGTGGGGAGTCAGCTAACGGATTATTAACAATTGTTCAGTAATATGACTCAATTCAGTTGACTTATAAATCTAATTTTACACTAAGCAATCTGATAATGTACTTAGAAGTTGTAATCATACTATTGCAATTGGATTAAACATAGTAATCATTTCCTTTAAAATATATTTTCCTCAATTAACATTTAACATAATAAATGGAATAGGAATAGACATTTTATTTTCATATGTGCCTCCAATACTACTTATTGTGATTTATTCCAACGAGGCTCTTGCCTACTTTTTATGTTACCTACATATATATACATTTATGACTAAGCTTTGTATGTGTATTTTCATCTAGAATCCACAACACAAAAGCACAGAGTACAGAAACAAAAAAGCATTACCAACTTACTTTGGTCTAGTTCAGGGTTTTTCAAACTGAGGTTAAATATACGTAATGTCGGCAGATCAATTAAGGTTAAAATTGTCCAATATTACTAAATTACTCCAAAATTTTACTTAATGCCCGTCCATCACATTAATATTAAAATGATATTTCTTGCGACACTGTATTTGTTCCCTTATATTCATTACCTTATGTTCTCCAACAGGCAACTGTTCTATTATTAGGTTTAAATGGTAAGTCCAGGGGTTCGTGCAGCCAAAAGTTTGAAAAACCCTGGTCTAGTTCATTGATTTTGACCCCCAGCGGCTTACTGGAGACTGGACGGGGGTCTACGTTTTGGAGTGACTAAAAATGGGGGTTCACGATTCTTAAACAGAGATTCACTGATATATCTGCTTTTGATACTGAAGACCTAAAAGACTTTACTTCACTTACTCTACAATGAAGGCAGATAATATTTCTGAGCTCAGCGACTGCTACTTACTTATTAATACTAGCTTATTTGACTGCTACATAATTATATATTGGATAAAGTTATTTTAAGTTAGGTTCTATGATTGTCCCTGTACGTACACCAACATTATTACCGCGTTATTTAAAAAGCGTAACAAATCAGATAAAAAAAAACAATATAATCAACGCTGATTGACGGCGAACGTTAACTGAGGTCAACTCGAAACAGTTAGTTCAGTTTAAGATCGAATACTTCATCCTAAGACAATGGTCGCATTGAGACTGGTTCTAAGAATCTATTCGAGGCTATATTTTTAAAATAAAGAACTTTTGATAGAAAGAAAAGTTATTTATACTTAACTAAAATAAATAAATTGGTAATTCAGTCTTTAATTTGACAGTCTCTTACATATATTTTGCTTCATTAGGTACATTTAACGGTTTTGGTATTTATTGCCGCTACAATTAAATTTAAATAAATAAAACATTTATTATTTGTCTATGATGCGCATTGCGCACTGTTTATAAGTAAAAGATAACGAACAAATTAAGAGATTACTAAAAAATGGTTCATTCTGTTCTGCAATAAAGAGATAGAAGATAAAAAAATCGATGGATTAATAATTATAAAGAGATGAAATATTTGCAGCATAACGATGCCAACGAATGTTGTTAATATAAAGAAAATTAAATTATGTATTAACGACTCATTCGTTCATTAAGGCTCTTACACACAATTCTATTTTTAAAATGTTTTGTTTTACTGATAGTTTTGTTATCTTGTTAACATTTAACATAAACAAGTCGACACATGTAGCAACTTGTCTCAACATGATTGTAAGTACAGTACTGTAGTTATTATTAACAAATACACGGTCCCCTCGCGACTGAAGTATAAATAATATGGGTTCACGGACAAAGGACAAAGCGAAGTGTTCTTATAGTTTCGGAAGGAACTAAGTTATTTTATTGTGTCAAAAAATGGGTTTAATAGTACTCTAGTTAGAATGAAATTTGACAAAAGTTAGCTCGAAGGTTTATTTAGTATCTGAAAATTTTATTTGCATGTCGTAAATTAGTATAAAGAAAAATATGGCTGTTTTTTATTTGAATTACGAGCAGATGCATTGCAGTTTATGGATTTTATGGTGCTAATGAGCTTAAGTGTCGTAAATAGTTTTACTAATAAATATTCTGATTGCAAATAAATATGCACAGCATATAAACTATGACACAGCTGACGTTATTCATCTGGCACCAAACTATTCAAGACCTTCATTGAATTTGAAATGTGCAACATCCAAATTTCAATGATAATTCGGAAGGAGAAATAAATAAAGATTTGGCCAGTCATGGAGAAATCCAAATCCGTAAAAGAGTTGAACAAAAAATGGCATTTTGACTGCTCAGATTTATAAGGAAAAGGATTTATTATGATTGGTGTAACGTGTAAAGACTAAAAATATGTTGTTAACTCTTAGTATCTTACAGACAATAGTTGATATCAGTTTCTATATTATTTTATCTAGTTCTAGACCAACGTGGAATAGTTGATTACTATACAAGGTAACGGTCATAACGGTCGCCAGTAATCATCGCACGACAATGGCCGAGAGAGAAAGAAAGGCAATTATTCTCAAAATTGCAGCCGACTGCGGCTACTTAATGTATTTTTGAAGCTTTAAATATAATTTAAACGTTGACCCATTTAATCGCGTTTTATAATCATAATGACCTCCTTTTGGTCTGTGGTATCGGAAATTAATGGGTGTTATTTAAACGTTTAGCAAAATATTCTAATTTTGGTCAGCAAAAATATACAATTGATCAGCTAAAATATCTAATGGGTCCACAACTAGTGGGCAGCAAATATTTTTTAAATTGGCCAGCAAAGTAACTAATTGGGCAGCAACTTAAATGTGGTCTTTGCTGCCAAATTGGTAAATATATGTTTTGATGATACAACATTTAATATTGTTCATAATATTACTTATAGAAATAATTTATTTACGATTATGTCGAATTTTACTGCCAAAGTTAATCGAAAATACTTAGCACTTTCACCGCAGGGTCGACGAATTTATTGCCTTAGAATAGAATTATTTGCATTTGAGTAGTACACAGTTACAGTTACACAGTAGTCAGTAGTTTATTACAGTTTATTGGCCCTTCCGTATTTTACCACTTAATTTAAATTTTTTTACAGATTCTTCACGTAGCCTAATCTTTATTTTGAATTATCATTGGTCCGGGTTAGGTCAGTGCATTGCATTTTCACAGATGTAATTCGGCGACCTATGCTGAGATTGCTGAGTGAATATCATTTACCGCTTCTCTAGTTAAACGATTAGTTGTGTAACTTTAGGTTAGTGGCGAGAATAAATTATTTCTTATGAAGGGGTTTGTACTAAATTATTATTAGATTAGGTTCAGCATGCATATCATTTTTACAGCTATTATAATATAACAAAAAAACTTTTAAGTTTTATTATATATATATTTTTTTACAAATTGTATATTTTTATCTAATTTATTGTAAGTAAAGTTTACTTTCTCTTTCCTCGGTACATACAATAAAATTATTAAAATTAAAATGGTGGTAATAAAATAAAAATTATACTTTTGCTCTTGGTTATTAGATCGTCTAATTAGCGATAGCGACTCCTCGCAAAAAACTGCAATGTCACTTTCTTCCTCGGTGTAGAATAGACAAATAAATTTTTTTTCGGACCAGACATTCAGACGTATTCAGCCTACTTTCGTTGTGCTGTACCTTAGTGCGGCGGTCGTGATTGTACGCTTTTTACACTTTTTTATTGGAGCAAAGCAAATGATATGCTTTCTAACTGACGCTGAATTGAGATCCAATTTTTGGTTCACGAGAAAATTAAATTATTTCGGATAAAGCATAACAAAAACTTAAGAAAGTTAATCATTGTAATAAGAATATTAGTCCGAAATTAAATTCGAAGTCTTCTTCTTCTAGCATTACTTGTACGTTATAAAATACAAATCGTACAATGAACTACTTAGATACTTTATGAAAAAGGAATTATAAATACGGGTGGAAAATAACACTTATATTTGGAACTAAAGGAGTCAAGTTATAAAAGGTAAAATCACCAGAGCATAAGCCATATCCCAGAATAATAATAATAGTGATACTTAGATTAATTTAGGGAGACACCAAAACGGTCAGCCGAAAAATCATTCGAACAGAAAACAAATATTTTTTCAGCAATATAATTATTTGGGCAGCAAAAAATTTTTTTGGTCAGCAAAATAATTAGTTAATAATTAAAAAAATATTTGTGCAGCTATATAATTAGTTGAGCCGCAAAGTAATTATTTGGGCAGCAATATACTTATATGTTACCGAAAATGTATAAAATCTAGGAAAAGGATCAATAAAGGATCAAGAATCAATTCCTAAGAAATTTATTCTGATATATTATAGGTTAAGGTTATTTTTTAAGGCCCTTAAAACAATATAAGTGTCGCAATTTGCAAGCAGAGAGAACATTTGAGTTGCTGGACAAGTAGTTATTTTGCTCACCAATTAGAAATATCTGCTACCTATAAGTTGCTGACCAATTAGTTATTTAAGTTGACCAATTGTATTTTTTACTCACCAAAATTCGAATATTTTGCTAACCGTTTATATAACACTCGTAAAAATATATCTAATTGCCTTAGTAAACGAAATTAAGAGACAGAACCGAATGCACTTCCTAAATAATAAATAATTATTTACTAAGTGCGCGCTGTTCCCTCTTAGCATGAACACCGTTTAATGGGTATTGGTTTTTATCACATTCAACAGTTTAAGTTCCGTGGAGTTTGGTGTGATAACATATAACTATATAGTATATATAGTGAATAACATATCGCGGTGCTCATGCTTCTTAGGCAGATTAGCCTTATGTGTGTTCTCGCCATGTAAAGAACGAATTAACAAGATAGATAAGAGGTAGATGAAAAATTACCATTTTGTTTAATTTGATAAATATGGCTTGGAAAGGCTGGGGAGACATGCAGATTGTATACTCGTGTATTGCAGGTATTATATATAATTATATGAGAATTTATGATTTAATAGTAACGCCCGTATTAGGTTACGTTCAACTGTAAATTTGATACAAATCTTATGAACAATGGACACTGTAGCAGAAGTTTTATTAAACAAATAGGTATTTGAACTTATTCGTTCAATATTTACTTTATTTAAGTCAGAGAACATCCCAACATTCTTAGTTCGTTTTTATGTTATATTTGATTTGTATTTTTATTATTTTAATATATGATTTTTATTACATTAATAATTATTAAAATAATTAAAATAAATTAATAGCAGTATAAAATACAAAGTTTTAATTCTTGTAATATTGATTGAAATATTCTGTTTTTGTTATTTTGTAATTTATAATCTACGAGTTCATTCGACTAACGAATGTACAATAATAATTGTTAATACGAGCCAGCTCCTAATAAACAGGTAAATTTTGGGTGGTGGGTATTTAGATAAAATTTTATTGACAGCTTGGTATAAACATTACTTTTATAGCTGTCATTTAATTACATAAAATAATAAATTAATCAGGGTATTACATGTAAAAAGGCCCTAATTACTTTAGACAACAATGAACGAATAATAAAATTGAAGCAAGAATTTAAATTGAATTTCGAACGCAACTGTCAACGAACGACCCAGAATTAATAAGGTTTCATCTAAAATTATATTATTATATTCGTTAATTTTATTTTTTATGAAATGTAACTCACCTTAGCGCCAATCTGGTTTCCGCATTGCCCGGCTTGGAGGTGCACAATTTCCCTCATATTATTATTATAATTATAAAAATTATAAACTAATTGAATGTGAGTACAGCACGGCAGACTGTTTTGAACTAACGGAAGTTCCCGCTACCGCTAGCCGGCCCGTGGAGAGAAGTGAATTAGTGAAGGAATGGCCGCGAACGAATGGCGCCTGGGGTGTGGGGAGGCCACTACGGTGAAATTTCCCCGATATTTGAGGGATTTATAATTTTTTGGGCAATTATAATATCATGAATGATAATTTTTATTCAAATAAGCTTATTATTATAATTCTATTGGTGGTTGGTGGTGAAATGTGCTTTATAACAAAGTTTTACGTTTATTCTTAAGCTATATCAGATAACTAGAATACATTGCAAAAGTTATTTATGAATCTTATCTTGGAGTAGATTATTGGTTTTATTGTGAGTGTATTATTTTATGACTTTGACAAGAGTTTTTTTTATTTGAATTATTTCCCCTAACTGGTCTTATGCAAATTCCAGCGACTAACCACGATCGCCGGTCACCTTCTTGTAGGTCTGCAAACAGCCTTAATAATTATTTGATAGATATTTACTTACAAAATATACCTCACAAAAATAAAGCACTTAGAAAATCTTAGGACAAGGGTAATTTCGGATTCGGAATGTGACAACACCGCCGATGAATCACCGGCGAGCGACAACGAAACCATAAATTAATTCCCGCGTTAATTGCAATAGCAGCCGATGCGCTTCGTGAGGGCTTGAAGCATTTGAATTTAAAATTTACACTAAATATGGGAGAAAATATAAAAAAAATTAAATCATCGTCAGGTGTAAACAGTATAAACCTCGCACTAGCGAATGCTAATCCGTTTATTTTTAAGAACGGTTTATTGGTCCAATCCGGATTATCCGGAATTTTCATGAAAGTGTATTTCAAACCATATTTTATTAAGGGTGTTATTTAAACGGTTAGCAAAATACATGTACAATTGATCAGCTAAAATAACTAATTGGTCAGCAAATTATGGGCAGCAGATATTTCTAATTTGTCAGCAAAATAACCAATTGGGCAGCAACTCAAATGTTTTCTGTGCCGCCAAATTGTTTAATATATGTTTTGATGACACAAATATTGTTTATACCTAAGGGTCATAAAAAATAACCCTAATCTAATATCTATCAGAATACATTTCCTAGGAATTGATCCATGATCCTTCAGTGATCCTTTTCCTAGATTTTATACATTTCCATTAACATATATAATATATTGCTGTCAAAATAACCTTCTTTAACCCCGCCTGCACAGTCGAGTACAAAAATACACATTTTAGAGGTGACAATCTTTATTTCCTTCTAATTAGAGTCATTTACAGTCAAAAGTGGTCACATATTTTTCGACTGATTGAAAAGTTATAATTATATTTAGTATTACGAAAAGAAATATTGTGAGTATTACAAACAGAATGATTAATTATTATATTAATCAACCCGTGATTAGTTACTGCAACATACTTTATTTCATTATTACAATACATAAATATTTAAATTTTATTGACGTCTTTTTTTCTGCGGGCACGACTTTTAAGCTTAACATTGTATTGATAAAGTTTATGAAGATAAAAACAAATCGGGATCCTCCGGGACAGGATCATGTTTATATATATGTGTGTATTAAGATAATAGTATGTATTATTATTATGTATTTTATTTATATTTAGGTAAATATTTATTTAGTACACGCGACTCAGCTTTTTTTTTGTCAGCACTTCTCCTATAGCAGGTGGGTTGTTAGACATTTCTTTTAGAAATAAGCCCTACCTTTTGTACTTTTGTCTTTTAATGTTCTCCTGTTCTGTATTTTGTGTACAATAAATTGTTAAATAAATAAATAATAAATAAATTTAACATAAATTTATTATTGCTTAAAATGGGACTAGTTGATAGGTGTGAATGTCTGAGGATATTTATTTATTTATTTTATTTATTATGAATATATCTTGCCTTACATTTTGCCCGGTGTATGTCAACAGGCTCGCCTGGTCGCCTTGCACAGGGTCTTAAAAATATTAAGCTAAACATATCATATCAAATATCAAAACAGATATTTTTTTTTATATTTCTTACCAATCATGTTATTGTGTCATAGTGAAATACATAAATCTAATCTAATCTAATCATAGGCGTTTACACACTTTGTATGTGTAATGCAATATTTGTTTTATTTCCTGTTATAACAGATTGATATTAGAAATACCTACTCGATTTTGATAATAGAATACACATAATAATATAGTTTTAATACCTCTGCCTACCCCTTTAGGGAAGATGATATTATGTTTAGTTGAATACGCGCGGTGACTGACTCACTTCAATCAGATATCCTTGTATTCTAGGAATAATAATCTTCGTCTGCACGGTGGTAAGTAAACAATAAAATGAGTCACAATAAAGTCTTCCAAAACTGTGTTCAGCAAAGGGGTTAGATAAGCGAGTTTTATACATCGAAAGTGTATAAACGTGGCATATAACTTTGGTGTTGACCGCTAGCCAATCAGCTCTCAGCATCTCACCCCGATTGGTTCTCTAATCAAGTCCAATCACATTTCGTCTTCCTCATTGGTGATAGGTGCCAATAGCAGATGGTGGAGCTATTGGCAGCTATCACCTCGACGTAACGGTCAATAACAACCAAAGTTAAATGCCGCTATTTTTTTTTGAAGTACATAATAGAATGAATGAAGCTCGATATGTGTCGTGTTGTTGAGACACATCACTAGACAGTGCAATAGAAATTGTGAAATAACACACTTCCTCAACCACCGCGATTCCTGGGAGCTCACACGGGGACTGTACTCAGTTACATCTCATTTTTCTTTCAACATGACGTAGGTACATGCTCCTAAGAACAGTAGACTAAGTTATACCATATATTATCTCTAACATTAAGAAGCCCCATCTACACCGAGCAGGTACCTACTTAAACTTGTGTCTATAGAACCGTTTCGGTGGGGTTTATGACATGAATTTGAGAGCCACGACGCGACGGAATCACTTTCAAATTACGAGTGAAGTAAGACCGACCCGGTACTTATCTAGTAATTACGGACTCAGACTGTCGGAACTCCACCATAAATTGACTGCGAAATTACGACAATTCGTCAAAAGTTCTAAACGCACTGCGGAGCAAAAAATATCTTTGCTTTGCGATAAAACATACTCGTCTGGAATATTCGATAATAGTACAACCAGCATCAAAAGTAGAAAATGTTCGAAGTAAGTGAGATGATCTAATAGGTTGGGGAAAAAGTTTCTTCGCATTTTTTAAGAAAATTCAAAACATTTTTTAATATAGTTTATTTACATTTAACTAAAGTATGTAGGTACCATTTTGTTCGATAACTTTTTGCCATCTTGTAGGTAGGGATATGATCCCATTGCTATAGAAATTTTGGGACTTCTGGTGAAAATACCGCGACAAGTGGTTTTGGCAGTCCTCTCGTGATGTTAACCTGACACTGCCTAAAGAATTCTGAAGAGACCGAAACAGGTGGAAATCTGAAGGTGCAAGGTCAGGACTATACGGCGGATGCATTAACACCTCCCAGCCAAACTCTCTTAATTTTTGCTGAGTGGCTAAAGATGTGTGAGGTCTAGCGTTATCATGATGAAAAACCACACCCCTTCAGTTGATTAATTCCGGCCGCTTTCTCTCAACTTCTTGCTTTAATCTCATCAGTTGTTCGCAGTAGAGTTCAGAATCGACGGTCCTGCCTGGTGGTAACAGCTCATAATGAATAATGCCCTTCCAATCCCACCACACACACAGCATCACCTTGTTGCGAGTTAACCCGGGTTTCGCCACAGTCTGTGAAGCCTGACCGGCCTTTGACCACGACCTTTTTCGCACGTTCTTGTCGTACGTGATCCACTTTTCATCACCAGTTATCAGCTTCTTCAAAAATGGTTCGGTTTAATTACGTCGTAATAAAGAATCACAAATGAGTACACGGTTCATTAGGTTTCTTTCAGTGAGCTCGTGAGGTACCCAAATGTTGAGCTTTTTTGTGTACCCAGTTTTTTCAAATGCGCCAAAACTGTTTTGTGGTCAATTCCCAGTTCTTCAGCTACGTCGTAACTACTGACATGCCGATCTTGCTCCACTTTTTCAAAAATGGCATCCATTTTATCTGTAATAAGGCGACCAGAGCGACGTGCATCTTTGACATCAAAATTTACGGATTGAAAACGCTTAAACCAAATTTGTGCTACTCTCACAGACACTGCACTAGGTCCATAAACATCACAAATGTTTTTCGCGGCTTGCGTTGCATTTTTACCTTTTTTGTAGTAAAATTTTAAAATGTATCGAATTTCTTCATTAGATTCACTCATCTTGGCGGTACGAAAAACAAATGAAAATCACACATTTTCCTAATTTGAATTTGGAACTATGTTCTTTAAAATTTAAACTTTCAATGATACCAAAACCAGCCAGATACAAATAGTATAGCCAAAGAAGTTTATACATACTATAATGCGAAAAGACTTTTTCCCCAACCTAATATTTAGGAAAATGTCGTACATGGAAAATGTTACGCGGTAAATAAGCGATGAGCTATTAATTTCTGATGCTAACTGTACAGAAATGAAAACTCTTTACTGCCAAAATCAAAAAGAGAAAAAATATGAGAAAAAATCGAATGTACTCGTACATTGTAAGTAAAATACAGTAGACGAACATATCTCAAATACTTTGAGATTTCTTCCAGTCAGCTCAAAAAGTAAATTGTGGTGTGGTGAACGTGGAATATTAGCTGGATATTTGTGGGATGTTTGTTTAAAATGGGAAGTAATTAATAACATAAATCTAATATTTTGCTGACCATTTAAATAACACCCTAACATAGTTGTCATTGGGTAAAAATTACTATCTTCATTAAATAAAACAAATCCAACCCACAGATATATCAATGACAGGCAACTTTGAAGCTACACAGCTCTTTAACTTGAAAATGAGTTTGGAGAACGTGATATGGAACCTATTGATATGACTTCCCTTGGGTGAACCACAACCAATTCCCATGAGATTGGATGGAAGAGTGGAACTAATGCTCACCAGCGAACCATACTTAAAAAGGATTTGGAAAGTGGTTTTCACCTCACCGTAAAGCCAACTCACAGTATTCTATCGCCTAAGAACAGTCAAAACATTTCAAGATGGCGGCTAGCTCCAAGGAGTTTCTGAGAGTTAAAGTTTATATTGAAAAAATGTTATCATTTTATCATGTTGTGTCTTTCCCCGAAAGGTGATACGCAGGGGTGTGATGTGAAATGAAATTCTTTATTTAATCGTTTAGGTAACGAGTAGTTACACTTACGACGCGTCAAACAATAAAACTTAACAAACAAATTATATACTTCTACTTGTTCAACTCTTCTTTTTCTTCTTCCTGTTAACTACCGGGAGGCCTTGTCAAGAGAAGATACAGGCAAGAAACTCTGCAAGGGGTCCATCCTCCCTTTACATAAAATTCTCTTACGTTCTACAATATACAAATTACAGGCAAGTCTAAGTGGAATGAATAAGAATTTTAACCGCCTCTCTGGTCTAGTGGTTCACACCACCGGGTGTTGATCGGGAGGTCCGGGTTCGATTCTCCATGGGGGCAGAAGTTTTTCTGCTCGGTTTGGTTGGTGGTAGGGCTTCTAAGCCCGCCTGGCTAGCTACCACCGTCTTACCTAAATTTGTCGCCATAATAACAATGTTTTAAGCATTGTGTTCCGGCAATCAGAGGTAAGATAGCCAGTTCCTCAGTTGTTGAGGATTACAGGTGAAGCTCGCCTCCACCTTCGGCCTTATCGTCACGTACCATCAGGTGAGATGAAGGTCAAGAGCTTACCTGTCGTATGTAAAAAAAAAAAAGATGTCACAAGGTATCATGACAAAATTACTCATGAAAAAGAACGAGTTCCAGAAAATTCGATTCATGCAGCAGTGCAGTGTTCATACAATGGTATATATAGGGTCTTCATCGCGTTCAACTGTCAAAGTACCTACTGTGGAATTTGACAATTGGACATGATTAAAACGTGATAAATATCATAACGCGCTGCTCATGTTACAGGTTTATTTACTTATTGCATCATAATATGCATACGAGTACAAATAGGTCTTAACAGGTAAATTTGGATAACATTATGAACCCTGTCGGGCTGCAAAATTGACAAATGACATGAGAGGAGGATACTTTAGGTGTTAGGTGTAAGTCCACATATCGCGCGATATGAGCTTTAAGCTTATAAGCACCGGGTACAGTCAGACAGTGAAATAAGGAAAAGAAATTCAGAAAAAGAAAGTGCACACATAGGTATTACCTACACAATAAGCTTGACTGCGCGAGACCCGATTTTCGTACATATACATTTTTTTTTTTAATAATAATAATAACTTTATTCATTACCCAATGGTGTTTAACAATAATATTATGACAATATTTAAGGTTCAGGGTAGGTTAAATCTGAATACAGTGCGCAGACATACCCCCTCCACGACTATATTATTCAAGAAGTTTTCCGGGCACTTCCTTCCTTTCACCATCTAATAAATTGTTGACCTCAGCCTATATACGTCCCACTGCTGGCACAGGCCTTCCTCATGGAGAAACACATGAGGAGTATGGGCCGTAACACCACCACGCTGGCCCGATGCGGGTTGGTGGGTAGAAACAGTCGCAATAGCGACCGGGACCAACGGCTTAACGTGCCTTCTGAAGCACGGAGGAGCTCGAGAACTAAAATTTTGGTTACCCATCCACGGCCTGGCCGTGGCGAAAGTAGCTTTGTTTTCAATCGAAAGCCAAAGCGTACTAACCACTACGCCACCGAGTGACGTACTCCTCCCTAGTTGAAAAATAAATCAGACGGGAGTAAATCCTGCTCACAATAACTCCAATAGTCTATGGTTGGCAAAGAGCCAAGTGTCTATGACACGGGGATTTAAAGTTAAACGTTTAATAAATCTTTCAACTGATAAACTACGGTAGGAAAATATAAATATACGTGGTCAGCCCTTGGATGGGTGACCGAAACATTGTGAGGAAACAGAATAGGTGCCGTAAGTACCACAATGCTGCCTCATGTGGATCTGTGGGTAGAAACTACTAGAAAAGGCTGCAATAGCGAGCGGGTGCCTTCCGAAGCACCGAAGCACGAAGAACTCAAAATCGTTTTGGTCACCTATCAAAGGATTGTCCATGGCGGAAGTAGTTCTGAATCCATAGTGTAAGTTATCATCAGAAATCGCAAAATCTTGCGTCATTACTCGTCATAAAGTGGATATGACTTAAAAATTTATCAAATATTTAGGCCCACTTGCAGGAAATCTTGATAGTGATTAGTGATTTTTTGACATTACAGCCATAGTAAAAATGTCAAAAACTTGCTAAATCTCGTTTTAATTCTCGATTTAAATTTCCTGCAAGAGGCCCTTAATTTGAAATGTAATTTTGTCATTAAATACACAGTTTGCGTTGTGAGGTGTGATCCGCGTGATCATGATAAAATGTTTTTTGTTAGGTACAACAAAGATTTATTGAAAAAATAGTACATACTTTTTTCCAAATTTTCTGCATTTTTTATGATTCTATATCAAAACAATCTGAAATCTTAGGTATTTTGGAGTGAAAACCCAACGCAAAATCTTGCGATTTCTGGATAGCATTGAAAAAACTTAACTGTTTTTTTTAGTTGCGATGGAAGTCCTTCTGCGAGAATGTGCTCTTGCAGAAGGAGGCAGCGGAGAGGGAGCGGGAGGAGGATGCTCTAGCCGCTCCCCTACGGCGCAGACGGGTGGGCAGGAGAAGGCGGGCGCCATAAGTCCCTCCTTCAACCTGCCGCGTGCGTTGGATGGCTTCCACGCACGCATTCCACCGGCTGCCACGTCTGGGGATCTCCCGAATATACCCGGGAATCCCCCACTGGCGCAAACCCCGACCTAGTGCATGACTAGGTCGGGAAGCCCTGGGACCGGCTTGGAGAACTGCTTCGGCAGACCCCGGGTCGCTCCCACGGAGAGCAAGGAGGTATATCGGGGAGTTATTATTATTATTATTATATTATTATCAGGCAGGCAGTTGGTGCAACTGATAATGCCTGTATCTAAATATACATTATTATTTTTTTTTTATGTATCTGTCCAGCCTGTTTTTAAATTGGTTGGTGTTTTCAGCAGACACTATATCTTGTGGGGGTCTATTCCATGCATCGACTACTCTGTTAGTCAAAAAGTGACGATGGGGATTGTTCTTTGACGGTTTAGTGCTGAGCTTTAGGTGGTGTCCTCTTAAGTGAGCATTGCTGTTACGTGTGTAAATTCCATCTATCCCTTCAACGTCATAGTGGCCATTCAATATTTTGTAGGTCTCAATCAAATCACCACGCTCTCTGCGACTTTTTAAAGTGGTTAGATTTAATGCAAGTTTTAGTGGGTATTCTCGGCCGCCGGAGAGTCCCAGACGGACTCTCCGGCGACTCCTCTCGGATTCCCAGACACGCCTTCCTCGCCAGCGGTTGGTAGGTCCGTAAATGGATTTTGGCAAAAAAAAAAAGGAAGCCTAACTTCTATGGGAAACGTGAAAAGCGCCCCAAGCGGGAAGTATCAGAAATTGACCTTCTTTACGGAACTAAAAAAGTTATGTTTCTTACAATGACAATTTACACTAGGGGCGGTTTTTAATATCGAAAATCAAGCGTACGAACCACTACGCCTAGAGCTCCTCAATATAATTTAAACCCACTACAATGAAATCTAGATCGAATTTAAGATGACATTTCGCGAAATGGCGTCAAAGCTTATAAAACACGTTACTGACATGCGATGTTAATTAATTCTGAACACATGTTCGGAATCAGGTTACATGTGCACTTTTTGCGATATAACTGAACCACTGTTGAAGTTATTCATCACGAAGATTAATAATCGTGTTGTCTGACTTTTGATGAAAATGAAATAAATAAAAGTTTATTGTACGTATCTACACTATTAAAAAACATACAATTTCTTAACAACATTACATTTGGTGGTATCGCTTGATTTGTGTACTTTATTATAAACTCACATTTAACTTAGCATTGTATGTGAGTATGTGTGATCTGGTAAAATCTTGCATCTCAATTTTGATCAGATGACTTAAACCGATTGAGCTGAAATTTTGCATGCATGTGTAAATCGGATGACAATGCAATAATATTATGACATGGAGCTGATCTGATGATGGACCTGGAAGGTGGCCATAGGAACTCAGTAATTGAACGATACAGTGCCATCAATTTTGGGCTCGTTTGAATCGCCTAAAACACTAAAAAGTTAAAAATAAAATAAATAAATCTTCTTTAAAACAAGCTTTAATTACTTTGTTATTAAAAACGTGTTACAATTAGATAGAACATTGAAGAACATCCTTTACAATCAAAATGCAGCACGCTTTTATTTAATAAAGTACTTATTAAAAGCTTGTTTTGTAAAAGACCTTTTTCGTTATTACTATAGAAATAGGCTTGCCAAGATTGGTCACCATGGTGAAAGCAGATTTGGTCAGCCATTTAATTATTTGGTCAGCAGCAAAAATGTCAACCGAAAAATCATTTGGACAGCAAACAAATATTTTGTCAGCAATATAATTATTTGGGCGGCAAGGTAATCATTTTGGGCAGCAAAATATTGGGTCCTTACCTATGAAATTGGTGTTTTTATTCTGTCTTAGCAATTTATCCGTAACTATTAAGTTTCAGAACATTCTTATAAAATAATTGCCTCTTCTAAAAATAGACCATATATTTGAGCTCGTATTATTTAATTTGATAATTTTTTGTAAGTTTAATTGTGTTAAAATGAGACACAAAGACAATTATTTTTAACTGCCTCCCGAATACATCATTTGATTTGCATTAACATAAAAACGATGAATAATTTTTATCAAGCGTGTTCACACACATATTGCTAAAGCTTGTCTAATGATACATGCCAAATATTATTATCTCTGGATTTGTTGTGAAGAAAATTGATAAAATGTTAGTATGTAAAATGCAGACAACCCCAAAATCTCCATACAAAACACCAATTAAGGTCTTTACCTATGTAAAGACCTCATAATTATTTCGGCAGCAATACCTATATTATATTACCCGAAATGTATAAAATTGAGGAAAAGGATCAATGAAGTAACAAGGTTCAATTCCTAGGAAATGTATTCTGATAGATAGTTAAGGTTTTTTTTGACGCATAAAAACAATATTTGTGTCTTCAAAACTTAAGTATACTCGTACAATTTGGAAACAGAATCCATTTGAGTTGCTGCCCATTTAGTTATTTTGCTGACCAATTAGAAATATCTGCTGCCCATATTCTTGCTGACCAATGGTGTACTTAGTATTTATTTAGCTGACCAATGTTGACCACAATTCGAACATTTTGCTAACCGTTTAAATAACACACCATTATTGGGATTTGTAAGTACTAGACGACGGGTCATAAAATAAATAATTATTACATGTATTCAGAATGCACTGAATACGTATACTGACTGACATCCAAGACTGGAGATCAATGTGTCGCACCTCTCCCTTTCCTGAGGGAGAGGACGCATTCAGGTTATGCTTTACCAAAGCCCGTAAAGGCTTAAAGCACAGGCGGTGTTTAGTAGGTAGGAGTACGACATAACCCCGGCCGGCCGGTGGGTATCCAATGAGGGATACACCACCTCCTCCCCCCGCAGGGGGAGGTAAAGACCCTCGTTCTGAGGATCGAAAAAAAAGAGAACAATGCCTGTATTCATCACGCAAACTTTTCCTCTGGGATTCGAACCCAGTACCTATCAAGATGTCGCATTGAAACCGGCTGTAGAAACTACTCGACCACGGAGATCGTCAAAACATCGAAAGCAAAAAAATACGAACTAAGTACCACGACTCTGAGCTTCTTACACGTTTTTTTACTAACATTTACTGTAGAATTTGTGTTATTTTCGACCGTTTATCGGCCTCCTAGTTCGTGGAGGGCAGAGTTCATTAGTAGCGCAGGTCAGTGACCTTCTAATTTTCGGCTAATTATGAAAACAGTGTACGCGATCGGTCGATCACTTGGTCCCAGTTATTTTGGGAGGCATTGGCTACCGATGGCCATGACCGGTCATTCCTATACCCAGATATTCACATACAATTTCATAGAAGTTACTATTTTAAGTGGAATTTGGAAAATACCTTGTTTTGGACCGCTCATCTAGACAAAACACGATTTAAATCCTAAAGTGAAAACCGGGTCGGATCGATCACTCTCTCCATTGTAGAAATAAAGCCATCTGAAGTCAGACAAAGCGAACGGTACAGAAATAAAGTTTGAAGGAACCCTTTTAGTTTCCAAGTTTATTTTAAGAAATGCTTTAGTATACTTACTTAAACTTTATTAGGTGTTACACGGTTAGCAAAATATTTGAATTTTGGTCAACAAAAAAATACAATTGATCAGTTAAAATTACTAACTGGTTAGCAACTTATGAGCAGCAAATATTTCTACATTGGTCAGCAAAATAACTTATTGGGCAGCAACTCAAAGGCTTTCTCTGCTGCCAAATTTTATAATAAATTATTTAGCATCAAAACATTTATTACAAAAACAAATATTGTTTTTAAGGATCATTTAAAACCACAATCTAATATCTATCATTTCCTAGGTTTTGATCATTGATTCTTTTCCCTGATTGTTGCTGGAAATATATTTATTCTGCTGACCAAATAATTTTTCGGCTGACTTTTTTTTGCGGACCAAATAATTACATGGCTGACCAATTAATTACTTCCTAACTTTATTTGTATTTGGGTAAGGGCAAAACACAACTTTACTAGATATCAGTATTCTTAGAGTAATCAATTGCCACTAATTTCTGGCTATAATTAGGAAAAATTAAACATATAATGGACGTTTCATAGGTACGCTGGCTGCCAGCGTGTGGCTGTGAAACGATTTTGGAACCTCCGTGGACTTGCCTACCCAAAAGGTGAAGGGTAATAAATTAGAAATAATATCAGCGTGATGATATTTTAGACACCCATACTGAATGAAGGTATGTATATGAAGGTAGATTGGTATGCCCGCGAAACCGCGATCAAAACCATAAAAGTATCAAACGACTCGTTTCAGTCAACTGCCTAGTTGACTGTGACAAAACCTCTTGAAAAATAGACCACGACATTCTGTGAGAGGTTCCTTACCATATGACAATATGGTCATATCAGTCAACAGTACCAAAACGGAACCCAAAAAATCTTAAGATTTTTCTCGTAAATAACTCTCTTAGGAGTTTATTATAGAAAAATCAAAACTTCTTGTTAGTGAAGACGAAGTGATATCTAGCGGCAGTTTGCTAGAAACAGGTGCTACTATACCCATGGAAGCGCGCCGCCGCCGCGCTGCTAGTCACGCATGCAGACGCGTCCACACGCCGTGTTAGTCCTTTGAATGTGAACAAGGTGGCGCTAGTGTGCTTTAAAACATATGGTGACTAATCGCGTCCAACTCATTGTTAACAAATTACGATGAATTAGATCTAAAATATTTAACAAGATGCCGGAAAACTGAAAAACCGTATTTAGTAATTTCATAGTAGTCATACTTCTGTCCTATTAACAAGAGTCTGGAACAAGCACACGAGCACGAGCGAACAGATTCTCATGCCTTCCTATTCAAATAATGAGGATTAGAATGTTTTATCAAATTCAATAAAACTAGTACCCGCGTTATTATATGACGTTATAATTATATATATTTTTGAATTATTAAAATCGGGCCATTATTTACGAAGATATTACTATGCTCTATCCATTTTGATCTGAGACAAAAGGTAAACAAAGAATTTGTGGTTCTCAAATTTTTATCCAATTCTGGGACAAAATATGGGCTCTAATTGTTTTTTAATAAAATAGAAAAAGAGGAGCCGTACTTAATATACCAATGTCGTTATTGAATATAAACATTATTTATTTGTGTAATGAAGTAATGTTTTACGAGTATTGGGTATGTTAAGTGTATTTAAAAAACAAGCTATCATGCAAATGATACTAAAGATTAGATATATCAATTAAATTCAAAGTAGATTCAAGGTGTCATGAACATGACTATGATTGTTCATTTTCTTTTGGAAGTATTCTATTACTCAGAATAAAAGTTTGAGAAAACTATTCGTTTTAGGTCTTTTTTAGTAGCAACTATTAATTTAGTAATCTAAAATTACGTTAAAAATATAACAATGAAGTAAAAATACCAAAAATTATTGAAGGTGACAAGTAATACCTTAATTTACATCATTTAAAAAATTTGTAATAATAAAATATTAAATAATCGTATGTTTTTGATAGAACCTTTCGACAATGAGTAACGACATCATAAAGAACCCTTTTTATGGTTTGTTTACATTAAGTCTCAGATCAAAATGGATAGACTATAGGTATGTCTTAAACTCACGCCCAACGTCCCCGATGCATAAACTCGATGTACGCGGGAGGTGGCGAGAGCGTGTGACGTCACAACAACGGATAGAATCGACATTTATATGGATTTTCGATTTGCACTCGCGATACGGATGTCCGAATTAAATAATTCAAAATGTTATTTAAAGGAATAAGGCCAGTCTTAAACAGGTAATTATTTATTTCAATAAGAAAATTTCGCGGCTAGAAACGGTTCTTTCCTAATTGGTTTAATACCAATAAAGAGCCTTATCTAGCGGTATGCTTTACCAAGGCTCGTAAAACGGCTTAAAGCAAGGGTGGTGTTTAGTCGGTAGGACTCCGACATAACCCCCGCCCGGCCGGTGGGTACCTATCCAATAAGGGATTCACCACCTCCTTCTCCCGCATGGGAAGGTAGAGTCCTCCTTCAGAGGCTCGAAAAAAAAAATCTAGCGGCGAAATTTTAATTGAATTTTAAAATGCACGTCATAGTGTTGATTCGGGTCCCGTGCCTTCCGAAGCGTAGAGGAGCTCGAGATGACAGTTATGGACTTACATCCCAACACTGACCAAGGCGAAAGCAGCATTGTTTTATATCGAAAGTTAAAGCGTGCGAACCAGTATGCAACCGAGCTCCAACTTCCTTAAATATCACCAGTAAATAAGCAAAACGTAATGTTTTACAATAATATTGTGCCTATTAGTTTTGCATGTCCGAAATTGTGTAACTAGCTTTTGTTTTATTTTGTATTTATGTCAGCATACATTACATACATACATATAATCACGACAATTATCCCTAAAGGGTTAGCCAGACTTTTTCTTTCTTTCTAGTATGTCAATATTTTTATTATTATGAGTAATATAGTAGGTACAATCATCAGCAAAGAGAAAACAGTCATTATTGGTTACATTTCCTAAGTCATATATATATAAAGTTGGAGTAAAGTAAGACAGTAATAGTCCTAATATATCCGACTCGTTTCTCTTTTTATATAGAGGTTTGAGTACAGAGTATTTGAGTCTATCAGAAAACACCATTTTCAAGTGATGGATTACAATTGGCCTTTGAGATATACCTTGAACATTACTTTAATGTGCCTGTATTTATGTCATCATGCCCGGCCCAATTAGTATTCTTTAATTTGTTAATAACTCGATAGACTTCATCTTGCGATGTATAAGCACAACAAGCTACATTATATTGTCAAAACCATTAGAAATCCTCATTGAAACTCCAATAATGTAACCCAGGGTGTTAAAAAAACCAAAAATATTCTCTCCATCGCGAGCACTGCAAAAACTATTATTGATGATAGAATAAAATGATGAACTAGGACTTTGTAGAACACATTATTTATAAAAAAATGTTTCTACAGCATATTAATTATTGTCTGTTATAGTTTAGCCACAATAAGGTCCACTTGCAGGAAATTTTAAACTAGATTTTGTCAATTTTTGACATAAGAGCCATAGTAAAATTGTCAAAAAGAGACAAAATCGAGTTTTAAATCTCGGTTTAAGTATCCTGCAATTGTTTCTTTAACAAGCGTTTTTTTTTCATTCAATTAAAATTTCGCCGCTAGAAAAGGCTCTATTGGTATTAATTCGTGTCAAAATAAATTATTTCGTGCTCAACACTGGCTTAATGTGTATCAAAAACTTTTTACATCTCTCATGTTCGGTAAGTAGGTCCTTAATATCCCCAGATGCGGGTTGTAAGTGATCCATTACCGCCCTAGGTTAATAATGTAGCTAGAAACGCCCTAGGGCGGTAAGTAATAAAAAAAAAACTCTTTCAAAAAGTTCGCGTACATCTAACCATCTTACTGGCACTAGACATCATGCATTCGGCCCAATGACAAAAGAGGTCGCTTCGCTATTTTCATCAATTTTGAATATCGAACGGCGAAGCTAAATTTAGTTCTTAAACTTATTTATTCTTGTAATGCCTTTTTTTCCACTTACCTCACAATCGAGATGTAAAGCAGAGTAGTTAGCTCGGGTGGAAGCATCAATTGCACCCTCGAACTATAAGCGCCCTCGCTGCGATCGTGCGCCTAAATATCTCGGGCTGCAATTGATGCCTTACAGCCCTTGGCTACTAATCTACTATTAAATTATTTAACTCGAATATTCCGTTCAAGACATCGCAAGTTTAAATGGAAAATCTCTACTAAATGTCAGTGCTATCCGTTGTTGAGACGTCACAGCTATTTCGGCGGCCTTTCGGTGAATTTCGCTAGGAACTTGATCAGTTTTAAAACAATTTTCGCACTGTGTTATGGATTTCTTAGCTCTATAAATCTGCATTGTCAGTTAAAAACGTTACGGATCCTCATTTATAGTCTGAATTTGGTAACTACAAGAATATTATTTTCAATGTTTTAAACTACATACAAGACACATCTCATTCTGTGCAGTTTGGGTGTGATAACAAGCTGTAACAATTTATTTCTGCGTCCCTCCTGTGATGAAATCCTTCCCCAGTTATAAAAAAAAGATAAGAAAGAGACGCGCACACCATGTACCCATGCTATGACACTAATATTAAGTAGGTGGGTATACGAGTACATTATTGATTTAAGTGACCTATTAATGAAATATTATTTAATAATTTTTATCATTTGAATGTTTTAGGCTACGATACGTAAACCTTACAGAGGAAATGCAATGTTCGTTGTCAAGTGCATGCATATATACAACGGTTTGCAATTTGCATAATAATAAATATGGCGGGTGACAGTTATGTCCCCATTGCACCAAACAATCCATTGGTTGAATGTTTTTCATAGGACTTAATGCAGGTTGAATGTTATTATTACTTGTGTATAAAAATCTGTGTAATGTTTTGTGTATAGTTCTAAATATCCTGAGGATAGGAACTACTCCGTTTTCAACTAAGGAGATTGTTTTTATAATAAAACCATGTAGTAAAATCAATGTAGTTTATTATTCACCAGCCGGAATATAATAATTAAAAACTTTGATCGACTTCGAAAATTGTACGTTGTTAGCTTTTTAATTACCAAAAAGCCTATGTAAACTCATCACACTGGTTACAATTAAAAATTAAACTTAGGTATTAAAAAATCAAGTTCAGCCTTATCAAAAAAAGATCATTTCCTTTTGTGTGATCAGTGTTCGCAGCACCGGAGATGGTAGCGAAGGGCCCACGTCGCTGAGGCGTGTTTACAGGGTAAACATCCGAGAGCCGCCCTTCGGGTAAGGAAAACACGGGAATGTTGACGCGACTCACGTAACCGAAACATACGTGTAACTCCCTAGTAACAAACTAATCGTGTAAGTGTCCAGAACTTTACATGTCAAAATACTAAAGCAAAGAAATGCGTACGTCCGAAGACGCGGATCGCAGGGAGGTGTAGTGTGACGTCGGGCGGGCTCTCTAGTTGTCTTCGATCTCCTGCTCCTGCTCCTCATCGAACTCCGCGTCCTCGTCGGCCGTGGCCTCCTGGTACTGTTGGTACTCGGACACCAAGTCGTTCATGTTGCTCTCGGCCTCGGTGAACTCCATCTCGTCCATGCCCTCGCCAGTGTACCAATGCAAGAAGGCCTTGCGCCTGAACATGGCCGTGAACTGCTCGGAGATGCGCTTGAACAGCTCTTGGATGGCGGTGGAGTTACCGATGAAGGTGGCCGCCATCTTAAGACCACGGGGCGGGATGTCGCACACGGCGGTCTTGACGTTATTGGGGATCCATTCGACGAAGTATGACGAGTTCTTATTCTGGATGTTGAGCATCTGTTCGTCGACTTCCTTCATTGACATGCGACCACGGAAGATGGCGGCGACGGTGAGGTAGCGGCCGTGACGTGGGTCGCAGGCAGCCATCATGTTCTTGGCGTCGAACATCTGTTGGGTGAGCTCTGGGACTGTGAGTGCGCGGTACTGTTGGCTGCCGCGTGACGTAAGAGGCGCGAACCCGGGCATGAAGAAGTGCAGACGCGGGAACGGTACCATGTTGACGGCCAATTTGCGGAGATCCGCATTTAGCTGACCGGGGAACCTGAGGCAGGTGGTGACGCCAGACATCGTGAGCGATACCAGGTGGTTGAGGTCGCCGTACGTGGGTGTGGAGAGTTTGAGCGTGCGGAAGCAGATGTCATAGAGAGCCTCGTTGTCGATACAGTAGGTTTCGTCTGTGTTTTCTACGAGCTGGTGGACTGAGAGTGTGGCATTGTAAGGTTCTACTACTGTGTCTGACACTTTAGGAGATGGTACAACTGAGTATGTGTTCATTATTCTGTCGGGGTATTCTTCTCTAATTTTGGAAATAAGAAGTGTGCCCATACCGGATCCGGTGCCACCACCGAGTGAGTGTGTGAGTTGGAATCCTTGGAGGCAATCGCATGACTCTGCTTCTTTTCGTACTACATCTAAAACTGAATCGACGAGTTCGGCGCCCTCGGTGTAGTGTCCCTTGGCCCAGTTGTTGCCGGCGCCGGACTGTCCGAACACGAAGTTGTCCGGCCGGAAGATCTGTCCGAAAGGTCCTGAGCGGACAGAGTCCATAGTGCCGGGCTCAAGATCGACTAGAATGGCCCTGGGGACGTATTTGCCCCCGGAGGCCTCGTTGTAGTAAACATTGATGCGCTCCAACTGCAAGTCGGAGTCACCATGGTAGGCGCCAGTGGGGTCGATGCCATGCTCGTCCGAGATGATTTCCCAGAACTGTAACAATAAAAGAAGTGTATCAGTAACTTGAACATTATTAGATTTTTTTATCTGTTTTTCGAAGTAATAACTAACTACACGGGTAGATGACGCAGGGTACCGCAGCCTGGCACTGCGTGAGCGGGATGAGTCACCGGTCGCCTAGCGACCAAAAGTTCGCAACATGGCTGCTCCGCGTCGCCACATTACCATAACATTTACGAGGCCGCTCCACTTTTGTATCGATTTACAGAGACAAAGTTACGGCACAACCACGTTTCAGTTAAGGCAATGAATAAACATAATTACTGCAAAAAAATTACAGTACCACGGCCGCCGGCTTTCGGATCTTTATGTAAGTAACGGCACCATATAAGAGGAGAGCGCAGATCGGGTTTCTTATTTATGTTCATGTCATACCGCAAGCGCGTTGGCGTCGTCAGTCAAGCGAGACATTTTTGGGACGAAATATACATAATCCTGTGTACATAGTAATAAATAAGCCGCTGTTTAATACTAACAAGATTTTATCGAACGTATACAGATTGTAATCGGCCGACTTTCTATGAGAAGCGTCATACAATTGACTCGCGATGAATGGGCCTGATAAGTCCATAGCTTCGGTCTGCTTATTGAAAATTTAGAAAGCAAATTTAGTTCGCACGCCGAGACGAACGTCTCAATCTAATGGATTGCGCAAATAATTGACAGTCTACATGCTAGACGCTGGCCTCAATTTAAAAAAATACTTACTAAGAAATAATTAGCTTGCAATAAAATGGCGCATTACTAAATAATAATGTAACAAACATTTGGTGGACAAAACGTTATAATAACGAGTCGCCTTCATCTAAATGTGTCGATCTAGCGCCTTGTTGGTAGACATCATACCATGGAGGTTTGTGTGCCTTCAATGAAGCGCATGATATTAGAATCATTTTGTTATCAATCCACATAAAAAGGTATAAAGGATTTCGATATATCGCCAATTGCATACGAAGTGTTAGGTGTTATGTTAGATCACTATCGAACACGAAATGATTTTAAATTATTTGTAATTGAATATTATTTTTGGATTCAAATTTCATCGTCTGGTATCTATGTATTCATCGTTTATTTCGGAAGTGACAGTCAGAATACGATCATTTGGTACAATTCCAACAAACGCTTACTAGGAAGGATTATCAATGCTAACACATGACACAGTTTATTGGAATTGGGCAACTCTTTTGAAATGTTTAAAAAGGTTTTGAAGTATTATACCTTTCCAATGTCGGGCACACACCTATAAACTTATTTACTTTTCCGATATTAAATCCGATAATAAATTGTACTAAGTATAAAATTTGTTATTTTACAAATACATTTCCGTCATTCCTAAATCAATTCGCGCATTTAGCAAAAAGGCCCGACTTGAAGCCATAAACAATAGATTTCTACAAATAGACTTGATTTCCGTTAGTTTCAGAGTAATCAAGACTCCAATAAAAATGCAGTTTCACAAGACAGCATCCGAAATCGTCTGAAAACTTTGGATTGCAGCCAAGTTCTGGAATTGGCTCCTTTTTGGCTGAGCAACTTAAATTGACAGTCTCAAGATTCTTTCGATCTCAGTCTTTTTTATTGGATTGCACGGCTTTATTTGCGATCTCTTCACAGAAATACTTTTATCCACTATAAATTGTAATAAATTCATTTCCATAACACTTCGTATCGTCATGTTCTTTAAACGAAAATCGGCTATTTTGACTTAAGACTTTTTCAAAATGCTTTAGATTTGCTCGAAAAAACTCAGACAGGCATTAAATATTGTTGGTAATTAGTTACAGAGATTTGAGTAATAATCCAAAGACAGGATAGGAGGCAGATGAATAAGTTTCAATTTCTATGAATAGACTCCAAATATGATCTTTGTGAATAGCTGTTCGGAGAAGCTGCGCGCCGATCTGTGTTCTATGCGATGACTCATCTTGGATGTTTTCGCAACAGCAATAAAGTAACGGAACTTAACTGCTTGTCTTGCCTTTGCATTAACTTTGATGTAGATGCAAAAATAAAACGTAAGCATGATACCTAATTAAGGTAGTATATTCTATAAGTATTGTATATAAGGCATTAGGAAAAACGTTAACATAATTGAGGAGAAAATAATTCGAAATAAACGTTTACGTAACATAATACAACATTAATAGTAAAAAATTTTTACCTTTATCTAGTATCCGTAATACAAGCAGCATTACTTCATGGCTAGTTGATAGATGTGAATGTCTTAAGATATATTTTTTAAACAGTGTCATTTAAAAAAATATTTCGACATTCGAGGGTGAAATGTCAATTTCTTGTACATAACAATGAGGAAATATGTAGGTACCTTTGCCTACCGCTCAAGGATCGAGACGTGAAGTTTATTTCCCAAGGTAATTGTAGTTTTAATTATTATTTAAACATTTAATTTACGCCTAAAACAGAACCATTACTTTATTAAACGCTTAATTGGCTTACGTTCTAATCCTATTGCATCATTTAATCTATATATGGTTTCTTTGCAATACCTACGATATACGAGTATATCGTCTTAGGTTCGATTAGAAAATTGGTTTGTTGTCTAAGCTCTTTAATTAACATCAAGGAAACAACCGGACGTAACTATATGAAGTGAAGTATCTACCTTTATGGAAAAATCCTACATTTTAACCCAAACTACCTACCTACAAGCGCCTGTCTACGCGGGACGCTTGGCAAAAGATTAAAATGTTTACATTCAAACATGCCCTACCTCTTAAGGGGATATAGGTGATGAATTGTAAAACTGGCTTCCCACGGTCTGATATTACAAGACATTCATTAATGAAACAGATAATCATCAATGGAATTCATATGAATATGCGCCCGTCTGCAATATCACAGACTGGAAATCAACTTTATATATCGTTATGTTGTTTATATGTAGCATAATTTAACAGCTGAAATGTTTAACCCACAGTTGGCCTACTGTTAAGTCGCCATTTACGAAAAAAGAGTAGAAACTGTTGCTATTGCCAGGCATAGTATAAGTCAAGCGATATGTACATGGTAGAAGCGGGAATATAACCGGTTTCCAGTGCACTTTGTGCAGCTTTCTTAACTGTATACCCCTACCTTTACATAAAACAAGTGAAGCCGCGCTTAATTTTACGATCTTATAACTCCCACTTCGAGCAGGTATCCATTTTGTAGTCCATCCATAAACAACAAAATGGAACAAACTATTTTCACATGCGGAAGAATAGCGGTCGTTGACTCCTTCCTTCCTATAACGTAATAATTAGTTTTTTCATCATTCAACGCATGAAAGATGTCTTGATTAAGTTTTTAAGTTAGTTTTTCTAATAATTAACTTAATCTATGCCCGTGGTAACGCTAATTCGTTATGCGAGCGCCATTTTGCATGTTTTATAGAGATCACGCTATTCAATTAATCTTTAATTTCGAACATCAGTTTATTAATGAAATCGATGACTTGTTAATTTGGCCAAACTGGAAAGGATCTGACAATGTTTCGTCTTCTAAATAAAATACAAAAGTTAACAATTGACAGCTTTATAGAAGGCTGTTACTAATGTAGTGTCCAAGGACAAGGAAAGGGAGGAAGGTGCCCACATACATAGTGAATAAATGACTATGACGTCATTGGCAGTGTTGTTTTTTTTATCTACTGCCTCTTTCGGTACGGCCTACCTGACTATTATGTCTGTCTTGTGGGTTGCATAATTATTATTCCATTGACTCACCAATGCGACTATAAATCAAAAGGTACAGTCGACTCCAAGAATATGTAACCACTTTTGACAGTAAACGACTCATAACATGATAGAAGGAAATAAAGATTGCCACTTCTAATGTGTATACATGTTTTTGTATTCGACTGTACTTAAATAAATTTAATAATTAAGGTTTTAATAGCTCATGATTGGTAGTTTTTTAGGATTATTTAAACATTTGCGACTTTCTCCTAAATAAAGTCTAGTATTTGGAACTTCGGTATTCTTTATATCATTATACCTAAAATATACTTACATAGGTACTACCAAAAAAACTATACAACTGTGTAATCTTTGACGGAAACGTCGAAAAGGTAATAAAAATTTATCAAACTAAATAAATAACACAAATTTTCAGGTTAAACTGGTTTTAAGTAGTATGGCGACTTGTGGACTTAATTTTTTATAAAATTAAAATCCAAGGAGAAAAATACGTCCTTCATTTCATTTCATTTCATTTATCGTTTTTTTCCTTGTATGGGTATTTTCAATTTATAACCCTTAAAATGATTTTTTTATATAGAATCAATGATAGGCCTCATTTTACTACTTATGAAAGGTAATCTAACTCTTTTACATAAAAAAAATAGTCGAATTGAGAACCTCCTTCTTTGAAGTCGGTTAAAAATATTGAGGCATTGGCAGAAACAATGGAACAATATTTAATTCCTACCTGCGTCTATTCACAGAGACCCATTCATACATTTTGTTTTGTTCTGTACATCCTACAAGAAAACAAGAAAAAAAATCCCGTTGAACATCTGTCGTATTTCAATTTCGAACGTTATAAATTCATGCGCGTTGATTGGTCGACCCTTATCGGACGCGGATTTCAACCTTGAAACCCAGCGTGCCCTAACGAACTTTTGTTATGGCGGGAATAGTGCTACTTCAATTTTGTTCGTAATTTGAATACCAATAGGCAGTTACGTACATGTTAGATTCAAATAAGGAATGCCATAGTGCCTATTAAATTTATTACAGCAATAATGTATGCATTGTGGCTTAATACGGAAAGAACTTCCTTTGAATATACCTATCCTCTTGTCAAGTGGAACATCTTATTCAACTCGTTTTATCATGTAGAACGTCGATCATACATCTACGTCACGTAGTAGGCGTTCCGTTCTATGCAAGCAAAACGAAGTATAATCGAACGAATAACGAGAAAACACGTGGAACTTAAAACCGGTAACACCGATCGATCGAAGTCGGCCTCCGAGGTGAAAAATTATGTTAGAAACCCAATTTCAACAAAATATTGTCTAAATTAAACCTGAAAACCATCAGAGAACCTTAACGAATAAATAACAAAGAACTAAGTTAATATGGTGAAATATCGATCACTTAAACTGACCACACCCAGCAACAATATTTGAAATTTTCACGAAAGTGGTCAAGATTTATACTTTTTTATATTTCTTTTGCGCTAATTACGGGATGGAATAAGAAAATTCACAATAAAAATGGTATTCGTAAGCACTTTTGTAAGAGCACTGGGGCGTCACAAAATGCCGGCCGCAAGATTCTCTGACGTTCGAAAATGGAATTCCAAATGAAAATTGAAACAAAAGAACGCTACATACCTTAGCTCCGATTTGGTTTCCGCACTGTCCGGCCTGGATGTGTACGATTTCCCTCATTTTGTTGAATGCGAACTTATTAAATTACTTATCACTAAAAATTTCTGCTCCGCACGCACCACGTACTTTCGTGGTTGGTAGAAGAATAATCGCGTTCCGTTCAGTGCGACGAACCAAAGCCGCGTATATATAGTGATGGGGCTGTCTATCTAGCGGACTATCGATAAAATTTGTCGCATTGCGTCATATTATAGTGATTTTTAGTGAAGAAATTTAGATTTTTATAATAATATAAGTTATATTTTAATTAAAATAAAATAAACAACAATGAAGGTAAATACAATACAAAACATTAATTTACTATCATTTAAATTCGAAATATGTCAAGCTTGTTTGGCCTAAACCATCTTTTTATTTTATATATTGCATTCTGTGTTTTTGAAGTTAATTTTTTTTGTTTAATCAAAAATACCGTAGTGAAACTTGAATGTCCTTACGAAACCTGCATGCATGCATACAGCTTTCAGAAGAGAAATAGACCGGATAAACAGTAGGCTGCTTTAAACTGTCTCTTGCCTTCTCAACAAAAGTAATAAGGGTGACAAGATAAGTGTAATTTTAACGCACCATTTATATAAAATTTGTCTACTAAAACCACCGCAACCCTCCTGTGGGCAAAACACCCAGACTCTTATCAGTATATTTATATTGACTATAAAAATATTGCCAACAAATAATTATAAAACTATGTAGTATAAAAATTGAGTAAGTACATACCCGTTCAGTTAAAATTTACAAATATTATAATTATTAATCTCGTCTTTTCAATGTTTCAGTTATAGGCTATTTCATAATATTTGAAATAAATCATAAAGAACCAAAACGATTTTTCTCTCATTTCGCCGCGCCGATCGTCTTTTGTTTTTTCTTTTTCCCGATTAGCCTATATGGCTTCGAGATGAGAGAATTAAGCCATCGCAAATAGGTTAAATAAAAAATATTTTTTAAATATTTAAAAACAATACATATTTTTTATTGTAATATTGTAATAAAATTATTTTAAATAAATAAAATGCAATGTTATAATATAAATCAAGACATTAGTCGTCTCCTCCAGGTAAAAAAAACAAGCATTGTGTTGGCGTTCACCGCGAACACCAGTGATCGCAATGAATAGATGTTTCTATTGCACCTGTCTAGTTTTCTGGCCATTGAGAGATGAGCACAAAAATTACTAAACAGTGACATAACTTTCAAAAAGTATGTTATTTTATAACACAAAATCTAAAAAATCATTATGATGCTTTTGCAATACATTAGTGTCTCATTAAAATCACAATATAAAAAACATAGCCGTAGTTAATGCTTTGTACCACTTTTTGTTAATATTTCGTACCACAGATGTTATAAAATTTCGTCTCCCTAAGCCTACTTGCAACGTTAAGTTAAACCAGTGTAATTTGACGACCTCCGTGGTCGAGTGGTCTGTTGGCCGGTCTCAAGGCGTCGCCATCTCGAGAGGTTCTGGGTTCGATCCCCGGTGGGGGCAGATGTTTGTGTAGTGAATACAGGTATTTGTTCTTCTGTCTTGGATGTTTATATATGTATTGTATATATTATGAATATTTCTATGTATTTAACTATTAAATACACACACACACATACATACAACCATTCATATGTAACCATTACATATGTTAACAACCTGTTTTATGTACTTGTTATTTTAAATTGAAAAAAGAGCATAAGTTGCTTAAAATGGGACTAGTAGGTGTGAATGTCTAAAAATATTTATTTATTTATTATAATAAAACTAATCAAAACTATAGGAACAAATGAGAAGGAATTCTAAATAACATCATATTGTGTTTGAATTGATTAATCCTTGTCAATTTACACATGAATATAATTAATGAAAAAGTAAAATAAGTTCTAAAGCGTAAAACCCAAATATATTCAATATCGATACGGTCCCAACCCAAAAGGTACAGCTCGCAACCTATTGGTCGACGCCGCCATTGGCGACAGTACTCTCAGTAATGCCAACATTACAAATCTGGTAAATCGATCCCGTTTTTTATCTAACATCGTAAAAAATTGATAAATTGATATCATATTTCAAGCATTTACTGACATTTATGCTATTGAATGATAATTTATATGTTAGATTTTTGTAAATAATGAGGATTTTGAGAGAAATTGTCACAGATGTTTTTTTTGTTAGGTTGGTAGCCGGCGGCCGGCTCGGCTGTTGCATTGAGCCGGCAGGCTATCAGCGGGAGGGAGAAGAGGTTATGTAGGTATCTATATACCTATTTGAGAAAAACAAGCGCCTACATTCGAAATATATTGTGATTCACTGTTGTTTATAATTGAAATGGAATAAATGAATAATTTACATCTGCCAAATGAATCGTTGCCGTTACACAAAATGAATAAAATAGCTAAATCTCACACAACTAATTCTCTAGTTATTTATCTTGTTAATATCGAGCAAAATATCAATTTGGGAAATACTAGGTAGGTACCTGCAGGTAGTTCCTACTCATTTTTTTATAACCTCTCATCTTGCAAGCTATCATAAATATTACTACTTACGACCCAGAATTTCTTTTTCAGTGAATCGTAATGATTATAGTTATCGCATAGGTACAATAATAACCATATTTACGATTATTAAATAGCATTAAATAATAGGAAACGAAATAGCAATATTGCATTGCAGATAGGTAGGTACCTTCTCTTTTTAAACTTCCAAGGTCACCTGTGAAAGTTGCTAAGGTAAACAAACTACAAATAGGAAAAGATACACCAATATTCCCTGGACTGACACTAATCCTGTTTGTGACGAGACAATTAATTTTCTATTACCTATGTCTACAAACGTATGGTTATGTTATAAATACCTATTAAAAAAACAATTAATGGACATGATAAAAACGTGAATTATATCATATTTCGGTACTCTTCATGTTCTTTGACCAAACCATGTTTATGCAATAAAGGATTTGATTTCACAAGAATTTCATTGGAGATACATTTGTATTTGTACTCTTATATCTGGGATCGCAGATTTGCGACGTTGGTGATTGCGAACAGGAAGTCGTCAGGAGAGCCCAAATAGTAAAGACAGCGGTTAACAGATTGGAGAAGATATGGCAGAACAGAGGCATCAGTCGCAACACCAAGAAAAAACTAATGTGTAGTAAATAATTGTAGGAGTTAGAATTAAGTCTTTATTTTAATAACTGGATATTAACAATAAAACCATTCCAACTTGCTAATCTTTATGTCATTTTTGTGAGTGAGCGTGTATATCTAACAATTTATAGTTAGTTGGCACCTACTCTTAGCAAAAAGCAATTATTTTTTTAACAACCACAAGCCAATAACTTGAAAAACGAACACCAAAAATACTACTCAAATATTAGCTGTTTGTGATCGATCACTGATCACTTCCTTTCAAAACTTGAAAGCTGCAAGGATTCCATTTTTAAATGTATTAAATTTATACCAAGATAACATAAAATTGCTGTCAAAGTAAAATAGCCCTTGCGGTTTGGTTTTAGGGTGTTTCGAAACTTTTCTGTCTGGTTACTTAAGTTGGCGTTGTAAAACCCACGCCTTTCCCATTTTGGATACGTTCGAATACCTATGTCGAGAAACTTTCAGTTATGAAATGTTATGAGAAGTTTTTATTATACTTATTTCAACGTTTTTTTTGCACTTTATGCCTTATAAATTAAAGTTGAAATTCGATGAAAGAATTTTGATATTAGTAGGCACCTCCATTCTGACATGGTGTCGAATGTACTTACCTACATAAGAAGTAGTGAGAGAAATTTCACTTGAATTGATTACAATAGTTTATAGTTTAGAATATGTTGTACAATAATGTACATCGCTTCGGTGCAGTTGTAATATACTATCTATACATAGGTATAATAAAACTGTTATGGTCTGTACGTAGCAGAAAATGATTAAAGCCAAGTCAGGGGGATATAAAAAGAGGGAATTTTGTTTCTCTGTCTGTTTGTCGGTTTGTCTGTTTGTCGGTTTGTCTGTTTGTACGGACTAATCTCCGAAATGGCTGGACCGATTTCAATGAAATTTTGCATGGTGATACCTTATATCCCCGGTCAACATCATAGATACTTTTTATTTCGGAAAATTAAAGGGTTCCCGTGGGATAGTTAAAAAACGGGAAGTAATAAATTGGGCTGCCATTTAATTATTTGGTCAGCCGAAAAATCATTTGGCCAGCAAGCAAATACTTTGTCATCAATATTATTAATTGGGGCGGCAAAATAATTATTTGGTCAGCAGAAATAATTAGCTGAGCTGCTAAATAATTATTTTGACAGCAATATTATTCGTAGCCGGAAATGTATAAAATCTACGAAAAGGATCCTTGAAGTATAAAGGATAAATTCCTAGGTAATGTATTCTGATAGAAGATCTGAAGGGTCATAAAAAAAATAACCTTAACCTAACAGTTAAGGTTATTCCTTTTATTATCCTTAAAAACAATATTTGTGTCATCAAAACATATATTAAACAATCGCAGCAGAGAAAACATTTGAGTTGCTGCTCAATTTAGAAATATTTGCTGACCATAAGTTGCTGACCAATTTATTGTATTTTTTTGCTGAATATTGAAAACCTTAGAAAACCCTTGTAACCGCGGACGAGGTCGCGGGCATCAGCTAGTCTACAATAAAATCATTTGATATTGAAAGTTCTATGACTAAATATAGGTGCTAGGTCTGCCTACTACGAGTATGTCGATACATTTCAATAATTATTCTGTCTTCAGTTGATATAAACACCATCTGTTGCTTTCATTTATGTTAGCCCCGTATTATGTCTGCATTTGTGGTTGTGTAGGTACCGTATACTTATATTGAAGAGGACTTGTATAAAAAACATACTACGTCATTTATCATAAGTCATAATCTATAAACCTACTAACTACTTATAAATCGATAACATATATTTTTTTTTTTGGTTAGGTTAAGGTTATTTTTTTTTTATTATTAAAAATATAACAAATCATATCTGATTCCGTGATTAAACAGAATAATACAAATGTCTCTCTTCTTAATCGTATCCTCATGACTGAGGGACGTGACTTTGGTGCCCTTGCTGCCAGTTCCCGCGATGCGTTTCTATCCTGGGCCAGCTCTATGGATGCCTGTAGGGTGGTCCCAGTAGTGTCCTGTGTTGTCAAGTGCGTCTATCTGGTAGAAGAGCGTCCTCTACTTGTCTTCCCCTCCACGCAGTGATGATCAGTCTTTCGAGACTGTCAGGGTGAGAAGAACTTGAGGACTCTGCAGATTGTAGAGAGCCGTGTTTTAACATTAAGTTCCTTGAGGATTGACCCGTTTGTGCGTTGCGTCCAAGAAATTCTTAACCAGCCAGCACCACATCTCGAACGCGTCAATCCTCGTTCGTACACGAGATTTCAGTGTCTTAATTTCGGAAGCATATATTATGTTACATCACTAGAGTGATGGTACAGCACTACTGGTCGTCGTCCATCTTGATTGACATCCTATAACAAAATAACAATGACTGTGCTTGTGTTAATCACATTTTTAATTATTTACGTAGGTATTGAAAACTTGGATGCAGTAACCTTCGGGGACGTTATCAGGTAGATACTACCGATGTAATGAGAATGAGAGATGATGCGAAAGAAATACGGGATGATTGAAGCCTATGGAAAGAATTTGCCTATCTCTATGGGATGGAGATGTTAGGAACGATCCATCCATCCTGTTGTAGAGCTGTCCACCTACGGTCGTTGACCTCTTGGCTCGCAAATAAAGATAGGACAACATTGGACATAAGGTGGAGAGCACTGCCAAAACAAACCCAGTATTAGCTTTATTTTATTGAATACTAGCTGTTTCCCGCGACTTCGTCCGCGGTTACTATGTTTTGTTTTGTATCCCACGGAAGCCCTTTATTTTTCCGGAATAAAAAGTACCTATCTAAGAATTTAG
Source organism: Parapoynx stratiotata (assembly GCA_910589355.1). Lineage (NCBI taxonomy): Eukaryota > Metazoa > Arthropoda > Insecta > Lepidoptera > Crambidae > Parapoynx > Parapoynx stratiotata. The sequence continues at coordinate 11,621,587 of OU342482.1, forward strand.
TGGGGCCAGACCCTCAGCAGATGCGTTGGATGTGTGGCCGAAATGAAATAGCGGACTGTAGTTATAAGGTGGTATTAATTTGATAATAACATATACAAAGTTAGCACGACAAACGAACGTGCGTTTCGCGCGATGTATTGGTCGCAAGTGTGTATCGCGCGGCCGGGACCCGTCCCGTCGAGACGAGTGGCCCCCTCCCGCGCTCTTTCTTCATGCCGCGGACATCCGCGTCGTTGTGTTGCCACCACTAGAAGTTGACTAGGGATATACGACCTCCGTGGCCGAGTGGTCTGTACGCCGGCCTCAAGGCGTCGCCATCTCAAGAGGTCCTGGGTTCGATCCCCAGTGGAGGCAAGTGTTTGGGTGATAAATTTCCAGACATTTGTTCTCTAGTCTTGGATGTTCATTATATTATATTATGTATATTCTCAATAATTATATGTATTTATCTATTAAATATATTTGTCCCTCATCTAGTATCAGTAACACAAGCAGCATTTAGTTGCTTAAAATGGGACTAGTTGATAGGTGTGAATGTCTAAGGATATTTATTTTATTTATTTATTTATATAGGGTATTTTCCTTCTTCTTACACCCCCTGACTTGATTGTTGTCCTTAGCCTATATACGTCCCACTGCTGGGAGAGGCCTTCCTCATGGAGAAACACATGAGGAGTATGGGCCGTAACACCACCACGCTGGCCCAATGCGGGTTGGTGGGTAAAACGGTTGCAATAGCGACCAAAGTGTAAGACAATAGAACAACATAACATATCATCACGCCTCTTATCCCCGAAGGGGTAGACAGAGGTGTTAAACACCCACAATAAAAGGGTAAGTGTAATATGGTAAGTGTGAAGAACAATACTATATACATATATGTATATATATATATTTAGGTAAGTTAGTAGGTAATCTTGTGTTGGTACTATATCACCAAATGGAAGTACTATTGACACTGGCTCACTACTACACATACACACAGCTCCGAGCGCAGGCGCACGTCTAACCCGCAGTGTCTGGCACAGCGACTCCTGTCATTCCCGGTTGATAGCCTCCCCCTCTACAAAGTGTTCGTGTACGTGAGACAATGTATTATATCTATTGCATAGATACAAACACTACAGTTATGAAATGATTAAACACCTGAGATAAGAAAATACTGATATTTTTATCTAAGTAATACCTTTCATGATTAGGTCAATACACCGTCAATACGTTCAGATATCTCTATAAATTATTTTGATAAAATACATACCTCTATAACGTCGTGATAAGCGTGATAAAAATAAATAAAAATTTGTCAATTTATTTTCCCGTGTTATAAGTAATACCTACCAGTACTCCTGGTGTATGTTTTTATTGTAAAAAACTCAACTTAATCATAATATTACCGTGACTTATGTTGCTATACGAATGTCAATTTAAGTATATGAGAAATTTGATAAGCGCCCCTAGCGGAAAGTAGTTGAACATTGACATTCAGGTTTCAAGTCAATAGTCAAATTACCTATTTATCCAGTTTAGGTATTAACATACTCGGAATGTCAACGCAACGAAAAAAGATAACTTTTCTACAATGAAAACTAACACTAGTGGTACAGTTCTGAATCTATTAGAACTAACATATAATTTTAAAATCTATAATTTATTAATTTTAGGTCTATATAAAGAGGGGTTATACGCTTTTGAGTTCCAGAGAACTGTTTAGAGAAATACCAAAAAGAAAAACCTTGTGTTCCAGCCCAATCATTACAATCATATAAAATATGTATGTTAGCAAGGCCAACCACTGTTTACACTATAGAAACATGAAATGTTTATAGTGGGTACCTTGTACTACAAATACATAATAATTTTTATTGAATTATCTATATTTTGAATGAGTCAAGATTACTAAGCTTGGAAAAGAAGCATAGATAAAATAAATCTGAGTTGGCGCCATTTTTTTGCAAATGTCAATTATATGAGCTAGGGTTGGCAGCATTAATATTGAGATTATTAAAAACTGTTTAAATATTAAAGGGTTATTATTATATGGTTTACCAATCAATAACAATAACATAGTATTTTTATAATACATTTTCTGAAATTATATCCGCTTTCGACTTTTGTTTCCATATTTGTTTTATTTTAAATCCAGATTCAATTCCATGGAAATTTATTATAGATAATACAATAACCACAAGTAAATGTAGAAAATACAATTTGTGTGAATACATTACCAGTATTGTTCTGTTCAAATACGGCCTTGCTGTTTTTACAATAATAAATTATGTAAATTAAATCATTCCCATTATTAGAAGAGTGACATGTAGCGATCTACATATTTAAGCCTGTTTGCACACAGCGGGCGTGACATAAGCTGCTCTATGACATCACTCTGTTATCACATCCAGTTTATTTTGACCCGCCCGGCAACATTTTAATACGATAATTGCTTTAACTCACGGTGTTGTGGGCACTGACAGAGATCTTCATTGTATGGTCGTTATGTATAAGTGCATTTCTAAATATAGGACGATTCTGGTGATGTCAGGTGTTGTTACGTAGGTCTCTTTGGCCTAGGTGTAATGGGTCATCGGTAATTTTGTTCTTGTTAAAAGTAAATGAGGCTTTAACGTTTATATCTTGTTTTATGATGCCAGTGTCCGTGACACGCTTATGTCATTCAACATAAAGTTTTTTCTTTCATGTTTTATAAGAAGGAAAATGGCGAGTATTTTGAAAGGAAAGTATGTATGTATGCTTGAGTTATGTGATAAAAGTGAATGTCAAAGATGAGATTTATTGTAATTTGTCTAAGTGTGCTTTCTTATGACAACATCACGACTTATATAATTATATCATTACGCCTGCGCCTGTGTCTTCGAGGAAGGCAGAGGCGTTGACACTCATGATACGCTACGCCTGTCTATTTCTCTATTATACTGTTTACATGCAGAGAGTAAAGCTAGCTATAGTCAGAATAATCTATATGATTATAGCTTGGCATTCATAAACACCAATAATCTCATAAAAAAGTACCTACTTCTAGCTGCTAGTATAATAGACTCATCTTACAACTACAAAAATGACTGCAAAATCAGACGACTGCAATGTAGGCAATTTATTTAATATTATAAATTAGTCATTCTATTTCAAAGTTAGAACTTTGGGTGTAAAGTAAATTATGAATAAATTTCTTCCGAATTATTTGTATAGTGATTACTCGTGTCTATTTTTGGATCTGACTCAAATGTACATTGTGGTTAATATTTTCTCAATGTCAATAAAATTACCTTGAGTTCTGAGATGCCTACACGAACAGGGGAATAAAACAATTATAAATAAATAAAAATCTTTATTATATACATTAAATTGTTTTAAATAATTATATAATAGTAAACTTCGGTTATTGAAGCCTTCATAATTAATCACGTTTGGTCACTGGAACGACGCCAAACTATAAATACATAGAGATGTCTATATAATAGATCAGCCTTTACATTCAGATCTAGCTCTCAAAGAGGCTTTATGGAATCACTAGGAATGTATCTATCAATACAAATGCTTTCGAGTCATTTTTGCAATGTCATGACAGGGAAATTTTAGTCGTGCACTCTGTTAAAAGTTAGAAAGCATATCCAATCAATACTTTGTTTTATAGGAATCATTAATGTTACTCAAATAAAAGTAACCAGACAATATAATGGCATGTACTTTTTAAGCGCGCTTTACGTTGACGCTTAGTGGTCCTCGATTTCCTGTTCGTGCTCCTCATCGAACTCCGCGTCCTCGTCGGCCGTGGCCTCCTGGTACTGTTGGTACTCGGACACCAAGTCGTTCATGTTGCTCTCGGCCTCGGTGAACTCCATCTCGTCCATGCCCTCGCCAGTGTACCAATGCAAGAAGGCCTTGCGCCTGAACATGGCCGTGAACTGCTCGGAGATGCGCTTGAACAGCTCCTGGATGGCAGTAGAGTTACCGATGAAGGTGGCCGCCATCTTAAGACCACGGGGCGGGATGTCGCACACGGCGGTCTTGACGTTATTGGGGATCCATTCGACGAAGTATGATGAGTTCTTATTCTGGATGTTGAGCATCTGTTCGTCGACTTCCTTCATTGACATGCGACCACGGAAGATGGCGGCGACGGTGAGGTAGCGGCCGTGACGTGGGTCGCAGGCAGCCATCATGTTCTTGGCGTCGAACATCTGTTGGGTGAGCTCTGGGACTGTGAGGGCGCGGTACTGTCGGCTGCCGCGAGAGGTAAGAGGAGCGAAACCAGGCATAAAGAAGTGAAGACGGGGGAAGGGAACCATATTGACAGCCAATTTACGGAGATCAGCGTTCAACTGACCGGGGAACCTAAGGCAGGTGGTGACACCGGACATTGTGAGTGAGACCAAGTGGTTGAGATCACCATAGGTGGGTGTGGAAAGTTTAAGTGTTCTAAAGCAGATGTCATATAGAGCCTCATTGTCGATACAGTAGGTTTCGTCTGTGTTTTCTACGAGTTGGTGGACTGAAAGTGTGGCGTTGTAGGGTTCGACTACAGTGTCTGATACTTTGGGCGAGGGGACGACTGAGTATGTGTTCATTATTCTGTCTGGGTATTCTTCACGGATTTTTGAGATAAGTAGAGTTCCCATTCCGGAACCGGTACCGCCACCAAGGGAGTGTGTGAGCTGGAAGCCCTGCAGGCAATCGCATGATTCTGATTCTTTACGGACTACGTCAAGAACTGAGTCCACCAGTTCAGCTCCTTCTGTATAGTGTCCTTTGGCCCAGTTGTTACCAGCGCCGGACTGTCCGAAAACGAAGTTGTCCGGGCGGAAGATCTGTCCGAAGGGTCCTGAGCGGACAGAGTCCATGGTGCCGGGCTCGAGGTCGACCAGGATGGCGCGAGGAACATATTTGCCACCTGAGGCTTCATTGTAGTATACGTTGATACGCTCTAATTGTAAGTCAGAGTCGCCGTGGTAGGCGCCGGTGGGGTCGATTCCGTGCTCGTCAGAAATAATCTCCCAGAACTGTAAAAAAAGAAATAATAGTTGTAGCAAGTTCTGTGCGAAGTTGAACGTCATCGATTAAAATTCCAACACGAAAGCTCTGCTCTCTCTAGAATCATTTGTAAGTGCGGCTCGCGTTGCCATTGCTTTCAAACCGGTTCTAGGCATGCAGCCCTAAGTGATACTACGAGTGAATACTTCGTTAGTACATGTTGCAGACTCCGTTTTAACTAGGACAGTACATAAATGGAAAGTCGGGTAATTGTGACGCTGCGACAAGCTCAATGAACCATCGCGTAAAGGCAGACAGGATACATAATACATGTTTAATGAATACTTCTGGCTTCAAAGGATTACGCAAGACAATAGTATGAGTTATGACGGGCGTGTACAATGCACTCGCCTTGGCGACGGGCGCCGCCCACGCCTCAGCCCTATTTGGTTTGGTTTATCTCACCATATAAGTAGTGAATGTCGTATACCAGTCGCTTAAATTTATTAGCATCGAATTTTTCGGTGCTCGTTGAAATCAGTGGCCTTATTGCGTGAATTCGACCATATGGTCCTTGATTTCACGAAAATGCAATTTACATACCAATTATGGACACGAAAAGAAAGTATATTTTTGAAATGTCTCCGAAAATCCTTGATAACAATATGGCTGGTGCCTACGTAATTTATCATTAACATCGTCGTCGCTTAGCGACTGCTTGAAGAGAGTTAACATTCAGCTGTAGGTACACACGGTATGATGTCATTCTGTAGGCGTGCTTGTGTGGGTAAGGCGAACGTGCTTCGCCTGATAGCGACTTATATGGCAAAATGACTAATACGGTTCGCTTTGGGCTCATGGCTTTGATATTCTACGAATAACATCAACTTATGCTAATTGATTCGATCAACTCCGAGCAAGGTAAAGTACATAGAGCATAGACACCAAAAACGTCTCTTCGTTGAGAATCCGTCAAAAAGAACGGTTCTCAAAAATTAACTTTCAAAACCATCAGAATAATGATTTTTAATAACAACAAAAAGTGAAAGGCGATCGGCTGTTCGATTGTTGCGCGAAAGGCTGCTTTCTTAGTGTAACTAGATAAGCTGGTGAAGAAAGTACCGTGTGAACACCACGTAACACTTGCAAGGGAAACCCTGCACAATGGCGCTTTGGTACCACCTGTTTTACATTAGACCGCAGCCAGAATGGAGGTCAGAGATCTCGTAACGGTGCTCGTCGAAGCTAAGATATTGCGCTCAAGAGAGAGTGCTCTTTGCTATGGCGATATGGTGGTTATTTATAAACGTGCCGCCGGCCGACGACCGTGGGTTCACTGCCCTCGGTAATCTGCTTTTAATTTCTATTGCCAAACTTGGAAACCTGATAAAATACGCCAATAAGTTTTACATAACAGCAGTTTTACAGCCTATTTAAAATTTCATGTAATTAGTAGGAGTAGTTTCATTCAACTTTACCTGTATCTCAATAATTGGAGCAAAAAACGGAACACTAGCGTGAACGTACGTTACTAATTCTCTGTCTATTCAGTTATGCGTTTTTCTTTAATAACTTTAGTGACTAGGGAGGGTAGAAACTTGCTGAGTTTCTTGCCCATTCTTCTCACAACAAGGCCTCCTGGTAGTTTTGTGAACGGATGGCGTAGTTTTTCTTTTTCACAAAATATTGTAAAATGTTTATGACATTCATAAGCTTGCGCTAAGACGCGTCTAAACTGAAATAAATGCTTTTGATTCATTGTGATTTATAAAGATCATTAGACTATGAAATGGTTGGGGTCGTAATTTTTGTCCATTGTTTCGTTTAGCAATCAACACGCGAAATTGTCCGTAACGCCGCGTCTGCAAATACAAAATTATTGGCCGCGCGGGTTATAAAGCGGAACGTAGGAGTTACCTCCTACCATAATGTACGCATAAGTTTTAGGTTTGGCTTAAAAATGAAAGGAAACGATAAAGAATTACAATAACTAATTTGTGACACGCATAGTACCAAATACCGCTATGATTAGCTTTCTTAATTGTCACACTAAAAGGAGAGATTCTGAAAACTAATGCTATCCTTATCTTACAGCAAAAAAAAGTGATAGCATCATTAAAATTATAAGCTGAGTCTATCTTCCACTTTATAGAAGGTGGGCCTCACTCAACACCTAATTCAGAACGAGACAACCAACTGTGAAAACAATCGAATTGTTTACACAGCACGGTCTCGCTATATGAGTATAAAATATCACGATCTTATACATGCTAAGTCAGACTGCATCTTTTCCTGTGATAAATTCCTGACTGAATCACTTACTGACTAACCAATGAGTTGTGTTTATACAAAGAGTACAACAGAGACGAATAGATTTAAAAGATTTGCTTTCGTCTTATGATTAACGCTTAGACTAGAACTATGATATTATTTAGATATTTATTGTCATATTCGTATATTGCCTATCTTTTTATTTTTGAAGTTCCAAATTTTACCATTGCATATAGAGAAAGAATAATTTATTGATCCTTTATTAACATTGCTGTTACATATATTCATTTATACTTTTAAAATTACAGTAAAATCCGCCACCAGATCTCTGCTTTGCCTGATGGTTGACTGTTAGAGAGCGACATTAGTCGTTAAGTCCGCCATGTGTACATTTTCTGTAATGCACAAAAGCTTAAATAAATAATAAGTAAATAAATAAAGAAGAGTCGACGAGTAGAGCATTCTTCTGAAGAGTTAAAAAAAAAGGAAATTAGTGAACTAAAAAGTTGTGTTCCAGCATCATCTCTCTGTACCTACACTGTACCCTATTTATTAGCAAAAAAAGATTTTATTTTATTTTTATAAAAAAGATCAGTAATTGTGATATTTAGTTTTAATCATATTTGACCGCCTTATGTTTATTACTTGTTTAAAGTAGCGCTTCCTAATAAAACTAGGACTAGGTCGACCAGTAACTTTACTTAATGCAATTGATTAATTTTTCGGTGCAAGTTATTTATAACTTCTATTTGGAGCCATAACAATTAACGAATGTACCACGACCATTTAAAATTACTCTTTTTATCGTTTCTTAACATCTGTGGCCTGTAAATTGCAACATAACATTTTATTACACATGTTAAAGAAAGGTTCAGACGCTTACTTAGCGATCCGATGCAAATTAATCATATGCAACTCATGCTCTGCGTTTCACCGATAGATTTGATACGAAAGCTAGTAATTGTATCCAATTACCAACAAAGTACTCTTTATAGACGTTTTCTAAACGTGATACATGTACCTTTGACTTTTAACAGCCAATAAATGAATCAATAAACATGATGTACTAATCAAATTAAGCCAATTGAATCATTGCTTTGGCGAATGATCATTATAACCTTATTAAAATGAAGGACACTGAAAAATCATTATGTTATGACAACTCTTATCGATCACGTTGGAAAAATAAAAGTAGTAGATAGTAATTACTATTAATCGACTGACCTACTCGTTGTTAAATAATAACAATAAAAAGTTGTTTATGACGAAAATGTCCAACATTAACTATAGTTAAACATAAATAAAAATAAATTTATAGGTACAGACATAATAGACAATAATTTATTAAAAATTCAGACGGAGCGTGCGCAAATTACAGGGTGTGACACTGTTGAGTACTGGACTATGCGTGAAAAATTCAAATTAGGAACATTCCTATTTTCCGGCGAACGGAAGCATGCAACACTCCACAAATAAAGTTTATAAAATTCGAACTCTAGCAAAACCAATTCTCGGATATGATTTCAAATGGATTCCATAGTAATATGTGGTAATAACATGAACCGTTACGCCCGTTAGTTGCCGGTATTGGTTATTAATAATAAAAATTATACCTTAGCTCCAATCTGGTTGCCGCATTGGCCGGCTTGGAGGTGTACGATTTCCCTCATGTTGTATGTTTATTGTTTTGAAATAAATAAAATTACTTAACACTACGCCTTGCACGGCACTACTCGAAGATATGAACGGCGCGCAGTCCGGAGGGGATTTTTGAGCATCGGGTCGCCTCCGCGCCGCGGTCACCATGCGTTCCATGATTGGTCGGCCATTTTGGAATGCGACCAACTTCGTGCCAGAGACAAGCGCTCAAGTACACAAATGGAAAGATCCTTCGGTCTTTTTATGGATGTGTTTTGCAAATTATTTGCTTATGGGTTAAGATGTCGTTCAATTTAGTTTAATTTAATTTACAGTTACCTATCCTATATAGGAAGTATGAGACACAGAGAGAGGAGCACACATAACAACAAAAACATACGTATACATTGTCATCAAGCCTTACCTCTCCCCTAAGGGGTAAATAAAGTGTTGTATGTATCTGAGTAATGGATATGAATAAAATAAACCAATTTTCGTATCAAACAGCGTAATTGTCGCTAGTCAAGGTAAGAAAAGGGTACTACTAGTCCTAGGGGTCGCGTATTCAATTCCCGCCTGAAGCAATGAGTTTGAATAAAATTTAGTTTTATGAAAAAGGCGTGACTATATATGTGTATGTTTATGTATCTACATACTCACAGGGGTATTCAGATTCAGAGATTACATCTTTCCACTGCGATGTTTGCATATTTCTTTCCTCCTTGCATTTAACCCATAAATCAAAATCAAAAATATCTTTATTTTATAGGCTTGATATACAAACACTTAAAAACGTCAATTTATGAATAAGTGAATCTACCACTCGCTCGGAACGCAGACATCCCCGAGAAGAGCGAGCAAGAAACTCGAGGGTTGCTCTTTTTTTTCACATTTTATTAATTTGCCTTAAATAATCGCCTGACCTGCCACACACCGGCCCGGTACATGGCACCAGGTTCACCCTCTGTTACATGGGGACTTACACATACAATCACGCCTTTTTCCCTTTGGGGTAGGCGGAGATTACAAATCTCCTCTTCTTACACATATCAGTCGAAAATTGGGTGTTGACACATCTGCCTACCCCTTGGGGGATATGAAGGTGTTGATGTGTATTTCATTTGTTACTATACAGATTTAAGAGACACACCAGAGAGAAGCAATGAATTTATTTCGCCTGAGTCGGGAGTTACGCCATGCCTATTTATATCTCAAAGACCTTTGTTATTAAGTTCCTATGAGGGCAGTTAACACAGAGACTTCCCAAGTCTCCAAGAGTCATTATTTGTATCCTTGTTTAACATAGTATCATTGTCAACAACACTTCGTCCGCGTTTAGGTACTATGGTTTTTAACTATTCTACGGTAACCTATAATTTTCCGTTATAAAAAGTATCTAAGATATAAAGTATCACCATGCAAAATTTCATTGAAATCGGTCCAGCCATTTCGGAGATTAGCTCGTACAAACAGAGAAACAAAAAAAATGTTATTTTCCCCTCTTTCTACATCCCAATGACTTGATTTTAAGCATTTTTTTTCTTTGTACAGACATTCGACCTCTGCAGTTTAATTATATGTATAGATATCATTTTAATCACAAATCGTCTGAAAATTATTAATTTCGATTATATAAATAGGAAATTCAAAATTACACATATTTCAACTACAAAATGTGGTTTAATAATTTGTGTCTGCCAGTAAATAGAAGGATATCAAATAATGGCTTTACCCTGATAATGATATTAATATAACTTTCCTATACCTACCCATTTATAAATTATTTTTTATTTTCCAAAGCACTAATAGTGTAGGTGTAAGCTGGATCAATTTTCACCTATGCCACGTTGTTTGAGGTTGATTTATTATGATGATACTACATACATTGCTATAGTAGTTTATGTAGCTGTCACATAATATAGGTTAACAAACACGAGCGTGGTTTTGGAGTGGACTTTTTAATAGTATCACGCGAGTGTTTTAATTCCGAGTTTTGTGCAGTTACATACACTATTTTATCTACACTCATTATTTAAAGAAATAAAACAAAAAAAAATATTTATTGTTGGCTGTCTGGAAAACATTTGCCATAGTTTTGTGCGTTTTTAAGAACAATAAGTGTTGCATAATGAGTCCAACCTGTTGCATAATGGTCATTATGTTACAGTTTCCATTTTAAAATTTTTGTTTTTATCATCTGTTTTAAAAAGTATGTCATTATGAGTTCGAGTCTGAGTTCATTATTCGAACATTAAAACATGAGTGTAGATAATAGTACATTATGGTACAAGTGTGTAATGTTCCTCCATTATGGTACCGTCCTCGGCTCCTTAAGACCCTCGCCTGACGGCTCGGGCCTCAATGCGCCTCAGCGGTAATCATCAATACACACGTGTATCATACAACGTTTTTCAACACACTTCTGAATAAAATAATACTTAAATAAAAAACCATTTTACATAGTAGATAAAAAGTTTATTTAGAGAAACAATTAGTAAATGTGCAGTTAGTAAAATTATAATTAACTATTTTTTCCTTTGAGTTTTCTGGTAGTAAACTTTCCATAACGTTCTGGGCTTCACATCTTATATCGGGCGGAGTACAACATAAATCATTTTCTTCATAAATTGTATTTGCAGACATCTTAATTAATAACTAACTAAATAACTTCAAAAGAGAAAACGAGACGAGTTGTGAAATATGTTTCGTAATGGCGGGAAAAATTAATCAGTTTTCCTATGCGCGCGCATCGGCCATAGACTAAAAAATGAGGTTTCTTTTTTTTGGGCTTTTCGCGGATAGCTTTTTAGCGTAAATGTAACCGTAACTCAACCAATAATATTAAAAAAAACTATTACTCACTCGTGAATAATAGTAATGAAAAAGTCACAGTTTGATTATAGGTGTCATTATGTGCCTAATTGCCATGGGATTAGAGTACCACTTTATAAGGAAGTGTGTTGAAAAGGTATATTATGATTATAAAAGCAATAGCTCGAGCATTGTTACATAAATATGGAACTTTAACATATGAGGTGAAATGTAGAATTCAGTCAAAATCTGTCTTCGAGAATAATTTGTTTTGATAAGTATGTTGTAATTTTATTTAGTATAAGCTTTTGCCCGCGACTTCGTCCACGTAGAATAGTTACTTTGAGAGAGTGTGATTGTATATAGCCTAAAGCCTTCCTCAATAAATAGGCTATTCAACACTGAAAGATTTTTTAATAGATAACCTATTTAACGAAGAGGCTACTGCCTCAATTGGTGGAATTGAAAATTTACTCCTACTCTATTATTAGAAGAAGTTCATAGTGGCGTAAATTTGTCCTTAATTTTCTGCGAGGAGTTATTTCACCTGCGTGGCACCAGTTTCCATGGGAATATCGGAACAAAGGTATCTATGTCATTTCTTTTGTCTGTCTTTGTTTCTTTTCTAGACTATCTGTGTACCAAATTTCGGTTAAATTGATTCAGTAGTTTTGACGTGAAAGCGAGACAGACAGAGTTACTGTCGCATTTATAATAATTTATAATATTAGTATGGATTTTGTTGTTTAAATATTTCGATATTTGTAACATTATGACGTTTTTATCTCATATGACATAATTATAATAAGTAGGTATTTTTCATACAGTGCGGTTTAGTTTTTTTTACGAAAGTTTATTAAGGTTTGTCCTCATGTGAATCAGTCAGTTCTGAAAGCTTATTTCTGTTTCAATAATCATGTATTTATTTTATTTGGAAGGTACACACACAAACATACTTCTTGGTAGTACTAATACAGCTTAAATTGACACAAATTTTGTGCTCGCATATTGCCGTGCCAATCCTAAGATGCCTTGCCCCATAAGGGAGCGAAGAGCGGATCAGAGACTTGTAATTTTGAAGCCAAGGTTTAAGGGTGAAATGGAGCACATTAGAAAAGGCCATGACCAGCAGAGGACTAATGTGGGCTGAAATGGTATTGGTCTATAGGTGGTGGTTGGTAGTAGTTGTGGGGCTTTTTTTTTAATTATCACTAAGCTTAAGTTCATTTGTTTCAACCTTAGTTTCACAATTTGATGGAAATGAATATATTTTTCTTTTCTTTTTTCTTTTCTATCGAGATGGAGAGAGAATGGAGAAAAGCGGATTTTTTAAGCAAGCTATTGGTTAATTTTACACAGATAATTCAGATAAAGCAGCGTCTATCCTCTGCGGTTCAGTGGACCGTCTGCTGTGTTCGCCTACCTTGCGCACTTCGTGGAGCTCTGCCTGTAGAGCTCCACGGAGACAGGGATAGCGTGTTTGACTGTCAAAAAGGATAATATTTTTATGGTAAATTTATCGCCATGAACTGTCAAGATGAAGGTATCGTCAACAGCCTATATACGTTCCACTGCTGCTTCTGCTTCCAATCCGTGGTTGAGTAATTTGCGGGGTTTTTTAAATAAATAAAAATGGTTTTTGGCGCCATTCAACTATGGCGGACCTGATTTTAATTTCAGTGATTGTAATATTATTTCGGAGTGGATCTTGTTGCGTTAAATCTGTGTAGTTTTGTGTAATAGTAATAAGTGCCTGTGTTGACGAGCAACGTGAAAATCATTGAAATAATCATCAAGTGGTATGAAAAACAATGGGATTTTTATCGTGGTAATCCACCTCATCGAAGTAACACCACGTGTCAGCCATCGATCGTTTGACGCCAAACTCTAACAAGACGCATTGAAATGTATTCCACTTGCATTTCAATGCAAATACTGAACATGATACATAAAATACCGAAGACTTGGCTTAGTTTCCTTCACCTTCCCAATATAGGAGAATTTTTAAAAAAAGAAACCAAGAGAAACAATCGCGGCAAAAGAAATTGCACATAAAATATGATGATTCATTAAAGAACTACTTTTTTTACTGGCTTCCTCTTGCATGCGCGAGTCGGATATTTTTAGGGTTTGACACATTTAAAGGGAATGCTCCGACACTCCTGTTTTTACAAAAGCTTTTAGATTATTATTGTTCAGTTGATTATATTTCGTGGTCACGCTGTTCGTGGTCGAAGCTATGTAAATAAAACGCATAATAATTATGTTTGTAGGGAAGGGATAGGCAGGGTTGTGAAAATTTTATAACAAAACTAGCCTAAACACAGAACAATAAAAAAGGTTAGAATGATAACGCATCCACATTAGTACTAGGACCGCGCGAGCCAGTTCTCACACATACAAGAATTAATAGTTATTCAACACACAAGGAGCGCAATGTATTCATTGGCTAAAAAAATTCAAGCAAAAGTAGCGAATTGCACCTAAATAATAAGGGTTATTTTACTGCAATACACAGTATGTGTTACCAGCTGTTGTACGGTACCATTTATGTTGGCACAATGCATTTTGTTACTTCGAAATTTTACAGTTCAAGCACGGACTGGTATGATCATTTATATACAATCATTTGAAATACGTTTTTAAATATTATAATCTATAATACGTATAATGAGACACGTTAAAAATCTTTTTCGAATTATTGTGGAAAAACATGTACACTATCATGACAACACTGGACTAGTGTAGTGCACAATTTGATGTCGATAATCAAGTATTATTCAAGTATTAAGTAAAAAAATTATGTATTTTATTTATTTATCCAACTTCGTAATTAAGGAGAATATTAGTATACAGGTTGGTTTTCTTTTAACTCCACAAAGGAAACACACTTTTATTTTCAAATAGAAACAAAACTGTTTTCACACTTTTTTCAAAAAAGCTTAGCCAAACAGGGAATCAAACCACCTCAAATAATTCTATTTCGTGGTGGTTTTGGTCGCTACACAAGCAGCATTTAGTTGCTTAAAATGGGACTAGTTGATAGGTGTGAATGTCTGAGGATATTTATTTTATTTCACTAATTGGTTTAGTTATGGCTAAAAATACTATTTCTCTATGAAACATTAGGTCTTACGCATGTAAGACATAATAAAACCTTACATTTATTTATTTTTTCCGGGCATATTTGGAAATTCTGTAGCAGCCGGTGGAATGCAGAAGTAGAGATGGATATCTTGTATGAAATACGAGTGTTTCACATTGTATTGGTTAATAGAATAAAAAAATAACTTAAAATTTTTAGCTGGAGAAAAATGAGAATGCAGTTGCTTCTTTTTAAAATAAAGTTCGTTTCCTTTGTGGAAATTAAAATATTTTATTTATTTAAGGTACCTCCCCTCTAGGGCTCCTAACGCAAATTCCAACCAATTTCAATACTATACAAATTTAATGAAGATAAATATTTTGTAGTCTGTGATTTAGTTTTCTACTGAATAAATACTATAAAGACAAGAGGTAACAGTTTCAGGTGGATGTTTCTAGGAATAGGTCACTGACTATAACGAAAGATACACTATCGCTATAGTTGGCTTGGCAATGAGAACAACAATAAAGAAAAACTGCCTTGCCAGTTTTCCACCAGTGAATAATAAAAAAATTAATTGGTAATGTTATGAGCTGGGGTTGTTCTCAGTAAAGAAACAGCGGTTACCAACATACGCTTTTTAATTAATTAACATTAATACTGGTTAATCACATTTTTCTCGTCACCCGTCCCTCAATGTCTTAAGTCGAAAATCTTCGACCAGTGCGTCCTCCCGGTCATGACCTACGGTGCTAAGACGTGGACACTCACTGCTCGACTAGTCCACCAGTTTAAAGTCGCCCAGCGAACTATGGAAAGGGCTATGCTCGGAGGGCACTGTCTTTATTGCCTATTATAATTTTGAGTTTTCGCTTTCTTTGTGAACTGGCATTTGAACAGGAAGGCGAACTTGATTTTCCTGCAAACAAAAGTAAATGATTTCATAATTCTCGCTTATGAGATATTTGACATCATGAAATAAATTTCCTTTTAGATAAAAAAAAATATAGAAAATAATCAACAAATTAAAGTCCCTACTAATTTTATTCAATCGTCACTCAATCACATGCGCAATATTTCTATATCCTGTATAATCGAAACGACTGATTTGGCGCAGAGTAAGGATAACTGCCTTCTGTGGCAGACATCACGGGTTCGATTCCCGAACAAGACAAATGTATAATTTTATAATAATATTTTGTTTTCACTGTAGACAGATAAAATATTCATAACATTACCTGTACGCAAATATCTATGTGAGGTACTGCAGAAGATTTCAAATGCCTTTTTTTTAAACTTGTAGGAAGTCATCTTCCGTAAAATGCTACGAGCAAATGCTACTGCTTTTAGTAGGAAACCATTGATCTTTCCTGCCAGTTGTGGATATCCATTTTTCTTTTATATCCGGATTTGTAGGAAAACTGAAATATGTAAATCATTATAAACAGAATATTTATATCTTATTTAAAAATTAAATAGATATTTAAAACTTAGATTTGATATTATATCCATGTAAATTACCACATCATAATGTTTGAGCACAAGGAACAAAAAAACTCTATCGATAAAACTTTCGATAACATGCAAGCCCTATGATTGCACAGAATTTGGTACGAATTATTTTCGTGATTGATTATGCCTCCATATTTAGTTATTTCCAAATATTATTACTTACCGATGAAATGAAATTCCTCCTTTGTCCAGATTCACCTTTTCACTTCGCAAACGGCACGAAATAATAGCACAACTCGGCATCTTTTTGGGTTTTGTACTGCACCGAATATACGTCTGACAGCTACGCCATTGTGCAATACACTGCGAGCATACACTGCGAGCATACACTGTGTGCAATACACACAGCGATACTCATATGAGCGGCTCGTCAACCACGCCCACTTTATCATTCTAACCTTTTTTATTGTTCTGTGAGCCTAAACCATAATTACCTAACCTAAAAACTATCCCACGGGAACCCCTAAATTTTCCGAAATAAAAAGTATCTAAGATGTTTACCAGGGATATAAAGTATTACCATGCTAAATTTCATTGAAATCGGTCCAGCCATTTCGGAGATTAACCCGTACAAACAGACGAACAGACAGAAACAAAAAAAAATTTTTTTTTGGTATTTCCCCTGAATTGGTTTTAAGCATTTTTTTCCTATGTACAGACATTCGACACCTACAGTTTTATTTTATGTAGGTAGGATATAGATAGATCATTTATAAAGTATTTTTTTTAGTTTTCAAGCTTAGGATAAAGCTTAGCTTATGTACCTTGTGCCCACGAAGTGGACCGAGGGCGCCGCGCCGGCCTGGTCCCCTATTGTCAAAGGTTTCAAGGTGTCTCTCCATCTCTAAGGACGTTGATTCGGGCCCCGGTATAGACAGACCAGAACAGCTGTGAGAAGGTGGCTTTAAAACAAACCTTCCTTCGCCATGGTCAAACGATATCTTCAGACATTCACAACTATCTACCATTTTAAGTAACCAATAAGTACTGCTTGTGTTACGGACACTAGATGATGGGTAAATATATTAATATACTTACATACATAATTACCTCGTCATCTGCCTATATACGTCCCACTGCTGGCACAGGCCTTCCTCATGGAGAAACACATGAGGAGTATGGGCCGTAACACCACCACGCTGGCCCAATGCGGGTTGGTGGGTAGATCCGGTCACAAATGCGACGGGAACCAACGGTTTAACGAGGCTTCCGAAGCACGGAGGAGGTCGAGATCACAAAGTCTTGGTCACCCATCCACGGCCTGACCATAGCGAAGGTAGCTTTGTTTTCGATCGAAGCCAAAGTGAACTGACCACTACGCCACCGAGCTCCATTATTACAAACATACATATAATCACGACTATTATCCCCTAAGGGTTAGTCAGAGAGTAGGCACGACACCCAAGGGAAGAGAAGATAGTTGGTAGTATTCTTTTAATGAGCCGCTACCACACGACACACGAGTAAGATAGATATATGTATGTAGACGACCACAATATATGTATGTGTGTATGTATGTTTGACGACCTCCGTGGCCGAGTGGTCTGTACGCTGGTCTCAAGGCGCCGCCATCTCGAGAGGTCCTGGGTTCGATCCCCAGTGGAGGCAAGTGTTTGAGTGATGAATTTTCAGATATTTGCTCTCCAGTCTTGGATGTTCATTATACTATATGCATAATATTATATATATTCTGAATAATAGGTGTATTTATCTATTAAATATATTTGTCCGTCATCTAGTATCCGTAACACAAGCAGCATTTAGTTGCTTAAAATAGGACTAGTTGATAGGTGTGAATGTCTGAGGATATTTATTTATTTATTTACGTATACATATAAATATTTAGAAAAAATACAATACATATACAACTTGTATTGTATTTTTTATTTTTTTTATATGAACAGGGATGTAAGGTATCAATCACCATGCAAAATTCAATTGAAATCGGTCCTGCCATTTCGGAGATTAGCCCGTACAAACAGACAGAAAGCAAAAAATATTGAAAAAAACATTTTTTTGGTTTTTCCCTCTTCTTACATCCCCCTGACTTGGTTTTAAACATTTTTTTCCATGCACAGACATTCGATCTCTACAGTTTTATTATATGTATAGATTAACAGAAATAATCCCAGAACCCCTTGGGCTGGCACTTGGCAGACACGGAAGTCGAACCATAACCCTCCGTGTCTGGCGGTAATTGGGTCAAAAATCGATCAACAGACAAACTTACTGTCTTTTGACTGATCACGCAATTTTAATGTTGTTTTTGCGAAGGGTATTTTAGTGGTACTGTGGACGACTGATCAAGTGTGTCACTTTAAGTTAAATAGGTGCGTGAAAATGAAAAAAAGTAATATTCAATCTACATTTTTTTAGGTATTTATTTACTTATTATATTTTACACAATTTACATCTCCCGTCGCTGCTAATACTATAGTTACACGAAAACATTAAAAATAAATTTCACAAGAAATAATAATACTATTCCTAACTGACTAACTAACTTTTACTGCAGGAAAATGGCGTTTAAAATAATTCGCCACGCGGACAGGCGCGGGCAGATTTATCAGAGCGAATGGTTTTATTGATTAATAACATTATATACACACCTATAAAATTAAACAAATATATTTTAATTATTGTTATTCAATTAAAGTAGTCTTCTAGAGGCACGCAGTATCTTCCAATCCGTTCGTATTCCAGCGGGCAGCCCATGTACCTCTCGTTGTACATATACAGCGAGTTCACTGACATAATCATCGCGATCACGAAGAACAGCAAGCACAAGAATTGCATTTTTAATCTTCAGCAAACAGAGGTCAATAACCTTTGAAAGTTCTCGATATAGAAGTGGTTGTCTATTCCCTTGTTGCACTTATGTTGGCGCCTTGATGTCACTATCCAATAGATTTCGATTTCACAATTTGGAATTTCGAACTTTTCTTTTTTTAATAGTTTAAGCGTTTTAAGGATACTTGGCACGTGCTAGTGATGTTCTAGGACTGAGGAATAATGTTATTGGTTCTTGTATTTATAACAGGATAAAATGATATGCGGTTAGACGTACGCACTTTACGGGAATTTATATAATTATTATTAATTTTAGACAAAGGGCTGTTTAATTAAGCGTTATTAACTTACGTGGTTTACGCTTAGATAAAAATTAAGAATTATTTTCCGTCGGCCAAACCACAGACTACGTAGAATTAACGCATAATGTAAGCAACGTCACGTAGGCACATAGGTCAAATCGGTACAATGGTGTTTAAATAATAAGTGTTATGTAAAATACGTTGTAATTAATGATTACCGATATTGAAAATTAAATAGCCCATTGGATTTTGTCGTAAAATATTTATGATAATAAATTTGATGTACCTATACAGGATGTAATCAAAGCGTTTTAAGCACAGAACTTAAGAATAATGAAAATATATACACATTTATTTTTATAAAAAAAACAAGATAAAAGTCCTATTTTAAGTTTCACCACCTGCAATAATCAGAAGGATTATGGAAAAAAATTAAAAAAAAGAACTTTTCAATGATAAAAACAAACCACTTTCCTGACTTCACCAGGATTCCAGAATCATATCCTAACCTGATGAATATGGAAACACCTGTAAAACCCATTTTATACAAAAAAAAATATTTTCCGATTCCGAAGCGGTTCTTCGAGTAATCGGGAAATAAAATATTCCAATGAATTGAGAACTCATCCTTTTTTTAAGTCTGTTCAAAATTGTATAAAATTATCTCTTAGTTACTTAATCTGGAACTTATCTGGAAGAGATGAAACGGGTCTTTTTTTTTTCTTTTTTTTTTGACAGGGACAACATCCTGTTTACGGACCATACTATATGCTAGGCGGTTGGCGTGTGTGGGACTCGCTCGGCGTTGGTCAAGAATACCCACTAATTCTCCCCGATATACCTCCTTGCCCTTCCGTGGGAGCGACCCGGGGTCTGCCGAAGCAATTCTCCGAGCCGGTCCCAGGGCTACCCGACCTAGCCTAGCACTAGGTCAGGGCTTGCGCCATGGATTGGTCTGGGGATTTCTCGAATATACATGGGGGATTCCCGTGTATATTCGAGAAATCCCCAGACGGGGCAGCTGATGAAATGCGTGCGTGGGAAGCCATGCAACGCACGCGGCCGCTCGCGGGGCAGGTGGAAGGAGGCACTTAGGGCGCCCGCCTTCTCCTGCCCACCCGTCTGCGCCGGAGGGGAGCGGCTAGAGCATTCTCCTCCCGCTCCCTCTCCGCTGCCTCCTTCTGCAAGAGCACGTCCTCGCAGACGGAGGCGGCAGTCTCCCATACTCTCTTGCTGCCCACCATGGCCGTGACCAAGGTCGGCAGCGAGAGGTATCCCCCCCCGAGCACCGGCCAAGGTTCGCGGCGCTCCCGTCGCCAGGAGGTGAAACTGGCCCTATATTTATAAGACACCTGCGCTACGAGCATAGAACTTTCGATAAGCAAATTTGACATCTAAAATCGACAATTGTCGAAAAATTCATAAAAATGAGTCAATGAATAATATAATAGAATAGAATAGAATTTTGTTTCCTAAAAATATGGTGTACAATGATGTTTTCTGTCATATAATAAAAGTGTGTCTCATATTTTACCACTAATGGCATGCAAATATAGGTAAGGTACAATGTCTCATTCGATAATAATAATATAATGTTTGAATTTTACCCGTGTTTTACATTCTCAGTGTTATTATCTCGTTATACAACCGTATTATATAACTATTGAAGTATAAATAATTGATGTTACGCCCAATAATCGCAAGTAAATAAACGACCGCAAAATAATGTATGACTTAATCTATGATTCACGCACCTTATTATTATTGAGGCTATGTTTATTATGTTGTGTTGTACATTATATGCTTACATGTACGTGTCTATATATCAGCCTATATATCTCAGCCCGGAGACGTCCACAGCTGGACATAGGCTTCTGGAAATGATATCCAGCCTGAAGGCCTGTGCCCAGCAGTAATTCTTAGAGCTATGTTAGTACCTACCTGAATTCTTCGCTGATATCGTGATGCGCTCACGCCGAACCAAGTCCTCAAATATTCCCAATACTTGTCTCCATTAATTATTGCTTTAAAGCGGAAAAATTAAGCGGCATTGCAATTTTTCGACACAATTCATACGAGTTTTCATTCAAGCGCCATTTTGGGATGTGCATGCGCAACGCACCGGTGACTCAGCCTGAACCTTGTGCTACTGTTCTACAAACATGAGATGATATTAATCGAAACTAAACTTTATTAACTACACTATAACATTTATTATAGGTAAATAATTTCAATGAGGTTTAAGGAAATAAAAATAACACTCGACAGTTTTGTTTTTAAAATGAATCCCTTTATTTATATTTGTAAGTCTTAGGTACAAAAACTTAATTCCAATCTATACATATCTTTACTATATAAAACTGTAGAGGTCGGATGTGTACACATAGAAAAAAATGTTTAAAATCAAGTCAGAGGGACGTTATTAGAGAAAATACCAACAAAAAAAAAATTTTTCTGGTCGCCTGTTTGTATGGGCTAATTTCCGAAATGGCTCGACTGATTTCTGTGAAATTTTGCAAGGCCCTTATATCCCCGGCCAACATCTTAGATACTTTTTATTCCGTAAAATGAAAGGGTTCCCATGGGATAGTTAAAAAACCAGTAACCACGGACTAATTCACTGGCAACAGCTAGTTAATTAACAAAAGTTTTGAGGTCAGTCGCAACTTTTTCTAGGTAAAATTAAATCATTATTATACGGAATTACATGCTTACTGAATATGGACTAAGGTAAATGAAGCTATGATTTCTCTGAACTGTAACCTATATATGGTTTTCGCTATTTGGAATCTGGGTACAGCAACAACATAATACTATAACATGTATTTACGCCAGTCTATCCTTATTTACATCGTCGCCTATTTACTACTAGCTGTTGCCCGCGACTTCGTCCGCGGTTACTATGGTTTTTAAACTATCCCACGAGAACCCTTTAATTTTCCAGAATAAAAAGTAATAAGATGTTTTTTTTTTACATTTGACAGGTAAGCTCTTGGCCTTCATCTCACCTGATGGTAAGTGACGATAAGGCGATAAGGAAGGTGGAAGCGAGCTTCACCTGTAATCCTCATCAACCGAGGAACTGGCTGTCTTACCTCTGATTGCCGGAACACAACAATGCTTAAAACATCGTTATTATGACGTCAAATTAAGGTAAGACGGTGGTAGCTAGCCAGGCGGGCTTAGAAGCCCTACCACCAACCAAACCGAGCAGAAAAGAGAAACAAAAAATAATGACACATGAACAAATGTTTGGGTGACGAATTTTCAAGCATTTGTTCTCCAGTCTTGGATGTTCATTATATATGTATGATATTATGTATATTCTGAATAATTAAGTATATGTATTTATCTATTAAATATATTTGTCCGTCATCTAGTATCCGTAATACAAGCAGCATTAAGTTGCTTAAAATGGGACTAGTTGATAGGTATGAATGTCTGAGGATATTTATTTATTAAAAATAATTTTTTTTTTGTTATTTTCCCTCTTTTTACATGCCCCTGACTTGGTTAAAAGCTTTTTTTTTCTATGTACAGACATTTGACCTGTTAAGTTTTATTATGTGTATAGATACGTAAGCTTACGTACATAGAAAAATAAATACGGGAGTTCGATCCGTAACAATATCAAGTTGTTGGAATTTGTTGGTAGAAACGGTAAGGTCTGGGACCAAAGGTGCCGTCCGAAACAAAGAAGAATTCGAGATTCGTTACCCATCCACGGACAGACAATGGCGAGAGCAAATTACTTTTCAATATCGAGAGACAAAGTACGAACCACTACTTGTATTGTGTTATTTATAGGCCACATATCGCCAGATACTAGCGAAGCTGGAAAGCGATTAGCGAATCACACTTGGCAGATGAACATTTTTATACTAGAAGATGAATTAAAAAATCTCTTTGCCAAACGTAAAAAAAATATAGATCCGAAGTGAAAGACACCAATTTTAGAATCTAATACTTCCATGTTTAGGACTCGTTTGGCGCTGATGGCTCACAAGGTTCCGCCTACTCGGTTGGCAGAACTGAGTCGCCAATTCGCCATATTTGGTTCCTGTCTATGACTATAGATTAACTTGTAAATAATTCAGTGAACACATTGTGAAGCAAAACGATACCGAGATACCTAGCGAAAGAAAACACTATTTTTCAAGCTCGTCAATTACTTATGTAGGTTTTTTTTTGCAAGAAAAAAGTGCATTTCTATCAACCAAATCAATTAATTAAATAATATTATTCAAATCAATTTCAATTTAATAATATTTATCCAATAACTAGCTGTTGCCCGCGACTTCGTCGCGAACCAGACAGAGGAACAAATATTAAAAAAATATATTTTTCCTCTTTTTACATCTTCTGACATGATTTTAAGAATATTTTTCCTATGTACAGACATTCGACCTCTACAGTTTTATATATGTATAGATACCTATTCAACCGATTAATAGATTTGCAAATATTAGGTCCTTACCTATGACATTGGTGTTTTGTATGGAGATTTTGGGGATGTCTGCATTTTATATTTACATTTTATCAGTTTTCTTCACAACGACAAATCCAGAGATAATAATATTTGGCATGTATCATTAGACAAGCTTTAGCAATAAGTGTGTGAACACGCCTGATAAAAATTATTCATCGTTTTTATGTTAATGCAAATCAAATGATGTATTCGGGAGGCAGTTAAAAATAATTGTCTTTGTGTCAAATGTTAACACAATTAAACTTATCAAAATTATCAAATTAAATAATACGAGCTCAAATATATGGTCTATTTTTAGAAGAGGCAATTATTTCATAAGAATGTTCTGAAACTTAATAGTTACGGACAAATTACAAAGACAGAATAAAAACACCAATTTCATAGGTAAGGACCCAATATTACTAGAACTTGAATGTCAAATATCACAGCTTTAGACTCTTAATTTAAATATTAAAAAATTTCCTATGTCCTCCCATATTTGAGATTCTCTGTGGAGAATGAGCTTCACCACTATGAGTAGGTATGAGCCCAAAAGGACAGGATTCCATTTGATGATCATTTATTGGTCCTATCTTTTTACCCAAAATTTTTACATTATTAAAGGAGTTAATGTTGTTTAATCTATACCGTACTAATTACATCAGTCTGTAAATATACATACATACATACAATCACGACTATTATCCCCTAAGGGTTGGTCAGACACTAGGCAAAAGGACCGCAAAAGCAGTCCACTGCCATAGTCCACGCCTCACCAAGCAGTGACTACACTTATCGGGACAGGTGGTGAGCCCGTCGCCGCTATAAGCTATTGGATGGTCGTGCAGTTCTAAGTCCATTAGTCGCCTTTTACGACACCCAAGGGACGAGATGGTTTGGTATTCTTTAAATGAGCCGCTACCACACGGCTGAAAATAAAAGCGGATATTTAAGTCTAGTCTACTGTGAAATAGAAACCCGAAATGGAAGCCAATTATGTAGAACACCTGTCGAGGAAACCAGTCGAACGAGGGACTTATTTATTATTTATTTATTTAATCTTTAATGTCCAAAATAAAAAAAACACTTTTGTACATAAGGCGGACTTAACGATAATACATCGCTCTCTCCCAGTCAACCTTTGGGCCAAACGGAGATTCGGAGTGGGGGCACTAAAATCCAAACAAATATCAAATTAAAATGATTGATAATGAATTAAATAATCATAAACTACATATACTATTTGAGCTACATACGCCAAAATAACACACTACATATTTACTAATTACGTATAACTATTAATACATAAACTATATTATACACTAATACAATAATTATAATTATACACTACATACACTACCTATATTGATGATGTGAATAGTTATTTGTTGCTACTTCTCAGAAGATACTCACGAACCTTAACTTTAAAAAGGAATTTTGTGGGACTTTTATGTTTTTATTTTAATTACATTGAAAAAAGTTTATTCTTAACTTTAGAACCTGAATTGACATAGAGCCAGACATTCGCATGTTTCTGCAATGTAAAAGAGACCGTTGCCCAGCAGTGGGAAGTATTAGATAGGTATACCTACTATTATTAAGACACTCTGTGCAACTAAACAGTTTTAAAGTGTTCGCAACTACCTTTTCCCATTTAGTATTAGCATTTGTTTTCTATTTAAATTAAGAACATACAATAACCCATAGATAAATTGCATATTTTTTCTTCTTTTCACGACCATGAAGTTTCATATTACTACAATTTATATTTTATTATATTTTTCCATCATGGCTTGTTCTTCCTATACACCTACTTTCCTGATCTTTCGTAATTTTTAAAAATTCCTTTTCTTAATTCGTTTCCCTGCCTTTTGCTTTGACTGTTGCACAAACCGTGCTAGCCAGTTAAAAAAAAGTCTTATATTTTAGCCAGTTGCAGCAATTAGACAGGAAATTCAAAAATCGAACGTTTTATGGTAAGGCAAAGAGCCGCAATACAGACATCTGTCGCAGTGGACGTAATTTATTATTGATTCGGCGCACCCTCAAGCTTTGCCATCCTAACTGGCTAGTTTACGATGCGGTAAACTGACCAGGATAGCAAGGTGAAATGATTCTTATGGTGGTGGGATAAGACGCCTGCTTCACTGGACTCTGTATAAGAAACTCCACATTTTTAGCTCGTCAATGACGTGATATTTGAAGATCACTGTGGACGGTTTTCACTAATCACGAACATTTTTCAATAGTAATTGAATGATTTTTACATTGATATATTAAATGATGTCTAATCAACTCTAATCTAAAGATACCTATAATAAAACTGTAAAGGTTGGATGTCTGTACATAACATAGAAAAAAAATGCTTAACATCAAGTCAGGGGCATGTAAAAAGCTTGTCTTTTTGTACGGGCTAATCTCAGAAATGGCTGGACCGATTTCAATGAAATTTAGCATGGTGATACCTTATATCCCTGGTCAACATCTTAGATACTTTTTATTCCGGAAAATTAATGGGTTTCCGTAGGGTAGTCGCGAGCAACAGCTATTTTTAAATAACTTACCAACTACATCCATACTTACTAAGTCTTCAGCCATTTACACTGTTGGACAAAGGCTAACACGTCGTGAGAAGAATCCTCCGTAACACTACCTCGCTGGCCCATTGCTGATTAATAGGCGAAAACAGTTGCAAAAGCTCCAGGTCAACGAACAAATGGTTGCAATTACCAAGCATGGAGGAGCATGGTGAATCTCGAAATCGCAAAGATTTGGTCCAAGTTGCAAGCTCCAAGTTGCTTTGTTTTTAACATCGAAACCCAATCGAAGAAGGCACTAAGCCGTTTGTCACCGACCTCCTGAAAAAAGGACAAAGTAACTACCCAAACGGTAGTTACAAGGTGCTAAAATAAAGGGTAGCGGTGAGTCAGCGAGGTGACTCACGGATGACGTCACCCCCTTTTGGGATCTGCCCTGAGTATCGGGATCACAGTACCGATTATATTCAATTGGGAAGGGGTCGCAGTGTGAAAATGGAATAACGCATCATTAAAAAAAAATTGAGCCGGCTTCATTCAACGCCTCTTATGAAGTTTCTGACTTCATACGAATTCAATTCCAATTTTAAAACTGTTGGATTATGGTCTATGGTTAATCTCCATGAGATCCATGACTCTCATATTGTCATAGACCCCTGGTTCCTTTTTATAAGATCTTTTTATTTTATAAGATAATGATGTTGGGCTCATTTTGTGGCAATTGGCTTGCATAAGCGCTTGTATGATACAGATAAATACATACACATTAAACAATGATTTCATATAAATATGAGTATATTTTTTTTACATATTACAGGTTAGCTTTTGGCCTTCATCTCACCTGATAATAAGTGACGATAAAGCCAAAGCTGGAAGCGAGCTTCACCTGTAATCGTCAACAACTGAGGAACTGGCTATCTTACCTCTGATTGCTAGAACACAACAATGCTTTTACACTGTTATTATGGCGGCAAATTTAGGTAAGACGGTGGTAGCCCTACCACCA
The DNA here is from genome assembly GCA_910589355.1 of Parapoynx stratiotata. NCBI lineage: Eukaryota > Metazoa > Arthropoda > Insecta > Lepidoptera > Crambidae > Parapoynx > Parapoynx stratiotata. The sequence goes on from OU342482.1 coordinate 11,648,993, forward strand.
ACCAAAAAATAAATAGCCGAAACTGAATACCAGATCCGATCCGATGGGTTCGGATCGGATCGGATTGGATCGTATCGGTTTTCCATTTCAAAATTCGGGACCGTTTTGAAAGAGAAATGGCGACTATTTGCGGCATCTTACAGCGTGTTTTCCAGTCGCTTTAAAATGTACGTATTTACAGAGTCCAGTCCATAAGTTTGCATAACATCCAAGCAAAGTCAAAGCGGTCTAAATTAAGTTTCGTGAAAAACACACGCGGGATAGATACAGTCAGCCACTTAACTAATTAGTGTGGACGCGACGCATGTGGCCGTGTTTCGGTACAGTCTACACGGCAAAATGTGGTGCGATTCAATAATATTTATTTTGTTATGAGACGAAGAGTCTGTATTGTGTCTTCAGCAAAAAAGCAGCTTGTACAGTGCATAGCACAATAGGTAAACATTTCGTCAGTTTGGAAAGGGTGTAACTGGTACCGTACCCTACCATTTTCATTCCACTCCACCGTCCATTCAGGCGGTACTCGTAGGAGTTGCAGAAGATGTGATCATCATTTGCCTGCCCTTTCCCTGCCTGTATGATGCAGAAGAATGTAAGTCTTCTTTTCCATTCTTCTGTATCACACGCCATATCAACATTCACTCCGATTCTAGCCATGTCCTCATTCACACAATCTATCCATCTCTTCTTTGGTCTTCCTCTCCCTGCATTACCATCCACTCTCATATTCATAATATATTCTCATATTCATATTCTCATATTCTCTTGTTGTTGTATGCTCATCTCTTCTCAAAATACCATACCACGATAGCCGCTTTTCTCTCTATTCGACTGTAGGAATAGGAACTTTCCATTAAGTTTACCACCATAGTCTAGTGGTTCGCACCACCGGGTGATGATCGGGAGTTCCAGGTTCGATTCCCCATGGGAGCAGAAGTTTTTCTGCTCGGATTGATCGGTGTAGGGCTTCTAAGCCCGCCTGGCTACTACCACCATCTAATCTAAATTTGTCGCCATAACACCAGTGTTATAAGCATTATTGTGTTCCGGCAATCAGTTCAGGCAATCAATTCAGCAATTCATCCATTTCCAGGCGAACGAATATTCGAAACGAATGGAGCTGTGGTAGGAAATGTGCGATGTTTCGTTCGAAGTTTCGTATTTCGTTGAAATAGAGTAGTTTTCCTGTACTCGGTCGATATCCTCTCTTCTTGCGAGCTGTATTTAGTGTGCGGTTTATGCGACAACATATTATTACCGGCGGCCGTGTGATGCAATGCCGTATAAAAATAAAAACATTTTGTCTCTGACCGGCTGCACGCGCCATTGGGCATAGAAAATTGGTAAAATATGGCTCTACTTATAGGGAGGAGCTCGGTGGCGTGGTAAGTACGCTGTAGCTTTCGATCTAAAACAAAGCTACCTTCGCTATGGTCAGGCCGTGGATGGGTGACCAAAACTTTGTGATCTCGAACTCCTCCGTGCTTCGGAAGGCACGTTAAGCCGTTGGTCTTTATTGCGACCGTTTCTACCCACCAACCCGCATTAGGCCAGCGTGGTGGTGTTACGGCCCATAGTCCTCATGTGTTTCTCCATGAGGAAGGTCTGTGCCCAGCAGTGGGACGTATTTAGCCTGGGGTTGATGGCTCTAGTTATTTCGGAAATTGACCGACCTTGTAGGATAGTGGTAATTGTTAAGAGTTTGTAAAGACATCTTTGTTATAGTAACAGGCTCAACGGTGTCTTGAACACAAACAAGACATAATACATACATAAAGTCCCATAAAACCAACCCGCATTGTCCCAGCATGGTGGTGTTACGGCTCATACTCATGGTTTCCATGAGGAAGGCCTGTGAGCTTCCACAGGAGCTCTGTGGCGTAGTTAGATCAATGTTAGAGGCTAGCCATTCGTGATCACAAAGTTTGGTCACCCTTCCAAGGTCTTACTATGGCGAAGAAAGCTTTGTTTTTGCTATCGAATGCCAAAGCGTACTAACCATTACGTCACCGAGCTCCTTTGAATAAAAATGAAGTTAAGAAATAAAAAAATTCGTAATATCGTAGATTTTTCTTATATTCTTACTATTTCAATCACATTAAGCGAAGGTCCCTCGTCCCTTGGTATATTAGGACGTAGCGAGGGAATGTGAATTGAGACAAATGGTAGAAATAAATGACATTAATGGCTTTAGACAAAACTGCAGGCTTCTAGCCAGAATTTCGTCTGTATCACCAAAGAATAAAGTTGCTTTTGATGTACATTTAGTAAAGGATGCCACACCTACATTACAGCCTACAGTAGGTACAGTAATATGATTTTGATTGTTTAATTGTGTCGTGTAGTTCAAATTGGATAATATGAATGTCTGATCGGACCTTGATTGTGATCAATCTTATTCTTAACGTCTGCCTGGTTCTAGATGAGTAACCCATATCTACCTACACTCATCTTACGAACGATTGACATTGACATTATAACAATCAAATATCGCTTTGCCGTGTGGTAGTGGCTCATTAAAAGAATACTACCAACCCATCTCTTCCCTTGGGTGTCGTAAAAGGCGACTAATGGACGTAGAACTGCACAACATCCAATGACTTATAGCGGCGACGGGCTCACCACTTGTCACGCTGAGTGCAGTCAATGCTTTGCGAAGCGCGAACCATGGCAATGGATTGCTTTTGCTGTGCTTTTGACTCTGACAAACCTTTAGGGGATAATAGTCGTGATTGTATGTATGTATGAATATTGCTTTAGACTCTCTTTTTCGATGAGAAATCTATTTAAAGACAGGAAGCGCCAAAGGAAGTTTGCCAGTAGTCCGTTCAGAGTAATTCTTAGTTAAACAGAAGTTATACGCGTTGTGAAGATCCTGGTGCCACCTTCCAATTGCTGTGTGTTACATCGTTGAATAGATAGGTATTTTTGACTGAATTAAAGGTACTATAGCGCTGTAACAAGTCAGTATTAGCGAGTCTTTGCTGTTATTCCACTCTTCTCCGGCCATTTTCTCGTTGTTTCTGTTTTTAAACTAACCATCTGTCTCCTTTTTAAAGTCTTTTTGGTCTCCAATTTTATTCCTATTAGAGTCTGGAGTGTGGTCTGGTCTGGAGTGTTTGGCTCGACGTAAATTATTATATAAATACTATAAAAATAACAATAATAAAATTTTAGGTATATACGATTAAATAAATTATAACGATATTAATTGTTCGAGTTTCAAATAACTATCTGTGCCTTAAATTTTTAAATATACTTATACATATAAGTGACGATCTCCGGCTTTATTTCTCATCGGCATCCACAGCGTCACAGGCTGAGGACGACATAAGCTGAAAAAGACGCCGGAGGAGGTCGAGATAAGAATGTTTTGGTCACCCATCCAAAGCTTGACCATGGCGAAGGTAGCTTTGTTTTCAATATTAAAAACCAAATGTACGAACCATTAGGCCATCGAGCTCCTCCGTACGTGGTGCTTCCGTATAAATGAATGGTAAGGCGATACCTAAATAATAATACATACATACATATAATCACGACTATTATCCCCTAAGTGTTACTAGGAAAAGTACCGCAAAAGCAGTCCATTGCCATAGTCCGCGCTTCATCAAGCAGGGACTGCACTCAGCGTGGCAGGTGGTGAGCCCGTCGCCGCTACAAACTCTTGGATGGTTGTACAGTTCTAAGTCCATTAGTCGCCTTTTACGATACCCAAGGGAAGAGACGGGTTCGTACGTTCTTTTAATAAGCCGCTACCACACGGCTCCACAATAAAATTATTATGTAGAGGTATCAAAAGGTAATCTACATAACTCGTTAAAAATTCAGATCAAATTAGATATCTATCTTTTTATTTTTAAACTTCAATGACGTTGTAGTTTGACATTTTTTAAATGTTGCTATGTAAAGGGAGGGTAGAAACTTGCTGAGTTTCTTGCCCGTTCTTCTCAGAACAAGGCCTCATGGTAGTTTTGTGAACGGATGGCGTAGTTTATCGCTTTCACGAAATATTGTAAAATGTTTATGACATTCTTAAGCATGCGCTAAGACGCATCTAAACTGAATAAATGCTTTTGATTTTGAACCTTTCAGAATAAAACAGTATTATTTATGTGAGCTGCAATACTCTGACGGATATACGGGTGATATCACGTCATCTAAGCTAAGAATAAAAAATACAATGTCCCATTTATTGCCTTCCGTCTTCATTCCTACTCATGCATGTCGTGAGTGACAGCGTGTCCTGCTAACCTTGAGAACTGAGGACTCTTGCTCATCGCGTGACACTCCTTGCCTTGGTGACATCCTGTTGGCATTGCGAGGAATGAAGGCAATAAATTGGACATTTAGGTTATTTAGTCTTGATGACATCATGTTGGCAGAAGGAAGGAATTCGGCAACGATGAAGTTTTATGTGGGCTGGAGCTTGGTGGCATGGTTGGTACACTTTGACTTTCGATCTAAGGCCGAGGATGGATGACCCAAACTCTGTGATCTAGAACTCCTTCATGCTTCGGAAGGCACGTTAAACCGTTAGAAAAACACCCTTGACCCAAATGAAATGAAATCAATCTAAACTGGGAACATCTTATCTTTCTTAGACAGCGTCCAGTTGATGGAGCTACTGTAGGGCCTAAATAGAACTTACATAGGAGGCTGGTCACAATAGATCTTATTAGGTCGCAGTGACGCGAAACAGCCCCGACTACCCCAAATAATAATAATAATAATAATAAAAGTATCCGTAACACAAGCAGCATTAGTCGCTTAAAATGGGACTAGTTGATAGGTGAATGTCTGAAGATATTTATATATTTATATTTATCTATACTTTCAGCTGGCGAAATGTAGGTGTTTAACACCTCTACCTACCCCTTGGGGGAAAGAGGCGTAAAGATGTGAGTTATGTTATGTTTTCAGCCAAGAATGTCGAAATATGGTGGAGCATCTAATATTATCTCCTTCAAATCTATAAATAACCCGATTGCGTCACGGTATTCTCTCCCCGTTACCATGGCAACAGGCTACATACTTAGTCTACATACCTAGTGCTCTGTAAAGTCTGTCTGGGTTAGAAAGGGATGGAAGTATGCCGTCTTGGTCGCGCAGTAAAAATCGAAGCAGTCGAGGCACGCCTCGCGGCCTAGACTGTTATATGATACCTAAAGTATTGATCGAAATTTCACGTCATGTAGGAAATAACGGGATTTAGATATTTAACTTCGTTAGTAGGTAATCCAATCCCGCAAACGCGGAATCTGGCTTTTTAGGAACGCTCGCGCGGTTCTCATGCGGAACCCGCATATTTGCGGCAGTAAGAAATAAAGATTTCTTACTAAAATTGGCTCGTTCGAACGTCTTCATTACTTTTAAAATCCAACACAACGTCATTAAAAAGTTTTTTAACAACTTTCCCCTTTTCTTAACTAAAAATGTTAACAAAACCGCTTACGAGAGCGCTCGTTTAATTGTCTTTGTCAACATAACCTTATAAAAATATTGTTACTCAAATCAACGAATCCTAAATCAATTTTTATTAAATTCTTACTACTATTTTAGTGTTTATAGATCTACAAAATAATAGAAAGGTAACCTTAATATTTTTCATTTTAATTTATTACTCATAACTAGCTGTTCAGTTGCCCGCGACTTCGTCCGAGGACACTATGGTTTTTAACTATCCCACGGGGACCCTTTATTTTTGCGGAATAAAAAGTATCTAAGGTGTTGACCAGGGATATAAGGTATCAACATGCAAAATTTCATTGAAATCGGTCCATCTAGCATGATGTAAGAAGTGTTCCTATAATAAGAATGCTGCGAAAACAACCTAATACTCTTTACTCTTTATTGCACCCCGAAAAAAAAACACAATACATAAAAGAAACAATAGTTGGCAAAGGCGAACTTATCCCCTAGAGAGATATCTTCCAGTCAGCCCAAACAACCAGTCCTAGAGTATGTGTTAGTGGGATTACACTAGAAGTGCTCAAACACAAAGATCTTTCGACAAAATACAATTTAAGTTAAACTAACATAAAACTAAAATAATACCTACACATTTAAAATACAATAATATTGACATATATAGATAGATAACATATATTACATAAATCAATAAATAAACATAATAATATATATAATTATATATAAAAATAAATAAACTACGAGAATCTAAACTAAATCGATGAATAAGAATTTAAGTAGTGCTTCATTATTAGAGCCTACTAAGCCTATTAAGTGATTGAACGCTGTTTTTTTTTAAAAACCTCTATCCCGTTAAATCCGACCTCAATCACGCAGGCGTGCGGGATTGCGTAGTTGATACGGGATTGGATTCCCGATTCGTTAGACAGAAGAGAAGTGCGGTATGGGCCGCATGCTGGGAACCGTTTACATTGGTCGTTGGCGCCCGCATGCAAGGAAGGTGCGGAAGAGCCTGATGAATACAATTTATTTGGCTTTGAAAACTGCAGTGCGAGCATAAACCTTTGACCCTCGCCATATTTGATCGACAAAAACATCCGTCCTTTTCACTGCTTAGGGTTATCCGTCAAATGTATCGAATTTGTCGATCTTAGACGTCAAATTTTGCTTATCGAAACTTTTTAGCCAGAAATACCGGCTGCTACGGCAATTACCGTGTATCTACCCAAGTAGCATGAGCAGCGCGACACGATATTTATCACGTTTTTATCACGCTCAATTGTCGAATATCATAGTAGGTACTTTGAAAGTTGAAAGCGATAAAAAACCGATCTATATCATGTTAAGAGGGTGTTCATGCTAAAGGGTTGATAAGGTAATACTGCTTTGTATCTGTTTATATCGACCAATTGAATCGACCAATGAAAATACGGTTTAATGGAAAACTATTTAAATTATCATCTCACCAGTGTCGCAGATTTTCCTCCGTTAATAAAAATAATACTCTTTATAATCTTTATTGCAATTCAAAAACAATTACATAAATCAGGTTGTTAACATATGTTTGCAAGGGCGGACATATCCCTAACAGAGATCTCTGCCTGTCAACCCATGAAAGTAAGTTAAGAAATAGATTATAGGGGATACAAATGCATAAAGAAGACAATATTGAAAAACTTTAATATTAAACATACCTACATAATAATAATCCTACTTAAATACACATATAAAAACAAATACTTAAATAATTACACAAATATATACATATAAATAATATATACCTTTAAATATATACAAGATACCTAGATGACAAAATTCTGATTAAGCGGTAGTTAAAAAAAAAATAAAAAAAGAAAAAAAAGTACCTAAAAATTAAGTACCTTTCACACCAATCTTAGTACTTATAGTCTTATACCTAGACCGCCTACGCCGTTTCCGGGCTACCAGGCATCGATCCGGGGCAGTGACCTGTCTGCCACGTCATAATGCAGACTTATACTACACCGCAACTGGGTGTGGTGTGAGCTTACACCAAACCGGGTCATTTCATATTTTTACATTGAAAATGTTACAAGCTTCGTATTGTTATTTAGGAAGTATTTAATTGAGCAGCCATTGAATTATTTGGTCAATCGAAAAATCATTTGGGCAGCGACAAGATAATTATTTTGTCAGCAGAACAATTAATTAAACAGCAAGATAATTATTTGGACTGCAAAATAATTATTTGGACAGCAATATATACGTTACCGGATATTTATCAAATCTAAGAAACAGATTAATGAAAAATCTAGAATCGTAGGAAATGTATTCTGATAGATATTATTACCCTTAAAAACAACATTTGTGTCATCAAACATTTTACAGCACAGAAAACATTTGAGTTGCTGCCCAATTAGTTATTTTGCTGACCGATTTAGAAATATTTGCTGCACACAAGTTGCTGACCAATTAGTTATGTTAGCTGACCAATTGTATTTTTTTACACACATACATACATAAGTCACGCCCTTTTCCCACAGGGGTAGCCAAAGATTACATCCTTCCACTTGCTACGATCCCTGCATATTTCTTTCGCTTCATCAACTCTCATTACAGTCCTCATGCATGCTCGGCGACTTCGGGTACTTTTGACCTGGCCCTTCTCAAGAACGTCTTTAATTTGGTCGAGGAACGTTCGCCTAGGTCTGCCTCGTCCCGTATCTCCACTAACACCCAATTCATACCTATATCCCTTTAGTCAATCTATTTTTATCCATCCTTTCCACATAATCCAAACCATCATAGCATTCCTTTCTATATTTTGCTGGCCAAAATTCGAATATTTTGCTGACCGTTTAAACAACACCCTTGTTATTTATGTATTAGTTTTACATACATACAGTATCAGCCCTATTTCCCCAAAGGGTAAGCAGCTAGCGCATATTACATTCCCACACTGCCAGTATTTTTTTGGTTCCGATAGAGAGCGACCAATCTAATAGGTTGGGGAAAAAGTTTCTTCGCATTTTTTAAGAAAATTCAAAACATTTTTTAATATAGTTTATTTACATTTAACTAAAGTATGTAGGTACCATTTTGTTCGATAACTTTTTGCCATCTTGTAGGTAGGGACATGATCCCATTGCTATAGAAATTTTGGGACTTCTGGTCAAAATACCGCGACAAATGGTTTTGGCAGTCCTCTCGTGATGTTAACCTGACACTGCCTAAAGAATTCTGAAGGGACCGAAACAGGTGGAAATCTGAAGGTGCAAGGTCAGGACTATACGGCGGATGCATTAACACCTCCCAGCCAAACTCTCTTAATTTTTGCTGAGTGGCTAAAGATGTGTGAGGTCTAGCGTTATCATGATGAAAAACCACACCCCTTCTGTTGATTAATTCCGGCCGCTTTCAACTTCTTGCTTTAATCTCATCAGTTGTTCGCAGTAGAGTTCAGAATCGATGGTCCTGCCTGGTGGTAACAGCTCATAATGAATAATGCCCTTCCAATCCCACCACACACACAGCATCACCTTGTTGCGAGTTAACCCGGGTTTCGCCACAGTCTGTGAAGCCTGACCGGCCTTTGACCACGACCTTTTTCGCACGTTCTTGTCGTACGTGATCCACTTTTCATCACCAGTTATCAGCTTCTTCAAAAATGGTTCGGTTTCATTACGTCGTAATAAAGAATCACAAATGAGTACACGGTTCATTAGGTTTCTTTCAGTGAGCTCGTGAGGTACCCAATTGTCGAGCTTTTTTGTGTACCCAGTTTTTTTCAAATGCGCCAAAACTGTTTTGTGGTCAATTCCCAATTCTTCAGCTACGTCGTAACTACTGACATGCCGATCTTGCTCCAGTTTTTCAAAAATGGCATCCATTTTATCTGTAATAGGGCGACCAGAGAGACGTGCATCTTTGACATCAAAATTTCCGGATTGAAAACGCTTAAACCAAATTTGTGCTACTCTCACAGACACTGCACTAGGTCCATAAACATCGCAAATTTTTTTCGCGGCTTGCGTTGCATTTTTACCTTTTTTGTAGTAAAATTTTAAAATGTATCGAATTTCTTCATTAGATTCACTCATCTTGGCGGTACGAAAAACATATGAAAATCACACATTTTCCTAATTTGAATTTGGAATTATGTTCTTTAAAATTTAAACTTTCAATGATACCAAAACCAGCCAGATACAAATAGTATAGCCAAAGAGATTTTATTACAAGTTTATACATACTATAATGCGAAAAGACTTTTTCCCCAACCTAATATTCCGTGAGAGCGACGGACAAGCCGATTGCCATTAGCTCACACTACCGTCAGAATTATATGTACGAGTAAATATAACTAGGTGCATTTTGACAGATGAGCTTTAAGGACCATACATTGGTATGGGAGTCTATTAATCTCACTAGAAACATCATCAAAATACCTACTTACCTACAAATAACTGTCAAAATGCTCCTATTTAATTATTCAGACTGTGACTCTACAAACCGAAATGCCAACAGCCAGGATTGATGTAAGGGTGTTACTAGACCAATCGATCGATCGTCGGTCGAAGGCATCGATCAACGTCGATCGATGTTGATCGACTAGTCTGGTAGCTTTAATTAATCGACGGATACCGTTCGACTAACCAATCCATCGATTTCATCCGTCGATGTTGATTGATAGGTCTGGTAGCATACCTAGCTATCGATCGACGTCGATTGATTCATTTTACCATCGATCCATGTCATCGATCAACGGTCGATTCATAGGTCTGGTAGAAATTATCGATCGACGTCGATTATTTGATTCTATCATCGATCGATGCGCTCGATCGACGATCGATCGATTGGTCTAGTAACACCCTAACATACCACTAAACAGATTTTCTGCAGTCTGGGCGGGCGAGTATCCCTCTAATTTCGTTTTGTGTCATCCAATCACATTACTAAGCTTCCAAGAATATCCAATTCAGGTTCAATTAATTATTCAATATTATTACCAAGTATTATAAGTAAACAAACAGGTTTTTCATCGCGTGGGCCGCTGATTCACAGTTATCTTTCGAATTTAGCTCTTGTAGTCAAGCGAGAAGATTGCAATTAAGAACCAAGTGTTACTAATAACGTGTTGTTATCGGTACTATATCTTGTTTCCAAATTTAGGTCGCAAGCACATCTGTCTGTTTATGTCTTCGTAATACTAATTATATGGTATTGTCATATGACAAACAAGTGTTGTGAAGGAGGAAAAGCTGTCAGTAATTTGTTGGTCTATTTTAATGCTTCGGGTTCATGCATAGGTTCAATTACGGTAGACGGTATTATCCTGGGTATGGGTATCATCTTTCACATCTCATTACATTCAGCCTGACCAATATAAAAAACCACGCCATATTGCGGAAAATTGATGGAACTAATTTATTTTAATGGCAACACTAATTTTATACGTCAATTTCATTTTGAAATGTGTACTCTCACGTATTTTGATGTCTAATCCAATTTAATCGTCTTAAAATCCTACTATGGGTTTTAAGACGATTTATATTATAAATGCGAAAGTTACTCTGTCTATCTGTCTGTCTCAATTTCAAGTCAAAACTATAGAACCGTTTTAATCGAAATTTGGTACATAGATAGTTTAATTACAGCCTTAGAAGGGACATAGGCTACTTTTTATTCCTATATTCACATGGGAACGGGTACTGCGCGGGTGAAACCGCGGGAGCCACTAGTATCAGTATATTTCTTAATATTATCATTTTCGTTGTTTTTGTGCATTGATTGTAATGCTCAGCAAGTTTAAATGAGCTATTATTGAAAAAATACGACTGTGAAAAATTTACAAATATTTTAAAAGACGTATTTTATACGACCTCCGTGGCCGAGTGCTCTGTACGCCGGTCTCAAGGCGTCGCCATCTCGAGAGGTCCTGGGTTCGATCCCCAGTGGAGGCAAGTGTTTGGGTGATGAATTTTCAGACATTTGTTCTCCAGTCTTGGATGTTTATTATATATGTATTATATTATGTATATTCTGAATAATTATATATCTATTAAATATATTTGTCCGTCATCTAGTATCCGTAACACAAGCAGCATTTAGTTGCTTAAAATGGGACTAGTTGATAGGTGTGAATGTCTGAGGATATTTATTATTATTTATATTTATTATTATTATTTATATTCCTTTTAATTTATTATCTCGTTTCGAATATCTAATATAGGTAGTCTAATACCTTTATTCCAATGCTTAAACATCAATATCTCATCTAATCTAATATCATTATGTTCTTGTAATCATAATTATTATAAAAACGATACACCCCCTCTTCTGCGCCATTGCCGATCAACTTTTACCGCGCGGCCTACGTGGCGTGGGCGAGCGCGGGTTCGGCTCCGGGTGAGGTCACCGCAGTGGGTGCATGCAAGGCAACTGGTTTGGGACCATCTTGTTTTACAGCCATTCGTTAAATCATTGTTTTAGTTGAGTTGAATAAGCGTGGTATTAGGCGTATATTATTACGACTTGAGTGATAATGCGTGACAAATTTTGATTTGATTTGATTTATGAATGCTTTTAGTGATTTGCACAGTAACTTTAAGTTATTGTGATTTTTTATTCAAACTTTCGATTCTTATTTATTTTTAACAATTTATTTTAAAATTAAATAAGAATCGTAAGTTTAACATTAATTTATTTAGTAATTTAACACATACAAACACATAGGACACACAGGACACAAAGGAACAAATATCAAATATATAACGTACAAATTTAGCGGTATATAATTTTGGTGTTCACCGCTAGCCAATCGGCGCTCAGCATCGCATCTCATCCGTAATCGGCGCCACCGATTGGCTCTCCAGTCGCATGCCGTCTTCCTCATTGGTGCCTCAGTACCCCATGCGCAGCCATTGGCAGCTATCACCTCCACGTAACGGTCAACACCAAAGTTAAAGTTATGTCCTCGTCCGACGAGGACGACGATGGCGCGGCGGTCGTGCGCGTGCCAGCGCCAAGGTGACGAGAGAGGTACGTCGCTGGTTTTAGTGGGTAGGCCCTGCACTCTGCGGGGAGAGTCCCACATAACCCTATGCCCTCCCTGGCATAGGTGTATGCGTAACGCAATTTCCAGCGTAAAAAAAAAAGGCTGCCTTCCCGTAGCGCCGGAGCAAACGCAAACCTAATTGCATGCTGCAAACAAAATTAGTCGTAATTTTAAATAAGTGAAATGTATTTATATAAAATGAATATATATGTCTAACAATATTAGGCTAAATGAATATTAGATGAACTGAAATTAGACGTAATGAAATTATATGAAACGTTGTTCGGACAAACATAGGAGAGAACCTAATTTAGAATATTACAGACAATTTCTGATGTATTTTGCTAATACCATTTGAGCACGCAACGAGTACGACATTCGACCTTATTGCTTACAGAATTATAGGTACCTTTTTCTTACGTTCAATCTCTGTCCAAAGGTTGCCTCGTAGAATTGGTAGATATTGCTCAGCGATAAGGCCACATGTGTTGCTTCGAATTTTCTTCTGTATTTTTGTGTTTTTCTTTTGTAGCAATAAAGAATTGAATTTATCTATCTATGGTAATTTTTATCAGGAGTTTCCTTAAAGAAAGCATTCTTCTCGACGAATTAGGGATGTTATTGATTGTGGTTCTAAATTACCCCAAAAGATAAGTTTATCCTAAAAAGTTAGTAAAAACCACAAGATTTCCGATCGCCAGTTCCGGCTATATTGTAAAGTCTATAAGGTTCTTTAAGGCACTATTGTAAGTAGCATTACCTTTTATAATATATTTTAGTGCAAAATTGTTTTTGAGTGTCCTGTGAAATGTTCAGTGCTTGAGCACAGCTTGAAAGAGATTGCGTTATGTGGAGATGTATATCGCCATTTCTTTCTAACTGTACTCAAGCCAGCTTGACTTTGGTTTTGTAAACCGGGCCTTAGTGTTGCCATAACAAAAAAAATGACTGGCGCCCACAAAAAAGGTTTTTTATTTTCATGATCAGGCTATTTAATGTACCTTATTAGACTTATTGTGAATAAAAGATTTATTTAAGTTTGAAAATTATTTAATGAATAAACCGCCGTCAATTATGATGAGTAGGTACAGCATGTGATCTTTACATTATGTTGGAGTTGGACGGCTCATTTTTTTGCTTCATCGATGAAATGTGGAATTTCTTTTTCATGGATGAAAGTCGCTCCTGCACCATTACGGATTGCAACTTTTGTTGACACAGTAAAGCCCTTCGTATAGGCATTTTTTTCAACTGAATCGCTAAACTCCGACAAAATAAATCGAATTCGTGCTCTTGATTTTCATTATGAACAGCTCCTAATTCTCTTATATCTCTATCAGTTGAATCTCGTCTCTTTCTACGCCGACGGGCTCCGCTGGAGGATGGGCGGCCATCATTGTCCTGAGCACACGTGTCGCCTACCCCCTGTGATTCTTCACGCTTGCGTATATGTGTATATCCCCTTTCCTGAAGATATTCATCACCGTCGGAGTGGCTATGTTCATTATCGCCAAGCGTGTCATGTTTTCTGTTAGCTTGGCAGGAATTTTCACTGTCAACTGCTTGATCATCTTCGGAATACTGTGCGATGTATATACTGTTATCCTAAAAAAAACATGTTTCAGGTTCCTCAATGTGAAGAAGAGTGAAGAAGCGTGATGGATGATTACTGGAAGGAATACGTACGAAACCCACCAAGTGGTTCTGATTTTATCAACTTTTAAAAAAGTACTGTGCTCGCTGTACTAGATACATACATACATACAATAGACGCCTGCAATGCAATCCCCGAAGATGATAGATAATAAATAAATATATACAGATTAGGTTAACTCAATGTCAATAACGTATAAATATCTCAAATTTCTGTCACAAACATTTGCCATAACTGAGAATCGAACCCAGAACAGCTTGAGACGCAGATAAAAATGGCAATAGATAAGTACTTACAAGGTTCGAGGTGCTGGCCCGTGGAACACATATTCCATTTAAAAATTCGTTTGCCTGGTCGAACCAAAATATTTTTGGAACGTAAACTTCGTCCGCTGAACATCCCCTCTCAGTGGATTTGATAATTTTAGTTAACTCGGCCGAGTATTTAGTACGAATAGTTTTAATTTTTAATTTTATGTCTTCTTCGGAGACGCCATGCAGATTTAAATCGTTTTTTAATGAAGTTATTGCGTCTGCGCGATAATTCCGATCTTTGTAGGTGCTTAATTTGCGATTCCAAAGGCATTCATAATTCTTAAAATATTCTAGAAACAATGGCATATGTTCGTCTTTCCATTTAAAAACCATATTTTAAAACTTTATGCTGGTTGGAACTGGAAAAACCACAAAACAATGTGTTCCGCAGTGAAAGAAATGATGAACTGTGAATTAGCTGTCACTGTGACGTTTCATTTATCGTTCATTACTTGCTATGAACGATGAATGATGAACGATGCTAGTGAAAACAGCTTTCATCGCGAAGATTCACTCCGATGAACGTCAATTCAATCAAAACATTACGTTTTTGGCGGTTCATCGATGATGCATCGAAAATGAACCGTCTAATTTCAGCTTATTTGATAATTCGGATAAAATAAAATAAGGTTGTTTCTGAATTAGTACAACTAGCGACATCTATTGTAAGCGACAGGCCAGTTGCTTTCGCTTACCATAGATATCGCTATTAATTCGAAACGTTACCTCATTTTATTTAATAAAAGTTAATCAGAATATAGTAAAAAGTTCAAAGTATTAACATATAAATCAATGAGTCAAAGCAACCAGTTGTGAAGAAATAATTCTTCTATCGTTCCTTACTCAGCTGAAAATTCCATCCGGGGCCCTAATAGGAACGCACATAATAATAAGTAATAATGTACTCTGAGGCCTTAGTGTAAGTTTTTTAGTATAAAATACGTTACTATTGTAGTTGCGTTAAGAGCTCAATTTGTATAGGAAACATGAATAGCGCCTCTAGCGGAACGTAAAGCATACTAAGTTTCTCATACAAATTGAGCTCTTTAACGCAACTACAATAGCTCAGAGTAAACAGTACAATAGTAACGTATTTTATACTAAAAAACTTACACTAAGGCCTCTGTACGCACATCCTCGATTCATTATAGTTTCGTCGCGGGCGCGGTATCATTATGCGAAGACCAAAGTAATTACCAAAATAAATATTAGTTACCGAGGTTGCCTTTGACTTGTAGGCCTAGAATTATCATCTCAAAAAAACTATACATGTATGTATCGTTTTTTTTAATGATATTGTATTAGCACTAATCAAGGTGGCAGTTTTTGACCATCTCTTTGATCTAGTGGAACTTTTTTTCCCACTTGTGCTCACTGTAATTATTTGTAAAGCAACAAAAAGGTCAGCGATATAATTATTTGGGCATCAAAATAATTAGTCAGCTGCAAAATAATTTGGGCAGCAATGAGGGTATTGATAATGCCTATGCCGTACCCTTCGCGGAAAGTGGCATCATGATGTTATTTATTTATTTATTTCATCCAACTTAAAACTATTTTTACGAGAGGTCCGGAGTTTAATTCCCCACAGAAGCAGGAGTTTTTCTGCTTGGTTGGTGGAAGAGCTTCTGAGTCCGCTTGGATAACAACCACCGTCATACTTAATTTTCGCTATAAGAACTATGTAATAGCATTATTGTGTTCCAGCAATCAGACGTAAGATAGCCAGTTCTTCAGTTGTTGTTGAGGAACACATGTGAAGCTCGCTTTCACCTTTGACCTTATCGACACTTACCATCAGCTGAGATGAAGGCTAAAAGCTTGCCTGTCATATGTAAAACGAAAAAGTTATATGCGAGCAGACAAAATATTGGTATTTTTTGTCATATATTATGATCATGGTAGGACTGGATAGAATCAAAATGCAAAATAGATCAAAATAATTTATTTGGCAGCTGTGCCTACGCGTCGGCGATGGTGACTTCCACCTCCACACCAGGCTCGATGTTGATGGAGGTGATCTGCTTCACGATCTCAGAGGGGGAGTGCAGGTCGATTACCCTCTTGTGGATCCTCATCTGGAACCGGTCCCAGGTCTTGGAGCCCTCACCGCAAGGGGTCTTGCGGGTGGTGATGCGCAGGATCTTGGTTGGCATGCGAACTGGGCCCTGAAAATAGATTGAAAAAAAAAATTAATGGTTTGGAAGATAGTAGAATATCAGAATATTAGCAAAGAATTTTTAGATAGAAAGAGATTGTTAGTTTTTATGTAACATTAGAACAGCCATTTACATTTTCTAAACAAGACAATAGAAAAATCTATTGAGATAAGCTATCTATACTATATGGTTTTTAGACATTCAATGGGAAATAAAATAAATGATTATAATTTTTGTCTTAAGATTACATTAAAATCAACTGTTACTCTCCTATGAGCAGAATGTGTTATAAAAATCATATTCTGCACTTTGAAGAGTGCTTCTATAGCGCTATCTTGGTGTACACTGATGCACAAACATGCAGTGTATTCATCGTAGCGCTACAAAGAACACAATGAAGATTAATTATTATCTATAGACAGATAACGATTATTTTAGTTTTGTTAAATTTAATATACCATGGCAAAGTGATGCTTATCATGACTATAAAATTTAACATTTTCAAATACAAATGAAATGAAATGAAATCATTTATTCTGCAATTAGATTTACATGAAATACTTTTGCACGTCAATATTTTTTTTCCTACTAGCACTTCGACGTGAATGGCCTGTTGAGAACATGACATAATTAAATAGAGGTGAATTGTTGTGTTCTTGTGCTAAAGAATAGTGATCACTTATTGTATTAGGCTTAGTTCCTGTAAAAATAGTTTTAAGTTGGATGAAATAAATAACATATGATGCCACTTTCCTGGAAGGGTGCGGCATAGGCATTATCAATACGCTCATTGCTGCCCAAATTATTTTGCAGCTGACTAATTATTTTGCTGCCCAAATAATTATATCGCTGACCTTTTTGTTGCCTTACAAATAATTAAATGGTACAAAAGTTTTATTTAAACTCCTTAGTACAGTTTATTAAACTTTAAAGTTTAAAACTGAGGTGTGAAGCTGCTGTTTTCATGCAAACTTCGATTTGGTTTTAAATAATTAAAACAAACCTTAACACGGAGTTTTTGCTTCTTGGCGCCATTGATCAAGTCGGCGCAGACCTTCTCGAGTGAGCGCACATTACGGGATGTGAGCGTGATCCGGATGCGGTGGATGGGCGAGATCTCAGCCTGAGGCTTCTCGATGTCCTTGCCAGCTACTACGGCGGCTGCCTGGAATTGTAACATGCAGTATCATGACCGACGTATACCAAGCATGTTTCACTGTCCTAATGAGGTACAATTTTTGGAGTTGCATGATTTCTAAGGAACGTATTATAAATAAATACTACTACTATTAGATATATACACAAATAATTAAAAACGAAGCTATAAGCTTTTGACACGTGAGAACATAACCTATAAAGTCAGTTCAAATCACATTTATTTTTATATTTCGAGTTAATTTATTGAGTAAAATGTTTTTTTTTGTTTAAAGAGGAAAACTTACCATGTTGATGCGATTTCCCGGTCGAGATAAACAACTTTTCTATTAAAAATTGCTCAGCGCTGAACCGGAGAACAGCTTCGTTGACACTTACGTGATAAAGAGAGAGAAGAGAAATGAAACAGGTCCACAGATTATAGAGGTGAAAACTAAGGATGTAATGCTTTCAAATGCATTCAATTTATTTATATCAATACTCAAGTTGAGAATCGAATCCGGAAAGGCAAAGTGTAGATCCTTGCAGCCAAGACAAATTTTTTACTGACTTCATTTGACCTGTATGTTTGTTCGCGATTATTTCGGAATTGGCTGAACCGATTTTGATAAGATTTTTTTCAATGCTCTGTTTCTTGATAATTGACAAGTGTGACATGAGTATGTCACACTTGTAAAATACTGTTGTAAAATAACGGTCAAGTTTGTATAACTTTAACTCCTATTTAGTGTTTATACAAACATAAGAGCTTGTCTGTAATGAAAAATAAACTAATCATTACATACAACCATTTTTGATTATTTTCTTTAGGGCGAATTCGACCAACTTAAGATTAGTAACACGGGAATAGTAATACCAAACTGAATTCACACGATTGGATACTAATCTCAATTTGGTCGAATTCGCCCTTAATCCATTATCTTTCTCATAGCACCATTCATCAAAGCAGGTTTACAATGGTCTTTTGAACATCAATGAGAGTATTTATTTACTATATCAAAATAGAATGACGATAAAATATATCAAGCTTTTTTTATTTATTTGCATTTGGACTCCACTATCACGAAGTGAGGTAAAAAGGAGTCATTAAGTTCAGCGGTTATAAAAAAAGAGAAAAATACTTTTTGGGTACACTTGCAACTTTATTTATGCTGTAGCATTTATACAGTGCAATAAAATTGAAATAGTCTTATCTAATTAGAAATAAATTAAAAGCTGACGCTAACTATAACTAAAGACTCTTTAACGTACGTCAAAATTAAATGGAGAGCGAAACACTACTAATCTTAAACTTAAAAATCTATTTATGCATAACACGAAATTTACTAAAATAAATTACAAAATACATTACAGTATTATTATAAAAAGTAAGTTTAACATCAAATTAAACATTATTCAGCATTAAGCTTTTGACTTGTTTGTCGAATTTTCTGAAAAAAAAAACATTAATTAGTTTGGTGAAATTGGAACAAGTGTGGGCTACGAGCATAGAACTCTCGATAAACAAAATTTCACGTCGAAGAACGACAAACTTGATAAAAATCAAAAATATATATCAGGTAAACTTGAGTAACTAATAGGGAGTGAAAAGGACGGACGTTACATGAAAACGACGTCACCAGCTTGAAAATTTATCTTTACGTATTTTGACAGTTCATAGCTACAGAACATTTCATCATTAAAGTTCCTGCGGTATTAGGGTAACTGATAATATTTAATGAGCTACTTACGGTGACAAAATCTGATCGCCGGGTAAATGAAATGGATTGCAGATCGCATCAGCGTACAACGCGTGCAGTCGCCGTAGAGCGGTCCGAACTTCAGCATCTCGGATATTGCTGCCACTGGGCGAAGTTGAGCTCGTCACCAGGACCAGCTTGATGCGAGTGTTCGTCACATATCCGTAGCTAAAACCACAAATGATAAATACAATAAGGCCCGTATTCTCTGCTTGAGCACAGCTAGAATAGGATGGCGTTATGTGGGGATCAATAGCGCTATTTCTTTCTAACGGTACTCAAGCAAACGTCAGCTTCCTAGTCTTGCGAGGTTATTGATGTAAAAAACAACCCTGTTAATTATAAAATAGTTAAGACCCATACTTACATTTTATGAGTATCAGTTGAATACAAAAGCCCTAAATACAAATCGCGTAAGTCCGTACGCGCGTTGTTTGCGTTTGAGCTTGCTGAATTAGAGTTTGCGTTTGTAAGTCTCTCTTCTAGCGCATCCAACGCTGTGTGTACCAGCCATTGCCGTGACAGTTCATTATCTGTGCTCGTATCATTGCCGACACCACCAATGTATAATGGAGAATTCTGAAAATGATATTAATAATTGTAAACTAAAAAAACAAATAGAAATGATGGATGGATGTAGTTTATCTTCATATTTTGCTATTGACTTATATGTTTATTAGAAACGGCTTATTAATTACTCCAGTCCAGACTATGTCGATATCAGAAGGATTTAAATAAAATAGTAATTAGCTTGATTAGATATATTGTCTTTCACATTGGTTAACACTTAATAATACTATGTATTAATATGAAGTGAACCTAACGGGGCACCCGAGTAGAAACGACTGGCGAGCCGAACGCAGTGGCCTTGCGGCCTATCACGGCCAAAGCTGTTTTTGACAGTTGAGTAGAAACGTTATTTAAAATTTATTGTGTTAAAGGCCTCAAATTTTTTTTTGTAAATTTTTCCATGTAGGAAAGGCAAAGGGAACGAAGCCCATACCGCCAAGTCTTCAGTATTTTATTTCCAATGCATTTTGGGAGAGTTTGGCGTCAAACGATCGATGGCAGACACTGTGGAACTACTTGGATGAGGTGGTTCACCACGTTAAAAAACTCATCACTTTTCA
Source organism: Parapoynx stratiotata (assembly GCA_910589355.1). NCBI lineage: Eukaryota > Metazoa > Arthropoda > Insecta > Lepidoptera > Crambidae > Parapoynx > Parapoynx stratiotata. The sequence goes on from OU342482.1 coordinate 11,669,607, forward strand.
CACCACTTGACGCTTATTTCGATATTCGTCTACATTGCACATCATCACAGACACTTATTACACGAAACTACACTGATTTTACGTAACAATATCCACTCTGAAACAATATTACAATTATCGAAATAAAAATCACGTCCGCCATAGTTGAATGGCGCCAAAAACCCCCAATTTTTTTTTTATGGTAATAGCTAACTGTAATTTTTGGGGCCCAATAAAAACGGGTCAACAAGGCTATTGTCATTCAAACTGAGTACAATATATTTTATTCAATTGTATGGAACGTCACTATCACACTGTTTTTTTTTTATTTTCGACAGATAAAAGATTATCTATGTTTCCGTCTGTGACTACGTCAAAAACCTGATAGTGGATTTATTGGTATTGATTTTCTCAGTTAATAGTAAGAAAAGTGGTATAGTATGTTTATTGAAAGTGTAGGAATGATTTAAATTGTAAAACAAATTAAGGCAAGTAAATGTTAATGGTGAACAACTTACATCTTTGCCAATAACAGCGACGCAAACAGCCATCGTCACAACAAAAGTTTACGGAAACGATTCCAATACTACCAACCGAATCAAACAAATATGGTGAGGTGGCGGGAAAATTAGAAAAAAAAATCTTTTTGTGTCAATTACAAAATAATATTTAAAAATGGCTGTAAACGATCTCCACAATCTTGTGTACGAGATCGATGAAAAAGGTCAGCAAGTGTTGGTGCGCTCCATTACTTCAGAGCACTGTGTTTTTATTCGTTTTATAAATAGAGTATCTCGCCCCGTCGATGTTTGGTGGCGTGATTTTCAAGGAAGAAGGCGCCACTACGTTCGTATGAGCCCCCGCACGTATTTTAACGTGGATACTTATGTTACACATCCCTGGGAATTCACTGATCCGGCAACTAATGAAGCATACGTTATAAATAATAAAACGATCTTTCGTGCGCCAAGCAGCTTGGCCGGTATGAGGCATCGGACCAACTGGCTGATTTCCGTGAAAGTAAGGAGTCTACGCTACACTGCGTTGTTGGCAATTGCTGAGGAAATAAGTGTTCGACCAATCGACATAACAGAGTTAGGCTTGCCTCAGCCACTGGCAAATGATTTGGACAATTTGGTTTCAACAATCCAGCACATACCACCCCCTCCAGGACGCTCCTGATACAAACTCACATTCTTATACAATCAGAATGCCCTAACGATTGTACTATTGTATATTTTCTCGTCTTACATTATTTGCTTGCTTGCCAAAGTAATTTTTGAAATGGTATTGGGCTGGGAAATAAAAAATTGAATGAATCTTTTATTTATGTGTATAATGTATAGTTCGTTTTACACTGATTAATATTATGTTAAATTACTCATAAGTTTTTTTTTATTATATTATGTTGATCAAGCTTTAAAATGATTATATTGTTATATTGTTACCAAATATTAAAAATATGTTTTTATAACTTTATTTATGTTGTAATATGTGTTACTTTAAGTAATATAAATATGATTTTAAGTAGGTTAGACTGCTAGAATGAATCATTGCTGCTAGCTGCAACTCAACTACCGATATGGTGTGCAAATGCCTCCCTAGAAAATAAAATGCTTTTTTGGCTTGAATTTTTGTAATTAATTTTGTATCTTTTGTTCTGAAACATTGCAATATTTAAAGTAAGTAAATTTTACTTGAATAAAATTAAATTAATAAATAATAATATTATATTATAGTTGGTTTTTAGCTATTATTTATAAAGAATATACTGCCACATTTTATAATATAATATCTGTAATTAATGTGTTCTGAAATTCTTTAAATGTATCTTTATTCCTTCTAAGTCTTACCTTTCTTTGACTGTATTTTATAAAAAAATAATAATTTGGAAATTTATTGTTATAGAATGACTTGTATTTATGTTAGACTGTCTTTTATAAAATGTAATGACGGTGGAATTTTACTAATGAGGTTTCAGATTTAGTGGAAACCTTATTAATAGGTAATTGAAATAATATCGCTCATTTGAATTTAACTTGCCAGACTTGACCGTTTCCTACAATATAATGAACGATCATGAAAATTACAATTGGGAAAGAATTTTAATGAATATTGTATTTTGTGTAATTATTTAAAAGTAATGTTTAACATTTCGAAGATAATGTAAAGATATATTACCTTTCGTAATACAAAATTGGAGATATTCAGTGATGTGAAATGTGATGGGTTAAAAACTTAAAAGGACCCTTGTATGAGCTAGTTAACCAATGAGACTGAAAAAGGGTTTAAAAAGATTAAACTCTGTAGTAGGAATGGAGACATTCTCACTAAAAAAACTTATTTTTATTATACACATGTAGGTATAATTATGTCTTTTACGCCAGATATGCAGTTTTCAACCTATTCTTATTATAAAAACTCACTATCATGTACAAGTTTCAATCAATGTTTTTCTATGATAATTTATGTTGTAACTGTCTCGTACAGTCTGGTACATAAATATGTATACACATTTGTGACAATCCATACTTCCTTCCGTTTAGAGACTTTTTCTGTCAAAAAGTGATTACTTATTTTTGCAGTGGACTGTACCTTAATAGATAAACTAGTATTGTAAAATATGCTCTGAGTCAGTTCACAATAGGATAGAAAATGAGTGTTTATGTCTTAAATAGTCTACATACTTACCACATTACAATGTAATCTGCTGAAGTCGTTAAAACTGTGTAGCGAGTAAATCATAAATAGCATTCCTCTTAGCAATTGGGTCAGCAAAGTAAAACTGTGTTGTATCTGCCTAGGTGTTTTTTATAACTTATATGCTTATTATTGAAAAAACCCTTGCAACTTCTGTCTTATAAGACAATTAGAGATAAGAATGTTTGGTCAACAAGAGATAATAATGACATAGATCATTAATTAGGAATAAAATAAAAATAAGTTTTAAGTCATACAGTCTAATAAAGGATTTTGATTAAGTTTGTGATTGTCTGGCCACGTAGACTGGCTAGGCGCGGCGGCATCGGCATGGCGGCAGCGGTTGACTTATTAAAAAAGAGAATGAAGCCACGACGCTCGAGCGGCGGACGACTACAGTCTGAATAATATATTAGGTGTATTTTGACAGTTATTTGTAGTGCATTTTGACAGTTATTTGTAGTGCATTTTGACAGTTATTTTAGTGAGATTATTCGATTCCCCTAATATAAATGGTCCTTAGAGCTCATCTGTTTTATGCACCTATTATAAAGTAAAGTTCAGACTGTAGAGCGGATTGAAACAAAACTATGGGCTTTCTCGGGGTGCCACGGAGCGAGTGGTTTTTTTGGGCGGTTCGAATGGGCTAACGCGGGTCGGATCGAGGGAAATAATTTTTAGATGATCTCACGAGCGGCGGGAGTTTATTACAGCATGTTATTAGGGGAAATAAACCTTGTACTGTACAGTGTAACTAAATAAATATACTTGTGTAAAATAAAATATTAATATCAGGTATCTATTACTAAGTATAATGTTAAACTGAATTAAAAGAAAAAGATTATTTTATTCTTTAAAGTATTTAATACATTAATTTGTCAATTAATCATTTTATTGAAAAGCAAACGCTCCTACTTCGATATAAGGTACATTTTCGTGCGCCTAAGCCGAGCCGCAGCCTGTTGTTTATAAAACTGCGATATCTTTCTTCAAAAGATGTAAAAGGTTAAGTTCTTTTAAATTTAATTCTTAGAGCCATCCTCAATACGTCAATTTTAGCCAATCGCTCTAGCCGCTAGCCAATCTACTTGGCATGCTAACCGCACCCGCCGAAACCATTCGCACCCGCGCCTAGACTAATCCGTCTACGTGGCCGAGCCGTAAAGCTTCACTACCTTCTACTTTGCATATCAGTGGAATTAGGGGAGACGGCTCTACTGAATCTTGGGGGTGTAGGATGTTCAAATTTTAAGGAGTTGGATGGTAGTGGGAACAGCATGTTGTCTCCCTTACTCTCAGGACCAACTTTCGAAGGTAGTTAGGAAAACGTTATAAAATTCATGTAACATGGAGCTATGCAATGGATTTTTTTGGCAGAAGGCATTTTAATCACAATTCTTTACTAGACTGGCCCCCCTTCGGCTACTATCGAATGCCAGCATGTCAATGAGACAGAAAATATTTCATCATAATAAAATTATTATACAGTGTGTTACAGATAAGGGGGTAGGTAGATATAGGATTTTTGACTATTATCAATGGTGCCATATATTTTGATGTTATTTTATCTTTAAGATACCTATATTGATGTAATAAAAATACTTTGATGTCAAAATCTATTTATTAAGGCCACCTTTGACGCTTAAAAACATACTACAACAAAAAAAGAGAGGGGTATAAAAAATAATTTATTGTAAAAACCATATTAAGTCATACTGTATATTAAATCACAATTTAAGTGTGGCAAGTTACTCGGTTAACTTTCTTTCTTTGTGAAAATGAGCTGCTATGGCCAACGCACCACCAGGTATAAATCTGATGAAATTGTCAGCTGTTATTGGTCCTAGAGCATACAAGCCTTTTGGTGCATTTAACAGTTCATGAGTAGATTTATCAATAGCTATAGGATTTGATCGACCGTCCACTGGTTTCTTCGGATCAATACCAAAACCTAGTCCGTTCGAATAGGGGTTGGTCGGTTGACATTGACATTTTACCTTATTCGGAATGATTTCTGATTTGACCTCAGTCTTTATCACATCACATGAGCAGTCCCGTGTTTTCTTGCACTCTGAGTTACACTTTGTGTCACTGTTCCCGTTGATCTCCGAGTAATTCAAATATCTAGATTTGCAGCTTTGGATGCTTTGGCCTAACACAGACTTGATGTAAAGCCACTGGTTTCTGAGAAAGCACTGTCGTCTCTCATCTTCGATTTTCTTTTTGATTTTCGTTTCTTCGGTGCATTTGATGCAGTCTGCGTCTAATTGTATATTGCTAAGGTTGAAGTTCGTCTGTAGGAAGAAGAGGTCTGGTTTGGAGCCTATGAGAACAGCTACGATCGATACTGTGACTTCTGTCTCCTGGTTCGTGACTAGGTTGAGTAGCTTCACTCGCTTGGGCCGGATCGCTCGGTAGTCTTCATGGTCTGAGTATGGGGCATCATTTTCAGGTTGTATGTCGACGATCGTGTGCTCTGGGTACGATGTGTAGTAAGGATATTTGCCGGATGAGCCGTCGCACATCATCTTGTAAACCTGGGAACAAGGAATAAATATCGTTAATTATTATTTATTTCTCATTATTCTCAGTACAGAATCTATTAGTGGAATCCCTACAAACACGCTGGGTCAATTCGGATCTGTGGGTAGAAGCGATTGCAATAGCGACCAGGGCCGATAGTGTTTTGTACGCTTTGGCTTTCGATAATCTATACATATATAAAACTGTAGAGGTCGAATATCTGTACATAGAACTTAAATGCTTAAAATCATTCAGAGGGATGTAAAAAGGGAAAATAACTTTTTTTGTTTCTCTGTTCGTCCGTTTGTACGGGCTAATCTCCGAAATGACTGGACCGATTTCAGTGAAACTTCGCATGGTATATATATTAGGTTGGGGAAAAAGTCTTTTCGCATTATAGTATGTATAAACTTGTAATAAAATCTCTTTGGCTATACTATTTGTATCTGGCTGGTTTTGGTATCATTGAAAGTTTAAATTTTAAAGAACATAATTCCAAATTCAAATTAGGAAAATGTGTGATTTTCATTTGTTTTTCGTACTGCCAAGATGAGTGAATCTAATGAAGAAATTCGATACATTTTAAAATTTTACTACAAAAAAGGTAAAAATGCAACGCAAGCCGCGAAAAAAATTTGCGATGTTTATGGACCTTGTGCAGTGTCTGTGAGAGTAGCACAAATTTGGTTTAAGCGTTTTCAATCCGGAAATTTTGATGTCAAAGATGCACGTCGCTCTGGTCGCCCTATTACAGATAAAATGGATGCCACTTTTGAAAAAGTGGAGCAAGATCGGCATGTCAGTAGTTACGACGTAGCTGAAGAACTGGGAATTGACCACAAAACAGTTTTGGCGCATTTAAAAAAAACTGGGTACACAAAAAAGCTCGAAATTTGGGTACCTCACGAGCTCACTGAAAGAAACCTAATGAACCGTGTACTCATTTGTGATTCTTTATTACGACGTAATGAAACCGAACCATTTTTGAAGAAGCTGATAACTGGTGATGAAAAGTGGATCACGTACGACAAGAACGTGCGAAAAAGGTCGTGGTCAAAGGCCGGTCAGGTTTCACAGACTGTGGCGAAACCCGGGTTAACTCGCAACAAGGTGATGCTGTGTGTGTGGTGGGATTGGAAGGGCATTATTCATTATGAGCTGTTACCACCAGGCAGGACCATCGATTCTGAACTCTACTGCGAACAACTGATGAGATTAAAGCAAGAAGTTGAGAGAAAGCGGCCGGAATTAATCAACAGAAGGGGTGTGGTTTTTCATCATGATAACGCTAGACCTCACACATTTTTAGCCACTCAGCAAAAATTAAGAGAGTTTGGCTGGGAGGTGTTAATGCATCCGCCGTATAGTCCTGACCTTGCACCTTCAGATTTCCACCTGTTTCGGTCTCTTCAGAATTCTTTAGGCAGTGTCAGGTTAACATCACGAGAGGACTGCCAAAACCACTTGTCGCGGTATTTTGACCAGAAGTCCCAAAATTTCTATAGCAATGGGATCATGTCCCTACCTACAAGATGGCAAAAAGTTATCGAACAAAATGGTACCTACATACTTTAGTTAAATGTAAATAAACTATATTAAAAAATGTTTTGAATTTTCTTAAAAAGTGCGAAGAAACTTTTTCCCCAACCTATTATATCCCTGGTCAACATCTTAGATGCTTTTTATTCCGGAAAATTAAAGGTTTCCCGTAGGATAGATAAAAAAACACCGCGGGCGACGTCGCGGTCAACCGCTAGTATGAGATAAAACAGCTACTTTCGCTTCGGTTCTGGTGTAGGTGATCAAAACTGGCGACCTCGAGTTCCTCTGCGCTTCTGAAGGTAGGTTAAGCCGGCGAACGCTCGGCACGAGTGTCGCGATGATCAGTGTGAGGCGCGTCTGACCTGGCAGTAGTCGGGGTACTGGTGCGGCGGCAGGCGCGCGAGCGCGGGCGGCGGGCGGCGGTGCGCGTGCAGCACGCGCGCGTGCGCCCCGCGCGCGGCCAGCACGGCGTCGGCGGCCGACACGCCCGACCCCACCACCAGCACCGCCGGCGGCCCGCTGCCGCTGTCCGACACTGACGGAGAAGAGAAACGATATGGTACAGAAAGGTTCCTCAAAATGTTGGCTCCACGAATCCTGTGTGTGTGTGACGGCAGGCGGGTGCTAGTGTCATTGTGTGTGTGTGTATACCCGCGTGTGTGAGCGCCAGCGCGCGCTCGACGGCCGCCAGCCGGTGCAGGCAGGCGGGCGCCAGTCTCGCGTGTGTGTGTGTGTGTGTGTACCCGCGTGTGTGAGCGCCAGCGCGCGCTCGACGGCCGCCAGCCGGTGCAGGCAGGAGGGCGCCAGTCTCGCCGCCAGCGTGTTGGGTCTCTCGCCCGCGCCGCACGCCAGCACCACGCGCCGGCACGCGTAGCGGAACGCCCGGCCGGCGCACATGTCGTACCTGACAGTTCAAACGGTACATTAGTCCGACAAATCAAACAAAAAAATTTTGGAGACAAAAGGAAATGATTCCTTTATAAGGGCGTCGGTGTCATTTACCATTCCAATATGATACTAGTATCAACACTGTCAACGAAGGAATATGCCAGTTGCATATTGCTAAAAAAGGGTGCAGAGATTTCTCCCCGTCCAAAAAGAAAGTAACAGAAAAAATGGAAGATACAGACAGGTTACAACGATTGAATAATAATAATTAATAAAATTATAACGTGAATCCGACTCGAAGGACCAAAAAAGACAAAACCAACTCTCAATAAATTTTCCACTCTATTTACATGGACTTAAATTCGTAACTCACCCCGAGACCCAGAAGCTGGCAGCATGCGGACAACGTTGGCCGCACGGCGAAGCTAAACGCCCAGCGCGCCTTACGCCCGTCACTACTACACCACTACGGAAGTAACGCTGGAAAAAGAAATAATTACATTTGTTTTTTACTATAGTATACACAGAACAAAGAATAGATTAGCTCGTCCACGCCTCTCTGACATTTCTTAAGTGCATTCACTTCTTTTCTTCTCGATATCATACACGTTTTCACATTGGTCTTCCTCTTATTATAGGTCTATTCTCATCCATACCATGTTTTCTCCCTGATAAGTGACATTCCGACAGCTTACAGACCAAGGATTTGATTGGAAAGTCACGTGCTCGCTTTGTTACGTCGAAATCAAAATGGCTTCAAATCTTCCTTCTCTATCGGTGTTCGCTTCCATACTCTTATCCTGATCCCTATTGTAATAAAAATAAGGTTGCATACTAACCGTGAGGCCGCACGCCTTCACATACCGCCTGCAGTACGCGGCGACGGCGGACGCGGGGAGGCGCGCGGAGTGGGGGGAGGTGGGCGAGGGTGCCGGTCCCAGAGGCGGCAGTGTGAGCCACGCCGCCGGCGAGAGCGTGCGCACGCTCGCCGGGAAGGTGTGCCACGAGCCGCCGGCGGGACCGCGGCCTAGGACTACGTGGTCCACCTAAATAAGAAATACAATTAAATCGGTTTATTTACATCTACGTTATCATCAACACGACTACCCTATCCTGATGGTAGGCAAAGACATTTCGCCTGATTCTATGAAAACCCTTTAACGGCCCAAGTTGGTAAATAACCGACAAATACGTTTTTCACCAATTCCACATTGCCGCATAAAACGACTGAATGCACGAAAATATTTATCGATATGTAATGTCCACATACCCTCTGTTACACGAGGGCAATTCTGTTAACGGCGTAACACAAACGCGCTGGCTAATGTGAATTTGTGGGTAGAAACAGTTGCAGTATGACCAACGGCTTACCGTCTCTTTCAAAGCACAGACGAACTCGAAACCTCAGAAAGGCATTGGCCAATCAATAAAGTTGAATTGGTACAGTGTACAAGAAGCGCTGGCTGGACGTGGTTAAAGCGATCATGATCTAACATGTTCTAGAGAACTACCTCACACCAGGTTACTGAAGAGCAGACAAAGTGCAGATTGCTAAACAGAAAAGCGGCCCCTGGGAAAACGCCAGGCAGAAGAAGATTACGAGTCAGTGATTCTAGTAGTAAGACTAAAGGCTGATGAATACAGGCTACTGGCTCAGGCCATGTTATAACATAGTTACCTCTTTCTCCGCATCATACTTCCACTCGATGAGGGAGTCTGCCTCGATGCCTATATCCGCGCATGGCCGCAATAAATTGTCCATCTGCAAATGAAAACAAAGCCGTTACATATTTCTCGTCAAACTCTTATGCCTTCGGCGTAATCCAGAATCTTTCTCAAGCGCTGATCTCTTGAGCAGTTGAGCACAGCTAGTTATGTGGGGATGAATAGCGCCATCTCTTTCTAAGGGTACACAAGCAGAGGTCTACCATTAAGTTTGGTTCTGTATGACTTAGTAATAATACATACATACATATAATCCTGTAAGAGTTAGTCAGAGACTAGGCAAAAGCACCGCAAAAGCAGTCTACTGCCATAGTCCACGCTTCACCAAGCAGTGACTGCGCTCAGCGTGACAGGTGGTGAGCCCGTCACCTCTATACGCTATTGGATGTTGTGCTGTTCTAAGTCAATTAGTTGCCTTTTAAGACACCCATGGGAAGAGATGGGTTGGCAGTATTCTTTTAATGAGCCGCTACCACACGACTCCCTAGTAATAATTATGGCACTTAAATAACGAAAAGAAGAATTTACTGACTGGGACTTGGGAGTGAAATGGGACTCTCATATGCTCGCTGAGAATATCCAGAAAAGCTGTCCGACATACCCATTCCTCCCCTTCCGTGGGAGCGACCCGCGGTCTGCCAAAGCAATGAGATAACCGCAACTACACTTATGTTATTCCTTCAACCCATAAATAAAACAAAAAATGTCAAATCCGGTATTTTAACCTAATTTAATGCATGAATTCATCTGCAGGAAGAGCGGATACGCCAAATGGCTTCTAAACTTCCTATAGTTATAAAAAAATCTTTTTTATTCCAGCAGCTGACATTGAAGGGAAAAATTTATTAATCTGTAATTAGACCTGCGTCGTGTATGGATCGGAGTGTTGGTTTGTGAAGCAGATAGATGATAAAAGATTGCATGTAGCTGAAATGCGAATGTTGAGGTGGATGTGTGGTGTGACAAGAATGGATAGAGTGAGGAATGAATATATAAGGCGAAGTTTGAAAGTCGCCGGATTGCTAATAAACTGAGAGAAAAACGACATTCCTTTGAACATGTAAAGAGGGAAGATAATGATTATAGCTTACATTTTTAAGCCACAGATAAATTTAGCTCAGCCCATAAATTACACCGCAGCCAAGGGCCAAACCGACTGCCGCGAGCCAAACCAATTTTTGCATTTTTTATTGGTTAGCGAAATCGTAATTCATTCTCACAATACAACGACCTTTGCGAACCAGTTCCGAAGGCCACTGGTAAGTTCGGTAACACAATAGTTTTTGGGTAAAAAATTGTCTCTATGCCGGAAATATTAGGTCCTTACCTATGAAATTGGTGTTTTGTATGGAGATTTTGGGGAATTCTGCATTTTCCATACTAAAATTTTTTCAGTTTTCTTCGCAACGACAAATCCAAAGATAATATTTGGCATCTATCATTAGACAAGTTTTAGTAATATGTGTAATATCACACTTCATAAAAATTATTTATCGTTTTTAAGTGAATGCAAATAAAATGATGTTTTCGGGAGGCACTTAAAAAGAGTTGTCTCCGTGTCCAATTTTAACACAAATCAACTTACAACAAATTATCAAAACAAATCAAAAGAGCTCAAAAATATAGTCTATTTTTAGACGAGGTAATTATTTTTTAGGAATACTCTGAATCTTAATAGTTACAGACAAAATACTATGAGTGAAAAAAACACCAATTTCATAGGTAAGGACCCAATATTATCTATAGAAAACCTGATACGGTAGTGCGAGGTTTAGATATATATGTTTCTATTGCGCAGGCTTTTGGGATACTACTACAGCGTTACTGATACGGCTTTTATACTGTGTGATTTTAGAATATACCATTCCACTTGTCTTAACGTCATTTAGGTATCACGTATTATCCCGGACGTCTCACGCTTATATCCCGAAGGGATAGGCCGAGTATTCAACACATGTGATATGATCTTTGGGTCCATTCATATTCATTTTATAGGTTTTTGCTAAGCACCGGGCAGATTGCATGTTACACTTTTGATAACATTATCATTTCAGCTTTGAGACTCCCACTGAAGACATAGGCCTCCCAAGGATCTTCAAAACGATCGGTCCTGCGATTCCACATCCAGACTCCTGCGATCTTTGCTAGACCAACGGTCCAGAACGTGGACGTACTACAAGAATCTTTCCGCTCCAATGGCCATCAGTTCTACAAGCCATGCGCCCGGCTCACAAACACTCAAGGCTATGTCAGAGACCTTCAGCATTAACTCCTTATTCTTCGATTTAGTTGAGAAACTCCTAGCGTTCTTAGCAATTTTAGTAGAGTTAGAATGATTCCTCTTAAATCTTTAATTCTGGTATTAAATTCTAGAGAAAAATTATAAATATGACTACTTTACCGTTATTATGTAATCAAGTCCAATGCTGTTCGATGCACCTAGTTATATAAATATTTTATCTACCGATAAATACTACATGATATTTTGTAAACACTGAAATATCAAGTCTATTGATAGTAGATAAAACGAACACCGCGACACATTAATTGATTTCCGCATGTGCACAGCTAGAAAGAGATGGCGTTATGAGGGGATAAATAGCGCCATTTCTTTCTATCGGTACTCTGTAATTAAGACCTAAGTTCAAAAGTACGTGGAGTTGTTGCCATGCACCAAGCACAGTGTGGGATAAACGATGTACATAAAGATAACAATATAAATCATCACGCCTCTTTCCCCGAAGGGATAGGTAAAGGTGTTAAACACCCACATGTCGCCAGATATGCTAGGTCCCCATGTAACAGGTGGCGAGCTTGTTGCCCTGCACCGGGCACAATGTGAGGCAAGCGATATTCACAATGAACTGTACTGTTTTATTCAAACTTAGTGGTACAGGCGGTGGGATCGTTGAAAGGAATTAAACTTACACATATACACAAAATCCCACTACTAGTTAGCAGCATCCCAACGAATCGTTTGGGTTGCTGCTAACTAGTATGCGCGAACTAGTATGCGTTCGAATGGCAACAAAAACTAAAAAAAATCCCTCATTGTGTGATAAAAATTAGTGAGGGGCATCGACGGCATCGGTATCTTTTAATAAGTTAGCATCTCCCGTCTCAAAAACTGTGACGTCACAGTATACCATAAAAAGACACGCTTGGTTTTAATACAAATCGTTTTACGAAACCGTGTAAAATTAACCTCCACCTGTAAAAATCGCCCTTAGAGTAAATTTGGAGTAAATTCCATACATTTGTTTTCACTCGGGTGTATTTTGGAACAGCCTAGAGTAAAAGTTACTCTACCCCGAGTAGATTATACGTGTATTGGAACGCACCCCTAAATGTATATCTATAGGTACATCTATACTCTATGACCCAAAGTGTAACAATTTATTTTTAATTAATTACGCATCAGTTAAATGATTTGTACTTGAATATACTTATATCAAAGCACTAGATGAAATTAATTTTATACAACGAATCATTGATTCACATGTTATCTTATCAAGAGGCCACAGGGTACTTCGTCGTGATTTATAAACTATCAAATAAACCAGTCTGTCAGCTGTATATAAAGGTTCCTTTACCTCTTATCTTTGATCAAGATTATAAATCTATATGTCAAAGGTATATATACCGTGATGACACACGGAATGGCTTGGCGCCATTCAACTATGGCGGACATGATTGTAATACTGTTTCGGAGTGGATCTTATTGCGTTAAATCAGTGTAGTTTTGTGTAATAAGTGTCTGGTCTGTGTTGAAGAGCAATGAGGAAGATCATTGAAATAATCGTGTGAAAAATGATGGGATTTTTATCGTGGTAATTCACCTCATCGAAGTACCACAGTGTCTGCCATAGATTGTTTGACGCCAAACTCTCCTAAGATGCATTGAATGTATTACACTTGCATTTCAATGCAAATACTGAAGGCAAAAGTTCCAAAGACATGTCTGTATGGGCTTCGTTCCCTTTATTTTCCCTACATGGCAGAATTTTACGACTACAAGTGATGACACACGGCACCGAAATGTGGCCGCTTAGAAGGGGCTTTTGTACGATCAAAAGTCAATCAAAGAGCAATGGAGAGAGCTGTGATCTGAGTTTTTTGATCTGATCGAATCACGTATGGAGAGATCCGTAAGAACTAAGGTCATCAGCATAGCTCAAAAAATTGCGAGGTTGAAGCAGTGGGCAGGGCACATTGCTCGCAGAACTGACTCCCGTTGGGGAGAAAAATTTCTCATGCCTCCAAGAGCTCATCTGACGATCTGTTGAAGGTAGCGGGAACCCGACCAAGCAGGACTCGTTGTTAAGGAAAATTCTTTGGAATTGCGAATCAAATAACCTTCTTCAATTTTATTTCGTCTAAAGTTCGAAAATCGTCCCCTGGTTAAAAAATGAATCTACAAATCGACCGAGAAGTGCATCTTACCCGTTCTTTAGAAATAACTGTCAAATTAATAGATTTTTGTAGCTTATGGAACTGCCAATAGTGCCTTCTACAAAATATGCAATTAATTGGGTGAGAATGCTGTAAAGTCCATTGTTTATTAAGCACTCAGAATATATATAGCGCTTAGGTACAATAAAAATATTTGAAAATGTTCTTTACGACCACTGGTCAACCAGACGATTTGAAAGTTCTAGAGACTTCAAGTTTGTTCATACAGTGACCATTCTTTTTTGGTTTTCTGATTCCCGCTATCGTTGCGGTCAAGCGAGGTCATGAGGTCGGCTAGCAACCGCGCACGTGGTATGTGACTGATAAAGGTGGTTCAATAACACTGGTGAAATTGATCAGAGTTATATAAATGATAAGGTGGATCAGTTTCGTGTTGAATGAGCTTATGCTGTCAAATTAAAATGAGAGATCGTAGCTTAATGTTTTGAATTGAACGTCAAACATGTTTGAGATTCTAAATAAATATATTTAGAATCTCAAACATGCAGCAACGATAAAGCAGGCGCCATTGAAGTTGAGTGCGCAAAATATGAGGACCGCATTCTGTAAATTGTTTTGAAAAGGTTGTCAGAAAATTTCTTGGCCTATTTTTTATTCGATCCCCTTGGGATATCTGGTAAATGGACTGAAAAAATGCTTAGCAGTCATTATATTTAATCGATTTTTATGATTTAAGAAACAAAAGAGAAACAAGAATTGTTTAAAAAAAAAAGAAACAAGAACTGCCGAAGGTACGCGACTGGATTTCCGCGGCCGACGTATTCACACCATATGCCGAACTTACGCGGCAGAAATTCAGATGCGACAATTGGTGCAACTCCCCGTCCCCGGATCTTCGTCGGCAATTTAACTGAACTTCAGTCGCGTATGTGTTGCTTGCTGCCGAATCGCTGCTGAACTTATATATGGCACGCGACTCAATTTCGGCATAGTATGTCGTCGGTTTGAGGAGCTCGGTGGCGTAGTGGCTAGTACGCTTTGACTTTCGATTGAAAACAAAGCTACCTTCACCATGGTCATGCTGTGGATGGGTGCACGTTAAGCCGTTGGTCCCGGTCGCTATTGCGGCTGTTTCTACCCACCAACTCGCATTGGGCTAGCGTGGTGGTGATACGGCCCGTACTCCTCATGTGTTTCTCCATGAGAAAAGGCCTGGGCAAACAGTGGGACGTATATAGACTGAGGACATGTCGTCGGTAATTCAAATAGCATTGCAGGAGTAATCACGCCGAACTTCTGTCTTCTGCCATAAAAAAACTTACCAACAACGGTATGGGGTTCTGACTCCTGCCCTCCAAGCCTTCTGCCAGCTCTGTGAGGTCTAAGTCGTACAGGCTTTGTCCCTTTGGCAAGTTTGATAATCTGGAAGAACACATATAATACTTTCAACACCATCATATATTACTTATCTCTCTTCAAGGGCGCAGTCTCGCCGTGTGTCACTAAGATTTCAAAAAAATTGATGGAACTAGATGGTGCTGTCTCCGCTGCATTTAGTCGTTTACAAATCAGCATGGAAGGTTACTCTACTTTATTTTAAGCATAGAATTTTTATTTAATGTCGAATTACGTAATGAATACATTTAATCACTACGAATGTTTCAGCTCGGAACAAAATTTTAAATATAAAAATATAATTAACTTTTATTTATCTAGTCAACGGGCACAAAGCGAGACAATAGAAACATCTATTGTTTGCGAACCTATTGGATAACGGTGCCCGCCAAGGAGTTATAAAATGAGTAAGGAATGTTTAAATTTTTAGGTATGTGTAAGTGTATAACTTCCTTACAAATCTGTGAATATAAATAATAATAAAAAATAAAATGGGCTGTCAGTGCAATGTATTTATAACTATTATTAATTATAATATGTGAATAAGTATAGATAGGTGTTTTCCTTAGATAGAAATAATAAAAAAATATCGATTTAACAAAAGCGTTATATTAACACTAAAGCAAATTACAAAACATCAACACATTGTCGTGGCCTGGCTGATTAGATCAGGGCATCGACTTAAGACAAAATCAGTTTACAATTCCATCAGCAGGAAAAGCAAACTAGATAATCCGTAATCCGAAAAATAGGAGTCGCACTCAGCATGTGTCGGGCGTAGAACAACACGACGCTGGTTTTCCGTGGACACCTTGAATGAGCAGACGAGCGCTCATGGTCTAAGAAATCGTAGACCGTAAATCGTCATTCGGGGAAGTGAATGATAGAATGTTTGTTATAAAAATACTGTTTGCCAATGATTTAGTAATGAATGTGATGTGTGTAACTGGAT
Organism: Parapoynx stratiotata; assembly: GCA_910589355.1. Classification (NCBI taxonomy): domain Eukaryota; kingdom Metazoa; phylum Arthropoda; class Insecta; order Lepidoptera; family Crambidae; genus Parapoynx; species Parapoynx stratiotata. The sequence goes on from OU342482.1 coordinate 11,685,724, forward strand.
GTGAGGAGTCTTTGAAAGAGAAATTTTGTGAGGATTTTGATATGATAATTTTGAGAATACTTCAAAGCCTAGGTTTTCTCTCGAATTTAAGGCAAATGAAAACCCGGGTTTTAAAATGGAACCCGGTGTTTTTCGGGTTTTTTCACGCTTCAAATTAATTGAACAAAATTTCGTTTTGATAAAAAAAATTACGTAAAAGGTAGCCTATGTGGGATCGCTGATTCGCTCTTGCCTCGTACATAGTACCAAGTAGTGTTGGTCAGTCCAAACGCTGGGAAATTCCAGCGGATCTGAATGAAATATGGCCGCGATTTTTGTCATAAAACTGTAAAAGTTTTATTGGAAGAAGAAAATTTACCTATTAGGTACCTACCTATTTAATAACACAGTTTCTTTCTTCATTTTGTTACTAAATAGTTGTTAGATATGTGGCAAAATTGTGAGTTCTCCAAACTCTTCCGTGCTTCGGAAGGCTCGTTGCCGTTGATCCCGGTCGCTATTGCCGTTTCTACCCACCAACCCCTATTGGACCAGCGTGGTGGTGTCACGGCCCATACTCCTCATTTGTTTCTCCATGAAAAAGGCCTATGCCCAACAGTGGATCGTATATAGATAGACTGAGGACTACGTGTACAGTCAACTTCATGTTTATATAGATAGACTGAGGACTCCGTGTACAGTCAACTTCATGTTAAACGTACCTTGCTCTAAGCATTTCGTCGATGGGTATGTCCTCTGGGACCTCCTTGAGGTAGGGAACGTTCCCCGCCAGCATGAACGAGGTCACCATCCCACTTGGACCGTTTCCTTGAAAGAGAAAATCCAATTATTATTACAGTGGAAGAACCTGAATTTATACTATTAAGGGTCTGTTTCACAATCGATAAGTAAAGTCATAATGCGATACTTGACAAATGTACTTCTTAATTATATCCCTAATGTGGTGATTAGCCTTACTCAGAGATTGTGAACCGCAAGATGGGTGTTTACTTAGCAGTTCTGTTCTAAGTAGCTCAATTAGAACTTTACTTAAGGATTGTGAAACAGACCCTAAGGACCTGTTTCACAATCGACTGGTAAGTTCTGAGTAGCTTACTTGGCAGATCATTTGACAGTTGTAATATGAAATTTATGTCAATTGAACTACCAAGTAAGCTATTTAGAACTTAATTGTCGATTATGAAACAGGCCCTTTAACTCAGAAACTACTGATCCGGTTTGAAATTTTTTTTCAGTTTTAGATAGCCCCTATTTTGAGGAAGGTTTTAGGCTATATACTCGTAACATCACGCTATCCCAAAGAGACTAATCCAAGCAGACGAAGTTGCGGGCAAAAGATATACCGAATAAGTAAGACGAGTAAATTTATGATATTGATTTTCAAAAGTTAAAATTGTTAAATTCAGTCTCCATGCTTCGTTTGATTGAATTTACTGAATTATGTTATTCGTCTGCCATCTCCATGACGTCCGATTAGCTAATCCGCTGGCATAAAGTGGCAGTCTCATTGTCTCAATTAAGTAGTTGATAGCACTTATTAGAGTATAGAACAGTTCAATTGTAACTCGTGTTGGAAGTCACTGAACGTTCCAGAACTCACACTATTTAGGGTGAGTTTTTGATCCATAGTATTAGTTAACTCTATAGTTAAAATCTAGACCATTAGTTCCCAAAGTGGTCCAGGTGGACCCCTAGGGGTCCACGTAAGACTCGACGGGGGTATTGTTGTCTTCACATCTTGACATTTATGTCGTGTTTTGGGAATATGGTAGAAATGTAGCTGCAGGGGGTCCACCGGAACCAGATACATTTTCAAAGTGGTCTATGAGAAAAATAAGTGTGGGAACCTTTGCTATGTGTGACGTCAGCTAGACAAATTGTTGAATTTACGATGAAAATTCCAAGCATTATACATACATCAGCTGTGCCGCCAGCCGCTTTTTCACTAATCCCAGCACCGTGTTGTGGTTGAATTATCTATGATTATTTATATTAAACAAGGTGTCATATCACGACATCAAACGTTTTCGCCATAGGTCCTTATTTTAGCTTACTGATCAACTTGACCACGGAACTAAAAACCGACCCTATACTCTGTCGACAAACTTTTTTGTCTATCTTATAACCATGGACGATGGTGCTGATAGAACCAAGTTTTTTTGAAAGAATTTTCACTGACACTCGTATTTCAAAGGCTCAATAACTAGTGTTTACTTTGCGCAGAAGCAAGTGTGCAATTCTCCATTTCAATCAATGTATACGATACCAGACAGAATCATGACATTCATTGTTACAAGATATAACGGCATTTTTTCATTTTGTATATTGAGTTTGAGAATATCTGTCTTATTGTTTCGTAGAAGGACAAATGAGACCTAGTATAATTCATTCGATTTTATATAAGTACTAGCCGTTGCCCGCGACTTTTTCCGCGGTTTCTATGGTTTTTTAACAAATTTTCCGAAATAAGAAGTATCTAAGATGTTGACCAGGGATAAAAGGTATCACCATGCAAAATTTCATTGAAATCGGTAGAGCCATTTCGGAGATTAGCCCGTACAAACAGACATTATCCCTCTTTTGAAATCCCTCTAGACTTGATTTTTAGCATATTTTCTACGTACAGACATTCGACCTCTACAGTTTTTATAAATAAGTATAGATTACAGCTCACCCCGTAAAATATTAATTCTTTAACTTCAAAGACTTTATATACAGTACCTGTATCAACATTAAAAGTCAGTGAAGCACTTTTTAAATATATATGTACATTTGGGTACAAAGAACAGCGTCATAGTCTGTTGAATTATTAAAAGGGGGCTAAGGTTAGGCAGCCCACTCCAACGTGTGAACACTGAGAACGAACGCGAAGTAATAAATTTTATAACACATTTGCTCGTAAAGGGACTCTTATTTCACCAATTTCAATATCAAACTCTATCACATTACGTACATGTGTGATAGTGTAAAGTAACTAAAAACGAACGATACTTTTTTAAATCTTAGCAAAGAGTTTTTATGTCAGAAAGGTAAGCAACATTTTCTTAATAAAATTACCATTGGGAGATGAAATATAATTAATAAACATTTAATTCTTTAATTTTATTTAACTGCTTTAACAAGTGATTAAAGATTTATTAGTTTAAGAATGTCTGAGTTTTATTTGTTTCCTCGCAAATGTGTTATAAAACGTTTTGATAATTACAGCCTCTGCCTTCTTATAGCCCTCACCTACGGCTCGGGCTAGCAATATCGCCTCGGCTGTAATTTTCAACTTACCGCACTTATATCATAATGTACTATATTAGACGGAATTGAAGTTCCTTTATATTCAGTTTAAACTGAACTTGGTTGACTTTCGGAAAAGAAATCTCTTTCTCTTGCCCGTCTCTTTCTCCAAAGGGGTAGGCGGATGTCTGACACCCACATCTCGCCAGAAATGTGAAGTCTCCTTGTAACAGGGGGTGAGCCTGATCCATGCACCGCCTCACTCACATAGTGTACTATGTGAGAGAGGCAAGATATCGCAATAAACTGTACACGTAAGAATTATTTAAACTCAGTGGATCAAACCCGCGACCTTTTGAACGAGTTGGTAGTGCCGTCTTTCCCAAGTAAGGGTATTTTTTTAATCCGTAGTCAGGTTGACCAGTAGGTTGAAATATGGACCAATGCCAATGTATGATGTCGTGATATGACAGCTTGTCCAATAGTCGAATCTTCAAATGTATATTGTATATATCGCAAATTTCGGGTCTAGAATTTCACTATTGAGCTTACTACGACTACGGTTCAAAAAACTCACCCTAACTCGATTGCCGCTGCCATATAATAGTTGGAAATAGTTAATAATATTAATATTATTCATTTATTCTCAAACAATAGTTACATAGTCTATAATGTTAGTAAAAATGTATTTTTAGATCTATGTAGGTAAATAACAGGTTTAAAAATTATGAAATAGGTTTCATCGACTTACGTATATGCAAGTTAATATAACTCAAAGGTGACTGACTGACATAGTGATCTATCAACGCACAGCCCAAACCACTGGACGGATCGGGCTGAAATTTGGCATGCAGGTAGATGTTATGACGTAGGCATCCGCTAAGAAAGGATTTTGATTAATTCTATCCCCGCGGGGATAAAATAGGGGATGAAAGATTGTACGAAACTTTGTCAATTTTAAACCGATCGGGCTGAGACTTTGAGAGAAAATTAAAGTGTTCCCGTGGGATAGTTAAAAAACCATAGTAACATAATTAGTCGTGGACAACAGCTAGTCTATTGTATAAAGCAGAGTCTGATTCTGAGATCTGAATTTTGTTACTGCTTCCTATTACACGCCGTGACAGTTACAGTCTTGACCAATGGCGTAAACGCGTGATACAGAATATGCCGTGCCGTGCCGTAATATGCCGTATTGCTATTAGCTATAAGGCCGCCCGTGTTGCATAATTTTTTTTTCTTTACTATATTTCTGTGTTTTCATTAGTTGCAATAAAGATTTTTATCTATCTATGTATCTATGCCGTATGTACACTGTATAATGTTAATGGGTCATTGTTGAACACGTGTTTAACACAAAGTACAGTCTTGAAGGTGTTTACAGTTAAACCATCAAAATAATAAGTGTGCATTTTTGATGTAGAGTAGGCAAGAGAAATAATGCACATGACATCAATAATGTCTACAATGAAACATTTCAACATAATCTATACATCCATACTAATATTATAAATGCGAATGTAATTCTGTGTGTCTGTCTCGCTTTCACGTCAAAACTATTGAACCAATTGAACCGAAATTTGGTACACAGATACTCTAGAGCCTGACAAAGGACAAAGGCCTTTTATCCCGATATTCCCATGGGAACGGGTGCCATGCGGGTGAATGTTAAAAAATTTAAATAACGCCTCCCAGAAAAATGAAGGACAAATTTACCCTACTATGAACTTTGCTTCTAATAATAGAGTAGGAGTAAATTTTCAATTCCACCAATTGAGGCTACTGGTCCAATTTGAAAAAATCTTTCAGTGTTGAATAGCCTATTTATTGAGGAAGGCTATAGGGTACCTACCATCACACTATCTCAAAGTAACTATTCTACGCGGACGAAGTCGTGGGCGAAAGTTAGTTGTCATATAAAAGGGAAATACGATTAATTAATCACGAAATCTCAAACACATCGAACTAAAACTTGAAATTTAGGCAAAAGCAGTCCACTGCCATAGACCGCGCTTCACCAAGCAGTGGCTGCACTCAGCGTGACAGGTTGTGAGCCCGTCGCCGCTACGAGTATAAGCTATTGAATGGTTGTGCAGTTCTAAGTCCATTAGTCGCCTTTTACGATACCCAAGGGAAGAGATTGGTTGGCAGGACTATTCGTCCACATTAATATAGCGGCGAAGATACACGAAGTCAAATGTAGACGAATAACCTTCCACATTTGAACATTCGCCGAATTTGAAAAAGGGGTCACAAAGAGTCGTTTATCTCATTATTACAAACTTGATATTAGTATGTGACCTTCGGCTGAAGGTAGATTTGACCTGGCCCTTCTTTAGAACATCCCCGGTTTGATCAAGGTGTCTTCAGTCTATATACGTCCCACTGCTGGGTACTTCCTCATAGAGAAACCCATGAGGAGTATGGGCCGGATTGGCAGGAAACGGTTGCAATAATCACCGGGAACAACCGCTTAACGTGCCTTCCAAAGCACGGGGGAGTACGAAATCACTAAAGTTTGGGTCACCCATCCATGGCGAAGGTAGCTTTGTTTTCGATCGACATCAAAGCCAAAGCTTACTAACTACTACGCCATCGAGCTCCTCAAGATTTTTTTAAATAATGATTTTTTATAGCTCTAGCGATTGACCTCAATCTCTGACCCTTGTCATCGCAATTGCTCCGTTAAAAACGCTCACCTTGCCACTTAAATTTCACGTCACTTTTTGCAATTACCTTCGCTTGTAATGGTTAGTTAGATAATAATAATCTATCATTTGATTGTCAATGGCGACTAATGGACTTAGAACTGCATAGCCATCCAATAGCTTATAGCGGCGACGGGCTCACCACCTGTCTCGCTGAGTGCAGTCACTGCTCGGTGAAGCGCGGACTATGGCAATGGACTGGTTTTGTGGTGCTTTTGCCTTGTCTCTGACTAACCCTAAGGGGATAATAGTCATGATTGTATGTATGTATGCATTTGATTACAATGTCAGGCAATTTACAATCTTTGTAAATTGTAAGGTACGAAGCCAACAAACATTATTTGAGTTTGCGTGTTCCACCTAGTCACATCGTCGCTCTCAGGTGTGATTGTGGGCAAGCGCCCTTAAATATGAAGTCAGTGGAGAGCTATTATCTGTGCCTACCCCACGGGGATAAAGTCATGAATATATGCTACCTAGTCTATCTACCCTTGATAGCCAAACACAAGCCATACCGTAGAGCTTCTTTGAGTTGGGCTAATTGGTGTATCTTCGTCTTCAGCCTGTATAAGCCCAACTAATGGGTACAGGCCTTGAAAACGAATACATAAGGAGTATGGGCCCAGTGTGAGCGAATATATGTAAATAGGCGCCGCGCCACGCGTTTGGTGATATAATTCATAGAGTAAACTCTCGAAGCCATTTGCTAAAAGTCAACTGACTTGAACTTGCCGCATGATATGTCGAAATATTCAATTGGTTCCATGATACACTACTACATTGATTGGCTTCGAGGTAATTAGTGTGTCAAGAAACCAATTTAGGTTTGTTTATAGATCTTACGAACATGTGATTGGAATTATTTAAGGGGATTTTAATCGACAGTCTTGATTTGTCGTCGTTGTTCAACATATTAAGAAGAAATTAAGAATACTCCTCTCTTGTCCTCTGTAAAAACTATTTGGTTTTGCCAATCGCAACAGTTGGCTAGTTTTTGTGATAGACGTATATTTGTATTTATATTGTTTATATTTCGATACAAATGTCTACCTTCACTTCATTCCTGTCATCCTAATAAACACCACTCTCTGCACTCCAAAACCCTGTTTTATTAGTTCCTTACCTAATATCTTTCTCCCGTAGGAATAGGCAGGCATTACTTATTGGCAATTGCTACGATCCTTACACATTTCTTTCATCCCTCTCATCTCAGTCCTCATACATATACATGCGCGACGAAAGAATGTGTGACTGCAACAACTGTGACTCCTACGTGGAAAGCTTGCTAGCCTGCGACATACAATGTGAAGAACCCATAATGTCACTGCCGCCGATTTTTGCCTTTCAGGTAAAATTACAAAGAGCATTCCCTAGAGACAGACCTACGTCCTGCAGGCCAATGTCCAGTAGTGGACGTCAATAAACTAATGGATGATCGCGGACAACTTTGAGCAGTCTCCTTTTTTCGTCGTTTGCTTCACTTATTTCCGCAATTTTTGCAATACTGTGTTCTGATTTGAAGGGTAACAAAGACATTGAACTATCTAAGCACTGCAACTTTATTCTAGTCAAGTTAACAAGAACTGTAATCCCTGAGAAGTTGCAGCAGTTAACTCTCAGCCTGTAATAATATTGTTATTATGGCGACGGATTTAGGTAAGATGGAGGTAGCTAGCTAGGCGGGCTCAGAAAACTCCCCCTGCTCCCCCAGGGGAATCGAACCCCGGACCTCCCGATCAACACCTGGTGGTGTCACCAGGATCTCCTGTCACCTATATCAAATATTTTTTATGACCAGCTGTTGCCCGCGAATTCGTTCGCGGTTACTATGGTTTTTTAACTATCCCACGGGAACCCTTAAATTATTCGTAATAAAAAGTATCTAAGATGTTGCTAGTCAACATCTTAGATACTTTTTATTTATTTTTTACGAATTTTACAACGATACAAAGTATTACTATGCAAAATTTTATTGAAATCAGTCCAGCCATTTTGGAGATTAGCCCGTACAAACAGAGAAATAGACAGAGAAACAAAAAAAAATCTGATATTTTCTCTCTGACTTGATTTTAAGCATTTTTCTATGTGTACAATGTCTGTACATTAGACCTCTGCAGTTTTATTATATGTATAGATACGTTGAAGGCTGGTTGAATAAATCAGTGGAAGATTTATGGAGCGGGGGTTATCAAGACATCCACTGACAATACAAAAGATAACATTTTTCGAGCACTTGCACTATAGTAAACAATGTAATAATTATGACAAGAGTTTATCGTTTTTATTGAAAACGTGACTAAAGCATCCACGTTGTATAAGCAAGACTAGAGTCACGTATCCATAACAGGAGCTCACTTAAGATTAAGATAAATAAAATTATGGTCAAACACTATCGCTGTACATGGCGGGATACATGGGTTAAAGCCTCTCGAGATGCCACGAACAATAGATTAAGAATTAAGATATATTATTGGGTCTTGCGTCTGGTATCTGAGCGGCTAATTGTGAAAATTGGAAGGAAGTTGAATAGCCAAGAGATGGACCGACGATCTGGGGAAGGTCGCGGGAACTCGCTGGATGCGAGCGGCGCTGGTTTGTGGAGATCTTTGGAGTGCCTATGTCCAGCAGCGGACGTCTGTGGGCTGAGAAGATAACGATGAAAAGACAAGGTAGCGGTAATCGCTACCTTCGCCATCATCAGGACATGGGTCACCAAAACTTTGTGACCTCGAACTCCTTCGTGTTTCGGAAGGTACGTTAAGCCGTTGGTCCCGGTCGTCATGCAACCATTTCTACCCACCTACCCGCATTGGGCCAGCGTGTTGGTGTTACGGCCCATACTTTTTATGTTTCTCCATGAGGAAGACCTGTGCCCAGCAGTGGGACGCAGTAGGCTAAGGATGACGACGAGTAGAGTTGGAAAGACAACAAAAACATGACTGTCAGATATGTAAAGACTGTCACAGACATGCAATTGTGTTTTTTTACGATGGCGATACTGGAAAATTTATATCCGCAAGTCGATGCAAGAACAAGTTACAGTTGCTAAATGAAATATATATAATTACAATATTATTCTGATAATGCAATTTACTTAATTGCATGAACTGTAAAAACACTGAAAAGAATTCAAGATGGTGGTTATCTAAGGGTGTTAATAGACCCTTAGATAACCACCACCGGATTAACCGTGCGGTAGAATCCATCGATCGGCGTTGACTAACCATTTTTACCATCGATCCATGTCATCGATTGACGATCGATCGATTATTGTGGTATTACCCTTAAATATCTTGTTGCTATTAAAAATGTTTTATCGACGCAGCATATTAAACTCACCAATAACAACCACTTCTTTATACACCACGTCGTTCGAAAGAGCGTGCTGGCAGTTCATCGTGTCTTTCATCTTCTGTCTCTTTCTTACAACCTTCTGTGTAGCACCAAGAGGTTTTCACGTTTAATTGACACGAGTATTGTCTGTTACTCTAAATGCGTCCTTAATCACTAGGAAATAAATATCAATAAATTATATCACACGCAGTTTTAAGTCTTACGGACTTGTTGTATAATTTAGTTCCCGAGCCTCTTCTGGCTTATCTGTAACAAGAGAAAACATTGGTTAAATATACATAAAAAAAACTATTACTCATTCTCTACTACTGTCGTTGTAGCTTATGACATATTGTAATCTATACTAATATTATAAAAGTAACTCTGTCTGTTTCGCTTTCACGTCAAAACTTCTGAACCAATTTAAACGAGATTTGGTACACAGATAGTCTAGAGCCTGAGAAAGGAGACAGGCTACTTTTTAGCCCGATATTCCCGGGTGCCATGCGGGTGAACGTAAAAAAAAATTACTAACGCCTCCCAGAAAAATGAAGAACAAAGGACACACAATACATGGGATTAGGTCTTTCGATCAATTCTGATAAAATTGGTCTCAAACGATTCCGTTTTTCACCAGTGTCGATTTACAAAAATCCGTTTGGTAAGATAATAGCCAGTTTTTCTGCGAATCGAGGAAATGTAAGTGCGCACCGGGGGGGCAAGGGGGGAAGTGGAAACGGGGAGCGGACTGCCTCTGGAGGAGCTGACAAGTCATTTTACAAGTTAATCCCATGAATTGTGTGCGGGGTCCTTTACGCCACTATTAACTTTGCTTCTAAAAATTGAGTAGGAGTAAATTTTCAATTCCACCAATTGAGGCTAATGTTCCAATTTGAAAAAATCTTTCAGTGTTGAATAGCCTATTTATTGAGGAAGGCTATAGGCTACCATCACACTATCTCAAACTAACTATTCTATGCGGAGTTGCGGACACAGTCGCGGGCAAAAGCTAGTTGATTATAAAAGTATTTCGGTAAAATATTTACTGAGTACAAGAGAAAGAAACTAAGAAAGTTTAAAATTGGCGAGTTTTGCCCGTTGTAAATTGGTTGGTTAGAGCACATTTAAGCCCCGATGGCAGCAACAAGAAGATATCATCACACACTTTTCCCCGAAGGGGTAGGCAGAGGTGTTAACGAACACATTTCGCCAGATATGTAAGTCCTCATATAACAGATGGCGAGCCTGCCATGCACCGGGCACAATGTGAGGCAAGCGATATTCACAATGAACTGTACATAAGTTTTATTCTTGATTATTAAAATAATCAAGAAATCTTTTCCGGTGACAGCTTATGAAACCTGTGTCCCCTTATTCTAAACTGTCCACGGATTCTATATTGAAAGTCACGTCCCGTCTCGCTCTAATTGGCCGCAATAAAAAGTGACGGGAGCAGAGAGATAGAGAGATTCCGTGATTCGTTTAGTTTCCGACATTGTAGAATAAGGCGGCTGCTTCAGGTACATGCCAGGAAGACTGTACTACTTTTTTTAAAGTTAATTTGAGTGCGTTTCACCTCTTAACCCTTCGAGTTCGATCCTTGGCTCTTTGCAATCATTGCGGAAAGGAAAACTTGCGGTAAATGTGGTCGGGAATATCTATTGACGTAAATATATTATATTATATATAACACTAGAATAAGTGGATATATCAGGTATACATTTACATAGATAATGCAAGTATTTGGATTTGTATAATCCAAGCCGATGAACTTTTAAATGTTTACCCCCAATTTCATGAACGCTATTTAAATTTTAAGCAATACAATTGATTACATCTTAAATAGTGTTTATATTTTTTTTTGAGACGGGAGATCATAACTGATTGAATGATACCGATGCCGCCGATGCTCCTCTGCCAATAATCCCACAACAAGGCATTTTTTTTAGTTTTTACAGCCATTGGGCCGCACAGACTAGTTGGCAGCGGCCAACTCCGATGTTTGGGCGGGGTTTTGGAATATGCGCAGTACATGCATTTGCGTCATCTATGTCTGCGTATATCTGTGAGTAGGTGCAATACGGTGATAGGTAACCGCGGTCGTAAAAGAACACTAACGGTTCAACAAGCCCTTAAACGTGCTCAATATACTATACCTACACATTACACAATAAAAGTTAACCAGTGTGCGATATAAGATTAAGCAACTCAATATAATGCAATTATGCAATGTTAGTTTTGCTTTGCTTGATTTAAAATTAGTTTTTTGTCAACACAGAACCTTTTTTTATACAAGAACATTTACGCATCCCCAGTAGAAGTGTAGAAAAGACTGTAGGGTTCTGTGGGACTCCACGGTGTTGTACCGCAACTCAAAATCAAAATTAGCTTTATTTCATAGGCCAAACTTGGCACTTAAAATTGTCAACATTTTACATAATTATTTTAAAATATAAATAATAATCATTAAGAGTGTAATATTAATGTTCATTACCGCGAGCGCTATTAGCAAAACAAAAAAAAATATGTAACCACTTTGGATAGTAAATTACTCACAAGTAAAAAGAAATAAAGATCGCGCACCTCTAAAATGTGTAGGTATACATTATAGCAAGTACAACCACAGTGCTTTGACTCTGATTGTAATCGATACAAGCGGCCGGATTCCGAGAATATGCTTGTCATGAGAAGACCCCGACAAGAAATTCATGAGCCCCTTTTTTTAAAAAAAGCCAATCCTATAATTATTGTCAGTATTGTCATTATTTTCTTAATTTCCATCAATCCATCAAAATAACATGCTTTTATGAAAACGAACGATAGTAAATATTTCCACACTATTTTATCCTCTAGATTTAGTTCCCAAAGTCCAAGGGAGCCTCGACGGGGGTCTTGTTGTCTTCACATCCTCACATTTTTGTCGAGTTTTGGGAATATGGTAGAAATGTCGCTGCAGGGGGTCCACCGGAACCAGATACATTTTTAAAGTGGTCTATGAGAAAAATAAGTCTGAATGAGAAATATGAGACCTCCTGCTCTAGACAATAGACTACCCACTAAAAACCCCCAGTGTTCCAGTTTCGACAACTCGCCGGGAGTAGACACACCAGACGGGAGGGACATACCAGCGGTAGTTCAACGCAAGACCCCAGCGATGTCAGCCTGTTGAGGCCCCGTCTCTTCTCACGGTTGAGGGATGCATGGGAACATTCGCGCGCCTTCTCAGTCAACACAGAACCTGGATTAACGTTTCCAAATATCTCACATTTGTCATACTAGTATTGGAAATCTCTTTGTATAAGACAGCGATTATTGCGGTGTCCGTATGTCGGTATCGCATCAATCAATGTCGACCTACTTATGTCGAACGACACCTATTTATAGCCGACGATATTCTTTTCAACTAATGGTTTAATCGAAAAGTATTGGGACATGACGTCAAACATTGATTTTTTTTTTCTATACATTTTAGTATAGACTACCACTAAGCGCCACTAAGTGAACCGAAGATTTGGTGAAGATTGAAGTAAATCACTAGGACCGACCGTTGTGACAGGAGTTCGGTTGTGTAGTGGTTCGAAAGCTTTGGCTTTCGATAACGAGAACAAAGCTACTGTCGCTATGGTGAGTTAGGACTCACAGCGTCTCCCGAAGCACCTCACAACGGTCATCATTCATCATCAGCCTATATACGTCCCACTACTGCACTACTGGGTACAGGTCTTCCTGATGGAGAAACACGTGAGGAGTATGGACTTCCACCACCACGCTGGCCCAATGCGGGTTGGTGGGTAGAAACGGTTGCATTAGCGACCGGGACCAACGGCTTATCGGGCCTTCTGAAACACGGAGGACTTCGAGGCCATGGCGAAGGTAGCTTTGTTTTCGATATCGAAAGCCATAGCCTACAACCACAACGCCAAGATATCTATCAGCCTATTGTCGTCCACTGCTGGACATAGGCCTCAATGCTCGCCACAACTCGCGGTGCTGAGCCGCCTGCATCCAGCGACTTTCTGCGACTTTCGTCAGATCGTCGGTCCACCTCGTTGGGGGCCTCCCAGTACGTGGGCGCCACTTGAGAACCTTTCCGCCCCAACGGCCGTCAGTTCTACGAGCAATGTGCCCCGCCCACCGCCACTTAAGGCCAATATCCTCATGGCATATTTCCACAAAAACATCAATTATTTCCTTGTTTTTATTTGTAAGTGCCAGTATACTTTCTCAAGATAAGCGGGTACCGTTCAGATACTTGACATTTAATTGGTGTAATGACATAAATATCAACATCCTGTGGAGAATTTTCTGCGGGAAGTTTTTGTGCCTACAACACTAGTTATTTACCGCTACTACTTTCTGTAGGCATTTTAATTGTTGTCTCTACTCTAGTTTATTTGTAATTGCAATAATAAAACACCGAGGTAGAATCTAGATAATCCATGTAATATTTTTTATTAAGATGAAATCACGACTTAGTGAGATCGTTGTAAAGCGATTAAGTGTAATAATAAACAAATCTAAAAAGGCTCATAGGGCTATAAAAATCCAGACTATAAACGTATATATTACATATACATATTATATTGCTACACAAATAATAATTGTGCAACCCAACATTATTTTTTGCTGACCACATAATTATTTTGCTGCCCAATAAATTCTCCGTTTTTATTGACAAAAATGTATATATTATTTTTATTAAATGCAAAAAAAAATAGTTGTATTATAATATAAGAATGTAATCCTAATCTCAATAGCCGAAAATAGAATTTCGCTCGAACAGGGAGTGTGCCTTATGGAAAATCTATAAAAACAGTTAATCTATACAAGCTTTATAACATTGCACAACATATTGTAACACATAAAATTGTCTTACGTTCTACAATATATAAATTTCAGGGATGAATAAGAAGATGTCACAAGGTATCATGTCAAAATTACTCATGAAAAAAAAACAGTTTTAGAAAATTAGAAAATTTTGTGTGGGATTTTATTATACAAAATGTTGCTGCTGCTGAAAATGTTAGCTATCTGAAGCTGCGAGGTTTTTGATGCATTAAAAATAACTATACGTACCAATGAGTACAGACATCCCTACATGAAGAAACTCATGAGGAGTACGAGACTACGGGTCCTCATGAACGTTACTCATTCTGTTTGGACCAACTTATGGTCTGTGGTTTCATAAGGTTCTAAATAAACCCAAAGAAATTACTCTAAATTCAGTAACAACTTTATTATTGTTCTCAAATTACATATGTGGTGCATCGCGGGCAAACGTTAGCGCGATGCATCACCGTGCAGCGCCATCTGTTGGCGACGTTCGGTACTGATTTTCCTTATTAACATTTTAACTTCATTTTGCTCTTGAACACCCACCCTTTAACGTTGGTTGGTAGAAACGGTAATTGTCGGAACCGATGGAATTCGAGACCGTAAGTTTTTGGTCACCCATCCAAGGACACCCTGTCGGGTTATCAATAAATTACTCAGAACCACACCTATCTAACAGTACGTAAGCAAATATAGCATTAAATTATCATCTGACTATTATCAATAGCTATGTAATTGGCCAGCAAAGATCAAAAATTGTTTTATCAAAGATATTTATTACATACAATCTTTATTTGCCGAAGAATTACATTATTTCCGTATATTCGAAAAGAAGATTTAGTTACAAAAATAAATACTGTCTTTTACACAATCTAACTGTAAAACAAACTGTTGCTTCTTAAAAATAATTAAGTAACAACATTTTCTTCATATAAATTAAAAAGGGTGTCATTTAAACGGTTAGCAAAATATTAGAATTTTGATCAGCAAAAAAATACAATTGGTCAGCTATAATAACTGATTGGTCACCAAATATTTATAATTACAGGCAGCAAATTTTTCAAAATTGGTCAGCAAAGTAACTCATTGGGCAGCAACTCAATGTTTTCTCTGCTGGCAAATTGTATAACATAATATGTTAGTCTTATAAATATTCATAATGTTTAATCAATTTAGACGAAGGCGATCATTGACACTAATATGGTTTTTAAGGGTCATAAAAAAATTACCTTAACCTAATATTCATCAGAATACATTTCAACGGAATTGATCCTTGATCCTTCATTGATCCTTTTCCTTGATTTTATACATTTCCAACATTATATATTGCTGCCCAAATAATTATTTTGGGCCCAACTAATTATATAGCAGACAAAATATTTGTTTACTGCCCCAATGATTTTCCGGCTGACTTTTTTTTGCTGACCAAATAATTAAATGACTGGCCAATTAAAAATATCAAATGAATATTTTGCTTTTTATCTTCTTGGCGGTATTAGTTAGTGTAATCTCAAGTGTAAAGTTTTTATGTTTTTGGCGGTATTGGTTAGTGTAATCTCGGTTGTTGTTAGCCAAATATCATTAACAAAAGTCTAATCTAGATTATATTATAAAGTTCTGCAATTTCGGCGAACATAAAAAACAAATTAGACTAACCAGCCCTGTGGTGAGCCACCGCGTCGTGAAACAATAACCGAGGTGGCTGATTAGATACGAAACACGATACACACCAGGCCCGACGCGGTTATTAATATGGGAAATGTTATTGAGACATGTCAGAGTCATGGTAAGCTCATGATTAGATAAAGTCACGAACTGTTTCGCTCTGATTCATAACATATCTTCACGCATCCTTTCACGAGATATTAATGGGTCCTTACCTATGAAATTGGTGTTTTTATTCTGTCTTAGTATTTTGTCTGTAACTATTAAGATTCAGAGTATTCCTAAAAAATAATTACATCGTCTAAAAATATACTATATTTTTGAGCTCTTTTGATTTGTTTTGATAATTTGTTGTAAGTTTAATTGTGTTAAAATTGGACACGGAGACAACTCTTTTTAAGTGCCTCCCGAATACATCATTTTGTTTGCATTCACTTAAAAACGATAAATAATTTTTATGAAGTGTGATATTACACATATTACTAAAGCTTGTCTAATGTAATGATACATGCCAAATATTATTATATCTCGATTTGTCGTTGCCAAAGCGAACTAACCGAATAAGCTCCCTATTGTACCTATTTAAGTTTTATTCAAACAAAACCAGTAGTACAGGCGGTGGGATCGAATCCGTGATCTCTTGAACGAGTGTGTCGTCCCCAACTCGGCTATCGTTGCCTCTCATTCATCGCAAAAACATTTTGTAAAATTTATCAAAAACTTTTCAACCCAACAAGTTCAAAAAAATTTTCATAGAAAGTACTAATTCTACTTTAGAGAATTTTTTCATATTTTTTGAACAATGGTTCAAAAGTTAAAGAGGGGTGGGGGGGGGCACGTCACTGAGATTATCCGCGGACGGAACGACAGACATGGCGAAACTACGAGGGTTCCTAGTTTACTAAGGAACCCTAAAAAACAGGTATGGGTCCATGTTTTCCTACATTTGATTATGAGCGTTCTAGCCCCGTTATTCCCGGTTCACGGATTGTATTCGGAAACTCATGTTCTCGTTCTGATTCGCCGACCCCTAGGGGTCCCGGGAGACTCGACTGGGGTCTTGTTGTCTTCACATCTTTACATTTTAAATTTATGGGAATATAGTAGAAATGTAGATGCATAGGCTCCAACAGAACCAGATAAATTTTTAAAGTGGTCTATGAGAAAAATTCGTCTGGGAACCTCTGGTGTAGGCGATGAGCTAGCCACTTGTTATTACTCTTTCACGATTTTTCATCTGACCAAACCCAATTTTTGTATGGCTAAATGTGGTCTTAAGGAACACAGTGCTCCTTGGACTCTGCCTACCCCGTCGGGGATTACAGACCTGTATGTCTGTAAATACCAAAGTTACTGATACAAAGTCCGTCTCAAGTTAAAAACGTGCATCAATCAATTACAACTAATTCACGTTTCAGTATTGGCTGGACGCCAGACACGCAGCAAGCGACTTGCTAGCCAGGGAATACTGCTATCATCAACTGCTCGTAGAACGGGAAATTAGAGAAAACATTTCTCTGTTTGTTCGGTGGTGATGATCGACTGGCCGAATGGGCAGTAATCCAAGAAAGCCAAGATTCGGGTTCAAGTACCGATGGGATTTGAGCGATGATCACATAATATATTGGGTCCTTACCTATGAAATATTCTGTCTTAGCAATTTGTCCGTAAGTATTAAGTTTCAGTACATTTTTATAAAATAATTGTCTCTTCTAAAAATAGACCATATATTTGAGCTCGTATTATTTAATTTGATAATTTTTTGTATGTTTAATTATGTTAAAATTAGACACAAAGACAATTATTTTTAACTGCCTCCCGAATACATTATTTGATTTGCATTAACATAAAAACGATGAATAATTTTTATCAAGCGTTCACACACATATTGCTAAAGCTTATCTAATGATACATGCCAAATATTATTATCTGTGGATTAGTCGTTGTGAAGAAAACTGATAAAATGTTAGTATGTAAAATGCAGACATCCCCAAAATCTCCATACAAAACACCAATTTCATAGGTAAGGACCTAATATTTCACGAGACATGGTATGTTTATCCATACTAATATTATAAATGCGAAAGTAACTCTGTCTGTCTCGCTTTCACGGGTACACAGATAGTCTAGAGCCAAATCGAAAGCCAAAGCAACTAACATAGAAAGGACATACATAGAAAGGACATAGGCTTCCATTTATCCCGATTTTCGGGAAAGGGTGCCATGCGGGTAAATGTTCAAAAATTTAAATAACGCCACCAAGAAAAATGAAGGACTAATTTACGCCACTATGAACTTTGTTTCAAATATAGAGTAGGAGTAAATTTTCAATTCCACCAATTGAGGCTACTGTCCAATTTGAAAAATCTTTCAGTGCTGAATAGTCCATTTATTAAGGAAGGCTATTGGCTTCATACCATCACAATACCTCAAAGTAACTATTCTACACGGACGAAGTCGCGGGCAAAAGCTAGTGGGTATATAAGGCGAAAGAAGTATGCCAGGACCGTAGCAATTGTGGAATTTGTATGTTGTTTTTATGCAATAAAGAGTATATTATATATTATGCTGTGACCTTTGCTCACCCCACCGGGATTAGATAAAGATGTGATAGGATAGGATAGACAGCGGTAGGCGAGTTAGGACGGACGTGGCACTACACGTTCGAGGCCGCGGGAAACGCGGGTTCGATCCCACCGCCTGTACCACTGAGTTCGAATAAAACCTATGTACAGTTCAGTGCCCGGTGCATGGCAGGCTCACCACCTGTTACATGGAGACCTAACATATCTGGCGAAATGTGGGTGTTTAACACCTCTGCCTACCCCTTCGGGGAAAGAGGCGTGATCATATGTATATGTTTGTGATAGGATTGGAATAATGTAAAGGTCTACTCACGTCGCTAATCATAACATCATCGGGGCCGTGGTGGGGAGCGCCCTAAGTTGCCCCTTAAGTGGTAATAACATTTAAATGTGTTAGTAATTGTACTTACTTAAGGGTCGGGCGAACAGTGAATTTTTCATACAAACTTAATACCAAAATCATTTTCAATTTGAGAATATCTGGACAAATCATCGCTGTTATTCGTATTATGAAAGTATTTTCTATGTTTTTGTTAAAATTACATAATGATTAATTGCGTTTTAATATGAAACAAATAAGCGGAAAATATGTCCGAAAACGTCGAAAAATTTACGAAATATAATTGCATAAGTTTATAAATATTTTGTAAAAATTTTTTTTAACAGAAACATAGAAAAATACTTTCTTAATCCGAATAACAGCTCAGAATTCAGATATTCTCAAATTGAAAATGATTTTGGTATTACGTTTGTATGAAAAATTCACTGTTCGCCGGACCCTTAATGACGAAGCATGACATTCTATCTTTATAACATTTCTAAGCGTCACAAAAACTAATCTTATCATATTTAATGTAATGAGGCATCACGTCACTGCTGTGTGGGGTTTAGTATATCTAAATGAGCTAACATAATGTTATGAAAACGAAAAGCTAAAATAAAAACGCGAAGTAATTAACAGGTCTTTCAACCCTTTTTTATCGGGGAGGGATTTATGGACCGTTCCTACCGTTGGCGACTGAGAATGCCCACAAAAACTCTTCAAATTATCCGATATACACCCATTTCTTCCCACGGAAGTCTGCAGAGGTCTAACGACCAAAAACTATTATAAAAAATTAAAAATATTGTCCTAAAATATTTGTGGGCGACAAAAAAGCTACCCTCGCCATGGTCAGACCGTGGATGGATGGATAAAATGTTTTTGTTTCTCCATGAGGGCCTGTCCCTAGCAGTGGGACGTATTTAAGCTGAGGACAGACGGATTGCACCTTTACGAAGTCGGGGCGGGTCGTTGGTACCTACCTCTATAAGCCATTGTTTAAAAGTTATATAAAAATTACAGCCATTCCATGAAGAAGCCAATGCTTTGGTTATAGTTTATGAATGAGTTTTACAATAACAAATTGCAGTCATTAAGAATGGCCATTATTATTACCAGATATCCTCCAACATAAATTAGGTAGGCGTATCAATTATTACCTTAATGACAAATTTTGCTAATTTGCCTTGAAAATTGAAATATATTCATAAAAGACCATAAACGCTCTAAGTAATAAATTCTAAACGGTTTGACGACCTCCGTGGTCAAGTGGTCTGTATGCCGGTCTCAAGGCGTCGCCATCTCGAGAGGTTCTGGGTTCGATCCCCGGCTAGGGCAAATGTTTGGGTGATAAATTTTCAGGCATTTGTTCTCCCGTCTTGAATGTTTATATACATTTATATATATTCAGGATATTTATATGTATTTATCTATTATATTTATCCGTCATCTAGTGTCCATAACACAAGCAGCATTAGTTGCTTAAAATGGGGCCAGTTGATAATGTGAATGTTTAAAAAAAATTAAGAAGGGTATTTTTAACCCCCGACGCAAAAAGAGGGGTATTATAACGTTAGAAATAAATTACTTAAATGACTTGCATTTTTTATAGAGATGTCGGCAACAAAGATAGATTGACTTTAATATTGTATATATTTTATACAGTATAAACTAAATAACATATACTAAATAACCGAAAGGGCAGGAGGTAGATAGAGGTGTAAATACCCACATTTCTCATGTAATAGGGGCCGAACCAGTTGCAAGTACACTGACAATCACAATAAACCGCACTTAATTTTAAATAAGGTCCAATGTCATTATCTCCAGACAAGTTCTTGATAATTGTACTAACACATAATTGTATATTAATTGTGTTCGATTTTTCGTTCGAATTCTGTTAGCTAGTTATGGAGGTGGAACTGGTACTGATTTTTTTTATACGTCAAAGTTAACTGAAACACAATGAGACGATGAAAATGAAGCGAACCGGCCTATTTAAAAAAATACTGTATAACAATACTTTATTACATAAAATGCGAATAAAATATCTTACTCGTACATATTGGGTCATCCCAAAAAAATGCAAACAAAATATTTTTTGTATCCGCAACAAATTGTGCTGAGCATTTTGTAAGAATTTAGGTCGTAGAAAAAAAAATAAAGATATAAGTTAAATTTAATTACAAATAACTACGAACTTAACTGTCGTCAATATCTGGTTTTACAATGGCTAAGTGTAGGAGCCAGCTAATTATAGAAAGCAGAATTAAGTACCTAAGAACTCGCGAAAGAACTTATCATACCAGTTTGACAGATATCAAATAAATTAAATACAAAATTAAAATAAGCTTACCTATTAAGTCCAACACAACTGAATAAATATTCAATAAAAGCCATAATTATAACACCACATAAACATATTTTTTTTTACACTTAACGGTGTCCGCGATGTATTCGTACGAATTTATCAGCGCAAGCGACGTGCGCACTGTCTGAGTGTTGAGAGCGAACTGAATTGAAATAGAATAGAGCAAAGGAGCAAACTTCCGATGAATAAAATGTACGTGTACAATACACATTGAGATCTGTCTGCTGTACAAAATGTGCGATAGGCAGTATGTTAACTCTGATGTATTTATAATTCAAAGTACTCTTGGTCGTCTATTTATTAAACAATAATGAGATTCATTACTTATTATTTTTAATATAAAAACATAGTTCTATTTTTAAAACTATTGAACTCACATGAATCAATTCATGACTTCGTTACGTGGGGGAACTGAGGAAAAGATATATCTACGCCCATGCGTTACAGAGAATACGATTATTTTAATACGTTTTATACTCGTATTTATTTATAACGAAAACTGATTAGCAGTTGAACCTCCAGGGTCAGTTTTTTGATCCGTAGTCAGGTTAACCAGTAGGTTAAAAAATGGTCCAATGGTTAAAACATATTATCAAGGTTAGACAGCTTGTCTTGTGGTCAATAAAAAAAATCTTGTTTTTTTTCTCAAATTTCTTGCGGAGCACAAGAGGGGTAGCGTGGAACCGCGGAACACACATTGAGTATGGCTGCTTTAAGATATAACAAGAAACATCTTTATCTATACATATAATAAAACTGTAGAGACCGAATGTCTGTATATAGAAAAAAAATGTATAAAATCTTTTTTTATATGTTTGGTTTCTCTGTCTGTTCGTCTGTTTGTCGGCTATTCTCCGAAATGGCTGGACCAATTACAATAAAATTTTGCATGGTGATTATGATGAACCCTATATTCCTGGTCAACATCTTAGATACTTTTGGTTCCAGAAAATGAAAGGGTTCCCGTGGGATAGTTAAAAAACCAGTAACCGCGGACGAAGTCGCGGGCAACAGCTAATTCATCTATAATATAAAAACTATTGGCTTACGTACGCCTGCATTTCAATATTGTACTTCATAACCTAATTCCAAGCTATCTAGCTATCTAACAAAAGTCTTCGACCAGTGCGTCCTCCCAGTCATGACCTACGGTGCCGAGACGTGGACACTCACGGCGCGATTAGTCCACCAGTTTAAAGTCGCTCAGCGAGCTATGGAAAGGGCGACGCTCGGAGTAACTCTGAAGGACCGTCTTAGGAATGATGTGATCCGACAGAGAACTGGAGTCATCGACATAGCCTACCGTATTAGCAAACTGAAGTGGGAGTGGGCTGGTCATATTTACCGTAGAACTGACGACCGTTGGAGTCGTAAAGTTCTTGAGTGGAGACCGCGACTCGTCAAACGCAGTGTGGGACGCCCTGTGACAAGATGGGATGACGATATTCGTAGGTTGGCTGGAGTGGGCTGGATGAGAACGGCCGAAGATCGAGAGCGGTGGCGTGCGTTAGGGGAGACCTATGTCCAGCAGGGGACGAGCAGAGGTTGATGATGAACATTTTGTCACATTGATCAAGCGCAATAACTATGCCTATTAGTCATATTGAGGAAGTAATGAAAAACATATTTATAATGTCTACATTATCATTAATACAAGGCCTCGACCCTGTCGCTATCAATTCATAATATCTTTTAACTCTCAATGGCCGCAAAACGGGCACAACAGAAACACTATTAGGAGGGTTGACAACCTGCGATACAGGTTCAGGTGTCTACCCACCATTATTTCTTAGATATATATGTTTGTGGCTGATTAACATACATACTTAAGTCACGCCTTTTCCCCACAAGGGTAGGCAGAGATTACATTCTTTCACTTGCTACGATCCCTGCATATTTCTTTCGCTTCATCAACTCTCATTACAGTCCTCATACATGCTCGGCGATTTCGGGTACTTTTAACCTGGCCCTTCTCAAGAACGTCTTTAATTTGGTCGAGCAACGTTCGCCTAGGTCTGCCTCGTCCCCCGTGGCTGATTATGGTGAGAAATAAACGATTATTATTATTTTATTTTATTTGGAGGGTTTACAGCTTACATAAGGAAGTATTATATCGACCCCTCCTACGTAAACTATGGTGACCCACAAAATCTCGATATTCGTTTTTTTACATAATTGTGCAGTTTGTTGCCCATAGAATCACTGTACAAAATTTGAGAAATAAATTCCTAATAGAAGTCTGAATTTTAAGACGTATAATATTGTAATTTCTTAGCACCCCCGATGTAAAATATCGGAAATCTCGAAGCGATTGTTCACGGGGTGCGCGTAGGGAAGTGGAGTGGTCGCGCGCGCATCGCTTGTGTCAGTAACGATTGTTTGCGCCGAACGACGCGACCCGTACAGTTTGTACGTTCCGAGTTCAACAAATTCGTAATTATTTTGTTTTGTAATTCGTTTCCAGTTGATTTATAGTCATGAATGAATGATATTTTTTTAATTGGACAAAAATGTCATCAAGGTCTTCAATGATATTAAATTTAGCTGTCCACCGATCCGATGCTTATAAGGAAATAGAAGAAAATCCCGGTAATTATTAACAAATTACGTAATATTATTTTTGTTATTATATCAGTTATGACATTCTATTAATTATATCTTTCAATATGGATTAAAAGTAATATGACGAGTAGATGAAAATGCTATTGGTTTTTTTCTCCGATGTAAATTATGGTTAGTAGTACAACCTACAATATTCAACGGAAATCAATGATTTTATTATGTCACGTGTGATACTTGCTATACTTGACATGGGAAAAATTATGTAAAATTTATATCGTAAAATCACTCACTATTCTTTACGTTGTGAAATGCAGAAAAAAAAATAGTATGTATTATTAACCATTGTTTACGTGGCACTTAGAATAACATACTATAATATAAGTCTTATTACATAGAGAATTCTTTGTGTATTTTAGTAATTTATTATTGATATTCGTTGCTTTAGAATCTCCTTTGCCTCCCGGAGCTGACATGGAGACAATAAACAGCATAATGGACATTTTTCACGATACCGCTAGCTGTTCACCCATACAGGAAACTAACTGTTTCGCACAGCATGTCTTTGCTATTACTGCAATTGAAACTTTCGATCAGTCTTCTGAGGTATCTATTCCTGGTGGTATGTATGATTTTGCCTTAAAATAGTATCAACAAATGTTGTTTATTGAGTGATTTTCTTTGGATGATTTTATATTCCTATTACAGATTACACTGCCGGTCAGATTCAAGAATATTATATTCCTGCTTCAGGAAGCAATGGCTCGTTTGATGAAAGTCTTGTTTTAAACACTCCGTGCCCTTCTATAGATTGTGAAATGAAACACTTCGACAATGACTGCGACAATTTCTGTCCCTGGGTCGTTTTAAATAAAAGAGACAATAATTTTACTTCCATCGAATCGCCCTTATTACAAACTAGTTTTGTTTCTACTCCTTAAGCGAACACTCCACTCTCATGCTCATCTATAACCACTACACCTTTATCTAATAAAAGAAAGGTTCCACGAAAGGACAAAGGAAATATAAGAAAAAAAATGTTTCTGAATGGATGGATGTTAAGCGGAAAGCTTTAAGAAATGCAGGCAAGGAATACAGTCAAAATAACACTGACGTTTCCTATACTAATGTATGTAAAAGGATGTTCTTATCCAGATTTTCTGTTAGCGAACAATTGGTTTATACATCGTTAAATAAAATGGACACTTCTTGCTCTCAATACTAATACTCGATCTAAGAAAAGGAATAATGTACTTACTGTGCCTATTCTGTATCACAAACCGCTTCCAATACCCAAGGCGAAAAAAACTGATTTCGATAGTCTGTGTCAAAGTGGTATCATATATGTCCGAATACATACCATGATTATTTCCTTTCACAGAAGAAAATTCTATTTATTCATCTGATAAGGACTCTTACTAAAATGTATATCCCAAAAAAGCTCATCTTTTTTTATCAAAAATAGAATACAACTTAGGTTAAACATAGTTTGTTCATTTAAGTACATTTAATTATAAACATTTTAAAAGTTTACTGATTACGCCATTATATATTATAGTATATTACAACCCCTTGTGTTTGATATTTTATTAAACACAGGGGGTTGTAATTGACATAGAAGTATTTATTTTTAATTTTTAATATATTCATCAGAAAAGCGTTACTTAGTTTGTTTTCTGACACTTTAAATATGATATAACTAAAGAAAATGTTGATCTCTATAAATAGCTTTTACAATTACCTAAATAGAAGTATACTTATTTTTAATTTTAAATAGATGCATAGGACAAGCATCACTGTTATTTAAGGATAGTAATTTTTATCCTTAAATAGCTCAAGTTGTTTTTTATTTATAATAGTATACGTAAACATTTTGAAGTCCTAAATAATAATTTACGGTTAAACTAAGTGACTTTAAATGTGATATTACTACCGAAATTGTGGATATCTATAATTATTTATATACAATTAAAATATAAGTATATTTTAGGTTTTATTTTATTTAAATGCATAGAGTGTCACTCTGAGAGAATCACTGTTGTTTTCTATAACTTAAAATGTGATATTATTATAAATATAAGTTGATTGAATCTTATTTTTTAGTCTTATTACTTTAAAAGCCTTTAATATTACAACGTACACTATAGTATATACTACTATACTTCGGTGAAAAAAATAGCAAGTGTTACATGCTATATTAATCTAAATATATTTTCCGATGTAGAATATGGGAAGTAGTACTTGAGATAAAATGACTAATATAAAACACGCAGTAACATATAGTAACATCAATTTTTCGAAAACTAGTAAGATATTCTTATCTAGGCTCATAACATTATTAAATATACTTTTTCAATAAGCTACATAAAAAATTTTAAGTCCATACGTACACACAATGAAATTTTATACAGGTTTA
Organism: Parapoynx stratiotata; assembly: GCA_910589355.1. Lineage (NCBI taxonomy): Eukaryota > Metazoa > Arthropoda > Insecta > Lepidoptera > Crambidae > Parapoynx > Parapoynx stratiotata. The sequence continues at coordinate 11,711,744 of OU342482.1, forward strand.
TATCTTCAAACTGCTCTCCTGTAAGATTGTGTTTTTGGAGATACCACAGTTTACGTAGGAGGGTTCGATATATGTACAAATATAAAACAGCCAATAACAAGTCTCCGTAGGTAACACTAATGTACTTAATATTAAAATTTTTACATTACAAGTAATCCCCTGACTGGATTCTTTTCACAGAAATACTGCAAAATAGATCAATGCTATTAACACAACCAGGCCTACAAACTTCATTAAACATCTTACAGACTCGAATTAACTAGGAGTTACTGTGATACACTGTACGCGAAAATGGAACGTGAAGTAGACTCACATATCATCACGCTTCATTTCCCGAAGGGGTAGGCAGTGTTAAACACCCACATTTCGCCAGATATGTAAGGTCTCCATGTAACGAGTGGCGAGCCTGCTGCCATGCACCGGGCACAATGTGCGGCAAGCGACATTCACAATAAACTGTACAAAAGTTTGGTACAGGCGGTGGGATCGAACCCGCGTTTCCCGCGGCCTAACGAAGGAGTATTATTGCTCGCAGAACTGACAGTCGTTGGGGCAGAGAATTGCTTGAGTGGCGACCTTATACCCACTGGGAAGCGTAGCGTTGGTAGGCCCGTGAACCAACACAGTCGGACTCCTAATCCCCTATTACTTAGGAGCCATTACAAACGTGCGAACAGCTGAGTGATAAATCATTTTCATCAAACATTTCGCTCACACATATAGGCATATCGGAACTATCGCTCGCACTTGACATTCCTTACACACTCAGTGTTTTATTATGGTTTTATGACTCAGTGTGTAATGGCTCAACTATAGCAGTCATTATGATGTTAACACTTCTGCCATACATGCAATCACGCCTGTAATCCCCGAAGGGGTAAGCAGAGTCCAAGGAGCACTGTGTTTCTTAAGACATTTAGCCATACAAAAATTGGGTTTGGTCAGATGAAAAATCGTGAAAGAGTAGTAAAAAGTGGCAAGCTCATCGCCTACACAATCACAGACCCAGTACCCAATACGCCCTTAGTCGCCTTTTACGACATGCTAGGCAAGAAAAGCAGTTGGTATATTCTTTTTGTGGTCAGACCAAAACATGATATGCATACAGTCATATATATAATCACGACTATTATCCCCTAAGCACCTCAAAAGCAGTTCATTGCCATAGTCCGCGCTTCACCAAGCAGCGACTGCACATGTGCTCAGCGTGACAGGTGGTGAGCCCGTCGCCGCTATAAGCTATTGGATGGTTGTGCAGTTCTAAGTCCATTAGTCGCCTTTTACGATACCCAAGGGAAGAGATGGGTTTGTATTCTTTTAATTGCCGCTACCACACGACTCCATAACATAATAAAATGTAGAAACTTCGATACGATGCGTGCACGCTAGGTATTATTGGTATATTCTGATTCAACGCAATGAGAATTACAAGCATGTCACGGTTCTAAAACCGTCTTACAACCGTTTTCAATACTCACGTTGATTTTTGATATAAAATCCATACAAAAAACATAGCATCACATAAACAGCAAACATTTAATTAAACATTCTCAGCTAATATTAACTAATTACTAGGTTTTAAACACAATTATAAACACAATGATTGTTATTGTGATTAACTTATTTTTCATCTGTCTACTAATGACAGTTGATGTATCGGTAACGCCGGTACTTCTAAATCTTGTGATTTCTCAAAATGAGGGTATTTTAACATTAATCGGTTGTTGGTATTCTACTATAATTATTTTAAACCATAAACATTAATAGCTAATTAATTAAATAATTAGTATTTTCTGCCATAGAAAAATACGTAGATTATTTTAATTAACATTTTAAATTTATTCTTTCATCTAAGTTTTGGTTGTTGTTTTGACCATAGATAAAACTACATACTTCTACATTCTACATAATACATTAAGGAACATGATTCGTGACATCGAAGCTCCCACTAAATTCTGGGAGAACATTCTAGAAGAGTCCAGGTATATAAGCGGTAGTCCTGGGAAAGCAGACCTCTTCAGTTTTCTCTGGCTATCGCTTGTATCCTCAGTAAATCTGCTTAATATCTGTGCGCGATCCCCGAACTAGGGGATCCCATCCACGGGCAGCCGCCTACCCTGCTGCTCCGTGCCTGAGCGTCGGCCTTCTACCAACCGAAGCTGAACCCACACCAACCACGCTGTAGTCGGCGTGACCGGTTCCTGCTGCTTCGCCCCTTAGCTCCTTCAAGCTAAGTCCTCTTTCTTCACTTGAAACTACCGAGCGAGAACCTGTGTTCTTACCCCCTGAGACAAATAAATTGTGTATACTCTACCCAATTCTTTTATTTTCTCTCTTGCTCTCTCGGGTCGTGCTACCCACGGCCTGAGCGTGTCAAGCATATGATAAAATCTAAATCTGGGTGTTATTTAAACAGTCAGCAAAATATTCGAATTTTTGTCATTATAAAATACAATTGGTCAGCTAAAATAACTAATTGGTCAGTAACTTATGGGCAGCAAATATTTCTTAATTGGTCAGCAACTTATGGGCACCAGATATCTAATTTGTCAGCAAAATAACTTATTGGGCAGAAAAAAAAGGGTTTTCTCTGCTGCCAAATTGTTTAATATATGTTTTTATGACACAAATATTGTTTTGAAGGATCATAAAAAATTACCTGAACCTAATATCTATCAGAGTAAATTTTATAGGAATTGATCATTGATCTTTCATTGATCCTTTTCCTAGATTTTATACATTTCCGGGAACATGTATTTTGCAGCCCAATTATTTATATTGCTGACAAACAATTTGTTTGCAGCACAAATGATTTAACGGCTGACCATTTTATGCTGACCAAATAATTAAATGGCTGCCCAATTAATTACTTCCCATAATATCTCATTTGACTTCATTTATAGATTTTATAGCCACAATAATCCTTCGAAGCCCGTTGTAAGATCCAGCAAATATTGGGTCCTTACCTATGAAATTGGTGTTTTTACTCTCTCTTAGTATTTTGTCTGTAACTTTTAAGATTCAGAAAATTCCTAAAATATAATAACCTCGTCTAAAAATAGACTATATTTTTGAGCTCTTTTGATTTGTTTTGATAATTTGTTGTAAGTTTAATTGTGTTAAAATTGGACACGGAGACAACTCTTTATAACTGCCTCCCGAATACATCATTTGATTTGCATTAACATAAAAACGATGAATAATTTTGATCAAGCGTGTTCACACACATATTGCTAAAGCTTGTCTAATGATACATGCCAAATATTATTATCTCTGGATTTGTCGTTGTGAAGAAAACTGATAAAATGTTAGTATGTAAAATGCAGACATCCCCAAAATCTCCATACAAAACACCAATTTCATAGGTAAGGACCTAATAAATTTACCAGCGGTCACCCTTCAGTTCTGGCGCGAAATATGTTTTTAAGATATAATTTTCATCTACTTTTGCTTTCAATGACTAATATTGAAGCTATGACAAGTCACATAAACATGTTAAATATGTATTACTATTAATGAAATACATCGTAACGGCTAATTAAAGCTGAACGACCTTCGTATTGTCTACAATTAACTTAGTAGTGTACCAAGACGACGTAATTATTGAGGTAAAAATTGGAGGCCAATTATTGTAAAATATGGTCAACAAATGATAGATAAGAACTATTTTGAAATAAAATAAACCAACTTCGGGGATAAATATGGATGGGAATTATATGTATGAATCGTCCTCAGTCTATATACGTCCCACTGCTGGCCTCAGGCCTTCCTCATGGAGAAACACAGGAGTATGGGCCGTAATACACCAGGTTGGCCCAATGCCGGCTGGTAAGTATAAACAGTTGCAAATAGCGACCGAGACCAACTACTTAACGTGCCTTCCGAAGCACGGAGGAGTTCGCAATCACAAAGTTTTGGTCACCCATCCAAGGCCTGACCATGGCGAAGATAAGTTTTTTTTCGATATCGAAAGTCACGTACTAAACACTACGCCATCGAACTCCACTTTTTGAGTTTATTGTTATATTATTCTGTATCATGCTTCCTAATAGGGTTGCTGAGGATTCCTCTTCCGCTTCCTCATAATGCGAAAGTTCCGCAATATTTTGAGTCTCTCAACCGTTACACATCCTTAAAAAAACTCTGCAACCGGAGGAATTTCTTAAGGGTCCGGACAGTGAGTTTTTCATAAAAATCAAAATCATTTTCAATTTGAGAATATCTGGACAAATCATCGCTGTTATTCGGAAAATATGTCCGAAAACGTCTTAAAATTTACGAAATATAATCGCATATATTTATAAGTTTATAAATATTTTGAACAATTTTTTTTAACAGATACATAGAAAAATACTTTCTTAATCTTAATAAAATGATTTTGGTATTACGTTTGTATGAAAAATTCACTGTTCGCCGGACCCTTAAGTGAGAGTGTACGTCACTGAACTCCTAAAAGGCTAGACCGATTCTGATGTTTTGTGTGTTTTACACTCCTACACACACAAAAAATATCATCATCCTCTTCCTCATCTGCATCCCCATAATTTGTGCTTGACAATTCCTCTTCATAATCACTTCCTCAACAACCCGACTTCCTAACATGACCAACCAAGCACGATATAATAAAACGTTTTCTCACAAATTAACTGACGAAAATCCCTTGAAAATTTGCTTTTCTGATCATGGTAGTTCCTAACGATAAATTGTCATATCGAGTTTCGCTGGTCATGTTAGACCTATTCGATGTCAATTAAAGTAAATGGTTTTATATAAACTACAATTATATTTGATTACTACTTTAATAGCTTACTGAGTCATGTCTAATCTGATATTTTGATCAATCAGATAATACATGACCCCGACAAGGACATTCTGGGAGACAATGTCACATAAAAACACAATTTCCGATAATCATCACATCAGAACTTGTTACTGTCACCATTATAAATGATAAATAAGTTCAAAAACACAGCCAAAGATCTTTGAAACCAGATACGTATTACAATAGCAATAATCGATCCTCAGATAATTGTGTTCGAAGTCCATAATTTAAATGTGGACGTCATCGAGTGAATCGATGCGGAGGGTTGGCAACTGCTGGCCAATATTTTTCATAGGAGTTTCATTAGTTAGTCTTCTTCTTCTTGCCCTTTTCCCACTCTAGGTGGGGTCGGCACAACATGTCTTCTTCTTCCATTCTCCTCTGTCACTCGTCAGCTCAGCATCCACTTCTTTTATTCTCATATCATTCTTCACGCAACTGAATTTAATAGGTGCATTTTGACAGTTGCTTGTAGTGAGATTAATCGATTCCCATACCAATGTAAATGGTCCATAAAGCTCATCTGTCAAAATGCACCTATTACATTATTCAGACTGTAATAGTCTAGGGAGTTTTTGACGGCATTAGCCTGGTGGACGTGATTTTTATTTCAATGATTTTAATATTGTTTAGAAGTGGATATTGTAACGTAAAATCAGTGTAGTTTTGTGTAATGAGTGTCTATAAGAATAAGCAATGAGGATCATTGAAATAAGCGTCAAGTGGTGTCAAAAATGTTGAGTTTTTTATAGTGGTAATCACACATCGAAGTAGCACCACAGGGTCTACCATCAATTATTTGGCGCCAAACTCTCCCTAGATACATTGAAATGTATTACTTGAATTTCAATGCAAATACTGAAGACATTACGAAAGACTGGGCTGCGTAGGCTTCGTTCCCATTAAAGGGAGAATTTTATAAAAAAAAATTGTCTGGAACCATCCCTCACAGGAAGAAATACCCGATTACAAGCAAGCAGAATTTATTTTACAGCTTTATGGGGAAGAGTCGGCCAAATTCTGGTGTATGGCACAATTGGGACGGAGGCTGCTTTAACATAGAACTTGAAGAACGTGTCGTTAACGGACTATAGGTACACTACTTATTATGAAGAGGAATTAAGGGCCTCTTGCAGGAAATTTAAATCGAGGTTTAAAACTAGATTTAGTGATTTTTCGACAATTCTATTAAGGATGAAATGTCAAAAATTAACAAAATCGATTTTTAAACTAGGTTTAAAATTTCCTGCAAGTGGCCATTATAGTATTATTTATATTTTTGCTAGACAAATAAAGAAAACTTTCTCTAAAATTGTGGATTGCGATTTCATTCATGTCCTAACAATTTCATAGAAGCTTTTGTTTATGTTATTTTCTTTTAAACGAATTTAATGGAAGAGCACTGGCTGGCTTTCCTGTTTCAAATTTTTTGTTAAATTCGAACTAAAATGTGGGTGCTTACGGGCCGGGGGCAAATCGGTTTGGGAACAAAACATGTTCCCAGTCCGTTATATTATAACGGCCGGACCCGGTTTCTTGTTCGTTCTTTTCAGAACTGGTAGCTTTGAGAACTTTTATACTCATCTCAGCAAACTCAACACCACCTTTTTGACGAGATATTTATTTACGGGCCGTCCTACCGCTGGCTGGGCGGTAGGCGTGTGTGTAAAACGCCAACGCTGCCTACAACAGACAGCCCTACGTTTGTTTTCTGCCGTATGTCGCTGAGTCACCCTGCGACCATGGTTACCATCAGCCAAACATAATATCATCGCTATAACATAGTTATAAAGTTTATATGACTAAGGCATCTACAACAATACACAATATATTATATTATTATGTGCATATAACAGCCAGGGTCAATGTTAACACCAGTTCGATAACTTCGGCAGAACCCGGGTCGCTCCCACGGTAGAGCAGAAATGGGTGTATCGGGGAGATTTAAGGTCAAAGCTCATTAGAACCACCTGGTACCCGATCAGCACCGCATCTACTGGTGGACACACCGCGTTGTCAAAAAAAAAGAAAAAACAAAATCAAAAGCATTTATTCAGTTTAGATGCGTCTTAGCGCATGCTTATGAATGTCATAAACATTTTACAATATTTCGTGAAAAAGAAATACTACGCCATCGGTTAACAAAACTACCAGGAGGCCTTGTTCTGAGAAGAACGGGCAAGAAACTCAGCAAGTTTTTATTCTCCCTTTACATAGCAACATTTAAAAAATGTCATAAACTACAACGTCATTGAAGTTTAAAAATAAAAAAGATAGATATCTAATTTGAGTAATATTCTGCAGTTTACCACATTTTTCATTACAAACATGTACGGTGATAGTCTAAATTATAATCTAAAAATAGTATCTACATTACAATAGGAAAACATCAACAACAACATCAACAGTTTGGATATCCTTGGTGTCGACATTTCCAGTGACGTCCAGTACCGCAGTCACATAGAGGATAAGGTCAAGTTGGCATCTAAAAAGCTTGGTGTGCTCAATCGTGCGAAGCGGTACATCTCTCCGGGGCAGCGTCTGCTTCTTTATAAGTCGCAAGTAAGGCCCCATATGGAGTACTGCTGTCATATTTGGGCGGGTGCACCTGCATACCAACTTGGACCTCTTGACGCGGTTCAAAGACGAGCCATGAGAATTGTCGGCGATCCCGAGCTCACAAGCGGTGTTGAGCCCTTAAGCTTGAGGAGAGATTTTGCTTCCTTGTGTGTGTTCTACCGCTTGTACAATGGGGTCTGCTCTGAGGAGCTATTTGACATGATGCCAACAGCTTCTTTTTATCACCGCACCGCTCGCCATCGCCAGGGAATTCATCCTCACACGTTAGAACCAAAATAGTCGCGTACCGTGCGCTTTAGGAGGAATTTCCTTCCTCGTACGCTTAGGAATGAACTCTGGTGAGGCTTTCCCAAGAGACTACAGCATGGAATCCTTCAAAAAGGGCGTGAAAACGGTTTTTTAAGGGTCGGCAACGCGCTGGTGATGCCCTCGGTGTTGCAGGCGTCCATAGGCTACGGTGACCACTGCCCATCTGTGTGGGCCGTATGCTTGTTTGCCACCCTGGTGGTATAAAAAAAAACAGAATGAAAACTATTGCCACGCATTTTTCTCTTCTAGTGTCAACCAGTAAGCGTCACATGATCAACGAGTGATCAACGCGTTGTCCGCAATTAAATGAGTATAAAAACGAAAGATCGACTAGGAAACTGCACGCGGTAAGCGTGCGAACAACGGGTGGTCACCGAGTGGACCACCCGCGGGCCACGCGTGGACAGATCACGAGCGAGGCGTTTCAGTGGCAATACGGGGTTTATTTAATGAGCGCAAGCCCATACAAGTCCATATAAAGAATACTAACCACATAAGTCGAGGCGATGCTGAGAGGGTGGCTCTATGAGCTTATGACCTTTAGAGGTAGTGTCAGTATTACTTATATTATTTATGAACAGTCTCATAAAATGATGGTAAAAGCATACAATGAACTCAGCCCATTCAGCGCATTTCCTCAAAATGACCTTTCTCTAGTGTCTCTTAAAATGTCCTTTACAAGAATGCCTTACATCCCGAGTTCTATATTACTTAAGATTCTGATTTTTTTTTATAAAAAGCTCAACAAATGACTCCACACTACCTGATGATAAGCAGTAGAGGACTCCATATGTGAAGATAGCTAGAGCAGCATGCTGACATACTAGCCCTAACCACCCTCACCTTGCCGGCCCAAAAAATGCTTTTTCACGCCTCTTTTGAAGGAACTCATATTGTAAGAAGGAGGGAATACATGTACCGGTAAGGAATTTCTCGCTCTAACTGCATGACAGAGAAAGGAGTCACGAAATCTCTTAGTGCGCAAAGTAGCGACGGTGAAAGTGTGACTCCGTAGACCAGCACGCGTACTCTTGTGTAGGAAAGGAGAAGGAGGGATAAGGTAAAAGAGTTCTTCAGAGCACTCTCCATGGTATAAACGATAAATGCGCTAAACGACGCTATGTCGCGACCCAATTGCAGAGATTCTAGGGTGTTCGTTACCTCTGCATCGCCAATAATACGCAAAGCGCAACGCTGCAATCTGTCCAGAGCATCGAGGAGGTACTGAGCAGAGCCATCCCAAAGGTGGGAGCAGTACTCTACACAAGACCGGACCTGGGTTTTGTACAGCAGGCATAACTGGTCAGACGTGAAATACCTACGCACCTTGTTCAGGACTCCGAGTTTCCGCGAGGCGGTCATAATAACGGACTCGATGTAATCCCTGGGGATTAGATCACAGCGTAGCTCCATGCCGGACAAGGTGATAATTGCAAGACATTGTCCTCTAATCCAAAATATTGATAAACATTATCGCGCAAAATAGTTTTCCTGTAAAAGTGACATGTGGCCTTGCTTTCTATTATATTAAAGTGATAAGATTGTATCAGGAGATCAGAGACCGGGAAAAATAATCTATGTAGCAAACCATTCAATCATTCAACCGCTTTAATATCAAAATTTTCCCAAAGTTTGTTGGAAAATGTCGGAGTTTACATAAACCACATTTCCCATTAGGAAGCGAACTAAGAAATTTGGCCACGAAACGGAATTTAAGGTCTTCGTCATGCAAAGCAGTAATTTGCTTTGTTATCGTTTTTAACTCTGTCCACCAGACCAGACCTTGACCGCGATAAACCTCATGTCCACAACATTGTTCTTATGGCCTTCCTCATGAAGAAACACATGAGGAGTACGGGCCGTAACACCATCACGCTGGCCCAATGCGCTGGTGAGTAGGAACGGTTGCAATAGCGACTTGGACCAACAGCCTAACGTGCCTTCCGAAGCACAGGGGAGTTTGAGATCACAAAGTTTTGGTCACGCATCCAAGGCCTGACCATGACGAAGATAGCTTTGTTTTCGATATCGAAAGCCAAAGCGTATTAACCACTACGCCATTTCCCCCATGCAACAGGTGGCGAGCTTGTTGCCATGCACCGGGCACAATGTGAGACAAGCGATATTCACAATGAACTGTACATAAGTTTTATTCAAACTCAGTGGTACAGGCGTTGGGATCGAACCCGCGTTTCCCGCCGCCTCTCGACGAACGAGTAGTGTACGTCCGAACTCGGCTACCGCTGCCTATTAATAGTACTATACTCCAGTGGATAGAGACCTTGATAAATAAATTCGCCAGAAAAAAGACTAGACTATCCCGTAATGGTAATTCTTCTTACATAATGTATCAAACTTTTAAACCCACAAAGGTGTTTTCATTAAACAGCGAATGTTATGATAATATGTATTTCATTACATGTTATATGATTTCGTTGTTTCAATAGGTGAACGTTTATGACCTGTAACTGTTATCGGAGAAAAATAAACGGGGTATAAAATAGAAGTTATTATTAAGTGGCTTCTTATAAAACTGTAATATGTCATCATATCAGCTGATGTTGCTAAGGTTACCAGAGTTTTCCCGGGAAAGGATGGTAGCTCATGCGTCATGCCTGTGAACAGGTGCCACTTTTGGCGTCTGGTCAATTCATGCCTATCTTGATTTGTTGTAGAAATAGCCTAATCAATGAAATTTGCTTTGGGACTGTACGGCAGGTAGGGAAGGTATTCATTTATTGTAATTGTAGATACTACTTTTAGATTATACTTAAGACTACTACCAGTACATGTTTGTACTGTAAAATGTGGTAAACTGCAGAATATTACTCAAATTAGATATTTCTTTTTATACTTCAATGACGTTGTAGTTTATAATTTTTTTTCAATGATGCTAATTTAAAGGGAGGGTAGAGACTTGTCGAGTTTCTTGCCCGTTCTTCTCGGAACATGGCTTCTTGGTAGTTTTGTGAACGGATGGCGTAGTTTTTCTCTTTGACGAGAAGCATGCGCTAAGACGCATCTAAACTGATTAAATGCTTTTGATTTTTACTAATTTTGGCTCATCCGAAGACCGTTGGTCTTCTCAGTCGTTATCTGCAAGTTTTGCTTAGGGACTACTGACACTTATTCAGCTCCATTCAGCGTTTGTCAGTAGAAGATACCAGTTTGTATGGAGCTTGTTCAGCTTTCCGCGTTTCGTAAGCATCTCTCGTCGTTTTACATAGAAAAACGTTGAATGGAGCTAAATAAGTGTGAGTTATCCCTAAGGAAGCAGTGATCGAGAGATACCTTTAATTCAAACTTTTAAATTAAGTTAAACTATTTGAAATAAGATGAGAGGAGCGTAAGCTTTGGCTTTCGATCGAAATCAAAGCTGCTTTCGCTATCGTGGGGTGACCAAATATTTGTAATCTCGAGCTCCTCCGCGCTTCGGAAGGCACGATAAGCCGTTTTTCCCGGTCGCTATTGCGACCGTTTTTACCTTCCAACCAGCATTGGGCCAGCGTGGTGGTGTTACGGCCCATACTCTTCATGTGTTTTTTCATGAGGAAGGCCTGTGCCCAGCAGTGGGACGTATATAGGCTGAGGACGATTTGGAATAAATTGATCGAGACTCAGGAAGAGAATTAGGTTATTATTATTGGATGCTGTAAACTAATATTAACATAGTCTACAAGTTTAAGAGTTCTGGATCTTATACGGGTAGCAGGCAGAACAACTCCAGGCAACTGGAGACATTTAGCATCAAATGGGCAATCAGCCGGGCAAAAAAGTCACATCCCAGGACAGACGTTCCATGAAAAAATGCTCTTAAGACAAACAGATTTATCGTCTAAAGCCTAGGTAAATAAAATATTCCTATCCGTACATACAAGATTAAAACCGGCTTATATAAACACGAAAGAGTTGAATATTGATTGTGCTGAGTTCACGATTGCACAACATTATTCAATCTTTATCTATGGTTAGGGTACACATGACACACCCATTCAATAAACATTCCGATATTACTACGATTTATCTTTTTGGTATCATGGTGATAAAAACCCCCTTGCAGTGACCTGCGAGTATAATGTATTGACTGTCTGTCCATTTTGATCTGAGACAAAATGTAAACAAAGAATTTGTGGTTCTCAAACTTTTTATCCAATTCTGGGACAAAAAAAATATGGACTCTAATAATTTCTAATAAAATAGGAAAAGGTGTAGCCATTCTTATTATCATTATACGAATATCGTCATTGAATATAAACTTTATTTATTTTTGGAATGAACTACCTCATGTTTTGCAGTGTATTATGTATATAAAGTGTATTTAAACACAAGCTATATTGGTATCATCAAAATGATACAAATAAGAATGAAAATAAAACAATGAGGTAATGTATTATGAACTAACATTTAGTTTCAAGTGTCATGAAAATGTCATGATTTTTCATCTTAATTTGGAAGTATTTTAAATGCATAAAAGTTTGAGAGCACCATTCATTTTAGGCATGGACTTTAACCTTGTGGTCGCTGATTTTAGGTCTTTTTTACTAGCAAATATTAACTTAGTAATCTAAACTTACATTTAAAAAATATAACATTAATGAAAAATGCCGAAAATGATTGAAGGTGACCAGTAATTGCTTAATTATCTTAATTTAAAAAGTCTGTATCAATAAAATATTGAATAGTCGTATTTTTTTGACAAAACCTTTCGGCAATGAAGTAATGCCATCATAAATAACCCTTTTTATGGTTTGTTTACCATTTGTCTCAGATCAAATGGATGGACTATAAGCACGCTAGCGTTAAAGTTTAACTGTTAAATTCCTTTATTTTCAATACTCTTCATGTGCTTTTTATGTAAGAAGTCTCGAGCCTTGCAATAGGTCGTATATAGACTGGTGTCGACATTATGTTAGATGGCCGGATAAAGATCGTGCTATCGCTTTGCAAAGAGATAGCCGTCATTCCAAGGGTTGTCGAATTATAATGTCCATGATTATTTGATGATAACTAGGTCTGGAAATAAATTATTATATTGGTGGATTATATTAATGTTAATTAAAACTTTTATTTAATGCTGTGATGGAGGATGTCATTAGCTGCATGAATCGATTTTTTTAATTTTCTAAAACTTTTTTTTTCCCATGAGTAATTTTGTCATGGTACCATATCTTCTTATTCATTCCACTTAGACTTGCCTGTAATTTGTATATTGTAGAACGTAAGACAATTTTATGTATAGGGAGGATGGACCCCTTGCAAAGTTGCCTGTATCTCCTCTTGACAAGGCCTCCCGGTAGTTAACAGGAAGAAAAAAATTTAGAGGTAAACAAGTAGAATAGAAGTATATAATTTGTTTGTTAAGTTTTATTGTTTTTGACGCGTCATAAGTGTAACTACTTGTTACCTCTCCTTCTTCTTCTTGCCCTTTTCCCACTCTAGGTGGGGTCGGCACAACATGTCTTCTTCTTCCATTCTCCTCTGTCACTCGTCAGCTCAGCATCCACTTCTTTTATCCTCATATCAGTCTTCACGCATTCAATCCATCGCTTCTTTGGTCTTCCTCTAACTCTAGGTCCGTCCACATCCATGCTCAGCAGCCTTCTTGTAATGTGACATTCATCCCTCCTCATCACATGTCCATACCACGCTAACCTATTGCTCCTAATCTTTTCTGTAACTACTTGTTACCATGATTAAATAAAGAATTTCATTTAATTTCAACCAGATAAATCATCACTCAGCTTAGTGACGCCGATTGCTGCACTTAGGCGTACTCCAAATGACAATAAAATTTATTAATTAAGATTACGTGTAAATATCATCTCGCATGGATTCTTCAAGGAATGAGCAGCGGAAAACTAACATTTCATCAGATACGTATTAGGTTCTTTTGTAAATCCTTTGTAAGCCAGTTCCCGTGGACTTATACTCGTATTATTCTTTGGATTGTTGTAGTTTATTCGTTTCCATTTTAGATACGTATCAGAATTTGAACATATCAAGCGAAACGTGGGTAGTAGCACCTCTGTTTTATCATTTCGTGGATAGAGGCATGTTGATATATTCTGGTAGACAAGCCTTGTCACTGGCATAAAATAACATCAAAATCAACACTATAATTTTTTTTATCAAATGAATCATAACATTCATAACAATCTCTGCCTTCATCATCAAGTATAAAACTTATATCGTCTTGTAATCATAGAAGGAGGAACCGCTCCAGCCAATGTCATGCCACTGAACTTGGCTTCATGCCAAATCTTACATAACAACTCTGATATCATTATTATAATATAAGTATGTATTGGTAGAGTTATATGCTATAACTCTACCAATACATACATAATATAATCATGGTATCAGAGTGAAAAAATAGACCAAGTCATTGAGTAACATAACAACCCGTAATGATTACATGTTTTAACGACTTTACTAAAAACCGTGCAATAATGTTTTTAAATGACATATATTGTAAAATTTAAATTCACAAGCTTTCTGGGTTCTGGGTTCGTTTTCTAGTGTGTCGGTGATCCGGAATAATTTCGGGACCGGCTGGCCTTGATCCTATCCTATGTGGCCGAGGTGTGGTGTGTTTGGAGTTGGACGAACTCCGTGGCCGAGTGGTATGTACGCTAGTCCCAAGGCGTCGCCATTTCGAGAGGTTCTGGGTTTGGTCCCGGTGGGGGCAAATGTTTTTGGGAAGAATACAGGCATTTGTTCAGGCTATTAAATATATTTATCCGTCATTCTAGTATCCGTAACACAAGCAGCATTAGTTACTTAAAATGGGGCTAGTCGATAGGTGTGAATTTCTGAGAATATTTATTTTTATTTCTAAACTGCTTGCGCCTACTCTTGTACACTATGCGTCACAAACATCCCCGAAGGGATAGGCAGAGGTGCATTAGACACCCAGACTTTGACAGTACTTTTGTTGGTTCTACCAAACCAACTATAGCAATGTATCGGTGTACAGCTATGCCAGTCATTCGGGGAAATGGGAGTGATTTGCATTAAAAATATTGTAGCATGTTAGAATACACATGAAAAGTTTGTGGCTACGTACCATACTTATTAGTGTAAAATTGTATAGAACCAATGAATAGGAAGAATGCACAATCATCGTGACTTCGCATTAGCGACGTCGGATATAACATACTACCTATCAGAGAGGTCACAGCAATATTTTTTCTTTCCCATTTAGAAACTAACTACCAAATCTGGCTACGAAACGGTAATAAAGGTCTCCCTCTAGCAAAGCAGCGATTTGCTAGAGGGAGAGGGTGCACCAGACCAGACCCCATGCCCACAACATTGTTCCGTCACCGGCTGGCACCTTGTCCTTAACCTATATACGTTCCACTGTTGGGTACAGGCCTTTCTCATGGAGAAACACATGAGTATTGGCCATAACACTACCACGCTGGCCCAGTGTGGGATGGTAGGTAGAAACGGTTGCAATAGCGACCGGGAACAACGGCTTAACGTGCCTGAAGCACGGAGGAGTTCGAGATCACTAAGTTTTGGTCAGAAACTCAGAATAAATGAGTATTACAGTCAACAGAATCAGTCATCGATAGAATAGATAGAATATGAGATGAAATTGTTTGTATGGTCGGTGTGTCGCCTATTAAAATCGTGGACTTTATTTGCACAATCATATTAATACACTATATAACTCTGAAAACTCTTTAATACTTCAACGTTGAACCACTGGTAAGCCTATACTCTATCCATTTTGATCTGAGACAAAAGGTAAACAAAGAATCTGTGGTTCTCAAACCTTTTATCCAATCCTGGGAAAAAAAAAAATATGGGCAAATGTTTTTTATATTAAAACTAGGAAAAGGTATAACTATACTAATAATTATTATACTAATATCGTCATTGAATAAAAACATTATTCATTTGTGAACAAAAAGTAATGTTTTACGGTGTACCTATTACGTAAAGAGTATTTAAACACAAGCAATATTGCTATCATCCAAATGATAGTAAATATAAATGGAAATAAAACAATGAGGTAATTCATAATTTGTTTGAGAATACCATTCGTTTTGGTTCTTTTTTAATAGCAAATATTTATTAAGTAATCTAAACCCTACTTAAAAATATATAACATTGATGTAAAAATACCGAAAATTATTGAAAGTGACAAGTAATTATTTAATTATCTTAATTTAAAAAGTTTGTAATAATAAAATATTGAATAGTCGTATATTTTTGACAAAACCTTACGGCAATGAAGTAATGACATCTTAAAGAACCCTTTTTATAGATTGCTTACCTTTTGTCTCAGATCGAAATAGACTATAGTTTAACAACACTTCAAGTTGCCTGAGCACTGAGCAGATTATGACAGCGGCGATTAAGCAGTCGGCACTCGGCCTCAATGTCAGCTCAATCATCTCACAGTCAGTTGGCTGCTAGTCACCCAAATAATTAATGGCCGTTCACAATATGCTCCCTACAATTTTTTCCAGTAAAACCGGCTTGCAGTAAAACTATGAGTCATAGTACAGAGAGCAGTCTATCTGAAAATTGTTTAATCACAGAGTAAAGAATAAAACCTTGATATTCATTGCGTAGTTAGTGTTTATCTTATAGCAAACTTTACTTTATAAATCGTATAGCAAACCTTACTTTTGTAAAACCTCAGCAAATGAGTTAACACCTCCAAATGATTTGCAGTAGATGAGTTTTTATATAAAGGAAGCTTCCTTCAAATGGCAAAAGATTGAAAGAAATGGAAGCAGACCTAGCCACTTCTACTTAATAATCAAAATGACGGGATCACATCTTCTATAAGACCTAAACCTAACCTAGTATCTTACTTTGCTAAAATACCTTTTACATTTTTAAAATTATATCAACCAAAATGTTACATAAAATTTATTTCAATTTATTTTGCCAACATGAACGCGCTAAACTTACATCTTATCAACATTTGTGCTTTCAGTTAAAGAAGAAACATTTTGGTCTAGTTTGGTAATCATTTACGAGTATGGTTATTTTTTTATGGGATAGGGGGCAAGCGAGCAGACGGGTTATCTGATGGTAAGCAACTACATTATATTAAAAGCAATAGTGCAAAATGAGGCCACATCTCTACGCACCGACTTGAAATAGCTTGGCAGTCGACAATTCCGAGATGCTCTCCGTTAAATGCGGTCGAGAGGGAGAAGCTGAGGAGACTCCTTACTGACTGAGGAGCTCCCTCCCAAAGATGAGAGATGGGCCGAACCTGCACCTTGTATAGTTGCAGTCGGTGCGCCGGTGTGAAATACCGCCTCGATCTATTGAGCACACCAAGCTTCTTAGAGGTTTACTGGCCTTACCCTCTAAATGGCCACGGAACTGTACTTCGCTCGATATCTGGACACCAAGAATCCCAATACAGGCTAAGGCAGCTAGGGGAGTGCTTGCAAAACGAGGATACGGAGAAAGGCATTTTTTTTGCGGTGAACGCGCAAACTTGTGTGTTGGTGAGGTTAAATATGACCAAATCTGAGACCCTTTCTAAAGTCTTAATATCAGACAAAAGTTTGTTTCGGCTCTCGCTGACGATTTTCGCTGCTGCCGCTAGACCGCGAATATCTGCTGCCAATAAGTTGCTGACCAATTGTGTTTTTTTCCTGACCAAAATCGGAATATTTTGGTAACCGTTTAAATAACACCCCAATAAATACTGATTGTAGAATGCTATTATTGTGCAAAATCGACACTTGGACAGTATTTGCGTGACGTAGAGCAACATTGGCAATTGTTATTAATACACACTGGCTGAGCGCGTGGTGTGGGTCAGGATCAATGGTACTGATAAAAAGCATTATATTTGGAATATACTACTTTAAGGATACATATTTACACAGATGACAAGCAGATTAGCCTAGTAGGTACTCGCCTAAGGATGAGTGGATAAAATCATCTAGATTATCCAGATCAACAATAAGAGTTGCTGTAACGCAAAAAATATCATGTTATACGTTTACAGTTTTGAAATTCTATGGCGGGGTCTCTTCCGTCAAGCCGAATTGCAGCTATAGAAACACTGCTGCATTGTCACCACAGACAGACAGGACCTATTCGCGAAATTAGGTGTAGTACAGTGGTGCGTCGTTGACAATTTTAGCGTTAACGAAATGAAACTGCTAATTTGAAACAGTCAACCAGTTAAAAAGCAGTTAACAGTGTTAAATGATTGTGTTCGTTCACAGAAGCAGTTGATAGACTTAACTGGTTCGCTAACGTTAACGACTGCGAGTTCGTTGAAGTTAGCGACTGCGCGTTCGTTGGAAGCAGCTAATAGATTTAACTGGTTCGCTGACGTTAGCCGTTGGTCCCCATCGCTTTTACGACCGTTTCTACCCACCAATTCGCATTGGGCCAGCGTGGTGGTGTTACGGCCTATACTCCTCATGTGTTTCTTCATGAGGAAGGCCTGTGCCCAGCAGTGGGACGTATATAGGCTTAGGACGATGACGTTAGCGACTGCGCGTATTGCGTGTTCGTTGAAAGAAGCAGTTCATAAATTTAACTGGATTTGCTGTACTGAAAAAGCAGATAATTCGTAAACATAGGAAAAGCGGTTTTATAAAGGAGCTTGTTGATTTAACGCAAACTCCTAGATTAGTAAACAGTACAATGTGCCTCGAGATAATTCAGTTCAGTACGGAGGTTCCTTCTAGTTAAGTTAACAGCTGTTTAGCTAATGTTTAGCAAAATAAATATGAACGATACAAAATGATATATTATGCACTAAATGAGCAAAAAACATCTCGTATTTTTATGACCACTTTGATTATTTTTATCTTCGGTCACTTAATTAGTTCCCACGATAACTATAAGGGGAATAATTTGTAATTAAAAATGAGAGACTATTTCCTGGGACATGTTTAAGATACGACCATTTAACTACATAGCAGTCCATAACGAGATATAAAAGAAAAGATGATTGTGGCCATATAAGAGACAAATAATTTCTTGAAATAGCTTTAACATACGGCTTAGTCTAATAAATTGTTTATTTAAGTTCAGAAGCTAGTAATGATTGTATAATTTACATTTTATGATAAATTGCATTATCAGACTAATGCAGTCGCATTCAACCAAATATAATACAGATATAATTTACAGCTGTCATTTAAACGGATAAGGCGTAAAAAGAGTATAAAGATAAGGGAGATATAACGACCCCCCTGGGTCAGAACACACAAACCCAATCACTCAGGGATCGAAGACCCAAGTACTTTATGAACTCTCAGAGGATAAGATTAAAAACATTTTTTTTTATACAACTAGGGTGGCAAACAAGCATACGGCCCACACAGATGGGCAGTGGTCACCGTAGCCTATGGACGCCTGCAACACCGAGGGCATCACCAGCGCGTTGCCGACCCTTAAAAAACCTTTTCACGCCCTTTTTGAAGGACTCCATGCTGTAGCATGCTCCATGCTGTGCTGTGCTGCTCCATGCATTATATTAAAAAAGCCAACAACTCGTCTAGACAGATTTTAAACACGAATAAACAATTTTATCGAGACTAAACTTAAATATCCCAAGATATTCAGAAGAGCCTTTCACCGCGTATTGTAAGTGCCAAGATTATCGAAGATAGTAAAGTATTTTAAGAGCGGACCAAGTTAAAATAATTTAAGGAACCGCGAAAAAAATCTCTTTCTCTGATACTCGTATACGAGTAGTAACAAAATATTTTATATATACATATAATAAAACTGTAGAGTTCAAATGTCTGCACATTGAAAAAAAATGTTTAAAACAAAGTCAGGGGGATGTAAAAAGTAAAGGGGGAAAATACCAAAACATGTTTTTTTTTTTTTTTTGTTTCTCTGTCTGTTTGTACGGGCTAATCTCCGAAATGGCTGGACCGATTTCAATGAAATTTTGCATAGTGATAACTTATATTAAAGGGTTCCCGCGGGATAATTAAAAAACCATAGTAGCCGGAGACGAAACCGCAACGCAATTTTTAAGCTATTGCATAGCTTCTATCGCGGGCCTTGAGCGCGGGGACCGAATCCAGAAATTCCGTAACGAAAAAACCTCACGCTCCCCACTCCGATGCGCAAGGAGGTGTGGCTTGAAGGCCGTGCATCGTCTAACGTCGTTTCAGTTCGGCAGTCTTCGACACGGCGTTGTGTCCGTGAATATGAATGAACAAAGTGCATTTATTATTTTATTTATTTAATAATAGAAAAATTTGTTTTCTTATCGGTCACCACGCTCAAAAAGTGTAACTTGAATTAATATCAAAGAAAAAGAAATACTGCATGAATAAAATAAATAAATAAAATTATAATTGCATAAGTTGATACAAAATGCTATGCAATAGCTTTACCGCGGCAGTCCCCGAGTGCCACACGTCTTTTTTTTTTCTTTAAGATTTTCGTAAACATGCAGACTGCCAACCAGATGAATCGTGGCTACATGTGGCCTGTGGCGGTTAATAAAATTTTGCATTATTCTAAGAAGTGTTCTTTTCATGGAACAATGCAAAATATTAGGTCCTTACCTATGAAATTGGTGTTTTTTTTCTCTCTTAGTATTTTGTCTGTAACTATTAAGATTCAGAGTATTCCTAAAAAATAATTGCCTCGTCTAAAAATAGACTATATTTTTGAGCTCTTTTGATTTGTTTTGATAATTTGTTGTAAGTTTAATTGTGTTAAAATTGGACACGGAGACAACTCTTTTTAAGTGCCTCCCGAATACATCATTTTATTTGCATTCACTTAAAAACGATAAATAATTTTAATTAAGTGTGATATTACACATATTACTAAAGCTTGTCTAATGATAGATGCCAAATATTATCTTTGGATTTGTCGTTGTGAAGAAAACTGAAAAAATTTTAGTATGGAAAATGCAGAGTTCCCCAAAATCTCCATACAAAACGCCAATTTCATATGTAAGGACCTAATAATACTAACCACCACTAGCAATAGGTAGATATTTCCTTAAAAAATAAATGGGTCTATGAAAAGAGTTGAATGTTTATCAGTTTTTCATTCCTGCTCGTTTGATGTAAGCATCTTACTTACAATTCCGCATGCACTAAGTCACTTTAAAAAGTTACTGATCTACATAATAAACAAGAAAACAAACTAATTTTCACAGCTTCCTTGTAAACAAGTCTCTTTAAAATAGACTCAACAACATTAAATCTTAGCTGCAAAATAACAGCTAAATTCGCCTTCTGGCACATAGACATATGGACTAAAATTCAATACAGATTTGCTTCGGTCACATACAAAATTGGGTCATGGATGCGTTGCTAGACGAGGACAGTGTAAAATTAGAGAATTTAATGTTTATAGGATAGGGACGGCCTTTATTCATATATTTGTGTAAAGTACGGATTTGAGTAAA
Source organism: Parapoynx stratiotata (assembly GCA_910589355.1). Taxonomy (NCBI): domain Eukaryota; kingdom Metazoa; phylum Arthropoda; class Insecta; order Lepidoptera; family Crambidae; genus Parapoynx; species Parapoynx stratiotata. The sequence continues at coordinate 11,732,845 of OU342482.1, forward strand.
TACTAATATTATAAAGTTAAAGAGTTTGTTTGTAGGTTTGAATGCGCCAAGTTCAGGAACTACAAGTCTGTTTTAAAAAAATATTTCAGTGTTAGATAGCTTATTTATTGAGGATGGCATAGTTATATATCACGCTATCCCTATTCCACGCCGACGAAGTCGCGGACAAAAGTTAGAATTGTATAAAAACTTTCCCATTAGTTTTAGGAACATTTCCGTGCTTAACATATACAACTTTATCTGGTGCGTCATCTCTCCAACTCGTGTGGTTGACAGACGACATTCTTATCAAAATACTCCGACGAAGTTTGAGTTTTGACGTGAAAGAAAGCAACGAACTGAAAGTAAACATCTATCTATTGTTGACAAATCATACTACGACACTGTATTTTAATAAAGTAGGCCCTTAATTTCTTCACCGATCGGTCAATTCTTTCAAGTTAACCCTGCCAAAGCATTGCAGCAGTTAAATTAGTTTTCAGGGCCGACCATTGAACCTGGCACACATTTCATATGCTTAAATTATAGATAGAATCACAGAAATCTATAAGGTTTTTTAAAACCCTGTGGCAGGGGCACCGCCCGCAGTCAGCGACTAGTACTTCTTTCCACTTGCTACGTTCCTTAAATTATTTCATTTGCTTCATCAAATCTCATCGACAAAGCGAAGTCTTTCAGAAGCGATAGTTTGAATGCGTGAAGACTATGAGAATAAAAGAAGTGTATGCTGAGCTGACGAGTGACAGAGGAGAATTGAAGAAGACATATTGTACCGCCCACCTAGAGTGGGAAAGGGCAAGAAGATCAACTCTCATCACATTCATCATACATGCTCGGCTATTTCTGGTACTTTTCACCTGGCCCTTCTCAATAACGTTTTTGATTTGGATGAGAAACACCTTACTCCCATTTGATATTGTATTTTGTGTCAATCTTTTGTCACTCGGTATAACCACTTTATAAACGGACTTAAAATATTTCATAACTATGAATTTGTGAGACTGTGAGGTGAGGACTTTTAATTTAATAGATTTTGCCCATAATATCCAAAAAGCCATATTTACTGTCGCTCTTCGACATTTAGAATGTGATGACAGCTCGGTTGGCAGCCCTTCCCCAAAAAACTGGCGTCTTCTCCACAACAGAAACAAACACCAGTGCGTAACACCAGAAAATAGTAATATGATACATATAACCATGTTAGTTACAAAAAAATATTTCGCTTGAAGTATAGAATAAATATGAGACACGAATCGTTTTAGATATATCGTCTTTAGACATCTTTCATAGCGTCTGATGTCTTTTACTAGAATGTTTGAAAGTTAGGCAGGTTGCATACGAAGAAACTTTTTGCAACGGGTATATGAAATGACTTCAAGTTGTTGCGGTCCATTTTATTCTTATGTTCCATTTGTAATCATACCCATTAATTATTAAATAATTATTGCAAGATTGTCGTCAAATTTTGTTTTTTTACATTAGGAAGATGAAAAGGTAAAAAGGAATTCCCGAAAAAAAAAATTACCTAGCTGTTGACTCTATCCATAAAAATTCATTATCAATCTTCTGCCCCTTTTTTATAAAAAGCTCAGGAAATGACTTCACACTACCTGATGATAAGCAGTAGAGGAGTCCATATGTGAAGATAGCTAGAGCAGCATACTGACATACTGCCCTAGCCACCCTTGCCGGCCCAAAAATTGCCTTTTCACGCCTCTTTTGAAGGAACCCATATTGAAATAAGGAGAGAGGGAGTACGTGTGCCGGTAAGAAATTTTACGCTCTAGCTGCGCGACAGAGAAAGGAGTCACGAAATCTCTTAGTGCGCAAAACAGACGTAGCGACAGTTAAAGAGTGACTCCGTTGACCAGCACGGGTACTCTTGTATTTATAATATCATCAAATTTTAATGTTTAAATTATCTTACTGAATTCCTCATTATGAAAGAAGCGCTGGTTGCACGTCGATAAAGCGGACATGAGGAAGGACCATCTTACACAGAAGATGCCGAAGATCGGGCAAAATGGAGAAGACTTAGCAGATAGGCGGACCCTGGCGAAAGGCCGGGGCAACGCTAGGTAAAAGAAGATTGTCTCCATTTGCCTTAAGATTCAACAGATCGTCCTGCATATCCACCTCGGGGAGATTACTCTCGAAATTTCTAAGTTAACTCATAACTGCCTAATGATTCTAGTTTGTAGACTGCGATAGGCTAGACAGTGGCGAGACTCGTCGGTCTTGGCACGCAACCAACGACATATCCGATCACTCCGCGTTGAGATTATCTTGAGGATGACTCACTCCACGAATTCGCAGCCGTGTTACAGGAACTGACATAATAGGAGGTTTCCTATTTATACAAAATACATGGAGCTCGGTGGCGTGGTGGTTAGTACGCTTTGGCTTTCGATCGAAGACAAAGCTACCTTCGCCATGGTCAGGCCGTGCTTCCACGGCGAGGGCATGTAAAGTTGGTCCCGGTTGCTATTGCGACCGTTTCTATCCACCAACCCGTATTGAACCAGCGAGGTGGTGAAGACCTGTGCCCAGCAGTGGGACGTATATAGGTTGAGGAGACAAAATACATGTTTTTCCTTCATGTTTGCTTTCACCCACGTGCTCAATTTGCCAATAGAGTGCAGCAATTACAAATAAACTAATAGATGGGGTTATATGATGATATTAATGGGTACTGTAGCACCTAGTACCCTGAGGAAGCACAACTCTTACAAGCTCAAAAGAATCTTTAGGGTAAGTAGGATCTGGGACTAAAAGAAGAATTATAAATATAAACTAGTACTTTAAAGCCGTGTGGTAGCGGCTCATTAAAATAATACTACCAACCCGTGTGGTAAAAGGCGACTTATGAACTTAGAAATGCACAACCATCCAAAAGCTTATAGCGGCGACAGGCTCACCACCGGTCACGTTGAGCACATATTGACATGCAATCACTGCTGCAGTGCTTTTGCCTAGTCTCTGACTAACCCTTAGGGGATAATAGTCGTGATTATATGTATGAAAATCTACTGAAGCTTGACGTCTTTTCTAGAATAATAATAATATACAGGAACACAAGAATACATCGGGAGGTTATTTATAATTGTTGTGACAAGGAATTGGCTGAATTTCTTAGAGCGCGCTATGATAGTGTTCAAAATTAAAGATCTTACAACACAAACTGTCAACATACCTCATAACTTTTTTTATACACTAAGATGTAAAAGTCTGTTAAAAACATTGACAGTTTTTGACCACACGGTCTAAAACTACCTATTGTTTAATATGGAAATACCCACATTCATAATACATAACAGACTTTCATTAACGTAAATCAACTTGTACAAATATTAATTATTAGGTAACAATAATTTGGTACACCCAGGTACAGCAAATACAGTTACGTTGGTATCAGTCTTCTTCAGTTGTAGTTGGTAACTTCAAAGTATATAGCTGAGGCCTTAGTGTAAGTTTTTTAGTATAAAATACGTTACGATTGTAGTTGCGTTAAGAGCTCAATTTGTATGGAAAACTTAGTATGCGTTACGTTCCGCTAGAGGCGCTATTCACGCTTCCTATACAAATTGGACTCTTAACGCAACTACAATAGTAACGTATTTTATACTCAAAAACTTACACTAAAGCCTCTGATTAAGGGTGAGTTTTTTAATTCGTAGTATAGTTTCAAAAGCTCAAAAGTCAAAATCTAGACAAATAGCGTCAATGGAAACGCCAAAACGTACGAGCGCAATAACAGCAAAGAGTCGCTAATACTGATATAGCGCCTCGTATCCTTAAAAGCCTTTGCAGGCCCTCCTTAAAGAACCCTTCAGGGAAACCTCAACAGGGAGCCAGGGATCAAGGTGGAATCCTTACGAACCGTGGCTAGAGAGTAGACGTGGGACTATTTCCCCGATATACCCATTCCTGCCCTTCCTACTAACCTCGTTAATTTGAGGTTTACGCCGTGAATCCGTGATGCGACAGATGAAAAATAGGTGGGGATTTGGAGAATCTCATATACCCCTGACTTTGGTCTATAAGCGTGTTTTAGACTTTACCCTTTTTAATTCGCTTTTAAGCTCACTTTTAAGACAAAGATTCGGTATTTTGTACTTCGAAGAAACCTCTAACACGACCTCCATGCCATATTTATTTATAAATACTTACATATGTTCGAACGTCCGATAGCTATTTCAACAACCCCATTCACCGTCTCGTACACAAATACAATTTTCATTTAGCAAACTAGACGCTTTTTGTCATGCTAATACATTTTTGTGAAACAATGTACGTTTGCAATGATATTTACATTGAACGTTAATTGTCGTCATCACATTGTCGGCTGTAATGATATTCAGATATAATTGTCAGTCTTTTATCGGTTGAAGGCATGGCAGATTTCTTGAAGAATTTTTTGGTAAATTACTAAAAGAAAGAAAGGATATTGAATACAATTTAGAGGACATCGAATGTATTTCAATAGACGTAAACAATCTTGCAAAGAAAAAAAACTATATAACTTTAGTTTTTCTTTACTTTGCAAAAAAAGACGCTATGGCTTTCAATATCTATATAAATTTCAATATAAACTAATTTGTGGATGATGGTGCTGATTATACAATTTATAAATTGTTTACATACATAGGTCTAATAAGAAAACATGTATTGTATAATTGTTTATCGTCCTCAATAAACGAAAAAAAAAATTCCGAAAACAAAGCTATCTCCGCCAAAAATCATCCGTGCTTCGGAAGGCACGTTAAGCCGTTCCTGGTCCTTTTTTTGGTTTGGTTGTTCAACTGTTTCTACCCACTAATCCGCATTGGGCCAGCGTGCAGCGTGGCGGTGTTACGGCCATGAGGAAGGCCTGTGCCCAGCAGTGGGACGTATATAGGCTGAGGACGAGTCTTTGGCAAATATGCCGACTATGTGGTTGTTTCAATATCTAGAAACCAAAGCGTGGAAAACAACGCAATCGATCAAAGAGGGAAAAAAGTTAAGTATAAAAACTTAAGTAAAGAAAAAAAAGATTTAAAATGAGATAACAAGCAGCGACTGAAAGAAAAAATAGGATTGAATGTTATTCACAGCCATTTAGCATTTTCTAGCTGTGATGTTCTACGTGACACGGAGGTCGATTTAATAGCTTTGGCTACGCTACTCGATAATAAATAAAATGATCAAGTACTAGGCAAAGTGCGTTGTTTCCTGAATTACAGGTGATTGACGATTGACGTAAGCAATATCAGAAATAAAACCAACATAATTAGGTACAACGTTACTATTTAACGACATTTGAAAGGAAAAACTTAATATTGGGTCCTTACCTATGAAATTGGTGTTTTTTTTCTCTCTTAGTATTTTGTCTGTAACTATTAAGATTCAGAGTATTCCTAAAAAATAATTACCTCGTCTAAAAATAGACTATATTTTTGAGCTCTTTTGATTTATTTTGATAATTTTTTGTTAATTTAATTGTGTTAAAATTGGACACCTCTTTTTAAGTGCCTCCCGAATACATCATTTTATTTGCATTCACTTAAATAAATAATTATTATGAAGTGTGATATTACACATATTACTAAAGCTTGTCTAATGACACATGCCAAATATTATTATCTCTGGATTTGTCGTTGTGAAGAAAACTGATAAAATTTTAGAAAGGAAAATGCAGAATTCCCCAAAATCTCCATACAAAACACTAATTTCACAGAAGTCATGGACATACATCTAATAATGACTACTTATACTTTTTTCTGTCCTCAGCCTACATACGTCCCACTGCTGGGCACGTGCCTTCCTCATGGAGAAGCACATGAGGAGTATGCCGTAACACCCGTGCCGTAACGTACCTACCCTTTAGTGGGTAGAACAGTTGCAATAGCGACCATGACCAGCACTAACGGATAACATGCCTTCCGAAGCACGGTGGTGTTCGAGATCACATAGTTTTGGTCACCTATCCAAGGCCATGGCGAAGGTAGCGGTTTATAACTAAAGTCAAAGCGTACTAACCACTACGCCAACCAGCTTCTCAAATATCGCTTATTATTTTACACCTCTGTCTGTTGGTAACACCAAGCACAAGTCTTTGCCTTAAATAAAATAAGTTGTCTATGATGTTCGTCTACCTATGTCAATGAACGTTCATTTTGGTATCGCATTTGCCAATTGTAAAAGAATAAATTTATTTCCGTCTAAGCCTTTTTACTCTGATATTTCGCATCTACCAGCGGCTAAAAACAGCAGCTGCCCACACTATCTATTCCTTCGCATTCAGATTTGCATTGTAATCCGAATATATCCGATATCTTTAACATTAAACGCTCCTAACTGTACAATTTTTATTCAAATTTATTTACAGTGCTTTGGTATGGTGATTTATGTCTTTATGAGTTCAGTGACCCTGTGAGTGGGTCCTACTTTTATCCTTAATCTATATCGTCGCGCTCTGTTCATATAACACCCATATTTTTTTTATAAAAAGCTCAGCAAATGACTCCGCACTACCTGATGATAAGCAGAGGAGTCCATTTGCGAAGATAGCTAGTGCAGTGCAGCATGCTGACATACTGCCCTAGCCACCTTCACCTTGCCGGCCCCAAAAATGCTTTTTCACGCCTCTTTTGAAGAAACCCATTTAACGTGATGGGTATTTGATAGGATGCAGGCCTGGTCCCATTTAGATGATACAGTAAAAAGTAAGTCATATTTTGAATGCTGTGTATTGTTCGGCGGTTTTAAGGTGTCGCCATCTCTGAGGTTCTGGGTTCGAATCTGAGTTCCGACGATTTTCTAGTGCGAGTACTGCGAGGTTGCTTGCCTATAGACAGCGGGTATGTACCCGTCCGAAACCGGGGTGGACCAATAGTATATAATAAATCTAGTCACACAACACAGTCTGTAGAAGTCATATATTCCTGTTTCTTTTATATTCTCAACTAGCTGTGCCCGAGACGTCGCCGTCGTTCGCGTGGCTATTGATTTAGCGTCGGAAAAAGTTGACAATGTTTTGTTGGTATAATTAACACAGCATTGTTTTTTACAAAATGCATAACATAAAATTCCATTCCTACCTCTTTTTGGTAAAATGTTGACTATTAATAGATGAACTGAAAACCTCTAAAGATTCTTGAAGAATCTCTTTTTTTCTTGAGAATTTCTTGTCAGTGTCACTTGATTAATGGTTGTCATGATAAATCTCTGTTGTCGTATCATTATTTTACAATGCCGATAATTTTATACGCTGATGAGTTTTATTTTTAAAGTTCTCATTGAAATGTTAAGCATTAATATCTTATTCAAAGATAAAGATGCATTTAGATGAATGACTAAGATTATTACTGAATAATGTCTATGAGGTCAGTTAATTTGCCATTTCAAGGTATGATAAGCAATAGCCTTATTGAGTTATCTCATCCTTAATAGTTACTCATTAAAGTCAATAATTATATTAGACGTATTCTACTTTGATTTATAATTAATAGGATTAATCATAGTCATATCATTTTCCTATTCAACTAAGGTTGAATTCGACCAAAGTCCGTGGTAACATAGGGTACCTACCAACCAATAAATACTAAAATTGTACTGATCGAATCTGCTCCAATGGCGGAGGCTTGCATACACGGATGATTTTTTGCCGTGTACGCATTGGACAGCTAAAGCAGTTTTAGTATTACTTACTACAGACTTACTACTTACGACTTACTACAGCTGTAGTAGTATTACTACAGTGTTGGTAATCGAAATTTGGTTGAATTCGCCCTAAGATAATTATAAATATGTAAAACAGTTTTGTGCTTTGAAATTTAATGAATGTCAAGTTATGCTCACTAACCACTATGTAAATTTAATGGTGTACAATAAAAAATATTTTCATTCCATTTCACTAGCTATGGCTCTGTTTAGAAAGTTGTTCCTTAACAATATAATATTTTTTTTGATGATTTTACAGTGGGTTTAATGAGCCTAATTACCACATAGTGCCGGTAGTTATGGTTGATGTGAATATTTATAATCACAAATTTTTTCACTTCATGAAAATAAGTTTTATTTTGTAAATGTACTATAAAATTGACAATGGTGAGAAAATTAAGAATCAAATAAGGGATTATAGTTAGTTACTTTAGTTCTTTTGTTAATGGCGAAATAATAAAATAACCATGTGTCAGAGATGTGACACAAGAATTATTTAATGTAATTCAAGATAGATTATTATCAGCACACATTGCCGGTAGGCAAAGGAGCGGAAAGGACTTATGATATTCAGCATGAGGGCAGTTTTATGGAAGAGAGAGAGAGAGAGAGACAATCAAGGCAATAATTTTTAAAACTGTGTCCGCTTTATTTATAAACTAAGAATAACTTTATGCCTAGTTAAACCAAAAATACGGCTTAGGAATATAATGCCTTATGACGTTGGGCATTAGGTGTAATATTTCTACGCAGTATTTGCTATTCTTAATTTATAAGTAAGGTGGTGTATGATTAATTGAATAACTATTTGTTATTATACTAGTAAAATTACTTTCTTCAGGCCACATGTGTTTAAAAATGCAATTTAAGCTATTATGATTTACATTTACAAACTGTAAATGTATATTTAGTTTTCCGATCTTAACATTGTGCTGAAAACTCAAACAATTAAAACATATGATTGAAAGCAAAAGTAATTCAGGTTACTAGCCTTGGAACAGATGTTGAAGGCAATGTTACACTGTAACAATTGTTTCTTGATTAGTAATCATAAACAATTGTTATTGTTGAGTTAACACTATGGTCAGCATTATTAAATATTAAATTAAATATATAAAATTATTAAATTACTTATTTTAAATATTTTTTTAGTAAATAATATAACTTTTTAAATTGATTTTTTATTGGTTCAATTGGGAAAGTAATTCAATATTTATATGTCGATTTTGGTACAAGAAAGAGTTTAATAATACAGCAAATTATTAGGGCATTGCCATAATAACCTTTGAGCACGTGTTTTGAAACATACTTCTCTCGGAACCGTCAACAATCGGCAGTCAGATGGGTCGGCAAAAACATAACACTAGCTACGATTGTTGTGAGAAACGACCACCACATCCTCTCGGCTTACTGAAAACACCGACGTCCGACCACCAGATAATATAATAACACCACAAGTGTGCCTGCTGATCGATAAAACTGTTTTAAACAGCCAACTTATAATTCAGCAGACGCACCTACACACGTTACGTTACGTATCGATTCTTTCTTAATTACACCCAAAAAAAAACAATCTACAACCCCAAGCCCTGAGAGAATACACTTATCTACAATAAAACAATTGCAATGTCTATTAAACGATACAGAAAACTAAATTTACTTACCGAATTAAAAGTGATGGTCAATGGTACCCACTACCTAGCAACTAATCACACCATAATTACTGTTGCGCTGACTGACAATATACACTGATATTACGAAAACCAAATCTATAAACTTTTAAATGTAATAAAATTAAATAATATTTAAAAATAAATATTAGTTTTTCAATACTATTCGCGCAAAATCATACAATTCTGGCGTAATAATCCTACTGGCTTCTCATTATTAATTCCACTGTAGATAGATGGAGCCACATGAGGCACAAAAGTTGACAGCTGTTTTTTTGCTATAATGTTGTTTTAAATTCTCCCATGTAGGGAAAGCAAAGGGAACGAAGCCCATACAGCCAAGTCTTCAGTGTTTTAATGTCTTCAGTAGTTACATTGAAATGCAAGTGTAATATATTTCAATGCGTCTTGGAAGAGTTTGGCGTCAAACAATCGATGGTAGACGCTGTGGTGTTACTTCTATGAGGTGGATTACCACGATAAAAATCTCATAGTTTTTCACACGACTTAACGTTTATTTCAATGATTCTCCATATTGCTCTTCATTATTGACACTTATTACACAAAACTACACTGATTTTACGCAACAAGATAAACTCCGAAATAAAATTACAATCACTGAAATAAAAATCAACTTGAATGCAGCCAAAAACTCCTCTGTAAGATTTTCTCTATTATGGGACAGCAACGGGAATACAGCCATGTCTCTAGTTTATAATATTTCCAATTTTTCTTGAAATGTAATGCATTTCAATCTGAGATTTCAATGTATCTTGATAGAGTTTTTGGCGAAAAATAAAAATGTTGAGTTTTCACCTCATCGAAGTAGCACCACAGTGTCTACCATCGATCATTTGGTGCTGAGTTTGGTGCCAAACGCTCCCAATATGAAAACAAATACTGAAGACATAAAATTAAAAAAGATAAGACCTTATGGGCTTAGTTCCTCTTGCCCACCCAAAAATTTGAGAATGTCTCCTTCTAACTTAAGCGAAACGTATATGTCTGTCCTGTTGTATGTCAGACTTTAGACATATCTCTCTAATCTGTGGTCAGACTGTCACCGAACTCGCCTGTCATAAGAAGTGTTTTTAATTTTTATCAGCAGCTGGCTGACAGGATACAGGGAAATTCCGAAATTTAATAGGTGCTAGGTATTTTGATAAATATGAATTTTTGCCCACCATTTTAGAAGCTTAGCGTCGGACGGTATTGATCTAAAATGTATAAAAACCAGGAATTGCGTAAGTTACCTACTGGATCTTTGCATCGAATTAGTGAGACATTGGAGCCAAATGAAGACTGGAAAAAAGTTGTGGCTCTAATACCAAAGGACCCAAATGCCGAGAAGTTCGAGCCTAAATATAAAATCGAACACATAAGGTAACCTACAACTAAATAATAAATTGACCATTTGTAATTATTCAAAATAATCTAAGACATTCACATCTATCAAGTAGCCCTTAATGGAACTCTTGCTCATGTTTAGATACTGGGTGTTTGATAAATATCTTTAGATATGTGCTTATGCATTATAATATAATTTGTGTGCATGTGCTTAATGAGATAAGCAGTGATCAGAATAGATAGAGCTATTTTATGTACTTGCCATAAATGAAATTCTTTATTTAATCATTTAGGTAACAAGTAGTTACACTTATGACGCGTCCAAAACCATTATAAAGTTTACAAACAAATTATTCAATTCTACTTGTTTTTGTAAAATTTTTTTCTTCCTCTTCACTACCAGGAGGCCTTGTCAAGAGAAGATACAGGCAAGAAACTCTGCAAGGGTTCTACCCTCCTTTTACATAAAATGTTCTACAATATACAAATAATAGGCATGTCAAAATGGAATGAATCAGAATATATCATAAGGTAACAAAATGACTTGAAAAAGAATGAGTTCCAGAAAATTTTTAAGTTAGAAAATCGCTTCGTACAGTTAATGACATCCTCCATCACAATTTTAAATAAATGTTTAATGTATGAAAATTACAATAAATAAAATTTTATAACAAAAGAAAATAACCAAGTGGATAATACAACATAATAATTAATTGCCAGACCTGATTATCAATTATGTTTTGTGGGATTTTATTATACAATCGTACTCCTTTCGCTTTAAATGATCGACCTATTTTCAGTTATCTGAACCTAGGAATTGTAAATTTATTTTTATTTAGCTGAGACATGAAAAGTTAAGTTTTTTGAATTTGACATTATAAAATTTTTATAGCAACAAAGGCAATGACACAGGTAGAAACAGCCTCAGACTTCACAAGACTGTTAATTGTTTTATAGGAATAAGCATAAGAATGTATAATAGGCTGCCACAAAGTTAAAAGCTGTTTAATGAAAAAGGGGTATTATAAGGTTATTTTAATGAGAAAAATTCGTGGTGGCTATAATTTGCTCCTCTGCACATACTTATTTTACAATATTTAAAATGTTCTTAATTCCTTTTGTTATTATGGCTGTTTAAAACGGCTAACTGTGGAGTTTCTTGTGGCACTTCTCAACAAGCCATTCACGTCGAAGTGCTATTAGAAAAAAAATATTGACTTAGAGTGAATTCACAATAATATGGAGTTCCCTAATTCCAGGACATTAAGGGCAAAAATTTTCGTAACACGAGGTAAGAAGTGACAAGACTGGTAAGGTTTAGCTGAAGTGACAAAGTGCTTGTCACAGTGCTTGCAGTGCAACGGACATAGAACCATAGGCAGAATAGTATTTCATGTAAATCAAATTGCAGAAGATTTCATTTCATTTCAACAGTTGAAATAGAGACCGGGACAAATGTTATAATTATTTACATTTATCCTTTGTTGATTTTAAATTCTAGGGTTATAGAAGAGCATGCAAAGCTGATGAGGAAGCCATGTGCAGAGGTGCTGTTTGATGAGTGGGGCACGTCTGGACGCGTCAGGCCTACACTGCATGTGCTACAGAATATAATTCTTCAGGCGGGCATATTCAGAGCAGCGGATGAGATAGCTTTGATTCTTCAAGGTTGGTATTCAATATTTGTAAACAAAAAAGGCAGTGATTGTCATATGGTGTCACCAGAGCAATCGATCGATTCGAAGTTGAATGACTGGTCTCGTAGCTTTAATCGATCGACTCCATCGGTCGACGTTGATCGACAGGACTGGTAACTTTAAATGATCGATCGACGACAACCCCACCATCAGTGTCTTTCGAAATGTGGTGGAAGGGCGAAGAATCTTTTACCGCCGCTCTAGTGGCTGACACTGCCGGGTGTTGTTCGGGATCTCCGGGATTCGATTCCCCACAAGGGCAGGGGTTTCCTGCTCGGTTTGGTTTGTGGTAGGGCTTCTAAGCCCGCCTGGCTAGCTACCACCGTCTTACCTAAATCGGCCGCAATTAGAGGTAAGATAAGATGTGAAGCTCGCATCGACCTTCGGCCTTATCGTCATTTACCATCAGGTGAGATCAAAAAAAGGGATGCGTTTTTATTGGCCAGTACGATGTTATTCGTACTATTATTACGGAGACGCAAACGTAGAAGAGTCTACGTGCGGCCGTTATTTACTCTACGTACATTCTACCCCGTCGATTGATCAATTGGTCTGGTAGAATTTATCGATCGTCGTCGACTAATCTATTTTACCATCGATTCATGTCATCTATCAACGATCGATTGATAGGTCCGGTAGAAACTATCGATCGATCGATTAATCGATTCAACCATCGATCTATAATTCATCGATTGGTCTAGTCTCTTGCACTGGGCCCGGGCAATACTCTGTTCTACAGGAACTTAAACACATGAAGAGTATGGGCCGTAACACCACCACGCTGGCCCAATGCTGGTTGGTGGGTAGAAACGGTTGCAATAGCGACCGGGACCAACGGCTTAACGTGCGTTTTGAAGCACGGGAGAGTTCGAGACCACAGAGTTTTGATCACCCATCCAAGGCCTGACCATGGCGAAGGTAGCTTTAACCACTACGGTACCTCATATCTTTGTAGCCCAAAATAAAATTTTCTTAAAATCTTGAGTACATTACTAATGGTCAGTATTAGTCTTACTCTTACTACATCCCACCTCACACTATAATCTAAGTGGCACTTACAATGCGATTTAAATTAGAATAGTAATGCCAACGAGCTTCATCTGTCAGATGTAGCTTGAACGTCACATTATGACACCAACTTGGTCCTTCTTATACTTATTCGCTTATCCCTTGGACTGACACTAAGCCTGTTTTGACGGAGACACAGTTGATTTTCTATCGTGTCTACAAACATATCGCTGATTAGATATTAAATATTAGTTCCTCGATTACAGAACCTCCACCGTTACGCCCGAACTCTGGGCCAGCAGCGAAAGTCGACACGAGCAACTTCTCGCACTTATTAAAAGATTTAAATAATGGCCAGCCAGCCACCGCCTCGACAGCACAGATGAAATTCAGCTTTTCAAAGAAATTAATGAAGTCTATTGGCATTAAGACCACAGCGTCTGTCAAAAATAGTACTGACAAGGGAACTCAGGAACATTCAGAAAATTACTCAGAAGGTCCCAGTGCGAGCGCCAACATTCCAAACTTTGACATTTTATTGCAGACTGATTCTTACCCAGTTTACCCAGCGCTTCGATTCCATTTAGACACAGTAATTTTAGAAAACAAAGCCTTAATACAGTTTGATTACGACGAGCTAAAGGAAATTACGAGTGATTTCTCAAATATGTTTATTTATGGGCCTAGAGGACCGTCGGGGAAGATTGGCAGTGGGGGTTTTGGAGACGTATTCGCTGGACTACATCCTAAACACGGTCTACTAGCTATCAAAAAGTTTAGAGACTTGAGCTTTATAAGTGACAACCCCCATTTGGTGACGCAAACCTTCAATGCCGAAGTGAAATGTTTAGCACAGCTTCGGCATGTGAATATTGTGCCGATCGTTGGATATAGTATAAAGGACGAAGTCAGTACATTCCCGTTGCTGTGTATTGTGACACAATATATAGAAGGAGGCTCCTTGGAGCAGAATTTGGCGGCGAAAAGGCTCACAGAGAAGCAAAGGATAGACATCATGATAGGGACAGCAAATGGTCTAAGGTATATTCATAACAGAGATGAGATTGATAAGGTTATTGAAGAAGACGTAGAGACAAACTTTTTACATTACATACACGGTGATGTAAAGAGCGCTAACATATTACTAACGAGAGATTACCAGCCAAAGGTGAGTTTTGAGTTAAAATAAAGTTTTTGTAAGCTAATGGTGCTATTAGAGACATAACTCCCATGTTGGATAAGCGTTGGATAGACCACGGGGATTAGAAGTGAGTAGAAAACATTTAACCTCGTTTAAACTCAGAGTAAACAGAACTTGAGTAGCCTTTGTCTAACATTCCCCTCTGCCAAATGCACAAGCATCGGATGCTTGCACGTTTAATAAAACTAGTTGAGCCGCCATTTTGACAGCCATAACATTGTAAAATGCCTGCCTGTGCTGTTTTTTGTTGTAAAAATAAATAGAAAACATCGAGTATGCTAAAAGATGGTGTCACCTTTTATTTGTAATTATAATTTTTAAGATTTCATGATTATTTACTTCATTATTTCATGTTTTAGAATTCTACGATTTCAAATTTCGAGCGCTAGTCTCGTGGGGAGTGCGGCTGTGACGTTGTCAAAACGCACACCCCACGTGACTATTTTAAGCGTGTGTGTGCGTGAAATTTAAATTTGTGTGTCGAATTATGCATGTGTGCATGTGTAAAAACGGTAATAGTTATTGTTTATGTGTGCTGGCTTTGAGTGTAGTGGTAACCTCACCCCCCGCAAGAATTGGCAGAAAAAAATGTTTGAGAAATTGACTAATGGCTACTCCAGTTCTGTTTACTCTGAGCGTTTAAACCATGACATTCATCCGAATAGGCTATTTGACAGTATCGAAATTATGGTGGTTTTATTGCGATCCCAATGAATTAATGATTTTAAAAGCAATTTCCATGATTATTTATTAAAACTATTGAATATTTTTGTCAAAATTACGTTAATAAATTCACGTCTTTTGAGGTTAATACTAAGATCGAAAACGGAAATTAAATGACGAATGACGTCATTCGTCAATACATAAAAATTTCTTACAATTTTACGCGTTAATAATAACATGTTTACTTACATTTAAATAACTGAACTATCCTTAATATCGCTAGGATCTCAACGTGCTAGCTGAAACGACTTTCTTCGCACTAGAACCTTTTTTGGAACAGTAATAAATTGATTAATAACGTCACACGACGCCATATTGCTGGAGCAAGCGTTTTGGCAACGAAATTCAAACAGTGTATTTTGAAATGATTTATTTCAATGAAATACTGTAAATTATTTAAAATAAATATGACTTTAGAATCCTTAAAGTTCACCAAACAATGTGAGATAGTTTTCAAAAACTAGTCAAATAGCCCATTGCGTAGATTATCTTTTGTGCATTAAATTATATCCATTGTCCCTTTGGTTCTTATTATACCTTCTAAAGTTGGAGATTAGAATCAAATATTATTTTCTTTTTTATATGTTTTTAAAAACAACTTCTGCTGGCAATCCTTTTCATGTTTGAACAAGTCTGTTGCTTACTCCAAATCTTTTAACAATATTTTAAATTCTTTCCAGCTTTGCGACTTCGGCTTGGCGAAACAGTTCAAAACCACAGTAGTGACTCCGTGCGTGATGGGAACGACCCCTTACATGTCCCCTGAACGTTTGCAGGGGACGAATACCCAGAAAGCTGACATTTACAGCTTTGGTATAGTTTTGCTGGAACTGCTGACTGGTCTTCAGAGTTTGGTCAAGAAAAACAAAGGCATTGTAAACCTCCAAGATCATATAGCGGAGGTTATAAAGCAAGGGGATGTCGCTGAGCTGTTTGACCCCGTTGTAGAGAAATGGACAAAGGCTCACGACATATATGCTTTTGCTAAGAAATGTTTGCTGTACGATTATGCAGCAAGACCGAATATTGACGAAGTTTGTAATGAGTTAGGTGAAATGTTCGCAGATTATGAGGGGAATGCTGAAAAAAGTGTTGAATTGTAAAAGGCAGTGTCCGAATATAAAGTCAATATCCGAGATAAAAAGTACTTCTTGAAGAGAGAGCCAGAGTCAATCTTGGCTCCCTTATTCTAAACCGGATCATGGATTTGATTCGGAAAGTCGCATCCCGTCCCGCTCTAATTCGCCGCAATAAAAGGTGACAGGTAGAGATTCCGTGATTCGTTTGCTTTCCGACAGTTTAGAATCAGGCTGCTGTACTACTGGGTTTTCGGACTTAGGTGGTCTTTATTTTTTAAATATCTATTGCCTTATATTGCCGTGTCTGTTTAACTCCTGTTATTTAGGTGCGACCTTCAAAAGTCCATTCATAGTCGATAAAACTTATGGCTTAGAGCAGAGCCCGTCGAATGATACAAATGAATTGAGTCCTAATTCCTTATATAATAAAGTTGAAATTTATTTGAGGCAGTTTATGTCAATATGGGTGATATCCATGTAAGCTATTTTAGTTCTTAATATGTAAAACTTGACGACCTCCGTGGTCGAGCGGTCTGTATGCCGGTCTCAAGGCGTCCCCATCTCGAACCCCTCTGGGTTCGATCCCCGGAGGGGGCAAATGTTTGGGTGATGAATTTTTAGGCATTTGTTCTCCAGTCTTTGATGTTTATATATATTTATATATGTTCATTTATATGTGTTTATAAATCGCGAGCGGTGGCGTGCATTAGGGGAGGCCTATGTCCAGCAGTGAACAGGAGTAGGCTGAAGATGATTATGATGATGATATATGTTCAGGATATTTATATATTAAATATATTTATCCGTCATCTAGTGTCCGTAACACAAGCAGCATTAGTTCCTTAAAATGGGGCTAGCTGATAGGTGTGAATGTTCGAAGATATTTATTTAAATATGTTACTATGAATGGACTTTTGAGTTTGACTGTACCTAGACAGATCGGGCAAAAATGGGTGCTAACTCTTCTGTCTAACCCTATATTTAAAAATATTTGTTATGTTACTTGCATTTTTTGACTCATTTTGAATTTATACTAAGTAACTCTCCAAAATAGATTTTTGATTAATAATAATAAGTTAAACATTAGATTAAGATTTAAATAGTGATGAATTTTAAGCGACAGACGAAACTCCACATATAGTTTGTTATAAAAATCAAAACATTTTAATATAATTATCATGAATTTCACGCAAGGTTAAAATAATTGAATAAAATTTTTGACGTTTTATAGCACCGGACGAAATGAGGTCCATCAATTTACTGCAATAATTATTTATTTTGCAAAGACATTACAATAAAATATGCTACGTTTTGACGTTCAAGTAGGTATAATGAAGAGATTATTTTTTGGATACGTAAATGACTTAAGGAACGCAGTTACGAGAAATTGGTTTTGAAAAAATTAGGGGTGGGAATACTTGAAGTTTATTTATTTATTTTCTTTATTTGGAAAACTAACAGCATTATAATAGTTCACAAAAACAGTTCATTAGAATGTGTAAATACCGAAACGGATAACCAATATAAATTCGTATTGATTTAGGTATATACACTAAAACCCTGAAGACTATCCGCTTAATAAACTAAGGCCCGTATTACGGAACCAAACTCAAGCGTAGATCTCTGCTTGAGCATTGTTAGAGAGGGATGGCGCTATTGATCCCACACAGCGCGATCTCTTTTTAACTGCGCTCAAGCAGAGATCTACGCTTGAGTTTGGTTCTGTAATACGGGCCTAAGAATAACTTAATGCCATGTTTAATTAAAAATACTGCTTAGCAATCATCATTAGCCTGCCCTTTTCCCAATTTCATTTGGGGTCAGCAACGAGTCTTTCTCCTCCACTCTCCGCTATCACACGCCATATCAACATTCACTCCCATTCTAGCCATGTCCTCATTCACACAATCTATCTATCTCTTCTTTGGTCTTCCTCTCTATTACCATCCACTCTCATATTCATAACTCTTCTCGTTACATGCTCATTCTCTCTCCTCAAAACATGTCCACACCTCGATAGCCGCTTTTCTCTCAACTTCTCCATCACTGGAGCAACAAAAATACTGCTTAGCAATATTACACCTATTGCCCAACGTCATAAGGCATTATATCGCTAAGTCGTATTATTAGTTAAATTTTCCATAAAGTTATTCTAAGTGTATTGATAAAGCGGTATCTGTCTCGCGGGATCATTCTTCTGCTTTTTTACTAAAGACTGACCGGAAAATAAATACCTGCTCTAAGGCGCCAGAGATTTTCTTGTTATTGCAACACTAACAAATGTTTTAAAAAAATATTGCATAATGTTAACTCACGCATTCTAATGCACAAAACAACAAAAATGAAATAAAATAAACTGTTTTAAAGATAATTTCACTACATAAGTGACGTCGACGACGACGAGAAAAGTCGAGATTTCAAAATGAAATTGACGGATAAAATTACTGTTGTCAAAGAAATTAGTTCTATCAATTTTCCGCAATATGGCGAGGTTGTTTTATATTCGTGCCCTGTTCTATACCATCGGATCATTGGATTCGGAAAGTCGCGTCCCGTCTCGCTCTAATTTGCCGGAATAAAAAGTCTCTGGTATAGAGATTCCATAAATGGTATGTTTTCCGACAGTTTAGAAACGGCTGGGCAGACTATACGTGATATTTATATGTATAATTAGGAGTAGCTCGGTGGCGTAAATAATGATTAGGAGCTCGGTGGCGTAGTGGCTTTCGATTGAAAACAAATCTACCTTCGCCATGGCCAGGCCGTGGATGGGTGACCACAACTTTGTGATCTCGAGCTCCTCCGTGCTTCGGAACGCACGTTCGGCCCATACTCCTCGTGTGTTTCTCAATGAGGAAGGCCTGTGCTCTGCAGTGGAACGTATATAGGCTGAGGACATAATAGGTTGGGGAAAAAGTTTCTTCGCATTTTTTAAGAAAATTCAAAACATTTTTTAATATAGTTAATTTACATTTAACTAAAGTATGTAGGTACCATTTTGTTCGATAACTTTTTGCCATCTTGTAGGTAGGGACATGATCCCATTGCTATAGAAATTTTGGGACTTCTGGTCAAAATACCGCGACAAGTGGTTTTGGCAGTCCTCTCGTGATGTTTACCTGACACTGCCTAAAGAATTCTGAAGAGACCGAAACAGGTGGAAATCTGAAGGTGCAAGGTCAGGACTATACGGCGGATGCATTAACACCTCCCAGCCAAACTCTCTTAATTTTTGCTGAGTGGCTAAAGATGTGTGAGGTCTAGCGTTATCATGATGAAAAACCACACCCCTTCTGTTGATTAATTCCGGCCGCTTTCTCTCAACTTCTTGCTTTAATCTCATCAGTTGTTCGCAGTAGAGTTCAGAATCGATGGTCCAGTCTGGTGGTAACAGCTCATAATGAATATTGCCCTTCCAATCCCACCACACACACAGCATCACCTTGTTGCGAGTTAACCCGGGTTTCGCCACAGTCTGTGAAGCCTGACCGGCCTTTGACCACGACCTTTTTCGCACGTTCTTGTCGTACGTGATCCACTTTTCATCATCAGTTATCAGCTTCTTCAAAAATGGTTCGGTTTCATTACGTCGTAATAAAGAATCACAAATGAGTACACGGTTCATTAGGTTTCTTTCAGTGAGCTCGTGAGGTACCCAAATGTCGAGCTTTTTTGTGTACCCAGTTTTTTTCAAATGCGCCAAAACTGTTTTGTGGTCAATTCCCAGTTCTTCAGCTACGTCGTAACTACTGACATGCCGATCTTGCTCCACTTTTTCAAAAATGGCATCCATTTTATCTGTAATAGGGCGACCAGAGCGACGTGCATCTTTGACATCAAAATTTCCGGATTGAAAACGCTTAAGAGCCCGTTCACCGATCGTAAGCGCTCGACTTTAGGTTTTTAACGTTTTAAGTTTGTGTGCATATTTGACAGCGTAAGTGAGATATAGTCTGCGATATCATCTTGATTCTTTAAGTAGGATTTTTTTTGTAATTTGGTTAGTACATATTTAATGTTTTACCTACCTACTGCCCGTGTTTCATGATGCGGCGCGTGGAAGGGTGACACAGGTCTTACCTTGATGAGCGCTCGCGCAATACTGAAGAGCGCATAGCTTCGATGCGGAATATATAGTATTTTTAATAATTCATTATAATTACGATTTACAAATTAAAAATAAATTTTAATATACCAAAATATTCCCTGTAAATTAAAGTTTCATAATATATAAATTTATTTGGTTTAATTGTAGTTATTTGGCTGTTAATGGACGCTGATTCAAGATGTTTTTTGTCTGAAATAGGCTTTCCTCGCGATTTTTTTTACGTAGAATGAACGAATTTCAATAAATTCTGTTACCAGATATAACTAGTAAAGTATGCATTATATCTTGAGTATTTTTTTAAATTACTAGAATTGGTTGTATGATGTGAATTACGGAGTCAAACTTCCATCGACACCAAATTTGCTTGCGATGTAAGTTTGTAAAATATTTATTATAAATTATTTGAATATAAAAATAAAAAAATATGACCAGACATAACAAGAGCAAGAAAGGGACTATCGTTTTTTATATCTTGAAAAATTCAATATTGCACATTTTCTTTGAAAATGAGCATGAAAAAATTGAAATTTGCGCCATTCTGCGCAAATTATGTCAATAAGCTCTTAAACCAAATTTGTGCTACTCTCACAGACACTGCACTAGGTCCATAAACATCGCAAATTTTGTTCGCGGCTTGCGTTGCATTTTTACCTTTTTTGTAGTAAAATTTTAAAATGTATCGAATTTCTTCATTAGATTCACTCATCTTGGCGGTACGAAAATCAAATGAAAATCACACATTTTCCTAATTTGAATTTGGAATTGTGTTCTTTAAAATTTAAACTTTCAATGATACCAAAACCAGCCAGATACAAATAGTATAGCCAAAGAGATTTTATTACAAGTTTATACATACTATAATGCGAAAAGACTTTTTCCCCAACCTAATATGTATAATTCCCGTTTAGAAACAACACAAATTACGTGCACAATTATTCCACTCTCTGTCGTAACATAAATCTCTCTGTCGCAATTCACGTTTAACGGCAAACCGTTCGTTTGTTTATCTCTCTCACTTCGCGCATTTCTTTTGGAATGCATGTTTCAGTTCTTGCGTTTAATACTGCATTCCCAAATGCATAAAATGTAGTTTGTAAGTCAAATTATGATTAAGTGCCTTAGGAGGAAGATGGTGCTAGTAATAAAATTTAAGGTATATTATTAAAATTAAGTACAAAACATATTTTTATATTTCGTTGATTTTTTACAAATTAAATGTTTATTAAATGACTGTTAAAATCACAAATTATTGTAATAAAGTATTAATTATGAAAATAACTTCCTTTTATTATGTTTAATTATCTACTTATTATTTTAATGAACTATTGATAAGTGTGAATGTCTGAAATTTACCTACGTCATCGTAATTAGATCTGCCTAAGTAGCATGAGCAACGCGATATGATATTTAACAAGTTTTTATCACGTCCAGTTGCCAACTTCCATAGTAATTTGACAGTTGACCGCGATAAAAACGCGATAGATATCAAAATGCGGTGTTCATGCTAAATGTAAATTATTGATAATGTGTTACCCTAAGATGCAATCATCCATCATCACTCGGCCACTGCTGGACATAGGCTTCACTCAATTAACCTTTTTTTTTTTTTTTTTTTTCTCGAGGACAAAATCCATTGGACTCGCTCGGCGGCGGCCGAGAATACCCACTAAAAACTCCCCGATATACCTCCTTGCCCTTCCGTGGGAGCAACCCGGGGTCTGCCGAA
Source organism: Parapoynx stratiotata (assembly GCA_910589355.1). NCBI lineage: Eukaryota > Metazoa > Arthropoda > Insecta > Lepidoptera > Crambidae > Parapoynx > Parapoynx stratiotata. Next base: position 11,755,105 of record OU342482.1, read on the forward strand.
AATTCTCCGAGCCTCACTCAATTAACCTACTCCAGCCTTAGTAGAATGAGCAGCGTTATGATACTTATCACATTTTTATCACTTTGATAGGTGATTGTCATTATTCATAATACTTTTACAGTTCAACGTGGTAAAAACGCGATATATACCAAAATGCTGTGTATAATCTAAGAGGGCAGAATATCACTACATCTTGCCGCAGCGCGTCTCACAACTTCTTCCCATATTATATCTTTACGAAGACATTTTTGTTCTGTTGTCAAACTTCGGGGTTTTGGCGCCATTCATTCAAATATGGCGGATGTGATTTTTATTTCTGTGATTGTAATATTGTTTCGGAGTGGATCTTGTTGCGTAAAATTAGTGTAGTTTTGTGTAATAATGATGAGCGATGTGGAGGATCATTGAAATAATCGTCAAGTGGTGTGAAGAACGATGGGATTTTTATCGTGGTAATCCACATCATACACAAGTAACACCCACAGTGTTTGCGCTCAATTGTTTGACGCCAAAATGTCCCAATATGCATTGAAATGCATATTGCTAGCATTTTAATGCAAATACTGAAAACATGGCTCTATGGGATTCGTTCCCTTTGCCTCCCCTACACGGGAGAATGAATTTTACAACAACAAACTGTCAAACTTTGTGTCAGAAGCTGTGTTGTTTGTTACTTGGTAGATAAAATAATTAATTTCAGTTCAGTTGATTTGCTTTTCACATAAATAACAATGATATCAGCTGCTCGCACTGCACGTCTTGCTAGAGAAGTAAAAAATTTCGAATCTAAGCCGCCATGGGGAATAACTTGCCATCCGGAGAAAGAAGACTGCTACGACGTGTTATTAGTGAATTTACTGGGTCCCAAAAGCTCTCCGTATGAAAAAGGCTCATTCAAGCTTACTATAAACATTCCCGACAAGTATCCCTTCGAACCGCCTTTGGTTAAATTCGTGACACCGGTTTATCACCCTAACATTGATAAAGGTTAGTTTGTTTTGTGTTATTGCCGTTGTTTAAACAGAAAATTATTTCTACACATTACACTATTAGTTTATAGCTTTGGGTCACCTATTGCAGTAGCAGAGAGTAATAATAATAACATCATATAGTCGAAAACCTGCAGTGTGTTTGTGTTACCTATTTCGTCAATAGGTTGCCTTTAAATCATTGAATTATTTCCTTGCCTATATTAATCCACAGCTGGATGTATGCCACTTTTTACCAGCAGCCATTCACCATGTTACCAGTTTTCACTTGTTTCTCTAGATCACTGACACACTTTCCATCTCTCGTGAACAGATCCCTAATAAACAAATTTCTTTCCTTTCTCAGATAAAGATTCATTCATAACAGTTACCATCTCCTGCAACTCACTGGCTGATGATGCCAATATGACTTGATCATCAGGGTATAGTAGGCATTTGACAAGTAACTCATTCATTCGTAATCCACAATCACTCTCAAGCTTGCCAAACATTGATCCATGAATAGGTTGAACTTTACTACACCCTATGTTATTATATTGTTTGCTCATTAATGTTGAATATCTTTACAGGAGGTCGTATTTGCATGGATATGTTGAAAATGCCACCAAAAGGAGCGTGGTTGCCCACAATAACATTAGAGACTTTATTGGTATCTCTCCAGACTCTCCTAGCTAATCCCAACCCAGATGACCCTCTCATGATGGATGTTGCTAACGAATACAAATATGATATAGAAAAGTTCCAGGAAAATGCAAAGAAATATACTGAAAAACATGCAGTAGGCACTGGATAGTTGTTAGTTATGTTTAAAGAGTGGGAATTTAGCACATTGTATGATTATAATATTTGTACAATGCATCAAACATACAAAAATACTCTGTAATACTAATATCTATTAATATTAAGATGAAGACATCAAAAAATATTATTTTCTCAGTAAAGATATATCAAGACTGTTAGATATAGGTCTCCATCCATGACATTGTGTTGTGAAATGTTTAAATTATGTGTCAAGAATATGTTGAATAATAGATTGTTTCTGTTATTGCCATTTTTCATTACTAAAGTTACATAGTCAAGGCTAGTATTAAGTGATAATGTTTTTTGTACTTTTCAGAATAAGGGGCTACTCACATTTATTCAGCTCTATTGTAATGTAGTAATGATTTAATATGTTATGATAAAATGTAAGTGACATGGAAGGCTGAACTGGCTCCATAAAAAACTGGCATTTCATATGCATATACACTGAATAGAGCCAAATAAAGGTGAGTAGTCCGTAATAGGTTAAAAATTTGTTTAGTTTTGGTTTTAAGTGATGCTTTTTTTGTTTTATTAATCTCTTTCTTTCGGTTAAGTGTTACAATCCGGAATTACTTCTAACTAAGAGATTAATAAGGCAGTGTTATGTGACTTATGTTTCAATTGTTTCAGAGAACTTGGAAATTCATAGTATTCATGACTCAAGTCATATCTGTATAACTTCTTGAAGTGCATGACACTGGCAGAATTCATGTACTCATACTTCATACTTCTATATTCATACTTTTTAGAAAATATTTACCTTGCTGTGTAGAATTATAAGAACTGTATGAGAGTGACTCCCCACACAGATAAATCATAACGGTTTTCAAGTGGGAAAAAAAATGTTGCAATTTGTATGTGAAAATAAATAAATAATATAAATGAAAAGCCAAAACTTAAAGATTTTTGCCATTATGATTATGCATGGAAATAAGAAATTTTTACAGTAATTTACAGAGAATTATACTTTTTTGAGTTAGATATATATCTTGTTATTAGATTTTGAATACAGTTGACAGAATGAAACCATTGTAGTTTTATTGGTATTTTGGTTAAACACAGTTCCAATTTTTTTATAAAAAGCCCAACAAATGACTCAATAATCCCTGATAGTTTAGTAGGCAATTCCATAATTTTAGGGTGCTGAAAAAACGAAGGGTAGTCATTTCTTAGGAGCTATTTACATATAAGTTAGAAGTTGCATATATTATTTAGGTACTTAACCTACAAACTATATAAATGATAAACTTACTTTAGTACAAAAAGTTTATTATTCTGGTAACCAACACAAATGTTAATGTATAAATAACAATTGTTTTAAAATTAATAATAAGTAAAATAAGATATAAAGTTAATTTCAAGCAATATATTTGGCCTTTTAGCAGTATTTTATAACGTAATATTAAGAAGGGTCATTTCAGATTAGACAAAAGATCTAGCCTTTAACTAAAGGTTGCTATTCTAGCTACCTTAGCCAGCAACAACGCGCGCATTTCCGCTACTTTATAGCGCAATTCTTTTGGTCTAATTCTCCTTGCATGCCTAGACTAGATACCTACACTTAGCCACAATACACAAACACAAGGCTACACAAATCATCGGTACCCAATGATATTAGTCTAAGTGATTATGCAATACAAATTCAGAGTTTCGTCTTGTAACACCAAACTCTCACTTTATTGTCAAGTATCAAGACTTTCATAGCCATGTGGAAACGGAACAGGATGTAGTGCCAGCTGCGGGAAGTACGGCGGCTGAAGTACCGATATCGCAGTATGCGGTTCAGTTCAACCATAGTGAAAGCTGTTTTGTTTTAAATATCGAAAGCCAGTACTAGCCACTACGCCATCGCCATCGAGTTTCCTCTATCTGTCCTCTAATATAGAAGGTTTAGAAGAAGAAATATGGAACATACTTTCTTCATCTAAATTCCGCCAATTTAAGGCAAAGAAAGTTAAATATTTATGTAAAAATACATTTCACATTTAACTCAGCCAATATTGTTAATATGCCAATCTTAACCGATCTTAAGGAAAGTTGTTTTGCGATTATTGTTACTCTTAGGCCTGAAGTAGGAAATTATATTCGCTTTTTTCTGCAGAAAAGAAAACTGACACAAGCCAATTTAAACCAAGCTACTAAACATAAAGGTCAAGTTTCATAAACAAATAAAATATTCAGCCTGTATCAGTACTGCTATCATCACCAGAACTTGCACTTTCAGTTTCTGAAGAACTGCTGCTTCTCTTGGGTTTTTTGACATTTTCTTTGCTTTTTTCTATACTGGCCCCATCTTTAGGGCTGTTATTATTATTGCCCTTCTCAGTTTCCGATTTACCCTCCTTTTTTATGCATTTGTCTTCACTTGTTGTTGGTTTCAAGGTTTCAGTGGAGACTGTTGCCACCATTTTAGACTCTAACCTACTTTCTGAAGGTTTAAAATCGTCCTCATCTTCTTCGTCGGCCGGTTTTCTATGTGCTGCTGAGGCTGCTACTGCTGACTTGTATGCTTCAGGATATTGTGTGCTGGAAAGTAAAGGAAAAAAAATGATATAAAAGTTTTTTTCATACAAACTTATTAGTTTTTAATTATTTTTTTTTTAAACTATATATCACATTGTCACTCATTATTTATATTTATTTGAGATATAAAAATTCATAAAACTATATGATTAAATTCTCAATGGCCACAAAATGAGACAATAGAAAAATATTATACTGTTTGTCAACACCAGCTTTTGCTTGGTCCTCTATGGGTTAAATAAAAAAAAAGGTAGCTCATCCAGTACTCAACATGGACAAAAAATAACAAAAACAAAACTGAAAAGTCAAATTTAATTATTATGGTAAATAAAATCAAGTACCTTTTATTAGAATTCTAATGTTCATTTACCTTATCTTTGTTTTGATGGCCCTTATTTTCTTGAATATGAACTCTAGGTCTTTCCTCATGTCCATGAGGAGTTGTGTGTGTTTCTTGAACTCCACAGAGGCGGCTCGGAGGCGACTTGCTGACAACTGGTTGCAGTTTGTAAGCATTTCTGTTGTTTTCTCAAATCTTTGTAACCTGATATAATAATAAAATATAAAATAATAAATAAGTATCCTTAGACATTCACACATATCAACTAGGCCCTTCTTAAGCAACTGATGCTGCTTGTGTTACAGATACAAGATGATGAATAAATATTTAATAGATGATGGATTTAATAGAAGGATATTTAATAGATAAATATTCTGAAAATATACTATCATAAGCATCCAAGACGGGAGAACAAATGCCTGTATTCATCACACAAACATCTGCCCCTGGGATCCTGGGATCTAACCCAGAACCTCTTGAGACAGTGTCACCTTAAGATTTGCATACAGACCACTCAACCATGGAGATTGTCAATTATATTAAGCATAATCTTGGAGTCTGATTAATAAACACTGATAAGCAATCAAGACTGGTTTCATTGATCATGTACTCTAGAGCTAGTGTTTAGATACAAAATGTGTTTCTGTGATTTTTTACTGTATATTTAGGGTCATTTAGTGCAGGAATATAAACAAGTTAATACAAACATGAAAGAAAACAAGCATTGCAGTGTCCAACAAATATGTTTACATGTATTTTCTAAACAATTTATACAGTTTTATTAATTAACTTATCATAACTCACATATTCTTCTGTGCTCGTATTATAGTTTCCACGTCTGTCTGATCGACCATTCCGGCCAGGCCTTGCACAAACACTTCTGGGGCAGAGTAATTTTGAAAACATTCTATGGAAAAATCACTTTCAGGGGTTTCATTTGCCATTTTAATCGGTGATAGCTCTCACTAAGTCACACCTGTCGCAACTTTAAAAGATAATACTAAAAGCTCGATGAAATTAAATCAAAAACTTATAGAAGAGCTAAATATTCGTTTCATTTCATACGAAAAACCACAACGATAACGAATGAACGAAACTACACAAAAATATCGATTCTGTCAAATGTCAATGTCAGTGTCAAACAGTGTTTTGACAGTTTTTATATGGAAAGCAAAGAGATGAAAGTTCATACATCTTTGAAATTTTATTATAATAAAATGTCCAGAAGATGGGCCAAGATAGATTGTTACAGTTTGAATAATAGGCTAGTGACCCTTTTTTCATTAAGTCCCAAATGATACATTTTGTTAGCCATCAACAGAACAATATAATATGAGGGAGTTTTGGCTCTATTCAACTATGGCGGATGTGATTTTTATTTCAGTGATTGTAATATTGTTTTGGAGTGGATCTTGTTCAGTAAAATCTGTGTAGTTTGTGTAATAAGAATCAATAATGACGAGCAATGTGGGGAATCATTGAAATAATCGTCAAGTGGTGTGAAAACGATGAGATTTTCATCGTGGCAATCCACTTCATCTAAGTAGCACCACAGTGTCTGCTATCGATCGTTTGACGCCAAACTCTCCCAAGAATGCATTGAAATGTATTACACTTACATTTCAATGCAAATACTGAAGAAATATATACCAAAGACTTGTCTGTATGAGCTTCGTTCCCTTTGCCTTCCCTACATGGGAGAATTTTACAAAACTCATCACAATACATTTTAAAATACGTTTTTGCTTAATGTCAAAAATGCTTTCGTCTTGCATGATGGTCTAAGTATATAAATCATGTGTGCCGTAAAGTCAAGATTTTGGTAAACAATTAAATACGCATGCGTGGCACAGGCTGACACAGCCTAGAATTTTGTACTATAAGATGGATGCCAAACTCCCATACAATAGGCATGAGGCAATGTTTTGTCTCGATCAGTAGGTGTTCCTGCTCATTCTATTACTTTACAGAATGAGTTTGACATTTCGTAGTAAAGCTTTCTATTACAACTAATGACGTCCCACAAAAATACACACAAATTACTCAAACAAATACTCTCATTAACTATGTGATTATTGACTCACCTGTGAAATGATAAGGTACATCCAGGATACTACTCACCTAAACAACATAAAACCATTTTCAGTCTAGGCGTCAAAATGACGTAAATATGACAGGTGAGACAGAAACTGTGGATAGAAAGAGAGGAAGGGGATATCCCACGGATAGCCTTCATTCATAAATAGTGATAGAATGAGAGGGAACACCTATTGATGGAGACAGATCATTGCTCATGCTATTGTATGGGAGTTTGGCATCCATCATAAAGTACAAAATTCTTGGACACAGCCGACAGATATGCTTGATTGGGTTTTGATGATTTGGGCGACCAAGAATTTTGTACTCTATATGGATGCCAAACTCCCATGATTTTGGTAGTTTCCCTCTTTTGACATCCGCCTGACATGGTTTTAAGCTTTTTCTAAGGTTTTAAGTTTTTTTTTCTATGTACAGACATTCGATCTCTATAGTTTTATTAATGTATAGATTGGACTGGACTACTGTTCTGAATCGCTGGAATGGTAAATGGTCCTTATGGCCCGGCGCACATTATCGGCATCGACAAGGGAAAGAATCCTTCAGCATCCCTGCATGAAAGCGCACACTGTTGGCAATTATCCATTGGCATGCTGCAACGTCCATAGGGATGACGAAGGGTCCTTATGCATGCCGTACCGACCAAACTAACCCCGAGTGTTGCCTTGGCGCGGCGGGCGGCGGCGTACTAGAGGATGCCGAAGTATCCCGAAGCAACTTCAAGGCCGCCGATGCAGCAACCTCAAGCATACCGAAGCGTGGAATGGAGTGGCATGGAAATTTCTACTTTGTTGCAATGAAGTTAATATATGATGTTATTTATCACGTGTTTATCACCTAAAATCCTGCCGATAATGTGCGTCGGGCCTTAAGCTCATCTGTCAAAACGCACAGACATTTTAATATTCAAACTTAGGTTTAATTTGAACAGTCATTCTTTTTGGTTGGAACCTTTTGAATATAATTAAGATATAGTTTTTGTCGAAATAAAAGATAAAATAATGGTGAATTTTATTAACGTTCTTTTATAATGCTCTGAATAGTTACGAATTAACTTGACCCAACCCCTGAACCTGTAGTTCAAAAGGCATTCCGTAGTCTTGCAGCGACTGTTGAACATTTCGTCTGAAAGCAGCGGGTTTAGGCAGTCTCTTTTGTTTCTGCTTTGGTGTCAAAGGAAACATTCCCTTATTCCGTAATTCACTTCGTGATTGCCTTACCGCATTATGAAGCCATTTGGGAACATAAACATTATTAGTCTTCTCGTTATGTGGTAGAACTAGTGATTTGACTGCTTTTCCTAGTATTATTTCCTTGATCAGCTCTCTGATTCTTTCATCATCGTAACTTGACCCAAGACGTTGGATTTGAGACCTAAGTTTCTGAAGATTTTGTTTTTGCAGACGTGATAAATTTAATATGTTCTTGTCACCTCTGCTATTCTTTACAAAGTTCTCGGCGTTGTTGAGAATACGCTGCTTCCTAAATTCGTAGAAGTCTGCTAACTCATTCGGGCTTACCGGTTGATCATCCTTATCACCTAGAAAAGCATTCTCTACTTGTTCCAACGCCTCTGCATCATCTGTCACTTGTCCAAGATTAACAACGATTGCTGTGACGGAATCCTCGTCTTTTGAATTCCTCGAATTGGAGTCATAATAATCCAAGTCTATATTCTTGATATTACTTGGGTATTTACTATTCTCACTTTGAATAATGTCGTCTCTATCGTGATCATTGTTTAATTTATCCAAAAGTCCATCAAGTTTCGAGGAATCAAGAACGAAGGCGTCCAAATCATCGCTGATTTTGTATTTCTTGCCATACCTTTCTAGTTCTGATTTTAAGTTTACACTAGATTGGTCGTGTTTGCTACACCTCAAGCCTCTGCAACGCAAGCCTGAGCCGTCATCAGAATCGGAATCTGATTCAGAATCAAGTTCGCTTCTATCAGCCCTGTTCCGCCCGCACCCGCACCTTTCGTCAGCCTCTCTTAAAGTGCCGCAACGGTAATCAGAACATCTCAATTGGTCTGGCGATTCTAATTGGTCTAGTTTTTTTTCTAATTGGTCGAGTAATTGCTCGACTTCATATTTGTTGACTTCCTGATTCTGGCTGTCTACGCTTTCCTGGTCGTGGCACCTGCCGTACTTACAGACCCTGGTCAGATCGTTGTTCCTTTTTGCGCGATCAGCGTGCGGTTTGAAAAATAAGTTAAGGGTCTGAATATTCATTAAATTTGGATTTTCCTGCCTTTTTATTGGTCGAGATCCGTGTCCAGGATTTTTTATAGGCGTGTGAAGCATGAGATGCTCTTTTAGCTGGTCGAATCCCTCTCCGTGCAGAAGTTTTTTGTGTTCGTATTCATTGTCTGATCTTTTCTGGGTGGACAGAGCTACAATGGTGAGCAATACGATAATTTGGAATACTTTTAGCGACATTTTATTACTTTACTTTTTTTCGAATATTATCCACATAACTAAACGGCAGCGGCTGTAAGAGCTAATCCAAATAATGGAAGAAAAACGAGGCGGCAGTAATTGAGCGTGTTATTCAATATACGTACATATTGTGTTTTTTAATTAATTTTGATTGGACATGCGTAATGTAAAAATACACAGAGTGGTGATACTTTCATTTTCTGTTACTCAAGCATTCCATAATTTTCTGCTTACGCTATTAAAAAAATTGGCGATCACCGCTATCACCGGTGTTCGCAAACGATAGATGTATTGTAGATAGGCATGCCCTGGATGAGCAGCACCTCCAGGGTTATTTGGGGCGCCTCCGTTCATCAGTTCTCGGAACGGCCCTACTCACTAAACTTCCAGCGGTACGCACTCTGTCCGACATTAATCGCTGCCACTCGTGAAACTATGTATACTTGCGCGTATCAGCGATATTTGGCGGTTGATCCGAAGATCCACTCTCCCCTTATGAGCTTCGCGTGGCTTACAGTTCCCTAGGACTGTGCATTGAGTGACGGGGCTCCATCCTGAGCGCTCTAGTGCCCGACTATGGCAGCGAGAACTGACCATAGAGGCGCGCTCAGCGCCTACGTCTCTTTTTGGACTATAACCGCATCACAAACGGAGACGGCATCACTGTCGACCATAGCTGTGTTGTAGTGTCGACAGTGCAATACATAAACATACCTAACTTCTTAACTATCTACATGATGACAGACGAATGGACGATGGGACTATCACGGATTTATTTATAGGGGTATACTTATTTACAATTTTCATTAAAAAAAGGGTCCTAGAATACTTAGTCATTTGGAGTCCTAACTATTTCAATAGCAAAGATGGTCACACTGCATAATTATGCTATAAATGAAATTCAAATACGTTTATTAAGTTTTATTCTACTAAAGGTACTTGCAAGTATCCGTTAATTGTCAAATCGATAGGTACAGCATGATGGAACAGCACTTCCTTCACTGGATCCGGAGCTGGTTCTCCGCTTCGTCTATTCCCTTGACCATGCAAATAATTCACAACCCATTGAAGTCTTCTTGTTTTCTTAAATTTATCCAAATTCTTTTCAAAGTCTTCATCTTTCTCGTCGCTATCCATTAAATTATGAGCTGCAAAATCATCAAAGACTTCGTTGTCTTTAACTTTTTCTCTTAATTCTTTTGCTAATTCGTGAACTTCTGCCTGTCTTCTAGAGTCTTCTTCAAATTCATTGAAATTGGCGTTGTCGTACAATCTGTTCTGATGGCTCACTATAGAGCTGACGTCGAACCGTTCGTTATGGTCGTCGAAGGTCACGTCTGGCTTCACGTCAAAGTCAGGGACGCCCCACTGGCCCCACGACTGGGATATGAACATTGTTATGATGAGGTACTTCATGTTCTGGAAAAAAGAAATAGTATATTAAAGGAAATGAAATTGCTGAGTTACTTGTCCGTTCTTCTCAGAAGAAGGTGATCTGGTAGCTAATGACCATCTATACTATTATTATAAAGAGGTAAAGTTTGTGAGTTTGTGACGTTGTAGGGGGTCTGTATCTTTCGCTGTTGGGCCTATGTCAGTGCAAGTTACACTATCCCCAAGTGACATAGGCTACATAAAATTATGAAAACAGATTTTTATTGAGGGTTAGCAAATGGTTAGCAAAATATTCGAATTTCGGATAACAAAAAAAAATTGGTCAACTAAAATAACAAATTAGTCAGTAACTTATGGATAGCAAATATTCCTAAATTAGTCAGCAAAATCACTAATTGAGCAGCAACTTATGGGCAGCAGATATTTATAATTGGTCAGCAACTCAAATCTTTTCTCTGCTTCCAAATTGTATAATATATGTTTTAATGAAACAAATATTATTTTTAAGGGTCATTATAAAATAACCATAGTCTAATATCTATCAGAATACATTTCCAAGAAATTGATCCCTAATTGATCCTTTTCCTAGATTTTATACATTTTGAGTTACAATAAATTAAGTATAATATATTGCTGCCCAGATAATTATTTTGAAGCTCAACTGTTATGCTGCCCTAATCATTTTTTTGCTGACCAAGTAATTATTCTGCTGACCAAATAATTATGTTGCCGCCGAAACAAAGATTTTGACGCCCAATATTACTGACGAAATATTTGTTTACTGTCCAAATGATTTTTCGGCTGACCTTTTTGTTGCTGACCAAATAATTAAATGGCTGCCCAATTAATTACTTTCAATATTTTTTTAATACCTATCTACCCGTGCGAAACCGGAGTGGGCCGCTGGTAATAATATAGGCAACTGAAAAAAAAGATGGTTTAATATTATGAATATGTTTGAAGTATAAATGTGGAGGGAGCTGCAGTGTGAGCCATAGTTGTTCCTTGTGTTAATCTATTTATTTCTTAATTAGAATGTTTGAGCAAGATCAAAAATAATCTTAATAGAGTTAAATAAATTGTTAATTAGTGATAGTGTAAACAAACGAATCGAATCAACCCAAGGTGACTCAAAATCGAATCATCAACGAGTTTAATTCGACTTTTCACCGCGCACTTAGGCAAATTTAGATATAAACACATTTATTGTAAAAGTGGTAAAAATGAATATTTCGAGATAAAGAAAATATGGTATCGTTTACACGAGAAAATTCAGAAGACAAGAGATAAATCAAAAGTGACACATAGAAAAAGATCTAAATTCAAAATTAAATAGATTGTTATCAAAACTCTTTTCTAACACTCCTCCTCAATTTTGATAACCCTTCACTCTCTAGTCACTCATTCTCTTATATCCATCTTGTGCATACACCACTCAAATTTCCCTTTCGGCAAAGACTTAGTTAAAGTATCTGCGACCATTTTCTGTGTCTCTATGTAGTTCAGTCTACTTGTAGCTGCTTTATACCTTCTCTTATTTAGTTATAAACACAGTTATTGTAAAAGTGGTTAAAATGAATATATTTCGAGATAAAGAAAATATGGTATCGTTTACACGAGAAAATTCAGAAGACAAGAGATAAATCAAAAGTGACACATAGAAGAGATATAAATTCAAAATTAAATATATTGTTATCAAATCTCTTTTCTAACAATTAGTTTTAATACAGCGCAGCGTAGTCTGTAGTGCTCCCAAGGGAAAAATTAAGGTGGAATTTACTACACAATTTACAAGGTATTAAACTTTCATTCATATATTAATTCTACTTTGGTGGTGGTACCTGAATGCCAAGTTTTTATCCTAATCCCTTTTAAGGGCTGTGGCACAATTATATTGGGGATAATCATAATGATTAAAAATTCTATAAAGGAAGCATCGTTAGTTTATAATTTATAAAATACGTAGGTACTTAAAAAACGTGTTGAAAAACATCTCAAATAATTAATTATTCCAAAAGCAGCATGTTTGTAAATTAATATTATTATTTAATTTTATTAATTAATTCATATTTGTTATTCTTAAAGCCATATTTTGACTTCATGGTCTTAGTTCTCTGCTTGGGCGCCAAATTTTCTTCGTCAGGAAACTTTGTTTTAATAGTAGGTATTCAATCCCACAAGCTAGTTATTGAAAAAGGCTTTAAACATCAGCGGATGTTTCAAGCTTTTTTCCACAGTGATACTTACTTTTATGTATACTATATTGTGATTATTCCATTAACTTTTAATACTGTAATCTAATCACGATTCCGCAGCAGTAGCTGAATGAATATAAATGTATGCTGCTTTTGCGTTATTTTTTCTATATGTTAGTTAGTTTGTCTGTAATATTAGGTCCTTACCTATGAAATTGGTGTTTTGTGTGGAGATTTTTGGGATGTCTGCATTTTACATACTAACATTTTATCAGATTTCTTCACAACGACAAATCCAGAGATAATAATATTTGGCATGTATCATTAGACAAGCTTTAGTAATATGTGTGTGAACACGCTTGATAAAAATTATTCATCGTTTTTATGTTAATGCAAATCAAATGATGTATTCGGGAGGCAGTTAAAATAATTGTCTTTGTGTCTAATTTTAACACAATTAAACTAACAAAAAATTATCAAATTAAAAAATACGAGCTCAAATATATGGTCTATTTTTAGAAGAGGCAATTATTTTATAAGAATGTTTTGAAACCTAATAGTTACGGACAAATTGCTAAGACGGAATAAAAACACCAATTTCATAGGTAAGGACCCAATATTATTGTATCATCGGTAAAAGTTATTAAATATTTTTACACAATATCCTCCTCGGTCGATTGGCAGCCTTTGGAAATGGTTCAGGGTTAATGGTGATATTTGAGACGAATAGAAAAGGAGGATAAGGGAATACTGACACTTATTCAGCTGCATTCAGCATAGAAAACGCCTGTTTAGTACGGAGTTTGTTCAGCTTTCCGCGTCCGTTCAGTCTCATATAAAATTGACGTGTTACATAGTAAAACGCTCAATAGAGCTGAATAAGTGTGAGTAGTCCCTAAGAGAAAATATCTGTTCTACAACTAAGCCCACAGACACTCAACGTTTCAACAGATTCTGATTCCATCTTGCGGCTGATTTTAGGTAGCCACTCTAGAACATTTTCGTCCCAAGGACGATTTATGTACTCTAACCACTGTCTTGAAATGGCTGAAACTGTTTATATCTCCATGCTAAAGATTTGTGGTAGCAGCTCATTAAAATAATACTACCAACCCATCACTTCCCTTGGGTGTCGTAAAAGGCGACTAACGGACTTAGAACTGCATAACCATCCAATAGCTTATAGCGGCGACGGGCTCACCACCTGTCACGCTGAGTGCAGTCACTGCATGGTGAATCGTGGACTATGGCAGTGGACCGCTTTTGCGGTGCTTATGCCTAGTCTCTGACTAACCCTTAAGGGATAATGTACTGTCTTATATGTATGTGTATAGTGAGAACATGAAGATGTCACCAATTTTTATTATCAAACAGGTAAAGCCACAGAAAAGAAACAGTTAGAATTCGTATAAAATTTTACGTCAACCATTTCAATTAAGTTTGCATGAAATTAATTTGAACACATCCCCGTGTTGGAATAGCTGCACGTGTTACATGTTTTTTTGCCAATCCTCAGAATTACGTAAATGTTACTGCAGTACTAATATAATATAATGACTAGGAAACTGATAAAAGTAGTTACAATCTTTGTCAACAGATGGCGCGAACAGAAAACCAAGAACAAGTAGTCATTTATTATTTTAAAAGGAGTTATCTTTTTTCGCATTTTATCTTTATGTATATTTAACGCATATTACACTCTTAACTAACGTTAGCTTGCGACTTCGGTCAGTTTCTGTTTAATTGACAATAAATAGCAAGAATATCTATCAAACTTACATTTTATTGCGAAAGCCTCACAGTGATAATGCCATTAAGGAAATTAACATATTAACCATTGCATCCCAGACAAGAATATAAAATGATTATGGAATGCTTAGTGACCACCATAATATTAACACCCGAAATAAAAAAATTCAAGTTACACTTTTTGAGCGTGGTAACCGATAAGAAAACAAATTTTTCTATTATTAAATAAATAAATAAAAGTTAATATTGTTTAAAATATTTTTTATTATTTTACAATAATAGCAGTATTATATTTTCAATTCAAAATCAATACTGCATTTGTGATAATAATAAAATGTATGTATATAGAGTACTCACTCATTTTCTTTCATTATTTTTTTTGGTGACTTTCTTCATTAATAATAAATGCACTTTGTTCATTCATATTCAATAACAAAACAACAAAACTCATAATAAACAATGTGTAATAGTTAGCTTATAAATAAAATCAAAGTGGCGTCTTTGTTAAAATTAGTTCTTTGTTGTATCACTAGATGGCGCCACCTATCCTTTAAAACGCACTATTGTTTACTCTCATAGACTTATATGGTCAAAACGATGTTAATTAAAATTTGTATTCGCCTTGGACACGGTGTTTCATTTTGGTAACCACCTTGGGTTTTAACATGCACGGCCTTCAAGCCACACCTCCTTGCGCATCGGAGTGGGGAGCGTGAGGTTTTTTCGTTACGGAATTTCTGGATTCGGTCCCCGCGCTCAAGGCCCGCGATAGAAGCTATGCAATAGCTTAATAATAAAATCCCACTTAACATAATAAAATTTTGTCATGATACTTAGTGACATCTTCTTATTAATTCCACTTTGACTTGCCTGTAATTTGTAGGTATTGTAATAACAATATGTCTATTGTATTATATGTGTCTTGTATTGTTGTTGTGTATGTCTATTGTCTTACGTTCTAATAATAATTAGAACGTAAGACAATTTTATGTGTGGATGGACCCCTTGCAGAGTTTCTTGTCTGTATCTCCTCTTGACAAGGCCTCCCGGTACTGAACAAGAAGAAAAGAATTTAGAGGTAAACAAGCAGAAGTGTATAGTTTGTTTGTTAAGTTTTATTGTTTTTGACGCGTCATAAGTGTAACTACTTGTTACCCAATGCCAACTTGCAGGAAAATCGAGATAAAAACTCGAGTTTGTCAGTTTTTGACAATTTCACTATGGCTGAAATGTCAGAAATAGACTCTCAATTCAATGTAAAGCATTTCATTTCATTGTAAAGCTTAAGGCTTTTTTATTATAAAAGCTGTGTAGCAGACTACACAGCTGTTATACAGGAAAGTAAATCACCAAGTAAAAGGAAAGCACCAATTGTTAGCTTATTCTGTAAATCAGCATCTATACAGCCCTGTGTGCTAATTGAGGAATAGCTGTTACTTATGGACATAGTGGATATAGCATTAGCGAAATGAGAGACCTCTTCAATATTTTGTGATTGCCTCCTATCATGTGTAAATTGCACCTCCACCTAATCCTTTGGGGATATAAGCGAGACAATTATGTGGGTATTTTACGTATGTCAGTATTATTTTGCACCCAAATATATTTGTGTATTTAAACAAAAACAATGGCACGCACGTCCGACTTTTCGCCCGCGGTTTGTAAGAAAAAATGCAAATGGCCGCGCGTGCCATCACGTCCGCGCCATGTGTGCCGCTGATGCAGGTTTAATTGTGGCGCGCTAACGACGGCGCCATCTTGCGGGGATGTGACGAACTACTTTTGATTAGATAAAATGGCGGCAAATAACGGTACTTTGTTTTGTATGATTAAATTGTATAGGCATAGTATATTTTCATTGCTGTATTTTCACTAATATAGTGTACCTATAAAATAAATATTGGGTCCTTACCTATGAAATTGGTGTTTTTTTTCTCTCTTAGTATTTTGTCTGTAACTATTAAGATTCAGAGTATTCCTAAAAAATAATTACCTCGTCTAAAAATAGACTATATTTTTGAGCTCTTTTGATTTGTTTTGATAATTTGTCTAATGATAGATGCCAAATGATGATCTTTGGATTTGTCGTTGTGAAGAAAACTGAAAAAAATTTAGTATGGAAAATGCAGAATTCCCCAAAATCTCCATAGAAAACACCAATTTCATAGGTAAGGACCTAATATTATTGGTATTTATGCGTCGGTCCTTTTTTCTTAAGCAGCAATGTAATAAGTACAAGGAGCCATTTTTGGTACACTTTCGTTCTCTGCTCGTCGTCGGCGCCCATCGCACTAAGCTTATATACATCCCACAGGTCTTCCTCACGGACACATGAGGAGTATGGGCCGTAACACCACTACGCTTGCCCAATGGGGGTGGATAGAAGCGGTTGCAATAGCGACCGGCACCAACGGCTTAACGTGCCTTCGGAAGCACGGAGGAGTTCGAAATCACAAAAATTTTTGGTCTTCAAAGCTACCTTCGCCATGGTGACCTTGGATGGGTTCCAAGGTCACCATGGCGAAGGTAGCTTTGTTTTCGATATCGGGCCTTTATGTTACCGTTCAATATCACCAGACTATAGCGGGAGCGGCGCGTTGCAGTTGCGTTTTACAAGCGTCATCAGCGTTTTTTTTCCGAAATTACCTCTGAAGGCGACTATGGTTGACGTTGATTGCTTTCTGAACCCGTTTGTCTCCAAAAATTAAATAGAAAATAAAAAAATATATATTTCACAGGTTAAGCTTAGCACTTAAAATCGTCAACATAAATATCCTCAGACATTCACTCTATAAACTAGTCCCATTTTAAGCAACGAAATGCTGCTTGTGTTACGGATACTAGATGATGGACAAACATATTTAATAGATAAATACATATAAATAGCCTGAATATATATAGATATATATAAACATCCAAGACTGGAGAACAAATGTCTGAAAATTAATCACCCAAATACTTGCCTCCACCGGGGATCATAGGACCTCTCGAGATGGCGACGCCTTGAGGTTACAGAGGTCGACAAACATTTTGCTTACAAAATAAATAAGTACATATTACATACATAATAAATTTTAGGACTAAAAAAAACTACTAAAATTGACTACCGCTAGCGCTTGTAGCAATTACATAGTATACTGTGAATGTGATCGATACAAGCGGCCGGATTCCGAGAGAAAGGCTTTCATATGAAGAATCCGGCAAGAAACTCATGGGCACTACTTTTAAATAGCTAAATCTTCCTCCTCATTATACATATCGCGGCAACGGTAGCCGAGTTGGGAAATACTCAACTACTCGTCCAAGTGGTCGCGGGTTCGATCCCAACCACCTGTATCACTGGTATGAATAAAACTAAAACAGCTGATTGCGAATATCATACATACAATCACGCCTACAATCCCCGAAGTGGTAGGCAGAGTCCAAGGAACGCAGTGTTCCTTAAGACCACATTTAGCCATACGAAAATTGGGTTTGGTCAGATGAAAAATCGCGAAAGAGTAGTAACAAGTGGCTAGCTCATCGCCTACACAATCACAGAGCCAGTACCCAATACGCTCTTAGTCGCCTTTTACGACATGCTAGGCAAGACAAGCAGTTGTTACATTCTTTTTGTGTCCCGGACCAACACGAATATCGCTTTCTTCATATTGTGCCCGGTGCATGGCAACATGCTCGCCACCTGTTACATGGTGACAGACATATCAGGCGAAATGTAGGTATTAACACCCTTGCCTACCCCTTCGGGGATGATAATGATAAGTAATGATATGTTATTATAACATTCAGCTACCGCGTTACTGTAAATGTGTTACATTTAAAGTAAATAGAAATAGCTTATTAATATGAATATAGTGTACTTATGTAGAATAATGGCGGTGTTTATGGCACGTGCGTCTGCGCAGCTGAGCAAAGAGTTTGCGCCAACATGTGGTAGTCTCTGTTTTATGAACGTCTGTGTAATAGTTAAAACCTCTTTGGTTTGTATTACTTCGGTAACTAGTTTCTTTTCGATGTACACTTTTACCGGTGTTGTTCATAGCATTTGCAGAAGTTTTACCCGAAAAATCGCCCGAAATTGTCAAATTCACCCGACAAATCCCCCCAACCTTTTTTTCACCTGAAATATTAACCTGAATTCATCTGGAGGTTCAGGTGAATATTCACCCGATTTTTTTTCAGCAGATTTTAATTTCACCCGAAAAATCACCTGAATTTTCCCCGGATTCTTCTTTAATTCGGGTGAACCTCGGGCAACTACTTTTATTTTGTAGGCAAAGAGCATAAAGTACAACCATTTTTAATTGACATTTAAAAACAAAAAAAAATGCGTTTAATTTTATATTTCCCCAATAAATTTGAACTTTAAAAGATTTTGTTTAAAATTCGGGTTAATTTTCACCCGTATTAAAGAAGAATCAGGTGAGAAATCGGGTGATTTATGGCGTTACAATCATTTTAGCAGGTTGGCCGTATTCTAGATTACCACCTTACTGGGTATGAGAAAAAATAGAAAATAGTATTTGAGAAAAGAGCGTTTCAAAAACCTAAATAAACCGGTTTAATAAAACTGGCAACAGTATAATTAACCTACGTCACAGGTTTCAACTAGTTTTAGTGTGCATGCTTCCATCATTAGTTCGTTCATTGCATTATATAAATTTCATTTGAAGCGTGCGAATACAGCTCAATTATCAAAGTTTATCCTGTAATATATTACTGGTAAATTGAGGTAAACAAGTGCCAAATGCCATGGTCGTAAACGGAAAAGCATTATTTACACCTATTTTGTATAAAATTGAATCAAACCGATTTATTAACCTATATAAACTGATTTATTAACTCAAAACCCTTAAATATTGCTCTATTGACGGTAAAAAAAACGGTTTTTAAGGTTACGGCAGAGCCAAACCTTTTTAAAACGTTCTATACATACTGGTGGTGATTTAGATTTAAAAATTAACCGGTTAACAAGCCCTTTCGTAAAATATCTTTTTTGGACTTGTTCTGGCCTGTCTGAAGGTAAGTCGTGACTGTAGTCTGTAGAAGCTTGTAGCACTTTGTATTCCTTAAAAATCCTGTGAAATAGAAAGCAGTGTTTCTTACTGCGCAATATTTAAGAATTACTTAGGAACCGCACAGTTACTATTTACAGTCAACTACAAAAATATGAGTATATTTTTTTTTATAATCAGCCCAGCAAATGACTTAACACATCGAAGGATGCTAGGGCAGCACCAAAGGATGCAGGCCTAGCGACCTCCACCTTGCTGGCTCACAAGATGCCTTTTCACGCCTCTTTTGAAGGAACCCATGCCGTAGGAAGTAGGGTACACGACACCACCACCACTCTAGAAGGTGAATGACTCTAGAAGGAAATAAAGATTGCCACCTCTAAAACAAATAAACATATTTTTGTACTCGACTGTAGGACCTAGTTTCTTATTCTTCCCATAAATATTATGTAATAAAATCAAAATTTAATAGCGCGTGTAGGTAGCATTTAGAAATAACATACCTGTCGATAACTCCCTATAGTTATTCAGATATTTAACTAAACTCAAAAACATTTTTACTGACAACGAAACGAGTAAATGAAAATTAACAGTTACAAAGGATTTAATAAATGCCATGTCGACGTAAGTCGGCTCTAGAAAAATTTTATAATGAAAAATCATCAAAACTTATCATATTGTAGGAATAATTTCGGCCAGTTATCAGAAAAACAATTATGTAAAAAAATATTTGCACAAACAAACAAATTAAACCAGCCGATAAGTATTCGCCCGCCCAACCGTTTTCGCAATAAGGTTTTCCATTTCCACAGACCGATACCGCCCTCCGATTTAGTCGCTCGCGAGACGCGCTGAGGGCAGGACGCGCGCGCCCGCGCTTTCAAAACGTCACTGACGTTCCGCGTAAAAAAATTCCTATTTACTTTTTCATTGAATCGACAAAAAAGTTTTTATTTACAATTGTGCAACAGTGATTTATTTGAAGTGAGAGCGAAAGGCGAGCCAGCGCTGTCAAAACGGTAGAGGTAAGAGTTAATTTATTGTTTTCACTATGAGATGAGACACGCGCTGCAATATTTTATAATGTGAACCATAAAATTGTCTGAATTTTGATGTAGAATTGACATGAAACAGAAATGTAAACATACGACTGGTTATTTTAGTTTACTCACATAAGCGTAATAAGCGTAATCAAAATATTATTGCCAATAAACGTCGGGCTTATTTTCTAAATTCACTACTAAAGTTAACAAAAAATTGATGAAATTTGCAATATTTTTTTCGTTTTTTAATGAACATTCTTCCTTATGCCTTAATACGTTTATTTGTCATAAAAACTGTTAATTGAATGTCACTAAATAAACCTAAATAGCACCCCAAAATAAAATGTTTTTGTATTTGACATACATACATACACATTTTTCGTTAAATGAGGTTTCTTTTATGTCGTACGGGGTAGGTAAACAATATTGGTGTAAAGAATCTTGCTGCAAAAAAATATTAAATTAATTAGTATTTATCAGCATTATACATTCATATAATCTCGACAATTATCCCCCAAGGGTTAGTCAGAGACTAGGCAAGAGCACCGCAAAAGCAGTTCAATGCCATACTCAGCGTGACAGGTGGTGAGCCCGTCGCCGCTATAAGATATTGGATGTTGTGCAGTTCTAAGTCCATTAGTCGCCTTTTACGACACACATGAGCCGCTACCACAAGGCTCGCCATCCAGCATTATTATGTATTTTAATAGCCTACTAGACAGCCCGTGTCTAGTGTCTGCGAAATTAAGAATGATCATGATCGCAATAGTTTAAATAGCTCTACCTTTGGAGTCAGACGTGTGATGATATGTTTGTTTGTTAGTTTTTCTACTTGACACACCAATGATGGAAGATAAATGAGAGCAAATATATGTGATCATCATCATTATCAGCAACCTCTTCTCGCCCATTGCTGGACATAGACCCCTATGCACGCCACCTCGATTTTCGGCCGTTCTCATCCAGCTAACGAATATCGTCATCCCATGTCATTTATGTGATGTTAATGTATGTGATGCTCTCTTAATAAGTATCATAATTAAATAAATAAATCTTTACTATTAAGCATGATTCACAAAATATTTCTTAAGTCTAAAAAATACTAGAAACTAAACTTTATATAATACCTGAACTAGGATCCCCTGTATCTTAGGTGTAATAGACCATATATTTCAATATATATATATTTCTTTTCATATATTTCAATTATTTTGATTGTCTCTCTTCTAGACTACGAATTCGAATATTTTGACTTGAAACCTACTTCAAAGTTAGATTTGCTTCCAAAACCAGCCCAAATAATACGCATAATTATCAATGATACAAAAATAACACCTAGTTACAATTGGTCATTAGAAACATGAAACAAGTGTACTTTTTCTTTGCTGTTAAGATAATGTATAGGCGATGGTTAGTCTCTCTCGTTCTCGTTTTGATACAACCATAGATTAGATTGAAAGAGTTTGAGAATTTGGTGCTGCAATATTTTTTTTATACCACAAAGGTGGCAATTAAGCATACGGCCCATCTGATGGGAAGCGGTCACCGTAGCCTATGGACGCTTGCACCGCAAGGAGCATCACTCGCGCGCTGCCGACCCTTCAAAAACTTTATACACCCTTCTTGAAGAACCCCATGCTGTAGTCCTAATGGAAAAACCCGGCAGTGAGCTCATTCCACAGTCCAAGCGTACGTGGAAGGAAATTCCTTTTAAAGCGCACAGTACGCGACCATTTTGGATCCAAGATCAGAGGATGAGCTCGCTGTCGATGGCGAGCGGTGCGATGATAGAATGTGGCTGTGGCATCATGTCGAGAAGTTTCTGTGGACATGCTACATACAAATAGATAGAGAAATTAATACAAAAAAATAGGGAAGGAATACCTTGAACAACATATTATATGTTATAGGTAATTACTAACCTATTCGTCCTAAGTTTAATACGACCCACTGCACTGCTGGGCACCGGCCTTCCTCACGGAGAAACACATGAGTAGTATGGGCCGTAACACCACCACGCTGGCCCAATGCGGGTTGGTTGGTAGAAACGGTTGCAATAGCAATAGGGACCAACAACGCCCTGGCGTGTCTTCCGAAGCACGGAGGAGTTCAAGACCACAAAGTTTTAGTCACCCATCTAAGGTCTGACCATGGCGAAGGTAGCTTTGTTTTCGATATCCAAAACCAAAGCGTACTAAACACTACGCCAGCGACATTACTTATGATAGATATTCTTATATCACGTTTTTAACAAAAGGTAATGCAACCTCTACGGCTTTGCACCGCCGCAAAGTCAATTTCCTACTTACCATGAACACCAAATTGTGATATATATCGGGATTTTATCACGTTAAACTGTCAAAGTACTATGGAATTTGACAAATATGACAATTGAGCGTGATAAAAACGTGATAAATATCAAATCTCGCTGCTAATGCTATTTAGGCAGGGTCTCTCTCAGAAAAAAAAGCTTAGACAATATAAACATCCGAAATGTGTGCTTTTAATGTCACAGCAGATTTTCGGTTTGTCATGAGTAAATGCCCTTACTGTCTGCCGGTTTGTCCTGATTGCAATGATGCGGGTTGTCGACATACGGGCGAATCTTCGATACGGGTTTAAACTAACTTAGCGCAACACGAATGTTTACAAAATTTTGCATTTTCAATTATCAATTCTCAATACTTTATTTGTGACTTTATACTTATATTTTTACTTTATTTACAACAAGCTTTTGTCCGTAGGATAGTTACTTTGAGATAGTGTGATGGTATGTAGCCTATAGCCTTCCTCAATAAATAGGCTATTCAACGGTGAAAGATTTTTTCAAATTGGAACAGTAGCCTCAATTGGTGGAATTGATGTGTGGGTGTAACCTCTTGTTTTCATTACTCAGGACTCAAACTCGCAACTTCAAGACCACACCTCACAAGTTGCGGTCGTCAATTCTTTATATTGCTCCGTCCAATAAGGACGGCAGTATGTCTGTCTCTGTCGCACGTCTCCAGCAATATCGCCGCAGCTGCGAGCCACAGGTGCACGAATAAATTGTACCATGGAAACTCCAATATCTTTAGTGTTTTTCTTGAAGGGCCTTTGAGGACTGTTATTGGTTGGGGTCTGATTTTTTTTACATCGCTGCTCGTCAAATATAATTGAAATTACCGCACAATAAAAAGAAAATATGAAAATATACAGTTACTTACAAAACAACAGATCTATAAACTACTTCTTTGCCGCCCGAGTAAGTAACGACATAGCATTAAATACTGACAATAATTATATGATTGGCTACTTAAAAAAGCGGCTCATGAGTTTCTTGCCGGGTTCTTCTCATGAAAAGCCTTACTCTCGGAATCCAGCCGCTTGGATCGATTACAATAATCAAAGCGCTGTGGTTGTACTTGCTACAAGCGCTCGCGGTAATGAACATTAATATTATACTCATAATTATTATTATTTGTATTGTAAAATAATTATGTAGAATGTTGACGATTTTAAGTGCCAAGTTTGGCATATGAAATAAAGTTATTTTTTATTTAAATTGATTTCTCAGCAAAAGATCATGCCTATATTCCTGAAAAGGTATGCAAAGGTATGTCACCCAGATTTCAGCTATGTTTAAGTCCTTAGTATTACATGTGGATTCCACGTGTAACGAGCGATACTGTTACCATGTTTGTTTGGCCGAGTGTACATTGCATAGTTTAAGGCAAGCGATAGGTTGGTACTGTCGGGATCGACTAATAAAATACGGAGAATACGTGTCATTTTTATATTTGAACGGAAAAAGTCCAATTTTCACAACATCACTCTAGAAATTACATTTGACATGCTCCAAAAACAAAAACAAGCATGGCCTACTCGATTAACAATATTTTTTTTATTTTTATATGGCCACCATGAAGGCCGAATCACTACAGTACACTTACTATAATAAAAACTGAAGCTATAATGAGCGGCGGAGATTGTAATGTCGTTAGGTTTTCTTGGTAGCTGAGTGAAACTATTTTATTAATCACTGAGATATCTTTTAACTATCTTATTCATATATACGCTATTTAAGATATTAAGACTATAAGCAATGTTTTTTTTTTACATATGACAGGTAAGCTCTTGGCCTTTATCTCACCTGATGGTAAGTGACGATAAGGCCGAAGGTGGAAGCGAGCTTCACCTGTAATCCTAAACAACTGAGGACAATCCTCAACTGTTTACGGAAATATGACTGCAAAAATGCCTGTTTATCGCAAAACTATGTTTAAAATGTGACCTAGCTTTCAAATTAAACTACCCCAGGAAAAGTCAGTTATTTACCAAAATGGGGTATGATGAACAGCTGTTTTTTTGATGCAATTTCTACAAAACGGGCAGTCAAAGTGAATGATAAATCCATAATAAATCTGTTCGATTATGGAAATTTTAAGCATTGTTTAAAGCTGAATTTGTTGATTAGCTAAAAATGCTTAAATAGTTGATTGACGTGTTATTAACCGTGTTAGAAATTAGAACACAAAGTAAATTTACAATGACTCGCACGACGCCGACCCATAGACAATAACACATTTTGCATAGGTCTAATAGGGATGAGCAATTCAATTAATGTTGTTAGTCCCACACGTACAGAGATCGTACCTCGTTCGAACTCCTCCGTCCTTTAACATGCACCGAATTCATGGTACCGACGACGCCACCGCCGGCGCCGGACTTAGCAATCTTAGTTAGTGTTGATATAATTAAATAACAGGTTTATTGTAGTTTGGAACATATTAATCCATAAGCTACTTATACCTCAAGAGAAACGTAAAATTAAAGGTTAATAAGGAAACAATATCATATCTGAAACATGAGATTTACAGAAAATAAGTACATTGTTCCCGGGTGCTTTCCAATGTGACAATACTGACAATACAATGAGATCCGTAATCGTCTTTTAGTTTCCGCAAGTACAGGATATTGTCCTTAGGTTAAAGAGATAAGTTATAAAACAGTCTGAAACATAAGATGTTAATATATATGTTTATGTCTTCTACCCTCCCCCAAAAGTGACATTATGCGGAGTTTTTAACTGTTATTGTTTTTATCATATTGAAATGTTTTATACTTGTAGATGGCAATAACAGTAACAATCGGTAATGACCGTTCCGATGTACTAAATAAATCTATTTAGGTTTCCTGTACATTGTATTGATTATGTGTGAAACTGTAACTATATTTTTTTTCATTAAATAAATAATAAATATTTTCTCTGTAACATAAAGGGCTTCACAGGCAGCTATAATTTCGAAATGTATAGCTTTCAATTGTTTTAGTATCACATATAAAAGTATATGCCTTATATACTTGCCTCTTGACTCTGCTTTCATTTGTCTTGGCATCCATACAATATGAAAATGTAAAAATATACACCATAACTGCTGAGTGTGGTGTTCTGATGATTTCTATGGAAAGTTCTATTTATTTTATTTATTTATTTCAGAAACAAACAGTCATTATACTCTTAAAACAATTTTGTTTTTTTTGTATTTTCCCTCTTTTTACATCCCTTGACATGATTTTAAGCATTTTTTTTTCTATGTAAAGACATTCGACCTCTACAGTTTTATTATATGTATACATGTAAAATAACAACAAAGACTGTACCTATAACAGTGACTGTACATCTCCGTTGGTCTGTAGCCAAATAGTAAAAAAAACCTATTCTGGCGCCAATTCGCAGACCACCACCACCTGAGCAAAGAGACGGCGCGTGCGCAAGACATCTGTGTCTGTTTGCTGCCGTTGAAACCATTCTGTTTTACATTTACATACAATAATAAGTATCAAGAATTGATATTGTCATGTCCTTTGTGAGCCAGTTATTTTAATAAATGGGTGTTATGTTCTATGAGTTTATAACAAATTTTATTGTAATTGATTAAATAGGTTTTTCTTCGGTCACTTCAATTAGCCTGCGTTTTGGATGGGTGTTCTGGGAATTCTGGATATGAAATTCGCATTGATACTGGTGGTGCAACAAATAAATTCATGCACCACGAGGTGCTGGGATCAATTTTATTGATAACTAGCTGTTTCCCGTGACTTCGTCCGCGGTTATTGGTTTTTTAACTATCCCACGGGAACCCTTTAATTTTCCGGAATAAAAAGTACCTCAGATGTTGACTAGGGATATAAGCTATTCGGAGATTAGCCCGTACCAACAGATAGAGAAAAAAAAAGTATTTTCAATTTTTATTTTCTTTTTACATCCCCCTGAGTTGGTTTAAGCATTTTTTTTCTATCTACAGATATTCGACCTCTACAGTTATATTATATGTATAGGTTTGAAGTGTTACTACTTGTACACATGATTAAAATATCATTGAATAGAATTGATGACGTTCGAATGTTGGCTTGTTGAGAGTCGCGACGTGCGTTGATTGCGTTATAGAACAGACGTTAGGGAGATCTTGTACAGCAGGAGACAAATATACTGCAGCTAATGATGACGGCAGCGGTAGCCGAGTAGGGATGGACGAGGCACTACGCGTTCGAGAGGCCGCGGTATTGCGGGTTCGATCCCACCGCCTGTACCGCTGAGTTTGTGTGAATATCGCTTGCCTCACATTGTGCCCGGTGCATGGCAACAGGCTCGCCACATGAGGAAATATCTGCAATGTGGGTGTTTAACTCCTCTGCCTACCCCTTCGGGGAGAGAGGCGTGGTGATATGTTTTGTAGAAACAGTATACACTATACACATGTTATGTATCAGAAGTTATTTAAAATACAAATAGAATTTTTAGAGATCTTAAGCAATTGAAACAATTTCATAGAAATCGAAAATAATACACAAATCATTTTTGAAGGCTAATTAATTAATAAGTGCAATAACTACCTGCTCCAACCTGAAGGTTACAATATCAGGTTTCGATTGTGAAAACAAAGCTACTATCGCTGTGGTCAGGGATGGGTGACCAAAACTTAGGCCCTTCGTGTTTCAGAAGGCATAAGGTTGACGAAGATTCGCTCCCCGCTACTCTAAGCAGAACCCTCAGATATGACACGTTGAAGTGAAAATGAACCACTCCGTCACGAAGATTGTCAAATGTTAAGATGAATATTATTTTTTCATGTAAACATATTAAATTATTAACATACGGACTATTAAAGTCCCCCAATTTCACCTATTAAGAATATAATACGCTTATCACTGACAATATTTCATTTTTTAATACACCTCAAAATAAAAAAAACCATTTCTACATGTTGCTATATAAACCCCGAAAAACATTGAAATATTTCTTTTTGTTGTATAGTTTTCGAGAAAAACTGAAAAAATGAATATCGTGCGAGTGACGTCGTACATACGGAGGAACAATGATTCCCCCTTCCCAAATTCGAAACAGACAAAAGTTTATGTCATGAGTCATGGCCTTGTTATTTCTATAATATAATCTGTGGCCATGTCAACAAATTTGATTAAAATCAGCGGATTGAAATCCTACGCTCACATTCATGGTGTATCAAAAATATCAAAGAAAAATAAACAAAAATTTTCGAGAAAATTGATAAGTTTCAAACAAAGTTCTAATCAATTTTGACGGTTAAAAGTTAAACGTCAACGTCAGTAACTATTTTTTAAACAAAGGCAAAAGCAAAACGCTATTCCTCCGCATGAATGACGTAATTTGGCGCTTACGACATTTTAGAATGAGCTGATCTTTAAACTTAAAAAAATGAATAAAAAAGTCGGTATTTTGAAAAATCAAAAAATACGTGTCTCTTAATTTTTTATGTAGTTTTATTTACAATAATAAAATATACACCTTAAAATTTTGAAATGTCGTCAAAAGTTGATTTTGTTATAATGATCATTTATCTACTGGAAAAAAAAAATATATCCGACGGTTAAAGTTCAACAGATTTTCCCTAGCTGATTTTTCGTCAAATCATCGGTTTGGCAGCTACTCGTATACGCAGCAGGGCCGCGTTAATCACCTGCATCGCCCATCGGCAGAGCAAAGACAAACAAATGTATCGGAGCGAGCGAGATAAAATGCTCCCCGTCGTCGGCCGCCTATTATCGCGGCCATGTGGGCACAGGCGTACCGACTGCAGAAACGATACAATTCACCAGCATTATTTTTTATTGGAAATTATTTTTTTTGTGAAATGTTTTCTTGGCTATATATCGAGTCGCCAAATTGTTTTGTACTTCTAATTGGTAATGGCCCTAATTGGTAATACTTTCCATAATCGTGTTTGGTCTGATTCGCTTCTGTTAATTTATTTTTTCAATAATATGGTTTTGTCCTAGAAGAAATTTTTCGGGACGCTTAATATTAGATATGCTAAAATTAGAGCTTATACATATTAAGATAAATCGTCGCAATGTCAAAATAACGTTATGCCAACATATATTAGGATATTTCACATTATAGATCCTAAAATTTGGGTTTTCAATTCATACACCAAATTATAATGGTGGCAAAATAATTGTTAGGCGAAACAGTAATCGTACGTTTTAAGTTTAGGCCAATACGGTTCGGCCATGTAATATTAGAAGTAAAAATTTTAGGCAAACTGAAGAGCACCCGTTTTCTTGGCAACGAGGCCAGTAGAAAGACCATGGGTGTTAGTCGACTGGATTTAAATGGACACGGCGTGGAGGCGTGCTAATAGAAAAAAATACATGGCAGGTAGTATATTATCTTCATATAATTTGTGACAGCAGTATGGCGAATAAAAATAAATGGGCTGGTAATGATGGTGATTGTATTAACTCTTTCATCATTTGAGTAGTAACCAACGAAAAATTAGTCTAGTACAAAATATGACGACCATCATCTGTGACGTTTGTAGATAGAAAGTCAACTGTCTTGGCTTTCAGTCAGAGCTCACAGACAAGAGAATATATTATTATTTAGCTTTTGTGTACGCAATAGACACAGGAGTATACAAGGTACAAATGAGGACATTAGGGAGGGCTTATTTCCAGTTTCTTCCAACTCTCCTGCGACAGGTGTACGTGAGGAAATCTACAACAAAAATGAAAGCCGAGCTTTTATCTTAGTTTAGCAACTAGCAACTTCGCAGCTATAACAACAATATAGATATTGTAGCACAATGATTATTATAATTCTTACATTTACACCTATATCAACTTGCGTAAAGTAAGCAGCTATGTTATGGATACAGCTGGCGGATAAATATACTCAATAACATTAATAAATATTGAAAATAATTATACTAAGTAAACATCTACGACAAAAAACAAATATTTGTTTTCACGCAAACATCTGCACCCACCGGGAGAAAAACCCTGGGATCTTAGCTATAAGGTTTAAAAATCGGCGTCCAATCACATGGTTACCAAGGCTGTAAAAAATATCACGCTTATTTTTTTCTATATAAAATGACGTATTATACATAAACTATATGCCCTCAATACATAATGAAATTTTAACATTTGGCTGTATTATGTGGTTATGGTTAAAAAAGTTACCATATGAAGTTTATTATTAATAACAGTGGTTTATAATATCATAACAAAATTTATACATAAGTTAATTTAGGATATCATAACAAAAGCAGATTTTAATAATAATACAGACAATTGTTGAAACTTAACGCATGTATCACTCGAGTGTTTTCTATGAAGTAATCTAAAATAGGTATAGTCATAGTATGTTCACCATTGAGATCATAAAAACTGCTTTAAATATTTCCGCAGTATTATTTATTCTTCGCAATCAGTATTATTAATTATTCTACTATCGGTACTGCCCCGCATGCGGGCTCGCTGCCCGCACTCTGTGATAAGCGGGGCGACCGACGCGTCGGACCGTACGATGCGGGCCCGACACGATCTTCTGACGATTGTTTACGTACTTTGATTTTATTGAAACTTTCAGGAAGCATTGTGCTTCAAAAACTGGACAGTTCTCACTATGAATAATAATTTACGTAGTCTTCTTAACTTTTTACTTAGTTGAACTAACTTCTAACAAAATTTATTTAGTCTTTATTTGCTACAAACATGATTATGCACAAAGTAAATGCAGGACTTATAACTAATACAACGTTCTAACATGTTCCTGCCGTCACAAACAGCATGGAAATTTTATATAATATTATTATTTCTTTCAAGATTAAAAATAAATTAAAATAATAGTCAATTAAAAGGTAATAATAAATAAACAATTTCAAGTCACAAAAATCATTATATAGATATTGTCAGAACTATTATCATTTGTCAAATTGTATAAGCCACTTTAATAGTAGATTAGTAGCCAAGGGCTGTAAGGCATCAATTGCAGCCCGAGATATTTAGACTCACGAGCGCAGCGAGGGCGCTTATAGTTCGAGGGTGCAATTGATGCTTACACCCGAGCTAACTACTCTGCTTTACATCTCGATTGTGAGGTAAGTGGAAAAAAAGGCATTACAAGAATAAATAAATTTATTTTCAAGAACTAAATTTAGCTTCGCCGTTCGATATTCAAAATTGATGAAAATAGCGAAGCGACCTCTTTTGTCATTGGGCTGAATGCATGATGTCTAGTGCCAGTAAGATGGTTAGATGTACGCGAACTTTTTGAAAGAGTTTTTTTTTTAATTACTTACCGCCCTAGGGCGTTTCTAGCTACATTATTAACCTAGGGCGGAAATTGATCACTTACAACCCGCATCTGGGGGTATTAAGGACCTACTTACCGAACATGAGAGATGTAAAATATATTATTCTTTAAAAAATGTAGTTTCTATTCGGTAAAAAAATCTTTTGCGTCATAGTAACATTTTTGCAACAAGTGATCCTTCAGTTTTAATTAGTTCAGTTCATTTTATTTTTAAAGAGAGGTTCAATAATGATGAGTGAATAAATTAACTAATGTTAAATTTACACCTTTTCATTTTCATTTGAATAATACTTATGAAATAACTAATTTATATAATAATGCAAAGTGGAATACTTCAATAACTGTTAAAACGGTTTTGGTTAGGTTATGTGTGTTTCCTATTTATAGCACAATACATTTTGGGCTAGAACCTTTGTGTAAAGTTTAAACTCAACACTGAGTTTGAGTCAACTACACACATGTATATATTTTTTTTATACAGCAAGGATTGAATCTACAAGCACAGAATAAGATGAGCCAGTTACCACGCATTATACAGCGTAAGGAAGGCCAAATTCATAATAACATATAAATTTATATAATTATAATATAAATAAATGTTCTTTTTGTGTCAAGTGGTTAACTACACTAGTTATTATTATTTAATTTTGTTTATATTTTAATTTAGTTTTTTCTACAGTTTATTACCTATATATATATTATTATATGATTGGGATGCGCGACTGCGTAGCTAAATTTTAGCTATTGTTACTGTCAATAGTGTTCAATGACAGAATTCCGATTTCAGTCCATTGAAATATGTTTAGTGAGTGGGGCAACTTGTCCCTATTTTGACCGTTACCCACCGTCGCCCATGTTGTGCTGACCCCATCTAGAGTGGGAAAAGGGCAAGAAAAAGAAGAAGAAGAAGACCCACCGTTGCCCAGCGCGTGATGGTGTTATGTTTCAAACTCCTGTAATTTTTTCCCTTTGTTGATAAGCCATTGAGGAGCTCGGTGGCGTAGTGGTTAGTACGCTTTGGCTTTCGATTCAAAACAAAGCTACCTTCGCCATGGTCAGGCCGTGGATGGGTGACCAAAACTTTGTGATCTCGCTCCTCCGTGCTTCGGAAGGCACGTTAAGCCGTCGGTCCCGTTCCCCATTACGACTGTTTCTACCCACCATCCCGCATTGGGCCAGCGTGACGGTGTTACGGCCCATACTCCCCATGTGTTTCTCCATGAGGGAGGTCTGTGCCCAGCAGTGGGACGTATATAGGCTGAGGACAATAAGCCATTATGCCTAGTAGCAGATTGCTTGTGTCATGAATTTCATTCAAACTCACAGGCAGGGTTTGAACCCTTAACCTCAGCTACTTTAACAACGCTTACTCCAGACAATTAAAAACTCATTAGTAAAACCCTGCCAAAGATAGCTCTGTCAATTTTATTGACGCGTCCCGAATGGTCCCGATCAGCCGCTGTTATATTAAATCGAGGCAACACTATTAATCATTTTGCGCACACCTGCCAGGGGGGTGGGGGGGCTGTTAAGAGGCTGGGTGGCGACAGATGGTGCAATCCGGGTAGTTCTGACATGTTTTTTAAAGTTTGACGTACAATGCCTGTTTTATTTGTTTAATTAAATCGTTTACTTGATAAATATCGGCGTTGGCAGTCTGAGTATCGTGGAATGAAGTGGAATATCGGGATCTTAATAATATGAGGAGCAGGCTTTCGATTGAAAACAAAGCTACCCTCGCCATGGTCAGGCCGTAAATGGGTGACCAAAACTTTGTGATCTCGAGCTCCTCCGTGCTATGGAAGGCACGTTAAGCCATTCGTCCCGGTCGCTATTGCGACTGTTTCTACCCACCGACCCGCATTGGGCCAGCGTGGTGGTGTTACGGCCCATACTCCTCATGTGTTTCTCCATGAGGAAGGCCTGTCCCAGCAGTGGGACGTTTATAGGCTGAGGGCAGGACAGGATCAATCATATCTTGGATGAGTTATATTATTATTCTTTCTGGCCCCTCCACCCTCAGCCTCTGCCTACCCCTTCGGTAAATAGACTAATAAGTAATGTTCTTTCCTTTCTTCTGTAATAATAATGAATATCTAATAATATTAGGTCCTTACCTATGAAATTGGTGTTTTGTATGGAGATTTTGGGGATTTCTGCATTTTACATACCAACATTTTATCAGTTTTCTTCACAACGACAAATCCAGAGATAATAATATTTGGCATGTATCATTAGACAAGCTTTAGCAATATATGTGTGAACACGCTTGATAAAAATTATTCATCGTTTTTATGTTAATGCAAATCAAATGATGTTTTCGGGAGGCAGTTAAAAATAATTGTCTTTGTGTCTAATTTTAACACAATTAAACTTACAAAAAATTATCAAATTAAATAATACGAGCTCAAATATATGGTCTATTTTTAGAAGAGGCAATTATTTTATAAGAATGTTCTGAAACTTAATAGTTACGGACAAATTGCTAAGTCAGAATAAAAACACCAATTTCATAGGTAAGGACCCAATATATTATAGGGTATTATAGGATGAAAGATTATTTTAAAGATAAAAATTCGTGGCTACTATAATTGGCTCCTCTGCACATACTTATTTTACAATATTTAAAATGTTCTAAATCCCTTTTGTTATTATGGCTGTTTAAAAAAGGCTAACTGTTGAGTTTCTTGCGGCACTTCTTCTCAACGGGCCATTCACGTCGAAGTGTTAGTAGGAAAACAAATATTGACGTGCAAAAGTATTTCATGTAAATCAAATTGCAGCATAAATGATTTCATTTCATTCCGTATATGCTTTGTAGCTATGCTGTGTGCGAGTATAAATAGACCTGTAGGATGGCACTATTTTGCTGGTATGAAGCGAAACGTAATCCAATTGGTCTATTTTCCTCCTATTTTGTCGCACAGCATAGCTCTGACGAAGACAACTAAAATGTGCATGCGCACATTGCTCGTAGAACTGACGGCCATACATAACAATACATAACAATACCTATTGTCATGCCTATATCCCGAACACAATTTTGTTCCCCAAAAATTTCTTGATAATTCTCACAAAACATATAATTTATTTAATATAGAGAAATACTATAGAGGAATTTTATACTCTAGAGAAATTCTATACATAGTTACTATATTTTTCACATTTTTCTTGAGGTGCATCAATTGTATGGTTATGGAACTTGGTATAAATAGAATAACCTATATATACAGCACATAGAACTGTGCTGTCTAGGATTTAATGTGTGTTTGACATGCATTGATGTCAAATTATTGTGTGATTATGGCTTGTAAGAAAGTACTAAAACAAAAAATATCACATTATTCATTTATAATATATAATACATTGAAATTTTATCAAAAAAAAAAAATTACTACTTCTTTGGTACAGCGATAGTTTCTTTCACCTAGAAAAGTATCTTCGGATACTTTGATTCAATTGGTGATAATGAAGTAATCAATACGCTGTGAGACTGTGATGAACTGGCCCCACGTTGGGCGCCAATATGGCAGATGGAGTTTTTAGGCACTTTAATTAGTATTTAGAATAGGGTTAATGCATACTGTTCTTGCAGTAATATTGTGAATGCGAAAGTAACTCTTGTCTGTCTATCTGTCTGTCGGTCTCACTTTCATGTCAAGTATTGAACCGATTTATTCTAGCTAGATTCTGAGAAAGGGTAACGCGTGTGCGAAACCGCGGGAAGCCACTTGTAATAATTAATATTATTAAAATTATTGCGTAACATTATTATACTCGTAATTTAGTTGTAAATAAATTGAAAAGATACCCTGAAGAAGGTGACTCTTAAAAGGAAAAGAAATAGAATAATCTAAATTAATCAGCGAA
Organism: Parapoynx stratiotata; assembly: GCA_910589355.1. Taxonomy (NCBI): domain Eukaryota; kingdom Metazoa; phylum Arthropoda; class Insecta; order Lepidoptera; family Crambidae; genus Parapoynx; species Parapoynx stratiotata. The sequence goes on from OU342482.1 coordinate 11,790,187, forward strand.
TTACGTAAATTATTTGTAAAGTTATCACAACTTTAAAAAAAAAGAATTTTACAAAATTTGAAAATGAAATTTATTATTAAATGCCCGCTCATCTGCTAGTGACGCGCGCGACACAGTTTTTACTCATAATCGAGTATGTTAAGCACAATCGAGTGGCGCGTAATCGAGCTGTCAGCGGCAGCGACCGCGGGGGCAAAAGTTTGATTAAAAGCGAAGCAATCAGCTGAACGGGGCGATTCTGCTCAGATAATATTTCGTGGGAACGTGCAGGTGTCATGTCTCTTTGCCTTGTCAATTCGAATTAGATTGTTACTCTGAATGTTCTCGAAAATTTTGATGGTTGGTTTCTTTGGTTGCTCTGTTTTAGATACTTAAAAGTTGTAAATGTAAGTTAAAATTTATGAGGTTCTGCGTTCACTTCATTGAGGTTCGGTTTGGTTGGTGGTAGGGCTTCTTAGCCCGCCTGGCTAGCTACCACCGTCTTACCTAAATCTGTCGCCATAATAACAATGTTATAAGAATTGTTGTGTTCCGGAAATCAGAGGTAAGATAGCCAGTTCCTCAGTTGTTGAGGATTACATGTAAGTTCGCTTTCACCTTCGGCCTTATCGTCACTTACCATCTGGTGAGATGAAGGCCATGCGTCTGGCAAGGTGCGTTTAACGGACTCGCGCGGATTTAATATAAAAAATATTATAAAAAAGACGACTTCTTTGCCTATTATGTGTCGTATGTATTTAGAAACGGAGCGAATCTGGCTGTACGGTTTAATTTTCATATCCAACCCACGTCTAAATAAAAAAAATTAAAAGAAAAGACAAATCGTTCTTGACATTTGACATACGTCTGCCAGAAACTATGGCCAGAAAGCCAGAAACGAGAAAAGGCAGAGGTCAATAAGTTTCTTAGTTTTACGAAGTATTTGCTTTAGAATAGTTTGAAATTAGTTTTAAATTACTTTCCGAATATTCTGTTATGAATACAACCATTTTTTTCTTCAGACGGGGATGTTTAAAAGTTTGTTTCTGATATAATTTTTTTATAATTGTTATGTATTTTATCCTTCACTTTTAATGCTGTAGAACCAACAAAGGGAAACGCAGGTATTACCGCGGTAGTCAATAATCTGCAGGTATTTCCGAGGTAAGTAATCTAATGCAAATACAGATCATTTATTAACCGTTACATAAAAGTTAATTTGTTAAATAGTATAATATTACTCACCTCGGTAATACCTACGATACCCTAATGGTATTTATCACATAGACAAGCCACTCAGCAGAAGAGTTCCTCGAAGTAAGACGAAAAAAAAAATACACGAATATATGCATATTCAAATTACACATCGTTTTTAGTGATATAACATTGCTATTATCTTGGAATATTGCTACACAGCAAATTGCTTCAGCAAAAATATTAAAGGAAAACAAATTCCAATTTAAAAACTTTCTAGAATACTGGGAATGTAATTATGGCGTGCATATATATGTTGTATTCAGAGACAGCTACAGTATAATTGAAAAGGAATTCTGTACAGCCATACATACATATAATCACGACTATTATCCCCTAAGGTTAGTCAGAGACTAGGCAAAAGCACCGCAAAAGCTGTCCCCTGCCAGAGACCGCGTGACAGGTGGTGAACCCGTCGCTGCTATAAGCTATTGGATGTTGAGTTCTAAGTTGGATGGGGAACATAGTATAATAAATAAATAAATATCTTCAAACATTCACACCTATCAACTAGCTCCATTTTAAGCAACTAAGGCCCAATTGCGCGGTCGAGAGTTAGCCCCTAACCCTGGGGTAAATATATGGGCAAACCTTAGGCGCTAACTCTCGATCGCGCAATTGGGCCTAATGCTGCTTGTGTTACGGATACTAGATGACGGATAAATATATTTAATAGATAAATATATGTATATAAATATCCTGAATATATATAAACATCTGCGACTGGAATACAAATGCCTGAAAATTCATCACCCAAACATTTGCCCTCACCGGGGATCGAACCCAGAACCTTAAGAGATGGCAACGCCTTGAGACCGGCATACAGACCACTCGACCACGGAGGTCGTCAATAATTTTATTAAAATCTTAGGTACAGTGGTTACTTAGTTCATGATTAAAGCTATTATTTTAATTAAAAATGAAATTGCTATCATATTTGATTTCGACAGTGAACATTCTCGACAATACACCATCAATATTAACATTAATTGAATATTCATTCAAAACAGTTAATTAACACCAACGGCTCACCACAATACCAGTCCGCCACCACAATGCCGCCATCACCACGCCGGATCACGTTTGACAATTCCATAATGGTGGCCAACATCACAGGTATCAAAATCCCTCATATTTAAGCTGTAATCCTTCCTTTGCCGCAGTGTTGGGGCTCTGCCGGTGACAGCTCGATTACGCCCACCCCTTGGGGGCCGCCTCCCCAACTAGTCGTGTTAGGAATATGAAAAAGTGAGTTTTACGTATTAATTGTTGAACTGACAGATTTTTACTCTGTTTTTTGATTAAAATTGTTTGATTAAATAATTCTAAATAAAAATTTTACTCTTAGGTTGAACCGCAGATATATATTAGCATAGATAACGCAAGTATAACGATTTGTATTGAAACCAAGCGTGTCAACTTTTTAACGTCTACTGTGACTAATAGTCAAATTATTTATTCAGTTTAGGTATTTACATACACTCTCTGATGAATGTCAAATTGTGCCAACTGTTCACTAGCTTGGAGGACCGGGAGGCCTTGTTCTGAGAAGAACGGGCAAGAAACTCAGCAAGTTGTTTTCTCGTTTTACAGTAAAAAAATTGTGTTTATAAGATTTTATAGTATGCATTGACAAGGACTCAAATAAATTGTTATTTTCTATATTTTACACAGACATTTTCATATACTGTAACATCTGCCTTAACAAAATCGAGAGAGAAAAAAATACGTTGATATTTAAAGGTAGTTCCGGTACAATTTTAGGAATCTTATTGAAATGTAGTATGAGAATACCGATGTTAAAACTTTAAATTAGTTAATATTATGTATAATGTTCCTCCTCTCCATTGTTGTCGTGCCCGACAGGGTTCACAGTGATCATAAACGTACTGTAATGTCTGTAACCACACTGTGAAAAGCAAAAAAGTATTGAGTATTGCCGATGCTCCTACGCCAATTATCACATAACGAGGCATTTTCTTTGTTTTTGCAGCCATGTAAACGCGGGTAGACTAGTTGCAGTTGGCAGCGGCCAACCCCGACATTTTGGCGGGGTTTTCGAACACGCCCAGTACATGCATTTACGTCTTCTAGGTAAATGTTTCTGTGGGTTGAACGTGAGTTGAAAACAACGAATAGAATTTGCACAAAGACAGCGTATTGTAAAAAATTACAAGAACAATAAAATTCGATATGATTAAAACGATATACTTTGTTGCTTCAAACCTTAAAAAAGGAGATGAGAGAATTATCAATAACCCCAAATAAATAAATAACATCAGCAAAACGAAACATTAGTTTAAAGAAAGAAAAAGGATATTAAGCAAACTAATTATACAATTACAATTTATTTTCAATGATCAATTAGGTACCTATTATTTATTATTTTATTCAATGCAGCGGTAGCCGAGTTGGAATGGATGGGGCACTACTCGTTCGAGAGGCCGCGGGAATTGCGGGTTCGATCCCACCGCCTGTACCACTGAGTTTGAATAAACTTATGTACAGTTCATTGTGAATATCGCTTGCCTCACACTGTGCCCGGTGCATGGCAACAGACTCGCCACCTTTTACATGGGGACCTAACATATCTGGCGAAATGTTTAACACCTCTGCCTACCCCTTCGGGGAAAGAGGTATGATAATATGTTAATGTTTCTTTATGTTTATCAAATACTAGCATCTATAATCATCAGTTGCAGCCCATATACACCATGTGGGCTTGTGTTATGGATACAGGTGAATGGTATATAGAATTTCCTAAACAAAATGTTACCATAAAGCGTTGTCAACGAATGTTCTTACTTTTTTTAACTGAGGAAAGAGTTTCTGCACTATTTTAAGATGGTAGACTTGATTTTTACACCGATTGGCTTTAAATTTTTGAAAAAAATATAAAGGAATATTAATCACATCAAATCAAATCAAATCGTTTATCGCATTCCTTATGTAAGAAGACTTGGAGAGGGGAAAAAAAAGACCCAAAATGAAATTGGGAAAAGGGCAGGCTAATGATGATGATTAGAAGACTTGGTTTTTGTAAATAGCATTTAAGTGAATGCAAATAAAATGATGTATTCGGGAGGCACTTAAAAAGAGTTGTCTCCGTGTCCAATTTTAACACAATTAAACTTATAACAAATTATCAAAACAAATCAAACGAGCTCGAAAATATAGTCTATTTTTAGACGAGGTAATTATTTTTTAGGAATACTCTGAATCTTAATAGTTACAGACAAAATACTAAGAGAGAAAAAAACACCAATTTCATAGGTAAGGACCCAATATTTAATTGCGTGTCTATAGGTGATTCTCATACTGCCACGTGCCGAGACAGCATTGCTCTTGCAGCGATCCTTACACTTCTTTTAGCTTCTCATGATAGTCCTCATATACATTCTCGGATATTTTAATTTTAACTCCTTCAAAAGCTGTCAGAATCAATTAGAAACCGAAAACAATCCCAAGAAAAAACGCCCAAAAGCGAAACATATCAAACAAATCAATTTGGGCCTCGAATAAACTCTTCTGTTGGCGCGGCTGCGGTTGACAGCCGGCTGTAAGGGATTGCCGGAGCAGCTGCTGCCCCCCCACCCCCCGGATTACAATTATCGATGGAACGACCAACTCGCTATTAGAACCTTTTTAGTCTGTGACAACTTTTGAGCGATTCCTCTTTTTGGGATTTTGTGTGTGCTCAATGTTTTTGTGATGTATTTTAGGAAAATATTGTTAGTTAAAAAAACATCGTTCCATCTCTCTTTATTGCGAGTAACTATATAGCCTGTGCACTTATATTTAATTGTATTAAACAGTTATAGTAGATTAGTAGCCAAGGGCTGTAAGGCATCAATTGCAGCCCGAGATATTTAGGCGCACGAGCGCAGCGAGGGCGCTTATAGTTCGAGGGTGCAATTGATGCTTACACCCGAGCTAACTACTCTGCTTTACATCTCGATTGTGAGGTAAGTGGGAAAAAAGGCATTACAAGAATAAATAAATTTATTTTCAAGAACTAAATTTAGCTTCGCCGTTCGATATTCAAAATTGATGAAAATAGCGAAGCGACCTCTTTTGTCATTGGGCTGAATGCATGATGTCTAGTAGTGCCAGTAAGATGGTTAGATGTACGCGAACTTTTTGAAAGAGTTTTTTTTAAATTACTTACCGCCCTAGGGCGTTTATAGCTACATTATTAACCTAGGGCGGTAATTGATCACTTACAACTCGCATCTGGGGGTATTAAGGACCTACTTACCGAACATGAGAGATGTAAAGAAAATATGTTAATATTATAGGTTGTTATGTTCCTTTTCTAATTATTATTTCTATATTAATGACGACCTTCGTGGCCGAGCGGTCTGTACGCTGGTCTCAAGGCGTCGCCATCTCAAGAGGTTCTGGGTTCGATCCCCAGTGGGGGCATATGTTTGGGTGATGAATTTTCAGGCATTTAATCTCCAGTCTTGGATGTTTATATATATTTCTATATATTCAGGATATTTGTATGTATTGATCTATTAAATATATTGATCCGTCATCTAGTGTCCGTAACACAAGCAGCATTAGTTGCTTAAAATGGGGCTAGTTGATAGGTGTGAATGTTATAAAAAAAATACCTCGTGGCGTGCATTTGGGGAGACCTATGACCAGCAGTAGACGAGCTTAGGCTGTTGATGACAGTCTTCCCCGTAGAGATTGCAAGCACACAATCTAGCTCGATTTTACAGTTGATTTTAAAAAATGGTTTATGGTAATCTCATTGGCCATCCACGACGAAGCATGTGACTCGAAGGCCCGTATTACGGAACAAAACTTAAGCGTAGATCGCTGCTTGAGCACTGTTAGAGACGGATGGCGCTATTGATCCCACACAGCGCCATCCCTTTTTAACTGCGCTCAAGCAGAGATCTACGCTTGAGTTTGGTTCTGTAATACGGGCTTTAATCTATATTGTTCACTGTAACCCAGGTTTATTTAAGAGTTACGTAACTCAACTTATAGTAGGTTTATAAGAGGGTACATAGCCAAGTTCTAACCGCTAATCCGCAGCACCACACAATATGGGCGGGTAGATTCAATCTAAACAGAAGATTAGCATATTGAACCCTTGGGAGTAAGGGCATCTGCTTCTGGAGTTACGAGTCTGCTCGTTTGTCTTGGAAACCAATGAAATATGAACAGTTATTGTATAGAATTTCTTTGAGAACAATGATCGGAGCAAGATACCCCAATCGGATTGTGATATGAGTGGTAAATATTCTCATACGTTTCCAACACAATACAAATATTGTAAACCACCAAACCTACGAACAACTGTACAGTATTATCTTGTATAATATAATTATATACACAAAAAGGACAAAATTTCATAAAATAAATCGTAGAATAATTGTACAGTTACTCAAAAGTTTGTAACCACTTTTGAAAGAAATAAAGATTGTCACCGGTGAATTGTGTGTGTATACATACTATTTTTGTACAATAAAGTTTTTTTAATTTCATTTTTATAGATAAAATAAATCTTTAGATAATCTAACAGTGATCTTCAGTCATTGAGTAACCTTCAAGATCATTCCACCACAACTGTTAAGAATTGTCTAAAAACCTATTGCACCACCCTAAACCGTTATAAAAACCACCTGCGCCTCTATTGATTCAGTAAAACTAATAAAGCGGACTGTTGGTTTCTGGGGCTGGTTGCCGTGTCAGGCTAAATGATAACACACTTCAATGTTATGATTTGGGTTTATTTCCACTCAAAACTGAAAAGCTGGGTGGCGGCGCGACTTACTGCGCTCGCGATTGGATAAGAAGAGAGAGTGCGAACGCGCTGGTCCACTAGGGCTGCGCAACTACTGTACACACATTAGTGATGCGCCTTGCCCGATTAAAAACACAAAACTTTACCGATTAAAAACAATAAACAATAACATTAATAGCCCAACGCTAACACTCCCCACCCTAGTGCTGTCTCAGCACTCATCATTTAGGTAAATAGGAGCAATTCGAGCTACGGAACGTCGCCACGTCCCACTAGATGTTCTTACCTCAACTAGTCGTACGCGACCATCTTTGCCTGCGAACACTTGAGTGATAAGTCCCTTTGGCCACAAGTTACGGGGCGACTGGGGGTCCACCACTAGTACTAGGTCTCCTACTTTTAAGGACTTATTTTCTTCCTGCCATTTCGTCCTAGGAAGCAGATTCGGTAAAATTTCTTTAACCCACCTGTGCCAGAACATGTCGGCCAGTCTCTGTGCAACACGCCAGCGCTTACGAAGACAAAGGTCAGAGTCGTCAAAGACTCCGATGACAGGCAGGTTCGACGAAGTTCCTAGGAGGAAATGATTTGGAGTAAGAGACTCCACGTCTCCGGGCTCCACAGATACGTGCATCAGGGGACGGCTGTTGACCATACTTTCCACTTCGGCCATGAATGTGTCTAAAACTTCGTCCCGTGGTGCGCGTTCCTTCAGAGTTACCTTCAGTGCAGCTTTCACACTGCGGATGAGCCTCTCCCAAGCCCCCCCCCAATGGGGACTCGCGGGAGGAATGAAAGTCCAATCCATTCCATTATTAATACCTACCGCTTTTAGCACGTCGGTGTCCAAGACCTGCATGGACCGCTGGAGCTCGGTATCAGCACCCCTCAGGTTAGTTCCATTGTCAGAGTACAGGTGACGGGGCCACCCACGTCTAGCAGCCATCCTCCGTAGCGCCATGATGAGCGAGTCCGAGGTAAGCGAAGGTACTATTTCTATGTGGACCGCCCTTACTGTCATACAGGTAAATAAGACACCATACCTTTTTTCTCTGCGTCGACCCACTGTGCACTCCATTGGACCGAACAGATCTAGCCCGCAGTTAGAGAATGGGCGCTGATGATGAGCTATTCGAGCTTTCGGTAGGTCTCCCATACGCGGTATCTGCGGCTTACACCTTAAAATCTTACAAAACATGCAACGAGAAGATACGAATTTTACAGTGGGTCGAAGCCTAAGCACCCAATACCGTTGCTTAATTTCATTTACGACAGCTTCTTGGCTGCCATGAGCTGCTTTTACATGATAAAAGCGGACAATAAGTTTAGCTACCGGATGTCGACCATCAAGAATTACCGGCCTTTTGACGTCTATGTGTACATGAGCTGCGGCGTCAATGCGCCCGCTGACACGAAGCAGACCGTCGTTGTTCAGGACTGGTGTCAGGTTCAGTAGCCTGCTGTTACGGTGCAAAGGTAAGCCCTTGTTAATTCTATCCAGCTCTGCGCCGAAAGACTCATACTGCGAGTGTCTTATTAATAAGTTTTCGGCTCGCTGTAACGTATCGCAGTTTATCTCGCTCTGCAGACCTTTGCACTTAGCTATGAAAATTAGAACTATAGCTGTAGCTCGCTTCAAGCGTAGCCAGGAGGAAAATCGTAGCGGGTCAGGCACTGGCAGCGTCAAGGTCGTGTCTTCTATGGTAGTTACGTATTCCAAATTCGTAGTATCTACTTCCGATTGCGTAACAACGTCTACTGGCCATAAAGACTCGTCCTTGCGCAAAAATTTTGGACCAGAGAACCACTTCTCCTGCAAGGCTAATTCAAAGGTCTCCCTTGTTGCCAAATCTGCGACATTCAACTTCGTAGGAATGTACCTCCATTCATCTACGCGTGTTAACTCGTCAATTTCGCCTAATCGGTTTGCCTCAAACGCTTTATACGTTCGCGTTTTGTTACGAATCCAATGAATGACGGTAGTGGAATCGCACCAAAAGTACTTGCGGTCAGGCTTAATCTTATGCTCTTTTATTATAGCATTGGCTAATCTTGCTGCTAGTAGTGCAGCCTGTAACTCGGCTTTAGGTATTGTAAGTGGTTTAACAGGCATCACTCTAGACTTACAGGCAATAAAGGCGACATTAATCACGCTGTTACTATTCCAACGCCAATAACCTACAGCTGACATGGCTTGAGTAGATGTGTCGCTAAACATATGTAGCTGTAAGTTTCTATAACGTACTGACCCTGTAGCCTCGAGCGGCTGTGCTAAGTCCGTGCCCGTAGCGAACGTCGAAGTATGTTGGTGGGGCGACCGTAGCCGTGCTACGGACTCGTCGAGCTGCAGAATGTGCATCTTCTCCCACTCAGATTTCGTATCGCCGTCTCTGTCTTCCGAGCGTGATGTTATTTTTTTATAACAACGAGGAATGCGAATAGAATTTATGTTTTTTAGTAGGTCAAGCCATTTTTGCCACTTACAATAAATATCGTCAGGGATGAAATCGTCCCAGCCGATATTTTTCCGCCAAGTGTCTTGCAGCATAATACGACCTTGAACCGTAAATGGAGCTAAAAAACCTAAAACGTCGAAAATTGACATAACAACCTTAAGCATAATACGCTTCGTAGGTCGCTCCGTTCCACTTATAATTTCCCCGGGTATACGTTTAAGGGACACGTCAAATCCTAACGTGTCGTCAGCAGGGAACCACATAAGTCCAAGTGTTCTCTCGCTACTATGCTCGTGACCAATTTTGAACTTTACGGCCGCTGGCCCTAAGGTTTCTTTTGGCACACTCTCTAAGACGGTTACGCTATTACTCGTCCAATTTCTCATTTCAAAACCACCAGATTTATGAATGTCACTTATTTGTTTTATCATCGTGATCGCCGTGGACTCGTCAGGTAGACTATCTATATAATCATCCATGTAATGCGAATGTAAGATAGCGTCTACTGCGGCTGGCATAGATGATTCAAAACGGCGTGCATTCATATTTTTAACAAACTGGGCGATAAAGGGCGAGCAATTTGCACCAAAAATGAGAGAATTCATAGCGAAAGTCCGTATGTTCTCGGTAGGTTTATCTCTCCACAGAAACCTAAGCGCATTTTGATCTTCAGCGCGTATCTTTACCCTGAGGAACATGTCCTTGATGTCGCCCATTACTGCGATCTCATTCTCCCTAAAGCGCAGCATGATTCCTAGGAGGGACGACAACATGTCAGGGCCTGTAAGTAGGTAGTCGTTGAGACAACAACCGTTTACCTTATTAGCTGCATCAAACACCAGACGCAATTTACGTTTGTTGGGATTATCTACCCCAAAATGGGGTAGGTACCAGGTCCTTGGTGTGACCTTGGTATCCGTCAGCTCCCTGGCATAATCATTTTCTATTAAATGTTTAATACGTTCCCTATACCTTTCAGCAAACCCTAAGTCCTTACCCATCTTTCTCTCGATGCCCTTCAACCTGTTGACTGCGTTGGAGTATGTACACGGTAGCACGCAGCCGTCATCGTGCCACGGCAACCCTACGTGCCAGCGGCCAGCAATGAGCGTTGCGGTCTTCTCCACCTGTTCCACAGCACGGGCGTCGTTGGCGTTCTGGCGTGGGCTATGGCCACACACTATTGAGTCTAAACTAAAAGACATACGTACCTCCTCGTGGATTTTACGAAGCAGGTCCTTTTGTGATGATTCCTCGTTAATCTCGTCCTCTAAAATTAAAAGGTTGGTGTGTACATCATAGTGGGACGCCCGGCGTCCGGGCGGCTGTTCGCAGCGTGGTATCATCAGTTTTCCATGAATAGACCAACCGAGAGGGGTTAAGGTTGCGGAGGGCTCAATTTTATTACCTAACATAACTTTAAGGGGTAACAACAATTGGTAATTATCTTGCCCGATTAACAATTCGGGCTTAGAATCCGACATACATATATTATCTTTAATATTATTATCACTAAAGTAGGGACAATTTATTAAATTTAAAACAGACAATGTTTGCAAAGGTAAATTTAACTGATCAACACAACGCATCATTAGACTATATACCTTATTGTTCATACCTATAAGGGTCACTTTCGCGATTGTAGACTCGCACACTAGCTCGTTATTATCGAAGGCGCCGCGCACTCGCAACGTCGCCGTGCGGCCGCGCAAGCCTACGCGCTGAGCCAGACTTTTACTTATTAACGACACAGAGGAACCGTCGTCGAGTAACGCGGTAGTGTTTACGACACCATTGGGACCTTTTACGCGCACTGACACTACTTTTAAGAGCACTCTGGGATCACTCGCATTTATATGCGTTAATGTTTCGGGATAGGAAATTGACTCGGGATCACTTGGCACTGTAAACGACGTCGTGTTATTTTCAACAGCTGACGGGGAGCGCGCGGGCGTCGCGGCGCGGATAGCGAGCGGCGTCGCCGCCGGCGCCCGCGCGGCCGCACGCTCCGTGTTGACGCTTGCACTGTTTGTGTTTTCTCGTGGCACGTAATGCAACAATCGGTGGTGATTTTGTCCGCAGTTTTCTACGTCACATACTGGCGCAGGGCATGTTTGTTTGTTATGTTGTGATACTAAACACTTATAGCACACACCGGAACGCTTAACGTGTTGCCACCGATCCTTGCGTAGTGCTTTTTTAAAACGTTTACACTCAGTAAGCTTGTGCTCGGATCTTTTACAGAATTGACACTTATCTTGCGATGTACTCTGTACTAACACAGTGTGAGGTTCACTGTAAGCGTTGAATTGCCTTTTATCCGGTCTTATATATAGCAAATTAGCGCCGGAATGCGAAAACCTCTGCGCTTCTTCGTGAAGAAATTCTGTCAACTTTGATAAGCGGCACTTACTTTCTTTTGCTACTGCATAGCTGTAGTCAGACCACTTTGATATGAGTACTGTCGGCATCTTACTGAGTATTATCGTCGCCACGTTTACGCCCTGCAAGTACTCTTCTCGGCCCAATGCACGAACAGCGGTTACGTAATTGTTCACTTTTATTGCAAACTTCACAATTTCTTTGTGATAATCTGGGGGCAACGGGGATAACTTTTTAATGTCGCTGATAATTTTCGTTAAAATTATTTCTGGGTTGCCAAACTGTAACCTAAGTGTTGCCATCACTGTTTCGGGAGTTGTTGCTGTAATGAGCAAGGACGAGACCGTGTCCCGGGCGGCGCCCCGCAGACATCTTCGTAAACGCCAAAGATTTTCTTTGTCACTGAATTTACATAGTTCAGTGGACTCTTCGTATGCTTGTTGAAATTGCAGCCACTCCAGGGAGTCACCTGAGAATATTGGCAGGTCTCGTGGAGTACTAATGCGGCTGAGCAAATTAACATTTTGATGGTTAGTGACTGAATTGGTGACGAGGTGATTAAGTGCAGCTGCCAATTGCTGAACTGAGCCATCTAGTCCAGCGGAGGGTTCCGCCGGTAAGTTCAACGCATCCTGACCATTATCCAACTCGTGGATACGTTGTCTTCTCAGTTCTACTGTGCTGCGGTCCACCCACCTTTCTATATCACTTCTGTTCGTGTCTGCACTAACAGACTTCGATTGTGAACTGTATTCCATTTCATCCTCAAGTGCGGCTACGTCTGCTGCTAGTTTCTTATCTATGAGATCCATTTGAATGCGAGCTTTTTCTTGTGCTGCTTCCAGCTCCAGCTGTTTTCTGCGTGCGACGGTTGACGAAGAGGAAGATTTTTGCTTCGACTTGGACTTGCCTGTGGTTAATGGTGGTGGTACGTACTCTTTTTTTTCTTTTGTGTCTATTACCATTGTTTTATTAATAATATTTGTTATCTCTTCTTTTACAGGTGTACCAGAACGGGGCTGCTGCGTCGATGTAGTCGCGGTGTCCTGTGACTGCTGATTTACGACTGAATTTTGACTTTTTATGGCACCACGTGTATTAACCATTTTTGTAGGTTATGAAGCTTTTGAAAACACTTAGCACTGTCGATTCGGCTCGAATGACCACTTTGTTGGTTTCTGGGGCTGGTTGCCGTGTCAGGCTAAATGATAACACACTTCAATGTTATGATTTGGGTTTATTTCCACTCAAAACTGAAAAGCTGGGTGGCGGCGCGACTTACTGCGCTCGCGATTGGATAAGAAGAGAGAGTGCGAACGCGCTGGTCCACTAGGGCTGCGCAACTACTGTACACACATTAGTGATGCGCCTTGCCCGATTAAAAACACAAAACTTTACCGATTAAAAACAATAAACAATAACATTAATAGCCCAACGCTAACACGGACATTAAATTACCAGATTTTAATTTATAATTTAATAAAAACCGTTTTGTTTTCACAAACATACATCAAACTAACTGAAAACCTTTGAAATCCGAACGAATCCAATTTGACAAACAGCTCGGCGGCGGAGTTTGGATTTCCATTGGTTTTTCACGTTGGTGCGAATACATTGCGGGGTTTGTGTGAGGGGATGGTTGTTGGGTGAGTAGATAGCGCGCAGTGTATTGCGTGTGGCGTGAAGCAGCCGCCTCTTGGTCGTAGGCCGGGCGCCAGGTGTACGCGACGGCATGGTTTGGCAAATTTTAATGAATGTGAACACAGATGCGTGGGACGCTGGATGTGGCAGGAAAATTATGTTGTGATAGAAAGAGATGGATATTATATCATCTGTTTGAACTTTTTCTCCATTTCTATTTTTTTTTTGTGATAGCTGGCGCTGTGACCAACGGTCTTTTGTTATTATACAATATACAATAATAAGCAGTGATCGGAATAGGTAGAGCTATTAAGATTCATTGATCGCAAATGTTATGTTAATATGGATATAATAAGGGACAGTTCACGATACTAAATTGGAAGGTTGGAATTTGTAGTTTTTTTTTTGTTTTTAATATTTTTAATATTTTCAAAGAATAGATCTAAATAAATTTTTGTAATAGCACTTTTATTGTGTTCCTCCCACACTTTGATTCTGAGACGATTTAAAGCTATAACAACAAAATCACAACACAACAAAATATTGTTTTTCCCCTCCCTTTATATCTTCTTTGAAGTCATAAATGTCATTCTCCAAATTTTTCACTAGAGCGCAATAAAGATTTTTCCGCTTAACAGTGGTTATTACAAAATTTGGGGTGTTAATTGGATTTGGATGTTTGGACATTTATGACTTTTAAGCACTAGATGTGCGATATGTCTGGCACGACCCAAAGCCACATCTAGCGTCTCTAGGTGGGCGACGGCCACCACATGGTTCCAACTGCTATGTTATATGGAATTTCATTTAGGGAATCGTATAATATTACAACAGCCGCTTAGCGTGTTGCTAATGCGAATTTTTATGCTTAATTTTTCAAAATGGACGACAGTTTGTTTGAACGAGAGACAATGCATTTTTCAGTTTCAAAAGTTTGTTTGTCAAAACGCGTTTTTATATACTTTGCTCGAAGAATAATAATTGTTGGTCTTTAGCCCTATATTAAGCGTTTATCTCATCGAATCGCCCTAAATCACAGAAGTCCTCAAAGAATACGTAGAATAGAATATACATGATTGCACAAAAATAACAAAAATTAAATAACAATAATAACTTGGTTATTATTGTTGGGTTGTTGTTGGAAGAGTTGGAGGGGCAACAAATTTTTATAATATAGAAAAATAGGTATTGTTTTTTTAAAGAACTGATCGTTGTAATATAAGTTTACGTTACGTATGACGCGGAGGAAATATACTCATGGTCTTATATAACTTATTTCTCTTTTCTGCCAAAACATTATAGTGGGAAAACAGCAAGGAACTAGACAATGTTAACAATGTTGTATTGTGTTCCTATAAGGCGGCCGGAGCACAATGCTCTTAACATAACGTTTTCTCTTGATTTTGATTATAAATTCAAATTCTTTATTGCAATCCTTAAGTATTTACATAGTTGACATAGCATTACATTATGAACCATGTTAAGGCACAGCAATTGTTGAGGAGTGAACTAAGTTTATCTCAATTAAAGAACAACAAATAATAGCAACGATATTTACTTATCATTACTACACTGACACACACTAATGACTAACAATAATAACAAAAACAAGACAAAGCTATCAAAATACAAAATAGTGTCAAAAGGTAAAATAGTATCAAAAAGGTTAAAAACAAGTATAAAAGAAGATCTATTATTAATCTATTATAGGCAAGTCAATATAATTATGTCATTTGAGTTAGTACACGCACATCAAATGACTATAATTTTTCAAAACAATCTATAACAATGTTGTATGGTTACTCTGGGTATTAGGATTTTTCTCTTGCTTGTGTGCTACGAGAATCTACAGGCTACGAAAAACGCTTCCCGTGACGTTTTCGTATAAAAAATATATCTTACGGACAGCAATTTATTGTTAAGGTTAAATTATTATATAAGATCCAATGTCTGTAGTAAAGGGTGACTTATTGAATAGTCAACCAATTCGGAAGTCTGCTCTTTGTTTACTTTTTGTGCAAATTTTGAAAGAAAGATACTTTAATATTGTTTGTCACTTTCTTGTCGATAAATACAAAGTATCATAACAATAAAGTTCAAAATAAGCTGTATGTCTGCATACAGCTCATCAAAATATACAGTGCTAATTCGGATAAATAGCTGTAAAACATTGTATTAGGTTGGGGAGAAAGTCTTTTCGCATTATAGTATGTATAAACTTGTAATAAAATCTCTTTGGCTATACTATTTGTATCTGGCTGGTTTTGGTATCATTGAAAGTTTAAATTTTAAAGAACATAATTCCAAATTCAAATTAGGAAAATGTGTGATTTTCATTTGTTTTTCGTACCGCCAAGATGAGTGAATCTAATGAAGAAATTCGATACATTTTAAAATTTTACTACAAAAAAGGTAGAAATGCAACGCAAGCCGCGAAAAAAATTTGCGATGTTTATGGACCTAGTGCAGTGTCTGTGAGAGTAGCACAAATTTGGTTTAAGCGTTTTCAATCCGGAAATTTTGATGTCAAAGATGCACGTCGCTCTGGTCGCCCTATTACAGATAAAATGGATGCCATTTATGAAAAAGTGGAGCAAGATCGGCATGTCAGTAGTTACGACGTAGCTGAAGAACTGGGAATTGACCACAAAACAGTTTTGGCGCATTTGAAAAAAACTGGGTACACAAAAAAGCTCGACATTTGGGTACCTCACGAGCTCACTGAAAGAAACCTAATGAACCGTGTACTCATTTGTGATTCTTTATTACGACGTAATGAAACCGAACCATTTTTGAAGAAGCTGATAACTGGTGATGAAAAGTGGATCACGTACGACAAGAACGTGCGAAAAAGGTCGTGGTCAAAGGCCGGTCAGGCTTCACAGACTGTGGCGAAACCCGGGTTAACTCGCAACAAGGTGATGCTGTGTGTGTGGTGGGATTGGAAGGGCATTATTCATTATGAGCTGTTACCACCAGGCAGGACCATCGATTCTGAACTCTACTGCGAACAACTGATGAGATTAAAGCAAGAAGTTGAGAGAAAGCGGCCGGAATTAATCAACAGAAGGGGTGTGGTTTTTCATCATGATAACGCTAGACCTCGCACATCTTTAGCCACTCAGCAAAAATTAAGAGAGTTTGGCTGGGAAGTGTTAATGCATCCACCGTATAGTCCTGACCTTGCACCTTCAGATTTCCACCTGCTTCGGTCTCTTCAGAATTCTTTAGGCAGTGTCAGGTTAACATCACGAGAGGACTGCCAAAACCACTTGTCGCGGTATTTTGACCAGAAGTCCCAAAATTTCTATAGCAATGGGATCATGTCCCTACCTACAAGATGGCAAAAAGTTATCGAACAAAACGGTACCTACATACTTTAGTTAAATGTAAATAAACTATATTAAAAAATGTTTTGAATTTTCTTAAAAAATGCGAAGAAACTTTTTCCCCAACCTATTATAAGAGTAGGTAAATAGCGTGTGTTTATATCAACACGGCTGGGCGGGCGCCGCCCTGGGAGCGGCCAGCTGCGCCCGCCCCTGCACCGCCCGGGATACTAAAATATATATTATATTATAGATTAGTATGGGTTACACTATATGATTAATATGATTAATTATTTTGCTCTAGAATTTACATATTTATGGTAAATTCTAGACTTTTACACTACACCGACGCTAATATCAACACAGTTATATTGTTATTGTAGGCAGAAATGTTTAACACCCACAAAATCCTTATATAACTGAGGGCGAGCCTGTTGCGTGGAATTTGGCTTTCGACATCAAAAGCAAAGCTACCTTCGCCATGGTCAGGCCTTTATGGGTGACCAAAACTTTGTGATATCGAGCTCCTCCGTGCTTCGGAAGGCACGTTAAGCCGTTGGTCCCGGTCGCTATTGCTGCAACCATTTCTACCCACCAACCCGCATTGGGCCAGCGTGGTGGTGCTATGACCCATAGTCCTCATGTGTTTGTTGTCATGATGAAGGCTGAGGACGGATGATTTTTGTATGCTTAACTAGTTTTCAATTTATTAATAGTACATTGTTCTTCAACCGTTAAAAGTAAAAGACGTATTTAGTCCCTCCACCTATATAAGTGCACTTGCGCCAAACCCCGTGTCGGGACTAAATAAGTCTTTCACCCGAGGGACTCACTGTGTTTTTCATTACAAAAAGTATAAAAAAAATATATATATTATATATAGCCAAAGAAAAATTGGAATGAATTGAAATACTTTTTGCAATGGCCTCCATAGTTTAGTGGCGCTATCTAGTTACATGTGGACAAAACAGAAGTGTACATTTTCACTATAAAACAGGACAATGTTGACCTCCTTGAGCCTCCTCAAAGACTTTTTATGGACCTGCTTCGTTTTGTGGCGCCGTCTAGTTGCTTGTAAAATTTCTATAAAACAGGTTAGAAAAGAAAGCTAGCTGTCCGTTACTTTTCGGCCCTAGGCACGAATAGTACTGCTGTTATTCCGTTTTTCAGGGATGACCGACCTACTTTCCGAGTATGAGTGATGAAAAAACAATAGGCTAGTTGAGCCTTTTTTTTATTGGGCCCTATATGATTCATTGATTCATTACTGTTAGGCATCACCATAAAAATAATATAAATTTTATTTAAGCTTTTATCACAAAACAATTTTAAATTTTAAATTACGCTTTTGCTTAACTGTCAAAAGCGCCATCGGTTATGAAGGTCTATAAATTATCTGTGCCGTAATTATCAGACACGATTTTTGTAAATAAATACTATGTGAATTAAACATTATTTTCATTACTTCTGATATGAGTCAAGTAGCCTATTATGTACCATAATAAAAATCCCTTCTATTCTCTAAGAGCTCAATAATTATTTTTAGCGAAAGCTTTTATCTGTGTATTTTAATTTTTATTCGAGACTCTGTGTTCCCAAGTGTCCGGGTTCCCGCGAGGGACTGAGTCCGCGTGGGACCCGCCACGTGGGAGTTCTTTGTTTTTGGATCGGGAAAGACTGAACGGTTCGGTGGTTGAGCGTAAAACCTATTTCTGCTTTTCCTGTATTATAAATAGATTGGCAGGTTATTCTGGAAACCAATTAGTTTTCTTTAGACATTTAGAGGTAAATATTTATTTACACTGTTATACCTCTTGGTTATTTATAATGCTTTGAGAAGAATTATTTGCTCTATGGTGCTATAGATATCGTTAGTAAAAATCGTACATAATATCGCTCATCCAAAAGAATATTGACGTAATTACGTTTTTGCGATTTTTCAGGAGAGCGTTTTAAAAGTTTGACATCGAAAATATTGTGTATTTCCAATCATTCTATTGATATATTTTAATAGTTATGTTGTGTTACTTTAATACCAATAATATAACATAAAAAGTTTGCGAGAAAACTTAAGATAACTATTTGAAAAAACGAAATAAAACAAACCAGACGTACATTTATGACATTTTATACATCAAATAATACAATTAGGACATTAAACTAGTTTTGGATATGGGAATAAATCATGAATTTAAACAACATTATATTCAATTTTAGTTTTATTTTTATAAATCTGTCTACATTTTATGAACTTTGTAGATGTTTCCGCGTATCCTTTCGAAGTACAGGCCAACACCATGACGGCAGTGACTCTCTCTGTCGGAAACTAATGGAACAACAATTCTGTCGTTTTAACCATAGATAAAACGTGCAAAACATGAAGTTATGGCATTAACTCATTTTCGTCTTTTTGGTAATTATGTCATTATTCTTTTGGGTGAGCGATATATAATAATGCCTATTGACATAATAGTAGTTTATGTAACTATCACATATTATAGGTTATTGAAACACGAGCGTGGTTTTAAAAAACGAGCCTTGGCGAGTTTTTTAATAGTATCACGCGAGTGTTTTACTACCGAGTTATGTGCAGTTACATACACTCTATTATATACACTCATTATTCAAAGAAATAAAACAAAATTTAATAATTAAATTTATTGTTGGCTGTGTGGAAAATATTTGCCATAGTTTTGTGCGTTTTTAAGAAAAATAAAAAGTTGCATAATGAGTCCAACCTGTTGCATAATGACCATTATGTTACAGTTTCCTTTTTTAAATTTTCGTTTTTATCATCTGTATTAAAAAGTATGTCATTATGAGTTCGAGTATGTCATTATAATTCGAACATTATAACATGTGTGTAAATAAATAACATTTCCACACTTATAACGATCACGAAATAAGATGATTGTTCCTTTCATGGCACCTCTCCCTTACTGTAAAATCTTCCAAACACCAAGTAAACTTCTAAAACGTATTGTGTTAAAAGGTGGAAATAACTTAGTGAGATTCTTGTCCGTTCTCAGAACAAGGTCTCCTGTTTAGTGAACGGTTGGCATATTATGACATTCATAACTAAACTATAGTATTGTCACTACCTTTTTTAACAACCCATTCTCGCTTTCTGAGGGTTCTGTGGGGCTCGAACCCAATAAAAACTAAGGGGGCATTCCTCCGTTGCTTATGCGTCGGCATCAGGAACTCGGGTAAGCACCGATTCCATATGTGGCCAGGGCCTTTCGACCTTCAGTCGGCTGGTCCCTGGGGGCTACCTCTAAGACCTAAACTGAATAAACAGGAATAAATTATAAGTCTTGAACATTATCTTTAATTATATATTTTCTTTTATGAGATCATTTTGTGTTTATACATACATAAAATCACGCCTGTAATCCCCGTAGGGGTAGACACTAGACAGAGTCCAAGGAGCACTGTGTTCCTTAAGACCACATTTAGCCATACGAAAATTGAGTTTGGTCAGATGAAAAATCATGAAAGAGTAGTAACAAGTGGCTAGCTCATCGCCTACACAATCACAGACATGCTAGGCAAGAAAAGCAGCTGGTACATTCTTTTGGGGCATTTCTTTCTCTTTTGTGTTTATATTTATACAAAATCAAATCTACAATTTATTACTCACTATTTTAAAAAAAAACAAACTAACTCCGTAAAGCTAACAAAAAAACCCTGACATTAAAAAAAACAAATCATACAAAAAAAGGAATTAAACAAATATTTATGTGCAAAAACCGTCTGCAAGATAATCCGTCGTTAGCAGTGTGTCAAGAAGGCTGGCCGCATTACCTCTCTAAAAAGCAATGCTTATTCTTTGAGCGAAATACGAAAGCGAAAAGTGGGTGTTGAACACCTCTGCCTACCCCTTCGGGAAAAGACGACTGATACCTAACCGTGACTGTGTAGGTTCCGTTCGATTCCCCAATGATTGAGAAGGCATAGCTCTTCTGTGGTCCGCGCCCGGTGATGTATTGGTACCACAGCCTAAGAACAAGACAGTGTACACATCTCCGGGATTTTTATATATTTTTTTTATATATATAGGTTTTCACCAAGCTTATGTATAACCAACCTTTCCTTACGTCGTTCTCTATAACCGAGTGGCATCGTTCCCATATCCAAAGTTTCTAACTGGGTTTGAATCCCGGTGGGTACAAATATTTGTGTGAGACACAAGTTATATATTTATTGTACGACTGAAAGAATTTTCAAAACATTTAAACATGCGCATGAATATTATTGATATTAAAGATACTATAAAAATTACAGTTTTCATAGTTACTAACTGTATCTTTTTTTTTGTTTTAAATTAGAAGTTTATGTAACTGTCACATAATATAGGTTATTAAAACACGAGCGTGGTTTTAAAAAACGAGCCTTGGAGCGAGTTTTTTAATACCCTATTAATACCCTACATACACTACTTTATCTACACTCATTATTCAAAGAAATAAAACAATTTTTTTTTTCTAATTTTATTTATTATTGTCTGTCTGGAAAACATTTGCCATAGTTCTGTGCATTTTTAAGAAAAATAAGTGTTGCATAATGAGTCAAACTTGTTGCATAATAGTCATTATGTTACAGTTTCCATTTTTAAACTTTCGTATTTATCATGTGTGTTAAAAAGTATGTCATTATGAGTACGAGTCTGAGGCCCGTATCTGTTCTGTAAACCAAACTCAAGCGTAGATCTCTGCTTGAGGGCAGTTAAAAAGGGATGGCGCTGTGTGGGATCAATAGCGCCCTCCCTCTCTAACAGTGCTCAAGCAGAGATCAACGCTTGAGTTGAGTTCCGTGATACGGGCCTAAGTTCATAATTCGAAAATTATAACATGAGTGTAGATAAAATTATTTTATTTTAGCCTTAAGTTGGCTGTACTGTAAACGCATACACTATGTCCCAAGTTCGACGCGGTCGGAGGGGAGACGATGAAAAATACCCGAAGCCCAGCTGTTCCGCCCAACAACTGGTATACGTTGTTTGGATATATAACCCGATAATATATGGAGCGAATTATTCAGTTACTAGCTTTTGCCCTCGACTTCGTCCGCTTAGAATAGTTACTTTGAGATAGTGTGATGGTATGTAGCCTATAGCCTTCCTCAATAAACAGGCTATTCAACACTGAATGCTTTTTTCAAATTGAAACAGTAGCCTCAATTGGTGGAATTGAAATTCATAGTGGCGTAAATTTGTCCTTCATTTTTCTGGGAAGCGTTATTTTTTTACATTCACCCGCATGGCACCCGTTCCCATGGGAATATCGGGATCAAAGGTAGCTTATGTCCTTTCTCAGGCTCTAGAATATCTGTGTACCAAATTTCGGTTAAATTGGTTCAGTAGTTTTGACATGAAGGAGAGACAGACAGACAGCGTTACTTTCGCATTTATAATATTAGTGTGAATTAGCTGACTATTTTGTGAATCAGCAATGCTGTAGAATTTTTTTTAAGCTTCTTGGCGTAGCTTAGTGTGCGTGTGATTTTGATAATGAATACAAAGAAACTCCTGTATAGTTGAACCTTTGATGAAACCAAAACATTCTTAAAGATTACAGTTTTACGATCCATTTTGCTGGTTTTATATCCTTATTATATTATCCATATACCTCGTGAGATTCTTAATGTTGGAACGAGTCAATATACGTAAAGACCATTGAAAATGGCACTCTAGTGATAATACGTTAAAAATGTACGAATTTGAGGATACCACCTTTTTACTAATTTTATTATTTAATAATTAAAGCCTTTTCCGGTGTAAAGTTACATAAAATTCACGGGGACGGGTTTTTGTCTCGTTCGCTCCGATACATTTGTTTGACTTTGCTCTGTCGATGGCGATGCAGGTGATTAACGCGGCTCCGCTGCGTATAGCTACCAAACCGACGATTTGACAAAAATCAGCTAGGGAAAATTTATTGAACTTTAAAGTTGAATAATTTCTATTTTTTTTCAGGAGATAAATAATTATTATAACAAAATTTACTTTTGCTACAAAATTAAAAAATCATAAGCGTTTATTCAGTTTAGATGCGTCTTAGCGCATGCATATGAATGTCATTAAATCTTACAATATTTCGTGATAAAGAAAAACTACGCCATCCGTTAACAAAACTACCGAGGCCTTGTTCTGAGAAGAACGGGCAAGAAACTCAGCAAGTTTCTACCCTCCCTTTACATAGCAACATTTAAAAAATGTCATAAACTACAACGTCATTGAAGATTCAAAAGAAAAAGAAAAGATAGATACTTATTTTAAGTAATATTCTGCAGTTTACTACATTTTTTATTATAAACATTATAAACAGTCTAAAGTATAATCTAAAAAAGTAGTTTCTATATTACAATAAATAACGATCTACACTACTTGCCGTGCCACACAGTCCCGAAGCAAATATTATTATATTAATTAGGCAATTTCCACCAATAAGGCAAGCATGAGTTGACCAGACACTGACAGTGGCACCACAGGCATGACGCATGAATCAGCCATGGCTTCGCTCAACCATATTTGAGGGAACGTATTTTTCTCTCGTTTCTTAGATTAGTTCATTTTAAGCGTACAATTTCTTTGTTTGTAATCGTAAGTAGGTATTATTGTACTTTTTAATGCCCCAGGCATTCACTTCAAAATTCACAGCACTGACTTCATAAATTATTTAAATATGTATTTTTCTCGGTTTTATTTTAATGATTTGTACCACATCAAAGTGACTTACGTATTTACGAAGTCAGCAATTATTTTTTACTTTTGAGTACTTTTTTGTTTTGGATTTTTTTCGGAGTCGCTTTTTTTTTCTTCACAATGTGCCAGTAGGTAGAATACTAAAAACAACGATAGAAAGAAAAAAGTTACATCCCATTCGGTAATTGCTACGGAGTTTGCTACGAAAACGGTGCTACGAGAACACTGTAGGTCACTGTGGCTATATTCCTTTTGCTACAAACTTTCGTAGCGTTATTTTCTTCCGTAGCTCCAATAATATTTTAAAATCATAAAATAAATTGTGTTAATTTTTAATAATTTACTATGAGTTCAAACAACATATATTATATATTTTTTTAATTTTGCAAATTGCCAGACAATAGATTTTGTTATTGTATCTCATTCGTGCGAATTGAGTGATTGGATTAGGATTAGTTAGTATACTTTTTCCGTAAGTGCGGCGAAATAAATCGTAAAGCTCAAGAACTGAGTAGTCAAGTAAGACACGTACAGTCAACTCCAAAAATATGTAACCACTTTTGGACAGTAAATGACTTTTATTAGAAGGAAATAAAGATTGTCACCGTCAAAATTTGAATTCGACTGTACCATCAAATAAACAGTCTGCTTGTTCGTTAAAATAAATATAGAATATAAAATAACAATAATAAACAACAAAAGTACAGTTAATTATCAATACCGCTAGCCTCACACTCGCCCGCTGTTACAGATGCCGATGCGGTTCACACTCCTCTTTCCATCCGTACAGGCGTGGTAATATTCATTAATTATATAAAAAAAAATATGACAACACATTGCAAGAACTTCCGCCACAACTGGCGGCCGTTGGGGTGGAAAAGTTCTCGAGTTCTGCGAAGCGCAGCGTTGGTAGGCCACGAGGTGGACCGACGCGTCGATCCGGTGAAGGTCGCGGGAAGCCGCTGGACCGCTGGATGTAGGCAGTGTAGGACCAATTGTTATAGGCCTGTGTCCAGCAGCTAACTCCTCCGTGCATCGGCAGGCACGTTTAACTGCTGCTCCAGGTCGCTGTTGTGACCATTTCTACCCACCAACCAGCATTGGGCCAGCGTGGTGGTGTTACGGTATACTCCTCATGTGTTTCTCCACGAGGAAAGCCTGTGCCCAGCAGTAAGACGTATATAAGCTGAGGACGCAATGTTGTTACTTATGACATGAAACGGACTAAAATAGTTTCTACGAAATGATAGTGAACTGTAATCCTGAATATGAAATATATTGAGAGAAAATCGAAGCAACAACAGAACAAACCAATAATACAAAATATAACAAAATCACTTCTAATTTTGGTGTCAAATTCTTATTCTAAAGAGCTTAAACTAAGTACAAAAGGGGTGCACAACACAACACAAGCTTCTATCTAATAATTAGCGAAAACGAGCACCATTTTTATGTTATAATTGCATATGAAATAATGCTGTAAGTATAAAAAATCCCATTTCAAAAAAGGAATTGGGCGCTAAACTGGCTATGTCAATGTTTGCGCGGCCGCCGGCAGCTGCGGTACGACAAATGGCCCGGCTTAATCCAAGTGCATAGTAATGGAGGTTTTTGTGAGAATTAAACGCTGTTATGCGTACACCCATTATAGTTCTGTGAGACAACCTAGAAACGCGGGTAATAGATATTTTTGGTGTTAAAAGTGGAATTCAAATTTTGTAAAACTACAGTTTTTCTTATAATGTGTATCGCAGTGGGTTGTAAAGGAAGCAGAGAGGTGTAGTTTGTAGATATAATTTATTTATTTATTTAAAAATTTATTGTACACAAAATACAGAACAGGAGAACATTAAAAGACAAAAGTACAAAAGGTAGGGCTTATTTCCAATAGAAATGTCTAACAACCCACCTGCTATAGAAGTGCTGACAAAAAAAAAGTCGCGTGTACAAAATAAATATTTACCTAAATATAAATAAAAAACATAATAATTATACATACTATTATATAAATACACACATATATACATAAACTGCATAAACATACAATAAATGTGGGATGATGATAAATCGAAAACAGAAAAGATAAAAGAGAGAAAAATCATTATATTATCATTATTATTTATTTTCATTTATTAAAAGATATAAGGCACAACTGACATATAGAAAAATTTTTCACTATAAAAAAGTTTTCACTCGAGATATTGTATGATTAAATGTAACACTGTTGCTAATGTTTGTAGTTAGATTTGTAGAAATATACTAGAAAAATTATTTAATTTAATGCAGCAGTTGCGTAATGGGCATACAATACAGATTCAGAGACTGACAGAATGTACTCTTAAAATAGTGGTTTGGCGTGTGTACTTTAATAAAATAGAGCAAATACGTTAAAGTAATCGTCTCGGAATACTGGAAGATGTTATAAGAAGCTAGTTGTTAGACCCCCCTAAATTTTATGTATAACAAAAAAAACGGAAACAAAAAAGCTCTCAAAAGTAAAAATAATTTCTGCCTTCGAAAATTCGAGAATACTTCGAAAACTCTGGTGTTGGTACAATTAATTTAAATAAAGTTGAGAAAAATATATATTTAAATTTAACAATTTATGAAGTCGGTGCCCAGCCATAAATATCAATGATTGTTAAAGTATTTTCGCTGTACTCCTAATGGTTGAGGAGTTGTACCATCCATCATCAGCTCAGCACCATAATTTGATGACTATCAGACGCAAATGCTTAAATAACTTTAGAAAATATATGAAATATTCCATACGTTCCTATATACTTTGAGGGATACCCTCGATTTCTCCAAGATCCCATCATCAGAACCTGACCTCATAACAATGACCAACTAGAACACAAACCCTTTCAGACAAAGAAAAAAAAATTGAAATCCGTCAAGGCGTCTTCAAATAATCAGGGAATATACATAAAAAAGCATAAAAGTTTTCGTCGAATTGATAACCTCCTTTTTTAACTTCCTCTTTTTTTTTTAAATCTTCAAAAAAGAAGGAGGTTAATAATTTGAATAGACATGTAATGGCCCATAAGTTTTATATGTTCTAAAGCCCGCTCTTATACAATAGTTTAAAGCAATAATGGACATAATCCCATTTAATCTTTTAGCCTAAAAAATAGTCAAGAATGTCCTTCAAAATATGAACTGTGAGGATACAAAACTAATAATGGTTCTGAAGTAGATATCGAAAATCATTTTATAAGTATCTAATATTGTTGTAATAATTAGCATGTAAGTGATTACTTTTTAACCCACTTATCAGCAGCAGAGTTATCATTATAAATACGTGAGTTTAAAATTGTCTAGTAAGTAATATAGCATGAAAAACAGGGTCATTGGATTGTTGTGCAAATAATTATGGAGAAAAAAATAGTGTAACTAACTAAGTTTTAAGCTATTGCATAGCTTCTATCGCGGGCCTTGAGCGCGGGGACCGAATCCAGAAATTCCGTAACAAAAAAACCTCACGCTCCCCACTCCGATGCGCAAGGAGGTGTGGCTTGAAGGCCGTGCATCGTCTAACGTCGTTTCAGTTCGGCAGTCTTCGACACGGCGTTGTGTGCGTGCGATTAGACGTATTGTACGACTCTACGAAACTCGCACGAATCGAGACGAGCTGCTCCGAAATCGGACGAATACATAAGCAGCTGTTTATGAGAAAAAAAAAATTTTTAAACAATATTAACTTTTTTTATTTATTTAATAATAGAAAAATTTGTTTTCTTATCGGTCACCACGCTCAAAAAGTGTAAATTGAATTAATATCAAAGAAAAAGAAATACTGCATGAATAAAAAAAAGACGTGTGGCACTCGGGGACTGCCGCGGTAAAGCTATTGCATAGCATTTTGTATCAACTTATGCAATTATAATTTAATTTATTTATTTTATTCATGCAGTATTTCTTTTTCTTTGATATTAATTCAAGTTACACTTTTTGAGCGTGGTGACCGATAAGGAAACAAATTATATAAACTGTTGGTAGTTTGCATATACATTATTTCGTTCGGATCACTTATAAGTAAATTAAATCATAAAATAATTATCTAAAATAAATGTTAATAAACTAATTAATAAAATAACAAAACATATAATAAACAATGTGTAATAGTTAGCTTATAAATAAAACCAAAGTGGCGTCTTTGTTAAAATTAGTTCTTTGTTGTATCACTAGATGGCGCCACCTATCCTTTAAAACGCACTATTGTTTACTCTCATAGACTTATATGGTCAAACCGATGTTAATTAAAATTTGTATTCGCCTTGGACACGGTGTTTCATTTTGGTAACCACCTTAGGTTTTAACATGCACGGCCTTCAAGCCACACCTCCTTGCGCATCGGAGTGGAGAGCGTGAGGTATTTTCGTTACGGAATTTCTGGATTCGGTCCCCGCGCTCAAGGCCCGCGATAGAAGCTATGCAATAGCTTAATAAATAAATAAAATTATAATTGCATAAGTTGATACAATATGCTATGCAATAGCTTTACCGCGGCAGTCCCCGAGTGCCACACTTTTTTTAATAAAATAATGAGTAAGTAAAGTAATAACTTAACAAATCATCACGCTTCTACCATTATTATATTAAACTCTTTATTGCACTGAAACAAAAAGATACAATATAAAAAGCAGAAGCATACAAGGGAGGACTTATCTCTAATTGGGATATCTTCCAGTCAACCCGTCACAGGTGTGTGAGATCTCATGAGAATGATCTCATGATTTTATAAGTAAGGTAATCTAAGTTTCAAACAATACAAAATAAAAACCCGGACAAAAGAAGCATAAGAGTATTTTAACAATTAATGAATGTCTGATCGCGGTTTTATCATTTAAAAGTAAGCAGTATTAGCAGTAGCTGATTTAAGAAGTGAATAGCTCAGGTTGTGGTCAAGGGAGGATCAACCCGCGTCTTTACCCGCGTCTTTATTTAAATTAGCAAAGCGAGTTTCTCGCTTTGCTAATTTAAATAAATAAAACATGATGAATCTTCAAGACAGTATGACTATTTAGCCATTCTCGCGCTCTTCTCCTTTCTTCTTTTTATCGGGTTCTCTAGCTGTTGCCCACGACTTCGTCCGCGGTTACTGTGGTTTTTTAACTATCCTACGGAACCCTTTAATTTTCCGGAATAAAAAGTATCTAAGATGTTTCAAACAAAAAATAATTTTCCGAATCGGTTCAGGCCTCTTCGATTATTCGGAGAATATACATTAGAAAAAGATTCACTTGAATTGAGACCTCCTTTTTTGAAGTTGTTTAAAAAGCAAGAATAAGAGACCACTCACACTAATTCAGCTGCATCCGTAGAAAACGTCAGTTTTGTACGGGGCTTCTTCAGTTTTTCCCGCCTGTTCAGCCGCCTAAGCATCTCATAATCAAATCGTCGTTTTTCACAGAAAAACGCTGAATGAAGCTGAATATTGAAAGTTCCGAATGCCATATCAGTTAATTTATATCATAAAACATGCATAATATAATACTTATTTACAGTACACTAAGTGTAATTTTTATTGTTAAAAACTAAACTGTTTGGTTGCCTCAAGAAAGTTAACTTCTATAGGAAACGCGAATTCAACTTCTTTTCGTTCGGGGTGCTTATCACTGATCTCCCTTGCTACGATCCTGGCATGTATCTTTATATATATAATGAGTAATGATGGATGATTATTATTATTAGTATGTGGATGTAAATATTAAATAAATATCCTACAGTATCTTAGCATCAAATTCTAACGAGATCACACAAATCAGACAACCAAATTCAAAATCTTTCATATAGATTCAGCTGAAATTAAAAAAATAAAATAAAGTAATAGGTAAAAAGTCCACAGGCGGTATAATAAGGCGTCATAATGCAATATCGGAAGGGTTGACCATCTGCCACCGACATTAATATAGAAAAGACGCGCCAGATGCTGCTATGGACTCGGCTGGTCGATATCGCACAGTGTAAACGCACCTTCAGTATATTGTGAAGATAATTTACTGTATTTTGATCTTAGAAGTTTTTGAACCGACATCTCTATTCGACTGTATTTTTTTATGTTATATTTCATAATTCTTTAGGTAATACTTAAGCTTTTTTGTTATTTGTATCAAACCGCAAAGGAAATAATATAATTTTCTTAGGGTTTATTTGTTTAAGCCCTGATCAAAAATTACACATCTTCGGGATGCACTGTGTGCTGTCCTAGACATTATATTTTTTGCAATAGTGGTTCATTGTTGCTTAACTGATAATAAGTGGCTACAGTTCACCTAGAATATAAGGGATACCTATAAAATGCCTATACCTATAATATGTATAAGAGTACGGACTATTTATAAAAAATATTCCAAAGTAAAACCAGACTTGTAAAAATTATTGCAAAGTAAAACCTCACTTGAAAAAATTATTACAAAGTGAACCTGAGTTGTGTAGTAGCGGCTCATTTAAAGAATACTACCAACCCATCTCCTCCCTTGGGTGTCGTAAAAGGCGACTAATGGACTTAGAATTGCACAACGTTCAATAGCTTATAGCGGCGACGGGCTCACTACCTGTCACACTGAGCACATCCAGTGACTACTTGGTGAAGCGCGGACTATGGCAGTGGACTGCTTTTGCGGAGCTTTTGCCTAGTCTCTGACTAATTCTTAGGGAATAATAGTCGTGATTATATGTGTGTATGAAAACCTGACTTGCTACTGCGGTTTTGCAGCAGAAATTAGTATGATATTATTATAGATTCCCATGGAGCTCCCAACAACATTGTCGGATTGTTAAATGTGTTAAAAAACTACTTATAAAAATTATCTTCTGTCTACAATAGGTTCGAAAGGTAAAAAAGTTGCCATATAATAACTATACCCTGCATGTATATCTTTATATAGACATTTTCACTATCAACGGTTTATTATACATTTAATGCCGCATTGAAAATGTTTTCCCATAATTTGCTTTTAGGTGCAATTACAAAGGTATTGGTTTTACACAGCTTGTTACAGTTTAATAATAAATAAACATGGATGGAACGTTTGCACAGTGGGTAGTCTTGTAATCGGTGGCCCCACGTTGGGCGCCAGTGTGTTTTAGGAACAAGAATATAATTTATACATTAATAATACTGTAGAGGTCAAATGTCTGTACATAAAAAAATGATTAAAATCAGGGGATGTAACAAGAGGAAATATACCAAAAAACAATTTAAATTTTTTGTTTCTCTGTTCGTTCGTCTGTTTGTCTGATTGTACGGGCTAATCTCCGAAATGGCTGGACCGATTTCAATGAAACTTTGCTTGATTATACCTTATATACCTGGTCACAGGTAATTATTATTCAGGAAAATTAAAGGGTTCCTGTAGGATAGTAAGTAACCGCAGACGAAGTAACATACAGATTAACAACTAAGTGCGTGAATAGAAATTATAACTACGAATTCGATTTCACAATGCTCTCAGTCTGTAAAGCGAAAATAAAATCGTCGACATATACTACTTCTGAAAGTCAACTGGTGGAATAAATTTAATAAGCGAGAGAAAAATCAGATTGACGAACTAGCCCTAAAAGATTTAATATTGGACATTCTATCCTTTTCTAACTTTGTCATCCTTTTAGTTACAGTAAACTGATCGTATTTGGGGTAAATTGGGGGTATAACGATGTTAATGTAGATTTTAGTTGAGATCTTATGAGTTTTTCAGGAAAATAACAGGTTACCGTATAAATTTTTTACTTATGAGCCATAATAAAATTGTCAAAAATATGATAAAATCGAGATTAAAATCTCTATTTCAATTTTCTGCAAGTGGCCGTTAGAGAGTTAAACTTATTTTTTTTACAAGTTAGGGGGTATTTTTACGTACAGTTTATTCAAGAGCCGTGAATAATTATTGAAAGAAGAACTTTAGGGATTGTTTTTTAAACTAAAAGTAGTCACTTTTCGATTATGTGGACGCTTACCATCAGGTGGTTTTATAAAGGTAGAAAACTATAAACATGAAACCATTACTTCTTGTAAAATGTCTCTTTTTTTTTAAACGTAGAACAAAATCACAGGTGCTGCCAGTAATTGCCCTTTATTCCAAAATGGGCATCACGTATATCATTCGTATCACGTTCTTGAATTTAATTAATTAAATGAAGCAATTAATGCTTATAAATCAAGGATCATGGAATTTTACTAAGAATGAGGACTTTATGAAAGAAAGAAACAAATAAAAGAAGATAATAAAGAAGCATTGTAAAATGGGGGGTAGAAACTGTTGCTATAGCGATCGGGACCAACGGCTTTACGTGCCTTCCAAGGAGGAGCTTGAGATCGCAAAGTTTTGGACACCCATCACGGTCTGACCATGGTGAAGGTAGTTTTGTTTTCGATATCGAAAGCCAAAGCATACTAACCACTTCGCCACCGAGTAGTAACATGGAATGTCGAATTCGCCCTAAGTCATTAAACTCCTCATATCCAAAATATCGAAACATTCAAAAAAGTAACGATCTAATTTGTCTCCTTAAGTAACAAAGCAGCGCGTCAGACGTCACGATATATTAGGTCCTTACCTATGAAATTGGTGTTTTGTATGAAGATTTTGGGGATGTTAGCATTTTCCATACTAACATTTTATCAGTTTTCTTCACAACGACAAATCCAGAGATAATAATATTTGGCATGTATCATTAGACAAGCTTTAGTAATATGTGTGTGAACACGCTTGATAAAAATTATTCATCGTTTTTATGTTAATGCAAATCAAATGATGTATTCGGGAGGCAGTTAAAAATAATTGTCTTTGTGTCTAATTTTAACACAATTAAACTTACAAAAAATTATCAAATAGAAATAATACGAGGTCAAATATATGGTCTATTTTTAGAAGAGGCAATTATTTTATAAGAGGTTGATTCCGGCGTTTCGCGCAAAAAACATCGTTCCGTGGAATAAAAAAAAATATCGATTTCAGATTGTTTTTTTTTTATTGATTCATCTCAGAACATCCCCAGATTCTAAAAAACGGAAAGGCACTTTTCTATCTTATTTAGATACGGAGAAAATAACAATTAAAAATTACCAGATGGACGGTGATGAAAACTGTAAGGATTGTAATGAACTTACAAGCGATGGTAATGATTTAAGTCGGGATGGTAATGAATACCGCAGAACAGTACTGTAACTAGATGGCATTATAATGAATTATAAAAGGCGTTAATTTATGAAAGAAAAACAAAACAGCACTATTTTATTAATAAACGTTTTTTATTACTATTCAGCCTTTTAATTCAGTCTCGAATAGTAACCTAATTAAAGAATGTCATATAGTAGCCAACTAACTAACACAATCTCACAATATTTATTTAAAAAAACAACTAACAATACTATAAAAGTAATTTTGAACGGTAGAGAGTGCAAAATCACAATATACAAACTAAAAACAATATTCCTTATCTTTATTATAATTTTCTGATATATAATACCTGTATTCGCAATAAATGAATTGAATTGAATATAATTATAATATATACCCAGTAATAGGAACTTAAGTAGTGTTTTGGGTCGTTGTCGCATAATCACAGTATTTACTCATAAAAACAACTAACACATCTATAAAAGTAATTTTGGATAGCTTAAGCTAGAGTGCAAATCACAATATAATAATATACTTACAAACAAAAACAAAATATTAAAAAATCCTTTATCACATCTCTTCTATTATCATAATCAACACCGTCTATAAACTTTTATTAATTTTTATAAAATTTTTCTATTAATATTATTAACTATTTTAAAGTATGTTGTACCTTATCATCACTATCATCTGCGTCGTCCAAAAAAGTGTGCTTTTAAAATTGTTTTTCTGATGGAGTTGATTTAATTAAAGTCTTAAATTGCTGTTGGTGTTCAGAAGTTTTACATACTACATCTAGTTGTTTTGGGTTTCGATTTTCCTTTGGTATCTTATAAAATGTATTGTTTCTCAACTCAAACGTACGTCAGATAATATTTTGACTGTAGATGTTGGTGTAGTAGAAGATGTATATACATTTATCAACGGTGAGAGCTGTAAGTCGCTTGGACCCTGTAAATATCTAATTCATCCATATTGTTCAAAATTGTTGTTGTATCTATACTTAATACTGACTGATTGTCAAAAGAGGCTTCGATTTTATCACACTGATTATTGGATTGACCTCTCTCTACATCGCCGTAATTATCAGAATGAAGAAAGCCTATAATTATGCTTATTATGTATACAATAAGTGCAACCTTGACAATCGAAGCTACTAAATGTTAAAGTTTTATTATTATCAGCAGCTCAGACGCATTAATGAACTTGCATTGATCCCTTAAATGTTGGAATGTTGGGCGGAAATGTTTTACCTTCAATATCACTCTCTGTTACCATATCAACATGTACATTTCGTATATTTTTAGTAACTAACGCCCAAAAATCTTCATAACAACCAACATCTCCGCCATGCTTAATAAAATTGTTAGCAGTTCTTTTGACGACGGCACCAATCCCAAACAGAGCTCCTTGTCTTGGCCGGATTCTTGATAATTCCATGTGACCTTAGTTATATTTGGGTAATAATAGTGCAGAATGATTTAGTTTTATGATTTGCGTTACTATCTTTATAGTATAGAATTCCAGTATGTAGGAATACTTGTTTTCTACTTCCACCGAAATTAAAGGACTGTATCTCTTCATTAAACTTCAGGTTATAATTCTCGCTAAAGTCTACGTGCACGAGTATCTCTTTGTCTTTTAAATTTTGTTTACGTTGTTTGATAGCTTCATATTGTACTGTAATATTTAGATTGTGTTTTAAAAATGTGTCTAGAGTTGACTCTAATACAAATACTCTATTACCTTCCGAAACAGTTCATTACCTTCCTGCAAGAAAGGTGGAAGGAACGGATGGTAATGAGATGGAGATGAATGAGAAATTTAAACATTTATTTTGATAATTTCGCTACAAAATGTATTATAAACTTGATATTAATATGGGAATATAATTATTAATAGAGAAGAACATATGGGGTAAATATAATAATCTACTTGTTAAAATGCCTTAAGAAATTGCAGGAATGTAATGAACAGATTTTTGGACGAAACACTATCAACAAGGTAAAGAACGTAAATAATTTTGCTAGCAATGCACACACGTCCACCAAGATCAGTTGTCACCTACGACTGGCCTGTAGAAACACGTTGAAACTAGAACTTTATTAGGGATGTTACAATTATCGACGATATGAAAGAGTTTCTCAATACGGATGGCGATGACATTTTTTCCGAAACAATTTTAAAAGTTGGCTGTTAAAATACATAATGAAAATACTTAATTA
Source organism: Parapoynx stratiotata (assembly GCA_910589355.1). NCBI lineage: Eukaryota > Metazoa > Arthropoda > Insecta > Lepidoptera > Crambidae > Parapoynx > Parapoynx stratiotata. The sequence continues at coordinate 11,825,048 of OU342482.1, forward strand.
AAAGGTTTTGAGTTTAGGTTTTATATAAAATATTAACAAAGGTCATAAATTAAAAAGCAAACTAATAAATGTGAAAATTCCCGACGAGAATCCTATCTGGAAACAGAGAGGAATGATTTTTGAGGTAGTTTTTTATTTTTGTTTCGTAAACTAACTGATTAATTTGAAATATTAACGATGCAACTTTTAAGGATTTTATGTTTGTTCTTACTGTAAAAATTAGATTTAAGACAAAAACATGTAAAATAGGGAAATACGCATGGAATTGCTTTTTGCACGAAATGGCGGAATCAACCAAGAATGTTCTGAAACTTAATAGTTACGGACAAATTGCTAAGACAGAATAAAAACACCAATTTTATAGGTAAGGACCCAATATTTCGGAGTGTTTCGGAGCACGCGTTAGGCATTGTTTACACCGTGCCGCGTGCCCGCAGCTGGCGTGACGTGTGCATTACCGACATGTGGCTTTGTAAGGCCGGAGGTGCACTGAGTGGTTCATTTTTTTAAACGAAAATATTATTTGACGACCTCCGTGGTCGAGTGGCCTGTGCGTCGGTCTCAAGTCATCGGTCTCAACAATAGAAAGAGGTATAAAGTAGTTTAAAAGATAAATTCTGCACAAGACTACGAAATTTCGAAATCTTACTCATCTGTACATAAAATAAAACTGTGCAGGTCGAATGTCTGTACATAGAAAAAAAATCTTAAAATCAAGTCAGGGAGATGTAAAAAGTGGAAAAATACCAAAACAATTTTTTTTTGTTTCTCTGTCTCGTCTGTTTGTACGGGCTAATCTCCGAAATGGAAATGAAATGTTGCATGGTGATACCTTATATCCCTGGCCAACATCTAAGATACTTTTTATGCCGGAAAATTAAAGGGTTCCCGCGGGATAGTTAAATAACCAGTAACCGCGATCGAAGCCGCCGTCAACAGCTAGTGTGGTATAATTTAATTTAATTTGCTTACATCTAAAATAGTATTGCGTCAGTGCGTAGTGTGCCCCGAACTTAACGGCATACATAAGACGTAATACTGGAACTGCTCGAGACGCGAAGATTGAAGGCGGTCGGAATTGCACTCGCCGTTGTTTTCGTAGCCTTGGTAGGTTTTTATCTTTTAAATTGCGTGGGAAGCGCGTGTTTTGTGTCTGTATGTTTTGTTTTGTACGGTCAGCAGAAGAGTGTTATATGGTAAAGCAAAATTTAAAAAAAAATTGACATGTTACATATGTTGTTAGATGTCACGGGAAGATTTACTAGACCAATAAAATGACAATATACAATGAATGCCTTTGATGCACTGTCTAATACATGTGAGTTTGTCACGAGTACGAATTAGGTCAAATCATTGTGCAGCACCACAGCGATGCGGCCATTGTCCACTTATTAAAAATAGTTATAATAGCACCTAGTTTTTTGTTATACATTTGATAGCAAGTGATGAACACGCGAATTTGGTGGACCCACGATCTGACGAAGGTCGCAGGAAGTCGCTGGATGCAGGCGGCGCAGGACCGCGAGGTGTGGTGATCATTGAGGGAGGCCTAAGTCCAGCAATGGACTACAATGGGCTAATAGATAGATAGATAGATAGATAGATAGAACACACGAATGTAAGATATAAGAAAATATTTTATTTATAAAAAAAATGTCACAGCAAAAGTAATAAAAAACTAAATCTAAAGAGATGTCATAGAAATTTTACAAAAAATACTTATACCTAGAGTAACGGTCAGTCGTGAAGGACATTTTAATAATTCTATCGGTTTGATCATGAGTCCCATTATGATTAATTATTCACAATGAATTTGGACATATTTGAAAAACTATAAAGCGAGACTACATTTGTATGTTGGAGAAAATATACACCGATAATTGACGGAGATTTTTAAACAAGGACTTGTAACAAAAACCAGAGTGAATGGTGAAGTATCAATCAATCATTATTTCTATCACTACGTTCATAAAGCCAAGTCAAAGGTTCCCCTAATCCATACTAATATTATAAATGCGAAAGTAACTCTGTCTGTCTGTCTCGCTTTCACATCAAAACTACTGAACCAATTGAACCGAAATTTGGTACACAGATAGTCTAGAGCCTGAGAATGGACATATGCTTCCTTTTATCCCGATATTCCCATAGGAACGGTCGCCATACGGGATTGTAAAAAAAATAACCCCTCCCAGAAAAATTAAGGACGAATTAACGCCACTATGAACTTTGCGTCTAATAATAGAGTAGGAGAAAATTTTCAATTTCACTAATTAACGCTACTGTTCCAATTTGAAAAAATCTTTCAGTGTTTTATAGTCTATTTAGTGAGGAATGGTATAGGCTACATACCATCTCACTATGTCAAAGGAACTATTCTGCGCCGACGAAGTCGCGGGCAAAAGCTAGTTCCCTATAATGCTTCGACCTTTTACGTAAAGGATTTTTGGAGGTATGTGGGCTAAAATTACACCTTAAAAGTTCTAAGCCAACCCGCACTGTACCACCGTGGTGGGTGAATGGTCTAGTCTCCAAAAATAATTATGAACACGACATTGCCCGGCCAGTAGGGAAGGCTTATATCCAGCTGTGAGCAAACATAGACTAATGATGATAAACGGATTTTGATACATTTTTTTTTAATAAATGAGTAATTCAAGAGTATGCTTTATATGTGTGTAATAATATTAATATTAATAATAGATTAGTCAGCATTGTACTCGTGCGAAGCCGGGATGGGTTGCTAGCGATGTATAAAAATAATGTGATTTTTTCTAAATTTACATACACACATGTTATGACGAACATTGTATACATATAATAACGACTATTATTCCCTTGGGGTTAGTCAGAGACTAGGCAAAAGGATCGCAAAAGCAACCCATTGCTATAGTCCGCGCTTCACAAAGTACTGCACTCAGCGTGACGGGTGGTGAGCCCGTCGTCGCTATAAGCTATTGGATGGCTGTGCATTTCATCATCATCAACAACCTCTGCTCGTCCACAGCTGGACATAGGTCTCCCCTAATGCTCGCCACCGCTCTCGATCTTCGGCCGTTCTCATCCAGCCCACTCCAGCCAACCTACGAATATCGTCATCCCATCTTGTCACAGGGCGTCCCACACTGCGTTTGCCGAGTCGCGGTCTCCACAAGAACTTTACGACTCCAACGGTCGTCAGTTCTACGGCTAATATGACCAGCCCACTGCCACTTTAGTTTGCTAATACGGTAGGCTGTGCATTTATTTCTTATGATTAAAAAAATATTAAAATATAACTGTATGATCGAATGATCTTAATCTTTTCTCCGTGCTTATATTAAGCATACATTTTTTTAACTAAAGGATAGGGATATTTCACTGCTTTACTACAACTTTTAATGACAACGTTTTATAAGGTAAATCAAAACAAAAGCACCTTAATTCACGAGTTACCTTGCGGTGAACCAGAGCCGCGGTCGTCAGTGCCTCATCCCGAGCTAACAGAGAACAGACGCCGGTTACATAGAGCAGGTGAAGTTACGGAATGCATGGACTGACGCGCGCAAAAATGTTTGGCTTAAAGGCTTTTTAAAGAGATAAAAAAAACTGTTTGGAAAATGGCACTACAGCCCAATTCCACTATAAATTTACAATTGCGTAACCAATGCGTTTGAAGAAGGAATGCTGAGCAGAATAAACATTGATGATTGAAATGTAAGTGTGCCATAGATCAAACATACTCTGTGGCTTCCCGCCCTGAAACTGACAGCTAATGTCAGATGGTCAACATACATTATGGTTAGCTATATCTTGTAAAAAACTAGTGTCAGTAAGTTTATGCAAATTACATTCTAGAAAATATTAGTAACTCATGTTTCTTTTAAGTGGTGATAAATAACACAGTAAGCTTTGGCTTTACGTTTTTTATTTATGTAGCAAACCGAATGAAACCGAAGGCAACGGAAACGCACGGTTGCGTTTTGCTAGCAGACTACCAATAACGTTCGAATATAAGCGTTCCCCATACGTTTCAGATTAAAATAAAATAGCAGAATTGGCCTACTGGTGTAGGATAAGTGGTCCCCAGATCAGTCCTTGTCTTTGACACAGTTTGATAAGAATATTGTTCGCCCTACACTGTGCCCGATGCATGGCAGGCAACACGTCTGCCTGTCCTTTTGGAGATATAGACTTGATGGCATGTTGTCGTCATTGTCTGTGCGAGTTCAGGCAACACGGGAAACGACTGCATGGATTCGATTGCAGTTTCAACCTGTTACTTTAAAATGATTTGTTGTATATACTTGTATATGTGAGCCGTGTGGTAGCGGCTTATTAAAATAATACTACCAACCCATCTCTTAACTTGGGTAAGAGATGGGTTGGTAGTATAATGTAGGTAGGCGACTAATGGACTTAGAACTGCACAACCATCCAAAAGCTTATAGCGGCGACGGTCTTACCACCTGTCACGCTGAGTGCAGTCACAGCTTGGTGAAGCTCGGACTATAGCAATGGACTGCTTTGATGGTGCTTTTGCCTAGTCTCTGCCTAACCCTTAGGGGATAATAGTCGTGATTATATGTATGTATGTATCTATCTACTTATTTGTTCTGTAATCAACATAGAAAACCAAACCTAATATATATAAAAATACTGACCGAGCCACTAAACTAAAATACTGTAAGCAACTAATGTATACATGTGCCGCAATATTAGCGGTCGCTGTATAATTTTAGTAAGTCATCCAGTATTTTCATGTTTGGTTTTTCATTGCGATATTTTTTTAATATCTAATTTTTTTTTCCGTAAAGTTAGTTGTGTGCTTGACTGTCCCGCCTGGCGATCGTCACTTGCCGCGCGCGCGCAGCTGGGCGCCTCGCCTTCCGCCGCCCGGGAAATGTCCATCCACTGACATTTAATTCATTTGTCCGGTGTAGGCGTTGTAGGTGTTTTGAATGAATTTGATGGTGTTATTGTATATTATATATTGCAACTTCGATTCGGGATAAAGACAGGATGACAAAATTTAATAAGACTTTACTTTATAGTGTAGTTATAGTAGGTATGTAGTTAGTACTCGTATTAGTAGTTTATGTAACTGTCACATAATATAGGTTATTAAAACACGACCGTGGTTTTAAAAAACGAGCCTTGGCGAGATTTTTAATAGTATCACGCAAGTGTATATACACTACTTTATCTACACTCATTATTCAAAGAAATAAAACAAAAATTTTTATTAATTTAATTTATTGTTGGCTGTATGGAAAACATTTGCCTAGTTTTGTGCGTTTTTTAGAAAAATGAGTGTTGCATAATGAGTCCAACCTGTTGCATAATGGTCGTTGTGTTACAGTTTCCTTTTTTAAATTTTCGTTTTTATCATCTGTTAAAAAGGTCATTATGAGTTCGAGTCTGAGTTCATAATTCGAACATTATAACACGAGTGTAAGTAAATAAAATAATATCAGCTGAAGCCCGAAAAGTGTAAGCAAAAGTGATTGCATGTGAGCCTGTGTTGTGGAATTTCTCTTTAATGTGACTTGTCTTAAGACGCCAATGTATAATATGATCTGGTCTCTCTCTGCTTGTTTATTAACAGCTTAAAAAAATTGAAAAAAAAAAATCATAAAATATTGTCACCAAAACTGATCATGTGTGCAAAATTTGGGAATGGACGAGAGGCGGAGAGGGAGAGGGGAGAGGAGAGGGGTTCAAAATTGAGAAAATTGATGTCGACTTAACTCACAAAGCAAGCTAAAATAAGTCAAGTAAAAAGTAAAAACTCAAACATCATGTTACAAGTATTGTATGTATGTCGTATGTATTCTGCAAATAAATGGTTTAATTTGATTGATTTGATATGATTCCAGCGCATTTATACCGGGCGAGACCGTGTTGTTTCACAATGGGTCAGCGCTATTAAAAAAACACTGTCATTGTTGCAGATGGAGGCGAAAGTGAAGGAAGAGGTGCCAGACAAGGAGTACAGCTTGCCCAGCGCTGGAGACAGGCGTAAGTGTAAGTATATTCATTTGTATGCCATTTACGATCATATTGGGTCCTTACCTATGAAATTGGTGTTTTTATTCTGTCTTAGTATTTTGTCTGTAACTATTAAGATTCAGAGTATTCCTAAAAAATAATTACCTCGTCTAAAAATAGACTATATTTTTGAGCTCTTTTGATTTGTTTTGATAATTTGTTGTAAGTTTAATTGTGTTAAAATTGGACTCGGAGACAACTCTTTTTAAGTGCCTCCCGAATACATCATTTTATTTGCATTCACTTAAAAACGATAAATAATTTTTATGAAGTGTGATATTACACATATTACTAATGCTTGTCTAATGATACATGCCAAATATTATTATCTCTGGATTTGTCGTTGTGAAGAAAACTGATAAAATGTTCATATTAAAATCTCCATACAAAATACCAATTTCATAGGTAAGGACCTAATATCAACGAAACGATAGAGCGATATATCGAGCAAGATTTTGTGTACTATTGATGGGGTGTAAACGAACTAAGGTTTCACGAAGTCTCTCCCTTGAGTTCATCTCAGAGGTCAGTACAGGCCTTCTTACGTGGAGGAATACATGAGGAGTACCTTCGGGTCGTAACACAACCCAATGCGGATTTCTGCGTAAAAACGGTTGCAACGTGGTTGCAACGGTTTTTGACCCATTCTGACAATAAATCGATTACAACTGTCTAATGCGCTTAGAACGTTTTTATTATTAACGAAGTTGCGTCAATGTAAAGTTTACAGTTTACTAAAGATCCAAACTACACACATGTAAATACTTTTGCAGATTTTGATCTTTATTTTCAATGCAATAAAAAAACGTTAATTAATATAAGTCATGTTTTGAATTTTGAGTTAGCTCTCGCATATAAAACCTTTTTATGATTAAAAATGGAGGAGCTCGGTGGCGTACTAGTCAGTGCGCTTTGGCTTCGATCGAAAACAAAGCTACCTTCGCCATGGTCAGGCCGTGGATGGGTGACCAAGACTTTGTGATCTCGAGCTCCTCCGTGCTTCGGAAGGCACGTTAAGCCGTTGGTCCAGGTCGCATTTGCGACCGTTTCTACCCACCAACCCGCATTGGGCCAGCGTGGTGGTGTTACGGCCCATACTATTCATGTGTTTCTCCATCAGGAAAGCCTGTCCCTGCAGTGGGACGTATATAGGCTGATGACGATGAAATGTGTCAATATCAAGTTGTCAATTTGAAGAAACTCAGTCAGTGCCTGAAAATAACAAGTAGGTTACCAAGGAAGCAGGCAAGTTTTATTTGAATTTAATGCCACGGGAAAATGACCTTAGTGGGGGTCAGAAAACATTTTTGTTGATTGTAACATATCATCATGCCTCTCTTCCCCGAAGGGGTAGGCAGAGGTGTTAAACACCACATTTCGCTAGATATGTTAGGTCCCCATGTAATGTAGATGGCGAGCCTGTTGTCATGCACCGGGCACAAATGTTAAGCAAGCGATATTCACAATGAACTGTACGTAAGCTTTATTCAAACTCAGTGGTACAGGCGGTGGGATCGAACCCGCGTTTCCCGCGGCCTCGAACGAGTAGTGCCCCGTCCGTCCCAACTCGGCTACTGCCTCCTTTTGACTCTAAAGCATGGAGAAATCTACCAATAATTAAACATATATAACTCAATATATACGACTTTCTCTTTCTTCATCATCATGATTATTAGCCTGCCTTTTTCCCAATATCATTTGGGGTCGGCGCAACGAGTCTTTCTCCTCAATTCTCGCCTATCACACGCCATATCTACATTCACTCCCATTCTAGCCATGTCCTCATTCACACAATCTATCCATCTCTTCTTCGGTCTTCCACTCCCTGCAATATAAGACTATCTTTTATATTAGGTCCTTACCTATGAAATTGGTGTTTTGTATGGAGATTTTGGGGAATTCTGCATTTTCCATACTAACATTTTATCAGTTTTCTTCACAACGACAAATCCAGAGATAATAATATTTGACATGTATCATTAGACAAGCTTTAGTAATATGTGTAATATCACACTTCATAAAAATTATTTATCGTTTTTAAGTGAATGCAAATAAAATGATGTTTTCGGGAGGCACTTAAAAAGAGTTGTCTCCGTGTCCAATTTTAACACAATTAAACTTACAACAAATTATCAAAACAAATCAAAAGAGCTCAAAAATATAGTCTATTTTTAGACGAGGTAATTATTTTTTAGGAATACTCTGAATCTTAATAGTTACAGACAAAATACTAAGACAGAATAAAAACACCAATTTCATAGGTAAGGACCCAATATAAAATAATGTTAAAAGTAGTGTGTCTGAAAAAGTTGTAAAATAAATATAATATCTATGGCAGTAGTAAAGGACTGTGTTTTGACACGAAAAAGCGTCAAAGCTTCTCAATTTTGAAGCTAATTACTATAAGGAAAATGGGTAATCCACAACTAATTAACAAAAAATTATATTGATTAGTATGCAAATGTGCGCGTGTGTATGTTCAAGCAGTACCACTGAACTTGAATAAAACTCTGCAATCACCTTACACCGTTGTATAGCAACAGGGTCGTCCTCCCCTTATTGTGAAAGGACGTTAAATATCACCAGAATATTGATATATTTCATTTATTGATATATTTTTTTACTATTTTTGTGGTGGTTCGAAAAACGATGAGATTTTTATCGTGGTAATCCACCTCATCGAAGTAACACTACTACGTCTGCCACCGATTGTTTGACGCCCAACTCTCCCAAGTTGCATTGTAATGTATTACACTTGCATTTTAATGCAAATACTGAAGTCATTAAAGTACCGAAGACTTGGCTGTATGGGCTTAGTTCCCTTTGCTTTTCCAATATGGGAGAATTTTACAAAAAAAAACGACTTTTTGGCGGCATTCAACTTCAATTTTTATTTCAGTAATTATAATAATGTTTCGGAGTGGATCTTGTTGCGTAAAATCAGTGTAGTTTTATGTAATAAGTGTCAATAATGATGACCAATATGGAGGATCATTGAAATAATCGTCAAGTGGTGTGAAAAACGATGGGATTTTTATCGTGGTAATCCACCTCATCGAAGTAACACCACTACGTCTGCCATCGATTGTTTGCACTCTCCCAATTCTCCCAAGACGCAATGAAATGTATTACACTTGCATTTCAATGCAAATACTTAAGAATTAAAATACCGAAGACTTGGCTGTATGAGCTTAGTTCCCTTTGCCTTCCTAATATGGGAGAAATTTAACAAAAAAATCTTTATTTCAATGGCCAAGTTTGGCACTTAAAATATATTTTAATCAATGGTTGCCATGTAAGGCTAAGGTATTGGGATTAAACAGCTTATACAATACAACAATACATACATACATACATAACATCACCCTTTGGGGAAAGGGGTAGGCAGAGTCCAAGGAGCACTGTGTTCCTTAAGACCACATTTAGCCACACAAAAATTGGATTTGGTCAGATGAAAAATCGTGAAAGAGTAGAAACAAGTGGCTAGCTCATCGCCTACACAATCACAGACCCAGTACCCAATACGCCCTTAGTCGCCTTATACGACATGCTAGGCAAGAAAAGCAGTTGGTACATTACAATAACTATCATATAAAAAATGAGGAGAAAAAAAACAAATTATTATTTTTCATTATATCATTATAGCAAGTACATCCACAGTGCTTTGGCTGTGATTGTAATCGATACAAGCGGCCCGTTTCCGAGAGTAAGGCTTTTCATAAAAAGAATCCAGTAAGAAACTCATGAGCCATTTTTTTAGTCAATCACATAATTACAAGACACTACCACACAAATTGAAGGCGAAAATGTCTTATTTTCTATCTAAATATATTAAATACCATAAGACACCATTATTTATGTTAAACACACCAGGGCCAGTATATCGCGTCAGAGCAGCGGCCACAGTAAGGTCCGCGCGATGCGGGGCCCGCATTCGATTCTCGTTCAATGACACACATACTAACTGTACAGTCAACCACAAAACCTTGCGATAAGTCAGAACACTGTTTTATTTGTAATATTTCAAAATATGAAATACATGCACCGTTTGCCCCGTATGCATTTGTCCCGTGTTGGTCCGGAACTCCGGACACCAAAAGAATGTAGCACTGCTTTTCTTGCCTAGCATGTCGTATTGGGTACTGGGTCTGTGATTGTGTAGGCGATGAGCTAGCCACTTGTTACTACTCTTTTACGACTTTTCATCTGACCAAACCCAATTTTTGTAGGGCTAAATGTGGTCTTAAGGAACACAGTGCTCCTTGGACTCTGCCTACCCCTTCGAAGATTACAGGCGTGATTGTATGTATGTATGTAGAAACTCCAATGGTCGAGTGTGAACCGTCACGACTCTATCTTACATATTTCTGCTGTCCTTCGTACTGAGCCTATAAACTTCCCACTGCTCGACACAGGCCCTCTGATATCGTAGCCCAAAGCCTCCTCTTCCGAGTTTTGCTGTATCATATTCCTTTAATTAATTGCCCCTTACTGCTGACTGTACCAGCCGAACAATGATGTTTACTAAGGTCAGTATTAGACGTTGTCTAACCAACTGATCTCACTTATTTCTAATAAGAAGCAAAGATATACTTTAATAATTATTACGTTCAAAAGCCAACACAAATTATTTTATTGTTATATATATGAAAATATATAAAACTTTAGTATGTATAAAATATATATAATGTATGTGTACAATGTACTCTTTCGCGATTTTTCATCTGACCAAACCCAATTTTTGTATGGCTAAATGTGGTCTAAAGGGACACAGTACTCCTTGGACTCTGCCTACCCCTTCGGCGATTACAGGCGTAATTTTTTGTGTACATGTATGTTAGTATGTATGACACATCATCACGTGTCGTGACGTGTGTCCCTTGCATTGGTCTCCACTCTCACTTAACACCGGAGAGAGCGTCTTGGTCCTTCTATTAAAAAGTCTTCGAAGTGTTACATATTAGTTATATTTAATATAAAGAACAATCTCTTGTGTTAGTTTCAGTTTTGACATGAAAAAAGTTATAAATGTGGTGGCTCTGCCTTACAAATTATATAATCTACTAAACAAAAAAAACAGCTTATCTCCTCGCGAAAACAAACAAAAAAAAAAAAACCTAAATCTAACAGTAAATTTAAATATAGCAAAAAAAAATGATACTATAAGAATAATTTAATATAATATATTTAATAGTATAATTACATGAAAGTATAAGTCTGTGGGGCAATGATGTTCTGGTTTAGTCCAGGAATTTCACGGTAAACCATTAGTTTTATTATGCAAAAGCGTTATGCAAAAGTTAAAGAAAAAATACTAGATGTTTTATACAAAATTTAAATTACTGAGTAATATAATTGCTTGTAAATCGACTTGGAATGCACCGACGATCTCATGCACGAGCATTGTTGTTTTCTATCAACTAATATCACTGATTTTAATATTTTTTTTTTATATACTAATAAAAATATATTAATAAAAGACCTTTGACGACCTCCGTGGTCGAGTGGTCTGTATGCCGGTCTCAAGGCGTCGCCATCTCGAGAGGTTCTGGGTTCGATCCGCTTTGCGGGCAAATGTGTGGGTGATGAATTTTCAGGCATTTGTTCTCCACTCTTGGATGTTTATATATATCTAGGATATTTATATGTATATGTCTATTTAATATATTTATCCGTCGTCTAGTGTCCGTAACACAAGCAGCATTAGTTGCTTAAAATGGGGCTAGTTGATAGGTGTGAATGTTTGAAGATTTTTTTTTTCCACATACAAATTAAAATACATTGCAAAATTTTCTTTTTCCCCACATGAAAACCTTTATGATTTATCTGTGTGGGGAGTCACTCTCATACAGTTATACATACAGTCTACATACTCATACGTAAATACTCATACAGTCATACAGATATTTAATTAATTTATTTAAAAGGAATAAATAGTATAACTAACCATAGTATGAAAATATGTATAAAATAACAGCCACTTCCATTGTCTGCTCGCTCCGCTCGCTCGCGCCGCGCCCCTCCGTAGATTACTAGCGCAGATGCGCGCTCACACGGACCCGTAATTGCGTTTTTTACTCCCAGAGCGTAGTCACTACACTACTTACACCAACAGTGGTACTGTACCTGTAGGTTTTCATTTACAAATGATTTATTTAAAGCGATTTTTAAAGTCTACTTTGCACCAAAGACAACAGTAAAGACAATAATAGAGATCTCTTACAGCCAATCATTCATTTATGTGTGTGATTCAGTGTGGAAAATGTTCACACTTACATATAATCACGACTATTATCCCCTAAGAGTTAGTCAGATACTAGGCTGCCATAGTCCGCGCTTTACTAAGTAGTCACTGCATGTGCTCAGCGTGACAGGTGGTGAGCCCGTCGCCGCTATAAGCTATTGGATGGTTGTGCAGTTCTAAGTCCATTAGTCGCCTTTTACGACACCCGATGGATGGTAGTATTCTTTTAATGAGCGGCTACCACACGACTACGAAAATGTATGTGTTTAAATATCACCATGTGGACCCAATAAGAACTTACCGATCATTCAGCGTTTTTGATTACCATTTCATTGAAGACACGCGACAAAATGATGCCAAATCTACATCCAATTGTTAACTAGACCAGCGGTAGGCGTGTGTGAGAGAATACTAAAACTCCTCGATAAACCATCCTTGCCCTTTCGTGGGAGTGACCCGGGGTCTGCCAAAGCAATTCTCCGAGCCGGACCTAGTGCTATCCGACCTAGCCAGACACTAGGAAGAGTTTACGCCAAAAGGGGATTCCCGGGTATATTCAGACGGTGCAGCCGCTGAAATGCGTACGTGGAAAGCCATCTTACGTACGCGGCCGCTCGCAGTTCAAGTTGAAGGTGGTTCTTATGGCGCCCGCCTTCTCCAAGAGTACGTCCTCGCAGAAGGAGGCGGTAGCCTTCCATAGGTACTCTCTTGCTGCCAACCATGGCTCTCACCAAGATAGACAGGAGGAGGTATATTCGCGGCCCTCGCCAGGCCGAGCACTCCACTACGGTGTGCTCACAGCGGTGACACCTTGGCGACTCCAAATGTAAATATGAACCTGACATGAAAGACAATTCTTTTAGGAAAAGTAGAATATAATGAGTCGAATTGATATGTTTTCGCAAATGTCTAAGTTCTTTAATTTTCATTTAAAGACTATAAAATATTACATGTTAGTGTAGATAAAATAACCGATATTGATTTCGCTTACATTGGGTGGGTGTTGTCGTATCCAGGTAAACATATTTCCGTGTTTATTCGTGCCGCCCGCCCAAACGTCTAGATTATGATCGACGCAGTTGCGACGGTTCACACGGATAGGGTCTATACTTGTATAGGTTTGAAATATGTATATGCCCATCAAATTTCTGCTAAAATAAACCTTTTTGTGGTAGGAAATATCATTTTGAAGACAAGATTTTGTGCTGGGAACGGCGGGACTAATCGCGCTACCTATGGTCGTCAAAAGTTAGACCAACTCTTCTATAATTATTCTAAGAAACTCAACTATTTGTTTTCTTGTAATAAAGAGTATACATACTCAATAACAAAAATTAAGTTATTTATCTAACTTACATTCAGAACGATCTTAAACTCTTGTATAATGACCGTCGTGTTTAGGCCGATTACAATGTCTTGGTCAAAATAATTGCCTCCATTGACACGTATTGTCAATGGCGCTTTCACTCTAGAGTCCTTATCGCAAGTCTTACAGTACCTACCTGTACTTAGCAAGGAAGAATGTGAATATGGGGAGAAAAGAAGTGGATACAGAGTGACAGAGGAGAATGGAAGAAGTAGGACAATGTTTGAGAGAGAAAAGCATACAATTATAGAGATGCGCCGAATAGTGATTTCGCCAAATAACCGAGTACCGAATATAATTCGTTTTAACCTTTACCGAACCGGATATTCGGCCGAATTATTCGGTTTACAATTATTTTGCTTAGCCACGGAAGCAACTTAGACAACATGTACGTTTCGTGTCACTACCAATATGCCTATGAAATCATTATGTCGACATGAGTATTATAAAACCCACAGAAGAATTTATGTCTTTTTGTTCAATAGCCGGCATCTAGCCAAGAAAATACAACCGAATATATTTGCTACAGAAACCGAATAATTCGGCCGAATACCGATTATAAAACGAATATTCGGCGCATCTCTAATAAGTAGTCTACGAGGTCGTTGACAACAATTGATTTCCTACCCTGTCTACGGTTGTCACAGACGATGAATAAGACTACATACACTAATCATCAGGGAGGCAGTCTTCTCATACATACATACATATAATCATGCCTGTAATCCCCGAAGGGGTAGGCGGAGTCCAAGGAGCACTGTGTTCTTTAAGACCACATTAAGCCATACAAAAATTGGGTTTGGTCAAATGAAAAATCGTGAAAGAGTAGTAACAAGTGGCTAGCTCCTCGCCTACACAATCACAGACCCAGTACCCAATACGCCCTTAGTCGCCTTTTACGACATGCTAGGCAAGAAAAGCAGTTGGCACATTCTTTTTTTGTCACGAACATGGGACCTCATTCTTCTCATTGTCATATACAAAAAAAAACTTAAATACTATCATTAAACTTTCCCTTTAAAGTCAAACATATTATTTAAAAGCATTTCTTTTACGTGTGTCCTACAATTACGGTAGACAAGTGACCTCATTTCGGGGTATGATTGATTCAGGCCCACCGATGCCCAGCGGGGGCGTTATGTCGAACAAACACTCTACATAATTAACATGGGAACTGGGAAATCTGGTCTAGTACAGGGGACAGTTAGGGCTGGTGCTTCACAAAGCACGTTACTAAGAAACTTACTGCCGTAGTCAGAGTCGTTCTATAACATTAATGATTATTTACGTAAAAAAATGTAAAATTACGTTTTTTTACGTAAATACTTACTTACTTACTTTAATTACGTAAATACTTATTTTAATACGCATAAAGACGAATTTAAAATTCTCTAATGGAACATTAGCTTAAATGCGTCTCTGAGTGCGGACGTTAAACCCTTATTCATAAACGCTATTTAAGTTTAAAGCAATTGTTTGACCATAGTAAAACTGTTCCTTAAAACTTAAATAGCGTTTATGAATAAAGGGTTAATATTTATTAAGTACTAGCTTTTGTTGGCCGCGAAGAATAGTTACTTTGAGATAGTGTAGTACGAGAATGTAGGCTTTAACTTTCCTCAATGAATAGGCTATTCAACACTGAAAGATTGTTTTCAATTTGGAACTGGTGGAATTAAAAATTAACTCCTACTCTATTATTAAAAGCAAAGTTCATAGTGGTGAAAATTTTTCCTTCATTTTTCTGGAAGGCGATATATTTTTTTTGACATTCATTCGCATGGCACCCGTTTCCATGGGAATATCGAGATAAAGGGTAGCCTATGTCCTTTCTCAGGCTCTGGACTATTTGTGTACCAAATTTCGGTCAAATTGGTTCTATAGTTTTGACGTGACAGACAGACAAAGTTACTTTCGCATTTATAATATAAGTATGGATAATAAATCTACAGATGCATGACTATATCGATGAAACACGATTTTCTGAGAAAATTACCAATCAAATAGGTACAATTTAACTTTTCTTGTAACCCTTGTGTGTTTATTGAAAATCAATAGCAAATACATAATTTTATATAACCAGGGTCCTTGGAGCGCATGTCACGCTGAGCACATGTGCAGTCACTGCTTGGTGAAGCGCGCACTACAGCAGTGGACTGCTTTTCGTAGTCTCTGACTAACCCACAGGGGATAATAGTGATTATATGTATGTATGTAGTCCTTGGAGTACCCTGGACGATGTGAATGGCTTAGTCATGGACATTTCCCGACAATTGGCAAATCCCTACTTAATAATTTAAGCTGTGTGGTGAATCTCAAAAACCACGTCATTAAATAATGAGTGGGAAGGGACCTTACCTATGGCAAGACGAGGATGGGTGGCCGATTCAAATATGAAGATTTTTTTCATACATTAATGACGACTATTATCCCCTAAGGGTTAGTAGAGACTAAGCAAAACCACCGCAAAAGCAGTCCACTGCCATAGACCGCGCTACCCCAGAAAAATCGCAAAAAAAATCTGAATTATTTAACGGCTTTCTATAAAAATGTCTTGTCTACTTAACCATTAATCAAGTATGCCAATAATTTATTCCGATCACTCATCGCGACCTTTATCTATCTATATCATGCTGAAACTTTAATTACAAAGATAAACCTGCAATTAAAAACGAATTATAGAAAAAGGCTGTACACAATTGTGTTTTAAAGTCTGATCAAGTTAATGGCACTTAGACCGGGAGCTGAATAGAGTTGAGTGCGCAAAATATGAGGACCGCACTCTGTCAATAGTTTTGAACTTAGAAAACCTTGCAGATTATGATTCTGAGGGTTGCCGGTATATTAATTGGTCCATTTTTTGTCCCATCCCCTAGGGCTGAACAAACGCATAAAAAACCAATGAAATAACATTTAATTGATTTTTAGGATTTAAGAAACAAAAATATTGAAAATGAAGAATTGTTAATTTAATATTTAACTATTTATTGTACACAAAAAATGAGAATATACTACACATAAAATAAAAAGACGAGTACAAAAGGTAGGGCTTATTGCTAATAGATATATCTTCCAGCCCACCTGCTGTAGGAGAAATGTGCAGAAGTAGACTGAGTCGCTTGTACTAAAGAATATATAAATATATACCTTAAAATATATAATAAATAAATAATACTTAACATATATTAATAAAAATAATATATAAGAAAAAAAAAGAACGAAAACTTTTCCTTATATTTTTTTTTATTAAAAAATATAACGAAAACGCAAAGAATGTTGCCAATGTTTCTATGGAATCTGGTCCTACTTCCAATATCTATGTGTGTTACATAGTTGGATAGGTATTTTGAGCGAATAAAAGTTGTTACTATGGCGCCTAGCTCCAAAATTGACTTACTTACAACTGATAAGATATCCCAAGGGCCAAGAAAAAAAATAGGCCAAGAAATCTCCTGGCAACATTCAGAATCATAATCCGTCAGCTTTTCTGAGATCAAAACTATTTACAGAATGCGGTCTTCATATTTTGCACTTGCAATTATATTAAAATTAGAGTTAAATTTATGTTTTCTCTTAAGTAAGTGCAATTTTTTAATTTCGGTATCGCGCCAATTGGTGGCTACTGTTGGCCAATAAGCATGTAGTGTGTATACAATTAGGTTGTCAATCTAGCCCTTAACTACTAACATTTTTACTGTTAATGAAGCGTTAATGTCGCGGTAATGAAGTTTAATACAATGGTTAAATTTAATACTGTAATTTTAAAATAATTTATAATAAACTATTTATTTGTAAAATGCATAATAATGTAAAATGTTGACGATTTTAAGTGCCGAACTTGTTCAATGAAATAAAATTATTTTTGATTTTGATTTTGTTATACTAACAACGATTGTCAACTGTAGTATAAACCTAATAAATAAACCGCCTCTTTGTTCTAATGGTTCACACTTGTGTTAATCGGGCGGCCCGGGTTCGATTCCCCATGGGGGCAGAAGATTTTCTGCTCGGTTTTATTGGTGGTACGGCATCTAAGCCCGCCTGGCTAGCTACCGCCGTTTCACCTAAATTTGTCGCCATAATAACGATGTTTTTAGCATTGTTGTGTTCCGGCAATCAGAGGTAAGAAGCCAGTTCCTCAGTTGCTGAGGATTACAGGTGAAGCTCGCTTCCACCTTCGGCCTTATCGTCACTTACCATCAGGTGAGATGAAGTCCAAGAGCTTACCTGTCATATGTAAAAAAAAAAATATCTACTTGCTGCTCTTACTTGAAAATTAAAATAGATAGTGGTCGAAAGTACTGGCAATGTGTGGGTGTGTAAAGCCCCTATGGGGATATAGGATATAGGCTTGATGAAATTATCAAAAGAGTGACAATTTGTATACAACAGAACGGATCACATTTTGAGCATTTGATAAATACATTTTTTTTTAAATAAAATGAAAAATTTTATGATCTTAGTTTCATTTAATATGCTAGGTTATTTAGGAAAAAATAATGCTTATGAGTAGCCCTTTCAAACGCTTTTATAAAATACAAGTAATTTTTCTATCACATTTGGCGGGTTCGATTCCCGTTTGAGGTAGGCGATTTTTAAAAAATCTGTGAATGCAGTTCTACTTATTATTAAAAATAAAACGATGTCTTCTTTTAGTAAACTATCCTACGTTCAATATTTAATATACTTTCCCTCCGTGTGGCATGGCCGTGGGACGCCTTGTATATGAAAGCCAAAGACGAACTACGCCGATCTTATCCCATTTTATGTAAAAAAATATTTGCCCAATTTTCCGACACGTACATCATACTGCTATTGAGGTTATAGGTATGTAGTGTATCGTCGAGCACAAAAACGCGGGTGGGCCTGACAGCAGAGGGCCCTGTGGCTGACGTGCCTTTTGAGACCCTTTAGGGCCGTGGGGGCGCAGCCAACACTATATTATGTACGAAACGACAATCTTTGCAATTTTTCTAAGATATTTCAAGTTGTTTGCAGTCTATACAGCCATGATACCAAAATACGAGAACTTTGTCGTTTTGACATCACTAGTGCGAATACATACATACATAAAATCACGCCTGTAATCCCCGTAGGGGTGACAAGTACTGTGTTCCTTAAGACCACATTTAGCCATACGAAAATTGGGTTTGGTCAGATGAAAAATCGTGAAAAAGTAGTAACAAGTGGCTAGCTCATCGCCTACACAATCACAGACCCAGTACCCAATACCCCCTAAGTCGCCTTTTACGACATGCTAGGCAAGAAAAGCAGTTGGTACATTCTTTTTGGGTCCCCGACCAACACGGGATTGACACGGGAGTGCGAATAAAGAACATTAGTTTCGTTCGCTCTCAGTCTATATACGTCCCACTGTTGTGCACAGGCCTTCCTCATGGAGAAATACATGAGGAGTATGCCGTAACACCACCACGCTGGCCCAATGCTGGTAGGTTACAATAGCCACCGGGACCATCGGCTGTGCCTTCCAGAGTTCCAGATCACAAAGTTTTGGTCACCGATTCAAGGCCTGACCATGGAGAAGGTAGCTTTGTTTTCGATATCGAAGAGCATTATAGTGAATTTAACAGAATACCATCACCCACCTGTAAATATTTCAGACCGTTTGAGATAGCGCGAAGAATGTTATTGTTCTCACAGACCTGTTCTTCTAGTTAATGGTTGGGTTATTGTGCTAACCTTAGTCATAAGATAGATATTAAAACTTTTATTATAAAACTAGCATAAAAAGTATCTAAGATGTTGACCGGGGATATAAGGTATCGCCATGCAAAATTTCTTTGAAATCGGTCCATCCATTAGCCCGTGCAAGCAGACAAACACACAAACACACAGAAAAACAAAAAATTGACAAATAACATTTTTGGTATTTTCCCTCTTTTTACACCCCCCTGACTTGGTTTAAAGCATTTTATTTTTATGTACAGAAAGTTGACCTCTACAGTTTTATTATATTATGTATAGATAATGACGATCAAACCAAGCCAAATAAATCATATGATCCTCAGATAGGCTAGCTTAATTCCAGTACGTATTGGCCGGTGATATATCTCTGCCGGCAGCACGGCTCGAGGGCCCACACATTATGTTGTCAGCTCCCGACTTACAAGGGACAAGCGACGCACATAAAAGTAGGTACTTCGCTTTAGCTCCATATTAATACGTGCTTTGTGTTGTGTAGGTCATGAAATCTAATCCATGCTAATACAATATTATAAATGCGAAAGTAACTCTGTCTGACTCGCTTTCACGTAAAACTACTGAACCAATTTTACCGAAATTTGGTACACAGAAAGTCTAGAGCCTGAGAAAGAACATATGCTACCTTTTACATAGGAACGGGTGCCATGCGGGAGAATGTAAAAAAAATTAAATAACGCCTCCCAGAAAAATGAAGGGCAATTACACACATAAAGAAAAAACACATTAGCTACATAAAAAAAAATTAAATAATGTATATTTAGATACAGGCATTATCAGTTGCACCAACTGCCTGCCTGATAATAATAATATAATATAATAATAATAATTTACGCTACTATGAACTTTGCTTCTAATAATAGAGTAGGAGTAAATTTTCAATTCCACCTATTGTGGCTACTGTTCCAATATGAAAAAATCTTTCAGTGTAGAATAGCCTATTTATTGAGGAAGGCTATAGGCTACATACCATCACACCATCTCAAAGTAACTATTCTACGTAGACGAAGTCGCGTGCAAAAGCTAGTATGGTATATAATAATAAGTGCTATGTATGGTCAATAGGTGATAAGAGAATTTGAAGATTTTCAAAGATTTAGTAGCTCAAGTAGCGCCGGTCTCAAGTCGTCGCTATCTCGAGAGGTACTGGGTTCGATCCCCGGTGGGGGCAAATG
Organism: Parapoynx stratiotata; assembly: GCA_910589355.1. Lineage (NCBI taxonomy): Eukaryota > Metazoa > Arthropoda > Insecta > Lepidoptera > Crambidae > Parapoynx > Parapoynx stratiotata. The sequence continues at coordinate 11,845,581 of OU342482.1, forward strand.
TTTGTTCTCCAGTCTTGGACGTTTAAATAAGTATAGGATTATTATTATTTGTGGCAGTCGGGGCTGTTTCGCATCACTGCGACCTAATAAGATCTATTGTGACCAGCCAGTGTATGAAGTTCTATTTAGGCCTTACCAGGAGCTCCACCAACTGGGCACTGTCTAAGAAAGATAAGATGTTCCCAGTTTGGATTGTTTTTATTAAATCTGGGTCAAGGGTGTTTCCCCAGGTGTCTGCTTCTTTTGTGAATCAGCGGTTCACAGTAGCACAAGAGGTGCATTGGTGTTTCACGCTCTTGTTCGCAGAATCTGCAAGTGTCAGTGTCCTTTAGCTTCATGTTGTAAAGGTGTCTGTTGAACTTGCAGTGACCAGACCAGTCAAAGTCCTAATCATCACGCTCAGGTTACTCCTATTGAGCTTTAATAGCTCGTCAGTGCGTTTGCGAGAGTATGGTTCGATTAGTGCTTTTGAGTGTGTTATCCCCGACGATTTATCCAAGTCTGCTTTTGCCTCGTTAAAGAGGTGAGTTTTTAGGTATAGTATATTTACTGAATATTTATAATAATATGTATTTATATATTAAATTTAATTATCCGTTATCTAGTATTCGTAACACAAGCAGCATTAGTTGCTTCAAATAGGCTAGTTTTTACCTTTTTTTATCGCAGGAACGTTTCACCAAACGATGCATTCGCCTGTTTGACGAAAAATTGTGTTGTGGTACAACATTTCAAATTATAATTGTTTCTGTCAGGGCTCCGGCGCTGCGGGGCTCCGGCGGTCCCACGCGAGCTTATCGTCGCAGATGGTTTTCGGTCACCAGCTTCGGAGAGCTTTCAAAGCTCCTGCTCCTTAGCTCGTGGGCAGCCTCGTCCCCCGCGCCCACGCGCTTTAAAATTGCACTGCCATCAGAGATACAAGTTTGCCAAACTGTTTCTTCTTTTACGACCTAACTCAAGAATTTTCTAGCGCTTTCTTCCTAAAATGGTATCCAGACTTTTCCTCATTTCTCATCTTTTCAATACAGACATAGTTTATATAGAATGTATTATATACTTTATATTTTTTTCTGCACTACTTATGTGTTTTTATATACATAAATATGTATTCTATAAATATTTATTATATTTTATGTATTTTACACGCTTTTATTTAAACTCACACTGTTTGTATGTCTGCGTCAAAATTTGGAATCTTAATTTGACCCACTTCCCGGTCTTCGATTAGGATTAAATTTTACACCCGCTCTGAGTTCTGATGACAGTACATGACTAGCTTAGAAGCGTCATTACAAATACAATATGGCGGCCTCCCCAAGATGGCGGACTGGCTTTTTGGATATCAAATGAAAGGGTTTGCTGTCAGGAATACGAAAAAAATAGTCACATGACTTAAATCCAACATGGCGGACATCCAAGATTGTGGATTGGCTATTTGAAGTGCACCCCCATGATATGAGTATTAAATGAAAGGGTTTGCTGAATGGGATGCGAAAAAAATTATCACGTGACCTAAATCCAACATGGCGGCCGTTACAAGTAGTTAATTAAGTTTGAATAATGAGAAGTTTAAAAAGTATAAAATAAAAATAATAGTTTTAAAAAGTAAAAAACACGCTTTTAGCACGCACTAAAAATTACAAAAAAGAAAGCGTGAAGCGTTTTGTCCAAAAAAGTAAGATTACATAAACGCTCCACGCTTTCTTTTTGTAATTTTTTGTGCGTTCTAAAAGCGTGTTTTTTAGTTTTATAAACTATTATTTTTATTTTTTATTATAATTTAATTGAATTTTAGTTTTTAATATTTTTAATGTTTTCTTTCGCACTGGTGTCTCTTCCCTTTCAATACTAAATCCCACACACCTGTGATGGGTTAGCTGGCAGAGATCTCTATTGGAGATAAGTCCTCCTTTGCATACTATTATTGTATAATGACCTGTATGTGTGGATATTGGTGCAATAAAGAGTTTAATATTGTTCATTGACTTTTCATAAGTAAACTGTAGTTCTAAATTGTTGGATGTCACTGTCACGTGACATCCAACTGTTCTCTCATCTCTCCGAGCCCGAGTCACCCCGAGTGCCGACAGAATGATCAGTGGCCCTCGCGCGGAGTGGACGATGCTCGCCGGAGATTTATGACGCTGGAAGCCGACGGGGCTTTTGTGGAGATATGGTGAAGCCAGTCAATATTCAAATAATTCTGGTAAACGTAAAACTCATAATATAATAAACTCTGAGTCGCAGACTGTGATAGAACCGGTGATAGAACGAGTGGAGCCGTTTCCTTACACCTTCATTTACCTATTGAGAATTTTACATGTGCTTTGACCTCAGAGTAAACAGAACTGGAGTAGCCTTTGTCTAACATTCCCCTCTGCCAAATGCACAAGCATCGGATGCTTGCACGTTTAATAAAACTAGTTGAGCCGCCATTTTGACAGCCATAACATTGTAAACGTTGCGGCGAACAGAGCTCCCGCAAAAATGCCTGTCTGTGCTGTTTTTTGTTGTAAAAATAAATAGAAAACATCGAGTATGCTAAAAGATGGTGTCACCTTTTATTTGTCATTATAATTTTTAAGATTTCATGATTATTTACTTCATTTTCTCATGTTTTAGAATTCTACGATTTCAAATTTCGAACGCTAGTCTCGACGTTGTCAAAACGCACACCCCACGTGACGATTTTAAGCGTGTGTGTGCGTGAAATTTAAATATGTGTGTCGAATTATGCATGTATGCATTTGTAAAAACGGTAAAAGTTATTGTTTCTGTGTGCTGGCTTTGAGTGTAGTGGTAACCTCACCCCCCGCAAGAAATGGCAGAAAAAAATGTTTGAGAAATTGACTAATGGCTACTCCAGTTCTGTTTACTCTAAGGCTTTGACTTATGAAAGTACAGGAAAAAGTTCGATAATAATTACACAAAGTTATATTAAAGTTATAACACCGGGACTACACGCGACGAACAAAATGTAGTGTAACCGGTGTTATAACTTTTATATACAATGCAACGCGAAAGTTTAAAATCTTATACACAAAGTTATGTTGTCCATTCATATTGAGTCTAAATATGGGAGCGCGCACGCTCAGATCAGTTTCTCGTGGTGTTCCACAAGGTAGTGTTTTGGGACCTCTTCGGAGTCTGATCATTCAATATTTTTATTAATCAAGTGGATTTCCCCGCTCGTTCAGTGGCCCGCTGTTATCGGACGCGTTCACCTGTGGCTGCGATCAGGCCTCAGCGCTGGACGACCGTAAGCGTGTTTTATACCAAATATTGGTATAACGCTACTTTATAGGTAGTAGAGCGTTTGAGGGCAGTGGATAGTGAAGTTAGAACCTAGAGTTTTCTAACGTGTTTCTTATTTTTGCATTTAATCCATACTAATAAACAAGATAAATGCGAAAGTAACTCTGTCTGTCTGTCTCGCTTTCACGCCAAAACTACTGAACCAATTTAACCGAAATTTGGTACACAGATAGTCTAGAGCCTGAGAAAGGACATAGGCTACCTTTTATCCCGATATTCCCACGGGAACGGGTGTCATGCGGGTGAATGTAAAAAAATTTAAATAACGCCCCCCCGAAAAATGAAGGACAAATTTACACCACTATGAACTTTGCTTCTAATAATAGAGTAGGAGTAAATTTTCAATTCCACCAATTGAGGCTACTGTTCCAATTTGATAAAATCTTTCAGTGTTGAATAGCCTATATATTGAGGAAGGCTATAGGCGTACATCACACTATCTCAAAGTAACTATTCTACGTGGCAGAAGTCGAAGGCAAAGCTAGTTGATATATATCGAAGTGATAAAGGTCAATTTAGAAGAAAAAACGTTCATCATTGCAGAAATGAATCAATTTTGATGAACCGTTCATCATTCGTCATTGCAAAAACGAATTTTGATGAAGCGTCTTATTTCGTAATCCACCCTAATCATCAGAAACATTCTGAATAATTCATTTCAATTTCGTGGTTTTTGTGCATTGTAATGCTCAGGATGTTGTTATTATTATTATAATTATTTTGATTAAAAAAATACGTAAATAATAAAAAAATACTTTTTTTTAAATATTGTTGCCGTAAGTTGCTTATAACAAGAAAATTTCTGGTGCCCTCATAGCAAGTTGTTAATATTCCTTGTTCGATCACAATATAAAACATTCTCAATCGCTCCTTCTAGTCATTTAGTATTAATTATTCACTTCAGCTAATCATAACATATTCAGCAAAACGCAAGCCTAGTGGGCTGTCCCAAATTCCCGCATGAGTTATCCTGGTGCCGTAAGCGGGGCGTCCCGTGCGCAAGCACGCGCTGTTTACTCGCCGACTACACCACTGAAAAATATTGACCAAGTGTTTATGGACTTAAACTTTATAGGCTAAAATAATTTGAATGTAATAAAGTGTCATATCTTGTCGATTAAAAGATATCAAGACAGAACCCCACTAGATGCGCTAAACGCAGAAATTGTATAGGAATTGATAAGGTTCCCCATGTTTGTCAGAACAACGTTTTATATAGTTTCATTGCGTCTAATTGCAGTTTATCTAAAATCTAAAGCGATAATTATTCAGTTTATATACTATTAATTTAGCCTAATATTGTTAGTCATAAATATTCATTTCATATAAATTGCACCTAATTTTCTTTGATCTAATTATCATTTCATATAGATATTTGCAACATGCAATTAGGTTAGCGTGTGCTCCGGCGCTACTGGCAGGCAGCCCCTCCACGCTGGCGTAATAAGGCCCATGCGCCCACGCTCTCCTTCGTAGCTTCGTGTTGCTGGTCGCCTTCAGCTTTGCCTTCGGCTGCCACAATTGCACTCTATGGGTAGGGCAGAAAATTACAACGTGGTGGGAAAGGTTGACTTAGTCAGATTCGCCCTAAAGTAGAAACAAAGCCGAATTTTTTATAGCAAATAATATTCGATCAAAAAAGTCAAACAATGTATACCAAATGAATATTAGGTCCTTACCTATGAAATTGGTGTTTTGTATGAAAATTTTGGGGATGTCTGCATTTTACATAATAACATTTTATCAGTTTTCTTCACAACGACAAATCCAGAGATATTTGGCATGTATCATTAGACAAGTCTTAGCAATATGTGTGTGAACACGCTTGATAAAAATTATTCATCGTTTTTATGTTAATGCAAATCAAATGATGTATTCGGGAGGTAGTTAAAAATAATTGTTTTTGTGTAGATAAGATAAGATAAGATAAAAATTTATTGTCATTCTGTGTACAATGGGTGTTACATTTAAAATTCGTATCAACAGATTGCCGTTTTCAGGCGTACAATATTTAAATAAAATCACATTACAATTTTTAATTATTACATTGGACACATACTTAAGTTTACACAAAAATAGGTCTTTAATACAAATAGGTTTTATTGATTCTATTCATGACTCAAGTTAAAAAATTCATTTAGATTATAAAAACATTTATTTATTAGCCATTCTTTTAATTTTATTTTAAATAGTCTCCCCTCTAGGGACTTAATATACCATGGTAAGTGATTGAATATTTTGATTCCAACGACATATGTACTCTTGTCAACTATGTAACTTGAAGAATTTGCTACAGAAAGGTTATGCTTGTACTGTGAACGTATATTGTTTTTTGATTTGGACTTTTTAACAAAAATATCCTTCTGTTGCGTTACAAATAGACATATCTCTAGTATATAAATACACGTCAATGTTAGGAATCTCTCTTGTTTAAATAAGGTTCGTAATGATTCGTCATTTTTAATCGCATATAATATACGAATACTTTTCTTTTGGAGGATAAAAGTAGTTTGTATATTTACTGAATTTCCCCAAAAAATAATGCCATATGTTAACAGAGGATAGATATTGCCATAGTATGCATTTTTAGCCACATCTGTAGTTGTAACATTTTTTAAAATAGAAAGAGCATAACACTGGCTGGAAATTCTATTGTTTAGATAATCAATGTGCGATTTCCAGTTCATGTGCGTATCAATGTTAACACCCAAAAATTTAATACTGTTAACAATCTCAATTTTATTATTATCGAAAATTACATTCAAATCTAGCGGTACTCTTTTATAATTTCTGAACTCGATTAATTTTGTTTTGCTTAAATTTATTTTTAAGTTTACTGATAATAGCCATTTTATAGCAATGTCAAGAGTTTTATTAATAGTGTCAATAATAGTATGATCGTTTTTAGAATCATTAGAGATGAAGATGGTCGCATCATCGGCAAACATTACACACAAATTTTTTGTTAACAATGGAAAGTCATTTACGTAAATTAAAAATAGTAGAGGTCCAAGTATACTGCCTTGTGGAACGCCTAGCATTACTTCATTATAGCTGGACAATGCTCTTGAAACGGTTTTTGATCCTTTATCATAAGTGTCAATTATTATTGCTTGTAGTCTATTTTGAAGATAAGATTCGAAAAGCTTTAAAGCTACACCTCGAATACCTATATGTTCAAGTTGTTTAAGAAGTATACCATGAACAACACAATCAAATGCTTTTGACATATCCAATAGCAACCCTATACATTGACTGTTTTTCTTTTCTATTTGAGTCCATATTTCTTGAAATATTTTAAAAATGGCCATTGTAGTATTTTTACCTTTTTGGAAACCAAATTGGTTAGTATGTAATATATTGTTTTTATTAATGAATGATGTAACTTTATTATATACAGATTTTTCAAAAAATTTTGAGAAATTGGGTAGTAATGCTATAGGCCTATAATTATTTATATTTTCTCTGGGTCCTTTTTTATATAGCGGTTTAATTAGCGCTTTTTTTAAGTTATCAGGAAAGATTCCTTTTTCAAAAGATAAATTAATTATATAAGTCAGTGCATCAGCTGTATACTCTATGCTTGATTTCACAATTGTCATGGGAATATTATCATATCCAGTACTACTTTTGTTTCTTAACCTTTTAACTATATTTTTCACTTCAAATGTATCCACAGGGGTCAAGAATATACTTGCCAAATTCGGTTGTGTCATGGGCTTAAATAGCATGCCAGCATTTTTCCCGGTATTATTTATATTAAAGTTTGTAAAGTGGTCATTTAATTTATGTGCTATGTCAATAGGATCATTAATATAATAGTCATCAATATTTAAATAGTCAATAGTGTTTTTAATGTCATTTCTTTGCGTAGTGTTTTGTCGTATTACTTGCCATGTCGCTTTATTTATATTATCGTTATTGTTAATATAGTTTTTATTTGAATTTATTTTTGACTGCCTAATTATCGATTTCATAATTTTACTATAAGTTTTATATTTTCTTAGATAGTTCTTCTAGTTTTTAAGTACAACAGTCTCTTATTTTTGCTTGATGTTATTATTCCCTTCGTTTTCCAGTTTGGTGATCGTTTGTAACATATTTTAATTTTCTCTTCGGGTATGCAAAGGTAAAATATCATACTAAAGATTTCTAGAAACACATTGTAAGCTGTATTTGGGTCATTTTCCATAAAAACTGCATCGAAGCTAACTTGTGATATATATTTTAGGAATATTTCTAAGTATTTCTTTGGATTTCTTTTTAGTATATACCAATATTGTTCCTCATATCCCAGATCAGATATAGTTGAAATTAGTTGACAAGTGTGATCAGTATAATTTTAACACAATTAAACTTACAAAAAATTATCAAATTAAATAATACGAGCTCAAATATATGGTCTATTTTTAGAAGAAGCAATTATTTTATAATAATTATCTGAAACTTAATTGTTACGGACAAATTGCTAAGACAGAATAAAAACACCAATTTCATAGGTAAGGACCCAATAATATTCGATCAAAAAAGTCAAACAATGATTATACCAAATGAATATTATACTAATCAAACATTAGTCCTATCGTTATTACCTATATTAAATAGTTATGACATTATCCGTAAAATGAGAGAAACTAAAATTATGCTCTATACTCGTAAATAAATATTGTACTAAAAGTTGTTAGGTCAACTGAAATATTAAGAATCGTTGTTCGAACAAAAATAGGATAACCATTTGATAATAGCGTGAGATTGGTTTCTGTTTTTTTTATGTGAGAGGGGTGTCCAGGTCCTGGCGCGTCTCTGCAACCTGAATAGATCTATTGTGACGGTCCCTTCCTTCTTACAGCACTTTCCCAATTCCTATGCTGATCATGTAGTCAAGGCCCTGGAGAGGAGGTCAGGAGGCGTTCAATCATCATAACTGTTATGTGAAAACTTATTTCAATAGATTTTGCATTTATTTATTACGTTGATGCGGGGAATTGTCACTTATAACCATTTATTGCATGGTGGTGGAACTACGGCCCATAGTGCCATACTCCTCATGTGTAGGAAGGTCTGTGGAGGCACTGTGGAGGAAATTGGCTGAGGAGGAACCATTTATTATGTTCATAAGATTTTCTATTTGTCTTATTTGACGACTAGCTGTTGCCCACGACTTGTCCGCGGTTACTATGGTTTTTTAACTATCCCACGGGAACCCTTTAATTTTCTCTCAAAGTCTCAGCCCGATCGGTTTCAAATTGACAAAGTTTCATACAAACATTCATCCCCTATTTTATCCCCTTGGGGGTAGAATTAATCGAAATCCTTTCTTAGCGGATGCCTACGTCATAACATCTACCTGCATGCCAAATTACAGCCCGATCCGTCCAGTGGTTTGGGCTGTGCGTTGATAGATCACTATGTCAGTCAGTCACCTTTGAGTTATATATTAGGTCCTTACCTATGAAATTGGTGTTTTGTATGGAGATTTTGGGGAATTCTGCATTTTCCATACTAAAATTTTTTCAGTTTTCTTCACAACGACAAATCCAAAGATAATAATATTTGGCATCTATCATTAAACAAGCTTTAGTAATATGTGTAATATGACACTTCATAAAAATTATTTATCGTTTTTAAGTGAATGCAAATAAAATGATGTATTCGGGAGGCACTTAAAAAGAGTTGTCTCCGTGTCCAATTTTAACACAATTAAACTTACAACAAATTATCAAAACAAATCAAAAGAGCTCAAAAATATAGTCTATTTTTAGACGAGGTCATACTTTTTTAGGAATACTCTAAATCTTAATAGTTACAGACAAAATACTAAGAGAGAAAAAAAACACCAATTTTATAGGCAAGGACCCAATATATATATCCATATAACCTACAGCTCTATAAATTCCACACCGGCTGTTCGATCCCTGCATACATTACTGAATTAGACTTTTCGTCGTCTTCAGCCTACGTCCCACAGCTGGGCACAGGTAACATGGAGAAACACATGAGGAGTATAGGCCGTAACACCACCACGCTGGCCCAATGCGGGTTGGTGGGTAAAACCGGTTGCAATAGCGACTGGTACCAACGACTTAACGTGCCTTCCTAAGAACGGAGGGGCTCTAGATCACAAAGTTTTGGTCACCCATCCAAAGCGCCACCACTACGCCACCAAGCTCCTCACTGAATAACACTTAAATACATTTTATAATTATGAATATCATTTACCTCACACTTTGTCCAATGAATGACAACAGATTCATGCCCAGTTGTGGTCACTTAGTCCATTAAAACATACATACATAAAATCACGCCTGTAGTCCCCGAAAGGGTAGGCAGAATCCAAGGAGCACTGTGTTCCTTAAGACCACATTTAGCCATACAAATATTGGGTTTGGTCAGATGAAAAATCGTGAAAGAGTAGTAACAAGTGGCTAGCTCATCGCCTACACAATCACAGACCTAGTACCCAATATGCCCTTAGTCGCCTTTAACGACATGCTAGGCAAGCAAAGCAGTTGGAGCATGCTTTTTGTGTCCCGGACCAACACGGGACAACATATTAGACAAAATGTTGACTCGAACCGGATCTCAAAGAAATTGATAGTGGCGTTCACGCCAATAAGCTCGTTAGCACACCCTGGGATCGAACCGTTGGTGTTTTTTTTCTCTCTTAGTATTTTGTCTGTAACTATTAAGATTCAGATTATTCCTAAAAAATAATTACCTCGTCTAAAAATAGACTATATTTTTGAGCTCTTTTGATTTGTTTTGATAATTATTTGTAAGTTTAATTGTGTTAAAATTAGACACGGAGACAACTCTTTTTAAGTGCCTCCCGAATACATCATTTTATTTGCATTCACTTAAAAACGATAAATAATTTTTATGAAGTGTGATATTACTTATATTACTAAAGCTTGTCTAATGATAGATGGCAAATATTATTATCTTTGGATTTGTTGTTGTGAAGAAAACTGAAAAAAATTTAGTATGGAAAATGCAGAATTCCCCAAAATCTCCATACAAAACACCAATTTCATAGGTAAGGACCTAATATTACATAAATAAAACCGATAAATAAGTAGCCTTAAGGTTATTTAATTAATTCAAAAAACAGTTTATCCGGCGCAGTAAGCAGGGGCGGGCGTGCGTGGGCACGTACCTCATCAAGCCGCCCGCCGCCCGATATCCCATGACTTGTGGGGCCATAGAGTGGGGGGTATAGCAGCTTGTAGGCCTCATGGTTTTTTAAAAATCTTTGTTTTCCAAAGACATGTAATTTCCTACGGAGGGAATAGGCTAGTTGACTCATATCAAAAGTAATGAAAATATGTAATGTGTCATTCACGTAGTGTTTAGTACACGGGTCCGATATATACCAAGTTCAATAAATAAAAATGAGGGATTGCTGTAGAAATTCAATTTAAATGTGTTTTATTTTTCCCTTTTTTTTCATCTGCCAAAATCCACCATGTCCGTGAAATTAGTTGAGTAACGCTTCATGTAAACAATTACTACGCATGGTCAAAATCCGTCAAACGCCAGTCGCAACCAATCAAGTATAACTGTCGGCTACGTCGCGCATGCGTATTGAATTGTTTACAATAATCGTGATGCTACGGCACAGATAATTCATAGACCATCAGTACCGAAGGCGTTTATGACAAAACGTAATTGATAATTTAAAATTTATTGTCTTTAGAAAAAAACTTTTTATTTTTTATGGTGGCTATCAGTAATAAATCATTTGGAGCCCAATAAAAAACTAGCCTTTTGTTAACATAGTATAAGCTTAGTTCCTTTATTACAAATCATAATGTAAAAAAAGGTGAATTATTATCTGAAATAGTATCTCAAATGATAATTTTGGACCCCACCGCGCAAGCAATTAGCTGTGGAAGAGAAGAGAACGCATTTCTATTGAATATTGGTTGATGAATCAGTACTTATCGGAACTTATAAATTTGGACACCAATGTTCTCACTCGGCACTATAAGCCGTCTGAAGCTAATAGTTATAAAAGAAAAAAATTAACTACATACTGTAATTTAATTATTATTTCAGAAACGTTCTAAAATAGTTTCGTCTATATGTCAACTGAATATATATTCTATACTAAAATTGGCTGATATTAGTAAAAAATGGAGAGATTTGAAATAAACGGAATAGAAAAAAACCCCACTTGTAATTTATAAAATCCAAAATAGAACCACTTCATGCTATGACATAGTGGACGCAGGCTTAATATTTATTGTCGACGAAAAAATTTCAACAGTATTTCGATGAAACTTTTTCTATCATATACAACTGCCCTTCTATTAACTCCTTCAAATTTAATGTTAAAAAACATTTTCTTGCGATTGGTGCCAACCAGAACCATTAGCACGTAGCATATAAGTGTATTTTTTATCATTTTACATTATCGACTTTTTGTTCTCATCTGTATTAATTTCTCAGTTTAGGCATAGTATTATGTATTTATTTTTATTTATTTATTTTATTTGTATTTATATTTTATTAAATTTATATATTGTATAATTATATATATCATTTTATTTGTTTAGTAATGTATATGTTTGCATAGATTTCTGTTTTGTCTTGTGCACTGGTGTCGCTTCTCTTACATCCTAAGATCTCACACACCTGTAACGGGTTGACTGGAAGATATCCCTATTAGAGATAAGTCCTCCCTTGTATACTTCTGCTTTTTACATTGTTTCTTTTTGTTTATGTGCAATAAAGAGTTTAATAACATTGATTTCTACGACTAAAATCTATATTTTCTGAAATGAAAAGAAAATTTTCTCTACTATCGAATCTTAGCGATTATTTTAAAATAATTACAAGCCATTGAAATATAGGACATCTCAAATCCCCACAATAAACAACGCAAGGCTCAAGAGCTGCCGGTGTCAGGCCGACAAAAAGCTAAACATTCTGCTGGTGACAGAATAAATAAAAGTTTTGGAAGCACTGCCCGAGTGCGGCTGCCACTGACACCCGGCCTCGCTGCAGCGGTAGTGGTGTGACGCACGAATACTGTACATGACGATATCGATAGGTTTGTTATACGAAACATAATATACTCTTTAGCGCTTTTAAATTGGACCAACACAAAATTAATAATATTGTTGTTTTTGTAGTTTATCTCTATTATGGTCAATCTAAAGAAAAAAAATGTAAAATGTTTTTAAAGTTCGTTTAAAAGAACAATAATCTGTTTATGTAAAAGTCTGCACTAGAATAGCCTATATAAGAATACTGTGCCCGACTCATGGTAACAGGTTGACCCCTGTTATACAGGGACTTAATCTTATCTTATCTTATCACATGAAATGTGGGTGTCACTCTTTAATACATCATCATTATCTTTTTCCTTCTTGTATTGAATAAAAACATAATAATTAACAATAAATATTTTAAAATTTTCGTTAATATGCCAGTACCAATATATCAGCCACGAACTTGGAAGATTCTTTCGTTTAATTTTGTGGCAATAAAGATCCAAAATATTACAGAACATTATTATTTACTGAATGTTTTTGTGTAGTTTTCTAAACTACTTACGATACGTTCTTTGTGCCTGTATTTTCTAAAGATAAACTCCAAAATATTTAATAGCGATGTTCCCTCACTTTTATCCAACCAAAATATCGAAATATCGACAACTTATTATCGACGGGCGGCCCGCGCTAGCCAGGCACGACACCTCACCCCGGGCGCCTGCTTTCATCTCGCTTTTGCGGAGAACACTAATGATATTAGAATTTGGACGATTTTTCTGAAGATTATTTTGTGTGCTTTAGTTTTAATATTAGAAAGAACTACTTCGAGATACTATGAGAATATATTTTGTTTTTTTTTTGTGAACTAAAATAATATAGGTTTTTGGAGTTTTTTTGGTTTGGATGGTGGTTTGTTTATAAAATTTTCTTGTAAACAAAGATAATTCTTGATCAGGAATTTAATTGTAAATGTTTTGAAAATTAGTAAACCTAATTCAATACAATTTATTATAAGGGCGTATTGTGTACTGGGTCTGTGATTGTGTAGGCGATGAGCTCGCCACTTGTTACTACTCTTTCACGATTTTTCATCTGACCAAACCCAATTTTTGTATGGCTAAATGTGGTCTTAAGGAACACAGTGCTCCTTGGACTCTGCCTACCCCTTTGGGGATTGCAGGCGTGATTGTATGTATGTATTATTAATATAATACAACGCAACATCAACCCCACATAATAATATATCCCCGCAAGCAGCGGTAGAATCTTAACACCAACGTTCTCTTCATTGGTGCCCCTGTGTAACAGGAGGCGAGGCTTTTTGCCATGCACCGGTTAAAATATTTGCAATATTCAAAACTAGCTGTTGCCTTCGACTTCTTTCGCGGTTATGGTTCTTTAACCATCCCACAGGAACCCTTTAATTGTCCGGAGTAAAAAGTATCTAAGATGTTGACTAGGTATATAAGGTATCACCATGCACAATTTAATTAAAATCGGTCCAGCCATTTCGGAGATTAATCCGTACAAACAGACTAACAGACAGAGAAACAAAAAAAATCATTGGTATTTCCCCTCTTTTTACTTCCCCCTGACTTGATTTGAAGCATTTTTTTCCACTGTACAGACATTCAAACTCTACAGTCTTATTAGATGTATAGATAAACGATACATCACGAATAAAAATTCAAACTTCGTAGTACGAGCAGGGATTCAGCTAGCATCCCTTTGCTCGATTAATACAGTTATAATAAGATGAATGACATGCATGTCAGCACTGGTAAAACATGTTGGATAAACTTACGAAAAAAAAACACTAATATTTTAGCAACTTCGATTTATGTTTGGAGGAGGTCCATGGCTAGCAGTGGACATCTCTAAGCTAAATATGTTGTTATTTTTTTTTGTAATAAATCCAATGTTCAACTTTTATCGATATGTTAATTACATTATACCGGTAAATGAATCGATAGTCCCGCATTGGTCGCACCCCTATTCATTACGGCGCGGCGCGTGGCCGCGACACCTCGCCGGCGGCTGTTCATCGCACAATTACCTATAGGGCCAATGCTTTGTCCACAACACTAGTTGGACGGTTCCAAATATTTATTTTTATAAAAAAATCTTCCTTGCAGTTTATATTAAAATAACCTCATTTTCTAAAGTCGGGGAGAGTTTATATTGGAAAATAAAAATACATAAACTAAGTACAATCACTCCTTTTTCGCTTTAGGGTCACCAGAGATTACAGTTCTCTACTTGTTAAAAATTACGGTTAAAAATATATTAATAAATATTATTAATTTCTTGACAAACATATTTAGTTGTAACTGATGTTGGTAAACCAAATAAACCAAACAAGACTCCAAACAGACTCTTATTAAACGTTACGTTCTTTACACAGAGCAAAGAATCACCAGTGTAAATGCTAGATATGCTTTCCTGGGACCCCACGTAAGGGCAAGGGGAGTATATCAGGGGGTTTTAGTGGGTATTCCCGGCCGACGCCAAGCGAGTCTTGCACACGCCACCCCCGCGGTAGGTAAAGTCCGTAAACAGGATTTTGTCTCCCTCAAAAAAAAGCTTAATTTACCAGAGTAACGGTAGTTGTGGCTAATTATTAACTATTGTGTTTTATGTAGGAAAGCTATTGCCCAGCTGTGGGCCGTTTACGTCTAGTCTCCAAACTTCCATAACATAACCCAAGCGCGATGGCAGAAAACTCATAATTATTATGCTAATTTTTTTTGCAGCGGGTAGTTCGAGCAAAGAACGAAGATCCCCGGACCAGGAGGAGGCGAGGTCCTCGCCCACGCCAGGGCCGCCCAGTCCTCAGAACAATGGAGTATCAGGTAATAAAACTATTATACCTGACACTACGTTAACAGACTAAAGGTCCTTGGTGACCGTCTGCAGACTACAGTAGGAGTAGTAGACGACGTGACGTGTTGCCGCAGCACTACGTGTTCAATGTTATATATATCGAGACGAGTCGTAGCTGCGAAAAGACATTGCATCATTAACTGCTGGTGCTGACTGCAGTAGCTTACGAACTTATGTCTTTATTCATATTTTGTAATCGCTCCTATGGAAATACTTCTGGGAAGCTGTTATGTTATCCATCCTCTCGTCCTCTTCTCTCTCGCATCCTCTCGCTGCAGCAGTCCTGATATTATGATGTTGTATATTGCGTGACTCCCAGCGCTGTCGTCGACGGAGTCGCTGTCGCCGCCGCTGGCGGAGGCCTCGCGCGCGGCGCCCGCGTTGCAGCGCCTACGTCGCTTCCTCTCCGCGCTGCAGCAGTTCGCGGCCGACGTGGGCGCTGACACCGGGGAGAGAGTGCGACAGCTCATTTTTAATCTTGTGGTAAGTAAATTTTTTTTTATTATTAGCTTTTTTTATTGATTGTAATGAGAGTGTGATGAGTGTTGATAAGTTTCTTGACATAAAATAATTGTTGTCAAAAGATCATTTTCTGTCCGAGAACTTCATCTCTGTGATACATTCTAGATGTCGTAATTTTGTGAAAAGATTACTTTCATGTATTTTGTAAATATTTTAAATATCATTATGAAATATGCGTTTCTTTCCTATTTAATGAGCCAATTTAAACTTTTTATATTCCTCCAGTCAGGCGGTCTGAACATAGAGGAGTTCCAAGCAGGCGTGCAGGAGTGCACGAACTACCCGCTGCGCGCGTCCGTGCCCGGCTTCCTGCGCGCGCTGCTGCCGCTGGCGCAGCGCGACCTGCACGCGCGGGCCAGGCGCGCCAAGCAGGTATACACACATTGAGTGCCATCGGGCGTGCACTGCACGAACTACCTGCGCGTCTACGCCTTCCGCCAACATGGAGAGGACTAACAAACGCTGATGTTGGCAATGCAGCAAGATTATACTGTAAGACTGAGAGATACATACATCAGACACTCGCTTACTATATCGCAACACAACGGGCGCTATAGTGCGCGTGGAACTAGTTTGCCTTAGGTATGTGAGCGGTAGGACGGAGAGGGGGGGCGCTTGCTGTCATTACTCAGTTCGGCGCCGGACTTCGCGACGGCAACACGCATTGGAAGTTCCGGCTAATTTAAGCAAAACGCACATGAGATTGCACTAGCGAGATGAGTCGCCACCCAAGGCGCGGCCAATGAGTTCCGCGCGCAACATAGTAAATCATATGCGAGCTTACGAACTGAACCCAAAAGCGCTTTTAGACTTTTTTTTAGACTCACAGCCCCAAGCTATTGCTGAATCGCTTAAACCATCTTATGAGTGCCTGGTCGCACGAAACACGAGTTGGTACTGCGTGACCACGTATTATGATACCATCCTTTGATACTCCGTCCGTCCTCAGCCTATATGTGCTGAGCACAGGCCTTTCTCATGGAGAAACACATGAAGAGTATGGGCCGCACCACCACGCTGGCCCAATGCGGGTTAGTTGGTAGAAACGGTAGCAATAGCGACGGGGACCAACGGCTTAACGTGCCTTCCGAAGCATGGAAGAGCTCGAGAACACAAAGTTTTTGTCACCCATCCTCGGCCTGAACATGGCGAAGGTAGCTTTGTTTTCGATCGAAAGCCAAGCGCACTAACCACTACTGAGCTTAACAACCGTTGAAACTATTCTGATCCGATCGTCCTCAGCCTATATACGTCCCACTGCTAGGCACAGGCTTTCCTTATGGAGATACACATGAGGAGTATGGTAACACCTCCACGCTGGCCCAATGCGGAGTGATAACAAACCAGCATTCTACAGGCCACAAGGGTTAATGCACTTCATTTCCTACCTCACTAAACTGTCCAGTTGCCATCAAATTGAAGAATAAAGAAGAAGGAGAAGAAAAAAAAGAAGAAGGGTCCTAACTTCTGGTTATAGTATCCAACTTACCACGGTCTTGTCTTCCAGACTCCTCTCCAGTACATCAGAAGCCACGAGCACCTGGTTCTGGAGTGTGGTGGCGACGGCAGTGACATTTTCGCCCCGCAACCGACGCCAGCGGGCGAACCGGGGCTCAAGAGGCGAGCGAGTGACCCGTAAGTTTTTATTTGTCCTCAGCCTATATAAGTCCCAATGCTGGGCACAGGCCTTCCCCATGAAGAAACACACTAGGACCCAATGCGGGTTGGTGTTTAGAAACGGTTGCAACAGCAAACGGGACCAACGGCTTACCGTGTCTTCGAGTTCGAGAACACAAAGCTTGGTTACCCATCCAAGGCTGTTCACGGCGAAGGTAGCTTTGTTTTTGATATCGAAAGCCAAAGCGTACTAACCAATACGCCACGGAATTTCGAAGTTTTGATAATATATTTTGTTTACTTGTAAATACAGCGTGAGCAGTTGGTATATTGGCACTACTCTTCGTACTAGAGGTACTAAATACAAACATACATATAATCACGACTATTATCCCCTGAGGGTTAGTCAGAGATCAGGCAATAGCACTGCAGAAGTCCACTGCCATAGTCCGCGCTTCACCAAGCAGTGATTGCACTCAGCGTGGCAGGTGGTGAGCCCGTCGCCGCTATAAGCTTGAGGATGGTTGTTAAGTTCTAAGTCCATTAGTCGCCTTTTACGACACCCAAGGAAAGAGACCGGTTGGTAGTATTCTTTTGAAGGTACTTAATAGGTACTCAATATTTTATTGCAACGATAATGCTCAGAAAAAAAACGCAAGTAAAAACAAAGTAACACGGAGTTTGATTGAATGTTATGAATACCCTCACTGAACAAAAAAAACTACTGCAAAGGGACGTAGGTTTCTGGCGAAATGTGGGTGTTGTTACCTCTGCCAACCCCTTCGGGGAAAAAGGTGTGATGATAAGTGTGTGTGATTAAGGACGTATCGATAGCTAGATAGATAACTATATTACAGAATCAACTCCTAACACAGTCCTCAGCCTATATATGTCCCACTGCTGGGACAGGCTTTCCTTATGAAGAAACACATGAGGAGTATGGGCCGTAACACCACCACGCTGGCCCAATGCGGTTTGGTGGGTAGAAACGGTCACAAATGCGACCGGGACCAACGGCTTAACGTGCCTTCCGAAGCACGGAGGAGCTCGGGATCACAAAGTCTTGGTCACCCGTCCACGGCCTGCCCATGGCGAAGGTAGCTTTGTTTTGCGCACTGACCACTACGCCACCGAGCTCCTCCTACGCCTAACACGCACTCCTAACACGAAAAGGCTAAATTATATCGCACAAAATATATATAATTAATCATTTTAAAATTACATCCAACTTTTAGGGCCACTTGCAGGAATTTTTAAACCTATAGTCCATCCATTTTGATCTGAGACAAAAGGTAAACAAACCATAAAAAAGGTTCTTTATGATGTCATTACTTCATTGCCGAATGGTTTTGTCAAAAATATACGACTATTCAATATGTTATTGATACAGACTTTTTGATAAAGTTAATTAAGCAATTACTTGTCACCTTCAATCATTTTCGATATTTTTTCTTTAATGTTATATTTTTAAAATGTCAGTTAAGATTACTAAATTGATATTCGCTATTAAAAATACCTAAAACTAATGGTGTTCTCAAACTTTTATGCATTCAAAATACTTCCAAATGAAGATGAATTCATGACATTTCATGATACCTACCTTGAACTAACATTATCTTAATACATTACATCATTGTTTTATTTTCATCCTTATTTATTATCATTTGCATGAAAGCAATATAGCTTGCGTTTAAATACATTTTATACATAATACAGTATAAAATATGAGGTACTTCATTTTAAAAGTAAATAATGTTTATATTCAATGACGATATTCGTATAATGATAATAAATATGGCTTCACCTTTACCTATTTGATTAGAAAATATTAGAGCCCATATTTTTTTTGTCCCAGAATTGGATAAAAAGTTTGAGAACCACAAATTCTTTGTTTACCTTTTGTCTCAGATCAAAATGGATAGACTATAGTTTAAATCTCGATTTAAATTTCCTGCAAGACCTTTAATCTTTGATCATTTGATAAAGTCCGAGGCTCTGGAAGGATCTGAATTCTATTGTTTTTTTTTGTATTTCATAAACTATTTCCTTTTTTCTAAAGTGTATAAATTACTCGTTATATTAAATTTATTTTAAACAAACGCTTAAACTTAGATTAAATAGGTTACACCAGCTTTCGGGTCAGCGTCTCTTAAACAGCCGAGAAAATAACGCCTCAATAAGTGCGGTAAAGACTAATCGACTTTCAACCACTCTCAAACGTATCTGTAGAACACATGATTAATTTCAATACCAAATGACCAATTAAACTTCAAACCCAATCAAAGAACTTCAAAAATCATTAGTCTCGAATCCCGAACTATCAATAATCGGGCGGCCCAGGTGAGTGCCGACGACAGGTAATTTGTTCCCGGATCTGCTGCTGGCAAATTAATATTTCCCGGAACAGTGACCGGGAAGTACTTTTTGAAATATCAAGTGATCCGACAAAAGCTGATCCTAACATCTCAAACACGTCAAGCACAGTTGCAGTTTTAATGTTGTTTGTTCTTTTTTTAATAACGTTTGTTAGTTTTTAGACTGCAATATAATTATGTATCTTTTGTATGTCGGCTTCTGTTTATTGGTTAGTTTTTGCATTTTTTTGGTATTATCTATATAAATATTTTATACAGATGGAGAATTTTTGTGGGCCCTGGAGGGGAAGTACTTTAAAGATTTAAAATAGCTAAATTTACATAAAGGATACACATTTTTTTTAAGAAATATAACTTTATTCTCAGTTTTCTCAAAACAGCTTACCGAAACCGGGAAAAAAAATCTTGTTAGCGATTTTATTCCACTATCGATTAATTATGTATGTCATTGTTGGAAATAAAATTTCTCTATGAAAAATTAGGCCTTGTTTTTAAACGACCTCTGCAAATTATCTATTTGCGACAAGCTGACTATTTATAATGACGAAATGGTTCATTTTTCCAGATTTATTAATGATAGTACTTTTAGTTTAACGAAATTTTATGTATTTGAGTGTGGTGCTCGTGAAAGAACAATTTTTAGTCTATGTATTAATATAGGCAAAGAAAGAAAGAAATAGAAATGCGTACCGAGTAGATTAAAGTGTTAGATTAAGGGATTTTATGTTGGACAATAAGCATAATGACATCATGATTGTTTTAATGGTTTTAAAATAGATTTATTTAAAAAATATCACTGCATCTTGAAATACGACGATTATGGTTATTTAAAGAACATAGTACATAATTTCCTTTACGTACACTTAAAGGTATTTCCTTCGATACATTTGAGTAATCAAAAATCACAGGTTCAGTATCACATGCTCGCGTACGCGCCCCTGCTGTCACACGCACGTCGCGTCCTCAGTTTTTGTCGCGCGACATTCGCGTTTGTTCCGGTAATTGGCGACTCGATTGCGACGCCGCTGTCGCCTGTCGCTCGAGAGATGTCATGGAAACTGGGAATGGGTTATCGATTTTGGGAGTCGAGTGGTTAACAGTTATGTCGGTATGGAGTAATCACTTGACTTGTAATAAGCATTACAGGCTTAAAAATCGTAACCGAATTATAATCATTGTAAAACAGAATAAACGTTTATATTTAGTATTAAAATTTTACATAATATGCTAGTTGACTCATATCAAAATTTATGAAATGTTTAATTCACATACCAATTTCTTTAAATATAAATATGGGAATTCTATTTAAACTTGTTTTATATTTACTTTTTTTAAAAAAAACGCTATCCGCCATGTTCGTGAAGTTGGTGAAGTAACGCTTCATGTAAACAATTACTACGCATGGTCAAAATCCGTCAAACGCCAGTCGCAACCATAGACGTATTTAAGTAGACAACCAAAGAAGATAGAGACAAAAAAATCGCTTATGGAGATATAACAAGCATGAACGAGAAAGCGATTGACTGTCATTTATAACCATGTTCGATTGACAGCTTTACACAACTCGGAACATGTAAAATTATCTGTTCGGAAATTTTATAATAACTTTATGATCTTAAAATATTTCTAGTTAATATTTTTTTTACGAAATATTGATTAATATTTTTTCTTTAAAATATGATTGCGGTGCCAACCAAAGGAATAATCCAGAAAACTGCAGTTTTCACAAGTAAATACGTAACGTTTATTTTGGTTTGCAATTGGACTTTCCTATGATGTTACTGTAAAATTACGTCGATCATTTATTATAATTTAAAATTTTGTGTATATAAAAGTTCTTTTATTTCTAGTTTACAAGATTTTGAGGATTAATTCACAATTTACATATACGTTAGCGCTTGACTTAAATTTATCGACATTATTATCGATGTTTATTTTTGATTGAAAAATAAGTTTATTGATATTTTAAGTAAGTAGTACAATTTTTAATGTATTCACCATTTTAAAGCAAGGAACGGTAAATAAAAAGAACGTATAATTAATTGTATGTGTAATTATATGTATATTATACTTTATTAAGCTATTGCATAGCTTCTATCGCGGGCCTTGAGCGCGGGGACCGAATCCAGAAATTCCGTAACGAAAAAACCTCACGCTCCCTACTCCGATGCGCAAGGATTACAACTGTTTTCCGCTTTTTTCTTTTTGAGAGAGAGTGATACTGACGTACGTTTTTCATACAAATTGACTTTCATAACATAACTAAAACAGTCACGAGTTTTACAATACTAGGGGTGGTGACGTGAAATAAAAGGGGTGCTGATGGTAAGTGACGAATTACGTAAATATGTACATGTCAGAGATTTTATAATTTTAATCTTTAGACGTTTTAGGTCAACTATTAATAGTCAACATTTCCCTACATGTACGAATGTTAAGTTAAGCATTTTGTAAAAAAACAATAAATAAAATTATAATTGCATAAGTTGATACAAAATGCAATAGCTTTACCGCGGCAGTCCCCGAGTGCCACACGTCTTTTTTATTGAAATAGAATTAATATATTTTGTAATTGTCCTTTTATATATATATTTTTGCATATATTTCTGTTTCGTCTTGTGCACTGGTGTCGTTCTCTCACAACACGAGATCTCACACACCTGTGATGGGTTGACTGGAAGATATCCCTATTAGAGATAAGTCCTCCCTTGTATGTGTTGTATTTCATTATAGTCGTGGGTACTGGGGTGGTGACGGACAATAATTACTGCTGGTTAACTGACTTACTAGTTTATTTATTACTTAATTATACAAACATTTGTAACACGACCTAACTGCAGCTACGGATGCTCTCTACGGATTATACAATTTATAACTAATAATATTGTTGGCAATGGAACCCCATAGTTTAAGCCAAATACACCACAGTATGCTTCTGTTTTTTTGGTATATGTGCAATAAAGAGTTTAATATGATAATTTAGTCGGACAGATTTCCGATTTTAAAAAGAAAATGGCTGGCCTTAATTGGGCGCATTGATTGGAGTCCAAAGAAAATTGAAATTTCTTACAAATTGTTTCGAATTAAGGTGAAACTACAATTTGTCGATATGTTTAATTGAAAGCATAGACGTATTTAAGTAGACAGCCAAAGAAGATATTACAGTTTAGAGAGAATGTCAGTAAAAAATGTTACTCAAATTGAAAAAGAGATAATTAAAACACTATTTTATACTCAGGTGTAACTGCAACTATCGATATTTTATGTAAGAAGTATCCTCTCGTAACTATTAGACGCACACATTCCCAATTCAAAATTGGTAATGCATTTTTGAGCTGTCAGGTGATCTATACGTCATTAATGTATATCTATGGTCGCTACCAATCAAGTATGCCTGTCGGCTACGTCCGCCCATATCACGCATGCGTATTGATTGTTTTCCAAAATCTAGACAGATAATTCATAGACCATCACGGCCGACAGCGTTTTTGCCTGTCAAGCAAAACCGTAATTTAAAATTTATTTATTATGTTAGGGCCACTTGCAGGAAATTTAATTCTAGATTTAAAACTAGATTTAGTAATTTTTTGACAGTTCTTATATGGCTGAAATGTCAAAAATTTACAAAGTTGAGATTTAAACTAACTATAAGATTTTCTGCAAGTGGCTCTTAGAGGCTTCAAAAAAATCATATTATTTAGTTAACAGTAATGATAATGAATCATTTGGGGCCCAATGAAATAAGGGTCAACTAGCTTATTGTACTGTTATCTGAAAACATTTATTTATTTAAGCTTTAATGTCCACTACAAAAAAAAATGTTCACATGGCGGACTTAACAACTAATATCGCTCTCAAAACATTTAATATTTGTTTCGAGGTAGTTACTGATGAGAAAGGTTTTTTTCATATACGCCAAGTGTAAAACATGTACTGTCTTACCACTAAAGGCAAATAGAACAGTTGTCTATCACTTGTTTAACTAAACACTATTTAAAGTCTAAGTACGCGTTCCACGCCTGTTTAATTTTTGTTTAGACGATGTTTAAGCTGCGTCTAGCTCTAGACAATCGTAAAACACGGTCTTGTGGTAACGTTTTTTTAAAACACATGCTTAACAGATGTTCAAGTTTTTTGTGGTAAGACGGGTACAGTAGACTCCAAAAATACGTCACCACTTTTGACAGTAAAAAAGTCTTATTAGAAGGAAATAAGGATTGTCACCTCTTAAATGTGTATACATGTTTTTGTACTCGACTGTACCTATACGGCCCGTACCGTAGTATAGAATAGAATACAGTAAAACATAAAAAAGAACACTTTTTTCTTTGAAAAGGGTACATGAAAGGGATTATGAAATAACGTAAATAACCAAAAAATATGTGTGTTCCCTCCTTCTTACAATATCCTCCAGGTTCCTTCAAAAGAGGCGTGAAAAAGCATTTTTTGGGCTGGCAAGGTAAATACTAGCTATCTTCACATATTGCCTCTCTACTGTTTATCATTAGGCAGTGTGGAGTCATTTGCTGAGCTTTTTATTAAAAAAAAGTCGATATTTGAAAATTAACAAAAATAACGAAAAAAAATAGATTTTAACCAAACCCTATACAGATCATTAATTGGAATATTACGAGCGATGGCTTATACAGGCTGTGCTTAGTTTACTATCATGGGTCCATTTGGCAGCAAACAGAAAACTGGTCCATTCGTTAGCGTGTACCGCACAATTTATGCGCGCAGTATGGCTTAGTCGTGTTTTTGCGGTGGCACACGGTGCGACGTTGGGCGGCCAATTTTATAGGCTCCACTATCATCCATACTAATATTATAAATGCGAAAGTAACTCTGTCTGTCCGTCTCGCTTTCACATCAAAACTGAACCAATTAAACCGGAATTCGGTACACAGTTACTCTAGAGCCTGAGAACGGGCATAGGCTACCTTTTATCCCGATATTCCCATGGGAATGGATGCCATGTGGTTGAATGTTGAAAATTTTAAATAACGTCTCCCAGAAAAATGGAGGACAAATTTACACCACTATGAACTTTGCTTCTAATAATAGAGTAGGAGTAAATTTTCAATTCCACCAATTGAGGCTACTGTTCCAATTTGATAAAATCTCTCAGTGTTGAATAGCCTATTTATTGTGAAAGGCTATAGGCTACATACCATCACACTATCTCAAAGTAACTATACTACGCTGAGGATTTCGCGGGCAATAAATGAATAAAATTAATCAAAAAACTCAGTTTAATTAAATAACATGTAGTAACCAGAGCATTTCTTATCGATTTTATACTTAAAGCACTTTAAATTAGGTATGAAACGCCTAATTATCTTTTATAGCTAACGCCTGTTGGTTTAGTGCAGGCAATTATCTTGATCCGAAGTTTGCCGCGGGCACACGCCAGGCGCCATAAATGTTATAGGTTTGACGGATGACGCAGCCAGCTGACGCAGGGAAAATTCACTATTGTACATGTTTACATACGTATTTAATTCTGATTTAAGTCTTGGTGAAGGTTTTCATTCTTTTAAATATGTATTTTTGCTATGATTAGTTTATGGGCACGTATAATTCTTAGACGTACATTCCTATTTATTTTACGGTTGTCACTTATTTCTGGGTAAAAAGTCTGTTTCTGGGTATAATTTATTCGAATCATACGCTACGCATTGCCTGCGGACTTAACTTGTGATATCGGGTGCAATCGAATTTCTCTGGTTTATTTAAAGGAATAGAATTTAAATAATTGAATTTCGAAATAAAATGTTTTATTTTTTGCAAAGCAAGCAATCTGGAAACAATGAAGGTAAAGCATCTAGGACTCTTATACAACACATAACCAACAGATTGAACAATTATACATGAAAATAATTTTAGAAACAATTTAGCACAAAATAGTAAAACAAAACGTTGATCCCACGCGACACGTGTGCCGCGGCCGCACGCCTTAGCGCCTGCAGCCATTAGTTTACGATTTAACTTCGGCTACTAATTGCTGTTTCAGCGTGGCAGGCGCTCGAATTCTTGGAAGTTGATTGTTTGCTAAATGGCATTGCTAAATGGTATCTGTTAAATTTATGACAGCATCAGTTTTTGGATACTAACATCTTTATTAGCCTTTATTGTCGACGAATAAATTTATCACTTATAAACCTATTTAATTGATACAATTTGCAAAAAACACACAACGGGTCACTGCACTGTTAACTAATGTGCAGATATGTTTTTTCTTTTAAAAAAATCATTAAGCAAGTAATCGAAAAACTTGTATGAATTCTAGGCCAAGATTTGAGATCTCATCCTCCAATATAAGCCAACACCTCGTTGTTTGCATTCTACTGTATTCGTTATTTCGTTTCTGTCCAAAAATCCAGCGGCCCTAGTGGTCGTGCTACGATGTTTTAGCACATCATCATCAGCTACATTAGCACATACTCTCTGTTGGATACTTGCTTAATAATTGTATGTACCTATAAAATGTGCCGCGCATCTTATTCATGCGAACCCCGAAAAGCGACTTGCCCGCCGTGCGTGCTGGAGTTAAGACGTGTATCAGCTCCTGACTCAAGTCAGCTGGACGTTCCTTCGATTCCATGCTTTGATCCGTGATCTTAACGAAGACTATACTCAAAGCTCAACATCAACGTGCCACATTCCTGCTGCGCCGTGCGTGGACATTATCATCTACGCCAAGCTGCCACCCTTAGGGTGACCGTGGATAAAGGTACGTGGAACTTTTATGGTACTCGTGTTATTGAGCAAGTGTAGCAGCATTCCCATAATTTAACATACAGTCCATCCAAAATACTTCACGTGTGTGACGTTCGCACACTCTCATTAGACACACATTGTGTGGCTATAGGCTGTGGACGATTCAGCATTTGCCAGCAGCGTTTGGCACAGTCATATTCATCATGACTTCTTGTAACTCATTCCTTTATCCCAAAATATGATTTTTTCATATGAGTAGTGTATAATATTATGTATAACTTTTTACCTCGTGAACAATACTACTTCTATATTAGACCGATTTAAGCTACGTGTTTAAATAACACAGCTATAAATCTGTAGAACCCCAAATTAAACCCATGGCTAAACTGATTTAAAGCTCACAGCTCTAAACAAACGCACGATATTGGCTTCGACGAGATCGGGTTAACTTTATGTGACCGCCGCAAGGCACAAGCGGAAGCGGGAACGGAAACTACACAGCTGTTTCGAAATTCTTAGTAGTATTTTTCTTTATATTTTGTAGAAAATAATTTAACAAGTAGATTAAGTATG
Organism: Parapoynx stratiotata; assembly: GCA_910589355.1. Taxonomy (NCBI): domain Eukaryota; kingdom Metazoa; phylum Arthropoda; class Insecta; order Lepidoptera; family Crambidae; genus Parapoynx; species Parapoynx stratiotata. Next base: position 11,872,585 of record OU342482.1, read on the forward strand.
TAATATTGTCGGAAATTCGTTCAACAAACATCACACATTGACGACAACCACCTTCTTGAACGTTTCATCATAGTCAAAAGTCCTTTGAATAACTATAATATTCAAGTTTCTAAACGACCTAGATAAAAGTATGAAAATTCATAATACTAACATTTTATATGTGTAGGTTGTACATGAACTTCAGAAAATAGATTTAAAATAGCTTCTTTTTTGACAGCCACCTCGTAATCTCAATTAATATTTTTGATCCGAAAAGCCATTTGTAGTGTGCAGTGTGTATCAGAACAGTAATACCGAAGCGGCTGTCAGTGATCTGTGAGTAATACCAATAACTATTGAACACTCCGCTATCGCCCATCGCTTGTGGCGCTCAAAAATATAAATTTCCTGACCCCTGCTGTGCTCAAGTTTTGCATTGTCTTTGCCGTTTGAATATTTGTCCATTCGTTCGAGCAGCTTTGTTTACGAACAACTTGTTCATTGAAAACTGAAAACGAACGTTATTTAATGCACTTTAGAAATATTGCCCGTTCTTACACGAATTTCTAAAATTGTTTTTGGGATGTCCGGAAAACTTTGAGAACCACTGTGCAGTAAATGAATAGGGTTTGTATTTAGCGTAGTACATAATATATTATTATAATAGTACAAACACAACCGCACCTGCAAAAGCACATAAAGCTTGAATTACTTATAATTTATTTATTACCAATTATTTTATCAAAGTAAAGTTATGACGTTCAGCATAATCTCCGGTATTACTAAAACTATTTTAAAAATTCTTTCACTGTTATAAAAGTTATATTATCTCAGATTGCAATATACAAATCATCACGTTTCTATCCCCGAAAGAGTAGGCAGAGGTTAAAACACCCACATTTCGCCTTTAAATAATTAAATTATTATTAACTTAAACATATATTGCCCGTGTGGATCGGGTGCAATAAAAATACCAAATTAAGATTTTTCTTCTTCAATAATTTTGTTTCGTGATTTTTTTACGTAGCTAAATAGTATACATATATTAAAAAAAGTTTATTCTATGAATACTAAACCGCTATGTTTGATCTTTACCAGGTTCTACGATTCTCAAACTAACGGGGGGCATGAGGACTACCCCCCGCAGGCCAAGCGCGCGCCCCCCGCGAGCTTGTTCCTGCACCCATCGCCGTTCCTTTGCCCGTTGCCTAGCAACGCTAGCCTCTTCGACTACACGCACCCTTGTCATTCTTATCACCCCCAATCTGATGCTGGCTTCGAGAGGAGAGATGGTAAGAGTTGATTGTTTTTTTAGAGACTATAAGATTTAATAAAACGTACTGAATAGTACACGTGCTTGGTTTGATGGTTTCTGTTATATACATAATAAAGAATGAATTTATGTATATATATATATATATATATATATATATATAGTTTAGTTTATCAAAAGTTTAGGTTTTCTTTATAGCAGTATTATATTTTCAATTCAAAATTAATACTGCATTTGTGATAATAATAAAATGTATGTATATAGAGTACTCACTCATTTTCTTTCATTATTTTTTTTGGTGACTTTCTTCATTAATAATAAATACACTTTGTTCATTCATATTCACGCACACAACGCCCGTGTCGAAGACTGCCGAACTGAAATGACGTTAGACGATGCACGGCCTTCAAGCCACACCTTGCGCATCGGAGTGGGGAGCGTGAGGTTTTTTCGTTACGGAATTTCTGGATTCGGTCCCCGCGCTCAAGGCCCGCGATAGAAGCTATGCAATAGCTTAAAAACTGTAACATAACATTGGTCCCTTTTTAAAAGGAGTGTGAAAAGGTGATTAGGGGCAAGCTATCTGGAGATGTGTGTCTGGACGAACTGTTTTTACACATGGACTCATGTACTGCTTACTGTTGCTCTTCATTGTTCCTAGATGTGAGCGCAAAAAAATGATTAAAATAAAAATTATTAATTATAAATAAAAGGCTGATTATTAAAAATTTGACCTAAGCATTGAGCTATTTAGTCTTAACCGCCAGTTTATGAATACGAGTTTATATTTTGCTCACGAAGGAGGCATCTCAGTCCGCGACGTGTCTACAATGAACGCGTCGTTCCCCGAGCCCCGGAGTGCCGCCGGGCTCGGGCTGAAGAGCGACGACGAGTGGAAGAACATCAACACCATGCTTAACTGCATCCTCAGCATGGTGGAGAAGACCAAGCGGGCGCTCGCTATACTCCAGCAAAGAGGTAATGACCCATTTCTTCTCTTCTCTATCTTAATTACTCCACTATTCCATGAGTCGCATGAGATAACATGTGATTTTTCTATTGTATCTGGTTTTGGACGATTTTCTGGTTAATAATACCTTTTTTACTCTTCTGTAGCAAACACAATTTAGTTCTTGTTGTTATTTGTATTTCTTTTTTGTATATTTATGTGTGTGATGGAGAATTTTTGAGTGAGTGAAGAATTTTATCTAATACAGATTGATTTAGCTAAAAGTATCCACGACAAATGACCATGTCACTAGTAAAATTAGGGACGCAAAAGATAAATGTGAAGGGAGATGAAGAATGAAGTGTGATTGAAAAGGGAGGGTGATAACATGGCGCCTGATAGGAGAGATTGCGAAAAGAGCAGAAAAATTAATATTGAGCTCAAAATAACAATAACACACAACATATCATCACATCTTTTTCCCTGGAGGGCTAGGCAGACGTGTTACCACCCACATTCTGTCAGATATGTTAAGTTTCCATGTAAATCTGTACTTAGGCTAGAATAGTAGATTGTTAACCGAGGGTGGAAAGAATCAATTCCCGAGGTATTTAGGCTATAGTCCGAGTAGGAATTGATTCTTTTACCCGTGTTAAACACTCTACTTTTCACTTCGAATGTAAATGTGAGGAAAATAAAAAATTGGTTGTTTATTTAATCTATTTATTGATAATATATGATAATATTAGTAGTACCTATTTAAAATTAATTGTCAAATTAGGACAATTCGTGAAATTAAAAGATACATTTTTGTTTGGAATGTTTATGATGTTTGATATATTATGACAAATTTGGCTGTTCTGAATTTCTGTAAAATTAGGAGACTCTGGTATTTCGTCAGACGATGGATTGTATGGCGGATACTCCCTGGAAGTTGACGGCTGAGGTGAATTGGGACGTATTTTTATGGTTTCAGTTAATTTGGTTGAAATTTTAGTTTTATTTTGGACTGAATCCTCAATGTACCCTTCGGCGACGGTACTGGATTTCCAGCCACCATGTCTTTTTAACGTTGTCATGTTTGCCCCAGAATCGGCTAAAAGTGTTGCTGACGTTTGTCTATAACAATGTCCGGTATACTGCTCACAGTTTGGCAAATTTAAATATGTCGCTATCTGCTTCGGCATACCTGAGATTTTATTTTTACCGATCACTTGTTTATAACATTTTCCCTTCTGGTAGTTGAGAAAAAAACGGTCCATTTTTACATCATTAGGTCTCATTTTTTGATATTTGTGTACTATTTGTGTAAATTTTTCTTGTACTACAAACGAGCGCTCAATATTTGTTTTTGTTTTAGTCAGTTTTACTAGTAATAATTGGCCTTGACTTTCAATGTCCTTAATTGTCAAATTTGTGAGTTCACTGCTTCTGCAAGCGCCGCGTATACCGAGTATCAATACCACCTGTGAAATACATGTAATTTTTTAGTATTTGTGTAATAAATACGTTCATTTTTAGAATAAATACTTAGGTAAACTTACCTTCACTGCCAAAAATCTCGTCAGGAGCATCATTTAAAAATTTTTCTACTTCATGAGAGGTGAAAACCTTAGATTTTCTACTCTTGAACCCGTGAGACTGTCTTTTCAAAAATGATGTTAAATTATGGAGTTTGCTCAAATTTACATTATGTTTCACACTAATTGTACTCTTGAGCATTGAATATCGGCTCCATAGCGTAGAAGGTTGTAATTTGCTAGACAGTCCATTAAAATATGTAAGAAATACACTCTCGGAAAACGATTTTATATTCTTCTCAGCTCGCCACTTCATAAAATCATTGTATGTATTTATATATCTTTCTTTTGAGATTTCTGGCAAAAGATTTTGGATAACACAATTTGCCTCGTCTTTAATTGAATCTGGTGTCAATATTTCGGAATCGCTAGAACTCATTTTTAAAATTAAAATCTTAACTAGTATAAGAGATTATTAGAATTTTTTCAAATTCCGTCACAGATACATATAATAAATTCATATCCCGCCAATTTATATCGACTGTTTAAATTTTAAATATGGAACTCAACGCGTATTGTTTGTTGCGGCTTATTCCGCTCGAAGTAGTTTGCGCTAAGTTCACACTGGCTGTTTAGAAACTCACATGGACGCAGCATTTTTTTTTAATAGTTCACAGCTGACAGTATTCGTAGTTCTATTTTTAAAGTTCATTCCGGCCCTTAGGTGGGAAGTAAATTGTATGAGTTTTTCCCTCCCTATGTCGGGAAGCAGCATTTTCCACCCAATAATCAGATCAAAACAACACAACTTTCCGAGTATGAGAAATGAAAAATAATTGTAGAGCGACTCATTATGCAGCAGTTTCTCGTCAGCACGTCAAGAATGTCCAAAAGAAGATAAAGTTGGCAATCAAATGAAATATTACTATTTTCTATACAATTTTTAACAGGCGTAGAGCCATCAGAAAGCAATGACATCAAGCGTGCAGCAAGCGAGATCATGGCCGCTGCGGTGCGACAGACTGAGGAGAGGGTGGCAGAAGTAAGGAGACGGGCAGAAGATGCTGTGAATCAAGTAAGCCATACACATAGTTTTTTTTTGTATTTTGTTTGTCATGGGAAAATAAAACAATATTCTTCTTGATTTTATCTTGGCTTCTACGGAAGATCAGTGTGAGGACAATACGTTTACGTAACAATATTCTGAGTAGTACCCTTTTCTATGCCACATTATTATTGTATTATAGGTACCTAGATATTAAGTTAAGATGTCACAGAATAAATGCTTGTTCTTTCTTTTTATTAGAATATTATACAATGAAAAGCAACTATTGGATGTGCTTAACAAAAAATAGTGAATTAAAAGAGACAATGGCTGATGTCCATACACAAATACTACTTGTTACATAAACTACTTGTTACCTAAATGTCGATAAAGAATAAATAAAAGAAAAAGAATTAAAAGAAAAAAAAATAACAAGATAAAAAAAAAATAAAAAAAAATAAAGAAAGAATAATGAATAAAAAAGGAAAAATAAGAAAAGCATAAAGAATTTTATTTCATTTCATTATAATATTAGTTCTGAGTAATAATAGGGAAATATTACAACAACATTTAGACCGGTTCGCCCAATGCAGTGATGAGTATGAGCAGGCCCTCGCTCGCATTACTGACTTGCAGAAGAGTTTACAAGAGGCTAGAAACTACATTAACACATTAGAACAAGACAAATTAAATTACACAGCCTGTCAGAACCAGTCTATATGATGAGTTGGTAGGGAGTGCCGCAGACAAAGTTTCAGTTGCATGCAACCTTAATCCGGCGGTGTCATTGAACTACACATAAAGTGATAACGGTAATGTATCAAATTCAGCGGATAGGCTTGCATGCAGCAGAAACAAGTTAAAGAAATATTTATAAATATACAAATTTATTAAAATAACCAGGAATATTATATACACTAAGAAAAGGAACAAGGAAGGATCAAGGATCAATTCCTAAGAAATGTATTCTGATGATATTAGGCTAAGGTTATTTTTATGACCCTTAAAAACAATATTTGCGGCATCAAAACACGGTATAAAATAATTTGGCAGCTGAGAAAACATTTGAGTTGCTCCCCAATTAGTTATTTCGCTGACAAATTGGAAATCTCTGCTTCCCATAAGTTGTTGTTCAATTAGTTATTTTGGTGGCCAACTCGAATAAATTTGCTGTCCATAAGTTGTTGACCAATTAGTTATTTTAGCTGACCAATTGTACTTCTTTGCTGATCAAAATTGGAATATTTTGCTAACCGTTAAAATAACAACCATTTAAATACTAGAATCAAGAATAAACTTGTTGTGCCTGTCTTCAGATTACGTAAAAGAAATCGATCATTTATGGGAAAATGTATACAATTTTATAATAAAATCCCACCAAATAAAAATATGACAGAACTGCCTCTTCATAAATTTAAACCTAATATTTAAAAAAAACTCAAATGAAAAAAGGCTATTACAAAATCCAATATTATCTAGAGGATAAAATGGTGTGGTAATAGTTATTTGCTATTGTTCTTTATCTTAAGCATGTTATTTTGATGGATTAATGCAAATGAAGAAATTAATGTAAAAACATTACTGGCAATAATTATATGATTGGCTAATTAAAAAAACTGGCTTGCCAGGTCCTTCTCATGAAAAGACTTACTCTCGGAATCCGGCCACTTGTATCGATTACAATCACAAAGTCAAAGCCAAAGTGGTTGTACTTCCCACTAGCGCTCGCGGTAATGAACTTGAATATTTTAATTACTATTTATATTGTAAGATAAGTATAAAAAATGTAAAATGTTGACCTGGCAAGCTTTTCCTACGAAATAAGATTATTTTTGATTTTGATTTTTGATATTTTATTTTAGTTTAGCTAAAAACAGCATCTTGGATAAAATTTAGTATGCTTATATTGTTTCTCTTTATAAGAGACCTACGAGAATGTCTAGTAGTACTCAAGAATGTGCTGTCAATGATTATGAAATTGTTGGCAACGAATCGACATATTTTACTTACGTTCCTTTATCTCCTAGGTGTGTCCTGTTGGTGTTGAGTTACGAAGCTTATCTTGAAAAGTAAACAAGCCAGAGCCTTTGCTAAAGTCATTTACTACATTTAGTAATTTGAGTCGTATGCACCGCAAGGTCTGCTTGGGACGCCGTCATTTATAATAATATAACATAATTTGTACACTAACAGGTGAAGCGGCAAGCGCTAGTGGAGCTGCAGCGCGCGGTGGGGGCCGCCGAGGCCAAGGCGCTGGAGCTGGTGGCGGCCGAGCGTGGCAAGGCGGACCGCCTCACGCGGCACAGCCCGCCGCCCGGCCGCGACCTCAGCCCCAGCGCCGCCGCGCAGCAAAACGTGAGGATATACATATTAGGAACGCAGAATATTTCCTAGTTCACAAAACAGACGCTATTTAGTTAAGACATGACCATCACAGCGAACACAGCAACGAAAGGAGCAGCAGAAACAACTGTTATTAGGACGTTACTTTTAAAAATGGTACTTTGTTTGCTGACAAAATAATGCCTTGCCAGGCTATCTTGACTAATCTTACTTAACATCATGTTAAAGACAGATTCTTAAAAAAGGCTACCAAGATGAATGTTTGATGCTGGTTTTTTGCCGTATCAGCTACACTCTTATTTAACTTCAGATGAAATGCATATGCAAATCAAACCTTTACCAATACAAAAGAAGCATCAAAATATTATACGCTTGCTTTAATAGCACAAAGAAAGACTGTCAAGGACAGACCTTCTTATATTACTTTAATATTTGTCTATGTACTTTTTACTTCTCTTTACGTCTGTCATTCTTCGTTTTCTTTTCGGTTCCTTCAGTTCTTATTGTATTTTTTATTATTTTATTTATTATACGTTTCTCTCCCAAATCCGCCTTTTCCTTCGGCTGTCCACGACAAAGACAGAAAAGGCAAAGAGGAAATTAACGACAACCCGTTCTAAAATTGTTTGCTTCTGGTGTGCAGTGTTGCTGGAACTGCGGCCGAAAGGCCCAAGAGACGTGCTCGGGCTGCAACGCGGCGCGCTACTGCGGCGCCTTCTGCCAGCACAAGGACTGGGAGAACCACCACCAGGTTGGGCTTTACAATTTAATCTTAAAGAATTTAAGAACTCGTTTCTCAAACGCAATGGAATTTCCTGCCAGTATATTATGTGTGTAAGCATTACTAACAACTAGTGAGGTGGACTGTTTACTAGGATGAGGGAAACACCAGTAGAGCTGTAAATTAGTATATTATTATATAAAGAAACTAACGATACAACCACTTAGTAATGTCAACAGATCATAGACAAAGAATGTCAATACAAAAACAAGGCCTTCAAAATCATGTAAAACTAAAGTATCAAAAAGGAGGTTGATATCAGTCTGTCGCTAACAATTACAGTCTGAGATTCGCCATAAGCGCTAAAAATACAGTGCAGTCTTTACAATGTGGTGCAGTCTGATAAAAAATGTTGACTGGTACTAAAGAGCCGTGTGGTAGCGGCTCATTAAAAGAGTACTACCAACCCATCTCTTCCCTTGGGTGATACATGCTATAGTATGGCGTTTGGTTGGACATATGATGAGGTGATAAGGTTAGTCCCTTGGTACATAACAGAGGGCATGACTTTTCAGGCACCCGGCAAATCTGCGTGTGCATTGAGCGAGCACACTCTAAAAATATGTAATTATCATTTAAGTAATAAACAATAACAATCAACAAACAGTAATAATCTAAAACTTATGTAAACCCATTTTTTTCTTTATTGTGTGGTAGCGGCTCATTAAACGAATACTACCAACCAATCTCTTTCTTTGGGTGTCGTAAAAGGCGACTAATGGACTTAGAACTGCACAACCGTCCAATAGCTTATAACGGCGACATGCTCACCGCCTGTCACGCTGAGCACATGTAGAGGCACTTCTTGGTGAAGCACGGACTATGACAATGGACTGCTTTTGCGGTCCATTGTCTCTGACTAACCTTAGGGGATAATAGTCGTGATTATTTGTATGTATGTAGAGCCCCACAAAATTGGATATCATCAAGGGATGCCACGAACAATAGATTAACCTACTGTGTCTGGAGTCTGGTATCTGAAGAGTTAAGAGTTTTGCTTTTATTTCAGTAAATTTTCTTATTGTAATTTATTTTGTCCCCAGGTGTGCAGCGGCCGAGATCAGAAACCAACAGCCTTACTTCGAACCTCGCCTCCTGCTCAAAGCACGCTCGCCAAGACGCTCCCCCGCTCAACTACCCCCATAACCGCCACCAGCAGCAACACTGCTAATCCTGTTACAACCGGATCAGTCCCCGACAACCGGTTATCGCTAAGTACCCTGAACTCAGCAGAGAGGTTACTGTCAAACACACAAGATAGGAGTTTAACCTCAACGAATACGGACCGGATTGCTTTGGCGACACTGTCGACCGCTCAAGGCTTGATTGGGGGCATAGGAGGGAAAAAATGACGGCTCAGCAAGGAGCCGCTAGCATGCAATACTATCAGGTTCCCTAGAAAAGTCAGAAGATAAATTTATTACCTACATTTAATTATATTGTATGGGATATATTTAAGAATTTGTGGCGTTGGTCTACCTCTCATATCGCTTAGTCCCAAACTTCTGCCACTGCCCACATTCCTATGATTCTAAAGCAGACTTAGATGATTGGGACTGATATAAAGGGGTAGAACATATAGGACTGATAATGATGCATACAGATAAAGCATATCTCATTTTATTCTATGCATTTAAAATAAACAATTTGTAACTTACTGTAAAGTTAATCTTAAACCCAGGGGTCGCTCATTGTAATCATACCAACATTAACCCCTATGTTATAGATTTATTTTCTGATTTCAAAAGTTGGGCATGTGTAATATCATTAATACTATAGTAAGTTAAATAGTTCCCTTGTATCTATTTAGTGGCTGTAAATAATTAGGTAGCAAAATGTTTGTGTTGTGAATTATTTAAGAAACCTTATTTTGTTGACTATTAGTAAACTGATTAGCTCTATTATAACCAAAGAGTTTATGGGTATACATGTATGTAAATATTAAGTTTCACTAAAAACTGTATTTGAAGATAAGTGCCATAAATTTAAGTTAGTACTATAAGGTCCCCTTGCAGAAATTTTATATCGATATCTAAAAACCTGATTTTGTAATTTTTTTAAAATTTTCCTATGTCACTTATGTCAAAAATTGAGAAAATCGAGATTCAAACTAGGTTTAAAATTTCCTGCAAGTGGCTTTTAGATGATTAGAAGAACAATTTATTTTATTTTACAATTTATATTACACAAAATGTGTAACAAAACAACAAAGTGTAACTATGGAATGTGAGAGCTAAAATAAAATACCATTTTATTACCCTTCAGATTCATTAAGGTAATGCTTATCACTTAAGTAATTAATAACCTTTTAGAGTCAGTAAAAAATAATGACAGAACTAATAGACAACAAATCTTTGCTATCAAATATAAATATAATGAAGTCTTACATAATTTATAAAAAGACATGTTTATTTGAAAATATAGTAAAGCACTTTATTTAAAAAAAAATATTACAGTGACAAATGACAACTGTTAAAACGCAGCTTGCAACAGATTTAGATTTACATTTTGAGGTTAGTTCTGAGGTTAGCAATATAGGAAATAAGCATTCTAATACCTAAAATATAAAAAAGTATGCACGTTATAATAAATTTATGTAAATATCGTGTAAATACAAAAATAATATATTAAAATTTTAGATTTAAGTCAATGTTCACTGTATTCACTTAAACATAAGGTTCGATGTGCAATATCAAACTTTGAAGTTATTTGATGTATAAAATTTCGAATTTAATAATGTTAAGGCAAGTACAGTTGATATCATATCAAAAGTTCTAATAGCGTTCTTAAAACCAGAGTGAGTTAATTTCAGATAACCAAATACAGATTTTGATCAAGTTTAGTAGACCCTCCGAAAGTGGACTGAAGATCTGGTGAAGGTTGCGGGAAGTCGCTGGACGCAGTCTGCAGGTGACCGGGACCGATCGTTATGGAGGTCCTTGGCCTATGACCAGTCGTGGACGTCTCCAGACTCAAATGGCGATGATGAAACTTGTTCTCTGTTCAATAAAAAAATCCTAATTTGAAACCGACGTTTCATATTTTGGACTAAAATAAAAATAAATAATTTCCTCTTTTAAATTTTTTTTCCCTCGCAGCATATTGTCGTGACAGTAAGCGGTAGGTACTGGTGTATAATATTACCATTGATATGATATCCACAGTACTGTGTTTCGCAATATTTTCGTTACCCAATGTAAAGTGTGTAATATTATGGGGTCAGAGAATGACAGTTTGGGATACACTTTCGTTAGAATAGTTTTATCGACATTGAAATCGTGAAATAAAAACTTAGTAAATTCTTTATGTTTTTCATTTTGCACCTATATCAATTTAACAATAAGCATAACACAACATAATTGATGCCATTTATGCCTATATCCCAAGGGTTGGTAGAAATGTTTACATCCACCTTTTAAAAAAACTCCCATATTTTGCCAGATATTTTTTACATGCTATAATTATGGCGTTTGGTTGCACATATTATGAGGTGATAAAGTTAGGCCCTAGCAACCATCCAATAGCTTATAGCGGCGACGGACTCACCACCTGCCACGCTAAGTGTAGTCACTGCTTGGTGAAGCGCGGACTATGGTAATGGACTGATTTTGCGGTGCTTTTGCCCAGCCTCTGACTAACCCTTAGAAGACAACAGTGATTTTATGTATGTATGTAAGATAATAAAACCTAAGACATACAGTTAAATTTCGGCTCACTTAATTCTCACAGAGGACCAGCCGCATCACTATTACAATTTACGTTTACTGGTTTTTGTAGAAACTGTAAAGTAATGGTTTTTAATTTGAGATAGTCAAGCAATCTAATTAAAAATTTATGAATAATTCCTTGTGTTCACTCAATCCACCAGCTTTTATAAGACCCGATAATTAAATTCGTGTGTTGAAAAACTTTGCCATTTGGTATAAGTTATTTGATGATGCTTATGTAGGTAATTGTCCGTCCCAGGACAGCGGTAGCCAGTTGGGAAGCTTGGCACTGCTGGTTCAATAGTTGCGGGTTCGATCCCATAGCGCCTGTACTGTAGTTTGAATAAAAATAACTACCTATAGTACCTACGTCTCAATCCAAGTTGCTAAAAAGGTAAACAAAAGAGCCGACTTACCGAATTTGTTATTCAATAATCACACTTCTTACATGGACATTGGCACGTAAATATAATTAATGGTAACAATTGTTGACCATTTCAATTGATTTCAATTACGTACAGTCATCACAAAACATTTTAGAGATGAAACATTACCTTTGTGTTGTTTACCTTTTTGGCAACTTGTATTGAGTCGTAGTATACCTGCATCGTAGAAATGCAAATGAAGTATTGAGTATTGAGTTGTTGGTCTCACATTGTGCCCGGGACATGGCAACAAGGTCGCCACCTCGGGGACAACAATTTTTTTATTCTTCTTCTTTTGCCTGCCCTGTTCCCAATTCTATTTGGGGTCGGCGCAACATGTCTTCTTCTTCCACTCTCTTCTATTACTCGTCAAGTCAACACTCACGCCCATCCTTATCACATCATCATTCACACAATCCATCCATCTTTTCTTTGGTCTTCCTCTCCCCATACGCCCATCCACTTTCAAGTCCATAACTTTCCTGGTGACCTGGTAAAAATTTTGTTATTATCTGGCGAAATATATTATGTATGTTAAAGATATTGCAATTCACGAAAGCGACCAAATCATTCTACTTTACATAATACATATAACACGACTATTATACCTAAGGGTACACAACATTTTTACCGCCTCTCTAGTATAGTGGTTCGCACCACCGGGTGTTGATCGGGAGGTCCGGGTCCGATTCCTTATGGGGGCAGAGGTTTTTCCGCTCGGTTTGGGTAGGTGGTAGGGCTTCTAAGCCAGCCTGGCTAGTCTTACCCAAATTTGTCGCCATTATAACAATGTTATTTACAGGGGAAGCTCGTTTCCACCTTCGGCCTTAACGTCACTTATCATCATGTCTTTTTCCCAGAAAGATGTTTTACCACCACCTGGCGAAATTTGCGCCAGATATGTACAGTCCCCATGTAGCAGGTGGCGAGCCTGTTGCCATACACCGAGACACAATGAGAAGCAAGCGATATTTACAATGAACTGTACATAAGTTTTATTCAAACTCAGTGGTACAGGCGGTGAGCTCGAACCCGCGACACTCGTGGCCTTCTCAAAGAATAGTGCCCCGTCCGTCCCAACTCGGCTACCGCTGCCTTTTATGCCTAAGGGTATTATATGTGGGTATAAGGGTGTTACCGCAAAAGCAGTCCAGTGACATAGTTGGTGCAACTGATAATGCCCACCAGGGCCGTAGCTAGGGGGAGGCATTACGGGGCAATGCCTTACCTTGAAATCATAATGCCCTACCTTAAAAATACCAAAAACTAAGGCAAATTTTTACTTATACTAAAACTGTTTATTCATAGTTAAAGATAAAAAAATTATAGCAATAGGTATAATTTTTTTTCCAAACATATAACAGTTTGTTTCATCATTCATTTCTCAAAATAATTCTTTGTTCTGTGTAAAGATGGCATTTAAAGCGCTCGCATGAAGCGATGTGTCTATTTAATTATAATATCCATGATACAGAGGGGATTCCCCGTAGATTGCAATATGCGCTATATTACAATCTATGGTACGGGAAATCCCCTTTTAAACTAAAATAAACATCACTGACCTAGTTAGGTCAGTTATGATATTTTTTTTCCTTCCACCCTACCTATAACCAATGCTGCCCTACTTCGAATTCAACTCAAACTACAGCCCTGATGCCCGAATCTAAATATACTTTTTAAATTTCTTTATTTTTCTTGATGTATCTGTCTAGCTTGTTAAAATTGATTGGTGTTTTAGCCGACACTATGTCTATACATATTCATTAGACTTTATGCTCTATCTTAACCTTTACCTCTATCTTTACCTTGGGCAAGCGAACACCGGTGCTCGCAAACAATATTGTACCCCTTGTCTAGTGAAGGCGTTAAGAGCGAAGCTACTCGCCATCATAAAATGCAACAACATTAGCACTTCTGCCTACCCCTTCGGGGAAAGAGCCAAGATGATTTGTTATAAATATCAATGAAAATTCTATTTAGTCCTACGAATTATAAATGTTTAAACAATATTATCAATGGAAAGAATCGTCCTTTCATCTCATTTGTCAATTTTGCAGCCGGGTTGCAGGGTTCATAATGTTGTCAAAATTTACCTGTTAAGACCTGTTAGTAGGTATGTACAATATGATGCAATAAATAAATAAATGGTTTCTGTAAAGCCAACTATACGGTCCGCCATAATTGTAAACGTTTGTCGTAGCTCGTAGCTCGTAGAAACTCGTAGCACCTGACGCGTGGCCGGGTTATTACCGTTCGACATCGCTAGTTTTGTCTCCCGGGGGATTTTTATTTGTCATTCCGTCATCCCCAATAAAAAAATATTTGAACATAATAATCAGAATGAGTTTTTTAATACTGTACCTTGAGAGAATAATACAGACATTTTATTAAACTTTCACTTTTAAACGATAATAAAAATTGGGCGATTTAACCTTTGTGGGTGACACTGTTGTGATCCCGAGTTTCTCGCGTGATTTACAGACGTGAAGCTTGTAACGAGGCGCTATATCGGTATTAGCGACTCTTTGCAGTTATTGCACTCTTCTCTGGCCATTTTTCTCTTGGTTTCTGTTTTTAAATTTACTGTCTGTCTCTTTTTATTTGTTTTGTTCTCGAAATTCATTCTTGCAAGAGTCAGCGTCTAGAGCGGTTGACTCACTGTCAATAGTTTTAAATATAATTATAATGTATTACTATTGAGTTAAATAAGTTATAAGCTTATCGTAAAACAGTCAAAAATCACAGGATTCGGAATTTACCAGTTACAGTTCAGTTATAAAGTCTATAAGTTTATTTAAGGCATTATTGTATGTAGCCCTACCTTTCATAATATCTTTTAGATTTAAACGTGAAACGAGTACGAGAGTATGGCGCCTGGGCCGTAACGTCGGGCCCTGGTGCTTTAACCCTCTGCCATAAATAACAAAAAATATAAGTAAAACATAGAGATGTAGATAAATTTTTACGACGAAAATCCAAACTTGAACAATAATTTTCATTGATTCAATGCATTGTGTCATTATATAAAAAAACCCCGCCCAATTGCGAGTAAGACTCGAGCACGAAGGGTTTCGTACCATTGACTAGATAAACAATATAAGGTAGACTTTCATATAAAATAGGAAAAACAATCGCGTTTGTTGGCCCCTCCTCTTAAATATTTATTTTATCTATAAAAGAAATAAATAATTTGTGAAAATTTCAACTGTCTAGCGTTCACGGTTCACGAGATACAGGCTGGTGACAAACAGACGAACGGACAGACAGCAAAGTCTTAGTAATAGGGTAGTCTTAGTTTTTATCTTTTGGGTACGGAACCCTAAAAAATAAAGTTGATCGTTGCATCAACTTAAGATGCTCCATGTACAAAGCGCCTATCTCGAAAAACAGTTAACTGTTGAGAAAACTGCAATCTAAACTTATTATTAAAATCCTTGACTCCAAAGCAATCCACTCTGCGCGTAACGAATGATAAAAGCATGGTTCCAACTCTTCTTCTATGTTCTTCTTCAACTCGTCACAACTCAGCATTATCTCTATTAATTCAAGTAAATTACTTAAGTTTCTTCTCAATCTTATCAGTGACTGAACTTGCTTGATCTCATAAACAAAGCTTATTTTGATTTTGGTTACAAAATACTTTTCAAAGAAAATCAACTCTTCAAAAATGTCTGTATCCGATGTAAAACCCTTTAAAGACAAACGCTAACCTCAAAAATGAATTCTTTGATCTTAAATACTGTTTCAAAGAGCGTGACATGACACCTGACATCTTTGTGGTTAAAGCCGGGCTTCGGGCGATGCGAAGACGTCCGCGCTCACTGGCGTCTGACAGCGTTCTGACTACATTTCACTGCATGTTCCAAATTTGAAATCCGTAATCCGCCTGGGGCCAATCACAGTCTTTGACGTCAGACGAGTCGTTACCCTAGATTTGTTTGAAATGGAAATGTCTACAAAATATTAAGATGAAAGTATTAAGATGTATTCTGTTTTGCTGAGATACCTGAGGGTTTGTTGAGAAGGTAGAACTTTATAAAAATCACAAGTAAGTAAGACACTTGCCAAATCCATTTGTTTCGTTTTGTTAATTTGAAATTGCCTACTACTATTTCTTTCTTTATAGTTATGCAAATTGGTTGCACTGCTTGGTGAACTATGGCAGTGGACTGCTTTTGCGGTGCTTTTGCCGAGTCTCAGATTTTATAATAATACAATTGAATCAATTGCTGTCAATTGAACTCTCAGGGGATATTATAATGATAATAGTCGTGATTATATATATATGTGTATGTGTGGTTAAACTGTTGTAATTCTTGAATGTTTATTCAAGACATCTGTAGCCACTTAGCAACGACCAGGATTGCTCGTTTGCCAAATGTGTTGTTAAATATCCCTATTTAATTCCGTCCTCTAGAATCCATAAGCTAATCTCTTGATGCCAGATGAAAAGGCCGAAAGGTAGAAGCGAGTTTCATGTGTTTCTCAACAACTGAGGAACTGGCTATCTTACCATAAACAATGGTTATCCCCTTAAGGACCGAACGTTCGTCGGCTTTCGCTTGCCACAACATTGTTGGCGAGCGCCGGTGTTCGCGAAAATATGTTTTTGTACTGTGTCTCATTCCATTGCCAAAAGGTTAAACAACATTGTTAATATGGCAACAGACTTACGAAAGACCGAAAATTAAAAGAATCAATATACCTTTGATAAAACTATTTTTAACCGTAGCCCAATTATAAAACGCACGCTACGAAACTGGATAGTGAAGTCCCTGCCAGGAACAGCTAAATGAATCGATGAACACACTCGTGGAGGCACTGACAGAGTGAGCCCCTGTGACGTCACGCCGGGCAATCATGTCGGCAGGCACTTATGTCAGCGGGCACTTATGTCGGCAATTAAATTTGATGTCGTCGGCATTGGTCGGCTGACACAAGAACCGGGTCTCTATGTTGGAAGGATCCATTACATACTCGATGCGACAAGCTATAAAAACAAAACCAATTGATACTCATAGTGATCTGGTGGTTACTTTATAATTTTAAACCTATATTGACGACCTCCGTGGTCATGTGGTCTGTATGCCGGTCTCAAGGCGTCGCTACCTTAAGAGGTTCTGGGTTCGATCCCCGGGGGGCTAATGTTTGGGTGATGAATTCAGGCATTTGTTCTCCAGTCTTGTTTTATATATATTCAGGATATTTAAATAAAATAAATAAATAATATGTCATAATTTATATGTATTTATTTATCTATTAATTATATGTATCCGTCATCTAGTGTCCGTAACACAAGCAGCATTAGTTGCTTAGAATGGGGCTAGTTGATAGGTGTGAATGTCTGAAGATATTTATTTCTTTATTTTTTTACATATTTATATTTGTTGGAATCAAAATAGTTCTGTTAAGTTGTAATAGACGTCTATGGTGTATCGAAAAAGAATATTGACTTGTCGGTTTTGATGTCTGTCATGGTTACGTAGCAAAGGGAAAAAATGTATTGTACTTTCACTTATTAATTAATAAATAATTACCTAAGATTTGGTGCAGTATTACTCCAACAATATTTACCAAGTCAAGTCGTCAATATAGTTTAAAATTTGGTTATCACCTTCCTACGTACAGACCGTACAGTGACTCACAACCGTTAAGAAGAAACCATGAGTAACACAAGTAAATAATGTCACGGATGTGGCCTCTTTACTGGCCAATATAAAACACTAAAACAGAGAAATGTAAGACAAAAAATTGAGTTTTGGCGGCATTCAACTATGGCGGACGTGATTTTTATTTCGATGATTGTAATATTGTACGGAGTGGATATTGTTACGTAAAATCAGTGTAGTTTTGTGTAATAAGTGTCTGTGATGATGTGCAATGTTGAGGATTATCGAAATAAACGTCAAGTGGTGTGAAAAGTGATGAGTTTTTTATCGTGGTAATCCACCTCATCCAAGTAGCACTACATTGTCTGCCATCGATCGTTTGACGTCAAACTCTCCCAAGATGCATTGAAATGCAATACAAACTATTGAATAAATAAAATACTGAAGACTTGCCTGTATGGGCTTCGTTCCCTTTGCCTTTCCTATATGGGAGAATTTTGCAAAAAAAAAATAAAGAGAGTTTGGCGGCATTTGACTAATGGCGGACGTGATTTTTATGTCGATAATTGTAATATTGTTTTGGAGTGGATATTGTTACGTAAAATCAGTGTAGTTTAGTGTAATAAGTGTCTGTGATGATGTGCAATGTGGAGGATTATCGAAATAAGCGTCAAGTGGTGTGAAAAGCGATGAGTTTTTTATCGTGGTAATCCACCTCATCCAAGTAGCACCACAGTGTCTGCCATCGATCGTTTGACGTCAAACTCTCCCAAGATGCATTGAAATGCATTACAATAGCATTTCAATGCAAACTAGTGAAGAAATAAAGTACTGAAGACTTGGCTTTATGGGCTTTGTTCCCTTTGCCTTCCCTACATGGGAGAAAAAAAAAAAAGAGGGGGTTTTTGGCGGCATTCAACTATGGCGGACGTGATTTTTATTTCGATGATTGTAATATTGTACGGAGTGGATATTGTTACGTAAAATCAGTGTAATTTTGTGTAATAAGTGTCTGTGATGATGTGCAATATGGAGGATTATCGAAATAAACGTCAAGTGGTGTGAAAAGTGATGAGTTTTTTATCGTGGTAATCCACCTCATCCAAGTAGCACCACAGTGTCTGCCATCGATCGTTTGACGCCAAACTCTCCCAAGATGCATTGAAATGCATTACACTAGCATTTCAATGCAAACTATTGAAGATAAATATATTACAGACATGGCTGTATGGGCTTCGTTCCCTTTGCCTTCCCTACGGGAGAATTTTACAAAAAAAAAAAAAAAAAAAAGGGAGTTTTGGCGGCATTCAACTATGGCGGACGTGATTTTTATTTCGATGATTATAATATTGTACGGAGTGGATATTGTTACGTAAAATCAGTGTAGTTTTGTGTAATAAGTGTCTGTGATGATGTGCAATATGGAGGATTATCGAAATAAACGTCAAGTGGTGTGAAAAGTGTTGAGTTTTTTATCGTGGTAATCCACCTCTTCCAAGTAGCACCACAGTTTCTGCCATCGATCGTTTGACGCCAAACTCTCCCAAGATGCATTGAAATGCATTACACTAGCATTTCAATGCAAACTACTGAAGATATATATATTGCAGACATGGCTGTATGGGCTTCGTTCCCTTTGCCTTCCCTACGGGAGAATTTTACAAAAAAAAAAAAAAAAAAAAAAGATACCCGCCCCGCGCGAATTGAAAATTACTTTTGCTCGCTTTAATCAAATAATATAAATAAATAACCTGCTACCGCATCAATCAGACATTGAGTCTTTGTAAATCCACAAATGCGTCGTGCCATCCGCAAATACAATTGAAGAGAGAATTTCATCTTCACGCCATCTCCGAAGACATTGCCTGGAGAAGAGGCGGGCCCGCCAATACTTCGTTGATAAAGAAGATTAGCGAGCTTGGACCAAGACTCCAGCAGGTCAGTTCGTGCATTAGCATTTCTCTTACAGTTGTATGTACCACGCAAAAATACAGACTACTTTTTTGCCATCGAAGATTCTATAACATAATGGCGCGACCAATGTGCAAGAGGTCAATGTTTTTCATCTGCCACCATATCTACTTATAAGAATGATTGACAATTTCTTAGTATTTTATTTTTAGTTTGAACCGAGACCAACAAAGATAGCATTATGCGTCACTTGCGTAAGCATCTTTATAACAGGGAAAATAATCTGTAATGTACAGAGCAATTTACAATAGTTAAAAGTATTTTGGGAATTCCTACTATCACTATTATACCGCAAATTAATAAATAATTGTGTATTGTATTGTGAATGTAACTGTTTTGTGACAGGAAACCCCTTAACGTGGGCCCTTGATCGTCTGGTGACTCAGGAGAGCAATAACTGTAAGTTGCAATCGGTGAACACAGACTAGAAGAAGACAGCGTACCAACGAATGTACCCGAGCGCCATGATAAAGCAGTTAATGGGCCAGCTATTCCTCAAATGGGCTCTCCTTCTTTTTACCATCTAGTGGCGTTGAGTTATATGCTGTACTTTTATAAAAATGTTGCAATGTATTTAAATTTGTATGTGAAATAAATAATAAATAAATATATAAAATACGAAAATATGCATAAACGAGGAATAAAAAGGTTCATCACCTATTTCCACATTTATTTGAACGAGTAATAACGCCAGTAATGTCTGTTCAAATTAAACGATGTCGCATTGACGGTTGCATTAAGCTAGTTAAATGACAGGTCAACTTTTATATTAGGTATGTACCTTTAATCGAAAAGGTTTTATGTTATAAAATATAAAACTATAATTATTGTCTAGATTGAAGATTTGATCCTTGATATCATAACTAATAAGTATAATAGGCACGTTGACTCATATCAAAAGTAATAAAAATAATGTGTCATTCACATAGTATTTAGTACAAGGGTCCGAAATATACCAAGTTCGATAAATATAAATATGGGTTTGCTGTAGAAATTCAATTTAAAAATGTTTTATTTTTACCTATGCCAAAAACGCTATCCACCATATTCGTGAAATTAGTTGAGTAACGCTTCATGTAAACAATTATACTACGCATGGTCAAAATCCGTTAAACGCCAGTCGCAACCAATCAAGCAAAACTGTCGGCTACGTCACGCATGCGTATTGACTTGTTTACAATAATCGTGACGCTACGGCACAGATAATTACGACCATCAGGACCGAAGGCGTTTTTGACATTTAAGCAAAAACGTAATTTATAATTTAAAATTTATTGTGATACAGGCTTCAGAAAAATATTGTATTATTTTTTATGGTGATGGGTATCAGTAATGAATCATTTGGGGCAAAATAAATATAAATATCGCTCATAGCGATTCAGTTTCAAAAGTTATTAGGTTTCTATAACTTATTTTGTTTGAAAACTGACGAAGGTTTGTCTACGTCGACTGTACACTCTGTACTAAGTCGTCTACACCTACACGTAGACGAATTGTCTTTATGGAATACATAGAGGACAATCCCGTGTTCGAAAAATTGTGTGAAAAAATTAATAAGTTTTTAAATAAATTCTGTTGTGTACGTATATATGGGGGACAAATATCGCGGTGTAAACGGGGCATAAGTATATGTTATTTCTTATTTCTCCACCACTAAAATCTTCAGCACTATCCACCTAACATTGTACTTAATTGGTAACTTATTGTGTTGCAAGGGAGTAAGCGACTGCAATTTTGTAAGCCGCTCAAAAATTCACATTTAAAAAAGTTAAATTTGTTCCGTAGACCAATTTAACGTGGTCACCCAACGCTGCAGCCTCTACGAACTCCACGAAAGAACACACAAATTCCACAGGTGCGAGCAATCCCCTTGAATCACCACAATCAAAGACTATACAACCAACAATAATAAAAAAAGTATGTCAACATAAAGTTTAACTAACTGGCTGTTATTATACTGTGACGCGATCATCCCAACCAGTTTTGCGTGGGCGCATAAAACGTAGTCGTATAGCAGTCATAACAATAGTATAACTTGTGTTGGCGATCAGATCAGACGTGTTGAACTTAGCAGACATGCGGTGCCTAGTGAGTTTTTTCTTTTGTTTGTTTATATTTCTTTATTGTTATATTTTTGTTCTCTCAGGTACACAATTGTTTATAACTTGATATAAGTAAGTAGGTAGTTGTTTTTCGTCTGAGGATGTGAAAATTCATTTTAATTTAATTAATGTAATCTTTGAATTTTGCAACTAACGTAATTTATTATCTGTAATTTTTTTTGTTGTAGAATTATTAAAATAGGTACCTACCTACTTATCTTACAAAATATTGTATTTAGGTCGCAATCAAAGTTAAAATTGGTTATTTCGTGTTTTGATTTTTTTTCATATCGTGAAGTTATTTTTAACTTTTAGGGGTTTTGGGGTATTCTTACATTATATTAGGGGAATGCAAAAACCTATTTGATGTATAAAATCATTTTACTGTCATTATAAAGCGTGAAATTTTATATTCACATTATTATACAAGAAATTGCCTTGAATGTTTTGATCGTGGTTTTTTTACCAAGGCGGTTCAAGTTCGTTGTGCGGGAATGCGTATTCCACGCACCTACGCGCGTACATGCGGGTGCGCTGGCCGCGTCGCCGCGCTTAGATGAATTTCGACGGCTCTGACTCATGTCATATAAACTGTCATAATCACGCACGATTCAGTGTGCCATACCTTGCGTCATGCGTCAGACACTTTTGTTATACACCGCACTTGTAGAACAAGGGAGCGAAGAAGAAAAGGAGATACCCATCTTCAAACCAATTTAGATCACGCAACGCACGACGCCTGAAGAGATTTGGAACGAACCTTTTACATAAAATGATGCGTCAAAACTCAGTTCCTGTTTTTTTTAGAAAACTATAGTTACCTATACAGTTAAACTATAGTTACTATACAGTTTTCAAACACAAATAACACAACGCAATAAAGTACTAATTACTAGGTAAACAAAAACGATTTAATAGTAAAAAATATGGCTTGAACCATTTTTACGCTATCAACACCTGTGTTAATTAGCAATGCACTAATGCTAACAATTACTTAATTGCTAATGCAAATTAGTTACATCGTCAACACATGAAACGCGTGCAGCGGTAGCCGTGTTGGAAAAATTGGTCGCGAGTTCAATCCAGTTGATTGTGAATATCGCTTGCCCGATGCATGGCACATTGTGCCCGATGCATGGCAACAGGCTCGCCACCTGTTACATGGGGACTTAACATATCTGGCGAAATGTTGATGTTTAACACCTCTGCCTACCCCTTCGGGGAAAGAGGGGTGGTAAAATGTTATGTCATGAATATCAGACAGCTCTGCCTCTAGCGCCTTCAGGGATTTTATGATTATTTTTAAGTTATGTTGCCACCAAGATGGCGTTAACCGCATTTTTGTTAATACTTATTATAGATTTTATTTGTAACCATTTTAATTATTTAATTACATAATTGCAATCAATTCTTATTATTTCTAATAGCCTTTGATATCGTAATGTATTTGTAATGGAGAACATAAAGAGGTCATTAAAAACTTATTTCATTAATTGTTATTTAGGCAGTACTTACTTACCTAAGTATTATAGCATCGATTAGTTGATGGCTTAAATGAGAAAAATCACAAATTAATTTTTAATATCGTTAAGAGATAATTGACATTGATAAGATAAAACAGTAAGTACTTAGGTATAGTCGATTCCAATAATATGTGACTGTGTGTGTCTTATTAGATAAATAAAAATTGTCACCTCTAAAACGTGTAAGTATACATATACGTTTTAGAGGTGGCAATCTTAATTTTTTTACTAAACTCTTCTTCTTCTTGCCCTTTTCCCACTCTAGGTGTGGTTGGCACAACATGTCTTCTTCTTCCATTCTCCTCTGCCACTCGTCAGCTCAGCATCCACTTCTTTTATCCTCATATCATTCTTCACGCATTCAATCCATCGCTTCTTTGGTCTTCCTCTAACTCTAGGTCCGTTTTTTACTAAACTGTACTTACGTATCTAATATAGCGTACATTAACACGGAGGATGTCGATCACAAAGTTTTAGTCACCCATCCCAGGACTGACTATGGCGAAAGTAGCTTCGTTTACGTTATCAAAAGCGTAAAGTAAGCCATCAAACTCCTCAGCTAATAAATAGAATGAAAGCTTATAAATATAAAATCGGTGTTTCAGGTGTTCCTCCTCACAGCCCTGCTGGCGGTGTACCTCAGCTGCGGCACACCCATCAACCCCAAGAGGATCCTGATCAACCGCCCCACGGAGCACTACGGGCAGAGGAGCAGGAGATCTCCTCCAATTGAAGTAGGAGGAGTCAATGGTAAGAGATGTTACTCATCTTCACGATGTTGTTCATCGTTACAATCTTTTTATGTTATAAAATTCTCCCATGTAGGGAAGGCAAAGGGAACAAAGCCCATACAGCCATGTCTTCGGTATTTTTTGTCTTCAGTACTTGCATTGAAATGCTAGTGTAATACATTTCAAAGCGTCTTGGGAGAGTTTGGCGTCAAACGATCGATGGCAGACTCTGACACTGTGGTGCTACTTGGATGAGGTGGATTACCACGTTAAAAAACTCATCACTTTTCACACCACTTGACGCTCATTTCGATAATCCTCCACATTCCACATCATCACAGACACTTATTACACAAAACCACACTGATTTTACGCAACAAGATCCACTCCGAAACAATATTACAATCACTGAAATAAAAATCACGTCCGTCATAGTTGAATGGCGCCAAAAACTCCATTTTTTTATAATCAGCCTAGCAAATGACTCAACACCACCGGATGGTAAGCAGTAGATGAGTCCATTTGCGAAGGATGCTAGGGCAGCACCAAAGGATGCAGGCCTAGCGACCTCCACCTTGCTGGCTCACAAGATGCCTTTTCACGCCTCTTTTGAAGGCGCCCATGCTGTAGGAAGGAGGGAACAAGTGTGCCGGTAGAGAATTCCATGCTCTGGATGTACGAGCAAAGTATGATTCCCTAAACCTTTTAGTATGCGCGGGCAAAGAGGTCACCGTATATGCGTGGTAGTACTTTGCCGTAATCTGTTGAAAATTTTGTATTTAGGTACAGTCAGCATCAAAAGTAGATGATCACTTTAGTACTGTGTCACATTTTCCATGTACGGCATTGACCCAGACACAAAGTTTCATAGATAGATAGATAAAATTCTTTATTGCAACAAATGAAAACACAGAAATATAGTAATGAGAAAAATACAATGCAACACAGGCGGCCTTATAGCTAATAGCAATATCTTCCAGGCAACCTTTGGGCAGAGAGAGAATTAAAGAAAAGTGTTCATTTGCCTAGACTTTTAATTTGACAAGGTACTTAAATGGTCATCTACTTTTAATGCTGGCTATATATTTTCTGGCAAAATTTTCTGA
Source organism: Parapoynx stratiotata (assembly GCA_910589355.1). Lineage (NCBI taxonomy): Eukaryota > Metazoa > Arthropoda > Insecta > Lepidoptera > Crambidae > Parapoynx > Parapoynx stratiotata. The sequence goes on from OU342482.1 coordinate 11,897,649, forward strand.
TATTACAAGAATATCATTGTGCCAGGTGCATGGCAACAGGCTCGCCACCTGTTACATGGGGCATATCTGGCGAAATGTGGGTGTTTAACACCTCTGCCTACCCCTTCGGGGGAAGAAGCGTGATGATATGTTATGTCATGAATATCAGAATAGGTACTATTATTCTCTCGAGTAGGTATTTAATGCGACTCATTGCGAATTTCATATTTATATTGGCAAACGATTTCTGCTTTCATCAGGAATAAACGAGACAAGGCATCAGAATCAACCAATTAGCATACAATCAGCATGCATCAGATACTATATTAAATAATCTCGCAATGCTACTCAAATATATCTAAAATGCTTATACACGAGATAAAGCCACTACGCCACCATATTCGATATCGAAAACAAAGCTACCTTCGCCATGGTTAGCCCTTAGATGGGTGACCAAAACATTGTGATGTCGAACTCCGTGCTTCGGAAGGCACGTTAAGCCGTTGGTCCCGGTCACTATTGCGACCGTTTCTACCTACCATCCCACACTGGGCCATCGTGGTGGTGTTACGGCTAATACTCCTCATGTGTTTCTCCATGAGGAAGGCCTGTGCCCAGCAGTGGGGCAAATATAGGCTGAGGATGATTCTATGTGCCAAATCTAAACATGCAATGGTCAGGTAGAAGGCATGGAGAAATTATCGACCAGTGTTTAGATATTTGATATTGATGTAATGAATGAAACGAATGTTTATTTTTGCTATAAAACATGAGTACGCAGTACACAGTTTACATGCAGGTCTTACAATAAAATAAATGTTCATACATTTAACCAAATCCACATGTTCCATAAGATACTGTGTTATATATTTATTTTTCGTATGTTTTATTTATTCTCCCATTTTTTTACTGTTTCAGGTCAAGACCTCTCCGAACTAGAGCTAACATTGACGAAGGGCGAGTACATATGCGGAGACAAGATCTGTAAGCTGCAGCCGGGGGAGATTCCAGAAGACTGTCCCTACTGCCAACATAGAATAGAATAGATAGGCCACACTTACTCCAATAATTAAAAAAACCCAAAGAACAATAATGGTACATTGTAAAAAATAAAAGGGAGGCGTTATCGCCTACAGATTTACATTGACATAGATAACACAAGTATAGCGATTTGTATTGAAACCAAGCGTGTCAATTTTTAACGTCTACTGTGACGTCACAGCCGTAATTTTGTGTCGGGAGATCCGAACTGATTGAAAAATACCGATGTCGCCAATATCACACAACGTGTCATTTTTTTTGTTATGAAAAAATATAAATAATGTCGGTTTTTAACCGCCTCTCTGGTCTAGTGGTTCACGCCACCGGGTGTTGATCGGGAGGTCCGGGTTCGATTTCCCATGGGAACAGAAGTTTTTCTGCTCGGTTTTGTTGGTGGTAGGGCTTCTAAGCCCGCCTGGCTAGCTACCACCGTCTTACTTAAATTTGCCATAATAACGATGTTTTAAGCATTGTTGTGTTCCGGCAATCAGAGGTAAGACAGTTCCTCAGTTATTGAGGATTACTGGGGAAGCTCGCTTCCACCTTCGGCCTTATTGTCACTTACCATCAGGTGAGATGAAGGATAAGAGCTTACCTGTCACATCTAAAAAAAATACTCTCTCTTCCGCCTAACATTTGCGTTGGTAGTAGTCGATGCATACTAGTTGATAATAAAATCAAATTTGTCCTTTAGTGCACGCGGAACTAGTTGGCCGCGCCTTAGGTATGTGAGCGGTGAGACGGAGAGGCGGGGCGCTTGCTGTCATTACTCAGTTCGGCGCCGTACTTCGCGACGGCAACACGCATTTAAAGTCCCGGCTACTTTAAACAAAACGCACACGAGATTGCAATAGCGAGAGTAGCCACCACCGCAATAAATATATATTTAAATTAATAAATCTAATAATTTTGACATAATGTGACAATAATACTGAAATTAGAATTATTCTTTGTATTTTACCCATCTTTTGTATTGCTGTGCCCTTGCTGGGTGCTTGTGCTGTACTAATTGAATTGTAACACCTATTATACTGTGCAGTAAATATAAGTGAACCCCGACGTTTGGTCGGGGTTTTCGAACACGCGCAGTACATGTATTTACGTTATCTATGTAAATGTATATCTGTGTTATGACCTCGTTCCCCATTTTCGGGTCTCAAGATACAAAAAATCCGTGTTCAACACATGTGATTAGCTTCAGATATGTTCCACTGGAATCTTCGATAAATAAGTATACGGATTCGACACCTACAAGTGGGAACGAGCTCTAAGGCGATTTCACCCAGGTGTAGATTATAAATACAAGGCATTTACTTTCTAAAAGATTGTTTCATTCATAATATCCCATTGCTGGGCACAGGCCTGCCTCTTGGAGAAACACACGAGTATAGCAACCAGAGCCAAAGGCTTAACGTGCCGAAGCACGGAACAACCCTAGATCACAAAGTTTTGTTCACCCATCCACGGCCTGACCATGCCGACGGTAGCTTTGTTTTCGATCGAAAGCCAAAGCGTAACCACAACGTAACAGCTCCTCGACGCAAAGATAAATGCCGCTACTTATATCGCTCGACTCAAAGAGAAAGAAAATAAGTGTTAAAAAGTCAGGGACTCGCAAAAATAAATAAAAAATTAAATGCAATATCATTTATTCCCCTCTTTCTTTAACTTCGCCTGCTCCCACCTCTTCTGCGCAGTCTTGAACGTGTCCACGTCCAGCTTAGCAGCCACCAGCCGGCCCCACTTGCTGCTGTTCAGCAGGTTGCTCTTATCTGCTAGTTCTGTCATCATCTTGATCTTCTGCTCGTCGCTGGCGGCCTCGAAGACCTGCTCGAAGGCGCGGGAGCCGTACTGGGAGAGAGCTAGCTGCTGGTAGAAGCCCTGGAGACGAGGAATATTGGAATATGAGCTTTTGTGTCGCAGATATTGGTACCAATCTCATTTCTTATTCATATAAGGTTGAAGTTAGATTATTAGTCATATGAATCCGCTCGATCCATCTACAGATTTATTTTGAAAATTATTTTAATTTATTACTTTTGTTTTATTTAAATTTATTTGGAGATACGTGCGCGCGCACTTCTCGCTGACGGACGTGCTACAAAAATTTGACCAGTTACTATTTCTAAATGTTGTTTGTTGTCATTGGAAAACAAGTCATAAAGTCAACATCTTGAGTTCATTATTCTTTGGCGGTGACTCGTCCTATAGATCCTTCTTAAGCCAAGACAGTGTACTTGTGTGAATCTGTCGGGTGGACTCGCTTGTGCTCGGGATAATTCGACTAACGCCGTCATAGACCTATTGATCTTAGGAAGTGAACAACCAAAGTGAAGATGCAACGTTTATCACCCTTGAGCAAGCAATATGATTCTGACCCCGACTTGTCAAACATCGGAGCGCGAAAGAGGAAAAATGATCATGAGATTATGGAAACTTTCAAAGCATTTACAGAAAATATTTTGTCGAAAATGGATTCTTGGAAGCTTGAAGTTAATAATAGCTTAATGCAGATTAACGAGACACTTAATAAAGTGATAAAAGACGATCTCGCCAAACTAAAGGAAGAATCTTTGGAACTGAAACGTGAAATAAAAAATATTAGAAAAGAATACAACGAGATCAGAACATGTACTTCAAGGTTAGATAGACAGCAATCAGAAATGAAAAAGGAAATTACAGAAATCCAAAAATCTGTTCTGTTCACAGGCGATCTCCACGACGACTACAAAAAGAAACTGAATTCTTTATCTGGAGAAATTAAAACTGTAGATGGACTACGTGTGGAGATTAAAAACCTAAAAGAACAGAATAGACAGATAACTTTGTTACTGAATTCTAATGAACAAAGAGATAGACTGTTAAATATTGAATTAGTGGGCATACCAGAAACCAATAATGAAGTCTTGAATGAATATATCTCCAAAATCGGTAAACATGTCGGAGTCGATATTTTAACAAGCGAAATTATTCAAATCAATCGTATTTCGCCAAAAGTGAAGTACCAGGGACGTCCAAGAGTGATTGTAGCAAAATTGCAGAGCAGATTATTAAAGGACAATCTGATATCGCTTGCACGGAAGAATCGGCTAACTACAAAAGACATTGACATTGCCGGAGAAGCTAGGCCGATCTTCATAAACGAACACTTAACATCTTATAATAAACAACTGCTCAAAAAATGTAAGGAGCTCGCTAAAACTAAAGTATTCCAATATGTCTGGACAAAAAACGGCAGAATATTGTCACAGCGCTCCCTGGCCCGGCTGAGGCAGGAAAGCGTTGAGAGCAGAAAAATATGTACAATTAAATAAAAAGAAATATTATATAATGAACAATTTATTTTAAGAGCTAAAAAAAATATATATATACTAACAACTTTGTCGGTAGAGGGAAAAAACGGGTTCCTTATACATATGTGTTGCACTCTCTCCAGTATAATATATAACTGTGACTTAAAACTAAAACAAAACTAAGTAAATGAAACAACGTCCTCACGAATCCTGCAACCATCCAGTCTTCTTATGAGAAGCAGTCAGGCTATACATAGGGCTTCCTAAATCTGCCTCTTGCATTTCCAATAAAAATGTTATGGGTGACAGGTCAAGCGTTACTTCGTTTTAACGCAGTATTTATAAAAGTTTGCCCAACAAAATTAACTTATGTTATTATGACAAACAACAAATAAGTGAAAAGAAAGAAAAATACCAAAATATAAACCACCGCAACCCACCTGTGGGCAAAGCACAAAACTTACATGAAAATTTTTATATTTAATTAATTATATAGAGTTATCCCAAAACATCGCAACATGAATTAGCTGTTTATTAATAAATTACAAATACATACCCGTTCTTAAATCATAGGTCATTTAACATTGTTTTTCAATAAAAAATAATAAATATTCCGTGTTTAACTTAAACACATTTTCCAAATTTTCTCGAAAAAATTGCATGACCAACTCGATATCGTTCTCTCATCTCGTAGGCCGCGCCTGCCCGGCCGATCGCCTATTGTTTATCTTTTTTCCACGTATATGGCTTCGAGATGAGAGAATTGAGCCAATTAAAAGAATTTGAAATTAATTATTTTTTCAATTTAAATAATAAAAAAAAATGCAATGTTACAATATTTATGCGACAAAACGATACTTCTCCTGCTCTCCAAATATTCGACGAGGAAGATCTGCTGAAGAAGACGCGGACCGGGAAGTAGCATTGAATTTTTTTGTACTTTTATCATTTACAGTTCTAAATTTCAAATGGTCATCGCATTTATTACCTTTCAAATTATTTCTACTCCATGACCAATTTATTTTATTATTGCGTGTCATTTCTACTAGTCTTAGTCGCTCTGTGGACAATATAATGGTCAACAATGTCTCAGTCGCATATTTTGTTGAAAGAAAAACCAAACGCTCAACAAATGTGCGACGTATTATCATAACACTGATGAATCTAAACTACAAGTTCACCAATATTATTTTGTTTTGTAAGGCTTTTATTATGAGTTGTTTTATTTTAGTTATTGTTAGTTTAAAAGAAATACTGTTACACAATAAAATTGACGAACAAGTTTATTTTAGTGCATATTTCGTGTATTTTGATTATAGTCTAAAAATTGTTTTCATGACAATTAATAATGATTTTCTTTGGGTGTCTGTCATCATGAATCTTTACGCAAAATGTTTCTTTCTACGTTTGAAAATGTATTGGGCAAATATCGCACCTATATGTGGTGAGTGTGTCGTTGTAATCCTCGGCAAAACAACTCGCTATTTTATTTTAAAATACCTTCAAGTTAAATATAAACTTTGTAGTGATAGGTTAATAACAACTTTCGTATTCGTTTATTATCATCTAGTATCTTTTTCAAATAATAAGATTTTCCATGCAACACAGCATATTACAGAATCCCGAGATCTTGAGTTTTTACCCTTTCGTTAATATATTTACATAAAATCGTGCGTCTACCATGGAATTATGTCTCGATTTCTATACACTAAGATTTTCATTTTACTGTTAAATTATTATTATTTACTAATGGCAATTATTAATTACAGAGCTTGATAACGATTTTGACGATAATCGAGAATTAGTAGTATTTTACCAAAACGCACGGGGTTTAAGAACAAAATGTTTACAATTAAGGCAAGAAATATTGTGCAATGAATATGATATTATTGTGATCACCGAAACATGGTTGCATTCAGGGATCTTCGACAGAGAATTATGTGATGATCGTTATGACGTATTTCGACACGATCGAAACCTTACATTAAGCAATAAGAAGATGGGGGGTGGCGTTATGATATTGGTTCGCAGTGGGTTAGGGGCATCACAGTGCACTGTTCTTGATCAAACTCAGGGGGTAGAATTTTTGTCAGTGAATATACCGGCGCGCGCGCTCGGTGCGGCGTTCGATTTGTACGTAAGCGTAGTTTATATCCCACCTGAGCCAGACCGAATTCCTAAGGTAATAGAGAACATATTATATGCAGTAAAGACCCAAATGGAATGCTCACAAAATAATTATTTACTCCTCGGAGACTTTAACTTGCCGTGCATATCGTGGAATATTAGCGGGCCTTCACATGATAATACCGGTAATACCGACGTGCGAAATTCTGCAATAAAATTAACTGACAAATTGTCCTTCTTGGGATTTAAGCAATACAATATTATAAAGAACTACGCCGGAAATACCTTGGACTTAGCATTCGCAACTCTCCCCCTTGATATCAGCAACGGTTCTTCGTCACCGCTAGTAAAGCTTGATCGGGCTCACCCTGCTCTGTTGTTAAAGGTTTTGGATATGACAGTAACACCTTTATTGGAATCCTCAAAAACCACTAGAAATTTTAATAAATGCGACTATCACGCAATAAATGAAATATTCCAAAATATTAATTGGCAGTCAATCTTGGAATCGTGTACAACGGAGGAGGCTATCAGTGTTTTTTATGATATTATCAATAAAACAATAAAAAAACACGTACCGTATAAAAAATCCCAAGGAAAGCGTAAATACCCTCTTTGGTATAGTCAGGCGTTAATAAAAATAATCAAAGAAAAATTTAAGGCTCATAAGAGGTGGAAAAAATTCGGCAATTTATTGGATTATGATGAGTTTTCACTGTTACGCAAAAGACAAAGACAAATTCAAGAAGAATGTTTTTCAAGGTTTACAAAACTAGCGGAAACATCTATTGTTCAAAATCCCAAAACAATATGGTCATATATTAAAACGCTTCGAGGGGGTTCAACCTATCCTAAAATCCTAACGTATTGTAATAAAAAAATCTCAGATGGAGTGGAAATTTGTACAGCATTTAATAATTTCTTTAAAAGTGTTTTCGGTACGCCATCTCAAAACTTAAGTGGTTTAAGCAATCATGCATTATCAATTGACTCTGTATGTAAACTATCTTTAACATCAGCTACCGTCAAAAAATATTTAAAGCGTTTAGATCCCTATAAGGGTGCTGGATATGATGGTGTACCACCATCTTTTTGGCTGAACTGCGCTGACACGTTAAGTTTACCGATATCTTTACTGTTTAATAATTCTCTGAACACCGGCATATTTCCTAGTGTTTGGAAGAAGGCACATATCGTTCCCATACATAAGAAGGGTACTAAAACTAGCATTGAAAACTACAGAGGAATTTCGATACTTAATACAATTGGAAAAGTGTTTGAGAAAATAGTTTTTGATATAATTTACCCTACAATATGCAAGGAATTACCTCCTAATCAACACGGTTTTCTCAAACGCCGATCTACCATAACCAATTTGGCATGTTTTTCCAATTATATTTTAACCAACATGGATAGAGGTGGGCAGGTTGATGTGATATACACGGATTTCGAAAAAGCATTCGACCGTGTGGATCACATCATACTTATCCACAAACTATACGGGATGGGAATTCACGGTGATCTGCTCAGATGGATTGAGTCCTACTTAAGCAATCGTTCACAGGCTGTGGTAGTGGGTGGATATAGATCTGACTTTATTGATATCCCTACGGGTATACCTCAGGGTTCACATCTAGGGCCGTTATTTTACAGTGTTTATGTTTCGGACATCACCTCCTGCTTCTCAGCAGCGCGACATTTAATGTATGCTGACGACAAAAAGATATATTTGAAGATAAACAACGAACAGGATTGTATGAGGGTACAGTTGGATTTGGATGCGCTTGCTCAGTACTATGCGAAAAATAACATAACAGTCAACCTTCATAAATGTGAATGTATCTCTTTTACCCGGAAGATCAGGCCTATAGCTTACCCCTATAACTTTAGTGGAACCTTAATACGTAGAACATCTTTGGTTCGAGATCTTGGTGTGTACTTCGATGATAAAATGCTCCTCAAGGATCACATTGGCAAAATAGCAGACAAAGGATATAAAAATCTTGGATTTGTTATAAGAACTTGCAAATCGTTTACTAATCTAAATACAATTAAAGCTGTATATTTTGCCTATGTTCGGAGTGTAATTGAATACGCTAGTCCTATTTGGAACCCACAATATGCTATTTATAAAGATCGTTTAGAGCGATTGCAGAGAATATTTATAAAACATTTGAATTTCCGTTTTTCGAGGCCAAAATCAACTACATATGAGGAAAGTTGTATTCACTTTAATTTACTAACACTTGAAGATAGACGCCATCTAATGGATTTTTGTTTTCTATACGACATAATAAGGGGTAATATAGACTGCACCGAATTAATACAAAGCGTAAAGTATAACGTGCCGGTTCGGCGCGCCCGTCGGAGTCTTCCGCCTTTGTTACAAGTCCCCAATACGAGTACTAAATATGTGCGTAATGCCCCCATCTCACGATTGCCGATGGTTTATAATGACATGTTTAAGGATATCGATTTGTTTGCTCAAAGCAAGAACAAATCTAAGGCTCATGCGACAGACATTCTTAAAAAGCGATATTTGTGTATGTGATGGGTGTAAAATTAATTTAATTTAATTTCATTTAGTTTTGGTCAAGGTTCTAAAATTGTTCATTTATTGTGTGTTTCACTATTATTGTTACTTAACTTGTTTCACGTCCAATACAATAAGTCACGTTAAGGGAAACCTGTTATTAGCCTTTCTAATTATAAGTATTAGACTGTAAACTATGTTACTGTTACGCAGTTGGTTTTCTTAATAAAATAAAATAAATAAAAATTATTTTTAATTAACACAAGTAGCATTAGTGCCTTAAAATGGGGCTAGTTGATAGGTGTGAATGATTGAAGATATTTATTTAATTAATTAACCATTTTATTATACATGTCAAGGTATTATAAATGTCAATATTATGTTGATTCAAAGTATTTTTTATTTGATGTCACTTTAACTGATATGTCATTAGCAAAAAGTAATGTCCTATTTCTAGTAACGCTTGGCAAGTCATTTATATATAATAAAAAAAAAAGTGCGCCAAGGACGCTACCTTGTGGCACACCGTAATGATTTGGTGTCAAGTGAGATTTATGAACTTGAAAAGTGGATTATGAGTTTAAACTTGTGATTTCCACATACTGTAGTCTATTTTCAAGATACGTTTTTAACCAAGTTTTACTCGGTTTCCTTATTCCATACATTTCTAATTTTGAGGGTAGAAAATCATGAGAAACGAGGTCAAAGGCTCTTGACGTGTCAAGAAACAGCACAGAAGTATATTTATCTTCGTTTATATTATGAAGTACTTAGTATTTACTTAGTGAAATACTGCAAGTGTTGTTGATTTGCCTGATTTGTTACTTAGCTAAAGTTCAATTTTCAATTTGTCAAAGTGGTTTGACAGTTTGTCAAAAACTTCACACACTGGCCTCGAGAGTCTACGTTCATTATCTTAAGCCAGCAATCCATCCAAGCATTTTTTTCTCGATTTTTGTCACAACATCAACGCCTTTCGTCACTACATGTACCTTAAGCTTCCAAACAAGCTTGTCCCTAGCCTTGGCGCCCACGCAGGGACTGCCGCAGAAGGCGTCGGCCACGTGGCAGCCCTTGGCGTCACTGAGCACCACCACCAGCTCCTCGCTGCTCAGCTCCAGCAGGCTGTTCACTGCTCTTGCTGGACGCTAAAATAAACACAGTTTACTTTGTAAATCAAAATCAATAAAAAAATCAAAAATATCTTTATTTTATAGGCTTGATATACAAACACTTAAAAACGTCAATTTATGAATAAGTGATTCTACCACTCACTCGGAACGCAGACATTTAACATTTATTTGACAGACAATTAATGGAGTAAACCGTTTATCCATACTTATATTATAAATGCGAAAGTAACTCTGTCTGTCTCGCTTTCACGTCAAAACTACTGAACCAATTTAACCGAAATTAGGTACACAGATAGTCTAGAGCCTGAGAAGGGACATAGGCTAGTTTTTGTCTCGATATTCCCATGGGAACGGGTGCCATGCGGGCGAATGTTATAAAATTTAAATAAGGCCTCCCAGAAAATTTAACGACAAATTTACGGCACTATGAACTTTGCTTTTAATAATAGAATGGGAGTAAATTTTCAATTCCGCCAATTAAGGTTACTGTTCCAATTTTGAAAAATCGTTCAGTGTTGTATTAGAATTTTGTACATAACTAAACCGAAAAATATCAACGAGCAATTATCTGTCCATTAGATTATTATGAACTTCTGGAGGTGGTCAAATTGACTCGTGTTACTAGTAATACTAGGCGAGTCCTATGCACACCTACCGCCCAGCCAGCGGTAGAAAAAGGCCTATAAGTCTATCCATTTTGGATAAAATGTTTGAGAACCACAAATTCTTTGTTTACCTTTTGTCTCAGATCAAAATGGATAGAGTATAAAGGTTAACCTTTTTTAAACTTACTTGAAACTCCAATATAGCCTGCAGTATGACGGAGCCGTGGACGTGTATGAAGTACTCGTTGTGTAGCGCGGCGAGGTCCACTCGGTCCGCGGGCAGCAGCCGCAGGCACAGCACTGAGAAGTACTTCTGGTTCTCTTCTGAGCACTTTAACGCTGCATCTAGGCTCTGGGTACGAGAGAATTACAATCAGTTTTTAATTCAACACTAGCTCTTACTATGGTTATTTAACTATCCCACGGGAACCCTTTAATATTCCGGAATAAAAAGTATCTAACATGTTGACCAGGGATATAAGGTATCACCATGTACAATTTCATTTAACTCGGTCCAACCATTTCGGAGATATAGCCCGTACAAACAGACGAACAGACAGAGAAACAAAATATTGAAGAAAAAAATTTTTGTTTTTGTATGTTCCCTGATTTTAACTTTTTTTTCAATGTACCTCTACAGTTCTATTATATGTAGATGTTGACAAATTGCTTGCAATCCCTACATGGATCAGTGTGTGGTCCTCAGCCTATAACGTCCTACTGCTGGGCACAGTTTCACATGAGGAGTATGGGCCTGAAACACCACGCGGGTCCCATGCGGGTTGTGGATAGAAACGGTGGATAGGTTACAATGGCGACCGAACAGCTTCCGAAGCGCGGAAGAGCATGAGATCACAAAATTTTGATCACCCTGGCCCAAGGCCTGACCATGGCGAAGGCTGACCATCGAAAGCTAATGTGTACTAACCGCTACGCCACCAAGCTCCTTTCATACATATCTACACACATATAATCACGACTATTATCCCCTAAGGGTAAGTCAGAGAACGCAAAAGAACCGCAAAAGCAGTCCTCTGTCATAGTCCGCAATTCACCAAGCAGTGACTGCACTCAGCATGACAGGTGGTGAGCCCGTCGCCGCTATAAGATATTGGGCGTTGTGCAGTTCTAAGTCTAAGTCGCCTTTTACGACACCCAATGGAAGAGATGGGTCGGTAGTATTCTTTTAAATCATACTTTGCTCGCACATCCAGAGCATGGAATTCTCTACCGGCACACGTGTTCCCTCCTTCCTACAGCATGGGTTCCTTCAAAAAAGAGGCGTGAAAAGGCATCTTGTGAGCCAGCAAGGTGGAGGTCGCTAGGCCTGCATCCTTTGGTGCTGCCCTAGTATAATTCGCGTATGGACTTATCTACTGCTTACCATCAGGTGGTGTTGTCATTCGCTGGGCATATTATAAAAAAAGATGAGCCGCTACCACACGGCTCTTTCCTTAATTGAGGATATTAGTTACAATCTGCAAAAGCTTAGTTTCCATAAGATTGGATGGTGGTTGTGGTCGTGGGACGGTCGGTATCAGAGTGTGCGGTGTACTCACGGCGAGGAAGTGCGCCTGCTTGGCGCGCATGCGCACGCAAGCCTTGGCGAGCGCGACCAGCACGCCGCTGTTGCCGCACGCCAGCAGCGCGCCGAACTGCTGCGACAGCTCCGAGAACATCGGCTCGAACTACACACACAACGAGGGTGAGCACGCCAGACCCGCACAGAAACACGATATAATGATAAACTGAGAGAAAAAAAGACTTTCGTTTTTTTTATCCTCAAACATTCACACCTATCAACTAGTCCCATTTTAAGCAACTAAATGCTGCTTGTGCCATGGATACTAGATGACGGACAAATATATTTAATAGATATATAATTATTGAGAATATACATAATATAATACATATATAATGAACATCCAAGACTGGAGAACAAATGTCTGAAAATTCATCACCCAAACACTTGCCTCCACTGGGGATCGAACCCAGGACCTCTCGAGATAGCGACGCCTTGAGACCTTTCTTGGTATGGACATGTAATGAGGAGGGAGAATGATCATGTCACGAGGAAAGTCATGGATTTGAAAGTAGATGGGCGTGTGGGGAGAGGAAGACCAAAGAAAAGATGGATGGATTGTGTGAATGAGGATATGATGAGAATGGGAGTGAGTGTTGACTTGACGAGTGATATAGGAGAGTGGAAGAAGAAGACATGTTGCGCAGGAACAGGGCAGGAAAAAGAAGAAGAATTCTTCAATGAGCCGTTGACTACTCGACGACCTTCGTGGTCAAATGGTCTGTACGCCGGTCTCAAGGCGTCGCTATCTCGAGATATTCAGGGTTTGATCCGCGGTGGGGGCAAATGTTTTGGTGATGAATTCAGGCATTCGTTCTTCAGTCTTGGATGTTTATATATATTCAGGATATTTATATGTATTTATCTATTTAAAATATTTATCTGTAATCTAGTGCCCGTAACACAAGCAGCATTAGTTGCTTGAAATGGAGAAGTAAACCGAATATAAAAATCTCGTCTTATTACATACATAAAACACACGGAGAATGAACTTGATGGAACTAATTTATTTTAATGCCAACAATAAATTATATCCTATTTCATTTTGAAATATCAACTGTCACATTTGTTGTCTAATCCAGTACTAAACATCATAAAATTCAGTATAATTTATTTAATTTTTGTTGTTTATGTGAAAATTTTCTATTATTTTCATGGAAATATAAGATTGTTAAAAATTTTACTTTTATAAAGTAAGTATTTTTGGTGTTGCAATAACAATAGATGTCTGGCTCCCTCAGAGCAGGTTTTTTATTTCCTTTTCATTCTAAGGTCATGCTAGAACTGAATGAATGCAATGTAACATAGAAATAATTTATTTATTGGATAGAAAACTAATATTATATACACACAACAACTTCCGAGACCACAAGCTATCATAATCCTCTTTATCTCTTTAATAAAAAAAGGGGTTGGCGATTTTTGTCCATTTCTAATAAAATAAATAGTAAAAATATTTATTTAATTACAGTAACATTGACTCATTCAGTTTGTAACAGTTTATAATGGTGCCATGTAATAAAGTTCTATAGCAAGTTGGAAAGATTGGAACTGGATCCAAGCAGCTTGCAGAATAATTATTTATATAAAATATTATTATGTAAGATTTCAGGTACCTACTATCTGCATAGAAAATAAAGGCTTATTATTATTATTATTATTTATTTATTTTCCTTTTTTTTTCTCAGCTCAAGGCTGGTGAATAGAACTCAGTTACGGGCTACGCCAAGTATCTGATTTCAGTTATGTTTGAGGTGGTGAATTAGATACGTCATCCTGCAAAAAAAGGTGAACCATACGACACGTGTTTAGTATCGTTGCCTTATTATTATTACATATAATAAAGTCTGGGAAGAAACCCTCAACCTGGGTGAAATGAAAACAACCCAAACTGCCAACACCTTATCTATCTTAGACGGTGCCCAGTTGATGGAGCTACTGTAGGGCCTTAATATAACTTACATCGGAGGCTGATCTCAGGTAGGTAAATAGATCTTAAGTAGTTTAGGCAGCAGCATGCAAAAACTAATGAATGGAATGAATAACTAACCTAAGTTATAGGTTCCATTTTACAACTGGATTGTAAATTCTACATTAAAAATTAGTGTTTAGTTACCTCCTCTTTCGCAATACAGTTATCTATAAGCCGCTGCACAGTGAAGTTGAGCATGGGCATGGTGGCCAGCTGCGCGAGCCGGTTGATGAAGCACTTCGCATATATTTGGGTGTACATCTTCTTTCTAGCCACGAATAATGCTGCTTCTAATAATCTGAAACCAGGAGAAGTTATTATTGAGACAAAGGAAAGAATTGAAGAAATATGAGAAATATAACTTTTTTTACTATGCAAGTGCAAAATAGAAATGTATTTTTGTATCGTACTTGTAATATTCATATTTTTCTTTTAAACATCTCTTCAGTCTATAATTGGGCAACAGAAACCAATTTAGATATATTTGCTGCTCATAAATTGCTGTCCGATTAATTATTTTGCTACCCAATTTAGAAATATTTGTTATGAGCAGCAAATATTTATTTATTTAAAAATCTTTTTTGCACAGAAAATTTTACAAATGGTGGACTTAATGCCATAGGCATTCTCTACCAGTAAATATTTCTAAATTTGCCTATGATTAAATATGATTACTATAATTTTCTGACCAATTGAATTTTTTGCTGACCAAAATTCGAATATTTTGCTACTTATTTAAGTAACACCCTTTTTTAACTAACTATATAAATATAAAATATAATTTTTTTTTTTAAATATATCCTATTATATTACCTTACTGCTGACTGACTTGCAAAAACAGGTGGCAGTGTACTTGCCACTATTGCACCTTCATTATTCTCATTGTCTTTATTATCAACATTGATTTTCTCATCAACTTTTTTTTCATCATTACCTGCAGCCCCCTCCCAACCATCAGGAGCAAAACTCTCATCCAACAATTTCTTCAACATATCCTTTGTTATAGAACTATCTACGTTTCTAATTGCATATAACAATACTTGCAATAAAGCTGACGTTATATTCTGATACGCTAAGTCTTTAAGCTGTGGCCAAGCGAACAACCTATTAGCAAATTCTTTTACCAGATTCTTAAATTCGTCTGGTACTATTTTATATTCCATTGAAGTTAAATGAGGAGGAATACCTTTGTCATCTTTTACAGTTTCTTTGAATATATTTGTTTTTGGTTTCTCACCAGGCAATAAAGTAATTCCGCTCAAGCATTTGATAGCACTGCGTAATATGTGATTTGCATAATTGTCCCAAACAAATTCCTCTAAATTATTAAGTGCATATTTACATATTTTAAGAGTAAAATCTAAACACTTCTGAATATGCTCGTCACTATAACCTTCCTCAGTTTTATCCTTCTTTTTCTTCTTTTTTGGGACCTCTTCCTCTGCTTCTTTGACTTGTAACTTCTCTGTAGCTCTACTACACGACACTCTGAGCAAAGTCTCAATGACATGACTGCTAAAATTGTCTGAGCATAACCTCCTGAGTTCTGGTGACAAAGTGTCAATGAACCTTTCAAGATCTTCTGCTGATGAGAATGGCAATAATAATTCAATCACTCTGCACCCAAGCTGGTTTCCGACTACGTTTAATTCTTCTCCTTTCGTCCTTTCTAACACATTATTGACGAGAGCGACTGAAAGCATGAAACATACAATATTTTATAAAAACCTGGAAAATATTTTTAACTCAATTTTCTGCTTAAGTCCATAAACTAACCTCTTTCCTCTTTGTCTTCAATTCCCTGTTTGATGACATCTAAAATACCAACAAAGTATTGATACAATTCTTCAGGCATTCTCGTACCACGGCCCATTTGACCTTTTTTAGCATATTTTTTAGCGTTCGCTAAGAAATTTTTCCGTTTTTTCCTGTTCCTTTTCTTGTCTGGGTTAGTATTCGTAGTTTCCTCGCTCATTTTAGATAAGCTGCAATAATATTCACAGATTAGAGAGAATATGAGAAATAATATTACAAACAAGTGCAGGCAGAGTAGGCAGACAAAGTGAGGTTATTTAGTTATTTTAATGTCAATGTCAAACGCATGCCTGCCTGTTCAAGTCTAACAACGCAGAATGGCTTAGGTCCTTACAGCCAGTAAATTCTACAATAGCTATATTTAAAAGGCTAGTTGACTCTTTTTTTATTGGGCCCCAAATACCATAAAAAATAATATAAACTTTTTTTGAGGCCTCTATCACAATAAAATATAAATTACGTTTCTCCAAAGCTGCAAAAAAACCCTTCCACGATTTTGGTAAGCAATTCAATACGTATGCGTGACGAAAATAAAGTAGAAACAAAACATGTTTAAATGAAATTTCTATAGCAATCCCTTATTTATATAAGGGATTTTTATGTTCATTCATTTTTGCTTACTTGTTTCATATAATTATAATATAATAGTTATACATAATGAGTAAGCGGAGAGTATTAAGTTATGATCATCAGGATTAGAAATATATTGACTCATTTTGGCTGAATAGTTTAAAGGACGACTTCGATGACCGAGTCACCGGTTTCACAGGGTCATCGTCTTGGGCTCGGGATGTTTGTGTGATGAATGGAATTTTAGAACCATTTTTTCTCGAGTCATAAATTAATTTAAGCTTTAACGTTCGTCATCCACATATATATTCTGAGCAAAGTTGCGCGAACGCCTCATTGAAACGAAATTTACGCACGGAGAACGCGTACTTTGTTCCTTGGGCTTTATTATACTTTATCATACCGCAGCATCTATGTAGACACATTGCTTAAAAGTGTATGTACCCAGTACATGTATACAGTCCCCAGAAAGAGAAGTGCATGTGTCTTTCTGATAACATTTATTATGATCAAAATCCCAAAAACATTCCATGCAAATTGCATGTTCCATACTATGATCATTAACTGGTCCGGCTGGAACAGAAACAATAGAATGTACCTACCAATTTGATTAACTCATAAAGTCAGCCAGTTGCTATTAAATGAGAGAATGGTAATTTAAAAAAAATAGTTTTTTATGTGTAGGCTAACTTGCTGTGCTATTGATTATATCTACGTATATGGATAATTTATTATAGTTGAATTCAATTATTGTCTTCTGACCTATCAACTATGCTTTGTATTTAAAGGATAATAAATGACGAATCTATCTATCTATATCTGTCGTCCACTGCTGGACATAGGCCTCCCCCAATGATCTCCACAACAGCCAGCTCCCTACGTGGTCGAAGAACGGACGGACGGTAAATGACGGATACAATATACCTACAAATAAAATAAGAATTGCGTAAAAATAAACTCATAAATCAGAATTAACTCAATACTTAAATAAACATGCAACAAGAAAAAGAATGCCTGTATTCATCACACAAACAGCCCACATCGGGGTTCGAGCCCAGATGCTCTCAAGATGACAACCGATGCGACTTGAAACCGGCATACAAACTTCCACAAAACTCGTCTTTATAATATTATTTGAAACTAAATAATTTATGTTTTATTATTTACATATTATTATTCTGCGGTACCTATTATTATTCAATTGTATGTACGGAACAATGTGTGTCTTAGTGTCCCAAACGAATAGAATTTACCGAAAATTTTAATAACATTCCTTACAAAGTAGAAACATACCTAATTATTAAGCAACATACAACGTGGTTACTGGTTAGTAAGCATCGCTTACACGAACTGAATTATAACAAGGTAAATCAAATGTACAAATAATGATACTTAATGCATTGCAATAAGAACGTGTTACAGCACTGTATTGTTTGACATGTAGTCTACAGTACTTGCTTAAGTTATCAATGAACCTTATCGTGTTATATCGTTCCCTTCTCATTCTCTCTGAACGGGAGGAGCAGGACTGTATATCTATCTCACTCGCACTCTAGTGTAGGCTGTCTATGTTGTCGTTGGAAGCTGAGACTAATAAAAACTTCGAAGTTATATTTTTGGTTTCGTTTATTGTAATAAGTATATAATCATTTATAATAATATAATCGTACCGTAGTCCATAACTCTTTCACAATTTCATTAAAATAATAATTATTATTGTTATGTAAAAACAATAATATATCTTTGAACTATTGTGTAATGTCAATGTTAAAATCACAAAACAGCAGCGTAACGTAAAAGTTGAGTACAATATTGAACCAATCAATCAATTAAATAGTTGTATTTTTATTTTGTATGCGCATGACTATTGAATTAAAGTAGGTCAGGAAAAAAAAACCCAAAAAAGTTTTGTATTTAATTTTCTTAAATATATATATTTTCGTTGATATAATCCAATCAAAAATTTACTATGACAAAGCAACAAGTGAAAAAAAAGCAAATTATAGAATAATTTCATGTAGGTATTATTGTAAATTAATACATATTGGTGAGTAGGTCATTATCATTAAGTTATATTAGTAATAAAGACTTTGGGTACGAAATTTTACTTACATAATTGGAGTTCTTGTGAAACGAAAAATCTTCTTTTCTTTATAAGATTTAATAAAAAGATAACCGACATCAAAAGTATACTATTTCTATAGTACTTACTAATAAAACAATATTTATGCGCGATATTCCTAATTTAGTGGTCACCCTACCGAATGCATCTACGGGCAGTGGAACCAACCAAACTTGTTTGAGTAGTTCGTTTTGACGCCGGCTTTCAGGAGAGCGTGTTTTATCGAAATCACATTTTAAAAGTATTTAAAAAGTTTTATTTTCAATTAATTACAACATTATTTTGAATAAAGAGTTTTGTTACATAATTTGACGTGACGATAATTTTCCCGCCAATATAAAACGCGCTAATAATGCAAAAAAAAAGTTTGCGGTTTGAAATTCCGCGAAGTGAACTTTTTTAATTTTTTATGGACCGCTCTTCAGTTTTTGCCGCTTCTTTTGTTGAAGTTTTACTGCCAAGACCCACTGCACATTCAGCCGGATTTCAAGGTAAGGAAATAATTAGTTCTTCATAAACCGGTCAGGAAATGCTTGGGAAGGCGTTGACCGAATGAGATGACACTTGGTAATAATATGTGAAATTTTCTTTTACTATCAGGTTCTTTGTTAATAAAATATTTTTTTTATTTGCATATTAACACCTTCGATGTTTATTTGTGGCATTAAAAAGAGTAAAAATTTTCAATGTATTGAACTTTATTATAAGTTTTTCACGTGACTGTACCTATTCATTATTTCTAAATTATTACATTACAAATTAAGTATGTTTATTGCAGTTTTTCCTCTTCAAGTAATCCAATTTGGTAAACAATTCCTATAAAATTCCTAACCATAAATTACCCATGGCCGTAACTCTTAAAAGAAACCTTTTTTAAATAATTTAAATTTCGAATGAATGGAAATTAAAAAAATTTATTGGCCGCCTTTAATGGGCTCCTTTATTTACAGTAATTAATTGACTTCCCGTCTGTTTAACATGATAGCATAATGGTAATGGGTAACATGATAGTAATTGTAACTCGATCTACCTAGGTACCGCTCCCTTTGACTTGTATACTTTATTAAGTACTTCATAACCCTTTTAAATAGTTACAGAGAAAGTTTTATATATATTTCAATACAGTTGGCAAACAACTTTACGACTGATGATGGATAATTTGATACCTGTAGAATGTCTCCCTTCAACTCCCACTCTTAGCATGAACATCGTATTGCGATATAATTAAGTAGTAAATGAAATGAAATGCTTTATTTAATCATTTAGGCAACAAGTATTTACACTTATTTAACGTAAAACACATTAGAAAATTAACAAACAAATTACACATATTAGACTTGTGTAATTTGTTCACCTCTAATTTTTTTCTTCCTGTTAACTACCGGGAGGCCTTGTCAAGAGAAGATACAGGCAAGAAACTCCGCAAGAGGTCCATCCTCCCTTTATATAAAATTGTCTTACGTTCTACAATATACAAATTAAATGAAATGATATTATTTATTTTGGCATTAAAAATACGGTATACTTGATGTTACAAATTGTCACACTATAATCAAGCGTTATCGCGTCGTCACGTTAAGCTGTCAAAGCACTATGGAATTTGACAATACGTGATAAATAACTTACAGGCTTTACAATGTAAGTACAAAGCTTGAACACTTTCAAGACGCTTGTTGTTGAACACTATCTTTCGCTGCGATGTCTCGTCTCTGACATTATTTTAGCTCGTTATACTGGTGAATTACTGTAGTTTATTCTTGATTATCTAATTAGTTTCTATTTTGTTTTTATATAAGTATGTTGTACCTCCATCTTCCCTCACATTCTCATGGATATTTTTCCTCTCAATCCTAAGTTTGTAACGAGGCGCCATAGCTATATTAGCGCCTCGTTGCTGTCAGTGCGCTCTTCTCTGGCCATTTTTCTCTTGGTTTCCGTTTTTAAATTTGCTATCTGTCTCTTTTTATTTGTTTTGTTCTCGAAGTTCATTCTTACCAGAGTCAGTGCGTAGAGCGGTTGACTCCCTTCTAACAATAATTGTAATATATTTATATAGTGATGATCAATTTTTATAAGCTTAAACTAAATGTTACAACAAACCACATGATCAGTTCCTGATAAATAACAAATACTATAATTTTCTTTAAGGCAGTATTGTAAGTAGCCCTATTTTTATACTTATCTGTTTATTATTTGTGTTCCGTGTTTTTGTATGTACCTTGTAAAATTACCTTGTTCCAGAGTGCCTTATTTTGCTATAAAATATACCCCAATAAGTGACGACCCAACTGTACTTTCATTTATCCCTGGCTTCACCCCGTCACAAGGTTGCCTGGGAGAGATCATATATGCGATAAGGCCGCCCTTTGTACAACACACAGAGGTTTATATTTACTTTTATAAACCTACTTTGTTTTTGTGCAATAAAGATGCCCACCTGTAACATAGCTGTTAAATAAATGTAAAGTCACAATAAAGGTACAGTCGGGGAAGTTGGAGGTCATATAGAGTTTTTTTGGGAAGCATTATTGAACAAAGTAAGACAGTAATTTCAAAAGTTTATATCATGCAAAATAGACCAGTTAAAGATGTTTAATTTCAGTCATAAATTACCACTTTGACTTTATTACTTTTTTAAATAATGCTTCCCAAAAAGCGAATGGTCGACCGCCAACTTCCCTGACTGTACCTGTACCTAGTAATAATTACTGTACTTGTTACCCTTCACGTCGAAACAGCAAAAGAAATGAAAGAACCGGCTACCAGTATTGTGAGCAGGATGAAAATTAAATACATAATTATTGTTAATCGAGTACCCAACCACAATATTATGTATGTCCCTGACTTTGATTATAATAACATTCTATTCAAAGGTCACACATTCGGTAATCATTTGATTATCTATTCTAATAATTAACATACATAAATGTCACATTTTGCCAAATATTCCTAACAATTTTAATACAATAACAATGATTTGTGGACAACGGATGAACTAAAAATAGTTACCTATCAATGAGAGACGCGAATACTTAAGAGAAGCAATATAATTTCTTTTTAATGATTTTTAATGAAGTTCCAATACTTTCTGAAAAAAAAGTACGCTTTGAAAAATCGAAAATTTAAGAATTTATTTTACCGCCTCTCTGGTCTAGTGGTTTAGATCGGAATATCGGAATAGACCACCGGGTGTAGATCGGAAGGTCCGGGGTTCGATTCCCCACGGGGGCAGGGGTTTTTCTGTTCAGTTTGGTTGGCGGTAGAGCATCTAAGCCCGCCTGGCTAGCTACCACCGTCTTACCTAAATTTTTCGCCATAATAACAATGTTATAAGCATTGTTGTGTTCCGGCAATCAGAGGTAAGATAGCCAGTTCCTCAGTTGTTGAGGATTACAGGTGTTGCTCGCTTGCACCTGCGGCCTTATCGTCACTTACCATCAGATGAGATGAAGGCGAAGAGCTTGTCATATTAAAAAAAAATGGACTTAAAATTGCAATTAAACAATAGATAGCAAAAATTAAACGCAATGACAATCTTTATTTCCTTCTAATAAGAGTCATTAACTGTCAAAAGGTGTTATATATTTGGAGGTTTTATTATCCATATTATGCAAGATAGGACATTTTTGTGGAGGTATAAAACTTTTTCTTTATCAGCGTAATGTAATTAAAATGGTCAGGCCGCTTGTTGACCCAAATTAAGAAATCAAGCCGCAGATTAAGAACTCTGCTCTGTGGTTTGAGATTCAGGCCAAGCCAACTCATGGCCCCCGAGTCTGCTCGTTCGCAAATGACCTTCAACAGTTTAAAAAGAAAACATAATCCCTCTTTAAGGGTCGGCAGCCCATTTGCAGTTCTTCCAGTGTTGTAGATGTCAATGGGCAGCGGTGACCACTCACCATCAGGTAGTGTTGGTTTAATGAGCATTCGCAGTCATAAAAAAAACAACAAACAAACAAAAATGTTTTTACTTAAACATGCGCGGAAATTGTCATTACTTTTGAATAAGGAACACGCGAAGTATATTTACGTAGACTGAAAAACCAAAATCACTTCCCGGCGCGGTCTTTGAATTTGGAAATAAGAGCGCGCCGGCAATGTTGTATGAAACGGTGTGCTGTTTGAATTTAGAACTCTTTCATCTATCGTACACATTGCGTTCTCGTGGCTTCATTTGCCACAGATGCGTCTACCTTCGGCACAAACTGTAAAATAAAAATAAAAAATTGGCGGTAACGCGGAGTTCGTTGTTATTTTGTTAAAGGCCCTTTTTTATTTCCTTGCATTTTTTTTAAAAAGCACTATAGTATATGCCTCGTACGAAATGGCAATTGCCTATTTCGCTGCCTTTGCAATAATGTACTATTTATTCTCACAAAAACTCTATTGGCTGATCGAGAAAAGATGAAATAAACGTACGAGGAACGTACTTAATTGCGGCTTATCATAAATGATTGCTGATAGTGAATAAGCTATCCACGATTGAGGATCCCGGCTCCACGCTCAGTGACGTCATCCTCAGTGTATTTATAGCGACCGGTTTACAATTTAAACATTGGTTGGTCATGGTTAAGGAATCTATAAATAACGGGGCAGTTCTCCACCGGGGCTACGATAGAATACTATCGGTAATTTATCGATATCTCGATAACGGCATTATAAAGGACTTAAAAGGAAAAAGTGACAGCGGTTCAAAGTAAGACAATAATAATATTAGGTCCTTACCTATGAAATTGGTGTTTTGTATGGAGATTTTGGGGAATTCTGCATTTTCCATACAAATTTTTTTTTCAGTTTTTTTCACAACGACAAATCCAAAGATAATAATATTTGGCATGTATCATTAGACAAGCTTTAGTAATATGTGTAATATCACACTTCATAAAAATTATTTATCGTTTTTAAGTGAATGCAAATAAAATGATGTATTCGGGAGGCACTTAAAAAGAGTTGTCTCCGTGTCCAATTTTAACACAATTAAACTTACAACAAATTATCAAAACAAATCAAAAGAGCTCAAAAATATAGTCTATTTTAGACGAGGTAATTATTTTTTAGGAATACTCTGAATCTTAATAGTTACAGACAAAATACTAAGAGAGAAAAAAAAACACCTATTTCATAGGTAAGGATCCAATAGATTCATCATCTCATCGTGATCATCTCAATGCGTGAGTCGCGGTCTCTACCTAGATAGAGATCTTTATTTTGTACTTTTGTGAAATGTGCCTATATTAATCTATACACATAATAAAACTGTAAAGGTCGAATGTAAATAAATAACAAATAAATAAATAAATAACATAAATCCTTAAAACCAAGTCAAGGGGATGTAAAAAGAGGGAAAATACAAAAAAAAAAAAGATTTGTTTAAATTTTTTTGTATCTCTGTCTGTTTGTACGGACTAATCTCCGAAACGGCTGGACCGATTTCAATGAAATTTTGCATGGGGATACCTTATATCCGTGGTCAACATCTTAGATATTTATTCCGGAAAATTAAGGGGTTCCCATAGGATAGTTAAAAAACCATAGTAACCGTGACGAAGTCGTGGGCAACTGCTAGTATAGAGTAAGAACTTAGTTTGATGAATACAACAAAAACTTTAGTAAATTATATCCTCTTATCTCTTTCCCTGACTTGATTTTAAGCATTTCTTTTCTATGTTCAGACATTCGACCTCTTACAGTTTACATGTATAGATGAGATAAAAACTGAAATAATTTGTCATTTGTGACCAATTGTTCCAAGCCAAATGTGTAAATTTTATGTTTCTTTGTGGTTAGCTGACAATACGCCAAAATATTGGCAATATGATTCATTTGTGGTTAAATATAGAGACTTAACTTAGAATTTGTCATTTGAAGCCGATGTTTGAAGCTAATAATGATCTGCAATAACTGACATTCTCAGAAACAAAAGTAATTAGCATTTAAACAAATGTGCAATTAAATCAAGAACATGGTTGACATTGAGACTAATTACTGGTAAAGAAAGAAAAAACGATAGTTTTAAAATCAACCTAAATAGATCATAGATATAAGGATCAAGTTTACTTACATTCCTTGTTTTTTATGTCCAGAAGTGTATTAAAAATTCGAATAAAATTATCTTTCGTTTATCTAGATTTTCCGGATTAAACCTGTAATTCAAGATGGGTAACCAAACTGTGAAATCAGTTTCTTTGCCTTCAATTTACAGACTGATCGTTATTTGTAAGCCCTAAGAATCTATACATAATAAAACTGCAGAGGTTGAATGTCTGCATAAAAAAATGCTTAAAACCAAGTCAGGGGGATGTAAAAAGAGGGAAAATACCAAATAATATATTTTTTAAATTTTTTATTTCTCTGTCTGTTTGTACGGCTAATCTCCGAAATGACTGGACCGATTTCAATGAATTTTGGCATGGCGATACCTTATATCCCTGGTCAACATCTTAGAAAGAAAGAAAGCAAAAGATTTTTTCTTACATACTTTTTATTCCGGGAAATGAAAAGGTTCCCCTGGGATACTTAAAAAACCATAGTAACTGCGGACGAAGTTAGTTGATAATAAGAAGGCTACAGCTAGTTGATAATAATAACACGGAGTGGTAACTCACTGTCTTTATTTGAAAACAGTGCTTAGATCAATGTGTAAATTGAGTTTATTTTTAGTACTGTTGACTGCCCATAATAAAACGTGTGTGGGACTCGTCAGTAATGCACCACACATTAAAACTCCCCAATATAACCTTATGAACCCCTCCGCTGCTGGAACAACTCGGGTCGTCTCGGGCTCTGCCGAGGCAGTACTCCGAGTGCTACGTCTAGAGATGCGCGAGTGGAATCCTTATACTATCTTTAACAAAACATATGTAACACCATGTCCAAACATAACTGACTGCTAGCAGTATGCGTGTAGCCTAAACACTATGTCGGCAGTCGAATTATTGTGTACACTTTGTTTTACCATCAAAACAAACGGAAATAGTACAAGGTAAAAAGCGTATTTTGACGATGAAATTGCTAGAGGTAGAGTCGGTATTGAGCCGACCCAAACGGTGCCTCTATGACTCAATCTTATACCTTTTTATCATCTCGTACATCCAGAGCTTGGAATTTTCTACCGGCACACGTGTTCCCTCCTTCCTACAGCATGGGTTCCTTCAAAAGAAACGTGAAAAGGCATCTTGTGAGCCAGCAAGGTGGGATCGCGAGGCCAGCGTCCTTTGGTGCTGCCCTAGCATCCTTCGCAAATGGACTATCTACTGGTGGAGTTGTCATTTGCTGGGCTGATTATAAAAAAAACCTTTGTGAAATGTGCCTATATTAATTTATACATATAATAAAACTGTAAAGGTCGAATGTCTGTACATAAGAAAAATTCTTGAAATCAAGAGTCTTTTTACATACAAGAGGGAAAATACCAAATTTTAGTTTCTTTGTTTATCTGTCTGTTCGTTTGTTTGTTCGGAAATTTAGCATGGTGATACCTTATATCCCTGGTCAACATCTTAGATACTTTTTATTCCGGAAAATTAAAGGGTTCCCGTGGGATAGTTAAAAACCACGGAACAAGTCGCGGGCACCAGCTAGTAATCAAATAAAAGGACTCTAAGCTTGACTGACAAGTGACAGAGAAACAAATGTAATTCCGACTCCAGAAAAGATCAAAGTAAGCAGGAAAACAAGATAGAAATTGTAAAAGGCGAAAAAATATGTCAGCAAAGCCCAAAAGTCTCAATATTTTAATCCGCATCATTGCGCGTGAGCATTGCATTCGTTACGCGTGTTATCGCTTTCTAGAACGATCGAGTTACAAACCAGGCTGTTACGATTGACTCGATTAATGATGAATCGAAATATTTTTCTTTTTCCCATTGCAATAGCGATTATGGAATTGATTTTCGTTTTTATTGGTCTAATATACATTCTCAGCCTAGTAGACGGGCTAGCTCCGATAAGCTCGGTGGCGTAATGGATAGACGCTTTGGCTTTCGATATCGAAAACAAAGCTACCTTTGCATTGGTCAGGCCGTGGATGGGTGACCAAAACTTTGTGATCTCTAACTTCTCCGTGCTGCGGAACGCATGTTAAGCCGTTGGTCCCGGTCGCTGTTGCGACTGTTTTTACCCACCAACCCGCATAGAACCAGCGCGGTAGTAGCAGCTCCTCTTGTGTTTGTTTCGATGAGGTAAGCCTGTGCCCAGCAGTGGGGCGTATATAGGCTGAGAACCAGACTAGATGATTTGTTTGTGATTGTAAGCGCCTTCAGTCGCCTGGAATAATAATGTGAAACTGATATCTCTAAAATTTGTTCTTCTTGCAACACTTACTACCAAGGTTCCACACCTATCGACCCACCCCGTGACATGGTCAAGGCACTGAACCCTGCAACTAAACATAGCAATATCAAAAATAATTTTATTTCATAGGTTAAACATAGCACTTTAAATCGTGAATATAAGGTCCTTACCTATGCAATTGGTGTTTTTATTCTGTCTTAGCAATTTGTCCGTAACTATTAAGTTTCAGAACATTCTTATAAAATAATTGCCTCTTCTAAAAATAGACCATATGTTTGAGCTCGTAATATTTAAATTGATAATTTTTTGTAAGTTTAATTGTGTTAAAATTAGACACAAAGACAATTATTTTTAACTGCCCGAATACATCATTTGATTTGCATTAACATAAAAACGATGAATAATTTTTATCAAGCGTGTTCACACACATATTGCTAAAGCTTGTCTAATGTTACATGCCAAATATTATGATCTCTGGATTTGTCGTTGTGAAGAAAACTGATAAAATGTTAGTATGTAAAATGCATCGGCAAAATCTCCATACAAAACACCAATTTCATAGGTAAGGACCTAATATTATACATAGTCACATATTTTGTTGTAAATTTTAATGATAAAAATGACGAAAAAAAAGAAACTAATAAAATTCACTGCGCGCTTGGGCATCCACATTTGACTGTGGTTGTAATCAATACAAGTGCGGCGGCCGGATTCCAAAAGTAAGGCTGTTCATGAGAAGAATCCGGCAAGAAACATATGAGCCACTTTTTTCAAAAGCCAATCATACAATCTAATAGGTCTTTACCTATGAAATTGCCGTTTTTCTCTCTTAGTATTTTGTCTGTAACTATTAAGTTTCAGAATATTCTTATAAAATAATTACTAAAAATAGACCATATTTTTGAGTTCTTTTGATTTGTTTTGTTAATTTGTTGTAAGTTTAATTGTGTTAAAATTAGAAACGGAGACAACACTTTTGAAGTTCCTCCCGAATACATCATTTTATTTGCATTCACTTAAAAACGATAAATAATTTAAAGAAGAGTGATATCACACATAAAGCTAAAGCTTGTCTAATGATACATGCCAAAAATTATTATCTCTGGATTTGCCGTTGTGAAGAAATCTGAAAAAATTTTAAATGCAGACTTCCCCAAAATCTCCATACAAAACGGCAATTTCATAGGTATTATTTTTGATATATTACAATGAAAAGTTTTTTTGTTAAGGTTAATAAAAAGAACAGTGCAAGCAAAAAATAACCTGAGCTACCCAGGATAATATAACATAGACATAAACGTATACAGGTTTGTTATGTTAAAATTACAGAAAAAAAGTCCCGAAACAAATCTCTAGCCAGCAGTGCGAGCACAGAACTTCGGCAGTCGCCATATTTGATCGACAAAAGCATCCGTCCTTTTCACTCTTTAGAGTTATCTTTAAAATTTAGTTATCTGTGAAATTTTCGACAATTGTCGATCTTAGAGGTCAAATTTGGCTTATCGAAAGTTCTAAGCTCGTAGTGCTGATTCGAACCTCGTAGTGCTGATTCGAACCTGTAACCTCATGTAATGATACTCAAATCATTTATTTAGTTTCGGTATTTACATACTCTTATGTAAACAGTCAATTACCAGTCCACCGCGACCACCGCACGAGTATTTATTTTCATAACCACCAGATGTTTCATTTTATGACGGCGACTTCTCCAAGATAGTCTACAACAACAACAACATATCACCATGCCTATTGCCCCGAAGGGGTCGGATAAAGTCTAAAGTTAAATTATTGATTCATCATTCATTCATTCTCATGACAATTTATCGATAGTAATAATATCATTGGTTAACTAGATGCAACTCAGCAGTTTCTGTTCCATTGAGAAGAGCAATGGCGCGTGACACCGCGTGCTGCGCGTACGCATCGCTTCTTGAGAAGTCGCGGCAGTTCGACGACCTCAGGTTACGGTATAGCTGAGGGGACGTGAATTTATATTGGACATAAACATACTTAATTGGTACGTTAATGAAATGCGCTTACTCAATTTTTGGTCCCTGGTTCTGGCAAAACTAAAGTCAGCTTATTATAAAGTGCTCAGGGGAGAGTCCATTTTAT
The DNA here is from genome assembly GCA_910589355.1 of Parapoynx stratiotata. NCBI lineage: Eukaryota > Metazoa > Arthropoda > Insecta > Lepidoptera > Crambidae > Parapoynx > Parapoynx stratiotata. Next base: position 11,926,828 of record OU342482.1, read on the forward strand.
CCACGAGGATTTAATCTAATAGAGTACAGCCTTAATTTGATGTTAGTTCTCTAGATTGCAAGCAATGATCGTTGCTTTGCATCAGCGGGTAAGATAGATGTACAGACGAGGATATGAGCGGTCAACCACAAGTAGGCTTTTAGGAAGACATATAACTAAAAATAGAAAATAATGATTTACTTTCTGACTTTACTCATCCTAAATATTCTTCATAAAAAGTCAATTCAGTTTCGTGAAATTTTACTCCGGAAAACCAAATAACTACAAAACCATTTTGTTTTTAATTTATTTAGGAAACAAACAGTTATTTACAAAATAAATATTTACAAAAACATTATTACACCTATAAACCCTATAAATCCTTATGTTACATCCGTATGGATCCTTATGTAACATACACATTATTTCGTACATTTTAACGAAGTTTTAACAGAATGTTCGTATTTGGTTCTTCACTGCGAGATAACACATGTAATATGTGTATTACATTCACTCGTGTTCTCCGAAGTCGGTGTTGTTGAATAAGCCAGCCTAAGTACTTACTCGTGAGAAAAGTTTTCTCACACGATTTCCCTTGACTGACACTATCTAATCTAGACGCAATCGTCAAACTATCAATAAAAGTAATTTATTCTTGTTATTCGTGAACGAAGGGGGATAGGGACAATAATTAGTGTGTCTCCGGGAGCTTTATCTCTCTGGTCCGTGGTCAGGAGGCATCCTGAGAGAAACCGGAGGATTAGTTGATAGGTGTGAATGTCGAAAATTATTTGTCTAATCTATTTACTTTTGTCTAATTGCAGTGTATGATGCGCGACAGTCTCCGGCGACTGGCGTCAGAGGAGGTGATGCGGGGGCGCGTGGCCGGCATGCGGCGCGTGCGCATCGAGCTGCTCGACGGGGAACACATCACCATCGACGTTGAGGTATGCCGAAGTCATACGAACCAAAGGGGCTTCACTTGGGACGCTCCTTGATGCCCTACCGTTTTATTTAAGTAATCGATCAGATCGAACGACTGATCTGGACAAACCTTGGGAAATCAATCACCAACTTCTTACTAGGGAAAGACAAATGCATACGCAACCTATGCCCAGCACTCATATAGGCGAGTCTAAGGCTTCGAAGTCGTATGTATCCCGCATTAATTACTTATTGGCTACGAAAAGAAGGAAGAAAGAAGGAAAATGAAGAAGGAGCCGTGACGCGAGGCAACACAACCTCTTGCCGTTAAGTGGGTCTTAAAGTGGATGGATTCATATTTTGTCTGGCTAGCCACTTGTTACTCTTTCACGATTTTTCATCTGACCAAAACTAATTTGTGTATGGCTAAATGTGCTCTTAAGGAACACAGTGCTCCTTGGACTCTGCCTACCTCTTCGGGGATTACAGGTGTGATTGTATGTATGTATACTAAAAAGCCTTTTTTAGGAGGATAAATCTGTAATAGTTACTGTGTTGTCTTTGTTTCTTACATTCGCAGCTGGCAGTGATAATGTAAGCAAACCATAAAACTAAACAAACGAAGAAATTGCCCAGACATAAATCATAAAATATTATTATGGCTCTTGTGAAATTTACAGCTTCTTGCGAGTTTATAACGGCCGACATGATTTATTTGTTTTAGATTATTAATGTAATATCAATATGAAATGCGTCTCTAAAATAGCTTTGGCTGTAGTTAGGAATTGAATGGACCATATTTTGCAATTTATTTTTATATAAAATTCATAAAACTCCTCAGACCACCGAGCTCCTCTTTATGTAATTTTCATAAATAAAATTAAATTCATTATTTCCAATTCCAGCGAAAAGCCCGTGGCTCCGACCTGCTGGACAAGGTGTGCAAGGAGCTGGAGCTGGTGGAGGGCGACTACTTCGGGCTGCTGCACACGCAGCGCGGCGACCCGCGCACCTGGGTCGACCTCAACCGGCGCCTCTCCAAGACGTTTAGAAGTGAGTTCCGTACAGACTTTGTGAAGAACTTGGGCTGAAGGCGATCACTCTGGACTTCTGCACACGTAGCGCGGCGACCCGCGAACCAGTAGGCCTAGACAAAGTTCCTTTCTATTGATGATTTCCATAATAGACGACTTCAGCCGGTGCCTGTCTAAGACATTTAGGAGTGAGTTCACTACTGAATGTAAGTACCACGACATGAACAAGGACCGGTAACTCTGGATATCGTAGGAGGCCTATGTCCAGCCGTGGGAATTTTTATGCAGAATGAAGACGAACAACAAACCTAATTTGTCCTTTTTCAAACATTTGTTTTTTTATCAAATAACTAACTGAAGGTAAAGAATAGTATTGTTGAGTACACTGCCGGTCGTCTGCATGGTAGAAACCACTTTACCCTTTAAGACCAAAACAAGACACCGGGGTGTACTTACGTCCGCGATACACGGTACTGGGTGGCACAATAGATGTACCCAAATAACAAACTATAAACTACTTACTGGCAAGTGCTCGTCTCCAGCTTTGAGCCAACCAGGCCGATCAAAGCCAAGCCAGGCCTTTCTTCTCCCACAACTACGACGACACTTGCACAGTATACCAAATCAAAGAACACCAACACAGGGGGCCCTATTAGGCTACCAAGACACCTGAACAACTTCTTTAGCACCACGAGGATGGATGCCGCGAGACCGGATCGCGCACCTCACACACCTATTCGCTCGCGTGCTCAACAACGACTCCGCGGCGCATCAATCTACCTTGCTAATTAAAGGGCGCGCCATTGGTTTACAACAAGTATCCTTATAAGAAGTTTAAGTATGTGATTATAAAATTCTCAATCATAATTTGTGAGTTGTGACATTATCATGTGGAAAGTAATCAAGCTCCTCAAACTGATAAAAACCTTAATAAATAACGGAACATTTTACTTCCAGATGAGCCGTGGGACGTGCGCCTGGCGGTAAAGTTCTACCCACCAGAACCTTCAGAGCTTCGGGATGACAACACCAGATACCAGCTTAGCCTCGCCGTGAGGAGAGATCTTTTAGAAGGTATGTTTCTGCCTGTCTAATTTAACGCGACTCATAATCTTGTACTAAAGATGTTACCGATTGAAACCTGAATACTGAATAGGTTCTAACACCTATATAGCACTTCAATCTAAGGCAGGTATAGAGAGTATAGAGTATTGTATATGTTTTTGTCCCTACTGACTGTGTCGCATGTCTCTCGCAGTAGACTTTCGCTGTTCAGGTCTGGCTGGCGTCGTGTAGATATGCTGCAAGCGGGGGACTGTAGCCGGCTGTGGCTCCTGCCTGTGTGGGCGTCGCCTGCAGTGTGTCGCTGTGCAGGTCGGCTGTGCTGCTCGCGCGTCACGCACGCGCTGCTGGCGTCGTACGCGCTGCAGGCGGCGCTGGGCGACTGCGCGGGCGGGCGGCTGCCGCTGGCCGAGCGCCGCGCCGCGCCGCTGCACGCCATCGACGACGACCTCGAGGCGAAGGTCCTCGAGCTATACACGAAACACAAGTTAGTGCACATCGTTATCATTTAGAACAGATATTCGGCATTTTCTTAACCCATTATTCTGCAGGGGTAGACAGTGAAGTTACTAGGTACTGTGAGTGTGACTTTATTTGTCACAGGTTGGCAACATAATCTGTGATCTCTGCAGTAGTTGCAAAAACTTATTTCTTGCAGGTATCACATATATTAGACTGTAATCACTTTTCCGCCTTCAGGTGAACAGCTTCCTAACCGGTACAGTCACGTGCACTAACATGAACCATTTCATTCAATTATGAACCTTATTACATCAATATAAGAACACGAGTGTATATACATTTTATTGCAGGTGGCTGTAGTATAAAAGCGATCTTATACATATTTTTAACTTTAATCAACTTTTTCTTGCAACTTGCAGCAACTAACTTAACTTAGTCAGGGACAGGGATAAATCTCTTTTCTATCTTTTCCAGAGGGCAGACGCCAGCAGAAGCAGAACTAAACTACTTGGAGAACGCCAAGAAGCTGCCGCTATATGGAGCCGAGCTGCACTGCGTGCGGGACTGCGACGAGGTCGACCTCGTGCTCGCCATCTGCGCTAGCGGCATCTCTGTCTACAGGGAAGGGTGAGACAAGGACCAACTATACTTTGAGCTGTGGAAATCTTGAACTTCTGGTTTTAATAGACTGATGATTGCCTCCTTGAAGGCAGAAACAAATGCCTATCAGGTTTGCGGAGTTCAAGGTTAAATCTAAAGGAGACTGTTCTTTAATAATAAAATAGAAACATGTCAGTATATGATTGAGCTCGGTGGCGTAGTGGTCTATCCACGCTTTAGCTTTCGATACTGAAAAAGCTACCTTTGCCATGGTCAAGCCGTGGATGGATGACCAAAACTCTTGATCTTAAGTTCTCCTTAAGTTCTCCGTGCTTTGGAAGTTAACCATTGGTCCTGGTGGCTACAGCAACGGTTTCTACCCACCAACCCGCATTGGGCCAGCGTGGTCGTATTACGGCTCATACTTCTCATTTGTTTGTTTCCATGAGGAAGGCCTGTGCCCAGCAGTGGGACGTATATAGGCTAAAGACCAAGACGACGACGATCTGTCAGTTCGAGAGATTTTTTTTTGGTAGAGCACATTGCTCACAGAACTAACGCCTTTTGTGGCAGGGGGTTTTTAAACTTCATACTGAGATCAGCGTTGGTACACATCTACGAGGTATCACGAGAATTCGCTGGATGTAGGCTGCGCAGAACCGATCCTCATGGAGGTCCTTGTAGCAGGGAGGCTAACGTCAAGCAGCGGGCACCTCCCAGCTGTCGGATGAGTATAAATAGAATAGAACAACAACAACAACAAACATTGTAATAAAATGGATCTGATGGAAGAATGGAACAGAATATTGTGAAATGACACGCAAGAGAGCTTAGTAGTGGACGGAATGTATGAACTGACTGATTAAGAAACAGTTAAAGTCACAAGAAGGTATTTTTCATTTTCTAGTGTGATGATGAACCGCTTCCCGTGGGCGAAGATCACGAAGATCAGCTACAACAAGCGGCTGTTCACGCTGCGGCTGCGGCCGGCGGAGTTCGACGAGTTCGAGACGCAGCTGTCCTTCCGGCTGCCCGCCACGCGCGCCTGCAAGAAGCTCTGGCGGTGTAGCGTGGAACACCACATATTCTTTAGGTGAGACGCCCACAGAATTGCCCTTTAGTAATAAAAATAATAATATCCTCAGACATTCACATTTTTTTTATCAAATCGCCGCTGTCCGCTATACGGACCGTGCCACGGTGCGGTGTTGAAAGGTACCACGAGCTGGAATCCTCCATACTTGAGGCTACGAACTTATGACTTCGCCTACCAAACGCTTATAAACATGTGTTGTATTTCATGCAATAAGGGGTGATGTGCGTGTTCCAGACGCGAGGCGCCGGTGTGTGTGGCGCGCGTGCCGGCGCTGTGCCGGCTGGGGTCGCGGCGGCTGTCGTGTCGCCGCACGCTGCGGCAGCTGCGCGCGCCCGCCGCCTCGCTCGCTGCTTGACCACCTCCTTATACTTACTTTATAGGCGCTTCAACGGCTACATACAACGGACGCAAGACACGGACTCGTGCAGTCGCGGCGCCCGTTCAATCAAGTATCATACAGAATGTATGCAGCCGTCGCGACGCAGACACGACGCTTTCTCGACGGCGTCCTATTTGGAAATACAATAGAAGAGACAGGGCGCGAGCTTGCGTGGGTGCAAGCGGGAGAGCGGAAAGAACGCGGAGAGCTGTTTGTCGCCCGTTCGCCAGTGTGTGAGTGTGCCTCTTGCTTAACGGATGTGACGGATCCGTCGTGACGGCGCCCTGTCTGCGGCGAGTCCGCACCCTGTCCGTGTCTTGTGCCTTTCTGTGTAGCCGGTGCCTAGGATGGCTTGGCGGGCAGACCAGAGAATCCTCATCGCTTCACCCTCAAAACATTCGTCACACATACCCGCTCGTATTGAGTGTCGTCGATGGGGCTGACATCACCTGCCAATCACATTATCAGCTTTATACATCCCACTGCTGCACACAGGCCCTTCTACATGAAGCAACTTATTTCACCTGATATACAGAACTATCGTTAAGAATCAACAACCTCTCAAGACAAGGTAGTTAACATCGTAAATTAAATAACAACATTTGTCAACGAGTTTTACCTTAACTTAAAATTATTTTACAAGTTTATAATGTACTGTCGTTACATTAGTACGTCTATGTTCTCTTCATACGAAAAGGCGACACGCGCGACGCTCACGCGCGCAGAGCTAATAACATTCAAAAATTGATATTTATTTTTGTATAAAAGTAAAATGTGTCAAATGATTAAAAGTCATAGAACAAATGTTGTTATTTATGATTTTATCTATCTAGTCTTGTGATGTTGTTGATTAATTTTAAAAAACCTGTATAACTAAACATTAGTTTTCTTACCTTGTGTACAGGGGCTGATCCCGACCTCAAATTATGTTCGTTATACTTGTTTCATTCTGTAATTTATCTGTATGAAAGTTAATTAATATGTATATCCGGAGATGGTGAATTCAGACCTCAATATAACAAAATAAATGGCAATAAACGTTCTAAGGACGCTTAATTGAAATTCTAGTTCAAAAAACTATTGTCTTTTTTAATGAAATATCGTTGTTAGTGTTGCTATCACCATTTATGTCAACTAAGCCGTATTCTATAAATGTAATTTATTCAAAATTTTTCAAATAACTACATTAATTGAGTAGACAATGGAATCAGCTTACGAAAAGTATTATTTTTTATGTAAGCTTAGAATTAATAAGAGTACTCTTTTTGTTGTATATTATTTTTATTAATTTTTGTGGATCCTAAATCTATCTCTTCGACTCTTATAGGTATTGAATAAACAAATATTTTTGGTAAAATAAAATATTTGAAAATAATATTGTTATTTAAATTAAATCGATCAAACGGTTGAAATTGTATCTACGCATTATTTTTACCAACAATGCTAGAATAACCTCTAAGTGCCATTGTTATTAATAAGTTACACAATTTTAAGCAGTTAAAACAAATCTCAGGATAGTTTACTTTAAAAAACTAGTTTAATACAATAAACTTATGGTAAGTTCAAAAATCTTGATAAACTGTAAGAGAATAAAGAGCGAGTAAGTTTTTCAACTGTCATCAAATGACGATATGATGAGAGGGGAAGGGGAACCCCAAGGGCCTCCCCAACGACGATTGCTATAAAGTCAATGGGGGGTCTAGGACGTCTTCCCCCACGTTTACCCATTGCGGGTTTGTGGGAGCGTCAGCGCCTCGCTTGTTGATCGGCGCTGTACCACGGGGAGCTGTGGACTTGGAACCTTTAAGATGTTTAAGGGCACCCTTCACACCCCAGTGGCATGCTACACCAGCCAGCTAGTGATCTCAGTAGAGCCTGAGATATGAAACGTATTTGAAACCGTGATCTGACTATTTTTACACGCTTACAGTACAGTTTCACACGCAAGCTTTACACACAAACTAGAGCTATATAGAACTGATTTTGTATTAGTTAGATACTCCAAATATTGTATTATCTTTAGATAAATAAAGTGCCCTTGTTGATAATAAAAATGTGTTTTATTTAGATTTATAAAAGTAAATCATTTTGTACTATTTAATAAATTATGCTCAGTAATAGTAGGTATTTATAAATGGTTACGGAATTTTGATTTAATAGTACATTATGGTACAAGTGTGTAATGTTGGTGATTACCGCTGAGGCGCATTGAGGCCCGAGCCGTCAGGCGAGGGTCTTTAGGAGCCGAGGACGGTAATCATCAATACACACGTGTATCATACAACGTTTTTCAACACACTTCTGAATAATAGATATTTTTCCTTTGAGTTTTCTGGTAGTAAACTTTCCATAACGTTCTGGGCTTCACATCTTATATCGGGCGGTGTACAATATAAATCATTTTCTTCATAAATTGTATTTGCAGACATCTTAATTAATAACTAACTAAATAACTTCAAAAGAGAAAACGAGACGAGTTATGAAAAATGTTTCGTAATGGCGGGAAAAATTAATCAGTTTTCCTATGCGCGCGCATCGGCCATAGACTAATAAATTTCGTAATGGCGGGAAAATTAATTAGTTTTCCTATGCGCGCGCATCGGCCATAGACTAAAAAATGAGGTTTCTTTTTTTTGGGCTTTTCGCGGATAGCTTTTTAGCGCAAATGTAACCGTAACTCAACCAATAATATTTAAAAAAACTATTACTCACTCGTGAATAATAGTAATGAAAAAGTCACAGTTTGATTATAGGTGTCATTATGTGCCTAATTGCCATGGGATTAGAGCCACTTTATAAGGAAGTGTGTTGAAAAATATATTATACCTACTGGTATATCAGGGGATGCCTGAAACTTTCTCCAGTGATAGAGAAGTTGAGAGAAAAGCGGCTGTCGTGGTGTGGACATGTTTTGGAAAGAGAGAATGAGCATGTAACGAGAAGAGTTATGAATATACTGTTGAATGTTTATGAGGAATAAAGAATTATTAAGAAAGAATTATTATAATATGAGAGTGGATGGTGATGCAGGGAGAGGAAGACCGAAGAAGATATGGATGAAAGAATGTTGTTGGATGAATGAGTGAATGTTTATATGGCGTGTGATAGGGGAGAGTCTAGGAAAAGACTCGTTGCGCCGACCCCAAGATATTGGGAAAAGGGCAGGCTAATGATGATATACTGGCATGAAGATATTCGTTGGTTTGTTGGAGTGGGCTGGATCAAAACGGCCGAAGTTAGGGGAGACCTATGTCCAGCAGTGGACGAGCATAGGTTGATGATGATGATGATAATAATATACTTCTCAATGAAATCCATTAGCGCACTGTTGCTTTTGCATTATCAAAGCTATGATCTACTTCCCCAACAAAAATAGAGATGTTGCTAACTAACTGAAGTGGAAATATCCTCAAAACTATTTTCTTCTTAATAAAATCTGAGTCTTATGGGTTGACTTATACATTATTTTTAGATAAGTCCGCCCACCCTCAAAAGACAAAAGAAACATAAATGTTAGATACCGAGTACCTGATTACGATATAAGATCTCCAATTAAATAACACACCCAGTTAGCGAATTACTTTTGTTTTTATCACATTTATAACGTACACCGTAATATAATCGTTACACTACACAGCCATTGACCACAGATTATATGTCTTATGTTAGCTATAGATTAAACAAGACCAACAAATTAAGGGATTGTACTTTCTTTCGTCTCTACCTCAGAGTAAACAGGTTTCCACCCATGCATAGGCTCCACTCTTACTGAACTTCAAGTAAAATGGCGTCGATAGTTTGTGAAACCATAAATCAACAACAAAGCCATCAGTTTTGTAGATTTGTATTGCACTGGAATACTTATGAGAAGCAACTCCAATTGATATTCTGTGTGTTTGCATTGAGATGGGTCGATTAATTACCTATCTTATGCGTTTACGCACGTCCCATAGAAATATTTCAATGTATACGATACGTCAGTTCTATTCTAACTCTCAAAACTTAATGTAACTTATATCTTTCGTGCGCAGAAATACTTTTTTTATACATTTCAAGTAATTTATTGTATGTTTTCTTGTCCATACGGAGATAGTATTTAAAATTTTCTGGTTGTTATTTTCTGATTCAAAATTAAACGAGAGCAAAACCTAGAGAAATGCCAGCACGTCATCGACCTCATTCGATGCCATCGCAAAAAGACCTGAGGACCGCTCCAGGACGGTGTTGTGAGGAACGCTCCCATACACTCTTCCAATGTTCGATTGACCTGCGCAGGCACTCCTGCACTAGGTAGCATGAGCAGCGCAACATGGTGTTTATCGCGTTTTAATCATGCCCATTTGTCAAATTCTATAGAACTTCGACAGTTGACCGTGATAAAAACCCGATATATATCACAATGTTCATGCTAAGAGGGCAGGTAACCTCTCCGGTAGACCGTAGCGTGTATGGCTTACATTACCATCAGATGAGATGAAGGCCAAGAGCTTGCCTGCTTATGTGAAAAAACACACACAAAATTTGAATATTTGAAATACCTATCACATCATCACGCCTCTATCATACATTTTGGCTGATTTGTTTTTAAATCCAGAATGTAACAGAGGCTGTTGCCTCTCACCGGGCACAGATTTTAATAACTAGGTAAGTAAATTAAATAAGATAAATAAATATAAAATCTATACGTATAATAAAATTGTAAGGTTGAATTTCTGTATACGTAGAAAAAAATGCTTAAAACCAAGTCAGGGGATAAAAAGAGGGAAAATACCAAAAAAACGTTTTTTTTTATATTTTTTGTGTTTCTGTCTGTTTGTCTATTTGTACGGGCTTATCTCCGAGGTGGCTGGACCGATTTCAATGAAATTTTGCATGGTGATACCATATATCCCTCGTCAACATCTTAGATACTTTTTATTCCGGAAGATTAAAGATTTCCGTGGGATAGTTAAAAAACCATAGTAATCGCGGACAAAGTCGCGAGCAACAGCAGTGAGTTTAAAATGAAGTGCATATAAAACGATCAATGAACATCTTTAAAGGTTGGTACTCAAATCACGTTCCAGCTCATTCCACGTAACTACAAGATATGTCATTCGGTATTTCCTTAAAGACGAGCTTAAGACATTTTTATGATTCTAGACGTTTAATGTTCTAGTAAGAAATAGAACGTAGAAATAAAGCTGTAGCCGAGTTGGACGCACGGGGCACAACTCGTTCGAGACACCGCGTGAATCGCGCGTTCGACACTGCCTGTACCACTGAGTTGAGAAAAAATTGTGTACTGTTCATTGTGAACATCGCTTGCCTCACATTGTGCCCGGTGCGTGGTAGGCTTCGCCACCTGTTACATGAGGACCTAACATATCTGGCGAAATGTGGGTGTTTAACACCTCTGCCTACCCCTTCGGGGAAAGACGCGTGATGATATGTCATGTTAAGAAATGTTTATTTTATTTTTTAACTAATGGTTGGATTTATGAACTGCATTGAATTCTACTCTAAATCTATGGAATTCTGACACCGCAATATTATGTTACTATATCTTTTTTTACATATGACTGGCAAGCCTTTATCTCACCTGATGGTAGGTAAGTGACGATGAGGCCGAAGGTGGAAGCGAGCTTCACCTGTAATCCTCCACAACCGAGGACTGGCTACCTTCTGAAGCACGGAGGAGTTCGAGATCACCATGTTTTGGTCACCCATCCAAGGTCTGACCATGGTAAAGATAGCTTTGTTTTCGATATCGAAAAGCGTACTAGCCACTTCGCCACAAAGCTCCTCAATTATACTTATATGTACCATTACTATAATTTTTATGTTATGAGTTATGTATTCGTCTTTCATTTACTTATCTATAGTCGGTATAACCGGCAAGTTAACAGGCTCGAATGTCAATACCTTTTTTTATCTTTTTGTCAGGTTTTTAATTTATTTCACATATGATAGGTAAGCCCTTGGCCTTCAACACACTTGATGGTAAGTGACGATAAGGCCGAAGGTGGAAGCGAGCTGCACCTGTAATGCTCAACAACTGAGGAACTGGCTATCTTACCTCTGATTGCCGGAACACAACAAAAGCTTATAACATTGATATTATCGCGAAATTTAAGTAAGTTGATTTCATATTTGTAATAAATAAACTGAATATTTTTCACTACTTACGATATACTGAGGTACAAATATTAATAATTTGTTAAGGCTCTATAACTATGAGGCTATGTTATGTACTATATGGTAGCTGAGTTGGAAAACACACTACTCAATCAAGAGGTCGCGGGTTCGAACCCACCACGGAATTATATAGTTGATTGTGAATATCGCTTGCCTCACACTGTGTATGGTGAATGGCAACAGACTCGCCACCCGTTACTGCGGACTTAACATATAATGAGATGTGGGTGTTCGACACCTCTGCCTACCCCTTCGGGGATAGAGGCGAGTGATCGGGGATAGTGCAATGCCAACAGCGATATCCAAAATAATCTTTGTTCATGTTAAAAACAAACTCAATATGGTGAGACCCACGGAATTACCTTCATTTTAATAATTTTGTGGTCAGACCTCTTGCAAGATAGTAATTTTATTTAGTATTATAGCTGTTGCCCGCAACTTCGTCCAGTTACTGGTTTTTTAACTATCCCACGGGAACCCCATAATTTTCCGGAATAAAATGTATCTATGATGTTGACCAGGGATATAAGGTATCACCATGCAAAATTTCATTGAAATCGGTCCAGCCATTTCGGAGATCAAATAAATAAACAGACAGAGAAACAAAAAATTTTAAATAATTTTTTTTGGTATTTTCCCCCTTTTTACACCCCCTTGACTTGGTTTTATGCATTTTGTTTTCTATTTACTGATTTCATTCCCCCTTTACAGTTTTATTATATGTATAGATAAAGCGCTTATTTTTATTTCAATCTAATAGGACATTCTACCTATCCTCCAGATCGGTGGTGGGTACTAACCCGCATTAGGCCGGCGTGGTGGTGTTACGGCCCATACTCCTCATGTGTTTCTCTATGAGGAAGGCCTGTCCCAGCAGTGGGACGTATGACGACGCTGAGGACGGGGACCTTTTACGTCATACTTCTGATGCAGCCTTTTTATAACAACATATACAAATTATCACGTCTCCATCCCTGAGGGGGTAGGCATAGGTGTTTAACACTCACACCCACCCGCCATTGTATCGCAGTTAATAATTAATCTAGATATAGTAAATACAAAACACAGTGTACTTAGAGTTACGAGTTACATAAAAACGCGCACTCAATGTCGCGTCTCAGTTGTGGCTTGTGATAACTTGCGCGTGCGCGGTGACGCGGGAAACAGGTAAAGGTAAAGTACCTGTTTTTTAATTTTTTTTATAAAAAAAAATGGTTATCTTTGCCTGCTTATACTGCTTAATAATAAATATTTAACTTTGAGTAGAAAAAAATTATAAAAATATAGAGCTATATTAATTTTCTTAAGTAAAGTTAATTGAAAAAAAAAAAATTTCAATTAATTTATTTAGAACTCTTAAAAAGTTATGAACAAACACAGACGCAGAAACAATATTGATATAATATTTTTTTAATACATTTTTTTAAATAAATAGGCCAAATAAATATATCATATAAAATAGAATTGGGAACAGGGCAGGAAAAAGAAGAAGAAATATATAATATGAATATAATATATAATATGAATATACAGGTTGTCCCACGGCCATGCCACATGGAGGGAAAGTATATTAAATATTGAAGATATGACGTTTTACTTAAAGAAGACATCATTTTATTTTTTATTTTATGTGGAACTGCATTCATAGATTTATTTAAAGTCGCCTGCCTCTACCGGGAATTGAACTCACGAAATGTGAAAAAAAACTCCATGTATTTTATGATAACCGTCGAAAGGGTAAATCACAAGGATTATTTTTTCTTAAGGAACATAGCATCTTAAATGAAAGGAAAAAATTTTGCGTCAGGAAAATTTCATCTGACTTTGCCGTATTTCTTATAACTAACATGATCATTTCAAAGTATTTACTACATGCTCACTTAAGAATACAAGATTTCCTTGTTATAAGTATGTAATAAAAATAACAAAACGATACACATACCGTTTGTAATATTTGAATACTTTTTTTTTACTAATTTCAGCCAGCCACATTGTAATTGCGTGCTCATAATGTTATAGGAAACACGGCAAAGTCAGACGAAATTTTCCTAACGAAAATTTTAATAAAATTTTAAATTTCATGATCTTCCTTTCATTGAAGATGCTATGTTCCTTAGGAATAAATAATCCATATGATTAACCCATTCGACGGTTATCATAAAATGCGTGGTGATTTTTTTTTCACATTTCGCGAGTTCGATTCCCGGTAGAGGCAGGCGATTTTGAATAAATCTATGAATGCAGTTCCACTTCTTATAAAAAATAAAATGATGTCCTCTTTCAGTAAAATATCCTACCTTCAATATTTAATATACTTTCCCTCCATGTGGCATGGCCGTGGGACACACTGTATATCTATATATAATATATATATGAATATATATATTATGAATGAAATACAATAACTACGAAATCTAATATATTGCAATTGCTACGTGCCTCTAAGAAGGTATATACCTACATATTTTCCACATATAATAAATATAAGGCTTTTATTTTGAAGAAGAATAGCTTAAATACCAGTTTTACACATAAGTACCAATGTTTTTACTTGTGTCTTTACGTTAATACGCACATCACGTAAAATATAACGTATGCATGATTCGAACCCACAGTTTGAAGATAACTTAAGCATAGTTATTATTATGAATATCGCTTGTCATCGTATCGTATCATTGTGCCCAGTGCATGGCATCAGAATTGCCTCCTGTTAGAGTCAAACGGGCGTTTAGCGGGTTACTGTTGTCACTTATAACCTATAACCATATACCTATAACTTATAACAATCATATGTGCCTACCCCTTCGGGAACATAATATTTTGGAATTTAATGCAGTTTTTACCGATTTTTTCGATAAATCTTTAATCCATAGCTTATTCCGATTTCGACGAGTGAAATATGTTCGAACGAATGAATAATAGCGAATTTTTTTTTAATCGGATCAAAGATAACCCTGAGCATACCTACAACCAAGAACTATAACATTTGCTTATAAGGTATTAAAAAAATGGTTATGTAATGTAATGTAATATTATAGGTAAGCACCTAGATATTAACATTAATTTGAACTAATAACTAGGTAATTCATTTTTCAATTATATCCATACTAATATTATAAATGTTACTCTGTCTCGCTTTCACGTCAAAACTACTGAACCAATTTAACCAAAATTTGGTATACAGATAGTCTAGAGTCTAAGAAAGGACATAGGCTACCTTTTATTCTGATATTCCCATAGGAACGGGTGCCATGCGGATGAATGTTAAAAAATGTAAATAGCGCCTCCCAGAAAAATTAAGGACTAATTTACGCCACTATGAACTTTGTTTCTAATAATAGAGTAGGAGTAAATTTTCAATTCCACCAATTGAGGCTACCGTTCCAATTTGAAAAAATCTTTCAGTGTTATATTTTTTATTGAGGAAGGATATAGGCTACATACCATCGCACTATCTCACGGACGGACGAATTCGCGGGCAAACGCTAGTCTACAATAAATTATCGTTAAAAAAAGATAAGTCTTCGACAAAGATGTTATAGTAAGTTTACTTAAGATAATTATGTGGTATCAATCTGGTGTGTAGTTGAGGAAGTTCGTGTTCAACCAGTTGAGTGAGTTTCCTTTTAGGAAGATAAGGTATATGTTAAATAAAAAACAAATCAAAATCAAATCAAACATTACTTTATTTCATAGGCCAAACTTGGCACTTAAAATCGTCAACATTTTACATATCATACAATATAAATAACCATAAAAAATAAATTATAATTTTAATTCAATTATAATTGAGATTTAAACTAGGTTTATATAATTAATACACACTCAAACTATATATAATACGGGTTGACTGGAAGATATCCCTATTAGAGATAAGTCCTCCCTTGTATACTTCTGCTTTTTACATTGTTTCTTTTTGTTTATGTGCAATAAAGAGTTTAATAATAATAAATGGATTATACTAAATACGAAAATAATAGAAAACTAAACAACAAAAACATCTTATCTCCTCGCGAAAACAAAAAAAAACCTAAATCTAGCAGTAGATTTAAATATAGCAAAAAAAAAGATATTATAAGAAAAAATCGTCTGCACGTATATCTATCGCTGGAAATGTACCAAAAAGGCTGGCTGAATTACCTCTCTGAATAGCAACGCTTATTTTTTGAGCAAAACACAGACCAGCCAGTTATAATTTGAATACAATATCAATTAATGAAGGAGGTTGGTGACAATGATGTATTGGAGAGTGGTCATAGCTCATGCATACCATGACATTCATGTTGATATCTCAAATCGAACTGGTTTTAGTGCAAAGCAAAATCTATTGTCTCCGCATGCCGAGATTATATGTCATATGTTGTCTGACAAGTTAAGTGCAAATTAAAATCAGGAAAATTGTAATTTAATACGTGTGGATAGAGCTTCCTACTGTGGATTGCATGCAAATAACAAAAATCTCTCTGTCAATATTACTATGAAATTTTTTTCTTGAGTTTTGCATAAATTATCCTTAACTCTAATCTCCGGTTCTGGGTTCGATTCCCAATGGAGACCTCGTGAAAAATGTTTGTTTAATAAAATTTTACTTCCTTCTTTGGATGTTTAAGAACTTATTTTTTGATATTTCGTTCGTCCTCAGTCTACATACTTCCCAAAGCTGAGCACAGGCCTTTCCCATGGAGAACCACATGAGGAGTATGGGCCGTAACACCACCACGCGGGCCAATGCGGATTGGTGGGTAGAAACATTCTGAAGCACGGAGGAGTTCGAGATCACCAAGTTTTGGTCACCCATCCAAGGTCTGACCATGGCAAAAGTAGCTTTGTTTTCGATATCGAAAAGCGTACTAGCCACTTCGCCAAAAAGCTCCTCAATTATACTTGATACTATAATTACTATAATTTTTATGTTATGAGTTATGTATTTGTCTTTCATCTACTTAAATATAGTCGGTATAACCGGCAAGTTAACAGGCTCGAATGTCAATACCTTTTTTTATCTTTTTGTCAGGTTTTTATTTTATTTTACATATGACAGGTAAGTGACGATAAGGCCGAAGGTGGAAGCGAGCTGCACCTGTAATCCTCAACAACTGAGGACTGGCTATCTTACCTCTGATTGCCGAAACACCACAATTCTCAAAACATTGTTATTATGGCGACCATTTTAAGTAAGACTGTGGTAGCTAGGAGCAATAGGTTAGCGTGGTATGGACATGTGATGAGGAAGAATGAATGTCTCATTACAAGAAGGATGCTGAGCATGGATGTGGACGGACCTAGAGTGAGAGGAAGACCAAAGAAGCGATGGAAAAGTGGGAAAAGGGCAAAAAGAAGAAGACTGTGGTAGCTAGCCATGTGGGCTTAGAAGCCCTACCACCCACCAAACCGAGCAGAAAAACTTCTGCCCCCATGGGGAATCGAACTCGAACCTCCCGATCAACACCCGGTGGTGTGAATCACTAGACCAGAGAGGCGGTTTAAGTTACAATGAAAATAGTTTAAATACCAACCCAAAGTCATTATATCTCCAAAACAACTGTCTGTTGGTAAATTGACAGCAATTACTGCTAACGAGCTAATTACCTGCAATAATTAATTGCCATTAAGATTAGGATATGAGTAACGAGCGATAAATTTTTAACACCCTTTACAGTTATCGGCGTTAAAAAATTTGTTTTAAATAATTTAAATAACTTTTAACTCTCATTCATTCTTTTTGTGTTCCGTATTGGTTCGGGTCCAAAATAATAATAATAACTTTATTCATTACCCAAAGGTGTTTAACAATAATATTGTAGCAATATTTAAGGTTCTGGGTTTTTATGTACCAACTGCTTTGCTTGTCTAGCATGTCGTAAAAGGCGACTAGGGGCGTATTGGGTACTGGGTCTGTGATTGTGTAGGCGATGAGCTAGCCACTTGTTACTATTCATTTACGATTTTTTCATCTGACCAACCCTATTTTTGTATGGCTGCCTACCCCTTCGGGGATTACAGGCGTGATTGTATGTATGTATGTATGTTTAACTCTCACAATTATAAGTCATTAAGTTACCAGTGTGCAAAATCTATAACTAGACTATGAAATAAGAGCGCAAGCAAACGATATAAAACACTTTTTATTTGCAATATAACGTATCAAAAACTTGACGTATTATAAAGAAGTATTAAAAACATTGACATACAAAAGAGTTTCCAACAAGCAGCTTACATCTCTTCTATACTTAATAATTGTATAACTTCATCCGCGGTTACTATGGTTTTTTAAAAATCCCACGGGAACCCTTTGATTTTTCGGAATAAAAAGTCTAAGATGTTGACCAGGGATATAAGGTATTACCATGTAAAATATCATTTAAATCGGACCAGCCATTTCGGAGATTAACCCGTGCAAACAGACAAACAGACAGAGAAACAAAAAATATAAAAAAAAAAAATTTTTTGGTATTTTCCCTCTTTTTACATCCCCCTGACTTGATTTTAAGGACTTTTTTTTACTATGTACAGACATTCGACCTCAACAGTTTTATTATATGTATATGTATGTATCTATAACTTAAATATGTATAGATATTGGAAATCATCACAAACACTTGCCCTGCTTTATAATCAGCATACTGAACCGGAGATATTTAATTTTACCTACTTATAGGTACACCCTTTTACCTAAGATAACTTTCAGTTACAGAAAGAGACTTTCGCGAAATTTATATGAATTTGTCAGCTGTCACAGCAATTATCGCGAACAAGACTACATTATTGACTGAGCTAAACGAAGCATTCGCTCCACATGTTACGGTTGCCGTAGATGCTTGAAGCATAAGGCACTCCATCCTCAGCTTATATACGTCCAACAGCTGGGCTCATCTTCCTCATAGAAAAACACATGAGGAGTATGGGCCGTAAACCACGCTGGCCCAATGCGGGTTGGTATGTAAAGGTAAGGTAAAGGTAAATAATTCGCCAAGTCATAGACGCATGAGAGGTAGATACAATTGAATGAGCAGAAAAATTTGAGAGAGGGTGTGGTGCAGTGCTGTAGCTAGAGTCGAAATCGAAGTAGGGCAGCATTGGTAGGGCGGAAGGAAAAAAAAATATCATAACTGACCTCTAGGCCGGCTCGAAGGGCGGCTAGGAACGGCTCTACAAGTCACAAGTTCGGCCCCACATGGAGTACTGTTGTCATCTTTGGGCGGCACCTGCTTATCAGCTTGGACCTTTTGACGCGGTCCAACAACGAGCTGTGAGAATCTTTGACGATCCCGAACTCACAAGCGATATTGAACATCTTAGAAGAGATTTCGCTTGTACATTGGAGCATGTTCACAGGAACTTTTTGAAATGATGGCCACGGCCACCTTCTATTATCGTACCGCTCGCCATCGACAGCGAGCTCATCCTCATATCTTGGATCCAAAATGGTCGCGTACTGTCCGCTTTAAAAGGAATTTCCTTCCACGTACGCTTGGACTGTGGAATGAGCTCCATTGCCGGGGTTTTCCCTAAGGACTACACCATGGGGTTCTTCAAGAAGAGTGTACATAAGTTTTTGAAGGGTCGGCAGCGCGAGTGATACTCCTTGTGTTGCAAGCGTCGATAGGCTACGGTGACCGCTTCCCATCAGGAGGACCGTATGCTATTGCCAACTTATTGGTATAAAAAAACCTACAAATTTGAAATGAAAGGTGGTTTTCATAAAGGGTGTAGAACGGTTTATACGAAACTTCATCCCTTAAGCGAAGCCGCGCCCGCGCCGGGTCAGTAGGATTAAGATATTTTGGTCAGTTTCAGAAGATGGCCCACCTCATCCTGTGGAGCGCAGTGCTCGCGCTGGCGGCGGCTGCCAGCGGCAACCTGCTGGGGACCTTGACCCGCGGGGTCACCAAGGAGGTGGTGGCTGTCAAGCAGCCCGTGCTCGAGACTGTCGTGTACGTCGGGAACACGCAGTGTAAGTGGTTCCAGGCCTTCGTCATCGGCCTAGAAACCTTCATTCCTATTCCTCTTCCAGTATCCTCTTTTATTTGCGAACACTCACTTCCTAGCCATATCCAATGTAGTTCGTGACATGAACATGAACCACTGCTACCAATAGTGTTATTTCGCTTGCAATAGTGTTATTTCGCTACCAATAGTGTTATTTCGCTGCAATCTTCTATATGGTAGAGGTCGAGTCGTCCTCAGCCTATATACGTCCCACTGCTGGGCACAGGCCTTCCTCATGGAGTAAGGATCGTAACACCACCACGGTGGCCCAATGTGGATTGGTGGGTAGAACGGTTGCAATAGTGACCGGGACCAAAGGTACAACGTGCCTTCCGAAACACAGAAGGGTTCAAGTTCTCAATGTTTTGGTCACCCATCCAAGGCCTGACGAACGTAGCTTTGTTTTCTATATCGAAAGCTAAAGCGTACTAACCACTAGGTCAGCGAGCTCCAGACTTATTATGTTGTAAAAAGGTAGCTGATAGTTTTGTAACAACTGCCTACAATCACAATCACACAGTTGCTTCAAGAGTCAATTATTTATTGGTTCAGAGCCTCCACCAGCAATCAGCGATGCCTAAAGCACAGTTCACATTTACCCTCGTCGAAGCACCATCTCAGAGGCATTTCCGCTACCTCTCCTAGTTCGTGGCCACTCTAGAACCTTCTCAGACACCTAATACCACCTTACCCTTCCAGGCACGGCCGTGAAGAAGCTTTTCGGGCTGGAGTACGACCAGCTGCGCTCAGGCGAGAAGGAGCCGGATCTCAACCAGCTCTCGCTCAAATACGTCACCCCGTGAGTTAAGCGATACCTTTATTATCCTGACTGTATTATTATGAAAGGATAATAATACCTACCACACATAACATACCTATAGCCTGACCAGTCATATAACCATCGCCATAATGTATGAAACTAATTAATTTTAATAGAAACAGTCATTTTATCAGCAGCGGTAGCCGAGTTGGGACGGACGGAACACTACTCGTTCGAGAGGCCGCGGGAAACACGGGTTCGATCCCACCGCCTGTACCACTGAGTTTGAATAAAACTTATGTACAGTTGATTGTGAATATTGCTTGGCTCACATTGTGCCTGGTGCATGGCAACAGGCTCGCCACCTGTTACATGGGGACCTAACTTATCTAGCGAAAAGTGTGTGTGTCTAATACCTCTGCCTACCTGGCAAGTGTCACATATTTAGTTGTGTTGTGTTATCATTTATTTTCGATGTTTTCGTGCATTATAATGCTCAGGACGTTAAAAAGCTATTCGTTTCATGGAAAAATACGACTGTGGAATATTTTACTCTTTTAAAAACTATTCTTGGTGTCAGATATAAAAAATAATAATATTTCTTCACTGCCGTTGAGCCGTTTCTCCCAATCGGCTATTATCTGCGTTGGCTTTAATGTCAATTTCTTAAAGATTACTCGTTTTAGTTACTACGGATATCCTTTGATAAATTTTTTTATAGAATAAGTAACATCTCTGCCTTCCCCTTCGAGGATAGAATAGAATAATATAGAATAGAAATATTCTTTATTGTACACCAGAAAAGAAAATTATAACAAACTGATATTGATACTGGTACTGATACTGATATTTATGAGTTTACACATCGGTACAAAATTATCGCACGGAGCCGAACCCGTCGAAACATGATAAAAATGTATTAAGTTCTAATTTATGATCACATAATTAAAAATAAGTAAAAATAAAGAGGAAGTTTGTGTTTATTTGTGGCAGTTTAAATAATAAATAAATAATAATCGCACACACATCTGCCCCACCGTGCACCAGCGGTCGAACCCAGAACCTCTCGAGATGGCGACGCCTTGACCGGCGTACAGACCACTCAACCACGGAGGTCGTCAAGTATGTCAATATTGAGTGATATATGTTAGAATAAAATGAACTTTTCAATGTACGCGCTTGGTTTCTATGCGAATCGTTAAGCTTGCGTTATCGGTTAGGATGCCATTTATTTCTAGTTCTACAACAAGAATAGAAATCTTATTATTAATTTATTCAAGTGTTTATAACATAAAATAAACATGATCTGGATTGTGTGAGTATTTGCGTGGCTATCTAGTCGATGCAGCTGTATTTGTGCAGGCTCGTTGCTTGTTATTTATGGACATAAACATCAAGCGCTGTGTGTACACCTATGCCTTCTCCTACGGGCATAAAGGTCATAATATGTTTGTGTATTTATTTATAAGAAACACTGCAAATAATGACCACTTACTGGCGCATCTTTAGGACGCAGGACCAATATTAAGAAGTTACTACCAGCGGGATTGTTAAGGAGCTCGGTGGCGTAGCGGTTAGTACGCTTTGGCTTTCAGTATCGAAAACAAAGCTACCTTCGCCATGGTCCGGCCTTGGATGGGTGACCATAACTTTGTGATCTCGAACTCCTCCGTGCTTCGGAAGGCACGTTATACCGTTGGTCCCGGTCGCTATTGTAACCGCACTGGGCTAGCGTGGTGGTGTTACAGCCCATACTCCTCATGTGTTTCTCCATGAGGAAGGCCTGTGTCCAGCAGTGGGAAAGTATTTAAGCTGAAAACCATCTGCGTGAAGGTCTGCAATCCACCATAGAACCTCGTCTATTAGAGACACTACAGGTGTCTTAGCTACCTATACCTTAG
This sequence comes from Parapoynx stratiotata, assembly GCA_910589355.1. Lineage (NCBI taxonomy): Eukaryota > Metazoa > Arthropoda > Insecta > Lepidoptera > Crambidae > Parapoynx > Parapoynx stratiotata. The sequence goes on from OU342482.1 coordinate 11,949,191, forward strand.
GTAATTAGGAAATTGTAAAACATTAAATACTGACAATAATTATATGATTGGCTATTTAAAAAAAAGTGGCTCATGAGTTTCTTTCCGGGTTCTTCTCATGAAAAGTCTTACTCTCGGATTCCGGCCGCTTGTGTCGATTACAATAACAATCAAAGCGCTGTGGTTGTACTTGATACAAGCGCTCGCGGTAATGCACATTAATATTATGATTAATTATTATTATTTTAATTGTTAAATATTTATTTAAAATGTGAAATGTTGATGATTTTAAGTGCCAAATTTGGCCTATAAAATAAAGTTATTTTTGATTTGATTTGATACCTATACTTACCCCATCGAAAAAAAACAATGTTATGGAGGTATTGTACTAATGCCCATTTTCCTTTGGCAGGACCCTGAACGTGTCAATCAATATCAACGACCTGGCGCAACTGCTGCCCAAGTCGCCGAGCTTCAACGCGGAGCAGCTCATCATCTACGCGCACGGCTTCACTGACGACCCCACCAAGGCCTCCTTCCAGAATATTAGCAATGGCTTCATGAGCAAAGGTAAGTGCGTACCCGACAACGGCTCGATCATAGGCTTCGAGCTTAGGCACCGGCCAGAACAGACGCAAGACACGGACACGTCGCAGACAGCGCGTCGTCACGACTTTTTAAAACATGTAGAAAAGACATGGAGCTCTCCCGCTTGTACTTTCTACTTGTACTTTGTACTTGTACTTTCTATGTTTTCAAATAGGGCGCCGTCAAAGAAGCGTCGTGTCTGCGTCCCGTCTTTTCGAAATGTTTTACGTCGCCACGTCTGCATACATTCTGTATAAATGTAAATTGACCGGGCGCCGCGACTGCGACGGGCCCGTGTCTTGCGTCCGTTCTATGTGGCAAGCATCTTACTAAAACAATATTACTGCTTACATAGTTAGTGACGCAATTGCGCGCTAAATATTATGCTTTTCGGAATAGCTCTTCATGGTACATAGTCAAGAAGAATTTTGATAGTCCCAATCGAAATTGAATAATAATACAGTCGCTATTGTTATTTTAAACCACCACATGAAAAAATATTCGAAACCACAAAGAAGGATAATATATGATTAAGTATGTGGTCGAAATATTGATTTCAAATTCCAAAATTTTATTTAGATTTGATCATAAATGTCACTGAGATTACATCATCCAATAACAAGGGTTTTTCCTGAAATGAACAGGCACCCGGTGTTTATGTCGTAACATTTGTTTTAACTGGTTCCTGTTCCACCACGCTTGCTTTCAAACTACCATTACATTATGCAAATATTATGACATATCAAAGGAACTATACAAAAACTGTAAAAAGACTCCGATTTAACAAATGTCACATAAGTTTCCGCGTTGCTTACGGCAAATACTTGCAAGTGCGCTGCGGGTTCGTCAGGGCTGGCACTCAAACTTGTAGTGCAATAAATTATAAGTACCTATATCTTTCTATTTTAACCATTTCAAGTTTGAAAACAAAGTAACTTTCGGCGAGATTGGCATGGATGGGAGACCAAAATTGGTTCTTCTAAACTTCAAAAGCCACCGACCTAACCACCAACAAAAATAATTATAATATGGTTATTTTAGTACTTTGTCAATTATTTTTGTGGAACTAAATTCTAGAGATATGAAATGACACGGTACTAAATGGCCTGTTCTTTGCTGATGACTGTACTGCAGTATATGTTTCTCATGTGTTTTTAAACAAATATTATGATGACTTAGTATTTTGTTACAACTTTCTACTGGCTCCTGGCTTCGTCGTTGTTTTTTTTTAATATTAGGATGGTTTTACTTTATTCTTATAAATATTTCTTTACATATGTGACTTCTGCCAACCCTAACAACGATTCGAAGTAAAACACACAGTGGGCAAATCATCGTTTTATCAAGATCTATGTTTAGAATTCCGGTACAGTGAACCGATAATGGCAGCGGCATAATTGCAATAATGACGGTAATCGGTTCAATTACAATACCACTAACATTGCCGGTGTAAATAAAGTAAACGATAAATCAATGTGCATATTCTTGCACAATTAATTGACTATAATAATTTGTTATTGTAATTTTAAAAGCCCTCATCATTATCATCGTCGAACTCGTCCACTGCTGAACAAAGGTTGTGACAGGGTGAAGCCGGAAATAATTGAAATGCAGTTGGGTCGTCACTTGGTATCGTATATTTATAAGTAAGATTTAAGGCACAACTGAAACAATTATATTAATAAAAGGTAAATTACACTGAACACAAAACAATTTCACATTTAACACTTAAATATATTATAGAAAGGGTAGGGCTACTTACAATAGTGCCTTAGAGAAAACGTATAGTCTTTGTTATAAATTAAGAACTGATAATTTGGTTGAAAACTATGTCTCAGCTTATAAAAATTGATTCACTATATAAATAATTTACAATTATTGTGAGAAGGGAGTCAACCACTCTACGCACTGACTCTCGTAAGAATGAGCTTCGAGAACAAAACAAATAAAAAGAGACAGACAGCAAATTTAAAATAGGAAACCAAGAGAAAAATGGCCAGAGAAGAGCGCAATGACAGCAACGAGGCGCTAATATAGCTATGGCGCCTCGTTACAAGGTGTCCTATAATGCATGCCACTGCTCTCAATCTTCGTCTGATATCACTCTGCCCTCTAGATTGACTATCTACGAACATAGTCATCCCATCATGTCACAGGGTTCCACTAACCGAGTCCCGGTCCCCACTAAACTTTACCTACGACCGCGAAGACCGTCCATTCTAATTACGACTAGTTATAATATGCCGAGCCGTGTGTCATTAATAGAATACTGCCAACCCATCTTCCCTTGGGTGTCGTAAAAGGCGAGTAATGGACTTAGAATTGCACAACATCCAATAGCTAATAGCGGCGACGGGCTCACCACCTGTCACGCTGAGAGCAGTCACTGCTTGGTGAAGCGCGGACTATGGCATTGGACTGCTTTTGCGATGCTTTTGCCTAGTCTTTGACTAGCCCTAGAAGATAGTAGTCGTGAAGAACGTATTAACCACAATCAAATCGCAGTCGCGTTTTTGCAAGGAACACAGAACTCCTTGTATTTGTGATTGTATGTACATAGTTATGTAAGTCGCAGTCTTGAACGCTATGACCCCTCCACGAGATACGTTATTACGTTTTTATGTACGCTATATCGATCGGGGCCCAGCTCACAGCCACTTCAGTTTGACAATTCGGTGGGCGATCTGTTAATTTATTTCTCTGCTGGATCACACCACAACAAGTATGTCTCTGCTTCCGAACTACGAAGGAACTCGCAATCATAACGTTTTGGTTACCCAGCCAAGGACTGACCATGACGAAGGTAGCCTTGTTTTCGATATCGAGAGCATGCGAACACTCCGCCACCGAGTTCTAAATACAAAAGTAATATTCCTGAAATTATGAATTGATCTGTAAGAGTAAAATTCACCTTTTTTTTTTTATTTATTTATTTAATCTTTAATGTCCAAAATAAAAAACACTTTTGTACATAAGGCGGACTTAACGATAATACATCGCTCTCTCCCAGTCAACCTTTGGGCCAAACAGAGATTCAGAGTGGGGGCACTAAAATCCTAACAAATATCAAATTAAAATGATTGATAATGAACTAAACAATCATAAACTACATATACTATTACTTGAGCTACATACCTTTATTATTATTTAATTTCTAGATAATTGTTATCACAATGAAATAACAATGTTTCAACTCTTTCCTTAATAGAACCTTAGTCTTTTGCCAATCAATATCTTTTCTAGTTATCTGTCTATAAATTGGCTTCAATTTGTATTTTTTTGCTAGTTAAATCGGTTTTCCGTAGTTTTTTAAATGTTGTTATGAATAAAAATTCAAATATAGTTATTAGAAGAGATCCCTTTTCAGGTAAGTCTGCTCTTGCGAACTATTACAGGCAATATATTAGCGTTTATTTTAAATCTAGGGAGGTTCCAGACATAAAAATATTCTTTGTATAGAAATTTTAAGAAGTTATACTGGTCGGTGACTAAACGATTTAATGTGCAAAACGATTTAATAATTTCTATACCAACAGTTTGCCCATTGAGAACAGTAATGGCATGCGTGAATACAGAGGGAAGATACCTTAAAGAGTATTTCTATAAAGAGATCATCTTTAAATGATATCAAAGATTATAAATATACGGGAAATAAATAAGAATTAATGAGGACTAATTCGCCTACCATATTAGTCACGCGATCGATACAATGAAGCTTGTATTACGACTTTTATGGAAAATTACATGTCGCAACCGTGATGGCAGCCTTCGGGACGACGCAATGGTTCATTTATGTGTTAAGCGGATACAATTGTTTTTTCTTAGAATTTTCAATTTTCAACGCGTTGCTATATACTACACTTTGTTGAAAATCATATATATGATAATCATAGTCCGTGCTTCACCAAGCAGTGACTGCACTCAGCGTGACAGGTGGTGAGCCCATCGCCGCTATAAGCTATTGGATGGTTGTGCAATGTGCAGTTTGTCTGTTTGTTCAGGCTAATCTCCGAAATGGCTGGAATATCCCTGGTCAACGTTTTAGATACTTTTTATTTCCGAAAATTAAAGGGTTCCCGTGGGATAGTAAAAAAACCATAGTAACCGCGGACGAAGTCACGGGCAACAGCTAGTTTATAATATAAATGTTTAATCTTATTTTAATTATATACTGACATATAATTTCTAATTGTAAAAAATGTGACACTGTGACTAATAGATTGTATGGTTAGCTATTTAAAAAAGTGGCTCATGAGTTTCTTACCGGGTTCTTCTCATGAAATGCCTTACTCTCGGAATCCAGTCGCTTGTATCGATTACAACCACAGTCAAAACGCTATGTGGATGTACTTGCTACAAGCGCTCGCGGCAGTGAATTTGAAGTCTTTTTTGTCAATTTTGTTATTAAAATTTACTTTATGTATAATAAATGTGACTATGTATGAATGTTGACGATTTTAAGTGCTATGTTTAGCCTATGAAATAAAATTATTTTTGATTTTTTTTTATTTTTGAATGTCAGAAGATTATTATTTATTTATTATTTCTCTTGTCTCCAGGAGTATACAACATCCTGGCGCTGGACGGCAGCCCGCTGATCCACTGGCTTTACCTGCGCTCCACCACCTATGTGCGCTTCATCGGCCAGAAGCTAGGCAGTGTGTTGGCCAAGCTGGTCAGCGGTGAGTGATCATCTGTTTAGGCCCTAACAGGTATATGAGTAAAATATAGTGGACTGTTTAACATAGGTTTACTCAGAATAGAATAGAAAATAAATTCTATGAACGCAAGAAGGCCAGTGTTGGTCGCGGCTGGTCCCAAGGCCCACAGCAGATCGTCGCCCTTCGCTCCTCCCCGCGGCCGCGGTCGCCCGGGCCACCGTAGACGTATCAGCGCGAATATCATCATCACATCACCATTAGGCTCCGAATAGCTGTAGCTCCACCTACGTACGATTCATCAGCTAGATGCTAAGCATGATGCTGGCCAAGCTGCCCTCTGGTGAGCTTGATCATTATCATCAAGACATCATGATCAGGTTGCGATTGAATAAAAGAAGGCTCATGAATTAAGTGCTGATGTGAATAGGAATTAAGGACACGTGAACGTATTTGATCAAATCGAAGACGTTCTAAAGAAAGTCCTGGTCAAACCTACCACCAACCAAAGGGTTTATGAAGTTAGTAATAAGAGAAGACGAATCCTAAAGCTGGCTTTTCACGGTATCACTTTCTGTGATATTGCAGACGGACGCAGATTCATGAATGAATTTCACTCATGATTCTGTCTCATGAATGTCTGCAATATCACACCGACCGACCGTGCGAAGCCAGCTTGAGAAGACGAGATCTTGTCTTTGCCTTAATCCATCTAGAAAAAAAATGAGGATTTTATTGTAGGTATGTAGGTAGTATGTAGGTCTCTACATTGAGAACGGACCTCAAAATACGTAGACAGTGTTATTTTTAATGAATCAACAATCTGATGATAAATAGAATTTGTTTTACGACTTTTAATAATTAGACACTTTTACTTTTATACCAAAATAAATATTACTTTCTGAACGTTCCTAGCTCTATGCAATATGCACGCGCGAGCATCGCGCGTGTCTCCTTTTCGTCTGAACGGACTTACAATAATAATGACACGACAGTACATTTTAAGTTTGTAAAATTTTTAATTAATTTAGTTACTTACGGTAAAACTCGTAAAATTGTCAGATTATTTCTTCGTTTCCAGACGGCCTGCCCCCGTCCTCGATCCACATAATCGGGCACAGCCTGGGCGCGCACATCTCGGGCTTCACGGGCAAGGAGTTCACGCGGCTGACCGGGCGCCGGGTCGCGCGCATCACCGCGCTCGATCCCGCCGGGCCTTGCTTCGCGCAGCTCGAGCCTAACTTCAAGATCAAAGCGACCGATGCTGAGTTTGTGGATGTTATACATACTAATGGGGGCGTGGCAGGATTGAAGGAACCTGTTGGTGAGGATCTTCTTAGGATCTTAGAACACGAGTAGCGTACTAAGCGTATCGTTACTCGCGTCCAAAGAGAGCAAATACGAGCGCCTAAATTTTTAAAGAAGTCCGAATACGAGGCGGTATCGGTATTGCAGAAAATCGTATGGGACCATTACGATAGACGTAACATGATGGCGTAAAAGTGTTCGGCCCAATTCTACTATAAATTTAACAAAGCGTTTGAAGAAAGAATGCTTTGCAGAATAAACATTGATGATTGAAATGTAAGCTTTTGCTTTACGTTTTTGATTTATGTAAAATAGCAAGCCGAATGTAAAGCCTAAGCTTACATTTCAATCATCAATGTTTATTCTGCTAAGCATTCTTTCTTCAAACGCATTGGTTACGCAATTGTAAATTTATAGTAGAATTGGGCCGTCGTGGTTACCAACATGTAATCGCGAAGGTTGAAAAAAGGAAAAAGTTCGCCGCCCTGCGCCCAAAGAAAAACAATCGACATTCGATTTACTCGACACGCCACGAATTCAACTGAAACCCAAAACGGTGCTACGGGCATAGAACTTTCGATAAACCAAATTTGTCGTCGACAGATAACTCCAAGGAGTGAAAAGGACGGATGCTTTTGTCGATCCAATATGGCGCCTGTCGAAGTTCTATGCTTGCACTGCGGATACGCCTTCGTAACGACTCCTTTGTAGAGCACTGCAAGTCTCGTACGCGTCGCGTAGCCACGATACGCTTACGGTTCATCTACGCTTACATCTCGTGTGCGAAGTCCTTACTGTCCTTTTATTTATAAAACAGGGTCGCAACATATCCTTCTCTTCCATTCTCCTACCACTCGCCTTACCAATCAACGCTCACTCCCTTCAAAATCAAAAAATAGTTTTATTTCATAGGCTTAACTTTGCACTTAAAACGTCAACATTACACATAGTCACATTTATTATACTTTAATTGAATTTTAATAATAAAACTGACAAAAAAGACTAATAAAATTCACTGCCGCGAGCGCTTGTAGCAAGTACATCCACATAGCGCTTTGACTGTGGTTTTAATCGATACAAGCGACCGGATTCCGAGAGTAAGGCATTCCTCGTCCATATCTTAGTTCACATTTTATTGGTATTTTCTTCGGTCTTCCTCCTTGACGATTCAACTGTCAGGAGTCGCCTTTTTTTCAATTGTCTCATTGGAGCAACTGACACTGCCCCTGACTTTCTGAACTACTCACATCTTACCTTACTCTATCTTCAACGGTTCCTTCCGCACATACCTATAGCGTTTCTTCACGGCTCTGGTACCAGCATTGTCGGCAACATTTATAAATGGCTCAAGCAGAGCTGTTAGCTCAGTGGCTAGGACGCTTTAGCTTTCGATATCGAAAACAAAGCTACTATCGCCAGGGTCAGGCTTTGGATGGGCGACCAAAACACTAAATGTTAATGCCACTAAATGCCAATGGTCCCGGTCGCTATTGGAACTATGTCTACCCACCAATCCGCGTTGAGCCAACGTGGTAGTGTTACGGCCCATACTCGTCATGTGTTTCGTCATGAGGAAGGCCTGTGTCCAGCAGTGGGACGGTTGAGGAAGATGGATTACAAATGGATCACATGTCGGTGCCGAGGTTAAACATAGGTGCCATACAATTTCAAAGATGCTACCACCAATGCCGGTGCTATACCCTCAGAAATCTAAATCGCTTCACTACACAACCGCAGGACAAGTGGACTACTACCCGAACGAGGGCGAGCAGCAGCCCGAGTGCCTGCTGGACACTTGCAGCCACAGCCGCGCGTGGCTGTACTTCGGGGCCTCATTACTTAATCCGACGGCTTTCCCCGCCGTCCGCTGCGGCAGCTGGGACGACTTCAAGAAAGGCGCGTGTGCTGATGACATCAGGTAAGATTGCCACAGCCGCGAGTGGCTGTACGTTGGCCCTTCATTACTAATCCCAACTGTCTTTTCCGCTGTCCGCTGCGAGGATTGGGCTTCAAGCAAGGCGCCTGCGGCGTAAATCAGGTAAAACCACAGATATTACAACCGCCTCTCTGGTCTAGTGGTTCGCACCACCGGGTGTTGATCGGGAGGTCCGGGTTCGATTCCCCACGGGGCAGAAGTTTTTCTGCTCGGTTTGGTTGGTGGTAGGGCTTCTAAGCCCGCTTGGCTAGCTACCACCGTCTTACCTAAAATTGTCGCCATAATAACAATGTTTTAAGCATTGTTGTGTTCCGGCAATCAGAGGTAAGATAGCCAGTTCCTCAGTTATTGAGGATTGCAGGTGAAGCTCGCTTCCAACTTCGGCCTTATCGTCACTTACCATCAGGTGAGATGAGCTTACCTGTCATATGTAAAAAAAAATACATTTACATAGATGTGCCGCAAACGCATGTACCTACTGCGTTGCCCGCTGCTAACAAATGGCTGAAAAAACTAAAAAAAATGCCTCCTTGTGTGATAATTAGTGAAGGGGCGTCGGCGGCATCGGTACCTTTCAATCAGTTTAGATCTACCGTCTCAAAAAAACTGCTGTGACGTCATCGCAGACGCAAAAAGTTGACACGCTTGGTTTCAATACAAATCGTTATACTGGCGTTATCTGTGTAAATGTATATCTGTGGGTAGGACTGTACCCATGTATCAGCATCGTAACAGCCGGGGGACTTCCATTGCAGGATATAATTGCGTCTCCCCCCATCAAGGATTCCCGCCCCAACAATGTGGGCTGCTTCACCCACATCAAATTTCAGAACTGCGGTTCCCCTTGTGGATGACAAACGTACTCCCAATGCGGACGTCACGCGAAAATCTTTCCGCCAGTTCTACGAGCTATGTATACTTACAAAAAATAAATAATAGAATGGAAATTCTTAAAGGAATGAATTCAAAATCATTTTAGACGACTTCCGTGGTGGATTATGTGGAGTGGTCTGTATGCCGGTCTCAAGGCGTCGCCATCTCGAGAGGTTCTGGGTTCGATCGGCGGTGGGGGCAAATTTTTGGGTGAAGAATTCAGGCATTTGTTCTCCAAGTCTTGTATGTTTATATATATTCAAGATATTTATATGTATTATTTATCTATTAAATATATTTATAAAGCATCATTAGTTGCTTAAAATGGATGGCTAGTTGATAGGTGTGAAAGTCTGAAGACATTTATATATATATTTATTCACAGCTACATGGGCATAGCGTCTAAGCCGGGAACAAATGGGACATACTACCTGCAGACGAGCGGCGAGTGGCCTTTCGGCCTGGAGTCGCAGGGGACCGTCTACAAGAACGAGGAGGGATATCTCAAGACATTGACAGCCCTAATTATATAGACTACCTCCACACACATCAACTTATGTCCCTCTGTTGGGCACAGTCCGTTAATTAGGGCTTAGGGCTACATTTCCCTGGTGCCTTTATATTTATACATATGAGCATAAATAATTATGTTACAGTTTTTAGTCCTTGGTCATTCTTATCACTGTATCTATTGCTACAACAGCAAATATATGACAAAAAGGGAAGTTATTAATTGGGTAGCCATTTAATTATTTGGTCAGCAACGTAAAGGTCAGCCGAAAAAGCATTTAGGCACCAAACAAATATTTTGTCAATAATATAATTATGTTTCTTATGATCTTATGATATTATGATCAATTCCTACGAAATGTATTCTGAGAGATATTATAGATCCTTTTCCTAGATTTTAAACATTTCCGGTAACTTATATATTGCTGCCCAAATAATTATCTGGCTGCCCAATTAAAAATTACAAATTTGTATGTAGGTGGTTGAATCCGATGAGATATAATTGCATTTATTTTAAATAAGTTACGTTTTGATAAAATTATCTTTCCCAATAGTTATTAGAATTTAAAATTTTCAGAACGAACATAATTATTGTTAGCTTGAATATTTAATAAATGTATTATTAAATCAAAATCATGATAGTAATTTAAGTGAAGACTCAAAATGTATATAATCATAAAAATTACTAATATGATCACCAGAACAATATTATTATGTTCTAGTTTACAAATAGGCAACAAACTATGGAGCAAAAGGAATAAAAAACTAGCTGCGTTCGGTAATTGCGTCCGATTGATCTTTTTAGTCTAAATCGTTCGTTTATTACATCTAGAGCTAGTGGAGGTAAATTGTGAATCGTTCGGTAATTACCGCTCAGATCAGTCCGACGTAAATCTGTTTGCTCGGAGTATTTTGACCGACGAGAAAAATTAATCTCATTGAAATGCATTACACTAGCATTTCAATGCAAACTACTGAAGATATATACACTGAAGACTTGGCTGTATGGGCTCCGTTCCCTTTGCCTTCCCTACATGGGAGAATTTTACAACAACAACAAAAATTAATCTGTTTATCTGTCATGTTGTGAGGTTCTGTTTTGGTTTGGATTGGTTTGATTAATATTAATTGTTATTGTTATTGGTTATTTTCTCGATCTCCGTTTGCTTATAACAAACATTTGATTTTTATTTGTGGGTGTGTTAAAAATCGAAATGAAAGACAGAAAATTAAGTTTAAAAGTTTGACGTTTGTATGTTTGTCAATGGAAGCCTTGGAAGCCTGCTGATCGGGCCGTTCGGTAATTACAATTTGGTTGAATTAATCTGTGACCACGTGACCAAAAATCCGTCGCCTCTGCGATTAATCTGCGAAACAATTACCGAACGCAGCTAGTGGACAATGATTTATCGTCGCTATTAGGTTTTCATCACCGTGTTAATTTTACTTTCATGACACTATATTTGAGTGTTTTGTTGTCATTAAATTGTAAGTTTAATTCAAAGACTTTTATTTTTCGTTGTAAGTCTCCCGCCATTGACCACGGTAAACGCTTTATCCCTCCGTGCAAAAAATTCGTGGTCCGAGCTATACCGTCTTCTCCTTTTATAAACGCGATTTTATTAAGCAGGGTGCCGGATTACGGGCGGAGCTACATCTTGATAAACTTTTTTGTTGTCACTAACAAAGAGGTTTCTGTATACAGCCCAGATAGAAAAACCTTCGCAGTTTTCAAATTGAATCATTTATCAGTCCTAGAATCGTACAAATGAAACTAGGAGCTTGACTGAGTACAAAATTAGCTCAGAATAATATTTTCTATAGTGGGTAATTAAGTATCAAAATTATAATTATGCCGTGAGGCCTGAAAAGCCATTAATGAGGATATTATTATTAAAATTAAAACAACACAGCATAAAACAAAGCATTTTTATTTTTATCTCTATTTGATAACTTCATCTCGTTAAATACAAAATAATACGGAGTCAGGACGATTAGAAAAATAAACATCTTTAATAAATACGGGACAATAACACAAGGACACGTTCGACCCGAGAACAGCACACGAGAGCCGCCTATAACACGCTAACACTAAAATGTTTATATTTCATAATTTTATAACATAAGTAGTTTATATCATAACTTGAAGGCACTAGAACAATACACAACATTTGTTCTTTAGTCATTACATTCATTACACAACCGCAATGATTTAAATCGAGCTGTTTGCTTCTACTCCTTTGCCTTTCTTAATATTTAAAAGTTCTACTGTCACAATGACAGCACTGACAAAACAATGGCGGTTCGCGCGTCTCGTTCTCAGAGTACAGTAACATACAATAACAAAGTGCTCAATAATATGCCACAAATCAGTTTACCCGACAATAACCTTAATGTCAATAAGATAAAGCACATTTTACGACACATTCTTGAACGCTAAATAAATGTTAAATCCATAAAAAAGACAAACTTTATAATTCAAAAATCTGATTCACAATCAGTGCCGATAACTTCATATTATAAACTTATGTACTATTACAAAACATTACGTCTAGCTAGTGTAAGAAATATATTAATAGAGTAATTGTACAATATCAGTATCATTTCCAAACTCTATGAGCGGCTGAGGCGGCAGGGGAATGTGTGGAACATTTGCTTAACTATATCCTGGCTAGCATAATAGCTGAAAACAATTTATGTGATATAATGAATTATCACGACTATGAACTGTCCAAAGTTTATTAAATTTTATATTTGCTGAACTGGCACAAAATCTATAAGAATACCTTTATATTTTTTTATGTTTATCATGCATGTAAAACTTTTATTTTAAACGATTTTTAAAAAATGAGTTTTGACAGTTCGCTACGCTATCGAGGTTTAAACCTTTTAAATAGTTATTTGGCCCTTCGACCCGGATATTATCTAAAATATAGCACAGAATATTAATAAAAAAAACTGTTATAACATTCACTATATCAAATCAGCCGCTCAAACGTCCAATAGAAATCTTAAAAAATATTTCATAAAAAAATAATAGAAAAAAAACACTTTGTGTCATGATAGTTAATTCTATGAATTTGTGAACAGTATTTGGAATGTCCTGGTTTTATTACTATTTAGATTACATTTATTTAAGAAAACATTATGATTCATGATTCGTTTTGGCGTTGAAATACGAATAAAAGCTTTTTTAAAACTTTAAAACCACAGAAGCTTTATTTTTTGTGTATTATACATTTAAAAAAATGTGAAGCTCATGATTTGTTATAATTTATGTGGAATTTATGTGAAGTTTTATTCATATTACAACGTTTTGTGCTTTAAACGTACAAATGCTAGACTGGCCCTAGAGTACTCTAGACAACGACTAAGCTTTGTTTTATAGATAATCGACAACATCAAGCTTTCGAAACACAATATTTTACAAAGCTCCGCTATGGCTAAGCTGATTGGTCGATAAAAAGATTTAATAACCAATCGAGTTTCATAATTTAGACGACCACTAGAAATACAGATGATTTTAGTCGCAACTTAGATTTAAAATTACTTGAGTCACAGTGAACAAATTAATAATTTACATTATTGATTATAAAGTAGTATGGGATAGGACAAAAATAATGTTTTTCTTGTAATTTTTTTATTAAAAACTGCGGAAAAAAACCAGCCTGTATACTAGCAATATTAGCCACTTTCTATGTCGATTATCCTCGATCAAGATCCTTAAAAATCATAACAAAAATCATAATTATCTGCGCTAACACACGTACTATACCTAAGTAGCACCTAATGGTGGTGTACAACACTATCTGATCGATGCAGCAACACGAATATATATTTTTAATTCAACACATTATATTTGACTCTACATTGGCCCTTATGTTGAGAGGTACGCATCGAATACATTGTTCATTGATAAATATTTATTATTATACATAATTCTCACACCCTGATAGTTTCAGTGTGTCCTGTATAAGATTGTTTGTGATAAAAAAGTTGTGAGACAGAAATATTCCTTTTAAAATCTAAAACGGTGGTCTATCTCGTGTGACATAATTTAAAGCTTAACCTTGAAAAAAATTAAATTACACTGAACTATGGCAACATTTATTTGCATTCTACGAAGCCGAATATGTATCTGAATGTAGCCTAAGCTTATAAAAAACCTTTGACAATGCATAGTTACCCTAAATTACAATAAAAATTGCATTTCTTAACTTCCATAAAATAAATCGAAGGTGCGTTTCGACGTCACAACATCAAATATAATAATTAATTAACTCCATTAATTAATTAATATAAAATGTTTTAAATAACTTAATTAGTATTCGCAGTGATGACGCTTATAACTAATGCGTATGTACCATCATATACATACAAGTTTCACATGACTGACAGCCGCTGCGGTCACAGGTTAAAAATACGCTTGTATTTTCTCGCTCGGACAAAAGTCCTTTGGCCATTTATAAAGGTATAGTAAATATTGACAAATCAATAAAATAATTTGTAAAATCATGCTTACATGTTTTTTTTTGTTTATGGGCCGTGTGTTTTGGCCGCGCGTGTGCGATTTAAGATGGCGGCCGCGTTACGGCTGCGTGCTCTGTTGCTGGATCTCGATCTTCTCCACTGTCATGTCTGGGTTCATGGCGGTCGCTTCCTAGTGACAGAAAAAAATATTGTTCTTAAGGATCATAAAAAAATAACCTTAACATAATTTCTATCAGGTTATACAATTCCGGTAACATACACAATCAAATGTTATTTATCTATCTAAGGTAAACGTAGGTATTACCGCGGTAGTCAAAAAACTGCAGGTAATTACCGAGGTATGTATTATTGCAGTTTTATGCAATTACAGGCATATTAATGTTAACAAGATAAACTTTTATGAAAGATCGATTAATAACCGTTTCAAAAAAGTTTACTTTAACACTGCAATAATATTACATAGATAACATATTATCACGCCTTTCCCCGAAGGGGTGGGCAGAGGTGGTAAACACCCACATTTTGCCAGATATGTTAGGTCCCCATGTTACAGGTAGCGATGCACCGGGCACAATGTGTGGCAAGGGATATTCACAATGAACTGTACCTACATAAGTTATAATCTAACTCAGTGGTACAGGCGGTGGGATCGAACCCGCGTTTCCCGCGGCCTAGAACAAATGCTGCTAATATTAGGTCCTTACCTATGAAATTGGTGTTTTTCTTCTCTCTTAGTATTTTGTTCGTAACTATTAAGATTCAGAGTATTCTTAAAAAATAATTACCTCCTCTAAAAATAGACCATATTTTCGAACTCTTTTGATTTGTTTTGATAATTCGTTGTAAGTTTTATTGTGTTAAAATTGGACACGGATACAACTCCTTTTCTGTGCCTTCCGAATACATAATTTGATTTGCATTCACATAATAAATATAAATAATTTTTAAAAAGTGTGATATCACACATATTACTAAAGCTTGTCTAATGATACATGCCAAATATTATTATCTTTGGATTTGTCGTTGTGAAGAAAACTGAAAAAATGTTAGTATGGAAAACCCCCACACACAGTTCCCCAAAATCTCCATACAAAACGCCAATTTCATATGTAACGACCTAATATTACATGCCTTTGTAAATACCTGCAGTTTTTTAACTGTTTTTTAACTTATAATAAATACGATAAACTAACCTGTATGGCCTCGGCGAGCGCGCGGTCGTGGTCTATGGGGTCGCCGTCGGACTGGATGGTGATCTTCTGCTCCACGCGCGTTTCTACTACGCCGTTACGCTCTGTCTTGTACTGTAATTATTACGAAAATTTATATATCGCTCATCCAAAAGAATAATTACATAATTACCAAAAAGTCGAAAATGAGTTTTTGATGCCATAACTTCATGTTTTGCACGTTTTATCTACGAATTGTTGTTCCATTAGTTTCCGAAAGAGAGAGTCATTGCCGTCATGGTGTTGGCCTATACTTCGACAAACCTCGACAAAACATCGACAAAGTTTATAAAATGTAGACAGATTTATAAAAATAAAACTAAAATTGAATATAATGTTGTTTAAAGTCATGATTTATTCCCATATCCAAACCTAGTTTAATGTCATAATCGTATTATTTGATGTATAAAATGTCATAAATGTACGTCTGGTTTGTTTTATTTCGTTTTTTCAAATAGGTATCTTAAGTTTTCTCGCAAACTTTTTATGTTATATTATTGGTAGCAAAGTAACGCAACATAACTATTAAAATATATCAATAGAATGATTGGAAATACACAATATTTTCGTTGTCAAACTTTTAAAACGCTCTCCTGAAAAATCGCAAAAACGTAATTACGTCAATATTGTTTTGGATGAGCGATGTATATAACTCAAATGTGACTGACTGACGTAGTGAACTATCAACGCACAGCCCAAACCACTGGACGGATCAGGCTAAAATTTGGCATGTAGGTAGATGTTATGACGTAGGCATCCGCTAAGAAAGGATTTTGATTAATTCTACCCCTTAGGGGACAAAATAGGGGATGAAACATTGTCAATTTTAAACCGATCGGGCTGAGACTTTGAGAGAAAATTAAAGGGTTCCTGTGGGATAGTAAAAAAACCATAGTAACCGCGGACGAAGTCGTGGGCAACAACTAGTATTATATAATTTCAACCTCGCAATGCCAGGAAGCTTACATCGTAAATAACAACATTAGTTCTACGAGTTTTATCATAATTAAAAATGATATTACAAGCTTATTTATGTACTGTCGTGACATTAGTAAGTCTATGTTCCGTTCAAAAGTCGAAAAGAAAACACTTAGGTTTTTAGCGCCATTCAATACGGCGGACGAGATTTTTATTTCAATGATTGTAATATTGTTTCGGAGTGATCTTCGTACAGCGAGCTGTTCATAGCATTATGCGAGTGTTTTAATACCGAGTTATATGCAGTTTGCATTTAGTAATTTATCTACACTCAGATATACAGTCGCGGTCAGATAATGTTTACCACCTTAAGTATCACAATTGCTTGCATACATTGAAGTCAAAAAAGTCGAAATCACGAAATGTCTATTATTTTCGTATCAATTTGATTGATCATAGATTATACCCAAAGATTATACCTATATTTTTTAATAACACTAGAATCGAAATTTTTACTATGTTTAAAACCTGAATCAAATCAAATCAAATTTCAAGATTTTTTTTACAATTCAATTTTTTTTGTAATTCAAGATTTAACATACTCGCGATCCAAATTGTGTAATTTGCCTGTGAGTGGGCGTAAGATAAAT
This sequence comes from Parapoynx stratiotata, assembly GCA_910589355.1. Classification (NCBI taxonomy): domain Eukaryota; kingdom Metazoa; phylum Arthropoda; class Insecta; order Lepidoptera; family Crambidae; genus Parapoynx; species Parapoynx stratiotata. The sequence goes on from OU342482.1 coordinate 11,966,331, forward strand.
TTATCTCATAATCAGATCTGTGCCATTAAGGTCATTATGTTACAAATTGGGTGGATATTAGGAATGGGTTCACTATTGAGATGAGAATTCGTATAATAATATGACATTAGTATAGATAAAAAATGAACAGCGTTTGGCCAACTAAGCTCAGTGGCGTAGTGTTTAGTACGCTTTGGCTTTCGATATTGAAAACAAAGCCACCTTCTTCATGGTCAAGCCGTGGACGGGAGACCCAAAATTTGGTGATCTCGAAATCCCGGTTGCTATTGCAACCGTTTCTACCCACCAGCCCGCATTGGGCCAGCGTGGTGGTGTTACGGCCCATACTCCTCGTGTGTTTGATTCTATGAGGAAGGCCTGGGCCCAGCAGGACGTATATTAGCTGAGGATGTGTGGCCTACTCACGGTGATAGTCTCAACGGTGCGCGTCTTGGAGCTGATGGTCTGAGACGAGACGACTTCGCCCTCGGGTGCCTCCGCCGCCGCCGCCTCCGCGCCCGCCGACCCCGTGCTCGACTACAATCGACATCATAATTTCATATTACATTACATATATACAACATAGCATCTCATTATTAAACATTTGAACAGGCGCTGTGTAAGTGGTACATGCGACGGAGATAGACCTGCGATCTGTTGCTAATCTTAAGAATTGTCAAAAATATGCACACTGATTGAACAACACACCATTCTGATTAATACTAAGCAAAAGGAGGAAACGGAGGAGCTCAGCGGCGTAGTGGTACGCTTTGGCTTTCGATCGATAACAAAGCTGCCTTCGCCATGGTCAGGCCGTGGATGGGTGACCAAAACTTTGTGATCTCAAGCTTCTCCGCGCTTCGAAGGGACGTTAAGCCGTTGGCCCCGGTCGCTATTGCAACTGTTTCTGCCCATCAACCCGCATTAGGCCAACGTGGTGGTGTTACGGCCCATACTCCTCATGTGTTTCTCCATGTGGAAGGCCCGTGCCCAGCTGTGGCACGTTTATAGGCTGAGGACTACACTTGGAACATCACAAATTATATCCAAAATCCGGCGTACATGAGGACCTATCGGACTCTGAGGCCTCATAGAATGTGTAGCTATTTAGTCCGAATTTGACAAGAAAGAAACAGTATATAAATGTTTTTTGTCTGCCCATAAATAAATAATTTATATAAATATAACTCAAAGGTGACTGACTGACATAGTGATCTATTAACGCACAGCCCAAACCGGCCCGGCCAGAATACCAGCGCTGTATCAGCTTTGCCTGATGCAGCATATGCTGAGGTCGGGTCCTAGTTGACCTCATATTTGATTGTTTGTGTATTTTGCGTCTTGCTTGTGCCTGTGGTCAATAAATGGTTTTCTTTCTTTCTTTCTTTCAAACCACTGGAAGGATCGGGCTGAAATTTGGCATGCAGGTAGATGTTATGACGTAGGCATCCGCTAAGAAAGGATTATGATTAAGTCTACCCCCAAGGGGATAAAAAAGGGGATGAAATTTTGTATGGAACTTTGTCAATATTAAACCGATCGTTCTGAGACTGAGAGAAAATTAAAGGGTTCCAGTGGAATAGTTAAAAAACCATAGTAACCGCAGACGAAGTCGTGGGCAACAGCTAGTAGCTAATAAAATCCAATGCATCTTACCCTGGTGGTGGTGGCGTGGACCATGCTGCCGAAGGGCGCGTTGCCCGAGATGGTGCTAGTCGTCGTCGTGCGGTACGAGCCCGGCTCCTAAGGTAAACGCGCCTTTAGTACTTTGGACTTAAGACTCAAAATTACAATACTTATAACGCAGGCCTTTTGATTCCCTAATCCCTACCATTTTGGTATGTTATGCTTCATTGCTATAGCTGTATTATGCTATCAATTAAAGACTTTCTTTCTTTCTATTGTTACTGGTCAATCTGTATAGTATTGGAGATTATAGGAACTACTTTTGCTGCAAGTCAAAGATTTCTCTTTCATTCTTTAATCAAGAAACAAAGTTAAATTTACTTTCAAACTCTCAATGTTCTCCTTTTTTTAAGAAAATGACACTTATTATGTAATTTATATTTATGTTTTAGTCATGGTTTCTCTTTATTTTGTAACGTGTCTATCACAATTTGATAGCCTATACCCATATCTATAAAAATTAATAAAATATCTCTAAAGCATGAACTACTGATTTAATTTCAATTGTCACAAACCTACATTATAAGGCTTGTAATTTTGAAAAACAGACTGATTTATATTTATAATAAAACCTGATTGATTATTTCGTTATAAATTAGGGATAAATTTTAACTGCAATATTGTACAACAGCTGAATTTGGTCGAAATCATAGCAAAGCCATTTTCAAAAATTCAACAAAAAATCCATGATATTTATTAGTAGCAAACACTATAAAAATGAACTGAACATGTCAATTAAATTATTAAAATAAAAGTTTACATTAGCAGTCGATTACAACAGCCCCCCGAGAAGATACGGAACATTTCGAGACAAGATGCCTCGACGAGTAATAAGATAGTACATAAATACGTACATCGCCCCAATAGACCCAAGGGGTAAGATATGCTTTTCGCCTGATATGTAGATAATAAATATGAAAATAGTCTAAGCGAAACGTGATATCAAACCTACATCTCCCACTTAGCAAAAGCGAAAGGAATCTTGTCATGAGAACGAGAGCTAAAGGTACAAAATAAAGTCTTGGTATGTCATAATAATTTACGTAAATCAATACTAACCTTTCAATTACACATTAGTTGTAATAATAAAAATATATTTTTCAAAGTGGTTAGAAGCTTCTATAAAAACAAAACGCGTGCAATATCAATCTATATATAAAGGTTTGCTATCACTTTACCTTCGATATCACTAACATAACCAGTGTCATTCACAGTCGACTAACTTCATGCAATGTAAGCACAACTACTCAATACACTCCAATAGCAGTTTTATATTACGGATGCTATCAAACCATTGGCCAGTGAAACATCATTACAACTTCTGATTGGCTAAAACTATCTATTGTCCAATCACCGACGTTGTAATGCAATTAAAGAAAGTATTTCAAGATATGTCGTTCAACAATAACAAAATTTAACATGCGTGCATTCAGAGTGCTTGTTACTAAATGATTTTTTGTAATAACATAATTTTGAATATTTCGTTATGGATTTTGAAATAAACCCTTTATAACATAATATGTTAAGGCTAATATGAATGTCTTCGTATCGTTTCAGTGAAACGATACCAAAATATCCACGCGAGATAATAGGCCCCCACACTGCCCGCGAGCGCAGGCCGTGACTGTCTGGTGAATGCCTAAACACACCTTCTGTCGATTGTACTATCTTTGAGTCAATAAATGTATAAAATAATTACAAAACAATTCAACAGATGGCGTTGTAAATCAATAACAGATATTTTACTTCATTCGCAGATATAGTTATTTTAACATCATCAGAAACCAGAGTCGGTCACTGCTAGACATAGATCTCCCACACTCCATTGCTTTTCATTGAGTTTTTTTTTGTAATTCAATAAAATATTACTCAATAAATAACTTATAAATAATATTGTCTATACCCACATAAAAGAAAATAGTTATTTCACAAGTCCATACCAAATATTAGTATTTTAATATGCCAATTTGATAACCTCAATAAATATGAATATGTATACCCCGTACCTTATATATGTAGGAAGCCCCCTTTAAGCGCAACTGAAGATAAGACTTATATCAATAGCGATACAGTACTACTTTACAAAATTACATGTAGCTGAATTAGACTTCATTTTTATTTAATTACCTTTTGCTGTTTTGCTTTTGCAGTTTGATTTAAAAATATTTGTTCAATTACGTGTATTAGCAATATACACTTATGAACTTCTGAATATTATTAAGTTACGCAATCTAGGGTAGACCTTGGATATGACTGCGGTTCCACCAGATCTGTGATACATACGAGGAAAAATAAGCCAATGGGAGTGAGCCATTTACCTAGATTAGTAATCATTATCGTTTATTCAGTTTCTGTCTGCTGTCTCGCTTTAACTTTAAAACTACTGAGACATTTGGTACAAAGTCTAGACCTGAGAAAGGGCATAGGCAACTTTTTATCCCGATATTCCCATAGGAACGGGTACCACGTGAGTGATATCGCGGGAAGCCACAAGTAGTTTATATTGCCAATTATCCTTTTTTTCTTTCTCTCTAAGACTGTGTCGCTATTGATATAAGTAATTGCCTGCAAGTCATCGCCTGTAAAATACTTACCTCAACGTAGTAATGTCCTTCTCCAGATCCTTCGTCGAAGTCGATCGGCGTGCCCGAGTCGCCGCTGCTCAGCGAACTTTCTGATCCGCGTCTAGTTAGCTGCTGTTCCATACGTTGCATTGTATTGGCCAAGTTGGGCAAATATTTGACCGAGTATGGCATACGTGTAGACGAATTTGGCCAACATTTGGACGAGTTTGGCAAACAAGATTTGAATATTGGTCATGTAGACATCATTAGTTCATGAGAAATGAAGTGGTAAATTAGTCGTCGTGAGAACCAATTGGTACCATTATGGCATGAGAGTGATGGTAATCACACAAGTTAAAAGGCCAGAGTCCAAGCATTACAAGCGCGATCCGTCGTTCAGTCGATGCCGGGATGGAAGAGAAAAACAAAAAACAACGAAAATTAGAAAAATAAAAGCATGCACACGCAACCTTTTTACAGCCTATGCAATGTGCCAGTAAAAAGGTTACGTACTCAAACAAAATTAGAGAAAAAAAGAAAATAAATGAAAAATTTAAAACCAAAATGCTTTCGAAATGAATCCAAAAATAAAACAACTAAAGTATCCATGCTAACTTAAAGTATCAGGATACGATCAGGTAGTATAAAGTTTTGAGTGAATATTACCTTATCGCCAGTGGTGACCATGGTTTTAACTTGCTGGGTTAACACTCGTTGTTCTTGCCTCGTAGCGGAGGAGGTAAGCGTGTGTGCGACAGTCTTCTCCTCCAACTGCTGAGTCTTCGCTCGCGTGTCCAAGTCGTGGTGCGTGGTCGCGGTGCGCGTGGTCACCGCTCTCGCCGTCACGTAAGGGCTCTTCCCTTCCATCGGCTCTAAGCTTTCCGCCTAGTTAAGGTTAGACTAGCATGCTTTAACTATTTACACATAAAACTAGCATCTAACACATAGAAGCTAAGGCTTTTAAAAAAATTAAAAGGCCACTCAGACAAAATTAAAAAGAAAAACAAAAAAATCTAAAAAGGGTGGCGTCTCGTGTGCCAGTTAACGGAATCGGACGTAAAGAATTAGACGAACCTTGTTGGTGTGTGTGGAGAAGGTGACCTCGCCAGTTCCCAGGTTCTCTACCTCTTGTTCCACGTTGTGTGTCACGCCGTCGTCGTTCTTGGTGAGAAGTTGCTTGGTCGTAGTCTTCACTACGACAGGAGGAGTCGGCGTCTTCTTACTGCGCTGTGAAACCGGGATCTTGGAGGACAGAGGAGTGCTAGATACGTAACCCTGATGCCTTATATGTTCACTTGTAGTATACTCTGTAAATGACTTCGGCTCGTCACCTCTCGCCGGACTCTCATCTTTGCCGAACGTCGAGAATTTATGCGTATTGACTGTTTGTATATCGATACTCGCCGGTAAGTCTTGTGTCTCTTTCTCTATCGTGTAGTTCCCGCTCTTGTCTTCAAAGTGGGAAGGATCGATTTGTGAGTAGTGTAGGATCAGCTGGCCTGTTACCGGGTCTCTTACTGCTGTGCTGGGGTCAATGTCGCCTGTGTCTGGGTCAATATCACCGTATTCCGTCTTTATTCTCCCAGTCACAGGGTCTATTTTGCCTGATAGCGTCATTGTTTGCGTCACAGTCGTTCTAGCGCCTTTAAGTCTCGGATCGTCCGGATCTACATCGATAGTCTCGCCTGTAATCGGATCTACGATTTGGTACAAGTACACCGTTTTCGTTGTAATGATTCTGCCTGTAACTTCGTCGATCGTGCATTCCTTTGGATCTATCTCTTTGACGCGGCCCTTGTCATCCTTCTGTGTCATGATGTAAATCTTTATTATCACTAACCGCCCAGTTACAGGGTCAATCTTGCCCATCTTCGTGTAAATTTCTCCAGTTCCAGGATCAACTTGAGATGCGGAGTATAGAGGCTGATTGTTTTCGTCAACTTCACCAGTCGCTGTATAGATTTGTCCATTAACTGGATCAACTTTGATAAGAGTTTTGTCAACGTCTGTAGTCCTGACGATACAACCAGTTTTCGGGTCCAAACGGCCATAAATCGTTATAATGTAGCCAGTGACGGGGTCCACTTGTCCAGCTGTATACAGAACTTCGCCAGTTTGTGGGTCTTTAGGTCCAGCAATCCAAATTTGATTGGTTTTCGGGTCAACCTTAACGTTCTTGGGGTCATTTGATACTATTTGTTTACCAGAAACAGGATCAACTTTGTTTCTGATTATTCTTAGACAGATCAACCTACCAATATCTTTGTCCGGTTTGCCAGATTTGGGATTGACTTGTCCAGTTCTGAGCAAGAACTGTCCAGTAACGGGGTCGACTTTAAGCTCCTTACTCTCAAATTTGCCTGTCTTAGGATCGTTATACGTCACTGTTCCCTTTACTAAATCGATCTGTCCATATTTTGTATCAATTTTATTGTTATCTGGATTGAATTGACCAGTTGTGCTTTCAATAGCCGAATGCTTAGGTTCGATAACTCCCTTCTTAGTGTCTAATTTGCCAACGAATGTAGTAACTTCTACAACTGGATCTATGTGTGTGCCAACAACAATAACTTGTCCAAGTTTCGGATCAACCTTGCCTGTCTTAGGATCAACAGCTCCAGAAATAGTAATTTGTCCATTATTTTCGTCAATAGACACTGGCTTAGTATCTTGAGCTCCAGACGAATTTGTTACATAAATAACTCCATTCGATGGGTCGATCACACCGTATTTAGTTGAAATGTGACCCGTCTCAGCATCGACTTTACCTTTCGTGAGTTCAATAGTACCATCTTCGATGTTAACTTTTCCAGTTTTAGGATCGATTGGACCAGTAATTGTAGTAATTTCAACAACTGGGTCGTCTTGCTTAGCAACACTCATTATCATGCCAAGGTTAGGATCCACTTTCCCAGTTTTCGGGTCAATAGCACCAGAGTTGATGAAGATCTGTCCAGTTTCCGGAAGGACAGAGCCATCTCGTGTTTGTTTTTGACCAGATGAATCAGTAATAACAATAGTTCCTTTTTTAGAATCAATAACACCATATTTGGTTTCGATCAAACCGTTCGGGTCTAGGATACCAGTTAGGTGTTCCACTTCCGCTGTATGGAGATCTGGTTTCTTCGTCTTAGGGTCAAGTTTGGTGAAGATGACCATGATTTTGACGATTTTTCTTTTAGGTGGTTCTGGTGGAGCAGTTGTGGGTTTAACTGGAGCAGTTCTTTGAACGGCAGCAGCGGCGGGAGTATAGCTAGTAATAGGCGAAGCGTAACTCGTTATAGGTGTACTTCTCGCTGGGGATTGCGGAGGCGTCTGTGGTAACGGCGATGGTGCTTTAACTGGCGAAGGAATTTGCTTAGGTGGGGAACTAGCTCTTTGTACCACTGGCGCTACTTTAGACAAAACATTTTGCTTATCAACAATAGTCAACTGTTGAGCGTAAGTGGGATCTACTTTGCCTGTCTTAGGATCTACTATAGCCGTGGTTACGATGAAGTTGCCCGTCTTGGGATCAATTTCTGCTTGCTTCAATTCCTGTTTGCCAGTTGTAGGGTCTTTGTAAAAGATTTGTCCCGATCGAGGGTCAATAATACCAAAGTCTGTGTGTATTTTTCCATCTTCAGAACTGACGTAGCCTTTAGAAGTCTCAATAGTTCCGGAACCGGCATCGACTGACTTCGCGTAGGGATCGTATCTATTGGTAATAATAACAAGTCGAACTTCACCTTTAGTAGGTGGTTTCGCGATTGGTACGACAGTCTTTTTGACAATACTGAATTGTTGCGCTAAAGTTGGGTCAACTCTACCAGTTTTTGGGTCAACGACTTGGCTAATAATCAACATATGACCGGTAGATGGGTCTAGTTGAGCTTGCTTAGTCTCTTGTTTACCAGTTTTGGGATCTGTAACCGTGATCTCACCAGATCTCGGATCAACAATACCAATAGCAGTGCGAATCTTTCCATCAGGACCCAATGTTCCAGTAATTGTATCAACATGCCCTAAGCTTGGGTCAATCTTCCTTGATCTCGGGTCGTATTTAGTAGTAATAATAACCAGGTGTATTTCTCTTTCCACTGGCTTGATTTCTTTATCTACAACGCTTAGTTGCTGCGCCAATGTAGGATCAGGTTTGCCAGTAGCTGGATCAATTACATCTGTCGTTAGTAGTAATACACCAGATTTAGGATCAGTGACTGCTTGCTTTATTTCAGTTTTACCAGTCTCAGGATTAACATGTTCAATCCTGCCTGTCTTAGGATCAACGATACCGAAATTGGTATGCACTCTGCCATCTGAGGCAACGATACCACGAGATGTCTCAATGAAGCCATTAGGGCTTTCAAGTCTTTTGTTTTTAGGATCGTATTTACCAGTAATCACGACTAATTGTGCCTCTTTGCCTGGTATTGGTGTGAATTTGTCTTTAGGTTGATCTACTACTGTTATTTGCTGGGCAAGTGTTGGATCAACGTGTCCGGTTTGTGGATCTATTATTCCAGAGGTCAAAACCATGTTGCCAGTCCTTGGATCAACTACGGCCTTCTTAAGCTCTTGTTTGCCAGTAATGGGATCAGAGTAAAGAATGTCTCCTGTGTTAGGATCAACACCACCAAATTCAGTATGTACTTTGTTGTCGCTTCTGAGAGTACCAGGTACAGTATCAACATGAGCGCCAGCCAAATCTAACTTTTTATTCTTAGGATCATATTTGGCTGTAACAATGACTAAGTTGACGAATTTATCTGGAACCTTATCTTTGTCTACAACAGCCAGCTGCTGCGCCAAGAAAGAATCGACTTTTCCTGTCTTCGGATCAATGACCCCAGAAGATAATATTAAGTGTCCAGTCTTAGGATCGATATGAGCTTGTTTTGTCTCTGATTTGCCAGTTTTCGGGTCGACAGTCTCTATCTTTCCGGTCCTAGGATCAACAATACCAATGTTGGTATGTACTCTGCCGTCGGCGGCGATAATACCGCGCGATGTTTCGACATGGCCGTTAGGGCTGTCCAACCTCTTATTCTTAATATCATATTTGCTAGTAATGATAACTAGTTGCACCTCTTTTCCAGGCACAGCAGTAAATTTATCTTGTGGTTTGTCAACAACGCTTATTTGTTGCGCTAATGTAGGATCGATTTGTTGCGTGCGTGGGTCTAAGACCCCTGAAGTAAGTAATAAGTTTCCAGTTTTAGGGTCAACTGTAGACTTCTTCACCTCTATCTTTCCTGAGACGGGATCAGTAATAGTGATATCGCCAGTAGCGGGATCAACGACGCCAAATTCTGTATGCACCTTATTGTCAGGTCCTATTTTACCCGATAGTGTGTCTACATGAGCGTCAGCCAGATCAATCTTCTTATTTTTAGGATCATATTTAGACGACACAATTACTAAGTTGACAAATCGTTCTGGAACACTCTTTCGGGAATCTTTGTCTACAATGGTGAATTGTTGAGCCAGAGAAGAATCGATTTTACCTGCCTTCGGATCAACTATCCCAGAAGATAGTATTAAATGCCCGGTCTTGGGATCGGCTACAGCTTGTTTGATTTCTTGTTTACCCGATTTAGGGTCAACATGTTCGATTTTACCCGTCTTAGGGTCTATTACGCCATAGTTAGTATGTACTTTTCCATCTGCAGTCACAACTCCTCTTGATGTTGCTACATGACCATTAGGATTGTCTAAACGTCTATGTTTAGAATCGTATTTGCTTGTAATTACTACTAATTGTACTTCTTTACCAGGTGCTGAGGTAAATTTGTCTTTAGGTTTGTCTACCACCGTGATTTGTTGGCCTAAAGTAGAATCTGCTTTTCCAGTCAAGGGGTCAATAACTCCTGAAGTTAATAATAAATTGCCTGTCTTTGGATCAACAGAGGCTTTCTTTATTTCTTGTTTTCCAGTAATAGGGTCAGTAACAGTGATTTCTCCAGTGGTTGGGTCAACTACACCGAAGCTTGTATGGACTTTGTCATCAGACCCATATTTTCCAGGAATGGTATCGACGTGAGCGTTAGTAAGATCCAACTTTTTACCCTTCGGCTCATATTTTGCCGTCACGATTACAAGATTGGCGTACCTCTCGGGTATACCTTTAGGCGCATCTTTATCGACCACTGTCAGCTGTTGAGCGAGAGAAGAATCAGCTTTGCCAGTCTTAGGGTCAATTACACCAGATGTGATGATGAAGCTTCCAGATTTATTATCAATAACTGTTTGTTTTGAATCACGTTTTCCTGTCTTAGGATCGGTAAAGTAGATCCTTCCGGTTTCTGGTTCTAGGATGCCAAAGTTTGAGTGTACTTTGTCATCTTTTGAGCTGATAATACCTTGAGAAGTTTCAATATAGCCATTGGGGTTATCCAGCTTTTTGTTCTTAGCATCGTATTTAGCCGTGACGGCTACTACCTGCACTTCTTTGCCAGGCAGAGAAGCGAATGTATCTGTTGGTTTATCGACAATACTGTATTGCTGAGCAAGCGTAGTATCAAGTTGATCCGTTCTTGGGTCAATGACACCCGACAAAAGCAGAATGTTGCCAGTCTTAGGATCGACCTGGGCGTGTTTAACTTCTTGCTGTCCAGTCTTAGTATCGGTAACTTGTATATCTCCAGTTCTGGGGTCAATGACACCGTATTCCGAGTATATTTTGCCATCAGAGCCACTCAAGACTCCCTTTACTGAGTCTACGTGAGCAAATGATGGGTCTAGCCTCTTGCTTTTAAGATCATACTTGGACGTAATAACCACAATACGAACTTCTCTATTAGCTTTCGTTGCGTCCTTTTCAACAATACTGAATTGCTGACCTAACGATGAATCAACTTTTCCTGTCTTAGGATCGACGACTGCAGTTGTGACAAGAATATTTCCTGTTTTCTGGTCGACGTAGGCTTGTTTAGGATCCTGTTTCCCTGTTTTTGGATCGACATAATCTATCTTTCCAGATCGAGGATCAATAACACCATAGTTAGAGGTGACAGTACTATCAGGAGACACTAGAGCTCTAGATACTTCTACATGACCATGAGTGGCGTCCAGTTTCTTATGTTTGCCATCATACTTGCCGGTAATGACCACTAAATCAACTTCTCTACCGGGCTTGGCGCCAACCTTGTCTGCGGCTTTGTCAACAAAGCAGTACTGCTGCGCCAAAGTAGAGTCAATCTTTCCAGTTTTTGGGTCAATAACACCTGAACTGAACAAAATATGACCAGTCTTGGAATCAACATGCCCACTCTTAACTTCTTGCTTGTTAGTAGCGGGGTCTGTGTATGTGATTTGGCCGTTTTTAGTGTTGATTTGTTCTTTTTCTGTTTGGACCTTTCCATTGGCCTTGTTCAGAGCGCCCTTGGTAACAAGAATTGTACCGTTAGCATCGTCAAGTTTCTTTGATTTGGGGTTGTATCGGCCAGTAATTATAACAACTTGAATTTCGTTATCAGGTTTAGGAGCTGCGACTGGGGCAGCGACTACTGCCGCTACGGGCGCTTCATGATGCGCTCTCTCAGCATCTAATAATGCTAAAGTTGGATCAATCAAGTTTTGAGGCGCTTTAGCTTGTTCCTTCAAAGCAGCGGACTGAACGTAATCAATACCTGGAGTTTTAAGTTTGCTTGGATCCTCAGGAGTTTTACGCTTCTCAGCGCTTTCAGCAACCTTTTTATCTTCCCCTGGAGCGTAGTTGAAAGCGAGACCTGCTTTTCGAGTAGTTGGGCTTTGATTTTCATCAAGCGCTCTTTGTCTCTCGTCCGAAATCGGCTCTTTTTCGTAGCTGAAGGCGCCTTGTATGAAGGGTTTCGTGCGAGTGGGACTCTTCTCTGTGTCGGTGTATTCGTACGGTTTCGTGAATCCTGGTTTCTCGGGTTCTTTTGCAGGAGTTTTTTCTTGTGAGGTGTCGAGGTTCGAGCTCTCGTTGGAGGTGTCCAGCAAAGCGACCTGCGCCTTCGGTTCTTTGATTTTTTTATCTTTATCTTTGGGTGACTTGTCTTTTGCTTTTGGCGATTTCTCTTCCTTTGGTGATTTTTCTTTCTTTCCAAACAGTCCGAAGCCTCCCTGCATAGTCGGATAAGGATAGGATAAGGGGATAAGAAAAAAAAATATAATAAAATAATCATAGACAAAAATAAATGCGATGTCATGTATAAGTTTCAATTAATTTAGGTCAAAGGCCGAATAGCGGTTCTGAGGTGTTACCTCGTTGTTACCGTGTTCAAACTTATACTTAAACACACACAGTGCGAAATTAATAGAAAAATGCAGTATGCATAATGCATGCGCCAGTTGCAGTATCTAACGTTCATATTTACAGACAAAATTGTATGATACACTAAGGTCTACTGATTGAAACATTACAGTACTGCAACGCACAATTGACCTCAAATGGAATCGTCTACCATTCTTGCGCTGGGCAAAATGTATATAATTGTGGAAGCGTCTGAGGCGTGCGCTTACCTTTGTCTTCTTGGGCGTCGTTTCCACGTTGTTTGTGATGCCGGGGTCACTTGTAGTATCCGTGCCTGGAGATATAAATTTATTTGTTTTATTTTCTAGACCTTTTCTTGGGAAGCAAAAGCAGTTTTAAACAAAATACGAAATGGGTACATTAGGGTAAAACCGGGATAGATGCCGCAATGGGATAGATGCCCATTTTCAAAATACCTTATTTCCCGAATCCGATAATGATAAAATAGTAGTCAAGTGTATCTACTATTAGAGAAATAAATTATGCACATAATATTCAAATTCAAATAGGGTTTGTTACTCTGTTTTACTCTGTTCTATCTCGCCATCGTCTCTAAACTGCCAAATTACTCACCATTTTCAGCCGGTCTCCTCTGTTCTGGCAATTTCTTTTCTTCTTTCTTCTCTGGCGTTGGCATCACCTTGATGGCGCCGGGAGGTGGTTTCTGAAACACGTATAAAATCAAAGTGAAATAAAACAAATCAATGAAATAAAAATAAAAAAAACAGGGGGGGAAATTGCATCCTCACATTTGAATGCGTCACTACAAAATATTTTGAAAAAAATTATATCTATGATAATATGTAATGAATCAATGATTTCTCTGTTTAATAATAGTCATTCTATAAACAAAACAACTTTGAACTACATCTAGGAAGCTCGAAATTTACCACAAACAAGAATATTTGAGAATATGACAATATTAATGAACTAGGTTAGTTTTTCGCTAAATATGAGTTAGTGCATAGAAATCTACTTTATAACGTGAAACTTAAAAATTACCAACTATTACTGTTTAAACTACACGTATCTTGTGTTGTTACCAATATGACATGCACGTGAGTCCTGTAGTTGAACCAGTTATATAAATAGATCCATTAATAAATGTAACTTCGTCCTGTATCAGTCAATATGTCAGATTGTTATGGATTGTCTATAAAACTAATTGAGTTTAGACCATTGAAATAGGTAAAGAAAATTTGTTCTGCTTAGTTTTTCAGAATTTAGCTAGAGTGACCCTTCGTTTGTCTAGTTTTTTAGAACATTTTAATAAATCAGTGAAATTTATAAATGTCATCAATAAAGATAACTCTTTAAGTAACTCTTAAATCTGCGAACGGAATCTTTTGTCCTAGGTCATTGACAATTGACTTATTATATTAAGTTTCTAGTAAATAAAAGTCTTTAAACTAAGACGTCATTTAAAAGGAAAAGTCTTTCAGATACAAGTCAACATCCAAGTCTAAAGTCACAACACTAAACGAATGTGAAGTCGTGTCGTATGGTCACCTTGTCCGCTCTGTCGGCGAGGTACTCCCCCTCGAGGGAGCTGGCGGACGAGGCGCTGACGGTGCCACCCGACCGCCGCCGCAGCTTCCGGCAGCGTGCGATACAACGGGTTAGAGGAGGGAACACATCATCTAACATGCTATACGAGTGTCTATGCTGCGTTACGCTTCCTTCCTTTATTCTCCCTCAAGTGAACCAGCCACGGAAAAGATTATGTATTTGTTCAACATGTTGGCAAGCCTGCGAACCTGGCCTCCAATTGACGGAAAAAAAAACACGTTTACGTTTAGGGGGAAAATGGTAAGTGATAACAATAGTAATTGCAACCGCTGACAACTACTACAGGGATCGTTGCCGAAAAGTGATAGACCTCTTCAAACCGGAACACCGCAATGCAAGCGCTGCTGCTTTGCGACACAATATAGAAAGATAGAGGCACCCCACGTAGACGACTCCGTACCGAGTCTCCTTCTGGTAAAATAACAATATGTATATCTGAATCTATACGACCTCATTAGACACGAGACCCAATATCTCAATCTATTGTTTATGGTATCTCGAGATGCCAACCGGGATTTAATGGATTAACGACTCATCTACCATATGCAAAGATTTGTGTCCAGGAGTAGGTGCTCTTGTGACACAGGTCAATTGATGAAATATTGACGAAAATTTGAAAATGTACAGTCGAAGTTTAAAAGTCACAAAAAAAGTTAAAAAGCAATGTCTTGAGCTTTAGAATTGAACTCTTCGAGGAATTGAAAATGTTAATATTTTACGTATCAAACGATGGGTTTCACAAGAAAAGAGATAAATAATAAAAGATGTCAACTTCAAATCATAATGTGTTCCCTTCTGTCGAAATATACATGAAATTGATATAAGCCACATGCTGAAATGTTAGTGAGTTACGTCCAAAAATATACAACTATTAGTTATTAGTAAACATACGGACGAAAAGTTCTATATTATTTAAAGTTAATCATCGCGATATAGAGACTACTGTCTCATTAAATGTAACAACTTTATGGGTTGTATTTTCTATTTGCTATAACTTGAACTGGAACCAAAGTGTATCCTGTATTTTCAAATCCCTTAAAGAAGACAGAATAGCAGACGACTTTTTACCGAGTCTCAGGTAAAAATTGTTGACAGCTATCAAATGAAACTTATTTCACATGTCTAATAATGAATTCTTCGTCCATAGGCATTATGCGTATGTAGTACTACCTTATTCATCTATTCTGTGGGCATGCTGTGAGTCAGTGTTATGCATTATCATAGTTATTTATACCGATGAGTGTCTATAAAACACAAATTCTCTTATCAAACTGTTAACAGAAAACTTAAAGATATTTGAATAATTAGCTAGTGTTTGTAATAACAGTGATTATGATATAACCTATCGACCTTTATGTAACTCCACTGTCTTTTTGATTACGTTTTTAAATAAAAAGTATGAAATGGAATTGTAATGCATTATCTTGATTTTGTTATTTTAAGACTTATATTAGGTCCTTACCTATGAAATTGGTGTTTTGTATGGAGATTTTGGGGAATTCTGCATTTTCCATACTAAATTTTTTTCAGTTTTCTTCACAACGACAAATCCAAAGATAATTATATTTGGCATCTATCATAAGACAAGCTTTAGTAATATGTCTAATATCACACTTCATAAAAATTATTTATCGTTTTTAAGTGAATGCAAATAAAATGATGTATTCGGGAGGCACTTAAAAAGAGTTGTCTCCGTGTCCAATTTTAACACAATTAAACTTACAACAAATTATCAAAACAAATCAAAATAGCTCAAAAATATAGTCTATTTTTAGACGAGGTAATTATTTTATAGGAATACTCTGAATCTTAATAGTTACAGACAAAATACTAAGAGAGAAAAAAAAACACCAATTTCATAGGTAAGGACCCAATACTATAGCTATCTATGGATGAGCTCGATGGGCCAGAGGTCTAAAGACTTTGGTATTGATTATTAAATACATTGCAACCGTCCCCATATTTGAACCCCGGAAAGGTGACCAATATATTGTGAACTAGTAACGCCCATATCTCCGAAAATGTACGTAGAGGTGTCAATATCCACATAACATTTCACCTGACATATTCAAATCGTTAACACCTCTATCACACACAGCATCAAAATATGTGTAACTGTGATACCGTGATCGACCGTTTGTATCTATCTATGGGGTTCATTGTACAGTAAAGTTTAAAAATGTGTACGTTTGACAGGTGACAGTCTTTATTCCCTTCCAATAAGAGTCTTTTACTGTCAAACGTGCAAACATATTTTTGAACTCGATTGTACGTTATAATGAATTACAGGACATGTTATTATTATTACCTTATCTTTGATGGTGGGCCTGGGCGCCGGCTGCGGCGGCATGGTGTGCCGTTTGGCCGCTTCGGGGATGCCCTCATCACGGTCACCAGTAGCTAGGGCTGCCACAAACAACATTATTGTTAATAAGTATGAAGTTAATAATTAGGTATATGTATTATAATTATAATGTTCATTTCACCGTGAGCCGTGTGGTAGCGGCTCATTAAAAGAATACTACCAACCCATCTCTTCCCTTGGGTGTCGTAAAAGGCGACTAATGGACTTAGAACTGCACAACATCCAATAGCTTATAGCGGCGACGGGCTCACCGCCTGATACGCTGAGTGTAGTCATTGCTTGGTGAAGCGCGGACTATGGCAATGGACTGCTTTTGCGGTGCTTTTGCCTAGTCTCAGACTAACCCTTAGGGGATAATAGTGGTGATTATATGTATGTATGTATGAGGACAACACTAGACTGTTTCTACGCGAACACCCTAATTATAATTACTCGAAAATTCCACCAATGTATCCACGAGTCCGCTTGTTTACAAAAACATAAGTGAAATTAAATAAATGTTAATTACAATGACCTTGTCCGGGCTTGTGGCAATGTAGCCCATTCAGTCGATGACTTGGTGTCATTTCTAACATTATTATTTTTGTTCAACTTCCTGCTATAATCATTACATCATCTTTGAGGTGACACTAGGTATAAGTTTCATTCATGACACGCCGATATAAATCATCAATTTATTATCCAACATATTTTTCTGAAGAGTACAGTTTATTCCAATTATGACTGAAAACTTCCGCCGCTGATTGAACTAGCTAATGCCACTTCTTACGCCTTTTGAATAATAAAAATGCGAATAATTTTCTAAGAACTAATCAGGAAGTTAATATTCCAGTAACAAAAAACAGCGCATACGCATGCCTCACTAAACAGAGTAACATAAACATTTATTTCCATCAAAAGTTACATTTAGCAGAAAACGCGCGCGCTTCTCGGATATGATGCTGCAATTTTATTCCACAATGATGGATGGATGGATGAAAACCAGATGACGGATTATCTGTTTTAAAATTAATAACCTAACGAAACAGCCGCTTTAAACAACAAACAATAGATACGATAATATTTGCATGTTCCTGACATTGACCTGTTACATAGGTATGTTTATAAGAGTTAGGGCATAGATATACGTCACTAGGTCCAAAACCTTGAGCGCTCGACTGGGGTAGCAGTGGAAGTTCTACATAAGATAACAGGTAATTAACACTGCTATAGGTAGGTCAAAGATAATCGTCGCCAGAGCTCATTGAGTGTCTTATGTTGTTAAAACGCTTGTAACATAACAATTTCTTGATATTTAAAGATTAGCAACGCATGGGTGTCATGACGACCGTCTGTAAGCTCCAATACTACCCTTGTTTAAAAATAAGAAACTAATCCAATTTAGGCTTACAATTGTAAACCATAAGTGTTCACTTTCATGCACTATTCTTTGAAGCTTCTATTGAAAAAATTTACTAACACGATGTACAGCTAGGCGACCAGCAGTCGTTGAACACCATTCTTAAAAATAACTGATAAAAATCACTTGTCAAGTACCAAAAAATCACAGGTAAATATAAAAAATCACAGTTTATGAGTACTAAGACTAGTTCCGGCTAGTCTCAGCCGCGCGTGAATACTAGACAGCCGGTTCTGGTGCTATGAACTTATGTGCGATTTGTGAGTAAGCCGCGTAATAATAAAGACGACGTCATGCCGTCGGTGCATCGTTCACATTTGGCACGAACACGAAGTAGGTATGAGAATGTGTGTCATCAAGTCATCAATCACACATCTCAGGTGTTTTTCTCCTAACATTAAGAAAAAAAAATGTTCTATGTGCAACCGTTTCTGCGCATCAATCGCATTGGCCAGCATGGCATGGTGCTGTTGCGGCCCTTAGTCTTCATGTGTCCAAAGTGTCCACGTAAGATGGCTTGGGCCCAAGACTGATGACTAGGACGATGACGACTAACGATTACTCTCATATAACTTGCAAACTCAACTTGCCAGACATCAGTCTAGTAGGTACACAATATTGTTTTTAATTACTGAAGAATTACTGTCAAATAATATCGCATCTTCTTAATACTTGTGACGTACCACCTCAAACTGCTAAGATGAGAATTGGTGACTCATGCGCATACATCAATTATACTCATACATAAACTGTATTACGATGGCCTTTGAGTTCAAATTGTATGAGATTAATGTGTAGATGTTCTGATAGCCTTTGCCTTTAGTAAGTAGGGCGTTAGTCAGTCATCGAATTAATTATGATATAATAGGATTTTCAGAGAAACAATGAAGGTGTGATCATTGATGTTATTTATTCATAAAACAACAGTATAATTAGACTGGCCAAACGCCCCGGCTCCGTACGGTAGCAATATTTGTTTTCGTACCTATATTTATTAAAATCACAAGTAGATTATAGCACTAAGAGACAAATATACCTTTCTATCAATGAGAATAGTCATACGTCTTCATATCCGAAGGGGTGTGTAGAGGGGTTAACCCCGGTCATTTCGACTGATACGTTTAGGCATTTATGTAAAATATCCTAATGCCATGAATCGGGCAAAATTTACCAAAATGAATACTGGTCTTAGAAAATGCAGCAGTAGACGGTGCAATATTTTAAATGATGACCGCTCATTACGAAAGACTAATATTTTAATTTTGGTGCCAAGCTGGTTGACGTATACTCTATTTCAGCGAACTATAACATGCGAGAGTGATTTATCTGTCAATAACGTAGTAATTGCCGGGTGTGTGATATGACTGTATGATGGAAATAATACTAATGATACATACATACACAATTCACGCCTTTATCCCAGTGATACACACCTGCCCATTTGAAAAATTGAAAAAGACAAAATGCTAATTTTAGAGCAGCATAGTCAAAATACAGTTTACATAATACCTACACGTTTCACATAATATCTACGGAAATAAATTAAGTTTATAGGAGAAGGCATTTCATAAAACACAATTTTAAAAAATCACTGTCTCAAGTTATAAAAAATCCACATTACTAGTTGTCCACATTAATAGTTGTTCTACCACACAGGCAGGTATTGACTTATTACGGCACAAGTTTGTTACGTGGGCGATGTGGGAAAATGACCAGAATGCTCTCATTGTATTTTGTGATCCGTCTAAAGCATTTGATTATGATCATCATCAAATGTTAATTACTAAATGAGACCACTACGGAATTTAAGGGTCAACTTTTAAGCCGTTACTATTATAGGCACTTTAATTTTAGAACAGAAAAAATAAATATTAAAGGCAAAAATGTTAACAGGTTCCAACTTGCAAATGGGTGTACCACGGGGCACAATTCTGGGCCCTTTCTGATTTTAAATATTTATCTAAAAGGGTAGGTAAAGATTTTAATATAGATCTGTTTTTGATCTATAGAAAAGATGTGACCCTGTAATAGTCCGAGTCGGTCTCAGTCGGTTACAGGGTCACATCCACTTAGCGGGCCTCTTGCGGGGCCAACAATGTTTGTTTCTAGTGTGTTTCGTTTTGTGACCATTGAGAGGTTAATAGAATGCGTTTATATTATCATGTGTTGTATCAATAAGTGTGCTAAATGCTGTTATGTACTGTTTTCTTACCATCATCACTGCCAGCTAATCAACGATGTGACAGCGTGCGCGTGCTTGTATATGTGTGTGTGTCATTCACCATGGCGGTGGCGCGCGCTTCGGCGCCGCGGCTCAGGATTCACGAGTGTGTGTGAGTCTCTCTATCTCTGTGTGTGTGTGTGCGTGTGTCGCTCACCGTCGTCGCTGCCGGCCAGCCTCCGGTGCGAGAGCGTCCGGGAGAAGGCGGGCGGCGCGCGCTGCGGCGGCGCGGCGCGGGACTCGTGTGTGTGTGTGTGTGCGTGTGCGTGTGTCGCTCACCGTCGTCGCTGCCGGCCAGCCTCCGGTGCGAGAGCGTCCGGGAGAAGGCGGGCGGCGCGCGCTGCGGCGGCGCGGCGCGGGACTCGTAGTGCGTGCGGCCGCTGTACCGGAAGCGCGAGCCGAGCCGCGGGAACAGCGTGCTCTTGCTCGGGGGCTCCGGGCTCATCAGTCTGCAACCACCACCAGCGTTAGGCCCGGATTACACTACTCGAACAGCTCTGCTGCACTACTCTTATTATATGTGCACAGGGGTCACAAACATTTGCTTTCGGTTTTTTTAAATAAAAAAAAAGATACCCTTTTTCCGAAATCGTATCGTCCTATGTTGCATGTTAACATCTATAGCAACAAAAACGAAATATTATTTAGAAATTTAGCTCTAAAAATATTCGGCGCGACCAGTGAATTCTCGTTTCATTTGACAATAAAGACGTCCGACACCAATGTCCACCCGTACAAGCGATGAAAAGATAATACGCTCACTTAAACTCATAAATTTCAGTTGTGATAAATTTTGAGATCCGTCCAAAGCTTTCGATTATGTTAATAACCACTTTCTGCTTGGTAACGGGTTAATATTAAAGAAATTATTTTTTATTATTTAGATTCCTATAAATAATAAAAAATAATTTCTTTAAATTAACCTTTGTAACCAAAGAGAATATCAAGATTCAAAGACACTGACACTAACATCTTTAATCTCAAAATCAATTAAGAATGAGTATATTTTTGATTTTCCAGATATAAACAAGATGAATCTAATGACCAAAATTAATATACTAAATAAAAATGGCTGCTTCATGAGCCTTGAGGTGGTTCAATTGTTAACTAGGGGCATGCCACAAGAGTAAATATTGGACCCATTATTCTTTATGATGTACGATAAATAACACAAATGTAAAACAGTGCATAACACAGACGATCATTGATATATTTTCAAGATTCAATAATCAATAATATCTTATAACTCCAAAAAAAACAGAAATAAGTATTGTAAAATATAAAAAGGAGAAAACCACTATTAAATTATAAATATGGTTGCCTCAGAGTTTTTGGCAAATGAGAAAAGTTTGCGTTGCAATGGAACCCTCCTTATCTCAGATACATGATGCATGGGTCATAGGCTGCCAGTCCAGTGTTACCTGAAGAAGGTGTGGTGCTCGACGCAGGTCTTCCAGAGCTTCTTGGCGGCGCGGTGGTTGGCGAGCTTGAAGCCGACGGTCGACTCGAATTGCTCGAACTCGCCGGGCCGCAGCTTCACGTAGAAGTTGTGACGCTTGTAGCTGATTTTCAGGATCTTGGGCCACGCGAAGCGGTTGATGCGGAGTCTGGACACAATAATGGAAACTGATTACTGTTAAACATCAATCAGATTAAAACTACACTCTGTTGCATTAAAATCATCCATATGAAAGTTTGAACAATTTTATACTATTTTTCTTTTATACACACACACACACAATCACGCCTGCAATCCCCGTAGGGGTAGGCAGAGCTAAGGAACACTGTGTTCCTTAAGAACACATTTAGCCATACAAAAATTGTGTTTGGTCAGATGAAAAATCGTGAAAGAGTAGTAACAACAAGTGGCTAGTGGTTTTCTTTTATATAGAAGAAGATATACATTATTACATGTGGAATCAAAGCAAGCATGGCATTTAGCCATACAAAAATTGGGTTTGGTCAGATGAAAAATCGTGAAAGAGTAGTAACAAGTGGCTAGTGGTTTTCTTTTATATAGAAGAAGATATACATTATTAAATGTGGAATCAAAGTTTATTTTAATACCTATTTATTGATAACATCTAGGTAGTGCATAATGTTACCCTACTGACGAAAACAAATTTAAATTTATAAAAAGATGTTTGTTTAACGAAACAGTTTGAAAATTAAGGAATAATTTATAAAAAACGCAAGGTTTACAAAAAATCTATATTAATAAGTGTTACCCGCTTTTGCTTGAATTACAGCTTGGCACCGATTCTCCATATACTCTATCAATAATTTTATAAAATTTTCAAAAGGGCGATTTCATTGCACCAGAGTGTATACTTATTTTAACCAGGAAACACGTTGAATGGAATTCAAGAATACAAAATTATATAGTTCATGTGATAATGCTAACTCAAAATGACTTTTTTTAAATTAAAATAATACAAATAATTTGGCGACCATATTGATATCTATTTTATTGAATTTGAAAGTCTATTCAAGTAAATTCTTTGGAATTTGCTACGTGAAAATGTACATCCTGTCGGAAATCGAAATAGTTTGGTCATATTTATTGGATTCTTGTTCAATGTTTTCGTAAGTAAGAATATTTTAATATTTATTGACCTTTAATTTTCCCTTTCCTATCGATCTCACACAGAAATATTTTTAAGACCACACCATTCGATGGACCTTACGCGAATAGTATACTTAAAGATTGTTTGGCATTTATGTTGTAGGTAGTTAAACGAATAGCTATGATACTGACTTGTCACGGTGTACGAGTAGACCAGACGAGCAGACTCCGAGGGTAATGTCGACGTTCTCCGAGTCCTTAGCGGGGTGGAGGTCCACGCCGTACATGGCCAGTTTCTTGGCGTTCTCCAGGTAGTTCAGCTCTGCTTCTGCGGGGGTCTGGCCTCTGTGGACAAAGGTTGATTTGTATTGGAAGCTTTTCTGAATAATATTATGAAGTTTAATATCCCGCCTTTCTCCCTTAGGGGTGGTAGGCAGAGATTAATTCATTCCAATTGTAATGGATTAATATTTGTTATGTTTGATCAAAACATTGATATGATAGAAATGAAATGAAAATCTTTATTTAATCATTTAGGTAACAAGTAGTTACACTTACGTTATGACGCGTCAAAAACAATAAAAGTTTACAAGAGGATCTAGAGATATGTTTCTGGCACCTATATCCGTGTCCTTGTCTCCCATCTCAGTTGACCTGAGATGTGAAGTCATGTGCACGTTTCAACCGCCTCCCTGGGCTGATCGGGAGATCCGGGGTTCGATTCCCCAAGGGGGCAGGTGTTTTTCTGCTCGGTTTGATTGGTGGTAGGGCTTCTAAGCCCGCCTGGCTACAACCGTTATAAGCATTGTTGTGTTCCAGCTAAGATACCCAGTTCCTCAGTTGTTGAGGAATATCGGTGAAGCTCGCCACCACTTTCAGCCTAATCGTCACTTACCATCAGGTGAGATGAAGGCCAAGAGCTTACTGGTCATGTATAAAAGAGGTCTACAACTTTTTTCTCCTCGAGGTGTTCACTTGCGTGTCCTGTAGTCTCAGCTTGATCGCAGCAGTGTTACAGACCTGTAATGTGAGTCTTGTGCAAGTCGACGACCTTCGTCTCTTTGATCTGCTCGCCTCCGTCCCCTGCAGTGTTAGGCCGCAGCGGGGTGACTGACCTGTGCGTCTTGTGCAGCTCGACGACCTTCTCCTCGAGCTCGGGCGTGGCGGCGGCGGGCGGCACCAGCTTCAGCTGCTTGCACAGCCCCGCGCCCACCTCCGACTCCTCGTAGTCTCCCAGCTCGGACTGGAGGAGGTAGCTGGCTAGCAGGGCGTGGGTCACCGTCGAGCATGGCAAGCGACCTGGAGACAAAATAAGGATTCTTCGTAAAGACCTCTATCTAATGATTCGAGTAGACAACATACATACATAAAATCACGTGATTGCACGCATGCCCCGAAAGGGTCGGCAGAGTCCAAGGAGCACTGTGTTCCTTAAGACCACATTGTTCCATACAAAAATTGGGTTTGGTCAGATGGAAAATCGTGAAAAAGTAGGAACAAGTGGCTAGCTCATCGCCTACACAATCACACACCCAGTACCCAGCCCTTAGTCGCCTTTTACGACATGCTAGGCAAGAAAGCAGTTGCACATTCTTTTTGCGTCCCGGACCAACACGGGACATGGACAACTGCACCCTTTATCCTCAACTGTCGGTGCAACGATTCTATTCGGATAGATTCGTCCTGTATCACAATGATTCGTCGCAGTTAAAAGTGACAGGTATAAAGATTTGGCGAGTTTCCGACAGTTTTGTCATGATCACAAATTATCATTCACACGTTACTCTTGGGGATGTCTAGTAACAATTTAAGACCTCCCCTTCTTTGCTGTGTGTTTCTCGATTCTACAGTATTTAGAGTAAGTTACGCGTAGTTACAAATACATTACTTTATGACTTAATTAATATTCAGCTGGTGAATGAATATTCATAAAATAATACACAAACAAAATAGCACCGAAATTATTTACTAATTTTAAGACTTATGTGTAAACAATGGAAATGGTCATGTCTAAACCTCATACCGTACCTTCGAGAAGATCCTTGCGAATGGCCAGCACGAGCTGGTATCGTGTGAGTTCTTCTTGCAATTGAGCGGGTTCTGGGGGGTAGAACTTCACCGAGAACCTCACATCCCATGGCTCATCTGAAACAACAAGATTCATGAAATACCTGTCAATGCTAAACTGGAAAGAACTCATGCAAAATCTTGCATATATCTATTTCGTCGGCAGATTGCTATACTCTTCGTGGGAAGAAAAGGTGAATAGCTTGTAGATATTTTTCAATCAAACCTAAGGATGAAAGGCAGTCTAATTGATGTTGGGACTGTTTACTAACTAACTACAGTACAGGAACCGTGGTAGAATTGCGGTCTAAAATCCTATTTATTTTATTATATTTTACGAGGATTTAAGCATATGACTATATCACTGCCCTATGACAGTACTATCATGTGAAATCAGGTAAATAAAGTTCTGAAAATTTTGAGTATACATAATATTGATGCCTAGTAATGCCACAACTTGAATACCTTCTAATTTACTCATGTTAAAATGTTTCAACAATGGCTGTCGATACATAGACATATTTTCAGATTTCAACATAAAGTGCATAAAAATCTTCACCTACATGCATATTGAACATCTCTCAAAACTTACGTTTCAAAAGCTTTGACACCCGCTTGTCAAGGTCAACCCAGACCCTCTTGTCGCCCCGGTCCTCGTACAGCAGTCCGAAGTAGTCCTTCTCCACCAGGTTGAGGCTGTCGCACACCTTTGACAGCAGCTCGTGACCTCGGATCTTCCTCTGCAATAACAGGCATGATTATTACATACATACATTTAATCACGATCATTATCCCCAAAGGGTTAGTCAGAGACTAGGAAGAAGCACTGCATAAGCTGTGCACTGCCATAGTACGAGCTTCACCTGGCAGCGACTGCACGCTCAGCGTATGCTCAGCGTGACTGGTGGTGAGCCCATGGCCGCTATAAACTTTTGGATGGTTGTGCAGTTCTATGTCCATACGTCGCCTTTGACGACACCCAAGAGAAGAGACGGGTTGGTAGAATTCTTTTAATGAGTCGCTACCACAAGGTTCTGCATGATTATTGAAAGAAAGAAAAACATTTATTCACGACAGATTTTACAAACAAGAGACAAAACAAAAACAACACAGGATACTAAAGAATAGGACAAATACACAAAGTGGTCAGTTAGGAGCTGGTCTCAGAATATGCTACATCAGCCTAAACTGCTCGTTGGACTGTAGGGATCCTGTTTAGTGGTAGTATGTAACATCTGTCCTGGCCACTCCTGGCTGGTGGAATTTAATTTGAATTGCAGAATGGTTGTGCATTTTCAATAGTGCCCCGTAACGGCAATAGGTTTAATATGTAGTGAGTTTCAAATAGAAACTATATTTATACGATATCGACTAAACAATGAAATTGTTTATATAATTTTTCAAGCATTTGACCGTAATTTCACCCGATGAAATGCGACGATGAGGTAAAACTTTAACCTTGAAAATCTCCTAATTATTCCGCTCCTTAGTGCATGATTCTTAGTGAAGTTTGAACTGACTAGTTTGATACGAGCATGCATATTAGTTCTGTGTATAACAAGTCACAAAAGAAAATATCCGATCAATATTTTCCAAATTTTAAGCATGCCACTACGAAAATAGGCACATCAAATATTTAAAAACTCTTCAAGTGAGTCACCGTTCAATAAGCCCTCTTAGATATTCTTTACAAACAGTAAAATTCATATGTTAAATTTACTGTCACAAGCCAAAATAATTATGAACATAGAACTTTACGCATTTCGAAATAAAACTATGTGTCACAAAAGTCATTCATTACTGTAGTAATATGACATCGTCCTATGTTGTTTACATTTGCCCGTGACTGTTGTAGAATGTACATTCTTCCAGTCCTCTAGTAACTCTTGTAGTAATCCAACATATGGATAATAGACTTAATATCCACCCATTTAAATACCATAAGCTAATATGGAATTCTTATAAAGGTAATAAAGTTCTAGTCCTATCTTCAGTTCAGGGTCAATCCGGCCGTTAGGAGCGTCCCCGCGTCCTCGGGGCATAATTTAGGATCCAGGTCATATCCGTGGGACTGTTGCCAAGAGCTGTCCTTGAATATGCCGCAACGGCAATTAACAGTCTATGGATTCTATCCTGGTTCCGATACCTACATAGGATTCAGGTCGATTGAGAAGTTTCATTAGGTTTTATCGAAAGTATAAACAAGTTGTATTTGTAACTTAAGCACTTTTTAGACAAGGAACAAAGTCCATCTCCATAGTCACAAGTTTTTAAGATGACAGAAATACTACAGCAGGCGGAGCAGTAGTTGCCTCCATTAGTAGTCATTCATTACTTGCTTAACTAATTAACGCGTCTTTGTACGACTGCACTAAATGCCACACCCTTCTTTTGACTAGTTCTTAATCACAAATTCGTTTCGTTTCGTATATACAATGCCAAATGATCCAAATTCAGACGATTTTTATACCTTTTCCATAATTAGATCTTTAGCTCGACTAGACTTGCCCATTATCTTTTTTTTACCACAAGATAGTAAACTATCTTGATTTCGACCGGAAACGCTTTTATTATCTACTTACAAGAAGTGGAAGCATCTTTACTTTCGGTTACGAGTCGTAAAGTCAACTGTCCCGCCAGCTCCCAGCTTTCGCTCTACATCTAAAAGTCTAACTAATTGACTTAACGAGCTATTAAAGACGTAACGCTGGCGCCGTATTGGCGGGAGTCTGGGTTATAATAGGGGTTACTTGAGAATTCCCAGCTGAAAACAATTAAAATAGTAATTGCGAAGTCCAGCCACTAAGAGATATGTAGTAAATTCCAAAGACTTATGTTATCAATATTATCGCTTTTCCAGTTTATTATATTTTACACCATCAAATTTGCAGACGTCTGTACGATTCTATAAAACAACGATTTTGAAAGCCACTATTTTAATATCCGCTATGACTTTTAAATCACATTGCTTCCATCAGGCTAAATTTGGATTAAATACATCACCAATTTATAAGAATATTCATTATGTATGTTCGAAGTATAAGAAACCTCGCTGATTAATCAAATATTAGTATTTACTAGTCTTAAATAAAGTTTACCCTTCGAGAACAAATTTAAACTCTCAAAGGTAACAAAACAAAACACAAAAGAAACTTAATTATATTGTTTGCGAACGCCTGCCTGAGTTCGCTTGACCGTAAAGAGGTCAATTAATATTAAATTTTGGTAATAAGTCTACTTACATCAGCGTCCAGATCCATGTGGGAGCCATCCAGCAGCTCTACTTTGATTTTGACGAGGTTCCCCGAGGGCCGGCGACGAGGCGAGGTGGCCTCCTTGCTCTTGGCTTTGGCCTTCGCCTCGTCTTTGCCCTCTTTGGCCACGCCCTCCGGCATTTTGCCGCTCGTCCTTCAAAACCTGGAAATAAACATAGCATTCGTAAATATTGACGTTTTATATAACATTGGACATTAGGAATGTCCTCAAAGACAAATAATATCACTTGACCGTCTTTTCCGAGGACTCCAATATGGGATCGAATAGAGCAGTAGCAAGCGACAGGAGAGAGTGGAAGAAGGCAAGTTTCGCTGAATTGGGAATAGGGGAAGAAATCTACTATGTGTGTGGCGTTCTCTCCGTGTGCTGGGGACTTGCGATACCCTGCACACCAGCATAAGGTACCACCACAATCCTTTAGGACCTTTTTCTAGTTCAACCTTGACCTTTTTCTAGTACGTTCGATATGAATTCGGGTATATAAGCGGAGCGTGTCGGCCGATAGACACAGTATTGGATTACGATAAAATGAGATAACATCGGAGCTACAAGAGTGAACTGAGAGAGAAGTTACCAGTGCGATTAACCAGTGATTGTTAATTACGTTATTTCATTAAAAAGTGTTTTTTGGTGAAACCGCATTTTATTTACTGAAAAGAACCCCAGGTTCTAACAATAATTATTATTTTTACTACAAAATGAACCTCTCTAGATTGTTTATATGTTTAGACTTTTGCGTCGTTAAAAATACAATAGGTTATTGTTGAGATTATACAAACTAACTGTTGACAAACTTTTTGCACAAATTATGTAAAGAGTACGTTCTATTGGACACATAATTTGCGTACGGGTGTTTCTACATGCCCGCCGCCGCCGGTTACAATGGAAACATAACTCAGCTCGTAGTGCCTCCGCGAGCCGTGGGAAAAGCGCGCGAGTCTATCACATGCGTACGCGCCGATATAGCGGAGGGATCTATAGTTAAAAAATATGTTTTAATAATTTAAAAGCATTATTACTATGAGGGTTATATATGGAGAGAAATGCCTAAAAAAGAATAATTGATTAATATGAATAATGGTCTCGAAAACATGCTACACCAACCCTCCAATGCATTTCAAAACTACTGCTAGCATAACGACGACGAAGAATCTGTATTATAACATACATGTATAATTCTGACCTACTAAAGCAAACGCTAGTATCTAAAAAAAATCGTAATACTAGTACTAGCGCAAAAGCGGTATCTCAAAAAAAATCGTAAATTTGATTTTTACGCCATCGGATAGCTTTTAAAAATACGCATCTAATGGACTAAGCCTTTTAGCGCTATCTTGTTTAAAACATATGAAAAACAACCCTAAAAATATTTATCTATCTCAGTTTAACCTTAAATTACTAAGGAGGTATATCAATATTACGTGGGCAATCAGCAGAATTTCTATTGTGATAACAAGTAGACCCAATATAATATACCAATTCATTTTATTAAGCAAAAACGACAATATATAATGTAAAATAAAGTTATTTTTACATAACTTCAAATATCTCAAAACACGCTTTCATTGAGATACCGCTGAGTTGGGCAGAATTGTACACATATGTTTTTCCTATTTATTAATATTGATGAATGCGAACTTTGTAGGTACGGTTTTAAGTGCATATACAACGGCTGATTGACAAGTTACGACGATTAGCGAAGGATATCATAAGACGCAGACCACCACTAGAAATAAGAACTGCACCATATAACCATTTTTACTACAAAATCTTGGAACAAACATAGCTATGTCTATTGACCCAATCGGATGGACGCGGCTAGGAGCTCTGGCGTCAATTGGATAATTAAGGACTCGAGGTCAGCCGATCTACTTGGTGAATAGGTGTTGTCGTGTACCGATTCTCTAGTCTCACTACATAGTTGTGACATGCCTTGATTACATTAGTACAATGGAAATCTGAGGGATTTCCCAAAAAAATTTTTGAGATCCTTTGCCAAAACCTCTCACTTATAGTACTGTCCATATTCATATGAATTAAAAAGATTTTTTAATTTGAATTTAGCTTTAACTGATGTTGTGTTCAATAGTGACGGACAGTAGTAGTTTAACTTGATAGTGTTCGATGGAGCGAGCTTTGTACTGTGACTTTTACGGCCCATACTCCTCATGTGGCCTGTGCCTGTGCCCAGCAGTGGGACGTATATAAGCTGAGGAGGAAACGATTGAAATCTGTTATTATGCCTAATTTTCCAATCGGCAGTAGTAAAAATACACCAGAAAAACTGAACAGTAAGCTGGATAAGCTCCTTAAATCATCTCGGGTCTAAAGATGAAGAAGCAATCAAAATAACATAACCCAGACTCCCGTGGTCATCAGCTCATCTTGGCTGGGCGCCAACGGGCGTCGTACGTTTATGTCATAATATTTTACGGGGGAATGCACTCAGTGTACATGTTATTGTAATCAGTCTTGCATGCTACAACTTCTGATTAGTAAAGACAATATAATGCATCGATAGAGACATACATTAGACGTTACTTAAGACATCTATTTTAGGCAGCTGTCTTAGGTTTGCTAGTAAATTTCAACATTTGTGTGGTGGTGGTATTTTCGCGCCGTATGTATCTAACTCAATTTAATCTATATGACCATATAATTGATAAAATTGTAACAGGTTGTTATCTGTATGTTTCCATATATCTGTAGAAGAATTACATAGAGAACAATTGAAGCAGAATCAACAGATAATCTGTGATCTGTTGTTTTTGCTTACAAAATACACACTTTGCCCCAGACACAGACGTCCCTATAAAAAGTAAAGTAATCGTCCTTAGCCTATATATGTCCAACTACTGGGCACAGGCCTCCCTCATGGAAACAAACACATGAGGAGTACACCACCACACTGACGGATGCAATAGCGAACTGGACTTCCGAAGCATGGAGAAGTTCGACATCACAAAGTTTGGTTATTATCAAAGGTTCATCTCAAACAATCCACTTCTAATAACCACGCTTACGAAGACGTCCTTCAAAAAGGGCGTAAAAAGGTTTTTTAAGGGTCGGCAACGCGCTGGTGATGCCCTCGGTGTTGCAGGCGTCCATAGGCTACGGTGACCACTGCCCATCTGTGTGGGCCGTATGCTTGTTTGCTACCCTGGTAGTATAAAAAAAAAAAAAAAAAAGTCGACAAAATCTAGTTTCTAAAACAAAAGAACAGAACAGTGCAAATAATCAAAATCTTGCAACATACAATCAGCTACATACCCACATCAATTAGCCTACATAACTCATGTCTAAATTGCCATCGACGATAAAGCAAGCCGTGTTAGCAAGTGGCTCACAATGGCCATCACTGACCGCTGACAATGCCAGGCTAGCCGACATCACTGACATTAATGTCAGACGACACATCTAACAAACAGCAGGGTCAAACCTAATACTATGACCATTATAGAACATGATTTTGCGTTAGATTTTATTCCAAAATAAATTAAAATTGTGTTTAAATAATATTTGCCATCAGAGGTTGAGAATGATATGGGATCTAAAATGGATTCTGCAGAATATTTCTGCCATAGCAATAACCTTGTTAATATCATAAGGTATTTTCATGTCTCTTTTAAAGAAGGTATGTGATTTTAACCTCTCCGCAGCCAAAAAACGTGACAATAGAAATACAAATATTTCACGAACGCCCTGGCATAATATATCCTTAAGGGTATATGTTTTCAACTCATTTATGGTACCAATAACGAGAAAATAAAGAAACCAAGAATGTTTAGTCCATATGACGTTCGACTTTTCTATAATTATAATTTCATTATGGTCTCATTAAAAGTACCACAACAACTAGAAACTAATTATTTCCAGGTCATGACATCACGTCCTAACGTTTGGTGCTAATACCGCCAGTACTGACACAATAGAGCCTCATAGATCAACATCTAATAAGGACGTAACAATACTAATATAATGTGCAATCTAAATATCATTAGTGAATAACATACAACAATAAGTCATTAGGTATTCGAAACGAGAGACGAATTATGCTTCTCGGAATTACAAACAGTGAAAAGTTTTAATGGAGCTAAATTATATTTTTTTGATATGGGTCTAGAAAAGGTTTAGAAAGTTCCATGTTGCTTTGAAGAGTAAGCAAAAAAAAAGGTAGGTAGGACCACTTTATATTCATACACTCGCACTACAATCTCGCCATATTAAGCAGCCTTTGGACGACAAAAAACAATGGCAAAAAGTTGAGCAAATTACCATAAGTGTAGAGATACGGCTACTTAGAGAGACTTGATGAGTCAGAAACAATAGTGAAATGTAAATATAAATTTCGAACCCAAAAATAAAACAGACTGACGAATTGCTTTGGCATAAGACTACAGAGAACTTTATGTGTGAGACTGGTAATTTATTTTTTGATCCTTATGAGTTACTGCAAATGATCAAATTGTCGTTGAGCTTGATTAGCATTAGAGAAACAATCCCCATCTAACACTAGACCTGTCAGAAAGTTTATAGGAGCAACTTATTTAATTGGATATTTGTTTGTATGTAAGTTGGCTAAAGCATTCAGGAATTGAATTATATTGGCAATATTGCTTACAGCGATATATTAAATCCTCTTCTGACTAAGAAAGAATAATAAGATTTTGCGTGAAATCTCCCTTCTTCTACTTCTGAAAGGTAAACAAAACCAATTCACTTAATATGTAACTACAAAAAAGCCTTGGCGCCAGTAAGACGACCATCTGTACACACTAGTACTCTGGAAATTTTCTCTATCCAATTACATGAGCGACTGACTCATCTGGATGTCGTTCGGGACAAATTGGATATATTAAATGAATATAACACCGCTTAAAAAGATTGGCAGAATACCAACGGCAATATAATACACTGCAAAAATATTAAGCGTGATGTAATTCTATTTTTCTCTAAACACACTTAAAAACAAAGATGTTTTTATTTTTTTAAACAGAGAAAAGGATAGAGAAGATAAATGTGAAAGTTTTAGCATTATGGAAAATTGAGCAGAAATTGAATGGCTTTGAATTATTAATTTATTGGCGGGAAACTAATGATTATAAAATTACATAAACAACTGAACTGTAAAACAAATGCACTAATCAGCGAATTCAATGATTCCCTAGATACCATTCTTGAAGGAAATATGATTTACGGATGGTTAAATTAGACAACTATTGTCCAATATTTCAATTTTTTGTGACATTTAGAAGACTATTCACTTTCCGTGAAAATATAACAAGATAATGATGACAATTAAAGACAAAATACAGCAATAATTGAAAATAATGTGACTCTGCAAAATAACGTTGTTATCATGAATGTAAACGTTAATTACCTAATAAATCTAAATATATGAACGCTCGCTGAAGTAACTGGTCAATTAACGCGTGTTAACAATAACAATCCTATATTTATCGCAGCAAATGAATTGATTAATATGAATGACGTACAAATTCACACAGATATAGCAGACGAAAGTAAACAATTTAATGAACATATTTCATACAAAATATACGTGAATTGCGATTTGATTTTATTGAAAACGGATATTAAAATGTTAACTGAATAGACATGTAAATGACCGGGGTGAATTAAGAATTTCTTCGTTCTAAGTATTAATATATTTAAATTGATTAGATGATGATCAAAAAGGATATTAAAAACAATTATGTTATATAGGTATTTAGAGTGAAGATGTCTTTCTTAAATTAATTAATAGTAAACCACCTCATAAATTCTGCTACAATTTATGAACTGTTTATCTTACCATTCATATTTAAATGGGATTAATCAGTTATGGAATACAATAGACTTCATTATTATAAGGGATATTTATATTGTCATTTCCTGTATCAAGTGTGGCTATAGTGAATCGTTTCGCGGTATAAGTCGTTGGTATGTTACATGCAAACTATGCCGATTACAATTCTCCATTCAAGCTATGTTTTGAATATTTATATGTCTCCGCATTTTTACTGTACACCGATTCAAACTACTATTTGGATATTTTAAACCTCTCCGTAGTTATTTGTTTTCAGTTCCACTTAAATGTTGCGGGCACAATATTACTTGCTCCAACCAAATTCTACCTTATAATCAAATTATTGTATAAAACTCAACGGAGAACGAAAATATTATCTCTAATTAGTGGAAAGCTTCACCTAAAATTCAAAAGTAGCATGAAAGTTGAGAGCACTCCAAAAGCTGCAAATTAAAAAAGTTGGGATAATTTAAAATCCTGCATTTACTGACAGGGAATGCTGCTACGGATGACAAAAATACTATCAGAGGTTAAAATAGGGTTGAATTCGATGTACACCCACAACGTTTGCTCCACGAAATGCAGTTGCTGTGAATTTCAAACAAGTTTTTTTACTCGTCCTGAATCTCATTTCATCGGAGAATCGCTTCACTCGACTGTGGGTCGTTTCTAGAACTTTCTACATTTCAAATGGAAGCTGCAGTTCACGACATTGATTCTTTGATATAGCTGGTTTCATATATAGCTTTATTAAATTTATCTACATACAATGAACATACATTTTTAAATCGGTCTATTGATAATAACGGCACAGATAGGAACTTGTTATTCCAGAAGCAACTAAGGACTTCTGCGTCATTAATGAAATTAAATGTGAAACTGGGAGACTGATGCGAATGTTCAATTTTAATTTACGTGACGCCGCCAATAGAGAGGAGGTAGACGATAAATCAAGCTAAGACAACTCAACGCCAGTGATAGCACGCCTGATTTATTATGTTTGTTAGCGAACACGCCGACTATACTTATGAGATATTAGATAATGGAAGAACAAAATAACTGAGACTTGAGAGACATTGTTGGATATCACTGTATAGGTATAGGAATTAGATATCTTAAAATAAAAAATCATTTGAATCCTTAGATTCTTCGGTATTACACACTTCTAGCATTCACGAATAATCGTTTTTGTTATTTGTTTTTTTGTGTACAATAAACTGTTTAATAAATAAATAAGCTTGTACAGAACCCAATTTTTCAAAAAACGACAGTAATTAAAAAGACTTATTGAGATATTTATAAATTTAATAAGACTTAGATATGCACAAATGAGGAGAGCGAATTATAGATAGCTAATTTACCTTTGAATAACGATTGATCTCATAAAAACTTGCGACGCCACACACAATATGATAGGATAGGATAACAGTCACTACAATGAAAACTTATCTTTTTGATGATGAATATAGTAACAGCTGGTTAAGATATAACGCTAAATGTTCCCCTACAAGTGGTTCGTGTCACTCTAGACAGACAGACGTCTGAGCGGTCTACATTTATTATTAACGATGAAATACGCGTGCACAACAAACCAATTGAGGCTTGATGTTGTGACGCAATTTCTGAAGAATTTAGAGATACTTGTTCCATATGCAACATGGTGGAACTTGAACAAATAAACCGCTGTAACTTCAAAGAACTTGAATACCAGTTTGAATTTTGTAGTAAATTAAAAGAAACAGTTCACTTACGCGAGAACTAATCTAGCATACCTACCTTTCAAACCGATTGGACTTAGAGCAAGATGCAGTTTTAATAAATAAATAAGGTTCTGAACTTCAGAAACAGGGGTAATTGCAGAACGAATGATAACGACAAGAACAGCTTGAAGTTGAAGATATATATTCCTGACCCAAACAGAGTTTTCTTGGCGACCCGAACCGAATGAAAATTAAAGTGCTTTTGACAGTCAAGTGAGGTGAAATTTTAACCTACCTTTTCGGATATAGAGGCATGGCGATTTTATGTGACATACACATTATGTCTAGAGAGAGAAAGAGTATTTTTTCTCCTCTAGGCTATGTTATGTGCTAATATTTTCGACATTTTTGGAAGTGCTCAAGAATTATATGGGACAAACTTTTTTCTGTTTCGGCAGACCCTAACTTTAATCATCAAAAGTATAATCCTTGGTACTATCACTTCTCGGGCTAGCAACAACTCATGATGGTATGCAAGATGAAAGTGCTATGATTGCGAGAGCAAAACAAGACTTTAGACACGGATAATTCATACTTCAAAAGTTTCTCCTGAACTTTCCATCACCAATCATCCGTCAAAACAATGCACAAAGAATGAAAATACAACTTATGGCATTCAAACAAGGCAGTCCATTTGAATAAATAGGTTTCATTGGCACTTCCAACACGGTTTTGCTCACGACTAAACCATATAAGGAAAGAGCTTTTGAATGTTCATATGAATATCAGAGACAGCTGAGGTTAGTAGTACTTACTATTTTAAGAGACACGCTAACAAGCAAACGACCGCCCCACAGGTTGTCTAGTAAATTCTTACATTGAGTAGAATGGAAGAAGTCGTGCTAATATTCAATTTGTTTACAAATTGTACTTAATATGTTATAGTATACAGCAGAGAGCAGAGAGCAGAAGAATAACGAATCTAGAACCACCCCATCTCTTGTATTTATGAAAATTAACTCGAATATCAGCTATAAACGAAATATAATATGCAAACATGCCATAAAACGGCTAATGTAATCTACTAACGACCGAAGAGTCTCGTGTACCAAAAATTGTGGGTATAATTCAGTCAGTAAACTTGGCAGAGCCATGCCCAAATTCCCTGACTAGCGTGGCAACGTGACTGCACGCAACGGTGACGACGGAGCACAATGTAGATGAAACGCAGTTAATTCAGTGAAATAATTTTGTTATTTTGACGACAATTGCCAAAGATTAGAGAGTTCATTGCCATGCGCAATTAACTGGCATACTTTTCGTGGAGTTCTAGTTCCCATGTTTAGGAATTTTGGTGATAACCAAAATTTCTATTTGACAATGTCAGTATTATTTCTTTGTTTATTTTAACCTTTGTATGCCGTATTATTTGTTCATACGAATTTAGAATGGATTTGAAGTCGCTAACTTGACGATTTGACTTTAATATTTACAATGGCCTTTGAAAAGTTTATATGTTTACAACAATACAAAAGTTAAATATTTGCAAACTCACCTCTATGGCTTGCATATAAAGCTAAAATAATACACGAGCAAGGTGTGCAAAAACTATTCTGCCTTTTAACGATCTCTATCAATTAACCGACCTAGAAATTCGCGAAATTCACCCTCCCTGGCGATTTAACCACACCTTTTCATTATTTCGCTCGGTCACTACCATGTTTAATTGTAGTAAAGCTTGAAGCGACGGCAAAATATTTGGTCACTTGGCCAGTGCTTTTACGACCACAGACTCACGAATCTCACGAAGTGGTCAGTTGTAACTGTAAATTATCCTGTTTAAGAGCCGTAGATTATAATGATGTAATGAAATGATTGAAGCAATCATATATACGTAGACACGTTTTAAGGTATCTCGTCATGCTTCACAGTTTGTTGTTTAATTAATCATTGTATAAGTATCCCATGATTAAGAGAAAGGTAAGTGGAGTATAATATGACCAAAAAATGAGACAAATTCTTTGTCTGACTTTTGTCGCCAATATGAAAAAGAAAAATATCTGCATTTGAGACAATAAAGCATAAAATCCGTTGTTTGCAATCAAGGATATAATTTTTCACGCCCTCGTTGAACTTCGCCCAAAGAACAATGACAGTCTTGTCAATATTTATTTTCAAACTTACGACACAGTGAAAACGGTAAATTAACATTGTACGCATACTAAAGTGAGCAACACGGGAATATGAGACGGCATTTGTATGCCGAGACGGCGATGCCTACCCGAAAATATTTGTAGGATTTCATAAGTCAGGCATAATTGGATTACTTTGGTTTTGCGGGTCATTGGCGAGATTGTCTTATGCATACATATTAGTAAGCTAATAAAACAAACAGCAGAAGCATTTTCTATAATACTTCTCTAAACAGAAAATACATTTATTAATTAGTCGTCTCGGCCTGTGTAAGAAAAATTCAATTTTATCATTATAAGAACTTTAATGATCTATAACAATTTATTCATAAATAAACAGACAAAAATTTATTGAATAGAGACAATCTCCAAGATTTCTTATGTTAAAGAAAAAGATTTCTATCGTGTTAAGAAAAAATTAAATGAAAGCTAAAGTTGGCTAATTAAAATAGAAAGATTAAGAGGTTGAATTGAACATAAACGTGCACTTGTAGAAAAATTTCTAATGGACACCATAAATAGAGAAATAACTTTGAATGACCACAAGAGCAGAACAATATATCCCCATTCAGAATAGTGACCACAATTTTATCTCCATGGTGCTACAATGGTGTCGGAAGCCACAAAAACACTACTTTCACTTAAAACAGCTATAACAAACAAACCGAACGAAAGTATGACGTAACTTCTGGGGCTATTGTTGCCGGTGAGAGATATTTTGATTTCCATTACATTTTTGAACCTTTAATAAACCTCATGCACGGTTTTGTAGCTTAGTCACAATTCTTTGCAGTTTTTATTCAAGACGACGGTTTGAATAGAAAATGGGCAAAATATTACTCAAAGTCAATATAAACAATTCCAAAAAAGTCTCCAAGAACTGTATTTTTCGCAAATAAACCTTTTCTATGCAATTCACTTTAAATTGCATACGATTGTATAATTATATTGCATTCCGTCGTCGCGTGTAATAGCTTTTGCATGATGGATCTAATCAAAGTGTGGTTATGTTAGTGTAATGTTAGATTTTTGGCGTTCGTGCCAACAACTACTTTAGGCAGGACTGGATTTTACCAGGAAAATTTCGATTTAAGTCGAGATTGAACTTTTAATAAACACATTCACCTACTTGACTCATTGAGATTATTAAAAAACATTAAAGCTCAGAAATATAAGACTAGATGCTTCAATGTCACAAAAAGTAAGGAATCCTTTTATCTCTTGGAAACAGTTATGTAAATGTTTGGGAATCCGAAGAGCTGGAAGTGAATTCAGTTAACAGAAGGGATATTTATGGTTAAAACAGACTATAAATTAGGGCTGCGTCCGAGCCATTACCCCGGCAGACTAAACAACCGATTTGTGGATCAAAGTAGCCTGAGGACGTTTTTGGTCCAATTATATTACGCACAGTAGCTTTAGTTATGGTTTGGTTTCATAAGACAATGTAAATCACAGTCCATAAAAATATTGCGGTTCCATTATGATATCATCGATCAACGTTCAAATTTGCAATGCTCCGTGTTTTAACTTCATCCAATGACTGGTTTCTGTAAAACACAGATTTCTCGCTGATAATGTTAAACATTTATCTTTTGCCGTTAGTTTACATAACGCTGGAATAATCTCCAAACATCTACTATATTTTTATTGGCATGAGTCATGGTTGAGGAGTTGTGTGGTAGCGGCTCATTAAAAGCGTACTACCAACCCATCTCTTCCCTTGGGTGTCTTAAAAGGCGACTAATGGATTTAGAACTGCACGACCATCCAATAGCTAATAGCGGCGACGGGCTCACCACCTGTCGCGCTGAGTGCAGTCACTGCTTGGTGAAGCGCGGACTACGGCATTGGACTGCTTTTGCGGTGCTTTTGCCTAGTGTCTGACTAACCCTTAGGGGCTAATAGTCGTGATTATATGTATGTATATGTTGATTGGGAAGACACTAGCTATCGATCCTACATCAACTATAAATGTCTACATGAAAATTAAACTATTTCCTTTAACTCATTAGTCATCATTACATTGACAAAAAGGTTTGAATAGCGCAAACCTTAGACGATGATTTAAGAAAAATGCTAAACTCATCCATCAATATGATATGGGTGAAGCATTCAACTAAATCTATTCAACAGGGATTTTAATATCCATTCTTAGCCGCGTAATAAGGGACACAGGTAAGGAGAAAGATTTCTCAGGTTTCCAATAGGGTAGTTAAAAAAGTTACAGAAGCTAGCATCCCAAAAGGACCTAGTGGTTTGAATATAAGGTACAAAAAACGAACTGCAATGCTGGATGAAAGATATTAAAATATAAACACAGCGTGCACAAGACCAACTTTTCGCAAAGCCTAGGTATACATAGAAACAAAAATTAAAAGAAAAATAAAGCATGACAATTATAGGAAAACTCCCCAGACACCAATCAAAGGACTACAGGGAGACTTGCTCATTACTGCTTTCAAACGAGACGCGAAACTTTGGTTTTAGTGATTGCGTTTCGTTAAAGCTTTTGGGACAAGAATTTCTCCTTTAGAAACTAACGCACAGACATTTCCGAAAACAAATTGGATTTTTCGATTAAAAACTTGTACATCATTCTAAAAAGTTTTAAAATAGGACAGTTTTCGAACAGCTTTTGAACTGCTCGAACTTAAAAAATAATCATAATTCATTCCTTCATCTCTATCAAAACCAAAGTACTATTTGAGTAAAACACCTATTAATTTATTCAAGGGTCGACAACAATTGGATGTGCTACAAAGGCATCGCTAGGTGACGTCACGCACCTGGGGTCGACGACACCAGTGCGGTCTGATGCGTAACTTGTAATAACTTACGCACAATAGATTCGCTTTAAAATTCTGTTTTGGAAAAGTAAAATTATTTTACTTAAGCATACTGCCTTTCTAAACTATGCACCTTAAGATAAAAAAATCTGTTTACAATAATGTAATCGATTTTTTTTGCTTCTAGAGCTCCTTGGTTGGAATATTGTTTATTTATTGAATATACTACTTCTTTAATCCTAAAAAATCAACACAATTCACCAAAGTACAAGCTTATTTCTAATAATTTTTATCTTCCCCGTATTATGAGATTTTCTCATATTTTATGATGTTTGCTTCGTGTCCTATTGCTTTATTTGTCTTACAATCACTCATGCTGTTTACTGATATTTTCTTTGATCTTCATAAATCTCATACTACGAAAGAAACTGTTGGATTATTTTGAATGGTTACCTTACTCTAAATACGATCTTTGTCAAAAATGAAAGAAATTTAAAGTTTACTATGCAAATCCGATATAACCTATAAATGGAAACTGAAATATGGAAAAGAATTTTATAAACAACGCTCAAACTTAACAACCAGAAAAAACCACTCAACTGGAGACAGCGGCGTTAAGAGTCATATGTTTAAAATTGTTTTAAAAACATTTGGACGAGCTCAAAACAGGGACACCATGCCGTGGCAATGGTCCAAGAACATGTGATTGAATTAACGAGCTGTGGAAGTATGGCGAAAATCAACTTAATGCGAACACAAAACAGACATGACATTACAACGACACAGTTGTAAGAAAACACGAGACATTTTCAGCATTAGGTACATTGACATCGGCCCATATACTATACAATGTTAACTTGTCATACAAATAAAATATACTACAACAATAGCTGGAAAAATAGATAACAAAAATACTTTCTGTCACGACTCGCGCACCTATTTTCGTAATATTAGGTCACAATCATAAATTAATAATGTCCCCAACCCAAATTTTCAGAGAAACGCTATCACTAACTACATTTTAAGAACTTTATGATTATACCTAACCTTAATTAATGTCGCCCTGTTAGATCCATTCATAACAATGAAAACGACCTTAATATCATTTTTTTACATAATATATACTAAGTATATGAGAGAACATATTTGACCAAAACCTCATGAAATTGTAGAAAAACAAAATTTTTTAAAAATATATTCAGCTCACAAATTCCTCTACAAAACATGGCACCAGACACAATAACCATGACAAATGGCGGAACGATTAACCAGTAGTCGAGCCGGCATAGAATGCACAAGCGACGATTTTCGGCTCCGTCGGAAGTAGGTGGTTCCAGTCAAGTGATCATCATACAGTGCCCGTAGCAAGTGCGTGTACCGGAACAGTTTTTACGAGTACTCTAAACGAATCTCTTTATAAAAAATCAGTAGCCATTAATGTGCTTAAATTACAAATTGTACTGACTTGACTCCTTTGAGTCAAGAATGAATATTTGCACATTTGAATTTATTTAACTCTGAGCTCGTTTCCACTTTTCGGGTGCAGGATTGTTATATTAATCGAAGATTCTAGTGGTAGAGCAGAGCATTTTATATGAAGCAATAGATAAAGAATTCACACTTGTCGGAAACTGATTTTGTGTGAATTTGTTCACACATCCGTCATCCCATTAATATACGGATCCGACACCCGATAAGTGGGATCTCTAATACTCTGGAATAACGATCTGGTGAAGGTCGCAGGAAGTAACTGGATACGGGCAGCACAGGACTAATCATTCTGGAGATCCTTGTGGGAGGATTATGTCTAAAATCCGTCTTTGGTCTGATAATGATGAACTTAAAATAAAGTACTGTAAATTTAGAAGTAGTTCTACAAAATATAAATCTATTATGTGTGAAAACGCCTCCACGAAGATGCAGAATCATTTGCTGGCAACGCTGTTGGAGCAGCGTTACCTGTCTACAAATTTTTTCGCTTGAATGGATTCGTAAGCGAAATGAA
Organism: Parapoynx stratiotata; assembly: GCA_910589355.1. Lineage (NCBI taxonomy): Eukaryota > Metazoa > Arthropoda > Insecta > Lepidoptera > Crambidae > Parapoynx > Parapoynx stratiotata. The sequence continues at coordinate 12,008,772 of OU342482.1, forward strand.
TTTTTAGAAAGCATTAATGTAAAAAATTCTTACAAGTTTCAACGTTGATTAAGATTGTAAACGTGAAATTGCAGTAACTCATACATCTGGTTCTAGTGAGGTACAGATGAAAACAATAATTGACTTACAAAATAGAATAATACTTATGATAGAATAGAATATTAATATGGGAGAAATTGGAGTATAGTCAATTTAACTCAATTACAATAATTTTAATAGAAAGTGATCCTAACGTCAACGACTATTTTATAAAAACTGGCGGTAATAATCATGTTACTTGTATGATGATTATGTTAAAAATCTGATGAAAAAATTACAAATGCGTGATTGGGCCAATTCACAATCGGTCCAATTCGTTCCAATAATAATTTTTATTGTAAAAACAGAAGCTCCCTTAAGCTCCCGTAAGCTCCCAGACACGCATTTTTTATCGAAGCTACGCCCTCTAATGTTACTAACGTTATTATTCTATGATACTATGAACTGTGAAGCTGCGGTTAAATGTGAAAGCAATAACTGCAAAGCTTTTGTGGGCAGACGCAGACATGTGGGACATAAAACGCTTAGAAATAATTCCTACACGATTACCACACAATGGCTCCAGCAATAGCTGTCTTGAAGATGGTGCGCGTCATTGTTCTCTGCTCTAGTCATATTTTTTTAATTTTCGTGAAGATCTTATTCAATTAATTCTTAGGAATTGCAAATCAATAAGCACGAGACTCGAACAGTTATTTTAATATCACATAGAAGGCATTGAACAAAGATATGACGAAGAAAAAGTAACCGTAAACTTCCTTTCTTTTTGCGAGTTGCCGTCATAATATAGTTTTTGCATTTATAGAATTTTTGAGAAAGACTATATTGAATTGCAAAACAGTACGCTAAAACTAAATTTAAACCAGGTGAGGGTAATAAAAGCATTGTACGAAGACAATTACACCCACCGCTAGCACTATATGAAATAAAGTTGTCATCGCCTCCTCCATTAAATTAATTTAGAAGCAAGCAAATGGCATTTGTCTATTGTAAAATTTTATGAATGCAGAAAATTAAATTATTATTCATTGGAACAATTGTAAATATAGTAACAAGCATAATAGTTTTAGAAGTAAAATATTGCAATTGCAACGGGTTAACGTGTCTTCCGAAGCATGGAAAAGGTGGAGATCACAAAGTTGTGATGTGATGACCCTTCCAAGGTTGCTAGCAATTCCTTCGTGTACACCAAAAATAAACGATATTTAATTGCTTAGTAACATAACCTTGTATACATTAAAAATACACGTTTTCCTTGAAAACATAATTAGGAGATTCAAATAAAGTTTTCTACGTAAACATTTCTCAAATGCTGAAGAAATATAATTCTTAATTTAGCAGTCTTAGAATTCTCGTCTTACCCGAGCCAATAGCTGATGTTTGGTGAACGTGACTCGAATACCGTTTTCGTGATGGCCACAGCTGGTCATAGCTCTGCAAATTATGGCACTACCGTATCTACAATCATCGAGGTTTCATCAAACAATGAAGGCAGCTGTTTTGGAATACGAAATATTTTCATCTTTAAGCAGACAATTGCACATTTCATAAGTATTACTGTAATTTATTATGCACGAAATTGTAAATTGAGATTTAGTGTTATTTAAATACTAAACACCTCTCATAAAATAACTCTACTACGAGAAATATTTGAACTTGTTCAATGAGTAGCAACCAAGTTAATAGATTTGTAATGGTTATATTTAATATGACTCAAGATGATTCAAACTAATGTTAAGAAAGTCGGATCGCAAGGCCTTTTATCATAGTGAAACAACTAATAATTCACGTAACAATTACATTGAATAAGATTTTATTCGCCGTCGTGATCAGCAAAGAAATAAAATGGAACTAAAACTACATTATAATCCTTCACTTACACCCATAGTACGGGCCGCTGGCTTTCTGCCAACGCTTGAATCAATTACCAGGGTTCAATGGCACTTTATCATTTCTTTTGCCGCAACCTGTTGTACCACGCTTGTTTTAAAATACCAAATGGCATTGAGAATTGTTTTACGATATATTATATGAAATTGAAAATATAACTGTGTGTGGTAGGTATGTTTCCAAAAACACAACTGGTTATAATGGTCCCACAATATTTTCTACTCCAAAACTTACTCTAATAAATAATTGAAGGATTGAATTGTAATTAGTAAAACAATCTAATGCTACGAAAGACAAGTAAAGCGGAAATCCGTTCTAGTTTAAACGTTAAACCTAGCTGCCATTGAAACGTAACGGCTTCGATACTTAAAATATTTGCCATCGCTGTCGTAAATATATAAATAAAATCTGTCGGGGATATAAAAGTTATCACTATCTCTAAAAAGTTTATAGCACAGTAAAACACAAATTTATATATTACGTAGTTTTGTCTAAGTTAACATTAACCTTTTAGACAATGGTTTTTTTAAGGGGACTTGAAGGAGCTCTAAAATGTCAAGCTTCGTTGATTGATGTGTTTAGGTTTTTCGTTAAGGAAAGTCACGGCTCCAAACTTCCACACAAAAAGTTCATTTCACCAAAAATTAAAATGAATGACTCACATTATCGCGGGCAAACTTTATAAGGGTCGGCCGTTTGGCGTGTTTACAATACATTCTTGCAAGCTACTAAGCATAATATGTTTGCAGCGAATTTTTGGTACAAATCCAATGACGACTTCTAATGTTAAATTGCAGGGCAGGATATCGCATCCCTAAAATATATCGGGAGAATTGACCGTAAGCATGTTACTGTATCGATCGTAGGGCTGGGATAGGTCACTGTCGAAACCGGGTCAAAGTTCTGTGCATCCAGTTAACTTCTTTTCAGATTTTTGAGGCTTATTAAAATTTTAGGGTACCTATTTTAGGAATTAATATTAGGTCCTTACCTATGAAATTGGTGTTTTGTATGGAGATTTTGGGGATGTCTGCATTTTACATACTAACATTTTATCAGTTTTCTTCACAACGACAAATCCAGAGATAATATTATTTGGCATGTATCATTAGACAAGCTTTAGCAATATGTGTGTGAACACGCTTGATAAAAATTATTCATCGTTTTTATGTTAATGCAAATCAAATGATGTATTCGGGAGGCAGTTAAAACAAATTGTCTATGTGTCTAATTTTAACACAATTAAACTTACAAAAAATTATCAAATTAAATAATACGAGCTCAAATATATGGTCTATTTTTAGAAGAGGCAATTATTTTATAAGAATGTTCTGAAACTTAATAGTTACGGACAAATTGCTAAGACAGAATAAATACACCAATTTCATAGGTAAGGACCCAATATCATCAAAGTACAAGATATCGAGATCGCGGATGAAATTGGTGGCGTAGTGGTTTGTACGTTTTGGCTTACGATATTGAAAACAAAGATACCGTCTTGGATGGGTGACCAAAACTTTGCTATCTCGATCTCCTCCGTGCTTCGGAAGGCATGTTAAGCCGTTGGTCTCGGTCGCTATTGCAACCGTTTCTACGCACCAATCCGCATTGGGCCAGCGTGGTGGTGGTACGGCCCATATTCCCGTGTTTCTCCATGAGAAAGGCCTGTGCCCAGCAGTGAGATTAAAGATATTTTATAATCATGCGACGACTATTTGAATTTTTTTAACCTGGTAGATCCGCAAATCATCTTGATTTAAGTCAGATCTTCGTCTTTAAAGCCCATGTTTAGATGTTTAGTTTAGGAGTAGTAAAAAACTAATCACACTTGGCTACGTTTATTCCCAATTATGACATCGTTACTATGGTTTCCCTAAGGCATTACACTTTAGCAAGAGCTATAAACGAAAAGCCAACGACCCTCTATGAGGGGTGTAGACCTAACTCCCTTTAACACAAGTCGATGTTATGAGGAGGGCTGAATAACGCCATACCTTAGATCTTGATTGTTGGTTTAATGGGGCGAGAGGATTCTTTCATTGATCAAACTTTATAGTGCGTTTCTTTACGGTAACATTGTGGATGTTTTTATTTTTATTGCGTAGGGATCTTTATTCTTTATACCCTTTTTGTCTGAATGCAAAAATATCAGTCCATTTTCTGATACCCTGATTCCGAAGTTTTGATAACAATACGAATTGGAAATCGAATTTAATAATAATAGTGAACACTTATATTGTGCTTGTACTGTTGCATCGCTAAGATTCGTTAATAAATTGACACTGTAAACCGGTTTCTTTGTAAATACAATTTAAAACTTTACTAGCGCTAAAAACCGATCCACGACAACTCTTAAAACTGTCTCGCATGAAAAACCAAACAGTGCTTACTTGAAAATTCATAGTATGTTCACGACCAAAAAAGTAAACCACAAAGAGTGGCGAACAAAAATGAGAAAGCGTCTTTAAAACGTTCGTCAGAAAGCTCAATTTGGTAAGCAACACTGCTAGACAAATTACGTGAGCCACAATATTTTCCCAACGCCGCATGCAATATCCCGGCGAAGAAGGAGGGATCGAAAGAGCGCTTCCATCGGAAGTATACAAAATGAGTGTATACAAACGCACTATCCCCTTATGACAGCACTTCGACTGTTTCGGCGTAGTCACCATTATCGTAGACGAGGAACAATGATTACATTTACATAAAAATATCGGAAATGTTGACGAGAAACATCATGAAACTTTTTCTTATTACAATGATAACTATCTAGGCTAGATACTGATAATGCTTTGCCAAGAACGAGAAATTTCTCCCACTGCAATTTATAAAATAAATAGCTTTAGCAGTAGGTACTCGTCCCAACTTTTTTTTTATGAAATCGTAAAAAATAAGGAAATATTCTTACAACCCTAAACAATGTAATAAAAGCACAATCTTCTGTGATAGATGGGTTTTTTCTGCGAGACAATATTGTAACGATTAAGTCGTAATTTTGTATTTGTTTAGCATGGAAGATTTGCACACCCCAAAATCTTATTTTCCATATGAGAATGTCATATAGCGATGAGAAACGGGACTAGAGCTCGCAAAAGTTTTATCTTGACGACGTTATACATAACTTGGGAGCGTTTACGAGGTCAATTCGGACTTTTTATGACCCCAGATCTATTCCATACATTCATTCGAATGTTACGGCGCGTGGCATTCGCATCGCATTTTAAACCTTTTAGTGGCATGGTACGTACATCTCCACATAACTTATATACAGTTGTAGATATTTAACCCATTACAAATGAATTTGGGTTAGTTACCATAAAATTTTGGTACGGCCAACAAGGAACAAATATATATTATAACAATGTGAAAAGATCCCTTTACATTGATGATTGTATGTTGTCATATTTTATGGAGACAAAATGAGCATGTAACGAAGAAAAAAAGGAACTGTGGAAGGCTTTAAAGTAAACAGATGAGATAGATTGTGAATTTTAAAAAGAAACTAACATTTCCCTCTATTAACTAGAATATGAGTAAGGTTACTACCAAGTAAGGTAAGAAACTACCAAAATAAGACCAATTAAAGGAAAATGTTTTAAAAATACCTGTAACCGGAAATTTTGTTGTCGATTATAAATTTACCTGTAACAAAATTAATAAAGGTTAGAATTTATTAAATATGTATGATCATTAATTTTATAATATTATGATCACATCACAAATTTTGCACACACTTTTTCAGCAGCAATATCTCGAATATTGGACAAAAGAACTGTTTGAAAATTTCCCGGTAGATTTAAGTTAAATATATTTTCTATACGAACGACTCATTTAAAACTAAAGATATAAATCCAACTTAAAGAAAAGCAGTCAGGTGCAGCGGCGACCAATAGGAATAATTGGCACTACTCGTGTAAGAAATCGTGATATTATCTCTGCTGCAAATTCTGCATTGCTGTGCTCGTTGCAAGGCATGAGGTTTACCACAACACATGGTATATTTAGACTTAAATACACAATAAGATACAAAGGTTGTTGTCACATATACATTAAAATAGATAACGCAAATAAAACGATTTGCATTGAAACAAAGCCTGTCAACTTTTTAACGTCACAGCCGTAATTTTGAGACGGGGAACCGCTAATTATCCCACGAGGCATATTTCATTCTTTTTGCAGCCATTTCGACGCGCGCAGAGTAGTCAGCAGGGGCCAACCCGACGTTTGGTCGGCGTTTTCAGACAAGCGCTGTACATGCATTTGCGTCATTTATGTTAAAAAGATATCTGTGTTGACGACCTCCGTGGTCGAGTGGTCTGTATGCCGGTCTCAAGGCGTCGCCATCTCGAGAGGTTCTGGGTTTGATCCCCAGGGGGGGCAAATGTTTGGGTGATGAAGTTTCAGGCATTTGTTCTCCAGTCTTGGATGTTTATATATATTTCTATATATTCAAGTTATTTATATGTATTTATCTATTAAATATATTTATCCGTCATCTAGTGTCCGTAACACAAGCAACATTAGTTGCTTAAAATGGGGCTAGTTGATAGGTGTGAATGTCTGAGGATATTATTATTATTATTATCTGTGGTTGTTGTAAAATAATGTACTACATGTTCCAACCTTTGCCTGGCAGACCGCACCTTTAGGTCGAATATTTCTGCATAGTGGATTTGTTAATTTCTATCCTGATCAATTAAAAACTTTAAATACAATATGAGCCAAAATGTTAGAACGCTTGACAAGAAAACAAACATTCGGGCGAAATTAAAACCAGGCATTTTCCACATACCAAGATCCGGCTGATTCACGTTTGTTAGCGACTGTAATATTCCCAATCGTTATTTTCGTTGCTAATAGTGTCTATTTTTGCTCAACTCGCCTTGACATCGTATTCTGGATTACAGATCTGCTTATTGACTTGAATATGATTCCCAGTGTTGAAACTCTCCGAATATTCATACAGTTGTATACAAAAACACGTATAAACATTTTAGAGGTGAAATCTTTATTTCCTTCTGATAAGAGTCATACTGTCAAATACGGTTACATATTTTTGTACACGCTGATAGCTCACACTAGATCTTTTAACAGATGTAGAATGTATGCTTTTCGTTGACAATACCAGTTTAGCTAGTCGTCAATTTATGAGCCATGTCAAGGCGAAGATTCTTAAGGCCTATGACCATGTGAGCGTCTATCGACTGATAAGATTTACGGTGTTTTTGTTTCTAAGTCCAAGAGTAAAGAAAATTACTTATTTCTTAATCATCCCCTTTTTTTCAACTCTATGAGACCGCTTAAACAATGACAAGATTCCTGGAAGTCGGTTTAACTTTCAATGTTGATGTATTATAAGTTTGTAAGTCTATTGTATAACTCACAATATACTATATATATATTTGTGAGTTTTACAATAGATTTACATTGAAGAGGTCGGAAATAAATTTGAAACTCGTACTACAAATGCAAATGATTGCCGAGAGAAGTTTTCAAGCATAGTTTCCCTTCTCGGGCGCGGAGGGTAGATAGGGTGTGTTTAAATCTATTTTTATAGTAATGACGTAAATTGAAAGCCTTTTCAGTTCCATTTAGAACACAACACAGTTGGCTTAAGGTACACAATATCAATGATAACATCATTTACTTTATGAAGTCTTAAAGATCCCAATGCGTTCTTATTCAGCACTCCATCCAATCTTATCACCTTTCGTGTCTACTTAAAAAATGCTTATTTACAATCCCTTAACGACAATTTGTGTAATCAGAACTGTGTATCGATAATAGGAACACGGGATATTATCTTCGCGTCAACTCGATTACTGATACGATTGATCATCGATAGCATGATAACTCGTTTAAGATCGCATCGAGGAGACAGGCAAGAATTAATATGCTTGATGTAGACGAGATAGAAGTACCTACAACGTAACTGTATACAGTGCTTAAGATTAGCAAATAAAATTTAACGAATATAACGTACGTTTAGAACGAGATCAAAAACAATGCACCAGCTTCCTCCGCTTAAATTTTCCAATGACTGGAGACTATAATTTAACTATGATTCAACATCGATCACTTCTAGAAAGAATAAAGTTATTTATTGTGAACGACATTCCATAGAAAAACACCAAATCTCTGAAAAATATAGATCTGAAATGAAATGAAATGAAATGAAATCATTTATTCTGCAATTAGATTTACATGAAATACTTTTGCACGTCAATATGTCTTTTTCCTACTAGCACTTCGACGTGAATGGCCTGTTGAGAAGAAGTGCCGCAAGAAACTCAACAGTAAGCCTTTTTTAAACAGCCTTAATAACAAAAGGAATTTAGAACATTTTAAATATTGTAAAATAAGTATGTGCAGAGGAGCAAATTAAAGTAGCCACGAATTTTTATCTGTAAAATAATCTTCTATCTTATAATACCCCTTTTTCATTAAACAGCTTTTAACAGTTGATTTAAATTTAAGCAGGGGCAAGTCAATAAAACTTTGTGGCAGCCTATTATACATTCTTATGCTGATTCCTATAAAACATTTAACAGTCTTCTATCTAAGAGAGACGTCCTGGATCCAACAATAAAAATACGCAATAGTGAGTCTAGATGTATATTGCATATTCACCGACTTATTGCGGTGGGGTAGGCAGAGATGTATTATCTCGACTAGCGACGATCCTGACACTCCCCACTTTAAATAAGAACATATTATCTTTATCAGAGAAAAACGAAAACCGTTAAGGCAGCACTAAATCTAGACAGTCAACGTCGGCTGATCTTGATAAACAGACTAAGCATAAGCTGGGCATATTCAACGACATCATTTCGTGCCGTTGGGTATATCAAATCGATTGAACCGTACCAACTATCAAGAGTATCAAGCTCTTAAATTGAATTACGATATAAATTGAGTACCGATAACTGAACTTGAAAAAGTGTAAACATTGGTAATCTTGATTGGAATCGATACTATCTCGATTAAGCTACTCGGTAAGCTATCGAGAAGCCATTGCGGGCGGTGACTGCACTAATTGAGGTCAACGGTCTATTTATCGATGAGCAATCAGCTCGGCAAGTCGATGCTCAATCGGGATCGAGCGGGTCAACTATAATGAGAAGCATTCATGGCATTTTTTATAATCAGTACTATTTTCTAAATTGCGTACTGTAACAGTTTAAAAGTTAACTGTATACTTCTATAGGTATATATAATAAAACTGTAGAGGTCGTTTGTCTGTGCATAGAAAAAAATGCTTAAAACCAAGTCAAGTGGATGTAAAAAGAGGGAAAATAACAAAACATGATTTTATTTTTGTTTCTCAATATCTATTTCTACGGGCTAATCTCCGAAATGGCTGGACCAATTTCAATGAAATTTTGCATGGTGATACCTTATATCCCTGGTCAACATCTTAGATACTTTTTATTCCGTAAAATTTAAGGGTTCCCGTGGGATAGTTAAAAAACCATAGTAACCGCGGAAGAAGTCGCGGGAAACAGTTCAATATTTGAGGTAAATAAAGAAGAGGTAATTATATTTTTAATAGGTTGGAAGCTCGACCAGATACATAGCATGCTTTTCTTTCTTTATTAACAATTATTATGTGACTGCAAAATTAAATCTAATTGAGAAAACTTCAATGGGCGTCTCACTGATGACAATAGATAACAAAAACAATAAATAAACGAATTATTATTATCACATCAATTGCATAATTTGTTATCAACCTCAAAACAATTAGGATAATAATGAACATAAACATCTAACTAAAATTCCATAAAAGTGTAAATCCAAATCTTCAAATCGTCACCTTGTGCGTTCCTTAGACTCATAGGCAATAAAATCCAGTTAATAGCAATGGAAACGGCCTTCCGTCAAGTTTATGGGTGGTGATGACGGAATAATGAAGTCATGCCGCCACTGCCACTGAAAGAGTCCTTGTGTGTGAGTTACGATCACAAAGATTGTTGATGATGTTGATTGCTTCATTAGGAACACCAATTATAGAATTCGCACTTAAATGGGAGTGTTCGATTTATTCTGAAGAACTCTTTGTAATAATTTAAATACTCGGAAATGTATAGAAAGACTGATGTCAGTAATTCGACATATAGTAGGTACCTAAGTATGAGAATATATTTTAAAGGTTTCATTTGTTCAATGTAGGAAATTCGCAAGACACTGTGATTCGGTATTGTGTACATGCGCCAACCGTTTAATAGCTATCAGGAGGCCTAATCCTGAGAAAACCGGGCAAAACACTCTTCCTGTACATTATTGTTCGCCATAATAAAGTCACATATAGAGGACGCATGGATCCAGACTTCATCTGTGTTAACAATTGCGAATTTACTCAACGAGAAAGCAAACAATTTCACCATAACAGTAAGTCAATGTTCATGCACAAAATATTCGTATCACCTTGAAGACCACGTCAATTATATTTATACTGACTTAAACTACACCCTTATCATGCTCCAAACCGTCACCGCTTCAAAAATACATTTCACTGATAATAGTATAAGGGGATCACGACACCCATTAGTCAAAAGGATGACATAACGCAGCAGGAATGGAATACGATCACAGGAACTATGAGCAATAGATACTAAATTATCCGTAGTATCACAATATATTGAATCAGACCTTGCTTGATGAATTTACAACTTCGACGAACTGTAGTGTCAATTGTATCATCTAGTGCTATTAGATGTACTGTGTATTTTCTGGTGTATACAATAAATAGTTATTTATCTATCTACCTAAAATTATTGGGTTATGTGCTTTTAACAATTTTTATCTTTGATAATAGTATTTGCAAGTAGATAACTAGTTAACTTTTAAAGATCTTATTATAAAGTGCATTATGAACAAACACTGCAGAAGTTTGCGTGACAAGTAAATTTAATTCATTAATGTATAAAATTCATACGAATGACCCGGTAATTGATTCATAAAATATGCAACACCAAAGTATAATTATAACTTATTAGGCATAATCAAATTTAATGATGAAAATTTATTTGAAGCCCTAAGACATGACAAAAATACAAACAAGCAAATGAATAGACAGGTTTCAGTTTATAAAAACGGACATTTAAATATTAATTAACGCAATGATGTCATGATATATTACACTTTGGAATTTTAATGATTTGATTGATATTTTAAATATGACCATCAAATTATCGTGTGAATAAATGGCACACAGATTGTAACAATATATTAGACCAATTTCTGAAAATGCTGGAAAAGCACTAGACAGAAGATCATAAAACATCTAGACATCCACAAAGCATGAAGGAGTATGCTACAAGAGAAGCCACTAAAAGGGATCTCACCAAAGAACTCCTTGACCGAAATCTAATAAATCTATTAACTTTAATGAAACTAAATTCGTTTAGCACCGTGATTGTACTAAGGTCAACTGACAGGTTGAGGTCTTACGCTATTACACCGCTACCCACGTCCAGGACCTGTATTTCATGTAGGAAACGGAAATGGATGGCGCAAGAGGAATACCAAATTAATGGACTCCCAGTTCCCACATAAATATGCTCGCGTACAACTTTCTTAATAAAGTTCGTGGATGTTTCCCTTGTTTCTCAACCAATTTTGCGATCCTAAAATTTTAAGCTGTTCTAGACCCAAAGTACTTTTTATTAGGGTTACTATCCTTTGAAAGGCTTTGTTTACGAAAGCCGACGGTTACGTTCAACGAAGTCGACTATTTTAATTAGATTACCATCCTTTGTTATTTCTTCAATGCACTTGACATTCTATGGAGAAATTCATTAACTAAATTGAAGTAAAATGAGTTATATTATTTCTCCAATATTACATGGATACCTGATTCGTCATGTGCTTACTTGATTGGGACCTTATGGTATACCAAAGTAAACACATTTCTACTACTAAGCAAATAATTTATTTTCAATACATACAATTGTTTAACAATAAAAAAATACGTTAATACCTCAAAATGGGCAGGAATGGGAAACCAGTAAAGCATTTTGCCAGAAGCGATATTCAAAAGCCATATATCAGGTCGTAATCATTACCTACACTTCCAAGTGCCATATTACCCATCAAACTCTAATAATTTGCGAACTGTTCCTAATTCCAACATCTACCAAACGCCAGATGCCGCTTAGGCAGCGCACGCGCATTCCACAGGGCACGATATAAAAATACCAACGCAGGGATATGATGTCAGTGTTTAAAACCGTTGTAATGTAATCGGGCGATTGTCCGCGCAAGTGTGCCGGATTTCGACGATTTAGTTTGGCGAGCATGTTATTTTGAGATGGGTGAATTAAGCTGGAGTTTCTATGAGGAATTTGGTTGATAGACGAGTTATTGACGTTTGATGGATGGAATACTAATGTATTGTTAAGGTACATCCACATACAGTAACCGTCAGAAGTGCCTAATTCAGTACTGTAAAAATAATATGCATGTAGTTAAAGAAATTACAGTGTAGAAATTTGGTAAAACAGGTCACGCTCAAGACAAAGCTGAGTAGCGCAAAACGTTAATTAGTTTTCTCATAACATTCCCAAACTCTGATACTGCAAAGAAAACTAGAAGCGCCAATGAACTCTCAACAAAACACTACCATCGGAGAGCCCAAATATTTTGAACACGAATATTTATCTATAACATATACAGAGAGACTTAATGGGCAGGCTGATCGCGTTTCACTAATGGTAAAGCCGGAACCCCTTAGGAACGCGGAGTCATGCAACATCGATCCAGCGACCGAAATAGTCCACGCACAATTTATCCTAACACTATTGGTTTGTTTCAAAGAAGAATTTCTTAGAAGTACGGGATTCCAATTAATACTTTGAGTTACATCAACAGTATAATTTTGCATACATATCACGTCTTTATCCTGATGGAGAAGATAGATTACAGATCAATCAGATCTCTACTTGATACGATCGCTACACACATCCTTCGCTTCTTCTACTCTTATTTCTTGTTTCATACATGCCCTTTGGATGGAGGCGTATTTAATGGTGAAACAAATGTGAAAGACAACAAAGAATAGGAAAAAAGTACATTTTAAATAGCAATTCAGATAAACATACATTGCAAAATAAAAAAGCTAGCAAAACTACTACTTAATTAAGTAAAATGCAAAGTTAATATCTAAGACAAACCTAAAACACGTTGCAACTGCTACTAGTAATATTCAAAACGATACAAACGATGACACTCAACAAATTTTCATATCATTCAAAATAAAAACATGAACACAAAAAACAGTAAACATAAAAATAGTCTCTTGAGACACCCACTAACAAAATGCCTCTATTTCCGTCGCAAAAACACTGCAGATGACACTGCATAACAAAACAACGCAACTAATTTAAAAAGTGACAAAGATGTTTACTAAATAATTTAATAGCCGTATCTTTCAAAATAGTTAAGATTCCAGCTTACAATAATGACCATAAATGTCACCACAAACAAAGCACACTGGATGTTTACAGCATTGTTATCAAATTCATCAGACGGCCACTTGATGTAAGAACCGAAGCTGGACAAATATTGGCTCTCTAGAAATGTACGTATATAGTTCACTTCCAATAATTAAATCCAATTTTTGTTAACACCGCTAGAACTTAACCAAAACATAACAGTCTAGAATTAAAGGAATGCTCCATTATTTACAAAAACGTAACGTAAATAAAACATACAAGGAAAATGTCTCAACCTGAACTGATCAAGTCAAAAAAACATTGAAATAAAAACTCACCTAAATGTATTTAGCATTCACACGGCGATAGCAGACAACTGCCGTGCTTATGTTCAAACAAAAACGAGAATATTAAATTTGAATTGAAATGTAAACGAACACAACCGCATTGAAAAGGTGGATGTTATAAAAAAATAAACGGTACAAACATGTTATTGTTTTAAATAAAACTGACATAGTTAATCAATGCTTGAAGGTACTTGTATAGAAAACAGGGACGTGGAGGCATAGCGTGTTAGTCCCAATATTGTATGTCAATCATTACTCGCATGACAAACAAGGCGAACCGCGGACCCTCAAAGAATTCGTGTCACTCGATTTTCCTTCACATGCCAAATAAAGCATCAACACCAACTGGATATTCGATACGACGTTCCGTTGGTAAAATAAAACAGAAACAGTCAATTAATGAATATGACATCATCATAATAACCCGGGGTCTTGAGAATTATGTTGCAAACTTTGAGATTGTTTAAATTCGTTACGCTTGCGTTGCGAACTGATTTTAAGTGACCTGGATTTGGTTACTTTGTTTAAAATGCATCAACGAGACATTTATTAATGTAACTGCAGATAAATATTCACATTTCTGGAACCAATTTATAAATTCTACAAAATCGATTTATAAAACTCAAAATTTAAAGGTGAAAGTGATGATTTTGGTCCACCAAAATTTGATTCAACGCGTAATTCACTACAATATTAATATACACAATATAAGGTGGCTAATCAAACCTTAACAATTAAGCTGCAATCTCATGCAAAACGGGCAAACACGACAATGGCTGTTAAATTCATGCAGAGCATTATCAGATCTTGTCACGGTATCGTGCAAAAGTGTGAGGACGGTATCATGTATTTTAATAATTAAACAAATATGACACCTAAAACATTCGAATAAGAATGCATTAATTTGCAAAATAAAAACCATAATTTTCTTGCTTTTCAAACTTTTATTAACAGCCCAATAGAAAATGACTTAAAAATTAATAATGGGTAAGTAATTCAGCGTATCATCGAGAAATTTTGTTATTCAACCTTGAATGAACATTTGGTTATTTATAAAGCCATATTGTACAAAAAAGTTTCGGAAGAGCAGCGCAAAATTACAATAATGATGTTTTGAAAGTGTTCAGAAGCTTTTGGTCCATCCAAAAAATATATTTCCGAGTTACGATTTCATTAAAAAGTCAAACCTTATTTTATCGCTTTGTTCATTAACATGATGAATTGACAACAGATACTCCTAAAGCTGAACAAACAGTAGATTGAACAAAAACCCGTAAAAAGTTAGACGAACGATAGTTATAAACATTTTTAGCTGCACGTGCAGAATTAAATGGTTGAAAAGAGTAAAAAAAGTTGCTCCATGACATCATCCACTGTCAGTTACGATACCGGTTTTGCAGCGACTGTGGAGCCAGTCTTAGACGGTAAGCGGCGATCGCCATCTAAACCTCCAATCATTAGATAAATTGTGGAACGAGCGAGCTAAAAGCAAACTCGCGATCCGTTCAAGTAATTTTAGATTTAAATGGTGATAAGACAAAACAGACGAGTCTAATGTAAGAGTATTGAGCTGTTAATGTAATAACTTTGCAAAAAGTTGAATCATTTGGTAGATATATTAAATGAAACTATAGCTCTAACACTTTCAAACATTAGAAACAGTTATTTTTTACTTGTATTCAGAGAATTTGGTAACGACATTTATTGTTACCAAAGTCAATTAATTGTATTCTGGTGATGTTCTTAACAGTTAAATCAACAAAGAGCTCTTACGGTGCAGTATCTGTAACTTAAGGACTAGTTTTATTAAGACAATTTAAGTTGGCAACAGTTAGAACTTAAGTCTATGGAGTATTAGAGTCTAGACATTTAGAAGCGGATGTGCTAATCGGGTCATTGCCCTTAAATTATTGCGATGACTATAAGTATAGCCTATCCGGTCTTAGGAACCGGTAGACCCGTGGTATTGCAAGGTGTGGGATGGACACTATTAAATCTTTATCGGGGATGGCAACATTTGTGAGGATCTAATGGCTGCTAATAACTTACACCGTTAGGCTGAGGTTTATAAATATAAAAAAATTTGAAGCGAGTTTTCTCAGTGGGATCCAAGAATTATATGTAAACAACTAAAGAACGCGTATTATTTGACATCATAATAACATCCTCTTAGAGATTATAGACTTGCACTATCTGAGATCCAGACACATACCATACGGAGCGTATGGTATCTAGTTCCCGGGACATTCTGTTAAAATCTCGGAAAATTGGACCACACGAATCAGGAATTTGACACATATTAAGAATTTGTGGATGTTGTTATAAAATAATTTGTAGTGTTCCATAGTTTGTAGTGTTCAAAGCTTACAAAAATATTCATGGAATCTATAAAAGCATCCAACGCTCTGTTGTCACCTTGACACTGTTTGACTGGGTAAACAAGTTATGTCATGACATAAAATATATCTTTTGTAGGTATATACTAATTAGGTATATAAATGATATAAGCACTGGACTAAAATACACATAAAAGAAAACGTTTAAAATTAAAGTTTTCTCTTTCTTTTCTGAAACCTCGAGAAGACACCACAGTTAAGAACTAAAGATTATAGTAACGCTATTCATAGTAAAAAATATGTTTTTATTGTTCTTACGAAAAAAAATGAACTTAACAAATTAGCGTTTAAATTAAATTTATCGTCATTCACATTAGTAGACTAAGATATTGAAGATAATCTAGTTACACCTCAGCTCAGCAACACTTTGGCAATCATAAGTGCGACAAAATTTCGAAAACTCGCAAAAAACCTACAAGTTAAAAATATAGTCACCATCATTATCTATAGGAATGTACGTACCGTTATTATCAAAACTAACGCTAAATTAGAAACACCTCATGGAACAGAGTTATAAACAGAGGTTATAATACAGGTGAAAGCAGAATAGGTAATTCTATCTAAACGGAATGTGGCTATTTAGTCTATTCAAAGAAAGCATAAGATCAGTAGAAATTTACAAGTCAAGGTAAAAGTAGAAACAAAAATTGTACTTATTCAAGAAATACGATTGCCAGGTTTTGTTGCCAACAAAATTCCACAATCTTATTGTGTTATCCCAATATTGTTGCGAATGTCATCATGTTAATACAAAAACAGTCTGTAAGCTGCAAAAAATAAAATACAATGTGCACTGCCTCCGTAACCTTGGTACTGCAATCGAGCTATAGTAGTACAGAGCACCACTGACTCACGAATGAGGTAATCAGAGTTGAGGTCGTGAAAACCATTTGTTTATTTGTTGAAATGACGTTATTATTAGCTTGTAATGTTCTAAATTAACATTAAAGCTCCCAATACAATGATTAATAAAACATTACGATTGATAGCAATGAATGTAATTAAACGTAAATAGCACCGGAAGCCGATAGCGGCGCGGCGACAGGAAAATATATTGCCAATGACTATTCCATAAAAGACCTGGACATACGATTTGAGAAATTACATAAGACTTCCTTCCTAGAGACTAGGCATCCTTAACTGCATTTGAAATACCAAACCAAAATTGAAAATCTAAACAGATCAATATTACATTACTACAGTATGTAATATGTCATAAAACATGAGAGCAGCTGAGGATCGAGAGTGGTTGTGTAAATTCTGGACAGATGTCCAGGCAGTGGACAAGAATATGATGATGATTCAATAAAAATCAATGAGATCAATTTTAGAGTTTTAGAAAATAACTTTAAACATGAACTACGTAACTAGGCCAATAACGCAAAAATTCGTAAACACAAAATTTTTCTGCAAAAGCATTAAAAACGGGAATGCTCGAAACGTGATCTAAGTCTTGGACCAAAATACTGCAGATGTGTGATGTGTGCCAACCGCCCGAGATCGGGTCACCGCGAGTCTAGACAAGCGAGACAAAACAAGTTTCATACAATAATCAATTAATATCTTTTTGATCTCTGGTACAATGGCTTCATCACAGACGGGCGAAGATTAACTTTCACAATATTAAGACGTGGAGAACTTAGACCGCATTTTGGGAACGACAAATACCAATATGTAGATGACATAATGAGTACAGCTCGTCTGGCGCATTTAATAGTGTAATGCACGTGAACATTGATATTTTAATATGTGACACAATAATATGTTAATTTTTATCTTCACAAAAAATCAACACATGAAAAATATTACTTTGCCATAATTACAAATCTAAAAACCCAATTTACAATACTCATTGATTGTTGAATTCTTCATTCAGTTGGCATAAACATATTTAATAATTTTTGCCGACTTTGCAGAATTGCAAAGAATATCTTGTTATATATTCTTCGCAATTAAAAAACTTGAACTTTGTTGCTGGAACAATTCTTTGTTCACCGTTCAGCGCCTGATAGGTTTAAAAGAATGAACCATTTTTATTACAATTAGTGTTATTAGGAAACTTTCAGCTTAATTGCAGCTGTGTAGATCCAATTGTGAGCGAGATAAACAAACAGCGCTGTCTTCGTCCCTCTCTTTGTCTGGGCTGATTGTGACACCCACGCGCTATTCTCGCGCGTGGGCAGCCTAAACTGTGAGCATTTCACAGTAACGAACTTCCTCACTACCTTGTGTTTGTCTCAATCAGCCCTGACAGCTTGTTGCATAGTCGCAACGTGGAATTATGCCAGCACAGTTCAATGTACTGGACAAAAGAACGTTGAAATATGAGGTGGTGATGGATTTGATGTTATCTATAGAAATACAACATTTAACGTTTATTACAAAAACATACGCTCAACAAGAACCAGTAAGAATGAAAGCATTGATTACATTAATCTAACAATCACGTTAATCTTATCAAGCGAGCGATAGAGATACGGAATAATTATAGAATTATATAATATAGAATTACAGAATGAAAACACACATGGATAAGCAAAAAAAGTCGAGGATAGCATTTACAATACCATTAGGTGAGACTATAATTTTCAACAGTTTTTTCCTTCCGGTATAAGGTTTCATGCGATTCCTGCATGCTTACGTATTCCAATCATAAACTTGTCAAGTCCAGAGGCACAAAAACTCCCAACAGTTAAGAACTAGATTCCTGTTGAATCCTTAACATAATTCAATTAAGTGGGATGCCCTTATTGGAGTAACTAACAGTATGTGATCAGGAAACGACTTGAAAGCTTGACAGCAAGTTATAATTGAGTTAATCAATTGGAAGCATCTCATGAGGGCATGTTTAGACTTGCTTTTATATAATTTTGTGCACCAGAAAAAGGTTGACATTATTTATGAGAAACAACATCAGAATTGTAACATTTAAAAAAAATTCAATTGATTTATTTTAAAATAATCTCTTGCAGTGGAAATCTATTTGCCGTAGCCACATCTCATTTAATGTCGGAAAAAAGAAATCCAACAGACGAGAAAAAAGCCTCCGGTAAAAGGACCATGGGAAGAGTTTCTAGATAGAATTTATATTACATTTCAAGTAGTTGAATCTAATTTTATACAATATAAAGGTTGAGTAACGTTTGTTGTTGCTATATTTTAGTCACATTTGCCTTTTTAAGTCTATCTCGTCTTTTTTTATAGAATGTGTCATTCAAATTAACAACATGAGATCACAGTTTAATAATATGAAAAGATCCCAATAATAAATAAATATTACTATAATATCGCACAAACTTTTTAAATACATTGTCGGTTATTATTCATGATCAAAGAACGTCAATGAGATTTCAACCTTTAAGATACATAAACTCAAACGATAGCAAGACAATTTTAAACTTATGACCAATAAAAATAAAAAAGCGAAAGGTGCGTTCTACCAAACGCGTTTCCCCAGGTCGCAATTTCCATCCACAAAAAGACATTTTGGACAAGCAAACATTCCTAAACTGGTTTCAATACAAACTTGCTGTTTGTACCTTTTGAGGAGGGGGTCAACTTTTGGTGCACTTTATTTTCCTCGTATAAATAGTGTCAGGGGGAATTGAATGAACAATAATAATTCAAGTAAGAATCCCAAACTGATCTTTGAAATATTTAAATGGAGTCTCGGACGCTATTTATTGGACATGCTAGGAAGGGGAGTGTTGATATTGAAAACGATAGAACTGAATGAAAGCGGAGGATATGCTGCGCTGATCCCAAATATTATTGGGAATTGGGTGGGCAGGAGAATTATTCCTAAGTACAAGCATATGCCCATTAACCATAACCATTAGGTACCTCGTATACCAAACAACATTTTCCAGAATTGTAAATATCCCACTTACACTAAGTGTATCCCAAAAAATCCATATTAAAAATTTGGCACAGGACGCGGATGGTACAGAAAAGGAAACATTACTTATCCGCTTATAAACGCTGTGTCAGCTTTCTTCTGAAGCCGTAGTAATTAATGTTTGTGTATCTGACGTCACTGCCGGTAGCAGAGCCTACGTGGGTAGTTATTAATGGAGTGTGTCAAGGATTATATTCGACAGATGGCGTGTTAACAAAACATTTTTATAATTTTAAGAAAACCTCGATAATTAAATAACGATGAAAATTTTTGATGGGCCGGATGTTTGCTCGTCACACAGCTATTTAGGCATATTGGTCATAAATTTATTTGAAAACTTTAAAGCACACGATGAAAATGCTTTTAAAAATTTTATTTATCTTTAAAATTAATCCAATAAAAATTATATAGATTATAATTAAAACTTAAACTCAAAACGCCAATGATACTCGTACAGTAACTATGCCAAACAAATAACGCAATATCTTTATTTCATTGAAAACCAATCTATCCGCACCTCTGTGACAACACATACTCTTCATGACTTATTTCTCTATGAAAAAGGCCTTTGCCTAGCTATACCAGCAAATGGTCGTATTTCACGTACTTAAACTGGTCACGATGCTTTTTGTAGTTTGCTATTTTTACATTATGTTAGGAAGCCACGAACAGATAAGGTAAATAATACAGTTTTGTTTATTGCTAACATGACTCTTTGCATCCATATAGATAACATCTAACAAACAAATATTGAGTCTACGGCTCACTGTCCGTACGTATAGTTGAATGAATCATCCTCTGGTAGACTGTCTGCAATTTAGCCATCAGTGTAGCGAATGTTATGTTAAATTAATCATGGTGTGCGTTTATTTCGATGGCGTAGGTGGGTTTTACAGAGCTGATCGGTTATTCTCACATCTCTCACGGATCAATACCAGCAGTAGAGTACAGCGCCAAATTTAGCCCACGCGTGATAGGGATCCTAGGTTACGCTTAAACAGACATGACAATAAATATTTTTCATATACAAATAACGGTATTTCTAAACCATGAATACGAATCTAAATCCGTCGAAAACATACAATGTAAAAGCTAAGCAATTTTGTACACTCACAGTATCTTATTTTTAATTTCCATAAGGTTATGCATCAGCCTATAGACATTCACTGCTAGATATAGGCCTCCTCATCGTAATTCATGTTCCATTATTCGAAAACGGACTATCCTGCATACAACCTAGTTATTGGATTATATTAACTACAAGCCTTTTTTATACATGCGAAACAAAAACAAACATTTTTTCGGTAATAAAACATCATGTCGTGATGATAGCAGTTCCGAAACAGAAATCTTAAACAACCGTAATTTTCCAATTGCTTCAGTTGGGCCGAGAAATAAAAAAAACACTCCTTAATTGTTTTTGATCCGCAGTTAATTAGGAGCGGAATAATTGACAAACAAAGGAAAACAGAGAACATATAACAACGGCGATCAGTATCATTTGCTTTAAATCTACAAACGTTCGTTAACTTAAAAAGTCAGATATTAAAGTTACTTCTGCGGAAGCGTCATGTTAAAAAAAGGAATCCTTTTTTTAACGTGATGACAAAGATTGCCATCCGATGGTAAGTGACTACAGAATACGTATGATAGCAGCAAGTATAGTACCTGCTTACAGTATCAATTGGAATCGAAATAGGAATGTGATATTAGAAGTAGTAATAGTACCCAATAATTTCACTACTCTTGCCCACAAACCGGTAGATAGCGGTACCTATGAATATGACTCAGTACAGTCTCTCTAGCGAAATTAATCACGATCATAGTAATCAAGTCTCTAAACACATAATGGTAAGTGGTGCAGCCTTTGACCTCTTACAACACTGAGCATGACTCATTGCCAATTTATATAGTTTTAATGTAGAAATATTTGTGATGAGTCTTAAATAATATGTATTAACTTTTAGGAAGTAGTAGAAAAAAAGCAGAAGTTTTATCTGAACGAGTCTATTTTTGGATTGCAGTTTTATTCATAAAAGCATACCTCAGGGAAGCATTTTGGGGCCACTTGTCCGGACGAAGCTCTCTTCACAGAATAAAAGCTCAGGGATACCTACTTCATTTCGGCTTCCAGTAAACTTATCAATATTTTAAATGTAATTCTGTCTGTTTCTAGAAGTTACAGTGAGTGCCAAGCTTCCCTTCTGCGTATCTATTTTGTTGGGTAACTATTAAAAGACTATGAATAGAATTATTTATATCTTCATCCCGATTCCCGTTGCGCTTATGTAACTCGGGCAGCACGGCCGTAATGTATTAAGTAACTAAATTAAACAGCTCATTCGTTCATTGCCCGTGGGTGGTCGGGCGTTTTCGCTCAAAATATCCAGGAGTTCATTGGAATTATAAATGCATTTGACAGGAGAAATGTTTGAACTCGTTACATAGTAACAGTGAAGAGTAAACATTATTATTTTACTAAATGTAAATTGTATCTTTGTTATGATTACATTATAAAATTATTGAACACGCTCACGTTTGCATTATGATTTCCAGAAGACGAAAAAAAAATAGTTATGTCTCTAAATTTTCGGAATTCACAACCGCATGAATAAATAATATACAATTCTAGCTCAGCTCTCGTTTCGATTGGTTGTAAAGGATTCTGAACACTTTATAAGACACAGCAAAGAATTCGTCTAGGCACCCAAAAAGGCTTGGCACAGAAAGATAGTTAACATTAATGTGCCTAATATGTTTTAAAACCCCAAAGTGACAAGAGGCGAACCTGTAATAGAATATTTAGTACGTAATATTATTCCATGTGTGAACTGCCTCAACACTACTAGATTCTTGATTTAAAAACTCGTTTAAAAAATGGAGCCGGCATTTTAGTATTCTTATCATAGAACTGATTTTATTAACATGCAGGACAGCCGTGGCTCGATTTTGAAGTCATAAATCATCATTTCAGGTAAAATATGGCTACAACTGGGCGTAAGCTTCCTCCAAGAATCTTCACATCGATCAACTTTGCTATTACAGTATCTAGCTGCTTGTCACAATATTTCTTTCCCAACAGTTTTAGTATTTCTCTTTGATTCAACAAGCTTCACTTTACTATTAGTTTCTTTATCCCATGCAAATCGTCCTCAACCTTGAAAGGTCCTAATACCTACTGGGCACAGGCCTTCCTCATGGAGAAACGCATGAGGAGTATGGGCCGTAACACAGAGCTGGCCCAATGCGGGTTGGTGGTCATAAACGGTTTCAATTTATGCCCACCTAACACATTTTTAATACCATAACAACAATATATTATGCATGTGAGCCATAAATACCATAAACCAATTTCAATACTGTTTAGTAACAAGTCGGAGACGTCTACGCATGATGTCACCAGGAAACCGTGAATTGCCGCCGAATCCAGTCGATGATGTCATGGCTCATGAGCGAACTTGAGCACTGATAAAAGGTCGAGGCCGCGCTCTTTGCCACGATATTTAACGTGACAATTTATCGTAATCGTTACATATACGTTGGCATCGTAATAGGAAAGTCGCAAACTTTATTCATGTAGTGATTTTATCCTACTTGTTCTAAAAAACATATATCTACGAAACATACAACACCATTTTATATCTTATGTTGCTCAGTAAAAACCCTTTTTACAACAAACAACTGAGACTAGAATCTAGGACCTCAGAGAAGGCAACACCTAGAATCAGTGACAGTGACAGGTCGTAATTGATAGCCTCACGCATATCTCCGAGTTCAAAGAGACTCGTAGATTATGTCAGACTTTCACGCATATGATTTCACCACTCAGTGGACAGCATTACAGCAACATTACATGCGAGTCTATTATATCAAATTCATCAGCGAAAAATCGCTTCTCGTTAGCGCGATGTCATCGAACCATTCTTTTGTGTGCGTGGCCCTAATCTGAGATCGCGGCTGATGGTGTTGTGGGTTTTTTTTTATAGGATAGAGGCAAAACATCTGACAGATCACTTGATGGCCAGCAATTATTGCCGCCCATCAGCAACAACATAAGAATCTCGCCTTTTAGTAAATGTCCGCTTTTTTCGTCCTCAGCCTATATACGTCCCACTGCTGGGCACAGGCCTTCCTCACGGAGAAACACATGAGGAGTATGGGCTGTAACACTACCACGCTAACCAATGTGGGGACCTCCCGGGAATAAATTGTTTACGTTAATGAAGGCCTGACCAGGCCTTACTATACAGAAAAACACATTATAAGTCTTACGCCAACATACTGGCCATACTAATTACCGAAATCAACAGCTTATCCATACCATATCATCACGCCTCTTTCCCTAAAGGGGTAAGCAGAGGTGTTAATACCCATATTCACCAGATATAATAGGTCCCTAGGTAACAAGTGGCAAGCCTGTTGCCATGCACCAGTCACAATGTGAGGCAAGCCATATTCCCAATAAATTATATGTAAGTTATTGCAGAGTCAGCAGTGAATACCACGTGTAACTGGGTATATTATTATTTATTAGACTTTTGACTACATACTTACATAGGAGCGACAAGAGAATAAATTACAGTGTCACACTGACACACAGAGTGTTCTCTATATTTGAATTCAGGTGTGCCCAAATTGACAGCAAGTAGTTTCAACATAAGTTTTATAGTCTGACCAAAATCAGAAAGATCACAGGTGTTATGGATGTCTTAAAGAAAGTCAAGAGACTTAAATGGCATTAGATTGGTCATGTGGTAAGATCTCTCAAAGAAAAATGGACCAAAGAGGTCATATCCTGGTACCCCAGAGATGGGAAGAGAACAAGAGGATGCCCACAAAGAATGTGGGAAGATGATTTACAAAAAGGATGGCGCAGATCGGCCATAGATAGGAAAAATTGAGAATCCTAGAGGAGGCTTATGTCCAAGGAGGACAACCTGATT
The DNA here is from genome assembly GCA_910589355.1 of Parapoynx stratiotata. Taxonomy (NCBI): domain Eukaryota; kingdom Metazoa; phylum Arthropoda; class Insecta; order Lepidoptera; family Crambidae; genus Parapoynx; species Parapoynx stratiotata. Next base: position 12,033,720 of record OU342482.1, read on the forward strand.
CACATTTTCAGTGCTGGTTTTACCAATTTCTGAAAAATTATCAGAATTAAAATAAAATATTAGATATAAGAAATTAGTGATAAAGTTATAGTCAGTAAATAGTGTTAACAAAAATCAGCGAATAAAGGCTATTTTTTATTATCTTTTTTATTTTAAGTTTTATTCAAACTCAGTTGTACAGGCAGTGGGATCGAACCAGCAAGTCTCTGAAGCTCTTGAACAAGCAATAAACCATCCATCCTAACTCGGCTACTGCTGCCTTATTACATCCACACTTTGTGGTGACAATATTTACTTAGCCAGCAGTGGACATCACAATCTCATAATGATGAGGATTATTTAATTGGCAAACACCCAGTTGCAGAAACGAACATTAAAATTTAATGTCAGCATTATCTTTAATGCTCCATTAAATTTATTTATTATTTTATTAGTCAAAAGACAACCTTAACGTAGTTATATGTTGCACAAAATGACATTAGCACCCTGTCAATGCAAAAGAGACGTTTAGCTAGAACAATTTTTTGTGACAACCTTAACTTTAATGAACTTTAAAGTTTTAATGTCTCATTAACAAATGTCGTCCTTAAAAATCTTTGTGCAACTGAGTGTTAACTTCTTCAATTTGCAAACACGATGATGTTATAGACTATATTATAAAAAACTTATATGATAACAAAAGAGCATAAAAATGTATTCTATTGTTGCCATAATATCCTTATCATGGAAAGAGCAATTAGGTATAATCTGCGGTAATCACATAAATAACATGAGCTGGAGGTTATATAATTTAACATTTTATAATTATTGTAATCAGTAATTGGATGTTTGTTGCTATCACACAAAAATACAGATTTTTATGTTTAAAGGTTTTTAAGTTACTCATTTAATTCTTAGATATTGTATGACTCAAAATTTATTGCATTTGGTTTAGATCACTGTATTTATAAACTTTACATATTAAAAGAAGAAGTTCTTAAAGCAATATCATCCCAGAAACGCGGGAAAGCACCTGGCGCAGACTGTATTTCTAATGAACTTCTAATTGGAACATCTACCAAAACATTAGGCATCATCAATGAAATATTCAACGAAATCTTACATACAGAATATATACCTCATCAATGGAGATCCTCTTCCATAGTACTCCTACACAAAAAAGGGAAAACAAACGATATCGCTAATTATAGACCTATCAGCCTGATGTCCAACATATACAAAGTATTCTCCAAAATACTCTTAAGCCGTTTAACCAAGATCTTGGACGAGAACCAGCCAAAAGAACAAGCCGGCTTCCGGAGTGATTTTTCAACACTAGACCACATTCACACAATAAAACAGGTCATCCAGAAAAGCAACGAGTATGGCATTATCTACTATCTGGCGTTTGTAGACTACAACAAAGCATTTGACTCCCTCAAACACTTTAAAATATGGGAAGCATTAGACACTCAAGGTGTAAACAAAAAATATATACGTCTCATCTACAACACATACAAAAACATGCAAGCAAACATTAGAACAGAAAAGGTGGGCGAATACTTTCCAATAAAAAGAGGAGTAAGGCAAGGAGACCCTTTATCACCTAAACTCTTCTCAGCAGCTCTTGAACATGTTTTTAGAAATTTTGAATGGGATAACTTTGGGCTAAATATAAATGGAACACTACTAAATCATCTCAGATTTGCAGATGACCTAATAATCATCTCCAGAGATGCAGGCAACCTGCAGAAAATGTTAGATCAGCTGCTATATGAGAGTGAGCTGGTTGGTTTGTCAATGAATGCATCTAAAACAAAACTAATGACAAACGGAGATAGAACACCTATCACAGTGAATGGATCAACAATTGTATATGTAGACGAATACACGTATCTTGGTCAAATAATATCACCAAACGATTTGTCAACAAAAGAAATAAATAACCGAATTAATTTAGCTTGGAAAAGATACTGGTCACTAAAAGAAATAATGAAAAATCCACATATAGAACTCAAAGCCAAAAGTAAAATATTCAATTCATGTATATTGCCCGTTTTAATATATGGATGCCAAACATGGAGTTTAACTGAAAATAACTTAAACAAGCTAAAAACCTGCCAGCACAGTATGGAAAGAAGCATGCTTAATGTTAAGCTACATAACAAAATCAGATTAAAAACCATCCGTGACCAAACCAAAGTAGTGGATGTAATATTTTGCATAAAGAAATTGAAGTGGAAGTGGACAGGTCACATGATGAGGAGTACAAAGGACAAATGGGCGAAGGTTGTTACTGAATGGTGCCCTAGACAATACAAGAGAAAGAAAGGGAGACAACGTCGGCGTTGGGAGGACGACATTAGGAAAGTGGCGGGAACTGCATGGTCAAGGAAGACACACGATCGGATCCTATGGCAGACTTTAGGGGAGGCCTATGCTGGAGAGCAAGACAATCATTCAAATAGAAATGTTAAATTTTTTTAAAGTGATATTGTAATGATTGTAAATAAAGGCTATTATTATTATTATTATTATTATTATTATTTATAAACTTATTCCTATAATCTTATTATTATACTATTATTTTATATGTACTAGTGATGGAACAATAATAAAAAATACATAAATATAACAAGCATTACTTTCAAAGAATTATTTTGTAGAATATCTTGGAGACATTTCTTTAAGATTTCTGTCTGCCTCTACCTCTACCTTAACTGCTAGATTTAAAGGCAGTCCATGAATATCCGCTATACCAGATTTTTCTGACTACTTTCATACAATTTATGACCATAGATATAGTTTACACAGGTTAATACTATTTACATGAGTGAATACACCTGTACACACTTTAGCTATAGGTACAACAGCCAGAGTACTTGCCGTTGCCTACTTATCAATCAAAAGTGGGACGGCCGGCGCCGCGCCCTCGAGCCCCGCCCGCGCCCCGCGTACTCACATTCCAATAAGAATAAAACTTTAGTTAAAAAATTTAAACACAAACATCCCTAATATCTGCCAAGATTTGTTAGAAACTAATATTACGAAAAAGGAACCGGGGTCTTCTTATTTCTTACTTACTTTCTACGTAGCTTTTAATAAACACAAATAGGGATATTAGTATTTTAGTTTGTACACGATTTATTTCAATGATACCTTACCTGTTGATCAACAAGCTCCCATTAAATGGGAAGATGGCAGAGCCCAGGAACAATTTCACACAATGGGTACCGTTTTCAGCACGTAAACACTACGGTCACACAAAAAGCAGAACTTGTAAAAACACTGTCACCAAGGATCCACTTTTCCGATCGCACTGTTTCACAAGTAGCCGCGCAAGTAAGTTTGTAGAGGATAAGTTCTCTGAGTATGTGTATACTATTTTTCATTCATTGCAAGTAGAAATCATACAAGACGAGCGTTAGTCGGTCGACCCAACCGAAGAAACTAAGATCAACAAGCAAGCAAAAGCAGCGACACCAGCAACATGAGGACGGTGACGGGGAAGTGGGGGACCACCGCGCGTCATCCGCCATATTGGATGATTACGTCACCCGGACAGCTACATAATAACAGATAATAACGTAATCGAAATAAAAAAAAATATTCATGAAGCACAATAGATTTTGAATTAAAATCATCTTGCATATGTATTTGTAACAATTTAAGATGAATTTTTGATTTATTTACATGATAAATTTTACATGAGGCAACGTATTTAATTTTTAAAATGAGCTAGGGTAAGGAATCCGATTTATAAAAACTGCTGCTATAAACCACATTTTATATTAAATCTACACTTCTTATAAAATTTTAATTTGATGACGACTACTTTAATGATTTATAGTAATATAAATAAAAGTAATAAATTTTATGATTTTTATTTATTTTATCTCCACCAAATACAGTAAATCTCAGTTTTTCTGTTCACCATAACTATACGATTCCAAGAAAGCATAAAATTATGAGATTATGGTTGTTTTAAATTTTTAATAAATTATTTTTCTTGTCCGAAATATCTTTAAGATATAGATCACTTTACGTTATTTTGTTATTTTATAATTAAAATAGCTAAAGTGAACTGTCAACTGTCAAATATGTCAACATGACGTTGACAAACGAGTGTGTGAAATTGTTCTTTCATTGTTGTGTTAAATCCCTACAATTTATGTAATAAATTAATTATATTGTGTTTTGTGGATAAATCTTCTCTTTGATTAACCTCAGATTTTTCTGAGAATATTTCAACAATATCAAGTTTTCAGTTAAAAATGCAAGGTAAGTGTTAAAATAAAATAAAAATATTATGGGTGTGTTTGTTGTTCGATAAAGTGATTTTATTTATTTACAGATACAAGGCCTGAGTTATATGAGGAAGTAAAACTGCACAGAAATGCTAGGGAACGTGAGAAGTGAGTAGAGACATAACTTACTGTATTGTTTACATTGTCGTAATTATGACTCATATGTGGTAAATCAGTTGTATTCTTATGAGATTTGTTGTCTTCAACACTATTGCATTGTTTTCTTTAGAGATAGCCCCCTGGGAGATCAAACATTCTTAGTCAGTCGAATTCAAAGATATCTTTACAATTGAATGTTCAAATATATCTTTACATTTAATTAAGTTTACAGACAGTGTTACAAATTATTGCTTACAAGGAATATGATAGTTTCATCTTTTCAATCGATACTCCAACATTATGTTTACAATCTTTCTTCCATACAATTGTTGTCACGAAATGTTACAAATATTTTTTTTTATTAAACATTCAAGAAGATATTTTCCTATTCATGTTCCATAGAGAATACATTATAAGGAACACCTCATGCTTTACATTCAGTGTAAATAAAATTATGGAATAACTTATGGAATAATTTTATTTACATCTTGTGCTACCTAAATATCTTTACAGTTTAATTGAAACCTCAAAATTTACACCAGCCTTGACATTCTACTTGGAAAATATATTTATAACTTTAAACTTTAAAAATAAAACCTGTCATTTAATGTGAAAGAGCCCTTTGTTGCTGAAACTCCTAATACCTCCTTTGTGGGTTGCTAGAGTAAATTTCATTCATACAAATTTCCGAAATTAGATTTATTTCCCATGAAATATCCTTTATCAAATGTTACGTCACGAAATTAAATACCCCTCTTACCCCCTTGGCATTCTATGTAATAGCGCCTCATCACATTGGAGGAACTTCGGTGAATTTTTAAATATGGAGAGCTATTTGTCTGCATTTAGACTAAGAGCCCTCCATTTGAACATTCACCGATGTTCGTCCTAGGGGTCCATGACATTTGGACCACTTCTCATGGATATTTTTCCTCTCCATCCTAAGGTTGCCTGGGAGAAATCGCTGTATGTGATAAGACCGCCCTTTGTACAACACGTGGAGGTTTATATTTATATTTATGTACTTTGTTTTTGGGCAATAAAGTGTTAATCTATCTATCTATCTACCCCATAATGTGTGAGTGGCGTAATTTATAGATGACCCCTTACAGATACACAGATAGTTAATATTATTTTTATACTAGTTTTTTTCGTTTTCTCGCAATGAAGACTCCATACTAATATTATAAATGCGAAAGTATTTATAAACGTTTGCGTTAGTATTTTAATGTATTTTTAAGTGTTATAAAGAGTATAATAATAAAGAGTATAAAGTAACTCTGCCTCTCTGTCTCGCTTTCACGTCAAAACTACTGAACCAATTTAATTGAAATATGGTATACACATAGTCTAGAGCCTGAAAACGACATAGGCTACCTTTTTTTATCCCAATATTCCCATGTGAACGGGTGCCATGCGGGTGAATATAAAAAAAATTAAATAACGCCTCCCAGAAAAATTAAGGACAAATTTACGCCACTATGAACTTTGCTTCTAATAATAGAGGAGTAAATTTTCAATTCCATCAATTGAGGCTAATGCTCCAATTTGAAAAAATCATTCAGTGTTGAATAGCCTCTTTATTGAGAAAGGCTATAGGCGACCATCACACTATCTCAAAGTAACTATTCTACGCGGACGAAGTCGCGGGCAAAACCCGCGACTTCGAATATATAAATAATTTTTATGAAGTGTGATATTGCACATATTACTAAAGCTTGTCTAATGATAGATGCCAAATATTATTATCTATGGATTTGTCGTTGTGAAGAAAACTGAAAAAATTTTAGTATGGAAAATGCGGAATTCCCCAAAATCTCCATACAAAACACCAATTTCATAGGTAAGGACCTAATATGAATGGCTCCACAGACACGACAACATGGCCGAGTTGTACGCAGTGGTGAGCACGTTGCAGCACCTGGAGAAGGCGTACATGCGCGACTGCGTGCGCGCGCAGGAGTACACGGCGGCCTGCAGCCGCCTGCTCGTGCAGTACCGCGTGGCCTTCAAGCAGGTGCAGGGAGACGAGTTCCCCACTATTGAGTCTTTCGTCACTAAGTACCGGGTTAGTATCTGGATCTGGATATCCGTGAATTTTTATAGCACAAAAAATTACTTAGCAGAACACCAAATTACTTCACCACTTTGATGATATGCCTTGGTGGCTTTGGTGATCCTTTGGGAAATAGCTTGTACCCTAGGCAATGTTTACGTAGAAAATTGTGAAATACGTAGACAGCTTGACACAATTCGTTTATGGTATGTTAATCAAAAGGTAATTTATAAAAAGGTAAATAACACAAATCACTGAACATAAAACTTAAAGAATATTATATAAGGTAGGGCTACATACAATAGTGCCTTGGTAAAAATATATTATTCAGTATATATTATTAGTGTCGACTTTTAGAACAGCTAACAAAATATATTATAAAATAGACGTTCGGCGTCAAGACAACCGCGCCAGACGCTGACTCTGATAAGAATGAAAAATTGGAGACCAAAACAATGAAAAAATAGACAGTTGCTGAATTTAAAAACAGAATCAAAGAGAAAATGGCCAGAGAAGAGCGCAATAACAGGAAAGAGTCGCTAGATAATACTGATATAACGCCTCGTTACAAGCTGAAGTCACAAAGAACAACAGACCTAGCTAAAACGGTGCCTTTTCAAGCCTCTTTTGGAGGAACCCCTGTAAAAGAAACAGGGAATAGATAGGTGTGCCGAAAAGGAATTGATGACTACATGCCCAAAAAATAACTACTTGAACTGCTCACGGTAATGAGCACATTACAATACCTGGTAAACACAGGATGTTATGGAAATCTACGTGACAGGCCGCCACCCACTGCCAGGACATATATTTCAGTAGCGGATGTCATATTTTTGATATGTTGATGAACAATAGTTTTACAAATGCGTGTCATGTTTCTTATCTTAGTAAAGATTTTGCTCTCTTTGTAAAATGCTTGCAATTTCGTTGATTTGAACTACTCTTTGTTTACAGCTAGACTGCCCAGCAGCACTAGAGCGAATAAGAGAGAACAAGCCTAACCTGATCAAGGACGACAAAGGGAACACAAATAAATATATAGCAGAAATTGTTTCTGTAAGTATTTGATAATTAAAATTACTTGCTTTTGAAGAGACAATAAAAATTCCATTTAAAAGGGTTTCTTTTGGAGGGCATAGAGTTATTTCAAAGCGGGGGCAGCGAGCAGATCCAGATTTCTCCTTTTGCATAAAAGTTTACAAGACCAAGGGCCTGTTTCACAGTCGAAAAGTAAAGTCATAATTAGTTACTTGACAAATAATTTACTTCTTAATTATATCCCTCCAATAGCGTGCCGTACGTTTCACAGATAATGTGGTGATTAGCCTTACTCAGAGATTGTGAAACGCAAGATTATTTACTGAGTAGCTTTATTTGAACTTATGGATTGTGAAACAGGCCCTTATTAGGTCAACTTAGGACTTAATTTGTGATTTCCGGGAAAGTGAATAAAAAAAGTTGAAGTTAAAGTGAATAAAAAAATGTCAGCTGGAGCCTATGCCATATAATGTCACAGTACTAATTATTTTGATGATTTAACTCCCCGTCTTGGGTCAGCCCTTGAACTTTTCATACTTTACCCAATTTACAATGTTCCAGCTATTCATAACCCTAATGGATAAGCTTCGGCTGGAGTTCCGCGCCATGGACATGATCCAGCCGGAGCTGAGAGACCTGCACGACACCATGGACCGCCTCCTCATGCTGCCCGAGGACTTCGAGGGTAAACTCAAGGTAACGTTATTATATGAGGAGTTCAGTTAAGAGTGCACCTCGCTTCTGGCGCTAGGGTAACTAGGATGGACGCTTCGCGCGCTAATTTAGGTATTTCTTTTGTATTATTGCTTCTTGTATCTGTACAGATAATAACAATCTCTGTGTGTCAATGTTATCGAAAATGTTACAATTCCCTTTTCCGATTTGTTGCCATTATTTAAGGAAAAATTAATACAAAATTGGTATCTTGATTGGCAAAATACCTTACTAAGTAAAGGAAAATGGTATAACATAATAAATAACAAGATCAGTGGTCAACCTTGATTTGTATGCTCAAAGACATGTTACCCCAGAAAGTATTAGGTCCTACCTATGAAATTGGTGTTTTGTATGGAGATTTTGGGGATTTCTGCATTTTACATACTAACATTTTATCAGTTTTCTTCACAACGACAAATCCAGAGATAATATTTGGCATGTATCATTAGCTCAGAGTAAACAGAACTGGAGTAGCCATTAGTCAATTTCTCAAACATTTTTTTCTGCCATTTCTTGCGGGGGGTGAGGTTACCACTACACTCAAAGCCAGCCGTTTTTACAAATGCACACATGCATAATTCGACACACAAATTTAAATTTCACGCACACACACGCTTAAAATAGTCACGTGGGGTGTGCGTTTTGACAACGTCACAGCCGCACTCCCCACGAGACTAGCGTTCGAAATTTGAAATCGTAGAATTCTAAAACATGAAATAATGAAGTAAATAATCATGAAATCTTAAAAATTATAATTACAAATAAAAGGTGACACCATCTTTTAGCATACTCGATGTTTTCTATTTATTTTTACAACAAAAAACAGCACAGGCAGGCATTTTTGCGGGAGCTCTGATCGCCGCAACGTTTACAATGTTATGGCTGTCAAAATGGCGGCTCAACTAGTTTTATTAAACGTGCAAGCATCCGATGCTTGTGCATTTGGCAGAGGGGAATGTTAAACAAAGGCCACTCCAGTTCTGTTTACTCTGAGATCATTAGACAAGCTTTAGCAATATGTGTGTGAACACGCTTGATAAAAATTATTCATCGTTTTTATGTTAATGCAAATCAAATGATGTATTCGGGAGGCAGTTAAAAATAATTGTCTTTGTGTCTAATTTTAAAGACAAAGACAAAGACTTTTTATTTCACAAGAAATATGGTACATGATAAGGTGTTCACAATATATATAAATTTCCGTAATATTTCACCAGAAACTGGTATGCAAAATTAACATTAATAGGTACTAACATTATAAGAAATTGGGATTAAAGTACTCTTTTAGGGAATAGAAACATTTCTCAATCAACCATTTTTTTAGTTTCGTTTTAAAAATGTTTATTGGTAACAGCTTCATGTCCTCACTTAGCTTATTATAAATTTGTATTGCCATTATGTGAGTGTTTCTAGCACACGAACTAGTTCTTACCAAAGGGATTAATAATTTATTTGGATGTCTGCTGTTAACCCTGGAGTCTTTTTTAAAGAAATCAGGATGTGATCGGACAAAAACACAAATCTCATATATATATAATGACACAACTGTTAAAATTCGCAGTTTCTTAAATAAGGGTCGGCAAGAAGTCCTTACATCTACATCGCAAATGGCTCTAATACAAGCTTTTTGAGAGATTAAGGCACGCTCAATGTGACAAGAATTACCCCAAATGATAATTCCATATCTAATCAATGAACCTACGTATCCGTGGTAAGCTTGAATAGCTGTTGATTCATTGCTAATCCTTGCAAGACGCCACAATGCATATGCAAAAGATCTCATTTTACTACATAGTCCTGTAATATGCTTAACCCAAGTGAATTTATCATCCAAGGTGATACCAAGGAATTTTGTTTCAGTACATTCCCGGATTTTTTGATTCCCAGCAGCTATATTCAACAATTGTTTATTTCCATTTTTATTTATAAACTGTATTATTGAGGTTTTACCTATATTTATATTTAACTTATTGATCACTAAATAGTTACATACTTTATTTATAATTTTATTTATTTCATCATTATAAGTTTTAACGTCTTTACATGGAACTATTATACTCACGTCATCTGCGAAAAGAATAAACTGATGATCTGATATATCTGGTAAATCATTGATATACAGCAGGAAGAGCAATGGCCCAAGAATGCTACCCTGCGGTACACCAAATTTATTAATTTTAGTTTTAGATCTATAGCTAATTACTTCCTTTTCCTTATTTATATTTGTTACCTCTACAAATTGTTGCCTATTTGAAAGATAGCTATGAAGAAATTTGTAAGCAATACCCCTTATACCATAGAAGTGACATTTTTTTAAGAGAGTCTTGTGGCAAACAGCATCAAATGCTTGACTCATATCAAGGAACAAAGCTGTAACTGGTTTTCTACTGTCAGTATGCTCAAGTAGTTGATTAACAAGGGAGTAAGTAGCTAGTGTTGTTGATTTCCCTTTTAAAAAGCCATATTGTTCTTTTTTTATAATTTTAAATTTATTTATGAAGTCTATTATTCTCATATACATTACTTTTTCAATCAACTTAGACAAAACTGGTGTCAAAGCTATAGGACGATAATTTTCTTTTTTTTCTTTATTATCTTTTTTATGCAGTGGTTTGATAACAGATATTTTAAGAGCTTCAGGGAATATACCCGTACTAAAAGAAAGATTAATTAAGTGTGCTAAAATCGGTGATATTTCATTTTTACATTCCTTCAAAATATTAGATTTAACTTCATCATATCCTGTAGCGTTAGTAGATTTAAGATTATTTATAATTTTGTTAACTTCATATTTATCCGTCGGTTTCAAGAAAATGCTGGCACAATTGTATAGTTTAGAGTTATCCAACATATCGTTACATTTAATATGTATGTCATAATTTTTCCTACTTGCAATATTGACGTAATAATCGTTGAGCTCATTAGCAATATCCATCGGCTCAAGTAATAATTCATTATCGCTTACAAGTCTATCTATAATTGAATGAATCGGATTTGTAGTAGTTTTATTTTTTATAACATCCCATGTACTTTTGCACACATTAGTAGAATTATAAATGTAATGAATGTTTGATATTTTTTGAGCATGATGTATACATCTTTTTAGAAGTTTTGTATAACTATGATATTTATCTTTATCTTCCCTATAACCATACATATAATACCTAAAACGTAACTTTCTCTTAGTAATAGTAGATTTTTTTATGCCGGTAGTAAACCATCGCTTAAATTTCTGTGCTGAATTTATTCTGATACGTTTCACTGGGAAACATAATTTATAAAACAACAAAAATTAAAAACACAATTAAACTTACAAAAAATTATTAAATTAAATAATACTCGCAATAATACTCTCAAATATATGGTCTATTTTTAGAAGAGGCAATTATTTTATAAGAATGTTCTGAAACTTAATAGTTACGGACAAATTGCTAAGACAGAATAAAAACACCAATTTATGAAATTGGTGTAAGTTTTATAATATTGGTAAGGACCCAATATTATAAAACCATCACGCGTCTTAGATTTATTCATGGCAGATTCAGTTCACATTTACACAGAATGCAAATTATATCGTCCCCAATATGTTTCAAACTGCAATTTTTCTGTTGATTGTAATTTTAACCATAATTATATATTCTTTGAGTGCCCTGCATATAATATGCAGATGCTAGTGCAGTACTTGCAGATAGTCTGTAGGACGTATACAGTGTGTTTTTTTTTAACTGGGACAGTATGGGGAAATCCAAAACAAAAGAAGATACAGAGAAACAGCCGCAGGAACGATTTATTCAAAAATTTGGCCTAGTAATTTATTTCGTTAAGCGTGACTTGTCCATTGAAATGAGTCATAAATTTTTTTTTGATGCGGGTTGACTCAGTTTCATTCAAGGAATATTTCATTGTATCGAAAGAAAAAATCAGAGCAGCAGAAGTTAGTCAAATTTAATAAAATGTTTCTCATACAACAGGCTAGTTCAAAGTACCCATCTACTGCATGTACAAATAGCGTTCCATATTTAAAAATGTGATTTTATAAGCACTAGAATTGGAACTGGACCTCCTTGGAACAGAGATAACTTCTTTCCACTTGCTATGATGCTTACATAATAATATTTCCTTTGCTTCATCAATTTACATTATTGTAAATAAATAAACAAATTTTATTATAAATAATGAAACTAGTATTGTCGCTGTCTTATAAATAGTTATGATCAAGGCATGTCTTAATTAATATGTAGAAATGTCGTACTTTACCGGACAGTAAGGGCCAGGTGTGCAGTTTGCTTGGTCAGCTTAGTAAATAAAACCAGTTAGGTTAGACCACTATAACAAGACCTGTTACCACCTTACCTCACCAGGTGCAAGAGTGGCTGGACAAGCTGTCGGAGATGTCGGCGTCGGACGAGCTGTCCGAAGCGCAAGTGAGGCAGCTAGTATTCGACCTCGAGTCCTCGTATGGCGCGTTCAACAAGTTCTTGCACAAGGATTGAGATCTGATGCGGTGAGAGTGTTAAATTTACATTGTTTATTTACTTGTTAACCTAATTAAAACTTACTTAACACGTTAACGGACACACGGCTTGATTTTGAAACCCCATTCTGACACTTAATTTTTGAATGGAATGCTATAGACGCACCGTCTTTGGTAAAAAATAACTAAGTACCTCTATTTAAGCACTCGCCGGTCGTTGATATGTATTATGGCTGCCTTTAATCTTTAAGAATGTGTGAAGCAACATTCACCAATTCACAACACTTTGTATCAGCTTGTAAGAGATTCACTGTGTATGTTTTTGTCGTGTTTGGTTCTAGTAGGCGCTGATAGTTGTCTTTGCGGGAGCAAGTAGTTCTAGGTAGTCCAACTATAAGGTCCTTACTGTCATGTTTGCTCCCATTAAGCGCTGATAGTTAACTTCACGGAAGCATATAGTTTTACTTAGTCCCACTATAAGGTCGTTATTGGTCAAAGTGGTGTTTACTAAGTGTATTGTAGATATTTAATTAGGTAAACTAGGCCTATAAATTGGGCCCTTTTCCGTGGTTATAATTGCTTACAAATCCGTTATAATCCTATTGAAATGGTGGTTCCAGGACAATCACTGGAGCACATTTTGCTGCTTGGGTGCTATGACAGTTGCGTCAAAGTGCGTGCGCAGTTACACACACGAATGGGCGAGAAGTGACTTTTACAAGTGTTAAAAGTACTGTTATATGACGACTAGCCATTCGATATATACGGTACCTGTAGAGAAAATTGTCTCTATAACAGTTGTGGCTATGGAGTAAGAAAAAATAAAAGGCTTTAGCCGGCGCGTCACCCTTAGTCATTCGCTGAAGACTGCTATTACCCACGCGTCCACGAACATGATAAAACATTATTAATTGTAGTGTGAGCTGTAATCATAATATAGTCGCTATTATAGATACGCGAGCACACACACAGACACGTGTTTGTGTGCAAAGAAAATAAAATTAAATGCTTTTATATGATTTTTTCTCTAAGTAATAATTTTCATTCCTAGGGATTTCAAGTACCTACTGTTACTTGAAAACGATTCTCTCTAGGAATAAAAAGTATTACTATAGAGCTAACTTTCATATTCTGTTTGTTATGTGTCATTTTGTTTTATATACAATAGATGGCGCTACTAAGCCAAGGGAGGCATTGTTCTGTTTTACCAGTCGTTCGCTCTCTATGAATTTTAATTTTTTATTGATTTGTTTCTATCTTGAAGATTGTGATATTTAGTACTTAACTTAAATGGTAAATTCGTATTAAATATAAATTTCTAGGCCATCGATTTTTCGCAATCTCTCTACAAGCTATTTATTAAGCTCGTATTCGTACTTCGTAAAAAAAAACAGTGTTTCACTCGGGTGAAAGATTTATTAAGTCCCGAGACGGGGTTTGGCCGACAGATCACTTTCATCCCTTTGGTAACAATTTATTAATCTTCACAGTCTATATAAGATTACTCTCTTATTAAAATCTAGGAGCCGTGTGGTAGCGGCTCATTAAAAGAATACTACCAACCCATCTCTTCCCTTGGGTGTCGTAAAAGGCGACTAATGGACTTAGAACTGCACAACATCCAATAGCTTATAGCGGCGACGGGCTCACCACCTGTCTCGAACTATGGCAATGGACTGCTTTCGCGGTGATTTTGCCTAGTCTCTGACTTACCCTTAGGGGATAATAGTCGTGATTATATGTAAGTATATTATCCAAATATGTACTGTTTTATTTCCAGGTAAATGGCTCAAAGGTGGTTCGCGTGGCGCTTGGTTAAGTTATATCCTGTAGCTCGTTCACATAATTTAATGTTATATAATATAAGTTACTCAATTTAATAAGTATATCATTATTATTATACAATTTTCAAATATGGATTTCTTTGATTTTTCTCGGATTACCAAATTCTGGGTCCTGCCTTATTCTCATATGTTAAAAAACGAACAAATCACGTAATTTCTACTTCTTTCTGTCCCTTTTTATTTCGGTGAATTAGAGCGAAACGGGACGTTATTTTCCGATTCGAATTTGTGAACCATCAGTTCAGATAAGTGGGTGGTAGTCGCCACTTGAGTACCTTACTACCAAAATGCCAGTTTTATTTAACTTGGTCGTATACTTACTTCAGCTGTGGATTTCATTATTTTAGATTATAGTAGGAAATCTCTGAGTATAACCTTTTCAAATTTATTTCTTTAAAAAACACTTTAGAAATAAAATAAAAACAATTTTAGTGTAAACTACTAACTTGAAATTAAATAAGTGGGTATTTGTAATTTGTTGTATGTATTAATTGTCGAAAATTAACTCCTCTACATGTTATATAATTCAAATTGATTTACGAAAACACCGTAAAATTCACTGTGACGTTCGCATAATTCAACGTTGGATAACATGAACTAAAATTCTTATCTTCTGTATAAAGCAATTATTTTACGTAAAATTTCAATCAAGCTGTGTTGAATACGTAAAGAAACCGTAATATATCATCATATTTTATACGCACTTAAATTATAATTGAAAGTTACAAGAAAGTTCTATCAGATGAAGTAGTTTTTGATTCAGCTTTCGATAAAGTCGGTGTTTTAAACATAAACGATTGATTGATTAATTACAATGTTTGTTGACGTTTAGAATAGTATACCAGTCAATATTGTGATAAAAATTAAAACCTATCACTTGAATACTCTATCCATTGTTTTATTTAGTTTATTTTTAAAAGTTTTAAAATCAAAATGCGTGTTTTGTTTAAAGCGTGCCTTGGTTCTATATTAATTTTATTATACGTGTGTTTATTAGAGGTAAATATGACATGTCTTTTTACATATTTGTTTCTAAGTGAAATATTATTACAATAATTTTCCTAAATTTTGGAGCAGTGGACCCAAATTGCTCCCTTGTGGCACTCCCAAATATTTTAGCTTACTTCATAACAACCAATATATCTTTCGAGACTTGTCCTTGGTAAGATAATAACAATTGTTATTATATTTCAAATAACTCTATTAATTTTTATTATTTGACATATAACACTTTATTATAATTTCAATACTTTTCAGTGCAAAGAAAACGCCTTCGACAATATAAATGAGAAATTCCATTTAGTGAACGAAGCGTACAGAATAGCGAAAAATCTTTTCAACCACGGCCGTGCGAACTACGACAGACTGAAGAACAAATCTCTTAACACTATCGACACGTTCTTAGACCTTGTGCAGATCATGAACGATATGATGGCTCGAGAGCTGAGGAGTGCTGTTGTGAAATTTTACAAAATTAAATACTTTCATGACTTCACCAACTACATCATTTCCTTGGAAGAGGTAAGTTTTTTCTTATATATCTATACGGCTGACCCACCATAATAGATTTACAACCATAACATTTTTGATATAAAAACCATAAAAAAATATTGTAAAGGCCATTGCAGTTTGTACTGACGAGCTGACTTTACAGTCACATGTAAACATTTCAAATTGCAACGTTTCAAATCGATAAAAATGCATCTAACCGAATCGTCTACAAATTTGATATTTGAACATAAGAAACATTCCAGAAACCAAATACATAGTGTCGTTTTGCTTGTAAAAGTTAATTAAAAAACGTAAAAAATCATACCTTCTTTTCATCTCTCGTAAAACATCTCATAAAAGCAGTGATTCCGTATGTCGCGACATCTGGTTATGAATTACACGATTATGTAACATTTAACCTTTAGATTGTATTCGCTATAATCAAAGTCTTTTAGTTTGTGGACACTGAATCCTAAATTGTTATATTATTATTAATAATAATAATATATCATTTGCGGTTTTGCTGTAACATAATGTATTAGTGTTCACTTTTATGTCGTCATTTAGCGTAACATTTATTAGCATAACTATTTATTTACTTAAACAATGTTTATGTTTAACCAAATATTCTCACAAACAGAAACCGACTGACTTGAGTAGGTAATGAAATGAAGATTGACGATCAATTGATAATAGATAGTAACTAATTTCAACTAATCTATTTAATTCATTAATTCATCATTCACTCCTAGATGACACATAAGCACGAGTGAAGCTTTCCGTTCACGTCTGTTTGTTTTGAATAACATTATTCCATGCGTTGCATCTGAGAGCGTGTGTGTGAAATGTGGTCGGGTGTGTAGGCCTTTCACAGATAGACGCGGCCTAAGCTCGCGGCCAGGGAGGCGGCCAGTTGTATGCATAATATGAATATCTTGTGAGTTGTCTGTTGTCTAATATGAATGTCTTGGAATATTTTCAGTGAAACGTTACCAAGTTACTAAATAATAGGCCGCCAGCGTGGCCGCGAGCTCAACCCCTACCTACCCTCTTCGAGTTCAACCATAAATTTCAATGTTGTAGATGATAGAAATAACGGAGCACTGCCTGGTTGACCCCGTGGAGAAGGTGGTGCAAATCCGGGACCAATTCCACTATGTCATCAAGAACTTCGCGGACGTGCGCCATTTCGACACAGTCAACAAGTGCCACAAGGAGTTGCCGGATGAGGTCGCCGCTGCTCACTGCATACTGCATCAAGCTGTGCTGTAAGTTCAGGCAATTTGCCACTGGTGTTTTGTGCGTGACCAGGAAAGTTATGAATATGGGAGAGAGTGGAGCGAGAGCGTGAGCGCGAGCGAACAAGACATGGCTAAGAATGGACGCTGAAGACATGCTGTGCTAACCCTAATTAAAATTGGGAATTGTGGGGAAATTATGTGTGGTGAAGAGCTGTGAGGTGATCGGTGGCGTAGTGGTTTGTACGTTTTGGCTTTCGATCGAAAAGAAAGCTACATTCGCACTGGTCAGGCCGTGAATGTGTGACCAAATATTTGTGATCTCAATCTCCTCCGTGCTTCGGCAGACACGTGAAGCCGTTGGTCCAGTTGCTATTGCAACTGTTTCTTCCCACCAACCCACATTGGGCCAGCGTGGAGCTATGGCGCATACTCCTCATGTGTTTCTCCATGAGGAAGGCCTGTGCCCAGCAGTGGGACGCAAATAGGTTGAGGACGAAGAGGTGTGATAGTTTTGTATAACATCATGCAATTATATTTTTCCCCACTGCCTTTTAAAACTCATAATTCTGTGAGTGATATCGTCGAAGTAAATATTTTTTAAATAATAATGTTAACTTTATCGTTATACAGTTTCAACGAAACCATGCAAGAGAGCCTAGTCAGCATAGTGGAGATAAAGACCCGACAACACGCGCAAGACATGAACTCCTCCCTTTACAACGTCCAGAAGTGCCTCCGGGACTTCGTTCCCAAGTTCTTTGAGCAACTCCTACTGTACGCTTACACAGACAAATGCGAATACTTGAAGGTAGTCAACGCGTCCATAGCGGATTTGATGAAAGACAAATGGCGGAGCAACCAGACGCTTTTTACGGAGAAGTGGAGTCCGTTAGTAAAGCTTTTGAAGAATGGGTGAGTTGTTGACGATTGTACTTTATAATAGTCTGACCATGAGTAATGGCGAGGTCTTTTTTACTGTTTTTATTAACACGCTTTTATTAGCTTCACTTGTAACTAACTATGTATGTAAGAAAATCTTGGAATCTTAATTTGACCCACTTCCCGGACTTCGATTAAGATGAAATTTTGCACAACCTCTGAGTGCTGATGACAATGCATGACTAGCTAAGAAACGTTATTACAATTTCAATATGGCGGCCTCCCCAAGATGGCGGACTACCTAAATTGTAAATTTTGCATGGATGACAATGCAAAATTATTATGTCTTGGAGCTGATCTGATGATGGAACTGGAAGGTGGCCATAGGGAGCCAAAGTTAAAAATGAAATAAAAAAATCCTTTAAAACAAAAGTATGTTTTTAAAAGGATTTTTTTATTTCATTTCTATTGCTTTGTTAAATAAAAGCGTGTTATATTTTGATAGAACATTAAAGAACATCTTTAGCAATCACAATGTAACACGCTTTTATTGAACAAAGTATTAAAAGCATGTTTTTAAAACGATTTTTTTATTTGAAAAATAAATTATACTTCTGGTCAGGCGTCCTGTTTACTCTGAGGGTCACGCTACAACTATCAAAACATTAATTTAATATGGTTGTGCTGTGAATACGAATATAATAGGCTAGTTGACCCCTTTTTATTGGACCGAAACGTATCATTACTGCTAACAGTAATGAATCATATAGGCCTCAAAAAATTTAAAATTACGTTTTTGCTTAACTGTCAACAAAGCCTTTGACCATGATGGTCTATGAATTATTAGTGCCGTATGGTCACGATTTTGGTAAACAATAATACGCATGCTTGACACAGGCTGACACAGCCGACAGACATGCTTAATTGGTTGCGACTTGTGTTTGACGGATTTTGATCATGCGTATTCATTGTTTACATAAAGCGTTACTTCACTAATTTCACGAACATGGTGGATAGCCTTTTTGGCAAATGAAAAAAAAAAAGTTAATATAAAACATGTTTGAATTGAATTTCTACAGCAATCCCTTATTCATATTTATTGAACTTGGTATAATACGGACCCTTGTACTAAATACTATGTGAATTAAACATTATTTTCATTACTTTGGATATGAGTCAACTAGTCTAATTCCGTGTATTAGGGGGGACTTATGTTCAGCAATGGATTGATTATGTAAGTATGGCAGAGAACCAAACATGCTCATAGAAATCACGGCCGATGGGAGCTGGGGCGGAAAGGTTCTGAGTGGCGAACACGTTCAGTCACGAGCATAATAAATAATAATAGTTATGTACTCATTTTAGTACCTTGTCATTCTAAGGTTTTGGAATTACTTAGACTAGTGATGTCAGTACTGATATAGTAACATATCGATGAGGTCGATAGCGATGCTGTAGTGGTATGCATTGGTTTTCGATATTGAAATCAATGCTACCTCCGCCATGGGCAAGCCTAGGATGGGTGACCAAAACATGATGATCTGGAACTCGTGCTTCGGAAGGCTCGCTAAGCCGTTGGTCCCGGTCACTGTAGCAACCGTTTTCGACAACTCACTTTGGGCCAGCGTGGTGGTGTACTGAGAACAAAGCAGCATATATAGATAAACCCGATTAAGTGTGGAGCCCCTTTAAATCAGGTGAAATCTAGAAGTCAACCTTTCTTCCTACGTCTTCAACTATCTCCGAGCTGTTATAAAAAATATATACATAATTTCCCTTCTCTTTCTTTTACAGATCAAAGGCCACACAAGAAGCGCTGAAAGATCCACTGGTCCTAACATTATTCGCTGCCAATATGTCGTCAGGCGATATATTTAAAACTTTGTACTAATTAAATATTTGCTACCATTTATGGATTTCAGTAGAAGCTAATGACTCGCCTGCCCGATTCTCAACTGTCAGCAAATAAACGAATCAAAGAATTGTTATACCTGTCTCTTTTTATTGTGGCGAATCAGAGCGAGACAGGGTGTGAGTTTCCGAATCGAATACCGATAGTTGAGAATTACAGGGGGTTCGATGAGAGAGAACGTAAACTTGGAACTTTGTAAATATAATGTAATTAGAATGGGAAATGTAAAATAATTTCATCTTAAGTAGGTAGACTTAAAAATAATAGCAAAATTATGCAACAACTCAACTCAATTTTGTATTCGCTTAGAAAACAGTTATGAATAGGTCGGTGTGTTACGGAAATGTGCAATTTTTAATTACTAAATTAAGCGTTCATTACATACCTACCTAGTTAATAATAATAATATGTTATTAATTTCTTTTTGTTAGGTATGTTAAGAATTGTAATATTATTATAATTATGAGCTGTGAGACTTCTTCAGTATGTTAAATGGTGTAGTTGTGAGTTTTTGTTTATTTATTCAAGTTTACATATAATCCATATTTTTATAATAAAAATATGAATATTAAAATGTCTCATTTTGTATTTCCCTTTTGATCCCTCTTCATCAAATGGTGGATCCACACAGCACAGCCCGTCGGCTTTGCCATTGTAAAGCCGCCAGAGAAGTCACTGGCAAGTGCCGCCGGCGAGCGCGGCTCTGAATCGATATTACTTAAACAATTACGGCTCATGCCGCCGGGCTGTATGGAACACAGAGTACATTATTACATACGGATCCACCGTCAGGATAACAATATATTACAATTCTTTAGTAAAACGTTTAAAGATCCGATTTCTACTCCAAAATATGCCACAACTGGCATGCTACACGCATGGATTGGTTGGTTGTGCTCCACGTTCCTTTTATTATATTTTTATGCATATGACAGGCAAGGTCTTGGTCTTCATCTCACCTGATGGTGTCGGTGGACTTTTTCAAGCACGTTAGATTTAGTTAACTGTATTATCATTATGATTATTGCTCACTTTTACAAAATAAACACATATATAAAATTTTTATGACAACGTGGCTGTAGTAATAAAAACACTTTTCCTAACACAAGATAAAAAAGTATTTAAAGCTGTCAGTCAGTGTCAGGTGTCACAGTCAGTGTTAAATGGCGGTCAAGTCAAGCTAAAACGCGCGTGAATTGTATTCAAGTTTATTTTGTTATTGTTTACTATTTTTATAATAAAACCCTAAACAAAATGCCAAAAGCAGTGCGTGATTTGCTCCAACAGGAGCGTTCATACGATGAACCAGATCGGATGCCGGATAAAATATCAGTAACTAACTTTGACATATTTTTGTATGTGGTGGCTATAATTGGGCATTTTGTGGACCTAGGCTTGGATATAAACGTAGCAATGAGATATTATTTGGCGCAAGAAATTATGGAGTTCGGGTGGACTCTTGCTTTTATACTTATGCCGGCTTTTGTAAATACTGCTGTGTCTATACGAATGTGAGTATAAATTTGTTTATCTTCCGCTTTTGTGTTTGTCTGCATCTTTTAGATGACAAATCAATCACGTATTTCCTTGTTGTTAGTCAGGGTGAAGATGAACGTTTTTAATTAGATACTTGTTTTTTAATGTCCTTAAAATACTTATATCTATTTTTTTTAATTTGGGGCACATTGGATATTTTACAATGCTATAAATTTTTTTGTCAGTAGAACACGTAAGATAGAGTTAGTGCTGATATAAAAGCAGATTTTATAAATTAAAAGTTTTTTTTTGATATGAAAACATACAAATATTTCATTGTGAAGATATGTATGTATGTATATTACTTTCTCCTTCTCAGCAATCAACCATAGAGTTTAGAGACTCTATTTCAATAAATAACTTGTAATAAAATAAATGGCCTTAATCAAGTCATTAATTATAATTATACTTGTAATCTCAGCTATTTCATTTTTATCAAGTTCAAATACCTTTTACACCAAATTATTATCAATATTGTTATTATTGTCAATGTGAATAAAAATTACTAACCCTATCTTAATCCCCTGATAACTCCATTTGATTTTGAAAATTTATGAATTTTAAAATCATTTTATGATTAAAGTTTAAACAGTAGCTAATATAGTAGTATAACAAATTATGATCTTATTACATAGCTAAGTCCTAAATATACAATTGGAAAGACTTTCTTATATTCCCACAAATTAAAAGAATGCGTTTTATGCAAATAAAATGAAAGCACAGGAAAATAAAAAAAAACAGTATTATGAATTTTGAGAAGCAGATTTAGTAACAGATTCTTAATAATTAGACAAGATATCTCTTGCAAGAGTAAGCAAGTAAAGGCTAAAAAAAATATTAATAATATTACAATGTATTGCAGTAAAACAATAGGAATGTTCTTTCAAATATGAAGATAGTATTAGCTATGTACAGACATTCAACCTCTACAGTTTTATTATAATGTATAGATAAAATTATTGACTGTTCTATCTTTAGGTGTTGACAACTGTACCTACCTCTTTCGGGATAGAGGTAGAGGTGTGATGCAATGTTATGCTATCTTCACTTTTCAGGTATTCTCAGGACAAACAACAGGAGCCCATGTCTGTGTCAAATGAGTTCACAAAAAGGAAGTGGTTAAGAATATTCATTCTATTACTGCAGATGGCGCCTATTCTGCGCTTCGTTGATGCACTCATGTAAATACTAAGCATGAATATTTTAATGAAATTTATGTTGACAGTTTTTTGCAACTATTACACACAAACACACAATTTGAAATTGACACATAAACCTGACACACAAAAACATAATACAACATTAAATGCCATGCAATAAACAGCAGTTGAATGCAAAAGTGGCAGTAGCCCAGTTGATGGTTTGCTCTAAGTGCAACCAACTGATTTTCAGCTATTATGTCCTCAGCCTATATACATCCCACTGCTGGGTACAGGCCTTTCTCATGGAGAAACACATGGAGAAACACACAACACCACACGGGCCCAATGTGGGTTGGTGGGTAGAAACAGTTGCAATAGCGACCGGGGCCAACTTAACGCCTTCCGAAGCACGGAGGTGTTCGAAATCACAAAGTTTTGTTTACCCATCCACGGCCAGACCATGGCGAAGGTAGCTTTGCTTTCAATCGAAAGCCAAAGCATTCTGACCACTACGCCACCGAGCACCTCAGCTCGACCTTTCAGCTATAAATTAACACGCTTTTATTCTAGATAATTTATAATAAAAACAAATATTTAAATCACATGTTTACAATTATTCATATATTACACATGAGCATGTGCACACACTCATTCACACACACAAAAACATGCACACTCATAGACAGGCGTAAGCAGGCGCACACGCTACTCATATCAAACACAAAGCATCATGCTTTTTATGATAAACAATCATGTAATTTTACATTAACATGCATGTGATATTACGCACTATTATTGATAAAACAATACAAGATTATGACTTTTACTTTACACAATTAATTAGATTACAAATTACAGATTACAGACATCTTAATGATCAAGCATCAGGATTATTATAATTATTTAATTTTTTGCATGCCTTAGCTTTTCCACCAGCTATGCGAAGTGGCTACGCTGTGTGCGAGGAATAAAAGACCAATATTATATATATATAATTAATGTCATTCTATTGGTCTATTTTACCTCGCACTCCGCTTAGCTCCGTGTTCGAGTGGCTTGTACGCCGGTCTCAAGGCGTCTCCATCTCAAGAGGTCCTGGGTTCGATCCCCAGTGGAGGCAAGTGTTTTGGGTGATGAATTTTCAGACATTTGTTCTCCAGTCTTGGATATTCATTATATATGTATAATATTATATATATTCTGAATAATTATGTGTATTTATCTATAAAATATATTTGTCCGTCATCTAGTATCCGTAACACAAGCGGCATTTACTTGCTTAAAATGGGACTAGTTATTTATAGATATTTATTTATTTTATTATTTATTAGCTCTGTTGGAAAGAAACAAATTCGTCATTAAGTTGATGTAAGGCTGCGGGCGTGCGTTACTATTACGCAATAATGAGATACGATAGCTACGGACAACGGGCGTCCGTAGTTCTGTACGCATACGGACCATCCGTAGGTATAGCACCAGCAGTTGTATACTAGTACAACATAATTATCCATCTACGGATTATCATTTGGTGGATATGGTGTGTGAAGACCACACTTATTCAGCTCCATTCATTTGTTTGCATTTGTTTATAGGAAACGTCTGTTTTATATGGAACTTTTTGAACTTTCCGCGTCCGTTCGGCTGCGTAAGCATCTCATATAAAATTCAAGTATTACGTATAAAAAAACTGAATGACGCTGATTAAGTGAGAAGTGTGAGTAGTCCCTATCGCTTGAATCATACTGTGCCTGCTGCATGGCAAGCTCGCCCTCTATGACACCAAGACTTAGGGTACTTATCAGGCGAAATGAGGGGTTATCACCTTTCCTTTTGTGTATAGTAGTTTTCCATTAGATCTAAGGAAAAACCAATTGGACTGCTCCATTTTAAGTGACTCGCAAAATAGCGCAATCTAATTGGTCGATTTATCCTCACACACTAATTTGCATAGCTCTGAAGAACTCTAAAGGCGTGATGATAAAAAACCTCCCCAGCTACGCAGTAAAAGCGCAGCGAGCGGAGCGAAAGAATGACCGCGCGACCCAACGCTTATACTACGGGCTGATGCTGAAGGAAGACAGCGACGCGGCGCTGCTCAGGATATTCGAGTGCTTCCTCGAGGCGGCGCCGCAGCTGGTGCTGCAGGCTAGCTTGCTGCTCACACACCATGAGCGGTTTACAGGTAAAGCGGCGTTTAAAGCTTAGTTCGCAAGATTTTGTACTCCTTTGTTCTCATCTGAATCCTCCCTCCGCGCAGTCTAGTGAGCATAGATCTATTGTGTGCCTTGTAGTGCCCGCATTCAGTAGTCTATTGGAGTGTGTACACCATCCAGCCACCTGCACACACGCCTACCAGGCGGTAGGCGTCATAGGAGGCGGATCATAGGAGTTCCGGACTTCCGGGAATACTCGTTAAAACTCACCCGAGATACCCATTCCGGAAATAATACTCCAAATTACGCATTCAATTCGGACAGTCACGATCTAACTCGTTCCCTACTATAAAAAATACAGATATAGAGATTCCAGAGGCCAGGGGGTCTTGCTTTGAGAAGAACCAGCCGGACACTCAGCAGTTTGTTCGGCCTTTGATATTGTTCATTTCTATTTATTATTATTTGAGCTTTTTGTTCTGAACATTTTTCACATATTGTGTTATATTTTTTAAATAAAGTCTCACAGTTCAGTGTCCCTATTGGCAAAAGCCTCCTCCAACTCCTTCCAATACATTGTCTTGCGAAACTTGTCCATAGGGGTCCCACTATTGTTTTTGTTTCAACTTTTCAGTTGGGAACCTCTTAATATTGTCCCATTTCTTGGGTGCCATATGAGTACTCTGTGGCATTTTTATTACAGATGTTAAATTTTATGACGGCGACTGCCAATGCTCTTGATGCGTTAAGATAAATTCTAAAATCTAATTGTTTAAACGCCCTTATGAATTGCAATATCGGTACCTATATTTTGTTAAGTGTGGCAGTACATAATCTCCCATTCCAGTGCATCAATTGCTTTCAATGGCATCCTCGCTGATCGGCATGAGTTGGTGCCTAGCGGCGTACCAGCGCGCAGTGCGGTTCGCACAGAGAGACAAGGACAACATGAGCTGGTTCGGCACCTCCTTGCAAGTTGTCTACCACTACTTGCTGACCTGTAAGTATCCGCTGGACGCAGGCCTTCCTACATGAGTACGGGCCGTAAACCACGCTGGTCCAATGTGGATTGGTGGGTAAAATGGTTGCAATAGCGACCGAGACCAACGGCTTAACGTGTCTTCCGAAGCACGGAGGAGCTCGAGATCATAAAGGATCCATCTCATCCCATACCCATCCATTTGTAATTTTATGAAAACACCTATAAATCTGGTTTGGTATACATATACATACATATACAAACAACACGCGCGCGTACACACACACACACATGCACGCAAACACACACATGCGCACACGCACACATACATGCGCACACGCACTGATACACACGCGCGCGCGCGTACACATACACTTACACAAACACACACTTAAAATTACTTATAATGTTATTAGTTTAAGGTTTAGTAAAGTATAATAAAAATAAACTACAGTATTTATGCCATGTATCGAAAGAAAGAGCGGGCTGCTCCTAACACGGGTTTTTTAAAAACTCAACAGGGGAGGGAACCCCAACCCTTGTTACTGTTGTAAATGGTTGAAAATAAAGATTTTAGTTTTTTGTATCCAAGGACTGACTGTCTATACGTAGGCAATCACAGAGTTGTATCCAAGCCGAAGCTTGCAACTCTTATCGTGTCAAATAAATTACACCTGTAGTGTATGACTTATTCAAAAAGTCATTCGGTTCAAGGGTAATGTTATTATCGCTAATATGTCCAACACGCGGCGGTAAACTGCATTTTCGTTTAAAAATTGTAATTGTTTAAACATTAGTAAGTTGTTTTAATTAAAAATTCTATACAATTTTCAGTTAGCCGCGTAACATCAATCTGCCTGATCGTCTACCTGTTCCCATACTGGGCTCTTCTCGCCTGCGCGGTCCACATCCTCATCATGACCGCTTGGATCCAAATCTTCGAACACCCAATATTCTGCTCACATAGCAAGATAGCTGAACTAGCCTTCTCTTTCGCACTAGGAGCCGTATACTTATTCACATACATACTGGCAGTCGAAGCAAGGACAAGGTATAGATACGCGGTGTATTATAGTCTATGCTTCTTACAGAATGTTGTCTGTGGTTCGCTCTGGTATTTGTATGCGCCTGACGATGTGAGAATGTCGGTGTATTTCTTGCCGTTGTTGTTTTTAACAGTTGTTCCTTATGTAGTTGGATTAGTTATTTTGGTAGTATACTATGCGTTCTTCCATCCGTCCACGAAGGCTGTAGCCGATGTTATGGTTTCGTATAAAAATGGGGACGTTTCGAAGATAAGTGACCAAAGTGTTCGCACTTCACATATTTAAGCCTAGAACATTGATGTATGTTTGTGAAGGTTGGGTATGACAGAAAAATGAGGTTATAATGAATGCTGTGGAAATGAGAGTGTTGAAACGTTTAGGAGCATATGTGGAACCTCTTTGAAAGATAGGATAAGAAACAGTGAGATAAGAGAAAGGTGCGATGTGGAAGAGAACGTTGTGACAAAAATAGAGAAAGGGATGCTTAGTTGATTGGGCATGTTGAGAGGATGAACGAAAGTAGACTCACGAAGCAGGTATACAAGGTGGCTGTGAATGGGATAGTTGGAGGTGGGCGGCTTAGGTGAACGTACCTACATTGATCGAATTAAAGAAGTTCTAAAGAAGGGCCAGGGTCCGTATTATGAGCTCTTAATTCCAGGCAGTTTGCGTCGTAAACATAACTGCCTGGCTTTTTGTATTATGACCGTAACTTGTCGCACACTAATTAGCTTTGTTTCTGAACGTTATTGAAATTATTTGATAGCCAATGCCAGGCAGACAAATAATCCATCCAAAAACTAGTCAGCTAAAGCATGTCATAACACCAAAAAAAGAACCAGCCAGTTTGCGCCGTAAATTTGCCATAATTTCAAAAACTTCACAATACGCACCCAGGTCAAATTCACCTTAAACCGAAGATGCATGTATCGGGCATGTAATGAGAGTAGAAGAAGCGAAAGGTGTGTGCCAGGATCTAAGCCAGTGGAATTTTTTATATCCCTGGTCAGGCTTTAGTAATAGAAAAGTGTTACTCATGTGTAGTAACAAGTGGGGGGAATAATTTTAAACTTATGACTGATCTTACACTGATCCGGCGCACGGCCTTTTAAAATGTCACGGGAAATATACTAGCTTATTACAAGGATTTAAGCGTGATACGTTGTTGTTCTAATGACAGATTAGCTGACTACACAGATGATGACTGCCAACGCTCTTTTTGCGTTAGCATAAGAGTCTAAAGTCGAATGTTAATCGCTCTCGTGAATTCAAATATGTGTTACAATGCTGGCTTTAATTCGTAAACTTCTCAGTACTCTTTTTTAAGTGACCGTAGTAATGTTATTAAGGATCTGTCCCCAAATTCCGTGAAAAGGGACGTAATATCTATTACGTAGGTACTCCTTTAAATATATGTATACAATATTACTAAGCTCAAAATTACTAATTATAAAGATGCTATTTGTAATATTATTAGCGAACAAATATTATACGTAGGTAAGTTGTCGGATTTTCCCGTAAGTTTAAGTTTAGGTTTTTTATGTTAGTAGCATGGAGGTATGCTAGATTTAGTTACCAGCCAATAATACTCAAGTGTATAACGTAATTTCTGGTAAGTGAATTAAGTTGTTTAGAATATATGGTTGCAAGAATTACGCAAATTCCTGTATTCCTGTCCGCCATGTGGTGGACGTCGTGTCGTGGAGTAATAAGTATTGCAGTGTATTAGGTCCTTACCTATGAAATTGGTGTTTTGTATGGAGATTTTGGGAAATTCTGCATTTTCCATACTAAAATTTTTTCAGTTTTCTTCACAACGACAAATCCAAAGATAATATTTGGCATCTATCATTACAATCATTAGTAAAAATTATTTATCGTTTTTAAGTGAATGCAAATAAAATGATGTATTCGGGAGGCACTTAAAAAGAGTTTCCAATTTTAACACAATTAAACTTACAACAAATTATCAAAACAAATCAAAAGAGCTCAAAAATATAGTCTATTTTTAGACGAGGTAATTATTTTTTAGGAATAGTCTGAATCTTAATAGTTACAGATAAAATACTAAGAGAAAAAAAACACCAATTTCATAGGTAAGGACCCAACATTAAATATAAAAATGGTACGGAGTTAATGATGCAAAAATATAATAAACAGGATATTGGCGCTTTCCTCAGTATTTTTGCAGAGCCTACAAGTAAAGCCGCAAAATGTTTAGATGTTTTTTTGCATGATTAACTTTCCGTCACCCCGCTCTCGTGTAGGAATAGGAATATTGAACTGTAACATAGTGCTCAGGTGATGATGGGGCTTACATGTCAAACTGGGACAAAAGCCTCTTAAATTTTTTTAGATAAAAAAAGTCTACTTATAGTACATAGCACAGTTTTGTGACCAAATACTTAGATAAATATTTTGATTTTTTTAAAGAGAGATGTGCGCGGACGCGCGCTTTTATGTTCTGTTGCTCTTCGTCATATATTTGCGCCGGCCCTTAGGTCTATTTTAGTTCTAACATTCCCAAGTGTACGTATTTGCGTGCTAAAACTAGTTACTAAATAAACATAATTAACGCCTTTGACTTAAAAATCAATAATTGTTTCTATTTCACCACAAAAAAAGGAGAATATTGAAACCAAATAGATACTGCCATTGTACATTTATGAACATTAGTATTTTTGTAAATTCAAAGAGCATGATTCAATAAATTATTGTCTTATACTTAATCTGGAAAGACTGCCATGACTTTTTAAATATAATAACTAATTATGCTAATATAAGAAATAACTATTTTTGTATAAATTTATACATACTTATGAATCTCTAGTGAAATTATTGTAATGCTGTTTTATTGCATTTTTAAATAAACTTTTTATACAAAACTGTGTTTGTTTATGAATAAAAAAGAGACTGAGTGAGTAAGACAGTTTTCTTTGTCATTATAAATATAATTCCTAGAAATATTTATACTAATACAGTTGTAACTATCACCAAATAAATGGTGCTCTTTCTCTTAGTATCCTAAGTCCAAACTTATTCCATTCACTTTGATTTATCCACAGCTCAATAGCGGACTCTAAACAGGACATTACCGCTGCACCCTTCCAAACAGTACTAGCTGGGTCAATATCCTTTGGTGATGTCACAATTTCAAGCTGTTCAGTTTTGTATGCATAAGGAATTTGTAACGCTAAACGATTCTGCAGCCAGAGATACAAACCCTGCACTTTAACACCACCTCCTACAATTAGAATGTTACTGTACATTTTACGTTTTAATTCTTCACTTGTACAGCGGTCTATGCTCTGCAAAATCGCTGCATCTAAAGCTAAAACTTGTCCTGGAGCTAATGATACCACATCCCCCGGCCCACCTTCTAAAGCATCAACGACAATATCTTCATCTGGATTCCCTGTTGGCTGAGCCTCATTTGCTGTCTCAAACTGCTGGCTCTCATTTGCACTAGGGTCTGCTGTTTCACGTTTCCTCCCGGTTTCTCTCAAAAAGTCTGCATCAAACGGATCTTCAGGATCACTTGGTTGTCTATTCTGTATCTTTGTAGTCTTTGCTCCAGTAATTTTTAAAAGATCCATGTAAAACAATGCCAGAGGTGATATTATGCACTCATCCCCTACTTGTAATGTGTATTTGTTAATATTTTCTCCAGGATGATCAACAAGAAATGATTTTTCTTGTGGTCCACACACATCTAAGTTTATATGACAAAAATTCTCATACAGATTCCTCATCAGGACAACATCTCTAGGAATATTTTCGGTCCAGTTTTTATAAGGGAATGCACTTTTATGGAACATCCATGATAAGGCTTGGCAAACATCCCCTGCACCATAGTCCATTCTTAACCTAGTTGTCTTATGTGATATGCAGTCTTCAACACAAGAGATGGCAGTTTTCTGGTCTCCAATGTCTACAACACAGGCTGAGCCAATCCCTGCTCCGAATGTGGCTCCAACACTCTCTTGCACGAGAAAACAGTGACCAAAAGCCAAATCTTTAAGCAAAAGCGACATCAGACATTTCAAATGACTTCGTGAATAAATATCAGGGATTAACAACACACATCTGTATTTTACCAACTCAATCAAAGGTATACCTAATTTGTACTCTATGATAGAGCTCCAAATTGTATACAAGTCATTTAAAACTGAAGAAATTGATCCACCAACTTCAGAGTGGATATTAAAATCTCCTCTTCGGTAAGGAAAGTGAATATTGTATGGTAGTTCTGGATCTACATCAAGTACTAAATCGCCAACTATTATGTCACACTGGACCTGAGGCCAGGGCTCTTCTTCGTTCATAGATTCAGGGAGAGAACGTCGGTTAAATGCAGCTATTTGTTGAGGAGGAGTAGCGTATCTTCGAGCTCCATTCGACTGCACACAAGTCTGTAGCGTATGCGATATTTGTAAACGACATTCTTCTAGTTCTTCAATCAAATCTTTAGTCTTCGGAACACTTGGCGGTATGAAAGGGTCTCGATAGATTTTACCGCCAGGACGCCTTTTTCTCGCAATACAATGCAGTTGCTTCACTGGGAGAAGATCAGACGCTCTTCCTATTCTCACATAAAGAGACCCTGGATGAATGACTATTATCCTGTTAGGCGGAAACTGTTGGAAATGTTCCGGACCGGTATCGTAAGTTGGCATGCTCATTGCATGGACGTTATTAGTTTATATTTATAATTTAAAACTTAAAGCTGACTTACAGTGATTTTTGTTATAAATTTAAAAACGCGAGAACTCTTAACCTCATAAATTTAAGATTCCAAAATTTTTAAACAAATAGGTAGCAATTTTTTTTTTGTAAAATTCTCCCATGCAGGGAAGGCAAAGGGAACGAAGCCCATACAGCCAAGTCTTCAGTATTTCATTTCTTCAGTAGTTTGCATTGAAATGCTAGTGTAATGCATTTCAATGCAACTTGGGAGAGTTTGACGTCAAACGATTGATGGCAGACACTGTGGTGCTACTTGGATGAGGTGGATTACCACGTTAAAAAACTCATCACTTTTCACACAACTTGACGCTTATTTCGATAATTCTCCACATTGCACATCATCACAGACACTTATTACACAAAACTACACTGATTTTCCGTAACAATATCCACTCTGAAACAATATTACAACTATCGAAATAAAATTCACGTCCGCCATTAGTCAAATGCCGCCAACTCTCCAAATAGGTAGCAAACTGTAGCAAATTATCCTACTTGTTGCATTTGACATTTCGGGATTTTATTTTAATATTCAGTTTTACGGCTCTGGCTGCAAGACCTTTTGAGCCACACGTAAACAGTAGAACACTTTTCTTCAGTAGTTTGCATTGAAATGCTAGTGTAATGCATTTTAATGCATCTTGGGAGAGTTTGGCGTCAAACGATCGATGGTAGACACTGTGGTGTTACTTCGATGAGGTGGATTACCACGATAAAAATCCCATCGTTTTTCACACCACTTGACGATTATTTAAGTGATTCTCCATATTGCTCATCAACTCCGAAACAATATTACAATCACTGAAATAAAAATCACGTCCGCCATAGTTGCATGCCGTCAAAACTCCCCTTTTTTTGTCTTCAATATTTGCATTGAAATGCAAGTGTAATACCATTTCAATGCGTCTTGGAAGAGTTTGGTGCCAAATGATCGACGGTAGCCACCGTGGTGCTACTTTATTTCTATAATTCTCCACATTGCACATCATCACAGACACTTACCTATTACACAAAACTTCACTGATTTTACGTAACAATACCCACTTCTAAACAATATTACAATCACCGAAATAATAATCACGTCCGCCATAGTCAAATGCCGCCAAAAACATTGCAACGAAGCGTTTCGATCACTTTGACCTGTCTGTACGTTCTTAATCTGAGTTTTGACCCTTATTTTCACACACAGATTGCATTTTCAATAATTTCATTTGAACGGATAGTAAATGGTTAATGAAATCCGTCATTAATAATCAGGAAAAATTATGCACTTTACAGTTTTTCTGTGAATACCCACAAATCTTTCATGAGCTAGCAACGGTCTGTGCACTCTTTACTATCTCAGTTTGCCAATTTTTGATAAACTAGTACAAGCAAGCTAAATTTTGCCGGCTCATGATGAGCATTGCGGCGGCAAGCCCATGCTTTCAATAATTTATAAGATAAAATGTCAGTTTGACTTTGACAGACGCCGTGTCACGAACGAAAATCGCAAAATATTTTTGTAGTTTTACAATTTCCATCAAATATAGATCAAAAAAAGTCTAAATAATGGCATCGCGAAGTCTTACGGAGGTGTTTGTGCTAATGCGTAACAATGCAATACATAGCCGACACATATTTGCCGAACAGGTGTGGTTTTTATTAACTTATTGATTGCTCATAAAGATCTAACATCTGATGCAATGATTATTTGTTTTTATTGTATTTAGAAATTTTCTTTAATACTATTTAAGTGGCCACCATACCATTAACCATTTAAGTACCATTTAAGCTGTATTATAAGATCCTAATAGGTATCAAAATGCTGATTTTTTTATTTGTAGATTTATGTGTAAGTAACATAAATCTGCAAGTGTGCATGTGTCTCCTATTTCTGTATTTATTCAGATTTTACTTTGTAAACTTTTAAAATCAGAATTATTGCATTTTTTATAATTATTTGTGAGCATTGTGTAGCCACTTTGGAATGTGAATAAACAATTGTTATTAATAATTAACAGGGAGATGCTTCATACAATAATTGATAGTGCCTGTATCATTTTATATTCTTGTCTTTTCTTATTTGATGCTGGATATAAAAAATTATACACATGTATAGAAACTAAAAATCATTCATAATAATAATTTTATATTTATTATTTTTATGTACTTCATATTTTCTTGTCCACATTAAAAACAGACTCAAGAAATATATAGTTATATAGTTAAAACTATTGAAATATAGCATTTATCAGTTATTGCAACTTTATGTGTAATATGTATATAATACCACATGATTTTCTAACTCAGAATGAGACAGAGCGTGTCCGGCTTATGCGTGCTAACTCCCGTGACATGGAAGCCAGCCTGGAAATGAGGTCTGATACATGTGCTCCTCCACCTTGGACAGACGCTATGGAAGAGGCTCACTACTTCATTACAAGGTTAGTTTGACTATCATTATTTAACCACACAATCTATATCTCTTTTGTGTGCGATGATCTCTGTTCTTGACAGTAGGTAATTATTTTTTGTAAGTGTAATGACATTTGAAAGGCTATATGGTTGTGGTTGTGCTAAGTCCATTAGTTACCTTTTACTACTCTAAAGGGAGGAGATTGGTAGTATTCTTTTAACTACATTACCAATAAAAATAATAAAAAAACTATTTTATTATATTTTTTTAAATTCAATATAATTCATTTCATATGTTTATATCTTATCATTAAGAAATAAAGCTTAGATGCTGCCCTAGCCATTGTCTGACCGATACTGTTAATTTCATGACATTATTTGAGCGAAACTAATTGCACAAGCATGGCAACAAATTAAAAAAAAATAATTTATTATTCATGACACAAATTTCATAATGTAAATACGGCTTATGGGTTAGTCAGAGACTAAGAAAAAGTACAGCAAAAGCAGCTCACTGCCATAGTCCTGCCCTTCAGTGACTGCACATGTGCTCAGCGTGACAGGTGGTGAGCCTGTCGTCATTATTGGCTATTGAATTTGCTATTGGAAATAATAATAATTATTCTAAATCATTTTTTTTTGTTTACACAACTACAGCGTGATAATATACTGTTGTAATTAAATTGCAGGTTAAAAACCAAAATATCAGAGCTGCAAGCGCGGCACGAGCGTCAAATACGACGCCCAACGCTGGACGACTCCGGCGGGCAGCAACACATCAGCAAGCTGACCAGCGAGATCGCGCGCCACTTCACGCACGCGCACACCAACCTCACAGCCATCAAGGCGCAGTGCCGGCATGGTGAGCCACCCCACACTCTAGGCGGGTCTCTGCTAGCGAGCGACTCGATCGGCAGCAACACATCAGCAAGCGTCCAGCGAGATCTCGCGCCATTTCCCCACCTCCATAAAGCAATGTGTCGCAATAACAAATCGGCATGGTGAGCCCACACCCTCTAGGTGGATCCACACTGCCGGCGCAGCACATCAGCAAGTTCCAATAATAAAATTCTTAAGCTCGTTCAATAGTCACATTTGCGAGCCTTAAGCTGCTGAATTTCTTGTAAAATAGACGGCTGCTGAGACGAAGAGGTTATCGATATGTCGCACAGAATTGGGAGGGGCAACGCTGGTAGACCGGCAATCAGACCGTTCATTGTGGAGATTATTGGTGGAAGCATTTGTCCAGCAGTGATACAGCCCACTGATGATGATAATACGTCCGTAGATATAACGTGGATTAGTAAGCCCTCATGTAAAGTTTGAGAAATTATGCGATATTGATCCCACCGATTTTGGTTGCGAGAATAACTTTGTTTTTAGTAGCGAAAGTCAAAGTTTACGAACCACTATTCATTATACGCAACGATATCCTCAATGTGATTTAGATTATAATAAATATTTTCCCATTTTCAGGTAATAAAACAGAACAGCAGTTAGCAACGAACGTGGTTCTCGCACTAGTAACCTCGTTAAGAGATCTCAGCGAGACGTATAGGACGGCACAATCAAACTACCTGAAATCGTTAACATCCAGAGAAGAGCGGTCAAACGCTTACTTCGACCTTCCCAACTTTGAAGAACTCAGTTTAGAAGACAACGAACTCTTACCAGGTTTGTCGAATAACCAGACAGATTTACTATTCTCTCTCCCAAGCACGTCAGCGCAAAAAAACTTCTTAGAAGACGATCAAAATGGCGACTTCCAAAAACAGTCTCTCTCACAGAAACAGCTCATGTTGTTACAAGAAGAGAACACGAAAATGGTTGAAGAGAGAGAAGAGGAAGTGAACAAAATCGTTAGGTCCATAGTCGATTTGAACGATGTCTTCAAAGACTTAGCGCATATGGTCCACGAACAAGGCACTGTTTTAGATAGAATAGATTATAATATCGAACAAACTCAGGTGCAAGTCCAAGAAGGGTATAAGCAGTTACAAAAGGCGGAGAGGTACCAAAAGAAAAATAGGAAAATGCACTGTATTTTTATACTGGCAATAGTTCTCGTAGTGTTGGTAATACTGTTGATAATAGTGAAGAGTTAGTTACGGATGTTTGGGTGGCAGTGGGCAGGGCACATTGCTCTTAGAACTGACGACCGTTGGGGCGTAAAGGTTCTCGAGTGGCGAACGTGGGTAGACCTTCAACGAGGTGGACCGACGATCTGGCGAAGACCGCAGGAAGTCGCTCGACGCGGGCGGCGCAGGACAGGTCGTTGTGGAGACCATTGGGGGAGGTCTATGTCCAGCAGTGGACGTTTATAGGCTGATGGATGGATGGTTGCATTTGGGTGGGAAATGCCTTATATTAAGTAGTTGGAAATGTTAATAAACGCCATCTTGCCGTCAAAATAAGATTTCTGGATAGTATTTCAGTTGTTGGAGTTAATCTCACAACTAAGAATGGTCTTGAGCAATGAATTGGTTCTGACCACGCCCATCTGATCGTCTGGAATCATGAAGTAGAGAAGTTTTCTTTTGAACTCGATGACCCTTTCATGTAGTCCAGTTTAGATAGTCCGAAAGATTATTGAATTAAAGTGCTCCTAGCGTGAACGGAATATAAGGCGCATAAAACTATGAGAATGAATGTGAATATTTATTCAAGAATGGATACTGAGATGAATGATTATTTAAGTCCTTGTTATTCAAACTAATATTATAAATGCGAAAGTAACTCTGTCTGTCTGTCTCGCTTTCACGTAAAACTATTGACCGATTTAATCGATATTCGGTACAAAGTAGAGCCGGAGAACGGACAAAGACAACTTTTTATCCCGATATTTCCATGAACGGGTACCGCGCGGATGAAACCGCTGGAAGCCACTAGTTCTTCATAAGTCAAAGATGCATTACGTATTGCCCTGATATGTATTTTATGTTCTGTCTGGTGAATCATGAGTATTAAATATATTGTTTACAAGCACAAGTTAAAGAAGATCTTGCCTTTTATGGATAACGACGATGGCCACCAACCGGTGTTCTTGTTAATTTAATTTCGACCTTATCCTTGAATGAATACAACTTCTTTTCACAAGTGATATAGTGGCACAGTATTCTAAATATTTTTGTCGTTAACTCGTTCTAACCACTACCAGGATTCGACAGTCAAGAGAGCGCCTTAAATATCACTTATCTTAAATATCATACTAAGAAGTAATCAATCTAATTAATTTGTTATGATTTAAGACCCAATGTCATGAGGATTTAAAGGCGTTAATTGCTTATGACCCAATTTTTGGAGTACAAACGTAGATCTCTACATGGGCACAGTTAGAAAGGGATGGTGCTATTCATTCCATATAGCGCCATCTCTTTCTTGTTATTTAGTAAATTATGGTATACACAACAACACATCAGGCATTCTCAGAAATTCGATTTGGAAAGTCTGTCTGAATAACTCAAAATGGCGTCGCCCCGCCCCCCATGCCCCGCTCAAAAAACGACGTCACATTCTCATACTAAAAGCGCCTGTCCGTTACCTCTGTTATTTAATGGATTTTTCACTCTATGTTGAAAGTATTGTTATCCGACTGTCGTGTTGTTGAAATTTTTTTATATCTTCGTTAATACGTACGTTTGGTTCTTGGTTTATCCCGAGATAATCTTGTAGATAGTATAAAAAAATTAGATAACCATATTATAATCATTCCTTAAAGTTTTCAAATAGATGTTATATTAATATTTCTTTGAGAACATGAAGTAAATATGAAAAGCTATTTCCATTCCTATTGTATTATTCCTAGTATAAGTTGTCATTGTAAAAATACTTTTCACTTTGAGTTGCGTTATGAAATGTGAAAAATGACAATTTCTATGAGAATGCGATTTCAACTTGTTCCCGCTAGACACTTCACGTTTGGCATACAAATTTTCATCCTTGACATTCCATAACGCAACTCAGTGTTAATTTTTGTACATTATAAACTTACACTACAGTTCGAATAATTTAATAGGTGCATTTTGACAGTTGTTTGTAGTGAGATTACTCGATTCCCACACCAATGTAAATGGTGCATAAAGCTCATCTTTCAAAATGCACCTATTACATTATTCAGACCGTACGAATACTGTTCTTTTGTTGAAATTGCGACCATGTATTTTGGACCAATGTAGGTATCTGAATATCGTTAACGCAAAAAATTGGAAATTCATGAAGTATGGACCTTTTTATGTTACTAAGATTGTTTAAGATAAGATATTGTGGGCAGATTACACTCTAGTCTTTATTTTAAGAAATTTAATTAAACATAAATTATTTTAACTTCGTATTATGTTTGTTCATTGTTTATATCTAGATAAGATATTTTTTTTTCTAAAAAGACAGTAGGAAGCTGGGTGAACGTATAGTAAAAAACCTATCTAGTTCGTATGAACTTGATAGGTTTTTTACTATTTTACTATTTATTTTACGTTTTACTATTTATATTTATTTATTAACGCTATTTGATGTAAATAATAAATTATTTTTAATATTTATAAAATGAATTCTGTAACTTGTGGATATTGTTGTAAAAATTATTTTGGGTTATTTCCGTTTGTCACTCTATTTTGTAAGACATGAGAATCAGATGAAAACTAGGAACAAGTTTTATTGAATTTGGAATTAAAGTTTTTTTAAATATCAGTAAGTATTACTTTTTAGTATGTATTAAACAAAAACTTATTTTCGGATGTTACAAAACTAGGAGTGGCGAGCGGGAGTAACCTACAAAAATATGTTTTAATAATAATAAACTGACGGATCGCATCGCATCGCATCTGCGGATGTTGTTATGTACTATTTTAATAGGCTAGTTGACTCATATCAAAAGTAATGAAAATAATGTGTCATTCACGTAGTATTTAGTACACGGGTACGAAATATACCAAGTTCGATAAATATAAATAAGGGATTGCTGTAGAAATTCAATTTAAACATGTTTTGTTTTTACCTTTTCTTTCATCTGTCAAAAACGCTATCTACCATGTTCGTGAAATTTGTTGAGTAACGCTTCATGTAAATAATTACTACGCATGGTCAAAATCCGTCAAAGGCCAGTCGCAACCAATCAAGCATAACTGACAGCTATGTCACGCATGCCGTCATTGTTTACAATAATCGTGACGCTTCGGCACAGATAATTCATAGACCATCAGGACCGAAGGCGTTTTGGACATTTAAGCAAAAACGTAATTTATAATTGAAAATGTATTGTGTTATAGGCTTCAGAAAAAAATGTATTATTTTTTATGGTGATGGCTATCAGTAATTAATCATTTGGGGCCAATAAAAAAATGGGTCAACTAGCCTATACTTGTAAAAATTATTTTAGGTTATTTCCGTCTGTCACTCTGTTATGTAAGAAATGAGATAAAACTAGGAACAAGTATTATTGCATTTGGATTTCGAATTAATGTTTTTTTAAATATCTGTAAGTATTACTTGAAAAAATACTTCTTTCTTTTCGGATGTTTTTACCGCCTCTCTGGTCTAGTGGTTGACATCACCGGGTATAGATCGGGAGGTCCGGGGTTCGATTCCCCACGGGGGCACGGGTTTTTCTGCTTGGTTTGGTTGGTGATAGGGCTTCTACTCGCGCCTGGCTAGCTACCACCGTCTTACCTTAATTAGTTGCCATAATAACAATGTTATAAGCATTGTTGTGTTCCGGCAATCAGAAGTAAGATAGCCAGTTCCTCAGTTGTTGAGGATAACAGGTGAAGCTCGCTTCCACCTTCGGCCTTATCGTCACTTACCATCAGGTGAGATGAAGGCCAAGAGCTTACCTGTCATATAAAAAAAATATTTACAAAACTGGGAGTGGCGAGCGGGAGTAACCCACAAAAATATTTTATGTACCATCTTAATTCTTTGTCACTTTAATTGATATCACTAGTCTAAGGCCTTTACTGCAGAATCAATCTCAAGCCCAGATCTTTGCATGAGTATAGCTAGAAAGGGATGGCGTAATGTGGGGGATGAATAGCGCTATTTCTTTCTAACGGTACTCAGCAGAGCTACGCTTAAATTTAGTTCTGGAGTACGGACCTCAGTGTCGCAGCGGGAAATAATTTACTTTTAGTAAATACGAACGAAAAAGTACTAAATTATGTAGAAATATCATTTTGCTCGTCGTGACTGTAATACAACAATGTGCTATTTGTTTCACGATTAATATTTTTATTATAAGTAAAAGATTCATAGAAAACAGATCACAAATGAAATTCTTCTCGATATGACCATTACCTATTACTATAAAGGTAGGTATGTAGGTACCTACTACTGCACATTGAGTAGATATAAAAAATCAGGTACACATACCCATTTTGTTAATTATTGATAAGCTGGCGATTAATTATTTGTATATGTTAGACTTTCACCGCACTGCTATTTTTAACATAAATAGGTAAATACGCAATGCAACGTTTTAAAAACAAAAAAAAAATCAGCTTCTATGCTCATAGCATAAGAGGACTGATATAATAAGAGTAAATAAAGCTAAACAAACACCTATGTTACCCATAACGTTACTTCTGTGTATATTAAGGCAGTGTGGTCAACGCCTTGGTCAATGAGTCCGTGACAGTTGCCGCCATCTTGTAACACAAGTCACAACGCCACGGACCGTTAGAAAATTTGAACATTATACCATTTCCTTCATAGATTTGGTTTGATTTTTCTTTTGTTTTGACTTTCGTAACGAGTATGAAATGTAATAATACCCTATCACTTGACTAAAATTATTGTGAAATAACGTCTAGAAGTGACGTGGTAATTTCTCAATACATTTCTGGCGATTGATTAGAAATGTTTTACTTCCACTATAATATAATAGGTGTATACGTTTATCAATAAATAAAAAAAATGTTTATAGGTACATGATAACAGTTTATAGGCATAAAATATGTAAAAAACAAAATATTGTGATCATAAGCATTGTCATTTTACAAAATAAAACATAGCGAGAAAAATAAAGACTTGCGATCAATTTGGTTGTTTTTTTGTAATTCTATTGAACTTTGCAAAAGCAAAAAGTAGTGTTCAAAAAAATATTCTACCTTCATTATTAATTTGTAAACCTTTTTCATTATACACCTGTCCCTATTTTTTTTAAATTATCAGGTAGCAGTCTCTATATATTCTTTAATTGTAGGCCTGAGCAACCAAAACTTAAAAAAGAACTTCGCCTCTATAAAGCTTTGTTTCAAAGTAACAGGCAGTTTTCTTACCAGGGACTTATTTCTTCAGTACATGCTATTTATATTATTTTAGAGCAATAATTATCATCAAGAGATGATTAGTGAGAACTAAATGAGCACGCAAATGCTTTTGCATTCTACTGCACTGATGATCAGGCAGTCAAACAATAGTTTTCAAATAATAAATGTGGCAAATACAAATGAAACAAGACATAAATTGCACTAAAGAATTATAATTTCAATGATCATTCAATACATAATCTTCATCTTACTGAAAAGAACCACAAATGATGGGCCGTGAAACTGGAGAATAAATAATGTATTTCCATATTATTATATACCTTTTCCTACAAAAATATATTTTATATAATTATACAATAATATGCTCTTTCCTAGACAGATTTGGACAGATATAGTTAAAATAAGAATAGTTAGTAGATAAAATAGAGAAAGACAAGATAAAAAATTAAATTACAACAATGAAGACCTCTTTCACAGTTTGCAATTAGTTTACTTGACATATTTTAGATTTTCTGTTTATATTTAACCAGAGACTGTGAAACAGGCACACACAGTAAAAAACAATGAAACAGAAAATAGCTTAGAAATAATAGATTTATTGTTGCAATATTAAAATGAATTTTAAAGATGTGTCGTGTTTCAGAGATCACGAAGGCCCTCCATCGCAGTTCATTACATACTTCAAACATTCACAACACAAAATACAACGCAACTCAAAATGTATTTAGAGAAGACACTATTGAACTATGAGTCTTTATTTTTATTGTAAAATTCATCTAGGTACTTTTTATAGGCTGGCTGGTTTGGCCAAAGGTATGACGCTTGTTGGTTCAGAGGACTCTGCGTATTGGGCTCCGCTAGCAGGCTCTGAATCGATAATAATACTGTGCGAACGTCATACAAGGCCGTCCATTTATCTTTCAATATATCTAAGCATATTAAACCACATGTGTCCACGTTCGGATGGAAACATGGTGTCAAGAATTTCACTACAGGAGGCGCGTACGGGTACGAATTGGGGAATTCCAAAGAGAGTTTGTACTTGTGGCCTGCGTACACCGTGTCCTGAGGTCCATTTATGGTACCGATCCATTTAAACAGGTTCTCACACTCGGGAAACGCTGATATTCCTTTATCTGCACATCTCATTAATTCCATTAACTCTTTCTGAAGTCTGTTGGCAAAACAATAGGTGATAAGCAACGAAGATAGTTTATTGAAACGTAGCATTGATTAAAATTGTTGTATTTACTCACCGTTTGCTGACTGCATGATTATCTTTCAGTTTAATCGTGTCCTCGTTCTGTTTCGCCGGATTAGACGAAGATGAGTAATGAGGATTGATATTTTGAGCCATAATACGACGACAAAACAAAATCTGATGCCACCAGTTTTCTGTTAAACGATCAACTTCCTGTTAAATTTGAAAAAGCTCAATTTTTATTGGGCAATGAAATGAACATATTTGACAGCAGAGCGTAATGGCGGTTTTTCATCGACAATCATTGTCATAGATTGTCATCAATTTGGTTGTCTATGGTATCTATATTTATTTGCAATTTTTAAATTATCCTTTAATAACGGTATTTTCCAGTTTTTTTACTATTAAAATTAATATTAATAATACTAATTGATAAGTATTAAAACTTATCTTCTATGTAGGAAAAAAGCTTTTAAAGTCTTGCTAATTATATAAATTATTTACTGATTGAAAATTAAAACATTAAAACGAACAAAACTAACTATACAAATGATGTCAATAGCTCATTGTTTCATAATCTCATCATTAGGTACAAGAAACCCCCAAATGTATCTAGTGAAAGTAACTTTCACTTTCATTTATAAGACATTTGCTCAGTTGAGCGTGAAATTAGTATTTAACGATAATAAAATAAAAAAAGAAGGCCCAGAAGTCTATTTAAGATGGAGTTACGTGTAATTACGGTTAGTATTGAGTTAAAACAGTGATAAAATTATTATTTATCTTTTGGAAATAATAAAAACGTAAGTGTTAACCCACGTATATAAAAATTGTATACTGTAAAAAGCGAAAAGAAAAGGTTATAGTCTATTTATCGTTCCAAAGTTCTTTAAATCGAGAATAAAAATTAAACAACATAATAAAAGTATTTAAATCCTTCTTCCTTTGCCGTACTAAATGTAGCACAACAGGCTATTGTCTATGATTGGGAGTTTATTGGCGCCATAGAACGATGGCGGACGTGAATTTTATTTAAATGATTGCAATATTGTTTCGGAGTGTTTGTATTGACGAGCAATATGGAGAATTATTGAAATAATCCTCAAGTGGTGTGAAAAACGATGAGATTTTTATCGAGGTAATCCACCTCATCCAAGTAACACCACAGTATCTGCTATCGATTTTTGACGCCAAACTCTCTCAACACGCATTGAAATGGACACTTGCATTTCAATGCAAATACTGAAGACATGAAAATACCGAAGATTTCGCTGTAAGGGCTTAGTTTCCTTTGCCTTGCCAATATATTGACATTGTCAAAAG
Organism: Parapoynx stratiotata; assembly: GCA_910589355.1. Taxonomy (NCBI): domain Eukaryota; kingdom Metazoa; phylum Arthropoda; class Insecta; order Lepidoptera; family Crambidae; genus Parapoynx; species Parapoynx stratiotata. The sequence continues at coordinate 12,077,542 of OU342482.1, forward strand.
TGACGTGAGACGTGACATTATTATGCGTGACGTCATTAGATTAGTACGTGCTTGTTTTTCTTATCAATTTCTTGTTTGTCGTGTAAAGAATACAGAATAAAATCTTGTAAGATTAACTTCAAAATAAGCGAAAAATGGCGTACAAAGCATATTTCGAAAACAATTTATTACCACCGTGCGATTGTTCAAGTGTGTTATCTTTGAAAGAGAAAATTTCTCAACAACATGGTGTGCTTTTTGAAGATTTGTCAGCTACGATGCAAGGAAAGCTTGTTGCTGATGATTTCGACTTGACAACGTGCAATGATATCATTAGAGTGTGGGCACGGCTTGTTGGTGGAAAGGGAGGATTTGGGTCTATGTTGCGTGCGATTGGTGCACAAATCGAGAAGACAACAAATCGTGAAGCATGCAGGGATTTATCTGGTCGTCGTTTGCGGGATATAAACGAGGAGAAGAGGCTGAGGAAGTGGCTTGAAGGTCAGGAAGAGCGGGAAAAAGAGGCAGTGGAGCGTAAACAGAAGAAAATCGAGCGGTTATTGTCAGAGCCAAAGATTGATGTGAATTTAAGTCCAGTGTATGAAAAAGTGCGTCAGGAACTGCCTGAGAGAGTCACTGCTGCCGTTGCTGCTGGTTGGGAAGCTGCTGGGACTAGTGGTGGTGAATCTGGTCTGAAGCGTAAGGCTGAAGGAGAGAAAGATAAGGGAAAAAAGAAGAAGAAGTTGTGGATAGACGCTGATTTATCAGACTGTTCATCTCTTAGTGAAGATGAAGAGGATGTTAAACCAACTGCTCAGGCTATCTCAACTGACAGTGGGAATGAGTCAGACCAACCGTCAGAGTCGAGCAGTAAAGTGTGATATGTTTATGTTGTGATTACAGACTATTAGTTAAATAATTCACTTAAGTGTAGAGATTTTACCTTGTATGCTTTTTAAAGTAGGTAATGCACTATTGTGATCCCAGGAGGCCTAGATTGACTGTTAATTACACATTTCGCAATAGAAAAAGAACTATGGCATTTTAGTATACATTTCTAATGCGGTTACAACTCTCTTAAACTACAAAATGGCATAAACACTGACAATAACAATGTCAGATAAAATTAGGGAAAACAGAGGAGACAGACCAGATACATATTGTATATTTATTTTAACCATTTTAATGTATTGCCTGTCATGACAGAAAAGCTAATACAAACAGGCTGGACAGATACATAAAAAAAAATAATTAAATAATGTATATTTAGATACAGGCATTATCAGTTGCACCAACTGCCTGCCTGATAATAATATAATAATAATAATAATAAACTTTTGAAACCAACTTATGGAGATTTATGTTTTTAATACAAACAATCAACATTGTTACTATGGAGAGAAATATACAATTATTATTATTATGTATTTTGAAAGGTGGGTGTTCATATCTTGTGGGATATGTGTCATCATAATACATAAACTTGTATGTTAAATTCATCCATAATAATTTGTCCATTTCAATAATTAATATGTATGGATGATTATTAGGTGTAAGATATTACATTATGTAAAGGGAATTAAGACATTTTAAATTAGATTCATTACAAGTGATTTTAGTGTATGTTGTGTCCTGTAGGACAGTTACATGCATTTTAAATTAAAAAATCAAGTGTAACAAGTATATTCTAATTGCATTCTAATTGTAAGTCAAAACTTTAAAGCACCCTGAACCTAAATTGTCTATTCAGACATTATAGGTTCAGGTTTTGTAAGTTGAAAGCCAAACAAATGAAAAAATGAATAAACTGGCAGAAAACCTAGACCTCCAGTAATTCACTTAAAAAGCTATGTTATTTAAACACTAATTATTATTGTAAAGAAAAGCTTAAAGGCTTGAATGATAATTTTATGTATTTTTTAGTATAATGTTTATTTATCATAGAAATGTTCTGTACATTTGCTTTAGGAATAAAATAAGTAAGAACTATTTATTGTTTTTTTCAAGCTATAAAATAAATCAGTCCCTAGATAGAAAATACTAAGTGAAATCTTACATATTAAAATTTTCACGGAATAGATAATTGTTGTGGTTATATAAATTAACGCTCCTAGCATGGTCAACGAAATGCGATATGATAAGGTGGTTCTTACTATACCGTCCATACCATCTTGGGTCTATCTATATCCGCCATCTTGACATTTTTACAGTAGGTATGCTGCTTACGTAGCATGAGCAGCGTGATATATCACGTTTTTATCACGCCCAATTGAGTAACACCATAAATGTAATGTGGTGTTCTTGCTAAGAGGGCTGGCATTGTATTTAGGTGTGACTTGTGAGTGTCTCCTGTCGCAATTTAATATAAAGTTGTAGTTATGTGTATTTGCTATTTTAATTCTTTAGGAGAGAACACAACTAGGCAGAACTCCTGTCAAATGAATTTATCAATAGTTTATGCCCAACGCAGATGTACTGGTGGAGATTGCTTCTGTTGGCGTGCCTTCTGGTGGTGGTCTCCGCGAGGCCGCAGGAGTTCGATGATGAAGAGGAAAACTCTGACAACAGGAAAGGTAAGACCACCTGGACAATCAGAAAGAAAGAAGCTGCACTTAGACGGGCATCACACTGAGCCCCCCGACGGAACGCGCATACTTGCCTGCGTCAATCGCATCAGCGAGACGCACCTACGCGCGCAGATGCGTTTCGTCGGCTGTTTCGCCGCATGTAGGGTAAAACGCATCTACATGCGGCAATGCGGTTTTCAGTGTACTACGCGTGTGCGTGTGTAGTATACTATGCGTTTTTTTATACAACAGGAGATACTTTCATACTAATTAAGAATACGTGACGCACGTCGACGCTCTACGTGCGGCTCCGTTTGGGACCCGCCTTATTGCTAATATTGCTTGACCATTATTATTTACGACCATACCATGTACTGCTATAGTGTCCCAATGAAGGGGCTCCGACTGCATACTACCAACCTACAGCTTCGTCTACGTCCTCAGCCTATATACGTCCCGCTGCTGGGCACAGGCCTTCCTCATGGAGAAGCACACGAGGAGTATTATAGGCCGTAACACCACCACGCTGGCCCAATGCGGGTTGGTGGGTAGAAACGGTTGCAATAGTCACCGACATCAACGGGTTATTGTGCCTTCCGAAGCACGGAGGAGTTTGTGATCACGAATTTTTTGTCACCCATCCAAGGTTGGTTTCTTCAATGGTTTTCTTGTTTTCATTATTTCCTATGGATCGCAATATCATAATAGTACATTGTGATTTGTAGCTCGCGTAGCCCGCGTAGCCCGTGTAGCCCGCGTAGCCCGTGTAGCTCGCGAAGCACGTGTAGCCCGCGTAGCCCGTGTAGCCCGCGTAGCCCGTGTAGTTCGCGTAGCCCGTGCAGCCCGTGTAGCTCGCGTATCCCGTGTAGCTCGCGTATCCCTGAGCCCGCGTAGCCCGCGTAGCTCTGTAGCTTGCGTAGCACGTGTAGTCCGTGTAACCCGTGTAGCTCGCGTAGCCCGTGTAGCTCGCGTAGCTCTTGTAGCCCGCGTAGTTCGCGTAAATTGTTGTATGTGAAATTATGAAATAAGCAAGAAATACGAGTAGGGTCCCTTAAAAATATTACCGCACGCAAAATAGTGCAGTAATATTTAGACCGCACGCGTGTTCAATTTATAGTATTATGTACCTAGGACCCAAGAATAAGACTCACATTACGAGGAAGTGTGTAGAAAAATCATTTTATACATTCTCTTCCAAGCCATATTATTATGTTTTCTTCCAAACAATCCATTTTTACTTTGGTCTTGGTCCACCATCATACATAAACATATCGCTCTATGCATAACTACTATAAAAGCTAATTAAAAATACCTTTTTCAGATGACGTGTCCCGTGTTCAGATAAAGGTGTACCGAGGGCCCACCAAACACGACGGGTACGCGCCATGGGGCTTCTGGGTCAAACAGCCTTCCGACGAAGAATAGCCCCGGATTCTTAATATTACTTAGATAAAATTAGTTTTATGTGTAGATTTTTATAGAATTAATTTAATAGTAAAATTTTATTTCTCGTTCTTTTCTGTCTTGTAATTCTATTCTATTTGTTACATACTCACTAAGAAATTGTAACTAACTACGTTATGTAGTTAAGTAGAAAAACAAATAATATGTAAGTACAGTCAACTCCATAAATATGTAACCACTTTTGGCAGTAAATGACTCTTATCGAGAGGAAATGAAGATTGTCATCTCTAAAATGTGTATACATATTTTTGTACACGACTGTACCTGTATCTAGTTTGCATTTTGCTACTGTGTCAGCGACTCATTGGTGCTCACTCAAATAAAAACCAAAGACATAAATATGTTTACCTAACTTTATTTTAATTATCTCTCGCTAGTGTTTTTTTTTAAAGTTGGCATGATAACTGCTCATCTAATAGTAATGGTTTGCCGCGTGCATGCAAGCAATAGAATCAACAGTAATATTTTAAGACAAATATGACCTTCATTGATTTGAAAAGAGAGCGTATTCCCTCCTTAAGGGTCGGCGACGCATCTGCAGCTCTTCCAGTGTGGTAGATGTCTACGAGCGGCGGTGATCACTTACCATCAGGTGAGCCGTCTACCTGTTTATCCCCTTTTTACATAAAAAGAATGGTACTGGTACTATGAGGCATATACATACCCATGCAAACGACGCAGTACAAGTAGCGATATAACTTTCTCACCGCTAGCCAATCGGCGCTCAGCATCTCATCTCATTCGTAACCGGCGGCGCCGATTGGCTCTCCAGTCGCATTCCTTCTTTCACACCTATACGCAGCTATTGGCAGCTTCTTATACCAAGTCGTTCTCTGATATTTTTTTGGTTTGATGAGGAAAACAATAGGAACTTGTATATTTAAGTGTACCTTAAGCCTTCCGCAGAGTTGCCGTTAACATCGAGAGAAAACGTTATGGGCAGAGTGGTTTGTAAGTACACCGGTCTCACTCTAGTCTAGATTACTAGGAGTTCAAGTCCCGGTGGGGACAGTGATATTTGTATAATGAATACAATAATTAGTTTTCTAGTAATGGGTGTTTTTAGAACAGTATAAATGTAAATGATCACTAAAGGACCTTGACGAATTAAAATGTCAAAGCACACGATGTGTCTTATTAGAAAAATAGTCGCATGGAAATGTGACACAGTACTGATGAGCTACTTCTGATGCTGACTGTACCTATATTTCTTTTATTAGAATAAATTTCTGTTTAATTATTTTTATTTGTTACTTTTTTCGGGCGAAAGCGGTTTACATTTGGTTGGTTCATGTTTGAGTGTCGGAAGTTATTTATTTATCTCCAAGGGGTTCCCTAGAGATATTACGGCGTATCAGCAATAATCACTATACTCGCACAGATATTATATCTTATCATGACGTCATTACTATTACATTATGAGATAGAGCCGTTTTAAATAAATATAATAAATATTTATTTATTTGGTTCGCCAACATGCTTACACTTATACGGGTACATAAGTACAGAACATGTTTAAATAAAAACAAATTGTGGAAAATCAATTATAGGCTAACACAGCATGCATTTCTTACAATTAAAGTTACAATTAAACACAAATATTGGTAACACATGAAGGATCACCATCAATACACAGCGAGATTCTCATAAACAGTAGTTTTTTTAAAATTAACCTGAGACATCCACTATTCGGAATTATAGTACATTATGGTACAAGTGTGTAATGTTGGTGATTACCGCTGAGGCGCATTGAGGCCCGAGCCGTCAGGCGAGGGTCTTAAGGAGCCGAGGACGGTAATCATCAATACACACGTGTATCATACAACGTTTTTCAACACACTTCTGAATAATAGATATTTTTCCTTTGAGTTTTCTGGTAGTAAACTTTCCATAACGTTCTGGGCTTCACATCTTATATCGGGCGGTGTACAACATAAATCATTTTCTTCATAAATTGTATTTGCAGACATCTTAATTAATAACTAACTAAATAACTTCAAAAGAGAAAACGAGACGAGTTGTGAAAAATGTTTCGTAATGGCGGGAAAAATTAATCAGTTTTCCTATGCGCGCGCATCGGCCATAGACTCATAAATTTCGTAATGCCTAGAAATAATAATAATACAATAATTCATATAGTTTAGCCACAGTGACTGTTATTTAATTTAATTAGAATTTCACCGTTACAAAATGCTCTTTATTTGCTTATTGATGTTAATCCTTATCAAAATAAATAACTATAATATAGTTATGATGTTCAAGACTGGTTCGATACCTTTATATATGTTTTGAATTATTTAATTCTGACAGTCCGATCGATAGTTCTCGTGATTTTAATGTATACCTATGTCCCAACCGGCCTGCGCATACATGCTGACGTCACACGATGTTTCACGCTCGGAAGCGGAACTAAGGCCCGTATCACAGAACCAAACTCAAGCGTAGATCTCTGCTTGAGCACAGTTAAAAAGGGATGGCGCTGTGAGGGATCAATAGCGCCATCCCTCTCTAACAGTGCTCAAGTAGAGATCTACGCTTGAGTTTGGTTCTGTAATACGGGCCTTAGACTTTTAGATAACTCTATAATCAAAAATACTGATTCGATACTATAGGCTTCAAAACTAGTATTCATACAACCTTTACTGTACAAAAATGTATTTATTTGAGACGTCATATTATTTAGGATTTTTATCAGTAAAAATTTGTGTTTTTATTGACAAAAAATAAAAACAATTTCAGACAAAACATAATATAATGTTCATTTTTTTCAGTTCTGATCCTACTTGCACAAACAATTACAGTAATGACCATACAAAAAAAGAAGAGACACTAAAAATCTTTAAAAAGAAAACACATTTCAGAGACAGATCAGCAAAATACATTATCTAAAAGACAAAAAAGAGTCGCGTGGAGTTGTACATGTTTTTCTGGTTATGACTGTATAATAAAATTTTTGTACAGATAAGCAGCACATCAGACTACCAGAAAATAATTTATCGATAGACAATGAACTCTTTTCTTTTTTAACGAAACATTGAGTTAGAAATAAATTGAGAAAACTTGATTTGATTTTGGATTGTCTGACATGCTGGAAACTGTATACATAATCTAAGGAATTCATTACTATCAGGTTATTTCATTTACGAAATATCAATCGTACATTTTAATTTTTAATAAACCTTTAGTTTTCTCTGTCGATGAAATTACTCTGTGATAAACACTAGCCGTCATCTTTGCGACGAACCTCAAGTTTTCAATAGATGTCGCTGTCGCCTAATTTCGATTATGCCAAACGCTCAAAGTCATTTGCCTTACCTTTCGCCTTAATAAAAACTAAGGAACACTGAAACAATTTATAAAAAAAGGTAAATTTCACAAATCACTGACTATGAAACATAATGATATTATCAAAGGTACTTACAATAGTGCCTTCGTAAACTGATTAAAACTTGAACAATAACGTTACAGATTATTACTCGCATTATTATTTTATTATCAACAATTATTATTGTTATATATAATATTTATATAATAATTTGCGTTGAGCCAACTGATCCAGACGCTGACTCTGATAGGAACACAGATTAGAGAGATTACGTCATAGGAATGAAATTTGAGTACCGAACAATGAAAAAGAAGAGACAGACGGTAAGTTTAAAAGCAGAAGCAAAGAGAAAATAGCCAGAGACGAGACGAATAACAGCAGAAAACTTCTTCTTTTAAGTTTTTGGCCTCTCGAACAGCCTCAGCGCACAGCAGTGTCGCTAATATTGATATAGCGCCTCCTTACAAGCTGTAAAATTTGGCCGTGTACTCAGGAGTTCGTCATTACAGCGGATTCCACAAATGAAATTATTAAGGTGTCCGAACCCCGTGTAGTAACACGGAATTTGGTCGAATTCGCTCTTAGTAGAGATGTTTACACTTGCACCGAAGTGGGCGCTAAAATGTTAATACCTACTACTGTTATGTAATATGAACAATAAACTTTATTATTACCTAAACTCGTGTGGTAGTGGCTCATCAAAAAAATACTACCAACCCATTTATTCCCTTGGGTGTCGTAAAGGCGACTATTGGACTTGGAACTGCACAACCATCCAATAGTTTATAGCGGCGACGGGCTCACCACCTGTCACGCTGAATGCAGTCACTGCTTGGTGAAGCGCGGACTATGGCAGTGGACTGCTTTTGCGGTGCTTTGCCTAGTCTCTGACTAACCCTTAGGAAATAACAGTCGTGATTATTTGTATGTATGTATTATCTAAAGTAATTACAAACGTAATTCGATTTGGGTGTCATTTAAACGGTTAGCAAACTATTCCAATTTTTGTCGGCAAAAAAATACAATTTGTCAGCTAAAATAACTAATTGGTCAGCAACTTATGGGTAAATATTATCTGTGGGTAAATATTTCTGAATTGGTCAGCAAAATAACTAATTGGGCAGCAAAATGTTTTCTCTGATGTAAAATTTAGGTTTATAGGGTTTTATAAGGGTCATACAAAATATCCTTAAATCTAATAGCTAGCATAACACAATTCCTAGGAATAGATCTTTGATCTTTCATTGATCCTTTTCATAGATCTTTTAAGTTTCCGGTAACAAATATATTGCTGCCCAAATAATTACTTTGCAGCTCATAACAATTATATTTATTCTTCTGCCCAAATAATTATTCCGCTGACCAAATAATTATGTTGCTGTCCAAATTATTATTTTGCTGCCCTAATAATTATATTGCTGATAAAATATTTGTTTGTTTGCCTTACATTGCTAAAGACCTTGGTGAGATAGTTTTGTTTGCTGATGACATTTCTTTGATTTTCAAAACTGACAGACGCAATAACGTATCTGACGAAGTAAACAATGCTCTCTCGCAAGTCTTGCATTGGTTCAATATTAATAACCTTGCACTTAATTCTAAGAAAACAAAATGTATTAAATTTTGTATGCCTAACGTAAAGCAGATCGATACTCAAATTTGTATAAAGGAGGAACGTATAGAAATAATTAATTCTACAACTTTTCTTAGAATTACTGTAGACTCTAAACTGCAATGGGGTCTACATATTACGGCTTTAACAGGAAGTCTAAGTTCAGCTGCGCATGCAGTTAGAAAAATAAGGCAGCTTACTGATGTTAAAACGGCGAGATTAGTTTATTGTAGCTATCTTCACAGCGTAATATCGTATGGTCTACTGTTGTGGGGCTCCGCTGCTGACATTCAGACTATCTTTGTACTTCAAAAGAGAGCCATTTGTGCCATATACAACCTTAGACCACGTGACTCGCTCAAGGAATTATTTTAGGAAATTGATATACTAACTGTGGCGTCTCAATACATCTTTGATTGTATTATACTAATACGTAATACGTAAGCACTATGATACTTTCCTTAAAAAATTTGACTGCCATAGCCTCAACTCCAGAATAAGCATAAGCTCGCCGTTCCAAGCCTCAGACTTCACAAGACTGTTAAATATTTTATAGGAATAAGCATAAGAACAATAGGCTGCCACAAAGATTTATTGACTTGCCCCTGCATAAATTTAAGACAACTGTTAAAAGCTGTTTAATGAAAAAGAGGTATTATAAGATAGAAGATTATTTTAATGATAAACAATCGTGGCAACTATAATTTGCTCCACTGCACATGCTTATTTTACAATGTTTAAAATGTTCTAAATTCCTTTTGGTATTATGCCTGTTTAAAAAGGACTAACTGTTTAGTTTCTTGCGTCACTTCTTCTCAACAGGTCATTCACGTCGAAGTGCTAGTAGGAATAAAAAATATTGACGTGCAAAAGTATTTCATGTAAATCTAATTGCAGAATAAATGATTTCATTTCATTCCATTCCATTTCATTGCATTACATTTCATTGTCCAAAAAGATTTTACGGCTGATCTTTTTGTTGCTGACCAAAAATAATTAAATGGCTGCCCAATTAATTACATACTTCCCATTATTTTCAATAAAATTATCTATTTATTGAATAGATGTTCACAAAAGATTTGGGCAATGAGCCATGTTTAGCACGAAAAGATACTTATCTGATAAAAGGTTTCTTATCGGTTATACCTACTACTTATACGAGTACTATTTATTTCAAAATCTGACAAATTCCACAATTGTTTTTGCACGACCAAATTGTTTGGGTTGAAATGAATAGAAGAATATTTTTTTATAGAGACACCTTGTTCAAAATAAGAAATAAAATGGGGCTAGTTGATAGGTGTGAATGTCTGACATTCACACATCACACCTATCAACTAGTCCCGTTTTAAGCAACTAATGCAGCTTGTGTACGGATACTAGATGATGGATAAATATATTTAATAGATAAATACACATAAATATTCAGAATATATACAATACATATATACACATCCGAGACTGAAGAAGAGAACAAATTTTTTTTTTCCAAATGACAGGCAAGCTCTTGGCCTTCATCTCACCTGAGGGTAAGTGACGATAAGGCTGAAGGTGGAAGCAAGCTTCACCTGTATTCCTCAACAACTGAGGAACTGGCTATCTTACCTCTAATAACACAACAATGCTTATAACATTGTTATTTGGCCGACAGATTTAGGTAAGACGGTGGTAACTAGCCAGGTGGGCTTGGAAGCCCTACAACCAACCAAACCGAGCAGAAAAACCCCTGCTCCCATGAAGAATCAAACCCCGGACCTCCCGATCAACACCCGGTGGTTATGTGAAAAATAAATAAAAAGTGAAAAATAATTACTAATTTTTTTTCACTATTTATCATGTTACGCCTTAGCGGCGCAGTTTAGAACTACTTTCGCAGTACATGCGTTCAGTGCTAGATAAGCTATAGAAAGGCTTCGCATTCAGCCATTGTATACTTCGATCTCAGAGTAAACAGAACTGGAGTAGCCTTTGTCTATCATTCCCCTCTGCCAAATGCACAAGCATCGGATGCTTGCACGTTTAATAAAACTAGTTGAGCCGCCATTTTGACAGCTATAACATTGTAAACGTTGCGGCGAACAGAGCTCCCGCAAAAATGCCTGCCTGTGCTGTTTTTTGTTGTAAAAATAAATAGAAAACATCGAGTATACTAAAAGATGGTGTCACCTTTTATTTGTAATTATAATTTTTAAGATTTCATGATTATTTACTTCATTATTTCATGTTTTAGAATTCTACGATTTCAAATTTCGAACGCTAGTCTCGTGGGGAGTGCGGCTGTGACGTTGTCAAAACGCACACCCCACGAGACTATTTTAAGCGTGTGTGTGCGTGAAATTTAAATTTGTGTGTCGAATTATGCATGTGTGCATTTGTAAAAACGGCTTTGAGTGTAGTGGTAACCTCACCCCCCGCAAGAAATGGCAGAAAAAAATGTTTGAGAAATTGACTAATGCCTTCTCCAGTTCTGTTTACTCTGAGACTTCGATATAAACAACCATAGATCATTTCATTACCTCTATTGTGCCAGAGATATTTCACAAGACCTCTTTTTTTTTCTGTTGTAAAATTCTCCCATGTAGGGAAGGCAAAGGGAACAGAGCCCATACAGCCAAGTCTTCAGTATATATTTCTTCAGTAGTTTGCATTGAAATGCTAGTGTAATGCATTTCAATGCATCTTGCGAGAGTTTGGCGTCAAACGATCGATGGCAGACACTGTGGTGCTACTTGGATGAGGTGGATTACCACGATAAAAAACTCATCACTTTTCACACCACTTGACGTTTATTTCGATAATCCTCCATATTGCACATCATCACAGACACTTATTACACAAAACTACACTGATTTTACGTAACAATATCCACTCCGTACAATATTACAATCATCGAAATAAAAATCACGTCCGCCATAGTTGAATGCCGCCAAAAACTCCCTTTTTTTTTCTTTTATAATGGCTCTGCGCGCTTATAGCCCATGACTATCTCCTTGTGATATTTATGTTTAATTTTTAAGTTAAGGAAACAAAGGATGAATAACAACAATCATAGGAACGGTTAAAAAGGTTAAATGGAAGAAGGATTGGTTTGGACAGGACTTCTTTTTTTTGTCGTATTTGGAGGAGTTTTTGGCGGCATTCAACTATGGCGGACGTTATTTTTATTTCGATGATTGTAATATTGTACAGAGTGGATATTGTTACGTAAAATCAGTGTAGTTTTGTGTAATAAGTGTCTGTGATGATGTGCAATGTGGAGGATTATCGAAATAAACGTCAAGTGGTGTGAAAAGTGATGAGATTTTTATCGTGGTAATCCACCTCATCCAAGTAGCACCACAGTGTCTGTTATCGATCGTTTGACGCCAAACTCTCCCAAGATGCATTGAAATGCATTACACTAGCATTTCAATGCAAACTACTGAAGAAATGTATACTGAAGACTTCGCTGTATGGGCTCCGTTCCCTTTGCCTTCCCAGCATGGGAGACTTTTACAAAAAAAAAATTGTCGTATTTGGCAGAACTGTCACGTGACAAATGTCAAAGACAGTTTGTCTTTTTCTACGTTTTTTTTTTCTACATGTAGGTTGGATGTGAAATTAGAACCATGCAGAAGTTTGCTTGCTTTATAAACTTAATTAAAGTTTATTTGTGAATATCGCTTGCCTCATATTGTGCCCGGCGTATGGCAACGAGCTTCCCCTGTATTCCTCACAAATGAGGACTTGGGTATCTTACATCTGATTGCCGGAACATAACAATACTATAAAATAGTTATTATGGCTACAGATTTAGGTAAGACGGTGGAAGCTAGCCAGGCGGGCTTAGAAGCCATACCGCCAAACAAACCTAGCGGAAAACTCCTGATCCCGTGGTGAATCGAACCCCAGATCTTCCGATCAACACCACGCTGGCCCAATGCGGGTTGGTGGGTAGAAACAGTCGCAATAGCATCCAATAGCTTAACCAGCCTTCCGTAGCACGGAGGATCTCGAGATCAGAAGGTTTTGGTCACCCATCCACGGTCTGACCATGGCGAAGGTAGCTTTGTTTTCAATCGAAAGCCAAAGCGTACTAACCACAACGCCACTGAGCTCCTCAAGTTTTATAGGGTAGCTAAAAAATAAAAAAAAACTTAATACTTGTGTCGTCATACAATTTGACAGGCAGACAGATAGGCAATAAGCTATCAGTCCAGTGTTGTCTTCACATCACTGAAGTGCGATCAATAAACGGATATGCTTGGCGATATGTATTTAAATATTAAGTATCTATTTTGTTCTACAGGGCTTTTAAAAAAGGAAGTCATTCGATATAATTAAAGTATAAATAGGCCATGTTACCAGCGGGCGGGCGAAAGAACGGGCTGGCATTTCGATGTAAATAAGCTTTGGCAAACGGGTTTAAACAGTGATTTTGCTGGGCCCAGAACGCGCTAAATAAAAACCTTATTTACCACAACTCAATCACAGTTAAAATTGTTATGGCCCATCAGTATGTATATTGGGCGTTCTAAAACAGTTTACATGAAAACACCGTGAACGAGTGCAGTGAGATTTGAGCTTCACTCGAATATGTATATGGGTATTCTAAAACAGTTTACATCAAATCAAACTTTTTTTTTAATATCCTCAGACATTCACACCTATCAACTAGTCCCATTTTAAGCAACTAAATGCTGCTTGAGTTACGGATACTAGATGACGTAAAAATATACCTAATAGATAAATACATATAATTATTGAGAATATACATAATATAATACATATATAATGAACATCCAAGACTGGAGAACAAATGTCTGAAAATTTATCCCACCCAGGACCTCTCGAGATGGCGACCTCTTATCGAAAGTTCTATGCTCATAGCGCTGTTCTGTTATATGTTTTTCACGACTGCAGTACTTATGCATTGATAAATGATGTTATTAGGAGGAGCTCGTTGGCGTAGTAGTTATACGCTTTGACTTTCGATATCGAAAACAAAGCTTCGCCGTGGTCAGGCCGTGGATGGGTGACCAAAATTTTTTATTCCCCACCTCTCCGTGCTTCAAAAGGCACGTTAAGCCGTTGGCTCCGTTGCTATTGCTGCCGTTAGTACCCATCAACCCGTATTACTCCTACTCCTGTGTTTTTTCTATGGGAAGGCCGGTGCCCAGCAGTGGGACGTATATAGGCTGAAGCCAATAATATTATAGCTGTAAGTATGTGCGCAGCTTGGAATTACTGTTTTAGATAACACACCTAAGCGACAGTTCCGTAGACAATGAACACAATAGATCGGATGGCTTAGTGCAACATGAGTTCATGAGGCGTATATTGTCTTCTCACTGTCGGGGTAAGGTACTCATTATTACATTTACAATGATTGCAAGTGTCAAAATGAGTTCAGAATGTAAATAAATAGTACCTTACGAAGGTAGAAAAAATTATATTTATTATACTTTTTGTCTGTCTTCAAAGTAATTAGTTTTTTAATGTTAAAAGAAAATACTTTTATAACTACTTGCATGTTGTGATTACCTGTAACTGTAAGTGCAGAAAGATCCATTATTTTTTGAACTCACAACACCATTGTAATGCTGTATCTTATGTTGGTGATCCATTAAATAAATAAATAAATGTTCACTCTTCTTTGAGTCGATTTCAGTAGTTTTGGCGCACCTATCGGCCACAAGTAAGAGCGGTGGGCGGAGCGGCAGGCGAATACGCTTTTTATTATAAATCATAAACTTTATTTGCTCCGTGTGCCGTGTGTTAGCATCTCTTCCCTTGGGTGTCGTAAAAGGCGACTAATGGACTTAGAACTGCACAACCATGAGAGTGGACTGCTTTTGCCTAGTCTCTGACTAACCCTTAGGAGATAATAGTCGTGATTATATGTATGTTTATTTGCTCATAAGCATGGTATAAAAAAACATTGAATATTATTTATAGCACGAAACATGTTACAAATTGTCATAATATTAGGTCCTTACCTATGAAATTGGTGTTTTGTATGGAGATTTTGGGGAATTCTGCATTTTCTATACTAAAATTTTTTCAGTTTTCTTCACAACGAAAAATCCAAAGATAATAATATTTGGCATCTATCAGAAGACAAGCTTTAGTAATATGTGTAATATCACACTTCATAAAAAATATTTATCGTTTTTAAGTGAATGCAAATAAAATGATGTATTCGGGAGGCACTAAAAAAGAGTTGTTTCCGTGTCCCATTTTAACACAATTAAAATTACAACAAATTATCAAAACAAATCAAAAGAGCTCAAAAATATAGTCTATTTTTAGACTAGGTAATTATTTTTTAGGAATACTCTGAATCTTAATAGTTACAGACAAAATACTAAAAGAGAAAAAAAAACAACAATTTCATAGGTAAGGACCCAATATAAGATGAGACGGTACATGTCATATTATAATCATAAAAGGTATAAGAACTTAGCCCTTGCTCGCTCTAAAAACATTTGTCATCATCCGTCCGTAGCGAGCGAGCCATGAAATGCGAATTCGCCCGCCGCTCCGCCCGCCGCTCATACTCGTGGCCGACCCGTAAAAATTCCTAGCACAGCCACGGTAGGTATTCCCCGGTGTAGTGGGTAGATACCTTGCTGTTATCAATATCAATGATGATGATATTGCCATAGTAATCTTTTCTGTATTCTTTAGTCGTCAACGTAGGAAACCACTTGTTCGCAGTTCGCGTAAACTTTTTGTTCAATCAGGAAAAAAGTTGTGTAATTTTTTTAAATTTTTTGTTTGTTCCGAAATTCTTATACCATGACTTGAATGCACTTGAGGACTTGTTCTAGTCTGGTAGGACTTCGCGATGGCGTCACCTATGACCGCACTGAATCTCGGTCGACGGTCGTGCAGGAGTATAAGTGAGTCATTTAAAACATATTATTATCTCGAAGACACTCAACTATATTGATTCGATGTATGTGGAATTCGATATAGTGTCTTTGCACGTTTATAATAAATAAATAAATATTCTCAGACATTCACACCTATCAACTAGTCCCATTTTGAGCAACTAAATGCTGCTTGTGTTACGGATACTAGATAATGGACAATTTAATAGATAAATACATATAATTATTGAGAATATACATAATATAATACATATATAATGAACATCCAAGAATGGAGAACAAATATCTGAAAATTCATCACTCAAACACTTGCCTCCACTGGGGATAGAACCCAGGACCTCTCGAGATGACGACGCCTTGAGAGCGGCGTACACACCATTTGGCCACGGAGGTCATCAGAATTTATCACCCCAATATGCAATATCAGCCGGAATCACCACTACCAAATAAGATCCTAATAAATATTGGGTCCTTACCTATGAAATTGGTGTTTTTTTTCTCTCTTAGTATTTTGTCTGTAACTATTAAGATTCAGAGTATTCCTAAAAAATAATTACCTCGTCTAAAAATAGACTATATTTTTGAGCTCTTTTGATTTGTTTTGATAATTTGTTGTAAGTTTAATTGTGTTAAAATTGGACACGGAGACAACTCTTTTTAAGTGCCTCCCGAATACATCATTTTATTTGCAATTACTTATAAACGATAAATAATTTTTATGAAGTGTGATATTACACATATTACTAAAGCTTGTCTAATGATAGATGCCAAATATTATTATCTTTGGATTTGTCGTTGGGAAAAAAATTTTGTATGGAAAATGCAGAATTCCCCTAAATCTCCATACAAAACACAAATTTCATAGGTAAGGACCTAATATAATATGACAGATTCGAATCGGTGTTTAAGATATCAAGAATGGAGAAAAATGAATAGTTTGAGTGATTTACAAAGATTGTCAACATGGCGAATAGGAGAGAGTGAAAGTCAAAAACCTATAGAGACTACAGCATGGAGTCCTTCAAGAAGGGCGTGAAACGGTTTATTAAGGGTCCGGCGAACAGTGAATTTTTCATACAAACGTAATACCAAAATCATTTTCAATTTGAGAATATCTGGAAATATCATCGCTGTTATTCGGATTAAGAAAGTATTTTTCTATCCTTCTGTTAAAATTACATAATGATTAATTGCGTTTTTAATATGAAACAAATAAGCGGAAAGAAAATTTACGAAATATAATCGCATATATTTATAAGTTTATAAATATTTTGAACAATTTTTTTTAACAGAAACAGAAAAATACTTTCTTAATCCGAATAACAGCGATGATATGTCCAGATATTCTTAAATTCAAAAATGATTTTGGTATTACGTTTGTATGAAAAATTTACTGTTCGCCGGACCCTTAAGGGTCAGCAACGCGCTGGTGATGCCCTCGGTGTTGCAGGCGTCCATAGGCTACGGTGACCACGGCCTATCTGTGTGGGCCGTATGTTTGTTTGCCACCCTTTATGGGTTAAAAAAAAACCTGTTCCGTCTATCCTAAATAGAATTGAGAACAGGGCAGGAGAAAAAAGAAGATATAACCGATTTTTATTTAACTATTTAAAAAAAAAAAAAAAAGAAAAATTTATTTATTTTCATCAAATTGTGAAAATAAGGTTGAAACAAAAGAACTTAAGCTTAGTGATCATTTAAAAAAAAAGTCCCTCAACTGCATGGAATGGAAGACCCAATTCAGCATTACGCGAGAACAAAATGTTCTGACGCTGATCGTCTAGCAACTACAACAAAAACAGTTTTTATTTAGATTTTTTAGTTTTGGTTAGCTATGATGATTTATTTATATACTACATTTTTGATTAAATTGAATTTTCAGGTCACCGAAGAATAAATAAAGTACGGTCTTATTTGTTCATCGGTATTGCCTTTGGGCTATTCATCCTACATTTGACATACTGGGTATGGAATGCGCTGTCGTCACCGTCGCAGGCGCCATTGCCAAAATATGAGCTTGAACACTTTAAGAGGACTAGGAATTTAGTGGACTACCTAAATAACATGTAAGTACCTTCTAGGCTACTATTATGGAACAAATGACTTCTGACATTCGCACCTTTTTTATGTTGACGAAGAGGAATTCGTTAACGGACCGTACCTGCTGGATCTTTTTCCCCTTCGGTAGCGGAGTTTTAGTGGACTGTATTTTCTGCGGTTTAAGAAAGCTACAGCAGGCGCTTGCAATAACGCGATCTATGTGTAGGAGATTATAAGAGCTGCGAAGGATAGAAAAGAAGAAGTCACAGCTCTCTTAGGATAGGAAAACAAATGCACACTTACTTGCTTTTCTGACGGCAGCTCCTGCGGACGCGCAGGCGGCCCAGGCTCGCTTGGCTGATGATGAGGCGGTGTAAAACGGCGGTGACGAGCGAACTTCCACCAAGATTCGAACTTCGACCGTTGTAACTGCCCTCGGTGCAGTCGTATGTGCAATTGAGAAATCGCGGCGGTAACTGACGGGCAACGGGCAGCGGGAACTAGCAACTAACGCGTTGTTAAGCTCTTCAGTGTGCATTGCGGGTAGAGAAAGAAACATTGGGAAGGATGGCCTACGTTATCTTGCAAATACCTGCCTTTAACTAATTAACTTGCAAATACAATCCACCAGTACCTATCGCTGGCTGCGCGATAAGCGTGGGTAGGCCTCGCCAGTAATGCGGGCACTACCCACTTAAACTCCCCAATATACCCTTTCAAGCCCTAACGCGAGAACGGGCCGGGTTCTGTCGAAGCAATTTTCCTCAAAATTCCCAGGGCCTCCCAACCACCGTTGGCTAGGCGACGACCGTGTGCGGGACTCGCCAATGATGCTAACACTACTTACTTAAACTCCCCGATATGTCCATACGAGAGATCCTGAAAATAATTAAGAAAAGAAATATGGAATATCTAGGACATGTGTCCGTAGAAAGGAGAAGTTCGTATTTGGACCTGCAGATCATGTGATCTGCTTCAAATACGAAATTCTCCAAAGGATTATCAAGGGCAGAAGGCCACCCGTCCGCAGAAGGATTTCATGTCGCCAATTCTTCAAGAAATTCAGCACAACTGTTTCGGGCTGCGGTCTTCAAAGTTGAAATACTCCTAATTATTGCCAGCCTTCGATAGGACTTGCCACTTCAATTATGCTGAAATTTATAACACTGAAATTTATAACACTGAGTACTTTTGAAGATATTGAATATTTCTAACCGACCCATTTTCTTCGCTGTTCTGTGTATATACAGGTTTAGTTTAGAAGATAATTGACCAGACTCCACCAGTGGCACTTGTGTGCAACTGTAAATATTGTTTGTTATGCTGTGTTCAGGCTAACATGCAGTGAAATATCAAGGTCCCGTGACTTTACAGCTTATGTCAGACATAGGTTCACCCCTGTAGGAATTGCGAGCTGAAGCAATTCTTACAGGTAACATGTGTATTCTAGGCGTCTGTAGCCGCCTACTTGGCCCTCTCAAACTCTCAACCAATCTCGCTTATGGGCTGAAGCACGGAAGGTGTACTCGGACCTACAATAGCACTATAGTACGTCTCAATCCAAGTTGCCAAAAAGGTAAACAAAAACGCCGACTTCCCGAATTTGTTATTCAATAATCACACTTTTTACATGGACATTAGCACGTAAATAATATATAATTTACAGTAACAATTGTTGCCCGTTTCAATTGATTTCAATTACCTACAGTCATCAGAAAACATTTAAGAGATGAAACATTACCTTTTTTTTTGTTTACCTTTTTGGCAACTTTGATTGAGACGGCGCGCATTTTTTGGCGCCCTACTACTCGTAGTTATTTATTTTTCGTCTTTTGTTTTTAGAGTCCCTTCCTTCCTTCTGGGGCGGTCGACCAAGTAACGCCTTCGGTGCCTGTCAGGTCGCACCATAAAATGGACAGTTTAAATCCATGAAATTTAGTCATGTTCAATAAATTTTCAGTGAGCTCCTGATCAAGCCTCCGTCGACGGTATGCGAGGGCGCAGAGGACGTGCGCCTGGTGGTACTGGTGGCCAGCGCGCCACCCAACGCGGCCGCCAGGCACGCCATCAGGCGCACGTGGGGCAAGCACCTGCCCACCTTCTTCGTGTTGGGGCTGACTGCTGATGAGGATGAGACGCTGGTGAGTCAAAGTGAAAACATCATTCATCCAGTGTAAGATAGATTACAATACACATTACACAGTCAAAAACTACGCCAGCCGTTCATTACATACCAGCAGACAACTTATACTACCAAACTTCGATTCCAGGTTGATATACTTGGCTATTCACAGTCTCATACACTTACAGACACTACAAGAAGCCCTTTCATATTTTTCTTTCTTGTTTTCAGAAAGCCATGTACATAGAGGCGACATCGTTCAGCGACATGGTGGTGTACGACTTCGTGGAGCAGCGCGCTAACCAGACGCTGAAGACCGCGCTGATGCTGCGCTGGGCGCGGCGCCGCTGCCCACACGCCGGCGCCATCTTCCGCACGCGCGACGACGTGCTCATCAACCCGTGGGCCATGGACAGCGTGCTAAAGACACATCTCAACGCTGATTTAATAGGTGACTTGATTTATTTGACTTGCTCACGAAGATGGGACAGAGGGTGTCCACAGTCAGTGCGTTGCCACCCCGGTCAGTCTTCCCGATTTTCTTCGCCCCTGCCATGATGCTTCGAAACTTCAAGCAGACTCTACTTTTAGGTTCTGAAATGCTGGTAAAGGTTAGCAAGTGAAATTAAATGCTCGAATCCCTCGAATCCCAGAAACTATATAAGTTAGACATTTTTTAAAGAAGCTACTTAATTTTTTTTCTGGAAGTGGGCAGTGCCCGACTGATTGTTGTGGGAATCCTACGAGGACGCTTTTGTAAGGGTCTTACTGGATGATCCTTGAGAGCCTCATATAATCACTATTCCATATGTTTTTCAGGATATAAATTCAACAACAGCCAAGTGATTCGTGATGAGTACAGCGAATGGTTCGTGCCCAAGTGGCTGTTTTATGAGGATCACATTCCGGAATACCTTTACGATACTGGCTATATAATAAATGGTAGGTAAATGAAAATAATCTGGGTTTTGGTGACTAGAAAATTAGATTTTTTCGTGGAGTTCACAAACGACAGCTGTATATCACATCCCGGGATGAATAGCTTTAAGACATCTTAATGTCCTGTCTTAATTCCTGTCCTGTCTTAATATCCAGCTTATTCTCTTTTAAAAGAAAGTACAAAATTTATTTACTGAATATGCAAAAGAATATGGATTAATATATTTAGCTGTGTTGTCTATTATACAATACAGAAGTTAGGCACACATCACAAGTTCTAAAATTTTGTCTTATATACTATATAATACACATATATTATATGTAATATATATTATATTATTAAATGTATGTTGCCACTCATTATTATACACAATACATTCATTGAATAACTTTAAATATTATTTAGATTATTTATTGCGTGTAGGCATATAATTTTATATATCTTTAAGCTAAAGGTATTTTTATCTTTTATGGTGTATGAGATTAGCAGTGCACTAGCTAGAATTGAAGTACATATGGTTTTCTCTTTTTTTTCTCTTGGCATCTACGGAAGACCAGCGTCGGAGCATTATTCAGATGCATCAACTATGCTGAGTAGATACCTATTAAGCATCGTGATATATACAACATGTCGTATCTATTATTATATTCAGTGTATCATGGTTCTTAATAAAGTTTATTTCTTTCTTTCTTTCTTTAATGTGCACCAATAGCAGGTAATTCATTTGATGGGCATATTTCCGGATGAACGCACTTTTCAGCTGCTGAGGTGTTGTACAGGGAGTTTTAATTTATCAATCTTAATGTTTTTTGGATCACTATACTAACTATTATAAGATCATCAGAAGATGATTCGGATAGTGAATCGTCTAGCCAGATGTGTCGAAAACAGAACGAAATGCGTTGAAGAACACATAAAGTACAAAAAAACCGAAGAGCTTATAACGTCACAGACACATCTATTCTATCACAGAAACTTTTTAGAGCATCCTGTTTAAAGAGGGATGTATAGTAATATACGAAAATTAATTGAGATGTATTAAGAAAGAAAATTTAAAAACATACATTATACGTCTCGTAGTATTCTTTCAAATAGCCGCTACTACACGGCTCAGCCGTGATATAACATCCATTATATATATTATAGCTCCATCTGTGAACTGCTGTCTCTTTCTATCATGTGAAATTTATATGTCATCGAACAAACAGTTACCGAAAATAGGTATATAGTTTTACCAGATCTTATTTATTCCTATTTTATTTCAGGCGAACAAATCGAAAGGATCATCAAAGTTGCTGAGAAGACACCTCTTCATAACCTAGAAGACGTGTTCTTCACGTACGACGTTGCCAAAGTGGGGTTGGGCCTGACGCTGGAGCACGACAGACGGCTGAGTCCCTACAAGCCTCGGTTTGCCATCAGCTGTGCCTACTGGAGTCTCGCGTCTATGCACAGTCTCACTCCTGATGAAATGGTCGGGGTTTGGTCGAAAGTAGAGCAGTTAGCTGAACAAAGCAAGAAAGATGAAAGCGTCTGCAGTTTCCTTAGTTTCTTCTCTGAAAACTGGTTATTGTATTAGCTTTATTAGATGAAGCGAGAGGCACATTATATAACGGATGTCATGTCCTACTGCATCCCATTATGGGGTGGAGCAGACAAAACTTACTTTTTACATCTAGATAGAGCACAGAGGTCACTCATTAAAGTAATGTTCTTTAAACCCTTTAGGTTTTCAACGTACTCCCTATACACGGAAAGTTCTCTGTTATCCGTCAGAAAATTGTATATTTTAAATACGTTGCTCAGATACCATAGTACTTTACCTTTTGATCAGCGACTTATAAATAGGAGACGTAATGATATTGTGGCTCGAGTACCAAGTGTTCCCACCGTTTTTGCTCGAAGGCAATATAATTCACAAGCTCCATTTTTATATAATAATATAAACAGGTTATTAAAAATCTACCGTATGAAAACTTATAGTTGTAAACAGACTCTAACTAAATGGATATTGTCACTAACATATGATGAGACCGAAGATCTTCTGATGAGAATAGCTTAACTGTTTGTAAAACGTAATGAGGGCTACTCCTGATGAACCACTCTCATACAAAACGCATCATTAAATAATCTGAGTTAAAGACCTGAGTAGTAATTAAGTAAATAGTAAACTTTTCATGGTTGGTTAAACTTTTCATTAAAAATGCTAACTACCTGTGGCTATCCTGAGGAACCGAAGCAGGACTTATACCACAAGAAGCATATATCCAAATATGTACTTTCAAATCCTCCCAGCATACACTTACACTTATACTCACTTGCACACACACATATACACACACATTTGATTACTTACCGGGAAACCCCGTTACCATAATGTTAAGGATTTTTGTTAATAAAGCATTTTTCATTGTTTTCATTGTGATTTATTTCCATGATCATTGGACCGGTCAGAATGAGCCAAGGTTTGTAATATGAAATGTAATTATTATAAGTAAATAGATTTCTCTGCATATACTAAACCAACATAACAGCAGATGATATTGATGATGATTAAATCTACTTTACAAAATAAATACAATTCGAACAACACAGTTCATAATGGATCCTTTAAAGATATTATTATTCTCTGGCAGTACTTATTTACTGTTTTACCTTATACGTATATAAACATCAAATCAACCTGGAAGAACTTGCTATGATCTATGAGGCCGCCTGTATTGTATTCTATACCTTTTGACCTCCTGGGTATAAATAAATGCGGTTTAAGTGTGACTATACCATTCTATGGACCACTTGTATGGATCACAACCACAGTCGAAGCGCTGTGGATGTTCTTGCTTCAAGCGGTCGCGGCAGTGATCACTTGGTGGCGCGTTATCTCATGTTAGTGTCGATTTCAACGTAATTGCAATTTTTCTCTTTAGTCACTCACGTTGTTTTTAGAGAGTATTATAATGTTATTCGTAGTCGTCTGGTAATCCCGAGAACACCAGTACCTCCAATGAATTGATTGATATTATTTTCATAACATTGTCTAAAATGTAGACACTAATGAGAAAAATACCAATAACGTTAAAATGGACTTGCTAACGCGCCACTAAGGCCCTATTTTTCAATCCGCAGATAAAATTATCCGCCATTTAATCACTGTCATTTTCTAAAGTCATAAAAAGAAAAGGGACAGAGCTAAAATTTGACTGACAGATAGTTTTATCTGAGGATTGAAAAATCGGGCCTTAGTCGTCTTAACGTAAACTGTTGTAGATATTACTTGTTAAGTTAAGTCCATGAAATTAATACACCCGTTTTTTGATGTTGAATGTAGACATGTAAATGTGGAATAAATAAAGAAATAAATAAATATCTTTCGACATTACCTATCAAGTAGCCCCAATTTAAGCAACTCATGCTGCTCGTGTTACGAATACAAGATGACGGATATATATATATATTTAATGGATAAATACATATATTCAGACAATATACAATACATATATATGCATCCTAGACTGGAGAACCAATGCCTGAATTCATCTCACAAACATTTGTGAAGGTATGAACGCTTCCAAAATAAATATGTTATACATGAAACCTTGGTACTTACCTAACAATACCTTTGATGAAGAAATACTAAATTCCAACTATTACAATCTAAACCTTGGAAATTAGTATTTCTAGACTAACTAACTGGTACTGCGGCTCGCTTTCATTCCATAATCATTCCTCTTTCTTGGGAGTACCAAGAATTTCATCAAAGGTATTGTTAGGTACCGGCTAGGTACCAAGGTTTCATTTATAACATTTTTATTTTGGAAGTGTACACCCGTCATTCATACCTTCACAAACATTTGCCCCCACCGGGGATCGAACCCAGAACCTCTCGAGGTGGCGATTCGACGCCCTGAGATCGTACAGACCACTCGACCACGGAGATCTTCAATAATAAGTAGTAATAAGAATAAAGAATTAATCTTTCAGTCTATCAACACATTTGCAGTCCAAAAACCAAGTCACTGCTCGAATCCAGGTATCGGTTCTAAAGGTACAATAGTACTCGAGTGCAAGAAGCTGCTGGATCCATCCTCATCGTCTGTACCACTGAGTTTAAACATAACTTAGGAACAGTATATTGTGAATGTCACTTTTTCTACCTGTGCCCAGACTCAGTGCATGAAGACGCTCACTCCCTGTAACATGGGGATTCAAACCATATGAGAAGGCAATAAGTCTGTAATTTTATCGTCAGTTGTGTCTCCAATTTTATAGGTGGGTTATTGGATAACGTTTATTCGGTCATTACCTCACTTTTCACTGAAATGTTTATCGAATGATAAGATTATTTTTCAATTTCAGGATAATTCACTGTATCGACAAATAAAGAATTAGTTTGATATAAATAACATGCTTTAGCGGTAGTGTCAACCATCTATGGAAATCTATGGAATGCAGTGACTCAGGAGGCATGGCGACGTGCGTATAAAGTTATACATAGCGTATTCTCACTGTCTTCTCAAGGTCGGGTAAGATACATTATTAGTTCTACCCCTTGATTCTCAACTTCCTGAAAACTAACGATTCACGGAGTTTCTTTAGCTGTCATTTTTTATTTCGACGAATTATTTTTGTTATTGCTGCTTTCTTTGCAAGCTCATGTTTCTGTAACTACATTGTTCCAATATGTGCAGCAAGAACTTTGACTCTATCATATTATCCGTATCTATAAAAATGATATGACGTTTGCTTATCTCACAACGGCTTGAACGAACGATTTGGCAAATTTTATTTTTGGATGTTTTGTAGAAGTTTAAAGAAGGATTTAAAGTTGTAAAAATATGAAGAAGTACTTAAAATAGTACTGGAATAGGAAAAATTACAAGAATCATTACTCAGCACAAACTTCTATAACATCTATGGCTGAAAATGAAATCCGTCAGAACGAAAAGTCACTGAGGATAGATTGGTAATGAACGCTATTTTCTAAAGGAACCGCGTTATGCCTTTGGCGGTCTCCGCGAGCACCGGTGTTCGCAAAAAATAAATGTGTCTATTGTTTCTCGTTTTCCGACCATTAGCTAGCATAATTTTGCGGGGAGAGGCGCGGGGAGGTTACTTTGACGTTTTGGTCTGCGTTGACTTTTCTAACTATTTTAAGTATAAGCAATACTGAAGATGTAAAAATGAAACGGAGTTTGAGATAACAAAAATGGCGTATAATAAGATAGTGCGAAACTTATTAATACATATTAATTGCGATTGGGTGGGGACATTTTCCACCAATGAGCAAATAGTTGGGAAAACATGTAACATGGCGACATGAAACGAAGCGTTCATTGGCGCATATAGACGCTGAAGCGACGTGATCCCGCGTTGATCCGCTGCCCGGTAGATAGTGCGATAGGCTCATTGTGTGTAATTGTCACCATAAGAAAGCACTTGTTCGTCTTTCAACTTTTATTTAATTTTTTTTGGAAAATTTTCGTTTTACTTCTGAAAACTTGAAACCTTACTAGAGTTGGAGTAGTTGTTTTCGACTAATAAGTGAATAATTAGCGATATCTGGCAGTGAGCAAGTCACCATGTCTGACAGTGAGCTTATGCCGCACAATGTGCGCGTGCGTCACCGCTGTTGCGATTGCAGTGAGTATTCTTTTTAAGGGTCCTAACTGCTTGCCTTAGGGTGAGTTTTTGTTCCGAAGCTATAGTTACCTCAATAGTTAAAATCTAGGCCAATAGCGTCTTTGGAGTCGCCAAAACGTGTGGTGTCAAGGAGCGCTGCCGCCAGTCGCCATTTACGCGCCATTTACGTACGCGCGCCAGACATGTCTGTACTTGCAGGTGATCGCCTGGCGCGGCAAACGCCCATAAATTATACAAGTGTACCTTTTTTTACAGATAATACATTGTGCCACATCTCCCTTCTTAAGCTTTGATAATCACAAATCCACCACTTTATAATCACAAATATAGTTGTTAAGATACTGTGGAAGCCTAGTCTTTCTATTAGATCTTCTAATATTGGGAGTCGGATGGTTGCTGATCTATATCTTTGTTGTTTGCATCAATATGCATCTGACTATAATCAGACCAGTAATTTTGGGAACGTTGACCTTCATGTGGTAAATAGTGAGACTCGACTTCCTTATTAACATTTCTTATTATAAACTTAGTGTTTCTAGTTTTTATTGTTCCATTATCATCTCTAATTACAACAGAGCGAGGATTATCAGATAATTTAACAATTTTACCTAGTTTCCAAATTGTCGCTCCTTCATCCTCCTTATAATAAACGCTTTGGCCAACATCAAATACATCATTTCTAATCTTAGAACTTTTATCATAATGAATTTTATGTCTATGTATAATACACATAGATAATGATCTAAAATTAGAAATACCTTGGGGTTTTAAATACTCTGTGTTTATTGGGAGTGTTGTTCGACACAATCTGTTGAAGAGTAAACTGCGAGGGAGAAAACTTGCTACCACAGACTGGTGTATTCCTATACTCTAATAAAAAAATATCCAGCTCAGAATTTGTTTCATTACATTTTTTAACAAGATTTTTACAAATCTCTACAGATTTTTCAGCTGCACCATTGCTCTGATGGTAATGAGGACTGAATAAATATTGGTTTAAAGTTTCACTGTTTACTGAATTCAATAAAATTAGAAGAATTAAATGGCATATTATCACAATATACAATTTCAGATATGCCATGTGTTGAAAATATACTTTTAAAAATCTTTATTGTTGCATCTGCTGTTTTATTGTTTAATTTATGTAGCTCTATCCACTTGGAATAGTGGTCTACTATTACTAAATAATCATTGTTTCCATGTTGCATTATATCAATGAAAAAAAAGGCAGTTCAGGTTGTTCTCTTATCCACATTGGTTCTTTTACATTATTGTTAGAATATTTTTTACAGACTTTAAAATTTTCTATGTAATTACTAATATCAGTATCCATACCTATCCAATAAAATAATGTTTTAGCTCTGCTTCTAGTTTTTGTTATACCAAAATGATATTCATGAATCTTGCTTATTACATATAGTTTTAATGAATTAGGTACAAAAAGTCTATTTTTAATGTATAGTAAATTATCTTCAATATACATAGTGTTTTTAAAACTAAAGTAATACTTTAGCAAATGAGGTACTTTAGAAATGGATGCTGGCTAGCCATTTTAACATAATTAATTCATTTATTGAATGTTTTATCCCTACTATTTTCACTTTTAATTTTTATTAAAACATTATCCGAAACATTTATTGAGTGCACTACTTCATTTAGATCTGTATCAAAATCTACACTAGCTTTAGTGCATGCCCTGCTTAGAGCATCTGCAATGTGCATGTTTTTGCCAGGCACATGTATTAAGTTTAGATCATACATACTTAGTTTTAATTTTATTCTTTGTAGTCTTGTTGATGGAATGTCACAAATGTCTTTTTTCATTATTGATATTAAAGGTAGATGATATGTGTGAACAATTATAGTCTTACCATATATAAATGTATGACATTTTTGCATGCAAACAGAACTGCCAAGTACAGACTTGTCTGGCGCGGCAAACGCCCATAGATTATATAAGTATAGCTTTTTTACGGATAAGATATTATGCCTCAAGTGAGTATTCTTTTTAAGGGTCCTAACTGCTTGCCTTAGGGTGAGTTTTTGTTCCGAAGTAATAATTACCCCAATAGATAAAATCTAGGCCCAATAGCGTCTTTGAGACGCCAAAACGTGTGAATGTCAAGGGGCGCTGCCGCCAGCCGCCATTTTACAATCATTAGAAATACACGATCTTACTCAGGGGCTCCCTTGGCGACATATTAGCAGCAAATATAACCCGGCAGATCTGTTGTCACGCGGTGTAGGTATAGAAGAACTTACCACTTCTACAATTTGGTGGGAAGGTCTGGCGTTCCTTAAGGACCCGAAAACCTTAATAGGAGATATTGACCAAGCAGTTTTCGATATCGATATTGAGTTGCCTGAGGTTAAGTCATCACCGGTTATTTCTTTTATATCGAATGAGTCAAGTGATTGCGGTTTTTTTCCTTTTAAACGTTTGTCACAGTTTAAGCGAATGAGACGAGCGGTTGCATATTTATTGAGATTTATTCATAATACACGCAAAAATAACAAAATTAATAAGCGCACTGGACTTCTTTCGCTCAATGAATTGAATGAGGCCATAAATTTATTAATTTTATGGGGTGCAAATAGAATCGTTTCCTGTGGAATGTAATTTGCTATTAAAAAACAAAAATATTATAGGTACAATTTTACTAAAAAGGCTCCATCTATTTTTAGACCAAAACAAAATAATTCGAGTGGGTGGTCGAATAGCAAACTCTGATAATTTAAATTGTGATAAAAAACATCCAATTTCAATTACTAGCAAACATTATTTTACACAGTTTATTATTTCGGCATAAACATACACATTTGCTTTATGCTGCTTCGCAATCTTTATTGTTCCATATTCGCGAATCATGGTGGCCTTTAGGTGGTAGGAGGTATAAATTTTAACCGCCTCTCTGGTCTAGTGGTTCACACCACCGGGTGTTGATCGGGAGGTCCGGGTTCGCCATTCCCCATTCCCCATGGGGGCAGAAGTTTTTCTGCTCGGTTTGGTTGGTGGTAGATCTTCTAATCCCGCCTGGCTAGCTACCACCGTCTTACCTAAATTTGTCGCCATAATAACAATGTTTTAAGCATTGTTGTTTCCGGCAATCAGAGGTAAGATAGCCAGCTCCTCAGTTTTTGAGGATTTTACAGGTAAAGCTCGCTTCCACCTTCGGCCTTATCGTCACTTACCATCAGGTGAGATGAAGGTCAAGAGCTTACCTGTCGTAGGTAAAAAAAATAATTATTTAGATCACATTCGTAAAAGCTTCTAGTGGCGAGCCACCACTGGAGCACTGCTCACTATTTTCATCTTCGCCCCTAAGGGCGTTTCCTACTAGAATGAAGATATATTTAATCGGGCTATTCATGGGATGGCTTATTTATGGGTTTAGTCAAATGATGTTTAATACAAGAAATGTATTTTTTTAATTTCAGACCTTCAAAAAGTATTGCTCGTTGGGGTCTGCATCATCTTTAAAGTGTTCATCGGAATGTACGTGCTGTGGCCGTCTACGTCACAGGCACCACAGTTAAATTTTGCGTCTGACTACTTTAGGGAGTTCAGGAAGAATTTACTGGACTTCCTAGATGACATGTGAGTACTAGGCTATTACGGCACTTATGTCATAATGTACTATTACAAGCACATTCGTATCATCTCGCGGTCTGACACACTGTTTGTTTCGGACAACAGTGTGTCAGACCGCGAGATGAACTAAAAAAACGGACTAAAATAGCAAATACGAAATGATAATGAACTGTAATCATGATGATGAAATATATTGAGTACATGTACGAACCAACTACAAGAAAATCAATAGTAAAAAAATGTCAAAATCACTTGGAATTTTGGTGTCAAATTCGTATACCAAAGAGCTTAAACTAAGTACAAAAGAGGTGTACAACAGCTGTCTATTGTTCTTCCATTTTTTTAATTTAAATTATTTTCTTTCTTTAAACCCTAAGTCTTCGCGCGTGTAGCAAAGAGTTTGCCACAGTATAGTGCATAGATATACATATTATATGGGTATTCTATGCGACTGCAGACACCTGATGGTGGGCAGAAACTTATAGTTATTTAATATGTTGTCAGCGAGATCCTGATCAAGCCGTTAACGACGGCGTGCCAGGGTGCGGGGTACGTGCGCCTGGTGGTGTTGGTGGCCAGCGCGCCACCCAACGCGGCCGCCAGGCACGCCATCAGGCGCACTTGGGGCAAACACCTGCCCACCTTCTTCGTGATGGGGCTGACTGCTGATGAGAATGATACGCTGGTGAGTCAAAGTCAAGATATCATTTATTCTGTCTAACGTAGTTTACACTACACATTATATAGTAAAAACTACTCTAGCCATGCATTACATACCAGCAGACAACTTTCACTAATATACTTCAATTCAAGGTTGGTAAACTTAGTTATATTGACCCTAGATTTCATATTTTTCTTTATTATTTTCAGGAAGCCATGTACATAGAGGCGACATCGTTCAGCGACATGGTGGTGTACGACTTCGTGGAGCATCGCGCCAACCAGACGCTGAAGACCGCGCTGATGCTGCGCTGGGCGCAGCGCCGCTGCCCGCACGCCGGCGCCGTCTTCCGCACGCGCGACAACGTGCTCGTCAACCCGTGGGCCATGGACAGCGTGCTGAAGACACATCCCAACGCTGACTTAATAGGTTTGACATGTTTGACTTGCTCATGGTTTCTCGATGGAACAGTGGGCGTTCACAGTGCGTCGCCAGTCCGGTCAGTGAGGTGTGTGGCATATTTCGATCAAAATAAAGGGGAACCGTTTAGGACTGTAAAAGGTAAACCAGCTATAATGCACTACAAGTAATACGAAAATATAATATAAAACTATAAATAAAACTAAAAGTTTTCTCTCATTCCAATTTGTTAGAACTATTATACTTTTTAGACAACAATAATAACGTTTTAATCAACATGTCCCATCTGGTCATGACAACACGGACTAAACGAAGGGGGCGGAACTTTTCGCACAATGTCAATTGTCCTAAAGTCGTTTGGCATACATCAATTGACATTATCATCAAATAGCATAACACTAATGTTTCATAATTTTTTCTTTGCATAACTAAGTGGCATAACTGGCTAAAGGCATATTATTATTAAGTAATTTGGCATAACATTAGGCAGTCCTAATAGCTAGTAGTAGTATAATTAGCTAGTAGGAAAAAAATATTGACGTGCAAAAGTATTTCAT
The DNA here is from genome assembly GCA_910589355.1 of Parapoynx stratiotata. Taxonomy (NCBI): domain Eukaryota; kingdom Metazoa; phylum Arthropoda; class Insecta; order Lepidoptera; family Crambidae; genus Parapoynx; species Parapoynx stratiotata. The sequence goes on from OU342482.1 coordinate 12,109,336, forward strand.
GTAAATCTTATTGCAGAATAAATGATTTCATTTCATTAACATTCTTTGGCATAATTTAGTTTTCTCTTACTATAGAAAACCCTACTTTTATTTAGCATATTATATTAGCCTCAACTCCTTAATTAGTCGTAAATCTTATTGATTAAATCGAATTATCGCCCAGATTCGAACTAGCGCACCCTGACTCCACGTGGTCCGACATTGCCCTACACTAGAGTGTAATTCAAACCCGCGTAGGCGCGGAGAGGCGAGGCGGCCCGCGAGCTGAGGAGCAAGTCAATAAGCCGAAGTTTCGGTGGTGACCGAAAACCATCTGCGATGATAAGCTTGCGAGCATGACTGCTTGCATGATGCATGCCTGCTTGCATGTTGCGTGCCTGCTAGAATGCTGCAGCTAGCTGCATGCCTATTTAATAATTAACATGAAATGAAATGAAATCATTTATTCTGCAATTAGATTTACATGAAATACTTTTGCACGTCAATATTTTTTTTTCCTACTAGCACTTCGACGTGAATGGCCTGTTGAGAAGAAGTGCCGCAAGAAACTCAACAGTTAGCCTTTTTTAAACAGCCATAATAACAAAAGGAATTTAGAACATTTTAAATATTGTAAAATAAGTATGTGCAGAGGAGCAAATTATAGTAGCCACGAATTTTTATCTGTAAAATAATCTTCTATCTTATAATACCCCTTTTTCATTAAACAGCTTTTAACAGTTGATTTAAATTTATGCAGGGGCAAGTCAATAAAACTTTGTGGCAGCCTATTATACATTCTTATGCTGATTCCTATAAAACATTTAACAGTCTTGTGAAGTCTGAGGTTTGGATGGTTCGGAAAAAAGAGAAAAATAACAAATCAGCAATTAATTTATAATATACAATGATAAAAAAATACACAATGCAATTTAGGGGGGCGGAACTTTTCGTATAATGTCGATTGTCTTATGCCCGATTTCACCAACATCCTTTTAAACATCACATAGCTAAAAGTCACTTAAACTAATAGTACCCCTAAACGATCACCTAACTTCTTTTGGAATTGGAATTTAGGGGTCCCCTAAGTGATGGTGAAAAGGAAATAAATGTTAAGTGTCACCTAAAATATCGTAAGTGCCACCTAAAACTTAGGGGTTGATGGTGAAATCGGGCATTAGAGTCATTTGTCATACATCCAAAATATACGTCAAGATATTATTTGTAGTGATCATTATGCCTTACATTAGTTGTGCTGTACATTCTGCTTAAGTTTATTATGCGCTTTAAATTTATGTCTTTTGATACGTATTACAAACAATTTTAGCCTACACTATATTAGTACAGTCGGGGTAGAAAAGGGTTCGTCACCTTAAAGTCGATATTTGTTTGCACGAGGCAACGTCAGTCATACCAACATTTCAAAAATGTCGCATTGACGTTTGTAACAGGCTAATTAAAAGACAGGTCAACCAACTTACTGTAATTTAGTACTTATTTTATTCATGTTGTTTTGATCCTTGATTTCATTACCAGTAATCATAATTTTGTATGCAGTTATGTTGGTAGCGATTTAGTTTCAAAAGGTAATAAGTTTCTATGACTGATAAAGGAATCAATTTGAAAACTGACGAACCTTTTTCTACCCCCACTGTACATTCAAAATTATGCGTTGCGAATATATACAACGAGATGATTATTCCTATTAAAATTATGGGACATGATATTATGACAATAAACGTTATGCTAAAAATTACGGAGCTTTAAGGAAACGTAGTCACCCACCTTAACCTCATCTACAACGAATGGTCCGATCGGGTGAGATAAATAGGACGTTCGGAAAGACGAGACGCTATGCTGTTGTCGAGTAAGGTCGTCGTAAAGTCGTCGTTGAGTAAGGTCTTATGGTGGTTAGGCTGTTCACCGTCAGGCTGGTGGCTGTAAATCTAGCTGTTTGTGTAGTAGCGCTATATCAGTATTAGCGACTCTTTGTTAATATTAATGGAAGTCACCATTCGCTAGTTGAATAATAACGTGGAAAAAGTGACATGCGTCGTAACAAGATTACGAATAAACCAGCCTGCATTAATTTACTGGCCTATTACAGCCTCCAACAAATATTGCGCTCTTCTCTGGCCATTTTCTCTTTGTTTCTGTTTTTAAACTAACCACCTGTCTCTTTATTCATTGTTCTTGGTCTCAAATTTTATTCATATCAGAGTCAGCGTCTGGAGCGGTTGTCTCGACGCAAATAATTATAAAAATATTATAAAAATTAAGTGTCAATAATAAAATTATATATATATTAATAAACTATTACGATAAATGTTCATGAGCTTCGTGTTCATTTCATGTTGGTCACCCATCCACGACCTGACCTTAGCGAACGTAGCTTTGTTTTCGATATCGAAAGCCATAGCGTACTAATTACTACGCCACCAAGCTTCTCCTAGGAAGGAGGGAGTGGTGCTTTATAATACCAGAGTAGACACTCATCAGGAGGAGCGTGGCAGGGGTTCCCACTTCCTCGTTTTATTGTAACTGATGGTTTCGTGGGATTTTCCCTACAGGTGACAGGTTGTAAGGAGGCGCTATAGCAGTATTAGCGACTCTTTGCTGTTATTGCGCTTTTCTCTGGCCATTTTTATCTTGGTTTCTGTTTTTAAATTTACTGTCTGTCTCTTTTGGTTTGTTTTGCTCTCGAAAGTCATTCTTGCAAGAGTCAGCGTCTAGAGCGGTTGACTCACTGTCAATAATTTTAAATATAATTATAATGTATTTATATTGTGCTAAATAAGTTAAAAGCTTTTCGTTAAACTGTCAAAATTTACAAAATTCAGAATTTACCAGTTATAGTCCATTTATAAAGTCTATATGTGTATTTAAGGCACTATTTTGTGCCTAAATATATATATAATAAATATAGTGACGTCAAGTTGGAGTTTTTTTCTAATCATCGGTCTACCACGTCACAAGGTTATGTTACTATTCTGGTTTGAATGACCATTCGAATTATAACAATCAAAATCAAAAATATCTTTATTTTATAGGCTTGACATACAAACACTTAAAAACGTCAATTTATGAGTAAGTGAATCTACTGTACCACCAAATTCACGGGCAGCTTCATAAGAGAGTTTGTTTATTAGGTGATAATAAAAACTATTACACAAAATGTATTAAAAAGATGAAGAATTTTTGAATAATATAGTATGGAGCCGTAGATTATACTTTTCTATATAGGTTTACTAACAGAAATTATTGACAGCAGATAATATGCACGTGGTATCGCGATTAGAGATGTATAATTTTATGAATATTAAGAACTTAAATTGCACCTATTATAAAGTTCGTTTTACAAATGTTATATTACAAAAGTATAGTAAGACATTTGGATTGCAAGTGAATGATTTCAGTTTGATTGTCCCGTTTTTACAGCACATTATATTAAATTAAACATTAATATAAATAAAAAAAAAACAATAATAATATTATTATGGTTAACGTATGAGATTTTTTATTTCCAGTAATTCTATTTCTGTTTAATAGTTTAATAGTCATATTTTATTTATTCAAATGTCCGAATAATTGAAGTAATCTCAAAACTACTATTCGTGTCTATTCATATTTACTAGAAGTGAAATAAATATGCTGCACCATTGTATGACAATTGTGTATACTGAGACAATCGTCATCATCCTATATACACTGCTGGAACAGGCTTTCCTCATGGACAAATACATGAGGAGTATGGGCCGTAACACCACCAGGCTGGCCCAATGCAGATTGGTGGGTAGAAACGGTCACAAATGTGATCGGGACCAACGGCTTAACGTGCCTTCCGAAGCACGGGGGAGCTCGAGATCACAAAGTCTTGGTCACCAATCCACGGCCTGACCATGGTTGTTTTCGATCGAAGCCAAAGCGCACTGACCACTAAGCCACCGAGCTCCTCACTGTGACACTATTGAATGTCAAATTTGGAGCCTACTTTTGACAGCGCACCTTAAAATGATGCTTGTGATTACCCCCTTATAATCTCAATTCCATATTCATTCCAGGATATCAATTCAACAATAGTAAATTGGCTCGTGATGAGAACAACGAAAGGTTGTTGCCCACGTGGCTGTATTATGAGGATCGCATCCCGGAGTACCTCAGTGGAACTGGTTATATAATAAAAGGTAGGTTAAACGATAATTAACTGAGTTTTTGGGGATTTCGATCATTACGTAAGGTGACACCCGTGACAAATGTAAGGTCGAATGTTGCAGGAAAAAAAAATGCTTAAAAACCAAGTCAGGTGGATGTAAAAGAGGGATAATATTAGGTCCTTACCTATGAAATTGGTGTTTTGTATGGAGATTTTGGAGATGTCTGCATTTTACATACTAACATTTTATCAGTTTTCTTCACAACGACAAATCCAGAGATAATAATATTTGGCATGCTTTAGCAATATGTGTGTGAACACGCTTGATAAAAATTATTCATCGTTTCTATGTTAATGCAAATCAAATGATGTATTCGGGAGGCAGTTAAAAATAATTGCCTTTACATCTACAAAAGAGATTTTAATACCGAACATAAAATAAAGTTTGCTGAAGCTATATCTCAACTTTCGTGGTCCAATGTATATGAATCTACTAATATTAACTTAGCTTTTGAAATATTCCATGATACTGTGACATTATTCTTTGATTTATGTTTCCCCATCAATAGGATAAAAAATTCAAACAAATCAAACAGGAATAAATGGATAACGAAGGGGTTGAGAAACTCTTGTGTAACAAAAAGAAAACTGAGGTTTAAGTATTACAAGAACCCTAGTAGTTACAATAAAACCAAGTATCGTAAATACTCCCGTATACTGAAAAACACAATAAATAAATCACGGCAGCTTTGTAATGAATTTTATCTGAAAAATTCTAAATGCGTAGGTAAAACTACATGGAACTTAATAAAATCATATGATGGAATCCAATTCGACCACAAATATATAAATGAGATCTCATGCGACAATTGCTCAGTCACTGCTCCCATTGACATTTGTAATAATTTTAAAAAAATTTTTATTGACATTACAACGAAAAATAAATCTAGTACTACTAATAATATTCATAAATATAATATAAAATCTATTGACGCTAGTATTTTTCTCTATCCGACTACCTCAAACGAAATATTTAAAATTATAAGACGACTAAATAATACAAAATCTGTAGGATATGATGGATTTCCAACTAGTATTTTGAAATATTGTGCTCTAATAATGTCTGACGTAATAAGTTACCTAATAAATTTATCGTTTTATACAGGAACGTTTCCTGAAAAATTAAAATTATCGATAATAAGACCAGCATATAAAAAAGATGAAAGAGATAAAATGGACAATTATAGACCTATTGCTCTTATATCTATATTTGCAAAAATATTTGAAAAGGCTATGCATTCCAGAATATATTCGTTTCTGCAAAGACAAAATGTTCTTAGAGAGGAACAGAATGCTTTCCGTAAAGGCAAATCTACCACTTTAGCAGTCTTCAATTTAATAAAAACAATTACTGAAAATATTGATAAGCATATTCACTCTACTGCTATATTCTTCGACATGACGAAAGCGTTTGATTTTGTCTCTCATGATATGCTTTTATATAAATGTGAGAAATATGGGCTCAGAGGCTTAGCAAATCAGTGGATTAAAACTTACCTTCAAAATCGAAAACAATATGTAGAAATCGTGCATATAAACAAACATAAAGAGCAAAGCATAGCTAAATCCTCAATTGTTGTAAATAATGTTGGAATTCCACAAGGAACTATTTTGGGTCCACTGCTATTTTTAATTTACATTAACGATCTACCTACAGTAACTAATCATCAAATGAATTTATTTGCTGACGATATTTCAGTAATAGTTGAAAAAAAAATACCTCACATAATCATTATAATGTTGACATAAATACAACTATAAATAATATTTTGACATGGTTAAATACAAATAATTTATATGTAAATGTGAAAAAGACAAAATATATTCAATTTTATAATCGAAAAAGAAATGTGCCTAGCCTTAAAATAGAAATTAATAACGAAAATTTAGATGAATGTAATGAAATAAAATTTTTGGGAATCACTTTGAATAAACCGGTGTTCTTGGAAACCACATATTAATGATGTTTGCGGTAGAATAAATAGTTTTGCATATGCACTATGGCGACTAAATAAACAAATTAATCAACAATCAGCATTAGTAGCTTATTATGGATATGTGGCATCAGTTCTAAAGTATGGATTATTACTCTGGGGCAATTCAGTTGATGCCCCGAGAGCATTTATATCACAAAAACAATGCATTCGTGCTATTTGTGATGTCCCTCCAATGACATCCTGTAGACAGTTGTTTCCGAAATTGGGTTTGCTTACTTTGCCCTCTTTGTATACCGCGTGTAATAGAAGGGTGTAGACAAAATGAAATAATCAAAAGAGTATCCCACCTGGACTCCATACACAAAATATAAGAATTAAATAATAACTTTAATTTAATGTGCAATTTTAATTATATTAATTTATTTATTACGTCATTTTTGAACTACAACACTAGCGGGGTCACGAGTTCACAGCTTAGAATTATGCGTATTATGATGCTCCTTACCTGCTCATGGGAGCCTGGTACTCGCGGCTCTTTAGGCTGCGGCGGCTACGTCAAAGGAGCAGGCAGCGGCGCGATAGCGGCGTTTCAATGCCACTATGCCTCGTGCCGGGCGGTCGGTTCAAAGGAACGGGAGTTTGTTAAACGAAAACTTTCGATTCTCTTCTTATCCATTTAGAATAAAGGTGAAAATAGCACAAACACTCACACTTTGCAATAATAATACACGTGTCGTGTCTAGTAGGTACACTACGTAGGTACTGTGTACATAACATCGTACGTAACACACAATAATTTACAAAAGCACTGAACACGTTATTTAGACATTGTTCTATGAAAGATTTCAAATCAAAATTAAATCCTTTCTTGTATTGAGTTATTTTAAAACACAGTATAGGGAGATTTCTCTAATTGAAACGCACTGATGGGATTTATAGCGTATTTACTAACGATGTTACAGTAGTTTTTGTTATTAAACTCATAAGGCAGTGACAAACACAAATACACACAATTTGGTAACTCGAAAAAGATGGGAGTCGCGGAGAGTGACACGAGCTGAGCGTGCGATCGCGTTAGTGTTCGTTCTCTCACTGGTGCGCGGGCGACGCTACTCGAGTAGCCGCGCGGCCGGACGGCGCATGCGCGAGTCGGCAACGCGAGAATTAGGGGTCCGCGCTACAACAGATCACAAAAATGGTTCGAAATGCCGACCCTGGTTTTCAAGGCATAGTGCACCGTCAATGAACCTTTCGCGATACAAATCGCGAGCTCCAAGAAGGCTGCCATTGGCTGCCCCAACACTTAAAACCATTTCAAAATATTCATTATTTGTTAAAAACGGTATCTTTTACTTAATAGCAACTTACGACCGCGACGGATAGCAAGCGACTGATGAAATATTCCGCACGCTCGACTACCAGGGCTACAGGAATATTTTAATTTACGATTTTTTTAGGGTTCGATGTATCATAATAATAAACCACTTATGCGTTTGATTACTCATAGCTCTGCTGTTCTAATATTTTTTTAAATGCAGAAAATAAAAGCAACGTTCATAAGTGTGCTACTTAAATATTCAAAACTAGGAACATAGGGGATAACGTAGGAACCTATGAAATTAAATAAATAAGTCAACACAACTTCTTACTTTGTTTAATTACCTATTTGAATATTTTGACTTTTGAGTATTATTTAATTAAAACAATCATGATAAAACTGTTGGACACGGATTACCGTCTACCTTCAACGTTAGCTCATCGTAACGCAACATGAAGACTAGAAGAACTTAGCTCAGTAGTCAGCCTAGTCGCACGGATTATTGAAGTTCGCAGGTTCGAATCTCACGAATTTTTATTTTCTTGTGTTTTCTATTAAAAATATTTTCAAACATTTACGAACATGTTAAAATTTACTAAACCAAAATGAAATATTAAAAAATATTTTATAATATTTGTACTGAACCAATTAATGTTTATGTTAGATGAAAAAGGATGCCATCGGAAGAAAGGGATAAAAATAGTCTCGATTGCGCGCTATACCACCTCCACCACGTTTGCTTGTTAATGTTTCTGTTGTCCTAGTACCTCATATCTAAATAAGTAGACACTTTTATTAGTTTTGATTGTTTTTTGGGAACTACTTCCTTACTAATATTATCTGTCTCTGTCTTACACCTAAACTGAATTGATTTAAATGAAATGCTCTCTGTCTACGGTAAAAAAGGGAATTTATTTTATTCCAAATTTGCTAAGTCCTGCTCATGGGTGACTGGTACTCGTAGGCTTCAACACAAGGCGCGCGCGCACTTTAGGCGGAGACATCTAGGAGCGCCGAGCGGTGCGAAAATGGCATTTCAATGCCACTCTCGGGCTAAGCGGCGGCGGCGGCGTCAAAGGAACGGGAGTGTTAAACGAAAACTTTCGATTTTCTAGTTATTCATTCAGAATAAAGGTGAAAATAGCGCAAACATTGAGCACTTTGCAATCATAATACACATGTCGTGTCTAGTAGGTACAAAAAAATAAAAGAAAGGTGTACTAGGAACATACGATCTAAAAGAGGTATAATATGTTCTGCCAGGTCGTTGCCGTCTAACATCTGATTCACCAGTGATGTGACTCCTTTACCTTTAATATCGATAAAATCTTCTAATTTCGATGTCTTATATCTCGACTTCTATTTAACTTATTTTTCTAATATTTTGTAAATAGGGTTCAGGCGGGATACACTTTAGATTTTTTCATTTTGTCTTCACTTGCCGGTTATACACTGTATATTTGAATGCTGTGTGTTTGTAAAAACATATCCACATTTGTTTAAGAATAAAAACAAACCTTATTTTAAGTCAAAAAGATATCATGACAAACTGTTATTACCCAAAATTAATACACAATTATTTAAAAGAAATTGTTATCCTACTTGCATTACCATCTATAACAAATTGCCAAACTCTCTGACTAAACTGCCATTAATATTCTTTAAGAGAAAACTTAAGAAATTTTTAGTAAAAAAATGTTTTTATACCATAAAGGATTATTTACATAGTAAAATTGATAAGTAATTGAAATTAATTGTAAGTTGGCATTGAATTATAACATATTAAAATCAATTTGACTTTGTTATGTAATAGTAATAAAAATAAAATATATATTTTATAGAAATATGATTATGATTTAATGGATTAATTGTTAATTTTCACATGTCCTAATATGGATTAAATAGACGGAAGTAAACGATGTATTAGACCTATTATCATCTCTATTTTTAGTGAATAAATAAATTTTCATTTTCATTTCATTTTTTCATTTTTCATTTTGTGTCGTTTCGGGAGGCAGTTAAAAATAATTTTAACACAATTAAACTTACAAAAATTATCAAATTAAATAATACGAGCTCAAATATATAGTCTATTTTTAGAAGAGGCAATTATTTTATAAGAATGTTCTGAAACTTAATAGTTACGGACAAATTGCTAAGACAGAATAAAAACACCAATTTCATAGGTAAGGACCCAATAGTTATAAAATGTTTTTTTTTTATGTTTTTTTGTTTTTCTGTCTGTCTGTTTGTACGGGCTAATCTCCGAATTGGCTAGACCGATTTCGATGAAATTTTGCATGGTGTTACCTTATATTCCTTAGATCAATTTTTATTCCGGAAAATTAAAGGGTTTCCGTGGGATAGCTAAATAACCATAGTATCCGCGGACGAAGTCGCGGGGAACAGTTTGGAGTGAATCTCTAAATTTCATGAAACGTTTTTGAAATGATGTGTCCTGCCAGATCTCCTAGCCATTGTAAAAAAATCACTTTTTTACTTGCGTCAACCGTGAAAGCGCCCCTAGGGGAAAGTTGCTGAAATCACGTTTCTCATAGAAATTAACATTATTAAGATTGCTCCTCCATTTTAAGAAAACATATAGTTTTGTTATTTTTCAAAAGCTGATTGCTCTGCGTTAAGTTTTTAACCGCCTCTCTGGTCTAGTGGTTCACAACACCGGGTGTTGATCGGGAGGTCCGGGTTCGATTCCCCATGGGGGCAGATGTTTTTCTGCTCGGTTTGGTTGGTGGTAGGGCTTCTGAGCCCGCCTGGCTAGCTACCACCGTCTTACTTAAATCTGTCGCCATAATAAAAATTTTATAAGCATTGTTGTGTTCCGGCAATCAGACTTAAGATAGCCAGTTCCTCAGTTGTTGAGGATTACAGGTGAAGCTCGCTTCCACCTTCGGCCTTATCGTCACTTACCATCAGGTGAGATGAAGGCCAAGAGCTTACCTGTCATATATAAAAATAAAGTACATACACTGTACTAGGGATTTATTTTTTTAGAGGTACTCGAGCCAATTACGAGTAATCGTGTTTCTAATCAATATGCTTTAAAGGGTGAAACCTTTAATATCTTGCATATGAATTACATAATTACAGCTTGAGTAATAACAATACCGCAATAGAACCAATAGAACCTTCACATGGACTCTTCTACTGCTTATCATCAGGTGGTGTGGTAAAGTCATTTGTTGAGCTTTTTATTAAAAAAAAATATAGCGTTAAAAGCTCGGTGCACTCTTAAAGCAACAAAAAAAATGTAAAGTTTTTACTACGATAATTTACATTTGGGGTACTTTTGTCATCAAGAATGTTGTCACCGATCAATAACAGAAAAAAGAGTAACTATTAGAGATGCGCCGAATAGTGGTTTTGCCGAATAATCGAATACCGAATATTATTCGATTTAACCTTTACCGAACCGGATATTTGGTCGATTATTCGGTTTACAATTACTTTGCTTAGCCACGGAAACAACTTTCGTGTCACTACAGGCGATGTTAGAATAAAAGTTAATAATACTAAACTACCAGTAGTGTTAGGGTCTGGGACGTAAATAAATGGACTGTATTTTAATATAGTAGCTGGTATATTTCCTGTCCTCTTTTACATAAAGATTCAAGAATTTAATTCTATTTTATATAACGCGTCCGTCGCTAAGAGTGGTCCCGAAAGCAGAGGGCCCACGGCTGGTAGGCAGGTAATAATATAATAATAATAATATTTATTGTGCTCAAATTTTTACAACAGTAACTACACAAATCAAAGAACAATTTTAAAATTATATGTAACTTATGATGTAGGTAGGTACAAAACAAAACTCCTTTACCTGCCGTACTAGTCAATGACTGTGTTACGACAAAGTAATGATTCCTGTCCTGTAAATAAGGTACATTTTTAAACAGTTCACTCCATTGCTTACTAGTTACAAACAACAAACAAAAGAAACCGGTAGACAACTCTGGACTGTATACGCAAAGTAATCAGAAGCGACAGGTAGGTGCGTGCCGCGTCGACCGCCCCCGCGCGGCTCCATCCGAGGCAGCAGCCGCCGCCCGCGCACCTCCACCCGTGCGTATGTCGACGTTGCGGGAACAACTAGCCTATGAAATTATCAATCATTATGTCGCCATGAGTAACATAAATCTTACAGAAGAAGTTATGTATCTTTGTTATATACTTATATCTAGCTAAGGAAATACAACCGAATAGATGCGGCACAAAAACCGAATAATTCGGCCGAATACAACTAGTAGAAATGATGCCGAATGCGCCGAATACCGAATATAAAACGAATATTCGGCGCATCTCTACTAACTATAATAGTTTAGTTTATAATACCTAACTTTATTTCTTCATAATTTCAGGCAAACACATCGAAAAAATCATTGAAGTTGCTGAGAAAACTCCTCTTCATAATCTAGAAGACGTGTTCTTCACGTACGACGTTGCCAAAGTGGGGTTGGGCCTGACCCTGGAGCACGACAGACGGCTGAGTCCCTACAAGCCTCGGTTTGCCATCAGCTGTGCCTACTGGAGTCTCGCGTCTATGCACAGTCTCACTCCTGATGAAATGGTCGGGGTTTGGTCGAAAGTAGAGCAGTTAGCTGAACAAAGCCAGGAAGGTGACCTCGACTGCGGTTCTTTTAGCGTCTTATCTGAAACCTGGTTGTTGTTTTAGCTATGGTATTAAATTATTGACTAAATTATTAATCGGCATATAATATTTAACGAGACTGTACGGTCCACCCATTCCCGCGTCAGCATAATTGTAATTGGATTATTTAATTTTATTCCTTTCACTTATTTTAATGCACTGCTCATTTAGCCGTCAATACGATCAAATACGATCAGGAGCTCGGTGGCGTAGTGGTCAGTGCACTTTGGCTTCGATCGAAAACAAAGCTACCTTCGCCATGGTCAGGCCGTGGATGGGTGACCAAGACTTTGTGTTCTCGAGCTCCTCCGTGCTTCGGAAGGCACGTTAAGCCATTGGTCCCGGTCACATTTGCCACCGTTTCTACCCACCAACCCGAATTGGGCCAGCGTGGTGGTGTTACGGCCCATACTTCTCATGTGTTTCTCCATGAGGAAGGCCTGTCCCAGCAGTGGGACGTATATAGGCTGATGACGAACGATCAGACGGCTCCAAACTTATTGTGCCATCGAGAATAAATTCATTCAACTTAGAATACTTTACTTCAAGTTCCAAGCAAGAACAAATGTATGGTGGTAAACCATACAAAGACTGTTCATTGTGATATTAAGATAACATTACTTAATTATATAATTATAAGTTAACTTTTCAGTAATACATTGTTATTATTAAAATAAACTTTAATTCCGTGAAAAAAATGGGGTTCAGTGGGTTCCGTAACCAATTTTTGTATACCTACACCTACGCCCACGCACGGGTTTCTATCTGAATTATAATCTCATTTCGTCCTTTTGAAGTATTAGAATTTTCTTTGTAAACGCAACGTCATAAAATTAAAGGTATTATTTCCTTGAGAAATGGGTCTTTCATAACACTCGTGTAGACTCTCGCCATGGTCTCGCTTACAAATAAACGCTCGCTTCGCTTATAAAATTAAATACTGTGTGTGTTATCGTACTCTCAGATCCTGAAATAAAGAAATCGTGTTTAATCTCTGAAGGTGTTTGTATTTTTACCCATAATCCATCATGAAGTAAGTCCTAATTATAAATGTTAATAATAAATATTATTGTTTTTCTATTTATGTAGGGAATGGAGCAGACATTATAAATTAACCAATTGTAATAAGGTCCTAAGACCACTAAGGCCACGATCGAGAGTTAGCGCCTAACCCAGGGTTTGCCCATATATTTGCCCCAGGGTTAAGTGCTAACTCTCGACCGCGCAATTGGGCCTTAGTACAATAGGCTAGTTAACTCATATCAAAGGTAATGAAAATAATGTGTCATTCACATAGTATTTAGTACAAGGGTCCGAAATATACCAAGTTTGATACATATAAATAAGGGATTGCCAATGCAACAACGCCCAATGCAAGAACCCAACGCCAAATGTAAAATAAATAAATAAAAATAAAAAAAATATTATAAAATTGTTAATATGGTTATTTTTACAATAAAGGGGGGGTTGATAAAATATTAGAACTTAGAAATAAAATAAATAGGTGAGCCAAAAATGTCTAATATAAGTATAGAAATTAATTAAAAATAAGTTTTCGGGCGCCAGACTCACCTGTACTTGGATGCTAGTGGGAGATTGAACATTTATTCATAAGGGGGGCTTAATAAAAACAATTGCCTTCCTTTGCTATGTGTAATTCACATTTTTTTATTGATATTATGAGTTGTTGCCTTGGTTGTTGCAATCAAGCATAACTGTCGGCTATGTCACGCATGCGTATTGAATTGTTTACAATAATCGTGACGCTACGGTACAGGTTATTCATAGACATCAGGACCGAAGGCGTTTTTGACATTTAAGCAAAAACGTTATTTATAATTTAGAATTAATTGTGTTATAGGCTTCAGAAAAATATTGTATTATTTTTTATGGTGATGGCTATCAGTAATTAATCATTTGGGGCCCAATAAAAAAAGGGTCAACTAGCCTATTGATTTATTTTTAACTAGCTGTTGCCCGCGACTTCGTCCGCGTGTATTTGATTTTATCACCCGGTTAACTGTTATACCTACAGCAAAAAATAAATATAACAAAAATACAAAGTTTGGATTAATGCGTAAATCGTATATGAAAAGAAAACGTGAACAATGGACACAGATTATTTTCCAACTTTACCTGGCTGGTGATTGAGCCCGCGTCCCTACAGGCCAAAGGCACTTGTGGTACCATAAATGAATATTGTGCCGTTTGACTCGGACTCGTGCATGAGCAACAACAACAAAGACACCGACGACGACGTTTGACGTGGTTCGGTTCGGAACATAAACAAACAGTTTGTTTGTATTGGTTGACTTAATAATGATGAACAATGTGGAGGGTCATTGAAATATTGAAATAAGCGTCAACTGGTGCGAAAAACGATGGGATTTTAATCGTGGTAATTCACCTCATCGAAGTAACACTACAGACGGACAGAAGACAGCGATTGACGCCAAACTCTCCCAAGACGCACTGAAATGTATTACACTTGCATCACGTGACATTCTGCCAAATACGACAAAGGAAAGGGTCGCAAATATCTCTGCCAGAATAGAGGTAATCCGGTGAATAAAATAAATCTAAAACAGACTACGATTGAGTGTGAATATCGCCTCACATTGTACCCGCTACCTGGCAACAGACTCGCCATCTGTTACATGAAGACATAGATGAATCATAGGCGATAGTTGTTTAATACTTCTGCCTATTCCTTCGGGGAAAGAAACGTGTTGACATTTTGTTGTTACTCGATTTTTTTGTAAAAAAAGTTATGAATTACTAATCTAATGTCTAACGCACGATGATGGCAGGTGTGTCTGGTAGCTTCTGTGCTTCTAAGTAAAAGGTCTACAGCCGTCTAAGGCTTCTTCTTCTTTAAGGTAGGAAAAAAAGGATATTTCTATTGGTTGGAAGGAGAAAGAGCAGCGGTTGTCGTTTTATTTATGGTAAGTTATTATTTCTTTGTAATGGCATCTGTTGGTATGGTATAAATTCTGACGTAAGTATAAATTGATTTAGTAAGCATTTGGTTTGAACGATTCGAATTGTAACAATTTCGGTCCATCTTACCGACAATTAATTTCAGATTTCCTAAAGATAGTCTCAAGTGCGCTCTACACTCGCCCGCGATTCTTGCCGTGAAGTCATGCCGCGATTCGCGCCGTGAACTTCGCGTTTATATGTGGGTCTCCACACTCGCGAAGCTTCGCAGTCTCGTTCGCGGCTTCAAAGAAAATGGACGACGACGTGGCTGTCGCTGCTGCGGTGTCGCTTTGTGCTATATCTTATCCGTGTCCATACATCGTGGATCTTATTTTTATTTTTATGGTCTTTGTTTTTAGACTGCCAAAATATTTCTTCACATTGATAACAATAAATTTTAATTCAAGTTCGTTATCCCACGTAGAACTCATATTTAAAAAGAAGCTGCCAACTACGCTATACTGCACAACCACTTGCGACAGTGTCGTCTCAGCTACTGCGAAAAACTGCGAGTGTGGATGCGGTTCGCGTTCGCGAGGCGTGAACGAAGCGCGAACCCTTTGTCGCGGCACAAAAAACCGACAACGAACGGTGAACGTGAACACGCGAAACCATCCACACACGCGTTTCGCGGCTTTCGCGGTCTTTCGCGCTGCGAGTGTAGAGCGTCACAAGATAAAAAAAAGTCACAAAATAAAAATCATATCTACTCTACCTATCATTGAATTCACGAAGCATGATATTTTTTTAAATATGTTCCTTTTCAAATAAAAAAAATACAAATTTTTGTGAATTACTTTTAACAGTTTTGAATACCATTTCTGAGCGCCTGCGATGGGTCTTTAAGTTGACAGAGGTCAAAATCTGAATCACGCAGAAGGCATATTAAAATAGTTACTATCTTTTTTCAGTTTCTGAGTTTTGTTACTCTCTTTCTTTTGCAAACTCCCTCGTATGTTTATTCATATTGCAAATCAAAAAAAATTAAGTATAAATACTATACTGTTTAAAGTTAAGATTTTTTGATGATCGTTCGTTTCTGCCAAGAAAGCTTAATAAGTAATCCATATGAATCGTAATAACTTTGGAACGGCTCGTGCTAGTGAAATGTGAAATTGTTAGTAGCTCCTAAGAAATATTCACAATTTATCCACAAAGAAATTATAATTGCAAACGCTGTAGATTCCAAAATATACACAGAACGTTTTTTTTTAAATATGATAGGAAAGCTCTTGGCCTTCATCTCATCTGCTGGTAAGTGACGATAAGGCCGAAGGTGGAAGCGAGCTTGACCTGTAATCATCAACACCTAAGGAACTGGCTATCTTACCTCTGATTGCCGGAACACAACAATGCTTATAACATTGTTATTTCGGCGACGAATTTAAGTAAGACGGTGGTAGCTGGCCAGGCGGACTTAGAAACCCTACCACCAACCAGACCGAACAAAAAAATTCCTGCCCCCGTGGGGAATCGAACCCCGGACCTCCCGATCTACACCCGGTGGTGTCAACCACTAGTCCAGAGACACGGTTTTAGACGTTTTTTTAAAGCTTTTGGTGTGAGTGATCCACTTTATTGGCAATATCTGTTTTTATTTTTTCTGTTGTTTTTTTTAAGATTTGAAGCAGCAACTCATGCCACATGCACATGGTAGGGCCTATATCTACAACAAATCTCTACCAACCCACCTGCGGCACGAGTAGTGCTCAGAGAAAAAAAGCGTTTTTACTGTTTAAATAATTATAATGCTGACAAAATATTTTTTGCTGCCCAAATGATTTTCCGGCTGACGTTTTTGTTGCTGACCAATTAATTACTTCCCTTTCAAACTCAAACTAAAAATGTTTTGCTTATTTGATATTATTTTTTTATACACCAATTAGATGTTAAATGCCATATTTTATATAATTATATTTATTCATTATATAAAATGTTACAAAAACATGAAAGGTTCGACGTACTGTTGCGGACTTGCTGTTTTTGCACAAGCTCCTAAATAAATAGTTAAATGTACAAACTTACTGGACATGGTGCGAATATCAGTTCCCTATAACTATCCCCGGCAACCTATTACCAAAACATTTAGTCTGTTTCGATTTAGAACTAACTTAGGTTTACATCATCGCCTTTCCAGAATTTGTTCTACCTACAATGAAATAAATGCCAAAATACCAGATATTGACATCTTTAACGATTCTTACACAAAGTTCAGACGTAAACTGCTGAAATCTTCCTTGAGGTCGAGTTTTTGTTCGGGTTCTTAATTTTGTTTAGATTAAGAGATCTTTTGTTTATTTTCTATTATTGTAAAATTCTGCAGAAAAGTTTTGTACACTTTTAAGTAGCAAGCATATAATGGACGATGTTTTTGTGTTATTTGTATGTGTTTCATATGTTTTGCTGTAAGTGTGCTTACTGAATAAATAAATAAATAAATAAATAAAGGTTCTCAAAAATCACAAAAGGCAGTTTCTTTTTCTTATATTACAAATATTATTTTTAATGGTGTTAATAAGTAATTTTATAATCTGTACTTGGTAATCGAGCTTTTACTAATACGTATATATAATTATATAAGAATCAGATAGACATAATTTTGCCACATATCAATATAATGCAATTCTGTTGAATCCGGTGGTTCATAATTTTTATCGCACAAGGGTTCATTTTCGCACATATGGGCATTTTTTATCACTCTTCATCGACTAAAACTTTGTTCACGTCGCTCTGCAAGCTGTCTTCAATCTCCTGATGTTCTACATTATCATCAGTATCACCAAAGCTGAATTTATTGTCATAACCGGAAAGAGCGGCTACAAAAACATCTTCTAAGCTTCGACTCCTCATTTTGTTGTTTTGAACTCAGTATCTATTTAATAAAAATATAACTAAAATCCAAATAGCAAGTCTAAAACACAACACAAATAGTCATCTAGTTGAAATGTTAAAAGTCACTTAAAAGATAATCATGCTTCGTTTTGACTCACAAGGTGCTTCCATTTCAAAATTTCAAAATTTCAAAAATCCAAGACACTGTCCTCAGTGAAAAGACCACTTAGTGGAAGCTCTAAACGTCGACAGAGATGTCCTAAATGCATAGCGGCATATTCGCGTTATTAAAAAAGATGCGGCGACATTTCGAACCAATAGGAGTCATTTTGACGCAGATTATCTTTCTATGGTTAAAAGAGAAGTGGCTATATCTTGTTTTTGATGGCAGCCAATATAAAGTTGTCCTGAAATAAGGAGTGAAATAAACTGCAGTCGATGTCGCCTTTCTTGCTTTGTTCAGCCAACTGAGCCACTTTCGACCAGACCTCGACCATTTCATCGGGAGCGAGACCGCAGGTGGATGCGAGGACCCAGTAGGAGCAGGTGGTGTGAAACCAGGGCTTCTGGGGCTTCAGCCGTTGGTCGTGGTCCAGAGTCAAATTCAATCCCACTTTAGCAACGTTGTACGTGAAGTACACGTCTTCTAGATTATGTAGAGGTATCTTCTCAGCAGCTGTGAGGATTCTCTCGATTTGGTCACCTGAAATTAATGGGAATAATTAAGATCTTATATTTTCACACTATTCAGGTTTCATAAAATATATTATAGGTAATCCATTTTCACTAAAGATGAGTTCAGAGACATCAGGTCATATTTCAGGTAAGAAAGAGACTTACTGTTCAATGAGTGATAGCGGTAAGCCACAAAAACCCACTTAAATTAATACCTACACCTACCTTTTATTATATAACCAGTTCCTTTGAGGTACTCCGGGATTGTATCTTCATGAAACAGCCACTTTGGCAGGAACCATTCACTGTCCTCATCACGAGTCACTTTACTGTTGTTGGATTTATATCCTGGGAAAAGATCATAATGTCAACACTAGGAATAAAAATAAACTCGCTGTTCCAAACTTTAGACTTCATAAGACAAGTCGGTCATTTTTGGGGAAATGTATACTCATTTATAATAGAATACCACCAAATTTAACTGAACTGCCTTTACACAAATTCAAACTATGTGTCAAACAAATTTTATTAAAAAAGGGCTACTATACAGTTCAGGAATATTTGGACGATAAAAATGCGTGGACAGATTGACACGTCTTTATGTTACATATTGTGCTGACTCGTAATGTGGGATGTTGCCAGTCGCTTTTTAATTGATTAGTTGTTAACTTAATTGCTTGGCGAATTTCAACATCGTTCACTGTTTCAAGTGCTTATATATTGTTCCTGATTATAACACAAAAATTCTATGTACATAATCCACCCACTTGATGCACTAGCCTAACATTTATAAAAAAACAAAATAATTTTATAAAATGTGAAAAAATGAGCAACCCTCAAGTTTCTGGCTCGTTCTTCTCGGGGATGTCTGCGTTCCGAGCGAGTGGTAGATTCACTTATTCATAAATTGACATTTTTAAGTGTTTGTATATCAAGCCTATAAAATAAAGATATTTTTGATTTGATTTTGATTAATAATAATGAGTACCTATGAGTGATAAAGATATGGCCATGGCAGAGAGCCAAATTGAAATAAGCCAAATAAGCCCTCTGCCCTTAAGAACATAAACAATTAAGACAAGTCACCAATTAAGTCAGCATTGGGATGTGTCCTCAGAACGCCGTCCATTGCCCAGGGGTTGACGAGCACATCGTCCCGAGCGCGGAAGACTGCGCCGGCTTGCGGGCAGCGGCGCCGCACCCAGCGCAGCATCAGCGCAGTCTTCAGTGTCTGGTTGGCGCGCTGCTCTACGAAGTCGTACACCACCATGTCGCTGAACGATGTCGCTTCGGTGGTCATGGCTTCCTGAAAACACGAAAGAAGAAGAAAATAAATGTATGGAAATAGAAAGCTTTGAATTAAAGTTGTCGGCTGGTAGCTAAGAAACGGCTGGCGATGGTTTTTGACTGTGTTGTAAAATACGTAGACAGAATAAATGATTTCGACCTTGATTCACCAGCGTATCATTCTTAATGAACGGCTGGCGTAGTTTTTGACTGTGTAATGTGTATTGTAATCTATCTTACACTGAATGAATGATGTCTTTACTTTGACTCACCAGCGTCTCATCCTCATCAGCAGTCAGCCCCAACACGAAGAAGGTGGGCAGGTGCTTGCCCCACGTGCGCCTGATGGCGTGCCTGGCGGCTGCGTTGGGTGGCGCACTGGCCACCAGCACCACCAGGCGCACGTCCCCCGAGCCCTCGCAGACCGTCGATGGTGGCTTGATTAGGACCTCGCTGACAACATATTAAATATAGCTACAATGGTTTTTTGTTTTAAATGTTGGCGAACAAATGAACTGCCCATCTGAAGTGCCTGCCAGGCACCGAAAGCGTTACGTGTTTGCCGGCTCAGAAGGGGGAAAGGGAGGTTCGAGGGACAAAGAGTCAATAACTTGTCGAGAGTCAAAATATGCGCGCGCGGCCAGAGTTCCACGCCGCTCGAGCCGCTCATATAACCGAGATTGGTTGAGAGGTTGAAATAACTTCAAGTAAATAATAGTTATGAAAATTAAAAATCTGTTTTTTTCCACTTATTTTGTTGACTATTTTAGTGCCAAGCTTGGGCTTGCTTGCTTGGATATTTTTTATCATTTTTTTATCATTTTAAAGGCAAATCATTCTTTTACGTAACATTATGTTAATGAATGACTAAAAATGGGCATTATCCTTTTTCGTTTTCCATTGACGATAACCATAGGGATTATCAAAATGCATGTTGTCACCACGGCTTGCGGTACGAGTCATAATTACTGTATAATATTTATGGTATATTTTCACTTGTTTTGTGATTCATAATCAAAGGGAATGACGATAAGCGAACTGGTATTATCCTAACTGGTTGACGATTATCCATTTTGATAAATTTGTTTTTTTTTATCTTATACTTGGCTCGATAAAATTGTGGTGCTTTCGCGTGAACGACCCGGGCTCTACCGAAGCAGATCTGCGAGCCGGGCCCAGTGTTACCCGACCTAGCCAGACACTAGGTCGGGGTTTGCGCCCAAGGGGGACTTCTGGGTATATTTGGGATATTCCCTGATGTGATAACCGGTGGAATGCGTAGGTATGTGAAAGCCATCTAACGCATCCATGGTTAATCGTATTTACCAAAGCAAGGAGTAACGCAAGATATTGGTGTTTTTATTCTGTCTTAGTATTTTGTCTGTATTTATTAAGATTCAAAATATTTCTAAAAAATAATTACTTCGTCTAAAAATAGACTATATTTTTGAGCTCTTTTGATTTGTTTTGATAATTTGTTGTAAGTTTAATTGTGTTAAAATTGGACCCGGAGACAACTCTTTTTAAGTGCCTCCCGAATACATAATTTTATTTGCATTCATTTTAAAACTATAAATAATTTTAATGAAGTGTGATATTACACATAATATTACTAAAGATTGTCTTATGATACATGCCAAATTTTATTATCCCTGGATTTGTCGTTGTGAAGAAAACAGATAAAATGTTAGTATGGAAAATGCAGAATTCCCCAAAATCTCCATAAAAAACACCAATTTCATAGGTAGTATCGTAGTTAGATCAGTTTCGAATCCAACGGATAAAGCATAAAAACCTTACAGAACTGCTTAATTTTTTCAATGCAGAGAATATTTTTATAACAAAAACAAAATGAAAGTTAATACATGCCGGTTTTCACGTGGCGCTATCTCTGATATCCTGAAATCGAGATCCGGTGTACTTTGGGTTAGTTCATAAGAACAATGTTATAAGCATTGTCGTGTTCCGGCAATTAGACGTAAGTTAACCAGCGTCTGAGTTTTTGAAGAATACAATGAAGCTCGCTTCCACCTTATCGCCACTATCATCAGGGGAGATGAAGGCTAACACCTTGCCTGTCATGTGTGAAAAATGTTTCATTCATCCATGAATTTCAGTCTACATCAGTCTATTTCATTTCATTCATAACTATTCTTGTATGATGGTGACGATAATGTGAGAGGACCAACACAGATACTGTTAGTGTGGTATGCCGAAGTGACTGTGATATTAATAATGTGTGGGTAGAAGAAGAAGAGAAGAGCAGACGACGCCGCGCGTCAATCAGCTCGTGACCACGGTTGGTGTAACCCAGCCGAAACGTCGGGCAGTAAGCAGTATCTATATACTACATAATGTACGTCGCGTGTAGTTCCGTTGTTATAAATTTAATATAAAACATTGTGATCTCAAGTTTCTCTGTACTTCGGAAAGCACGTTAGGCCCTTGGTCCCGGTTGCTATTGCAGCCGATTCTACCCACCAATCCGCATGGGCCAGCGTGGTGGTGTTATGGCCCGTACTCCAGGCTTGTGTCCAGCAGTGGGACGTATATTGGCCAGTAACGAACGAAGCGTACTCACATGTTATTGAGGTACTCCACTAAATTCCTGCTCCTCCTAAATTGGTCGTACTCGAGTGTTGGCGGCTGCGCCGGCGCCGATGAGATCAGCGCCCCGGTCACCCAGAAGAACAATTTCAGGAATATCATCACACTGATTATCCAGATGAAACAACAGGCCTTTATTCTATATAGTTTTGCGATGGCTGAAATTTTTAATAAAAATTAAAAGAAATTGAAAATTGTTTTATACAATCAAATCGAACCAAAAAGAAACCAGAAATTAAAAAACGATAAATGGCAAAACAGCTGACAGCCTCATGCGGTCAATTAAAACGCATATTACTATAGCGAGATTTCGTATTTTTTTTTGGTACCGAGCAGGTTGATGACCCCGACATGGTCTTCACTCGCCTGCCTATTTATTCTCAACTGTCGGAAACCACCCGAGGCACAGGTCCTCTATACCTGTCACTTTCTAATTAGGTTAATCAAAGTGAGACGGGATGCTTATTCCGAATCGAGTCCGTGATTTGACATTTAAGTATAGGGGGGCAGGATTAAAGTGGTATATTCATCGGTTGTAATGTAATTATATTCTAATTCCAATATTTTTTATTCCAAAATTTCAATTTGCATGCCCTTTTAAGAGTAGGACATATGATACTTTAACATTTATCTCCAACTGTAACATACTATGTTCGAAGCAAATAAATAATTCTTATTCTTATTTTAACAAGTACGTTTTTGTGATTAAATAAAGAAGATCCATCCAGTAACAGACGTAACAAATACCTGAGGATCTAAAACCTTTGAACATAAACCAGTTTAAAAAGGCTTAAATGGTTGTTATCGCAAACCTTTTATGATCTAAAAGACTTAATTAATGGTGTATTATGGGCTTATACTTATTGTTGTTATTATTACTTTTTTGTTTGTTTTTGTATGAGTGATTCGAATGATTTGCTTTCTCCTATAGAAGATTAAAATTGTAGGAAATATATCGTGACAAAGCATGCTTTAATGATAAGCGAAACATGTATTATGTTCTTCCAAATTATATGTACCACCTTAACTACCATGTTTGATGCAAATAAAACATTATTATTATTATTATTATTATTATTAGTGCCCAGCAGTGGGACGTATATAGGATTATAAGGTACGGACGATACCAAACGTTTTTAACTGAGTCGGGCTACAAAATTAAAAATCTTTTCATGCTAGCCTTACAAGACTGCAGAACATTATGATAAAACTGCTTTAAGCTTTATCGCTGCTCAAAATTGGTACAGAGAGTTCATACTGAAACAAAATTTTGTCAGTTTATTATATCTTATTACGTTTGTAGTGCTGAGGGAAGTCCTACACCGGTGATTAAGTTCTAGCCTTCCCAAAAAATCCAGTGAAACTGTAAAGACCGCAGAGGCAAACAAAGCCCTTAAAAACAAAAAAGGAATTTGGCTTACTCACTCAAAGACCACCACCGGTCGCGCCCATCGCTCGGCACGTACGCAACTTCGGGCATCGCGAATGCACCACTTCTTACATCAACACTCAAATTCAAATACTTAGTTACATGAAAACCGTAAATAGTTTCAAATCACCTACTATCGAGATCTTTTATTAGTAAAATTAACCAAAATAAAAGATTTATAGACCGTGCCTCGAAATTGCGGTTTTGCATTGCCTAGATGACGGTTTGATGATAAATGAAAATTACTTCAGTTGACATTACCATTATTGATAACGTATCGATTAGGTGTGCGTTCTAAAACGATTAAATTTAACCGAGTAGAGAGATTAAAGAAAAACAATAACACTGACTAATCAAAATACTGTGAAATGTTGAAACGAAGAAAACTATAGGTAAATTATGTAGAAGTATGCTAAGTTGGTCATTACGCACGAGGCAGTATTATCAAGTATTATGGTGGTGGGCGAGCCGCAGCCCAGCGCCGTGTGAATACCGAGTACGTATTGATCGAAGTGCACTTATTTTAAACGACGGAGTTTTTCAATTATAGAATGGTAATTCTAAGTCAACTAAATAAAAAAAAAGTCGGGGGAGTTTGGCGCCATTCAACTATGGCGGAAGTGATTTTTATTTCAGTCATTGTAATATTGTTTCGGAGTGGATCTTGTTGCGTAAAATCAGTGTAGTTTTGTGTCTTAGGTGTCTATGTCGACGAGCAATATGGAGGATCATTGTAATAAGCGTCAAGTGGTGTGAAAAACTATGAGAATTTGGTCGTGGTATTCCACCTCATCGAAGTAAACCGCAGTATCTGCCATCGATTGCTTGACGCCAAACTCTCCCAAGACACATTGAAATATATTACACTTGCATTTCAATGCAAATACTTAAGAATTAAAATACCGAAGACTTGGCGAAAGGGAACGAAGCCCATACGGCTTCGTTCCCTTTGCCTTTCCTACATGGGAGAATTTTACGACACATTCAAACAAAAATCGTACAAAATATACAAATACAATTGAAATAATTAAAGGACAGATTATAAATACACGGAAAATACAGGTAAACAGCAAACATGCTTTATTTTTTCGAGTCAGAAAAGCAAAGCTTACTAATCAAACAGCCAAAATTTTAAAAAAATATTTGTGGTTGAAAAACTTTAAGTAATGAAAACATTTTAAAATCTTTACAATGTTTTGTTGACACAGAGCAAATTATAGCGAAATATCGAACTAGTGCGGCAATGTAAAGAAAAAGTGATGTATCGCATTATGAGCCTAGGAACAGGGTAATAAGACTCACATTATGTGCAAGCGTGTGTTTTTTTTTAAATAATAATATGGAATAAAGAGTAGGTAAAATGTTTTGTTCATGTCAATATGTTTGCCACATGTGCCACTGTCGGTGTATGGTCAAACTCATGCTTGTCTGATTTGTAGAATTGGCGTTATCAATGAAGTTTTCTTTGGGACTGTATGGTACGGCAAGTGGTGAAGATACCTATACTGGTATTGTATATACTACTTTTTCAATTTCTTTAATTAATCAACGGAACCTTAATTTTATTTTATTTATATGATGTCTTAGACTACTTACGTTTATAATGGAAAATGTGGAGAATATAAAGCTCAGATATTTATTTATTTTTTCTTCTAAAACTTCAAGGACGTTTGTGCAGAACTGATCTTTATTCTGTTTTTGATACTACCTCTTTACTGTTTTTCTACTTTTCTATTTTACTGTCTATAAATCTGTCAAAATTAATAAAAGTTAGTTGTCACCGTATCCATCCTTCGGGAGCAGTGTTTTTCTCTGGTTCTCTACGTTTCCTACATTTACTCACCCATTTACACCTACACCTGAGCTATCAGTAACAACGTTGTAGTTTATGACATTTTTTAAAAAAGAAAAACAATGTATAGGGAGGATAGAAACTTGCAGTTTCTCAGCCGTTCTTCTGAGAACAAGGCCTCCTGGTAGTTTTGTGAACGGATGGCGTAGTTTATCGCTTTCACGAAAATTTGTAAAATGCTTTTGACGTTCATAAACATGTGCTAAGACGCATCTAAATTGAATAAACGATATTTTTTGATTTTTTTTTGTTTAACATACCGTTTAACATACTGATTCCGTGTTGAGAAGTAATCAATGACATAAACACTTAATTTAAAATAAAACACACACTCGTAATGTTATTACAATATTGCCGAATATTTTAATGATAAATGTAACAATAATAATAAGTATTAGCAACAACTTGACATGTAAATTAAAACAATTATCATCGCATGTGAAATATCTAGTTGACATTGATATTTTTAATATTATTTTATAAGCTATTTTGACATTTTTAATTAATGTGATTCACGAAAATTTTGCATGCCAGTATGGTAATTATTAATATTATGCCAATGCCACCTAGTGAACCATGTTTTTATCGAATAAACTATTCAACTCAACTCAACTCAACTCAAAGTCATTTAATCAAATTGGTATCATCAAATACACTTTTGACAAGTCAAAACAAACAAAATAAATTATAAGTATCCTTAAATTGATAATACCACTACTTTTTTTTCGGCCTGTTCACTACCGGGAGGCCTTGTCTAGAGAAGATACAGGCAAGAAACTCTGCAAGGGTTCCGTCCTCCCTTTACATCAATATATTCTACAACCTAATAAAATTTACGTGTATTATATAATACTCTTAGTCGTGTATTATATAATAATATTCTATTCTTCTATTCTAAAACATAAGTATATAAAGTACAATATTTCTTTTACATTACACAGAATAAAACAAAAAAACTAGTTTGGCATACGAATGCAAAAGTGCCATACTGCCCAACTAAGCGCAAAAGCGGTATCTCAATGAAAGCGTGTTTTGAGATATTTGAAGTTATGTAAAAATAACTTTATTTTACATTATATATTGTCCTTCTTGCTTAATAAAATGAATTGATGTATTATATTGGGTCTACTTGTTGTCACAATAGTAATTCTGCCCACGTAATATTTAAGGTTAAACTGAGATAGATTAATCTTTTTTAGGTTTTTTTTTATATGTTTTAAACAAGATAGCGCTAAAAGGCTTAGTCCATTAGATGCGTATTTTTAAAAGCTATCCGATGGCGGTAAAATCAATTTTACGTTTTTTTTTGAGATACCGCTTTTGCGCTTAGTAGGGGAGCATAGGTGGTCAAAGTGGGTTGATCCACTGATTTTCCGCAATTAGCATTAATAATAATAATAATAATAAATCTTTATTATTAAGCATGATTCACAAAAATATTTCTTAAGTCTTAAGATTAACACACTAGATTAGAAAACATTAGGTACGCAGTGAACCGCTGTACCTAAAATACCCAAATTTTTAAATCATATATTTATTATAGTCCTGAAAAGAAACGTATAATATCTGTCGACGCAAGACCATACATCGATACTTATACATCGAGATATCCGATTGTTTGATTTAGGTTGAAATTTATCTAAAATGTTTGTATTGATTTGGGATAAGCAAAGAATAAGTTTTAGCGTGCTATCTAAAAGCATTTTCGAAATTAATAAACTATTTTGATTCTTTTTAAGTTACCGGAACATGCGCCGCCAATATGGAGACCGGCGGCGGATGTTGCGACTTATAATTCGATAAAAAATAATTTGAAGGCTAAAACTTGTACCTAAATATGTTTTAAGAATTTAGAGATTTATTTCGTAATTGTGAAAAATACTTGCAATAGGTTAAAACAGTTGCCGGCATTTTCTAAATGCGTGGCGGATGTTCCAACTGTATTTCTGATTTAAAATAAACTGAAGGCTTAAGTTTGCTTATAAAAATTATTCATGAATTTACAGATTTATCTAGAAACTGTGAAAAATTATTACGATAAAAATAAATAATTAAGTCATGTTTTTGATTACGCGTTTTGCCGCCAAACGCCATGTTTGATTTGCATTCGGTTCAATTTCGGTGGGACATTATTGCGAGGGATTTTGGCGAAGCAGGACGCTCTGTGAGTACCTTATAAATTGTTATTAATTGTATTTTCGTTAGGTATTTTAAGTAACCTAATTCTGATGGAAGTGGTGACGTCAGCGATGCTGACGTCACCGTTTCTTTGAACCCCGCTGGGCAAGACCCGTCGTTATATCTTATCAGTCGATTAATATTGATGGCAATATCGAATAGTAATCGAATTGAAATTTAATAAAAATCATACCGAAACTTTTATCAGAGATTAGACTGACGAGTCGTCCGCGACAGAAGCGTTATACATTATCTGATTGGAGAAATTGTTCTATAATTTGGTACAGATAAGAGAGGTATCCGCCATCCTGAGTGTTTTATATCAGCTGCATCTGCAGGAGTAGATGCCAACCTTCATCTGTTTCTCAAGAAAGAGGTGGAGAGGTGGGAGGCTGAGGATTGAATAAGGGCTATGGCTGGTGTTGATCTAATTGCACCTGTTGCCATTAGGCATGCAGTGCGCTGTAGGCCAGATAGTTTTTTAATGGCCGTTACTTGTGATGTTTGCGAACCCTTATTATGCAGGCGTAAGTTATAGACGGCCTGACAATGGTGGCGTAAACCCATAGGGAGATTGTTTTGGTTTAGCCCCCATCTCGTCCCAGCTCATCGTTGGCGTATTCCCAAAGCAGTTTTTGGCTATTGGATTGTGTTCCTAAGGTGCGTTCCCAGATCAGTCTCTTGTCGATGTTTACGCCCAAGTACTTCGGAGAAAAATGGTATTGATGAGATGATGGATGATTGATGTGGACGGACCTAGAGTGAGAGGAAGACCAAAGAAGCGATGGATTGAATGCGTGAAGAATGATATGAGAATAAAAGAAGTGGATGCTGAGCTGACGAGTGACAGAGGAGAATGGAAGAAGAACACATGTTGTGCCGACCCCACTTAGAGTGGGAAAAGGGCAAGAAGAGAGTCAGCGTTGAGAGCTTATCCAGCTTTCTCTTCTTAGTAAAAGGGGCCACAATCGTTTTAGTAAGATTTACAGTTAGTTGATTTTCTGAACATTACTTCAAAATAATGTTGAGGGTTTTCTGTATAATTAAGGATACCTACAGTGCTTTGACAAGGGCCTATGACACAGGGCACTATGTCATCTGCATAGCCCTGTACGTTAAAATTCATTTCGGAACGTGGGACGTCTATAGGCTGAGAACGAAGAGGATTCTGTGTATATAGAACTTATGTCACAGGTTATCATCGGAAGCAAATTCTTTGGTTCCAATCAACACCCGGTTGTTTTAATCACCAGACCTGTTGATTGTTCTTCAGAACAATCAACCTGAAGGCTGTTGATTGTTCAATCACCTAGATTTTAATGAAACGATAACGATCATCGAGCACTTATTGTTCAATGATAAAAACATATGCAACTAACGTCTGTGTGATGTTCCACTGGTTCAATAATTTAAGTTGTTAAAAAAAATGGCAGATATTAAAACTTTCACTGTTGAATAAAATACGACTCGCCATCAGTCAAGGCTTGTGTCCAGCAGTGGGATGTATGTAACGTCCCACTGCTGGGCACTGACCTTCCTATATGCAGAACCACGAGAGTATGGGCTGTATCTACGTTAGTCCAATACGGATTGGTTCATAGAAACGGTTGCAATAGCGACCAACGCTTAACGTACCTACCAAGCACGGAGGAACTCGGTCGCAAAGTTTTGGTCACCCATCCAAGACCTGACCATGGGGAAGGTAGCTTTGTTTTCGGTATCGAAAGCCAAAGCGTACTGAAAGCTCCCTCCACCGTAAACTTTATATCTGTGGCCTAGATTGTAATGATTGTGTCCCGTGTTGATTCGGGACACAAAAAGAATGTACCAACTGCTTTTCTTGCCTAGAATGTAGTAAAAGACGACTAAGGGCGTATTGTGTAAGCGATGAGCTAGCCACATGTTACTGCTCTTTCACGACTGTCATCTGACCAACCCTATTTGTGTATGAATAAATGTGGTCTTAAGGAACACAGTGCTCCTTGGACTCTGCCTACCCTTTCGGGGATAACAGGCGTGATTGTATGTATGCAGATTGTAATGTAATGTAATGAGATTGTGAAATTAAACAAAGGGGATTGTGTGCTGGGGGCGCAACGTAGATAGCCCCCAAGGTGGACCGACGATCTGGCTGGAACTCGCTGGCGCAGGACCGGTCATTGTGGAGATCATTGGGAGCCTATTTCATATATGTTGATATTTAAAGTTTTTCCTTCATATATGGTCGAGGATGGTGCAAATCGGCGTAACTAGCATTGGGTAATTCCGCGTATCTGACAAATTCCCTCCTTCTTACAATATGGGTTCCTTCATAAGAGGCGTGAAAAAGCATTTTTTGTGCCGGCAAGGTGAGGGTGCCTCTACTGCTTATCATCAGGTAGTGTGGAGTCATTTGTTGAGTTTTTATAAAAAAAAAAAATTTGACCAATTTGATTTTTCGCGGCCCATCCACGATAAATAATAATATCCCCAGACACTCACACCTATCAACTAGCCCCATTTTAAGGAACTAATGCTGCTTGTGTTACGGAGACTAGATGACGGATCAATATATTAGGTTGGGGAAAAAGTCTTTTCGCATTATAGTATGTATAAACTTGTAATAAAATCTCTTTGGCTATACTATTTGTATCTGGCTGGTTTTGGTATCATTGAAAGTTTAAATTTTAAAGAACATAATTCCAAATTCAAATTAGGAAAATGTGTGATTTTCATTTTTTTTTCGTACCGCCAAGATGAGTGAATCTAATGAAGAAATTCGATACATTTTAAAATTTTACTACAAAAAAGGTAAAAATGCAACGCAAGCCGCGAAAAAAATTTGCGATGTTTATGGACCTATTGCAGTGTCTGTGAGAGTAGCACAAATTTGGTTAAGGCGTTTTCAATCCGGAAATTTTGATGTCAAAGATGCACGTCGCTCTGGTCGCCTTATTACAGATAAAATGGATGCCATTTTTGAAAAAGTGGAGCAAGATCGGCATGTCAGTAGTTACGACGTAGCTGAAGAACTGGGAATTGACCACAAAACAGTTTTGGCGCATTTGAAAAAAACTGGGTACACAAAAAAGCTCGACATTTGGGTACCTCACGAGCTCACTGAAAGAAACCTAATGAACCGTGTACTCATTTGTGATTCTTTATTACGACGTAATGAAACCGAACAATTTTTGAAGAAGCTGATAACTGGTGATGAAAAGTGGATCACGTACGACAAGAACGTGCGAAAAAGGTCGTGATCAAAGGCAGGTCAGGCTTCACAGACTGTGGCGAAACCCGGGTTAACTCGCAACAAGGTGATGCTGTGTGTGTGGTGTGATTGGAAGGGCATTATTCATTATGAGCTGTTACCACCAGGCAGGACCATCGATTCTGAACTCTACTG
The DNA here is from genome assembly GCA_910589355.1 of Parapoynx stratiotata. Lineage (NCBI taxonomy): Eukaryota > Metazoa > Arthropoda > Insecta > Lepidoptera > Crambidae > Parapoynx > Parapoynx stratiotata. The sequence continues at coordinate 12,140,676 of OU342482.1, forward strand.
CGAACAACTGATGAGATTAAAGCAAGAAGTTGAGAGAAAGCGGCCGGAATTAATCAACAGAAGGGGTGTGGTTTTTCATCATGATAACGCTAGACCTCACACATCTTTAGCCACTCAGCAAAAATTAAGAGAGTTTGGCTGGGAGGTGTTAATGCATCCGCCGTATAGTCCTGACCTTGCACCTTCAGATTTCCACCTGTTTCGGTCTCTTCAGAATTCTTTAGGCAGTGTCAGGTTAACATCACGAGAGGACTACCAAAACCACTTGTCGCGGTATTTTGACCAGAAATTTCTATAGCAATGGGATCATGTCCCTACCTACAAGATGGCAAAAAGATATCGAACAAAATGGTACCTACATACCTTAGTAAAATGTAAATAAACTATATTAAAAAATGTTTTGAATTTTCTTAAAAAATGCGAAGAAACTTTTTCCCCAACCTATTATTTAATATTGGGTCCTTACCTATGAAATTGGTGTTTTTATTCGGTCTTAGTATTTTGTCTGTAACTATTAAGATTCAGAGTATTCCAAAAAAATAATTACTTCGTCTAAAAATAGACTATATTTTTGAGCTATTTTGATTTGTTTTGATAATTTGTTGTAAGTTTAATTGTGTTAAAATTGGACACGGAGACAACTCTTTTTAAGTGCCTCCCGAATACATCATTTTATTTGCATTCACTTAAAAACGATAAATAATTTTTATGAAGTGTGATATTACACATATTACTAAAGCTTGTCTAATGATACATGCATGTACTCGGATGGATGGATTGCGTGCACTTAATGTTTGTATAAGGTGTCCATGGGCGATGTCGCGTCGGCCGCCAGGTGCATCGATAAGATTTTACGACCATTCTTTTATTTGGTAGACATTGTACTCTGTTCTGCGCGCCCAGGGGCGTACTTGCAACGTTTTGAATTCTTGATTATAGAGTTTAATTACTGTGAACAGTACCACCTTAAAATGTTTAAACAATTGAAAAAATAATAATATCTGCTACATCTAAGGTATTAAACTAAGGTAGTTCTGATTAAGGTTGTTTATATGGAAAGATTAAAACAAAAAAAATACTATATGAAGGGAATTTTGTTCTGGATTTGTGTGTGAATTTATTTATTAAATTTTATTTATTTATTTGCATGTCACATAATCACTGTACAGAAATACAAACGTCTTAAAAAATAGGATTGTATACATGTGACACCCTGCAAGGGTATATATAACTATTCGTCCTAAGCCTATACAGTGTGTTTTTTTAACTGGGACTGTATGGGATAACCAAATCCATAGAAGATACAGGGAAACGGCCCAAGAAACCATTTATTCTTTTTTGTGAAAAATAATTTGGCATAGTAATTTTTTTGGTCAAGCGTGAGGCCATAGAAATGAGTCATTAAAAAAAAAGTTTTGATGCGGATCGATTCAATGTCATATACTTTGTGAATATTTCTTTGTATAGAAAGAAAAAAATCTGAGCAGCAGAAGCTAGTCAAATTTCTCGTACTACAGGTTAGCTCAAATTACCCATCTACTGCCTCACATTCGATACTTACACGTATGTACAAAAAGCGTTCGCGATGAATCACAAACAAACTGATAATAAAAAATTAAACTAACGACAATAACAAAGTTCGTTCGAAATTTGAATTTTTATTCATTTGAATAAAAAAAGTCTTATGATTTCTGGTTCAGTCCCAATTCTACAGTGCAAATAAAACCTCATTTTTGAATATGGAATGCTTTTTTTTCTGTCATAGTATCCGTAACACAAGCAGCATTAGTTGCTTAAAATGGGACTAGTTGATAGGTGCGAAAGTTTAAAGATATTTATTTATTTATTTCGACACATTTCGACACAAATCCACACATTTCGATACATCTCATACACTTTTCGAATAGAATTAGAAGGTGGTATTATAATCACCATCATTACACACTTGTACCATAATGTGTTAATAAATAAATCAAAACATCTTCAGACATATCTATCAACTTTAAGCAACTAATGCTGCTTGTGTTATGGATACTAGACGACGGATAAACATATTTAATAGATACCTAAATACATATAAATATTTAGGCAATATAAAATACATAAAATATATGTATAAGCATCCAAGATTAGAGAACAAATGTCTGAATTCATCACACAAACATTGACCCCACCGGGGATCGAACCAAGAACCTCTCGAGATGGCGACGCCTTGAGACTGGCGTACAGACCACTCGACCGCGGAGGTCGTCAATAAATATTCTTTCTTTCTTTCCACAGACGGCATGTCTTGATTCCGAAAAACTACATCCCATAGTTTCATACAGCAAGCCCTGAATCCGCCCCACGCTCTCCAACAATGCATTACCAAAAGCATCCAGGCATGAAGCTATAAAACCCGAGGCTCTATTGAACGTCGCCACGGATTCGACACCATGAAGACCACGGCTCTACTCCTGACCATCACTGTACTGGCTGCCTTCATGACCCAGGAGGTCTATGCAGGTTAGTACCGAATAGCAGGATTCAGATTGAATATTTATAAACTAAAGCGTGAATACGGTACCTACTTGAAAAATTTTACGTGCGAAAAAAATACAATGGTTTTTCGCCACTTATAATGTTTTGTTTGATTTTGTTTATGGATGTTGTAAAAACAAGTATAAAAAAAATGTCGGGCGCGTCCCCAACATGTCGTGACGACAGACTAAGGCCCGTATTACGGATCTAAACTCAAGCGTAGATCTCAGCTTGAGCACTGTTAGAGAGGGATGGCGCTATAGATCCCCCATAGCGCCATCCCTTTTTAACTGCGCTCAAGCAGAGATCTACGCTTGAGTTTGGTTCTGTAATACGGGCCTAAAACGTGTGTCAAATTGTCGTGCCTTGTGTATTTAAGTGGAATTGTTCACGTATAGAAACCATTCTGTTGTTCACGAAATTCTTAAATCGATAAATTAACGTTAGGACTTATAGTGACGAAAAAATTTGTGTTGTTATAAGGAATTTTAAGCTGGTAAGCCGTCAAACGATAAAAATACCGTTGAAACTTATCGTTAAGGAAATTGCGTGTTGTTATAATGATTGAAACTTCATTTTCTCCATTGTTCTCGGGGACAGTTCAAACGTTTTTTTTTGCCTTGAAAAGTAAAAATGTCACGATCAAATGGGAACAGGTAGACAAAATTCGTTCGACTACAAAATATTTTGGCGGCATAGTGACGATAAACATTCGATGTATTGGGAGCTAGATGCGACAGCCATATAATTCCGTTTAAAACATCAAACAGCGGTTTTGACCTTAAAAATATGGATGATTTAGTTCCAAGTGATTCAGATACAGATTCATTTATTTTATTTCACCTCAATAACACATTAAAAAAATTTAAATGCGTTGGTAAAATGATCGTCAACAATAATGTACATTTGAATTATACAATTATTAATTAAATAGGAAATAATAATTTAAAAAAATCATAAATTGTTACATAATAAAATTAAATGTCAAGATTTTACTAAAATATAATACAATGATTATTCAGTGTAAAGTCATATCTAATAATTATATATAAATGTCATAAGACAAAAAAAAATTATATGAAAAAAAAATTATGACGCATGTCAATTCATGAAATCTTTTGTTGTAGTAAAGAAAGTTCATTAAATTTAAACTATCGGTAAAGTAATTCAGAAATATGTAAAACTATCAAGATACCCTGGTGTTCTGTCACGAAGCATATTTCTTTAGTTTGGCTCTAATTTAATGAAATAAAGAATAAAAATAAAAAAAGAAGTCCGAATAAGAGAATTTATAAAGAAAAAATGAAAATTACAGGCGGGATTCCTTTCTCTTTATAGAAAACGAATCACGCTATTCGTCACAGGACTCAAAAACTAGCAATAAAGCAAAACGTAACGCATTGGGACAAATTGTGAAACTGTTATACCAGGACTTGGAGCGCATGGAGAAGCCCTGGGACGACGAGAAACGTTCAGGTATGTGTAACTTTACATTAATTAAGTACATTGTAAATCATCATTATCATGCTCATCCTTCTCAAAGAATAGAACATATCAAACGTAGATCTCTGCTAGAATACCGTTACAAAGAAAAAGCGCTGTGACCTTGAGGACCCGGTGATAAAATGAAAAACCTTCACGTGCACCCCACTTATTTCTATAATTTTATTTAGAAAACTAAGGCACAAATAGTGCCTTTGGTAAAGTTATAACATACATACATAATCACAAATTATCCCCTAAGGGTTAGTCAGAGATTAGGCAAAAGCACCGCGAAAGTCCATTGCCATAGTCCGCGCTTCACCACGGTTAGTTATAAACTTGAACTATTATATTATATCGTAACAGTTTCAATATAGATTTATAATTTTATTCTCATCACTTATATAGATATAATAATTATAATAATGTACGTTGAGCCAACCACTCCAGACGCTGACTCTGATAGGAATAAAATTCGAGAACAAAACAATGAAAGATAAAAAGAGACAGACAAATTTAAAAACAGAAACAAAGAGAAAATGGCCAGAGAAGAGCGCAATAACAGCAAAGAGTCGCCAATACTGATATGGCGCCACGTTACAGCGCTATTTATCCCCACATAACGCCATCCCTTTCTAGCTGTGCGCAAGCAGAGATCTGCGCTTGCGATTGATTCTGGAATACGGGGCTTAGACAGAGGTTCATTACTGACCCACACTTTGCCAGTAATTTTGGTCCTACTAACAAGCCTATCGCAATACTATGCACTAAGGAAAATCTTAAACTACCCTGTAATTTAAATCTAAATTACAACACCTAGACAATTGTTAGATAACATAGAATATCTGATGACATAGATAACAAAACAAATATAAAAAGTGGATAAAAGTTCACATCACATAGACAGTTTTATAAATTTTCACCATTGTTATATATATTACCTAAAGCGATCCACCGCTCAATTTGGCAAACTTAGCTATTCTTGGACCAAGGATGGGTGATCAAACTTTCTATTTACTAAAATACCAAGTCACGGTTTCTATTGCAACTGTGTTCGCACAAACTTGCCTTGTTTCTTTCGTGTAGAAAAGATTTTATCCAGCTGTGGGACGTGTATTGGTAGAGGATTTATTAGTATCACTAATAGTTAGATAATTATTGTCAAATGTCAACCAATGTCTGCCAATTTTGAATTATTTATTACAACATTAAAATAAAATGGTCTTCTTATCTTCACTTTTGCATTTGAAGCGTGTTTCAAAAATGTCTGTTTCTTCCATTCTTCCCCGTAACTCGTTAGAATCTACTTCTGTTCTTCTTATATCATGGTTTATACGGTCCATCCACTGCTTCTTTGGTCCCTTTCTCATTCCCACCCACTAAATTACAACAACATATCACATATCATCATGTCTCTTTTCCCCGAAGGGGTAGGCAGAGGTGCTAACACCCACATCTCGCCAGATATGTTAAGTCCCCATGTAACAGGTGACGAGCCTGTTGCCATGCACCGGGCACAATGTGAGGAAAGCGATATTCACAATGAACTGTGAACTCGGTACTTCACAAACGATTAACGATTATAATTACACATACACTATCTATATCACTATATTGAAAAGGTTTGAGTTATAAGAGAATGAAAACAGTTATGTTTTCATTATCTTATAACTCAAACCTTTTTGAAAACATTAATTCGTTTTTATTCATGTTTATTTTGATCTTTAAATAACCTCGGCCATCATGCACACTACATTACTGATACATTTTTATTTGCTTATTCATAATTTACACGGAGGGAAAAATTCATATGAACTTAAATGTTTTTTTTTTCAGATGAAAGACGTGAAAGTGAAACATCGACTAATTTTCAAAAATGCGTGATGGAGGAAAAGTCTAAGGCAAAGCAATATCCTTCAACAGAAAAAGAAAACCCACAAGTCTATTACGATATGATATCACTGCTAAAACCTTTCTTGGTTAAGAAAGGTTTGAATGCAGAAGAAAATGCCAATGATGAAAAAAATAAATCTGCTATTATTGAAGAAAAAGTCGCTGGGCGAAATAACGGAGAAGAGGAAAAGATTATCAAGGACACCGATGACATCAAAGATAAAGATGATGAGTCGACTAAAACTGACTGCAATAACGCGTCAAAGCATTTTCTATTGTCACTTTTGGAAGATTTTGATGCAATACCGAAGAAACTTAAAGTAGAAGCCAAGTACGATATTTTATCTGTCTTAAAGAAATACAGTCAGCATATTGTTTCAAATACAACAACAACCACTACGGTAGTCATAGCTCCGCGAGCGCTTTTAAATCGTGAGAACCAAGTGAACCCAAGCAGGCTCACAGAGGGGTCGTACTCGGATCCGTCAGTGCTCTCTGAGATATTTTCATGATCATTGTTATTTTTACAGAAGAATGAGATCTAATTGAAAATATTATAATATGGATTGAGACAGTAGTGTCAGAAAATGTGTGGTTAGCAAAAATTTCTGATTTATCTGTGAATATGTGTATTGTTTTCATTGCTTATATTATTATTTTCTCCTTATTAACTGTGATATGTTTTTTATTTGATTTTTTAAATAAATTTTTATAGATGACTTTTGTTTTTCTAATTCTTAACTCTATAGATTCGAAAATATTTAAATTGATGCAGAGGTAATTAAGGTTATATTCTAATAAAAGACTATTTTCTAGTGTTCTATTACAATCGTGTCCTACCGCAACAAAATGAGGTAGCTTCTCATAAACTTAAATGTGTTCCTGGACGCACAATCATCAAGATGGAACAACAACAGAAACATAATCAGCAATATTTACAATCTGAGGATGATGATGATTATGGCGGAAGGAGGTCACACATGAACAGTGGAGTTAAAGAGGAATATTGCAAAATCTGTGTATGCTCTGTTGAGGGCAAAGACGAGTATTGTAGTGGTAGACCCGCCAGAAACGTCAACGAATGCTTAAGGTTGGCGGGTATCATTCAAGAATTCTCAAGAAATATTCCTTTTGACCACACCAGAACGTTGTCCTATAGAATCAGAAGAGGTTTGTTTCTAGTGGGTGGTAGATCGGTGCAGTTGGTAATAATCAGAAATAACTACCAATTCTGTACTAAGGTGTCACTTACATTCCATTCATTACAGTCTTTTATAAGTTATAGAAATATCAATAATAATACACGAAATTTTTTAAATTTTCGTATTGATGTAGTCAATAGTCAGTACAGTGCGTTAAAATATACTTAAATCGGGACAGTAAGTTTTTAAAAGCAGGTACTGAAGATTAAAATAAAAATATAAATATGTATTTGTACGTTTTGATATATTAATAAAGTAAGATGACTTATGTTATGGTCGCGCTCCAAATTTTACATTGTTCTTTTTAATTCTAACACAGATTACATTTGGCACAACGACGAAATTCCTTACAACTCCAAAGCCAAATGCAGAAGAGGTACTTCATACTACACTAACAATGTTAATGCAAATGATACAGACATCGATGTGCCCAGCGAAATAGAGTCGTTACTCGATTACCCTCGATTGAAAGTTTGTCTATTCTGCGTTTGCGCTGTGGATGGCACATCAGCGAGCTGTATGGACAGAGACGTGTGGTTCTGTCAGTACTTTAGATCTCTCAAAGAGTTTGATGCTCCAAGAGATATTTACGCGTATGAACTCAAGCAAGACAGACCCTCGTACTTCAGGAAATTGCCTTGGAGGTTAAGGAGGACAATGGACGACACCATTTACGAATTTGAAAACGCTGGTATGAGATCCCAAAAGACAAGCAACTTGCACTGGTGTTTTTTAAGCTCTTATATTTTGCGCAAATATTTCTCTCATTTGGTGCAACAATGACATAGTTACACTTTTTTAAAAAACAAGTTGAAGATCTTCAAAATGCTCTATACCTTTAATCGGAAACTTTGATTGCATTTTCTGTAAAATTTCAAAAAGTGTAATGACGCCATTGTTGCACTAAATGAGCGATTTTCTTAATACACTCCTTTTACTATACAGCAAATTTTCTTTCGTTACTCGTTAGTTTAACGTTATAGTATAAATTCAAAACGTCTCGCAATGTATCGCCTTCTGCGACCAATCTTATCAAGAACGAATTTAATGAAACCTCGAAGTCATGTATTTGAATGTGTTTTTTCCCTGTTGTAATGTGAAGATTGGTCGTTGCAGGAGGCGATACGTTGTGCTGCAGCCACCCTAACGGCCACCGGAGGCATCTGCACAACAGCGTCAGGAGCAAGCTACACCAGATGAGGCGGAAAGTGCCCAAGGAGAACCTTTTAGGAGGCCAGCCTGGTGGAGACTACGTAGACTTTATTGTCAATAATGATTAAAGATCCAGAGAAACTACCGACGAATAAGATTTAACACTATCAATGATATCGTCAATATGTTACAAGTGTCAATATGGTGACAATCGATTTAAAAGATAAAATTACATTAGTATCGGAATCAGATGAATGGCTTAATTTTAAAAACACAGATGAACAAGAATTATTGACGTGAAATGAAATATATTAATAATAATAAGAAGACAATGCCTGTATAGTAAACACATTCAAACTTTATGGGGAGGTCTCAGATTGTCGTAAACGAAATCCAGATACAAGAATTTACGAATATCGACTTCATGCATCATCCAAAAACTACTGATTGGATTTGGAATGAAAGATGTTTTTACTCATCCTAAGAGCCTCAAAACATTTAGACTTCAGTGTACTCGTAGCTAAATTTTAAAGTAACGAAGTCGCGGATGAAGCTTGTAAAACAATTAAAATTACAGGAAAATTGATCGAAAACTGAAGTGATAGTTTGAAATTGACGAAATCTAAATTGATAAAAATGTACTTCTATTGAATTGCAATTTCTAAAGTGCATCATCATTGTCACTTACCTTTGAGTAGCTCACACTGCTTGATAGATTTCCCCTAATGAGTTTTTAATAAGATGGTGTAAAAAAATTTCATGAAGAAATGTAAATGCTTTTTTTATTTTTTTACAAGTGAAAACGGTTACGTTACAGTGAATGATTGTGGAGTTTTAAGTTTTAATATTTTTTTACTTCTAAACTTGTGTTGTAATAAATGAATTAATGTGAAGTGATGTGTACTGGTTTATTTATAGACTATTCTTTCGCGCGAGTACGAAAATTTAAAAACTATATTTTCATTGCACCCTTTTCACAAATCTTTTTGGTGACACCTGCACTAGAGTTATTTTAACTGCACCGATTGACGCACTTATTATAGCATATATTTTGAAACTATATTTTATTAGGCGGTTTTCCGAACAAATACAATGCTGACATTCTTAACAATTTGAAATTCGCCGATCCCAATAAGGGAATAGGGTGGGGAACTGATGACAATGATTTTGATAGGGCATGTATTTTTGATATAGAAGTTTGTCGTAGCTTTTGTCGTGGAAATGCTGTCTAGAATTTCTAAGCCTATTTATTGTGTGACGCTTGCCAGGTTTTGTTCGGAGAATCGACTTCAATTAGGTATTAGTTTTAAGACTAAACTAAAATTTATTGAAGAAACAGAAAATTAGTAAGGTAAGATAATAACATTTTTTGAATTATACTTATAACTATGATTGACAAGCTGTGCCCACGACGTCGTTTGCGTGTAATTTTCTGTAAGAAAAATTAGGTCCTAAACATGTGAAACGTCATGAAATTTAACATTACTTTATTTTATCCCAAACCGGGAAAATTTGGATAACCTTTTTAAAGAAACTGACAATGCAATTTTTTTATTTTTAAAATTCTCCAGGGCTATGCAAATTTTCCATATTAGGTTCAAAGTCAGTCTATTCCCACACTCAATCGGGAGTTTACTTAGTACGTACAACACCTTTCAACTTCTAAAATGTAACAGATAAAGCGTGTAATATTGAAAATGCTTTTGTGTAGACAGCTACACACGGTTTCACGCTACAGTATCGTGGGCAGAACTTTGTCATTGATCAAGATGCCAATTCGAGGTTGATTAGCAGTTGATGTTGAAGTCAAAGCGTGCATTATTTTGTGACGTCATTGGCAGGCCACACTGCCAGCGGGTGGGCGAGCAGCGGAACGTAAACGAGGAGATAAGAGGCTTCGCTGAATTCGTTTGATGTCTTGTACGCATCGCTGACGTAGTGTAGCTCTGTACCCCTAGAATAAGTTTTCATTGTCAAAAATTCATTTTTTTAAGACGTCTCCTCACATCCCTTAAGTTGACCCTTAAATCGGCGCTAAAGTCAGCTGCTGCTCTACACACTAAAAATCGTAACGACGAGGCGATCTAGGAGGCGATTTTGGGCTCTCCTCTCCACTGCCCCGATGTTGGCCAGATGTTGCCTCTAATTTAAGGGACTTGAGTTGTTTTGTAGTATTATAGTTGCGTTAAGAATGTAATTTCCATAAAGGCGCTCACGTTTCCCATAGAAATTGACATTAGTAACTAAAAATTTTGAGTTTTTTACAATGAAAAAAAAAAAACTCTACTGTATGAAAAAAAATGTTTGAAAACTCTACTGTATGGCGGTGTAAACCAAAGTACGAAAGGAGGTGAAGCGATGTTCGTTTGTTACATTCGCCCACCCACCGGCAATCTGGCCTGCGTTTTAGGGCTTTGAGTTGTTTAAGGATTAGGTACAGTCGAGTACAAAAACATGTATACACATTTAAGAGGTCGAAAGTGACTACATAGTAGGTCTTTACCTATGAAATTGCCGTTATTTTCTCTCTTAGTATTTTGTCTGTAACTATTAAGTTTCAAAGTATTCTTAAAAAATAATTACCGGCTCCAAAAATAGACCATATTTTTGAGCTTCTTTAATTTGTTTCGTTAATTTATTGTATGTTTAATTGTGTTAAAATTGGACACGGAGACAACTCTTTTTAAGTGTCTCCCGAATATATCATTTGATTTGCATTCACATAAAAACGATAAATAATTTTTATGAAGAGGTGATATCACACATATTGGTAAAGCTTGTCTAATGATACATGCCAAATTTAATTATCTTTGGGTTTGTCGTTGTAAAGAAAACTGAAAAAATGTTAGTATGGAAAATGCAGAGTTCCCCAAAATCTCTATACAAAACGGCAATTTCATAGGTAAAGACCTATTATTTTTAGAGTCGAGCGAGTCGAGTTAGAGTGTAGTATACGTTACTTGACGTTTATTTATGTTACGTGACGTTTATATTGCGTGGCCAATAAGAGAATAAGGGCCAGTTTTTTGATCCATGGTCAGGTAGGTTAAAATATGGGCTAATGGCGAAAACGTATGATGTCTTGATACGATAGCTTGTCCAATAGTAGAATTTTCAAATGAAACTGAAAATAAATAATCATAGACAATTTAACCACACACAGTGCTGGGACTAGTAACATGGCATCGCTTTTAACAATTTGTCAAGCTGAAGTCAATCATTTTGGCGTTTCTATTGACGCTATTGGCCTAATAATGTGGTTACCATGACTAGGTATCAAAAAACTCACCCTAAAATTACTTTTGTTATTAAGGAGGTTCAGCGGATTAGCCATTTCGTGCATTTGGGAATTGGTTTCACAAGCCATTCACTACCATACACATAGCAATAAAAGAGCTTAAACAACAATGTTATAATTTTGTAAAAATTTTCAGTTGGATCTGAAAGTCGTAGTACATGCATTCCATTTGTATCCACGTATTCGGATTGTACTGATGGTGAGTATTATTTATTCTATTTAGTACTTACTTATTAACTCTTCGCCCTCAGCCTATATTTACTGAAATACAGGGTTATCCTAGTTCAGGTATCAGTATATTTAGCTTTTAGTAATAGATACATAGATATAAGTCATTATTTGTGAACTATGCTTTATAATAAACTTAATATTATTATATACGTCCCACTACTGGGCACACTTCCTCATGAAGAAACACATGAGAAGTATGGGCCGTAACACCACCACGCTGGCCCAATGCGGGTTGGTGGGTAGAAACGGTCGCTATAGCGACGGGACCAACGGCTTAACGTGCCTTCCGAAGCACGGAGGAGCTCGAGATCACAAATATTTGGTCACCAATCCGCGGCTTGACCATGGCGAAAGCAGCTTTGATTTCGATCGAAAGCCAGAGCGTACTAACCACTACGCCACCGAGCTCCATTCCATTACACTCCATTCGACATTAATTGAAAATGTTGAAAACAAGCAGGCTGCCCTCCTAAAGGTAAGCGCTTGCAGACGCTTAGTTTACTTTCATTATCAGAAACGTGGATATCCTCAAGAGCACTAAGGTCACAAACATAGCCCGCAGAGTTGCGAACCTTAAGTGGCAGCAGTGCTGGTAGAACTGGCAGCCGTAAAGGTGGTTCTCGAGTGGCGACCACGTTGGAAGGCTCCCAACGAGGTGAACCGACGAACTGGCGAAGGTCACATGACGTCGCTGGATTCGGGCGGCGCCGGCCCGCGAGTTGTGGAGGTAATTGCGGGAGGCCTATGTCCAGCAGTGGGTTAAACTCCTAAGAATGGTTCTGCTTACAACTATATCAGCACTGTGTATATTGCCATACCATTAGATGCAAAATCTGTCTTACCCATCAAGCAGACAGCAATGTAAGTTAGATAAAATTACAAGGGACACGCCAGGCTTCCTACGGGTTACGCTCTCTTTGCTCCCTTAGGGGTAAGGTTTCGTTAAATCCAACCTTAGCGGATGTCTAGTGTCTACACACTATTAGAAAAACTGATATAATTTCTGAGAGAGAATGATTAATCAGCGAGTAGTATTTCGCTTTTATTAGAATATCCAGCAAAATGGTGAAGCTAAGCTTCGACTGACATTCTCCATTGTTTTTTGTCCTTCAGAAAACAGATGTTCTGGTTGCAACAACTGTGTGTGTATCGGGAACGGCCAGTGGTCGTGCAGCATCGAGAGGCACTGCACTGGTGACAAGGAGATGGATATTCCGGACGACGAAGGCATTGTCGAGGCTATGGACCACATCCAAGCAGGTTAGTACACATGTACCCATCACGCCTCTATCTCCACAGTGGTAGGTTTATTACACACCCACACATTGCCCGTAAGTAATTTTGTTGGTCCCAATGTGGTCCTAAGTATCGCGCAAGCCTATTGCCTTTACGGGACACTATAGAAAAATCATAGCCACTCGTAAGTCATACAAAAATTCTAATAGCCAGGACAGATGTTAAATGTTACTAAATAGATTCTGAGAAGCTCGGAGGCGTCGTGGTTGTGCACGACAGTGGGACGTGGCATTTGGTGACGACAATTCAAAACATCATCGTCGTCGACAGTATTGAAGATTCTAATAGATGCTTATTTTATTTTACAGAGATAGCACATGAAAAACGGGCGAACGGTATGATCCCAAAAAAATTATTGGTTCCTGCACCTCCCAAAAAGGGAGAAGATGTTCTGTTAGGTATTACATTTTATTAATCTTTACGCTGTGATATTACCTCAATATCTCCTTTAATTCTTATCTCATTGTTTTTTATGTTTTCAGGATATGTCATAGCCGTAAAATAAAGCACAATGCACACATTTTTTTCTAAATATAGCACTTTTGCACGAAAACATTGTTTTCTATCTCTTTACTTCCCATACCTTCCATTTTATTTGTGGTGAGTATTTGTTTCTTGAGGTACTATTTAATGTTAGAATACTGATGATCGGCGGTGTTACAGAGAGTCTGGAGAAGTACAAGCAAGACGATCTCGATAGGGCGATAGTGAATCTAATGGGACGTAGAAAGAGATCAGTTGACACAAATGTAAACGACACATCAGCAGGAATTAAGTTCTATCACACAGTAGATGAACTGAATGAAGGTATACAATTATTAAATCTAGCGAATAGCTGTATTTGTGTAAGTTAAACTACTAATAATCATCATAACATATTACAGACACTCTTAAAGATGATAATACAACCGGGACAATTCAAGTCAAAAAAATTTTGAATTTATCATCAGCGTCGAGGAGGGCTGGAGTAACGAATACTGAAAATCCTTCTAAAAATGAATCATTGCACATTGAGCACAACACTTTTGATTCACATGTTTTAGACGATAAGATTCACAGTGAAGACAAAATAGAGACGGATGTAAACATAATCACTGCTATAACTGGTAATCAGACCCAAAAACAAAAAGACAAGGAATTATCAAAGTTGATAGTAAACGAACTTAAGAAAGGTACTGAAATAATTGGAGATAGAACTGCTCCAGTGATGTCGAATATTACATTTACACCTGAAAACGACACATTAACGGCAATGGCGTTTATTGCTGGTAATTTGCTCAATCAGCTTTGGAACATGGAAAAAGATTCAACCGAAGAATCATTAGAAACTGACAATCTGAAGCATGAAAAGATTTCTGATTTACTCGATCTTTTCAAAGAACCATTGAATATGAGACAAGAAAGTTTTCTTAAAAATGCTCTACAACAGCTTTCAGACGCCATTGATACTGATAAAGTTCTTCAAAACGTATCTTTATGTGAAAAAATTGAAGAATCTCAAAATATTTTGAAAGATTTAGTCGATACGAGTATAGAACATCCAGATGTAAGAAACGAAACTAACTGTATTTCAAAAAAGAAAGAGGAGACTAAAATACAAATGCCTTCCAAGCAAAAGCAAGCAACATCTGAGGCTTTAACTAAAATAAATAACGTCATAAATTTAATTAGCAAATTTCAAGAAGTATCTCAAACACTGAATGAATTGAAATTACCTGGTAGAAGCGGCGATAGCACAAATGTAGAAGCTGACAATAAGCCAAAAACTAAGGTTGCCTTGACTAAGGAAGAGAATGCATCATTAAATGTTTTTGGGAAAATCTTAGAAAAGATAACAAAACTGATCGTGCCTCCTAAGAAAGGGAAAAAGATTGTCAGAGGCCTACGAAACCAAAATGTCTTAAAAACGTCAGATGACGTTGTACGTACCCTAAAAAAAATTCATGGTATAGATATAGACGAGTCATCGTTAACAGCCAAAGATAAAATTGTATATGACTATCTTAATATAGTAAGGAGGAATCCTCATTGTATGTTAGAAAATTTAAAAGATAGACACGTCCCTAAGTCGTTTCCTGATGTCGATGGTAATACGATATTAAACTTGTCGCAGTTATTTACAATTAAATCTTTTGTAGAGTTGTTAAAGCTTTTGGAAACTGAGAAAAAAGTATCTCGACATTTAGATCCGACCACAACTAAACAGCCAGAAGTAACAAGCCAGGCTACTATTGCCATGTCCACAGAATATTCATCCAACTTATCAAAAGCAAAGGAAAAACTCAAGACACATTTAAAGTCTATAATTGAAGATCTAAATGAGCTGCAAATTGCTAAGGGAGTTCCTGTTAGCAATTTGAGTATAGCTGATACGTTGCCTTGTATTTATAACATAATGAATGCGGAACCAAAAGTACAACAAAAACTGATGAAAGATAATTCTTTATCGGTAGCTGATAGAGTATCTGCTATATTTGATACATTAAAAAATGATGCATTGTTCACACCAACCAGAAGGTCTGATACTGTGATGGTACCACGACCAAAATCAGCAGCTGTTTGGGAACGAGTAATAAAAAATAGTAACAAAATAAAATGGCGAAAAAACAGACGCGTCATGCAAGATGATCATGTGGAATATGATGATATAAAGGTTAAGATGGACCTGATCGCAACAGGCCAAAAAGGGTATAAGCATTCTGTAATACTTAAAGGTGTACCACTGGCCAAACATCTCTCACTATTAAAAACATTACTCGTGGAAGTGAAACAGTACGTTGATGTTCTAAAAAATATAAATGCAACATTTGAAACTTTTACCGATTTACCGGCAGAGAGACAAGCCGACATCGAGGATTTCATTCACAACGTAGCTACAAATGTATACTTAAATGAAAAAGTTGTGAAGAGTATAAATAAAATAAGAACTAGTTCAAACGTAAAGAATGAAGTTGAGATGCTAAACATGAAAACTGAAAAGGAAGCCAATGAAAAGCCGAAATCTATTCGGATGCTTGACGTGCAAGCCCGTCAAAACATGAAGTTATCAAGGGACGATATCATAAACCAATTAATTAGAAATAGAATGGAGCTATACATTAAAGTAAAACAATCGAAAGGGTTTGATGAAACTGACGTCAACTACGCTGTAGCGAAGAAAATACTTAAATATTTGGAAATGGGTGATTACAAACTAGCCAGAGAATTATTTAAATACATCATAAGTAAAAAGCAGTCGCCAGATGATATTTCGAATGCTCCTGGAGTAGGTACGTAACACAAAAACCATTAATTATATTCTATTGTTTTAGTATGAAGCTCTAGGAATATTTAGATTAAACTGGATGAGTTTTAATTAATTTATATCTTATTTTTATCAGGTTATTCAAATGCATACGTGACCCCAAAACAAACTCAGCCAATAAAGGAACCGCTGATACAATTTGAACAAAAAAGACCGAAGAACCCTATGGATTGGATGAGCGAGTTGTGGATACGACAGCTATCTAACCTTAAGAAAATCTGAGATTGGAATAGTTTTAATTCTTTGTAGGTCTTTTTAATACCAGTAATGTAAAATTTTGTACTTTTTCATCTGAAAATAAAGATATAAAGAAAATGAGTCTTCGGCTATTTATTTCTTTATTGTACTTATAATCCTTATAAATCTAAATGTACTCGTACTTATTTCACAAACTTTATTGAATAATTACATAGCATTTTAATATAAGATGGAGAAAATCAAACACATTTTCTTCAAAATTAAATTCTTTTCTATCTCAATCAATGAGGACCCCTTTTTCCTTTTCGACACCGATGTGAAATAGTTTATTTACAAATATTATTAATATAAGTGAAGTGTTTATCTGACATGATTGACTGCAAAAAGTATAAAGACTCACTGTCGTCTATACACGTTGATTAAATCATAGGCAACATCGGCAACATCGGTGCAGAGGTGGGGAGCGCTTAAATCACCTCCTAGATCGCAAAATCTACCGACCTAAAAATCTACCGATTTGCTTGCACATTGCAAGCAAATCGGTAAATTTTTAGTGTGAAGTCTATCAGCCGATTTTAGGTTCGATTTATCGTCACCACTACTGCCGACTAAGGACGACTAACGGCGTATTGGGTACTGGCTCTGTGATTGTGTAGGCGATGAGCTAGCCACCTGTTACTACTCTTTACGATTTTTTCATCTTACCAACCCTATTTTTGTATGGCTAAATGTGGTCTTAAGGAACACAGTGCTCCTTGGACTCTGCCTACCCCTTCGGGGATTGTATGTATGTATGTATGTATGTACTACTGCCCCAATTTTTTTCAATGCTAAGGAGGCAAACGGGTAGACAGGATAAGTGATTACCGCCGCCAATAGACATCCACAGCACCGGAAGAGCTGCAGATGCGTAGCTGACCCTTAAGGCCGTAAGCTTTCTTTTTTAATTTTTGAAGGTCTGAAAATACTTAAAACTCGATATTGTCTGTGATTTAAGGGTTTTGAGTAGACCCCTTGTAGTAATCAACTAACTCAGATGACATACTGCGGCGACAAAACAATAATAATAAAAAAATACAGGCATATGAAAAACGAAGAAAAGAAAATATTTCCTTCAAATATTGTAATTTGGGAAACAATTACGAAATCTTACCATCGGGGAATGCTGTCAAAGGAAGATGGGAAAGGCCCAAAATATGTTTGATGTTGCATCTACAAAAAAAATATAAAATGGTGACGTATGTTGTTGTGTATACAAAGATGTCAACATTTTTTCCTCTAGAATGTAAACATATGAAATGCCTATACGGGAAATACTATCAATGGTAATGTTTTCTTGATTCTCAGCCAAGGCACTATTTAATGAATCTTGCTGATGTAGGCTTTGTTCAAATTGAACTTATGTTCTTGATTCGACACTTATGATTGAGAAGGTCTGTTCACGGGGGTCGTCATTATTTTCATAATCGTTGTTGTTGCCTTGAATGGTCCTTGCGTATCTGTAACATTATTATTATTATTTAACCACCTCTTATTATTTAACCACCTCTCTGGTCTAGTGGTTCACACCATCGGGTGTTGATCGGAAGGTCCGGGTTCGATTTTGTTTTTCTGCTCGGTTTGGTTGGTGGTAGGGCTTCTAAGCCCGCCTGGCTAGCTACCACCGTCTTACTTAAATCTGTCGCCATAATAACAATGTTATAAGCATTGTTGTGTTCCGGCAATCAGACGTTCCTCAGTTGCTGAGGATTACAGGTGAAGCTCGCTTCCACCTTCGGCCTTATCGTCACTTACCATCAGGTGAGATGAAGGCCAAGAGCTTACCTGTCATATGTAAAAAAAAATATTAGTTTGGTATGTAAAAGAATCATGATACGGAATGTTTGGTGCCAAATTGCCGGTTTTTTGATTCCTAGTAACAGTTATCCGATAGTTAAAATTTTGACCAACTGCGTAAACGTATATGAAACCCAAATCCAGTATTATCTTCCTCCTACGTGACTGCATGTTCTCAGACAATATACGTCCCACTGCTGGGCACAGGCCTTCCACATGGAGCAACACATGAGGTGTGTGGGCCGTAACACCATCACGCTGGCCCAGTGCGGGTTGGTGGGTACAAACGGTTGCAATAGCGACCGGGACCAACAGCGTAACGTGCTTTCCCAAGCACGTTAAGCTTGAGATCACAAAGTTTTGATCACCCATCCACGGCCTGACCATGGCGAAGGTAGTTTTGTTTTCAATCGAAAGCCAAAGCGTCCTAACCACTACTTCACCAAACTCCTCAGCTGATGAATATTGATTTGCAAAAATATCGTTATTATCTTTGCAAATTTATATTTGGACAAGAACTATAGCCTAGCCACTGGTCTAAAATTGGCTTAACCATATTATTTTTAAGTTTATTGGCCAAACAGAACAAAAAACTGGCCCATATGATACATTCCGAAAAAAGATCGAGGTGAAAAACACAGAGTTTGAAGGCTTGTTTTGCAGTTTTTAGCATCTAAATTGTTAGACTCACTATGATACTGAACTTTATCATATTAAATATTGTTTAGTTACAGCAATATTGTTGTTTAGTTATTGTTGTGATGATGAGTGATATTTGGATGCTGCTTCAATCTTCCTGCCATGTGAGGTATCTGCATCTTTGCAAATTTATATTGAATTTTAAACACATTGCGAGACGTCTCCATTAAAAATATTATTAAACTTATTTTAGTAAAATATTTTAAGAGAGGACCTGTCGACATCATCTACGACAGCTCTTACATTGATTTCCTTTAATTAATTAGTCAACGGGCACGAAACGAGACACAAAACGTTGCAGACACCGGTGTTCGCGATGCCCGCCAAGGGGTTAAAAACGTAAAAAAATATAAAAATCTTACGTGAGTGTTGTTTTGGACGCTGGGTAGTTTTTGAATGTTTCTTTCTACCCTTTGTTGAATTCTTCATCCCAGTATGAACTTTCCCTCTCAAATATTTTGGCAAAATATTCTTAATGCGTGATTTGATATTACCCAGAAGATTGATTGACCTCTTTTTCCTCGCCAAAACGTTCATATCCTTCTGCCATTTCTGCATAATACTATCATATTCTATCAGCTTATTCGATGTTAGTTGATCCAATTTCTTTCTCGCGAGTTCTTTTACAATCTCTGACTTTGGGACTCTTTTCCTTAATAGCCTAAGGATGTCTTTTTTTGAATTTCTTAACAGATTTCTTATGTGCTTTAATAATGTTTCTTTTTTACTAGAACCTGTTGTGGTGTACAGTTTCATCACGTTTTTAGCGGGCTCTCCCTTTATATTACCACCACGAAATTCTAATATTCTTTTGATCTTAGTTTGTATAGCTTTAAGGTCTAGATTAATTCTATCTAACTCTTGTTCGTTTAAGCTATCCATCATTGGCGCAGACCTTCTTGTACTCATAAAGTCTGTCAAAGGCAGGGCTTCAGTCAATCTCTTTATGTCAGATAGAATCACTGTGTGTAAGAGCTTCAAGTAATGCAATTTCTTACATGGTGCAATATCAGACATAGCTGCAGATATTTCTAGACCTTTGATTCCAATGTCTGTCAATAATTTTGAAAAATCTGATTCAGGATCAATTACCTTCACTTCGTCTATAGAATCTTTGAGATATCTATTGCTATTTATGACTCTCATTATAATTTGTTTAGACTTAGGTGAAAGAGGACTCAATGCGTTGGACTCTGGCATATTCTTATCAATAATTTTAAAAATATCAATCAAATGTCTCTTGACAACATTATTGTCCAATGGGTAAGTTTGTTGCCAACTTCTACGGTAACTTTGTATTAGTGTCTTATTGCTCGTCATAGGAATTCTTCCTGTATTTCGAACGTAGTGTTTCATTGCTCGTATTAAATTCTTCAAATCTGTCGAAAATTTGTTTCTGCCTATTAGACTTCGTAATTCTAAAATATCTTTCATTACGACTAAAATATCAAGCCTTAATTTTTCAAGATGTTTCCCAACATCCTGAGGGTTGCTTCGTCTGAAGTTTTGGAATGGGTGTTTAAGAAATTCAATATTGAAAAAGGACAATGAATTATTTGTTATTTCATTTACTAGTGACGTATTGCTCATGTGAATATCAAAAGATACATTTCTTGTGGTATTACTTAATTCTATTATCTTCTTTTTTAGGTATACCAAATCATTCAACTCTTTTTGCTTTGTGAGTATAACTTTGTTCAGTATTCCAAACACATCAGAAGATAGACCTATTTTAGGTTTTGCGTCACTATTACTCTCGTTTACAGTTTTCAATGATCCAGTAACGTTGACAAAAGAATTATTTTTATTGACGTCAGATACATCCCTTTTTCTAAGATTTATTATGTTATAATCTATGACGTCGTTTGAATTAGCGAATATGTCGAAATCTGAAATAGATATTAATGGTTATAATATGATATTAAATATTGTTGTAAATATTGTTATGAATTTTAAATGGAAGATTACATGGTTTCGTTTTTACCTGTAGCGTTGGGCTTAGTTAGTGCTTCCGTTCTTATTTTCTTCCTCACATGCTCTAAAAGATCTATAACAACTTCAGTAGTTCCAGGAGTAGACTTAATAAGGCCTTCATCATTTTCTTCTTCAACGACATTCATGGCATTATAAAAATTTTCAGATAACATGTTGTCAGTGGCGGTGTAGGTAGTGCTGTTGTCTTCAGCAATAGTATAGTCATGTTCCTTTATTGCATCTTTGTGGACATCGAGTGTTTTTCGACGGCTGTATATCTTCCCCTCTACCTCGATATTGTTCAACACATCATCAAACGCTAAGTAATCCGATTCGGTTTTAGTTCTTTCGTTGTAAGGTGGAGTGGAGGGTTCTGAAAAACAATTTAGATTATATATTCGTATGAAATGCCGGTGTGATCTTGAACTGGTTTAAAACTTGCTTTATAAAAATAACATAGCCTGAACTGTGTTATTTTTTTACATAAATAAAACCCTTTCTGTTATAAAGAAAAAATTTAAAACTTTTAGGTGATATATTACCAATAGTAATTATGGATTGTAAGTTGTCCTCGTTAGTAGGAGTCGGTTGTGTGGTAGCTTCAGTGGCTTTTATAGCTTCTGCGTTATTCTTTGTCGTCGTTCTATAGTTGGATGGTAATGTTCTGACTCCGTACATCCATTCTGATAAGTCTTCGTACGTTAACTTTAGTCCTTTATCTTCAGGCTCTTCTGTTTTGACTGATCTTTTGTCTCTAAACGACATATTTTCATCTAAAAGTGTAAATATAATATATTTAACAGTTGCAATAGAATTGAAACTAGAAGCAAAATCAATAAAATAAAAACTGTTTATTAATCGCAATGGTCAGTCTTTAGATGGCCATGACCATTCGATTTCCTCCGTGCTTCGGAAAGCACGATGAGAATGATAATGATGTGATATACATCATTATCATAATTCATTGTCAGCCCGTTATCACCCACTGCTGCTGTTGAGCATAGGTCTCTCCTTTAGAGCGCCATTCATTTCGATCTTTACTCAATCGGATCCAGGTATGGTGTGGTTCATACCTGGATTCGATTGAGTAAACATCGAAATTAATGGCGATCTATAGGAGAGACCTATTGACTATTTATCCTTCCTTTATTGACCTTCGAATATTGACTATTTATCTAGACCTAGAGTTTATTTAATACTAAAATTCTCTATAGTAAAAATGACAGTAAAGCTTTATAGACCAAAAAAATCTAGAAAGTGACCACAAATTCGTTATATATATAATGCAGTCAACTTACCATTACCTTGTCTACAAAAAATACCTACATATTTTGATATTTATGACGCAACATCATC
Source organism: Parapoynx stratiotata (assembly GCA_910589355.1). Taxonomy (NCBI): domain Eukaryota; kingdom Metazoa; phylum Arthropoda; class Insecta; order Lepidoptera; family Crambidae; genus Parapoynx; species Parapoynx stratiotata. The sequence goes on from OU342482.1 coordinate 12,163,117, forward strand.
AATAGAATTAGAGGGAGACACTGCACTAGTTCGTCGTAATAATTATTGCATTCTTATTAGGTCCCGTGTTGGTCCGGGACACAGAAATAATGTACCATTTGCTTTTCTTGCCTAGCACGTCGTAAAAAGCGACTAAGGGCGTATTGGGTACTGGGTCTGTAATTGTGTAGGCGATGAGCTAGCCACTCTTTCACGATTTTTCATCCGATCAAAACCAATTTTTGTAAAGCTAAATGTGGTTTAAGGAACATAGTGCTCCTGGGACTCTGCCTGCCCCTTCGGGGATTACAGGCGTGATTGTATATATGTATGTATGCTATTGGAAATATACGTCCCACTGCTGGGCACAGGACTTCTTAAACGAATAAACACATGTGGAGTATGTGCAGTCCTTTTGTTTCAACCTTAGTTTCACAGTTTTATGGAAATAAATTTATTTTTCTTTTCTTTTCTTTTTCTAACATAACACGCTGGCCTATTTATGCGGATTGTTGGGTAGAAACGATTGCAATAGCGACCGGGACATACGGCAGTGCTACCCACACCAGGGCCACACCAGGGCCACACCAGGGCCAGGACTATCCTTGTTCCGAGTCGTCCGTTTTAGTGCACCCGTCAGGGACGTGCCATCAGTCGCCCGTGTTCACATATCAGAGAAATCGGTATCAGTGTAATCTGTTTCTTTCTGATACGCACACAACACGATGTCTTTGTTTAACCAAGAAGAGTTCAAATGATGTGGATTAGAAAGATCGTAAAGTATAGCATTTTGCCGTACAAGTTCTATCAACCTTTCTGTGTTCATGTTGCACAACTTTAACAAAAATCGGATAGCACTGTCGGAGCGTCCGTGCGACCGAACGTGCTCCGGGACACCGACGCCTGACCCGGAGCTGTGTGAAAAGGTTCATACAATTTGTACGTAACCGATTTTTTCGAACACGGCAGGGACGAGTTCCCGGATATGTGCATTCCGAAGCACGGAAGAACTCCAGATCACAAAGTTATGGTCCCCCATCAAGGCCTGACCATGGCGAAAGTAGGTTTTTTTACAACGCCAACAAGATCCTCATGAACAACAGCTATATTACAATGTACTGTGTAATGACATTTCATGTCTCAACTTGGCAACTGTGCTCACTATCGACAGATGCAACTCCTAAAGCTGTGTTATGTCCGACCGGTGCTACTTACCATTAGGTGGGAAGTCTTCATAGGTGTCACCTGTGTTAAACGAAAAGATAAATTAGTTTTGGTCACATAACAATAGTAAATTATTAGTCAAAAATAAATCATATCTGCATTCACCACTTCACTGATTCACTGATTTACCTTCAGAGTAATTAAAGAACATGTCATCTAAAACCTTTTCAGTGGCGGCAGAAAGAAGTGAATAGACAAGGGGAAGCACAAATGATCTCTCAGGGTCGAAGTGCAGCGGTTTTTAGTTCTATCAGAAGAATAAAGTCATCATTATCACCAGCCAATGTTTGGCCACTGCTAGACACAAGTGCACGCCACCACTCTTGATTTTCGGCCGTTCTCATGCATCCTATTCTAGCCAACCTACGAATCGTCATCTTATCTGTATATGTCTCTTCTTCCTGACCTTGTCCCACTCTTCGTGGCGTCGGCACAACATGTCTTCCTCTTCCATTCACCTGTCACTCGTCAGCTTAGCATCCACTTCCTTTATTCCAATATCATTCTTCACGTAATCAATCCACCGCTTCTTTGGTTTTCCTCTCATTCTAGCCCCATCTACATCCATGTTCAGCATTCTTCTTGTTATGTGGCATTCACATTGGCCTGTAATCCTCAACAACTGAGGAACTGGCTATCTTACCTTGCCGGAACACAACAATGCTTTAAACATTGTTATTATGACGACAAATTTTGTTAAGACGGTGGTAGCTAGCCAGACAGGCTTAGAAGCTCTAACGAGCAGAAAAACTTCTGCCCCTATGGGGAATCGAATAGAATAGAATAGTTTATTTGCTAAAAACATGGTTACAAGGTGACATAGGAACCCGGACCCGAAGCCGGACCTCCCGATCAACACGCGGTGGTGTGAACCATTAGACTAGAGAGGCGGTGAATTAACAAAGCTCTACCCCTCAGGGGGTAAAACATGGGTAAGCCGAAGGGTAGGGGGCGGGGTAAGGGATCCATCGCATTTGATGGCTAGTTAATAATAAGTGTTCAAATACCTTTCCTGAGGGCATCCATGACGAGGACAAGAGTCCTGTGGTCCACGTCTGGCTCAGACTCCGGAGTACACTGCTGTACGAGGCTGCAGTTCCACCTGCCCTCTATGTCGCAGTCGCAGCTGGTGCAGCCCAAGCAGGTGTTCTCTGAAAGGAAAGTAGATCATCTGAATAGGTGTAGGTCCATCACTTAATTTATCTTCGATGGGGTAGTCAAAGGTTAACACTCACATTTTGTTTGATATGTTTAAGTTCACGTGAGATGATTAGTATGCTTTGACTTTCGATATCGAAAACTAAGCTACCTTCGCTATAGTCAGGCCGTGGACGGGTGCCCAATGCTTTGTGATCTCAAACTCCTCCGTGCTTTGGAAGACACGTTAAGCCCCTTTCTACCCACTAAGCCCCTTTGGGCCAGCGTGGTGGCGTTAAGTCCCGTATTCCTCATGTTTCTTTTCCATGAGGAAGGCCTGTGCCCAGCAGTGGAACTTATACAGGCTGAGGACGTATGTACGTACGTTCAGGTCCTCAGACGAGTGTGAAGCCATGTAGCGGGGTCAGTGTAAGCGATATCCATACTAATATTATAAATGCGAAAGTAACTCTGTCCGTCTGTCTCGTTTTCACGTCAAAACTACTAAACCAGTTTAACCAAAATTTGGTACACAGATAGTCTGAAGCCTGGGAAAGGACATAGGCTACCTTTTATCCCGATATTCCCATGGGGACGGGTGCAATGCAGTTTAATAATTATTTATTATTATTTATTTATTTTCAATTCCACCATTAAGGCTACTGTTCCAATTTGATAAAATCTTTCAGTGTTGAATAGCCTATTTATTGAAGAAGGATACATACTATTAAACTGTCTCAAAGTAACTATTCTACGCGGACGAAGTCGCAAAAGCTAGTTCACAATAAACAGTACATAAGTTTCATACAATCACAGGTTGATCAGTATTATAATATCAGGTACTGATGAACTCTGAAAGTAGCACATCAAAATTATAAGAAAGTATAGTAACGACATTTAAGAATATAGAATAAGCACACGAATAAGAGAGTGGATAGTTATGTGCGGAGAGGGAGAAGTTCACCGAGAATGTGTCTTATAATATTAGTTTGGTTTTCCGGCAAGAGATGGCGCCACCAGGCGTTTAGCTGTCGCTTGCGAAGTTAGCTCTTTTTTAATAAAGGGTCGAGCAATTGACGTTGTCATGTAGGTAGGCTAGGAACTCAGTGTAAATAGTGCAACATTAAGTTTTGTTCAGTGTTTAATTCTTGGACCAGCTTTTGTCGTGTATAGAAACCGAAAAAAGTGAGTCCGAGTGATAGAAGAGAGAGACCATTCTCAAATGCCTGAAATTGCTGCCAATAGGCTAGTTGACCCTCTTTTTTATTGGGCCCCAAATGATTAATTACTGATAGCCATCACCATTAAAAAAATACAATATTTTTCTGAAGCCTATAACACAATAAATTTTAATTTATAAATAACGTTTTTGCTTAAATGTTAAAAACGCCTTCGGTCCTGATGGTCTATGAATTATCTGTGCCGTAGCGTCACGATTATTGTAAACAATTCTATACGCATGCGTGACATAGCCGACAGTTATGCTTGACTGGTTGCGACTGGCGTGTCGACGGATTTTGACCATGCGTAGTAATTCTTTACATGAAGCGTTACTCAACAAATTTCACGAACATGGTGGATAGCGTTTTTGGCAGATGAAAAATCAAGAAAAAATAAAACATATAATTGAATTTCTACAGCAATCCCGTATTAATATTTATCGAATTTGGTATATTCAAATCAAATCAAATCAAAAATAACTTTATTTCATAGGCCAAACTTGGCACTTAAAATCGTCAACATTTTACATTTTAAATAATTATTTTACCATTTAAATAATAATAATTAATCATAATATTAATGTGCATTACCGCGAGCGCATGTATCAAGTACAACCACCACGCTTTGATTGATATTGTAATCGACACAAGCGGCCGGAATCCGAGAGTAAGGCTTTTCTTGAGAAGAAGCCGGCAAGAAACTCATGAACCACTTTTTTTTTTATTCGGACCCTTGTACTAAATACTATGTGAATGACGCATTATTTTCATTACTTTTGATATGAGTCAACTAGCCTATGATTAGATAGTGCCGCGAAGTTTTTGCCTAGGAATTAATGTGTAAGCTTACCTTTAGTACAACCTGTGTAGCCTGATATAAAAGGGATGCATTGCTTGAACAGCGGGGGCACGGACGCTGAAACATTAAACAAGCGCTTACTATAATAAACTGTTACTGCCGCACTCGGAGTCTTTCATTATGTATAATGGTTCGTCATCAGCCAATATACGTCCCACTGCTGGGACAGGCCTTCCTCATGGAGAAACACATGAGGAGTATGGGCCGTAACACCACCACGCTGGCCCAATGCGGGTTGGTGGGTAGAAACGGTCACAAATACGACCAGGACCAACGGCTTAACGTGCCTTCCGAAGCGCGGAGGAGCTCGAGATCACAAAGTCTTGGTCACCCATCCACGGCCTGACCATGGCGAAGGTAGCTTTGTTTTCGATCGAAGCCAAAGCGCACTGACCACTACGCCACCGAGCTCCTCGTATATAATATAATCGTTACTTATAACAAAAATTAAACACTTATTTCAATGCACATAAAGATGATTTTTAAATTCGATAATGAACATTAGCTTAAATGACGTGTCTGAGTCCGTTAGAGTGCTACTGGGACATAAATAAAATTGACTGTATTTATTATTTATTTATTTTATTTATTTATATGACGGTTACCTGTCATATAAAAAAAAAGATTTTCATGCAAATAAACTGATTGATGAATGATGAAACACAAGGAGTAATAAGGAGAAGAATAATTAATAATGTAGTCTATATAATGGGTCCTTACCTATGAAATTGGTGTTTTATTCTGTCTTAGTATTTTGTCTGTAACTATTAAGATTCAGAGTATTCCTAAAAAATAATTACCTCGCCTAAAAATAGACTATATTTTTGAGCTCTTTTGATTTGTTTTGATAATTTGTTGTAAGTTTAATTGTGTTAAAATTGGACAAGGAGACAACTCTTTTTAAGTGCCTCCCGAATACATCATTTTATTTGCATTCACTTAAAAACGATAAATAATTTTTATGAAGTGTATTACTAATATACACATATTACTAAAGCTTGTCTAATGATACATGCCAAATATTATTATCTCTGGATTTGTCGTTGTGAAGAAAACTGATAAAATGTTAGTATGGAAAATGCAGAATTCCCCAAAATCTCCATACAATTACACCAATTTCATAGGTAAGGACCTAATATATAAGTATATAAGTTCTCTTCAAAAAGTTTACTCAGTGTGCAGAAAATTAAATGTCCTCCATCAATTCAAGTCTTTGCATTTTTCGCCGACCGCGAACATCCTCGCTGTACCTAGTATTTTTATTAATGTGCCTACAGCTTGGATATTGCTTCATAAGACCAATTCACATGTTACCTTCGTCAACTAAACTCATAAGCAGACTGTCTACATTACTCCTAAGGACTGCTGACATTGGATCCTCTGGCGCAGTCTCCTTGTTACTGACTTCATTCATCAGCTCGGATACAGCCGTGTAGTACTGGCATCTGAAAATAAAATATAAAAAATATAACATATCGTTATCATTCGGAGAACTGACGGTCGTTGGAGCGCAAAGGTTCTAAAGGCGCAAAGCGCAAAAGTCTTAGAAATTGCCTGCGATATGGATTCTAAGTACCATTAACTACTTAGAATCCATATTGCATGAGGCATAATGAAACAATAGTTACAAACAAATACTTAAAAACCTACACACAATACATATAAACATCCAACACTAAAGACAAACTGCCTGTGTTCATCCAACAAACATTTGACCCCACCGGGAATCGAACGAAAAACCTCGCGAGATGGCATCGCCGTGCAACCGACCAATAAAACACTCGGCCACGTTGTTAGTCAAATGGTAGATTTTTTTTCCTTTTTTTTTACATTATACTAGGTAAGCTCTTGGCCTTCATCTCACCTGATGATATGTGACGATAAGGCCGAAGGTGGAAGCAAGCTTCACCTGTAATCCTCAACAACTGAACTGGCTATCTTACCTCTGTTTATCGGAACACAACAATGCTTAAAACATCGTTATTATGGCGGCAAATTTAGGTAAGACGGTGGTGGCTAGCCAGGCGGGCTTAGAAGCCCTACCACCAACCAACCCAAGCAGAAACTTCTGTCCCCATGGGGAATCGAACCCGGACCTCCCGTTCAACACCCGGTGGTGTGAACCACTAGACCAGAGAGGCGGTAAAAAGGAGAGGAGGTAGATGAAGTAAAGACATAATTTTTATCTCTATAAAAAGGCATAATGTTTGTTATTTTTATCCCCTTGGGGGTGAGCGCGAACACCGTTGATCACAAACAATAGATAATTCTATTGTGTCTAGTTTTCTGATCATTGAGAGGAGGATAAGTGTCTTATAGAGACTACTAGCTGTGTCCGCGACGTCGTCCGCGTGGTTATTGATTTAACGCAGATAAAAGTTTACGTTTAGAGCAGCTCGGTGGCGTAGTGATCAGTGCGCTTTGGCTTCGATCGAATACAAAGCTATCTTCGCCATGGTCAGGCCGTGGATGGGTGACCAAGACTTTGCGATCTCGAGCTCCTCCGTGCTTCGGAATGCACGTTAAGCCGTTGGTCCCGGTCGCATTTGTGACCGTTTCTACCCACCTGAACCTAATAGTTGAACTTAAACCTCTTATTATAAAAATTATAAAAATAACATTGCTTGTCAGTGTCATCTGATTAATTGTTGTCATGGTGATAAATATATGTTGTCGTGTCATTATTTTACAATGCGAAGAATTTTGAAAATCGAATTAGTCGAAATGAAATTTCATTTTGACGGAATATGTCACATAATACTCAGTCGAGCAGATAGCGCGGCAACCGTTCCCATGGGAATATCGGGATAAAAAGTAGCCTATGTCCTTTATCAGACTAGACTATCTGTGTATTAAGTTTCAATTGAATCTGTTCAGTAGTTTTGACGTGAAAGAAAGACAAACAGACAGAGTTACTTTCGCATTTATAATATCAGTATGGTTTTTGGTTGACTGAAATTCCTTGACTGGAAAGTATAAAAAAGTTTTCGTTTAATTGAGAACTTCCTCTGTATTTAGAAGTCGGGAGTAATCATAACATAAATACCTAAATATATCGAATCATGAAACTTATCAAATTTTGTTGGTATAAACATATTTTGTTTTTGGCTTAACTGTATAAAACTTATATACAGTTCATTGTAAATATCGCTTGCCTCACATTGTGCCCGGTGCATGGCAACAGGCTCGCCACCTGTTACATGTTACGTTTATTCAGTTAAGATGGGTCTTATGCATGTCATAAACATTTTACAATATTTCGTGAAAGAGAAAAACTACGCCATAAGTCTCAGAGTAAACAGAACTGGAGTAGCCATTAGTCAATTTCTCAAACATTTTTTTCTGCCATTTCTTGCGGGGGGTGAGGTTACCACTACACTCAAAGCCAGCCGTTCTTACAAATGCACACATGCATAATTCGACACACAAATTTAAATTTTACGCACACACACGCTTAAAACAGTCACGTGGGGTGTGCGTTTTGACAACGTCACAGCCGCACTCCCCACGAGACTAGCGCTCGAAATTTGAAATCGTAGAATTCTAAAACATGAAATAATGAAGTAAATAATCGTGAAATCTTAAAAATTATAATTACAAATAAAAGGTGACACCATCTTTTAGCATACTCGATGTTTTCTATTTATTTGTACAACAAAAAACAGCACAGGCAGGCATTTTTGCGGGAGCTCTGTTCGCCGCAACGTTTACAATGTTATGGCTGTCAAAATGGCGGCTCAACTAGTTTTATTAAACGTGCAAGCATCCGATGCTTGTGCATTTGGCAGAGGGGAATGTTAGACAAAGGCTACTCCAGTTCTGTTTACTCTGAGCCATAAGTTCACAAAAACTGCCAGGAGGCCTTGTTCTGAGACGAACGGTTTTGATGATATGTTGTTGTTTAACTATAATCATCATCGTCTCACATTGGGTTACCTTGCTACGAAGTAACTTATGAATAGTATAGGTTGTTACACCACGCCAGTCCAAAGCAACTGGACATTTTTTGGTCACCCATCCCAAGTCCAACCATAGCAAAGGTAGCTTCAAAGCCGAAGTGACTATTATGCCACCTTTTCTATTTCAATACCTATACCGTTTACAATATTCGTTTCAAAACTGTTCAGTTTCCGTCGGTTAGGCCGCTGGGCGTTTCCCTACCCTTTGTTAGGCCATTGTTTGAAGTAAAAGCAGTTATTTGTAAATTAAACCGCAAAGCCACACCGAATCATAATCACGTGAGAATTTTCTTGTAATATCGCAGATTCGTATGGACTGTAATTTTTAATGCAATTTTGAGAATAAATATTTCTGTCATGTCATCCACACTTTTTTGCCTAGCAGAGGTTCCCAGACTTATATTTCTCATAAACTACTTTCAAAATTTATCTGGTTCCGGTGGACCGGTATTCCCAAAACTCGACAATATGTGAAGATGTGAAGGCAACAGGGGTCCACCTGGACCACTTTGGGAACTAATGAGTCCTAGCGCAAGTTACAGATATAGGTATTATGTAAGCTTTACAAATGTAATAAATAACAGAATATATAGTTATTTAATTAAACATACCATATCATCACGGGGTAGGCAGAGTGTGTTGTATGATTATACATATATACATATCATCACGCCTCTTTCCCCGAAGGGGTAGACAGAGGTGTTAAACACCCACATTTCGCCAGATATGTTAGGTCCTTATGTAACAGGTGGCGAGCCTGTTGCCATGCACCGGGCACAATGAGAGACAAGTGATATTCACAATTAATTGTAAATCAGTTTTATTCAAACTCAGTGGTACAGGCGGTGGGATCGAACCCGCGTTTCCCGAATTAGTAGAGCCCCGTCCGTCCCAACTCGGCTACCGCTGCTTCAGGTCGAAATAACTAGGGTGAAAATAATTTTAATGTTTATGGTTTAACAGGGACTTGAATCTGCACTTTTATTTGTAGGTGGATCGCCGCCTACTCGGCAAGGCGGACTTTTAAATTGGTTTATTTTGTAAGGGACAAATTAGTACACGTCACAAAGCGCGATGAGGCAATATTTGGTCGGCAATCATCACGTTTATAATCTATAAGTTTCCCATAGTGCCTTTTACTTTCATCGCTATCATGCAACTTAGAGACACCCACTGCTCGAGATAAGCGTCCATCAATCACCAAGGATCTACACAACGATCGATATCGGACCACTCCTAACATCATTCAGTATTGAGACTCCAACTGAAATAACATTTATCACAGATTTATCACAATAAATAACATTTATACGGAGGTCCCTGAAATTACAAAGATTACACAAATTCAAAGTAGAAAAAAAATTGCATCGTTCTAAAACATATTGGCCACTATAGCAATAAATAGCATTGTTTATAAAAACGAAACCAGTGTACCCATAAACGGGACAGGTATATTAAGTCAAGTTTCTTCAAACTAAATGTCAGATCTCTTATCTGGCTTTCTCCATGCTATTGCTGATGCAGTGACCACTGTACCAGATGCTTCAGCCCAATGAATGGAAAAGGGTAATGAATGATTGAAGAGCGAAATGAATTACCTGGCTTCATCCATGCTGATCGTACTGAAGCAAATGCTGCAGCCAATGGATGGCAAAGGTATTATTTGGCGTACTCCATGCTGATCCAGTTCCACTGAATCAAATGCTGCAACCAATGGATGGCAATGGTTATTACCTGGCCTGCTCCATGCTGATGCAGTCCCCACTGTAGCAAATACTGCAGCCCACATCCCCGGACCTCCTGAAGTAGTTCTTGGGCAGCTGCTTGTAGTGGAACACATCGTTGTACCGAGGCACGTATGCGCTCGATGTGACCACTGCAACGAGAACACCAAGTAATGAGACTATAATTTCGTTTATTTGGTACCATTATTGAGGAGGCTACTTTCGCCATGGTCAGTTCTTGGATGGGAAACCAATGTTTTGTGATCTCGAGTTCCGATACTTTGGAAAGCAAGCGGTTCCACCCACCAATTCAAATTGGGCCAACAGCGTGGTAGTGTTACGGCTGATAAACTTCATGTACCTATTGCTCGATGTAGATCTGAATTAGCAGTAGGGCGTTTATAGGATAATACATAAAGATGGGAAACACAAATAAAAAGTTTTAAAATATAACAAATAAAATAATTATGTTAATGAGGATCATTCGTCACCAGACTAATGTTGTTCTATGCTAGGCACAGGTTTAATGGAAAAGAACACGACGAGAATGGGCTGTAATTTTAATTATTAATTTGTGTACTGTATGTTTTATTATAATGTATTATCTTTACTTGTAATACGTACTTATAATAATACAAAAAAGGTTTCCCAAGTCGGCTAGAACTGAACACTAGAGCAGGTTCGATCATTATAATATAATGATTTATGTAATAAACAATATACATAATATATAATCACGCCACTACCCCCAAAGGGGTAAACAGAGGTGTTTAACATCCCGATTTCACCAAATACGTATTTGGCTAGCTATTGTTTTTCTTTTAAGTAAATATCGTGGGAAGTGCAGGCATCAACAAACAAACAAATAAACATTCTTACCGGAGATGCAGAGGATCCAAACGGACGCGCGCGCCATTCCGTTGCTCTTTGGAGGCTGCTGTTTCGTAATTCGAGTTTATTTACCGAAATACCTTATCGGAGACCAGGGTCGGAGTTAGGACGCTACAACTAAAAACCAATGCATAAAGTACAATCTCCACTACATAACTAATTCCATCCTTAAAACCTTTACGCCCACTTGCAGGAAATTTAAATCAAGATTAAAAACTCGTTTTAGCAATTTTTTGACATTTTAGCCATAGTAAAAATGTCAAAAATTTACTAAATCTAGTTTTAAATATCGAGTTAAATTTCCTGCAAGTGGCCCTTAGTGTCAGTTGTAGTTGCAATCAATCCTAGGTTATAAAAAAGAGGGATGAAAATGTAAGCAGACAGTGCGATGGTGTCATTTGTTTCGTTCATTAAAACACAACATCCATTATTACCCATTGGAACAGCAATTGGAACAGCTGATATTCGATACGTTTCATTAGATACATAATATAGGGGTATACAGAGGTGTTAAACGCCACATTTTGTTAAGTCCCCGTGTTTGCGAACCTGTTGCCATGCACCGAGCAAAATGTAAGGCAAAAGATATTCATAATCAACTGTACTTATGTTTTTACTAAAACTCTGTGGAACTGGTGGTGGGATCAAACCCGTGACCTCTCGAACGAGTAGTGCGTCTATCCCAACTCGGCTAACGCTGTCTTATTAGACATGCCCTTATAGATAGAGAGACGAAAACACAATACAATTAATTTAAGGTCTCTGTCGATGCTTTCCAATAAACTACAGCAAAGGGGTTTTCGAGGAAAAGGGAAAATCTCCATTTCCTCCGTGCCTCGGAAGGCACGTTAAGCCGTTGGTCCCGGTCGCTATAGCGACTGTTTCTACCCACCAACCCGCATTGTGCCAGCGTGGTGGTGTTACGGCCCGTATTCCTCGTGTGTTTGTGCATGAGGAAGGTCTGTGCCCAGCAGTGGGACGTATATAGGCTGAGGACAAAGGGGTTTTACAAAGTCTAAAGAGGGTATTACGGTAAACGTTTTATGCTTAAAAACCACTTGTCAGAATTGTTCCTTGTATTTGTTTCAATAAATCCATTTTTGTTCTTATCCGAGTAATCTACTAGCAAAAACCCGAGGTGTACTTTTGTACGACCTGCATACATCCCAGCGATTGCTATACGAAACATTTTGGTGCATGTTTACAAACAGCGTTCGTTCGGCGAGTTGTCGGCGTCAGTCCCGCGACAGACGCGCAGCATGTTGCTGCTGTTGCTCCTCCTGCCGTTCCTGCTCAAGTTGCTCGGAGCTAGAGGTAAGAAATAACACCTTTTAAACGAAAGGTTTAGTTTTGTGACGGGGTGAAGCCGGGGATAATGAAAAACACTGGGTCGTCACTTAGGTATTGTTATATTTAAGAATTAAGGCACAACTGAAACAATTATATAAAAAAGGTAAATTACACTGAACACAAAATAACTTCACATTTAACACTAAATATATTATAAAAAAGGTAGGGCTACTTACAATAGTGCCTTAGAGAAACATATAGTCTTTGTTATAAAGTCGGAACTGATAATTTGGTTTGTTGTAACTTTGTCTCAGCTTATAAAAATTGATTCACTTTATAAATATTTTACAATTATTGTTAGAAGGGAGTCAACCGCTCTACGCACTGACTCTCGTAAGAATGAGCTTCGAGAACAAAACAAATAAAAAGAGACAGACAGCAAATTTAAAATCGGAAACCAAGAGAAAAATCGCCAGAGAAGAGCGCAATGACAGCAACGAGGCGCCATAGCTATATTAGCGCCTTGAACTACGTAATCGCAATCGGCAACTAGGGGAATCAAGGTTGAAAGATTGTGAGAATGATGGTACTGTGAGTGAAATGACAGTGGCAGAATTGAAGCAGTAATCTTAGAAATAAGAATTAAGATGGAAAAAAACTATATGTGTAAAAACTAAGGACTGTCTTAGAGCACCTTGTCTGCTATCCAAAATCCTTAATCTATATATCCTAATCTATATATCTATCTTGTTATGTTATGTTATATCCCATTGCGATAGGATACATGGTTGGAGGTAGGGCTCACCTTCCAGGCTACCACCGTTTAACCTAAATTTGTCACCATAATAACAATATTATAAGAATTGTTGTGTTCCAACAATTAGAGGTAAGATAGCCAGTTCCTTAGCTGTTGAGGAATAAAGGTAAAGGTCGCTTCCACCTTTGGCCTTATCGTCACTCACCATCAGGTGAGATGAAGACTGAGTTTTATGCAAATAAATTAATTGAATTGAAAGCTTACCTCTCATATGTAAAAAAAAGTTATGATGAAGCGAAGACTTTACCAAACTTGTTAAAAGCCGACTCAACTCATCAACAACCTATGCTGGTCACCTGCTGGACATGGTCTTCCCTAATGGACGCCACCACTCTAGATTTTCGACCGTTCTCATCCAGCCCATTCCAGCCAACCTACGCTTATCGTTATCCGCGACTCAAACGCATCCATTTACAATTGATGTCGTTGTGGCCGACCTAATAACTGGGCCGGGCCTACAACTCCTACATTGATGACAGTGGATATTGCTAACTTGCGACAAATCTGACAACTTCGCATTCGTAGGCGCTGGACAGATACAAGCGGGGAGGCGCGGCCGTGGCGAAGATGCGACACCTCTTACACATCTCTAGCTTCGTGTTTTCATGCTAAATGCATCCCGCCCGCGCCTCGCCGCTTGTATTTGTCTTTCGCCTTAGGAACTGTACAAGCAAGCCTTTGCGGTAGAAACGCGGTGAAATGAGGAACACTGCGTATCGTTAACTCTCAACATTGACCGTTTAACTCCGTTCAGTTCACTTAAAGGGAGGTGATCACCGCAGCCCAAGGCAATCTGCATTACCTCATAGGTCATATTTTGAAAAGCCTGTAACGGTCCAGTTTACCGTTTAAAATCACATTCATTTTCGATAAGGGCCACCCTTATCAAAGCTGCTTAAACTTTTTTGAACGTTGAAGGCTAAGCTTATGGCTCTGGCTACACGATAAGAATATATGTCAGATGTTATTGTTATAACAGCATTAAAGATACCTACATAGGAAAACATTATGACGACCTTGCTAGACGTTCCGTGTTTAATACCTTCTGAACATAACGATGCATAATTCGAGCTAATTGATAATATGTATATTAATTTATTGGGAAGTAATAAGTTGGGCAGCCATTTAATTATTTGGTCAGCAACAAAAAGGTCAGCTGAAAAATAATTCGGGTAGTACACAAATATTTTGTCACCAATATAATTATTTAGGCGGCAATATAATTATTTAGGCGGCAATATAATTATTTAGGCGGCAATATAATTATTGGGCAGAAAAATAATTCAATAATCAAAGTCATGTGGTAGCGGCTCATTAAGAGTCGTGGGGTAGCAGGTCTTTAAAAGAATCCAACCCATCTCTTCCCTTGGGTGTCGTAAAAGGCGACTATTGGACTTAGAACTGCACAACCATCCAATAGCTTATAGCGGCGACGGGCTCACCACCTGTCACGCTGAGTGCAGTCACCGCTTGGTGAAGCGTGGACTATGGCAATGGCCTGATTTTGCGGTGCTTTTGTATAGTCTCTGACTAACCTTTAGGGGATAATAGTCGTGATTATATGTATGTATGTATATATTACACACGTATTCTTTTAGCTATGATCAATCAAGTGTTTTTTTATATTTATTTATTTAAAACCCAAAATGCAATTGAACTACATGTGGCGTATTAACGACCAAACAATGCTTTCTTATGATAACAATTGCGTAAAAAAAAACAAAAATAATTTGTTTATGTTTGCGTGTGTGAAATGGAATGTTCTCATGATTTATTATTTTAACTTGATCTTCTTCTCAGCTGCTCTGTCACACAAACCAAGGTGTCGCATATTTTGAATAATAAGGTAAACGCTGGTATTACCGCGGTAGTTAAAATCTGCAGGAATAACCGAGGTATGTAATGTTATTGTAGTTTTCTGTGTTAAGCATTGTACAACTCGTGTACAGTGCGCCATGAATTCATTACAATCCAACGGTTATAAATCGATCTTTCATAAAAGTTAGACTTTTGAAGTGAAATATAAAACATAATATTACATACCTCGGTAATACCATACATTATATTGAATACCGCGGCAGTAACGTGCATTTACCTCATGATTGTCGACGCCTGGAATATTAGGTCCTCACCTATGAAATTGGTGTTTTGTATGGAGATTTTGGGGATGTCTGCATATTACATACTAACATTTTATCAGTTTTCTTCACAACGACAAATCCAGAGATTATAGTATTTGGCATGTATCATTAGACAAGCTTTAGCAATATGTGTGTGAACACGCTTAATAAAAATTATTCATCGTTTTTATGTAAATGCAAATCAAATGATGTATCCGGGAGGCAGTTAAAAATAATGGTCTTTGTGTCTAATTTTAACACAATTAAACTTACAAAAAATTATCAAATTAAATAATACGAGCTCAAATATATGGTCTATTTTTAGAAGAGGCAATTATTTTATAAGAATATTCTGAAACTTAATAGTTACGGACAAATTGCTAAGACAGAATAAAAACACCAATTTCATAGGTAAGGACCCAATATTTTCTCTTCTATAATACAGTTAAGCAAGAGAATCTACGTACCAAGAGGTTCGCAAATAGACAAATTAATATTAAGATTGGATCTAACGCTGTCTTGAATTGACGACCTCCCTGATCGAGTGGTTTGTATGCCGGTATCAAGGCGTCGCCATCTCGAGAGGTTCTGGGTTCGATCTCCATGCGCTAAGACGCATCTACACTTAGTAAATGATTTTGATTTAGATAGATAGATAACTCTTTGAGTTAGGTGTACACCAAAAAACGTGTATACTAACTAAGTTATGGAATTAGTTTTTAACTCTATAATTACAAAGATGTTTTTTTGTCCATCTGTGCCTTTCCAGAGCATATTCCTACCAGCACACGATTTCCTCTACAACATTGATTCCTTCAAAAGTGGAGTGAAAGTCATATTATGGGCAGCAAATTGTTCAGCTCTGTTACTATCACCGACTCAATCATATAATCATTTGATTTTTAAAAAGATTCTGTGGTTTAGAATTTTTTTTTAGAGCAATATAGTTCTTAACCGACGTTTAAAAAAGAAGGAGGTACTCAATTCCACTGTACTTTTCAATACTAAATAATTTATTGTTTCCAAAATTTTTACAAAGGTGGTCATACAATTTTGGGCCCTGTTGGACACAACAATAATAGTAGGTATGTTGGCTATAAGAATAACGAGAATAACTAAAATAACTAAAACAATAATCCTTATTTATTTCAATTATCATTTTCAGTGTTATACTGTACAAAACTAATCATTTGCAACATTCATGATACATTTTCTTAAACACTTCAATCCACATGTCATTTTGTTAAAATTAATTACTATTATAACTCTTAAGTTTATGAACTGATTTCGATAGTTCTTTTTTAATTGAAAGGTGATGGTTCTCGTGTGGTCCCATTTTTGATCGCAAATGCGTATTTAGATTCAAGATTATCTTGCAAGCATGCCCGGCGATTTCTTCGTCATAATGGGGAACAATTTTTAGTTAATAAAGTTTGTTATTTACGTGTGTACATACACAGTCACTCACAGCATTACAAATGTAATTAATTTGTATTACGCAATGTTACTGTGATACAACCGACCAATAATATTTATAATTTTCCGCCCATTCATAATCTATCAACAGAGTAGTCATTACACCTCATAAACATAAATTGGTTATATTTTTGTATGAGTCAAGATTAGACAAGACAGATATGATTAGTTCAGTAGGGTAGTGAGTAGGTTTCGCTTCGCTATCGAAAACAAAGCAACTTTCGCCATGGTTAGATTTTGGATGGGTGACCAAAAATTTTCGATTTTAAATTTCCTGCGTGCTTTGGAAGGTACATTGAGTCCCTTATTGTTGCCCCAGGGTGGTGGCCGATGGCCAACCCATATCTGGACTTCTGGGAAAGGAAGGGTTATGTGGAGCTCGAACCCACTAGTTCCCTCTAAAGCAATTCCAGCTCCACGCTTATCTGGCATAGGGATCTCAAGTAGTCACTAAGTAAGTGACGATAAGGCCGAAGGTGGAAGCGAGCTTCACCTGTAATCCCCAACAACTGTGGAACTCGCTATCTTACATCTGATTGCCGGAACACAACAATGCAATGCCTTAAACATTGTTATTATGGCGACAAATTTAGGTAAGACGGTGGTTGGTAACTAGCCAGGCGGGATTAGAAGCCCTACCACCAACTAAAGCGAGCAGAAAAACCCCTACCCCCGTGGGGGATCGAACTCCGGACCATCCGATCTATACCCGGTGGTGTCATCCGGATTTAATTTTACGAAAAATCTTAAACGGAAATATACAGGTTGGTATATAAATATACAAAATTTTATCCCAAACCGGGAAGTTTTGGTAAGCTTTAAAAGAAACTGAGAATGCAGTCTGTTCGGACTTATACGGATGCGACAGGTTACCCCATCTATCGGTGATAAAGGGTACTTAAAGATCTTCATACCCAATCGGCGTCGCTTCATGATCCGATTGAATGACGTTGTATGACGTTGCATGACGTAGTACGCTCGTACTGGTTCGATATGTTCCCCTACCCATTTATCCTAAGCTCATGTAAAATTTGATTCCAATTACACGCATTCGCAATTTCAAACTATTCGAGTCGCTTTTATTTAAACCCATAATTTTCCTGTGAAAAAGTACTTAGCCAATTCGCAATAACCCGCTAGAATCTATTCAAGCACTAAACCCAACACAGTCTAATTTCCTTTTAACAATAAAAGTGTGTTTCCTTGTATCTAAATAAATATTTAAGGCACTTCCCCTACAGGGCCCACAACCACCTGTATATTAAACTTAGACAAATGTAACGGCATTTAGCGACTTTCGATTGCTTCATAAATAAGAATGTACCTCCCACAATACATTTCCTAGTCTAATTGTGGGAATTGTATGAAAAACTATATCTGAAGTATGTTATGCGTAGGTCGTATTGTTAACACATAGCTATAGCTATTACAATATTACTGTTCTTGCCGCGTTAACCTGTTTTTACTAATGTGTGTACGAAAGGTAATTTTGCTTGTTGAATCTTAATGGCAATTTTCAATCCGACCTACCGAAATGTACAGCTATAATAGCAATGTTATAGCTTATAAGCATTGTAAAGTTATAACTTATAAGTCCCTTAGTTGTTGAGGATTACAGGTGAAGCTCGCTTCCACCTTCAGCCTTATCGTCACTTACCATCAGGTGAGATGAAGGTCAAGAGCTTACCAGTAATATTGGGTCCTTACCTATGAAATTGGTGTTTTTTCTTTCTCTTAGTGTATTCTCTTAGAGTATTCCTAAAAAATAATTACCTCGTCTAAAAATAGACTATATTTTTGAGCTCTTTTGATTTGTTTTGATAATTTGTTGTAAGTTTAATTGTGTTAAAATTGGACACGGAGACAACTCTTTTTGAGTGCCTCCCGAATACATCATTTTATATGCAGTCACTTAAAAACGATAAATAATTTTTATGAAGTGTGATATTACACATATTACTAAAGCTTGTCTAATGATAGATGCCAAATATTATTATCTTTGGATTTGTCGTTGTGAAGAAAACTGATAAAATTTTAGTATGGAAAATGCAGAATTCCCCAAAATCTCCATACAAAACACCAATTTCATAGGTAAGGACCTAATATTAAAAAAGCAGACAGAAGATAGCAGCTACGTTAAATGAATATCGTCATCACCAGTCTATACACGTCCCACTGCTGGGCACTGGCCATCCTACAAGGCAAAGTACATATGGCACGAAGTATATGGCACGTAAAATCATGCACTACGGTGGCCCAACGCGGATTGGTGGGTAGAAACCATAAATTTAGGATTTTTTTGCTACGCCGAAAAGATACAAGCGTAGAGTGGGAGCGAGAAATCCTAATCAAGTTCCAACCGTTCCAACCGCTCGAGAGAAAAGCGAATGAATGACAGTCATGACAGGTTTTCGCGAGTAGTAAGAGGCTGTAAGAAGCCATAGCGCCTCCGTTTGACAAAATGGAGATTTACCAGCAAATGACAATTAAATTTTTACAATGTCTGGAAGCTGCATAAGTGTATCTTGTCTTCTGTAGAATGTACATCCTAAATATATGACAGAAACGGTTGCAATAGCTGCCGGGACCAACGGCTCTACGTGCCCATCGAAACCCGGAAAAAACTCTAGATCACAATGTTTTGGTCACCCATCCAAGAGTATAGCTTTGTTTTCAATCGAATCAATCGAAAGCCAAAGCGTACCATCACGCTATTGAGCTCCTCTTATTTAATCATATAATTATTCATTAAATATATATTACATTAAAATATTACATTAATATTGGGGGGTAGACTCCAAAGTGAAAAGACATTAAATTTTGCTCTCAGTATTTTAATTATTTAAAATTGTTTAAAGTATATATGTTCGCATATTAACTTCACCTGTGCTTCTGTTGACTCCAAGACTACTTTCACACTAACTTTCAACACTATGGATAATACTGCAGAACAACTTCTGAAAGGCATGGACGAGCTTGCTTCAATGTTCTCTAATCGGATGGCTGACTTTGAAAAAAATCTTCAACAATCTAACTCCAAGGAATCCTCATCTACTGTGAAGTCTCTATCAGCTGATTTTTCCTCCTTTAAAACTTTTGTTTGGAAGTCGCTTGGCATCCTCAAGTCGCAGGTCGAGCTGCTGGTTTTGGGCCTGGATCGCCTGGAGTCTCACTCTCGTAGAAAGGTGTTGCTGATTCATGGTGTTAAAGAAGATAAAGACGAGAATGTGATGGATAAAACACTTGCGGTGTTAACCAACCAGATGATGTTGACCACATTAAAATCGGACTTTATTGAGTCCTGCCACAGATTGGGTGTCAAAAAGGATGGTTCTCGTCCTATTTTGCTGCGTTTTGCTGCGATGCATCATAGAAAGTTGGTATGGAATTCCAAGACGTCTCTAAAGGGCACTAAGATTAGTGTCTCAGAATTTCTGACTAAATCTCGTCAGGACGTATTCTTTGCCGCACGCAATCACTTTGGCGTTAGGATGTGCTGGACAGTAGAAGGTACTGTGACTGTTCTTCTACCAGACAAGACACGCAAAAAGATCTTTTCCATGGGTGAACTCCGTAAGCTCGTCGCTAAGTATCCTGCGCCCACATCGGGGACAGCTGCGAAGAAAGGCAAGTGATGTTATGACTCTCAGTATTGGTCTTCCGCATTCGGTCGGCTTATAGAGTACGTCACTATCTATTTTGTTTATAATATTCTAAAATACCTGTTTTTATTTTTATAGCGACTTCTGTGCTTTTGTTTTTAATGTTTTTCTATTTTGTCACTTGTCATATTAACGACATTTCACAGCATTGTTGACATTTCATTTTTGATGTTCTCGTGAGGCAAAGGGATTTAGTTCATAGTGCCATATATTGTATTCCTTTTAATTTTTTTTTTCTCGTTTGTTTGTGTATCTCACTATTGTATAAATTTAAGATTTCGATGTTTTATGAATAGTGATAGTCTCTTTTGGTCAACTTTAGCAGGCGGGTGGTTAATATTTAGTTTTGATATTACTGTAAAAGTCTGTTAATTTTTGTTTATTAGAATTGCGTGTGATATTATTAAGTATTTATTTTTATCATATTATATTATTATATATTATTAGTACATTTATATATATATATTTTTGCTATGTCTATACCTGATGAATTTTTTTCATGCTCTTCTGGCGAAGATGACTTCGAGGATGCCGAATTAAGCGTTCCATCCTTTACTGATGGCAGGCCTTTGCACATCAAAATTGCTTCGGCTTTTGATGGCAACTCAAAGTTTCTTTCTTTAGTGCACATTAACGCTCAAAGCATCCTAGCACATTACGATGATCTTGTATCTAGCTTTAGTGATGGCGTAGTCGATTGTATCCTTGTTTCTGAAACATGGTTAAAGCCTTCTTTGCCTTCTACCGAATGTTCTATTCCGGGATATAAATTATTTCGTAATGATCGTGTCGGTTCACGGGGTGGTGGAGTTGGCATTTATCTCCGAGGCCATATCCCTGCTCATATCATTAAGTGCTCCCCTTGTCCTTATACTGGTTCCTTAGAATTCATCTTTATAGAGATTGTTATACAACATAAAAAAATTCTGTTAGGTGCATTGTACAGCCCTAACGATCAAACTAATTATTTTGATACGCTGGAGTGTGCTCTCGAAAGCTTAATTCCACTTTTCGACAGTATTGTTCTCATGGGTGATTTAAACACATGCCTCCTTAAAAATGACACCAGAGCACGAAAACTTGTCAACCTAGTCTCTTCCCTAAATTTATCGTTAGTTCCTATTACTTCTCCTACTCATTACTTCCCTAACTGTAAGCCTTCATTGATTGACTTGGTCATGGTGTCAAATCCAAATTTTGTTTTCTCATTTGGTCAAATGAGTGCTCCGTTTTCTCACCATGACCTAGTATACCTCTCATATAAAATTCGTCCTCCTAAGGCTAAACCTAAAATTCTGCTTCGGCGCAATTACAAGCATTTAGATATTGCCCGCTTGAGGGAACATTTTAGAAGCTTGGACTGGTCCTTGCTACTTTCATCTGACAATATTGACGTCATGGTCGACAATCTCACGCAAAACCTTATTAGCATCTATGACATACATGCTCCCGTTAGGCCAGTGCGTGTGAAACACTTACCTGCTCCTTGGCTCACCCCAGAAATCCGTAAGATGATGGCTAAGCGAGATAGAGCTAAGGCTATATATAGGAGAACTGCTTTAGAGGTACACTTGAATGGATATAAAAAACTACGTAATGGGTGTAACAGAATGTGTAGAGATGCTAAGCGTAACTATATTCATTCCAATATTGAAAATTCTGACCCTAATAATATTTGGAAATTCCTTAGGACGTTAGGCATTGGTAAATCTAGTAGTTCTCCTGTATCTACCATTGACATTGATGGTCTTAATATTCATTTCTCTTCTTCGCCTTTAAAATTAGATACTTATACTAAGGCCTTTGCTCTCTCTTCTCTTTCGAATATTGTCCTACCTGATTGTCCTTCTTTCTCCTTCACCTTAGTCTCGGATGATGCCGTCAAGAAAAGTGTCCTTTCCATATCTTCCAAAGCCGTTGGCAGTGATGGTCTTGGTATTGAAATGATTCTCCCTGTGCTGGATGACATTGTGCCTTTGATCTCTCACATTATCAATTACTCTTTAATGCACAATGTTTTCCCTGCCGCGTGGAAGAAAGCTTTTGTTATACCATTGCCTAAAACGTCTTCTCCTTCTTCCTTTTCCGAGTACCGCCCCATATCCATACTTCCAATCCTATCCAAAGTCCTTGAGACAATTGTACATAAGCAATTGTATTCCCATCTCTCTAATAATTCTCTGTTATGTCCTTTCCAATCTGGTTTCCGTCCTTCGCATAGCACGGTTGGTGCACTGCTGAATGTGACTGAGGACATTCGCTGTGCCATGGATAAAACCAAACTCACAGCAATCGTCTTGTTAGATTTCAGTAGTGCATTTAACTCTGTTGACTATGACATTCTCCTAGGCACTCTTCGCACGGCTAACATTTCGCTTCCGGTCTTACAGTGGTTTCGCTCCTACCTTTTTGAGCGCCAGCAGTGTGTCAAACTTGATGACACTTCTTCGAATTGGTCATGCCTGTCTGCTGGTGTGCCGCAGGGTGGTGTGCTGTCCCCTTTATTATTTTCTGTATTCATAAATAAAATAACTACAGTTCTTTCCTCTCATTTTCACCTCTACGCTGACGACCTACAGATTTATCGCCATTTTGAACTATCTGAGGTTTCTGACGCGGTTGCACTGCTTAATAGGGATTTAGCTTCTGTTAAGATTTGGGCTAATTCTTTTGGGTTGCTTGTTAACCCTTCTAAGTCTCAAGCGATGATTTTGGGTGGTACTCGACTGAGGAGTAGGCTAGTGTGGAGCACAGTGCCAGACCTTGTATATGATGGTGTTATTTTAAAATTGAGGGATAAAGCAAAAAATTTAGGTCTTATTATGGACAGCACCTTATCCTGGGCACCCCATATTGCTGAGGTTAGTAGACGTATGCATCACACTTACCATTCTCTCAAGCGGCTTCAGTTTTTCCTTCCATTCAAAACTAAAATTATGCTTGCGCAAAGTCTCCTTCTCCCTATTCTTGACTACGCCGATGTGTGTTATTTGGACGTCACCGAAGAGCTTCTCAACAAACTGGAGCGCCTACAGAATCTGGCAATCCGTTTTATTTATGGTCTACGTAAATTTGATCATGTGTCCAAATTTAGAGCTCAGCTAAACTGGCTCCCAATGCGCGATCGTCGTAATGTGCACATCCTTACTACGCTATTCAAAATCCTTAAAGACCCTAATTCCCCATCCTATCTTCGTTCCCGATTCCATCTCTTACCTCCTCCCGCTCGTCCTAAGCGTTCCTGCGTTACAAGAAGCTTGGTGATTCCGAGGAGTAACACGAATTTCTTTTTTCACTCGTTCTCGGTTCGCTCTGTGTTGTTGTGGAATGGTCTGCCATCAGAGTTACAAGAATGCCAAACAGTTTCTTCTTTTAAGACCAAACTCAAGAAGCATTTTCTAGATCTTTCTTCCTAAATTTGTATCTACACATTTCCTCATTTCTCTTCTTTTCAATACAGACATAGTGTATATAGTATGTATCATATACTTTATATATATATATATATATATATATATATATATATATTTTTTTTGTTGTGTATTTTTTTGTTTTACTGTTGTTTTTATATAGACATATGTATTCTATAAATATATATTATTTTTCTATCTATTTCTTTTTATTTTATTATATTATTGTATTTGAAATTTAGTTTTTATTATCTTTATATTTTTTTTTTTCCTATTTTGCACTGGTGTCTCTTCCCTCTCCTTACTAAATCTCACACACCTGTGATAGGTTGGCTGGCAGAGATCTCTATTAGAGATAAGTCCTCCTTTGCTTACATTTTGTATTTACTACAATTTTGTTTATTTGTGCAATAAAGAGTTTAATAAAAACACAGCTGACAACCAGCATAATAACAATTTTTGTGCTTTTCATTGGTTTCAATAAAAGGGTTAGTGTCAGTAGTAGTGTCATAACAGGGTTAGTGTCAGTCTAGGCGATAAAGAACTTTATAAAATGGCGGCGAATTAAGTATGTAAAGCGCCGACTCCAAATAATGGCAAGGTAGTAATAAAAGCACAGAAGAAGGAAGAGTATCTTGTGTACTTTATAACTAGCCCTAAAGAAATCTTTGTCCCCAGATGTCCCCAAAGACCGCAGCTACGTGATCAAACCCATCAACTCTTGCCCAGAAGTGGGGTACTTCTTCAAGCGAGAACCGAACCCCAACGGCCTAGAGCCCGGAGTCTGCTACCTATGCTTCTGCCAAGAAGAGAACTCCGCGGTCTGCTGGCGAAGGGAGAATAAGAGATGTGACGCATTAAGCTACCACCACCACCCTGAGAAAAAGAGGTGAGGATCTCTTTAGAATCACAATTTCTCTTCAGGTTTTCAGCATCCTCTGGTCGTTGCCCTGATGTCCACTTTAACAACGTAAAGCGTTTCTTGGGTGTTCCAAGAGAACTAGGGCTTTGATCTTCACTATTTCCCTTCTTTTTTCCAATTTAATTTGAGGACGGTTCCATTCTCCTCATTTACCAATTTAACAATCGCTTTATTCCTATTAATGCCTTCGCACACACAATCATTTTTTTTAAAGCACAACGATTGACTCAACATAACCTGATGGTAAGCAGTATGAGAGTCCATTTGCGGAAAAAGCGGGCCATAGAGAACAGCAACCTTAGCCACCCCCACCTTGTTGGCCCTTTAGGTGCTTCTTCACGCCTCTCTTCAAGGAGCTCATGTTATAGGATGGAGAGATTACGAATGCCGAAAGCGAACTGGGATTAACTTTGGTGTGTCTCAAGGGATATGGCGAAGTTCCCATATTCTCAACAATTGGAAAAGCATTTACAGGATCTTTGTCTTTTCAAACGTTGGTTCACAGATGCGATTCGTAAAGTCTCGTCCTGTCTCGCTCTATTTCGTCACAATAAGAGCGACAGGTATAGAAATTCCATCACTCAATTGTTAACCGGCAGTTGATGATAAGGGAGAGACGCGAATGTTAAAGAAGATATTATGTAACTAATTTTGTAAACTTTTCTAAAAATGAGACATTTCGCCTTTGACAATGTAGCTTATACCCAGCTCGACACGTTCCCAATCCGACACTCAAGACAAATACCTAAACAAAAATACCACTTCGGTATAATTTCATACCATGTTGGGAGTTCTTGTAAATTGAAATGTAAATTTCCAGGGACACGCGCGTGCGCCGTAGCCCTATTGGATTTAGTGATATATTCTTCAGGGATGCAACCCGAGACGGTAAATATAATTATCGTAACATTTTTATATTTATCTGGTTAATACCTAAATTCTTTTACTTAAGGAATACCTTAATATATTTTTAATTGCAACTATTATATGATTTTATTTTAAATCCTTCTCTAGATACATATTAATTTCATACAAGAAAATCACGCGTTTATCCCATGGGAGGAGACAGAGGTTATTTCTTTCTAACATGGTTCTCGATGCATTTTTATGAAATTTCTTTGTTATTTTTTTTTCTTTTATCTCAGAACTAGCATGCTAAATTAAATTTTTATTCTTTACAGTGTACAATAGAAATACTCCAGAGGCGTGCAAGCCCTATGAAACTAGTTTCAGCGAAGGGTGCCCGCCAGGTAAGAATTTATTAATATAAATTTCATAGTAGCAGAAGTTAAATAATCATAGACAATTTAACCACAACACGGTGCTGGGATTAGTAACATGGCGGCTGGCGGCACTATGGGTAGTCATAGTAACCACAATAGTTAAATTCTAGACCAATAGCGTCAATGGAAACGCCATGTGTGATTACAGTTTGACAAATTGTTAACTCTACGATGAAAATTCAAAGCAATATACATCAGTTATGTCGCCAGCCGCCATGTTACTAATCTCAGCAACGTATCGTAGTTAAATTGTCTATGATTATTTAGCTTTAGATAAATTTGAAAATTCGACTAATGTACAAGCTGTCATATCAGGACAATACGTTTTCGCAATTGGTCCATACTTTAACCTACTGATCAACCTGGCCACGGATTAAAATCTGACCCTAAAAATATTAATATTCAAGGGTCTAGCATTAGTTAAGCAGATTTCCCTATGACATAATTATCTTGTTCTTTGAGATTTAATCGTAGACGTTTCACTTAATTCTTATCAATAAACATAACATAAGGATTCAAGGCCGTGTAGTAACGTACAAAAACACTTGTGCACTTTTGACAGTATATTGGAAGCGCTTCTAATATAACACATTGTTAATACCTCGATAGTGATGGTGGTAAAAATGAGTGGACTGTATAAGATAAGGTACATAAAACGGTTTATTGCCAACAGCATACAACTACAATAAATATATTAATAAGTTAGACCGATCGCTATGAAGCTAAGGTGTGGAGTAGTGACCTGTTCTCTCGCGTAGATCAGCTGACCGCTTGCCCCCTCTCCTTCACACCGCGCCCCTCCGGATTCTGTGGCGCTAAGTCCGCGCGTGGACACACATATTAGAAGCGAGCAAAGTCTATCACCCAACTTAGTATACATATTTTGTACATGACTATACACACATTTAAAGGGTTCTTTTTACACAGCGGACTGGTGTATTGGCTGCACGGTTTGTGATTGCGACGCTAATGGACGATGGGATTGTCATATACTTAGTTTTTGTCCTGACAGTAAGTATTGCAATCTATACAGATTTTACCAGAGAAAGACTCGATACAATCTTCTGCGTATCTCTATGATCTAATGTTTTTTTTTAATAATTTGATATTCAATGTGATCGGGCTTTTTATCCAAAGCCCGATCACATTGAATATAGGAAAGAATAAAGAGTAACTTATCTATCTATAGTTATATAACTCCCAAGACAAATAAGTCAAAAGTAATAAAAGCAATTAGAATTCATCTAAGGCGAGGTTATTACTTTTATTTCAGAAGAAAATCAAAACGTGATGAGAACGGCGAAAAAACCCCTAGAAAAGGCTAAATCTAAGCTGAAGAAACCAGGAAAAGGTACAAGAAGAACTACACTAGGGCCAACCAAACCAACAAGACCAAGAACCAAAATAATAACAAGAACACCGATCAGGAAATCGATAAATTCACCGAAAAATAGAGGGTCTCCGAAACCGTTAATAATAAAGAAAGATGTAGCGACCAGAAAGCCTGTAGTTCTGAAGTCTATGCCCAAATTGCAGCTGAATGCATCAGACCGTGAGCTGATAACAAGAGAAGTAGTGAAGAGAGTAGTAACAGCAATGCAACGGCTACTAGCCAAGAGCCAAATGATAAACAATCAACTACTGAGCGTTCTACCGACCCCTAAAACTATACAGAAACGATCAAATGTCAAGAAAATAAGTTTTAAGCCTCCGCCGAAGAAGCAACAAAAGAAACCACAGCCTAAAAGGATCAATACGCAAAACAAACCTATTCCGGGGAAAAATAATAAGAAGCGAGGACCCAAAGGAAAAGTTTACACAAATATCTCAAGACAGAAAAGAAATGTCAACCAAACTTACATAGCTTCGAACGTTGTAAAAAATAATACTCATAATAATGATATAGGTAAGTACTTATAATATTTATGACAAAATAAATAATTTAATAAACTCAACGGAATTTTTATTTTTCAGACTCTTCAACTGAAAATGAAATATCCACAAAAGAAACTACGCTAGAAAATTATTTAAAATATTCAATTGTGACGAAACAGCCTACAAATGTCTCACAACATGAGGAAAAATATCATGTAGTATATGTTGATGATACCAAGAATAATACTGTTATTTTAAATTTGCCTACAAAATTATATCAAACTATTGCACCAGTTTATGAAAGTAGCGTAACACGCTTCACCCCTATTAAAAATAACAATAAGAAAATTGAGGATAACACAATTTCATCTGGAAATATTCTAAATTCTGAAAAAAATCGAGTTGAAGTGATCCATAACATTTCGATAAATGATTCTCATCCCAAAGAAAAGTCTCTTATGAATGTTACCGCTGTTTCAAATATCACAACTACGACAAAGATTCATCCTCAAGCCACTGAACGAGCACTAAAGCTGTACATGAAGACACAAAATAAAAACAAGATCGCAGAAGATAAGAAACAGAACTATCACAAAACTAACGTAACAGTAAAAATGAATGCCAAGAAAAGCTTCAAGGAACGAGTTTTTAAGAAAATCGAGGATATTCAAACTGTATTAAAAAGGCTTTTAACTGAATTCCGTAAAAATCACACTCAAAATTCTAAGCCGAAACCCAAAAGATACAATATAATGAAATATCTGAAAAAACTTTTCAAGAAGATATTTCGTCCCCGTGACCGAAGTAACCGCAATAAGGTCTCTTATAAAACCAAGACCAGTCATATCGTTGAGGCAGTGTGCGAAATCTTCGGAAGTTGTGATGAAAATGCCAGAAACAGCAAACTGATAAGATCTAAAATAAAAAAATTGGATCGTGAGTCTAGTAATATTCTTAAAAGCATCAGAGTTATCAAAGGGCTTTTACATCTTTTCTCTTTTCCCAATATGAGCCGAGACAGCAACAAAACATTTAATGCTGACATTCATAAACTCAATTACATTCTCCGACGTGAATACACAAAATCAGAACAAGAGCTCACACAGGATCAAAAGAGGCAAATATATTACATACGAAATAATACACAAGTTTTTATCGAAGCTGTCGGAAGATTTGCTAATGTACTAAGTGATATTATAACTATGCTAGTAAAAAATATTGATAATAGTACACTTGATATTCGGAATCGGAGAAATATAAAAACAACAGTTTTGCCTAACGATACCATGACGAATGCAAATTTTACAACAATCAAAGAATTTACTAAGTTAAAAGATCTGTTAGTAAAATATAATCTGGTTCATAATACTTTTTTGATGCGAATGTATGATATTTTGAAGAAATTTGAAAATCCTATAGACAATAGCACAGAAGTGAAGGTGAGTATGCAAAACACAAAACGAAACAATACATCTATAGCCATTGAGCACTTCTCAAAGAACGTTATTCAAAATCTTAGGAAACTAAAAAACTTGGCGGATATTCTGAACTCTAAGAGCAGGAGAAAGAGAAGTTCGATTAGAGAAGACGACACTGTGGAATACTTATTAACACTAATGGAGTATATGGTGAAACAGAACTATCCCTTAGATGTTGCACCAGGTCAGTAATTTTTCAACTTGGGGTAAATATTTTATTGAACAAAACCTATCATATTATTATCGTCACAACTTCAAGAAGGTTCGCCATACCTTCTTGGGTATAGGTATAAGAGTGCAAGACAGAAGACACCAACATTATTGGAACGCTCCATAAAGATTTCTCTTATTTTATTGTTTCAGTTAACGATGGAATAGACTTATTGATAGAGGCTATTAAAAGCGCGCCCGATATCAAGCCGATACAGAAGAAAGTCTTACAAAATGTTCCCACAAATGCTGGTACCGGGGGAGTTAAAAACACACCTTCAAGGAAATATATTGATAGTATATCTGACTCAAACAGCAAGAACTCCAATGAGGATAATAACTCTACAGATAATAGTAGTATATCTAAGTCGGCAACAGCAGAACAAGCTATTGAGCAAGAGAAAGAAGAAAATTTTAAATATCAACCAGGTAAGAACATATTCGATGATTATGTCGAAACAGGTTCAAGTGAAAAAGTTCAAAGTACTACACTAAGCCAAACTTTCAAGACACAGTCTACTTTACCAACTCCAGTAGAAAAGATCAATGAAAACGATTTCCAAACAGAAGTTATCAAATTGAAAATTGTAGATAATGAAGATAAGGATAAAATGATTGAAGTGTTGTCTAGTGATGACAGTGAAGATAACATCTCAGGTACTACATCGTCTACGACGCCAGTAAATATTGAAATTGATTTTGATTTTACAACAAAAGAAACTCGAGCTGAAACGACTGAATTCCAGTTAATTAAGTCTAAGCCTTTCGCTTCTGGTGATGGAGATCTCCGCATCACATTAGACTGGCTTGATGAAGGCTACGAACAAGAAACTAAAGATATCAAGAGAAGAACATCACAGAACACTACTATGATATCCTCACCAGCCCCTTTAACAACTAGAACACCTATAACCCGGAAGAATGAAGAAGGGATAAGTAATATAACTACAGAAGATAAGGAAGAGGAAAGGAAGAAATTACACAAACAAGTTGAAGAGGTTATGTATAGGAAACAAATGGATCTATTAAACTCTTTAGACTACGGCACTGAGAGATCCGATTTAGAAGACTCTAACCTCAAAGATGATAAAGATAATAAAGAAGACTTATTTGCCTCGTATTATGCTTAATTTGTATCTTGAATATTTTAAACAATAATATTGTTTAGACCCTTCCCGACGTGGAAACTGTAAATTTTATTTTTGCCTACATCAATAAGTTTTATATTATTTAGAACATTAGGTTATTTGTTACGTTGTATATTAATTTATTAGTTGATATAATTATTTTTATAGATTAAGAAATGCATTTAATTTAAATTTATAGTAGTAACCAAACAAAACAATAAAATTGCAATTTAGATGTAATACTGTAAATATTGTTAAATTATTCTAAGGTTCACTATTAATATTATTTAAATAAACATACACAATTTCTGAGAATATTTTCTTTTTTGTGTCCTATTTAGTACGGTTACGAGCGTGAACACTGTATACGTGTTTTGAAAAATTAACGTCTTTAATCCCTTGTAATAGAAGTCATTTACTCTTAAAAGTGTATACATGTTCATGTTTGTGCTGTACTGGAAAATTGTAGAAAAGTTATACTCATATTTTTTTTGTCTTGTCTATTTATTAATTGAAAACTGTCTTTTTTATATTTGATCTTGAATAAGTCATGTCATGACACAGACACGATATTTTATATAGATACAGGCACTAAGTACACAATTTTCCAGCTTATCGCATTTAAATTTTTTGTCTTAAATAACTGGGCTACTCAAGGGGTCTGGGAGAAGTGTCTGGGAATAATGGGAATAATTTCAATTTTAGACGGTGTCCTTTAAAATATATTATGTGAAAACCAGCTTTGTGTATACACATTTTAGAAGTGACTATCTTTATTTCCTTCTACTAACAGTCATTTACTGTCAAAAGTGGTTAACTGTACCTTTACTCAAGGCTACCTGAGAAACGGTTCCACTTTCATGCTAGTTGACAGCTCTTCACAAGACAGTAAACAAGACAGTATCCTCAAAATCTTAGCTTTGCTAAAAACAGTATTGGGCGTCTGGGTTCGCCGTTACTTAAGTAAATATCATGGAGTACTATGTAACGCATAGATATACATATACTGCTATGATGTAACGTAACAGGTAACACCATCTATCGCCACGACTTGGAACTAAATGTTCTCACGGGCTAGAACACAGATAAACGCAGTATTGTATAATTAGAGAGACGGCGTCGGTTGCAGCACGGAGCCAACCCATTGGGCCGTGACGGTGACGCCACGCTAGGCGAAAGCGAGACAAAACGTATCCATTCATAATAATAATATCTTATACAAAATACAAGGTAACGATAGCCGAGACGGGCACGCAGATACTTACGGCAACGCAGATAGTTCCATTCCCGGGTGTATGAGCATGAATTAAACTAAGTAGGTATTTTTTTTGTATTTTGAATGAATGTCAATTTCTATGGGAAACGTACTTTCCGCTACGGGCGCTTTTCACGTTACACATAGCTTACATTCTTAACCTAACTAAAAAAGTGGAGATTTCTCCAATGATAACCCGTGATAGGAGTAGGTAGAGCTATTTTATGTTCTTGCCATATGATAGAATAATATTGATATTATACAATTAATTGTATTCATACAAGAATCAACAATCGTTTGACATTTTCATTCTGTAGTTGTACAAGAATATATCATACAAATTATTATTTGTTGTTCAAAAATCGAAACATGATTGAAAGAGCAATCTATATTTAACTACAATATGTAGAATTAAACTACAATAAAATCTTAAACAAAATCACCAACACGTTTAAACAATAAATTACTTATTGAAACAAAAAAATATTTTTTTTTATACTTATTGATAAAAATTATAATTATAATAATCAATTTCCAGAGTATTTATTTATTTATTTTTATTTGCCGGAATCCCGTGGAATATCCATATTGACATCAATGTTGTTAACATGAATAGCTCTACCTATACCGACCAGTGATGATAATAACTACCACTAGGGGTGCAGTTTGTTCAGAACTGACGGCCGCTGGGGTGGAATGATTCTCGAATGGCGACCGCGTATTGGGAGGCGCAAAATTAGAAACTACACGAAGTAGACCGACGATTTCGCGAAGGTCGCGAGAAGTCGCTTAATGAGGGCGGCGCAGGTCCGAGCCATGATTCCACATGGATCGGTCCGCATCCGGATCCCAACCTTCGGAAGGCCTATGTCCAGTAGCGGATGTTTTTGGGCTCATGAGAATGAAGTGCATGGTGTCTTGCACTTGTTAAGAGGGTCGTAAACAAATCAGGTGGAAAGTGGGTGTTCCCTAAGGATCTCCATAACATTCAGGTCTTGCCTGTTCACATTTATCGTCTCGCAACCGTCTCCTCATCAGTACAACTTGACATCTACATAAATAATTTAAAAAAAATCTATTTCCATGGTCGAAGGAACTGGTTTGCAGTGGTGCCGAGATCGAGGTCCAGCGAAAGCTGTTGAGAAACTCTGAACTCATAGTTCGACATTCACAAAATTGTTTTTTTTGTACATTTCCCCCATATAGGGAAAGCAAAGGGAACTTAGCTCATACAGCCAAGTTTTCAGTATGTTTATGTCTTCAGTATAGGCATTGAAATGCTACTATAATAGTGTAATGCATTTTGGGAGAGTTTGGGCGTCAAGCGATCGACGGCAGACACTGTGGTGTCGTGTGGTGATGAAGTGGATTACCATGATAAAAATCCCATCGTCTTTCACACCACTTGACGATTATTTCAATCATCTTCCATATTCCTCGTCAACACAGACACTTATTACGCAAAACTACACCGATTTTACGTATAATATCCACTCCGAAACAATATTACAAACATCGAAATAAAAATCACGTCCGCCATAGTCAAATGCCGTCAAAAACTCGACATTCACAATAAAACCTATGCAAGTGCACATATACAGTAATTAAACACGAATTTTCGGCGGTAGATAGTCCGTTTTGTGATTCCAAGAGAGAATTTTATAATAAAGAAATTCATAATTCTCTTTAAAATTAATAACAACCGTAATTAATGGTTATTATTAATTGTATTCCGTGATTAACAAAAAAGTACCTACAGATTGTGTGCGAATGAAGGTACGTACCTTATATGGCAAGATATTACAATTGCGTGGTTTGTGGAAACGCGAAACGGATTCCGAAGGTCAATTATGTCATTTAAAACATTATTACCATCATCTGAGGCTGCGTAATGTACACAGAGGAATTTGTTTTAACATTCTATATTTATGTACCTGCGCCCGCGACGTCAATTATGGAAAATAAATTTTTTTGTCAGTGGCATCTGATTAATTGTTGTCATGGTGATAAATCTCTATTGTCGTGTCATTATTTTACAATGCCAAGAAATTCTAAAATTCGAAATGAAATTACATTTTGACGGAATATGTCACATAATACACGGTCGAGCAGATATTGATAACCACGGCTACACCCGCGCGGTACTAATATTATAAATGCGAAAGTAACTCAGTCTGTCTGTCTCGCTTTCACGTCAAAACTACTAAGCCAATTTAACCGAAATTTGGTATACAGATAGACTAGAGCAAATAAAGGATATAGGCTATCTTTTAGCCCGATATTCCCATGGGAATGGGTGCCATGCGGGTGAGTATTAAAAAATTTAAATACCGCACCCTAGAAAAATTAAGGACAAATTTTTTAATTTGTCAAAGTGATTTGACTAATCCCTGATTTATTTCACTAATCCCTGGCATAGATGAATTATGTAATTCCGCTAGTATAGTAGCGCCACCTAACGTAATAAAGTGGCAACAATAATAAGTTTTAGACGAACTAAAACCCATGTATGGGAATAGCGATCAATACTACTTAATTTATCTATGTCCCTAGAGTTCCCACGAAACTATGGTAGATGTTGAATAATTAAGTGTTAATTTAAAAATTAATAAAGCCTGTATAATACCAAATAAAAATTATTTGTATTTGTACCTACTACTAAATAAAAAGGCAGCACGCAGACGAATATTAGTGGGAGCGGGATAGCATTTAGATAGTATAGGTCGTTTCTCGGAAAATAATTCTTGTGATAGCTGTCTATTTTACCGTAATTCTTTTTCAGTGCAGGCTGTTCAGTTGTGGAATGCATTATGCCTATTAATATTGGGTCTTTACCTATGAAATTGATGTTTTTTTCTCTCTTAGTATTTTGTCTGTAACAATAAAGATTCAGAGTATTCCTAAAAAATAATTACCTCGTCTAAAAATAGACTATATTTTTGAGCTCTTTTGATTTGTTATGATAATTTGTTGTAAGTTTAATTGTGTTAAAATTGGACACGGAGACAACTCTTTTTAAGTGCCTCCCGAATACATCATTTTATTTGCATTCACTTAAAAACGATAAATAATTTTTATGAAGTGTGATATTACATATATTACTTTGGATTTGTCGTTGCGAAGAAAACTGAAAAAAATTTAGTATGGAAAATGCAGAGTTCCCCAAAATCTCCATACAAAACGACAATTTCATAGGTAAAGACCTATTAAAAGACGTGTACAAAGCTTGAACACTTTCAAGACGCTTGTTGTTGAACACTATCTTTCGCTGTGATGTCTCGTCTCTGCCATTGTTTTAGCTCGTTATGCTGATGAATTACCGTAGTTTATTTTTAATTATCTAGATATTATCTAATTCGTTTCTATTTTGTTTTATATAAGTATGTTGCACCTCCATCTTCCCTCACTTTCTCATGGATATTTTTCCTCTCTAACCTAAGGTTGCCTGGGAGAGATCGCTCTATGCGATAAGGCCGCCCTTTGTACAACACACAGAGGTTTATATTTACTTTTATGTACTTTATTTTTGTGCAGTGTTTATTAATCAATTCTTACAAATTTCAATTATGTCGCCTTCTAACGAAAAACGTATAGGTATCTGTCCTGCTGCATGAAATCATTATAGATGAAATATATTAGATAGAGTATAAAAATAATTAGGATATCAACTTGAGACTATTTAGCAGCATAATGATTTGTCTTTTGAGATTATGGGTATTAACATCTAGAACTGGAGAACAAATCACACTTAAAAATGGGGTCACCATTAGGAATCATATCGTTCGATTAAAATTATGAAAGATATTTGATGTTGATCCAATGATTTCACTCATTTATGATGCAAGGAAAGTTATTCAAATTATTTCACATAATATTACGCAGTCGATACCATAAATAAAAATATAAATTAATACAAAGGTGATTAAAATTAATAAAGAAAAATTAATCACAGATAAATGTCTAATTTATTTAGAATAAATTTTTTTTCGGCCCTAAAACCAAATCAAAATGGTGACTAAGAGCTTAATGTGAAATGTGATATAAAAATACCTATAGGCTAATAGATTAATGTTATTACTATTATGTAATTAAAATTCCCAAAACATTTTATGTGGGTTGTGTCCTTTAGATCAGATAATAAATTAATGTTGTAAAATTCTTTTTTTTATGGGGAGCGACATAAAAAGAAAAATAATGTACCAACTGCTTTTCTTGCCTAGCATGTCATAAACGGCGACTAAGGGCGTATTGGGTACTGGGTCTGTGATTGTGTAGGCGATGAGCTAGCCACTTGTTACTACTCTTTCACGATTTTTCATCTGACCAAACCCAATTTTTGATTGGCTAGATGTGGTCTTAAGGAACACAGTGCTCCTTGGACTCTGCCTACCCCTTCGGGGATTACTGGCGTGATTTTATGTATGTATGTATGTATGGGGTGGTAAGGGAAGGGAACTAACCCTATTTCTGTTAAATACACCATTGAAAACAATTTCCCTAATCTTTATTTCAATGATCATCCACATTGCCCGTCAATAGATAAACTTTTTACACAATCTAAACAACACTGAATTTACCAAAAATCCGAACGAATGGGACAGCTTCAGACTAAATGAAAAAAAACTTTATTAGCAGGGAAAAAACACATAATAACTATAAACTAGCTCCCACACCAGGTCCAGCCTGTCCTGTGGGGAAAAATAAAGATTATCCAGGGAACAATAGTGATAGATGAGTAGCCTTTGCACTGAAGTTCTTTTAAAATCAATATAGTACCTACTTGTTTCAAAAAGCCATTCCTTGATTTTAAGTTAAAATTTAAGCAAAAACTCACAAAAAATTCCAATTTGATAAAAAAAAAGTCACATAAATATATATCTAAGTTAAAATTTACAGTGACAAGCAAAGAATAGACAGCGAGAAGACAGGAGATTTCTAAAGTAAAAAAGTATAAAGAAAAAATAGACAAAATATGCTAATAAAAAAGGTTTCTCGGCAACACCATAAAAATCCTTATTTTTCTTTCTTTATTTTGGTAAACAGTATCTGTTTATTTATTCGAAATCGATTCGTATTGACTAGACAGATGAAATTCGAAATTTTTTTCTCATGAAAGTAAGGCAGCGGTAGCCTAGTTGG
Source organism: Parapoynx stratiotata (assembly GCA_910589355.1). Lineage (NCBI taxonomy): Eukaryota > Metazoa > Arthropoda > Insecta > Lepidoptera > Crambidae > Parapoynx > Parapoynx stratiotata. The sequence goes on from OU342482.1 coordinate 12,200,174, forward strand.
GAAAGACGCAATACTCGTTCAAGAGGTCGCGGTTTCGATCCCACCGCCTCTGTACCATGGAGTTTTATTCAAAAACTATGTCCAGTTGTTAATGTTGCAATATTAACGTTACACTAAAAAGAAAACGACACAAAAGAAATATTATCGTTTGTAAACACCGATATTCGCGGTGCCCGCCTCTGCCTACCCCTTAGGGGATAGAGGCGTGATGCTATGCTTTTCGATTAAAGAAACCCGGCACAGTCACAATAGATCTACTCAGGACGATGTGACTGGCGATTGGACACCCCTCTCTTCACATATTTTTTTTTACATATGACAGGCAAGCTCTTGGCCTTCATCTCACCTGGTAGTGACGATGACCATGGTAAGTGACGATATGGCCGAAGCTGGAAGCGAGCTTCACCCGTATTCTCAACAACTGAGGAACTGGCTATCTTACCGGCACACAAAAATGCTTATAGCATTGTTATTATGGCGACAGATTTAGGTAAGACGGTGGTGGCTAGCCACGCGGGCTTAGAAGCCCTACCACCAACCAAAACCTCCTATGGACTCCTCTACTGCTTATCATCAGGAAGGGTGGAGTAATTTGCTGAGTTTTAAAAAAAAAAATTAGGTCTTAAAGACTGCCATTAAATCCCAGACATTCCACGAGCATAGACGAGGTTTGATTACTAGACTTTTTTGTTGGTAAAATTGCTAGTGCACAAGGCAAGTGCTGCAATATTCTAGATCAAGTAGTTTGCCGGCATTTGTTACCTAACTAGTGAATGCCATGTATGTGGAAAATGAATTGAAATACCATCAACACCTCAAATATTTTTGGGTAGTTAGGTAAATTGGAGCTTGCATTTTTACATACTTATATATAATCACGACTACTCGTATATAGAGGTTAGTCAGAGACCGCAAGTCATATGCCACAGTCCGCGCTTTACCAAGCAGTGACTCAGCTTTTTGTTTTTTAATTAGACACGTAATAATATTTGGTTCTGTTTTAAGAATATTTTGATATTTTCATGCTCTTTTCCAATTGTGGGCTTGCCACAACCATTTCATGCTAAGTACCTACACCTATGGAGGTCCATGTATAGGTAATTAGCAGTAAGTAAAATTAAAAACTAAAATGTTGAATTTTGGCTTCAATGTTAAGAAATCTGAGGTTATAAATAAAATAATATTGGAATGGTTTTATTGACCTCGTTACATTGTCTCGTGTTCCGGTATTATTTACGTTACATTTAGCGTTAATATTGCTCGAATTATGTACCGATCCAATAAACAGGTTAGCCCCGCCATTACGCGAAAGGCTGCGCATGCGCGAGTTTGACATTTCGCCGAGTTTTGGCGCCAAAGCCGCTCGCGGTAATTCAGCGCGTTTCGTCGGTTTTAAAAAAAGTTTGATCTCTATGGTACAAATATTTAAACTTTGATGGTTGAAATATTTTTATAAGCTACCTTCAAGTTTAAAATATTTGCTTGGTGACTCTAGTGTTATAATCTGAGGTTTTAACTGTGAAAAACTTATTAAGTGTGTTGTGATTTAAAAGTGTATTATTTTATTAGGAAATTGCAATTCTTTTTCTGGTGAGTTTTCTTTTATTAGATATTTGAACATCGTCAATATTACTTTACTGACGGAAAATTTTAAGAAATATTTATTGTGTAGATATACCTTTCTTACTTAAATGATTTATCGGGCGGTTTCAGTAGAGGTTATCAAAAGTTAACACTAACTTTTAACAGTAGCTCTATTATTTACTAATAGGTATAGTGTATTATGGACCTGAGCTGAGCTAAGGTTTCTGCAAAGTGTCTTTATATTCCGTTATAAGAAAAAATATTTAAGAAGTATCTAAGTTTCATTTCAGTTACGTTAAAAAAATGGTCAGCTTGAATTCACTACAAGCTAAAGAGCATGTACAAAAGTAATGAGAGTATATGAAGTACAGTACGGTGACTTACGCGTGTCGGAATCGTAGCAAGTGGCAGCTGTTATTTATTTATTATTAATTTTAAGGAAACACACAGTTGACAATACTTATTTTCTAAATTACAAACTATTTTACCTAACCATCGGGAAATGTATGTATGAAATAAAATTGTATTATCCCTCATTAGAATCCTAATAAAATAAAATGGAATTTGACTGCCTCTGGTCTAGTGGTTCACACCACCGGGTGTAGACTGGGAGGTCCGGGTTCCCACGGGGGCAGAAGTTTTTCTGCTTGGTGTGGTTGGTGGTAGGGCTTCTCAGCCCGCCTGGCTTGCTACTACCGTCTTACTTAAATTTGTCGCCATAATAACGACGTTTTAAGCATTGTTGTGTTCCGGCAATCAGAGGTAAGATAGCCAGTTCCTTATTACACGCACACACACACATTAGGACGCGGCACTCATTTATCCACGATTAGGAGTCGAACCAGGGATCACTAGGTTTATTAAATAATACCGAAGACTGATTAGTCCATGAGCAAGATTTAGTTTGGTTGTAATAATTAAGTGTTTAATTTTATAATAATTTCCATAGAAGTTGCTGTGCCTTATTGATACATAAAAAATATTGTCAGCTTCAATTTATTTGATTATTCCAGAGCACCTGATCTTTCCACCAAGCGGGCAACGTAATCGATTTTTTTTTAAATTAAATAAATCAAATTTTATTCTAAAGCTATATTCATTAGTAATCACAATGTAATAGCGAAATTAATCATCTACTTAAATCGAATTGTAAACAAATGTTTACCGGAATCCGTGAAACAATTATTTACCTTCATCAAAAATAGTAATTGCAATATATGGTCACACTAAAATTTTGAGTGACAAACAAAAACTAAAATTTATACATGCATCAAAAACACAAACTGATTATTTCTCTTTAATTTTATTTGTAACTATTTGACTATCTAAAACATGGTTTTATTACTGTTAAATAGAAAATATTGAAATTTTATTGGGTAGCTTGGTACAATCTTCATTTTTTTATTCATATTTTAAGTACCTATATGAGTTGAGTATGTTATTAAGTACACACTTAAGTAAGTCAAAACCTTACATAAAAATGCTCCACAAAGATAAGAATTGTGTTGAAATTTTTTACAAAACTCAACTTATTACAAGTAGGTACCTTAATTCGTGACATCAAGTAACCTACAATATGAACTACTTCGAAAACGTCGGTTATGTAAGGAGTTTATATTAAGTTTATTGTTGTCAGACAATGCAGGTGTCGCAATAAGTTATTACATGACCTTAGATGAAGGTTTACTTGTAAATTTAAACTAGCCATTAAATAAATTGGTTATAGTTAAAACCCGTGCTCAGTTACAATTATAACGCGTTTTGTCTAGTTAAAAGTACATTTTACTACCGACTAAAATTAAAACTAATAGGACAATGGATAAATGAGAGGGTATCATTAATTATTAGTCAATTTTGAGTCGTCCAGATATTTGAACTATGGATACCATGAGAACTCCATGCATTTGGGGAACGTTGCCATAGTAAAAAAATGTAATTTTGCCAAGGTCTATCAGTTGAGATAGGTTTCATTTCTGTTGGTGTTGGGGACGGAGCACATAATTTTTTTGCCATTGTCCTTTTATATTCTATAAAGATATACATTCTTTTAAGCTTTTAACTAGTGTTTGGGCTAAGAATCGCGGTAATGAAATTTAATATATATTCTTTTACTTTTTATATTTTATATCTAAGATAATAACATGTCAAATGTATATATTGACTAATTTTAAGCACCAAGTTTGCCTTCTTACAATTTTTACAATAAGTTTGACAATTTTATTTTGACCGTTCGTATTATGTATTAAGTAGTAAAATAGAGTCTAGATTCTATGTTAGATTTATAATAAGACACCGCCGAAAATTGCATGCAATTCCTTACTATTTTCTCCACAGACATACATTTTATCTATGATAACGCTAGTATAACGATTTGTATTGAAATCAAGCGTGTCAAATTTTTTACGTCTTCTGTGACGTCGATACTGATCCAGCCGATGCCTCTCCGCCAATTATCACACAACGAGGCATTTTTGCCGTGCTTTAGTATCTGACTAACCCTTAGGGGATAATAGTCGTGATTATTATGTACGTATGTGTATTAAGGCGAATTCGACCAAATTGAGATTAGTAATACGGGAATAGTAATATCAAACTGAGCTGAAACGATTGGTTGAACCTGCCCTGTGTCATACGAGACATTGACACATGCTTGCGCGAAAAACTGCGTACTCCGTTAATAGTAGATTAGTAGCCAAGGGCTGTAAGGCATCAATTGCAGCCCGAGTTATTTAGGCGCACGAGCGCAGCGAGGGCGCTTATAGTTCGAGGGTGCAATTGATGCTTACACCCGAGCTAACTACTCTGCTTTACATCTCGATTGTGAGGTAAGTGGAAAAAAAGGCATTACAAGAATAAATAAATTTATTTTCAAGAACTAAATTTAGCTTCGCCGTTCGATATTCAAAATTGATGAAAATAGCGAAGCGACCTCTTTTGTCATTGGGCTGAATGCATGATGTCTAGTGCCAGTCGAATTCGTCCTTAATAGTATAAAACACTGTTGTCTATTAACGACCAGACAGAAGTTAGCAGAGTCGAGGGACTCTGCTAAATTCGCCAATTTACAACTATGTTTTGTTCTCTATGTATAGCAATAATGGTAAAAGTGTGTCAATGGTACTGAGACTAAAACTAAAGCAATTGATTAGCCGCTACGACATGTCCGCTACAAAAATATCTTAAAACACCATAAAATTTTACTAAAAAAGAATAAAAATTACGAAAGCTCAAAACACAAGACTTTAAAGTTACTGTTTTCTCTTAGAAAACCTTGTGCGAGTTGAAATTGACAATAGTTCGACCTACGTGATACAATTATTTTTCGGTAGACACTATTGCTACAAATATGAACATGGCCTCTGTTATATTGGAAGCAAAATTTATTAGTGCCAATAGGCAATTCCTTGAGTGTTATTTAAACGGTCAGCAAAATAATCGAATTTTGGTCAGCGAAAAAATACAAACGGTCACCAAAAATAACTAATTGGTCAGCAACTTATGGGCAGCAGATATTTCTAATTTGTCAGCAAAATAACTAACCGGGCAGCAAATTAAATGTTTTCTCTGCTGCCAAATTGTTTAATATATTATGTTTTGATGACACAAATATTGTTTTTATGGGTCATAAAAAATAACCTTAACCTAATATCTATCAGAATACATTTCCTAGGAATTGATTCTTGATCCTTCTAGATTTGATAAATTTCTCGGTAACATATATATTGCTGCCCTAATAATTATTGCAGCCCAATGAATTATCTTGCTGCCCAATTGATTATTCTTCTGACCAAATAATTATTCTGCTGACCAACTCAATATATTGATGCACTAATAATAATTTTGCCGTCAAAATAATTATATTGCTGACAAAATATTGGGCTCTACCTATGAAATTGCTGTTTTTAAGCTATTGCATAGCTTCTATCGCGGGCCTTGAGCGCGGGGACCGAATCCAGAAATTCCGTAACGAAAAAACCTCACGCTCCCCACTCCGATGCGCAAGGAGGTGTAGCTTGAAGCCCGTGCATCGTCTAACGTCGTTTCAGTTCGGCAGTCTTCGACACGGCGTTAAGATAATAAAACCGACATGTATTGTAAAATTATAAAAAATATTTTAAACAATATTAACTTTTTAAGCTATTGCATAGCTTCTATCGCGGGCCTTGAGCGCGGGGACCGAATCCAGAAATTCCGTAACGAAAAAACCTCACGCTCCCCACTCCGATGCGCAAGGAGGTGTGGCTTGAAGGCCGTGCATCGTCTAACGTCGATTCAGTTCGGCAGTCTTCGACACGGCGTTAAGATAATAAAACCCACATGTATTGTAAAATAATAAAAAATATTTTAAACAATATTAACTTTTTTTATTTATTTAATAATAGAAAAATTTGTTTTCTTATCGGTCACCACGCTCAAAAAGTGTAACTTGAATTAATATTGAAGAAAAAGAAATACTGCATGAATAAAATAAATAAATAAAAAGTATAAAAAGACGTGTGGCACTCGGGGACTGCCGCGGTAAAGCTACTTTTTGAGCGTGGTGACCGATAAGAAAAATTTTTTTCTATTATTAAATAAATAAAACATTATCTATACACCAAAAACAAAGGTACTGAATAGTACACGTGCTTGGTTTGATGGTTTCTGTTATATACATTATATTATATCTAAATCTAAATTTAGAATTGAATTTTTTTTGGTGACTTTCTTCATTAATAATAAATGCACTTTGTTCATTCATATTCACGCACCCAACGCCGTGTCGAAGACTGCCGAACTGAAACGACGTTAGACGATGCACGGCCTTCAAGCCACACCTCCTTGCGCATCGGAGTGGGGAGCGTGAGGTTTTTTCGTTACGGAATTTCTGGATTCGGTCCCCGCGCTCAAGGCCCGCGATAGAAGCTATGCAATAGCTTAAAAATGCTGCAGTCATCTGAGTTGCTAAACAGCCAGTGTGAACTTAGCGCAAACATCTTTGCAACGCTTACTCGGTGAGTTCCATATTTAAAATTTAAAAAGTCGACTTATATTGGCGGGATACTAATCTGTTATGTATCTGTGACGGAATTAAAAAAGCAGGTAATAATCTTATAAGCTAAGATTTGTAAAATAAAAATGAGTTTAAGCGATTCTGAAATGTGGACACCAGATTCAATTACATACGAGGCAATTTGCCATAATTCACTAAGCCAGCGTTTTATTACAGTTTCACTATCACTCGTCAACAACGGGTAAAAGAATCTATTCTTACTCGCTGCGCTCGGGCGTCTAAATACCTCGGAAATTGATTTTTTCGACCCTCGGTTAACAATCTACTATTTCACTATATCTTACGCCCGTGGGCGTAGTCCGGCAAATTTTTTGTTTTGAGTGTACCATTTTGTGCTTGGTTTTGGTTAAACAAAATTATTAATTAAATAAACAATAATTTTAAAATAAATTTTTAATTGTACCTCTTTTTCGTATTAGTAAATACAAATACCGCAGAGGTGAATAATTTGAACCGCAAATGATTGCTTGTGTAGTTTCTTGCTAATTTCTCGTACAAATATACACATGAACTTTCAGTTTCATTTTAAACCCTATACTGTTTTAGATAAAGCTGAGAATGGTTTGTATAGCCTTCGAGTTTTAGGTAGAGATCGGCTTCTAGTATTACCTGTTTTGCTTGTTTCTTATAAAATGAGAGGAGCTCGGTGGCGTAGTGGCTAATAGGCTTTGGCTTTCATATCGAAAAAGTTAGGCCCTGGATGGGTGACCCAACTTCGTAACTACGAACTCTCCGTGCTTCGGAAGACACGTTAACCATTGGTGTCGGTCGCTATTTCAACCATTATGGCGAGCGTGGTGGAGTTTCGGCCCATACTCCTTGGGTATACACCTGTTTACCCCTTCGGGAACAGAAGTGTGATGATGTGTACTTACATAGATACAGTTACGACTATTATCCACTAAGGGATAGTCAGAGACTAGGTTAAAGCACCGGAAAAGCAGTCCCCTGCCATAGTCCGCGCTTCACCAAGCAGTGAATGCACAATTCATGTGCTCAGCGTGACAGGTGGTGAGCCCGTCGCCGCTATAAGCATATAGCTATATATGTATGTATGTAGAAGAAAACCCGGGAGAAGGTGAAGGAAAATTTAATCGAAACAATTAGCTTAGGTCCGACTCGCACTTTACTAGTTATTTATTTTAGTCAAATTCCAAGGCCAGGACTTTTTGCTTATTTGAACAATCGAGTGACGGATAGAGTGTCATTCAAATGTCAGAAGATTCTTGATTTCTCTAAATTAATTAATTTAAATGAAGTAAACATGTTTACTTAAAATTACAGGTAATATATTTTGCGCATTATGAATAATTAAAACAATAGAAATGTATATAGTAAAATTATTCATAATTTACTTTGAAATTCAAAATAAACCTCAGAGTAATGATCACCAGTGCATCTGTCTGTATGCTTACGTAATTATTATGTTAATTCACTAGCTGCTATCAAAGTTATAACCTGCTTTAGACCGAGTCTCTCTCTCTCAATATCCCTCTAGTTCTTGTTAAAGAGGTACAGTCGAAGAAGTTGTCAATGACGGGAAAACGGCGGACCAGTCAGGTCTCCGGAAGAAAAGTTTACGTCATAATCAATAGATCAATGGTACATACATACATATAATCACGACTATTATCCACTAAGCGTAAGTCGGAGAAAAAGCACCGCAAAAGCAGTCGCTGCCATAGTCCACGCTTCACCAAGCAGTGCCTGCGCAGCACATGCGCATGTGCTCTGCGTGACAGGTGGTGAGCCCGTCGCCGCTGTAAGCTTATGGATGGTTGTGCAGTTCTAAGTCCATTAGTCGCCTTTTACGACACCCAAGAGATGAATGAAGACGTTCATTCATTCATTTTATTTCGACGAGTGGTCTGTATGCCGGTCTCAAGGCGTCGCCATCTCGAGAGGATCTGGGTTCGATCCCCAGTGGTGGCAAATGTTTGGGTGATGAATTTTCAGGCATTTGTTCTCCAGTCTTGGATGTTTATATATATTTCTATATATTCAGGTTATTTATATGTATTTATCTATTAAATATAATATATTTATCCGTCATCTAGTGTCCGTATCACAAGCAGCATTAGTTGCTTAAAATGGGGCTAGTTGATAGGTGTGAATGTCTGAGGATATTATATTATTATTATTATTACTCTTAAAATCTAAAAAAAAAATAACTTTTCAAAGTTCTTTAGCAATACAAATATTTCTACTGTGTCTCGTTTTGTAGCCGTTGAGAGGTTAACATCTTTTTGCTGCTGTGCTTTAGATTGTACGAACTTAATCCCCTTGACGACATTAAAGCGAGAATTAAAACAACAAAAAATGCAAGGTCGAAATACTTCGTACGAGGGTCGATACACAATGGTTAATTATCCTTTATCACAATGTTACTATGTCTTTTATGAAGCGATCTCTGTTTAATTCATTCTTAGCTAGCTTCTTCGACTTCGTCGGGAGTTACTATGGTTTGTTAACTATCCCACGGGAACCCTTTAATTTTCCGGAATAAAAAGTATCTAAGATGTTGACCAGGGATATAAGGTATCACCATGCAAAATTTCATTGAAATTAGTCCAGCCATATCGGAGATTAGCCCGTACAAACAGACAAACAGACAGAGAAACAAAACATGTTTAAAGATATATTTTTGGTATTTTCCCTCTTTATACACCCCCTGACTTGATTTGAAGCATTTTTTTCTATGTACAGACATTCGACCTCTACTGTTTTATTATATGTATGAATATAGATAGATAACACACATAATATAACGCCTCTATCCCCGAAGGGGTAAGGGGTGCTTTGTTAAGTCCCCATAACAAGAGGTGAGCCCGTTGCCATACAAGGGGCACAGTGAGAGGCAAGCGATATTCAAAATAAGCAATTTAGTTAATATTTTATAGGAAGTAATTAATTGGGCAACCATTCTATTTTTTACCGGATTCTTCTCATGAAAAGCCTAACGGTCGGAATATGGCCGCTTGTATCTATTACAACCACATTCAAAGCGCTTTGGATGTACTTGCAGCAAGCGCTCGCGGTATTAATAATAATAATAATATCTTCAAACATTCACACCTACCAACTAGCCCCATTTTAAGCAACTAATGCTGCTTGTGCCACGGACACTAGATGACGGATAAATATATTTAATAGATAAATACATACAAATATCCTGAATATATATAAACATCCAAGACTGGAGAACAAATGCCTGAAAATTCATCACCCAAACATTTGCACCCACCGGGGATCGAACCCAGAACCTCTCGAGATGGCGACGCCTTGAGACCGGCATACATACCACTCGACCACGGAGGTCGTCGGTATTGAACTTTAGTACGTACTATACTTTTTAAATTACAACTTATTCAATTATGTTCGATACATTATGTAATGATGACAATTTTAAGTGCCAAGCTTGGCCTATGAAATAATATTATTTTTGATTTTTTATTTTGATTTTGATATAGAAAAGAAACACTCTTAGGGTATTCACACATTATGTCCACATGTATATGTGTGTTTGAACGTTTATTTCGTATAATTTACGAGATGAAATAGATTTCACTTTTCACCGAGGTATTGCTAGAGGCCTTGCTTAAATATCTAAATCCCACGCTTACAAAACCGCGCGACAAAAGCTAGTTAATACTATAAACACAAGTATCTACAGTGTGCAGTAAACATAAGCATGATTTATCTGTCCAACTGCAGTACACAGCTCAAATGTCAAGGTGGCGTTTGGCAATGATCTTGGAGAGTCGCTGTCGACAACTTTTGCAATGTTTACGACTATAGAGGCATTCACCGTTTGTATTGATTGAAATATGCTTATTTTTATTATTATTTCCTCACATTCAAAAGCCCATTCATACTATATTTTTTAAGAACTAGCTTGCACGTGAATAAACTGCCTCAAAGAACAATGGCGAAGAAATTTCTATGTTATTTATTGAGCGTTATAAAATGTGTTTCCTATGATTGTACGTGATTTATAATAGACCTATGATTTTTCAGACTTTTATGAATTTTCGATCCGGTCCGAGAATAAAAATCATTATAAAAAGATCAAATGTTGCTTGCTACTTGGATCAGAAACAAACAGCCATTCAAACGTCAGTTTTCTTTAAAAAGTGGTTTCGACTTTCGAAGGTCGAAGGTCGGTCGGAAGGTCGGTGATGAACACCCACAGATGCGTTATTGATACTTGATGTGATGTGTAACTTCACCAATTTCACGAACATGGCGGATACCGTTGATGGCAAATGAGAAAAAAAGGTAAATATAAAACATATTTTAATTGAATTTCTACAGCAGTCCCTTATTAAGATTTATTGAACTTGGTATATTTCGGATCCTTGTACTAAATACTATGTTAATTAAACATTATTTTCATAACTTTTGATATGAGTCAACTAGCCTATTATAGTACCTCCTATAGGAGCGTTGCGCCGACCCCAAATGAAATTGGGAAAAGGGCAGGCTAGCTAATGATGATGCGAGCGGCCGCGTGCGTTTCATTTCATCAGCTGCCCCGTCTGGGGATTTCTCGAATATACCCGGGAGTCCCCCTTTAGCGCAAACCCCGACCTAGTGCCTGGCTAGGTCGGGTAGCCCTGGACCGGCTCGGAGAATTGCTTTGGCAGACCCCGGGTCGCTCCCACGGAAGGGCAATGAGGGTATATCGGGGAGTTTTAGTGGGTATTCTTGGCCAACGCCCAGCGAGTCCCACACACGCCTACCGCCTAGCCAGTAGCCAGTAGGTATGGTCCGTAAACAGGATTTTGTCCCCGTCATAAAAAACGAATGATGATGGAATTATAGTTTATTCTATATCTGTATACAATGTATGCTAGTTCATTATACAGCTTCAAGAGAAACTTCAATCGCAAACAGAAATACGACACTCGATTGTGGTACTTGACTCAATACTTGACCTAAACTCGTTACGTAAGCTAATCTTTGCCCACTATCAAATATCTCACAGTGAATGTTGTCTGCAATAATTGCATGGTGATTGAATACCGTCTGCCACGTAGTTGAACATTTAAACCAGTCAGATCAGACACGAGACACAATAGTTAAATCTTGAGATGCCATCTGGGAAGGCCTTTTTTAACCGAGTTGGCAAAGCAGTAGAGCATGACTCTGCGGAGCTGCAACCGTTTCTACTCACCAACCCGCATTAGGCCAGCAGTGGGACTGATAACGAGTCTCCCTCGTTGACTAAGCAATGTGCCTTCTGTTTACCTGGTAATTATTCAATTGACTGTTACACATCTTATAATCAGTCACGGCTCGATTGGTTTCTGTAACTCGCTATCGTAAGTAAAGATAAAGATAAAGATAAAGATAATTTATTTGTCTGAAACATGTGTACATAATGATCATAAAAGTAAAAAAAAAAAAAGAGAAGTTTCAACATGCCCTGCCAAAAAGGCGTACAAATTTCAAAATATTAATTATAAATTTAATTAACTATAACAATAATAAAATCAAACTTTACATATAAGAAATTATGTCTATATTCTAACATGTCAATAATATTTGTCAAGTAGTAAAAAACATCGATTATTTTATTTAAAACTAGAGAACAAAAAAAAATTGTCATAATTATACCTAAAAGAAAATGAAATTTATACAAATGTCATTCAATAATTAAGATTAATTCAATTTATCATCATTTAAAAATTCGCTTACACTATAATAACATTTTTCAATCAATAACATTTTTAGTCTTTGTTTAAATAAATTCGTATTAAGGTCTTTTATGGTGTTAGGGATTTTATTATATATTTTGGGTCCCATGCAAAAAATGCTTTTACTTAAAAGACTAGTTTTAATGGATGGGTGCTTTAATCTAAACTTGTCACGCCTATTGCGACTTATAGTATCAGCAAGTCGAGGAAAACTAAAAGGATTTGTCCTCACGAAAACAGCAACCTCAAAGATGTACATTGACGGAAGCGAGAGAATTTTCCGTTGTATAAAGTGAGGTCTACAGCTATCAATAGTTTGCAACCGAAACATTGCCCTTATACATCGCTTCTGCATTTTAAAGGCTAATTCTATATTTGTGGAGTTACCCCAAAATATGACACCATATCTCAAAATTGATGCTACCAGGCCGTGATATGCTGTAATTAGCGCTCTGGTATTTATTATCGGAGCGAGTTTATATAATGCATAGGTTGAACTGCTGACTTTCTTTACAATATAGTCAACATGAGCCTTCCAGTTGAGGTTCCTGTCAATAATGAGGCCAAGAAATTTTGTAATGTCCGTATTTTCTATTATATTATTAAGATTTTGGAAATTAAAATTAGGTAGTCTCTGTCCAAATTGCATAATTAGTGTCTTATTTAAATTTATTTTCAAATTGTTATTATTCAACCAATTTATTATCAATGTCAAAGTTTCATATATGTCAGATTCGTAATTATTTAAATTTTTTGATGTTATTGTTACGGTACTATCGTCTGCAAAGAGTGTCATAGGAGAGAGAGATAGAGAGTGATATATAGAGAGAGAGAGACTTATAAGTGCAATATCTTTGCGTCTCAGTGGATTGAACTAGAAGGATATAAGAAATATGCTGATCTTTTGATTTTGCCAACTTTTTTTAAAACATTTTTTATCTGTGAAAGGCCCAAATAGACGGACTCTGATCCACCTTGGTCTACCGTGTGAAAGACTGAGGATTATTCTTCTTTAGGCTGCCTGACCAGTAAAGAGTAGTAAGAGAGCGGAGGTGAATTTTGGTGCAATGCCTTTGGTTAATTTTGTCATATTCTTTGAAACTGCGAGACAGGCGAGATGAAGGCCAAGAGCTTACGCTCTTGGCCTTCATCTCGCCTGATGGTAAGTGACGATAAGGCCGAAGGTGAAAGCGAGCTTCACCTGTTTTCCTCAACAACTGAGGATCTGGCTATCTTACCTCTGATTGCCGAACAATAATGTTATTAAGGCGATAGATTTAGGTAAGACGGTTGTAGCTACCCAGGTGGGTTAAGAAGCCCTACCACCAAGCAAACCCAGCAGAAAAACTCCTGCCCCCGAGGTGAATCGAACCAGTACTTCCGTTCAACACCCGGTGGCGTCAACCACTAGACCAATTTATCTAAAGCTGCACCTCGCTCAAGTGGACAAGGAGCCTGTCCTGCTTATCTTTACTTCCCTCTGGTGAACACAGATCTTCTTGAGGATATAAAACACACGAGGTGCAGGAGCCGTAACACCACCGCAATGGCCAATGCGAATTAGTGGATAGTGTGGGAAGCTGAGGAGGCATGAGGAGTGGTCCATGAGGAAGGCCTGTGTCCAGCTGTGGGACTCTTATTTGCTGAGGACGACGATACAACGAGAAGCTGCGAGGAGCTAAAAAAAACAGCCTTCTACATATCTTGAGTGTCTTGTTTTTGACGACCCGTTTAGCGCGGAGGTAGGCTGCCATTACGGTAAAGGTCGCGTCTTCCGACCCCGCTCAAGGCAATTTATGTCTGCATGAACATGTCTATTTCCCTTGATTTATGTGTTTTTTTTATTTTAAGGTATCTTATTCATAACTCATTGCCATAATATGAGGACCGTAGCTTAATATTTTTAATAGCCGAAAAAATTATTACTTTTGCCAATAATTTTAAACTATCTATCAACATTAAAGCGCAACTCTATTAAAGGTAGAAGTTTATCAGTAGAAATTACTTCCTAAATGTTCCACTCTGTTCCTACTCCTGTAGGCCTAGCACGGGCCGGAGAGAAAAAGTCTCCGGAGACAAAATTACTTAATGTCTCTCGTTTCCGCGCGAACGAAGAAGCGAAAGGCAATGACGATTTTTGTCTCTGGGGAGTTTTTCTCTCCGGCCCGTGCTAGGCCTTCTGGTGGCTAGTACTAGGCGGTACATAAAATTGATTTTTAGGGGTGAATTTTGAAACAGCGTGTATTTACAAAAAAATATACAAATTATGTAGGCATACCTATCTGTTGTTTCTTATTCATAGAATCTTTTACCCTAACTCTTATTTGGAATTTAAACTTGTCTAGGACTACCAGTATAACTGTTGCGACTGTCTTCTTCATAAGGCAGCGGTAGACGAGTTGGCACTACTCGTTCGAGAGGCCGCGGGACTTGCGGGTCCGATCCCACCGCCTGTACCATTAAGTTTGATAAAACTTATGTACAGTCCATTGTAAATATCGCTTGCCTACATTGTGCCCGGTGCAAGGCAACAGGTTACATGGAACCTTGTTACATGGAAACTTAACGTATGTGTGTAACTTAGCGAAATGTGTATTTAAATAGGCCCGGTCAGAACATCAGCGCTGTATCAGTTTCTGATGCGGCATGTGCTGAGGCTACTCCTCATTTACCATTATTGTATAGTTATTGAGATATATATTGTATCCTGTGTTTAACTTTGTTGTTTTTTTTTCTTTCTCAAGTGTGTAATAGTGGGTTAATAAATGTTTTCTTTCTATTTTCTTTAAATGTGAGTGTTTAACATCTCTGTCTACCCCTCCGGAGGAAAAGGCGCGATGATACGTTATATTATGTTTTGTCTTCTTCTTTGTCCTGCTAAAATTGGGGATTTGGGAACATCCAATTTTATTAAGTGCATTCTTCATCACTCTTTTCCATCACTCGCCAAATCAACACTCACTCATCCTATTCGTATAATCATAATTGTTGCGAGTTGCGACTATAATGAAGTTATTTACTTACTATGGTGCTTCTTAGTAAGAGCCTGGTCGTAAAAATAAAGGTTAATGACCCAAGAGCATTTGTAAAGGAAATTTTATGGCTACCACCTACGAAGTGAGAGTGACCTCATTTAGTTATCGTAGGGACTTTTGTATGAAGTAGCCGCGTCAGATGAACAAAATTTCAAATAATCTCCTACCAGCTGTGCCCGCGACGCGTGGCTATTGATTTAACGCCGATAAAAGTTTAAAAAAAGGTTCTTGTGTGTTTGTGAACACTGCATTGTTTTTTACAAAGTGCTCAACATTACATTCTTACCTCTTATAAGCAAAATGTTGATTGTTAATATGTAGTTGAACTAAACCCTCTAATTGTTAAAATAATGAAAATAACATTTCTTATCAATGTAATCTGATTAATTGTTGTTAATGATAAATCTCAGTTGTCGTGTCATTACTTTACAATGCCGATATTTTTTTAAATTCGAAATGAAATAACATTTTGACGGAAAATGTCACATAATACTCGGTCAAGCTGTTACTGATAACCACTGAAACACCCGAGCGGTACCCATTCCCATGGGAATATCGGGAGAAAATGTATAACTAAATAAGTAAGTTAAACTAACATATTTTTAAGTACTTTGTTGCTAACATATAGAAAATTGTAATTTTTACTAACATATTCTTAAGTACATTCTTACTAACATATATATGGATTAATTATGGTCCGAAATAAATGATTATTATTAATATTATAAAGCCTATGTCCTTTCTCAGGCTCTAGACTATCTGTGTACCAAATTTCAATTGAATCGGTTCAGTAGTTTTGACGTGAAAGCAAGACAGATAGACCAATGGACAGACAGACAGAGTTACTTTAGCATTTATAATATTAGTAGATTAAAATCTAGTAGTTTCTGAGGTTAGCGCGCTCAATTTCAATCTTTAGCTATTTAACATTAATATTAATAATAAAAAAAACCTGTCGAACAACAAAGGTCATTATCCTTCACAAACTCCACATAAAATAAAAAGCATTAAAAATATCGGTGTTTATATATAGTCTATATTATATAACTGGTTGAAAGTGAGATATAAAGCTAAGATAGCGTGACGTGGCGTAACCGACACGATCAACATCTCCGACTTCTGTTACGTAGAGTCGTGAGTCGTGCTGAACCGATCGACGCTACGAATCTAATTGAGTTTAATAATGACTATGGCTGATTTTGTACTATAATGTTAATTTAAAGACAACATAAACATAAAGATATATTGGGTCCTTACCTATGAAATTGGTGTTTTTATTCTGTCTTAGTATTTTGTCTGTTACTATTAAGATTCAGAGTATTCCTAAAAAATATGACCTCGTCTAAAAATAGACTATATTTTTGAGCTCTTTTGATTTGTTTTGATAATTTGTTGTAAGTTTAATAATGTTGAAATTGGACACGAAGAAAACTCTTTTTAAGTGCCTCCCGAATACATCATTTGATTTACATTCGCATAAAAACGATAAATATATTTTATGAAGTGTGATATTACACATATTGCTTAAGCTTGTCTTATGATACATGCCAAATATTATTAACTTTTGATTTGTCATTGTGAAGAAAACTGAAAAAATGTTAGTATGGAAAATGCAGAGTTCCCCAAAATCTCCATACAAAACGCCAATTTCATATGTAAGCACCTAATATATAATTACATTACTGTCTCTTAATTTTATATATTTTTAAATTATGCGTAGAGCCAACCGCTCCAGAAGCTGACTCTGATAGGATAAAAATTTGAGGCCGAAAACAATGTTAAAACGAGACAGACGGTTAGTTTAAAAACAGAAACAAAACAAAATGGCCAGAGAAGAGCGCGATAACTGCAAAGAGTCGATAATACTGATATAGCGCCTCGTTAGACAGCTGTTGTCTGATAGCGTATAAGATGTTCCTATCGTCATCCCATCTTGTTGCAGGGCCTGCAAATAGGAACGATATAAAATCAGTATAATCAGTATAATCATTTTTATTGACCACATTATAACACATACGTTACATTTGGCATGTCACTATTTTTACAATATAATAAATCGATTCTGAAATAAATTAGTAATACAGTATTGTAATAATTGTCTATGGAAATAAAACAGTAACAGTACAAAATTTAACAGTATACAAACAAACAAACCGTTCAGCTTTACAGTATTAATGTACATTAAATTCGGTAGTATTATAATTTCTCAATAAATATTCTGTGACTCTGTAAAAAGGATGAGCTTCAAAAAATAATTTTGTTTTTATTTTGAATTCAGACAATGACAATTCAGTAATTTCTATAGGAACTTTGTTATATAACTCTAACTTTAAACTGAATCCCTGCTTGTGCGTTTTGTTTAACCTAGTAATCGGTACATGCAATATTATGATACATTGCAGCAATACGTATGGAAAATTCTTCCATTACATGTTACGTTTCACCAGTCTGTAACCCCTAAGAAGTTACAATTGATAACAGTCAAAAAAGCCAGTCAAAAGCCGCCGCCAAACTGATTTTGCTTTGCAGTTGTTGGTCAAGGGTGAAAGTAATTGTTGCTTGGTTTACTTTAATTGCTCTAACCGCTAAACTGTATTGACAGTCTCAGAAAAATACTGAAAAACTACCCGTTGCCCGCGACTTCGTCCGCGGTTACTATGGTTTTGAACTATCCCACGGGAACCCTTTAATTTTCTGGAATAAAAAGCATCTTAGATGTTGATTAGGGATATAGGGTATCACCTAGCAAATTTCATTGAAAGAAACATTTATTGACCAAGAGAAAGCTACATTTTCTTTAAACTAAATGGTCAATTAGGACCCGACCTCAGCATGTGCTACACCAGATTACACTGTTGCAGCGCTGGTATTCTGGCCAGGCCTATTAGGGTTAAAACAAAACATTTATATTAAGTAGTAATGAATAAGTTGATTAATATTAGGTCCTTACCTATGAAATTGGTGTTTTGTATGGCGATTTTGGGGAATTTTGCATTTTCCATACTAACATTTTATCAGTTTTCTTCACAACGACAAATCCAGAGATAATAAAATTTGGCATGTATCATTAGACAAGCTTTAGTAATATGTGTAATATCACACTTCATAAAAATTATTTATCGTTTGTAAGTGAATGCAAATAAAATGATGTATTCGGGAGGCACTTAAAAAGAGTTGTCTCCGTGTCCAATTTTAACACAATTAAACTTACAACAAATTATCAAAACAAATCAAAAGAGCTCAAAAATATAGTCTATTTTAAGACGAGGTAATTATTTTTTAGGAATACTCTGAATCTTAATAGTTATAGACAAAATACTAAGACAGAATACACCAATTTCAATTTCATAGGTAAGGACCCAATATAACAAGAAAAATCTTCTAACATATAATTTAAAATTGGTAGCTGAATGGGCTTAGTTCCCTTTGCTTTACTAGCACGCGACGTTAAAATAAACCAGTGGTGCACAGAGTACATGAGCCAAGAATCAGGAGTCAGGCAAAATTACGCATCAGTGTTGTCAACAAGAGATGTAGTGCCGTTTACTTTTACGCAGTATGACAACAATGCTATAGCTTGTTTTTTTTACCTTTTTCCACATTTTTCGTGCAGTTACCAAGCTGTATTTAGACAAAATGATATCGTTTAAGTCTCATCTGCTCAAGAGCAGCAGACCGTGCCCTGGCCATGACTCAGTTGCTCAAATCGGCGACTGTTGCGACACGGTTGCTGTCGCTTATCATAGCAATGTTTACATTCAAATTACTCTATTATGGTAAGGTTGTGAAAACTTTAGAGTCCCGGGTTTTAGTCCCGGTTGAGTTAGTTATTTTTTTGTAAAAAGCCAATTGTTTTACGCTCCACGTTTTCATGATTTTCTTTAACGAACAGAAGTGCGGTTCCTACCACATCGTAGGAAACCAAAGATGCGCCGAATAGTGGTTTCACCGAATACTCGACTACCGAATATTATTCGGTTTACCTTTACCGAACCGGATATTCGGCCGAATTATTCGACTTTTGTGCCGAATTTGGTTGTATTTTTTTGGCTAGATGACCGGGTATGGAACAAACAATATATGTATATAACTCAAAGGTGACTGACTGACATAGTGATCGATCAACACACAGCCCAAACCACTGGACGGGTCCGGCTGAAATTTGGCATGCAGGTAGATTTTATGACGTAGGCATTCGCTAAGAAAGGATTTTGATTAATTCTACCCCCAAGGGGATAAAATAGGGGATGAAAGTTTGTATGAAACTTTGTCAATTTTAAACCGATCGGGCTGAGACTTTGGGAGAAAATTAAAGGGTTTCCGTGGGATAGTTAAAAAAATTGTGTATATTTTCTTCTGTAAAATTTGTGTAATGAGTAGCATACTCAAGTCAAATGTCATGTGGAAATGATGCCGAATACGCCAAATATCGAATACAAAACGAATATTCGGCGCTTCTCAATAGGAAACTGTTGTACTATTGCACATTACTGTTTAAAACTGTGTACACTCTACTACAAAAATATGTACAAACATTTTAGAGGTGATAATTTTTTTAACACCAGTCATTTACTGTCAAAAGTGGTTACATATTTTAGGAGTTGACTGTACACTAAGTCGTTAGATAAATAAATGAGACGGCGATAGCCGCGTTGGGCACTACTCTTCCAGTAGTCGTGGGTTCGATCTCCACCGCCCACACCACTGAGCTTGAATAAAACTTGTGGCTAGTGGTTTCGATACGATAACAAAGCTATCATCTCCGTGGCCAGGCCGTGGATGGGTGACCAAAACCTTGTGATCTTGAACTCCTTCGTGCTTTGGAAGGCACGTTAGGCCGTTGGTCCCGGCCGGTATAGCAACAGTTTCTACCCACCAACCCGCAATGGGCCAGCGTGGTGGTGTTACGGCCCATGCTCCTTAGGCCTGTGCTCAGCAGTGGAACGTATATAGGCTGAGGACAGTTGATTTTCCGCACCGAAACATTTGTTTCAAATATTTTTTTACATATTAATAAAACAGGTAAACTCTTGACCTTCATCTCACCTAATGGTAAGTGACGATAAGGTCAAAGGTAGAAGCGAGCGTCACCTGTAATCCTCAACACCTGAGGAACTGGCTGTCTTCCCTCTGATTGCCGGAACACGACAACGGTATACAACATTGTTATTACGGCGACAGATTTAGGTAAGACGGTGGTAGCTGGCCAGGCGAGCTCAAAAGCTACCACCGACCAAACCGAGAATACCTCCAGATCAATGCCCGGTGTCAAAATCAAAATCAAATCAAAATCAAAAATAATTTTATTTCATAGGCTAAACATAGCACTTAAAATCGTCAACATTCATACATAGTCACATTATACTTAAAGTAAATTTTAATAATAAAATTGACAAAAAGACTTTAAATTCACTGCCGCGAGCACATGTAGCAAGTACATCCACACAGCGCTTTGACTGTGGTTGTAATCGATACAAGCGACCGGATTCCGAGAGTAAGGCATTTCATGAGAAGAACCCGGTAAGACTGTCAGCCACTGGACCAGAGAGGCAGTCAAAGTCAAATACCTATTGAACTATATTGTCCTCAGCCTATATACGTCCCACTGCTGGGCACAAGCCTTCCTCATGGAGAAACACATGAGGAGTAAGGGTCGTTACACCACCCCGCTGGCCTAATGCGGGTTGGTGGGTAGAAACGGTCACAAATACGACCGGGACCAACGGCTTAACGTGCCTTCCGAAGCGCGGAGGAGCTCAAGATCACAAAGTCTTGGTCACCCATCCACGGCCTGACCATGCGAAGGTAGCTTTGTTTTCAATCGAGAGCCAAGGCGTACTAGCCACTACGCCATTGAGCTCCATTGAACCACTGAAATATTCATACCATTCTCCATTAGATAAGATAGAAATCCATACGCCATTGAAATGTTAAAATCAAATTTTAAACCACAATGCCACCAAGTTAATCATAGGAAAGTAAAGGCATGAGACGTATTACGCAAGAAAGCACACGTTTCTGTAGAGTAACTGACCTTTTTAACTAAATATAGGTTCTAGTGTATGTCTGTGCGTAAGCCCTACGTAATCAATACGACGAACTAACTGCAAACGAATGTTTTAAGCTAGTCGTAACACATGTGACATTTTATATTACTTTTGGCTTCCCGCAGTTTTAGTTCAGTTCCCATGGGAATGATAATGATATAATAATAATTATTATTTATTGTTTATTTGTGAATATATTAATTTGCGATTTACAAGTTCATTGTTATTATTTATTTATATGTTTCGTGCATGTCAGATACAGTGTGATGTTGCTACTGATATCTAGCGCAAGCAGCAGGTGTGTGTGCCTGCTAGTGCACTGTGTCAATCGAGGCACTTACGGAAGACCAGCGTTGGGTTGTCTTGTGACACATACTGAGTATGTGCCTTTTCGGTGATCTAAGGCATTAAGCTTAGATTAATATTGGGTCCTTACCTATGAAGTTGGTGTTTTTTCTCTCTCTTAGTATTTTGTCTGTAACTATTAAGATTCAGAGTATTCCTAAAAAATAATTACCTCGTCTAAAAATAGATTATATTTTTGAGCTCTTTTGATTTGTTTTGATAATTTGTTGTAAGTTTAATTGTGTTAAAATTGGACACGGAGACAACTCTTTTTATGTGCCTCCCGAATACATCATTTTATTTGCATTCACTTAAAAACGATAAATAATTTTTATGAAGTGTGATATTATACATATTACTAAAGCTTGTCTAATGATAGATGCCAAATATTATTATCTTTTGATTTGACGTTGTGAAGAAAACTGAAAAAATTTTAGTATGGAAAATGCAGTATTCCCCAAAATCTCCATACAAAACACCAATGTCATAATTTTCTTCTTTCTTTCTTTATAATGGGGCGAATGGGTCCGAGATGGCATTTGATACGGGGTACACTTACTCGTATTATTAATGTCGAGAATCCGTAATGTCGGGATAAAAAGTAGCCTATGTCCTTTCTCAAGCTCCAGACTGTACCTTTCAATAAAATCGGTTCAGTAGTTTTTACGCACAAGCAGACAGACATAGCTACTATCGCGATTTTATTATTAGTATGGATTTACTCATACTTTTGATGATTTTCTGTCGAGTAGGAGTAACTTTTTTATTGTCTTTGTTTTATTCATAAATCGTTCTTGTGTATATTGTAATTTGACGACCTCCGTGGTCGAGTGGTCTGCACGCCGCGCCGGCCGCCGGTGGGGGCAAATGTTTGGGTGATGAATTTTCAGGCATTTGTTCTCCAGTCTTGGAAGTTTAAATATATTTAGGATATTTATATGTATTTCTCTATTGAATATATTTATCCGTCATCTAGTGTCCATAACACAAGCAGTGTTAGTTGCTTAAAATGGGGCTATTTGATAGGTGTGCATGTTTGAAGACACCCATACCCATATAGAGATTTACCATGACAACCATTAATCAGATGATACTGACAAGAAATATTATTTCCATAATTTTATTCTTTAGAGGTTTTAGTTTAACTAATAACAGTCAACATTGTATTTAATAAGGGGTAAGAATGTTAAGTATTTTGTAAAAAAAACAATGCTGTGTTAATAAACCAACAAAAACTTTTTGTCAACTTTTTTCTGGCGCTAAATCAATAGCCACGCGAACGACGTCGCGGGCACAGCTAGTTCATATATACATTTATGCAGTTATCGGTCGATAGCCTCCCAAGAACTGGTTCAACAATAAAACCACGGTCGAGTTACGAAAGCCTTTGTAAGCGGCCAAATACCATAAAAAGTTGATGAAAGACGGCCTTCCGATTTATTTTTGATGTTTATATTCGAAACCTGTTTACACTTGCGAATTTACACCAGCTTCCTCATTGGAAAGCTCTTTAAGTTGACCTCATACAGATTATGGAAAGGTCAATATTTAATTATTAATAACATGGCCTATTTTGGGTTGAAATGACGATACTAATTACTTTTAAGAAATATGAAAGACTCATTTTCGAGGTTTGCAATTTTTTAACTACATACATACATATAATAACGAATATTATCCCCTAAGGGTTAGACAGAGACTAGGCAAAAGCACCGTAAAAGCAGTCCAATGCCATAGTCCGCGCTTCACCACGCAGTGACTGCACATTTGCTCAGCGTGACAGGTGGTGAGCCCGTCGCCGCTATAACCTATAGGATGGTTATGCAGTTCTAAGTCCATTAGTCGCCTTTCACGACACCCAAGGGAAGAGATGGGTTGGTAGTATTCTTTTAATGAGCCGCTACCACACGGCTCTAAACTTTTTTAACATATTGGGTCCTTACCTATGAAATTGGTGTTTTTATTCTGTCTTAGCAATTTGTCCGTAACTATTAAGTTTCAGAACATTCTTAAAAATAATTGCCTCTTCTAAAAATAGACCATATATTTGAGCTCGTATTATTTAATTTGATAATTTTTTTAAAAGTTTAATTGTGTTAAAATTAGACACAAAGACAATTATTTTTAACTGCCTCCCGAATACATCATTTGATTTGCATTAACATAAAAACGATGAATAATTATTATCAAGCGTGTTCACACACATATTGCTAAAGCTTGTCTAATGATACATGCCAAATATTATTATCTCTGGATTTGTCGTTGTGAAGAAAACTGATAAAATGTTAGTATGTAAAATGCAGACATCCCCAAAATCTCCATACAAGACACCAATTTCATAGGTAAGGACCTAATATTAATCAACTTATTCATTACTGTTCTATAAAAGTTGCTTACGCCAGATTAGACTGGTATTGTCAGAGTAATTTCAGAGAACTCCAGTGCCTCTATCGGCCACAAGTAGTAAATGACTGTGACTTCTTCGTCATCATCTTCAGCCTACTCCCGTCCACAGCTGGACATATGTCTCCCTAATGCTCGCCACCGCTCTCGATCTTCGGCCATTCTCATCGAGCCCACTCCAGCCAACCGACGAGTATCGTCATCCCATCTTGTCACAGGGCGTCCCACACTACCTTTACCGAGTCGCGATCTCCACTCGAGAACTTGAATGACTATGTATTATATGAAGAAAAAATCGAGCAAAAGTTTATAGTTATGATCTATCTTTCCTGGTAATAAAGATTTTTATTATTATTATTATTAATAAAATTAGGTATACTCGGAACATTATTTTTCCATTTATAATATCTATTTTTGCTATTATCAAAATCATGTGATATTGTGACAATTCATACTTTTTTGACGACCTCCGTGGTCGAGTGGTCTGTACGCCGGTCTCAAGGCGTCGCCATCTCGAGAGGTTCTGGGTTCGATCCCCGGTGGGGGCAAATGCTTGGGTGATGAATTTTCAGGCATTTGTTCTCCAGTCTTGAATGTTTATATATATATCTATCTATATTCATCATATTTATATGTATTTATCTATTAAATATATTTATCCGTCATCTAGTGTCCGTAACACAAGCAGCATTAGTTGCTTAAAAGGCTAGTTAAAAGGGGTGAATGTTAGAAGATATTTATTTATTATTATTTATTTATACTAATAAATACAGACGACTGACTAACATTTTCTTAAACTCTCTGTGTATTTACACCTTATTAATATTCAAGATTTTTCAATGTCATCGATTGCGAATCAATATTTAAAGTTGGACGTGTCAGAATGAAAATAAGAGGCGAAATCATTATAAGTTGTGAAATTGACAGACCTTCAAAAATAAGTGAATAGGTTTTGACCCTGATGTTAAAGTTGAAGGTTCATAAATATCGTGTGATTAAATGTATGAATATCTGTCCCAGCAGTACGAATATCATTCAATGAATGTACTCGTATGTTATTTAACAGATTATGACGAAGACACAGTCAACTTTTTGAGACGGGAGAACCAAACTGATTGAAACAGACCGAACTACCGATGCCACTTATTATCACACAACGACTAGTTAGCAGCAGCCAATCCCGACGTTCCGTCGAGGTTTTTGGACACGCGCAGTACATACATTTGCGTCATCCGTGTTAATGTATATCTGTGATGTAAACCGACATTGATAATACTAATTGTCTGACATTTTCATTTGCACAAGTGGTGCAGTAAAAAATATTTCAGCTCAATCGGACATCAGAAAGTGCTTGAAAATTGCGATAAGAAATTTGATCTCGACAGACAGACAGACAAGAAGTGTAAACTAAGTAAAACGTGGTAAAAAATCTAGTGTATGCTTCATTGATGCCATATTTGAGGAGCTCGGCGGCGTAGTGGTTAGTACGCATTGGCTTTCTATCGAAAACAAAGCTACCTTCGCCGTGGTCAGGTCATGGATGGGTGATCAGAGCTTTGCAATCACGAACTCTGTGCCTCGCAGGCACGTTAAACTGTTGGCTCAGGTCGTTAGGCAAACGTTTCTACCCACCAACCCACATTGGGCAAGTTATTTTGATGGACTTATAGGAATTAAGAAATAATGTTAAAATATATTTAAAAGTGACAAAAATTGTTTATGATTGGCTATTAAAAAAAGTGGCTCATGAGTTTCTTGCCGGGTTCTTCTCATGAAAAGCCTTACTCTCGGAATCCGGCCGCTTGTATCGATTACAACCACAGTCAACGAAGTACTTGTACTGTCCTGTGGATGTACTTGTTACAAGCGCTCGCGGTAATGAAGTTTAATACAATGGTTTAATTTAATACTGTAATTTTTAAATAATTCATAATAAACTATATATTTGTAAAATGCATAATAATGTAAAATGTTGACGCATTTAAATGCCGAACTTGGCCTATGAAATAAAATTATTTTTGATTTTGATGTTTGATTTTTGCCCATACTCCATAAGGAAGGCCTGTGCCCAGCAGTGGGACGTATATAGGTTATATACGATGCCACATTTGCTTAATAAGGTCAAAACGCAGCGCTTACGCACCATTCAAATATCGAACTCAAACCGTAGTTCCGTTTGTTGTGGCAAAGACAGATAAAATCAAATCAAACGACTAACGGATGTTACCACATTCACGTCACCTTCACTATAACGGAAAATTTTATTTGATTAACCACAAACGGTGGCTCAACTTAAATCGGGTTGCTTAATAACAATATACTTTAATGCTTTAATCATAAAGGTTATTTGCGACACAGCCATTATTTGTTTTATGTGATTAGGTACCTGTATCCAATGAATCACGACCTCTACTGTAAAATTTGCATGTCAGTGAATATGAACTTTTTAATTTAATTTCAATGATGATCTCATCATTGAAATTAAATTAAAAAGTTCAAAGTTCAAGTTCAATATGTAAAAAAACAAGAAAAAAAATTGTATACCTACCTCCAGTTTCTGAATTGTTAGGTAAATACTAGAATAGTAATTATTTCAAAAATAAGCAAATGAAATGACGTTAAGTGATCATGATCGCTGTAAATATCCCGAATGTCATTTGGTTAAAATTTTATAACTTCACTCATTAACTATCAATCATATAAATGAAGCCTAAAAAGGGCATCAAGCAGCAATTACGTTAGTATTTAAAAATGAATACCTGTTACATCCGGTAATTTAATTTGGTGTTCGAATGAGCAGAGGTCTCTGATTTGTCGGTATTATAACAGCCTTGCCCTTGTCCAAGACTTCCTTGAAAAAGAAAACCTTTATACATTTTACCCTGAAGGTCAGAATATGCCACGCTATATGTAGTATTTGAATGTTGGGCTACGAAAGCGACGGATGCAAGAAAACTGCACGCAGCGGAGATGCGAATGACAATTGGATTTATTAAGTCACTAGAATAGATAATAGAATTAGTAGGTCAGAGAATGTTTGGAACATATCTCGAGAAGTTATGTAACGAAATCTTAAGTGATTTAATAATACTAGTATATTGCTAGTTAATAATAAGAAAAGCAACAACACTAATCGATATTTCTGTATTGTTTCAGATGGAACTACCACAATGTATCACAGAGTGAGAAGAAAAATGGTTTTTAGTGTTTGTGCCATAATATTATTAAATTTTCACAATACACTAGCTTTACCAAAAACTTTAGACTCTACTGAAACTGCGATAGGCACATTGCCGGTTGAAGAAAATTATGAAAATAACGTTATAAATTTTGATGAAGAATATAGTGTTAAGTTTAATAATAAATATGGTACCATTCCTTGGGATTCTAATGACAAGCTTGCGAAGGAATTCCATAAGTATACTGTAGTTAAAGATGAAGTAGATGTTAAAAACAATACAAATGTAAAAACCAATGAAACAATCCTTGAAATCACTACAACTACTACAAATCCTACTACAATTCATAAGTATACTGTAGTTACAGATGAATTAGATGTTAAAAATAATACAAATTCCAAAAACAATGAAACAACCCCTGAGACAACTATAACTACTGCAAACCCTATTGAAGGGACTGAAACTACAGCTGAAACAGAATACAGTGTAATACCCTTAGAACTAATCAGCACTACAGAGAATTCTTTAGTTAGCATAGTTGAAAGCACCACAGAAGACGAACTGTTAGTAATTCCATTATTCACAACATTAAAAGACTTGCCAACTATCGAAATAAATCAGACAGTGACTTTACCTACTTCTACTATAGAAACTGAAGTAACAACAGAAGAAGTTCTTACGACAACTAGTGTTGATTATACAACGGCAACGTTTAAAGTACAAACTAGATATAACACTTCTATTGCAAATTATACTGTAAGTGAAGCTGTGATTTTAAGTAATACTTCAAAAGAGTTCAACAAAACCATAAAATTAGATACAACACTTAAATCTGTTATTAGGAAAAGTGATGAGATTTCAGAAATAATTTCTAGTGAAGATACAAGTGAGTTAAATGGAACTGATATTAGAATCAACAGAACCATTCATGAAGATATAGTGACTACTACATCTAATAAAACAGAAAACATTACAAGAATTATTCATAACAGTGAGGAGGTAAATGATAATGATGTACCGCTATTTACTGAGCTGGATTCTGATGATGAGGAAGTACCT
Organism: Parapoynx stratiotata; assembly: GCA_910589355.1. NCBI lineage: Eukaryota > Metazoa > Arthropoda > Insecta > Lepidoptera > Crambidae > Parapoynx > Parapoynx stratiotata. The sequence continues at coordinate 12,228,578 of OU342482.1, forward strand.
GAAGATTATTATGATACAAAGGATGTGGTACCAACGACAGCTCCTAAAGTTAATGCTATTTCAGTGTTAGTTGGCCTTGCTGGTAGTGTAGTAGAGAGCGTCGCTGAGAGAGTAGTGCCTAAGGGTATTTATGATTTGTTTAAGAGAATGCAGAAGCAAAACGAAGCGTTGGAAGCAGAAAGATTAAGGAGTAGAGAAGAGAATGGCGGTCTGGGTACGTAGCAATTATTAAATATTACTCGATCTTTTTTATTTTGATGGAAACATAATTGAACTCTTGTAACTAATGTGATGTATCCTCGTTCAGTCAAAAATTCTATGCAAAGTTTTTTGGCTGATAAAATAAATATCTTCACACATTCATACCTATCAACTAGCCCCATTTTAAACAACTAATGCATTTATTATAGCCTGTCAATTTAAGAATTCTATTGGGAGTATCACATTTCATTATTAGTACCAAGTGAAGCAGAATCATTCTGGTTATCGATAAGCAAATAAAAGCAGGAATTTAAACATATATAAACCAAACTCACTAGTTACGGTTAACTGCTTACCAACAGAAGTCTAATAACATGAAGTCAATGACAAGTCAACATAATCTAAAATTATATTTAAACTCGCGGAAGTCGATGACATAACAGTAGTACCGGTTATGGGCGATAGATTTCAGTTGCATAAGAAATTTCATAGTAAAAGATAAGAAGTAAGCCCAAAAGCCATTTAGCCCACTCGCGTAGGGCAGTTGGTTTTCGTCATATCAAAACTCATTAATAACAGAGAGTGGCGAGCAAAAATAAAAAATGCAGCGTAGATTGCAACAGTTTAGACCGGCCATCAGGTCACTCAGTGACCGATGACCGACGGCAAAGGTCGCGGGTAGCTGCAAAATATTTTCAGTGTTGGACCGATCGATGTGGAAAGATCTCCGGAAAGCCATATTCAGCATATGACAACTCTGATGTTTATGATATTTATTACAGTATACCAAGCATTGCACGGTGTAAGAAGTTAGGGTATTTACTATTTGGCAAACTATCGCTTTTCACAGGTCAATTCGGGCGCGGTATCCTAAAGTCAATATCGTCCGGGCTGGGCAAGCCGCTCAGCCAGCTGATGGCGGGCGTCCGCGACATCGGCTCGCTGGATACCGACCGCGGCTTCGTCAGCAACCTGGCTTCCGGTGTCAGCAGCGTCGCCAGCGTGGCCAACTCCCTCGTTGACACGTTTAAGGATAGGGTGCAGGCTATTTATCCAGGTAATTTTACTAAATAAACCTTTGTCTCGTCAAATAACAAACGGTGATGTTATGTTTGTTCCTAATTCCGTAGTACAAGATATACATACATAATAATATGATCACGCCTCTATCCCAGAAAACACCCTCATTTTACTTGATATGTCTAAGTTCCCATGTAAAGAGTGGCCGTCTTTACCTGTGCTCCATACCGTGTAGGTAAAATTGTTCAGTTGTTATGATCCTGGAACATATTCTAAACTGCCCCTTATTCTAAACTGTCGGTGCACGGATTCGATTCGGAAAGTCACGCCCCGTCTCATTCTAATTCGTCGCAATAAAAAGTGACAGGAATAGAGATTCCGTGATTCGTTTAGTTTCCGACAGTTTAGAATAAGGGAACAGGATTCCTAGCACATGTTTGGAAACCGATCTACACTTATACGAGACTTATAAGCAGTTCAAAGTGTTACCATATCTGAGTTCAAAGTGTACCATACCATACCAAGTCTTCAGTGGCGTGGCTTGTAGTGGCGGGTGAGAAACAACTGGAGGATTTCTCTGTGGTCTAGATCACAGAGGCGGCCCAAGCCCGTCCTACCACCAGAGAGTCCACAGGGCGTTAGAGTTGGAAACGGGACTTATCGTTAAATAAATCTGCTGTGCAGGTACCGTGTGGTGCGGCGACGGGCGCTCAGCTACCGCCCGCTCTGGCGAGTTGGGGCTGTTCTTCTTTACCGACACCTGCTGCCGGCAACACGACGCCTGCAAGCTCTTCATCAGGGCTGGCGAGACCAAGTACGGGCTCACCAACACCGGGCTATTTACCAGGTTAGTTACAGATAAGTGGAATAGAGTGTGAACTTCTTCCGGCCTTTTATTTTGGGTTATTGTCAATTCTCTATGGCCTAGTGATTTGAAGGCTGCTGGTATCAAGGCTTCGTAATCTCTAGAGAAAACCTGCGTCGCCATCTTACAGGATTTGGGTTCAACCGCGGTGGGGTTTGATGTTTATACCAAAGAATTGATATTAGGTATTTTTTTTTTTGTGTACAGCTATTTTGTATATTTATCCATAAATACTTATTAATTTGGGCTAGTTGAAAGACATGAATGTCATAAGTTGTTTGTTTGTGTGTATTCGATTGAAAAGCAGACATTTGCAATATTACAGTTCACTTCACGTTTTTTTTGTTTTATGATTCAAATTAATTCATTATTAATCGCATGTTAAATGTTAAGCAAAAACGATAATGTCCTGTTTAAAATAGAATGCGCAATAATCTAGTAATTATTTATAGAGAAAATATGCGTGACAGATGCCTAGACTGGATGAGGTATTGCTAAACGATTGGTCGCCCGCTGGGGTAACTACGTTCCATAGTTTCACCAAACCAAATGGTGTTGTTTTTGTGTAGGAGATGAAAGTACTTTGAAATTAGATATACTTTATTATTAATAATATTTATACACGCATTACTCACTGTACCTTATGGGTTGTCTGGAAGACATCACTATTAGAAATAAGCCCCCCAATTGCATACTTTGTGTTGTTTTTATTTTTATGTAACAATATTTTTTTTGGCAGTAAATAGTATAATACGTGATAATAATATTAAAGTTGAATTCTTATAAAGAGTATTAGTGCCGCTATAAGATATAAAATTTATCAAATTTAATTATTATACATATATAATATAATATAATTATCACAGTCAAATCTATTGTAGTTTCACAATAACGTGATAAAACCCAATAGTATTATAAAATCAGAGTTATAAAAACGGCAAATAACGTGCTATGGGTTGCAGGTTCGATCCACCGCCTGTACCACTGAGTTTGAACAAAACATATAGCTACTTTTTTACCAACGAGCTCGGCGGCGTAGTGGTTAGTACGTTTTGGCTTTCGATATCGAAAACAAAGCGACCTTCTCTATGGTCAGGCCTTGAATCGGTGACCAAAATTTTGTAATTTCGAGCTCCTCCATGATTCGGAAGGCACGTTAAGGTGTTGATCCCAGTCGTTATTACGATCATTTCTACCAACCCGCATTGGGCCAGCGTTCTGGTGTTATGGCCAATACTCCTCATGTGTTTCTCCATGAGGAAGACCTGTGCTTAGCAGTGGGCCGTATATAAACTGAGGATTGAGGACTGATACAGCTACTTTACGAAAATCGCTGAGCTCAGTGTATTTGAAGCACTGGCTCTGCTGTTGTCTTCGCGAACATAATTTATATTATGATGAAGGCTTAATGAAGATAATAACTGAGAACCATTCAATTCAAAGAGGTCCCGTGTTGGTCCGGGACACAAAAAGAATGTACCAACTGCATTTCTTGCCTAGCATGTCGTAAAAGGCGACTAAGGGCGTATTGGGTACTGGGTCTGTGATTGTGTAGGCGATGATGAGCTAGCCACTTGTTACTACTCTTTCACGATTTTTCATCTGACCAAACCCAATTTTTGTATGGCTAAATGTGGTTTTAAGAAACACAGTGCTCCTTTGACTGTGCCTACTACTTCGGGGATTGCAGGCGTGATTGTATGTATGTATGTACCTTTCAATTCTTGAAGTTATTTCGGTATGTACAAGCGCCCTATGGGCGAATTCGACCAAATTTCGATTAGCTACACTGGTTTAGTGACACCAAAATTCACTTCTTCTAAAAGGCATTTCCGGACTAGCTATCGGGCTGAAACTTGAAAATAGTTCTGAACCCTGTGCTAATGCAACATGCAACTACTTTCAACTTTCGAAATTCAACTTCAGGTCGAAATATCATCTTTCAGGTTTGTATGGAGATCGGTGACTACGCACAGCGCCATCTATTGATTGGTGGTAGACTAACCATCAATAGATGGCGCTAATAAAATAGTAGGTAATATTATAGGGATATGCATTATATTATTCGGGTGGTAATGGAATACATCGCATGCATAAATCGTAAGGGTAAGTTGCAAAGATGCGCCCCCACGTTTTATATCTAATATTAGGTGTTTTGTATGGAGATTTTGGGGATGTCTGCATTTTACATACTAACATTTTATCAGTTTTCTTCACAACGAAGTATCCAGAGAAAATAATATTTGGCATGTATCATTAGACAAGCTTTAACAATATGTGTGTGAACACGCTTGATAAAAATTATTCATTGTTTTTATGTTAATGCAAATCAAATGATGTATTCGGGAGGCAGTTAAAAATAATTGTCTTTGTGTCTAATTTGAACACAATTAAACTTACAAAAAATTATCAAATTAAATAATACGAGCTCAAATATATGGTCTATTTTTAGAAGAGGCAATTATTTTAAAAGAATGTTCTGAAACTTTATAGTTACGGACAAATTGCTAAGACAGAATAAAAACACCAATTTCATAGGTAAGGACCCAATATTTTATGTTTTAATCAGCTTCGAACGGCGAATGGGATCAAACTAACAACCAATTGTACAAGTAGGTAGTGCCGTCCATCCTAAGGGTCCGTTCCGTTCACATATACCGGCTAGGAGAGGAGAGCAGATTTTTATCACGTTGAAAACAGAGTTTTGAGTAATTGTAGTTATGTTTATTTTTGCATGTGCACTTTTATTGTCGTTAAGAATGCTTGAACGCGCTTCGTGTTAAATAATAAGAGGAGGAATCGGAGCCGGTCGGCTTTCGCTCGCGCAATCGGTTAAATAGTTGGCGGTTCCACTCCGGCCCATTCCGAGCGTATACGATCCTGTCTGTGTGAAAAGAAAAATGCCAGCCGATGCTCTCCGAGCCGGTCTGTGTGAACAGACCCTAGTCAGCTTTCGCTGTCCGCTAAATTAACAGTAAATATTATGAATGCTAAGATTACCCAAGTAATATGTTTGTGAGCTAAACAAACGTCAATGCTTAGAGCGAATAACATTCCTTTGATAAAACATTGGTATTATGACATTTTTGCTAAAAATTACAAAATATTTGCACGACGAGACGCCTGCGCGTGGCTCGAAAGTCGTAAAATTTTTAAGTGGTCATTTTTGTACTAATTTTAAAGGAATTTGGCAAATAAATGAACTGAATTCTTAATATTACGACACAAATATAGTTGCATCAAGAGATTGCTAAAGTGTTTTGAGATTTGATATAAAATTCTCACAAAACTTTTAGTAAGTTGTATGTAAACGTTCTTCTTTTTCTTCTCGCCAATAGAAGAATGAATTACAGAGGACCATTAGCTATGTATTAGTAGTAGGAAACGATGGTATGGTCTGACAGTACAGTCAAGTGCATAAATATGTATCTAAACAAACGTGTCAAAAGTATATATCAGTGAATGTTTATTAAGAAAGTATCCAATCTAACTGTCGTAAATATGTTTGCAGAAATTGATCAAAAACATGTATTCATTAAAGGACAATTTGTTTTGTATCGAGTTTTTTCGTTTGTTCGAGAATTTTGCAGTATTTACTTTGGTTATGTAGCTCAATGCTTTATCCTCTGTTTCATAGCAAGAAACAATTGTCAAAATTTAATAGAAAAGAAATTCAAAATTTAAATTAATGTCAATAGTGTCAAAAAAATACAATAAAATACAAACTTTTATTTTTTATTGGCTCATCTATCTATACAAACCTTTTTTGGCGCGATATTATTGCTCACTTAGTTTACATATTTTTGGAAAAAAACCGAAGGCATAATACCAACATAATACGAAGAGAAAAGTGTCACATATATTATGGATACCATAAATACATGTTATTGCAATGGTTTTAAAAAACCATATTTATGCACTTGGCGATAGATATGTATTATTGCTCACTTAGTTACTTACATATTTATTTTCATCCCACCACCTCGGAAAGTGTAATTTTGCGCTTCGAAATCTGGCTGGAAAATTCTATTTTATTCGCTTGAGCGGCAAAGTAGATTTGAATTTAGAACATCACATATAATGAGTACTCAATATAATTGTAAATTCAAAACGTCATTAAACCTATTTAATGTAACCTCTATGGTGCCAAATTTATGATTAGAACTTTTTAAATTGTGAAAAAATATTTTGTCATTATAAATTGTTTTCTTTTTCATTTTGTCATTTCCTCGCTGAGGTGGGATGAAAAGTTACGTATTGCACTCGAGTGGAAAGATTTTTCACCTTGTGCTCGTTTGTTTCCCTCGCTGACGCTCAGGATTCTAATTTAGAATCACTCGCTGCGCTCGTGATTCAACTTAAGAATCCTTCGCTTGCTCGGTCATCCAAATCGAGCACGCGGTTAAAAAGGAACTTTCCACTCTTGTATAATAAATAACTATTATTTTGTTGGTTTTCATTTAAAGTTACCTATATGTTATGCTATGTATGTGTTAGTGATAAGTTGTATGTTACGTATGCTGTATATGCTACTCGATGAATAATTGATTAATAAATTTGGTAAAAGGTTATGGCAGAATAACAGAGGTTGTGGACTCTCTGCAACCACTGAGCCGTAAGCCGTTTTGTCTCTTTAGTTAAATTGTAATCAGAACAAGTGATAATATGAAATGAAGACTAAGTGTAAAAATACACTAAGTATAAAAATACACTTGGGGACAAATAAAACATTATTATTATTATTATTTATGAAACAAAAGCGAAGACATAATAACGATGAGAAAAGTGTCACATATTTCGTGAATCCTTAAATACATACATGATATTGTAATGGTTTTCAAGATACATATTTTTGCACTTGACTGTACATGGTATACCCATCCCCCTTTACTTGGCGTAACATTGCCAGCCGTCCCGTCCCATCCCCTCTCAATATGCTGGGAAACCTTTCAGAGTCTTAAACTGTCAAACCTTTTTCTAAATTCACTCGGTACATTCGTCAAAATTAGAAACAGATATGGAAAATTCTTTGAGCTATGTCGGAGCTATCGAAAGCCAAAGTTTACTTACCACTTCGCACCGAGCTCTTTGGATGGATCAGGCCGTGGATGGATGACCAAATATTGAGTCTTTACCTATGAAATTGGCGTTTTTCTCTCTCTTAGTATTTTGTCTGTAACTATTAAGATTCAGAGTATTCCTAAAAAATAATTACCTCGTCTAAAAATAGACTATATTTTTGAGCTCTTTTGATTTGTTTTGATAATTTGTTGTAAGTTTAATTGTGTTAAAATTGGACACGGAGACAACTCTTTTTATAAGTGCCTCCCGAATACATCATTTTATTTGCATTCACTTAAAAACGATAAATAATTTTTATGAAGTGTGATATTATACATATTACTAAAGCTTGTCTAATGATAGATGCCAAATATTATATTATCTTTGGATTTGTCGTTGTGAAGAAAACTGAAAAAATTTTAGTACGGAAAATGCAGAATTCCCCAAAATCTCCATACAAAACGACAATTTTATAGGTAAAGACCTATTACTTTGAGATCTCGAACTCCTCCGTGCTTCGGAAGGCACGTTAAGCCGCTATTGCAACCGTTTCTACCATACATGGTCCACACTCCTCATGTGTTTCTCCATGAGGAAAATGGATACTTTTTATTTAATTATATAAATTTTTAAATTTCTCAATTGTAAAGTATTGACGTTTTTAAGTACCAGGTTTGGCCTATTAAGGCCCGATTTTTCAATCCTCAGATAAAACTATCTGTCAGTCTAATGTTAGCTCTGTCCCTTTTCTTTTTATGACCTTAGAAAGTGACAGTGATAGTTTTAAATGGCGGATAATTTTATCTGGGGATTGAAAAATCGGGCCTAAATAAAGTTATTTTTGTTTGTTGGCTTGTTTGACTTGCAACGACACGGTCGAATGAATTAATTTTCCCAACAATTGCATAAAATTGTGACAGCGGTGTTAATAAGTTTTTACTTTATGCGGTAATTATGTTTTATTAATTACTGTGAGTTATGATTGCTATGCAAATAAGGTTTTTGGTTATTACAGTTATTGCGCTATAAAATAAGGTAGTAATTACAATATTAATATGAGACTATTCCACAACAACCAATTCCGAGATACACTTCATGCCGCTAAAGGAGACGAATAGATTAAAGGATGTGGATGGTAGGTTAGTTGTAGAATATTATAACCACAGAAATAGATTACATACATAGATGACACAAATGCGTGTATTGTCCGAGTTCGAAAACCCCTACCAAACATCGGGGTTATTTCTGCAAAAACTAAAAAAATCCCTCCTTGTGTGATAATTGGAGGCGGGGCATTGACGGCATCGGTATTATTCAGTTTGGGTGTCCCATCTCAAAATTACGACTGTGTCGTCATAGTGGAAGATAAAAAGTTGACACGCTTGGTTTGAATACAAATCGTTATATACTTATTATTATCTTATTCTTGTGATGGGGCTGAGATAACTCAGGGCACTTCGACCCTTTGGGATCTTTTGTGCTTCCCCTTCCCTATTCATCCCTCCCCGCCATCACCCAAGATATCCTGGATGAACGTTATGATGTTGGCTGGAGGCACGCCTATAAATTCCTCAGGTTTGGTGTAAGCCGCCCCTAGAATCCGTAGTCTTTTAATTCCTAAAGCATCGCATTCACATAATAAATGCTGTTTTCTCCGCACAATCTACAGGTGGGGTCATCAGCGTTGCCTATAGTGAACAGTGTGCGTTATCGTAACGTAAATGAATATGTGATTTCAACGATCATTACACGAGGAGGGGGCAACGAAGCTGTGCTGTTCTGTCGTAGCCTCATTGGGGGTGAATAGACTGTGATTTTGAGTAAATTCGCGCGGTAAGCGCAGTGGCAGATCCACGCACATCTCTCGTGTTTCGGAAGAATTTGACCAAAGACATCGAAAAAAAAATCAAGTTGCTCCAGTGATTGAAAAGTTGAGGGAAAAGCGGCCATGGTGGTATGGACATATTTGGAAAAGAGAGAATGAGCATGTAAAGAAAAGAGTTATGCATATAAGAGTGGATGGTAATGTAATAAGAGGAAGACCGAGGAAGAGATGGATAGATTTTGTGAATGAGGACATGGCTAGGTTGGGAGAGAATGTTGATCTGGCGTGTGATACAGGAGAATGGAAGAAAAAAGCTAATTGCGTTGACTCCAAATGAAAATGGGAAATGATTCGGCAAATTATGATGATGACACATATTTCAAAAATATTTGTTGCAGAAGAAAATACTACCTTTTGCACATTAGCATTCCCAAAGGAGAGAAATAAAAAAAATCGAAGAATAAATAAGTCATTATATAGCAAAGGTGAAAACCGTTTAGAAGAAAAACTTGGCAGAATTATTTTAACACAAAAACTAATATTTAATTTAACGCCTTAGGCCCGATTTTTCAATCCTCAGATAAAATTATCCGCCATTTAAAACTATCACTGTCACTTTCTAAAGTCATAAAAAGAAAAGGGACAGAGCTAACATTTGTCAGACAGATAGTTTTATCTGAGGATTGAAAAATCGGGCCTTAATAAAGTAACGTAAAGCAATATACATCGAGCGCATCCTCAGTTACAAAACCGCGACAAAGTAGTTAAAGCGGCGGTTAAAGTTAACTGCTTCCTACCGGTTGGATAACAGCGATTACGTTGGTGTTATTATCACTAGAAATTCTGATTTGAGGAGTGAACCTTCGCTCACATAATATAGCGATTTTGGAGGTTCTCAGATCCTGGGTCAGTGTGCCAATGCTTCCGAGTTCCGATAACCGAGGTCTTATGGTCTTATGTAAGTCAGTTGCCATGTGATTTTGTGCGTGTGTGTGTATTTGTGACCCGCTGGTGTTGCAGATGGCGGCGGTGACTTATCCCCCTTAGTTTATATCTCTTGAATATTGAAAATATGTCTCGTGTAATATAGCCATATACTCTTACGAATTAAATTTAATTCTTAAAATGTTTGAAAATTACAGTCATTACACAAGAGGGTTGCTCATACCTCTAGGGTATGTAAAAATGACACATTATAATCGAGTAGGAACAATGACTGCAGTGATTATAAGTGTGTATGACTGTAAGCTGAACTTTTTGAACAATAACACATCTTCACGCCTGTGTCCCAGAAGGGGTAGGCAGACGTGTGAACACCCACATATTTCCCCATATTTTGTTTATACTTTTATAAACCGGCTTCTAATATCTAAGAAAGTAAACTAATATAATTCTGATAAGCACAAGCCGTTTCGCACGGTGCTCAGACGCACGTTATGTAACGAATTATCTAATAACAGGTTCGCAGCATGCTGTCGGCAGGTGAACATGCTAATTAGGTAACGCTATGGTTAGGAATATTTTCTTATGCCGGTTCAAGAAGTACAAGCAGTCCAAAGCAAAGCGATGTAATCGCAGTACAGTTTTTTGTTGCCGTTTTTTATTGTTTATTTTTTAAAATTCGCCCCACATATATACAATTAAATAGATGACGTAAGTGCGTGTACTGCGCGTCGAAAACCCAGACCAAACGTCGGGTGTTATCTGCTGCTAACTAGTCTACGCGCGTCCGAATGGCTGCAAGCACAACAAACAATGCCTCGTTGTGTGGTTATTGGAGGAAGAGTATCGTCTGCATCGGTATCCTTCTATCAGCTTGGATCTCTCGTCTAAAAATTACATCACGTAGACGTTCAAAACTTGACATGCTTGGTTTCAATACAAATCGATAATCTTGCGTTATCTATGCAATTGTACATCTATGGCTCGTCCCCTGTTAGTCACTAAGTAAGGCCTAAAACAATCTGTCCGTCAGCCTGTCAGCCGGTATGTCTCATTCAAATTTTTATTTTATTTAGACACACAACAGAGTACAGTTACATAGTACATACAATAAATTAGCTATAAATTTAGGGTACAGACTGTACTCCAACAACATGCGTCCTAAAATTTACAATCGTTCTGTGAATCAAATTTTAGACAATAATGACATATGTTAATAATAGACAAATATAAGATATATAAATAAATAGGTAATTTAAATATAGGTATACTATAAAGTGACATAAACAATACAAATTATTATTTTCAAACTTACATACAAAACTAATAATTTGGGATTTGTATACGCAAATTTAGGCACAGGCGGAGTTTGAACCGATTTTTTTAAAGATAGTGTCGTTTATATTATACACCACTTGGCTATCGTTGCCCCTTATAGTTACAGTAGCGTAGTGGTTAGTACGCTTTGGCTTTCGATATCGAAATCAAAGCTACATTTGCCGTGATCAGGCTTTGGATGGGTGTAACCAAAACTTTGTGATCTTGAACTCTCCTGTGCTTCGGAAGCACGTTAAGCCGTTGGTTCCAGTCGCTATTTAAGTGCCAAGCTTGGCCTATGAAATAAAGATATTATTGGTTGATTGAATCATAATCACCTTCCCAACTCAAGCAGAGATCAATAAAGATATTATTGATTGATTGATTCATAGTTCAATACCGTCCCAACTGAAGCAGAGATCTGCGCATGAGTTTGCTTCTGTAATAGCCATGGTATTTAACCTGAGGTGCAACCGAACGCCGGCGTTTGAACAATAGATTTGTCTCGTGTCTCGTTTGCAAGCCAAAAATTGGAAAGTTAAGACTTACGGAGGTGGTTTCTTTATTTACTGCCATTTTCTAGATTTTCACGATTTTCACAGATATAATTTTGAAATGATGTGCGGGGAACGTTGCTTGCATATTGCTTGCTATTTTTCCGTTGTCCGGGTCACTAATTAATGTGGTTATTGGTATTTTAATAGGATGATAATAGAAACTAAATGTTTTTTTTAACTCAATTTTTTATTGTTGTATTCTTGACAACATCAAACTTGATTTTTAAATTTAAAAGAGTTTGTACTCCTACAAACCTCGACGTAAACCCTCGTTTGGTTCCAGATCGCACTGCAGTTGCGACGACAAGTTCCGCTCGTGTCTCCAGCGCACCAACTCGCTGGTGTCGGGGCAGATCGGCCTGACGTACTTCAACGTGCTGGGCCCGCAGTGCTTCAGGAAGGCGCACCCCATCGTCAAGTGTGCTAGGAGGACCAGGTGAGTTAACACTGTGACGGGGTGAATCAGGGGATAAATTAAGAGCCTCGAGTCGCTACTTATCGGTATATTTATACTATAAAAAACTAAGGCACTCTGAAACAAATTTTATAAAAGGTAAATTTTACTATGGCTTTTATGTCAAAAATTTACAAAATCGAGATTTAAACAAGGTTTAAAATTTCCTGCAAGTGACCCTAAGTCATAATTATAAAAGTAAGGCTACTTACAACAGTTCCTTTGAAAACAATTCTATTAAAACAAAATAAGTTCAAAATTAAATGATGAATTCAGTTACAACAAGACTTCCAATTATTTAATTATTTACAATTTATAAATATATAAGATATTGATCGTTATGTTTGAAGAGCAAGACAATGAGAAAACAGGCAGTGAATAAAAAAAAATAAAAAAAAGACGTGTGGCACTCGGGGACTGCCGCGCTAAAGCTATTGCATTTTGTATTAACTTATGCAATTATAATTTTATTTATTTTTTTATTTAGTTTTTTTACAAAATGCTTAACTTAACATTCGTACCTCTTATGTAGGAAAATGTTGACTATTAATAGTTGAACTAAAACGTGTAATGATTAAAATTATAAAATTGTGACATGTACATATTTACGTAATTCGTCACTTACCATCAGCACCCCTTTTATTTCACGTCACCACCCCTAGTATTGTAAAACTCGTGACTTTTTTAGTTATGCTATGAAAGTCAATTTGTATGAAAAACATACGTCAGTATCTCTCTCTCTCTCTCTCTCTCGCTCTCTCTTTCTCTTGTTGTAATCCACAAAGCCACACCTCCTTGCGCATCGGAGTGGGGAGCGTGAGGTTTTTTCGTTACGGAGCGTGAGGTTTTTTCGTTACGGAAATTCTGGATTCGGTCCCCGCGCTCAAGGCCCGCGATAGAAGCTATGCAATAGCTTAAAAATACAATAAAAACTGAAGGAACAGATAAGAAACCGAAGAATGACAGACGTAAAGAGAAGTAAAAAAGTACAAGTCAAATGGTAGTAATATAAGGAGGTCTGTCCTTGACAACCAGAGAAGAGCGCAATATCAGCAAAGAGTCGCTAATATAGCTATGGCGCCTCGTTACACCACGACCTGAAAGATAGTACCTATGGGCTGCTGCGAGGTAAAGGCCGAAGCTCGGTGGCGTAATGGTTACCGACCTTCGCCAAGATCGCTACCAAAACTTTGTAATCTCGAGATCTGCTTCGAAAGACACGTTAAGCCGTTGGTCCCTGTCGTTATTGCAATCGTTTCACCCACCAACCCGCATTACGCCAGCGTAGTGGTGCTACGGCCCATACTGTAATGTGTTTTTCCATGAAGAAGGCCTGTACCCAGCAGTGGGACGTATATAGGTTGAGGACGATAGTTAGTTTATTAGCTTCGACAAAATAGTCAATAATCTTCGCCAATTATTCTTTAGAGGACTTTTATACAATAAGTTTGGTTTGGCTATCTATATTTGAATGCGTGACTACTTTTATTTCATTTTTAAATTATTAATTTTCAGAATAACCGGACAAAAGTGTGAAGAATACGAGCTGGACTACACCAAGCCGAAGATGTGGCAGTGGTTTGACAACGAAACGTTTTAACTTCGCAAAAAGCGCCATCTAGTGGCAGATAGCGAAACTCTTACGCGAGAAATATTTAGTGGGAAAATTATTTGAAAATGACACAAGTTTTACACGGAACTTTTGCGTGTTCATTGAAAATATTGAATGAAAATAAATACCATTAATTTAATCAGTTCTAATATTATAAATGCGAAAGTAACGCTATCTGTATATATGTTTGTCTGTCGGTCTCGTTTCACGTCAAAACTACTGAACTGATTTAATCGAAATTTGGTACACAGATAGACCTGAGAAAGGATACTACAGGCTACTTTTCAACAACGCAGGTTTAACCGCGAGAAGCCACTAGTGAATAATATCGCGTTATCGTTAAAAGAATAAAGTTACCAGAGGGACATTCAGAACTGAGTCGTCTGCATGGATCCTTTATCTGTTTCTGTGATTACTGTTGTTCCTCTGAACACAGAAGTCACAGTGCGTGACGATTCAGATCACAACCAGTTCAATATATCAGTTTTTTTTTACATATGAAAGGTAAGCTCTTGGCCTTATTTCATCTCACCTGATGGTAAGTGACGATAAGGCCGAAGGTGGAAGCGAGCTTCACCTGTAATACTCAACAACTGAGTCAGCTGCCTGACTAGCTACCACCGTTTAACCTAAATTTATAGCCATAATAACATTGTTATAAGCGTTGTTGTGTTCCAGCAATCAGAGGTAAGACAGCCAGTTCCTCAGTTATTGAGGATTACAGGAGAAGTTCGCTTCCACCTTCGGCCTTATCGTCACTTACCATCAGGTGAGATGAAGGTCAAGAGCTTACCTGTCATATCTAAAAAAAGACTTTCTTGTGACGTAATCAATACAAAGGTTAGATTTCTTTTATTGCAGTGTCTCGCGAGACTGGCTAGGTTTATTAAAATGGTCCATTTTCTATGAAATTGCATGGATGGCCGGGCCGGGTTTATCAGACAACATGCCAATGATCTAACACCAAATTTTCTCTCGAAAAAAAGAAAAAGTGATAGTTCAGTGATTGATCAAAAAATATTAACTGTTTTAATTTAATGTTACCAAGTACAAGGAAACAAAATATATTTAAGTGTTTACGTGTAAGTGTTATATTTAATAATATTTCAGATTTACATCTTAAAATATATAAAGAAAATAATTTTTATTTGTGACCGTTGAATCATGCGATTTGGGCAGTCTGTTTGTTATCGCCATCTTGTGCCCTTATTTTAAGAGAATATTGGGTCCTTACCTATGAAATTGGTGTTTTTTTTTTCTCTCTTAGTATTTTGTCTGTAACTATTAAGATTCAGAGTATTCCTAAAAAATAATTACCTCGTCTAAAAATAGCCTATATTTTTGAGCTCTTTTGATTTGTTTCGATAATTTGTTGTAAGTTTAATTGTGTTAAAATTGGACACGGAGACAACTCTTTTTAAGTGCCTCCCGAATACATCATTTTATTTGCATTCACTTAAAAACGATAAATAATTTTTATGAAGTGTGATATTACACATATTACTAAAGCTTGTCTAATGATAGATGCCAAATATTATTATCTTTGAATTTGTCGTTGTGAAGAAAACTGAAAAAAATGTATTATGGAAAATGCAGAATTCCCCAAAATCTCCATACAAATCACCAATTTCACAGGTAAGGACCTAATATAATAAATATCCTCATAAAATATAGCGCTAAATGTTAAGCTAAAATTGGGCCGGTTCATCAAAATTTATTATTTTTTACAATGAATTGTGAATGGTGAACGTTATTCTTCTAAATTGACGGTCATCACTCCGATGAATGTCATATCAGGCAGTTCATTTTCGGCATTTCATCGATGATTAATCGAAAATGAAAGCAAAAATTAACCATCTAATTCTATTTTTTTGTTCAGTTTTTTGGCTGTTTCAAAAGATGTTATTTCATCTTATATGATATGATAATTTTGATATTCATGGTCTTAGTTCTTCCAAAAATATTTAATATAAAAAAAATACATTATGATGTTGAGATTATTATTAAGAATAAGTATTTTAAAATAATTTTATTTAAGTACCTACAGGTAGGTAAGGCTTTAAGTTCAATACAGATATATTAAAAAAAAACGTTGGTTTTATTTCAAGCTTTTTTGGTTCAGTTGTCACATTGGAAAAGAAGTAGGAGTAGCACTGAAGAGTGCAGAGGGAAAGGACGAGGAAGACATGTGCCGCCCCTAAGTAGTGGGAAAAGAGCAAGAAGAATGAGACTCCCACGTTCTACATGTTAAAGAAATACCTACTATTAAAGATGTTCTGCGTTTATACGAGGCCTACTTTGAGGCCTCCAGCTCGGTGGCGAAGTGGTTAGTACGCTTTGACTTTCGATCGAAAATAAAACTACTTTCGCCATGTTCAGGCCGTGGATGGGTGACCAAGACTTTGTGATGAGCTCCTCAATGCTTCGGAAGGCACGTTAAGCCATTGGTCCCGGTCACTATTGCGACCGTTTCTACCCACCAACACGCATTGGGCCAGCGTGGTGGTGTTACGGCCCATTCTTCTCATGTTTCTTCATGAGAAAGGCCTGTGCCCAGCAGTGGGACGTATATAGGCTGAGGACGACTTTTAGGCCTGTATTCCAGAATCAATCTCAAGACTTGAGCACAGCTATTAAGAGAGGGCGTTATGTGGGCAAGAATAGCGCTTCCTCTGATGATGAGGGATGATGGGCAGCTCAGATCACACAAACATAAACATTGTACAAATAAAAAAAGTTCTCCTTTTATACACTTTATTATTAAAACATCAGAATATATTTCGAAATGACACTTTTAACAATAAATCAATTATCATTACCTCTCGTAAACAAAAGTAATTAGAAAGAAATGTAGGCAAACACATTCTACGGCGTTTCTACTTGAAAATTTATTATTTTGTGCGCAAAAATCATCTGTGTATAACATTAAGATATGTTGAGTTCAGTTTAATATATTTAATACTTTTCAAAATGATATTCCGATGAGTACAGTCAATTGGCAAATAATGATGGATTCCACTATTTTTAAACTAATTACATTAGATTAAGTATACAAGCCATGAATCGTCAATCATGATAAATCTGATATAATTGTCGTTTAAAACGTGTACAGTTGTCAAAAAAGTTCTTTAACGTTCACACTATTACCTATTAAGATTAACTATTTAATATGATTAAAAGTAGCATGATTTACGTAAAAAGTTGATTTTTTTAAAAACCGTAATCTTTCAGATTCCTTCCTGACATAATAGAAAAACAAAATACTATGTCAGTTAAAATCTATTTGACACGAAAACAAATCTTACAGTTAACATCGATTGATGACAGACAGACAAATTGCATATGTACGATTTTAAATGTATATTAGTACATATTTTAAATAAAGAATATAAAATTCTATATTAAGCTCCCTACAACTACGTTATGAAATCTAAGGGCTTCAAATATATAATATATATGTATATATTGCTTAACATGGTCCAAGGGGTTATAATTACACAAAACTTAGGTATAGATCGATATTTTTTATATTCCAAAAATAATTCAAGCATGATAGGCATAGCAGTAGCGTATGTTTGATATAATTATGTATTTAAACATATAAAACCTTAAATCCCTTAAAAAATTCAATATTAATTTTGGCTACAGTCAGGATTTAAACCCACGACTGAGTTAAAAACCGATTCACTATTAAACCCGAAGATAATTTAGTCGCAATGTAAAGTTAGTAGTTAGATTCTTCTAAATCCCTTCATTTTATTGTCTTTTCCCTGAGTTTCCTTTTTAGCTAAAATAATAAAAATCAAACATATCATCACGTCTTTTTCCCCGAAGTGTAAGGAAGAGGTATTAGAGGTATTATCTACCTCGGATGCCATAGTTCAAAATAAAGGAAAAGAATGAGTTGCTCTAAAAAATCAATTTATGCATCGATAAAATACCTAACGTAACTTTACATTATCTATATAATTTTATTATTTAAAATTTTGACTGGCGAATACTACTTAGAACATAATTTCATGATTACCTGATGCCAGAACGTATTTTGACTATGTAGGTATATATAATAATAATTCAGCGGTAGTCGAGTTGGGACGGACGGGGCACTACTCGTTCGGAGCCGCGGGAAACGCGGGTTCGATCCCACCGCCTGTACCACTGAGTTTAATTAAAACCACGTACAGTTCATTGTTAATATCACTTATCTGGCGAAATGTGGGTGTTTAACACCTCTGCCTACCCCTTCGGGGAAAGTGATGATATGTTATGTTATGATTAATCAATCACGAATGGACATAGCTTCCCCCGCACCCCGCTGTGCAGCTATGTTGCTATGTATTGGGTCCTTACCTATGAAATTGGTGTTTTTATTCTGTCTTAGTATTTTGTCTGTAACTATTAAGATTCTGAGTATTCCTTAAAAATAATTACCTCGTCTAAAAATAGACTATATTTTTGAGCTCTTTTGATTTGTTTTGATAATTTGTTGTAAGTTTAATTGTGTTAAAATTGGAAACGGAGACAACTCTTTTTAAGTGCCTCCCGAATACATCATTTTATTTGCATTCACTTAAAAACGATAAATAATTTTTATGAAGTGTGATGTTACATATTACTAAAGCTTGTCTAATGATACATGCCAAATATTATTATCTCTGGATTTGTCGTTGAAAAGAAAACTGATAAAATGTTAGTATGGAAAATGCAGAATTCCACAAAATCTCCATACAAAACACCAATTTCATAGGTAAGGACCTAATATGTTATGTAACTATGCTGTGAGCTGTGAGAGGAAAAATAGACCAATGGGCACCATTCAGAGTCACGTGAAACAAAGTAGGCACCCTTAGTCACGTAGAAAATTCAAGACGGTAACATAAGTACGTTTAATAAAAGTTGTCTTGTGGAGACGCTTTAAAAGACAATGGTCATCAGTGACCCAGGCCCAACGTGAATGAGTCCTATCTCATTTTTAGGCTATTGCATAGCTTCTATCGCGGGCCTTGAGCGCGGGGACCGAATCCAGAAATTTCGTAACGAAAAAACCTCACGCTCCCCACTCCGATGCGCAAGGAGGTGTGGCTTGAAGGCCGTGCATCGTCTAACGTCGTTTCAGTTCGGCAGTCTTCGACACGGCGTTAAGATAATAAAACCCACATGTATTGTAAAATAATAAAAAATATTTTAAACAATATTAACTTTTTTATTTATTTTATAATAGAAAAATTTGTTTTCTTATCGGTCACCACGCTCAAAAAGTGTAACTTGAATTAATATCAAAGATAAAGAAATACTGCATGAATAAAATAAATAAATAAAATTATAATTGCATAAGTTGATACAAAATGCTATGCAATAGCTTTACCGCGGCAGTCCCCGAGTGCTGTCTTTTTTTTTATTATGTTCCGTGTAACATAAATATGTAATTTTTATATTCAACTAGCTCTTGCTTGCGACTTCGTTCTATGGTTTTTTTACTATCCCGCGGGAACCCTTCAATTTTCTGGAATAAAAAGTATCTAAGATGTTGGCCAGGGATATAAGGTATCACCATGCAAAATTTCATTGAAATCGGTCCAGCCATTTCGGAGATTAGCCCGTACAAACAAACGAACAGACAGAGAAACAAAAAATAAAAAAATATTGTTTTTGGTATTTTCTCACTTTTTGCATCTGACTTGGTTTTAAGCTTTTTTTTTCTATTTACCGACATTCGACCTCTACAGTTTTATTATATGTATAGATATTAGTGGCTAACACATAAATATGTTACTTTCTATTGTTCCCAGGCCTTGTATGAAAAATATATAAAGAAACTCTTATCTCTAAATTGTCTTAAGGATGATAACTTCTAACTGGGGACATCATCCCAGATTACCCAGACGTGAAACGTAACTTTGTCTGTCTGGGTCGCTTTCACGTCAAAACTACAAAACCAATTTAACCGAAATTTGGTACACAAATAGTCTAGAGCCTGAGATAGGACATCGTCTACCTTTTATCCCCATGGGAATAAAAGGCAGGAAGAAAGGTTTCTTTTTTCCCATGGGAATGTTAAAAAATTTAAATAACGAAACATGAAGTACAAATTTACGACATTATGAACTTTGCTTCTAATAATAGAGTAGGAGTAAATTTTCAATTCCTCCAATTGATAGGTTATTGTTCCAATTTGAAAAAAAATCAGTGTTGAATAGCCTATTTATTTATTAAGGCTATAGGCATCTCGCTATCTCAAAGTAACTATTCTACGCGGATGAAGTCGCGAGCAGAAGCTAGTATTGAATATAAATATTGGGTCTTTACCTATGAAATTGGCGTTTTTTTTTTCTCTTAGTATTTTGTCTGTAACTATTAAGATTCAGAATATTCCTAAAAAATAATTACCTCGTCTAAAAATAGACTATATTTTTGAGCTCTTTTGATTTGTTTTGATAATTTGTTATAAGTTTAATTATGTTAAAATTGGACACGGAGACAACTCTTTTTAAGTGCCTTCCGAATACATCATTTTATTTGCATTCACTAAAAACGATAAATAATTTTTATGAAGTGTGATATTACACATATTACTAAAGCTTGTCTAATGATAGATGCCAAATATCTTTAGATTTGTCGTTATGAAGAAAACTGAAAAAATTTTACTATGGAAAATGCAGAATTCCCCAAAATCTCCATACAAAACGACAATTTCATAGGTAAGGACCTATTATTACATATTTATGTTAAACTGAACATAAAAAAAATAAGATAGGTCTCTTTCTTGTCAGACCTGGGTAAATTTTGTGTGGGCAGTGACCATTCTTTTTTTAATACGTATAATAATAACTTCTTAAATTGCGTTATTTTAGTGAAAATTCTAACGTAAAAATCCAAATCTGGTTGGAAGTCTCAATATAGGATGATAACAATTTTGTAGAGTAAAAAATTGATTTTTTTTATTATTGTCATAATTTATCAATGTGTTTACCTGCAATGGATCAATTTAAACATATTTAGGTAATTATCAATCGAAATGCGGTCCAGTTGTGTATCCGTGCGGTGTGATAAATGAATGGCGACATTTTGGATAATTTACATAACATTTTATGCATGCATGATGCAATGAGAAAATAAATATATAGTGTACTTAATTTTTAGCAGATAGTGTACAATCATGATTAAATATATTGTTTATGAGACTTCCAAGGAACAACTAAAGTGGAAAAGCCTACTGCTGACCAGGAGCTCAGAATGATTCAGGAAGTCCAAGGGTAAGGTGAAATTGGTGTTTTTCATTGGACCCTGGGATTTTAATAATTATACATATACTTCACTTCGAACCCGAAGTCAAATATTTGATGATATATATTATTTATTATATACATTTATAATTACACAAATTTAATGCAATAAATATAAATTTTGTGGCAGTTTAATTATTTGTATTTGATAATCTCGTAAATGAACTAAAATACCATACATAATGGCCGTATATTTGTATTTCCATGTTTTACGTAATGATTGACAAAAACAAAAATTCCGTTTTAAATGTTTCAATAATTTCTAGCCCACTTGCGGAGTTTTTCCGCGCGGAAAAAAGTCCGGATTCGATGTGCATTTAATTTTTCCTCGGTGTTTTGTTCTCCCAAAATATGAATTAAGGCTATGCCAGTATAAATAAATTAAGAATAAACATTATAATAATCAAACTGCCCAAATAACACTAAACATCACATCAATATTTAACTACGATTTCAACATCAAGTAGAGAAGTTAAAATACATTTATATTAATCTAATAATTCACATAATTCTCTAATTATGTTTATTTAAAACTAGCGTCTATACACACTGCGTGATATTAAATAATTACTAAGAAAATAAGGCAGACGGGTACTTCGGAGGGAACAAATCAATTATTTCACTTTCATCAAACATCAGGCACTGAAATTGAAATCATTCTTATATAAATAAAACTTACTTATATCTACATGTAACAAAAACCTATTGGGACTAGATAAACTTAACTAACTGAGGAACCAAATTCCTATTTTGTTTATTTTTGGCAATCTATGACTTGGATGGATTCAATTTTATTACAAACATTATTCGAATCTAGCCTTCAAAGACTTGTAGAGCTGTAAGAGACATGAACATAACAATATTATCACTAAAAATTATTTGTAAATATTTTACAGAAATATAGTTTTGAAAATATTTAGATCATAAAGGTTTTTGTGATGCGACATAATTTCACATAATATAATTTTCATTTTACAGGGGTTTCCTGCAATATCAAAATTTCATGGTCGAAAAAGTTTTTTCCAACATTTTCATTACAATCTTTTGATGTCATGTAAAAATTCACACAAACCAAAACTGACTCACTTTTTCAGGTACATGGAAGAAAATATTGTTCGATTCTTTTTCATTCAGTATTTTATGGTCAATCAATAAACGAACTGATTTATTGTCTGTATGTATATTAGACTTCACAAAACAATAAAAAACCGAGTTTTTGGCGGCATTTGACTTAAGCGGATGTCATTTTTATTTCAATGATTGCAATATCGTTTCGGAGTGGATATTGTTACGTAAAATCAGTGTACTTTTGTGTTTTAGTGTCCATAATGATAGCCAATGTGACCAATGACTACTTGAAGCTTATTTCGTCTTAAGTGTGGGGAATGTTGAGTTTGATTTATCATGGCAATCCACCTCATCGAAGTAGCACCAAAGTGTCTACCATCCATCATTTGACGCCAAACTCTCCCAAGACGCATTGATATGTACACACTTACGAAAGACAAGGCTGTATGGGCTTAGTTCCCCTTGCCTTCTTTACAGGTTACAAAAAAAACTATTAATTCAAAGTACACCGGCTACACAGACAAAATAGGTCTCTTACAACGCTACAAGTCAATATGCACCCCTTAGGCCCGAGTTCACCAATAATTGTTTAACCAACGTTTTAGTGATTAGCCGTTCAATTCCGAAACATCGTTTAAATAACCATTCAAATTTTCACTGTTCACCGCAAACATTTTTACCATGGTTACAAAATCGGACGTTTAATGATGAGTCAGAATGAATGAACGAATATTATAAAGATACTTATTTACGAAGCAGCGCTGTCATATTAAACGGACGCAATATACGCTGATATCTGAATTTAGTAGCATAACGTAAAATGCTTCCAATTTGTAATGTGCGATGATGTGGTAAGAACGTTTCACTCGGACGTTGTTCTAATTTTGGTCGGATAACACATTTCGTAAGTAACTGTCAATGTCAAAAACAAATTCGTGTTGATTTGTTTACATATATTTCTCAACCGATTAGAAGCGAATTCTTTCGAAATTAGTGCTAAAATACCGTGATGTTATTGAAAATAAACGCACTGTCACCACCACAACTCCATAAAGCTAAATTTTGGTAATACTTTTAATGTCAATATGTAGTAAATGTAAGTAAAACGGAGGTTAAACGTTGCTGTCAGGCTCGGTTAAGTTGATCGGTTGTTTAAGAGCTGTAATCGATGGTTAACGTGTGGTGAACACAAAAATTGATTTAAACAGCTGTTTATCTTATAATCAGTTGTTTTAAATGTTGGTGAACTCGGGCCTTAGAAGGATACCATAAAAAAAAAACTGCGCTTTAGAAGCAGATATATTGGAGTCATAAATGGCTCTAAAAATTTCACTTTTTTAAGGAATTTCAAGTATGGTATCCATCTAGGCTTCCTTCTATTTCTACCCTAAAATCAAGGTCTCACTTTCTTTAGCTACAATAGCTACCTACCTTGTAATATTTTCTATTGCCCTACCGCTTTCGGTACCCTTCTACAGCTCCTAATCTTCTAAATATCTTCTAGATTTTCCTATAAATGTCTTCTCAAAGCTACCCGAAAAAAACCGTAATACCTATTCCTAATTCGTTTCGCTCAATTTTGAAGCGGTGGACCCAATTGGTATAATTTAGATAAGTTTAGTGAAGCAAGATACCCAATACAGTCTTCGCAGAAGCCATTTCTGATATAGTTTTATTAATTTAATAAATGGTTAAAACTGTTAGTGATAATAACTGTAATGATACATTTAAATATGTCGGTTCCAGTCATGAGTTTAGGCACAAATTTGAATGTTTATAATACGCTACCTAGCGGGCAGTTCAAGCGGTTCGATAGCCTCCAGTAGTGGTAGGTCGTTGACGATTTTTGCGTTAACGAAATGAAACTGCTAATTTGAAACTGTTGGAAACGTTGGAAGTTCGTTGAAAAAATCCGTTAATAAATTTAACTGGATTTGCTGTAATGAAAAAGCAGTTAATTCGTTAACAAAGGAAAAGCAGTTAGATCAATTGACGACATTTCAAAATTTTAAGGTGGATATTTTATTATTGTAAATAAAACTAGGTAAAAAATTAAGAGACACAAGTTTTTTGATTTTTCTAAATATCGACTTTTTCATTCATTCATTCATTCATTCATCATTCAGTTTAAAGATCACTTCATTCTAAAATGTCGTTAGCGCCATATGGCGTCATTCATACGGAGGAATAGCATTTTGCTTTTGCTTATGTTTATTACTTTGATATTTTTTTTTACACCATGAAAGTGAGCGCAGGATTTCAATCAATTTGTTGACATGGCCACAGATTATATAGAAATAACAAGGCCATGATATTAACTTTTTTTCCTGTTTCGAATTAATTCTTTATCGTTATTCCTCCGTATGTATGACGTCACGCGTATGATTTTAGTTTTTTTAGTTTTTCTCGAAAACTATACAACAGAAAGAAATATTTCAATGATTTTTGGGGTTTATAAAGCAAAATGTAGAATTTTTTATTTTATTTTAAGGTGTATTAAAAAATGAAATGTTGTCAATTAATGCCCACTCCTAGTATCCAAGAATCACTTTAAGTGAAGACGTCACTGGGTGTGGTCGTTTAATTTCGTCAGTGGACAGCAGGCAGTGGCAGTGGGCAGTGGACTGCTTTTTCGCGCTTTTGCCTTGTCTCTGACTAGCCTTCATAGAATAATAGTCGCGATTGTATGTATGTTTAATTTCGCTTAGTATGTTCCTTCTATAAATTTTGGTCGTAAGAAGACGGGGCTATACTATGATTGTCATTAATTATTTTATTATGATACTTCTGGCCTAAATCTTGACAAGAGCCGACAAAACATACACGAAGTTTCCGTTTAATTGTAAGTTAAAATTACGATTTTTTTTGTAAAAATTGTTTTATCAAAAAAAACTAATATTATAATATAACATACTTCAGTAACGTACAAAGATGATGGGGATATTTGTAAATGCATTTTTTGTGCCGGTAACTAAAATAATATTGTAAATAATTAAATAAACTACTAGATTATTCTAAATTATGTAAAATTTAACTAAAATTTTATTTAATTATACTTATATTTTATACAATACTGATTATATGATCACTATCAATGTCCCATCCAATTCATATACATTTTTAATTCTATAGAACTATATTTTAATACAATAATATAAAGAAAAACATATCAAATCATTTTTATCTTATATATATAATCTTCAAACATACATACATACTAGGTATTACTACATTTGGAGTTTTACCCAATTCTACATAACATTAATATATTAAAAACAAGAAATAACATATCTAATCTAGACATTGGAGTCACATGGGGATCACATTTATATATTATTATTTAAATAAATTATTTGTATACGTCGAAGGCAATGTACAAACAACACTCGTTAACTGCCCGTTCGAGACGCAACAGACAAAAAGAGAAAGAGACAAAATTATTTCTCTCATGACAACTTCACAACAAATATAAAGTTATTTATGTCCAAATATCTATGTGTGTGTGGCTTGGCATGCTTTCAGTTTTGCCGTTCTTCCAAAATAAGTACTTTTCTACGACCATAATAAACAAAACTGTGTATGTTACACAGTTTTTGCTTGAATTTCGCTCTCATTTTGATGCAAGAAGAGCTAATCGAACCGTTTAAATATAGTTACGACTGATGTTTTATCAGTCGTTTAACGATAAAATATTTCGATGAGATAGTGACAGCAAAAAGTCGATAAGACGTAACACGTATAGACGAAACCATTGATCTTAAAACAAGAGGAGGGAAGTAAAATGATTGGTGTATTCGGACAGACGTTATCGGTGCCTAGCCGCCATTACATGTGCCACCAGTAATGTACCTAGCACATGAGCTGTCAAAACTTAGTTTTGTACTGAAAATTATCGATATCGACATAAAATTGAGCAGGTGGCATTTTGCTCCATACAAAAAGCGGCCATTACATGTGCCGAACTGTCAATCAGTGGCACCCTATTTGTATAAATGTTTCGGGTCCATAGGTTTATAAGGTCAATGGACGAAACACGACAGACGTTCGACAGTTTTTACGTTACGACATTAAATTGTATCGAAGCTGCGTAATATTTTTAACCAGTTAACTTTAGCACAGAATGTACTATGAAATTATCATACATTGCCTGCTTCGTATACATTTGTAAAACATAAGTACATATTAAATAAGCATTGTTTTACTCTAGATTTCTTAGCGTTGTATTACACAGTTCATTGACAAATTAAATTTATTTCAAAAGCTATACTGGACATTGAGTTTGGTAGACTATGGGCACGATTCTAAATTATAATTATTGAGATTAAACTGGTTAATGTTTCGTCTGTTTCCTTTAATATAGACGAGAAAAGGATAGGTGTTTAAAAAGTTGACAAATTTTAATTCGATAGTAAAAATTCTAATTGAAAACAATTAGTCCATAACTGGTGTTTATCAGTTCTTGCTATCCTTATTTTATTTATAAGATGAGAAAGAGATGTATTTCCTCCGGAAATAGTAGGTATTTAGCATCAAACCCATAGTGCAACTTAATCCAATCTCTGTAAAAATATGCATTTAAATTTTTCCATCTGTAAACATAAAACTTTAATAAATAATACCAATGAGAATCTCATATCTCTAATGTAACACTTAAAACCGCTATTATTGCTTGTAAACTTCAAAAAGGACTCGCTAGATGATCATTATTTCTTTATAATTTCTGAAATAATATTACAATACTTATACATAATATTCATCCTATCAATGGAATACTAATACGTCCTCATTATATTTTTTTTACCCGCCGGCCCGTCATATTCCCCAATCAGTACTTTTTTATACTTAATATGAATTGGCGTCAAATTGTGGCAAGGATGTCATCAGACTGGTAATAAAAAAACTAATTTATCCTTAAAATAAACGAGACATGTATATTATACAATTAATGATACAGTTTATTCCTTACATATGTTTCTTTGTATAATATCACGTTCTTAACCAAAAAAACAAATTTGAAACATTATATTGTAAGCTAAAATTAATGCTGTTCATTTTTGGCAATGAATTACCATTTGCCTATTTTTAATAAATAAATGATCATTATTTTAGTAAAATGACCATTATTTTTGCAAAATAATCCATTATTTATACAATATGGCCTTATTCTGTAAACTGGTAATTATGTATAATGGTAAAATAAACATTATTTCATTAAAATGATAATAATGTAAGCAAGGCGATAATTTTGACTGTAAAATGTTTTTCTAGATGAAACCATCTGTTTTGTGTTGGATGGTCTCTATTAGAGATAATTATGTCCACCCATTGCTTACTGTGTTAAAATGTGTGTTACATCTTTAAAAAATGTGTATAATAACAAGCTAATTTCTTAGGTAGTTTGGCATGAATTATTTAAGGGTTTGGTATAAACGATTGTCATTCAGACGGTTCAGGAGCAGCCAGCAGCGTAGTCGAACAGGAGGTAACGTGTGAGTTATGCAAATTTCGTTGGAAGTTTGTATTAGCAAGGTTACTGGTTTAGTGTAGAGGTCATAGATTGGTGAAGATCGCTCAGTAGCAGTCAGCGGCTTAGTCTAAGAAGAGAAAATCTATATTATTAAATGCTGATTTCGTCGGTAGGTGGTTTGTTGGAACAAATGTTATTGGTTTGGTGGTGCCATTGTCTGCTGCAGCCGATTCAGTTGCAATCAGTGGCGCAGTCGAAGAAGGGGAAGCAGGCGACGGGCTCGGCGGCGGCGTGCTAGAGCACGTGCAGGTTCTCGCACGACTTGGACTTGGAGTCGCGCGCCCACACGCGGCCCAGCAGCCCGCGGACCTGGAGCATTGAGGAGGTTTCTTTTACATTAAACGTAAAGTAGTCTTTTTAATCAATGTGTCAATCCTAACACAGCTAAAAGTGAAGACTCGCCTGTCCATATGTCGGCACCGCATTCTTTCGTATTTCGGTCACACTATACGCAGAGGCGACGAAAGTTGGGAAAAATTGATTGTAGTTGGGAACACCGAAGGCAGAAGTTCGCGCGGTCGCTCACCAACGAGATGGAGCGATCAAGTGAAAGACTCGTCGCCCTCCAAACTCCAGATGGTTGTAATAGACGCGCTGGACAGAAACCGTTGGAGGAAAATCATCCGATCCAGATGTAACTACTGCTGACCACGATCCTCAGATATGAGGGACCGACTATAGAAAGAGAGTCTTTTTACGTCTCGAGACATGCAATGTTGCCTTTAGAACCAAAGTAAATACTTAAGTCACCTGTCTTATGATTGACACCCTTCATTTCGCATGAAATTTTTAAGTTCATAACATGTAACAAGTTGTGAGTCTATTGCTACGCACAGATCTCAACCTCAATCTCAATCCGCCTGTGCCTCAGTACTAATCAAACTTTATGAATATCGTTAACTAATATTTAAATGTTTTGCGGCTCTGTTTCTTCCTGAGATAGTTGAAACCGTCCCGTTAGCAGTGCACCTGTTCCGAGCTACCAAATTAGTTCAATACGGATTTTATGGCTCCATTTTAAAATGGTTCATTCAATTCAAAATTCAAGCGTACGTTTTACATATGAGAGGTAAGCTCTTGGCCTTCATCTCACCTGATGGTAAGTGCCGATAAGGCCGAAGGTGGGAGCGAGCGAGCGAGCGTGGTGGTGGGTTTATTCAGTTTAGATGCGTCTTAGCGCATGCTTGTGAATGTCTTAAACATTTTACAATATTTCGTGAAATGGGAAATCTACGCCATCCGCCTTGTTTTTAGTTGCGTGTTTAATTATCAATCATAGTTACATTCCTTTGGGTTTCTGTGTCTAAGAAGTAATGTAGTGGTACCTTGACGCTGGCGGAGAGGCGGGTGCGCTTGCGCGGCGTGCTGGCGGCGGAGGCGGCGGGCGCGGGCGGCGGCTCGCCCTCCAGCGGCGACCGCGCGCGGCTGCGGTTCTTGCGAGAGCTGCTGCGTTTCCTGCGATCATAATTCATTTATATTTCACTCATCAGAATTGCGAACCTCCAGTGTCAGTGGGCAAGCACATTGCTCGTAGAACTGATGGCCGTTGGGGCGGAAAGACCACGTACAGTCAGCATCAAATAGTTAGTGACGCTCAGGGTGTACAAATCATAGCTCAAATAGATACACGCAACCAAAAATTCAAAAATATCGGTACAAATAAAGTTTCCATTTTGTTGTCAACAATATGTAAACTCTTTTGTGTTGTCAACTTTATGGAAACTATATTGTACCGATATTATTGACTTTTTGGAAGTGTTTATTTATTTGAACAACCCGAGTGTCACTAACTATTTGACGCTGACTGTACTAAGAGCTTTCCACAACGTTGTCGGCTCCCACGAGGTGGACCGACGATCTGGCTCGTGTCCCAGAAAATCACTGGACTTGAGGACCGTGAGTTGCGGAGATTTGCTGGGAGGCTTAAAGTCCAGCAGTCCGCTATAGCCTGATGAATGGGTGCCAATAGAAGTTCAAAACAAATTTAATCCGGTACCACATACCTAAAACTTTGCATAATGTTGCTAGGTATACTACAATTAGACTTTGAAAGCTAAGGAAAGGAAAAGAAAAGGGGTTATAGGTAAGCGTGGCATGGGTATGTGTTGAGGAGGTAAGAAAGGAACATAGGTAGAAAATTACTTAGTATGAGAGAGATGAACCTCGAAAGGAGACCAAGAAAGCGGTAGATTGAGTACGTGAAGCGTGATATGAGAAGTAAAGAAGTGCAGTTTGCGCTGACGAGTGACAGGAGAGAGTGGAAGAAGAAGACATGATGTGCAGACCCAGCCCAGAGTGGGGAAAAGGGCAGGAAGAAGATAATATCCCCCAAGGCGTTGGCAGAGGTGCAATCACAGATTTACTTTTACATAGATGACGTAGGTATTAGGTCCTTACCTATGAAATTGGTGTTTTGTATGTAGATTTTGGGGATGTCTGCATTTTACATTCTAACATTTTATCAGTTTTCTTCACAACGACAAATCCAGAGATAATAATATTTGGCATGTATCATTAGACAAGCTTTAGCAATATGTGTGTGAACACGCTTGATAAAAATTATTCATCGTTTTTATGTTAATGCAAATCAAATGATGTATTCGGGAGGCAGTTAAAAATATTTGTTTTTGTGTCTAATTTTAACACAATTAAACTTCCAAAAAATTATCAAATTAAATAATACGAGCACAAATATATGGTCTATTTTTAGAAGAGGCAATTATTTTATAAGAATGTTCTGAAACTTAATAGTTACGGACAAATTGCTAAGACAGAATAACACCAATTTCATAGGTAAGGACCCAATATTATGGTGTATAACAGAATCAGTGGCTGATGCCTTAGGTATGTTATGTTATCATCATCAGCAACCTATGCTTGTCCACTGCTGGACGTAGGTCTCGCTTATCTCTCTCTCTCTCTATATATATCTCTATCTCTCGCTTATATGTGGTGTAGAGCACCAGTACCCACCTGACTCTCTCTGCGTGCTGTTGCTTCAGTCGTATCTGCGTGAGCAGGCCCACGAGCAGCTCGTCCACGTTGTGGTTAATCCCGACTGAGGTCTCGATGAATTTGCACTCGTATGATGTGGCTAAGCTCTTTCCCTCTGGAATAGGATAGAAGATAATACACTAATACAGTTACCATTAACGTGTGAATAATGAAAAAAGGAGATGTGAGAAGAGAAAGTTGGACGTTTACCAATGTCAATTATAGTGGGAAAAAGAAGATAGATATATGTTTTGGCCTTTATCCCCGAAGGTATAGCCAAAGATGTAAAGCATAATCGAAGAAGATGCTATTTATTTGCCAAAACACATTTATAATAACCATAGTTGCGTCATTACTCGTCAGAAACTGGATATGACACGAAAATTATTATTAATCAAACATTTATGAGAACATTTATCATTTAATTTATTTCTTACTTCAAATTTAATTTTGATTTTTAGCCAATATATACATGGGGTTGTGTTTTGAGGCGTGATCATACTATTTATGTATTATTTTGACGTAGATTTAATTAAAGAAATAATCAGTATTTTTATCTAAAGTTTCTTTTTTTTGTATATTTCTTTTGGTATCTAAATACTTACACTTAATTCTCAAGATACAAATTAATAAATTGATTAATTTTGGATCGAACCCACATTATGATAAGTTGAATAAAATAAGGGAAGTAATAAATAGGGCAGCCGTTTAATCATTTTGTCGGCAACATAGTTATTTAGGCAGCAAAATAATTATTTGGGAAGCAAAATAATTATTTGGGCAGCAATTTATATCTCCTCTTCTTTTTCCTGCCCTGTTCCCAATTCTGTTTGAGGTCGGCGCAACATGTCTTTCTCTTCCACTCTCTTCTATCACTCGTCAAGTCAACACTCACGCCCATCCTCATCACATCATCATTCACACAATCCATCCATCTTTTCTTTGGTCTTCCTCTCCCCACACGCCCATCCACTTTCAAGTCCATAACTTTCCTGGTGATATGATCAGCAGCATGTGCAGCAATGTATAGGTATGTTGCCGGCAATATATAAAATCTAGGAAATGTATTCTGATAGATAATTTTTTTATGAACCTATAGCAGAATATCATTGCTTTGCTCGCATCCAGATATGAACAAAACCGGTCACTGAGCTACGACCTTTTTACTCTTCTGTAGCACTCACAAAATTTAGTTCTTGTTGTTATTTGTATTTCTTTTTTTTTTGTATTTTTGTGTGTGACGGAGAATTTTTGAGTGAATAAAGATTTTATCTATCTTATCTACCCTTAAATACAATTTTGTTCATCGTTTTGCACACCGTTGTAACTTCTGATTTTTTGTAAACATGACTAAACTAAACTGCCTAAATTGAAATATTCTTGGCCTCAAACTTAACAAAATAAATAACATTCGCATTCTCCGCCCAAGTTGGTAGTGTATGTTTAAACCTCGGTGTAATTACCGAAGCGACAGATCACCGGGTTTCATCTAAATTGGCGGCTATCAATAATTGATGACCACCCTGAACGCCGTCATAACGAGGCCTCACGTTTCACTGGGTGCCCAAATTGACGTAAAATTAGTAATTAGTATTTACTTGGGGTTTGTCCAGTAAAGAAATTGAAGCAAAATGGTGTGACAATTTTGAATTTTAATGAACCAGACCGAAAGAGCTCGTTGGTGTAGTAGTTAGTACGCTTTGACTTTCGATATTGAAAACAAAGCTATCTTCGCCATGGTTAGGCCTTGGATGGGTGACCAAAATTTTGTGATCTCGACTCCTTCATGCTTCGAAAGGCATGTTAAGCCCTTGGTCTCTACCAACTCTGATCACCAACCGGCATTGGGCCAGCGTGGTGGTTTTACGGCACATACTCCTGTATTTGTTACCATGAGGAAGGCCTGTGCCCAGCAGTGGGGCGTATACGCTGAGGATGATGAATGTACCAGACCGTCGCCAACGCCACAGTATCTACTGTAATGATTACTGTAGATACTGTGGTGTTTATGTTGTGTGATGTATCAAATTGAGTTTAGTATCATGTTTTTTTATTTTTTCATTTACTAGACCCGACTGACATAGAACTGTGAATGGGCTTAACGTGAGGAGGGGTAAAATACGGAGGTACGGGGTAATATGAAGGAAGATAATTTGAGTCGATAAAAAATTTGCCTTCACAGTGTTAAACTGGCCAGCAATCTCATAACCCTGGTCTTGATTCTCTCGCCGATTACATTAAGAAGCACTTTACATTGCCAAGTTCTGTGGAAAGAATACCAATAAAATTTTAATTAATTTGTTAAGATAAGCCTAGAGCTCAAAAACTTTATTCAAATTATATTGCTTTCATAAATAATCATTATCTTACTTCTTAATGAAATTAATTCTGATAAATTATTATATATACTGATTATTTGTGGCTTGCGGTTTCACTCGCGCCGTACCCGTTCCCATGGGGATATCGGGATGAAAATTAGCCTTTAACCTTTCTCAGGCTCTAGACTATCTGTGTGTAGCCGAGTTAGGATGGACGGGGCACTACTCGTTCGGGTTCAATCCCACCGTCGCAGTAGCGAAATGACCACTGAAATGAATAAAAACAAGTACAGTTGATTGCGAATATCGCTTGCATATCTTGGTTATTACATATTTGGCGAAATGTTGGTGTATAACACCTCTGCCTACCCCTTCGTAGGTTGGTAGTTAGTACGCTTTGGATATCGAAAACAAAGCTACCTGCGCCGTGGTCAGGCCGTGGATGTGTGACGAAAACTTTGTGATCTTGAACTCAGTGCTTCGGAAGGCACGTTAAGCTGTTGTTGGGTCGTTGGTTTGTAATGAGGCGCCATAGCTATATTAGCGACTCGTTGCTGTCATTGCGCTCTTCTCTGGCCATTTTTCTCTTGGTTTTCGTTTTTAAATTTGCTGTCTGTCTCTTTTTATTTGTTTTATTCTCGAAGTTCATTCTTACCAGAGTCAGCGCGTAGAGCAGTTGACTCACTGCTAATAATTATATTAATATATTTATAAAGTGATGATCAGTTCAAGATCAGTTCCTGATAAATAAAATCTATAAGTCTCTTTAAGGCACTATTGTAAGAAGCCCTACCTTTTTATAATATATTTAGTGTTAAATGTGAAATTGTTTTGTTTTCAGTGTAATTTACCTTTTTTATATAATTGTTTCAGTTGTGCCTTAATTTCAAATTAATAAATGACATAAGGGACGACCCAGTGCCTTCATTATCCCTGGGTTCACCCCGTCACAGGTTTCTACCAGCCTACATTGGGCCAGCGTGGTAGTGTTACAGCTCATATCTAATCATGTCGCACGTCCACTAAAATAGTGTCATAGCACAAAAAAGCGATTTCGAGAAAGTGAGATTAAGGATTTTTTTTAAATTTTCTGTCGTTTTGTGAATTTGTGACCATATTTAACTTTATTTTTATTTCTTATATTGATTAAAAATTTATTAAACTTTATGACAATAAGACAAAAATATTATTTATCGTCTAATAATTTGTGTAATTTTAGGAAAAACTGAAAAAAGTCTTATGTTATGTCAGTTTTCTACATTCTGAAAAGAAGATATTTCGAAAATAAAATAATTGGTACATTATGAAACAGTCAGTTTTATATCTTATTTAAACAATTATTTTGTAGGAGATTAAAAACATCTTTTTAAAAAACACATTGTGTTTGTTTTCCACGAGGAAGGCCTGTGCCCAGCAGTGGGACTTACAGGCTGAGGGTCATACAGGACATGTAATATAATGTTATCTTGTTTATGCAAATAACTATTCAATCTATCCAATAAAAATCTAACTCCATTAATCTCTATATTAGATTTTCTATCATCCCTTGTTTAAGCGTAAATCTAAGTAAACAAGATTAAACCTTCGGTGGTCGTTAATAAGTTTGTATTTAGTTCAGTGACTCCATTAAACATTCCCTTTGAGTTTTAGATGATTCGTTACGACGTATTTACGTGTTTACGATTTCAATGCTCTTAGAATTACTTTAGTTTCATTGTACGTATAAATTAAAACGTTGGGCCTTATTATTGCTTGATTTATTCGCTTAGCAGAAAATACGCCTGTGAATATATGAAGAGCAATTATTATTACAGAACTTTTTGCTGGTGGAATTATTAATGTAGTATATTATTATGCTTCGCTTTTATGAAGTACATGCGATTTGTACTGGATTTATATTAAATAATTCCAAGATAGTAATTATTATTACGAGTATCAAATTTTCAAATTAAACAATATTAAATTTAATTACTTTTAATGGAGGTATATAAGAAACAAAACCTTTTTGTAGTCATTTATAACGATTTAAGCAATAGTTATTTGTAGGACTAGATCTAGTGATATAATAATGTGAAATGGTACTAATATTGTCATCAAATAACTACTAAAAAAACATGTAAAACCCATACTAATATTAAGTAACTCTGTCTGTCTTGCTTTCACGTCAAAACTACTGAACTGATTCAATTGGAATTTGGTACACAGATATTCTGGAGCCTGAGAAAGGACATAGGTTACTTTTTATACCGATATTCCCAAGGGAATGGGTACCGCGCGGGTGTAACCATATCTGCTCGACTTTGTATTATGTGACATATTCCATCAAAATGTAATTACATTTCGAATTTAAAAATTTCTCGGCATTGTAAAATAATGACACGATAACAGAGATTTACCACCATTAGAACAATAAATAAACAAAATAAATAAATAAATATCTTCAGACATTCACACCTATCAACTGGCCCATACTAGACAATTTATGCCTGTGTTATGGATACCAGATGACGGACAAATATATTTGATATATAAATACATATAAATATTCAGAATATAATATACATATAAACTGGAGAATAAATGCCTGTTCACACAAACATTTGCCCCCACCGGGGATCGAACCCAGAACCTCTCGAGATGGCGACGCCTTGAGACCGGCGAACAGACCACTCGACCACGGAGGTTGTCCAAATCAGATGACACTGACAAAAAATGGTATTTTCATTATTTTAATAATAAGAGGTTTTAGTTCAATTATTAACAATCCACATTTTGCTAATATGTGGTAGGAATGTAATGATGAGCACCTGTAAAAAAACAAAGCCGTGTTAAGAAAAGCACAAAAACCTTTTTGCAAACTTTTATTGACGTTAAATGAATAGCCACGCGAACGACGTCGCGGGCACAGCTAGTATTTAAAATATACCTACGCGTCTAGGATTTTTTCATTGGTTAAAAAATTAGGGTTTTTATAAGACAATTTTATTTCAAATAATTTATATTATTAACAAGAAAACCTTTGCCCTTATCTTCAATAGGTTTTATTCGGTCTATTCAAACATATCTAGTTAAACAGCCCAAGTAAATGTCACTAGGCAAGAATTAAGGATGTTATGGTTATGAATTAAGGGCGTTATGTAAACATCTAATTAATGAGATCAAAACCCGATCCTGTCGATTTCACAGTTAATTATACACCATTACAAAATTAAGAAATAAAAAGGTTGAATAAACAGAACAGTCATACAAATTATATCAAAATTTTACTTTCAAATAATAAGAGCAATTTCTAATTCCCGCAACATTGCCTGTTTATTTCTTCAGGCACCTGGATGTATTAATTAAGTTTACCCAAAAGGTAGCACCATTGGAAGTTAATTGGGTCAGAATTGTTCTTACGTCTATTTAATTGGAGGGTTGGTTTAGCTCAAGACGAAAATGCTGAAAAAATATTGAGGAAAACACATTTCTCATGGTACCCGTCGTTCGCACGCCACTTCGTTGTTGCTAATAAAATTATCCGGGCCACCGATTTGCATAAGCCGTAATAACCGGGCTAATTTGTACTTTTACGGCTTCATAATAGAAAACTTATTCAGAACATTTTTTTTCATGCGAAAAGCAACCTCTTTGCTACACGCGTGTAGACTTGGGGTTTAAAAAAAGAATTACAATCCTCTTGGGTGTCATGTATAGTCTGTCTTTGAGAGTTGACTATTTTACTTCTTTCGAAACTTTACTTGAGGATTGTAGCTCTCGTTATGATCACGTTATCATAATGGGCGACTTTAATACCTGCCTCCTCAAAAATGATTCACGTTCCCGTCGCCTCCGTTCCCTGGTAGAATCCTGCAATTTAAATATCCTTTCACTTAACCCCACCCATCACGCCCCGAACTGTGTCCCCTCGCTTCTTGACTTGATGATTGTTTCATCTACAAGACACGTTGCGGTGCATGGACAGTATGACGCTAGTGCCTTTTCCTACCACGACCTAGTCTACTTGTCATACAAGATGCGACCACCTAAGGCGAAGGCGAGGGTGACCATGTTGCGAAACTTCGGAGGAATCGATTTGGATCTCCTTCGTCGGGACGCTATTGGTCTCAACTGGGAATCTATTGACTGTGTTCCCGATATTGACGGTATGGTGAATACCTTCAATGATTTGGTATTGTCGCTTTATGATAAGCATGCTCCCTTGCGGCCCGTTAGACTCAAGCACTGCCCTGCGCCTTGGCTCACACCAGAATTAAAAACACTGATTCGTCGCAAGTCACGAGCGAAATGCAAATTTAAACGTATGCCCTCCGATACGAACCGAGAGAAATATAGGCTTATAAGAAATCACTGCAATAGAATGTGTAGGGATGCTCAACGACATTACTTCCATAAGTCCGTGCAAAATGAAGATTCCGCAAAAGTTTGGAAGTTCCTGCGTTCTCTGGGAGTTGGAAAATCGCGACATAATTCCGTACCCAAAAGCCTGAATCTAGAGGACCTGAATCAGCATTTTGCAGAGTCAGTTCAACTCGAAGACGCCGTCAGGGCTGAAACTTTGGACAGGTTTTTGTCTGATCCATCTCCGAATCACCCATCATTCATGTTTCGACCATTCAACGTTAGGGAGGTTCTACGAAGCGCAAAAAATATAGGTTCAAATGCTGTTGGTGCCGATGACGTAAGTCGTAAAATGATTATCCCCATCCTTGATATTATTGCTCCCACCCTTACCTTGATTCTTAATCACTCCATATCCTCTGGCTGTTTTCCTTCAATTTGGAAAAAAGCACAGATTATTCCTCTTCCTAAAGTACCTCATCCCACCTTCACCGATTATCGGCCTATATCAATTTTACCCTATCTTTCTAAAGTACTGGAGCGTCTTGTCCACAATCAGCTTAGTAATTTCCTATCCCGCTATAAGCTCACAAATCCTCTCCAGTCTGGTTTCCGTCCAGGTCATAGCACCGCCACGGCTCTCGTCAAGATAACTGACGATATTCGTGGCGGCATAGATAACAAACAAGTTACAGTATCGGCGCTGCTGGACTTCAGTAACGCCTTCAATAATGTAGATCATGTCATTCTAATTGCAGTGCTTCGTTCTCTAAACTTATCTCCTGTAGTGATTAGTTGGATCGACAGTTATTTGCACGGTCGTCGTCAGCGAGTTTGTGTCGATGAGTCCTGCTCGGACTGGTGCGATATAAGAGCTGGCGTACCGCAGGGCAGCGTTTTGTCTCCTCTTCTCTTTTCTACGTTCATTAGCAGTATATCCAATGACCTTTCTTCCTCTTACCACCTTTATGCGGATGATCTTCAGGTGTACCGGCAGGGCTCTGTGGATGGGTTAGTCGACGTGGTGACCAGTTTGAATTTGGATTTGGAGAGTGTTCTGAGGTGGAGTAAGGCCTTCGGTCTTAAAGTGAATCCTACCAAAACCCAGGTTATCATATTTGGAAGCCAGCATAACATCTCTCGGATTGACTTTAACTCCATTCCAAAGATAATTTTCAACGGTGTCCACATACCCTTTAAAGACTGCGTTAGGAATTTAGGCATCTCAATGGATAGTTCGCTAACGTGGACATCGCAAATTGGTCAGGTAAGCAAGAGACTATTTGCTACTGTCGGTTCCCTAAGAAGATATCGCAATTTCCTTCCCATTCCCACCAAGATAGCCCTGGTTCAGGCCATCCTTTTTCCGATCTTGGACTATGCAGACACTAGTTATTGTGACCTGACGGAGGCGTATTTGGATAAACTTGACCGCCTTCAAAATCTGTGCATCCGCTTTGTATTCGGTCTACGCAAATATGACCATGTCTCTGAGTATCGTCGTCGTCTCGAGTGGCTGCCTATCCGTCTTCGTCGTGATGCACATATTCTCTCGCTACTGTATAGCGTGCTGTTTAGTCCCCAAACTCCCTCCTATCTCAAGGAGCGCTTCCACTTCCTTCATTCCACTCATGATAGAAATACTCGATCCTATCAATCCCTCCTCCTTACTTGTCCTCCACATTCTTCCCACCTCTACAACAATTCCTTTACTGTCCAAGCCATTCGTCTCTGGAACAACCTTCCATTACCAATAAAAAAATCCCAATCCTTAGCATCCTTTAATAGTCTGGTCCATACCCATTTCCTTCATCTTTAACCCCTCCCTCAAACGCACATTACTGGTTTCGACTTTTCTGAGTTGCTTTTAATGTAAGAATATATTGCAAAATAAAATATTTAAATTGGTTTATAGCATTTATGATATAGTATGTAATTTTATTTATGTATATGTATATAATATATTATGTAATTTATATATAGTAGTTAATATATGCACCTTATATATGTAAGTATATTACACCTACCTTTTCTTTAATTCTCTCTCTGCCCAAAGGTTGCCTGGAAGATATTGCTATTAGCTATAAGGCCGCCTGTGTTGCATTGTATTTTTTTTCTTTACTTTATTTCTGTGTTTTTATTAGTTGCAATAAAGAATTTTATCTATCTATCTATCTATCTACAATTTTAAAAATTGAAGAACAAGAGAGAGCGCTGAGGAAACAAACAGTGTATGTTAGACCGCGAGGTGATACGAATCTGAATGTGCTTGTAAAGATTTTTATACCAAATAAAGTGAGTTAAAGGAGAAGATCCTATGCTTACCCCCTCGGAATACAGGCGGGACGACGTTGCTGTTCTTATAATAATTAGAGGAACAGGAACCAAAGCTATTGAGCCAGAGGTATTACGACTAATACTTATAATCATATAGGATTGTGACTATACGTCGTTACTATTGTAATAAAGATTTAAAGACACTCCCACACTTAACAGGACGTGCCACCACGCTAAATTGTGTAGGTTTTGAATTAATCCAGGACGCACATGTGTTACGTCGCAATTATATTTGATTAACGGGGTTTAGCTAAAGTTAATTAAGAAAATGTTTGTTTACCTTATACGTGAGGAAACAATAAGTTTTATTAGGAATAAATACGAAGCAGATTCATTATCACTATAGGCGTCCCTTATTGCACGCTTTCGATTTTCGTCCGTTCTCATCCAGTACACTCCAACCAACGAATATCGTCATCCTATCTTGTCACAGGGCGTCCCACACTACGTTTACCGAGTCGCGGTCTCCACTCGAGAACTTTACGACCCCAACGCCAGTTCTACGGCTAATGACCAGCCTACTTCAGTTTGCTAATACGGTAGGTTATGTCGGTGGCTTTAGTTCTCTGTCAGATCACATATTTCCTGATGCGGTCTTTCAGTGATACTCCGAACATAGCCCTTTCCATAGCTCGCTGAGCGACTTTGAACTGATACACTAGGCGAGCCGTGAGTGTCCACGTCTCGGCACCGTAAGTCATGACTGGGAGGACGCACTTGTCGAAGACTTTCGACTTGAGATATTGAGAGATGGTTGACGAGAAAACTTCACGAAGCTTGTGAAGTTTGCTTCTATTATATGCGTTTATATCGAATGCATCATGGTGTTTTGTTTTACCTTATTTATCTCCTTTCTGTGACCGTTTGAAACTGAACCGTAGTTGTCTACCTGTTCCTAGTTGTAGCCTCCAACACATCCATTGCAGCTCTCAATATATTGACTGCAGTCACCAACATACCGACTGCAGCCGTCAACACACCGACTGCAGCCGTCAACCCCCGACTGCAGCCGTCAACCCCCGACTGCAGCCGTCAACACATCGACTGCAGCCGTCAATACACCAACTGTAGCCGTCAAAACACCGACTGCGGCCGTAAAAACACCGACTGTAGCCGTCAACCCCCGACTGCAGCCGTCCACACACCGAGTGCAGCTGTCAACACACCGACTGCAGCCGTCAACCCCCGACTGCAGCCGTCCACACACCGACTGCAGTCGTCAACATTCAAGCATATTATTTCAGTAGCAACAAGCTTCGAACTTGCCAAGACTGCTTGTCCATTAAATCTGTAAATCATTCAGATGTTTGTCATCATCCGCACATATAGAACACAGCTGTCGCCGTCTACAGTTTATTCAAGACTGCAGTCAGTGTGTTATCACAATACATGTAATGTTACCGTCAGTAGCGACGACCCTCGACCGCGCCAGGTCCGCCTTGTTGCCGACGAGGATGACGGCGCGGCGCGCGGTGTGCCCGGCGGCCCAGAGCGCCTGCAGCCGCCGCTCGGCCTCCGCGAAGCTGCTGCGGTCCGCCGTCGAGTACACCACGCAGTAGCCGTGCGCGCAGCCGTCGCACTGCGCAAGGGGGCACGGACAACAATTTTATGAATACACATTTTGTTATAGACTCGAAATCAAGTCGAATTAACATAAGTGAGCATAATTGGCAGAACCAACGTCAGATGCGGCAATTTGAGCTGCTCAATTCCAAAAAATACGTCGTCAATGACTGTCGCTCTGGGCACATTATTTAGGATAGTATTTGTTTTATTTCTTATCATTAGGATACGATGGGGCTGTCTGAGAGGCAAAAGTCCCTATATATAGTAGAAAAAAAATTAAAAAAGTGCCATTATTATGAAGTTTCAATTTTTCGCCAGCATGACCAAAAGAGTTGTTTTTTCTTGACTATGTAGGTTTGACACTGAATGACTCATCAGCATGGACATATACATACGATTGCATCCCACTTACCAGTTTCTGCCGCAGACCAGTAATGCTACATTGACATAGGTACAGAACAAGTAGTAAATTGGTACTGTAACTTAACATCTTATAATAATACACTCTTTATTGCATTTGAAAAAATATACAAAACATATAATTTGTAATACTGTTTACAGTGGCGGACTTATCCCTAAAAGAGATGTCTTATTATACATTGTTACCTACCCTCAACCACCTTGTAAAACTTAAAAATTTACAAAAAAATCTGTTCTAACTCACACTGACATGATCAGGCGGCGAGTCCAAAAAGGTGATCTCCGACTCCTCGCCCGCGAGCAACACACACACTGATCTCTCCCCTGACTCGTCGTCTGTCAATTATCAAAGAACATTTTATTATTTACAAGTCACTATTATTATCCTAAAAAGCTTAGGTTAGGTAAGAATGTTACACCTATCTAGTGTTAGAATATGTTGTCACGCCTAACAATGCAACTGGATCAAAGAAAAGCATTGAGCTCATCTTTGTGCTTAGATCTATAATATTGGGTCCCTACCTATGAAATTGGTGTTTTTATTCTGTCTTAGTATTTTGTCTGTAACTATTAAGATTCAGAGTATTCCTAAAAAATAATTACCTCGTCTAAAAATAGACTATATTTTTGAGCTCTTTTGATTTGTTTTGATAATTTGTTGTAAGTTTAATTGTGTTTAAATTGGACACGGAGACAACTCTTTTTAAGTGCCTCCCGAATACATCTTTTGATTTGCATTCACTTAGAAACGATAAATAATCTTTATGAAGTGCGATATTACACATATTTCTAAAGCTTGTCTAATGATACATGCCAAATATTATTATCTCTGGAATTGTCGTTGTGAAGAAAACTGATAAAATGTTAGTATGGAAAATGCAGAATTCCCCAAAATCTCCTTACAAAACACCAATTGCATAGGAAAGGACCTAATATTGGAAATAACAATAATGTATCTACCTCACTAATGAGAGCAAACATAAACATAATAATAAATATTTATTTTTACCAGCGTACAAGTCATTCGGTGGTTCACCCTGAGGTAGACACAAATTTTATTTCATTTCATTCTCCGCCTATAAACGTCCCACTGCTGGGTGCAGGCCTGCAGAAGCACATGAGGAGTGTGGGCCGTAACACCACCACGCTGACCCAAGGCGGGTTGGTAGAAACCAACGGCTTGACGTGCGTTCCGAACCCATCAAAGTCACCCATCAAAGGCCAGACTAAGGTGAAGGTAGCTTTGTTTTAGAAAGCCTAGCATACATTAAAGCTTAATTTTGAATGGTAACCTCCACATAAAACATTATTATTATTATAACCTTACCTATACTAGTGTCGTAGGCGTGCAGGTACTCGGAGGTCATGAACTGGCCGACGAGGCTGGACTTGCCGACGCCCGCCGCGCCCAGCACCAGCACCCGGTACGCGCTCAGGCCGGCTGACGAGTCCCTGCGGGAGTAGGGCCAACTTGAAGGCGAAACATTCACAAAACCTTTGGAGAATATCAGGGAATTTTGAAAGGTCCAAATTACAATAATAAGATTGATTTTGAGTCATGTGGTAGCGGCTCATTAAAAGAATACTACCAACCCATCTCTTCCCTTGGGTGTCGCAAAGGCGGCTACTGGACTTAGAACTGCACAACCATCCAAAAGCTTATAGCGGTGACGGGCTGTCACGGTTAGTACATGTGCGGTCACTGCTTGGTGAAGCGCGGACTTTTGTGGTGCTTTTGCCTAGCCTCTGACTAACCCTTAGGGGATAATAGTCGTGATTATGTGTATATGTATGTTGACGGCTCTAGGGCGAAAATGTGGTCGAATGGCGGCTACGTACTTAACCGATGCGTTGATAGGTCCACCACAAGATTGACGATTTAGTGGGTCA
Organism: Parapoynx stratiotata; assembly: GCA_910589355.1. Classification (NCBI taxonomy): domain Eukaryota; kingdom Metazoa; phylum Arthropoda; class Insecta; order Lepidoptera; family Crambidae; genus Parapoynx; species Parapoynx stratiotata. The sequence goes on from OU342482.1 coordinate 12,272,176, forward strand.
CCGAAAATGATAGTATGCGGATAAAGAGCCTCGGGGAAGCACATGTACAGCATTGAGCATAGCTGGGCTGAGATATCGTGGGTTTTAAATTGTCCTTAGAAATATTTTAGTAAAATTAATTTTAAACATTAAAACTCATGCCATAGAGTTACTTCATGGGTATACAACATCAATAATTTTTAATAGAAAACGGCATTCAATTCAAAAAGAAATGATTATGATAAAGAAAAACGGAGGTAAAATACAAATTGTCAAATAATTGGATGAAAACCAAGTAAATTTTCGAGCACAATTTTTTATAAAGAAGTGGATAATGTGGTAAAATGTAACAAACAACGAATGAAATAAAGGACGGCGAATTTTGGATATAACACCAGAATAATATTGTGAATTTTATATGCTAATGTGGAATTTGTATGTTTTTATTAAACATTGTTCTTTTTAATTATGTAAAGAACATTTAAACATGTGTTAACAACTTAAAGTCGAATCACCGAAGCAAAAACCAAGAAACGTGGTCACACATTATTCCGATCGAATAATAATATGTCTACTTCAGAAGATCGAAGTAAATCAGATAACTGCTCTTTAATGGCATTTTTGCACAAGTCCACATCCTCGATTCATGCTTCGAATATTTGATGTCATTGATCAATATAGTTCAAACAACCGACACAACCACAGCAAAATGCTTACCACATGCGTCAAGGAAAGACGAAAACGACAATGACAAGAAATCTTCAACCAATAAGGAATTCATTGTGTAGGTACCGTCTGAACCTTCGTCCGTAAGATGTGGTGGATGAGTACCTTGACGAGGCGAGGGAGCATGGCGCCGAGGCCCGGGTGACAGCCTCGGTACTCGAGGCGCTCGAGGCGACTGAGGTGTTGGAGCGGGAGCGCCTAGAGCGTAGTGAATCGCCTCTGTTCACTACGCCTTTACCTGTGAGAATATACGTTTTACTTTGGATCATAATTCGGTCGGAGTCGGGTTTAATCTGTCATAATTTATCAGGAACGTAATCGGAGGTGTTTTAAGTCTCTGATTTGCGTGAAGGGGTTAGGATGTTTCGGTCATTGCTAACACTTTGGTGGAAACCAATAGATAAAGGACCTTGGATCGTGCTTGATTCTTTGTGATCTCGAGTTTCTCTAGTCAGTTCTTTGGAAGGCAGGTTAGTTCTAGTTTCTGCTACTCCAAATTGAGCCAGAGCGATGGTCTTATGGCCCACACTCCTCAGATACTTTTCCATGTTTGAAGGCAAGTGTCTAGTAAGAAACAAAGACATTACGAATCTTCGTGGATTTAACTTGGCGTAATAGTACGAGTTGGAAAACTTGGCACACATTTGGAGTAAGGTTTTGTAATAATAATTGGTGACGGTACATGGGAACAGCGGGCTTGTATACGATTGGAACTTTATGCGACTTTAAGAGCTGAAGTAATAGTAAACACCACTTGTGGGAAGTCTTTTGGGAGAATGGATCATGGATGAAAACAATATACTTTATTCTTTTGTTTTTGATGAGAAGAAGCTTATTATTTTCTTACCCGTCGTCCTCTACGTCCCACTGCTGGGCACATGTCTTTCTCATGGACACAAAGACGAGTAGTTCGGGCCGAAACACCACCACGCTGGCCAAATGCAGGTTGGTGGGTAGAAACGGTCGCAATAGCAAATGGGTCCAACGGAATAGCGTGACTACCGAAGAACGGAGATGTTCTAGATCACAAAGGTTTCGTCGCGCATCCACGGCCTGACAATGGTGATGATGGCGTAGTGGTTATCCTTACCCGTTATGCTAAAATGCCTTAGCCTGTAGTACTCTTCCTCGACGCCAGTGTTGGGCATGGACGCGACCCTCGCCCGTTGCTGGGGTAGGCCCAGCAGCTGCCTCTCGCCGGTCCTCGACCGGCCAGCCTTCACAGATTGGGATCTTGAGTGGTGTGGACTTCCATACCTGGTGACAAGATTAGAATCTTCAAACACCGTTATATTATATTCTAAAATAACGTTTGGCTGTAATTTACGAAAATAAAGCTAAAAGTTATTTTGGAATAATTTCAAGATTTTTGTAGTAGGTTTGAATTTAAAACATAGAACTAAATAGGGCCTATAATATTTTGTGAGTAGTATCAATGGGCAATAATTACTGTAAAATGTGGCTTTTATAACTTAGGTTAGACCTCTAGGTTGGTTTTTCACAGATGTAAACTGTATTATATATAAACAATTACTATTTATGATGAAAAATTAAATTATCCATGAGGAAGGCCTATGCCCAGCAGTGGGACGTATATAGACGTTAATGGTAATTAATTAAATAATGCATAGGTAATAAGTTTTATCAAATAAAATTAACGTTTTTGAAGGCCTCCGTTGTTAAGTGTTTTGTACGGGCTGAGCTGCACTCGCTATCTTTGGTTTTGGATTTGTGCTCGGATTCGGCAATGTATATGTGAATACCAACATCTGTGTGCATGACACATGGTTCTTAAATAGTGAAAAGTTGACAGCATATCATTTAATCAGAAAGCGCATCACTCGACAGCATAGTACTAAAATTACCATACAGTCTGAATAATTTAAAAGGTGCATTTTGACAGTTGTTTATAGTGAGATCAATCGATTCCCATCCATACCAATGTAAATGGCCCATAAAGCTTATCTGTCAAAATGCACTTTTTCAAATTATTCAGGCTGTAGAGTCGCGGTGCGGAAGGAGAACCGTTGCAGCAAAAAATGGAACTCAGTCTTGAAATATATTGAAATTATTATAATTTAAATATTTTTAAAATATGTAATTATTAAAGACGAAATTTTCTTCTTCTTCCATGGTATTAATAGTGTTGTCAACTACAAATATAGTCCTATATATGCACGAAAGCTACCTCAAATCTTACAACGGTAGGAAGGCATGTGCCCAGCAGTGGCTAGGCTAAGGACAAAAAGTGACAAGTATAGAGTATCCATTATTAAGACAGTAAAGGGGCAGACACAGCTGTCTAACAAAAAACTGTTTCCACAATCTATTTGCACTTTGTGTCTTACAAATTAAGGTTGATTATGCAATGGAAAGAGAGTTTTGTAAAGTCTAAACATGCTGTTGAAGGTTAAAACAAAAAAGTCAACAGGCTACAACCGCATTCTATCAAGGAGATCGTTTTATTGTCATAAAAAAGGAAACGCGTTTTATGACGGCGATTTGAGTATATAAAGAACCAGACACAGTATGAGTAAGGCTAAGTAAATAATAAAAACATAGTCAAGAGTGAGTCAGTCTCGCTTTGCATGATTCAAACCCTGAATAAAATATTCCAACACCTCTTTTTCACGCAGACAAACACTGCTAATATTTGCGTAAATTAACTACCGCAGCCGGCGCTGAAAATTTCCACTTTCTTCTCGGTATAAATAGTTAATGTCGTAAACTGTACTCCAGATGCTTAACCCCTTGGCGGTCACCGCGGACACCGGTGCTCACAAACAATAGATGCTTCTATTATGTCTCGTTTTATGACCATTGACTAATTAAGATGTGCTAGTATAATTCAGTTTCGACCACAGGGATGGGCTTTTAACAACGAAATTCATAATGAATTCCATATAAGTTTTCCCTAAACTAAGAATGTAGTACGAGTATACCGCGGTGATTGAATCGGCGCCGGCGCCTTGCATGAATAGTACAGATATGAAATGAAGAGATAGATATGAACCGAATCGATGAAGAAGCGTAATATCCACCTCAAACCGAAGGGCATGTAATGAGAGTCCTCCTCCTCGCTTCGTAGTCCTCATTTCTTGGGGTCGTTATATCAGTTTTTGTCTCAATATATTCCGCCATCTATGTTGATTATTGGCATCGTGAAGAGCAGTGACTTGTCCAAAGCATTTGATTGTGTTGACCATACAACTCTAATATCAAAACTAAAACATTATGGCGTATCAATAAATTCACTAAAATGAATAGAATCATATTTGAGCGACAGAAATCAAACAGTTATTTTAAATAAAACTAGGTCTTCAGGGACCCCGATGTTGATGGGTGTACCTCCAGGGGCAATATTAGGACCACTGTTATTTTTAATATATCTATATGATCTGGCCTACTTTACTAATGATTTATATAAAACGGTACTATTTGCAGATGATACTTCATTAATCTTTGACATTAATAGAAATGACAACAACTATGACGATGACAAGTAGATACAATTATTAAAATTAATGATCATGTGTACGAATGTGTTGAATCCACATTATTTCTAGGCTCTCAGACTCAGATTATCCGACTTTCTTTGTATTGACATGTAATGAGGAAGGAGAATGATCATGTCACCAGGAAAGTTATGGATTTGAAAGTGGATGGGCGTGTGGGGAGAGGAAGACCAATAAAAAGATGGATGTGTGAATGATGATATGATGAGGATGGGAGTGAGAGTTGACTTGACGAGTAATAGAAGAGAGTGGAAGAAGAAGACATGTTGCGCCGACCCTTAATAGAATTGGGAACAGGGCAGGAAAAGCAGAAGACCATCAAGTGAGGTAAACAGAAAAAAAAACAAACGCAAACTTGAATAATGTACGTATAAACACTTAAGAATTATTTCACCTCATGTTTTTCCACGAAAGACGAGGAAAAAAGAAAAAAACTAAGGTTTTCTTCAGTTTGTCATTCCCCTTCAACCCCAAAACTCCGATTCTTCTATTAACAGTTGCGCCAGGTTGCCGAGCCATAAAACAATACGACGTCTTAGGTCAATAAATTGTAGACGACGTCAACAATTATGGCAACCTTGGCGGATGTTTTGTTTATTGTTGGGCGTGGACGGTGCGTAGATGGGTTGCTGATATTTTATTTTTGAGACACACACGTCTCAGATACACCTACTACATACGTTGCCATACGACTTCGTCCGCGGTTTTTAACTATCCGACGGGAACCCTTTAATTTTTCGAAATAAAAAGTAGTTAAGATGTTGACCAGGGATATAAGGTATCACCATGAAAAAATTCATTGAAATCGGTAGAACCATTTCGGAGATTAGTCCGTCCAAACAGACAGAGAAAACAAACAATATTTTTTTTGTATTTTCCCTTTTTGTCATCCGTTTGACTTGATTTTAAGGTTTTCTTTTCTATGTACCGACATTCGACCTCCACATTTTTTACTATATACGCCCCACTGCTGGGCAGGGCATAGGCCTTCCTCGTGGAGAAACACATGTGGAGCATAGGCCGTAACACCACCTCGCAGGCCCAACGCGTGGTACAGACAGAATGCGGAGTATGACCAGAGTTTTTCGTAGAGGTAAGCAGAGGTGCTTAGACTCACATTTCGTAATTTTTTCTGTAACAGGATACACCGGACACAGTTTACATTGAAATGTATGTATGTTGTAAATAAATATATTAAAAATATTATTATACAAAAAGCTAAGTTATCGGAGCTGGACCCTAAAATTGTCTATGGGCGGCGATGATCACTTACCATATGGTAAGTCGTCTCCCATTTGCCCCCTTTTAACATAAAAAAATGCTTCTGATGTTAAGATCCTCCAAAAGACAAATGCTCCAAGAGATTGTTTGCAATGGCAACAGTGTGCCGAAACTAACAGGTATAAACGTATCAAAATTTAGCATAATTTTTTAATAGTAGTCTGCTAAATACTCTATGATGAATGGGTTTGAAGGCGGCAAGTGTTTCTGATTAGCAGGACCGCGGTCACGGCATGTCGCGTGTCAACATATGTCGTTATTTTCACACGACTTAATCATAACACAATCAAATCAGTGTATGTAGAGAGATAATTAAAATTCGGGCATAACAGTTAATAGTTAATAGTGGTCGAGTAGAAAAAAACCGGCCAAGTTACCGACCTATATATTTAAAAAAAAATACCTTTATAACTATTTGCATGTTGTGATTACCTGTTACTGTAAGTGCAGTAAGATCCATTGTTATTTGAACTCACAACGCCATTGTAATGCTGTATCTTATGTTGGTGATCCATTAAATAAATAAATAAGTTCGAGTGGGTCTGGCGCACGAAGGGTTCCGTACCATTGACTAGGTAAACAACAGTAGGTACACAAATTTCATCTAAAATAGGCATTTTAATTTATATTTATCTAGTTTTAATTTTATTATTTAATATTAAAGTAAAATTAGAGCTGAGACTTTGAGAGAAAATTAAAGGGTTCCCGTGGGATGGTTAAAAAACCATAGTAACCGCGGACCAAGTTGTGGGCAATAGCTAGTGTATTATAATAACACTCTCATGAAGTCGAAATCACTAACAATAGGTATACGCTTTCAAATGATTGCAGGAAACCCGCCTTCAAGGGGCGCTGCCGCTATTATAACGGACGATTTTTTTTTGATGAAGACCATCAATTATATTTTTTCCTTCACGAGAGGCTGCAAAAGATTTGGAACTAAAGCTGGAAAGTTGTTTCAAAACAAACTTTACGGTTTGTCAGTGTGTGGTTTTGATATATTGAAAGAACATTTTCTTTTGAAATAAGTAATTGTCGCCACAGCGTGCACACTAGACTCAAATAGGAAATCTATTCAGGTTGGTCTGTAGCTAAAATTGGGACAGATTTCACAGTTTATGAATGGATTGAACAGAACAATATAATGCATCGCGTACCTTAAAGCTGTTACTGTGGTCGATGTATCTCCTCTTTTTTAACTTTTCACTTGGTTCTTGGCACTTTGGGTCTTTCACGTAACTGTCAGTCTGTCTGTCTTGCTTTCACGTCAAAACTACTGAACCAATTTAAACTGAGCCTAAGAAAGGACATACTCCGATTTATTAATCCCGATATTCCCATGGAAACATTAAATAACGCATCCCAGAAAAGTGAAGGACAAATTTACGCCACTATGAACTTTGCTTCTAATAATAGAGTAGGAGTAAATTTTAAATTCCACCAATTGAGGCTACTGTTCCAATTTGAAAAAATCTTTCAATGTTCAATAGGCTATTTATTGAGGAAGGCTACATACCGTCACACATCTCTAAGTAACTTTTCAACGCGGACGCAGTCGCGGGCAAAGGCTAGTTTAATTATATGCGTCCGCTCGACCGAGCTGTCGAACTGCTACACTGCGATATTACAAGCAAGCGTAGGTATGCAACGATTTATTTGAAGCAACTCTACCGCTATTTTGTTTGTCATATTTACGTTTTTTTGTAATTTTGAGTTTGAGAAAATTGTCATAGTGCGCGCTGTGCACGTGCTTAATTTTAAGTACATAAACTTAATAAAAAACGTTACTCTACCCTCGCAGTTCGAAAACAAATGAAGAAGATTCTGAACTATTTGAGCTGAGCTCCTACAAAAGCGGGCCCGCCATCGCCAAGGATGCAGAGTCAAGGTAAGCCCCAAATATACCCATTCTGTTATTCGTGCTCCCGACGCAAATTCTAAATTGAATAACTAAAATCAAAATGGTGAGATCTCCACCAAATCTTAATACCCTAATAAAACTCCCTGATAAGACTCGGGTTCTGTCGAAGCAATTCCCCGAGCCATTCGAAGGACGTTAATAATAATAATAATAAAAACGTTTATTTCAAACAAAGTCCATAATTAGGCACAAACAAAGATACATCGAGGAATATATATAAAAGTATATAAAATCAAAAATAAAAGTATCAAAACATAAAACAAATTTATAAACTAAATACATATACAGATGACATAAAACAAAACATACATACAACTTTAGACATGAAATGAAATAAAACGAAACAAAAGATTATTTAATTATTTAATTTAAGTTAAAGCCGCGATTTTATAATTCTAATCGTCCCCAGCCTATATACGTCCCAATGCTGGGCACAGGCCTTCCTCATGGAGAAATATGAGGAGTATGGGCCGTAACACTACCACGCTGGCACAATGCGGGCTGGCGGGTAGAAACTGTTGCAATAGCAACCGGGACCAAGGTTTAACGTGCCTTCCGAACCACGGAGGAGTTCGTGATCACTAAGTTTGGTCACCCATCCGAGGCCAGACTATAGTGAAGGTAGCTTTGTTTTCGATATCGAAAGCCAAAGTGTACTAACCACTACACCAGTAACTCCTCAATTTCCAATGCTGGTACTAAAACACCCACTGGTTCTCTGGTTCTTCAAAGCAATCCTTCAAGCTGTTCGCAGATCTTCAAAGCTGCGATATCATATAGAAGACTTACCTTTTGTCAAAGTCATGTAGATCCTCTGACGTAAACTGGCTAGTCACATCCAGCAGCTGCTGTATGTGGTCGCTGCAGACCCTGCTCTTCCGCCTGCCGTCCTCGTCTCGCACGAGGATGGTGGAGCACCCGCCGTAGTCGAGGGAAAGAGACGGCTGCTGTACCACGATGGTCGTTCGTCCGGCCGGTATCGTGGTGGCGGCTGAGTCCAGGGGGTTAGCTGTCACGTGTACTTGGGCAGCTAGAACAAGAAAAATAAGGATGAAAGACCTTTTTAATTAAAGGTGTTTTTGAGTTTGACCGTTGTTGCCTCCATCAGGTGAGATTCTGCTCATTAAACGCACTCAAATTCATAATAAAAAAGAGCTACTAAAATTATTCTTCGCCAACTAGTAGCAGAGAAGAATATGTATAGGATTAGCCAGCGGAAAATGTTCTAATATCAACTACAAAGTGATCTTGATAACTTCTGTAGTCGTTACGTCTGGCATTAACTTTACTTTATTTTCATTATTTTATCAACCGCCATTTTTTTCTGATTCAACAATAATGACTAAATGGAATAGGTACAAAAAAACATAAGGGAATTCCTTACCGGTCGATTGTCTTCTAGAAGACGGCGGTGGAACTGAATGCTGGTGCGCTGAAGACCGTCTCCTCGCCGCCGTCGTGAACACCTCCGTCCCCTCCAACTGCCTCCTCAACTTCGCCACCTCATCCTTATAATACTCCTGCTTCTCCATCTTCTGTTTATTCTTTAGCCTTGGCTCGCTACCTCTTCTCTTTACAGGCTCCGGATCAAATTTAAAGTGCGTCTCGTATTTCGTCTGGTTAGCTTTTGGACTCTTTGGCGTTTCAGTCTTAGGGTCATAGGGTATTTGTATAGAAGTCGATGGAGAGCTGTTCTGGACTTGTGTCTTGTTGCGAGGCTTATCAATTTTTCTTTCAGGCATTTTGTCGGGTTTCTTTGGGTCTGGTAAGGGTACGTCGAAGATGAACCTGGCGGGTCCTGGTCTTGGCGAGTCTATGGCATCCGAAGCTGATTGGGGTTTGGTGTATTTTGGGGACTCAAGCTCGCAGCTGTTCTGTGTTCGGTGGTAGTGTGGGGGCGCCGTGCTGGGAGGGTTGTGCGGGTGGGAGGGCTCGTCTATAAGGCTGGGGGGTTGAGGGGGCGGCTCGGGCGGCTCGGGCTCCGCGTCCATGGAGTCATCGGTGCCGGTGATGGAGGTGAGCGCGGTGGCCGCCGAGTCAGTGCTGGTGTTGATGGTCTTGTCTGACGTCGTGCTGCTGCCCATGACCACCACCTGCTGGCAAGGGAAATGCTATAAATAACAAATATACATCATCGCGGCTCTATCCCCGAATGGGTAGGTAGAGGAGATAAACATAACACGCTTTAAATACAATACGAACATTAGGAATTTTGCATTATTGTTTATTCGCAAAGAAGCGGACTGCCAACGTAATGGTAAGTGGCTTTCAGTCTCCAGGAATTCATATGATAGGTATCATAAAAGAGCAATCAACGTGATCATTGCCACGTTGGCATTGGTAAGCCCATAAGGATATTGCAGCTGCGTCAACCTTCAAGCAAGACGGAACACTGCAAAACAAGTAAACACTAGTGCTTTGCAACATAAATAAGCAAGTTGCCGATGAGACGATCTAGTATCGACTCCTTCTGTACCTTTAGTGTATGTAATCATTGTAAACTTAACCTTTTTAGTTGCGTTTAGAATGTCAATTTCTAGGGGAAACGTGAAAAGAGCCCCTAGCGGGAAGTAGCTGAAATCACGTTTCCCATAGAAATCGACCTTCTTAGCGCAACTAAGAAAGTTGAGATTGTACAATGACAACATACACTTGGGGTATTTGTAACAGTAGAGACATTCAAAATCAAATTAAAAAGATACAAAGATAAAAGAAAATGTTAAAAAAAGAGAAACTAAAAAAATTGTAAATGATATCGTATTGTAGTAATTTGTAATTCCAATGATCAAAAGTAAAAGAAATAGGTCTAACTACACAGACAACTTAACCAAAGTTGTAAAACTATTCTAATTTTCACAATGACTACGACAGAAATATTCGCTTTCTTGCCACACATTAATTTAGAAACTTATTAGAAAACTTATATAAGACTACTGGCCAATTCACAGCCTATTGTGCCCGAAGCAGATCTTTTTGTATCAAATGACTTAGTTATAACTTGAACGATCTCCAAAAATTGTAAAACAAAGACTTATTTACCCGATAAAAGCGGAGTAACGTTATTTTTTTAATGTAACTTTGTTGTTCTTTCGTAACTCTCTAAAGTTTTTACAGCGGCAACACAATACTAAAAATACATTATTTAAAAATAAATGAGGATATAAAAATGTTCATTTAAGTTTTAGTTCTGAACGAATTTCAAACGAAAACACGGGCAATGAAAATACATAAGTACCATAATAATGACGTAATATACAATTATTAAAATCATGAAGGTCATGTGTCTCTGAAGGACAGCGTAAAAATGATGTGACCCGACAAAGAACTAGAGCCACCGATATAGCCTACCGTATAAGCAAACTGAAGTGACAATGGGCTGGAAACATTAACCGTAGAACTGACGACCGTTGGAGTCGTAAAGTTCTTGTGGAGACCGCGACTCGGCAAACGCAGTGTGGGACGCCCTGTGACAAGATGGGATGACGATATTCCTAGGTTGGCTGGAGTGGGCTGGATAAGAACGGCCGAAGATCGACAGCGGTGGCGTGTGTTGGAGATCTATGTCCAGCATGCAGTGGACGAGCATAGGTTGATGATGGTGATGATTCAGGAAGGGAAGGCTCATATTTACCTTGATATATCGGACTGAGTAAAACCGTATACTAAATAAATTGTACTCAAGACTAACCTTTAAGTCAACAACGCATTCTTTAATACTTCGACCACACAGCGTGCAACATGAGCGACGAAACAGTGCGAAGAAAGTGTGGAAAAAGTGATTGTAGAAGCAATTCATCGCGCAGTCGGTCACCAACAAGATGAAGCCATCGAGTGAAAGACTCGTCGTCCTCCAAACTGCACACGGTCGTAAGAGACGCAATGGATAGGGAACCGATGGTGGCACACCAAATGCAACTCTGTTGCTGACCACGATCATCAGATTTCAGGGACGATTCCAATGTTTCCAATGTTTTTCTGGAATATAAGTAACTCAATAACCTTAATCGAATTAAAAAAATATGCTTAGCTGAACTTTATTGCCCTAAAGCAAGATATTCTTTTTTTGTTTTTTATGGCCCATGTGGCTAAGAAAGCTAAGTAATTCTTACATTTTGTTTAAAATTATTTTGAAAGAGAAATTTTGTTGCGGACGCCGCTGGACCGGTTATTGTGGAGATCTTAAAGGGAGGCTTATGATCATTGCAGTGGGCGTCTCTAGGCCAAAATAATAAAAAATGCAAAATTATGTCATGTCAGCAATCACGAGGTCAATCCCATAAAAATATCTTAGCGCCCATTTACACAGACCAGCTTAGAGGGGAGAATATTACATTTAAAATAGAGCTATGAGTCATTGCAATAAGGTTTATTTTCAACGTATCAAACGTATGACCCTATTTAGATTCTGTTTTTTTTTGTTTGAAAGGTGGTTTCACTTCTTTTGTTATCGGGAATGCTGGAGAGGATATCCGAACGCGCTTAGTGTGGATAGGTAAGAGTAGCTGATCGGTTGCTCTTAAGACATCCTCTTCGGCGGTCGGGCAGCCGATCGGCTCCGAGCGTGCGTCCGCGCCGGTCGGTGAGAAAAGAAAAGTGTGGTGCCTCTTCGCGTCGGAATTTGTGAACAGACCAATGAAATCGTTCCCTATATTTCCGAAGGGGTGTTTAACACACCTACACTTCCTTGCAAACCTTGTGTATCCTCATGTACAGCAAATAATACAATCGGGGACCAAAAAGGTGACCCAGAAATTATAACCCGTCAGAACAACACGAGGTTAACCGCACCGGAGTGACGCCACCGCCGCGATTACGTCACACGTGCTCCACTCACGGGGATTTACTCAAACATTTGCAACCATTATCGCTTCCGTTACAAACATAATCCTCTTTCAGAGCTTCGAAAACAGTCCAAATTGTGTTGTGAGGGTTTTGCAGCGGCTTTGTTACCGTTGTTCCCATATACAGAGTGTTACGATCCCTACTTAACGTTTGGTGTGAATGTTAAATGAATTTGTTTATTGTTTCACTCCATTATTATGTTATCGTTTTAAGATTTATCCGTACATATCCATATTATGAAACCACTTTTGAGAGTAAATAACTCATAATAGAAGGAAATAAAGAAAAAATAATATGATTTTACACGTGACCTTTTTTAAAATATTGAATCAACTTAATACTTTTCTAAAATCTGCTATCACTACTGAATGCGAAAGAATTACTTAAAATTACTATTTCGATAGACGTTCGTTGTGATAACGATTTTGAAAAACTATTGATTTCAATATTTCGATTTGACTCCTCTCTTAACTTTTTTTCACGATGATGTATCCTTGTAAGAGGTACGCTCTTACCAATACGTTTAATCTCTTTCTTAAATTAGTGTTTGCGAGTCATTTAGTCATGTTTTCTATAGACATTTTATTTTTTTTTAGATTTAGAAATACGCTAAAAAGTTTTAAAACTACTATAGTGTAATAATTGATCGTGATTTTTCGTTCTGCAAAATATGTTTATCGAGTAGTCGCCAGAACAAAGTTACTACGCCAGTTTTAATGACAGCTGTCATTCTAATCAAGCTTTATTTTAAAGACTGTAATTTGTCATATCCTTATCAACACATTCCTAACTGGTCATATTCCTGACTCATCATATTCCAGATTCGACATAATATTTCTAACTAGTGATTGTAGTCAAATGAAAACACGATGCTGAATCATTTTGAGTTTAAGTTAATATGACGAGTTTTAAACGAACTAACCACATACAACCAATCACGGCTCTCTCCCGGTAGGGTAGGCAAAGGTTAGATCTTCACTAGCTACGATCTAGCATAGATCTTAAACTCTCTACCCTCATTATTAACTAATAGTGCTAAAACTACATTAAAACCAAATGAACAACTAAAAATCGTCGAACTCGAACATGCATTAGCTTAATAGAGAATGCGAGAGAGCTTTAATTAAAAGTTCGTAAAAGCATGATCATTTTTTTATCACGTGACACAATTCCACACATCGCTAGTACCCCCCCCCCCTCCCCCCTCACTTTCAGCCATTATGCGGGCGCGCGATTCCACGGACAAATTGTATTTTTTAAATTCTCGTAGCAGTTACTTTTCAACGGGCTTTTTATTGTGAAAATATATACGGAGCGAGTTTTTATTGAAATAAAATTTTGGATGAAAGCTTTTCGCTGTTGGCGACGACTATAATTATTATGATGTTTATGCCACAAGGCTTTGAACCTTATTCCCTTATTCCAAAGTTAGATTTGTAAAACTGTTTTTTTAGTATTTTCCCTCTTTTCATCCCCAAGACTTGATTTTCAGCATTTGTTTCCGATGTACAGACTTTTGACCACTTCAGTTTTATTATATGTATACGTTAATTGAAGTGGATCGGGGCTAGTTATTCCTTTTAAGGTCTCAAACGGTTATTCATTACTTCTCCCTGATTTTTGTCCATTTTAATTGAATACATGCAATACAATAATCGAATACAATAATCGTAAATTTTCTATCAAGCGTTCCCATTAATTTACTTAATTATTAAGTGGAGACTTTATTGGTGCATGAAATAATTTTTAGCTTAGAAAATACGTAGGTATTGCAAACTGTTAGTTTACCTACAATAAATACAAAAAAAAAGAGTTTTTGGCGGCATTTGACGATGGCGGACGTGATTTTTATTTTAATGATTGTTATATTGTTCGGAGCGGATGTTGTTACGTAAAATCAGTGTAGTTTTGTGTAATAAGTGTCTGTGATGATGAGTAATGTGAAGGATCATCGAAACAACCGTCAAGTGGTGTGAAAAACGATAAGATTTTTATCGTGGTAATCCACCTCATCGAAGTAGCACCACAGTGTCTGCCATGGACTATTTGACGCCAAACTCTCCCAAGATGCATTGAAATGCATTACACTAGCAAATACTGAAGAAATATATACTGAAAACTTGGCTGTGTGGGCTCCGTTCCCTTTGCCTTACAATTTTACAACTCACAAAAAAAAAACATAATACTTCGAATAGCCTGGATAAACCAGTGTTATATAGTCAATTTAACGATGATCATCCCGAGTTCATTTAATCAGCGTGCGTTACAGCGGGTCGTTATGCAGGGACAGTGTAAACACATACACATTACATGGACACAGCCTCAATACCGGATGGGTCCCCACAGAGTTGCGACTGTGTCTTACTGAAAAAATATACGTCCTCAGCCTATATAGTCTCATTGCTGCTGCACTGTTTGTCTGTTTATCTGTTTGTACGGGCTAATCTCCGAAATGGCTGGACCGATTACAATGAAATTTTGCATTGTGATTCCTTATATCCCAGGCCAACATCTTAAAAAATCAAAAGCATTTATTAAGTTTAGCGCATTTAAACTTAGAATCCTTAGGTTCTTTTTATTCCTGAAAAGGGTTCCCTTGGTTCAAAAACCATAGTAACCGCGGACGAAGTAGTGGTAGTATACTATAAAAATGGTTAAGTATGTCCTTACACACTACAAAAGCTTTCTTAAACTTATTTAGAAGTACCGAGCAGAAACAATTGGTCTATTTCGGGTTAGTTTTTTGATCTGTGGTCAGGTTCGTGAAGGTAAACTTAAAGTTACAGAAACGTGCAGACCCTTACTACATAAAATAAGTGTGATCTGCATGGCATCCACTATTTATAATAAAATTCCACAGTGTGTATAGTTCACAATAACAGATTTAAAATTGCACTCAATGACTTCCTTACCAATAAAGCATTTTATGACTTAAATTTATTTTTAAGGGATATGATGGATGAAATGACATAAATTTTGTAACTTTTTTCTTTTTTTTATCTTATTATCAATAATGTTCATATGCCTTATGGTGAATCATGGTTGTACATAATCAATTATTAAAACATCATTGTAATACGCATGTTTTATGAACCAATTTGAATTGAATTAAATTAAATTGACCAGTAGGGTATAATATGAACCAATAGAGAAAACGTATGATTTCGTGATATTAAAATAAAGTAAAATAATCTGGGATTAGTAAAATAGCGGCTGGTGGCACAGCTGATATATTGCATCGAAATTTCATGGCAAATTTAACAATTTATCATGCTGACATTAAGGCATTTCCATTGACGCCAATAATCCAGATATTAACTATTGAAGTGACTATTACTACGGATCAAAAAACTCACCCAGAAGAAAATAAACATTTGATTGAGCTGACGAGTGAAAGACAAACCTGGAAGAGGCAAGTTGAGGTGACCCCACGTTGGTATTCGTTTAGTTGCGTAATGGTATAGTTTAAAAGGACTACATTTTCCTCAGCCTAGGGCACAGGCCTTCATCATGGACACACACACACACACACTTCTCATATTCATGTTGATAATATGAAATATTTGTATAAGCCATAATCTTTCTGATCAATTATTGGTTTTTTATCATTTTTTAAGAAAAACTGTTAGTATGGTTACGAAATATTAGTAACTGTTAGTTTATATTTTTTCATACCTGCTCTCTCGGTTATATATTGGGTCCTTACCTACGAAATTGGTGTTTTGTATGGAGATTTTGGGGATGTCTGCATTTTACATACTAACATTTTATCAGTTTTCTTCACAACGACAAATCCAGAGATAATAATATTTGGCATGTATCATTAGACAAGCTTTAGCAATATGTGTGTGAACACGCTTGATAAAAATTATTCATTGTTTTTATGTTAATGCAAATCAAATAATGTATTCGGGAGGCAGTTAAAAATAATTGTCTTTGTGTCTAATTTTAACACAATTAAACTTACAAAAAAATATCAAATTAAATAATACGAGCTTAAATATATGGTCTATTTTTAGAAGAGGCAATTATTTTATAAGAATGTTCTGAAACTTAATAGTTACGGACAAATTGCTAAGATAGAATAAAAACACCAATTTCATAGGTAAGGACCCAATATTATAATAACATAGCTAGCTAAGGAAGAGCGAGGCCCTCAAACACAGGCTTTTTTTGCTTAAACGGAGGCTCCAATCTACTAGTTATAGATAACTACTAAATTGCGAACGTCAATAAATTTATTTATTATTATTACTATTTATTTAATTTCTATACCCATAACCTAGAAGTAAGCTATTATTAAAATAGACCTTCATCTCAGAATTCCGTGCGAGTGCTACGTTTTATGTTATTACGAGATGAATAAATATTTGCCAGTCTAGTCACACGCGGCTCGCAATAAACTTTACATCCTGAGATGGGTGCTTGTGGGATGTCGTTGAAGGCCGAGGGTTTTAGGTATTGTAGTGGTTAGTATGGTTTGGCTTTCGATTGAAAACAAAGCTACCTTCGCCAAGGTCAGGTGTGGATGGGTGACCGAAAATTTCTTATCTCGAGCTCCTCCGTGCTTCGGAAGGCACGTTAAGCCGTTGATCCAGGTCGTTATTGCGACTGTTTCTACCCACCAACCCGCATTGGGCCAGCGTGGTGTTACGGCCCATACTCCTCATATGTTTCTCCATGAGGAACGCCTGTGCCCAGCAGTGGCTGAGGACAACATGGAAATCTTAGGTCAATCATAGCTATTGATTAAAAGGTGAAATTGAAATCATTCGACGAAATGTTAATAATCGGTATAATAACAAATAAAATCGTAATGAAATATTATGTAAGAAAATACAATAACGCAGTTATTAGTTGCAGCTGTCGCGGTGTGTTATTAGTGAAACACCTGTACATTTGTAAACAAAAGTAGGTATCGAATTTAATGTTATATTTTTTATATATCAATTTTACATGTAATTTTTATGGTTTATGTTTTTAATAATTGTATGTTTACCAGTTTCCACTAAAAGTAACAGAAAATTTAGTTTTTTTTACAACTTAGATTTTTTCTCCCTCACAAATATAATGTTTACCTCACAAATATAGAGATATCGGGTATTTTATCTAGGATGCAATAATTATAGTAATAGTTATTACCATCAACTCGGGCTGACGTGATGGTCTAAACTCCGTAAGGTTTATCGATAAAATCGTCATCATCACCACCTATCTATGCTCGTCTACTGCTGTCCTTAAAATTTGTCAATTATTTTCGATTTCACCCTTTAGTATAGACAACTTACTCATTATCTACTTAAAGAATCTTTTGACAGGCGCCAAAGTTAGTTGAGTGTCCAAAATATTGGGTCCTTACCTATGAAATTGGTGTTTTTTTTCTCTCTTAGTATTTTGTCTGTAACTATTAAGATTCAGAGTATTCCTAAAAAATAATTACCTCATCTAAAAATAGACTATATTTTTGAGCTCTTTTGATTTGTTTTGATAATTTGTTGTAAGTTTAATTGTGTTAAAATTGGACACGGAGACAACTCTTTTTAAGTACCTCCCGAATACATCATTTTAATTGCATTCACTTAAAAACGATTAATAATTTTTATGAAGTGTGATTTTACACATATTACTAATGCTTGTCTAATGATAGATGCCAAATATGACGACAAATCCAATCTTTGGATTTGTCGTTGTGAAGAAAACTGAAAAAATTTTAGTATGGAAAATGCAGAATTCCCCAAAATCTCCATACAAAACACCAATTTCATAGGTAAGGACCTAATATGAGGACCGCATTATGTAAATAGTTTTGAACTCAAAATAACTTGCAGATCATGTTTCTGAGGGTTGCCAGGAGATTTCTAAGCTATTGCATAGCTTCTATCGCGGGCCTTGAGCGCGGGGACCGAATCCAGAAATTCCGTAACGAAAAAACCTCACGCTCCCCACTCCGATGCGCAAGGAGGTGTGGCTTGAAGCCCGTGCATCGTCTAACGTCGTTTCAGTTCGGCAGTCTTCGACACGGCGTTGTGTGCGTGAATATGAATGAACAAAGTGCATTTATTATTAATGAAGAAAGTCACCAAAAAAAATAATGAAAGAAAATGAGTGAGTACTCTATATACATACATTTTATTATTATCACAAATGCAGTATTATTTTGAATTGAAAATATAATACTGCTATAAAGATAACCTAAACTTTTGATATTAAAATGAGCGATATTAAAAGTAGCCCTCTTTTATACACACAAACACACACACGCGTATAGTTTAAATTCTAAATTTAGATTCTCAATATGTATATATATATATATATATATATAAATAAATTCATTCTTCATTATGTATATAACAGAAACCATCAAACCAAGCACGTGTACTATTCAGTACCTTTCAAAATTATAATTGCATAAGTTGATACAAAATGCTATGCAATAGCTTTACCGCGGCAGTCCCCGAGTGCCCGTCTTTTTTCGTTCACTTTGGGATATCATCGGAGATAGTACAAATCCGCGTATCTGTAAAGTATCTGTAAAGCATACACGTAAAGTCCGCGTATCTGCAATAAATGAAGTTTTACAGGGAAAGGTTGAAACGTAAAATGTTGCTTAAAATGGGACTAGTTGATAGGTGTGAATGTCTGAGGATATTCATTTATTTATTTATAATAAGTTGCTATTATTACGTTGCGAATTAATTCTTATCTCTAAACTTGCATATTAGGATATAAATATTGCTCGACATTATCACACAAACATTTACTAACTTCAACCGGTAGTTGAACCCGGCACCATCAGGATTTGTGGATTTGTAGGTCGCAGGTTCACAGCCCACAGTCAGACAGTCGTAAATAATGTAAGATATCCATCCTAATATTTGTTTTCAATATATTTATTAGATACAATGCCGCTGTCTATATTAAATAGCAATCCGCCATCACGCCAAGGGAAATCCCTGCAACGTCGCCTCATAAACCCACACACACGCCCCCGGAGACTGTCTAATCGAGTAAAACTGATTGAAACCGGTTAAAACTAGATAGAACAGTTTCGAAGCGGACAGAATTAAGGCGATTAGTTGCGATCAAAGGAAATTTTATGGATTCTGCGTTGAAAGGTTTACATTGGTGATGTAACTTGTTAGGCTTTGTTCGAATAATTTGTTTGCTCGAAAATGTTCCTAAATGTTATGCTATCTAAGTTCAATGTTGACTGAATAATTGATGAGTTCAGCGACATGTGGACTGGGATTTTTAATAGTTAATGTGACATGAATCGTATATTGGTCGTTAATGAAATAATTACTGCCTCAAAGTACATCTATATAAAGTCACAGTGGGCTGGTCACATTAGCCATAGAACTGACGACCGTTGGAGTCGTAAAGTTCTTGAGTGGAGACCGCGACTCCGCAAACGTAGTGTGGGACGCCCTGTGACAAGATGGGATGACGATATTAGCCGAAAATTAGGCGAGCATCAGGGAAGGCGCATTCCAGCAGTGGACGAGCATAGGTGGTGATGATGATGATTTTATTGATAATCCTTACGTAGTTTCGACCGTCACGTCAGCCCGAGTTGATGGTAATAACTATTGTTATAATTACTGCATCCTAGATAAAACACCCGGTATCTCTTGACCTGAAAACGTTCCCATATGGAAAAACCATACGCAGTTTCGATCATAACAGCATCGCGTACACTCAATGTGGTTTGATGATTGCAATGGCCAACCAGAACCAACGGCTCTGTGCCGGCCGTAGTTCAGAGGAATTCAAGATCACATAGTTTTAGTTACCCATTCTAGTTCCAAACATAATCTTAATCGCCTCCCTGATCTGGTGGTCGACACCACCGGGTGTTGATCGGAAGGTCCGAGGTTCGATTCCTCACGGGAGCAGTAGAGCTTCTGAGCCCGCCTGGCTACCGTTTTACCTAAATCTGTCGCCATAATAACAAATTATAAGCATTTTGTACTTCGGCAAGGGAATGTACCAACTGCTTTTTTTTTCTTGCCTAGCATGTCGTAAAAGGCGACTAACAACGTATTGGGTACTGGGTCTGTGATTGTATAGGCGATGAGCTCGCCACTTGTTACTACACTTTCACGATCTGACCAAACCCAATTTTTGTATGGCCAAATGTGGTCTTAAGGAACACAGTGCCCTTGGACTCTGCCTACCCCTTCGGGATTTCAGGCGTGATTGATTGTATGCATGTGTTTCGGCGATTAGAGGTAAGTTAGCAAGTTCCTCAGTTATTGATGAATGTAAGTGAAGCTCGCATCCATCTACTGTATTATTGTCACTTACCTTCAGGGGAGATGAAGGCCCACAGCGTACCTGTCATATGTAAAAAAATTATATCGAAAGTTACTTTGTTTCTATATCGAAACCAAATCATGCGATTTTCTACACCAACGAACTCCTACCTATTAATTATATGAACTATCAACGCGATGAGTAAATATAGAACAAATACCGCCTCTATACTATCTCTATATCAATCACGAGGGTGTATAATCCACACATGACAACCTCCGCGGTCGAGTGGTCTGTTCGCCGGTCTCAAGGCGTCGCCATCTCGAGAGGTTCTGGGTTCGATCCCCGGTGGGGGCAAATGTTTGTATGAACAGGCATTTGTTCTCCAGTCTTGGGTGTTTATATATGTATATTATATTCTCAATATTTATATGTATTTATCTATTAAATATATTTATCCGTCATCTGGTATCCATAACACAGGCATTAGATGTCTAGTATGGGCCAGTTGATAGGTGTGAATGTCTGAAGATATTTATTTATTTATATAAAGTTATATAGATGACGCAAATGCATGAAATGTGCGTGTTCGAAATCCCCGAAAAAACGAGGTTTTCCGCTGCTAACTTGGCTGCGCGTGTCAGATTGGCAGCAAAAACTAAAAAAATGCCTCCTTGTTTGTATTTTACAATCAGTACGGATCTACCACCTCAAAGTTACGGCTGTGACGTCACAGTAGATGTTAAAAACATGACACGCTTGGTTTCAATACAAATTGCTATACTTGCGTTATTCATGTAAACATTTATCTGTGGTATGATAGGCTATTCAACACTGAGAGATTTTTTCAAATTGCAACAGTAGCCTCTATTGGTTAAAAATTTACTTCTACTCTATTATTAGAAGCAAAATTCATAGTGGCGTAAATTTTTCCCTTGTGAAAAATAACGCCTATTTATATTTTTTTACATTCACCCGCATGGCACCCGTTCCCATGGGAATATCGAGATAAAAGGTAGCCTATGTCCTTTCTCAGGCTTTAGACTATCTGTGTGCCAAATTTCGGTTATAATATTGGTTCAATTGTTTGACGTGAAAGCAAAACAGACAGAAAAACAGAGTTACTTTCGCATTTATAATATTAGTATGGATTGCCTCGTGCAAATTTTCGCAAATTTTCGTAATGAATCAGATTTAATCGTGTTTTTGGGTTTAACGACAACATATCGTTTTTTTTAATTGCTTTTGCAATAACGCTTAAAGGGTTTACGCCAGACAATTCAATTAATACAACATCATGTCTTGTAATTACAGCCGCAAAATTACATGTCAATTTTGGCTTTACATTTGCTTGCTTAGTTAAGTGACGGTCCTGAGTTCGAGTCCCGGTGAGGAAAGATAATTGTGTGATGAATATAAGCATTTTGTTTTATAACCATGGATTTTTAAGCTATTGCATAGCTTCTATCGCGGGCCTAGAGCGCGGGGACCGAATCCAGAAATTCCGTAACGAAAAAACCTCACGCTCCCCACTCCGATGCTCAAGGAGGTGTGGCTTGAAGGCCGTGCATGTTAAAACCCAAGGTGGTTACCAAAATGAAACACCGTGTCCAAGGCGAATACAAATTTTAATTAACATCGGTATGACCATATAAGTCTATGAGAGTAAACAATAGTGCGTTTTAAAGGATAGGTAGCGCCATCTAGTGATACAACAAGGAACTAATTTTAACAAAGACACCACTTTGGTTTTATTTATAAGCTAACTATTACACATTGTTTATTATGAGTTTTGTTATTTTATTAATTAGTTTATTAACATTTATTTTAGATAATTATTTTATTATTTAATTTACTTATAAGTGATCCGAACGAAATAATGTATATGCAAACTACCAACAGTTTATATAATTTGTTTTCTTATCGGTCACCACGCTCAAAAAGAGTAACTTGAATTAATATCAAAGAAAAAGAAATACTGCATTAATAAAATAAATAAATAAAATTATAATTGCATAAGTTGATACAAAATGCTATGCAATAGCTTTACCGCGGCAGTCCCCGAGTGCCACACGTCTTTTTTAATCAAGAATGTATTTTTTATCCGCGATGTTATTAAATCGAAAAACACCTTGCCTCTCACTCTCTCTCTCTATATATAGCACCAACTCTTGTAAGTTCTTAGTGAATTTGTTGAATTCCTACAAAATTGTACTACGAGATTGAAGTGTACTACTCGTAGTAGACTACGAGGCTACGTCGCGTCGTAGCAAATATCTATTATATCGTAACGCCACAACAGCATAATAATTTTCAGTACCTACACTATCATAAATTTGGAGATTTTACAAATACCTTGATCATCACTTCTATATAATTAATATCTTCAAAATAAGGAGCGACGCGAAAATGTATTGAATGGTCACCCATGCATGCTCCAACCATGCCAATTGACGCTTAGTCCAAAATCGAGTCCCGAACCGATCAAACCAATATGTCACCGAACTCACCGAATGCTCGCACAATATATTCTGAATCTCAAAAATTTACCTAAACTCGATCAATTTAGGATACAATGAGTTACTGTACGCTGATTCGTTCGGAAACGTATAATCAATTCTGTTTAAACGCTTATTCCTTTTGAGACCACCTGTAGAAATACGCTTGAATCAATTATAGTAAGGCCGCGGCTATGAGTAGAGCGGGAACACAATATTTTTTTTATTTTTTTTATTTAACACTATTTGTTTTTTGGTTGTAAAGACTTACCAACCTATTTGCAGCAGGCTTTTTTATGGCTTTTCCTAAATTGTGTCTGAGGTATGCTATCTCGGCTCTTTTTACATAGAGACCAGCCGCCAGCGCCGCTACGTGAGCGCGCTTATACGCCAAAAGGCGTGTGTATGTGTGTAATGTGATATGCAATAAAGATTTGAATTTGAAGGCGCCGATCGTTCCTTTATGACGCTTTAAAACAAAAATAAATATGCAACTATTGACAGCTTCCATTTTTAGTACCTAGTTCATAAGCTTTGGCATCGATATATAATAAAAGTAGCCTCGTGACCAATACTTTGTGATCTGAAGATCTCCGTATTTTAGGTCAGCCACCGTTTCTATCCACTAATCTGCAATGGGTCAGTACAGTTGTATCGAGGCGCCATAGCTATATTAGCGACTCGTTGCTGTCATTGCGCTCTTCTCTGGCCATTTTTCTCTTTTTATTTGTTTTGTTCTCGAAATTCATTCTTACAAGAGTCAGCGTGTAGAGCGTTTGACTCACCGACATTAATTTGAAATATTATTCAATGTATTTAATACAGTATTAATCAATTTATAAGCTTATCCTAAATTTGTTACAATATCACAAGATTTTTGGGTTATCAGTTTCACCCAATTCCTTTAAGGCACTATTGTAAGTAGCCCTATCATTTATAATATATTTTAGTGTCAAATGTGAAATTGTTTTTGTGTGTTCAGTGAAACTTACCTTTTTATATTGGGTCCTTACCTATGAAATTGATGTTTTTATTCTGTCTTATTATTTTGTCTGTCACTATTAAGATTCAGAGTATTCCTAAAAAATAATTACCTCGTCTAAAAATGAACTATATTTTTGAGCTCTTTTTTTTGTTTTGATAATTTGTTGTAAGTTTAATTGTATTAAAATTGGACACGGAGACAACTCTTTTTATTACTTAACATCATTTTATTTGCATTCACTTAAAAACGAAGGACCTAATATAATTGTTTCAGTTGTGCTTTTAATCTTAAATTATACAACAGCAATAAGTGGCGACAACTGAATTTTTATTTTATCATCGGTCCACCCCGTCACACGGGGATGCTTCAGATCATACATGGAGTATTCACAAGTTTCTCATCTTTCATTCTTGGTCTTTTCCTACTTTATGTAAAGTTGCACAATTATGTCACATAACAGAAGTGTAGTTTGTGTGTGTGAAGTGTATGTGCGTTGTGTTGTCTGAGGTTTTCTGTCAAAAATATTTTCATTATTTCTTCCTCTTCTATTCTCCGCTGTCACTTGTCAGTTTAACATCCACTTCTTTTATTTATATAGAATTCACACACGATCGATCTTCACGTGTTTTTCCATCGTAGGAACGTACATGTATAACGAAAACTGTGAACCTCCTTTTTAAGCTCAGTTAAAAATAATTGAATCTCACCGCTGTACCCATAACCGCGTCTGGATCCCCTAAGAAATTATGCACAAAAGCTTCTATTCGCCGTTTTTGAATAATACCGAAAGCTATTTACATAAGACGACTCTGTAACACAAATTCATTTTTAACACCGACGGTCCGCGGGAGATTTAGGAATCTTTTCATGCGAACATAATTTCTATGGAAATCTGGTGCGTAGGATTTGAAATATTTTTAAAGAATAGTTGGAAAATTTGGTTTGAAATTTGGTAACGATGTAAATAGTCTTGTTACAGGATTGGACAGGATAGTGAATGAAGAAAATTGTTATTAATCTATATACAATTGGAAACATCAGAACATAGAAAAAATGAAATCGATGATATTATTTGGATATAGAAAGAGATGGTTGATGATGACTTTTAGGCGATTTCCACACCGAGCCGCACTTTTAATGCGTCTTCAAGCGCACCTACGCGCGCCCTGCGGGTGCTTTTATCGCATCAGCAAAACGCACCTACGCGCGTAGATGCGTATTATTATGTTCATAAAAAACAGGGCTAATTTTAATGCTTGAAAAACTTTGTAAGAATAGGAAACTAACATCGTAAATATCAACATTTTTTCTATGAGTTTTACCATAACTCAATATTTCTTCTTTTTCTTGCACTTTTCCCAATTCTGTTTGGGGTCGGCGCAACATGTCTTCCTCTTCCACTCTCTTCTATTACTCGTCAAGTCAACACTCACTCCCATCTTCATCATATCATCATTCGCACAATCCATTCATCTTTTCTTTGGTCTTCCTCTCCCCACGCTCCCATCCACTTTCAAATCCATAACCTTCCTGGTGACATGATCATTCTCCCTCCTCGTTACATGTCCATTCCATAACTCAATGCATTAATTTAAAATGATTTTACAAGCGTATGATGTACTGTCGTGACATTAGTAGCTCTATGTTCTCTTAAGCTAAGAATATTCAGAAATTGATATTTATTTTTGTATGAAAGTTAAATCTGTGAAAATATTAAAAGTCGTAGAACAAATTTTGTTAGTTAAGATGTTACCTACCTAGTCTTACGAGGTTGATTCATTAAAAATAATCCTGTATATATAAAAATAAATTTTATTACATGTTTTTTTTTTCACTAAATATGTAATTTGAACTCTAATGTGACAATGATTTGTCAACCCTCCCTTCATGCGATTCCTGTTTGTTATGTGTCCAACCTACCCGCTTTATTAAAAAAAGATTAATCACAAAGAAATTTGTACTAAAGATACGACTGATTTTCAAAAGGCAAATTTTTAAACAAATAACGCCAAAACATTTTCGCGTCGATTTACCAGACATTATCTCTCAATTTGGGGTAATTTAAATCGTATTCTTTAAACGATTGGCCTGTTTAAATCTGTTTGTAAGCCAGCCATCTGCGCCGCTCCCCCTGCTTCTATTACGGTGAATGATTGATTCAATTTTAAATGACTTCATCGTGAAACAGGTATAAAATGGACTCTATTACGAGCACATAAGGTTACTACGGCTATAAGGCCAGAGCCAGGGTTGAAATGTTTGGTTCAGCGGTCAGGTTTAATTTAGAATTATTAAATTGCTGTCCATCCATGCATGCGTACAGATATGAGTAAAGTTAATTAACATATTTTTTGTCCAAATTTCAGTAGTGTTCTCTGCCAAACGAACGTTTGACAAGTGCGGTACTGTATATTACTCTTTATTGCATTTGAAAAAATATACAAAACATATAATTAGTAATATTGTTTACAATGACTGTATTACATTTATTAATCGTCCTCAGTTCAGGAAAAACCTGAGGAGTATGGGCCATAACACAACCTTTATGGCCCATACCGCTCATGTGTTTTTCCATGAGAAAGGCCTGTGCCCATCAATTGGACGTGAGGAGCATGGGCCATAATGGTGGTGTTATGGCGCATACTTCTCATGTGTTTTTCCATGAGTTTGACGACCTTCGTGGTCGAGTCGTCTCAAGGCGTCGCCATTCGAGCTTCTGGGTTCGATCCCCGGTGGGGGCAAATGTTTGGGTGATGAATTTTCAGGCATTTGGATGTTTAAACATATTTATATATATTCAGGATATTTATATGTATTCATCTATTTAATATATTTATCCGTCATCTAGTGTCCGTAACACAAGCAGCATTAGTTGCTTAAAATGGGGCTAGTTGATAGGTGTGAATGTCTGAAGATATTTATTTATGAGAAAGGACTTTGCCCAGAAAATGGATGTAGGAGGATATAGGCTGAGGACGGTTAATAGACTGGCCCAATGCGGTTGTTGTGAAGAAGCAGTTGCAATTGCGATCAGGACCAATGGTTAACGTGCCTTCCGAAGCACGACGGTGTTCGAGATCATGTTTTGGTCACCCATCCACGGCCTGACCATGGCGAAGGTAGCACTAACTATTACGCCACCGAGCTCCTCGCTTCAATGACAGAAAGAAGAAGAATTAGAATGATAATTTTATGAAACGATTATACATGGTGTAGCAAAAACACAGGGGAGTATAAAAGATCTCCTTTATCTCTCTCTCTTTAATTAATTTGTGAATAATAGTCCAGTCGAGATCAAAAATACATATGCACTTTTGTCAGTTGACAGTCTTTTTCCCTTTCAGTTATAGTCGTTTATTGTCAAACGTGCAAACATATTTTTGAACTCGACTGTACCTATCTATGTCTTAATTACGAGCAAAAACAAATATTATCAGTGATGTGCAAATTCTACTTCAGTAAAATTTAAATGAAAGCAATGCAGAATATTTACGATGTTGAGAAAATACACCTGGCTTTCGTTATCTTTGAAAATTTTTGTACGTAAGTTATTTTGTAAGAGATTGCACAGTCAGCATCAGGAGTAGCTCATCACTTTAGTACTGTCTCACATTTTCCATGCACTTTTCCATGTAATTTGACTTCGACATTTATTTCGACTTTATGATCATCTTCTTTGGATACTGACTATAGATAGTCATATGAGTAGTACTTAGTTTTCCATAGGCAAAGTAAAAAAAATACCGAATCGAAAGACTTTTATAACATGTCGTATTTGTTTGACTTCCGGTTCTTGCATGGGTACCTACTGTTGAGATTTCCCTAGGCGATAAGCCCGCAATTGATGACTTAACCTTGGTATCTATTTATAGATCGAATTTTACTGTACCTATATTGGTTTTAACGTATAATTATTTTTTATATTTTTTGTTAAACACTGGTGGAAAATAAACATATTGTTTAAATAATTGGCTATAGACCTATAGTTTACCTAGTTACTTATAAATACTATACTTTCTCTCTCCCTCTCTCTGTACTATTATCATAAAACTGTTTCAAGAATTAGAGTGTACAGTCACGTGCAAAAAAAGTATATACATTTGACGGTCTTTAATATTTATACATATAATTAAACCCAAACCCAAAGAGGTCAATACCCAAAAAAAAAATATTTCTCTTTTGTTTCTTTGTCTGTTTGTACGGGTTAAACTCCGAAAAGGCTGGACCAATTTCAATGAAATTTTGCATGGCGATACCTTATATCCCTGGTCAACATCTTAAATACTTTTTATTCCAGAAAATAAAAGGGATCCCGTGGGATAGTTAAAAAACCATAGAAACCGCGGGCAACAGCTAAACTATAAGTATCACAGAATAAACTATAAGATCTATTAACATCCAAGACAAACATTATTTGGCCCCATCGGGAATATAACCCAAAACTTATCTAGATGGCGACGCCTGGAAGTACAAACCACCTGACCACGGAGGTCTTCAAGAAGGAGAATTTTGAAGTAAATATATCAAACTCTTTATTGCACATAAACAAAAAAAAACAATGTAAAAAGCAGAAGTATACAAGGGAGGACTTATCTCTAGTAGGGATATCTTCCAGTCAACCCGTTACAGGTGTGTGAGATCTCAGGATGTAAGAGAAGCGACACCAGTGCACAAGACAAAACAGAAATCTATGCAAACATATACATGACTAAACAAATAAAATGATATATAAACAATATATAAACTCAATAAAATATAAATACAAATAATATAAATAAATAAAAATAAATACATAATACTATGCCTAAACTGAGAAATTAATACAGATGAGAACAAATAGTCGATAATGTAAAATTATAAAAAATACACTTATATGCTACGTGTTAATGGTTCCGGTTGGCACCAATCGCAAGAAAATGTTTTTAACATTAGGCAGGACCAATGTCCACCAGTGAACAAATATAGTTTCATAATGTTGTCGTTATGTATTGATCGGAATGTTGGGCTATGAAAAAGTTGGATGAAAATAGATTGCTAGACGAGGATTGATAGAGTGAGGAATGAGTATATCAGGGGATGCCTGAAAGTTGCTCCAGTGATAGAGAAGTTGAGAGAAAAGCGGCTGTCGTGGTGTGGACATGTTTGAGAAGAGAGAATGAGCATGCAACGATAAGAGTTATGAATATGAGAGTGGATGGTAACAGGGAGAGGAAGACCGAAGAAGAGATGGATAGATTGTGTGAATAAGGACATTGCTAGAATAGGAGTGAATGTTGATATGGCGCGTGATAGGGGAGAGTGGAGGAGAAAGACTCGTTGCTGACCCCAAATGAAATTGGGAAAAGGGCAGGTTAAAGATGAATGATATTAATAAAATGTTACCGAACTTGATTCAAATTGTGTTTTCCTTCACACTTTAAATACTGGCTGTACATCCACTTTGTCCCCTTTACAGGCTCGCCCCTAAAATAACTATCCCCGGTTATTGCGGCTCATTTCGGGCAGACTATCTTAACTCCAATTTAACCGTCTGTTAAGCAATAAAACCAGAATAGGAATAGAAAGTATAATTAGGGTGAATTCTAGAACAATAGCGTCAATGGATGCAGGATGTGTGACGTCAGCTTGACAAATTGTTAAATTTGCGATGAAAATTCAAAGCAATATACTTCAGCTGTGTACCAGCCGCCATGTTATTAATCCGAGCACGGTGGTGTTTTTAAATTTTCTAAAATTTTCAATTTATGTTATATTTGAAAACGCGGCTATTGGACATGCTGTCCTATCACGACGTCATACCTATTTAAACCTATTAGTGAACCTCACCATGCATAAAAAACTGACCCTTAGAGTAACTTGAAGCCCAGTCAGTCGAAGCAAATCCATTAAAGCTAGAAAACTTAGTTTAGTTTGTATTCTTTTGTTGTTGTTTCATTAATTTTTGTTCGGCGTTAGCACGCGAGGACCGATGAGCAGCCGCCGGTCTGGTGAAGGTCGCGAACATAGAGTGTAGGATCTATTGCCATACATCCGTCAGGGAATCTTATGTCCTAGAATGGATGGATGGCTCTAGGCTCAAATTGTATAAATTTGATCATCATCATTAGATAACGATGAAGCTGAATACATGGTCGGTGGTCGGTTGTAGTTAGTACGCTTATGCTTTCGATCGAAAACAAAGCTACCTTCGCCATGGTCAAGCCGTGGATGGGTGACCAAAAATTTGTGATCTCGAACTCCTCTGTTTCGGAACGCACGTTAAGCGGTTGATCCCGGTCGTTATTGCAACCGTTTCTTTCCACCGGGTTGGTGGGTAGCGTGGTTTCACGATTGGTCCTCTCCTGCAAATATAATATACCAGCTACCATATATAGTTGCTAGAGACCTGATTATTTCAATATAACATATCATCACCCCTCTTTCCCCAAAGGGCTTTCTATCGCTGCCTTACTATTCTTAACTATCTGAGAACAAAAGAATCAGGAAATCTTTTAAGCTATTGCATAGCTTCTATCGCGGGCCTTGAGCGCGGGGACCGAATCCAGAAATTCCGTAACGAAAAAACCTCACGCTCCCCACTCCGATGCGCAAGGAAGTGTGGCTTGAAGGCCGTGCATCGTCTAACGTCGTTTCAGTTCGGCAGTCTTCGACACGGCGTTGTGTGCGTAATTAGAAAAAGAATTTGAAATGGTTCTTGAATTGAAGTTTGTAAATGATGAATTATAGTCATAAGAATATCTCTTTGTTGATCATTGGCCATCCGCATTAAATTATAGAATTGTTGATAATCCATTAAATTTTCTCTTTTTTAGCTACAGCGCCAAGTTTATGCAGAGATGCATTTTGTAAATCAACGTTAGCAGTTGAGTTTGGATCACGTAGCAATAAGTCATAAGGATCTCTTTCATGCAATATATTAACCGCTCTTAATAATTCTTCGTATTCTTGTTCTTCATCGTTTTCTCGGCACAACTGCCTACAAATTTTTTGTTTTATTGCGATGAATTTGAGCGGCCACACTGTGCATTTTTATTTTATTAAACGTTTACAAATATGAAAAATACATACATACATACAATCACGCCTGTAATCCCCGAAGGGGTAGGCAGAGTCCAAGAAGTACTGTGTTCCTAAAGCCCACATTGAGCCAAACAAAAATAGGGTTGGTCAGATGAAAAATCGTGAAAGAGTAGTAACAAGTGGCTAGCTCATCGCCTACACAATCACAGACCCAGTACACAATACGCCCTTAGTCGCTGTTTACGACATACTAGGCAAGAAAAGCAGTTGGTACATTATTTTTGTGTCCCGGACCAGCACGGTATATATTTATGTGTATATATATTTACAGATATATATTTACAAACATTTACACAACATGTCTATCGCGCGCGAGCTTCGCGCGTGTCGTCTCTTTGCATGAACGGAACATAATAATATATTTACTAAATAGCACGACAGAAAAAACAATTTTTATTGAGTGACTCAGCTGATGACTACACTCTGCCTGATCTAAAGCAGCACGTGGAGTACACAAAAGTAGCCAACACTGCATAAAAAGCACAGTCCTTGCCACTTACGCCCATCCGGTCCAAAAGATGCTTCTTCACGCCTCGCCTAAATAAGCTCGCTTGTATAATTTAAGCTTGTAAAATCATTGCATTAGGTTCTGATAAAACTTGTATAGCAAATGTTGTTATTTAAGACGTTACCTGCCTTGTCTTCCGAGATTGTTGATACATTAAAAATAACCCTATAAAGTCGTTATTAGTAAATAACAGTGATTATGCCATTAATTATTACCAACGCGACAGCGACGATATCAACTGTTCACTATTGTTAAATACTTGATTTCTGTGTCTACTTTTAAAACCAAATCAATATCAAGAAAGTTATGTCATACGTAAATAAGTGCCTAAGTAATTAATAACTTAGGTACTTACTTATACGTAAGTAAGTAAGGCTTTTGTTCTTTTTTTATTATTGTGAAAAGTCATGCCAACAGGTTGATAACACCCAAGTCTGAAAAAACAGTGATGAAACTTAACAAGATATTTTCTCTTTTTACAAAATCATTATCATCATGACATCAGACCTTATAAAACTCAACCCTAACGCATTAGAAGTATAGAGCAAAAATTATTGAGGAAATTGAGAATGTTTTTGACAAATCTATAGAATGTTGTAATTTGTCTTTCAATAAAAAGTATTAATATATTTCAGTACATTTTTATAAACATTATATAGATAGTATTTTACACAATAACACTTCTTTAGCTCAGTGGCACAAAGTATGCTTTGGCTTTCGATCAAAACAAAGCTACTAGCGCAATAGTCTGGCCTTGGATGGGTGACCAAAACTTTGTGATCTCGAACTCCTCCGTGCTTCGGATCGAAAGGCACGTCGAGCCATTCTACCTTACAACCCGCTTTGGGCCAGCGTGGTGTTACGGCCCATTCCTCATGTGTTTGATTCCATGAGGAAGGCCTGTGTCCAGCAGTGGGACGTATATAGGCTGCGGACGGACTTTTTTTGTCTTCAAATTATAGTGAACTTCAGTAATGTTTTTTCTTAAATGTTATATACATTTTTTCTTATATATAATGTTAAAAGAAAAACAACTTGACAGATTTTTCGCATACATACCTACATATCCCAGTGAATACGTAGAAATTTTCTTGCTACAGTCCCGGCACACTTCGCTTTTCACTTTGTTATTAATAAACTGAACAAACTACACAGAACCTATAGTTTTGATATTTGTTTTGGTTGAGAACGAACTTCACATAAATTTTTCTTTTTATTATTATTAAGTTACATTACAAAAACGTAATTAAGTTGCGACATTACTTCTGCATAAAAAGGATTCATAATTTGTTTTTAATTAAGATCATTTTTAAACACTCTAATATTTATGAGCGGATCCACCACCTTCGAAACACTTTACAGATTTAAGACGAGTAGATTTATCGGCTTTAATGACTGGCAAACGGAGAAACCAGCGCTTAAATCCAAATATTTAAAAAAACACTTCTTACAAAACACTTCCTTTTGATTCCACTTTAGTTGAGACCGGTCCCCACTTCGAGATCACAAAATCCTTTGAATCTAAGTTTGTTGTCACTCCGCTCAGATGGTTGTCATTCGCGCTAGTGCTGTCAGTGCGGAAGCGCGCCGAAGCCTGCCGAAGGGCGGCTGGCGACCGCCCGCCTAAGGCCGCGGTCTGCTTGATGAGAGACAGCGATTTGTGTAATGGGCCAATTTTATTACCAGCTTCACTAGCTAAATTTCTTCAGACATTCACATCTATCAACTAGACCGATTTTAAGCAACTAATGCTGCTTGTGTTACCGACACTAGGTTGCAGATAAATATATTTAATAGATAAAAAAATACGTATAAATGTTCAGAATATAAACATCCAAGACTAGAGAACAAAAGCCTGTATTCATCACAAAAACATTTGCCCCCACCGATCGAACCCCGAATCTCTCTAGATGGCGACGCCTTGAGACCGGCGTACAGACCACTTGACCACGGAAGCAAGCCATTCATGCCAACAGATGGTTTATTTAGGAAATCTTTTTTCGTGGATGCGGACATCTTAATGACAGCCATATAGCCTATTGCCGGGCACAGGCATTTTTATTATAGGGATGACAGACTGTTTTAATAGCAATCGAGACCACCGTGCCTTCAGAAGCACTCCAAAGTCTTTAGCACCCTGTTATAATAGGAACTGTCAATCGGCACGAGAATTTTTGCCGGTCCACGATCTTAGTATCGAGTGCAGGACTGAAATAAAAAGTTAGCAATAATTGAAAAGCTTTGTTTTTCTATTTGAATCCATAATATTTTTTACCAGTTTTATGACCTCACTTTTTTGTTTGTCTCTTTGTCCCCTTGATTGTCCGGTTGGATTTTCGTAACTCAATTTTGAGGCAATTCCGGACTAACTATCGGGCTGAAACTTTCGGAATAGTTCAGGACCCGGTGACAACGCAACGTGCAATTACTTTCAACTCTCTACAAGCATTTTCAGATCGAAATTTGAAACACTTTTAGGGTTTGTATGGAGTGTTAAGCCATCAATCAATAGATGGCGCTGTGCGTAATTAAAAAGAATAAAATAATAATATCTAGTCAACGGGCACAAAACGAGACACAATACAAACATCTCGTCATCAGCCTATATACGTCCCACTGCTGGGACAGGCCTTCCTCATGGAGAAACACACGAGGAGTAAGGGCCGTAACACCACCACGCTGGCCCAATGCGGGTTGGTGGGTAGAAACTGTCAAAAATGGGACCGGGACCAACGGCTTAACGTGCCTTCCGAAGCACGGAGGAGCTCGAGATCACAAAGTCTTGGTCACCCATCCACGGCCTGACCATGGCGAATGTAGCGTTGTTTTCTATCGAAGCCAAAGCGCACTGACCACTACGCCACCGTGCTCCTCACTCATCAATCTCCTACAAATATCTATTGTTTGCGAACCTATTGGATCGCGGTGCACTCCAAGAAGATCTTAGATGAAATCCAAAAATCCCACGTTTTTAAAAAGAGCAAAATAATAATAAACAAACATGCGGAGCCGAATGAGGGGTCACTCAAAACGTGGGGGCGCATCTTTGTCACTTACACTTACGATTTATGCATGCCATGAATTCAATTAAAATCCCTATAATATAATAGATATTTAGATTTTCATCTAATATTATTTTTTCATAAGAATACTACCAAACCATCTCTGCTCTTGGGTGTCGTAAAAGGCGACCAATGGACATAGAACTGCACAACATCCAATAGCTTATTGAGGCGAAGGGCTAATCACCTGTCACGCTGAGTGCAGTCACTGCTGGGTGAAGCGCGGACTCTGGCAGCGGACTGCTTTTGTGGTGCTTTTGTCTAGTCTCTGACTAACCCTTAGGAGATAATAGTCGTGATTATATGTTTGTATGTGTGTATTATTTCAAGTGATTACTACAGCTTCTTCATTACCTTATTAGGCTCATATTCCATAATCAATCTCAAGCGTAGATCTGCCTGAGCACAGCTAGAAAGAGATGGCGTTATGTGGAGATGAATAGCGCCATTTCTTTCTCATGGTTCATAAGCAGAGATCTATGCTTGACATTGGTTCTATTATACAAATTTTAATCTCTATTTTAGCTTGAAACATGACGTGTAATAAATTGTTTCTTAAAAAAGTAAAGAAAATACTGAACCGAGAATCGCTAACGCCTCCGCCTATCACTGTACGATACTCCTTCTGTCAGGCGACATTATCGCGTGACGACGCTTGTATTTCATGTTAACTTTACCCTCAGCTGACCCTCCGGCTGGTGACGTCAACAGCTATATCAGTCAATAGCCAGCCCATTCATGGTTAAGTCTACGGTTTGATTAAGTATATTGTATAAAAATGTATCCCCGAAGGAGTAGGCACGGGTGTAAACATTTATATCGAAAAATGATAGAATCTAGTCTTAAACTAGATTTAAAATTTTCTGCAAGAGGCCCTTTTTTATTGTTTACGGGACCAAATCCTATTTTCTCCCATCCTTACTAGCGGTAGGTTAGGTCCGTAAATAGGATTTTGCTAATGAAGCTTAAATTTAAAATGTAATTTTTTATTAACTACAGTAAAAATGTAAAAACTATACAAAAATCACTTAATCTAAACCATAGTAAAAACCACAGATTACTGACAGTCGCTTCGCTTCAAAAACCATATAAAAACTACTAAATCTTGTTTCAATCTGGATTTAATTTTCCTGCAAGTGGACCTAAATTAGTCTATTTTAAATCTCAATTCTCGGTGGTGTAGTGGTTTGTACGCTTTGGCTTTCGATCGAAGACAAAGCTACCTTCGCAATGGTCAAGCCGTGGATGGGTGACCAAAACTTTGTGACCTCTAGTTCCTCCGTGCCGGCGCTATTGCGACCGTTTCTACCCACCAACCCGTATTGGGCCAGCGTGGTTGTGTTACGGCCCATACTCCTCATGTGTTTCTCCATGAGGAAGGCCTGTATAGTAAAGACGTATATAGGCTGAGGACAAATCTTGATTTAATTTTCCTTCTAGTGAACCTTAGTATTTAAGACACAAGTCTCTCAAAGAAGAGGTTAAGAGTAGAGGAAAGTAAAAAGATAACGAAGAACAAAGTAAGTCACGAACCACACCGGGATATTGTCGTAGTCGTTAATATAGAGAAATTACAATAAATTTAACTCAGTCTAGACAGGGCTATATCGACGCGAGACTGGGGAGGGGCTAGTATTAAAGTAAACAATTTCTTTGTAACCTATAAAAGGGCACTTACACGATTTCACCTCTCCCTTTCCTGAGGGAGGGGGCGCATTCAGGTTATGCTTTACCAAGGCCCGTAAAATGGCGTAAAGCAAAGTGGTGTTTAGTCGGTATGAGTCCAACATAACCCCCGGCCAGCCGGTGGGTATCCAATGAGGGATTCACCACCTCCTTCTCCCGCATGGGAAGGTAAAGAGTCCTCCTTCAGAGGCTCAAAAAAAAAAACGATTGATCGTTACGAATATTACGATCAATCTGTCGTTAACTAACAATTGATCGCTTTAAAATGTGCTGCACATACACAAAACGATTGGTCGTTACGATCGATCCATTACTTAGTTGAAATGGAACGGTAAAGACATTATAAAATGGGAAATAAGTAATTGGGCAGCCATTTAATTATTTGGTCAGCAACAAAATGGTCATCCGAAAAATAATTTGGGCAGCAAACAAATATTTTGTCAGCAGTCCATGTCAGCAATATAATTATTTGGGTAGCAAAATAATTATATGGACAGCAAAATAATTAGTTTAGCTGCAAAATGGGCAGCAAAAATTTAAAAAATCTAGGAAAAGGATCAATGAAAGATCAAGGATCAATTCGTAGGAAATGTATTCTGATAGATGTTAGGTTAAGGTTATTTTTTTTATGACCCTTATTTTGCTGACCAATTTAGAACCATTTGCTGCCCATAAGTAGCTGACCAAATAGTTATTTTAGCTGACCTATTGTATTTTTTTGCTGACCAAAATTCGAATATTTTGCTGACCGTTTAAATAACACCCTTACAGAATTGAAAACTAACGTGTAAAATGGAAAACTTCTTTCAAAACTATAAAATCGAAACGTTGACACCGTCGATTCATTGTTACGATCTTCATGATCACATGTATTGTATTTGCGATCACCGATATCGACTTCGATTAAATAAATCGTTTACGATTTATACATACGCCATCGATTTGTCGTTTCAGTCGGTCTGTGACGACGGATCGTACGGATTAATCGTTCCGTATGTGGCGCCCTTAATAGCGGACGTGATTTTTATTTCAATGATTGTAATATTGTTACGTGAAATCCGTGTATTTTTGTGTAATAAGTTGAGTATTAAGTGTGTGGAGGATCATTGAAATAAGCGTCAAGTGCTGTGAATAATGTTGAGTTTTTATCGTGGTAATCCACCTCATCGAAGTAGCGTGTTCACCACAGTGTTTACCATCGACTATTTGGCACAACTCACTCAGGATGCATTGAAATGTATTACACTTGCATTTCAATGCAAATCAAGACGTATACTACTAAAGACTAGACAACACACAATATAGGAATTAAGGTCTCTGTTTCCATGGTCATGAACAATATTTAAAAAAATGCTTACCATCCAGTGGTAATGGGTTCTGATATTAGCTAAGCTTTTAATAAAACCAACCTACGAAACCACCTACATATTATAACAGAGGCAATAATATTCCCATTGCCTACAGCACACACTATCCTAAAAGCGATATTCATATAAGTTTATATTACGATAGCGTAGCGATTTAATATTCAGTTAACTTACGAAATAGCCTTCTAGGCACACAAGACTATCTAGTCATACACCAAATTAAGTCAGCACAGTAATTTTAACTCGTAGCGTAGTAAAACGTAATATAACGACTAAATATTAATTCGCCAATAACCCCAGAACGCCATTTGCTGTCACGTAGTGGGATAACTGTCTTAAGCAGAATATGAGGTGACCATAAATGGGTGAAATTGAGCATTAACTTCGCTTATCAGGTCTAGTACAATGACCAAGATATCTACAGCAACAGTAACATAGAGCTTTTAAACTAAAGATTTTAAACTTTCGCGTTGCATTGTATATAAAGATAGCGTTGAAGGAACGTCGCGTGTAATCACGTTGTTATAACCTTTATAAATAGTTCCTAGTCGACGATTCTTTGAAAACTAAGCTTCTTTCGCCATGGTCAGTCATTGGATGGGTGGCCAAAACTTTGTGATCTCGAACTTAGGAAGGCATGTTAAGAGCGGGCATAAACCAAGAAAAAGGTCAGAATTCACCCGCGCGCTTCCCACATTCCGCCATGATGTATCGGAATACATCGTATCAACAAGGTCGCTCTCTCGCTTCTAGTGATAGGCTGATCGCACACATTATTCTTCGGACTAACTAGATAAATAATGGCATAGCGCGATCCGGAATATCTATCAAATTGTTATACATTGAAATGTGTACTTTTCGTTGATGGTAAAAACATTATGTAGGTATTTAGTACATAAAACGTGGCTTTACTTGCATAAATTACGTATTTCTTTAAAATAAAAATCTTGCATCGCTCATAGAATAATTATATAGCAGATATGCACATACTACAGTCTCGGATGTTTATGCTTGAATACTTCTATTCTCTTGCGTTTTAATAAGATCCAAAGGTAAGCGAGTTAAATTTTCGTGGTTGTACAGTCAGCATCAGAAGTAGGGTGCAAACAGTCGCGACTGTGCCGCAGTGACGAACGGACGGTGTGTTGTTTTTTAACAATAATCACGCGATTTTTTTCCACAAAATACGTTCAAGTATATAATTGAATTATACAAAAAGAAGTATGTATTAGTAGTAAATAATA
This sequence comes from Parapoynx stratiotata, assembly GCA_910589355.1. Classification (NCBI taxonomy): domain Eukaryota; kingdom Metazoa; phylum Arthropoda; class Insecta; order Lepidoptera; family Crambidae; genus Parapoynx; species Parapoynx stratiotata. The sequence continues at coordinate 12,311,126 of OU342482.1, forward strand.
AATATAAATAAATACTTCAATTACAGTTGTTTGTAGTCAGATTTAATCAATATATTTAAATCATAAAATATTAAGCAAAGGTAAAAACAATTATTGGTAGATACATACCTCCGACAAGTATTCATTGGTTGAATTTGATTTCCGTCTTAGAGCGATTGCCCTTCTTTTTTTATTTGCCATGATTGGTCGAAGTATTTTCTCGTCGAAGTATTTTGTGTGGCGGCTCTGTGACGCAGAGCACAGAAACACAAACACAGTCTACTCGTCTGAACGGAGCAATCACGACTGATAAATGAAACAAAACATACCGTAGTAAGCGACAAATTGGTTTTATGAAAATAACTCGTAAAATATTAATTATTTTTAGAAATCCCTAGGACAATTACTTCGTAATCTAATTTATTATTATGTATTAAAATATTGAGATTGATATATGAATAGCATTGGAAATGAATTAATTTTAGCCGGAAATTAGACGTTAGTTCACGGAATTATTCCATGCTTAAATTTTTTTATTCTATGTTTTCACTCAGACTTCTCCCTTGCAAAGATGATGAATTTTGTTCTAAAAAAAATTGGTAGGTTGCGGCCTATGTTTAAGTGGAAAAATCAAATCTAAGATTGGTAATTTTGCTTAATACTCTTGAGCCGTTGGTCCCGGTCGCTATTGCAACCGTTTCTACCGACGCGTGGTGGTGTTACGGCCCATACTCATCATGTGTTTCTCCATGAGGAAGACCTGTGTCCAGCAGTGGGACGAATATAGGCTGAGGATGGACACAGAACCTCGTTGATTTAATGGCTCTCCGCTTTGAGTTTCGAAATTTAAGGCAAAGCTACTGTCTACGCCATTCAATTGATATTTCATAATTATTATTCTGTTTTACTCTTTCTAATCATTTTTTACACTCTTTATATAATCTGTGACACAATAGTAAGAAAATTTACCGCCTTCTTCTTCAAACCTATTTACCAAGAAACGAGTGTTTTATTCTTGTATCTATAAAAACCTATTATTCTCCTTATGTTCATCACGAACAGCTACTTTTGCGATGGTCGCTCCTTGGATGGGTGACCAAAACTTCTCCGTACTTCGGAAGGCACGTTAAGCCGTTAGGTCGCTATTGCAAACGTTTCTACCCGAGTAATGGTTCGGCCATGTACGAGGGCTTATGCCCAGCAATAGCACGTTTATTGGCTGGTGGCGTGACGACGATATACAGCTGCGCTGCTCTTTTATTGGATGCCAAGCCACTCGAGACGTGCACATTTAAAGTAGAAGATTTTGTTTATTATTTTCAAAAATCCGCAAAGCAAATTTTGTTATGCGGTCCAGAATGAAGTCGTCCGAAATTTCCACAAAACCCAATCAAAACTGAACTTTAAAACAATGTGCACACAGTTCACCATAACCAACAGGTTTAGGGAAGACAATGAAATATGCAGCTTGTCGAGTTCGCTTCATGGTTCAGAATCAAGTAACAAGCATACAGTTTGCATTATAACTGCTCTTGTTGACTGTGTTTGTTTTCGTAACTCCTGTTTGCAGAAACAATGTTTTGTTAGGCTGCTTGTTACGGACTGTAGCCGGTACAGGTAACAGCACATGGGTAACAACATCATAAGAATAATGCAAGCGTCTTGTTGCTTGAGTGAGGAGCTCGGTGGATGGCGTAGCGGTTAGTACTGTAGCGAACTCTTTGCTACTCGCGCGTAGTCTCGGGGTCGTTGAAAAAAAATAACAATTTGAATTTAAAATAAAATATTCGAATTCGAAAAAAAAAGTGTATGTCGGTCGGTGGTTCGTGAAAGTGCGCGTCGTCGTCGCGTTCATGTTGTAATGCAGAGTCCTGAAAAAATGTGAACTTCAAGCAGTACATGTGTTTTTCTGTTACGCCTGCTCGATCCTGACAGTACCTAACAAAGCTACCTTCGCCATGGTCAGACCGTGGATGGGTGACCAAAACTTTGTGATCTCGAACTCTTCCGTGCTTCGGAAGGCATGTTAAGCCGTTGGTCCCGGTTGCTATTGCAACCGATTCTACCCACCAACCCGCATTGGGCCAGCGTGGTGGTGTTTCGGCCCATACTTCTCATGTATGTATATAGGCTGAGGACATTTTAACCACCTCTCTGGTCTAGTGGTTCACACCACCAGGGATCGGGAGGTCCGGGTTCGATTCCCTATGGGCGCAGAAGTTTTTCTGCTCGGTTTGGTTAGTGGAAGGGCTTCTAAGCCACCCAGGGTGGCTAGCTACCACCGTCTTACCTAAAATTGACGCCATAATAACAATGTTTTAGGCATTGTTGTGTTCCGGCAATCGGAGGTAAGATAGGCAGTTCTTCAGTTGTTGAGGATTACAGGTGACGCTCGCTTCCACCTTCGGCCTTATCGTCACTTACCATCAGGTGAGATGAAGGCGAACAGTTTACCTGTCATATGTAAAAAAAAAACATTCTATTTTTATATCTGACGCCTTTGATTTAGTTCTTCAGTACATTTAAATCTTGTTACATATACATGAGGGTACGACCGGTAGGGATGAGGGTTAGTAGGTTAATGGGCCCACTTCCTCATGTGAAAGCTGTACCGGCTAGATTGTAACGAGACCTAACCCGCAATAAATAATGCCGTGGACTTGTTAAGGGTCACATGACGCAAAGAAGTGGTCTACTTCTTTGCGTCTTCTTTTCTGCGTTCTGCTTTTGGAAAGTTCGGAAAAATACTGTCCTCGACCTATATGCGGTCCCACTGCTGGGCACAGACCTTCCTCATGAAGAAACACATGAGTGAGGGCCATAACACCATCACGCTGGCCCAATACGGGTTGGTGGGTAGAAACGGTTACAGAAGCGGACGAGATCACCGGTTTATCGTCCCTTCGAAGCGCGGAGGAGTTCGAGATCACAAGGATCTGGTCACCCTTCCAAGGCCTTATCCACTCATAGCCACTACGCCACCGAGCCTCTCCGCCATACATACATACAATCACGCCTGCAATCCCCGAAGTCGGCAGAGTCCAAGGAGCATACAAAAATTGGGTTTGTTCAGATGGAAAATCGTGAATGAATCGTAACAAGTGGCTAGCTCATCGCCTAAACACAATCACAGACCCAGTACCCAATACGCCCTTAGTCGCCTTTTACGGCATGCTGAGCAAGAAAAGCAGTTGGCATATTCTCTCATTCTTTTTGTGTCCCGGACCAACACGGGACTGCTCCGCCATTCCAAGGAATAATACTGATCTAGTCGCTAGTATGTAACCGTTCAGCCCGATCCACGTTGGGCCGTAGTGGTGTATAGCCTCCTCCTCCTCATGTCTTGTCTATGTAGAAAGGTCTGAGTTTAAAAGTGGGACGTAATGACTACCGTCTATGAATTATGGAGTGGAGATGCAATGTACCAGGCGAAATCTGGGTGCTAATAATATACATGCATATAATCACGACTGTTATCCCCTAAGGGTTAGTCAGAGACTAGGCAAAGCCACCGCAAAAGCAGTCCATTCCCATAGTCCACGCTTCACCAAGCAGTGACTGCACTTAGCGTGACAGGTGGTGTGCCCGTCGCCGCTATAAGCCATTGGATGTTGTGCAGTTCTAAATCTATTAGTGGCCTTTAATAAAATTAGGAAGAGATGGGTTGGTAGTATTCTTTTAATGAGCCGCTATTACACGACTAACCACATTAGGACGCTAATAATATAGATGATATGATGTGATTATCTTCGTGATACTTTATACCCCCGAGCAGCTTACGCATTCTGTGCTATAGAAGCTAGATGATGACGAAACTATGGAACATTTTACCCTACTGGAAATGGACTTGAGATGGCGATGTTTTGAAACTGGCGTACGGACCACAGAGGTCGTCAAATTCGTCTTCTATTTTTGTTTTGACATACATCAAGGTGTCAAAACTTTGTGATCTCGAACTCCTCCCTTCTTCGGAAGACACGTTAAGCCATTGGTCTCAGTCGCTGTTGCACCCGTTTCTACCCACCAACCGGGATCGGTCCAGCGCGTTAATGTTACGGCCCATACTCCTCGTGGGTTATCTGTGAGGACTGCGTGAGCCCAGCAGTGAGACGTATAATAGGCTGGTTGTCGAGTGGGAAGAGGGGCAGGAATATGAAAACACAATTTCAAATTTAAATCCTAAAGCAGTTGAGCTCATGTTCGATTGTCACCATAATTCCTCAAAGGCTAGTGCACTCAACTCGCAAATGAAATAAAGCGATAAAATTTAAAAGGTCGCTTTGTTCGCATAGAGTAATATCCAGGAGAGTTAGCGATTGCTCCTTTTAAAATGTTCAATTCAGGAAGTGGCGTGGTTATTTCGTTTTGGCTTTTAAATAAAAAACAAAGCTACCTCCGCCATGGTCAGGCCGTCGATGACCAAAAATTTGTGATTGATTGATGTTGATTGTTGTTGATTTGTGGTTTTTTTTTTCGAACTCCGTGCATCGAAAGGTACGTCAAGCCTACCGACTCTTTGGTTTTGTCTGTTTGGTCCTACCGACTCTACCCTATTTCTAACTCGCCTTGGGCCAGTGAGCTTGGCGGTGTTACGGCCCATACTCCTCATGTATTTATTTCCATGAGAAAGGCCTGTGCCCAGCAGTGGTATATAATCGTATATAGGCAAAGGACAGACTTGCTGTGGAAAGACCGAAGAAAAGGTTTGTGTGAACAGGACATGAAATGGAGTCATAATATTGCACGAGAAACATATCATAATATATCATCACGCCTCTTTCCCCGAAGGGGTTGGCAGAGGTGTTAAACATCCACTTTTCGCCAGTTGCCATGCACCGGGCTCAATGTGAGGCAAGCGATATTTATTTCTTTATTTAAAAATCTTTATTGCACATAAAATTGTACAAATGGTGGACTTAATGCCATAGGCATTCTCTACCAGTCGACCAGAGCAGATGGTATGAAAAGTTAATAACTAAATAGGGCACGAAAGAAATAACAATGAAAATTAATTAAAATTACAAATTGAAAATAAAGCAATACAACAAATAAATTAATAACACCTAATTACAAATAAATACACTCAAATATACTTTCAAATACTTACTTATATAATAAATATATACATATAATAGATATACATAACAAGATAGATAAGTAACAATATTATGGATGAAGGATCTGGGTGAGAGTAACAAAATAGTGCTCACGTACCAATTCACAATGAACTGTACATAAGTTTTAATCAAACTCAGTGGTACAGGCGGTGGAGTGGAACCCGCTTTTCCCGCGGGTTCACGAACGAGTAGTGCCTCGTCCGTCCCAACTGGGCTACCGCTAAGCACGAGAATGAAGAGAATAAATGCGAAAGACCACAACTAAAATGGGAATAGGGTAAAATAATTATGACTGTTTTGCGTCACATGAAGCAGCATAATTTTTGAACCTTCGTTAAAAATTATCAAATTTCTGTCACCTTTTTGCCTGGAGTCATAATAGCTAATACTCCGGCAATATTAGGGACTAATGGTGCCCGTATGACATTTATACCCACCATACAGGGCCTTAATTAACCAATGAAATCCTACGACCTGATAAAAGGGACCCCAGCAATCCTCTTCATCATAAATTTTATGGAATTGCTTCTGTTTTGGAATATTGTGTTTAAGTTTGCTGGGATTTTTCGCTGAGCCGTTTCGAGTATCGATATGGTTGCTTTTTGTACCGAATGCCTGTTCGGGACTCTTTTCCTTTTAAAACTTTTTATCACCCTTTAGTGTGATTAAAAATGATGATCATGTGTGCCATGACAAGCCTTTTTTATATAAGATCTTTTCGATAATTATTAAATACACATAAATACATACATAAACATATAATCACGACTATTATACTGTAAGGGTTAGTCAGAGACTTGGAAAAAGCACCGCAAAAGCAGTGAATTGCCATAGTCCGCGCTTCACTAAGCAGTGACTGCACATGTGCTCAGCGTGACGGGTGGTGAGCCTGACGCCGCTTTATGTTATTGGATGGTTGTGCAGTTCTAAGTCCATTAGTCACCTTTTTTAAAAGATGGGTTGGTAGTATTCTTTTAATGAGCCGCTACCACACAGCTCATTATTACACACGGCACATTATTAAATAACATACCGACAAATCAATCTATCTATACATATAATAAAACTGTAGAAAAATGCTAAATACCAAGTCAGGGAGATGTGATAAGAGGGAAAATGCCAATTTTTTGTTTCTCTGTCTGTTTGTACGGGCTAATCTCCGAAATGGCTGGACAGATTTAATGAAATTTTGCATGGTGATACCTTATATCCCTGGTCAACATCTTAGATACTTTTTATTTCGGAAAATTAAAGGCTTCCGGTGGGATATTTAAAAAACCATAGTTCAAATAAATATACACTACTAAAAAGTCAATAATATCGGTACAAATAAAGTTCCCATATTGTTTACAACACAAAAGAATTTTTATATTGTTGACAACAATATTATGGACTTTGAACAACTGACTGTCACGAACTATTTGACGCTGACTGTACCATCGTAAGTGTACCCGATTCTCAATGTCGTTAGTTACGAAATTGAATACAAAACAAAGAAAACTTAGTCTACAGAAGGTGGAACTAAACTCTGCGCAGCCTGCGCTACGGGAAGTTTATAGTTGTTAATTTGTATGTTTCCTGTACAGAGGTGTAACGACATAAACTTTTTAAGTGTTCTGTAGTTTTATGTAGTGTCAATTCTTCTTAAAGAGAGAGAGTTTTTCTTCTTCTCTAGAGTCAGAGAGGAAAGCATTTTCTTATGACGTTCAAGACAGTCTTTTGAATCACTGCAATACGGTTATTTTAACAAACAAAAGAAGTAACGTAAAAATAATGCAATGACTCAAACCTCTACTTTAAATGTAATAAATAAACGCTGTCCTCTCCGATCCAGTCTGTGGAAGAACGCTTATTGTCTTTAATTTATAAAAGAACAACTTTACTTTTTTTATCCTTTGTTTCGTCTACGTTCTACGTCGTAGCTACTACGAAAACCTGTCATCCAATACGCTTTTCGATACTACTCTCAAGACTGTCTATTGGATGTTGTGCAGTTCTAAGTCCATTAGTCGCCTGTTACGACACCCAAGGGAAGAGATGGGTTGGTAGTATTCTTTTATTCTTCCAGCCATGAGTAAACGGCCGTTATGGTCCATGTTACAGTTACATCCCGTCTTTATTAACTCACTTTCTTGTTTGTCTTTTTGTCTCTTTATCTCTTTGTCTCTTTGTTTGTCCGGTTAGATTTATGTAACTCAATTTTGAAGCACTTCCAGACTAGCTGTCGGGCTGAAACTTTGGTAATAGTTTAGAACCCGGTGACAATACAACTTGCAACTACTTTCAACTTTCTACGAGCACTTTCAGGTAGAAATTTCAACAACATTTAAGTTTTGATGGAGAGATCGACCACATATTGATTAGTGTTAAACCACCAATTAATAGATGGCGCTTTGCGTAGTTGAAAAGAATAAAATCAAAAGAACAAAATAATATTAGATTAAAAATCCCACGTTTTTAAAAAGAGCAAAATAACAATAATCAAAAATTCGGGGCCGAATGAGGGGTCGCTCAAAACGTGGAGGCGCATCTTTGTAACTTACACTTACTATTCATGCATGCCATGTATTCCATTAAAATCCTTATAATATAATGGATGCATAGATCATAAGTATAAGTTGTACAGATGCCCGCACGTTTTAAGTGACCCCTCGGGCCCCCTTATTCGTCCTAGCATATTTGTTTATTCTTATTATGCTCTTTTAATCCCACGTTTTGATATTTTATCTTTATAATGAACGTTTTCCCTAATTAGAACATTTTTTTACTAAGTGCCGTTGTTAAAACTAGAAAAGTACTACCCGAACCCACGTCAAAAACTTGTCCAATTAATCCTTAATCATTCAAAGGTATCAGGAGCAGTCACTTTTCCAATATGTTGTCGCGTATTGCTCCAGGCGATATCTAATATACGTCCCGTCTGTCGCCTCCACTCGCGATCCTTATAAGTACTTCATGCGCCGCGCCACCTTGCATGCGCTAGTTACGCGACACTGATCACTTGATATTGTGACTGTGATTTTTCGGTTACAAGTTGGGCTTTCTGAGCAAGTATGACATTTCAATACAATTATCGTGGGCAGAGAGCGTTTGTCCCTTCTTCTATTACATATTCTTTATTTAGATTGGCAACTTATATATTATATTGGGTTTTATTAACGTTCGTTGTAAAGTAGAGAAGTAAATAATTTTTATTAAGCTATTGCATAGCTTCTATCGCGGGCCTTGAGCGCGGGGACCGAATCCAGAAATTCCGTAACGAAAAAACCTCACGCTCCCCACTCCGATGAGCAAGGAGGTGTGGCTTGAAGGCCGTGCATCGTCTAACGTCGTTTCAGTTCGGCAGTCTTCGACACGGCGTTGTGTGCGTGAATATGAATGAACAAAGTGCATTTATTATTAATGAAGAAAGTCACCAAAAAAAATAATGAAAGAAAATGAGTGAGTACTCTATATACATACATTTTATTATTATCACAAATGCAGTATTAATTTTGAATTGAAAATATAATACTGCTATAAAGATAACCTAAACTTTTGATATTAAAATGAGCGATATTAAAAGTAGCCCTCTTTTATACACACAAACACACACACGCGTATAGTTTAAATTCTAAATTTAGATTTTCAATATGTATATATATATATATAAATAAATTCATTCTTCATTATGTATATAACAGAAACCATCAAACCAAGCACGTGTACTATTCAGTACCTTTTGTTTTTGGTGTATAGATAATGCACATGAATGCCGCGCAGAGAAAGTATATATGATATTATATCTATATAAATGTACATCGCGCGAAATTCGATAATCACTTCTTAATATCGTAATTTTTTTATAAATGAATATTGTTTTGGTGTATCATTAAATAAAATTATAATTTCATAAGTTGATACAAAATGCTATGCAATAGCTTTACCGCGGCAGTCCCCGAGTGCCACATGTCTTTTTTTTTGTAGTTGTGAAGAAAAAGTAAAATATCCTATCTAAAATATTTAAGTTAAATTGCACTTCACGTCGATTAGCCTTGAACCGTATTCTACGAGTATATTCTTAACATTGCCATTTTCATATATTATTAATGTCAAAGAAGCAATTAATAATCATATTCGAGGAACACTTCACATAGACTTCGAAGAAATAAATGACATACGTACCCAAGTCGATTAATCTTGTCTAATCTAACGAAAATCCAATAATTACCGAGCAAGTAATTTGTAAATATTTCTAGTGACATCCAAATACGTTTATCATTCTTCGTGGCGACATTATAGGTAGGTGGGCCATAGACCAAAAATACCTTTTATAAACGAACACCGGCGCTCGCGTGGCCCTCAAAGGGTTAATAATAGAAATGGGAACAACAAATTTACTCTCGAAAATATTAATTTTAAAAATAATGTACATTTCAATGAAATTAATAAAGGTAGTGCAGAAATACCTCTAAAATGTAATGTAGAGAACAATTTATTGAACAAAATTGTTGATAAGTATTTAGGATGTGATAGTACTGATATGACATAACATTAGTCTATTGAGTCTCTATTCCTTCTAAAACATTCTCGGTTTCATGAAATCCTTCGATTCAATAGACCTTTTCAATCATTCACTGTTAAGTAAGCCTAAACCAACCAAGCTTTTAACTCATGAATCTATTTTCTTACTAGAAATTTTCATGCAAAAAATATCTTATTATAAGGTATTTTTATATAAAACATACCATTTAATATGTTCTTTTAGCTGCAAAACCGCAATTACTCAACACCACCCGATGGTGAGTAGTAGGAGAGTCCAATTGCGGAGATAGCTTATTATACTTTCTCTATGATTACATGAAAAAATAACATATTATATAGATAACCTCCGTGGTCGAGTGGTCTGTTCGCCGGTCTCAAGGCGTCGCCATCTCGAGAGGTTCTGGGTTCGATCCCCGGTGGGTGAACAGGCATTTGTTCTCCAGTCTTGGGTGTTTATATATGTATATTATATTCTGAATATTTATATGTATTTATCTATTAAATATATTTGTCCGTTATCTGGTATCCATAACACAGGCATTAGTTTTCTAGTATGGGCCAGTTGATAGGTGTGAATGTCTGAAGATATTTATTTATTTATTTATTTAGGGTCACATTGTTGATTCTATAATTGCGCAAATTCCGGTACGTCCAATTCCCGAATATCTGATTCCTGGAAATACTTTAGGTTGCTAAACAATAGCATTTTATAATTATTTCATTACCATAACCATCCTTGAAGTGTTAATAATTGACACCTACAGTTTACCTACTTTACTTAATTTATTGGCGAGTTCTATCATTCCCATTTTGGTATTCTTTATATGTGCTTGGTGGCACAATAGTGATACGTATTGGTATCCATATTCAAAACAAAGCAAATTTTGCCATGGGTATCTAAATCGGATTTCGCGCTCCACCACTGCTTAGAAAGGCGCGTTAAGCCGTTGATCGCGGTTGCTTTTTTTTATATGACCAGACAAATGACCCCATTTCACCTGATGCTGAGTGAGAATGGAATCCAGATGCAAGGGTACATCCTAGCATGCATCCTCACCTTGTCAGCCTGCATAGTGTCTTTCAAGCCTCCTTTAAGAGACCCAGGATTAAAAGAGGAAGGGTATACATGTGCTGGCAGCGAATTCCATTTAAGGACGGCGCGACAAAAATATCCTTATTGTACCAGAGCCAATGACAGTCCATAATCGTCAAATTCTCCATGTAGGATAGTCTAAAGCAAACAATGGGATGTACAGGCTGGTACAGATACCTGATACATTCCACACCTAGTACTTAATAACAGTTCCGTCGACCGCATCACTTGGTCAACATTATTCTAAAATAGCATCTCTCACGTACACACTAGGTGCATTATCCACCCAGCTTCAAGGCTGTTCCATTTACCGGCTGAAGTCAATACTAATATACCAAGCTTTTGTTTGACTTTCTAAATAGAGGAGGCGCTATAGGATATTGAATGTGAAAAATATGAGGACCGCATTCTGTAAATAAATAAATATCTTCAAACATTCACACCTATCAACTAGCCCCGTTTTAAGCAACTAATGCTGCTTGTGTTACGGACACTAGATGACGGATAAATATATTTAATAGATATATATATAAATATCCTGAATATATATAAATATATATAAACATCCAAGACTGGAGAACAAATGCTTGAAAATTCATCACCCAAACATTTGCCCCCACCGGGGATCGAACCCGGAACCTCTCGAGATGGCGACGCCTTGAGACCGGCATTCAGACCACTCGGCCACGGAGGTCGTCAAATAGTTTGAACTCAGAAAAGCTTGCAGATTATGATTCTGAATATTGTCAGGACATTTCTTTCTCCACTTCCTCAATATGTCCTCTTCTCTCCTCTCCTATAGTAAATTGCGTGCCCGGCGGGGTCCATAATGATCTTGTATTAACCCTGACCATCTTATGTACATTATGTTTTTGCAATAAATTTATTGATTGATTGATTTTTTTTATTCGATCCCCTTGGGATATCGAATAAATTCAAGTAAATCGGTTTGAAACTTAGCACAATAAATAAAATAAATAAATAAAATAAAAATTATTTATTTTGGATTTGAATCCATATAGTTATTAGTTTGTTAGTAACAATTAACTATAGTAACTTTTATTCAGTTGAAAAATACCTATTCAAACATATCTCAAGGGGACCGAATAAAAAAAATTAACCAAGAAATCTCCTGGCAACATTCAGAATAGATCTGCAAGCTTTTCTAAATTCAAAAGTGTTTACAGAATGCGGTCCTCATAATGCACACTCAATATCCTATGGCGCCTGCTCTATAAGAGAAAATTTTAAAATCTCAACAAAAAGATATGCATACATCGGGCGTTGAGTTAACTTAGCCTACTTTAGCTATGAATACATACATATCAACTATTGTTTATAAGAATAATACACACCCTCTTGTTTCAAATTCGAAACTAAATCAAATGAATCGGTACGAACCACCAAGTTCTTTTCAAATACAAGGGAACAAGCGGGGTTACTAAACGACCATTTAAATTAATAATATTATTATTTAATAAAAAAAGACGGGCACTATGACTTTTAGTTGAATGAATAAATTTGTTTTTTTATATGAAAGGCAAACGGGCAGACGGTAACAACGGACAATATATTATGATTATATTGATTTTTAATTGTATTTTGCATGAATGCCCGACAAGGGATTCTGATTTATTTGATAAAACCACATTGTATAATAAATTTTCATTCTAGTCTCTATTATTATATATAATAATATTTAGATTAGCCACTCTATAGATATTATAGAACAAATCTCTCCCGCTGTCTGTCTCCCCTTATGCTTAGATCTTTAAAATCATGCAGCGGATTTTGATGCGGTTTTGTAAGTGTGTTTAAAGAGAAGATTAATTCAAGGGAAAGGAAGGATTTATAATACATGCATAATATAGAATCCGTACGCAGTCGGGGCGAGTCGCCAATAAATATATAAGTAACATCCTTGTCTAAAAAATTACGCGTTTTACTTTCCAAGAAAACGCACACTCCTGAACATAGAAAATCAACAGCTAAATACCCTCTTGAGAACTCAAAGGCCTCAAAGGATATCTAAAGTGCTCTCGAGACACAGATAAAGCTATTAGCTAATAAAAGGATCTACGACAGCGACGTAAATATAGATTTATCTCAGCGCATTCAAAGACTTTGAAGAGATATTTTGTTAGGAGCATTGAATGTGAATGTTGCGTTTGATTCTGTAAGTCAATTTAATTAATGTTTCTCGTTACTTTATTCTTTATATATATAATAAAACTGTAGAGGTCGATTGTCTGTATATAGAAAAAAATGCTTAAAACTAAGTCAGGGGGACGGATGTAAACGATTTTTTTTTTTTTTTTTGTTTCTCTGTCTGTTCGTTTGTTTGTACGGGCTAATCTCCGAAATGGCTGGACCGATTTCAATGAAATTTTGCATGGCGATACCTTATATCCCTGTTCAACATCTTAGATACTTTTTATTCCTGAAAATTAAAGGGTCCCCGTGGGATAGTTATATTAGGTCCTTACCTATGAAATTGGCGTTTTGTATGGAGATTTTGGGGAATTCTGCATTTTCCATACTAACATTTTATCACTTTTCTTCACAACGACAAATCCAGAGATAATAATATTTGGCATGTATCATTAGACAAGTTTTAGTAATATGAGTAATATCACACTTCATAAAAATTATTTATCGTTTTTAAGTGAATGCAAATAAAATGATGTATTCGGGAGGCACTTAAAAAGAGTTGTCTCCGTGTCCAATTTTAACACAATTAAACTTACAACAAATTATCAAAACAAATCATAAGAGCTCAAAAATATAGTCTATTTTTAGACGAGGTAATTATTTTTTAGGAATACTCTGAATCTTAATAGTTACAGACAAAATACTAAGACAGAATAAAAACACCAATTTCATAGGTAAGGACCCAATAAAACCATAGTAATGGCGGACGAAGTCGCGGGCAACAGCTAGTTTTTATTTAAGTAATATTATTTATTGTTTTGGTTTTTACGTTTATTTATTAAAGTGCCACGGAGCTCCTTACGCCACCGTACTCCCCACAACAACACTAAACCGACTTCCTCACTAGACCACTGAGCTTCACACAATGGCATCGAGCTCTTCACCATACCACCGAAATTGTCACTGCCAACCTTCTCATTCTCACTATTTATCACTACACCACTAAAATCCTTAATTTTTATTTTTACGTTTCACTTTTTTTGTTTTATGAATGCCCCAGAGCATAATATGACGATTTGACGATCTCCGTGGTGGAGTGGTCTGGAGGTTCTGGGTTCGATCCCCGGTGGTGTCAAGCGTTTTGGTAAAGAATTCAGGCATTTGTTGGTCCAGTCTAGGATGTTTATATATATTCAGGATATTTATATGTATTTATCCATTAAATATATTTATCCGTCATCTAGTGTCCGTATCACAAGCAGCATTAGTTGCTCAAAATGGGGCTGGTTGATTTCCATGTTTAAGATATTTATTTTATTTATAATTGATATCCGGACGCACTTAGTGTGAAATAATAGGAGTCGTGCTCGTACGACCTACTCTTCGCGCCGGTCGGTGTGAAAAGAAAAGTGCGCTCCGTTCCTCTCCGCGCTGGTCTGTGTGAACGGACACTTAGACCCACTTGCGCGGTCGAGAGTTAGCACCTAACCCTGGGGCAAATATATAGACAAATTCTGGGTGAGGCGCTGACTCTCGATCGTGCAATTGGGACTTACTACCGAGCTCCTGACCACGCCACCGAGTTCTTCACAGCACCAACGATCTCCCTACTATGTCACCGAGTGCCTCAATACACTACTCCTCTCAACACTAACGACCACTGATATCTTACATACACTGATCTCACTGCACCAAGCTCACTACCTAACGCCTGCCATCAAAATACTCTTTTTTTAAATATCTTCAAACATTCACACCTATCAAGTGTTACGGACACTCTCAGAGTAAACAGAACTGGAGTAGCCATTAGTCAATTTCTCAAACATTTTTTTCTGCCATTTCTTGCGGGGGGTGATGTTACCACTACAATCAAAGCCAGCCGTTCTTACAAATGCACACATGCATAATTCGACACACAAATTTAAATTTCACGCACACACACGCTTAAAATAGTCACGTGGGGTGTGCGTTTTGACAACGTCACAGCCGCACTCCCCACGAGACTAGCGCTCGAAATTTGAAATCGTAGAATTCTAAAACATGAAATAATGAAGTAAATAATCATGAAATCTTAAAAATTATAATTACATATAAAAGGTGACACCATCTTTTAGCATACTCGATGTTTTCTATTTATTTTTACAACAAAAAACAGCAGAGGCAGGCATTTTTGCGGGAGCTCTGTTCGCCGCAACGTATACAATGTTATGGCTGTCAAAATGGCGGCTCAACTAGTTTTATTAAACGTGCAAGCATCCGATGCTTGTGCATTTGGCAGAGGGGAATGTTAGACAAAGGCTCCTCCAGTTCTGTTTACTCTGAGCGGACACTAGATGACATGATAAATAAATATATTTAATAGATAAATACATATGTAACGCACCCATAAGACCCGAACGCGCCTTACGGTCGACATCGCTACGCGCATGTGCACGCGTAACTAGGCGACGGGAGGCTGTTATTGAAAACGGTTTGACTTTTGGTATTATCTAAGAAGTGAATAATTTTATGATTTTATTGTTGTAACGTAGTTCCTCAAATTTAATGTGCTTACTACCGTTATACATATAAATAAATAAGTACCTGGGGCATTGGGTCACGAAGTCGTTAGGGGATGATATGGATTTGGAACGAGAGCGTAGGGCGTTCGAGCTAATATGCTGTCTCGCAGGTTTGCACGTTGTTCGAAACAAGCCAAATTTCGTTTTTTAAAGCCTATTGTCACTCTTTTTGTATGTGCGGCCTGTGGATGCATTACACTCGGCGAGCATACGTTGCCCTGCGTACCCAATACAATAATGCCTTTAGAGCGTTGTTGGGGCTGCCACGCCACTTCAGTGCCTCAGGAATGCTAACCTCGTCTGAGGTAGATAGTTTTTTCGCTATCACCAGAAAACGGATCGCATCCCTCATACAGCGGGTGCGGGACAGCTCTAACAGCCTCTTGAAGACTGTGGCTGGGAGGTTGGACGTGGACAGTGCTCTGATGCAGCACTGGACTCGGCTCCACCTTAAGAAGGACACCACTATCACGTATAATCAATTTGTGTGATAGCGGTTTCTTTCAAAAAAGTATAAATTGCAAACTTTATGAGTTACTAACATAGTTTTATAAGGTAAATTGTTACTAACACTATGGATTTTAGATCTAAAATAAATAATTTTTAATTTATTTTATTTATTTTATAAATATCCTGAATACAAATTAATATATATAAACATCCAAGACTGGAGAACAAATGCCTGAAAATTCATCACCCAAACATTTGCCCCCACCGGGGATCGAACCCAGAACCTCTGGAGATGGCGACGCCTTGAGACCGGCAAGACCACTCGACCACGGAGGTCGTCGAGTACTAATTTCATGCTCTAATATATATATAAAATATTGAATTTTATGTAAATTTCAATTACATTGTTAAGTAAATCTGACTTTTTCTCGTCCTCTTTAAAGCTAAAAGATATTGTAGCAAGCTAATATATTCCGAAATTCATTTAAATAAATTATATACTTTTAGACTTTTTTAAATCGATCATTTGAATACGAAGACACGATATTATTCATCTAAATATTATTCATCTAATTATAATTGAAATACTGAATAAGATGAATTTTAAGCTTTTATCCATTCTTTCTAACCCCCAACGCTAAAAGAAAGTGTGTGTGTGTGTGTGTGTGTGTGTGTGTGTGTGCGCGCGTGTGTGTGTGCGTGTGTATGTCAGTTTGTCTGTAGCATCGTAGCTCCCAAAAGAAAGAACCGATTTCGATTCTGTTTTGTTTGAAAGATGGGTTAGTCGAGTGTGTTTTAAGCTATGTTTCATGAAATCCAGCTTAGTCCTTTGAAAGATATGAGGAGTTAAAACAGGAATAAAAAATCTAATGTCTGCAAATATACCCGTGTTTGATATCAAATGAAAGGTTATAATGTAAAAATCACGATACAGCAAGTTTCATGGAAATCGTTTAATCGTAATCATTAAGGCATTTGAAAGATATGAGGGTTGAAAGACACAATAAAAATCTCATGTTAAAAAATATACCCGATTTGGGTATCAAATGCATAACTTGCACATCAAGATATAATGAAACGCCGACCAAAAAAAAATATAAATAAAAAAACATTGTCTCGTCGGGGGACCACTTTATACCTAACAAGTTCACACGAAGGTACTTAGTGAAATAAAAAAAAAATATTTTCATAAAAAAAATTACGTTGAATTTATCACCAAGCTAGATGGTGTTTCCCCCCCATGAAAGAAGAGACACGGCACAAAAAACAATTTGGTCACCCATCCAAACATTAACCATATCGAAGGTAGCTTCACTTTTGATATTGATTGAAAAACCGAATGCCTCAAAGCTCCTTTGAGTGCCTGTATACCGTACAAAGGGACTAATGACGACACTCCAAAGCCTTTATGATTGGCTTACGCCGGATGAGTTGTGACGGCTTTTCCTAGTAGGTAATAATATTAATTATGCGGCGATAATTAAAATCTGTAGTGCTTAGTCGTATGTCAGTGCAGTTGTTACGGCAACTGCTGGGTTATGTACACTGTCAAGGCTTTAGATCGTCATTATCATCATATGACAATACCAATAATAATAGGAAGGTCTATCCTACCATTTATTTAGTTTATCGTATTTTTGTTCTAGAAAATTGCGTTTTCACTAAAATCTAAAACTGATAAAGAGTTTTTGTTCTATAATAATTGTATTTCCACTAAGATGTTCTATGAAGTTCGATTTGATTTCGCCATTTAAAACCAAGCAACATTCGCCCTAGGTTAACTTTTGGATGGGTGACCAAAATTTGTGATCTCGTGATCCACCGTGCTACCGTTTCTAAATCCTCCCTGCTTTGGAAGGACAAGTCGTTGATCAGACGTTTCTATAACCGTTTTGTTGTGGTATTACGGTCTGTACTCCAATCAATCAATAATAAATTTATTTCATAGTCCAAACATGGCTCTAAAATCGTCAACATTTTACATATATTTCAAAATAAATAATGATTAAAAAGTATCATAAGTTTATTAGCAAGTACAACCACAGCTCTTTCACTCAGTTGCACAAAGATTTTTATGACGACATTTGTTAATGAGACATTAAAACTTTAAAGTTCATTAAATTTAAGGTTGTCACACAAAACAGTTCTAGCTAATGTCTCTTTAGCATTGACAGGGTGCTAATGTCGTTTTGTGCAACGTAAAAACTACGCTAAGGTGTTCTTTTGACACTTCAATAAATAAATTTAATGGAGCATTAGGGATAATGCCGACATTAAATTTTAAAGTTCGTTTCTGCAACTGGGTGTATGTCTGTTTATAATCGATATAAGCGGCCGGATTCAGACAGTAAGAAACTCATGAGCCACTTTTTTAAATAGCCAATCATATAAATTATTGTCAGTAGAGAATGATTTTTACACTATTTTCTTAATTTCTATTAATCTATCAAAATAACACGCATATAACGGTAGCAAATTACTTTTTCCACTCTCTAGATAATACTCCTTGTTTAATACAAGCTACTAAAATAATGAATTGGTCAGCAAATTATGGGCAACAGATATTTCTAACTTGTCAGAAAAACAACTGATTAGGCAGCAGCTCAATGTTTAAAACAATATACTCGTATTTGTGTCAATTAAAACAATATATTTGTGTCATCAAAACATAATTATTAAACAATTTGCCATCAGAGAAAACATTTGAGCTGCTGCCTAATTAGTTGTTTTTCTGACAAGTTAGAAATATCTGCTGTCCATAATTTGCTGATCAATTCATTATTTTAGCTGATCAATTAAACTTTGTTGCTGTCCGAAATTCAAATATTTTAAAACCCTGACGAATAACGAATCCCTATCTAAATAATAATATGTGAAATTCAAAGAAAGGACTCCATTTTTGTAACTCGGTATATGACTCGGTATAGAAAATGCTTACAAACCATTACGCTATTAAGCTCTCTTGTAACAGAATGAATAGTACACATTAAGTTATTTATATAACAATCAATTAATATTATTATTATTAGAGATAGAAATTCAATTCTATAATATCCCGGTATCAGCGTTCTTCATCTGTTACAAAAATATATATTTATTTATCAAAGGTTTTTAGCTTTATATTTATGTGAGCTACGCCATCTCTCAATTAGCCATTGTTGTAAAAAGATGTCCTTTCAGTTTTTTAACCGTTTTCCCGGAAAAAAGGCCACTTCACAAATGGATGACTTTTACTAAGGATCTTAACTGTAATGAAGATGAATACGGGAGAAAAAGACAACAGTAGAAATAATTAACTCGGTTGTTTTGTCAAATTTTACGATTAAATAATAGATAATGAAAGTCACGCCTTATAGCCCACAATAAGCGGCTCTGGAGTTCTATGATGTAGTGATTAGTATACTTTAGTTTTCGATTTCGAGCCTTGGATGGGTGACCAGATCTTGATCCTCCTCCTCTGTGCTTCGGTAGGCACGTTAAGCCGTTGACCCACATTGGGCCAGCATGGTGGTGTTATGGACTGAAGACGAAGCGGCTCAGGTTCTTGTTATAGACTAGTATTATTATAAATGGATTATTAAATTCAGCGGCGTGAGCAGAGTTTTAAAAAAAGGCATAACTCGCGCAAGAGTTCCCCTTATTCTAAACTGTCGGTTTACGGATTCGTTTCGGAAAGTCACGTCCCGTCTCGCTCTAACTCGGTGCAATAAAGAGAGACAGATACAGAGATTCCGTGATTCGTTTGTTTTCCGACAGTTTAGAATAAGAGGGCAGATTTATGTAAGATTATTTGTGAATATCGTTTATTTGACACTGTACGCAACTCGCTCCCTGGTACTTGGAGATTTCCCATAAGGTAAAAAGTGGGTTTAAACGCTACTGCCTACCCCTTCAAGGACAGAGGCGTAATGACATGTTGTTGTATACTGTTTGTTTTCGTTAAAAAAAACAAATAAGGGGTCGGTTTTTGATCCATGGTCAGGTATTGACCAATGGCGTAAACGTATGATGTCGTTATATATTGACCAATAGAAAAAAATCTGATTACAAAAGTTAAATAATCATAGACAATTTAACCACAACACGATGCTGGGTCTAGTAAAATGGTGGCTGGCGACACAGCTGATGTATAATCCTTCGAAAACGCATTGCAAATGAATTAAGCCATTGGTGAAGCTGACGTCACAGCTTTTGGTGTTTCCATTGGTGGTCAAGATTTTAAGCCTTGATTTGAATATTACTACGAATCAAAAACCTCACTATAAGTGACTTATTTTGATTCGTTCTAGCTTAAAACATCTTCGGTCAACACAAATACCACAAGTATGTGTTCCTGTACTCAAACAACTTATGCCAATTTTTTTTATATGACAGGTAAGCTTTTGGCCATCATCTCACCTGATGGTAAGTGACGATAAGGCCGAAGGTGGAAGCGAGCTTTACCTGTAATCCTCAACAACTGAGGAACTGGCTATCTTACCTCTGATTGCGGAACACAACAATGCTTAAACATTGTTATTATGGCGACAGATTTAGGTACGACGGTGGTAGCTAGCCAGTCGGGCTTAAAAGCCCTTCCACTAACCAAACCGAGCAAAAAACTTCTGCCTCCATAGGAAATCGATCCTGGACCTCCCGATCAATACCAGGTGGTTTGAATCACTAGACCAGAAAGGCAGTTAATAATGTACCTACTCAATTCAAAGTATAATTGTCAAAAACACATCTTAGTAAAACATAATTACTTAAAACTATGCACATATGAATGACATCATTCATGTTATTGACAGTTTATTTTAAGATTTTAACTGACTTGTTAAAATAAGAATCAATACCTAGCTAATTAACTAACGATTTACCTAACGCCGAAAAACACCGAATCCGGACACGTGTGTGCATGGTAGCGGCTCATTAAAAGAATACTACAAAGGCGATAATGGAGTTAGAACTGCACAACATCCAATAGCTTAAGCTCTTGGTGAAGCGCGTGCAGTGGACTGCTTTTGCGGTGCTTTTGTCTAGTCTCTGACTAACTCTTTGGGGATAATGGTCGTGATTATATGTATTTATGTACGTTTGAAACTATAAGACACTTGGCACACCGCTTGAGTGACGTATAAGTGCACATTCACCATTGCACATTACAGCTCTCTTGAGACAAAATGTTCGTCACTTACCATCAGCACCCCTTTTATTTCACGTCACCACCCCTAGTATAGTAAAACTCGTGACTTTTTTAGTTATGTTATGAAAGTCAATTTGTATGAAAAACGTACGTCAGTATCTCTCTCTCTCTCTCTCTCTCTCTCTCTCTCTCTCATGGAAAAAAGTAAAAAGCGCCCCAAGCGGAAAACAGTTGTAATCCACAAAGCCACACCTCCTTGCGCATCGGAGTGGGGAGCGTGAGGTTTTTTCGTTACGGAGCGTGAGGTTTTTTCGTTACGGAGCGTGAGGTTTTTTCGTTACGGAATTTCTGGATTCGGTCCCCGCGCTCAAGGCCCGCGATAGAAGCTATGCAATAGCTTAATAATATTTTACTAAAACTTACAGTAAATAATTCAAGAAAAATAATTAAGATACAATATGTGCTATCGCGCTTTGTTTTTCATTATTTTATTGAAAGACTGCTTTGCGGTGCTTTTGCCTAGACTCTGTCTAACCCTCAGGGGATAATAGTCGTGATTATATGAATGTATGTTTCTTGAACGAGCCTATGATATTGTACGGATGCAATACGTATGCCATGCATTATGATTTCTTTGTCCGTAATGACTTGTGACTGGATTAATCTGTTCTTCGGACATCGGAGATCTGTTCTTTTAACCGCCTCTCTGGCCTAGTAGTTCACACCACCGGGTGTTGATCGGGAGGTCCAGGCTCGATTTCTCATTTGAAAGAAGTTTTTCTGTGCGGTTTGGTTGGTGGTAGCGCTTCTAAGCCCAAATGGCTAGCTATCGTCGACTTTCCTAAAATTATCGCCATAACAATGTTTTAAGCATTGTTGTGTTCCGGCAATCAGAGGTGAGATAGCCAGTTCCTCAGTTGTTGAGGATTACAGGTGAAGCTCGCTTTCACCTTCCGCCTTATCGTCACTTACCATCAGGTGAGATGAGGCCAAGAGCTTACCTGTCATATGTAAAAAAACCAGAGGCGTTGAGTTGAGTTAAGATAGGGACATTTATGAAATCTCTCAATGATATATCTATCTACCATAAGAGTGGTTAATGTCCGTTCTATTTCGGTGTGAATCCACCCTTCCACTACCACCGTACTGGAACCGTACCGTAATAAATAAAAAAGACAAATACCAAACAGAATATTATACTAGGTGATCCTAAAAGCTTTTTTAATTCAGAGGGAATCTTTAGATTCATGACCCGAAAGCACTTAGCGAAGACTTTGAGGACATAGGGCAGCTTTACTAATACACATGTCAGGGTAAGTAGGGCTTACCAGTCTAATTTAAAGGTGGCATAACGAAAACAATTTAATCCATACTATTATTATTAATGCGAAAGTAACTCTGTATATCTGTCTCGCTTTCACGTCAAAAGTACTGAACCAATTTAACCGAAATTTGGTACACAGATAGTCTAGAGCCTTACGAAGGACATAGCTACCTTTTATCCCCATATGCCCATGGAAACGGGTGTCATGCGGGTGAATGTTAAAAATTTAAGTAACGCCTCCAAGAAAAACGACGGAGAAATTTACGCCACTATGAACTTCGCTCCTAATAATAGAGTAGGAGTAAATTTTCAATTCCACCAATTGAGGGTACTGTTCCAATTTGCAAAAATCTGAAAAAAAATTATTGAGGCAGGCTATAGGCTACATACCATTACACTTTCTCTAAGTAACTATTCTACGCGGACGAAGTCGCGGGCCAAAGCTAGTAATATATAACTTCTTACATACATAGTGTTTCGTTGGTTAAAAGTGTAAATCACAGAAGATATTATATTAGGTCCTTACCTATGAAATTGGTGTTTTGTATGGAGATTTTGGGGATGTCTGCAATTTACATACTAACATTTTATCAGTTTTCTTCACAACGACAAATCCAAAGATAATAATATTTGGTATGTATCATTAGACAAGCTTTAGCAATATGTGTGTGAACACGCTTGATAAAAATGATTAATCGTTTTTATGTTAATGCAAATCAAATGATGTATTCGGGAGGCAGTTAAAAATAATTGTCTTTGCGTCTAATTTTAACACAATTAAACTCACAAAAAATTATCAAATTAAATAATACGAGCTCAAATATATGGTCTTTTTTTAGAAGAGGCAATTATTTTATAAGAATGTTCTGAAACTTAATAGTTACGGACAAATTGCTAAGACAATAAAAACACCAATTTTATCGGTAAGGACCCAATATTTATTTGTTTTTAAAAACTGTTAAAAAAGGACAGGCTAAAGAGCCCGTTGGTGTAGTCGTAAGTTTTAACTTTCGATATTGAAAACGAAGCTACTTTCGCCATGGTCTGTCTTTAGATGGTTGGCCAATTTTTGTCATGTCGTGTACCTCCGTACTTTGATAGGTACGTAAAGCCGTTGGCCTCTGTTGTTAGTGCAACCGCTTTTACCCTAAAATCCGCATTAGGTGTTCCGGCCCATACTCCTTATCTTTTCATGAAGGAAGGCCTATACCCAACAGTGCGCAGCTACAAGGTTGAAACAATAATTGTTGTTGAATTTCAAAACCTGTATAATATATTAGGTCCTTACCTAGGAAATTGGTGTTTTGTATGGAGATTTTGGGGATGTCTGCATTTTATCAGTTTTCTTCACAACGACAAATCCAGAGATAACAATATTTGGCATACAATGTATCGTTAGACAAGCTTTAGTAATATGTGTAATATCACGCTTGATAAAAATTATTTATCGTTTTTAAGTGAATGCAAATAAAATATTCGGGAGGCACTTAAAAAGTGTTGTCTCCGTGTCCAATTTTAACACACCTAAACTTACAACAAATTATCAAAACAAATCAAAAGAGCTCAAAAATATAGTCTATTTTTAGACGAGGTAATTATTTTTTAGGAATACTCTGAATCTTAATAGTTACAGACAAAATACTAAGAGAGAAAAAAAAACACCAATTTCACAGGTAAGGACCCAATATATAGCTTTAAATAGGTAACCTCGACTGTTGTATGCAGGTTGCATTGGGCCAGCTTGGTGGTGTTACGGCCAGCTCCTCATCTCCATGAGGAAGCCTGTGCCCAGCAGAGGGACGCATATAAGCTGAGGATGACGATAATATTCAAACTCATACCAAGGGCATGGTGTTGAAATCGATACCGATAGTGTCAAAAGTGTCGGAGCAACTGTACCAATTTTGCATTAACAATTGCATTTAACAATAAATTTCAAACGTGATTTAATTATGCAAACTCCATTATGAGACAGAGGTCATTGTACAACAGCTAATAAAGACACTGTGTGTCTTGCCACGTTCTATAATCAATATGAAAAGGTCATACATCAACATGTTTAATTGACATTTTATAATTCAACATCAACAATTTCAACAAGGTATACGACGACCTCCGTGGTCGAGTGGTTATACTCCGCCGGTCTCAAGGTGCCCGCCGCTATGTCGAGTGGTTCTGGACTCGATCCCCGGTGGGGGCAAATGTTTTTGTGATGACAGGCATTTGTTCTCCAGTCTTGGATGTTTATATAGTATTGTATATTTTCTAAATAAGGTTCATTAAATAAATAACCTTGTAACAAGGCGCTATACCAATATTTGCGACTCTTTACTGTTGCTGCGCTCTTTCTTGGCAATTTTCTCTTTCTTTCTGTTTTTGATCTGTCTGTCGGATCTGTCTCCAACTTGCAACCCAAAAAGTATTATTAAAATTAAAATATATGCGCAGTTTTATTATAATTTTATATTTGTCTTATGCTTTCATGTAAGTAGTGTCATAAGTTTAAGAATTTTACCAAAGGCACTATTGTAAGTAGGCCCATTTTTATAAAAAAAAAATTATGTTCCGTGTTTTTGTTATTTACCTTTTAAAATTACTTTCTTCCAGTGCGCCTTAGTTTCTTGATAATAAATATACACCGATAAGTGACGACCTGACGATTTTTATTTATCTCCGGGCTCACCACGTCACAACCATAATCTAATACCCACCAGAATATATTCCCTAGGAATTAATCCTTGATCCTCCATTGATTCTTTTTCTAGATTTTTTTCATTTCCGGTAACATGTATTGCTCTCCAAATAGTTATTTTGCAGCTCAAGTAATTATTTTGCTGTCCAAATAATTATCTTGCTGTCCAAGTAATTATTCTGCTGACAAAATATAGGTTTGCTACCCAAATGATTTTTCATCTGACCTTTTTGTTACTGACAAAATACTTAAAAGGCTGCCCATTTAATTACTTCCCATATAAATACGGTCGAATTCAAATAGCTCCTCAATTTTTGAAGTCGGCAAAAAAATAATGCATTAAAAACCATATACTATTATAACTTTCATTCAGTAGTTAAAACACGAAATGCCTGGCCCCATGTTAATATTACGTGAGTTAGAACCGCGACCTTATCTCGCGGTCAAGCGGTCGTTGCCCTGTTTATAAGGCAATATGATAACAATTATTATTTACTATATACCTCATTAAGGTGCCTACTGACGTATGTATTTCTTGTGATTGATCGTCCATTATAATAGATATACAATTATAAGATGTTTTGTTCAAAAGTAAATACTTTTAATTTTTTTACCATTACGTCGTTGTTGGTTTCGAGACATAAAAAAGGTTTACTTGACGCAAATGCAAAAACCAGACTGAAGGAATTTATAATAATAAAATTGTGGGTCAAAGTTTGAATACCTAAATAACAAAAACATAAGCAATATTCATTTTTATTCTTGTCTTATAACTTAATACAAAAAGCTACTTTATAAACTACATTGTGTTAACTTGTATTTTGCTTTAAAAATGATTTTTAAAATATCATGTACATAATATAAATCTTAGTAAAACGTGAAAACTGGTTTAATGTGTATGTAATTGTTATAGATCATAAGAACATAATTTATTATCATGATTTCCATAGAAAATAAATAAACACAACATTCCGAATATAACATTGAAGCTGTGTGTGTCTTATAATTAATAATGCTAATTTACCTACAGGTACGAGTAACTTTAATAAAAATATATAACTGTTAATTAACAAAACTCAGTCAAATTAACCTGTTATTCATAACAAGATTAGATTTAAGCAATGAATTGAGCAATTCATTGCTTAAATCATTAGATTGCAACAATACTTATTAAAGTATTAATGAACTCTATGAAAAAAATACTACCATATCAAAATATAAATTAATAAAAAAATTACTTAATGCAATATTATTTATTAATGTATATTTTTGAAGAGTTTAAAGTCACCGAAGCTAAAACAATTGTAGATACGATAATAACGAAAAACACTGCACCCACTTCATGTTCATCACAGATATAATATTTAGTCGTGTGGTAGCGACTCATTAAAAGAACCAACCCATCTCTTCCCTTGGGTGTCGTAAAAGGCGACTAATGGACTTAGAACTGCACAACATCCAATAGCTTATAGCAGCGACGGGCTCACCACCTGTCACACTGAGCACATGTGCAGTCACTGCTTGGTGGAGCGCGGATATGGCAGTGGACTGTTTTTGTGGTGCTTTAACCTAATCTCTGACTAACCCTTAGAGGATAATAATCTTGATTATATGTAAGTATACATTAAAATAGATGACGTAAATGCATAATACCGCGTGTGCGAAAACCCCGACAAAACGTCGGGGTTGGCCGCTGCTAACTAGTCTGCGCGTGTTCGAATGGCTGCAGAACCAATAAAATGTCTCGTTGTGTGATAATTGGCAGTGCAGCAAAGGCTGCATTGGTATCTTTCAATCAGTTTGGACCATCTATCTCAAAATTACGGCGGCGACATCACAGTAGATATTAAATAGCTGACACACTAGGTTTTCTTGAAATCTATATACTTTCGTTATCTATGTAAATGTATATCTGAGCACTGTTCCGTGTTTTCCACCGCTTAACAAACTCGACGATTTCAGCATTCTTTGATCACCTTCGGGTCCTCATGCATCACCGATTTTTCGTCTGGCGTCACGCTCACTGACCACGCTGGTGCAACGAATCGGAAAGACATGTATATGCAATCCAAACATCGCGTAACAGGAAGGCCACTAACGTTTATTTTCCAATCAATTAAAGAAGAGTTTCCACTGGGCTTAAGGACATTAAAATATTAAATTGGAACTGTCTTCCAGCCTCTATTCAGCACAGTCCTTCTATACACTCCTTCAAAACTAGACTGAAGCATTATTATATATCTCAAAATACTCAAACTACCGCTTAATCAGAATTTTGTCATCTAGGTATCTTGTATATATTTAAAGGTATATATTATTAATATGTATATATTTATGTATATATTTGTGTAATTATGTAAGTATTTGTTTTTATATATGTATTTAAGTAGGATTATTATTATGTAGGTATGTTTAATATTAAAGTTTTTCAATATTGTCTTCTATATGCATTTGTATCTCCTATAATCTATTTTCTTAACTTATTTTCATGGGTTGACAGGCAGAGATCTCTGTTAGGGATATGTCCGCCCTTGCAAACATATGATAACAACCTGTTTTATGTATTTGTTTTAATTGCAATAAAGAGTATAATTAACATATTATCACCATGATTATATAATCACATAACATATCTCCGAAATGTTATTTAGAGTTTAAGAAACGTATTATACCTGACAATCCTCTTCCAGATATCCTCTTCCTCTCTTTCTATCTATAGTTTCTGTCTCACCTGTCATATTTACCCACGGATAGCCTTCATTCATAAATAGTGATAGAATGAGAAGGAACACCTACTGATCGCGACAAAACATTGCCTCATGTTATTGTATGGGAGTTTGGCATCCATCATAGAGTACAAAATTCTTGATTATTACCGTCAGAGATATACATTTACATTTATATAGATAACGCAAGAAACCGAGTGTCAACGTTTAACGTCACGTGACGTCACGTCACGTGACGCACGTCACTTGAATTGTAAGATACCGACGCAGCCAATTATCACCCAACGTGGCATTATTTTTAGTTTTGCAAGCATTCGAACGCGCGCAGACAAGTTAGTAGCCCCGACGTTTTGTCGGGGTTTTCGAGCACTCGCATTTGCATCATCTATTTAAATGTATATCTGAAATTACCATGCACTGGGTGCAGTGTTCTTCGTTCTTATCGTATCTACAACTGAATCATCATCTTTTAGCCCAAAGACGCCTACTGCAGCTGGACATGGATCCCAAGGGTCTCCACAATGACCAGCGACATCCCACGAAATTTAACAGCTCGTCGGGGTCGTCGTCGCCACCAACGTTGCGCCTCCCAGTACGAGGCCTCATAACTAAAATTATTTAATAAAATATTCTATATCTCTACATAGTATTTTTTTTCAAAATGTTTTCACACAAAACTGATCTTTATACAATCTGGGCATAAGACTACAAATTCCATACAAGAAAATTGGTCTACTGAATAATATTTACATTAATAAAACTTTATGTATACTATTCAACTCATCAACTTCAAATATTGATCTCTATGCGCTGGATTTACAGGTGAAAATTGGTAGAAGATTTTAAGATTTCGGAAATGTATAGATGTACTTCAAAACTAGTTTGACGTGACACCCCGCTAAATTCTGATAGCAATAGAAATTGTAAAGACACCAATTCAATTGTCTCCAATACAAGATTTGGTACAATAACTCATGATAATAACAAACAAACATCTTTAAAAACATAAATACAGCAAGCAGGATGTACTGTTAATATGACTGTTACCAACAAATGAATGGTATATAGTGCAAAAATTCCGCAATATATTTTTGCACAAAGTGATATAAAATTATTGACAGTTCACGGTAGTCTAAGCTGTTGACGTACAGTCAATAGTTAAGTCTTAAATACATAAATAGATCATATTTACACAATAGCAATCCAGTCATTGAAAAATAATCATCTTTTAATAACTAAATTTATACCTAATGAGTTATATCTTAAATAAATATTCTACGTCAATATTTTCTCACAGAATGTTAGATTGTCAATATTTATCAATGTAGGTACTTAGGTGATCACATTAAACAGACAATGACGTATTAAACAGACAATGACGTATGTACAATGAAATAATTAAATTATGTTCGTGTAACTATACGGTAAAGTTAAATACAAAATGCATACAAAACTGTATATAAAAAACACTTCACTAACTATAACTAAACTGAAGCAAATAGTCATAAATCTTAGGGAAAATTAGTTCGCCTGTATGCCGACTATACGTCACGTCCAAATGGTTCCAAAGAGGGTCTTCCACCTCAACCACGTCAATCACATTCGGTAGTCTCCGTACCAGCCACTTCACATCCCGGACATCGACCAAACCATCGTTTTTCCCATAAATGATAACCACTGGAACACTCACGGCACTTAAGTTGTACTTTGGTGGTTCAACACTACCATACACCTCTAGATTTTTATCCTTCCCATAATCAAACTTCACAAAATCCTTCTTTGTCATGCTCTGTCCATACCTCACCATGTTGTGAAGCGAAGTTCCCGCTGGGAAATGGCCGAACAGAATCCTCGTGGTTTCATTAGACACTGATCCAGGATGATGAGCATCTAACAAACCCTGGCCCATGTTACAGATAACTTCAGTGACGTGCAGCTGGCAGAAAAAAGCCAAGAACTCTTGAATTGCAGAGCCTTTTGATAACACTTCTTCCATGCCTGATGTCCTGAAGATTCTTTCACCTCGCGAGAAAAACTGGGTCAGGAATCTGTATGGAACTGACCTTGTATTCAACTGTCTCGTCGCAGGAGCTAAAGCAATCATTACGTTAATCTTTTTGCAGTATCCAGGTCTTTCAGAGCACATAATGTAAAAGGTGCCAGCACCTTGGGAAAATCCTATGTAATTCAGCTTGTCAGATTCAGTGTAATCCAAAATATAATCGACCATAGCGGGTACATCGTAGAGTCCGATTTCATCTACGGAAAATTGCCAGAATTTTGCATCCTTATCAGGGTTTAAGGAGACATGTTTCCTAGCGTAGTAGTTGCCACGGCAGTTGCCTACCCAGAGGTCGAAGCAGGCATCGGCGATGAGGTATGCGAG
Organism: Parapoynx stratiotata; assembly: GCA_910589355.1. Taxonomy (NCBI): domain Eukaryota; kingdom Metazoa; phylum Arthropoda; class Insecta; order Lepidoptera; family Crambidae; genus Parapoynx; species Parapoynx stratiotata. The sequence goes on from OU342482.1 coordinate 12,341,254, forward strand.
GCCAGCATTGGGGCCAGCAGCAAGCCAAGCGTCTGAGCTCTCCAGGAGTCCATGTTGCAGAAATACTGGAGGATGATGGATACGTCCATTACAATTTTTGCTCTTCACTCTAAAAATTTGCAAAATGTATCCATCATCAGATACAACGGTATGTTGTTCAGTTAGGTAGCCATATTTTGAAGCTAGTTCTGTGAAATTGAGTAGGGAATCTCTTGGATACCCTAGTGATCTTTTCGTTCCATTTTCTATTGGTAAGCTGACCGCGTAAAAAAATACGATGAGCGATATTAGGACGAGGTTCACAGTGTACACTCGTTGCGACGCCATTATGCCAACTGGCAGCGGTTCCTCGTCGCTTTCTATATAAACTATGTTATAAATCTGGTTTTACTGCACGCGCGCGTCCGTTGATAACGCCGTAAACAATTGCATCGAAGTTCAACGAGCAAGGATGTCATTATTCTAATAATCTCTTAATAGCATTACTACAAGGCAAGATATAGGAAAATAACGTTTGTAATTTTTACGAGCACAGTTCTCGGGTGCTTACTGAGATTACAAAAGTAGGAACGAATTAATATTATTATTATAGAGAGTGGTGAACCAACTGATGATATCGAATATTCCCTTAAATTGGTTGATTATCTGTTGAAACAATTCGGTTGTGTAGTCTATTCTGTGGTCTATTCCATACAACAACATAAAACGTTAGATTTTTTGAATCTGTTAATTTATTACCATACTCGTTTCTTTATGGTCACATAAATTAACAGGTTTAAAAAATCTAATGTTTGCATAATTATTTTATTAATTTAATGAGATATAGTATAACGTTGGTCCCTATTAGTATACATATTACTATACCCTCCGATCAGTAATCTTTTATAAAGGACCATAAACGCCAGCGTAAATGGAATTTTTGACTATTTCAAACTAATAATACCTTTAATAAAACATTTTATAACAGTACTTAGTACATAAGGTTTTATGGTTTGTATGGGCATTAAAAAGTTTTGGCTATTTTATACTTCGCCGAAATGTGTTTAATGAGGATAGTATAATTTATATATTTTTAACATAACAAACAAAACCTAACCTTTATTACGTACTAGCTTTTGCCCGCGACTTCATTCGCGTAGAATAGTTACTTTGAGATAGTGTGATCGTATGTAGCCTTTAGCCTTTCTCAATAAATAGGCTATTCAACACTGAAAGATTATTTTTTAAATTGGAACAGTAGCCTCAATTGGTGGAATTGAAAATGTACTCCTACTCTATTATTAGAAGCAAAGTTCATAGTGGCGTAAATTTGTCCTTTATTTTTATGCGAGGCGTTATTTAAATTTTTTAACATTGACCCGCATGGCACCGTGGGAATATCGGGATAAAAGGTAGCCTATGGCCTTTCTCAGGCTCTAGACTATGTGTACCAAATTTCGGTTAAATTGGTTCAATAGTTTTGACGTGAAAGCGAGACAGACAGACAGAGTTATTTTCGCATTTATAATATTAGTATGGATAAAACAAAAAGGAAGTAAGACTAATTCAACAAATTACTAGATTCAAAGCTTCGTCTTCAGCCTATATACATCCCACGGCTGGGAAAAAGACATAAAAAAATCGATCACCCATCCTAAAACAAACCACGGGCAGGGTTGCTTGACTTTTGAAGTAGAATAAGATGCTCTAAGTTTTCCAGTAAACAAATCATTTGTAACAAAGTAATACGACCGGTAATAACAGAGAAAAACGTCATTCGTGTCGTCACGCTGCGACCGCGCACAAGGTTATGGATATACAAGTTCAAGTTTAATGTATTATTATTGTCTTGCGGACTATAAAAATAACATAGTTTAGATTATATTAGATGCAGTAAAAGAGGACATTAGAATGAATATGGCTTTAACTAGTCAGGTATATTAACTGAACAATAGTGGCCGGGACCACTGCTTAACGTGCCTTCCGAAGGCCGGAGGACTTCGAGATCATAAAGTTTTGGCCACCCATCCAAGGCTTAGCTTTGTATAGCGATATTGAAAGCCAAAGTGTACCAACCACTACACCGCCGAGCAAAAAATATACAATAATAATGATATTAATCATTCGTGATAATAATTCCCGATAATAATATAAGGTGTTTTTTATAGTGGTTAGTACGGTTTGGCTTGCGATCGAAAACAAAGCTACCTTCGCCATGGTCAGGCCGTGGATGGATGACCAAAACTTTTTGATCTCAAGCTCCTCCGTGCAACAGACACAAGGAAACCGTTATGGTCGAAAAGCCCGTTATCAAATATTGTTCTTTTCCTGCAGTGTGTGTGAAAATTGTGTGTATACTGAACCCGCTAATAAGAAAAATACATTTTACATTTACCAATTCCAGTAAACACGAAAATGTAAGCAACATGTTTATTAGGATTATTCATTATCACTTATACAGAAATAGACTTACATACAAGACACTAATGCATGTATTACGCGTGTTCAAACCCCGACAAATAGTCGGGGTTGGCCGCCGCTAGCTACAGTCCGAGCGCAACTATCTATATATACATTGCGGCCCGAGCTCCGTAAAATCTAGAAGAATATGGTAAAATGCCTCATTGCGTGATAATTAACTGCAATAGCCCAGAAATTGCGCAAATTTATTTTAAAACGTTTTTTAAGTATTCCAAGCTATGATTCTAAAATATTCTCAAGATACTATAGATGGCGTGTTCGCTTAAAAGCATTTCATCTGACGTTGTATGTAATGAAACGATGAATATCGCAACAGCGATACTGTCTGTCGAATTCAGCGACTAGTGTTCGCTTTACAACGTGTAGCAATAATCGATTTTGAATTCAAAGGGATAGTATGAACAATACGGTAAATAAATAATAAATAATCATCCCATTTCGAGAAACTAATGCTACTTGTGTTACGGATACTAGATTATCGATAAATATATTTAATAGATTGTCACAGCGCTCCCTAGCCCGGCTAGGAGACAGGGTAGCGTTGCGAGCAGATATATTTACAATCAAAGAAATACAATAGAAAATACAAAATATTTAATAGATCAAGCAAAACAAAGAACTTAATTAACCGTCGGTAGAGGAAAATACGGGCTCCACATACATAAGTTTTGCTCTCTCTCCAGTATAATATATCATCTGTGACTTAAAACTAAAACAAAACTAAGTAAATCCAACAATGTCCTCACGAATCCTGCAACCATCCAGTCTTCTTATGAGAAGCAGTCAGGCTATACATAGGGCTTCCTAAAACTGCCTCTTGCATTACCAATGAAAATGTTATGGGTGACAGGACAAGCGTTACTTCGTTTTAAAGCAGTATTTATAAGAGTTTGTCCAACAAAATAAACTTATGTTATTATGACAAACAACAAATGAGTGCGAAAGAAAGAAAAATACCAAAATACCACCGCAACCCACCTATGGGCAAAGCACATTACTTACATCAAAAATTTATATTCAATTAAATATATAGAATTATCACAAAACATCGTAACATGAACTAGCTGTTTAATTATAAATAACAAATACATACCCGTTCTTATATGTAAAATATTATTCTTTTATATTCTATGTCTTTCATATTTAAATTATAGGTAATGTAAAATAGTTTTTCAATATAAAAAATAATAAATATTACGTGTTTAACTTGAACACATTTTCCAAATTTTTATGAAAAAATTCATGACCAACTCGATATCGTTCTCTCATCTCGTAGGCCGCGCCTGCCCGGCCGATCGTCTATTGTTTTCATTTTTACATATATTTAGGGCTTCGAGATGAGAGAATTGAGCCATTTAAAAGAGCTTGAAATTAATTATTTTTATTCAATTTAAATATAAAAAAATGCAATGTTACAATATAAATACCACATAAATACATATAATATTCAAAAAATATACAATACAAATATAAAAATCCAAGATTGGGAACAAATGCCTGAATTCACCGCAAACACATTTGCCCTCACCGGGGATCGAACGTAAAACCTCTCGAGATGGCGACGTCTTGACATATTAAGTTATCGTGTCTGATATCTGAAGAGTTTAAGGATAAAGGATTTCTCTCAAAGATATCCATTACATCCTAACCACACTCAACTTCCAACAAATACCCAGCATCCGAGAGATGATACGATATCGCGGTACGAGATCTTTTGTACTCATGCACGCCGCACAATAGGCTAGATGACTCATATCAAAATTAATGATCATAATATTTAATTCACATAGTATTTAGTACAACCGTCCGAAATATACTAAGTTTAGCAAATATAAATAAGAGATTAGATAGATACCGTTAGCACCTTTAAATTAAAAATTAAAAAGTATATATTGAATTTGCAAAAAAATATATAGCAGGAATCAGCCAGATATTTGTATTTAAATAAATTGTCTATTTGTTATTTTATGTAATATATGTATTCTGTGAAATATATGTATTCTATGTAATAATGTTATATATAAAGTATAGGTATTCAATGTAAAAGTTTTATAGCATAATTTTATAAGTGCCTTTTGTTTGGTCATGTACTGCCACTGTCTTCTCGGCCCCACAGAATATCAGTGGTCGTGGCAAACTGCAATAGCCGTCACGGCCGTGTACTGAGTGGGGACCTTTATGAATAGAATAGAATAGAATAGAAATATTCTTTATTGTACACCAGAAAAGAAAATTATCACAAATATATATATTATATATTTATTATATTATTATTATTATTTATTATATTTATTTATTATTTATATATTTTTTTTTTTTTATTTTTTTTTTATATATTATATATTTATATATTTTATGGTTCATTGTTATTAGGTTAAGCTTCATTGTTACTAGCTAGTATTATGATACCAAATAAAGATTTTCTTTCTTTCTTTTCTTTCTTTCTTTCTTTCAGATTGCTGTAGAAATTCAATTTAAATATGTTTTATTCATCCTTTTTATCATCTGCCAAAATGCTATCCAGCATGTTCGTGAAATAAGTTGAGTAACGCTTCATGTAAACAATTACTACGCATGGTCAAAATCCGTTAAACTCCAGTCACAACCAATCAAGCATGTCTATCGGCTGTGTCACGCAGGCGTATTGAATTGTTTACCAAAATCGTGAATTTACGGCACAGATAATTCATAAAATATCATAGCGTTTTATACATAAAAAACCGTAATTTATAATTAGGGCCATTTGGGGCCTAATAAAAAAAAGGTCAACTAGCCTACTCGCTCTTACCGACAATGCAATCTCGAACGAGTCAACGGAGTGAGAAATTCGAAAGAACGATAAAATCTCCTCTTTTTTTTCTGTCCTATCTCCAATTTGATTTGGAGAAAGAAAGATGCAATAATTGTAAAAAAAAATCTTGCCAAACGTAACCTTTCCGCCTTAAACGGAAAATTCGTATAAAAACCCAGCGCTTAGAATGAATCCACAGTATATTTATTTATTTTTTTGATTACGTTACATAATATATTGTAATGACTTTATCAATTAGACTTGGAAAGATACCAGTTACTTAGTTTTCTGTTGGATTAGATATCGGCTGCATGGGTAATTCTAGTTCCGTATCTTTAATTTTCCACTTCCATAGAAAATTATTCTTGACATTTATTTTTTGCTGAAATCTAGGCTATACCGAGTTCAGTTCAAAGATATTTATTCTCATAAAGACAAAGACACTTACATGAGAACTTATAAATATTTAAAATTAACTTATACTAGGTACAGTTTCCACTTTCAGCAAATGGGATCCAGGCAGCGGGCTATAATAGTAATGACTGATCATTTTTATGTATTTTACTAATTTTGATTTATTGATACCGAAGGATTTAGCATTTTTATATCTGAAGGTCTTAACTGATCTTTTTCCATAGTCGTCTACGTATGTAATTATGTGTCTGATTTTTCATTGTGAAGCATAATTGTGTATCCTTCACAAAGAAAAATCAGAATCTATACCGAGTTCATTTATCATTTCCCCGAGAAACCGCCATTGAAGTAGTTAATTTATTATGACTACTCTTGAACGGAAAACTACGCTGAAATGCCCCAAAGAAATATTACGTCCATGATACTTCAATAACTAATAAGCAAGACATGTTTTTTTTATTAAATTCAGTAGTGATACAGTTGTGCTATCTTAGGGACGTTTCATAAATTCCATACATTTTGACGTAAAGCGCGCGCGTGTGGCTGTGAAACGATGTTACAAGGAATACTTGTTAATGTAAGCACGCGCGTGTGACCAGCGCCGGCAGCCCACCTTTGAGACCCTTAGATATCAGTGTCTGAAGAGTTTAAAAAAATATGCGTTACCGGGCGCTTCCGACGTCGGCCTTAGTAAGTAGGAGCGCCGTAGGCTCAGAGAACCCGGGTCGCACGAAAGGGCTCATGAGTATATCAGAATTCTAGTGGGGAAATATGCCTAATGTCATCACCGACAGCGCCCTATGAAGAGCATGCATGGGGGCAGAAGAAACAGCCGCCCACGTGCTGCTGGAATGCACTGGGGTAGCTGACTACCGGGTAAAGTACCTGGGAAACCCGGGTAACCTCCGCAAGGCTGTCCTCAACGTGAAGGCGCTGGGCGACTTCCTGGCGGAGCTGGGCTGCTAGAGTAGCCAGTCTTCACCCTCAGACGCAAAATAGGCGCTATGTCGTCGAGTTGCGGAAAGCGCCCGCACGAAGAACAAGAAGATGCTAATGTCCCGGCAGTGGACAGAAGAAGGACATCGCTGTTAATAGTTCTAAAGTGCCAAGGAATTTCGAAGCTGACTGAACCTAACACCAACTGGCGGACAAAATGCTATATTAGCATGGGCATTTCCGATCTCCTAGATTATTATAAATGAGCTTGTCTAAGTGCGGTTGTATTGCTAAATAAGTCACAAAATCAGTTCAATAGAAACATAATTATACAGAATTCTAGTTTGAATAGGCTGTCTTAGTTCGAGTGGAATATTCCGCAGCATCAAGACACAATACAACAGGTTATTTATGACGAGTAACTACGTAATAATATAAAAATTTATGATTTTACACATTCTCAGAAATACCATTTTTATAACTCGTTATAAAACTAACAATGTTGTTTTTTCAATATGTTGGCAATTACATAAACTGTTCGAAGTAGTTTGCAAAAACAAGCGGGATCAACTAGACTACAAAGTTTGGTCACCCAACCCAGGACTCACTGTGGTGGAAGTAGCGTTGTGTTTAATATCGAAAACTGTTCGACCTGTTTGTTTATCAAACCTTTTTTAATTTAGGACACCCTGGCTGTCTATATGTTTTTACGTCAATTTTATATTGTGAATGTATTACTCTCTCTCTGTCTCTCGTAAATAAACGTATATACAAAATATAACATATTTTTCTTCCTGCTAACTCTACAAAACACACCACTCGACTACATCAAAATAGTATTGAATAAAGCATTAGTGTGGGCATGGGAGGTGCTTATTTAAGAGTATGTTAATTTACTGTTCTTACATTTAAGAAACTTCGTATTGCTGGTAGGAATTACGTGACGTAGTATTCCTACCTTGCAGATTTTGATTGTTGAATTCCGTTCAACAAAGATTTTTCATCATGGAAGTTTGCCGTGAAAATGCTTCTGTTATGTGAAAAACTTTTCATTTATGCGTCAGTTACTACAGACTCAAATGATCCTTGTGGAATCCGAGAAGATGAGGAAGCGCTAGCCACCATTGGCTTCTCGTAGAACCGCACCTGTACCCATACAAGCAGGAAGCCAGGTCGGCGAAGGAAGCATGGGAAGCGCTAGCTGCTGTCTTCGAGGACAAGGGTTAAAACTGGATAAGCATACGAATATGCATGAGTGGTTTAAGGCATCATTTATTTAGAACTTTTTCAAATTAGATTATCAGGAGCGAGGTACCCAAGGTTGTACAGAAGTAATATAATAACACTTTGGCGGGTATGTACAGTTAGTTTGAACTTCGTAGACCAATGTTGACAACTTTAATATAACTGCAATACAACTTTAACCCAGCAACAAACACACTTTGTATAATTTAACTTAGTCTTTCTCTTCTTACTTACAGCTCTCCAAAGGTAATATTATAATTACATAATGTAAACTTCTATAATTAATTGCGAACTAGTTTTCCTTCTGTTTAATAAATTTTCAAATATTGATCTTTGGGAACTACTGTTGCTTTAAGTTTGTTGTTAAATTTTAATTAAAAATTTAGTCCTCATTTCCGTCACTTTCATGTTTTATTTTCATTATTTGTTGTATAAAAATATATACATATATTTCTTCTGTTCAAAGGTGATATATTATATTAAAAAGAGGAATCTTTTTTATATCACATATAATCTTTATTCGACTAAAAACAACTATAGATCACACGTCAAGGAATTGGTCTAGGTTAGAGACACCCTGAATATGATGAACAAGAACCCCTTTTCCAAACTGAACCGATGCCTCTGACTATAGCATTAATTTTAAAAATCAATAATTTTTATCCTAATGACATCAACATTTCTATGGAACGCTGACCCAGCTTGAAACTTTTTGTACGTGTATTTTTGTAATGTATTTTCTAAAACTATTCAAAAAAGAAATTCAATGAACTTTATCAGTAGTTTTGATGTGAAACGTAAACAAGTGTAATGTGCTATGCCATCATACATTATGAGCTGAGTAGAAGCGGCTCATCAAAATAATTCTACCAACCCTTTCCCTTGGGTGTCGTAAGAGGCGACTAATGGCGGTTAGTCAGAGAGTAGTCAAAAGCACCGCAAAAGCAGTCCACCGAGCAGCGACTGCACATGAGTTCAGCGTGACAGGTGGTGAGCCTGTCGCCGCTATAAGCTATTGGATGGTTGTGCAGTTCTGAGTCATTAGTCACCTTTTACGATACCCAAGGGAAGAGATGGGTTGGTAGTATTGTTTTAATGAGCCGCTACCACACCACTCAACGTCAAGCGATCATTTTAAATCCAGTTTTTGTTTATGTAAGCTGTTCCAACTAGACATAATAAGTGTAATTTGTTCTAATTAGGAGTTACCTTATCAAAAGTTGCATCTCTTTCACTCTTACCTGAAACAAGAGAGATGGAAACATTAATTATATATTCACAACACACTTAACATAAAATTGTCTCGTCTATACCTGAAGAAGACAGTAAAAGACACTGCCTAGTATATAATACATTTTTCAACATGCACACAAGCAGACGCTGGTCCTGATGGTAGGGATTCCCTCTACAACATGGGTTCCTTTAAGAGAGGCGTGAAGAGGCACCTAATGGACCAACAAGGGTGGCTAGGGCTGCTGTCCTCTGTGGCCCACTATCTCCGCAAAGGGACTCTCCTACTGCTTATCATCAGGTGGTGAGTCAATTGTCCTCAGCCTATATACGTCCCACTGCTGGGCACAGGCTTTCTTAATGGAGAAACACATGAGGAGTATGGGCCGCAACACCACCACGCTGGCCCAATGCGGTTGGTAGGTAGAAACGGTCGCAATAGCGACTTGGACCAACGGCTTAACGTGCCTTCCGAAGCACGGAGGAGAGCTCGAGATCACAAAGTTTTGGTCACCCTTTCACGGCCTGACTATGGCGAAGGTAGCTTTGTCTTCCATCGAAAGCGTACACACATACGCCACCGAGCATCGAGTCAATTGTTGTGTTTAAAAAAAAGGACCAATCGCCTTGAATACGCAATACTTGTAAGAATCTACTTGTAAGACTCCTTCTTCTTCAGTTTTCGCAACTCGACGACCAGTTCGAACCTGTTTTGCGTCAGAAGGTGAATGCTGCATCACTCCAGCCATCCAAACTCCGCCAGGAAGTCGCCCAGCACCTTCAATTCGCTGTGAGCATCCCGGAGGCTACTTGGTCTGACCACGTACAGAGCTAGGAAGTCTGCTACCCCGTCACACTCCACCAGCACAGATTACTAATAAGTTACTACGTCCACCAGGACATAAATTATGATCTTACCATAGTTTAATATTTAAAAATAAACAACAAAAGACAATAAAATTTGCCGATTTCTATAGATGGGTACTAAATGATAAAGAAAATCATCCCAGCAGAATTGGAAGTCGTGGTGTATTTGATATAAGTTAAGTTATGTTAATTATTCTAACAGATTATAGTTGATGTTTTAATCATTTATAAGTATTTCCACAACGACCGGTCCTGCGCTGCCTACATCCTGTGACATTCGCCAGGTCGATCGTCACCTTGAGTAGTACTACCACAATACCGACTCAGACTTGTCCTTGAATCTACGATTAAACTCGTCGCTAGACTTGCGCGCAGCGTGACCACTTTGCCATTCAGTACCTTTTAATAGTTAGTACTCTTTGGCTTTCGATATCGAAAACAAAGTTACCTCCGCCATGGTCAGGCCGTGGATGGATGACCAAAACTCTGAGATCGCGATCTCGTCATTGCTTCGCTAAGCCGTTGGTCCCGGCCGTTACTGTAACCGTTTCAACCCACCAATTGGGACAGCGTGGTGGTGTTACGGCCCCTACTCCTCATGTGTTTTCCATGAGGAAGGCCAGTACCCATTAGTCACAAATATTTCTGTTGCATAAAGGCAACAGAAATACGTAACTTCTGAAATTTTCAACTGAACTAATCGCAACAAATACTAAAAATGAAATAAATATATTTTGGGAGGCTCCCATACAACACACGCTGCCATTTTTTACTGGATTTTAATAGTGGCAATAATGGTAGCACTTAAAATATTCACAAAGTACACAGTTGTAATTTACTTAAAAAAAATTGAAATAAAAAAAATAATTTGTAAATGGTACTCGTATGGAACCCTTAACGCGCGAGTCCAACTCACTTGGCTGGTTTTTATTTATTAAATTAGGTCAGGTGCACATGAAAAAATTAATCAGCGATTTTGAATCCACATTCAGCGGGTCCTTTTACCCCCAATTACACCCAGAATAGATACATGTTGACCTAGTTCCGGGGATCGATCGAGTTCATTGACCCCGTGTCTGCAAGCTCACAAAGCATTGATAATAATCTTTTGAACCGATTAAGTAGAATGATTAAGCATTTTTTGCGTAATATTGGATCCTTACCTATGAGATTGGTGTTTTTATTCTGTCTTAGAAATTTGTCCGTAACTATTAAGTTTCAGAACATTCTTATAAAATAATTGCCTCTTCTAAAAATAGACCATATATTTGAGCTCGTATTATTTATTTAATATGATAATTTTTTGTAAGTTTAATTGTGTTAAAATTAGACACAAAGACAATTATTTTTAACTGCCTCCCGAATACATCACTTGATTTGCATTAACATAAAAACGATGAATAATTTTATCAAGCGTGTTCACACACATTTTGCTAAAGCTTGTCTAATGATACATGCCAAATATTATTAGCTCTGGATTTGTCGTTGTGAAGAAAACTGATAAAATGTAAGTATGTAAAATGCAGACATCCCCAAAATCTCCATACAAAACACCAATTTCATAGGTAAGGACCTAATAGTATCAATCAATGTAACACATTGTTGTGGCGCTTGGAGGAGCGTATTACGTACACTTTGGCTTCGATATTAAGAACGGAGCAACTTTCGCGGTTGGACATTGGATGGGAGCCCAAAATTTTCTCCTGTTCCTCTTTTCCGTAGGTTTTCTAATTCTAAATGCACTCGCTAATTTATTCACGTTATATTGTTCGGTTATATCAATGTTAACGATGAATTATTATTTATTTAGGAAAACAAACAATCATTCGAGTATACATTCTCTTCGAATTTCTCTTCCTTATGTGTCAATGATGCCAATATTAAACTGGACAAATCTTTACCATAAGATTGTAGGTACTGTAGGTGGCAATAATAGTAACATATTGTGTATAATTATTACAGTCCATACTCCTCATGTGTTTCTCCACGAGGAAGGTCTGTGCCCAGTGGGACGTATATAGGCTGAGGATAGGGCGTATAATTGCTATTTATAGCTTAAGTTAATTAATTTTCTTCCTCTACCTGCGTGACAGTACGAATAAATGTAAAAAAATCAAAAAATGTAGTCCTTCCCTTGAGTATCCAATCTTCATCAGCCTATATACGCCCCACTGCTGGGACAGACCTTCCTCATGGAGATACACATGAGGAGTATGGGCCGTAACACCACCACGCTGGCCCAATGCGGGTTGGTGGGTAGAAACGGTCACAAATGCGACCGGGACCAACGGCTCAACGTGCCTTCCGAAGCACGGAGGAGCTCTAGATCACAAAGTCTTGGTCACCCATACACAGCCTGACCACGGCGAAGGTAGCTTTGTTTTCGATCGAAGCCAAAGCGCACTGACCACTACGCAACCGAGCTCCTCAATCAGTATCCAATCTTCTCGTGTAACTGCTTGCTGATGACAAGGCATGATATTAGGTGCCCCATCGACTGCGGAATTGCACCGCAACTGCCCTCCAAATGAGTACCAATCAACCGCTTTTGAAAATATATTTTTTTTATAGACCGAGATCCGAACGCCCCAGTCCTACGTGATTTTAGCAAATCTGAAATTTTGGGTATTATTATTACACTGACTTGATAAGAGGTATACCTACATATGCAAACCTACTAGGATACTGTCTAAGAATTAAATTAATTATTCTCAGACACTCTCCTAGGGCTGTTACCATTATTACTCCTCATTTAAAGTACTCCTCAATAGCACTCTATATATTGGGTCCTTACCTATGATATTGGTGTTTTTATTCTGTCTTAGTAACAACAACACCTGTTCTGTCTGTAACTATTAATATTCAGAGTATTCCTAACAAATAATTACCTCGTCTAAAAATAGACTATATTTTTGAGCTCTTTTGATTTGTTTTGATAATTTGTTGTAAGTTTAATTGTGTTAAAATTGGACACAGAGACAACTCTTTTTAAGTGCCTCCCGAATACATCATTTTATTTGCATTCACTTAAAAACGATAAATAATTTTTATGAAGTGTGATATTACACAACTAAAGCTTGTCTAATGATACATGCCAAATATTATTATCTCTGGATTTATCGTTGTGAAGAAAACTGATAAAATGTTAGTATGGAAAATACTGAATTCCCCAAAATCTCCATACCAAACTACAATTTCATAGGTAAGGACCTAATATATATGCTAAATTGTTGTCTCAGTGTGATATCCTAATTACTTGCTGTTTGTTGCACCAATTGTTACTTATTTTCATTATATATTATAACATTTAAAATTTAATTTGCTATTCATTATAGTTTTATATTTTTTGATATAATTTTGGATACTCATGTAATTTTAACTACTTGTTTGTGTTACTCTTATATTTCATATTACTAAAGTATGCTATGTTCACTATTTAAGTACTGCTGCCTAGTATTTATACCGTAAATTATTGTGTATTTTAAGCTTGACATGGTGGTATTCTGTCTGTGTACTTATAAGAAATAAATAAACTCCCAGACAGGGGCTATCCTTAAATAGCTCCTGTCTTTAAGACAAAAAGACAAATTTCAGCTTACTAAATTCACGTAGGTTTGGGACGCCTGGGCTCTTGGTCTAGAAGTGTGTAGGCTCAATCATGGGCTCATCATCATTTCATTCTCAGGTATCATACACTCAGTTATTCATGAGTAGAATAAAAACTAATGAAAAGAGAGGATGGAACCACATCGACTCCTTGCCAGCCTTCTGAAACTTTTTGATACAAAACACTGACAGAAACAGTTTATAAACAGCTTTAAAATGTTTTTACTTGTCAGATATATTTAAGATTTATGCCTATTAAGTGTACTTATACCGATCGGCTGCCCCACCGCCGAAGAGAATGTCGATAATATGAGTAGCAACCAATCGGCTCTTATCATTTCACAGTAAACGCGTTCAGATATCCTCTCGAGCATTCCCAAAAACAACAGACTCAAAGATATTTTAAACGTATTTAAAATATGCTCTCTTCTCCGAGCAGGTCTGTGTTAAAGGTCCGATGACTGGTACAGTGACACAAGCTTATCTGACCCGGTGACGGGTCGCTGTTGTCGAATTTAGTCGCGAAAACCCACTCTCACACTATAACTTGACATCTATACGTACAAAAAAACTGTAGAGGTCGAATGTCTGTACATAGAAAAAAATTGCTTAAAACCAAGTCAGGGGGATGTACATGGAGGGAAAATACTAAAATAATTTCATTTAATTATTTATGTTTCTGTCTGTTCGTCTGTTTGTTTGTACGGGCTTATCTCCGAAATGATTGGACCGATTTCAACGAAATTTTGCATGGTGATAGCTTATACCCCTGGTCAACATCTAAGATACTGATTATTCCGTCAAATTACACACACAACCGTAATGGCGACACTTAGTTCCGATGTTGGCCACCGGGTCCGATAAGTTTATGGCTGTAATTGTATGTCCACAACAAATTATTTACACAGACCATGTTAATTTGTAAACCTAACAGTCTGTGCCAGGAGTTATTTGACACAACATTAAAAAGATCTCATGTCAATCGCTCTATTGACATTTCTTATTCACAACGATTGGAATTTTTTTTCATACTCAATTTGAATGCGGAAACATGCACATTTATGGAATCTATTTAACAATCAATTGGGTACGAAAGAAAGAAAGACACCATTTTTATTTGGCAACACAAAATGTTTACAGCACAAAACAGATAATACATACATACATACAATCACGTCTGTAATCCTCGAAGGGGTCGGTAGAGCCCAAGGAGCACTGTGTTCCTTAAGACCACACTTAGCAATACAATAATTGGGTTTGGTCAGATGAAAAATCGTGAAAGAGTAGTAACAAGTGGCTAGGTCATCACAGGTCCAGTACCCAATACGCCCTTAGTCGCCTTTTACGACATGCTAGCCAAGAAAAGCAGTTGGTTCATTCTTTTTGTGTCCCGGACCAACACGGGACACAGGAAACAGTTAAAAAAATATATAAATATTAAATTGCCTAATACGAAAATAGATATATTGTCTTACTAATGGCTTCACTTGGGTACACTTGCGCGGTACACGTTCCCATAGGAATATCTGGACAAAAAGTAGCGTATGTCCTTTTTCAGGCTCTAGACTATCTGTGTACTAAACCATTAAAATCGGTTCAGCAAAGTATTTTAATTCTAATTGACCTATTGGTAAACAATAATGGCGGACTGACTACCATAGACGATTGAGGGGGTTGGAAACTAACTAATAAACATTGAACTAACGGTGAACGATTTGTGACTTGAAAATATAATGAGTAAAGAAGAAAAACGAAAATATATTAATTCTTATTAATTTATTGACTTGTCACAATATTTTTTAAATCTTATGATATCAACTCTTCACTAGTACATACCTACTCAGAAATATTGTCACTCTTGTGTATTTTATTAAAGACTAAGACAATTCACTACAGCAAATTATGAATTTATGAGCTTAATAACTTTATTGGCAGCAGGCTTAACTCAAAAACATGGCAGCTTGACACAAGTGAACTGTCCGTTTTACGCAACACAACGCGATATTTTTCATATCCTTAAAATTAATGACATAACATAACAAATCATCACGCCTTTTTCCCCAAAGGGGTAGGCAGAGGTGTTAAACACCCACTTTTCGACAGATATGTTAGGTCTCCATGTAAGAGGTGGCGAGCCTGTTGCCATGCACCGGGCACAATGTGAGGCAAGCAATATTCAAAATAATGAACCGATTAAAGTAAAATTTTAATTAGAAACTTGGATTAATCTGATAAAAATACAAGGCAAAAAGTGAACTTTATCTCTCAAGATGAATATAATTTTATATAGAAAATTGGAGGGATGAAGTGGTGATTATATCTCTAGCTACCTCCTTTCTTGCCTGTCTTTCTTCCTCCTTTGAAGTAATGCTATAAGTTATGTGTCATTCACCTCTCTTCATCATATATTATATTATTATCAAGTCGTGAAATTTCAGTCATGGCCTACTGAAATTCGGATTCAACACGCAGTTCAAATTATTTCCCAAAAATGTTAATGGCAGTTGTCTCCAAGATTTTTCTCAATTTAGGCACTTATACAGCCCGTAACAAAGTTGATGCCATTCAACCGTCGTCACAGACCTTAACGAAATTGATATTTAAATAGGAACATTAAAATTCATCGTATCTCCATAATGAGAATTAAAACATTTAGAATCTTCGGCGCGACTTTCTACGAATATCCTGAGAGCGTGAATCAAATTGGACATTTTGTCATAATATCCCGTTAAACATCACACTCAACTTTAACAGCCAATCTAAAAATTAGCCAAGGCTCAGCCGAATTGGCAAAGAGAGCCACTGTATCGATAAATGGTTCTATACTTCAATATTCCATGAAACATATTTCCTAAATTTCAGGACAGTATGGCGCGGCAAGTAGTTAAGATAGTTATTTATCGATATGTAGATACTGCTTTTTTAGATTATACTTTAGACTATCTGCGCATGTTTGTGATGGAAAATGTGGTAAACTGCAGAATATTATTTAAAATAAGTAGGTACCTATTTTTTTTCTTTTAAACTTCATTGACGTTGTAGTTTATGACATTTTTTAAAATGATGCTAATGTAAACTTGCTGAGTTTCTTGCCCGTTCTTCTCAGAACAAGGCATCCTGGTAGTTTTTGTGAACGGATGGCGTAGTTTTTTCTCTTTCACGTAATATTGTAAAATGTTTATGACATTCATAAGCATGCGCTAAGACGCATCTAAACTGAATAAATGATTTTTATTTTGAATTTTTTTTTTGAAAGACAGTTAAGATAGTTATGTAATAAATTGCATTCGCGTAAAATCCCGTTCAATTTTTAAATCAAACTTTATTGTTGCGAGTACTTAAGTTGGGACGGACAGGGCACTAATCGTCCGAGAGGCCGGTGGACTCCCGGGTTCGATCCCACCGCCTATACCACTGAGGTAGAATAAAACTTATGTACTTAGTTCATTGTGCCTCGCTTGCCTTACATTGTGCGGTGCATGGCAACAAGGTCGCCACCTTTTACAAACTGTAAAAGGTGGCGACCCTAACATATCTGACGCTAACATATCTGACCCTAACATATCTGACCCTAACATATTTGACCCTAACATATCTAACCCTAACATATCTGACCCTAACATATCTGACCCTAACATATCTGACCCTAACATATCTGACCCTAACATATCAGACCCTTTTTTTTTTTGTTCACGCCGGGGAAATGCATTAAATTGCATACCACCAGGTGCGTGAGTTCCCGGTGGTTATGTGGGGCTCTCCTTCCCAGAAGGGGAAGGCCTACCCGCTAAAACCCCAGCGATGGCCGCCATCAGGCATGACAGGGGCCCCAGGGTCAAATATTGCAACTGGGGAACCCCCCAGCCTTCGCTCCCCCACGGAGAGCCCTTCCTGGGCAAAACGACCCACGAGTGGGACGCCGCCGCGGGCCGCACCGTGTAAAGAGCGGTACAGTCCGCGGCGGCATGCCACACCACGACGACACCCCCCAGCCATGGAGGGAGTGTCAACCCACCACACGGCGAGACTGCGGAAAAGAAAATACGCAGCACCACCAAGACCTTGCCTCAGTCAACCGTTTCTCCGAAGAGAAGCGGGCACTAGGGCACGGCGCTACCCTGCGGGGCACAAGCGCCCCCGCCGGCCTTGTAGGCTGGCCATCCTACGACCCCCCGTCTGAGGGTCCGCAACATATCTGACCCTAATATATCTGACCCTAACATATCTGACCCTAACATATCTGGCGAAAAATCGGTGTCTAACACCCTTCGGGGAATGAGGCGTGATGATATGTTATGGTATGTGTTTAGAGTCTAATCAGTATCACTTTACGACAAGCCCCACTGCTGATCACAGGCTTTCTTACAAGGACAAACACGGAGAAGTATGGAACACCACAGCTGGCCCGATTAGAGTTGGCGGGTAGAATCGACTACCATAAAAACGGGGAGTAATGGAAAACTCGAGATCAGTCATAATATTAGTTGGATAGGATCCAAGTTCTAACCCTGGTAAAAGTTATTTTGTTTTCGAAACCAAAACCAAAGCGTCCAAAAAATATTAGTTCGAACTCCATCTCCAATCCTCTATTCTTGAATAAGTCCAAAGGCTTTTCATTTATTTAAACTATTTATAAAATGCTTATATCTTTTGTCTTATAATTTATTTTCTTTAAAAATATTTTCTCAAAAGATAAGAACTATTCATTTCCTTTTACACAAAGTAACTTTGACTCGTGTGTCTTCTGCGGTACTCCAATTTATAAGAATCTGATATTTCCTCAGCGAACGCTTTGAATTATATCGAAAAGCGAATAAAAATCGAGTACTTCAGACCCGGATACAGACGGAGGGCTTGGCTCATTCCAGGATGAAACTAAAATTATAGCTTCTGTGCCCGCGACGTCGTTCGCGTGGCTATTGATTTAACGCCAATAAAAGTTTACAAAAATTTTTTGTCTGTTTGTGAACACTGCATTGTTTTTTACAAAGTGCTCAACATTACATTACTACATTGTAGGAATGTAATGTTAAAATGTTAACAATAAACTATTAACAATCAACATTTTACTTAATAGTAAAATGTTGATTGTTAATAGTTGAACTAAAACCTCTATCAAAATAATGAAAATATCATTTCTTGTGATTCATTTCATTTCTCATTTCATTTCTTCGTCCTGGTGGTCTATGAATTAACTGTGCTGTAGCGTCACGATGATTGTAAACAAATCAATACGCATGCATGACATAGCCGACAGTTATGCTTGATTGGTTGCGACTGACGTTTGACGGATTTTGACCATGCCTAATAATTGTTTACACGAAGCATTACTCAACAAATTTCACGAATATGGTGGATTGCTTTTTTGGCAGATGAAAAAATAAAACATGTTTTAATTGAATTTCTACAGAAATCCCTTAATATATTTCGGACCCTTTTACTAAATATTATGTGAATGACACATTATTTTCATTTCTTTTGATATGAGTCAACTAGCCTATTGAGGCTACTGTTCCCATTTGAAAAACTCTTTCAGTGTTGAATAGCCTATTTATTGGGGAAGGCTAAAGGCTACATATCATTACACTGTTTCAAAGTTACTATTATACGTGGACGATCTCGATGCCGAGTTATATTTACGACAGGTACGTAGAGTTGATATTCCTTTGAAGTTAGCGATAATTATGTCGAAGTAAATGAAGTGAACAAATCTTTTTACGCGCGCATCATTACCTCTCGCTGATAGGAGTTTATACTAAGTTAATTCATTTTTTAACCAAACAGACTGCTATGAATATCGCTGGCTTCTGTGCCCACTTTTTTCGAGGACATCTTGTTTACGGACCTAACTACCCTACCGGACCGTGTTTTGCTTAACTGCTCGCTGAGAATACTCAGTTAAACTCCTCGGTATACCAAAGGCAGCGGGAGCCGATTTGAGACAGACAGGGCACTACTAGTTCGAGAGGCTGCAGGACTCGCGGGTTCGATGCTCCCGCTGTCACCAGTTTGAATAAAAATTTATGACAGTTCATTGCGAATATATTTTGCCTCACATTGTGCCCGATGCATGGCAACAGGCTCGCCACCTGTTGCATGGGGACTTCATATCTGGCGAAATGTGAGTGTCAAGTTGTTAAACACTTAACACACAAAGGTCGGGGTTTGGGACACTGGGGTATTTTCCAGGCATATTCGGGTCATCTACAGTCAGTGCCAATTGCATGGGTTACCATGTCAAATGTTTTTTAACAATTTTGTCTCTTGAAGGCCCTTAGAAGTTTTTCAGATCACTTAGAAACCTCTAGTAATTTTTTTTTGGATCATTAAGCTTGAACAGTAATTTTTTACATAATTTTGGTTAAATTTTTTCAGATGGTAGCTACTACTATCGCCAATCAATTGCACAAAAAAAAACTTTTGGAAATGGTAACAAGGAAAAGATATAAAATAACAACCAATGTTAAGTGAAAATTTTGAACTAGCTCGTACACTATCAATAATCGTGGAACATATATGGGGGTGATTCAGGCATCCCTTAACATAAGACATAATTTTTTTTCATTCGACGTCTATCAACTGGCAGCCCTGTAGATTTAAATTCAAATAATTATATTCCTAGGGATATGACTACCTATATATTTTTTTTAATGGATCACAAACATAACATAAACATAACAGACCATTACAATATTACAATAGTGTTGTGAGATCAAATAACAATGGATCTTACTGCACTTACAGGTAATCACAACATGCAAGTAGTTATATTAGAATTTTTTTTTACATAAAAACCTAATTCTTATATATTAGGTTGGGGAAAAAGTCTTTTCGCATTATAGTATGTATAAACTTGTAATAATGGCTATACTATTTGTATCTGGCTGGTTTTGGTATCATTGAAAGTTTAAATTTTAAAGAACATAATTCCAAATTCAAATTAGGAAAATGTGTGATTTTCATTTGTTTTTCGTACCGCCAAGATGAGTGAATCTAATGAAGAAATTCGATACATTTTAAAATTTTACTACAAAAAAGGTAAAAATGCAACGCAAGCCGCGAAAAATTTTTTCGATATTTATGGACCTAGTGCAGTGTCTGTGAGAGTAGCACAAATTTGGTTTAAGCGTTTTCAATCCGGAAATTTTGATGTCAAAGATGCACGTCGCTCTGGTCGCCCTATTAGAGATAAAATGGATGCCATTTTTGAAAAAGTGGAGCAAGATCGGCATGTCAGTAGTTACGACGTAGCTGAAGAACTGGGAATTGACCACAAAACAGTTTTGGCGCATTTGAAAAAAACTGGGTACACAAAAAAGCTCGACATTTGGGTACCTCACGAGCTCACTGAAAGAAACCTAATGAACCGTGTACTCATTTGTGATTCTTTATTACGACGTAATGAAACCGAACCATTTTTGAAGAAGCTGATAACTGGTGATGAAAAGTGGATCACGTACGACAAGAACGTGCGAAAAAGGTCGTGGTCACCACCAGGCAGGACCATCGATTCTGAACTCTACTGCGAACAACTGATGAGATCAAAGCAAGAAGTTGAGAGAAAGCGGCCGGAATTAATCAACAGAAGGGGTGTGGTTTTTCATCATGATAACGCTAGACCTCACACATCTTTAGCCACTCAGGAAAAATTAAGAGAATTTGGCTGGGAGGTGTTAATGCATCCGCCGTATATTCCTGACCTTGCACCTTCAGATTTCCACCTGTTTCGGTCTCTTCAGAATTCTTTAGGCAGTGTCAGGTTAACATCACTAGAGGACTGCCAAAACCACTTGTCGCGGTATTTTGACCGGAAGTACTAAAATTTCTATAGCAATGGGATCATGTCCCTACCTACAAGATGGCAAAAAGTTATCGAACAAAATGGTATCTACATACTTTAGTTAAATGTAAATAAACTATATTAAAAAATGTTTTGAATTTTCTTAAAAAATGCGAAGAAAATTTTTCCCCAACCTATTAGTTGAAACAAGAAATAAAAAATAACAAATATCGTTACACAATTAATTTTAATTAAAAAAAACTTACATATGTCATGATACGTCATTCAATCTTAAGATGTGTTTAAACTTGGAGAGGCTTTGAAAGTTTATGTCAAGCTTAGGTATCTTCACAGAGAGTTCATTATACAGGCGAGAAAGGCGATTAGTTGGAGAGTTACGTCCCATGGAAGTTCTAGAAAATCTATTTCCAAATAATCTAAATTCGACATTCACACTGATTTAAAATTAGGTAGTATATAACATATAGAGACCCTATATATAACAAACTGATACATCACATTCCTGGTCCTTACTACACTTCACCCTCATTCACTCAACTGAAGTGTTTGAGGAAAAGTGATTGGATAAATTCAACATCCGAATCCGAATTGATTCTGGTCGCCATCGATGAGTTGATGATATTTGTACACAAAATGAAACGGCTTTCCTGTTCAAGCGCAATAATCATGACACAATTGAATTGGTGGCTTCACATTTTACTCTGCTGACTTTATTTTGATTTGCTCCAATCAGCTTTTTAAAAAGGTAACGGACATATATAGATATTAAAATGGACTCTGAAACAGACATTCATAGGAATGGGCTTTTGTATCGACGCATCAAACGTGAATTTTCATCACCAGCCTATAAATATGTATATGTCTCAATGCTGGACACTGGGCTCTGGGATGTAACTGCACCAACCCCACACCCCCACAGATTGGTGGGTAGAAATGGTAGCATTTGCGATCAGTAAGATCAATCACTTAACATGCCTTCCGAAGCACGAGGGACTCAATGTCACAAAGTTCACCCATACAAGCTTCAAGCTTAGTTCACCCATCCAAGTTTCAAGCTTAGTTCACCCATCAAAGCTTCAAGCTGGGTTCACCCATCCAAGCTTCAAGCTTAGTTCACCCATCCAAGCTTCAAGCTTAGTTCACCCATCCAAGCTTCAAGCTTCGTTAACCCATCTAAGCTTCATGCTTAGTTCACCCATCCAAGCTTCATGTTTCGTTAACCCATCTAAGCTTCAAGCTTAGTTCACCCATCCAAGCTACAAGCTTCGTTAACCCATCCAAGCTTCAAGCTTCGTTCACCCATTTTTAGTGAAACTCTCTAAAAATTATAATATCACAATATATGTACCTAAAATTATGCAAATAAAATTTCTGATTTCTGATTTCAAGCATCAAGCTTAGTTCACCCATCCAAGCTTCAAGCTTCGTTAACCCCTTGGCGGTCACTGCTAACACCGGTGATCGCAAACAATAGACGTTTCTATTGTATCTCGTTTTGTACCCCTTGACTAGTTAATATTGAAAGGCTACGAGTCACAATTCCTCGCGGAATTACAACGTAGGTGTCGTAAATAAATGTAAAAACATTATACAGCGAGCTTATGACATTTAGGCGCCCATACGTGGCTTAACATAATTATACTCATACACTCGTACCAAAGGACGGATATTTCTGACACATCATTATGACCAGCTATGTGACACCTCATTGGAAAGGGCTGGCTTACAGAGGAAAGTATCTCTCGAAATACAAAATTACGCAGATTTTTTCAGTCCTATTTTTGGGAGAATGTATTTCAGAATAGATTAGATTTATTGAGTTCATTGTGACACAATTACATGATAAGTAATTTAAAAATGCAATTAGATTTTTTTTTGGTAAAATGTACAATTAATTGTGATCCATAAATATTATAAACAATGTACTATATAATAAAATACATTTTATAATAATTTAAATAATGTCAAATATACTCGTAGATCGTCCTCAGCCTTTATACGTCACACTGCTGAGCACAGGTCTTCCTCATGTAGAAACACATGAGGACGATCGATGGGCCGTAACACCACCACGCTGGCCCAATGCGGGTAAGTACCCACGCACACAGAAACGATGACCCGGTCGCAACAGCGACCGGGTCATCGGCTTAACGAGCCTTCCTAAGCACGGAGAAGCTCGTGATCACAAATATTTGGTCAGCCATCCGCAGCCTGAACATGACGAGAGCAGCTTTGATGTCGATCGAAAGCCGAAGCGTACAAACCGCTACACCACCGAGAGATGAAGAATTGAATTCATCGAATTGCCACAATATAATTAAAATTGAATACAACAGAATATAATTTTACTCCGCATGTGCTCTGCGTGACAGGTGGTGACAGTGGTGAGCCCGTCGGTGCTATAAGCTATGGCGTCTCACACACACACACACACACACACACACACACACACACACACACACGCACACACACACACACACACACACGAGCACAACACACACGAGCACAATACACACTCATAACACCCCTCTTTTTGCAATCTCAATTTTTTTATAGTTTCTCTAATATTAGTGAACAATCGAGAAGTGGATATTTGCTTGGACTACTACAATATGAAGTGTTCTGGGAATTGGTGCCAGGTATACAATACGCATATTGTCCGTAAGGGGACAAAATAAACACTTATTTCTCTTTACGGAAGAACCCCTTCCTGGAGATCAGTGAACAAATATTACGAGTATGATTGTTGGAGAAAACACGCTTGTACAGTCGACTCCAAAAATATGCAACCACTTTTAAAAAATCAGCTTATAGACTTTGGTCTAAAAACCCCCCATTGCTAAAAAACAAATTAAAAACAGTTCTTAAACGGCATTCGAATATTATCTGAACTTTTATTATACAGACGACATTAAATAAATAAATATCCCCAGACATTCACACCTATCAACTAGCTCCATTTTAAACAACTAATGCTGCTTGTGTTACGGATACTAGATGACGGACAAATATATTTAATAGATATATACATATAAATATTCAGAAAATATACATTTCTTATATAAACCTCCAAGACTGGTGAACAAATCCCTGTAATTATCACACAAACATCTGTCCCCACCTCTCTCGAGATGGCAACGCCATGAGATCGGCGTACAGACCACTGAACCACGGAGGTCGTCGACTTTTAACAGTAAATGACTCTTATTAGAAGTAAATAAAGATTGTCACCTCTAAAATGTGTATACATATGTAGTTCCCGTGTTGGTTCGGGACACAAAAAGAATGTTCCAACTGCTTTTCTTGCCTAGCATGTCGTAAAAGGCGACTTAGGGCGTATTGGGTACTGACTGGGTCTGTGATTGTGTAGGCGATGAGCTAGCCACTTGTTACTACTCTTTCACGATTTTCTCATTTGACCAACACTATTTATGTATGGCTAAATGTGGTCTTAAGGAACACAGTGCTCCTTGGACTCTGCCTACCCCTTCGGGGATTATAGGCGTGATTGTATGTATGTTTTATTTTTTAACTCGACTGTACACCCGTCGAAAGTTCCTTCTGTAAACATTTTTACGGAAGCTAAAAGATTAAAAACTTTTAGCTTCCGTAAAATATTGTTGATTGTTTGTTATATACACGGAACCGGCTTCAGACAACTATTTTATGTCGACACGAAGACTCTTTTTCAAATACTGATGGTAAATAGTCGCCTAGAGAACATGCTGCATCTACCATCAACTTCCATACGAACAAGGGACATATAACATGTGCTGTCGATTTTTCCTGATTCGACATATTCCTAATTGGTCATCCTCATACTTATTAACCATAGCGATGACGAGTTAAAATGTGTCGATTCAGGATTATGACCAGTTAGGAACGTGTCGAAAAAGGTATATGAATAAGACCAATTAGGAATATAACGAATCAGGAACAAACCTATAAGCATCGCGATATCATTAGACTGTACAATGACGAGTTAGGAACGTGACGAGTCAGTAGTATGACCAGTTAGGAATGTGTCGAAATCATAAATCTTATATGATTTAGACCAATTAGAAATAATCAGGAAAAAATCAATTGAAGTTCTCAATCCAGAAAAAAACCAAATGCACAGCAACAGCACAGTCTTGTTAGTTTGGCCCACGTCTCAATCCACCATATCCCAAAGTATCACAATCTCACCATTATCTAACAAACCCAGCTCTTGTGACAATAGCCAATTCAAATTAATCTGCTCTCACATCGGGAATCGGAACCCGCTGGAACAAACACTCAATAGGTATCGGTTTATATTTGGGTCTAAGTCTGTTTACTATTTCAACAAAATAAAATACTTAATAATACTATATACCACCAGAGTAAGCTACCGTTTCTACACACCACCAGGTGGGTAGAAACGGTAGCAATAGCGACCGGAACTAACGGCTTAACGTGCCTCGCGAAGTACGGAAGAATCAAGATCAAGTTTTGGTCACCCAACCCCAGCCTGACTATGGTGAAGGTAGCTTTGTTTTCGATTGAAAGCCAAAGCGTAGTAAACAGCTCCTACCTGTGTTTATGCGGTTTTGTATTCTTTAATGTATCTTCGGCAAGAAATATTGTTATATAGGATGTTTTGATTTTACTCATTTCTGAATGTGGCTGCGATGTCGGGTTTATTTTCTTTTTTGTTTCTCTGTCTGTTCGTCTATCCCTATGGGTTAATAAAGGGTTCCCGTGGGATAGTTAAAAAACCAGTAACAGCGGACGAAATCGTGGGCAACAGCAAGTCTTGTATTATATTAGGTCCTTACCTATGAAATTGTTGTTTTGTATGGAGATTTTGGGGAATTCTGCATTTTCCATACTAAATTTTTTCAGTTTTCTTCACAACGACAAATACAAAGATAATAATATTTGGCATCTTTCATTAGACAAGCTTTAGTAATATGTGTAATATCACACTTCACAAAAATTATTTGTCGTTTTTAAGTAAATGCAAATAAAATGATGTATTCGGGAGGCACTTAAAAAGAGTTGTCTCCGTGTCCAATTTTAACACAATTAAACTTACAACAAATTATCAAAACAAATCAAAAGAGCTCAAAAATATAGTCTATTTTTAGACGAGGTCTAACTCTGTCTGTCTCGCTTTCACGTCAAAACTACTGAACCAATTTAACCGACATTTGGTACACAGATAGTCTAGCCTGAGAAAGGACATAGGCTACATTTTATTCCGACATTCCAATGGGAACGGGTACCATGCAATTGAATGTTAAAAATAATTAAATAACGCCTCCCAGAAAAATGAAGGACAAAATAACGCCACTATGAACTTTGCTTCTAATAATAGAGTAGAAGTAATTTGAAAAAATCTTACAGTATTGAATAGCCTATTTATTGAGGAAGGCTATAGGCTACATATCACCACACTATCTTAAAAAACTATTCTACGCGGGCAAAGTCGCGGGCAAAAGCTAGTAACTCAGTAAACAGTGGGAGCTTGCTTTCATAATATTATAAACTGACAATGACACACAATTATTCAGCACCATTCTATTGGAAGTAATGTGAATCAATGTGGGTTTGCAGGTAAATTATCCGTAGGATACGATTGAGTGAATTTGAATATTTCGATGAATATGTTAATATTAGCTATAGAAATGGTGTAGGTTTATCTTCTAAATTAGTGTAAATGTTTATTTTTCTTCCTATACGTATTACCGTTTTAACGATAGTCAAGTTGGGAAGATGAGCATGTCCAATCCACACTTTTTATATCAACCGTCTAAAACTATATTCGGTGTATGGGAACATACACACTCCTCCATAGGGATTTAAACGCCATAAAATACAATAAAAAATAATGTCACAAACACACGCGGACACACACTTGAACAAAAAAGATATAATACAATTTCAAGCCTTTTTCCCAGTAGGGGAGGCAGATATTTTCAGATCTCCACTTGCTACGATTCAGGTACAAATCTTTCGTTTCCTCTGCTACTCTCATAACTAACTTCATGCATGCCGTTCGATAAAAAAGGACATTGATCTAAAATGCGCGCGGAACTCGTTGGCCACCCCTTAGGTGGCGACTCATCTCGCTATTGCAATCTCATGTGCGTTTTGTTTAAAGTAGCCGGAACTTTCAATGCGTGTTGGCGTCGCGAAGTACAGCGCTGAACTGAGTAATGGTAGCTAGCGCCTCCGCCTCTCCGTCACACCGCTCACATACCTAAGGCCAACTAGTTCCGCGCGCATTATAGAACTTTATTAAGTATATTATTTTTTTTAAGATATCAGTTGCCCCCCAGAGGCGTGATGATAATTATTATGCTTTTTTATACTACCTAAATATAACACGGTGTATCGCTAAATTCCTTCATATGCTACTTACAAAATAATAATATGAAAAACAACCGTCAGCAAAAACCTACACAAAAACTAGGTCAACTATCAGGTGAGATCAGAAAGGCGACCTGGTGGATTTAATGACACCGGCATTCGAACGGAGGCCTCTCAGGCGAAGAGCCCTCTATATTATTGGGGTCTGCCTTATCTCCGTCGGCCGGTGACGGTGATTCTTCCGATTTAATCGAATGTTTAAGAAGGACTTGAAGAGTATTTATAAATTCGTATTTTTGTTGAGATTTTAGCTGACAGAAGAAATGAGGACATATTGTTTCTTTGTATAAAATGCCATCGCAGACGCTTTCTTGATCAAGAACGTTTTTAACCAATGATACAAAAAATAATGTTATATCTACCTATTTATTTATAATTAACTATGTTTAGTATATGATATCTAGAGTTTAGTATACGATATCTCAGTAATTTACATAATAATTTTGATAAATTTTTAATTTAATATAATAAGTTGCAATAAATTTAATAGTGTATGGTTCGCCAAGATACAGGCATAGCCTAGTTTGGGGACCTTTGTCGAAAATTGTTATATTAGGTCCTTACCTATGAAATTGGTGTTTTGTATGGAGATTTTGGGGATGTCTGCATTTTCCATACTAACATTTGTTCAGATTTCTCCACAACGACAAATCCAGACATAATAATATTTGGCATGTATCCATTAGACAAGCTTTAGCAACAAGTGTGTGAACACGCTTGATAAAAATTATTCATCGTTTTTATGTTAATGCAAATCAAATGATGTATTCGGGAGGCAGTTAAAAATAATTGTCTTTGTGTCTAATTTTAACACAATTGAACTTACAAAAAATTATCCAATTAAACAATACGAGCTCAAATATATGGTCTATTTTTAGAAGAGGCAATTATTTTATAAGATTGTTCTGAAACTTAATAGTTACGGACAAATTGCTAAGACAGAATAAAAACACCATTTCATAGGTAAGGACCCAATATTAGTGCTAACAAAATTACTGCAGTGTAAGTTTTATTATAATGTCTTTGTATGCTTTCAATTTTTTTTTTAAAAAGCTCAGTTAATGACTCCACACTACCTGATGATAAGCTGTAGAGGAGTCCATATGTGAAGATAGCTAGCGCAGCATGCTGACATACTGCCGTAGCCACCCTCACCTTGCCGGCACAAAAATGCTTTTTCACGCCTCTTTTGAAGGAACCCATATTGTAGGCAGGTGGGAATACGTGTGCCGGTAAGGAATTCCAAGCTCTAGCTGCGCGACAGAGGAAGGAGTCACGAAATCTCTAAGTGCGCAAAGTAGACGAAGCGACAGTGTAAAAGTGACTCCGGAGGGATAAGGTCAAAGAGTTCTTCAGAGCACTCTCCATGGTATGAACGATAAATGGCGCTAAGCGACGCTATGTCACGACGCAATTGCAGAGGTTCTAGGGTGTTCGTTACCGCTTTATACCATGTTTTAAGTGAATAAATGTTTGCTTTGAATTTAATTTAATTTATTGCCAGTAATACGCATAGCGCGACGCTGCGATCTGTCCAGAGCATCGAGGTGGCACTGATTGGAGCCATCCCAAAGGTGCGAGCAGTACTCGACACAAGACCGGAACAGAAGAACATAATACTATACTATACTATATTGTTATGTTTTTTTATATTTTTTTACATATGACAGGTAAGCTCTTGGCCTTCATCTCACCTGATAGTAAGTGACGATGAGGCCGAAGGTGGAAGCGAGCTTCACCTGCAATCCACAAAAACTGAGGAACTGGCTATCTTACCTTTGATTGCCGGAACACAACAATGCTTACAACATTGTTATTATGGAGACAAGTTTTAGGTAAGACGGTCGTAGCTAGCTAGGCGGGCTTAGAAGCCCTACCACTAGCCAAACCGAGCAAAAAAGCTTCTTCCCCCATGGGGAATCGAACCGCAACCTCCGATCAACACCCGGTGGTGTGAACCACTAGACTAGAGAGACGGTTAAATATGTTATGTTAATTTTGACGTACTCGTATGAGTGTGTCGTCTGTGAAATCGTAGCTCCTACGCCTACAAAACACTTTTTTCTCACTTTATATTATTGTCTATAAAAAAAAATATAATATAATTATATTATTATAGTATTCCGTCTGTCCTCAGCCTATATACATCCCACTGCTGGCATGAGGAGTATGGGCCGTAACACCACCACGCTGGCCCAATGCGGGTTGGTGGGTAGAAACGGTCGCAATAGCAACCGGGACCAATGGCTTGACGTAAGCAATGAGGAGGTCGTGATCACAAATATTTGGTCACCCATCCGCAGCTTGACCATGGCGAAAGCAGCTTTGTTTTTAATCGAAAGCCAAAGCGTACTAACCACTACGCCACCGAGTGATTATAGTATTAATTTGTAGTAATTAAGATATAACAAGCGCAAACTAGTGTCCAAGTTAGAAGGAAAAAGTTGTACTTGTCTTCCCGAACTTCGTAATGAACTAGTAACTATTCTTTGTACAAGAAATAGTGCTGTCTTATTAAAAGTTACAATGCTCGGGTCCACAGGCCATATTGACTGCGAGCGAGCGAGAAAATAAATACCGTATAAAAAAAACACGTTTTACTAACGAAACCACGATTAAAAAGGGGAAATTAAATATTTAGGTTAAAAGAAGTTATATTGTATTTTCGAAAGTTCGTTGTACCAAAATTAGTAAGTTATTCATACTTTGTTTCGCTATGCTTCGCTCGTCAAGCTGTGGCTCGTGGCCTAGTGTAATGTCGGAACACATGCCTGGAGCTTGTACACTTTTATGGCAGCTGCGTCACGTGTCTGTCACGTGACTTATAAGCAAGGCTCAGATAAGCAAGTATTAGGTCCTTACCTATGAAATTGGTGTTTTGTATGGAGATTTTGGGGAATTCTGCATTTTTGATACTAAAATTTTTTCAGCTTTCTTCACAACGACAAATCCAAAGATAATAATATTTGGCATCTATCATTAGACAAGCTTTAGTAATATGTGTAATATCACACTTCATTAAAATTATTTATCGTTTTTAAGTGAATGCAAATAAAATCATGTATTCGGGAGGCACTTAAAAAGAGTTGTCTCCGTGTCCAATTTTAACACAATTAAACTTACAACAAATTATCAAAACAAATCAAAAGAGCTCAAAAATATAGTCTATTTTTAGACAAGGTAATTATTTTTTAGGAATACTCTGAATCTTAATAGTTACAGACAAAATATTAAGAGAGAAAAAAAAACACCAATTTCATAGGTAAGGACCCAATATATTTGTAAAAAGCTCAGCAAATGACTCGACTCTAACTGATGGTAGAAGAGTCTATTTATGAAGGAAAATGGCCTCTAGCTACCAGCAATTTGCAGGCCCAGACGCCGAAGCCCAGACGCCGAAGCCCAGACGCCGTTTCACGTCTCGTCATCAAAGCTTGGTGTGCTCAATAGAGCTAAACGGTGCTTCTCCTCGGGGCAACGACTGTTACTCTACAAGTCACAAGTTCGGCCCCATGTGGAGTAATGTTGTCATCTTTGGGCGGCACCTGCTTATCAGCTTGGACCTTTTGACGCGGTACAACGACGAGCTGTGAGAATCGTTGACGAGCACCCACAAGCGGCATTGAACCTCTTAGAAGAGATTTCGCCTCTTTGTGCGTGTTCTATCGCTTGCACATTGGAGCATGTTTACAGGAGTTTTTCGACATGATGCCCACGGCCACCTTCTATCATCGCACCGCTCGCCATCGACAGCGAGCTCATCCTCACACCTTGGACCCAAAATGGTCGCGTACTGTGCGCTTTAAAAGGAATTTCCTTCCATGGCACTCGAGCTGAATGCGTATGAGCTGCCTGCGAAGGTTTTCCCTAAGGACTACAGCATGGAGTTCTTCAAGGAGAGTGTAAAAAAATGTTTGAAAAGTCGGCAGCGCGCGAGTGATGCTTCTTGTGTTGCAAGCATCCATAGGTTACGGTGATCACTTCCATTGGGTGGGCCGTATGCTTGAGTGCCATCTTAGTGGTTTAAAAAAAAACATCTCATTTGAAGGAACTAATGGTTTTCGATATTAAAAAAGCTACTTTTGCTATAGATAGGTGAAAACAATGTTACCTCGAGTTCCGTGTTACTATAAAGAGGTCTACTTACGGCTAAAATCGGCTGCTACCTTCACATTAAAAATCGTAACGATGTGTCTACACACAAGGCGATTTAGGGCGCTCCCCTCCACTGCCTCGTTGCCCCGACATTGCCTCTGATTTACGGGACGTGAGACCCCTTAAGACAACCCTTAATACGACTGCTTGGTGGTATTATCCGTACTCTTCGTGAGTTTCTCCACTTGAAAAGCTTGTGCCCAGCAATGGGACATAGACCGATAAATGTTATGAAGGGGTACAGGAACTTTACCAAAGTAAATTGAGATGAGTGCAAGCACGAAACAGCACGACACACGTAGTTGCCAATATCACAATATTGATGTCAAAATGCTAAAGTTCTAAAATAGTAAACATGTATTTACTCGTGAATCTCGTGACACTTACAAGGAACTGTCATGCAAGCCTGCCAGTTATGGCGCGTGTTTCTGACTT
The DNA here is from genome assembly GCA_910589355.1 of Parapoynx stratiotata. Classification (NCBI taxonomy): domain Eukaryota; kingdom Metazoa; phylum Arthropoda; class Insecta; order Lepidoptera; family Crambidae; genus Parapoynx; species Parapoynx stratiotata. The sequence goes on from OU342482.1 coordinate 12,373,590, forward strand.
TAATAGCCCAACCGCCGTCTGGCTGTCTGTGGCGATTCAATTAGGGCTGGCCATCTAGGCTTCAGACCGATTTGCATGGAAAATAGATTAGCATGTGAGGGTAGTCAAAGCGATGCTTGCGTGTGCTTTTGAAATTGTAAACACTTAAATATAAAATGATATGTATAGAAATAAATCTTATATACCGAGATATAAATGTAAATTTAATTAACTGTGTACTTAGATTTAAGAATTTAGTGATATAATTTTTGTCATTGCACTTGTTGGTTAACCAATAAAGTAAAATAAAATAATTTTAAGCAACTAATGCTGCTTGTGTTACGGATACTACATACATACACATACACACAATCACACCTGTAATCCCCGAAGGGGTCGGTAGAGTCCAAGGAGCACTGTGCCTTAAGACCACATTTAGCAATACTAAAATTGGGGTTTCGTCAGTTGGTAAATCGTGAGAAATTAGTAACAAGTGGCTAGCTCATCGCCTATACAATCGCAGACCCAGTACCCAATACGCCCTTATTCGCCAACACGGGACGGATACGGATACTAGATGACGGATAAATATATTTAATAGATACATATAAATATCCTGAATGAATGAAAATATCTTCATTATAATTCATATACCTTTCGTGCACCTTAGTGCACGAAATTACAAAGCATCTATTAAACTCATTAGCAAGAACGTAAACCCCCATTAATATTAATATTTTATAGTTAAATACAAAGATTTTTGTAAAATAAGAAATATTCGTATATTTGTAGTTAAATTAAATCTTTTTTATTTTTGTCCATATTGCATGCCGTGGCTGTAGTTAATAAAAACAGTGCTTAGATTTAAAGGCTTTTAAAATTGTGCACATTGTATTTAGAGTTAGTACATGTTTTTGTAGATCGCCCATAAATAAATAAATATAAACATCCAAGACTGGAGAACAAATACCTGAATTCATCACCCAAGCATTTGCCCCGAACCGAACCCACAACCTCTCGAGATGGTGACGCCTTAAGACCGACATTCACACCACTGGAACACAGAGGTCGTCTAAATCTATATTATCAATATTGCTACATTTTATCTATTTACACACTTCATTCAATTTCATAAGAATTGCTTGTATGATGATACGAGTATGATACTCTTATAGGTATGCTTGTCGTTTTAGATGTTGTTGGATCAAAAAGGTGTTAGATAAAATATAAATATACTCGTCTATGATAATGAACAGAGGTTACGATAATTAGATGTATTTATTTGGAGCTTTGAGATATTGTTGTTCGTTACGTCGTTTTCATTAAAAAGAAAACAATTTGATCAATGGTTGGATTTTGACTTCGGGCGAGATGTAATGTCATGGGTTCCTACGTGCTTTATCGTCGGCTACCACTACTGGAGGTGGAAGACGTTCAGTAGTGGGAGTCCAAAGAGCGCCATTTCACCCAGTCTTCGTCTTCCCGCAGCCTCTATGAGCAGCGATTATCAGAGTGATATCTAAAATCACGCACAGACACACATACTCAGACAGGCAACATAGATTTAAATTTTAATCTTGTACCTATTTATTAAAGAAAAATGATCTAGATTTATTTATTATTTGACTAAAAGGATATATTATCGGGCGTGGGTCTCGTATCTCAACGAGACCTAGGTGAACATTTCTCGATCAAATCAAGACGTTCTTGAGAAGAGCATGGTCAAAAGTACCAGGAATCGCCGCTCATGTATGAGGACTGTAATGAGAGTTGATGAAGCGAAAGAAATATGCAAGGTTCGTAGCAAGTGGAAGGATGTAATCTCTGCCTACCCCTGTGGGAAAAGGGCGTGACTTTATATGTCATGTATACATTTATTAAGACCAAAAACTTTTTAACTTAAACAGAGCACGTATCATGGCCTAACAATGGCGGCCACTCCGGCTTCCTGTAGGGACTATTTCCGGCGGAAGTGTCGTCGGCTAATGAGCTCAGCCTCATCCCTCCCCGGAAATGGACGCGAGTCAACACCATTTCCCGGAAAACGGCAGATGTATTACGACTCTGATTAGAATTGTTTGATGATATTGGAAAGTCCGGAATAAGTGGAACTGGGAGAAAATTTAATGATAGTAGGTAATTTGCATAATATCTCTGTTTACATGCCACGTCTTCAGATTCAAAAGCACGCACCCCAGTCTTACTTAAAATCGTCATTAATACCTTGCTGATACAAACTGTAACTATCCACATTGTTTTTATTATAGTCACTCTAAAACTAGACCATCATTGAAATTATAAATTGAACGAGTTTATATACTGACATTTTTTTTTATACTACCAGGGTGGCAAACAAACATACGGCCCACACAGATGGGCAGTGTTCACCGTAGTCTATGGACGCCTGCAACATCGAGGGCATCACCAGCGCGTTGCCGACCCTTAAAAAACCTTTTCACGCCCTTTTTGAAGGACTCCATGCTGTAGTCTCTTGGGAAAGCCTCACCAGGGAGTTCATTCCACAGCCTAAGCGTACGAGGAAGGAAATTCCTCCTAAAACGCACGGTACGCGACCATTTGGATCAGCAAGAATGGACCAGCAAGAATGGACCAGAGCGGCCCGACCCTCTAACTAAATTTCAATGGATATGAATTGGCTGTCTGGCATTTTAAACCATTTTTAAACACTTTTTTAGATTAAAGTAAAAGAGATTTGACGTGGCATTAAATCAATATTGATTTGTCAACATTACCGCACAGAGTAGGGCAGGTGGCGCTTTTTAGGGTGTCCATGATTTGATAAAGGTCCAACTTTTTCATTCACATCTTGGGAAACATCACCAGGGAGTTCATTCCACAGCCTAAGCGTACGAGGAAGGAAATTCCTCCTAAAACGCACGGTACGCGACCATTTGGACCAGCAAGAATGGACCAGAGCGGCCCGACCCTCTAACTAAATTTCAATGGATATGAATTGGCTGTCTGGCATTTTAAACCATTTTTAAACACTTTTTTAGATTAAAGTAAAAGAGATTTGACGTGACATTAAATCAATATTGATTTGTCAACATTACCGCACAGAGTAGGGCAGGTGGCGCTTTTTAGGGTGTCCATGATTTGATAAAGGTCCAACTTTTTCATTCACATCCATCTGTCTTTACCCATAAACATATATCATATACATCACGCTCACCCCTTCAGAGTTGCTAACACCCATTTGTTGATTCCCCATGTAACACGTAAACGAAGGCAAAATAAATCCTTTATCAATTGATGTAGTTATACGTCTCTCTGCTGCACACAGACCCTTTACATGAACTTTATCAAACACATGAGGAGTATGGTCATATTGTTAGTTAACCGCGCGTCAGGGAAGTGTCGAATGAAGAGAAACAAACGTGGTCTTGTATCAATGGCTTGTAATCGACTGCTCGTATGGCAGGGCGCAGCCTACCCGTAACTTATTTACTAACATCCCTCCACCCTTAGACTAAAAATTAATCTTTAAAAATAAATATATTCCGTAAGGGATTTCTATATGACCGCGGCGGTGGTGACACATCTAGTTGCGGTTGCTCTTGTTGCGAACCTTCCACTGAAGGGATCTCCTCAGTCACACCTTCTACTGAAGGGGGTATCTCTTCTGTCGAATCTTCCAGTGAAGAGATTGCCTCCTCCGCCGAACTCTGACCCTCAGGTGTGTCACTATGACTTGACGCTGTTTGGTGACTTTGTAGTGCAGTTGGCACTGCTTCCAAAATTATAGGTAATTGTTCACGAGATTTGCCAAGGTCATTGTTTCGGAGTCCGTCTATTGCCCGGTCATTTGTCTCCGATCCCTTATATTTAAGTAGTTGATTAACGTGTTTCTTTATTATTTCTTCACCATTATTGTCTAATATGCGTACTAAATATATGGAATTTCCGATTTTATCTACTATCACTCCTTTCGTCCAACAGGGCTTTTGATTTTTAAACACTTTAACTAGTACAGTTTCCTGTTTTTTGAAAACGACTGACCGTGATCCACCATAATATTTACTCTGTAAGCACTGCTTGTCCTTTACTACTCCATCGAGGTCCAGGTCACGTGACGCTGGTTGAGTGGTAGTGATTAGATCGAGCCTATTTCTTAATTTGTGACCGAACAAAACCTCTGCTGGAGACTTGCCGAGTGTACTGTGCTCTGAGTTTCTGTAGTGAAATAAAAATTCATTTAACTTTATATGTATGTTTTTTTGTTGTGTTCCAGATAAAATAAATGACTTTATTGCCTTTTTAATTATTTTTACTGAACTTTCTGCTTGGCCGTTGCTACTGGGGTTGTACGTAGGAGAGGTAATATGTGTAATGCTATTTGATTCACAAAATTGTTTAAACTCTGCTGACACAAATGACGGTCCGTTATCCGTACAAATTGTGTTTATTAGACCGAACCTACTCATTACTTCACATAGTTTACTAATTACTATCTTGGTACCGTAACCTGTTGAGACATCAAAACATTCTATCCACTTTGAATAGGCATCAACTATTATTAAATACACTTTGTTATTCATCGGTCCAAGAAAATCCATGTGAGCGCGATACCACGGCTGCGGGGGAAAGGGCCAGGACGTGAGGGGGGCGCGCGGCGGCGCCGGCCGCAGCGCTGCGCACACGCCGCACGCGCCTACGAAAGACACTATATCGGCTGATAAGCCGGGCCACCAAAATCTATTGCGAGCCTCAGATTTCATTTTTGTTATACCTAGATGTCCCTTGTGCAACTCACTTAATATCTTATGCCTACAAATTGTCGGGATAATTATTTTGTGGCCACGAACCAAACAAGATCTCTCTATAGCTATTTCATGGCGACACATAAAAAATGGTTTCATATCATAACTTTCGACGCGCGCAGGCCAACCATTACGGACAAATTCTAAAACGGCGGAAAGTACCCGGTCTGAGTGTGTCTGTCTACATATTTCTGTAATGCTCATTATGGACTCGGTACTGTCTTGTACAAAATTCATGTAAGTTGCCCTATCTACAGTATCGGCTTCGTCCGAATCACCACTATGTGATCTATGGGCGGGTACAGAGCGACTCAAAAAATCGGCTACATTTCGTGAACTGTTTATAAATTCTAGAACGAAATTATAGGACGTCAAAAAAATAGCATATCGCTGCAGGCGATTAGCTGTCACCTCAGGTATACCTTTCTCTGGACTAAATATAGAAAGTAACGGCTTGTGGTCAGTTCTAAGAATGAATGGTACTGCTCGGCCATACAAATATTGATGGTACTTTTTGACCCCGAATATGATGGCAGTCGCTTCTTTTTGTATCTGACTGTACCGGTGTTCCGCCTGCGTGAGCGAGCGCGAGGCATAGGAGACGGGGCGCTCGAGGCCGTCCGCCGCGCGCTGCGCCAGCACCGCGCCCAGCCCGCCCGGCGCCGCGTCTACCGTCAGAATGAGCTGCGCTTGCGGGTCGTAGTGCGCGAGCGTTACGTCGCTGACCAAATCACGCTTTATTTGATTGATTGCTGATTCATGTTCTTTTCCCCACTGCCATCGCACGTTTTTTTGTAACAGTGCATGTAAGGGACTCAGTACCGAAGATGCATTTTTGATGAAGCTTCGGTAGTAGTTTACCATTCCTAAAAATGATTTTAGTTCTGAAATCTTCGTCGGCGTTTTTGCATTCATAATAGTGTCAATTTTCTTCCTACATTTGTGTAAACCGTGTCTATCAATTATGAACCCTAAGTATGATACAGAATCTTGGAATAGTTTGCATTTGCTTTTTTGCAACACTAAACCAGCCCGTTCTAATCTTTTAAGAACTTCGTGAAGTGTAGCTAAATGCCTATTTTGATCCGACCCGGTGACCAATATGTCATCTTGAAATACAAGTACGTTGTCTAATCCCGCCAAAATTAATTCTAAAGTTTTTTGAAAAATTGCTGCAGAGCTTGATAAACCAAAAATAAGCCTTGTAAACTTAAACAGACCTTTGTGGGTGTTTATGCAGGTTAACATCTGTGAATCTTCACTTAAAACCAATTGGTTATAAGCTTGTGAAAGATCAAGCTTAGAAAACTTTTGCCCACCATGTAGCTTCGAGAAAAGTTCTTCAATTCTTGGCAAGGGGTACTTGTCAATGATGAGATGTTTATTTAATGACACAGAGTAGTCAGCACAAAGTCGAATCTCACCATTGCTTTTTAACACAGGGACTATAGGGCTTGCGTACTCTGAATTGCACACAGGAACTAAAATACCGAGTTTTACTAACCTTTGTAATTCAAGTTCTACGGCATGTCTCAGCGCAAAAGGCACAGTTCGAGCTTTAAAAAATATCGGTTTCGAACCCGGTTTTACTTGTAGTCTTATTTTCGGTCCGTTATAACAACCCAATTTCGACGAAAACAAAGATGAGTATTTTTCAACTATTTCATCAAAAACGCTTGAACAATGATTGATTGAAGTAATTTTAAAATTAAATTTTGACAAAAAATCCCTACCCAGTAGACAAGGCCCATTGCTCTTAACTACAAAGACTAAGATACTTTCAGTTCGATTTTTGTGTGTAAACGGTAAACTGAGAGTACCTACCGTTGCAATGTTGCTGCCATTGTAACTGTTTAATATTAAGTTGCTCGGTTTCAACATTATTTTCATACTTTTAAAATGCAAATCAAATATTTTCTCTGGAATAATTGTCACAGCTGATCCGGTATCAACTTCAAAACAAATCTTTATTCGATCTACAAGCACAGATTCTCGAACAGGCGTACAGGAGATGTTACATATTACATGCTTACCATCATCAACCATGTCATCGTTCACCTCGACCTCGACAAAGTGTTGCTTCACTTTTTTTCGAGGGCACATGCGTCGCAAATGACCACGATCACCGCATAACCCGCACTTGTATCGCTTAAATCTACACACACTGGACAGGTGACCCTTGTAGCCACAAACACAGCACGCGTCGCCCGCCGGCGCGGCCGCTGCCTGCGCCGCGCGCCCGGCGGCGGCTGCGCGGTACACGGGCAGCTCCATGTGTGTGTCTCGCGGCTGCGCAGGCGCCGCTATGGCTGCGCCGCGCCGCGCGCTACTGATGGCTTGCGCCGTCTCCAACGCCTTGCTTAGCGTCAGCTCTTCCATGTCCATGGTGAACAGCTTGTCCCGCTCTGGGCCCGCCAGCATGCCCAGCACGAAACGGTCCCTAAGGAATTCATTAAGGCACGCCGCGGGGAACTTGCAATCCACCGCGAGACCGCGGACGCGAGCAGCCCACTCGATGAGACTCTCTGATGCGCCTTGAGCCGCAATGTAAAAGCCATTCCGTTCGGCGAAACCACATTTCGCCGGCTCGAAGTGATCGTCCAATAGTTTCACCACTTGTTCATACTCTAACGATGTGATTTTGTTAGGTAATGCAAGATCTCGCACTAATTTGTACGTGTTTTCCGTAAAACTACTGAGCAACACAGCTCGACGTTTTATTTTCGCTTTACCGTCTGTTTCCAAATCATTGGCTAAGAACCATTGTTCTAAACGATCTTTGTACACTACCCAGTCTTGGTTTTCGTGATTAAAACTGCTTAACGATCCAACTGATATTTTAGCCATGTTTCTAATGTTTTCACACGCGTAACTATATTAGGTAGTTATTTGTTCGCCTCGTCGCCACTGTTAGTTAACCGCGCGTCAGGGAAGTGTCGAATGAAGAGAAACAAACGTGGTCTTGTATCAATGGCTTGTAATCGACTGCTCGTATGGCAGGGCGCAGCCTACCCGTAACTTATTTACTAACACATATAAAGAAAGAAAGAAAGAAAAACTGTTTATTTGGCACTAAAACTATAAATACATTCATATCACAACACAGCCGGGTAAAATGCCGATTGGCGGATATAGACTATTTTGGTGGGCACCAATTACAATCCACTCGGCCACCTAAATACGCAAGCCGTCAAAGATAAGAAGAAAATAAAATCTTTTTAGTTTAAAAGTATTCAAATTAAAGGTACAGGCGGTTCTTAGTTAAACGGGACCTAATCCAAGCGGAAAATAAATTAAGAATTCTTGAAAACAGACCTAATTTATTTATCCTTACAACGGATTCCAGAAACGATTTTGGACAACTTCAGGAGCTTAGGGTGGGGGGGCACCAAAAAGTTGTCATTTACTTATCTTCAACTTCTTAGGCCGAGTTTTTTTTACAACAAAACTTTTTACAGGATAATAACTTTCGTCTTTCTTAAAACATAAAAAGAACCCTATTGGTTTATTGTTTAATAATTTTACAGAAAAAATGCTGCGGAAATAAATCCCTGTTATTTTTAGCTGGCTTAAAGGGGGTTTACTCCCTAACGACCTAAAGCCCAAAATAAGGGGTATAAAATAATGAAAACATGGAATAGAGAAGCTTGCTGCATTCAATTTGATGTTATAAGATAAGTTTGCTATTTACAAAAACAACTTTAATCTTTATGACTATTGTCAGTGACGATGCTATTTAGAGAAGTGATTTTGTTTTAATTTAATTATAATTAGAAATAGATTTATATCAGCTCGTAAATTTGATTCAAACTTGCTTATGAATGGGTCAAATAGCTAGTCTTTTCAGTCATACAATACACTTAATAATGGCAGCTCGGTGGCTTTTTATAGGCCAATATTGAGCTCCTTCTCCCATAAATCGCCCTCAACCTATATACGTCCCATTTCCCTGCAACTGAAATACTGTTTGTGTAAAGCAAATTTTGTCCCATTACTAAGTACGAGTACTACCACGAATCAGTCATAATACTCAAAATAATCAAGAAAGAGAAACAGGAAGGCTATTTCAATCAGTAATAATTACACAAAAGAATGAAAGAAAAATACTTTTTTAAGAGTGAACACTAAGCTATGGTCTGTCTAGCTAATATAGCGTTGACAATATGTCGTCTTACAACGGAACGTGTCATACAATTTATCACATTCCCAGTACGGAGTGTTAATCAATTTAATGGCTGACCTATCGCTGACGATGATGGATGCGGAGTGTTCGGGGTTCGATGCCTGTCGATGTTTCATTGAGCCTGATTGATGACGAAACAAAATTATTTCGGTGAAGTCTGTTTTGATAATAGTCGTGATCAATGAGTGTCACTAGAGGATATTTTAATGTGCATGTTCGTTGCAAAGATTGCTTGACCAATTTTATGATACCAGCGAGCGTATAGCCTGTGTTGACACCTTTAAAGTAGAAGTATAAGCATATGTTAAGTGGTATTTTTAGATTTATCAAAGGGGACACTTGGTGGTCCTCAGCCTATACGTCCTACTGCTGGGCATAAATATGTCGCTGGTTCATCCGGCTCGAAGGACCATAAAATGTGGGGCGTACCCACACTTGTGTATGTTATATGCTAGAGATACTGTGTTGATGATGACGAAAGAGGGAAAATATAAAGGAAACCACTTGTTTGAGTGACTGTAGAAAATACACTGTTTTATTCAGTAGTAGCTTTTGCCCGCGACTTCGTTCGCGTGGAATAGTGACTTTGAGGTGGCTTGATGTTATTTAGCCTATAGCCTTCCTCGATAAATGGGCTAGCTAACACTGATTTTTTTTAAATCGGAGAGTTCCTGTGATTAGCGCGTTCAACCAAACAAACTCTTTAGCTTTATAATATTAGTATTTATACAAACTTTCATCCCCTTTTTTATCCCCTTAAGGGTGTAATTTATCAAAATCCTTTCTTAGGGTATGCCTACGTCATAGTTGCTTTATGCATGCAAAGTCTCAGCCCGATCGGTTTAAAATTGAGAAAGTTTCATACAAACTTTCATCCCCTTATTTTATCCCCTTGGGGGTAGAATAAATCAAAATCCTTTCTTAGCGGATGCCTACGTCATAACATCTACCAGCATGCCAAATTTCAGCCCATTCCGTCCAGTGGTTTGAGCTGTGCGTTGATAGATCACTATCACCCAGTTGCAGAAACGAACTTTAAAATTTAATGTCGGCATTATCCCTAATGCTCCATTAAATTTATTTATTGAAGTGTCAAAAGAACACCTTAGCGTAGTTTTTACGTTGCACAAAACGACATTAGCACCCTATCAATGCTAAACAGACATTAGCTAGAACTATTTTGTGTTCCAATTTTAAATTTAATGAACTTTAAAGTTTTAATGACTCATTACTAAATGTCGTCTTTAAAAAATCTTTGTGCAACTGAGCGTATGTCAGTCAGTTAGTCACCTTTGAGTTATATTAGGTCCTTACCTATGAAATTGGTGTTTTGTATGGAGATTTTGGGGAATTCTGCATTTTCCATACTAAAATTTTTTCAGTTTTCTTCACAACGACAAATCCAAAGATAATAATATTTGGCATCTATCATTAGACAAGCTTTAGTAATATGTGTAATATCACATTCATAAAAATTATTTATCGTTTTTAAGTGAATGCAAATAAAATGATGTATTCGGGAGGCACTTAAAAATAGTTGTCTCCGTGTCCAATTTTAACACAATTAAACTTACAACAAATTATCAAAACAAATCAAAAGAGCTCAAAAATATAGTCTATTTTTAGACGAGGTAATTATTTTTTTGGAATACTCTGAATCTTAATAGTTACAGACAAAATACTAAGAGAGAGAAAAAACACCAATTTCATAGGTAAGGACCCAATATTACTTATTTCTATAAGAAGGTCGTATACGAACGGCCAACTGAGCACATTCTTCTTTGCTGTTATTATTGTACGATATAAGTAACTCGTACACAGGCCTTATTCACGGAAACAAATACATGAGGAGTATGGGCCGTAAAACCACCACACTAGTCCAGTGCACGCCCAATGCTCTATTTAACTAATAACTATTTGAGAAAGAAAGAGAAAATGTTCCGAAATACTACACATAGGTAATAATTAGGTCAGAAACAGAATTAGTCCCTTACACATTCCCTTGATGAAAAGCTGCAATAAACCTCCATCCACTGAAGCGTTTCAATGCAAAGTTTATGAGCTCCTGTTAATAAAACAGCAATGTATACCCAACATAAATGTAAAATACGATGAAGAACGACGTTGTGTCATTTCTGGCCCATTCAATTACGAAGACCTTCTGTCAGTATTACGGATGACTTGGGATTTATACGCAATGGCGTTCTGTGTGTTAATTCCAGGGGGAATAAAAAACATTTCTGTTTGCTAAAACGCTTGATAGTTTAATTGTTGTACACCAATAGGACTAGCGTGGATAAAAAAGTCAACGCTGTTTTTGACATTCATGTATTTGTAACTCTGAATAAATAAATGACTTCTAACTAAAGTATATCCTATGTTTAACGCTTTTTTCCTTTAAAACTATATAAAATCGACTCCTTCTGAGCCTGTGTCCTCAGCTCAAATCCGTCCCACTGCTGGGCACAGACCTTCTACATGGAGAAACAGATAACGAGTATGGGCCGTAACACCACCACGCTGGCCCAATGCGGGTTGGTGGGTAGAAACAGTCGCAATAGCGACCGGAACCAACGGCTTAACGTGTCTTCCGACTTAAGAGCTTAAGATCATAAAGATTTGGTCACCCATCAACGGCCTGACCATGGCGAAGGTATCATTGTTTTCAATCGAAAGACAAAGCGTACTAACAACTTCGCCACCGAGCTCCTCTGTCCTCTGTCTGAGAGCCTGTACGCCCAACATATAATAGAGTCAACCTTTTACAACCGTAATTCGATTGTCATAGAGTGCAAAAACGTTTTAAGAAAAAGATGACAATAGGTAAATGTATAAATAGCTGATGAATGTATCCTAAATGCAAAAGGATTTTATTATACTGCTAATACTACTTTAGTACTTTATCTTAATATCTGCTAACGTAAATCCGCCGACGTGTCAAGGAGAACATCGAACAAGATAGTGTGCTAAAGTCCTCAGCGTTAAGTTAGTTTCATTGTTGATCGCACAATCGCAGCATGGTACTGTTTCTTATACCAAAAGGAGAATAGCATGATCTTAAGTCAAGCTAAGGTTGAGTGCAATCTTATGTCGTATAAGCCGACGGCATCGTAATACTCAATGTACTTTTAATAGTTTTTTGTATCAATAGATGGCGCTATATAAGCTACTTATACAAGAAGGACGACGATATTCGCAGGCTGGCTGGAGTAGGTTTGATGAGAAAGTGTTGAAGGTTGTAATAGGCCAGTTAATTAACACAGGCTGGTTTATTCGTAATTTTGTTACGAGCCGTGTGGTAGCGGCTTATTAAAAGAATACTACCAACCCATCTCTTCCCTTGGGTGTCGTGAAAGGCGAATAATGGACTTAGAACTGCATAACCATCCAATAGCTTAAAGCGGCGACGGACTCACAACCTGTCGCGCTGGGTGCAGTCACAGCTTGGTGAAACGCTTGATGGCAATGGACTGCTTTTGCGGTGCTTTTGCCTAGTCTCTGACTAACCCTTAGGAGATAATAGTCGTGATTATATGTATGTATCTTGTTACGACGCATGCCACTTTTGTATGTAGAAAGTGTATAAATCTGTTTGTGTGCTTGTATATAAAAATGTCTTCTAACGACGTTGTTTTGGATTTTCCACGGATTGTTCAATCAGCGAATGTTGACTTCCATTAGAATGGCCGAAAATCGAGAGCAGTGCCGTGCTTTAGGGGAGGCTTATGACCAACAGTGGACGGGAGTAGCCTGATGATGACGATGACAAGAAGGATGCACTGCCAACTGGTCCCACCATAAAAGTGTCGACAACCCCCTAAATCATCTGTTTATTGGTTTCCGTCTCTTTTTTGTGTACAATAATAATTATCAAATAGAATAGTCATGTCATTATGGTACGTGTAACAAAAGCATCTGCTTTCAACTCCTACTGCTGTCACAGATACCTTACCTTTTATTTTTTAATAACGCTTTCTGAAAAAACTTTATGGGTGAACCAATTTAAATATCTAGGTCATATTGTTTCTTCTGACCTAAGAGATGACGCAGACATTGAGAGTGAGCGTAGGGCGTTGTCTGTAAGAGCGAACATGATATGCCGAAGGTTTGCTCGAGGCTCGGCTCATCCCGTCTCGTATTCGTCATAATTAAGAGACCGATATACAGATTCTCGATTTGTTTTCCGACAGTAAGACTATGGGGGCTGGTTGACCGTGAACTTCTCCTATCTCTAAGGTGTTCCATATGTCGTCATCTTCAGTGCAGCCGCTGCGGCTCTCGTCCGTCACGTTACCTTGGGAGGGGTGGAGGTGTGGTGGCGCGCGGCCGCGGAGTGCGCGCGCCGCGTCGCCTTGTAGTGCAGCCGCCGCAGCGCGCCGCCGAGCCGCTCGGGCGAGCTCTCGTCCCGAGCCACCGTCATGTTACCCTCACCGCCTGCGCACAACACCAACAAAAAATTGCTGATTACTCAAAATTTTATATTTTTGTATTTGAATTTAAGTTTTTATTATCTTTATATTTTTTTCTCTTTTGCACTGGTATCGCTTCCCTCTCCTTACTAAATCTCACACACCTGTGATAGGTTGGCTGGCAGAGATATCTATTAGAGATAAGTCCTCCTTTGCATACTTTTTTATTTACTGTAATTTTGTTTATTGGTGCAATATTGAGTTTAATAATAATATAATAAGATACAGAACTATAGTGCGCGCGAAACTAGTTGGCCGCGCCTTAGGTATGTGAGCGGTGAGACGGAGAGACGGGGCGCTTGCTGTCATTACTCAGTTCGGCGCCGTACTTCGCGACGGCAACACGCATTTAAAGTTCCGGCTACTTTAAACAAAACGCACATGAGATTGCAATAGCGAGATGAGTCGCCACCTAAGGCGCGGTCAACGAGTTCCGAGCGCCCTATAACAACGCCCACATTATAATAGGTCAATACAAGTTCAAAGCTTGTTTCTCCGCTCATCACAAAGATCAAATACATTCAGCAAAACATTTCTGAATAGTTTGATAAAAGCAAAGTTGCAAAGGATTCTGCCTATTTAAACAATGGATCGCTGAGTCTCAGCGTTCAAATATTTAAAATGATCAATAGACACTTAATTAACTGCGATGCGATAGGAATTAACTGTGAAGATCCTCCGGTATTATTTACAATGTAAAACAATTTTATTCGCCAAACAATTTCGAGGCAGTACAATGTTCGCGATTAAACAACGGAACAAATTTCAGCAATTCGGAATGTCGGGCATAAATCAAAGTTCAAATTTTAATATCGAAATTACACGTTGTTTGTTACGGGCGCCGGTGCTGGAACAATGCGACACTTGCCTCGCTGGTCTGAGGATGGATCACCTAAACTTTTGTAGTAGTTATTGTTTCTAATAGAAACGATATTTTTCTTATAAGCCCCTTCAGATGCTTAATGTAACAGATCTGCTTTTATCTCCTAACAGAGATCACAAACTCTGAGTGGCCTTGTTTTCATGCAAGAAATTAATGTTTTTATTCAGCACAAGTGTCAAACAAACAAATTAGTTAATGGCTAATGACGCGTCATAAAATTTTGAAATAATAAAATAACCAAATTCACTTGCCTCGCAAGTCGGTGCATGCCCGACTTGCGAGCATGCACCGAGGGATGGTCAACCGAGGAAATCAACAATGTTGATGGAGCAACATTTTCTGCATCTATACCGTTAAACAAGATATTAGGATTCGCAAAAGATTATGAAAAAAATATCATTAACTGTAAGCATGAGTTAGTGTTGCTTAGAAGCAATACGAATCTTAACACAATGAAATTGAATACAGGTGAAGTTGTAGATGATATTATAATAAGTAAAAAATTATTTGGAGAGTTCCGCACATCAAAGTATCTGATCGGGACATGCCCGTCCCTTTGGAGACCTAAACTTGGTGATATAGGTATAGAGCTTAGCCATGGACATACATTTGCATAGATAACGCTATTTGTATATATAGATATAACGATTTGTATTGAAACCAAGCAAACGTGTCAACTTTTTGACGTCTACTGTGACGTCACAACCGTAATTTTGGGACGGGAAAGCCAAACTGATTAAAAAATACCAATGCCACCGTTGTTCCTCCGTTGCTCCTCCTCCACTAATTATCAGACAGCGAGGCATCGTTTTCGGTTTACCCTACAGACGTACGCAAACTAGTTAGCAGCGGCCAACCCCGACGATTGGTCGGGGTTGAGCACGCGCAGTACACGCATTTGCGTCATCTATTTAAGTGTATTTCTGTGGGTTTAACACTTCACAAGCCCTATCAACGATACAGATAATGCTTATTATGTAATACTAAAAACCGCAGTGCCATCTCTTTTATTAATTTTTGTCGCTATTTAGTCCACTTATATTTCTTTGAAAACAATTATGAACTGCCAAGCGTAAATAGGCCCTAAGTATAGTGACAGATATAATGTGCTTACCTGCGGCGAGTTCAGGAGGGGGTCTAGATGACTGGATCTTGGAGACTTGGTGACGCCCATCCGACTGAAACAAAAGAAACACAATATATATATTGAGTAACGTAAAGTGACTTTCAAAGGTCTGTCAAATACATTGGAGCAAGTCAAGTTCTAGAACCTTTCAGTCAGCGGTAGGTTCGGTCAAAAAATCGGGGCAATTTCTTGATTAAGCTTACTCAGGTACGTGCCTACATGAAGACGCTTGGCAACTTCCTGGCGGAGCTATTCTGGCTGGAGTAGCCGGTCATCACCCTGCATGGAAAGTCCCTACCCATTAAATCTAAGCCAACAAGAACCAGGAGTTCCAAACAGTTGCCAATTCACTTGACATTACGTTGCACGCTTTGTGCAACTTAAGTGTTAGTTAAGGTCCATAGATCAATGAATGGCAGACTTACAACAGCCGTTACCCCACTGGCCCCATTAACTGGCCCCATTCGTTGACATTAAACTTTAACCTTCCGGAAACAACAGCTTATACCGACTGGAATTCGGGCCTAATACTAATCTCTTGTTAAATCTTAATGAAGGACAGCTTGACTCTTATTTAGGTTAATGAGTAATTGACAAATAAAATCCAGTTGGATTCCTTGGAACCTAAAGTAAAATTCTAGGCTAGCGTAAAGGCCTAATTCAAAATGGTTTGTTTCGAGCTTTGAAAATATTGTTTTTTAAGGTTTTTCGAGTATTTCAAGTATTTATTTGTCCCGTGTTGGTCCGGGACATAAATAGGCGACTGAGGGCGTATTGGGTACTGGGTCTGTGATTGTGAAGGCGATGAGCTAGCCACTTATTACTACTCTTTCACGATTTTTCATCTGATCAAACCCAATTTTCGTATGGCTAAATGTGGTCTTAAGGAACACAGTGCTCCTTGGACTCTGTCTACCCCTACGAGGATTACAGGCGTGAGCCAGGTCAGTTGTTTGTGGCAGTAGCTGTCTTTCTATCAGGGATTCATAACTGCGTAAAAATTATGAGAAAACGCCTCAATTATAAGCAAGACGTTATATTCAAAGAATAATAACTACACCATACATATACAAAGTGGTTGACGCGCGCGCTGTCGCGGAAAAATAGCTCCACATAATAATTTTATTAGAATATTGAATATAAAAGAAGTGTCACTCGCACTCGAACAGGGCTTGAATTCAAAACTCACCTGTATTGCAATGGGGTAAGGTACACAACTGCTGAAGCGGTGTGCGAGAGCTATCGCCCACAGTGCTGGTAAAACGGTCGGCGAAGACTGTGAAGTGTGGTCTAATGGTGAGATTTTTTGTCCGTAGTCATAGTGAGTTAAAGTCTAGACCAAGAATTTTGTACCTCTATGATGGATGCCAAACTCCCATACAATAGCATGAGGCAATGTTCTGTCTCGATCAGTGGGTGTTCCCTCTCATTGCGAATCATGCGATTGTATGGGAGTTTGGCATCCATCAGAAAGTACAAAATTCTTGGTCTAGACCAATAGCGTCAATGGAAACGCCAAAATGTGTGACGTCAGCTTGACAAATTGTTAAATTTGCGATGGAAATTCAAAGCAATATACATCAGCTGTGCTGCCGGCCGCCATGTTACTAATCCCAGCACCAGAGTGAACAGAGTGCAGCAACGGTGCCTCGATCTTAATTCGACGTACCGATAGGTATATCTATATCGGCTAGTACACACAAAAGTTAATTTATGAAAATAGTCCCTGCTACCGTCATGCTACCATCACCCATATCTCTATTAGCTTAAGAGCTAGCATTTATCGAGTATTAGATAGGAAAGATAAGCATTATGCCATGCTTATATCACCTATATCCCTATTGAGTTAAGGAAAAGCATTGCAGTAGAGGTATTAAAATTGAAGTTTTAGTCCTACATTTTTGTGAAATTCTGTGATTATTTACAAAACTGTTACCTTTAACTGCGACAATGGTCCTATTCGAGTTCCTTGTTAGTTTATTTGATTTTATAGGTCTGTTCCTTTTCTTAGACTCGCATTATCTTATGTCTTGGACCACACCACTGACAGCGAATACGTACTGCTCCTACGCGTAACTCAATAAAATCCATCGAGTCCAATATAAAAGTCCCTTAAAAGCCAATAGGCGGCTCCGATATTTAACATTTCACCTTTTAAAAGGTAATTAGGGCAGGTTATAAGAAACATAATTGTTTTTTTCCTTGTTAATTAAAAAAGTTATTTGATTACCTCCGGACTACGATACTTTTTAATGGCGATTTTGTTCGGAAAGATCGATAATTTTTGTTTTTTTAAATTTTAACCTGTACCATGTTGAGACCAACTCATTCATCTCCTCAGAGATTTGGTCCACCAGCGAAAATCATGTCACAACCTTTAGTAGCCGACTTGGAAGACTCTAAATCATCTGAAAACGCAAGCTCCCATTGGTAGGCGACCCACGATATGGACGACGATCTGGCTGCATGAAGTCGCTGGATGTGGGGCACAGACCTTCCTCACGGGTAAACACATGAGGAGTATGGGCCGTAACACCACCACGCTGGCCCAATGCGGGTTGGCGGGTAGAAGAAGTTGCAATAGCAATCAGGACCAACGACTTAACGTGCCTTCCGAAGCACGGAGGAGTTCGAGATCATAATGTTTTGTCATCCATCCAAGGTCTGACCATGGATAGTTTCGTTTCGATATCAAAAGCTAAAGCGTTTAACCACTACGACAATCAAGATACTTACGCAGCTGAACAGATGAGGAAATCTGAACAGGCTCCGTGCAAAAGTGGCTTTTCAAATGGATAGAAGTGGAATTGAGCTGAACAAATGTAATTATAGTGCGCGCGGGACTCGGGCCGCGCCTTAGGTGGCGACTCATCTCGCTATTGCAATCTCATGTGCGTTTTGTTTAAAATAGCCGGAACTTTCAATACGTGTTGCCGTCGCGAAGTACGGCGCTGAACTGAGTAATGGCAGCTAGCGCCCCCGCCTCTTCGTCCCACATACCCAAGGCGCGACCAACTAGTTCCGCGCGCACTATAGTCTCTGTATCCAGCAGCAGACTGTGTCCTGGTGTTCCAAATGTGATCCAATTTTAAACACCTCATTTATCGAGTTTCAAACGTTACATCATAGGGAGAGGCTGTTTAGGATCATTATACACCATTACCGTGGTCTCCCACTCACACCCAGCAAAAGCTCATGTTTCTCCTAATAACAGTAACTAAATTAATGATTTAAGTGATAAAGTGTACCTGTAGACATTCACGACGTTCCAAATTTTGTTTAAGGGCTTGGGACTGAATTATGACTAAGACAAGTTAAATAGTACGAGGAACTCGATGATGTAGTGGTTAGTACGCTTTGTCTTTCGATTGAAAACAAAGCTACCATCGCCATGGTTAGGCCGTGGATGGGTGACCAAAACTTTGTGAGCTCGAACTCGTCCTTGCTTCGGAAGGCACGTTAAGCCGTTGGTCCCGGTTGCAATTGCAACTGCTTCTACCCACCAACCCGCATTGGTGGTGCGTGGTGGTGTTACGGCCCATACTCCTCATGTGGACGTTTATAGGCTGATGGTGTCTATGTTGTGCACGATCATGTCCTTTACACTTAAATGTTGATTGTAATAATAACATTGAATTTAGTAATAATAACATTGCTGCTGTAATTTGCACCTACATAGTTATGTATATTTTTTCATTGGCCTCATATGATCATTATGATGTAATGTTTTTCTTTTCATCAGAAAAAGCAAGATACGAATTGTTGTCAAGTCACGTTTTTTATTTAAAAAGGGGGCAGACGGCTCACCGGATGGTAAGTGATCACCGCCGCCCATAGACATCTACAATACCAAGAGCTGCAGATGTGATGCCGATCCTTAATGAGGAAATACTTTAAAGTGAATAAAAAATGCTAAATGTGCACTTGTGCTCTTATATTAGGATGCAATAAGGTAAATATTTGAATTTGATCGTATACATATTATTGCTTTTGACTGTCCATGCTTATACATACAATACACAACTACATAAATAAATAAATATCATCAGACATTCACCTATGAACTAGCCCCATTTTTAGCAACTAATGCTGCTTGTGTTACGGATTCTAGATGACGGATAAATATATTTAATAGATAAATACATATAAAGATTCAGAATATATACATTAAGTACATATAAAAACATCCAAGACTGGGGAACAAATGCCTGTATTCATCACACAAAAATTTGCCACCACCGGAGATCTCATTAAGAACCTCTCGAAATGACCTTAAGACCGGCGTACACACCACCACGGCGGTCGTCAAACAAGATAGCAAACATCAAGATAACAATGTGAAATTAGCTTAAAATTCAAACAAGATACATAAACTCGCGCAAACAATCAGTATATTTACCTGCCTTCTAAATTACGGACTAATTATAAACACAACAGTGTTAAACGCTGTTATTATTTCACAAGCAACGTGTTTTACTTGTGCAACATGTTGCTAATTAATTTAATCCCGACGCAATAGACTAACAATCAATGCTCGTTATAAACCCCTGTAAATTACGAGAGTGGAATTAGTTACTGAACTAATTGAAGTCTTTTCACTTCGTATAATTAATAAAATATATACAGCCACATATAAATTACGCTTGATATACTTTTCAACATATTTTTTCAGGTCGCAGGAAGTTTCAGATGCCGGCGACGCAAGACCGCTTGTGGAGATCATTTCCGACCGCTTGTGGAGGGGAGGCCTTCGTCCAGCAGTAGACGTCTATAGGCAGATGGATCGTATCATTTGTTGTAGTTATTGAAATCTAAGCAAGTTTCACCAATGTGAAATGGACCAATGTGACCACCTCCTCGAATGGGTGACCAAGGGTCTGTTATCTCGCTTTTTAATGAGTCTTAAAAGCCATTCTCTGTTCTGGAGGACCTGGTCCCATCCGGTGACGACATATTTTTAAAATTCTTCAATAGGGTTTGAATCAAACACAAATCCCTGATGTTAACAGGCCATCGTAACCAATAGCCGCACTAGCCACCTCAATAAATCTTAGTTTATTCAAAAAATAAAAAACTTAAACATACTTGTATTATAAAGTAAGCTGAACTTTCATAAATTAGTCTTCAGTAGTTTGCCATTTTAAATTTTTCTTACGACGCGTCGCCGCAAATACACTGGTACAAAGAGCCAGAGAACATTAAACTAAACTGGCAGGCAAAACCATTAAAATATCACGAAACTGCCATTTTTTAAATAGCACCGTACCACCGATGTTAAATAAGAGTGGAGGCGAAATGCCACGATCAACATCGTCAAGTCGCAGTCATGCAGAAGAAGTTAGTATCTAATTGGACAGAAATAATCAGGGAAAATATGACTTTCTCTCTACTCGTCATCATCAGCCTATGGTTGTCCACTGCTGGACATAGGCCTCCCCTAAAGCACGCTTCATTTATTCTTTAATTCTCGATTTTTGGCCGCTCTCATCCCCTATCTCTCACTCGCTCTCACTCCAGCCAGCCTACGAATATCGTCATCCCATCTTGTCACAGGGCGTCCCCCCACACTACGTTTGCCGAGTCGCGGTCTCCACTCAAGAACGACCGTCAGTTCCTCTCGCCTCTTCATTGACCGTGTAAATATCTGCACCATACCTCTATAACCAGGACAGCAGAAAAAGCCCGTTGCACTGTTGAGTTTCCACTTGAAGGTAACCACAGATCACTGAGAGACGCTTCGGTTCAAGGTAACCAATGATCTATTCACAGGTTGAAAACGTACACTGTGATTTGTAAGCAGATGACTCTTAAACTTACTTGTATGTATACGAAGTACAGTCGAGTACTGAAACATGTATACACATTTTACAGGTGACAAGGATTATTTTCTTTTAATAACAGTCATTTTCTGTTATAAGTGATTACATATTTTTGGTGTCGACTGTACCTGTAGTCAGTAGCCACCACCACTAGGAGGGCAACCTGTTTCTTGCCAACTTTATGACGACTTTCAGGACTTATGACATTATTAAGGCAATTTTTACTTATGGGCAAGCAAGGTGTAGTCGTTTCGATAGGGTTGGGATAGCTCCATGTAAAAATGTCGATAAAAAATTTTTTTTTCGACCCTACTGGTTTATCAATCTTGGGCAGTCTTGGTGAACACAATCATAACTTCGTCTGGTGGGAAACGGACCTTAATCATTGTTGTTTGAAAGCAATCAGACGATTACAATGTTAGTTCGGAAACAGTTTTTCTGAATCTCGCGTCATTCTTTACAAGTTTCTAATTCAAACCAAAGAACTAAGTAATCTAACTACAAAGTAAATACCAAGTCTTTGCAATATTAAAATGAAAATGAAAATAATCTTTATTGTACAGTCACGAGCATAAACATGTATACACTTTTCACAGTAAATGACCTCTATTACAAGCGAATAAAGACGTTTATTGTAGAGGAAGCGAGATATCTCTTCCAGGTAGCAAGTGGAGAGCTGTCTACACAATGTGCCCAGTGTTTAACGGGCTCGCCCCCCATTACATGGGCGCTTCTCAAGGTTCTCGAGTGGTTTCCGAAAGGACCCTGAAAGCTGCGGATGCAGGTAGCAGGGACTCCAATTGGTGAGCAACTCCTGGAGGTAGGCGAGGTATGTCCTGCAGTGCGTGTTTTTCGGTATGATGGACAAATTAAATAATTTTTTATATTTGGTACATCGTCTCATTTATGTCTCATCTATGAAAGAAGAAAACATAAGAAGAGACGATGATGATGTCTCACAAGAAAACGATTTGGCTCGAAAAACATAATCTATTCTCTTTCAAGTTCCATTCGACATTTTAATTAAACAGCTTGATGATATTTTTCCCCAATTACAGCCAGCCAATAATTGAATTCAATAATAAGTCCACCCTCGCGAACCGTGGCCTATTAAAATTATAATTGAAAGTAAACAAGAAACTCAAAGACGAAGCTATATATGTTCTTCTGGACTCAAGAAAAACAGATAATGACAGATATTATTAGTTAGTTCCGGCTCGTAGATGATTTTCATGGGAGATATAAATTTTCAGACAAAAGCTAAAATGAAAATTGGTTCATTAAATTTGTTATAGACCTTTGGAACATAGACAGATATACAGTTTTAACGTCGACGACACCCCCTGATTTTGTATCGGGGGTTCAAAATACTTTGATGATAACACGATTTTTAAGTCGAATGAATAATTTCATAACATTTTCGAAATCTTCGTTTAAGGTTGCTTTTCCAATGGAAATGCGCGAGCGAGCATCAGGCTAGAAAAATAGACTAAGAAGATAGAGCTATTTTGCGAGTTACTTAAAACGAACCATTCCAATCGGTCTATTTTTGTCAATCTCTTTCAGTCAATCTTCTTTCATTCATTCTTTTCACATGACCATCAGTTACTCCATTACTGAGGACCTAAGGGAATAGAACAATGAGATTTAGCTGACAAACGCGAGCGAGATTGAGATAAATAATATAATAATGATAGGTTAATGTATTTATGGTTCCAGTTTAAACGTCACTTTAAACTTCGCTGCACGTGGATCGAGCTAATACAAGCTTAGATGAATGTTCAGGACCTGCCTGACTAGTGACTCAGGATTTGTTTAAGTCGTATACTTTATCAAGTTAACGTTTTAATTAATTAGAAACAGTCGCCAAGTAAGTTTAGTGTTGTAAGGAACGGATTATACAATGTCGATAGCTTAACTATTATGGGCAGATGGGCCGTCAAAAGTAAGCTCCAAGCGCGTGTGCAAAATGCATCTCGCGGCTCATTGGTGTAAACTCATTTGACATTTATTAGTGTCACAGTATACACAATTGTCATACAATTGTGCAGAATACTCATTTCAGTTCTTATTAAATATTAATAGCCACAATAAATTATGTTATAAGAAAGGTATGTTTTTTAATATGTGCTACAATAGTTCTTACTAGGAGTTTTTTTAAATGTGTTTCAAATCATGGTCTAAATAATGGGCGTGTTGGCGACTGGCCGCAATCAATTTATTTATTTATTGATACTGTCATGTACGAGTATATACATACTTCTATCTCTCTGACGACCTCCGAGGTCGAGTGGTCTGTACGCTGGTCTCAAGGCGTCGCCATCTCGAGAGGTTCTGGGTTCGATGGGACTGGCCCCCGGTGGGGCCAAATGTTTGGGTGATGAATTTTCAGGCATTTGTTCTCCGGTCTTGGATGTTTATATATATATATATATTCAGGATGTTTATATGTATTTATCTATTAAATATATTTATCCGTCATCTAGTGTCCGTAACACAAGCAGCATTAGTTGCTTAAAATGGGGCTAAATGATAGGTGTGAATGTCTGAAGATATTTATTTATTTATTTATCTGTCATTTCTGCTTCATACTTTTGTATTGTAGTGTCGTTCCAATTTTAACATTAAATTCTATTTTAACTCTACTTGGCTTCTGTTCTCATCCTCATCCTATACAGTCCACACTCACGCTCTTCCACTCGCTATCAGGGCGATACACATTTAAGAAATAAAAAAATAAACATTATTTCTTCACGTTATTTTGTATCTGTGAGTAGGTATTTCTGGGGAGAGCGGAGTGCAGGATGAGGGTCATTCCATACCAGAATGTTTTAATTTATAAAATATAGCTTTATTTTTTTTTAATTGTCATATATTATTCACATCAAAAATATTGCCTGCAGGTGCCCTGAAAACCCAAAGCCGACCAAAGTCTAAATACCACAGTAATGATATTGCAGAAGATGAGCAAACAAAAAACTACTAAGACGAGAATCGTAGACGCAGGGCCTATTGATTTCTGTACATTTTTCATACAAAATGTACAGATGCGTCACAACACAACATATCGATAATAAGAGGCGATTACCGTCCTATTCGAAATCAAATCTACTTATCTGTCTTAAACCAAAGATTTATGAACATAAACAAAACATTACTTCCAAACTAATAGTTAATTCGAAACAGAAAAGCAGCGGCAATAATGGATGAAGGTAGTGTACGTACGATTGGATGACAAAATAAGGAAAAAAACTAAGTTAAGACATCGAAAGAATTGATCGAACAATGCACAACACTAGCATCGGTCTAAAGTAGAAAATGGAAACAATTTTTGAAATACAATTGAACTTTAAAAGCTTCGAGCGAGAACGTAGTTTCAGTTGGTGTAGGTCATGGATTTATGACAGTTAATTAACCAGCCAATCGCAGACCTTAGTTTTTTCCTAGCATTTTACGCTCGCTCTTTGTGCTTTCAGCCAGAATAGAAACTGTTTTGAAATAAAAATCTTACGAACCTGGTGGAAAGGAAAATAAATTCAAAGAAGTTTTCTTTGCTTTATAAAGCGTCCGTTTGATAAATAGGTATTATGGTTTTGTACGTTAGGGTTGTCAGCGCGTGGGTTAATATTTTGAAATAATTTTATTTTAATTCAAGAAAATATGGCATAAGAAATGAAAATAATAGATGTGTCTATTGTGCCTGGTTTTCTGACCTATGAAAATTGCATGCAATTTTCAACGACCTTAGTGTATGTTGATAACACATTTTTGGAAAAACAATACCTACAGAAATACATACACACAGAACTCTTTTATACCTACACATGTTTTATTTAAAAAATTTGGAACTAAATGTCTAGATTCAAGTCGTTTTGATCCTTGATATCATAACTAATAAGTATAATTTTGTATGCAGTCATGCTCATAGCGATTCAGTTTCAAACGGTACTAGGTTTTTATGACTAATAACTTATTTAATTTAAAAACTTACGAAGGTTTTTCTACCTCGACTGTGAATGAGTTGATGTGAATATCGCTTGCAACATTGTGCCCGGCATGGCAACGGGCTCGCCACCTGTTATGTGGGTGGTAGCATCTCTGCCTATCCCTTCGGGGAAAAAGAGACGTGATGATATGTTATGTCAAGTATATAACATATATTAGGTCCTTACCTATGAAATTGGTGATTTGTATGGAGATTTTGGGGATGTCTGCATTTTCCATACTAACATTTTTTCAGTTTTCTTCACAACGACAAATCCAAAGATAATAATATTTGGCATCTATCATTAGACAAGCTTTAGTAATAATATGTGTAATATCACACTTCATAAAAATTATTAATCGTTTTTAAGTGAATGCAAATAAAATGATGTATTCGGGAGGCACTTAAAAAGAGTTGTCTCCGTGTCCAATTTTAACACAATTAAACTTACAACAAATTATCAAAACAAATCAAAAGAGCTCAAAAATATAGTCTATTTATAGACGAGATAATTATTTTTTAGGAATACTCTGAATCTTAATAGTTACAGACAAAATACTAAGAGGGAAAAAAAAACACCAATTTCATAGGTAAGGACCCAATATTTTAACTATAACCACTTTTCACTGACTAATAGGTTATAAGTGACATTAATTTCGCTCCATTGAGGGCTTACGCCATGAAGCGTTTTTATTTTCCTTTGTAGAACTGCAGTGGAAATTCAATTAATGTCAAAGAGAACTGTCGGATCACGAGTCCGGTGAAGGATTTTGTACACTTTACCGCCTCGGCGTCAGTTTCCGTATACTCCAACTCTAAGGCATTGCAAAGTGAACCTAATGCGTAGTAAGTTACGGCGGAATTTCAAATATCTAGGGAGTTCTGCTTAAACGTTGTGTAGGTTGACTTGGGTTTAAAACGATCTTGTCCCTGTTTCCTCTGTGAAAATGAAAGTGATATCCGATAAAGTAGTTGTCAATAAAATAATATACGAATAACATTGAAGGAGTTATCTTCAGCCAAGATAGGGTATAGAGGACTAGCACGATGACAGCTTATTGCCAGGTAAGCCTGTGTGTCCAACCAGATAAAAAAGAAAATAATTAAGCGATAAATATGAAAGTCCACCACCCACTATTCGCATTGGGGTAGCCTTGTGGTGGAAGAAGGAAGACCTGTGCCTGAACATAAAAAACTGTCATTTCACTCGCGATTTACCTTGTTTACTCTCCTTATAACCGCAATCCTTTCTGTCCGAAATAGGCTGGAGGTACTGTAGAGGCCATCGCCAAGGCTTTCCGAACTATTCATCTGAGAAGGAATGTGTCGTTTGATAAAATAAGCATTCTCGGCCAAGATCGAACCCGCAACTGCGCGGTCAGCCGCATGATCCGGTTAGTTACGCGCCATTGGCACCACAGGGCTGTCACTGAATAAAAATGTATTAAAGTATACGTGTTTCCTTATTGTATCGAACATTTATATACCATTAATATATGTACAGTATCGGTCAAAAATCGCGAACAATTCTCCAAAAAACTAGCGTGAAGGTGTGATGTGATCTTACGACATTTCTCTATTAAACTTACTATGTTTCGCACTCACACATCCACAATAATATGAGCATTGTACAATTTGAATATAGCTCGAAACATTTTTGTTTTGTTCGTCGACTTATTTTTTTAAAGAAAATATAAATGAAGGTGAGTGTAATATGAAATAATATTGTGATAGCTAGACATATTTCATTCAAATGACATATTTCATTCATACAGATAATTTCATTCAAATGATTATCTGTATGACGTCGCTGTTGGGTCAACTTGGTGATTAGAGTTTGTGCTATTAGGAGTTGCTATTCAGGACAGGACCTTTATTCAAAATGCGATATGTGGCTATTAAAACCTTTGCTTGCCTTTTCGGTGATTGACTTCATAG
Source organism: Parapoynx stratiotata (assembly GCA_910589355.1). Taxonomy (NCBI): domain Eukaryota; kingdom Metazoa; phylum Arthropoda; class Insecta; order Lepidoptera; family Crambidae; genus Parapoynx; species Parapoynx stratiotata. The sequence continues at coordinate 12,400,753 of OU342482.1, forward strand.
GTTTTTTTGTAATATTCTGTCATTCAAAATAAAATTTCAGACCTACTATACTCCTTCTATTTTGAAAACAACGTGACGTGCCCAAAGCCCAAACACTTTAGTTGCTTTGCAACCTCCATCAATATTAAGCCAGACTGGTGGTTTTTCCAATCCAACATCTCAATTTCTTATTAATAAAGGCGTATTAAAAACATCGCAATACTTTTGTCTGGTATTTGTTGAACCGGCTTAGTGTGGTTTCAGCGATTTCCATACATTTTGACGTATAAGCTTTTGCGTGAGGCCGTGAAACGATGTTACTACCTCGTGTGACAGTAATCGCGCGCGTGCGCGGGCGCTGGCGGCCGGCGTAGCTATGAAACGTCTCGAACACCCGTTCAGCATGCAACGAGCGAGACACAATTAAGCTTTCTTTGTTTTAAGGTTTTGCCCGAAATTTTGGAAACGTGGAGTTGAAGATCAGGTAGTAATATAGCCTTTAAGTCACGGTACACATTTGAAAGAGTTACGATGATAAAAACGGCGTCCAATTTCATGCAAAGAAATTTTCTAAAAACTCTTGTTTTACCTTATCTTGATGCAAGACATTCATTTTTACTGCTGTCTTTTATTCGGCTCTTCTTCTTGCCTTTTTCTTACTTCATCTCCATTCTCCTCTGTCACATGTCAACTCAGCATCCACTTCTTTAATTCTAATATAATTCTTCACGCATTCAATCCATCGCTTCTTTGGTCTTTCTCTCCTTCTAGTTCCATCCATATCCATGCTCAGCTTCTCTAACCTATTGCTCCATTTTTCGTGTACAGCTCGTGGTGTAGTTATTGAAGAAGAAGAATTTTTACATGAAGTTTCAACATAAATCAACCATTATACGTCCACTGCTAGGCGCAGATCTGTGGAGAAAATCTATTGAGGAATAAGTACCTAACGCCTATCACTAATCACTAAAATTAGTCGCCCATCTGATTCGGAGGTACAAACATGACAAAGGCGTTCCATTCGAAACCAAAGCATACAACTTCGTTTGCCAAACTCCTAAAACAAATAAAGAGCTACTAATGTTCATGGAATTATAAAGCTTGCTGAAGTTAAAACTGAGAGCGTATTTCACCGTATCATTTTTTTATACGCCTGGCTGGTTCGCACGTCTGATTGGCTCGTCCGCATAGTATCCCCCCCATGTATTGATTTCTACAACGTTGCACAATATAGAGTAAGGTAAATTAACATTTATTTAACCAGGTATATTATAATAGGGGTTAACTCTCTTAGTATTTTGTCTGTAACTATTAAGTTTCAGAGTATTTAAAAAAAATTATCACCTCCTCTTAAAATATACCATATTTTTGAGCTCTTTTGATTTATTTTGATAATTTGTTGTAAGTTTAATTGTGTTAAAATTTTAAACGAAGACAACTATTTTTAAGTGCCTCCCGAATACATCATTTGATTTGCATTCACTTAAAAATGATAAATAATTTTTATGAAGAGTGATATATGTGTGATCATATTGCTTAAGCTTGTCTAATGATAATTGCCAAGTATTATTTTCTCTGGATTTGTCGTTGTGCAGAAATCTGAAAAAAATCTTAGTATGTTAAATGCAGACTTCCCCAAAATCTCCATACAAAACGGCAATTACATACTTTAACCCCTAATACATACACCTATAATGAACGTTAGAGTATGCTATGCCTAGAGAACTCCTTCTATGGAGGAGCTCGGTGGGGCTTTGGTTTTATCGAAAACAAAGCTACCTTTGCCTTCGTGCTTCGGAAGGCACGTTAAGCCGTTGGTTTGGGTCGCTATTGCAACCGTTTACCCACCAACCCGCATTAGGCCAGCGTGGTGGTGTTACGGCCCATACTCCTCATGTGTTTCTCCGGAAGGTCTGCAGTGGGACGTAATAGGCTGAAGACGAATATCTAGATAAGCAAAAATTGGCTCGGCTATTAAAATGGTTAGAAATAAGTTCACCAGAGACCGACATCGACAGAAACACTAACACCCTTACTAATAAACGAGGTATAAGGTTGAAATAGTTATTCAGTGTTTTGTCTTCGTCAGACATTCAGAAGACAGAAGTTGTCAGAAAGTGACAAAACACTGAATAACTATTCCTTCCTTATAACTCGTTAATTAGTAAGGGGGGTAAGAGTTTAACCGCATTAAAATAAACAAAAAGTAACCAAAAATTTTCGCTGAACTCATGTAAAGGACACGGTTTTTTCCAGCGTGAACAAAAACTACAATGTGAACAGTGCCACAATAGCGAATCTTCTTCTTTTTCCTGTCCTGTTCCCAATTCTATATGGGGTCGGCGCAACATGTCTCTTCCACTCTCCTCTATCACTCGTCAACTCAACACTCACGCCCATCCTCATCAAATCATCATTCATCCATCCATCTTTTCTTTGGTCTTCCTCTCCCCACACGCCCATCCACTTTCAAGTGCCACAATAGCGAATAGATAATGGAAAAAGATATCGCAAAGAGAATAAGTGGTATGTAAGAGGAGTATAGAAAGAGAAAACGTACAGGGTAGAATAACTTAATTTCACTGTATAAACAGTAGGACTGACTGTAGGACACACATATAAACATGCTCAGAACCGAAATTTTAATTACACAGTTTAAAAATATTTGCATAATAAATGTTCGGGTTCTGTCCCCCGCGTTAACCCTCATTATTGAGGAGTCTTGAAATTATGTAGTATTTCTATGCAAAATAAACTACTAAAATCATAACATAATAATGATTAATATATTAAATATAAATGTCATGATTTTCATGAAATCTTGGCAGAATAAGATATGTTTTCCTAATTTATGAAAGGCTCTTTTCGTTATTTTCTCTGTTTTTCTTTCATTAACTTCTGTAAATATTCGTCAAATTTTTATAAAACACAGCGATATTTTTTTAATAAATACGTACAATTCGACGTTTTAGTGATGGACTTTACTTATTACAAAAAACTGGCAGATTTTCTTCTATTTTTCTTCAAGCCTAATTATCAAACTTCGTGTATCCAAAAATTCCAAAATTTTACTTTTAATGCCATAAAGTACAAAATTCACAATAAGAGCCGTTGGTAGGTAGTGGTTCATTTAAAGAATACTACCAACCCATCTCATCCCTTGGGTGTCGTAAAAGGCGATAAATTGATTTAGAACTGCTCAACCGCCCAATAGCTTATAACGGCGACGGGCTCACCACCTGTCACGCTGAGTGCAGTCACTGCTTTGTGAAGCGCGGACTATGGCAATAGACTGCTTTTGCGGTGCTTTTTCCTAGTCTCGGACTACCCCTTAGGGGATAATAGACATGTATATATGTAATGAATGTATATAAGTGCAAAATTTTTAGATCTATCGATTGAAATACTTTTCAATTTCGATAAATTGATATTTTATTAGTTAAACGACTTGCGTAAACAGCTATTTCCTCAGCGTCCTTATGGATTATAAACAGTTTTGGCTTCCTCCTGTAAAATTGGCCCAAATTAGCACTTCTGGAGTTTGAAAATTTTCGACGCTATGCCAGTAGCTAAGCTATTACTTTAGTACTTTAGCTATTACTTTAGGCAATGTCCATGCCCAACCAAAATAAACATTTCCATATACATTCGTATTACAGAGTAATCGAACCCAAACTTCTAAACGGCTCAGCTTAAAATAACCTCCCTTCCCAAGGGGTAACTTTTCAGCGTGGTTACCGGAGGCCGCGCGGGGAATCGGGGAGTTGATAATCATTGCTAGCTTTTAACCGGACATTTCCCCGAAGAATTCGATGTTATGTGGATTTTAAGAGAATGTTTTTAGGATTTAAGCGTTTTGTTAACAAGTGTTATAGTTAGTTCGGGGAGCTAGGTGACGTAGTGGTTAGTGCGCTTTGGTTTTCGATCGAAAACAAAGCTACGTTCGCCATAGTCTGGCCGTGGATGGGTGACAAAAAGTTTGTGATCTCGAACTTCTCCGTGCTTCGGGAGGCACGTTAGCCGTTGATCCCGGTCGCTATCGCAACCCACCAACCCGCACTGGGCCAGCGCGCTCAGCGTGGTGGTTTACTGAACCCAACAGTGAGATGAAGGCTGGTGTAATTCAGCTTCACCTGTAATCCTCAACAACTGAGGAACTGGCTATCTTACCTCTGATTGCCGGAACACAACAATGCTTAAAACATTGTTATTATGGTGACAATTTAGGTAAGACGGTGGTAGCTAGTCAGGCTTAGAAGCCCTACCACCAACCAAACCGAGCAGAAAAACTTCTGCCCCGTGGGGAATTGAACCCGGACCTCCCGATCAACACCCGGTGGTGCGAACCATTAAACCAGAGAGGCGATTAAAGGATACACGATCATACTGAACTCTAAACTTCAGAAACTCCAAACCGGGGCATATGCCAATTGAAGAAGGTGAATTCGACCAAATTCCGTGTTACACGGGGTTTACGGACACCAATAAATGCTTAAATTTCATTGGTCGAATCCGCTGTAATGACGGAGACCTGCGTACTCAGTCGATTTTTGGCCGCGAACGCATTTGACAGCTGAAGCATTTTTGGTATTAATACACCAAGTTTCTAATCGAAATTTGGTCGAATCTGCCATTAACCTCTTATTTTTTTACACGGTTTTACTACGACGCAAGCTTACGTACGCATTTATAAGGTTTTCAATAATAAATGCGGTATTTAACCAAACGAAATAAAAATAACTCGATGCCGTTGTGAACGACTCCAATAGAATCCCAGTATAATACCAACTCCCATATCGAAGCCTCGCAGACGCGCGTGTAAAACAGAAATAATTTTCTTGAACAATTTCTTTGTGAAGAAAAATATTGTTACAATTCTTTTCATCTTGTTAGTATAAAGATTTTTCCTTCGTTTTAATGTTATATTTTTTTTATACGGACTCACCTGAGCGTTTTAAGAATGGGTGTAAAATGTCGTTGCCGTTATATTTTACTAGCTTTTGCCCGCGACTTCGTCCGCGTAGAATAGTTACTTTGAGATAGTGTGATTGTATGTAGCCTATAGCCTTCCTCAATGAATAGGCTATTCGACACTGAAAGATTTTTTCAAATTGGAACAGTAGCCTTAATTGGTGGAATTGAAAATTTACTCCTACTCTATTATTAGAAGCAAAGTTCATTGTGGCGTAAATTTGTCCTTCATTTTTTTGGGAAGCATTATTTTTTTTAACATATACTAGCATGGCACCCGTTGCAAATACTGCAGCTTGCAACAAAATCTAGGAAGATAGAGGGATAAAGCAATTTATTGCTATTAACTGTTAAAGTTCCAACGTGAGGGAAAGTTGTGTCTAATAGTCCTGCACAAACTGCTGGGCACAGGCCTCCCTCATGAGGTCACATGAAGAGTATGGGCGTATTAAAAAAAGTGTTGTAACATATGACCTGTGGACCCGGTGATTAAAAGAAACTCCCAACTCACGTCACATATTGTATATTTGGAAAACTAAGGCACAAATAGTGCCTTTAGTAAACTTTTAAACTTTATAAATATAGTTTAACTTGTAACTTTCAAATATTGTAACAGTTTTTAATAAAGATTTATAATTTTGTTAACATCACTTTAGTTATAGTATTGTAATATATTTTTAATAATTGACAATGAGTCAACCGCTTCAGACGCTGACTCTTTTAAGAAATAATTTTGAGAACAAAACAACGAAAGATAAAGGAGACTGACAGTAAATTTAAAAACAGAAACCAAGAGAAAATGGCCAGTGAAGAGCGCAATAACAGCAAAGAGTCGCTAATACTGCTATAGCGCCTCGTTATGTTTCGTCAGCCATGGCTCGACTGATTATCTTGAGAGCCATTTATCGTTTTACGGCGGTAAAACTTCTACCATTACCTATTCTCATTACAGCCAGCTTCAGAAGTAAACGTATCACCCCAATTTTCTTAAACAAATCCCCGCAACACAACTATAGTTGCTTCGCTCATTTGTTACGTGTGTGTCTTGAGACTGAAACGACTCCCAACTTTTAACACCCGGTGATATATGGCACCACAGCGACCAACTAGGCGGAAAAATAGTGATGTCGCAATGTCGATAAGTTTTTTATTTATTTATTTGACGACCTTCGTGGTCGAGTGGTCTGCATGCCGGTCTCAAGGCGTCGCCATTTCGAGAGGTTCTGGGTTCGATCCCCGGTAGGGGCAAATGTTTGTGTGATGAATTTTCAGGCATTTGTTCTAAAGTCTTGGATGTTTATATATATTAGGTCCTTACCTATGAAATTGGTGTTTTGTATGGAGATTTTGGGGAATTCTGCATTTTCCATACTAAAATTTTTTCAGTTTTCTTCACAACGACAAATCCAAAGATAATAATATTTGGCGTGTATCATAAGACAAGCTTTAGTAATATGTGTAATATCACACTTCATAAAAATTCTTTATCGTTTTTAAGTGAATGCAAATAAAATGATGTATTCGGGAGGCACTTAAAAAGAGTTGTCTCCGTGTCGAATTTTAACACAACTAAACATACAACTAATTATCAAAATAAATCAAAAGAGCTCAAAAATATAGTCTATTTTTAGACGAGGTATTTATTTTTTAGGAATACTCTGAATCTTAATAGTTACAGACAAAATACTAAGACAGAAAAAAAACACCAATTTCATAGGTAAGGACCCAATATTTATTTATATTCAGGATATTTATATATATTTATCTATTAATGTATATATATTTATCTAGTGGCCGTCCCACAAGCAGTATTAGTTGCTTAAAACGGGGCTAGGTGATAGGTGTGAATGTTTGAAGATATTTATATATTTTAATCTGAGGCTAGAAAGTGCAAGATTGTTACTGTCTGGTATTTTTTTTAATTTTAAGAGTTTTTTAATATGAAAGGAGTGCATGCAGCGATCCATAATTATTATAAATTCTTTACTCTCTGGGAATTTTGAGGTTTTAGTTTATCATACATTTATAAAAATATTTTTTATATCGGCTTTAGGATCCCATAACAACAATACAAGACATAATACCATGAAAGTAACTAAAATTCACAAGCCGTGCTGTTGCGCATCAATTTTATCGTGAAAGAGTATAAATGTAAGGCATAATAATAGTGAATCTAATTTATAACCCAAAAATTACAATCCACATATCTAAAACTATAGGATATTGGGTTATTACTGATACATTTTTATAGCGTAACATTTTTACAAATCCCTTACCTTCGCCTTAATCATAATCGTAAGTTTGATCTGTCTGTTAAACCAATTTTTATGACGATGGGTCGTTCATAAAAAAGCCCGTAAAAATATAAAATGTGAGCTGTATGCAGACATAATATAAAAACTATACAACTAAGCCAATATTCTTAAATACATGAATATTTTGCACTGTAATCAAATTAATATATTCTGCCAGAAGACTAGTCAGAGAGTAATAAAATAGGAATACCTACGTAATAATAAAAATAAGTGAGATCCATAACCTACAGAACCATGTCCGTTATATAACAGCGTATTACATTAACCTAAACATAAATCATATACTACTCCAATGTACAACTACTAACTAATTCAACATATTGGTAATCAATTCCACGTTACCTCCAATTTCTAATATGGATTCCCTAAGGGATGTAAAAAAGGCGCGTCATGGGTCAGGAATATGTGACTTATCTATTGCTTACCACCAAGATTACGAGTCATTTGCTGTGTTTTTTCTTATAATTATTGAAAATATGTTAACTTGTAGCGATTAATTGAATGCGTGATTAATAATATTAGAATAAAAGTGACTATAAGCTGACTGAAGAATAAAACTTGTAAATATAACAAAAATCAAATTTCAATAAACAATAATTATGAATTTAATTTTAATGACAATAATAATAACAACAATGAAATAAACAATATAAAATAAAACCAAAATTGAAATTTTAATAAAAGTTTGAATCAGAATTTAGTACTAAAGCTGAAATTAAACATTTAAAATAAAACTTTACATTTTAGTAAGTTAAAATTAAAATAAATCTACAAATGAAGTATTGTACAATTATAATACAATTGATATATTATATTATTATTGATTAATTACAATAATAATTGATTCCTCCTCTCTCCTAATTAGCTGTGCCCGACAGGGTCCATAATGTTCTGAAATAAATTTAACGCCTTATCAACATTGTGGAAATGCAAATGAAGTAGTAAATCCTGTTGTGACGCCCCCTTGTGTGGGAAAAACGCAGGTAGAAGAAGAATGTTCAGCTATCGATATTTTGTCGCTTACACAACCCTACCAGAAGTTAGAACATTCAGACAATACCGTGGACGGCGCGGCGACTCTAATCTGTATCCGGGAATGATTCCGGTGTTTTTTCAGCTCGTTTTGAGTATTCGGGGAACATGCCAACAACAGTTTTCCAGTTGTAACTAGTTTATGGAACTGTATTCAATATTGTTACGCCGTATCACGTCTGCGCCATCGCCATGTCGTATGCAAAACAAGCGCTTTTCACTGAAACGTTAAGCTGTGCGCAAATATTTAAAACTAAAAATTAATAATACCCCATATGCTGTTACATATATACATACATATAATCACACCTATTATCCCTTAAGGGGATCTGAGACTAGTCGAAAGCACCTCAAAAGCAGTCCACTGCCATCGTCCACCCTTTACCAACCAGCAAGCAAGCACATGACAATGTGCTGAGCGTAATAAGTGCTGAGCCCGTCGCCGCTATAAGCTATTGAATGGTTGTGCAGGTCTAAGTCCATTAGTCACCTTTTACGACACCCGGGGGAAGAGATGGGTTGGTAGTATTCTTTTAATGACCGCTACCACACGACTCCATGGTGGTGGTGGAGGTGGCGGTAGGTATTCATTTGGTGTGGGTCGTTAAAAATGTCGTTAGTACAGTAGTATATTGTAACGTTAACAGTTGTGAGTAACTTCTAAGCCAACTGTGTCATGAAGAAGAAGAAGTGATTGAAATAGGGCACATTGTTGTTTTATGTAAAAAAAACTACAGTTATTTGGCAAGAGAAAATTTTTAAAAACTGTCTATTCAGGCTTTGTCTGTTGGCCAGTTATATCTTTTAGAAAGGTGGATTTCGAAAAAACATCGAATATACTTACTTATTTTAGACAGAAAAATGACAGAATCAAATAACCAAAGCGAGACTCTAAACATTAAAAAAGGAACATAAAAGTTTTCGCCGAATTGAGAACTTCCTTTTTTTTGAAGTCGGTTTAAAATAGATAACTCAATAAGAAAGATCAAATACTTTTAGAAACTCTGAACAAAACAGTCAAAAGCACTAAATGTACCCATTGCTAAGTCTAATCGCAGTGCACTTTCAGATAAACACTCTGTGTTACCCCTCCCCTACCTCCGTCGCTGGCAGCCTTCGGTCATTTGGCAGAGCTTGCCAGAGACCGTGCCAACAAACAGCTTGCGCGAATGCAGCCATTGAGAATATTGAGGTTTTACTTTTGACTCTAATTTGGCGTACATACAGCCTTCTTCTAAACAAATGGAGGGAGGCGAAAGACTGTAGTTAGTGGATAGTCGTTTGCACGCTTTGCCTTTGGATATTAAAACAGTTACTTTCGCTATGTTCCTTGGTTAGGTGAACAAATCGTTGTGGTCTTTGAGTTCCTCCGTGCTAAGAAAGGTACCTTAAGCCACTTTTGTAAACGATTCTTCACACCGACTGCATTGGGCCATCGTGGTCTATATGACACCTACTCCTCATGTGTTTCTGTGAGAAGGCCTGTGCCCAGCAGAGGGACGAACATAAGCTGGTGAGTAATGACGAACATTCGCTTCCAGGGTTTGCTCGTATGCTCACAGTCACCACGAATTCATTCAATGGGGTTGGCAAAAAAACCGACAGCTGTGTGGAGTCCACTTGCCGTGGAAACGCTTCGCTCGCTGTAGGTACAGTACAGAATACTTGACTCATTGGCAAATGCTCATCTTCTTCACCGTCGTCATCAGCCGGCCCACTGCGGGACAAAAGCCTTCTCCAAGCATTGCCATCAAGTGCACGTTGGTTGTGATGAGTCAGAGCCTCATTTGCCTCGACATGGGCACGACAAGAAGGAGAGGTTTACTTTTTTATACTTACTAAATAACATTTTTTCCAATTTAACATACAATCAGGCATGTTATCCCCTAAGGAGTAGGCAGAGTCCATGGAGCACTATGTTCCTTAAGACCACATTTAGCCATACAAAAATTGGGTTTGGTCAGATGAAAAAAGCGTAAAACCGTAGTTATAAGTGGATAGCTCATCGCCGACACAATCACAGACCCAATACCCAATATGCCCTTAGTCGCCTTTTACGACATGCTAGACAAGAAAAGCAGTTGGCACATTATTTTTGCGTCCCGGACCAACACGGACACAAAAAGAATGTACCAACTGCTATTTCAAATTTTATTGCATGCAATTGGACATATTTAAAGTATAAAATAGGCGATCTGTAACCCCAATGACATTGTAAAACCCTTGCGCAAGTATAATTCAGCCGTAACAAAGCCCTTGCTAAAAAACAAAAGATCAGCGCTACAATTTACTGGCAATTTCTCTACGAATATAAATTCAATTTTCTGAATTTTATTGACAATATTTCGAAATCCGAATAGATTTTGAGGTTCAATTAAAACAGAATCATTTCAATTAAAATTTGATTGAAATCGCAACACGATTTCTAGAGTCAAATAGCTTAGAGTCTATGGAGTAATTTGTATTGAAATTCGCCTGCCACTGCGGCGCAAGCAAGACGCTAGAAAGGTAAATTGCTATTTCAAATTTTCAGACGTCCTAATATACTTATTTCGCTTTATATTTCGTTTCTGATTGAAATTTCAAATTAAGTATGACAAATTAGTCCTGCTGAATTATAATTTGAAAGGTTCAGTTCTATAAATTTCGATGCTGACTTTATTCAATATTAGTTTCTGAACGACACAGTCACAAAGCAAGGAATATGCTAGGTTAATAGTAATACGGTTTCCGTTAATAACTCGGCCCGTTTCACTTTGATCCATTGCAGTGAAACTAGGTTTATAAATTTACTATATACCTAACAATTATAGTCGCGATGTTCAATGGTCATTTGCAACACTTTTAGGCTAACGAGAGACGTTTAACATTTTTCATTACAATTTTATAAAACTCTTTCATCTTAGACGTCATTGTAATACTGTGTTTAATAACTATATGATTGTCTATTTACTAACAAACATTCAATGATTCAAATAAAATCATAGTCACAATTATGCAATGCAATGAAAAAATGGGGCATTTATGTGAGAAGATTAGATTCTTTACACATACATAACAGATCATCACGGCTTTGTCCCCGAAGGGGTAGGCAGTGTTGCTGAAAATCTGAAGATTCTTTAGTTTGGAGAATAATAAAAAAATCCTGAAAACTCTCATATTACGTTGACAAGCTGGATTAACATTTTGTTCGGTTCATCCAGTGTTATTTTTTTATAGAACGCCAATTGTCAATTGATGATTCCACCGCTGAATAAACACAGAAAGCTGAACTGGCTTGTAGCATCGTTACAGATAATGCTCTTTTAATGAAGCCACTAAACCAACCCTAAAACGAACAATGTTTTTAGGGTTGCGTCAAGTTAAATTCTTTGCTCTATATCTTTACATCCGTAACCCAATAAGGCGGGCGTCTTTATCGTTAATTCTCCTTTCTCAGTCGTTAGCTCAGCATCCGATTATTTTATTCTAATGTCATTCACGCATTCAGTCTTTCGTCTGATAAAGCTATATTAATATATTTAGTCCCTAAAGTACAAGGAAGGAAAACACAATCGGCTTTAAGCGGTTTCGGCCATTATATTAACCAGGAGACCCTCACTGCTGAACATAGGTATTTTCCAAGGATTTTCAAACTAATCTGTGTGCACTGCCTGTCCAGCGACATTGCGTCAGTTTTACGAACAATATCCTCACTTCCATTTAAGGTGCAGCGCAGACGACAGACTATCCGTGACAGGCTTCACTCTGGCGTAATGGTTAGTACGCTTTGACTTTCGATAGAAAACAAAGCTACCTTCGCCGTGGTCAAGCCGTGGATGGGTGACCGACACTTTGTGATCTCGAACTCCTCCGTGCTTCGGTCCCGGTCACTATTGCGGCCGTTTCTACCCACCAACCCGCATTAGGCCAGCGTGGTGTTGTTACGGCCCATATCCCTCATGTGTTTCTCCATGAGGATGGCCTGTGCCTAACTGTGGGAAGAGAGAGATATGCAGTAACGCATATGACGTGCGAAATTCGCGAAGGATCTTTTGCGCGCTACAGACATTTTGTGTGCCGCAGGCTCGATCTCCCGCGTTCGTCCGCGTTACACCTAAGGCCACGCCCAAATTATCGGCATCGCCAAGGAAAGGAATCCTTCGGCATCCCAACATGCATGCACACACAGTCGGCAACTATGCCTTGGCATGCTGCAACGTCCTTAGAGATGCCGAAGCGTCCGCACCGTCCAAACTACCCCCGAGAGTTGCCTTGGCGCGGCGGGCGGCAGCGTACTGAAGGATGCCGAAGTATGCCGAAGCATCCTCAAGGCTGCCGATGCAGCAGCCTCAAGAATAACAAAGCGGTATTTTTGTTACTACGGCCATATATCATGGCAATTTCTACTTTGTTGCCATGAAGTTAATATATGATGTTATTTATCACCTAAAATCCTGAGCCGGGCCGATGCCGATAATGTGCGCCTAATGTGGGCCCTAAGTCTCACTTGTCACGCTATGTCAGTGACCTGTGTTCTCCTACAAACTCTTCATTCCTAATCCGTCACGCCCAGAATCTCTACGTATGGCCCTCCATTGCTCTTTGGGTGCTTTTGAGCCTTTTATGAAAGGCTAATAGTAAACTGTTTATTAGCAAATAAACTCAACTATTGTCAACTAAATCCCTTTGATAATTAAGTTTAGTTTCCAATACAAACCAACCGATACCTGGCACAAACCTGTTTGTTTGTGGAGATTAAATAGTTTAATTCGCAGGCGCGATTGTTCGACCACTAATTGATTTCGTTTGCAATTCTAATGCACGTAATTGAATAGTCTTGGTGAACCGTCTTGAACGCTTATATATTTAATTATTTTGATAAAACACGAGATAATAGAAGCAGCTTTCTAAGGTGAGACGAAGCCGAGGACATGCATTGATTACGTTAGTAATTAATTGCTTCTATGCTGGACATAACATACTTGCTAGACATAATAACGAGATGAAAATAAACACTAGATTATGTAATTACAGAAAGGCTTAAAATAATTCGGGACATGTGAGAATTGTTAGATAGGTATATTTTATAGGGATTACTTAATATTTAGAACATATTAGATTTTTCACTCCTCATATCTTACAAATGGCTAAACCGATTTCCATTAAACTTGTTGTATCGTGATATATAAGTTATGACCGTTCATTTGATACCCAACAGGGGTATTTCTAAGCATTAGATTTTGTATTCCTGTTTTCACTCCTCATATATTTTATAGGGCCTAACCGATTTTCATGAAACATACCTAAAACACTCTCGACTAACTCATCTTTCAAACAAAAGAAACAGAATCGAAATCAGTTCATCCGTTTGGAAGCTACGATGACCACCCCTTTTACTGGAGCAAAAAAAAGACAAAACAACTGTTTTTTAGTATCTGTCTGTACCGTAATACTTGTATAATCAATCCGTAATACATAGTCCAACTAATAAAAAGTGGAAGTAATCTGTTAACGTTATCCCAGTACACCTACGAAGCCTCCCCTAATGCACGCCAACGCTCTCGATCTTCGGCCGTTCTCATCCAGCCCACTCCAGCCAACCTACGAATATCGTCATCCCATCTTGTCAGCGTCCCACACTACGTTCACCGAGACTCTGTTCTGTGTTCTCCACTCAAGAAGAATACCCACCGCTACTTCAGTTTGCTACATACATATACACACATACATATAATCACGACTAATATCCCCTAATGGTTAGTCAGAGACTAGGCAAAAGCACCGCAAAAGCAGTCCATTGCCATAGTCCGCGCTTCACCAAACAGTGACTGCACATGTGTTCAGCGTGACAGGTGGTGAGCCCTTCGCCGCTATATAGTCGCCTTTTACGATACCCAAGGGAAGATATGTTAGTAGTATTCTTTTAATGAGCCACTACTCAGTTTGCTAATATTCCAAACGCCTTTGGTGTAACTACTTATAATAATATCATTTGTAAGCCTGAATGAGGCGAGCCGTATGATTGTTTTACGAAATAGTTACAAAATGTTCTAGCTAACTGCTACCATGGTTATTATTGGCGACCCACAGTGTAAAAACTGCGTAGCATTTCGAAGGTGAAATTATGAATTTAGGCATAGTGCAAGGATAAGACAGTAGAACAGAAAAAGGTATTTTCTTTTTTTATAAAAACCTTAGTAACTGTCTCATCAAAGCACAAAAGATGCCATAGGGTCGAAGTGCCCTGAGTTATCTCAGCCCCATCACAAGAATAACTGTCTCATCACTTTTGATTGTCATCGTCATCAACCTATACCTATACTCGTACATCCCACTATTTGGGCACAGAAGTTACTATATCTATACATAATATAATAAATCTGTTGAGGTCGAATGTCTGACATAGAAAAAAAATGCTTAAATCCAAGTAAGGGAAATACAATTTATTTTTTCTTTCTCTGTCTATTTGTATGGGAATTGGAAGGGTTACCGTGGGATAGTTAAAAAACTATAGTAACCGCAGACGACGTCATGTGGGCATCAGCAGCAGCTAGTGGAGAATAAATAGGGAAGGGAAAACACACAAGAAAAGAACCCATAGAATCGTGGGGCCCTGAGAGGTCGTAATCCCATCACCATAAGAATTAGAAGATTTTTATCGGGAAGGAAATAAAAATTATTCTCGCACCGCTAATGTACAAAAGGCCACACGTCTTCAGGCTGAGTTAATGGTGATAATACACGATTATCACAGGATTATGGGTATTTTCACCGACAAGCCGGCCAAATGCCAAATGAATTTTAGAAGCCATATTGTATTAATGTTGTGTTAAGTTACACTACTCCCTACAACGTACACTATGCCCATTCTAATGGCCGCTGAAACTTCGAGATTAATGCAAAATCAATACAAAACAAATCAGAGGGGATCTTAATAAAATTTCTCTCATGTCTAAGCGATAAGTTATCTCGTAATTTTGTAACGCTTGCTATTCGTGATCATTCATCTTGATCAGGACTCGTTAAGTACGAAAGGGTCAGAGGGGGCAGCTATGGACTCCTTTGTTCTTTGCAAGCGTCAGCCTTAAGACAAGGCATTACCTTTAAACTTAAGTACAGCTCATTATTAATATTACTTGTCTTTCATTGTACCCGGTACAAATTACTTTAACTTCGATTATACTCGTAAATACGAGTAGGTATAGTTTTACAGTCTTGCCAAAATAAAGAAGTTCGACATGATAAAAATGATTTAAAGGTAATGCGCGCGCGCATACGTGTGTGTACAACAACGTTCTTCTCAGAACAAGGCCTCCTGGTAGCTAATGAACGGTTGGTATAATTTGATATAATTAAGAGTATGTAAAGATACAAAAAGAAAAAAAAGAAAACTAAACAAAAAAACAGCTTATCTCCTAGAGATAACAAAAAAAACCTAAATCTTACAGTTTAAAAAAAAGCAAAAAAAATATATTATATGAAAAAATCGTCTGCAAGTATATCCATCGCTGGAAATGTACCAAAAAGGCTGGCTGAATTACCTCTCTGAATAGCAACGCTTATTCTTTGAGCAAAATACAGACCAGCCTTCTTGTCACCAGAATTCACGCAGAGCCGCTTCGAAATCTCTTTGTAGAGCTTATGAGCAGATGGTCTCTGAGAATGGGAATGAGAATAAATTTTTTCCGGTAAATCTGTGTTCGGGCAAGCCAATAACCAAGCATTCTTGGCCTCAGCTAGATATGAAATTTGAAACGAATTTATGTGTGGGTTTAAAATTTTACAAATTAAATCATTCGCACTATAAACTGAAGACAAAAATGCTGGCAAAGAAACACTTGAAATTTTACGAATACCCAAACCTCCTAATCTAATTGGCAATGAGGCTTGACACCAAAATCTATCAGAAAGATTGATATTAAATACCTAAACAAAATAAATAATTTGACTTTGACTTTTAAACCCCTGCTGACCTTTAGACAATAAATGCTTGTATTCATTTACTCCCACAGGAAATCAAAACCTTTCGAGATAAACTCGAGAAGACGCCTTGAATCCGGCGTACAAACCGCATAACCAAGGAGGTCGTCTAAGGTAGAGGTCATGTCTTCCTTTGGGTGTCGTAAAAGGCGACTAAAGGAGTTAGAACTGCACAACATCCAATAGCTTCACGCCTTCACCTATCACGGTCACTGCTTTTTGAAGCGCCGACTATGACAGTGGGCCACTTTGGCGGTGCTTTTGCCTAGACTCTGACTAACCCTTAGGGGATAATAGTCGTGATTATATGTATGTGTGTATATATGTCGTCTAAAGTTTAGACCACCTGGTTGAGTTTAGATTCTACGGAAAAGAACAAACAAAACGTAGAACGGTCGCAATTGCGTTTATCGGATTTTGCTTTTTGAAGTTAACCGTGCTATTCTTAACTGTCACCTATTGCAGTGTATCAATTCGAGACGAGAGGTGATGTTCTGAATCGAATATATGTACAGTTACGTGCAAATAGTTACTGTAAAAGTGTATATTTTTAAGTGGCAGTACAGTTCAGAACTAGTTTCTGGTGTCCTTGCTGGTTCATACTATGCTGGTTTGATATTTACGTGTATATACTTACGGAGCGTGTGTGCGTGTGGAGGGGGTGCGGGGGAGGGGGGCGGCGCAGGCGGGCCAGGGCGCTGAGCAGCCCGTCCGTTGTCACGCTGCAAACCCCGTCATCTGTGGAAAACATACTAATGATAAACTATGCATACATACACATACACTGTTACTTATGCAGTTAAGTACAAAAGCCTATAAACGAACATAAACATAATAGCACGGTTTTAACCGCCTCTCTGGTCTAGTGGTTGACACCACCGGGTGTTGATCGAGAGTCTGGGATTCGATTCTCCACGGGCGCATTAGATTTTCTGCTCCGTTTGGTTGGTGGTAGGGCTCCTGAGCCCGTCTTATCTAAATCTGTCGCCATAATAAAAATGTTATAGCATCGTTGTGTTCCAACAATCAGAGGTAAGTTGTTGAGGAATACAGGTGAAGCTCGCTTCTACCTTCGTCACTTACCATCAGGTGAGATGAAGGCCAAGAGCTTACCTGTCAAATAGAAAAAAAAACGCGCGTTTTAATTGCGCGTTTTTTAGCTTTCTGTACTTGTGAGTGCTTAAGCACAATAATGATACACTCAACTCAGGAATTTCCTTCCACATACGCTTGGGTCATGGAATGAGCTCCCTACCGAGCTTTTCCTTAACGACTAGATGATCTTCAAGAAAGATATGTAAAGATTCTAAGGTAACGGGCAGGGGATACCCCTGGTATTTTAAGGTTTTAAGCGTCCATAGGCTACGGCTATGGGTGACCACTTTCCACATGGGCTGCATGCTTAATTGCCACCTTAGTGGCATAAAACACTTTGGTTTGTGGTACTTCGTCCAAAAATCATTCCCAACTCTTTAAGAAAAGAGTGTACTATTTCTAAAGGAACGGCAACGTAATTGTGACCCTTCTGGTGTTGCAACTGTCCATGGGCGGCAGTAAGGGATAACTCCCATCAGGTGAATCGTCTGTCCGATTGCCCTCCTGTTTATATTTTAAAAATTTAGATTTTGCCAAGCAAAGAAAGCTTGCTTATCTAAGTGATGTTTGGAAGGAGACACGACAGATACGAGTTGGTGTTGCAGATCATGATGGACAAAACAGCTAGAAAGAGAGATAGATGATGGACAAATAAAAAAGTTGTGGCTGTGTAAGAGTGGACGGACATTTAGTGCCACCATATTGTTTGATCTCGCTAGACATAGGGTAAGTTATACTAGTAATTAGTTTGACGACCTCCATGGTCGAGTGGTCTGCCGGTCTCAAGGCGTCGCCATCTCGAGAGGTTCTGGGTTCGATCCCCGGTGGGGGCAAATGTTTGGGTGATGAATTTTCAAGCATTTGTTCTCCAGTCTTGGATGTTCATATATATTCAGGATATTTATATGTATTTATCTATTAAATATATTTATCCGTCATCTAGTGTCCGTAACACAAGCAGCATTAGTTGCTTAAAATGGGGCTAGTTGATAGGTGTATAAAGATATTTATTTGAAGATATTTCTTTATTTGAAGAATTATGACTGCTAATCTTCGATGAAGCGCGTATAGTAGGTACTGAAGATGATGAAGACCCCTCATGCGTCCCTAAGCAAAATCATGATATAGAATCATTACAAAATTTATTGTCTACCGTAGATTACATTAGATTAATCATTACCAGCCCACTCCTGTCCATAAGCCTCCCCCCTTTGCACGCTACCGCTCCCGATTTTCGGCCGTTTTCATCTAGCCCACTCCAGCCAGTAGATTAATATAATATACAAATGCGAGTTGGCGATCTCACAGCTAGAAAACGATCTCTTGCAAATATAATCGATTCTTGTCGATGCCGAGGTCTAAAATATAATCTAAGGGCCACTTGCAGGAAATTTTAAACATAAGACCCAATTTTTTACATAAGAGCCATAGTAAAATTGTGAAAAAATTACAAAATCGAGTTTTGAATCTCGATTAAAATTTCCTGCAAGTGCGTCTTAGGGCTATAACACCAACATTTCGGGTGGACAAAATTAAAACACAAAAAAATACATTAAAAGAGTAACACACAATTTAATATCACTCAGTGAGACAGTTATAAAAAGTGGATCGACGATCTGGTAATATTGCGGAAAGAGGCTGGATGCTGGTAAAGCATATTAAAAACACATTAATCATTGTGAGGTACAAAATATATCAATCAAGATTAGGCTATATATGTCACAGGTTACAATAAGGGGAACGATTCTCTGGTGAAGTGAAGTGCAGTTTCGGGGATGAGTCATCATTATCTTCATCATGATCAACCTACACCCATACAGAATACTATAAGTCGTTTCCTCGCAGACGGCTTAGTTACTTCGCAATGCTCTGGAGAAAAAGCACACTACCTGATGATGAGCATAGAGGAGTCTATACGTGAAGATAGCTAGAGCAGCATACTGACATACTGCCCTAGCCACCCCCACCTTGACACAGACAGGGAAAGGAGTCACGAAATCTCTTAGTGCGCAAAGTAGACGTAGCGACAGTGAAAGTGTGACTCCGTAGTCACACGTACTCTTGTGTAGGAAACGAGAAGGAGGGATAAGGACAAATATTGGCAAACCCATACCCGTCCTTCTGGAGAAGGAGAGCTTTGGGGCTCGAAGCCACTAAAACCCCGGGAGCTCATCCTCCGCTGCGTGTGTCGGCATTGGGATCCTAAATGTACGACAATAC
The DNA here is from genome assembly GCA_910589355.1 of Parapoynx stratiotata. Classification (NCBI taxonomy): domain Eukaryota; kingdom Metazoa; phylum Arthropoda; class Insecta; order Lepidoptera; family Crambidae; genus Parapoynx; species Parapoynx stratiotata. Next base: position 12,420,327 of record OU342482.1, read on the forward strand.
CAACGCGGCCTTTTAGTCCTTCATGTCCTCCTTCTCGGCCAAGGGAGCGATTGCTGACGAGTCGTGCAATGCGGGCGGCTGCCTCCCCCCCCCCCCAGTCCCCCTAATATGTGGCATTTCATCCGATGCTTAGGCTCAAGTATTAATTTAGTATTGGCAGGCCGAAAATCAAATAAAAATAGTAGGTCCAGTAAGAAATAGCCGATCGTCAATAGCTATGATAAACGACAACTTGCGCCTGCGTCGGTGACAGCCTCCGCCGGTCACCGATCAATTTGCGTAAGATTTTATTATCCACGCAAATAAGTCGAAATTTGATTTTGAATTATGGGTACTTTATAACGGATTAATATTATAGAATTTTAAGTCCAATTTATTGCTAATTGCGTAGATTAGTTGGGAACATAGAGAAAATAATCGTCTGGAGATTCTTTGTTCTGTGATTGGAAGCAATATAAAAAATTGTATTTTTTACGTTAAAAGGTCTCTGCTTACTTCACTGGAGCATACCAAGACTGGGCTAGGACCGAGCTGGGACCGTTTTAGGTATAAACAATTTCTTTGTACAGAAATGCATGAGAGTATGCTGGTCTGTTACGGAACGGATAGAAGAGAATGGAAGCGGAAGATGCCTAATAATATTGGGAATAAGGTTGATAACATAACATATCATCATCATCGTATTACGTGCCCATGTAAGGTGGCGAGCCTGTAGCATACCGGGCACGATGCGAGGCAAGCCATATTCACAATCAACTATAAATAAGTTTCATTCAAACTCAGAGGCTGACGATGACGTTGATGTTCTTTTTCTTTGAAGGTTCAGCCTTCAAAGAAAAAAGGTAGCGAGGTGGTAGCGAGCTTCACCTGTAAATCCTCAACAACTTTATCTATCTTGTGGCTATAATTATTGATTATGAAACTAGACTCTCTTTCCTAAACCGTAACTAGTCGGATATTGAGGCACAAAAGAAACATATTATTTTAGCCTGAAAATTTTTTTTGAAAAATGTTATTCAGTGCAGAATTTTTTTGAACGAAGAAAACAAATTTGTAATATTTGGGTAGTTATTAATCATTCCTCCGTAAGACCTCCGTGGTCGAGTGGTCTGTACTCCGGTCTCAAGGCGTCGCCATCTCGAGAGGTCCTGGGTTCGATCCCCAGTGGAGGCAAGTGTTTGGGTGATGAATTTTCAGGCATTTGTTCGCTGGGCTGTATCGGCTAATGTTAATGATGAAGTTCATAATATATATAAAGCAGCTTGGAAAACTCGGCACGCTCCAAACACGCAAGATAAAAACTAAACAAGAACCCCATACGCGGCACATTTCTTTATTATCATACTTATCTTGCGTGTCGAGATGAGAACGTGCCGATTTGAGCATCAGCCGAGTACAGAATAAAAAATACAATTTAAAATTCATATCGTATACAACGACGCATCAACAAGGCGTATCAATACAGCTACGCTTATTATAGCGGCAATGGATAAAAAATAGTGAAGCGGCAAGCGTGGTTCAATGTCCCTATATAATAATACCACCACAATCTACATAATTGTCAGTAAAAATTCATTAAGAATGAATCATCCTATAAAAAAGTCTATAGGTAAGGTTGTAAAACATGAAAAATACCTACAACTATTTCGTAGTAGTATATAATAAGTGTCAAAGTAAATAAAGAAAAAATGAAAGGTCTAAACCTGTTTGCCACATTACCATGAGTCACAGTAATTAATTTGGCACGATTTTTAAAAATATGTCTATAATTATGGCAACGAATAAGCATAATTAATTATTATAGGAATTTTAGTAGGTATTTGATATTTTTTACTATGTAACTACACTCTATTCGAGCCGTGTGGTAGCGGCATATTAAAAGAATACTACCAACCCATTTCTTACCTTGGGTGTCGTACAAGGCGACTAATGGACTTACACCCAGTTGCAGAAACGAACTTTAAAATTTAATGTCGGCATTATCCCTAATGCTCCATTAAATTTATTTATTGAAGTGTCAAAAGAACACCTTAGCGTAGTTTTTACGTTGCACAAAACGACATTAGCACCCTATCAATGCTAAAGAGACATTAGCTAGAACTATTTTGTGTTCCAATTTTAAATTTAATGAACTTTAAAGTTTTAAAGGTTTACTAAATGTCGTCTTTAAAAAATCTTTGTGCAACTGAGCGTTAGAACTGCACAACCATTGTTAATTATGGTCTACTAGGTGAGATTCAATAAAATACCTGTTGTACTGCGTACCGTATATTATTGCATACAGGAAGTAGGGAGCCAATATTAAAAACCACCATTGACCCCATGAAATCAGTGGGAGCAAACGATAGCACGATGCAACTAGACCATAGCGCCATCTAGTCACAGACATAGGTACTAATCTTATACAAAGAAAGTAGTTTGCATACAAACTCCTTTACAACCATCCAATAGCTTAAAGCGGCGACGGTCTGACCACCTACTCGTATCACGTTGACGTCACTGCTTGGTGAAGCGCGGACTATGGCAATGGACTGCTTTTGCGGTGCTTTTGCCTAGTCTTTAACTAACCCTTAGGGGATGATAGTCGTGATTATATGTATGTATGTACATTATATTAAATTGACGCTTCTGCCGTCCATTGCTAAACTGACACAGCTTTCGCTTGCTCTACATTATTGTACAATGCGGTTCCTTAAGCCCATCAGGGTCCTCAAAGAGAGTACTGCTGGGCACAGACCTTCCTCATGGACACATGACGAGTATGGGCCGTAACACCACCACACTTGCCCAATGCGGATTGGTGGAGGAGCGGTTGCAATTACGACCGGGATCAACGGCTTACCGTGCCTTCCGAAGCACGGAGGAGTTCGAGATCACAAAAGTTTTGGTCACCCATCCAAGGCCTGATCATGGCGAAGGTAGCTTTACTTACTACGCCACCTTCATTTATTTTTGTTGTATACTGGCTTACACATAGACAAAGGATACAGAACTTTGCGACTATTCCAATGCAGATTGGGCAAACTGACCCGAAGTTAGACGCTCGTATACAGGATACTACTCGTATTTTAGTATTGCTGGAGGTCCTGTTACGTGGGAAGCGCGTAAGCAGCCAACTGTGTCTCTTTCGTCTGCCGAGGCTGAATACATGGCTCATTCCAGCGCTGTCAAACAGGCCTGTTTTCTCAGACGACTATACGCCGAACTTTCAGTAAAACACCACAAAGTTGTTTTGTATTCTGACATTTGGAACTGTTAAATTAATAATCTATCGACAGATAAGTTACACGCTGATATATTGACCAAGGAGCTAGTGATACGGCTGTACACACGCATTTTAGTTTATTTTGTTGAAATTTAATTTACACGTATTCACTCCTTACAATATGGGTTCTTTCAAAAGAGGCGTGAAAAGCATTTTTTGGGCCGGCAAGATGAGGGTGGCCAGGGCAGTATGTCAGCATGCTGCACTAGCTATCTTCACATATGGACTCCTCTACTGCTTATCATCAGGTAGTGTGAATCATTTGCTGAGCTTTTTATTAAAAAAATAAAAAACAACAATTTTTAAATGAAGGCCGAGATAGAGTGACATATCCAGGCCTATTACCTATTGAGTTGTAATAACGTCTGCCTTAATTATGATTACTATCCAAATATAAAGACGGATAGGTACTGTACTGATAAGTACATTGCAGCTGTGCAGTTCATTTGCAAAATCCGTCACTTCATATCCCAGACACTGAGTCGATCCATACTTACATATTAATATTATAAATGCGAAAGTAACTGTCTGTCTGTCTCGCGTTCACGTCAAAACTACTTAACCAATTTAACAGAAATTTGGTACACTGATAGACTAGAGCCTGAGAAAGGACATAGTCTACCTTTTATTCCGATTTTCCCATGGGAACGGGTGCCATGCGGGTGGCTGTTAAAAAATTTAAATAACATCTCCCAGAATTTAGAAGGACAAATTAACGCCACTATGAACTTTGCTTCTTATAATAGAGTAGGAGTGAATTTTCAATCCCACCAATTGAGGCTACTGTTCCAAGTTGTAAAATCTTTCAGTGTTGAATAGCCTATTTAATTAGGAAGGCTATAGGCTACATACCATCACACTATCTCAAAGTAACTATTCTACGCGGACGAAGTCGCAGGCAAAAGCTAGTATATGTATAAATCTGGAACATGATTCATCACAAGGCGCCCGCGCCGATCCCTCCTGTGTTTACGCGTTCTCAAATATCAGACATAACTTTTCCTTGTCCACATTTGAGAACGTTCTCACGGTACGTCTGACATTGACGCAATTTTTATTACGACTATTTATTAACTTATTTATATTTGTCTAAATTTTATTGAGGTAACGGTAATTTCAATTTTGGGTGCGATCAAAAAGGATTATTTTTTTTTTTATATCTCCAATTAAATTTTTTTAAAGACTCAGATATGTAATAATGAATCAGTGATAAATTCGTTAAGCACGGGGAGCGATCACCATATTGATTCTGAACTTGAAATCTGAGAGGTATCGACTGATGAAGTCCACGCTCCGTCCTGAAGCCATCCAAATTCATAACCCTGAACACTTTCAACTCGAACTGATTTTGCAGTTTACGCAGTTTGCGCTTCGATTGCCTGGAGGACTGCACAGATATGGACACATATAATGACAGGTTCGTGGAAACTGTCCGTACGGTGGGTGAAAAGTTCTATAAGCCCAGTCGTACCAAAAGAGGAAAGAAATCTCCGAGCCAACACCAAAGCTGATGGCGGAAAGGCGCGAGATGGTTCTGCGGTCAGATGATACTCTTCTATGTCGGCAGCTCAACAAAGAGATCTCGAAGTCACTGACTCGCGACATGCGCCGATTTAATACTGAGCGTATTAATGAGGCCATCGAGCGGGAAAAAGGCTCCAAAGTGTTCGCAAGAGATCTGCCACTTAGGTTTGACTTCCTTTAGCGCCTGCTCTAATAATCCATCAGAAAATAAGCGTTGTTGCCGTTATTCTTGTTTTGGAAGAACGGCAACAACTGAAAACATGACAAGCCACACACACATAGATATTTTGACATAAAAACTTTACTTTTGTTGTGGAGTTGTCATGAGAGAAATAATTCTCTTTCTCTTTTTCTCTGTTGTGTCTCGAACGGGCAGTTAAGTGTCGTTGTTTATACATAGAAATCAAAGACAAAATGTTGTTGTCAGCATAGGTAAAGAACCCCCTACTCTCGTCTCGACCAATAGGTTTCGATGCTGTGCAAGGATTTTCCGTCCTCAGCCTACATAATGTCGGCTGCTGTAGGTTTTCCTCATAAATAAACACATGAGAAGTATGGGCCGAAACACCACCACGCTAGCCCAAAGCTGCTTGGTGCATAGAAACGGTTGAAATTTCACCCGAGACCAACGGCTTAACGTGTCTTCAGAGGCACGGAGGAGTTCGAGATCACAAAGCTTTGGTCACTCATCCAACCAAGGCCTGGCCATACGTAGATATTATCACGACTAGTTAGTCAGAGTCTAGGCAAAAGCAGTCCGCAGCCATAGTCCGCGCTTCACCAAACAGTGACTGCACAAGTGCTCATCGTGCCAGGTGGCGAGCCCGTCCACTTTACGCTATAGGCCTGACCATGGCGAAGGTAATTTTGTTTTCGATATCGAAATCCAAAGCGCACTAACCACCAACAAAATTTTAAGTACAGTCAGCATCCAAGTAGATGACCACTTAAATACCAAATGACACGATGTGTACATGCATGGGAAATGTGGCACAGTACTGAAGTCATGAGCTACTTCTGATGTTGACTGTACAACGTTGACAAATACATAATATTGGGTCCTTACCTATGAAATTGGTGCTTTTATTCTGTCTTAGCAATTTGTCCGTAACTATTAAGTTTCAGAACATTCTTATAAAATAATTGCCTCTTCTAAAAATAGACCATATATTTGAGCTCGTATTATTTAATTTGATAATTTTTTGTAAGTGTTAAAATTAGACACAAAGACAATTATTTTTAACTGCCTCCCGAATACATATTTGATTTGCATTAACATAAAAACGATGAATAATTTTTATCAAGCGTGTTCACACACATATTGCTTAAGCTTGTCTCATGATACATGCCAAATATTATTTTCTCTGGATTTGTCGTTGTGGAGAAATCTGAAAAAATGTTAGTATGGAAAATGCAGACATCCCCAAAATCTCCATACAGAACACCAATTTCATAGGTAAGGACCTAATATTACGTTAAGGAAGGCAGGAATCATGCTTAATTGCTTCACATCCCCGCTACCAGAAAAAAGCGTCCTGGTAAGAAACAGTTGGCGTAATTTGACGTTCATAAAATTATGTAAACAGCTAAATTGGCTTCTTCTTGCTATTCAGTACATCTCTTTCTCTCCTCTGAGCTGACTTCCACTTTTTTCTAAATTGTTGTTTGACTGCCTCTCTGGCCTAGTGGTTGACACCACCGGGTGCTAATTGGGAGGTCCGGGGTTCGATTCCTCACTGGGACAGGAGTTTTTCTTCTCGTTTTAGTTAGTGGTAGGGCTTCTGAGCCCGCTTAGCTACCCACCGTCTTACCTAAATCTGTCGCCTTAATAACAATGTTACGAGTATACCATTGTTGTGTTCCGGCAATCAGAGGTAAGATAGCCAGTTCCTCAGATGTTAAGGATTACAGGTGAAGCTCGCTTCCGCTTTATTGTCACTGACCATCAAGTGAGACGGAGGCCAAGAGCTTGCCTGTCATCATCATGTTAATAAAATAAACATCTTTAATATACTATGAACACTCAAAGCTTTGTTTCTATGGAAGTAAACGGTTCTGTGGAACGGTTCTATGGAAGCAGGTCGCACATAGTTCCCGACCCACCTCATCTATCCTGAGCCAATTAAATTCTTGACGTTTGGGTCTACACATAATTCGGCTTCAAACTTTGGGGATGTTCCTAATGTGGATTGTTTGCGATAGATATTATCTTACACGTTACTAAATGTTTTAATTATTATCACGTAAGTCTGCAGTGGTATCCGATTTCGGAAAGTTAGATCTCTAACCTCGAGTAATATCTCGTAAATGTCACAATTGATTTTAACTATGTGTTGCTTAAAAATTCTTTCTTTCTTTTTACACACTAGGGTGGTTCCGTAAGTAGCCGGCCTAACCCAGATATACATACATACAATCACGATTATTATCCCCTAAGGGTTAGTCAGAGACTTGGCAAAAGCACCGCAAAAGCAGTCCTTTGCCATACTCCGCGCTTCGCCAAGCAGTGACTGCACTCAGCCAGACAGGTGGTGAGCCCGTCGCCCACCCAGATATGATGATATTCATTTAAACATACTATTTATTTTAAGTTTAAAGACGCTACGTTGTTTGGTATTTATTTGCTAGCCATTTTAATGTCGGCATTTTCGAAAATTTAACAAAATTTAGAAAATTTGTTATTTTTATGTGATTTTTATTGTAAAAGACTTAGCGCAATCAACACAAAAGCTGAACTGGGTTCTACTCTGCTGGGGGAGTCTGCTCTTTCGTAACAAGTAAAATATTAGGAGCAGAGCTTTAACGAGTCTGTATGAGCTGCCAAGTCAAGCATCGCAGTAGTCGACCAAATGAGGTGGCGAATCCAGATATGGTGAAAAAAGTCCACAGAACGGTACTGGGTGACTCTCACCCTAAAGTGCGTGAGCTAGCAGACATATTAGGCATTTCCAAAAGTGCAATACAAAGCTAACTGTCAGTAAATTTCAAAATGAGAAGGCTGTCAAAAAAAATCAAAAAATCAAAATCAAAAGCATTTATTCAGTTTAGATGCGTCTTAGTGCATGCTTATGAATGTCATAAACATTTTACAATATTTCGTGAAAAAGAAAAATTACGCCATCCGTTCACAAAACTACCAGGAGGCCTTGTTCTGAGTGTAAGAAGGACGCTGCATTTGCTCACGTTTGAGCAAAACCAGTGTTCTGAAAATGTTTCGATTGTGTGCGTAACTTTACAGCAAAAAGGGGAATTTTTACGCCAATTCGTACCCATGGGTGAAACATGGGTCCACCACTACACATTCGAATTAAAACAATGGACTCAAAATAATGAATCGACTCCATTTCTTCTAAAACTTCAATGACGTAGTTTATGACACCTTTTAAAAAGAAAAACAATGTAAAGGGAGGAAAGAAACTTGCTGAGTTTCTCGCCCGTTCTTCTCAGAACAAGGCCTCCTGGTAGTTTTGTGAACGGATGGCGTAGTTTATCGCTTTCACGAAAATTTGTAAAATGCTTTTGACGTTCATAAGTATGTGCTAAGACGCATCTAAATTGAATAGACGATATTGAATTTTGAATTTCGAAAGCAGGCGAAAACCGTTTCACCTGTTGGCAAGGTCGTGGGGTAGATTTTTTGAGATGCGCCTGGGATAATTTTATTGACTATCTTGAAAACGATAAAACTATCAACAGCGAGCAATATGCGACCTTACTGCATTGTTTGAGTGAAGAAATCGAGCAAAAGGGCCATATTTTGGCACGATGAAAATGATGTTTCTTTAAGATAGTGCACCAGCTCACAAGTCAAAATTTATGAACTTAAGTTTGAATTCCTACCTATGTACCCTATTCATCAGATTAAGCTCCCTGAGATTTTTTCAAATGCTCAAACCAAAAAAATGGCTCAACTGTCCAAGATTTTCTAACGAAGACAAAGTTATGTCCGTAGTTAATGACTATTGTGACAAATGACTATGTGATAGACAGTAAAAAAGGGCATCAAATTTATTGAGCACCCCAGGGAATAGTGCGTAGAGCTAAAAAAATCATTATTTTCAGGTATAAACATTTTTTCCCAAAATTTCTGTGCTTTCTTTGCTAGGTCGGGTATTTATGGGACCACCCCCGTACATCGAATTTCAAACTCAAAAATCTCTTATTTTGGTCACTATACCTCTCATAAAGGCTTTTTTCAACTTTATTTGGAGTGTTACTAATAGTCGAAATTTTTTGAATATTAACTACCTATTTATAATCAAAGCTTTTGATTTTGTTTTTTTTATTTGAGTGTGGGTGTGTAATGCACCTCTGCCTTCCCTTTCGGGGATATTGGCGTGATAATATGTGTTCGAATAAAGGCTTTAGAAAGGAAAGTTTAAGTTTTGCACACACACACACACACTTATTTTTATCATCGGGCGAACGGAATCTGAATTAAAGGAAGACCAGAGAGACGATGGTTTGAAGGTGTGGAAATAAGTTTATTTTGAGCTGACGAGTGGGACAAAATAATGGAAGAGGAAGATATAAATAATAAATAAAATAATAATCAAACGTTCACACCTATCAACTAACCGAATTCAGCAACTAATGCTGCTTGTGTAACGGACACTAGATGACGGATAAATATATTCAATATAGAATATATACAATACATATATAACATCCAAGACTGGAAAACAAATGCCTGTATTCATTACACAAACAGTTGCCCACACCGAGGACCGAACCCAGAACCTCTCGAGATGGTGATGACGCCTTGACATGGAAACCGGTGCGTACAGACCACTCGAACACGGAGCTCGTCAAATGTGCGTAACGACCAAGGGATAAGTGGTCGATGCGACCTACTTAAAGTTAAAACAGGACAGAAAGATGAAGAAATATAATATAAAACATAAAAGTTATCAGAATAAATTACAGAAGTTAATAAGCTACTAAATATGCATACATTTTTAATTTAAATTCAGCTCCGTTCGTACAATTTCCTACCGTATTTCGTAAAAAGTAAGAACTTGATTACCCATACCAAGTTGTATTGTAAGCCGATTTTCTTTTGTTTTTCCGGTATTCGTCATTGTAGAATTTTACTTGCATTTCTTTTTGTATCTTCCACGGCGTGAAATGTTTTCAGAAGGTAAAATTTTTCGTTAATAATATCAAAAAAATTAAATATAGTTACGCTTCATATATTTTTAATATGCCTCGTATTTTGCTCAAAATCTTTCATTATGAAAAATTGTCCCATTCATGGCACCTTTCCCCTACACCTATGCCTTATATGTCAGCCTATATACGTCCCACTGCTGGGCACAGGCCTTCCTCGTGGAGAAACACATAAGGAGTATAGGCCATAACACCACCACGCTGCCGCTGTCCCAATGCTGGTTGGTGGCTAGAAACAGTCGCAATAGCGACCGGGAACAACGGCTTAACGTGCCTTCCGAAGCACGGAGCTCGAGATCACAAAGTTTTTGGTCACCCATCCACGGCCTGACCATGGCGAAGGTAGCTTGGTTTTCAATCGAAAGCCAAAGCATACTAACCACTACGCCACCGAGCTATATTTTTATATAGTTTATGTCCCTTTGTAAAACGGGTCAGTATGTTGCCATGCACCAGGCACAGTATACATAATATAATATATCTAAACAGAAAACTAAATGAAGCGTGAAATGGGACCAATCCTCCTATCCTTTGATAAACAAATCACCTGTCCATTGGACCAGTCGCGTGTATTAACACACGTCCACAGCCTATATACGTCCCAATTCTGGGCATCATGGAAAAAAAACACATAAGGAGTAAGGGCCATGACAGTCTGGCCCAATGCGGGTTGTGGGTAGAACGGTTGCAATAGAAACCTATGGTTTAACGTGCCTTTCGACGCGAGGAGTTCGAGATTACAATGTTTTGGTCACCCATCCAAGGACTGACCACGACGAAGGTAGATTTGTTTTCGATCGAAGCCAAAGCGCACTGACCACGACGCCACCGAGCTCCTCAAGGTTTATATTTATTTGAATTTAATTATTAGTGAACATTTCATGGCATTCTATTTTTGTTGTTTTTTTTTACTTTTATTGCGCCGTCATTTTAGCTCTCTTCTCACTGCGCATTCCGGTTGAATGGTAGATGATGCCGCAAGTTATTAAGTCCGCTATTGTACGTCGTGCAAAAAGATTAAATACATAAATAAGATGGAACAATTCCTCTGAACACTCGCCGTAGAAGTAGCGGTAGAAATACCAATCTATTGGCCAATAAACGCTTTCTTTCTTTCTTTCTTTCTTTCTATGTTTCTTTCTTTCTAAACACAGGGACAATAAGACAAGCTGACGTAACTGCGGTTAGAGTATCCAGAAACGCGTTCTGGATAATTCTGTGAAATTAATTTTATGTGAACTCATGGCTCCACATTCGAGTTGGATATTAATATTTTTAATGCAATATTTCGCTAAATATTTCGTAGTTATTTTTAAAGTTATACGTTTTATCAGTCCTCAACGTCCTTGTTACCAGCCTTTAAACATCCATCAGTCGTCGTTTTTCTATCGTCTGTCAATAAAATTTCACATTCATTCTTCTCACTTCAGTCCATCGCTTCTTTTGTTTCCTCTGTATAAGGTCCATAGTTAAAATTGTTCTTGTTATAACCAACAACTCAAAAGTGAGTTCCAGCTAAAATAATTAAAAAATGAACTCTACGAGTAAAATTTTATTATTTTTAAACAATACAAGCACCTGAATATTTACTTATCTGGAAGCTCCTGGGGAATTTTTATTACAAATATTTTCAACCAGTGAATGGACTCTTTAGTACTCGTACTAAACTGGCGTGCAATTAATTGGAATGGGTTGAAAAATTCTTCGCGAGTGAGCGATGAATGAAAATAAATATATTTATGCAGAAACATAACGGGGCTTCGGGACTATTTTCTATTGAATGTGATACGGCTTTGTTTTTAAAACTAGTCCATTTCATTAGTGGGAATTAGAATCAAGAAGTGAAATGGCGTATTTGACTGACAAAGTGAAACTATGAAACCATTTTTGACGACGTCCGTGGTAGAGTGGTCTGTACGCCGATCTCAAGGCGTCGCCATCTCGAGAGGTTCTGGGTTCGATCCCCAGTGGATTTAGTTGCTTAAAATGGGACTAGTTGATAGGTGTGAATGTCTAAGGATATTTATGGGGTTAAAGTATGAAATTGCCGTTTTCTCTCTCTCTTAGTATTTTGTCTGTGACTATTAAGTTTCAGAGTATTTACCTCCTCTTAAAATAGATCTTTTTTTTAGCTCTTTTGATTTGTTTTAATAATTTGTTGTAAGTTTAATTGTGTTGCAACTGGACACAGACACAACTCTTTTTAAATGCTTCCCGAATACATCATTTGATTTGCATTCACTTAAAAACGATAAATAATTTTTATGAAGAGTGATATCACACATATTGCTAAACCTTGTCTAATGATACATGTCAACAATTATTATTTCTGGATTTGTCGTTGTGGAGAAATCTGAAAAAATTTTAGTATGGAAAATACAGACTTCCCCAAAATCTCCATACAAAACGGCAATTTCATACTTTAACCCCTAATATTATTATTATTTACGGACCTTAGTACTACCGCTGCCTGAGCGGCAGGCATGAGTGAGCCCCACTAGGAACACCTGACAATTCCCTTTAAAGAGACCCATTCAAGACTTGAGTCCCGCCGAAGCAATCCGAGCCATTCCCAGGGCTTCGTAGGGCCGACGACGATCGGCGGAAACTCGCGAATGCATGACTAGTCGCTGCTGTGGAGATCTTTTGGGACCTGTGTCGAGCAGGGAGCGTCTAAAGCTGAATTATAATGATGATGTTTGTTTTTGCGCGCACCGTATACTTCGGTGAGTCGTGTGGTAGCGGCTCATTAAATGAATACTATTAACCCATCTTATCCCTTGAATAAAAGCGACTTAATGGACTTAGAACGGCACAACGTCCAATAGCTTATAGCGGCGACTGGCTCACCACCTGTTACGCTGAGCACATGTGCGGTCACTATTTGGTGAATCGCGGACTATGGCATTGGACAGCTTTCGCGGTGATTTTGTCTAGTCTCTGACTAACTCTTAGGGGGGTCCCTCTCTTAGTCATTATATGTTATTAGTTATTATATGTATGTATGTAAACTTCGGCGCTGTTGCATTTGCTTGTGCCATTTGCATGCAAAGATATAACATCTTATCAATATTTTATCATAATCAAATTAAGACCTTCATAAACATGTGACAGCGTCTATTAGCAAACAATAACAAGGCCTAAATTATGAAATACTATAATAAATGTCATCTACCAGACAGATAAACGTGTTAGTGACGTCCGTTGACTCTCCTTTCGACCTCGGAGTTTTTCATTAATTAAGCTAAAAAATTTAAGATTGTATTAATGCAACAACCACAGAAGACTATTTTATTTTATTTGGTGCACTTCCCACCAACAAACAGATTCTGTTACACTGGGCAAGGCGTCAAACGTACCAGTTGAATTGTGCGTGTTGATATAGTTTGATGTGATCAATCATTAAAATATAAAGCAGATTCATATTGAAATTATCAACTTTGGTTTTGAAATACCTATGTGTACGGCCAAGTCACACAACATTAACTATTATAATAAAGAAATCGCAGTAAGGAACCTTAGACTTGGCACGACTTTGTCTAGATTTCATTACTTTTTAGAGATAAACAAGCAGCTCCATCGAGACATGGCTAGTTTTTTACAGAATGTTTTTGATGGGATTTCCACCAATATATTTTTTTTCGATTGATTTATTTATGTACCAATAATACATACATGCATACATACATATAATCACGCCTGCTTTTCCCGAAGGGCTAGGCAGAGTCCAAGGAGCACTGTGTTCCTTGAGACCACATTTAGCCATACAAAAATTGGGCTTGGTCAGATGAAAAATCGTGAAAGAGTAGTAACAAGTGGCTAGCACATCGCCTACACAATCACTAGACATGCTACACACACCCAAGACATGCTAGGTGAGAAAAAAAATTGGTATTTTCTTTTTGTGTCCCAGACCAACAAGGGACCAATAGTAGAAGGGGGTATTACCATATCTCTAATACAGCTGAGACCAGCTGAGGGTTCTTCATCAGATACTTCAGACCTTCGATTTTCGAAATCAGATGAAGTGGCCCACGAAGTTAAATATTTTTTGTAAAGGCGGTATGTCGATCTCTAATAGTTTGGTTGGGCTCTTGTGTTTTCTAATCAGGGTCAGCAGGTACTCCAGATCTTCGATTATCCTAGTTTTTATAGTTTTCCCTTTATGTGGCCATTAAACCCTAACTCTGTACCAAATTTCAGCTCTCTGAGTTTATGGGAAGTACTAGTTCTATTTTGATGATCATGAGTGAGTGAGTGAGTGAGTGTCGTAAATGCGAAACTTTGCTTTCGCTTAGCTTCGGAACTAAAAGACCTACAGACTTCAAATTTTGGATTTCAAGCATGTGATTATATCTTACTGGATGACGAAAATTTCTGTTCGCGTTCGCGTTCTGGTCTTATCCAGAGGTTCTCAAATAGGGGCCTGAAAATGTGGCGAAATGGTTCCAGTAAAGGATGGTACGGCAGTGTTTGCTTCGCGCTCGACCTGGCGGGGGCACTCCCTTGCCCCCCGATTCAACACTAGCTGTTATTTTCCGGAATAAAATAAGATATATAAGGTATTTCTATGCAAAATTTCATTGAAATCGGTCCAGCCATTTCGGAGATTAGCCCGTACAAAGAGACAAATAGTCAGAGAAACAAAAAATTTTTTTTGGTATTTTCCCTCTTTTTACAGTCCCCTGACTTGATTTTAAGCATTTTTTTTCTATATATACAGACATTCGACCTCTACAGTTTTATTATATGTATAGATCTAGATGTTGGCAAACACAGACTACTCACCTAGAATGCATGTGATCTACGTATAAGTCCAATAGTGTACGCTTCCAACCGTAACCGTTAGCACTAAAAACAGTAGTTACCCAGTAATTTCGCTGACAATGATCAGCACACTGGAAAACAGAAATTTACTCATTGGTTCTTTGCGGCAGAAAATGACATAGCACCTAGTCTCCCGACTCATACGATTACGGCGATGACTAGTCTCTAAGTATAAAATATTTATAAAAAATCTCGTGACGTCAAAACAATTAATCTAAAACATAAATAATAAAGATACCTGTAAATATTTTCCAACAGGCTAATTAACAAATTATGTCTACAAATTACTGACTTATGTAAAATAATGACGTTAACAGCAATAACTTAACAGATATATATATGTAGCTTAACTAGCCAGCTCTACTTAAACTGAACTCAGTGTGACCGTAGCGACCGGCGTGTGCGCTCATTCTAAACCATTTCTGTGCCAATGCCGACAATGTGCGCGACTATTTTCTTCGTGACATTGGCGATCGTGTACGCGGGAGCACAGCCGATATACAACATACAACCTGACGCTAACAGTGTTACCGAACGACCTCAAAGCAATTGGAACTTTAATCGGATCCCCATACGGAAAAATTTTGATAAATTGTCGAATTTATACGGTCTGCCCCCAGTTTATCAACGGAGATTCTATTCCAGTGAATACATGAAAATGTTTAGACAGGACAATGAAGCTTTCTACGCCGTGCCTCGTGTTGAACAAAAAGAAAGCATGGAAGAGAATACAAACACCGATATTGCGAACCGAGGTTCGTCCACACAAAAGCCGACCGCGAACTCAAAAGCCGCTCAAAATACGGACAAAAGAAACAATTGCAATCTTGCTGAAAATTCGTCTAAAATTGATGAAACTGGTGCAAAAATGGATAACCAAGAGCATCCAAATACAGAAAATGCAAACAACAGTAATGAAAGCACAATACAAGCAAGACATGAATCAAAGACTGCCATTAATGTCATGGCCGATGAGAATGACGATTTTAATGAACGAACCAGCAAGGATTTAAGTGTGAAACCGGTTGCACGCGATAATGCAGATAAAAACACAGCTACTTATGAAATGAAAAGTAAACAAGATGAGAAAGATGAGCCAAAACCGAGATATGTGGACGAGGATGAATATCATTGGGGTCCGACGCAGTACCCTACTACAAGCGTGGTCGAGATCCATAACAGAGTGTCCTTCGACGGAGGATCCTGCCCGACTGGAAAAAAGAAAATCGCAGGCAAATGCGTCCTTGTGGATTCCTAAAAATCGGCTTCGATTTTAATCGTACTGTATAAAATTTGTAATCCATTTAATTACTCTAATTTACAGACGTAAGTAGTTGTTTTCTGTGAAACAACGAATCACAGCTTTAAATAATACTCATAAGATTTTCTAACATAAATATGTTATTTCTTTCGGTAAAACTTTAGATTTTTCTTACACATTTTGTTTTATAAATAACGTAAGAGAAGTTATAAAAGAAAGTTTACTTATGGTAAATATTAGGGGGTCACATTAATTTTCATAGATTTAGTATAAGAGCTTTAATTCCAATATAAGTTTTTTTATAACAGATAATAATAGTAAAAATAAATTTTAGTTAATAAAGTTTCTGATTTTTATTACAAACCCAAATTCACATTATATGTATACGAACGTACATTTTTGTAATGGATAGTGAAGAATACAATTAACTTCATAGAAGCAAAATTTATATTTGTATGTCAGTTTTCTATTATCGCTTACTTCAGATGCATTTTTAATTGAAAACCATATAAATAACTATGATTATAAAATAAATGATAAAATTCTATACTCTAACACTTTCCCAATTTTTATAATTTTACAATTTTGCATGTCTCTAAAACTATTTGAATCTTCATAAAAACACGGCAGCGTAAATTCTATTTAACTGGTACTTAAGGGAACTCCTTATAATCAACTTCAAGGTGAGTGTCGAAAGGTATATCACGAGCTTCTGTGGCTTAACTATATTCCCTTATAAACTGACATGGGAAGTTTCAAATCTTATGATATAAATTCCAAAGTTTAAGCTAAGTTCAGAAACTGCCACTACTATAGACTCGTGCAAGAAGTTAAGCTTCCTGCACCACTAAATTTAAATAAAACTTAAGTACATGTCAATGCGCCTGAAACCCCTGAGGGATGGGTAGCGATGTTTACACCTACATTTCGGCTGATATGATAAGTCCCCGTGTAATATAAGAAGGAACCATGAATACTTTTCTTTTTAAATCTATGGTAGGTACCGTGTATTATTATAGTAAGATCATCCACTTTTACATGGGGACTTTAACATATCTGACTAATTTAACTGGTAACAAAGTAAGCTTACTACTTTTATTCATTTAAATTGTTTACATAATATAAACAAATACCTTCAACGACCTTACCAATGTCAACTCGTTTATGGAACTACTTTTATATAATACGAGTATTCCGATATTATTGATATAAAAAGATCTTTATAGCAGATGACTCAGAAAGCAGAGATAATAACTATAGATTATGTAAATGGAACCAGTTTAAAACTAATCTCTTAGTAACAAGATCAAAACATAACTCTTTATGACCTCGGGTGAACGCGTGCGCATATTTATATGCTAATATGGAAAGTTCAAAGGAATTTTAATGATAATTATTCTTTTTATGAGATTAGTTTACAAACATACATTCAGCCAGTCATTTGTGGTTACCGTATAGGTAGTAAAAAATGTATTAAAATGTATTAATTTAGTTATAAGAATTGATGTACAGTGTCTCATGTTTGTGTCCATTCATTACATAACATCTATGTTTCAACATGGTGCAATAAAGAACTTTGACTTAGTATTTTTAAAATATGATTTACAATACCTATCTTGAATTTTGATTGGGTTGGTCAAATTAAACAAAATATTATGAAACAAACAACAAACCTTCACATTCCTTCTGTAGCATTATTCTCGCTGTCCTTACAACAGGTAACCTTTTTTTAATTCCACCAGCTGGCCACTTGTTACTACTCTTTCACGATTTATCATCTGACCAAACCCAATTTTTTTGTGGCTTAGTGTGGTCTTAAGGAACACAGTGCTCCTTGGTTTCTGCCGACCCCTTCGGGTATTACAGGCGTGATAGTATGTATGTGTTTTTTTTAATTCGAGTGTTTCTATCTTCTTCACAATCATCGATCTTTTCTCCTTTCTCCCGCTTTGTATCCAATTTACTTTCGGATCGGCGCAACGGGTCCTCACTGTCTCCTATCTAACGACAGCACTTCTCACTCCCTCCATCATCACATATCTTCTTCGGACTTCCTCTTCACACATACTCATTCATTACAATGTCCATAACTTTCCAGATGGCATGATCATTCTCTTTTCTTACAATAAATAAATAAATATCTTCAAACATTCACACCTATCAACTAGCCCCATTGTAAGCAACTAATGCTGCTTGTGTTACGGACACTAGATGATGGATAAATATATTTAATAGATAAATACATATAAATATCCTTAGTATATGTAAATATATATTAACATCCAAGACTGGAGAACAAATGCCTGAAAATTCATCACCCATACATTTGCCCCCACCGGGGACAAACAATAAACGTTTATAATCACAGAAAAACAATGGTTTCTTCTAGTTCCATGACGCGGTATAATCCACGTCATTTTCTCGTCGTGTCACGTTGTCTTAGCATTTTTCCATCACTTAGCGATACTTAAGAATATAAAAAGGTAAAAAACAATATCTTAATGCACACCAGTTCGTTACCAAAATTTTGTTAAATGTATGGATGATTAATATGTATAGAATGGACGGTATATCCAGGGTCGACCCAGTTCGCACCTCCCTATCTGTTTGACCCTGATAGCAACTGACATTCTCGGCGACCTTTGACCCTGTGACGCATGCCAGGTCACACGCAGGTCAAAATTACTATATCGCTTACTGCTATTTAATATTGATGACCGAATAATATAAACTTGTTTTACTCGTAAAGGACTAAAGTTCTTCCCATTGAATGGATGGCTCGCCCCGACATTAACCAAGTAATTTTTTACGGAAGACCTAATGGGTATATCAGTGGGTATTTACACTAACGCCATGACCGAGCGCTGGGAGAACCCCATGGATATACTACTACCGCCTTGACAGCGTTACAATAACATGTAAACGACTTTTATCAATTGTGTTTCTTCTTAAGGCAGGAAAGCTCTTGGCCTTCATCTCATCTAAATAAGTGACGATAAAGCCGAAGGTGAAAGCGAGCTTCACCTGTACTCCTCAACAGCTGAGGAACTGGCTATCTTACCTCTATTTGCCGGACCACAACAATGCTTATAACATTGTAATAATGGCGACAGATTTCGATAAGACATTAGTAGCTAGCCAGGCGGGCTTAGAAGCTTTACTACCAAACAAATTGAGCAGAAAACTCCTGCCGCCATGAGTAATCGAACCCTGGACCACCCGATCAACACCCGGTGGTATCACCTATTGTAATATCTGTAACCACACTGTGAAAAGCAATAAAGTATTGAGTATTGAGTATCAACCACAGGACCAGAGAGGCGATATAAAAAATCTAAACAGCTCTATCAAAGCTCATCTATGGTCTCATTGATAGATATATAGATATCCTCGGACGGGCCTCAGCCATCGGGTGATACCTACTTAAAAAAGTATTGGAAAAGGTACGCATTTTAGAAATAACCAATCTCCATACAGACCTTAGTCAACCCAAGAACAAGGCAAGATGATGTCCACTATACCCAACAAATCTGTCCCTAACTAAGAGACTTGAACCTAAGACCTTCTTCGCAGACAGCGCGTCTGACCTGTCCGTCGACACACAAGATTACCGGCCGACCTTCGCGACCTCGTTCCGCCATGACTCACCTTCATTACGCACACATCACTGTGGCGTAGTCAACACGCTGGCAGTAGGATTGTTTTGAAGAGAATGGAAACGACACTGCTTATATTTATTAAATTGAATGTCTGTCTGTCTAAAAACCAGCCAAGGGAGAATATTCTAAGCGTCTGCCAGTTGCTGTTATCAAAATTGGGCAAAATCGCATTTAGTGTATGAAAATCCCCTTTTATTATTCTGTATTTATTTATGTCTGTTTAAGAATCAGTTATTATAGCATTATTTGTTCATAGTCCAACTATTACGGCACAGCAAGATCCAGTTTGGTGATAGGCGGATGGACAGCGGACTCTTAGTAACAGGACAGGACCCTATTACTACCCTTTCAGTAAAATTAGGTTCTCCAAAGCACACGGGCTACTCTTTATCCTAATATTCTCATGGAATATTGGGAATAAAATCTTTCCGCAAGTGAAATAAATAATTGTTTTAGTACGTACAAGAGCGGGATGAACCGGTACCCAAGTAATTCAGTTTTTCCTTCTCTGCCTTGTCATCTCGACTTTACTGTTACAAAATAAAAATTGATAAAAATTGCATCATTTTCTGTTGATCTAATAAAGGCTGCCAATAATTTTTATTTAATATCTTCCACTGATGGCTTCCCGCGGTGTCACTCGCGAGGTACCCATTCCCATGGAAATATGTTCTTTTTCTAGTCTCTATACTATGTACCTAACAATTAAATCGGTCCAGTAGTTTTGACGTGAAAGCGCGACCGACATACAGACAGACAGAGTTACTTACACATTTATTATATTAGTATGGAAGTATGAATTTAATTACCTACGTGACTCACTACCGTACGTTGATTACACTGTGTCCATGATTATACTCCACTATTCCACCAGCATGGAACTTTTAAACGCTGGAAACATGACGAAGCGGATGCACATCAATAATTTAATACAGTTTAGGGTTACTTCAGCCGATAACAAATACGGAACCTTCGCATTTTATTACCAACATAGTTTAAACTTGCTAAAGAACTTTTCCTCCGACTAACGTACGTTTAGAGATGCGCCGAATAACCGAATACCGAATATTGTTCGGTTTGACCTTTACCGAACCGGATATTCGGCCGAATTATTTGGTTTACAATTACTTTGCTTAGCCACGGAAACAACTTAGACAACATGTACGTTTCGTGTCACTACAGGCGATGTTAAAATAAAAGTTGACTATACTAAACTACGAAATCAGTTATGTCTTTTTGTTTTATACCCTATAGAAAATACGACCGAATATATTCGGCACAAAAACGAATAATTCGGTCAAATACAAATAGTGGAAATCATGCCGAATACCGAATACAAAACGAATATTCGGTGCATCTCTGGACTACGTATGTATAACGTATACTTACACCGTCAATATAATATACAACCCGGAGAGTAAACACAAAAAGATTTTTCAATAACTTTAAATGAGAGATTAAATGAAATCCTCTTGAAATGAGAGCATTAAAAAGCATTCGTGGAGCCTCTTTGAAAGATAGGATTAGAAATAGTGAAACAAGAGAAAGGTGTGGAGTGAAAGTGGACGTTGTGATAAAAATAGAGATAGGGATGCTTAGTTGTTTTGGGCATTTTGAGAGGTTGGTTGAAAGCTGACTCGCAGGGCAGGTATGGGCCGAATGGGAAAGTTGGATGCGGAAGGCCTAAGCGAACGTACTATATAGATTCGTGGCCATATCATACATGGTGGCCATATTTAAATACACGAGCAGGACATATTAAAATAAAAGCAGCGCAGCATCCAGAATGGAGGCGCCTCATAAATGCACATGTTGCCGAATACGAGTCTGTTCGTCGCGCAGACTTAGGCCCGTATTACAGAACCAAACTCAAGCGTAGATCTTGAGCGCAGTTAAAAAGGGATGGCGCTGTGTGGGATCAATAGCGCCATCCCTCTCTAACAGTGCTCAAGCAGAGATCTACGCTTGAGTTTGGTTCTGTAATACGGCCCTAGACCAAAAGAGGGACGATATTAAGGCCAGACCACCTGCGGCTATTAACTATAATACGAAAACGGTGTACTGAAATGTCCAGTGTTATCGATAGCTATATTATAGAGTGGAATTTATAGGAATTTGGGAAGGTAATTGAGACAGGTATGGCTTTGAGTTATACACAACGACTTTTTTTTTAAATAATATTTACATGTCACGAGGTGACGTAAAAAAGAGAAAGAAACTATATTTATTTATTTATTTTGAGGGAAACAAACAATTACAATATAACTTAAAGGATAAAACACAATAACAAATACATAAATCAGTAAAGTTTCCACAGATAATAATAAACAGACATAAATCATAATCTTAAGTAAAATGAATAAAAGTGACAACAATAATATATTATAATACTACCAAATAAATAATAATAGATATACTAAATAAAAGAAGATTATAAACTAAACTTTATATAATTCTATTTGCTCTGTAACACCCAGAATGCAGGAGAACTTTTTCGGCTCAAATTAGGTATGGCAGTCACATTCGAGCACACCGTTGTAGGGCAATAGATCAACGCCCATTAGTATCGGTTAGTCCATAAATAGTCTATAAACAGTAATTGTAAATCTTATTATGATAACGTATATATTTAAATAAAAATAAAGAATCTATCGCTGAGTTTCTTGCGGCACTTCTCAGTGATACGAGTTTATTGTTTCACATCGAAGTGCTGGTAAGGTATAAATTGACAAGCGAAAGTATTTCTAAGAAATCTATTTGCAGTAAACTATTTCATTTCATTTCAGCCGCTGTGGCCGAAAACGGCTAGGAGACATGTTCTGATGATTAAAATAAAAAAGAATATTGTTAATCGAGTAGGCCATGCTTGCCTTTTGTTTTTGGGGGAAGCAAATGTAATTTTTAGAGTGATGTTACATACACACGTATTACGTACGTGAGGCACCGGGTACAATTAGATAATCAACTCATGATGGCGCTTAACAATAATGTATTCAATGGAATAGTTGGAACGTGAATGATTTCGTAGCGGAATTTGAAGTGCTGGCTTCTCTGCGTTTGACATCCCCCAAAAACAAAAGGCAAACATGGCCTACTCCAAGAATTTTGTACTGTATGATGGATGCCAAACTCCCATAAAATAGCATGAAGCAATGTTCTGTCTCGATCAGTAGGTGTTCCCTCTCATTCTATCACTTTAATGAATGAGTTTGTCATTTCGAAGTAAAGCTTTCTATTACTACTAATGACGTCACACAAAAATACACACAAATTTCTCAAACAAATACTCTCATTTTATATGTGATTATTGACTCACCTGTGAAATGATAAGGTACAACCAGGATACCACTCACTTACACAACATAAAACAACGCTAAATTTTTTAGTTAAAATATTGAATTACAAAAATTAGTAAAAATTTTAAGTCTAGGCGTCAAAATGGCGTAAATTAGACAGGTGAGACAGAAACTATGGATAGAAAGAGAGGAAGAGGATATCCCACGGATAGTCTTCATTTATAAATAGTGATAGAATGAGAGGGAACACCTACTGATCGAGACAGAACATTGCCTCATGCTATTGTATGGGAGTTTGGCATCCATATAGAGCACAAAATTCTTGGCCTACTCGATTAACAATATTCTTTTTATTTACAATGGCCACCATGAAGGCCGAATCACTACACTACCTTGACCAAAACGGCGACGTTCTAAAAAGGGCCAGGTTAGATCCACCGCAAAACAACGGTAAAATTATGTATTCAGTATTTTAACTCAGCCGTAATCTTGAGACTAAGAGTAAACAGAACTGGAGTAGCCATTAGTCAATTTCTCAAACATTTTTTTCTGCCATTTCTTGCGGGGGGTGAGGTTACCACTACACTCAAAGCCAGCCGTTTTTACAAATGCACATATGCATAATTCGACACACAAATTTAAATTTCACGCACACACACGCTTAAAATAGTCACGTGGGGTGTGCGTTTTGACAACGTCACAGCCGCACTCCCCACGAGACTAGCGTTCGAAATTTGAAATCGTAGAATTCTAAAACATGAAATAATGAAGTAAATAATCATAAAATCTTAAAAATTATAATAACAAATAAAAGGTGACACCATCTTTTAGAATACTCGATGTTTTCTATTTAATTTTACAACAAAAAACAGCACAGGCAGGCATTTTTGCGGGAGCTCTGTTCGCCGCAACGTTTACAATGTTATGGCTGTCAAAATGGCGGCTCAACTAGTTTTATTAAACGTGCAAGCATCCGATGCTTGTGCATTTGGCAGAGGGGAATGTTAGACAAAGGCTACTCCAGTTCTGTTTACTCTGAGTCTTGAGATACAGATAGATACCTACAGCCGCGCGGTACGTAAACATGCGGTGGGGCTGCCAGCATCCAGCATTTTAATTATATTTACCTACTTTGTGTTTCCTTTTAGTTTTGTGATCGTGAATATACTTTTTTTATTTAATAAAATAAAATACTTTGTGAATTTAATTGGAAGAATTTAAAAAAATGCTTGTTATTTTTATTGGCAGATTTACTAATTAAAAAACAATGTATGTTTGAATAGCAAGCTTACAAATTTGGGACCGAAAGATACTTGCGGCTCGATAGAGAGAGAGAGAGAGAGAGATAGAGAGAGAGAGAGAGAGATAGAGAGAGAGAGAGAGAGAGAGAGAGAGAGAGAGAGAGAGAGAGAGAGAGAGAGAGAGAGAGAGAGAGATAGAGAGAGAGAGAGAGAGAGAGAGAGAGAGATACATACTGACGTACGTTTTTCATACAAATTGACTTTCATAACATAACTAAAAAAATCACGAGTTTAACAATACTAGGGGTGGTGACGTGAAATAAAAGGGGTGCTGATGGTAAGTGGCGAATTACGTAAATATGTACATGTCACAATTTTAAAATTTTAATCTTTAGACGTTTTAGTTCAACTATTAATAGTAAACATTTCCCTACATAAGAGGTACGAATGTTAAGTTAAGCATTTTGTAAAAAAACAATAAATAAAATTATAATTGCATAAGTTGATACAAAATGCTATGCAATAGCTTTACCGCGGCAGTCCCCGAGTGCCACACGTCTTTTTTATTAAATTTTAAAGTAATATCCGCATTCTAATAATGACGCATGCATGCAACTACTCGTCATTTTAAATAATGTATATTGAACGTATTTTGTGGAAAAAATTCGGACGATTATTGTTAAAAAAACAACACACCGTCCGTTCGTCACTGCAGCACAGTCGCGACTGTTTGCACCCGGAGCGCACCCCGAGATCGAGGCGCGTAGATATAACTCGAGTTCCCACCGTTTGTACTGAGTTTAAATACTGTATAATATTACCGTGGCAAAACGAAGGGCAGGTATAAAAAAACAGCATCAACTAAACAGCAACTAAGTTGTGAAGTTCCGTATTATTATAACAACTAATGTATGTACACTTAGTTCGCAATAAATAACTTTGACTTTGACTTTGACTTATAAGCTTAGTGACGAGAACAGAGGAAGCGAAAGATGTGTTCCGAGATCGTAGCAAGTGGAGATCTGTAATCTCTTCCTCCCCCACTGGGAAAGATGCGTGAATGTATGTACGTATTTAAATAAAGAGTTATGTCAAATTACTTCTTTTCGAAATACATAAAATAAATCTTTTCTGACTTCTGACACTCCCAAGGTAAGCCACATATGCGCTCGTGTTATGGATATGGAGTAACGGAAAAATATACGGTTTAGTTTTAAGCTATTGCATAGCTTCTATCGCGGGCCTTGAGCGCGGGGACCGAATCCAGAAATTCCGTAACGAAAAAACCTCACGCTCCCCACTCCGATGCGCAAGGAGGTGTGGCTTGAAGGCCGTGCATGTTAAAACCTAAGGTGGTTACCAAAATGAAACACCGTGTCCAAGGCGAATACAAATTTTAATTTACATCGGTTTGACCATATAAGTCTATGAGAGTAAACAATAGTGCGTTTTAAAGGATAGGTGGCGCCATCTAGTGATACAACAAAGAACTAATTTTAACAAAGACGCCACTTTGGTTTTATTTATAAGCTAACTATTACACATTGTTTATTATGAGTTTTGTAATTTTATTAATTAGTTTATTAACATTTATTTTAGATAATTATTTTATGATTTAATTTGCTTATAAGTGATCCGAACGAAATAATGTATATGCAAACTACCAACAGTTTATATAATTTGTTTTCTTATCAGTCACCACGCTCAAAAAGTGTAACTTGAATTAATATCAAAGAAAAAGAAATACTGCATGAATAAAATAAATAAATAAAATTATAATTGCATAAGTTGATACAAAATGCTATGCAATAGCTTTACCGCGGCAGTGCCACATGTCTTTTTTTTATCCGCGATGAGGTTAACCAGTAGGTTAAAATATGGACCAATGGCGAAAACATATGATGTCGTGATATGACAGCTCGTCCAATTGTAGAATTTTCAAATGTAACTAAAGTTCACTAATCAAAGACAATTTAACCACAACACGATGCTAGGATTAGCATAATGGCGGCTGATGGCACAGCTGATGTACATTTCTTCGAATTTTCATCGCTAATTTAGCTATTTTTCATGCTGACGTATACATTTTGGCGTTTCCAATGACGCTATTGGTCTGGACTCAACTTTGAAGTAACTATAACTACGAATCACAAAAACTCTCCCAAGAAAATATGGACGTTGACTATGCGTCCGAAATAAAAATATTTTGAAGCTTCATTAAAAAAGTTCTCAAATATAAATTTTCATTCGCACTTTCTTATCGCCACTACCATCTCGACCAAACACACTTGTATCATAATGCGGAGTAATACTCTTTTTCTAGAAAATCCTAAGGGCTCTGTCACATGGGAAATCCGTCGACTTAGAGCATGCAGGCGTTGTTTACGTACATAACAATACAACATAAAAATAAAGGAGCCCTTACGTGAGTGTTATCCCGAAATAGCCCATTCAATAAATCCGTTATCAGGTACTCGGGGCACGGTAGAGGCTTTGCCAAGTTCTTCATCGTATAATGTGTGATTTATAAAAAGGTCACGTAAAAATCACTATAGATCTTAGGTGTGGTTAGATATGGTTTTATTGCAGTTTTTTTTCAAATGGGAAAGGGTACTGCAACAAGACTGCTACAAATATAAAGTTTTAGTTTAAAATACTTTAAATATACATAGCAAATGAAATTCTTTCATATGAAAAAATATCACATGAATGATTCATCCGATGTCCGTCCGTTCTTAGCCTGTTCCAATGCTGGGCACAGGCGTTCCTCATTGAGAAACACGAAGAGTATGGGCCATAACACCACTACGCTGGCCCAATGCGGGTTGGTGGGTAGAAATGGTTGCAATAGCGACCGGGACGACTTCTGAAGCACGGAAGAGTTCGAGATAACAAAATGCTGGTTGCCCATCCAAGGCCTGACCATGGCGAGGGCAGCTTTGTTTTCGATATCGAAAGCCCAAGCGTACTTACCACTACGCCACCGAGCTCATATGAGAATATTTTTTTAAGAAATTTCAAAATACTTAGAAATAAATAATCATCGTTATAGCCCATGCCCTGCCGTGCACAATTGATCAAAGATCTACTTAATATGGGCTTAACATCACCCGTTACACGAGATCCTTCTCTCAAACTGTCGTCTGTTTTGCGAGAGATTTTCTAGAACTTCCATAGGACGTAACTCTCCAACTATTCGCCATTCTCGTCTGTATAATGAACTCTCTGTGAAGATACCTGAGCTTGACATAACTTTCAAATCCTTTCCAAGTTTAGGAACACCCTACGATTGAATGACGTATCATGACAATTATGTATTTATTTTCAATGTAGATTAATTGTGTAACACTCAAAAACAATTTATGTTACATTTTATTTCCTGTTTTAACTGTATAAGGATTTGTATTTTCATATTTCTTAAATACCGATATATTAAAAAAAACTTTACGAGAATAACAACTTGCATGTTGTGATTACCGGTAACTGTAA
The DNA here is from genome assembly GCA_910589355.1 of Parapoynx stratiotata. NCBI lineage: Eukaryota > Metazoa > Arthropoda > Insecta > Lepidoptera > Crambidae > Parapoynx > Parapoynx stratiotata. Next base: position 12,448,058 of record OU342482.1, read on the forward strand.
GAGCAGTAAGATCCATTGTTATTTGTACTCACAACACCATTAATGCTGTATCTTATGTTGGTGATGCATTAAATAAAAATAAAAGACGTGTGGCACTCGGGGACTGCCGCGGTAAAGCTATTGCATAGCATTTTGTATCAACTTATGCAATTATAAGTTTATTTATTTATTTTATTCATGCAGTATTTCTTTAATCGCACGCACACAACGCCGTGTCGAAGATTGCCGAACTGAAACGACGTTAGACGATGCACGGCCTTCAAGCCACACCTCCTTGCGCATCGGAGTGGGGAGCGTGAGGTTTTTTCGTTACGGAATTTCTGGATTCAAGGCCCGCGATAGAAGCTATAAAATAGCTTAATAAATGATTAATTATGTATTACTATTGCCATTATTAATTTATCCAAAATCGACATCAGGGTTCCTAAAATCTGATTTCGCTATCTTTCTTAGTTTTAGAGTCTCCCTACTGTCTCTTTAAGATTGGTTGGCTTGTATATTCAAATAAATAAAAGTAGCTCCGGAATGCTGCTTCTAGTAAACCAGACCAGTGTTTGTTTTGTTGATATCCTGTATATCACTCCTGTATACAAATATTAACTCTCTCATCCATTTTGATTATGACATTGCGTATAATTTCGGAAATCCCTAAAATCTCTGTATTAATGCATCGATGATTTCTTTTCATTGAATGTATGATTATATTTTATCGTTGTAAATCGTGAAACCCATACTATTTCTTTCTTCTTATTTCACTCTCTAATTCTTCCAAGATATGTTAACTTCTGACATTCCAACTAGACTAATTACCAGCGAAAACCGGAATCAACACCAACACAGAAGATTGATAAAAAAAAATTAAATCTAGTATGAGTTATTTCATTTCAATAGGGCATTGTAATAATATACCGCTGCCTAACCCTTCGCGGATATAGGCGTGATTATATGTATACTTAATTACTTATTATAAAACTGTAGAGGTCGAATGTCTGTATATAGAAAAAAATGCTTAAACCAAGTCAATATAAAAAAGCGAAATTACTAAAAACCTTTTTTTTGTTTCTCTGTCGGTTTGTGTGGGCTAATGATCTCCAAGGCTGGGCTATGTGACCATGGACCATGGATGGTTGGTCAACATCTTATATACTTTTTATTCTGGTAAATTAAAGGGTTCCCGTGGGATAATTAAAAAACCATAGCAACCGCGCACGAAATCGCGAGCAACAACTAGTTTTTGAATATGTACTTAAGCTCTTAGTGTCGCTGTGAAATTTATTATTATGTTAATACATACAAACACATACATACAATCACGCCTGTAAGCCTCGAAGGGGTCGGCAGAATCCAAGGAGCACTGTGTTCCTTAAGACCACATTTAGCCATACAAAAATTGGGTTTGGTCAGATGGAAAATCGCGAAAAGGTAGTAACAAGTGGCTAGCTCATCACCTGCTCAACCACAGACCCAGATGTTGATGATGTTAATAACTAACAATTATATTTAGACTGTATATACTGTATACTAATTCAAATAAAATCGACGTCAAATTTGATCACTCTGGTTTGGGATACAAATAGAACGAATGTAGTTCAAAAATTTTAGAGTGAAAAAATTTAATTTCAAATCGGGGACTTGTTCACGGGAAATTGATGCGCATGGTCCACGGGCGGCGGGAAAAGAATAAAATTTCAATATTTCGTCACAAAAGACTCTTTTAGCGTCATGTTGGAGCGTCCGAGCAACATTCCGGAGATTTTTTCACGGAACAATTCCATTCTGTCACTTTCATTGACACAAACTTTTTATAGCGCAAATTCTTTACGTTCTACTTTTGTTCAAGTGCGTCAAAGCACGATGCGAATAACTTTGTCATAAAAATTGGGGTATACCTTTTTATTTTCTCCTTAAATATATAACTTAGGGAAAAGTTACTTTTCCTGTATTAAAATACAGCTTATTATCCCTTGAAAATTCGGAGACGTACACGGCAGAAAAATTTTACAGCGTTTTTTTTTGTATCGTTGTAAAAACTTAATAAAAAGCATTTTACGAGTAGTGCACTGCATTCATTGATGGGAACACTTTCTCTCATTCCTCCTCTTCTTAATAATCTCAAACTTTAATAATAATATTGTTTATTTGCTAATGCTATAGACATAAAACAGTTGTTACTTATTGTTTCAATAAGTATAAACATTTGCCTTAAATTCTGTAGGCACGCAAATATTGACGTCACATAATTATTTGAATTTAAATAAATATATATTATAATAGAAAATTTTATGTAATATCACTTTCAGAATTTTTCTTTGGATGCTACAAGTAAATATTCCTGTAATATTGTACATATAGCGTGTAGTAATAGTATGAGAAATAAATATAATAATATAAAATATAACAGCCACATATAACTTTTTGTTTCTAAAGATTCTTCTCTCTACAAGCTTAAAATGCTTTTACGCCAAACCATTATCTAGATATTAACATGCGTGTATAACAGTCAAAAATCCTCTGTCATTCCATCAATATATTATATCCGAGGCTGCCCTGGGGACAACCAGCTTTTCAAATATGCATAGACGTTGAAAAGCATCGTAAAATTTAAATGCTTACATTTGAGAATACATATAAACATTACGCGAAGTTCAACACACCCTGAGGGAGATTAGAGTTTTCACAAATCGATGCTTTTTATTTTGACTTGGCCTTTTTTACAAATAAGAATTTTAAATCTAGAGCTTGTGTATCTTAGGCAGGTCTTCGTTGATCCCTCCGGAGAGCTCTAGCCGTATTGTTTATAGAAGCCTCTCTACAGTACCATAGAGTACCTAAAGGATACAGAGGACTAATGAAACCTAACCGAGCGTTCATGGGTGGGTATACTGCAGCCAGGGTCGCGTGGGAACTGTGGGATGAGTTTAACCTAAGCTTTGCTTTAGAAGGTCTAGTTTTTTTGGTTCGTAAGACTAAAAATTATTCTAAATAGAATTTTTTTCTAAATACTGTCTGCTCCTTGGCGTGATGATATAATGATATGATATCACAGATGAATATCACAATAATAATAAGTATACATAATATGAATTAAATTGGTTTCCACACTTTCATTTAACCTAAGTTTAGGTTAAGTGCAATCAATTGATGATTGTGTGATATGCAAACAAAACAAGACAAAATAAAACTTGTTTTCCTACACATTTTTTCTAAATATAGTTTTACTAGCTGTGCCCGCGACTTCGTTCGCGTGGCTATTGATTTAACGCCGATAAAATTTTACAAAAAGTGTTTTATATATATATACTCTTTATTGCAATTCAAAAACAATAACATAAAACAGGTTGTTAACATATGTTTGCAAGGGCGGACATATCCCTAACAGAGATCTCTGCATGTCAACCCATGAAAGTAAGATAAGAAAATAGATTATAGGGTGTTTTGTGTGTTAACAAAACATTGCGATGTTTTTTTTACAAAGTGCTCAACATTACATTCCTACCTCTTATTAGCAAAATGTTGATTGTTAAAAGTTGAACTAAACCTCTAATTATTAAATTGAAAAAATGATATTTCTTATCAGTGTCATCTGATTATGGTCATTTCTGTTGCCGTGTCATTAGCCGCCGCAACAAGCGGCGCCGCTCACAAGCGGTATTGAGCCCTTAAGTTTGAGGAGAGATTTTGCTTCCTTGTGTGTGTTCTACCGCTTGTACAATGGGGTCTGTTCTGAGGAGCTATTTGACATGATGCCAACAGGTTCTTTTTATCACCGCACCGCTCGCCATCGCCAGGGAATTCATCCTCACACGTTAGAACCACAATGGTCGCGTACCGTGCGTTTTAGGAGGAATTTCCTTCCTCGTACGCTTAGGCTGTGGAATGAACTCCCTGGTGAGGCTTTCCCAAGAGACTACAGCATGGAGTCCTTCAAAAAGAGCGTAAAATGGTTTTTTAAGGGTCGGCAACGCGCTGGTGATGCCCTCGGTGTTGCAGGCGTCCATAGGCTACGGTGACCACTGCCCATCTGTGTGGGCCGTATGCTTGTTTGCTACCCTGGTAGTATAAAAAAAAAAATTATTTTACAATGCCGAGAAATTTTATAATTCAAAATTAAATTAAATTTTGACGGAATACTCGTATGTGTCATAATACTCGGTCGAGTAGATATTGATAACCACGGTTACACCCGCGCGGTACCCGTTCCCACGGGAATATCGGGATAAAAAGTAACCTATGTCCTTTCTCAGGCTTCATACTATCTGTGTACCAAATTTCAATTAAATCGGCTCAGTAGTTTTGATGTGAAAGCAAGACAGACAGACAGAGTTACTTTCGCATTTATAATATTAGTATGGATAGTTATACTCGTAATATACAAACATACACAAAAAAAAATTTATATGTTAAAATGAGTAATTCCTACATTTATCGTCGTACCTTAAGTATAAAATATACGATATATAAATATAATATATGGTATGATAAGACTCATGACGCTTACGTCTGAGGCTTAGGCCCACGGCTCAGTGCGCTCCAATAAGCGACAGTACCAACATAAAGGCCTTCTCACAACTCAACGAAACCGGAGTACAGTCGAGAAGGTTCGCGGTTGACTAGTCCAATTATTTTTGGAAACGTTATTTGAAAAGATACACAATTTAAGCTGGCATTTATAAACAAATCATCAACCATTGACTTCACAAACGCGTGTTTTAAAGTCAAAGTTATATTATTTATTGCTTTCCTTACGTAAATTAGAGCTGACAATAATTGTGAGGAACATTATTATAAAATTAAACACTTAATTATTACAACAAAACTAAAATCTTGCTTATGGACTAATGACTCTTCAGTAAATGCTTAAAACCTAATCATAACAATATAAATCACAAACATTAGTAATTTATTTTTATAATACCTATTATTTAAATGAGCATAAATTATTATAGTAAATTTATTATACTTATATAAAATATTAAAAAAGTGTTTATTTATATTGGCATTCTCAATAAATAAAATAATAAAGTAGATATTGGGTGTGTTAAGGACCAAAAGAATAAGTAACGAATATGTCAAGGGGTAACATTCTGAAAGTTACACCAAAGATGGGTAAACTGACAGAAAGATATAGATAAATTTACCGTCGTACTTTTCGCTAATTAACCATTACTATTGACCTAACTTTCTTACCTTATAATCGTTCTACTGGTTGACTGCAAACCTGATCGACTGTGAACTAATAGCTCACCAGACCAATGAACCGCAGACACTAAATACATAGTCAATTCTAATGCAGTCTAAAGACTTGTCATTGGCCTATTACATTGTCGCTTGAGACAATAGCTTCATAATTACATCATGTCAATTTACACACAAGCGACCATTAGCCAGTGACCAGTGGCACTCAACGTTAGAAACGAAAAAACGTAAAAGGGATCGAGAGGAAAGAAAGAAAGAATTTTGGTGAGTAAATACAAATAAATAGTTAGAATTATTATACCACAGAAGAACTTGGGGCAAATCATTAAATAAAATTTGAAATCTTTTGGTTTTTTACACGCTTTTATATAACTCACACTGTTTGTATGTTGTCTGCGTCAAAATTTGGAATCTTAATTTGACCCACTTCCCGGTCTTCGATTAGGATGAAATTTTACACACGCTCTGAGTTCTGATGACAATACATGACAAGCTTAGAAACGTAATTACAAATCCAATATGGCGGCCTCCCAAAGATGGCGAACTGTATTTGACAGAATATATTTTGTCCAAAAAAGTAAGATTACATAAACGCTCCACGCTTTCTTTTTGTAATTTTTAGTGCGTGCTTAAAGCGTGTTTTTTAGTTTTTGAAACTATTATTTTTATTTTAGATAATAACTGCCTAACACTACTTGAGGCTTGTTAATAAACTGTAATAAAACCTTGACAAAATTGTCTTGCAATAGAAAGGAACTACTAACAATTAGGTTAGCCTATATACAATGTATAATAAATAACAATAACAATAAATTATACTATATTTAATTGTATAAAAGGTTTGTTATTTATTTTATTTTTATACAATGATCAGTAGCTACGACCAAATAAAGTAATGAACATGGGTTTGCTTTTGCAAGCCGGGTGGATGCAGACGTCAGTGTCCTGGAGCTGTCGCATAGGCTTGAATGTTATGCAGAGGGACTTGGCACCCATTGCTGGAGCTTTCACATCTGTAGTAGCATCATCATCAGTCCTCGCACTGTCTTTCTTGATGCTGTCTTCACAGGGCATCTCTCCACAGAATGGTGCTTGTATTATGTGCTTGCGTAAGGAACCCAGAACCTCCCCCCCTCCCCCCCCCCCCCCCCTTATCCATTTTCCTTTAGTCAGTCTAGTACCAGCCTTCCTAGTTTATATCTTCACGACATGTTTTCCTCTTTCATGCTCCTCTGCCACCCGTCAGCTCTGCATCTACATCTTTTATTCTCATATCATCATTATTCACGTATCAATCCGTTGCTTGTTATTATTAACATATAACGTGGCAACTGAAAATAATTCGTAATGCACTCGTATGCATTCGTATCAGAGTTATGACAGACGGTATTTTTGATGCGCTTTTTCGATTTTTTAATGTTAGATCAACTTCGTTTTTTTTTTTTTCCAAATTTTTTTCGCAATTAGGAAAAAAAATCTTACTCATCAAAATTCTTTCTTTCTTTCCTCTCGATCCCTTTTACGTTTTTTCGTTTCTAACGTTGAGTGCCACTGGTCACTGGCCAATGGTCGCCTGCGTATCTTGCAATGCAATTCTTTCAGAGAATTCGGAATCTTAACCACTTGTGTTGTAGACTGTACATCTCCAATTTTATTAAGCTGAGATGATTTTGTAGAACAGTCGTATATATTTGCTGAATGCCGTGTCGATGAGTCGGGGCTCAGCTTATTGAATATATTTGGATCGCGAAGCATAAACTTCGGTTAGATTGTCGTTCTGTAAATACAGCGACATATTTCTTAATCTTTATTTATAATTTTGGTATAAATGAGATTTTCCAGGGATATTGATATTACATTTGGTACATAATTTTTGCGTTTTGGAGGACCTCAGTGAGACCAGGCACTCATATGTCCCTGAGTCTCACATACGCCTACCAGCCTGCCAGCGGTAGGTAACATCTATAAAAAAAATCCTACTCTCCAAAAACCCAAAAAAATTTCGATACCACACGATTCCTAATGTGCTACGGGGACCGTCTACGGGCTACGCCGTAACTGCTACGCCACGGCGCCGTAGCAGCTACGAGCTACGCAGCTACTTTCTACCAATAGAAAGTTGTTTGATTTGAATATTACTTGGTGATTTGCTCTTGTAGATCAAGCAAATACCGCCTTTATTGCTCTCAATCAGCCTCCTACTAAAACAAAAAATCGTTCGTCCCTCTCGTTTCTCGTCTTTGGTATACAATTAAACATGTTGTTCAGCTGGGACACTTAAATTTTTAATGAGAAATTCTGATCTCGAAGCGCGGGAGGTATTTTAATATTGTCGACTCTTGGCTGCCACTGACGCTAGCATTACTACTGCCACAGTGTAGGACTTTAAGCAGTATACTTTTTAATTTTTCTGTTATTAAAGGCATGTTAATAATACCTTATAACAACTAATCACGCCTTCTCGGAGGGATACGCAGTGGCCCACCCACACCATATAAAATAGTGCTTTTTAACATACAAAAACAACAATTGGCGACCTCCGTGGTCGAGTAGTCTGTACGTCGGTCTCAAGACGTCGCCATCTCGAGAGGTTCTCGGTTCGATCCCCAGTGGGGGCAAATGTTTGGGTGATGAATTTTCAGGCATTTGTTCTCCAGATATTTCTATATATTTAGGATATTTATATGTATTTATCTATTATATATTTTCTAGTCTAAGCCCACCTGGCTAGCTACCACTGTCTTACCTAAATTTGTCACCATAATAACAATGTTTCTCCAGTTCCTCAGTTGTTGAGGATTTACAGGTGAAGCTCGTTTTCACCTTAGGCCTTATCGTCACTTACTATCAGGTGAGACGAAGGCCACGAGCTTACCTGTCATATGTAAAAAAAACACAGTGGGCGGACAGCCGATGGGTTCGAACTGGTGAATTCTTGCTCGACTAAGTGCTGACTACCTCCACGCGGCTATTGTTCCCCCACACACATTACACATTGTCAAAAGTCCAGTAAATACACTTTTCTGCACGTGACTGTAAAAACATCACAGTTACAAGTAAGCATGTTTTACAGCTACTGTTTACTCTCCAACTGTGTTCGTGTCGTCGCTACGGTAACCATTATTAGTATGCAAACTATGTGATGAGACCTTTATCTACATAGCGATAGTGAGGCCTGCTAGAAAGAGACGACAAGTGCTTCCATTTCACTCCTTTCCTTTCATCTTTAATAGGGTCCAAATTACAGGACTACAGTTTTTTTGGGTTTGGTGTTAAATTGGGGACTAAAGGCACAAGGGTATAGATTTCACTTTTTATAGGAATTAATTAAAAATTAAACAATTTGGGAGCATTATATGGGTAGGACAAGCGAAAAGCGGCCTAACATATAATTTTTTATTTATAAAGTTAACTTATAAAGTTTCATTACAATAAGGGAAGTAATTAATAGGGCAGCTTTTAATTTTATTATTTAATTTTTCGTTCAGCAACAATAAAAAAAAATTTGGGCAGCAAACAAATATTTTGTCAGCAATATAATTATTTGCGCGGCAAAATAATTATTTGGTCAACAGAATAATTATTTGGTCAGCAGAACAATTAATAGGTCAACAAGATAATTATTAGAGCAGCAAAATAATTAGTTGAGCTGGGCAGCCATTTATATGTTACCGAAAATGTATAAAATCTAGGATAAGGATCAAATCCTAGTTAATGTATTCTGATAGATATTAGGTTAAGGTTATTTTTTATTAACACTTAAAAACAATATTTGTGTCATCAAAACATATTATATCAAAAGATTTGGCAGTAGAGAAAACATTTGAGTTGCAACCAATTAGCTACTTTGCTCACAAATTAGAAATATCTGGTGCCCATAAGATGCTGCCCAATTAGTTATTTAAGCTGATCAATTGTATTTTTTTCTGATCTAAATTCGAATATTTTGCTAACTATTACAATAACACCCTTACAATAATTCGTTTAGAAGTTATTATAAAAGGCTTGTAAATAAAATTCGAACCTATTTACTTATGTATAATATCGTAAAATAGACACTAACATCACCTCATCATTTGAGGAGCTCGGTACGTACGATTTTTTAACTTGCAATTTTGCAGCTTAAAGAAAAAAAAACGTTGATTTTCTCCGAAAGCTCCAAAAATTTTATGGTGATTTTTTAGTCTAAAGCTAAGGATAGTTAAACAAATTGTATCCTATTTAAATCTCCACTGTAGAATTTTATCAGCAGGAGTTATTGGGGCCGAAGGTTTTGGGCCCGTTTCCTTACAACGCCTAACAGGGGGAAGGGGGAAAACTGCAAGATGGACTTCCAAAATCCGCAAATAATACTCAAATTATTTTGACTGGACTAAGCGTAGTGGCTAGTACGCTTTGCCTTTCGATATCGAAAACAAAGCTACCTTCGCCATGGCCAGGCCTTTGATGGGTGACAAAAACTTTGTGATCTCAAACTCCTCCGTGCTTCAGAAGGCACTTCAAGCCGTTGGTTCCGGTCCATAACACCACCAACCGGCATGGGCCAGTGTGGTGGTGTTATGGCCTATACTCCTCACGTGTTTTTTCATGAGGAAAGCCTGTGTCTATCAATGGGACGTGTGCAGGCACATCACCATCACCATAATTTGGATTTAACTAAATTAATTTATTAAAAAATAGGTACTCATAAAGTTTTGTGATAAGCACTACGAGTATTAAGTGAAGTTTCAAGGTAATTATGAGAAGAGATAAGATATGAGAACTGAGAAGAATGTAAGAAAGCAACAGATTAAAAGGCAGTAGCTAGGTACTGAACTGACAAGTGAAAGAAGAAATTACATACATATTGGGTCCTTACCTATGAAATTGGTGTTTTTTTCTCTCTTAGTATTTTGTCTGTAACTATTAAGATTCAGAGTATTCCTAAAAAAATAATAACCTCGTCTAAAAATAGACTATATTTTTGAGCTCTTTCGAGTTGTTTTGATAATTTGTTGTAAGTTTAATTGTGTTAAAATTGGACACGGAGACAACTCTTTTAAAGCGCCTCCCGAATACATCATTTTATTTGCATTCACTTAAAAACGATAAATAATTTTTATGAAGTGTGATATTACACATATTACTAAAGCTTGTCTAATGATAGATGCCAAATATTATTATCTTTGGATTTGTAGTTGTATAGAAAACTGCAAAATTTTAGTATGGAAAATGAAGAATTCTCCAAAATCTCCATACAAAACACCAATTTCATAGGCTAAGGGCGAGTCAGAGACAAGGCAAAAGCAGCGCAAAAGCAGTCCATTGCTAATGGCCGCGCTTTAGCAAGCAGTGACTGCACTCAGCTTAATAGGCGGTGAGCCCGTTTCCGCTATAAACTATTGGATAGTTGAGCAGTTTTAAGTTCATTAGTCCACTGCCACATTAGCCAAGTGCGGAATGGTGGATAGAAGTGGTTGTAGTAGTTCTCCAGTCTTGGATGTTTATTATATATTATACCGGGTGTCCCACGGCCATGCCACATGGAGGGAAAGTATATTAAATATTGAAGTTAGGATATTTTACTGAAAGAGGACATCATTTTATTTTTTATAAGAAGTGGAACTGCATTCATAGATTTATTCAAAATCGCTTGCCTCTACCGGGAATCGAACTCGCGAAATGTGAAAAAAAAAAACCCTGTATTTTATGATAACCGTCGAATGGGTTAATCATATGGATTATTTTTTCCTAAGGAACATAGCATCTTCAATGAAAGGAAGATCATGAAATTTAAAATTTTATAAAAATTTTCGTTAGGAAAATTTCGTCTGGTTTTGCCGTGTTTCCTATAACATTATGAGCACGCAATTACAATGTGGCTGGCTGAAATTAGTAAAAAAAAAGTATTCAAATATTACAAACGGTATGTGTATCGTTTTGTTATTTTTATGACATACTTATAACAAGGAAATCTTGTATTCTCAAATGTGTATCGTTTTGTTATTTTTATGACATACTTATAACAAGGAAATCTTGTATTCTCAAGTGAGTATGAAGTAAATACTTTGAAATGATCATGTTAGTTATAAGAAACACGGCAGAGTCAGACGAAATTTTCCTGACGAAATTTTTTTTCCTTTCATTGAAGATGCTATGTTCCTTAAGAAAAAATAATCCTTGTGATTAACCCTTTCGACGGTTATCATAAAATACATGGAGTTTTTTTTTCACATTTCGCGAGTTCAATTCCCGGTAGAGGCAGGCGACTTTAAATAAATCTATGAATGCAGTTCCACATAAAATGAAAAATAAAATGATGTCTTCTTTATGTAAAACATCATATCTTCAATATTTAATATACTTTCCCTCCATGTGGCATGGCCGTGGGACGCCCTGTATAATATATGAATTTTTATTTAAAGTTCTTAGGGGTTTATTTTATGGCCTAAAAACCATAGTTTTTGTGAGTGGAGTCGTCCGCAGCCTATATACGTCCCACTGCTGGGCACAGGCCTAACTCATGGAGAAACACATGAGGAGTATGAGCCGTAATACCTCCATCTGTCCCATTGCGGGTTAGTGGGTAGAAACAGTTGCAGTAACGACCGGGACCAACGGCCCAACGTGTTTTCCGAAGCACGGAGGAGCTAGAAGTCACAAAGTTTTGGTCACCCATCCACGGCCTTACCATGGCGAAGGTAGCTTTGTTTTTGATTGAAAACCAAAGCGTACTAACTACTACGCCACTGAGATCCTTGTGAGTGGAGTATGGCATTACTATTAATAGAATAAATGGATTGTTAAGAGTGGTTTTACCTTTGTTTTTAGTTACTTTGGGAATGTCTCGCCTCGCTTGATAAAATTACTTGAGGTAGGTTAAGTGATTTAGATTTCCTGTTTTGATTGTTTCTGACAGTTATGATATGGATGCTGTCATTCCACTCCACCAACATTTACATTCCTCTTTCAATGCTTCCATTAAAGAATAAAACGTTTCACATGTCATGTCGCGAATCAATTTCGCATCCGCAATACTGTTGCGTTCTCGTACAAAAGTTCTTAATATTAAATTAATTTACGTGTGCACAGCGTGCATATGTTCGAGTAAAGGTTTTGCACACTCAGCAGCAATGAACGCTTTACGTAATAAATAATTATTCATTTTATAATATACTAACTGTTGCCAGCGACTTCACGGTTACTTTGGTTTTTAAACTATCCCACGGGAACCTTTTCATCATCATCAACAACCTTTGCTCGTCCACAGCTGGACATAGGTCTCCCCTAATGCACGCCACCGCTTTCGATCTTCGGCCGTTTTCATCCAGCCCAATCCAGCCAACCTACGAATATCGTCATCTCATCTTGTCACAGGGCGTCCCACACTGCGTTTGACGAGTCGCGGTCTCCACTCAAGAACTTTACGACTCCAACGGTCGTCAGTTCTACGGCTAATATGACCAGCCCACTCCCACTTCAGTTTGCTAATACGGTAGGATATGTCGGTGACTCCAGTCTGTCGGATCACATCATTCCTAAGACGGTCCTTCAGAGTTACTCCGAGCGTCGCCCTTTCCATAGCTCGCTGAGCTTTAAACTGGTGGACTAGTCGTGAGTGTCCACGTTTCGGCACCGTAGGTCATGACCCTTTTAATTTTCCGAAAAAAAAAACCAAGATGTTGACCAGGGATATAAGGTATCACCATGCAAAATTTCATTGAAATCGGTCCAGCCGTTTCCCAGATTAGCCCGTATAAACAGGCCAACGGACAAACAGACAGAGAAATAAAAAATTCTAAAACATTTTTTTGGATTTTCCCTCTTTTTACATCCCTTTGACTTGGTTTTAACCTTTTCTGTGTACAGACATTCGACCTCTACAGTTTTATTATAGTATTTGTCCTTTGTCGCTTCAAAATTTTTTTAAACACCAATGTTTAATCTGTCGCTTTTATTGTGACAAAGATGTTATTTCACTTTCCGAACTTTAATTCCAAAATTAAAGTTTGTTTACATTAAAGCCATGGCTTATTAAGTGTCTGGTTTTATGTTACACGGAAAGTGTAATAACATCTTTGTCACAATAAAAGCGACAGATTTTTCTGTAGTAGTGCAAATAAAGTCTGACAATAGAGGTTTGCTGAGAAAGGGACATAATGAAAACGTGTTAGCAAACAAGACCTGACCGTTGAGGGTGACCTCTTTATCGCCACTAACAAATAGGTTCTGGACTTTTTATTCGCACATTCAGAGCGAATCCGCTCAAAATGAAGGACATGTGTAGAGTTAGTAATGAGAGCAGAGGAAGTGAAAAATTACAGAGTCGTTTAGAGATTATGAATCTCTAGTTAGCTAGAGATTCATAATCTCTAAACTGTAAACCGTGGAAAAAAGAATGTATTTATGTATGTTTGTTTTGGTAGCGGCAGCGGTAGCCGAGTTGGGGCGGACGGGACACTACTCGTTTGCGAGGCCGCGGGAATCGCGGGTTCAATCCCACCGCCTGTACCACTGAGTTTGAATAAAACTTATATACAGTTCATTGTGAATATCGCTTGTCTCACATTGTGCTCGGTGCATCGCAACAGGCTCGCCACCTGTTACATGGGGACTTAATATATCTGGTGATATGTAGGTGGGTGTGACACCTCTGCCGCCCTTGGGGGATAAAGGCATGATGATGTGTGTTGTGTGTGTGATGTGCCCCAGCTGGAGCGCCTACATAATGTAACCATAGTACGAGTATATGGCGTGTATAGGTCTACAAGGGTGCTCGAAAAGCTACCTACCATTGCCATGTGTGCGTGCGCCCTATACGTTATTACGATCACAGTGAAAACTGGGCTATTGTTTCAAAAGGCGCGTCTAGTTTGCCTGGTTTTTAATCCCAATTTATTTGGTGCAAATGTATTATAAAACATCACATTATGTGTTCTGCGTAAGGGTTGTTATTTCGTATTTACAATAGTAAACAAGTTGAGTATTTAATTTGATGTGAAATTTTACGTTTGTTATGTATTTTAAAGCGTAAATAGTTAAAAAAATTAGACGTGTGGCACTCGGGGACTGCCGCGGTAAAGCTATTGCATAGCATTTTGTATCAACTTATGCAATTATAATTTTATTTATTTATTTTATTTATGCAGTATTTCTTTTTCTTTGATATTAATTCAAGTTACACATTTTGAGCGTGGTGACCGATAAGAAAACAAATTTTTCTATTATTAAATAAATAAAAAAAGTTAATATTGTTTAAAATATTTTTTATTATTTAACAATACATGTGGGTTTTATTATCTTACAGTAGCTGTTAACGCCGTGTCGAAGACTGCCGAACTGAAACGACGTTAGACGATGCACGGCCTTCAAGCCACACCTCCTTGCGCATCGGAGTGGGGAGCGTGAGGTTTTTTCGTTACGGAATTTCTGGATTCAGTCCCCGCGCTCAAGGCCCGCGATAGAAGCTATGCAATAGCTTAAAAATATAGTTATTCCTGTGTCTAGCAATGTATGCAATATACAGCCACGCTTTGCCAGTTATTTTCTTCCCGTGTAATAGGGGTTGTTTTACAAAAGTAGAAGAAAATACATCAACCAAAGAAACTAATGAGTAAATTGTTGTTTCCAGCTATTTTCCACGCTTTTTTTCTCTATCAAAATTGAGGAAATCTAATGAAGAAATTCTCTACATTTATAACATAGGAAAAGGAAAATGTAACAAGCATCGTTTTCGTATGCATGGAATTTAAAATGACCGGGGCCAATATTTTAAGTTAGATATTCGAGCAATCGAAGAAAACATTGCATTGTTTCAGTGCTTGTTCTTGCGTGATATGTTGATCAGCTCAGGCATAGTAGCTTCGGATATTGTAAACAAAGCTTCTTTCACCATGGTCAGTCTTTGGATGGGTGACCAAAACTTTGAGATCTTGATTTCCTCCATGATTCGGAAGGCACGTTAACCACTCAACTGTAGCGGCCATTTTGTGCGAATAGGCGCATCTGTGTCGCGGTTCTTCTTGAACCTTCTTTAACCGCGCGTTATTAGCGCGTGTTTTTAGAATAACGATATCTCTTAAGTTTTATAGGGCAGCTTATATGAAACTTGTGTCGACACACAAGCAAAAAACTATTAATAGTAAAATTAATACTCCAGTTATGTTTTGTTATGAATTATTCATTATCATTCGAAATTAGGTTGAGTGTCTTCTATACATATAATAAAGCTGTAGAGGTCGAATGTCTGCACATAGAAAAGAGTGTTCAAAATCAAGGATGTAAAAAGAGGGAAAATATCAATATTTTTTATAACTTCGTCGGTCCGTCTGTTTGTACGGGCTAATCTCAGAAATGGCGGGACCGATTTCAATGAATATTTGCATGGTGATACCTTATATCCCTGGTCAACATCTCAGATAATTTTTATTCCGGAAAATTAAAGGGTTTAAATTAAATTAAAAAACATGTAAACGCGAAGGAAGTCGCGGGTTAAAAATAAACGCCGCTTGTCACAGCGGACTTCTGGAGTCCGATCAGCAAGCACGGGGCTAAGACGTTGGTCCCAGAGACTACTAGAAGGAAAGAAGGAAATAAAATAAATTTATTCGTCAACACTATACAGGAAATCACAATGATAAGTATTTAAAAGCTAACTTATCATCTGGTGACTGCAGAACAGGTTGCCAGTTCAGCCTGATTGAATTTAATTCAATTCTATTTGCACAATTTTCTTTATACCTACTGGTAATTTAATATAATTTTTTATTTTTTATATTGTTTTAATTTTATTATTTTGAATTGATTTATTTCCATGTAATCAAGTTTTATTTAATTTGATTTCATACTGTTATTATTAATTATTGTGTGTGTGTGTGTGTGTGTTTTTTTTATTTTTATTGCCAATATGGGTGTATAATTGCCTGAAATAAATGATTTTTTTTTATAATACCAGGCTTGCAAGCCTGGCGCTGGTTTTCAACCGTCACCTTCTGTTGTTACGGGAGACAAGTGAACTCAACAAACAAACAAACAAATATCTTCACACATTCACAACTACCTCTAGCCCTATACTAAGCTCATGATGTTGTTCATGCTGTTGTGTTACAGATATTAAATGAAATATATAATTGATAAATACATACAATTACTTATAATATTATAATGAGTACATATATTAAATAGCGGCATATAAATTTGTTGACCGGTACGTGGAGGTGATAGCTGCCAATAGCTGCGCATGATACTGACGTGGCTCTAATGAGGAAGACGGAATGTGACTGAAGAGCCAATCGGCGCTGCCGATCACGGATGAGCAGTCATCGGAATAGGTAGACCTATTTTATGTACTTGCCATATGAGAGAAAAGTATGGTATGAAACAATTAATTATATGTATACAAGAATCAACAATCATTTAACATTTTATTCCGTGATTGTACAAAAACATATCATATATATTATTATTTGTATCTCAAAAATCGAAATACGATTGAAAAGAACAAACTATTTGTATTTAATTACAATAAAATCTTAAACAAAATTACCATCACGAAATAATTTACATAGTGAAACAAAAATACTATTTTTTACTTATTGATAAAAATAATTGTAATAATTGAATCCCGGAGTATTAGTCGGAATCCCAGGGAATATCCATATCAACATCAACATTTGCGGTCAATGAACCTAAATAGCTCTACCTAATCCGATCACTGGAGATGAGATACTGAGCGCCGATTGGCTAACGGTCAGCAGCAAAGTTATATGCCGCTTCTTGTACTTAGCCTAATCTTTATCATTTCCCAAAAAAGATAACAAAAAGTTTTAAATACGTCAAGTTGCTTTTAATTTAAGTGGAAGGTGAAGGGTTTGATGAAGACATTACTTCCAACGCCTTATTTAATAAAACATCTGAATAAAAGTTTCCCGAAGCAAGAGAGGTAATTGGATCTTTAAGAAGTGTGAACTTCTTGAGATCTTATAAAAGTTTTTAAACTTCCCACAATTTTTTCTAATAATAATCTCGCCGGGCGTTAGATGCTGATGTTTTTAAATCTGGTGAAATTGTCCAAGAGATTACTTCCCTGGGAGCTTTATAGCTTTACTGTGTAATATTTATTATTATAAGACGACGCGCGACGCGGAGTGCTTTGTACCCGTAGATATAGTATATTAGGTCCTTACCTATGAAATTGGTGTTTTGTATGGAGATTTTGGGGATGTCTACATTTTACATACTAACATTTTATCAGTTTTCTTCACAACGACAAATCCAGAGATAATAATATTTGGCATGTATCATAACACAAGCTTTAGCAATATGTGTGTGAACACGCTTGATAAAAATTATTCATCGTTTTTATGTTAATGCAAATCAAATGATGTATTCGGGAGGCAGTTAAAAATGATTGTCTTTGTGTCTAATTTTAACACTTACAAAAAATTTTCAAATTAAATAATACGAGCTCAAATATATGGTCTATTTTTAGAAGAGGCAATTATTTTATAAGAATGTTCTGAAACTTAATAGTTACGGACAAATTGCTAAGACAGAATAAAAACACCAACTTCATAGGGAAGGACCCAATATTATACTGACAAACTAAATTAGTTGCTTGTATTGTAGCGCGCGAGTCTCAATCAAAATAATTCCCCAGTCGTGAAGTACATACATACATATAATCACGACTATAATCCCCTAAGAGTTAGTCAGAGACTAGGCAAAAGCACCGTAAAAGCAGTCGCTTGCCATAGTCCGCGCTTCACCAAGTCACGTTAATGTATTATCTATACCAAGTAGTCACTGCAAATGAAGTGGAAAACAAGAATGAACGTCGATTTGTTTAAACCTAGTATATGTAAATATCCCTAAATATCCGCCGAGCTCCCAACATCCAGGTGTTCAAGAAATTGGTACGTGAGCACTATTTTGTTACTCTCACACAGATCCTTCATCCATAATATTGTTACTTATCTATCTAGTTATTTATATATGAAAATGAAAATGAAAAAAATGAAAAATGCTTTATTAACAAAAATCCTTAACATTATGGTAACGGGGTTTCCCGGTAAGTAATCAAAGATACTTGTGATGGGAATGCCTCGCTCTTCATCCACAGGTGTACATCTAGGATTTATGGTACCTTATTCATTTAAGTAAAACATCAAATTTAACTTTTTTTTTTTTTTTCAATGGCTAAACATAGATATTTAAATAATCAAAAGTATATATCGTGCCAAAGTGTGTGTGCGTGTGTGTGTGTGTGTGTATGTGTATGTGTGTGTGTGCGTGCGTGCGTGTGTGTGTGTGCGCGTGTGCGTGTGAGTGTGTGTGTATGTGTGTTTGTGCGAGTGGTGTGTGTTTGTGTGAGTGTATGTGTGTGTGCAAGTGAGTATAAGTGTAAGTGTATGCTGGGAGGATTTGAAAGTACATATTTGGATATATGCTTCTTGTGGTATAAGTCCTGCTTCGGTTCCTCAGGATAGCCACAGGTAGTTAGCATTTTTAATGAAAAGTTTAACCAACCATGAAAAGTTTACTATTTAGTTAATTACTACTCAGGTCTTTAACTCAGATTATTTAATGATGCGTTTTGTATGAGAGTGGTTCAGCAGGAGTAACCCTCATTACGTTTTACAAACAGTTAAGCTATTCTCATCAGAAGATCTTCGGTCTCATCATATGTTAGTGACAATATCCATTTAGTTAGAGTCTGTTTACAACTATAAGTTTTCATACGGTAGATTTTTAATAACCTGTTAATATTATTATATAAAAATGGAGCTTGTGAATTATATTGCCTTCGAGCAAAAACGGTGCGAACACTAGGTACTCGAGCCACAATATCATTACGTCTTCTATTTATAAGTCGCTGATCAAAAGGTATAGTACTATGGTATCTGAGCAACGTATTCAAAATATACAATTTTCTGACGGATAACAGAGAACTTTCCGTGTATAGGGAGTACGTTGAAAACCTAAAGGGTTTAAAGAACATTACTTTAATGAGTGACCTCTGTGCTCTTTCTAGATGTAAAAAGTAAGTTTTGTCTGCTCCACCCCATAATGGGATGCAGTAGGACATGACAGATTGGGCTATAGCGGTATAGACTTTTTTTAAGAGGTCCACACTCATTCTATGCCTGAGCGATTTAAAAATCCATATCAGCTTTCTGATCCTACACGAAGTTAATTCTATGTGTGGGTGCCAGCACAGTCTCTGATCTACTATAACCCCCAAATACTTCGTAGAGCCCACCTTCTGTAGATCTGGACAGCTACAAGGAAGGTTCGAGGGTAAGCAACTATGTAATTTAATGCTGAAATTCGAGTCTGGTTGGGAATTCACATACGGTGCAAAACAGATATAATTTGTTTTCTGTATGTTTAATGTTAACAGATTTTCGCTTAGCCAGGAAGAGACACTAGTTAGACCCCCTTCAGCAACCATCTTAACATTTTCCCATGCTTTACCGCTAAAAATTAAAGCAGTGTCGTCCGCATAGGACAGTATCCTCCCTCCAACATTCCCCAGGTTACATAATTCGTTGATGTATATTAGAAAAAGCGTTGGACCAAGGACACTGCCCTGTGGGACTCCACAAACAACGTTCTCCTCCTCACTCAGATATTTATCAACTTTGACGGCTTGCTTTCTGCAGGAAAGGTAGCTACTAAAAAGGGAGAGAGCAGTGCCCCTGATACCAATGCCTTCGAGCCTTCGTACCAGGATGGAGACAGAGACCGTATCGAAAGCCTTCTTTAGGTCGAGGAAGACTACTAAACACTTTTTTCTTTTATCAACTGCATTAGACACATTCGATATAAGATCAGTGATAACGTCTTGCGTTGACAAACCCTTTCTGAAACCATACTGGTTATTGGAAAGGATCTTATATTTGTTGAGGTATTTAACAAGTCTAGTGTTCAGTAGTCTCTCAATAATTTTTGATATGGCTGTAAGCACTGAAATGGGTCGGTAATTATTAACGTCTTTCCTGTCTCCACCCTTGTAAACTGGAGTGATAACTGAACGTTTAAGAGCGTCTGGAAAGATGCCTGTCTTAAAACATAGATTAGTTAGATTGCAGATTAGAGGAACCAAGAAATCTCTAGAAAGTTTTAGAAAACGCGTTGAAATCCCATCCCATCCAGGCGCACTATTAGAATCCAAACTCATTAGTACACTGTCTACCTCCGAGGGATAAGTATCGAATAGCACAAAAGAGGAAAGCTGTGATGTAAGGGTATTAGATTTAATTCTCGTGTAATTAAGAGTTATGTTGTTTGCTAAAGATTGACCGATAACAGCAAAGTATTTGTTAACAATGTTAACAGAAATCTGAGGACAGGGGTCTGCATTGAGGAGCTCAATATTTGAACTTTTAGGAGGCTTATATTGAGTTATGTGGTTAATAGTTTGCCAAAGCGTTCTTGGTTTCGTTATTGATTTATTTATTTCGGCTTTGTCATAATTTCTTTTTAATTTTTGTATGAGGTTAGTGCAAAAGTTTCTGTATCTTCTGTAGGTTATTGATAGCATTACGTTATGAGGGTTTAGTTTCGATTTAAGTTGTAGTTTGTTCCGTAGGTTTATACATTTTAGAACTCCGGGATTAATCCAAGGTTTTATAATTTTCTTACTATTTGTTATTGCTGTGAGTTCAGTATTAGCTAGGATGTTTTTCCTAATCAGGTCTATAAGAGCATTAGCGTATATGTTAGGGTCTTTGTACATATTGAAGTATGTTATGTCCGTTGAGATTAATTCTCTGTAGGTTTTGTTATAATTGATAATAGTTTTGAACTTTTGGGGTGACGGTAGTTTATATTTATGTGTTAAAAATAACGTGACTAAGTTATGGTCAGTAACCGTCGTATTTAATACTGCTACAAAAGCCGAGTTATATTTATTATCTAATTTAAGTAGTATGTGGTCGAGACAACTGTCTTCTCTAGTAGGGAATGAGTGGGCAGGTAGGAAGCCATGAAGGGAAAGTATGTCTAGATAATACAGTCGGTTACGTCGTTCGTTGCTATTTTCATTTTTATCTATGATTAAGTCAATGTTGATGTCGCCTAAAAGTATAATGTTTTTGCAAGTTGAGAGAGTATTTAGGTGATTGTTTAGGGAATCAATAAAATTTGTTGCATTAATATTTGATGGAGAACGATATACTCCAAGTACAGTATAATTTGCAATGTCAATTTGGAGACAAGAGGCATTTAATAGGTTTATTTCAATAATTTTCGCATTGATACTATTCTTGATATAAACCACTACACCATCATTTTGATTGAGTTGTTTTAGTGTTTGATAGGAAGTATAATTAGAAACACAAGGAATAGGTTTTGAGGATTTTAGTCTACATTCTGTTAGAATTAATATATCAGCTTCATGACTTATTTGGGACAACGTAACATGCAGGTTATCTAAATTTTTATATATACTCCTAATATTTTGGGTCATAATTATAAGGTTATTTTCGGTTCTATTTGTTTCCACTTTTAAATCCTGAATATCACATTTTATTGAATTTGCAACTTCAATCTCATCAATCTCCAAGTGATTATTAAAACTATCCATTAATTAGTGTGAAATAGTACAACCAGTGGTAACCTATGTGTTTTAATTTTATGAGGAAACTAAGCGTAGTTAATAGTATAGAGGGTTTATGTACGTGCTTTGGGTTATGCGTGTGTGTATGATGTAAGCAGGTAAGTGTGTAGGTTACGTAAT
This sequence comes from Parapoynx stratiotata, assembly GCA_910589355.1. Classification (NCBI taxonomy): domain Eukaryota; kingdom Metazoa; phylum Arthropoda; class Insecta; order Lepidoptera; family Crambidae; genus Parapoynx; species Parapoynx stratiotata. The sequence continues at coordinate 12,469,974 of OU342482.1, forward strand.
GTAGTATGAGTGTGTGAGAGAGTGTCTTATTTGTGTGATTAAGTAAGTCTATGGTGATGTTATAAGTAGGTATATATGTTGTGTTGAGAGTCGTCGGAACGGACACTAGAAAATGTTGAGTGTAAATAGGCACAAGAGATCTTAGTATAACAAATATTATAACAGTTTTAGAAACAAAAATAAAGAATAAACCTATAACTAGTCAAATGTTTACCATTAAGTGGTGCACCTGGGATTCACTATGAATGACTATAATTTGTGACGTATCATCCTTTCTGACTAGCACCTTTCCATGAGATGTCCAGCAGTATTTAACTTTTCTTGATTTTTTGAGGTCACGCGCCAAAAAGAAGAGGCGAGCCCCCTTGGCGGTCAGTTGTTCTGATAGGTAGATTGGTGTATCTTCGTTTTTAGTGAATCCAAGGTGCTTTGCCTGCAGTGGTGATTTTTGCTTTATATTAAACTCTTTCACTTTGCGTAGAACTTCAGCACGCAGAAGAGATGATCGCAGTTCAAGTATTATTGTTGGCTTTTTCTCGGCGTCATTTCTCGCCCTTAACCGGAAAATGTCGTTTATGTCACGGTGATTCAATTCGAGTTGAATAGCTTTTGATAAATTTGTGACGTATTTAATTAGGTCTTCTCTGGATTCTTGAGGCTTTGTAGGTACATTTTTTATTTCTACCGAAGCCTTACGGTTAGTTCTCTGAAGGTCTTCGATTTTATCTTCTAATGTAATAATATACTCGAGGTCCTTTTTAGCTTGCTGCTCAAGAAGTGTGATTTTCTTGCGAAATTCTTCGTTTTGCGCGGTTAGGAGCGACATAGTGTCCTCAATTCTGCAGTTTGTCTCTTTTATTTCCCGAATATCGGATGTAATGCTCGACAATTCTTTGTTTTGCGTGGCGATAAGAGATGAGATCATCTCCTTGATCTCTTCATTGGCGGAAGAAAAGTGCCCGGGCGGAGATGTATCAACTCTGGTTCGTTTGTACCGTTGTTGGGACACGTAGTCGGGAATCTGGGCAGTATTCTCAATGTGATCACCAGATTTGAATATCTGGGGATCAGAGTGATGATGTTCTGGGGTCGGAGTATAGTCCAGTAATGCCAGTGTCCTATCGGGAATAGTCGATTGAGGGGGCGGCGTTCGCTGGAGAGACATACTTTCGTACAAAACACGACTGTCCGATTCAAAACTAAATGTATTTCAAGAAATACTTTATTCAAAATTCGGCCAAACCTCAATTTTGTGCCCGCTGTCGCTTGCTCGTATGACTCACGGCGAACGCTTGGATGACGTAGGCGCACCGTCTACACAACGCACGCAGCTCGCAGATCTATAGCGGTCGCCTGTGTAGCTGTCCTCTTCCGCCTATCGTGCGCGTGCCGGTTATTTCAACTGTCTCGGTGCTATGGGCGCCTGGTACTTCCTCGTATTTATTGTTGAATAATTATTAAATTTTTTTATAATTTTTATAAAGAATTTTAACACCGACACTCGTCAACACGTCCAAACGCTTTCGCGGTCCGAGAGGAAGAGGATATATAATATATATTTTTTATCTATCTAGTTACGTATACCTATTATATGTATATATTTATTATATAAGTAAGTATTTGAAAGTATATTTATTTGGAATTAGGTGTTACTAATTTATTTGTTGTATTGCTTTATTTTCAATTTGTAATTTTAATTAATTTTTATTGTTTTTCCTTCGTGCCATATTTAGTTATTAACTTTTCATACCTTCTGCTCTGGTCGACTGGTAGAGAATGCCTTTGCCATTAAGTCCACCGTTTGTACAATTTTATGTGCAATAAAGATTTTTAAATAAAAATAAATAAATATGTAAATATATCTAGAAAACAAGCGCGTAAGATACTTCCATAGAGCTATATAAGTAAGCTATATTTGATAAGAAACTTCCTTTACGTATACCTTAAACATACATTAACGCAGTATATGGAAATATGAATGTATACACGAATCAGGGATTACCATACATTTGGGGGTAATCCCCGGCGGCGGCCGCGCCCGATAACGAGTCACAACGTAATTTAACTATCAAGTGTTCAATCACGCCTCGTGTAGGAACTTAACTGGTACAGTCGTCGAGAAAATTTTATAATTACAAGTCTTTACTATTTTTGCTTTTTTTTCGACCAAATCGAAATCGTTCTAAAGTAAGGCCCAAAACTCAAAATCACCGGGCATTGTATGAAAACAAGAATGTTATTTATTTATTTATGTATTTCACAATTTATTGTACACAGAAAAACATAACAACGAAACCACAAATTACAAAGACAGTACAAAGGGTGTGGCCTATTCCTAACAGAAATGTCTCCCAGCCCACCTGCGATAGGAGATATGGCAAGAAACGAAAATGTCGTGTGTACACTACATGAATAAATATAAAACTTAAATATAATATGTAGTAAATTAGATAAATGTAAAATATAATACTTAAAATACAAATATACATACCAAATATATAATTATATACATAGATGTGTGTATGTGTGTGGTGTATGTATGTGCATAGATGTGTTTTTAATGAAAGCGAATGAAGTGAAAGAAATATATATGGACGTAGCATCATTTAGGTAACAAGTAGTTAAAAACATTAAAAAATTGACAAACAAATTATACAGTTCTCCTGGTTCACCTCTACATTTTTTCCTCCTGTTCACTCCCGGGAGGCCTTGTCAAGAGAAGATACAGGCACGAAACTCTGCAAGGGCTCTATCCTCCTTTTACTTAAAATTGTTTTACGTTCTACAATATACAACTTACGGGCAAGCCAAAACGGAATGAATTAGAATATGTCATAAGGTACCAAGACGAAATGACTCATGAAAAAGAACGAATTCCAAAACATTCGAAAATTAGAAAATCGCTTCATGCAGCTAATGACATTCTCCATCACAGTATTAAATAAAAGTTTTAATGTATGAACATTAACAGAGTCCTGAACGTAACAACAAAACAAAATAACAAAGCGGATCGTACTACATAATAATTCATTGCCTGCATTCCATTCCTGGTTATCATCAAAATAATCTTGGACATTGTAATAGACTTTTTTCATAAAGGTTTGTTTTACAAATAGTTTAAATTTATGTAAGGGCAATTCTATTATGTTTTGTGGTATTTTATTATACAAACGTACACCTTTCGCTATGAATGCTCGACCTATTTTCTGTAATCTGAAGCTGATATTGCAAGTTTATTTTTATTTCAGGTGTCAATATAATGGTCACAAAACTTTCATAATCGTTATTATTCTTGTGAACATGAATAATGTTATCATGTATATACTAGGATGCAATGGTTAATATAATAATTTCCTTAAAGAGCTCTCTAAGCGAGTCTAGGGGTTTCAGTTCATAAATAGCTCGTATAGCTCTTACCTGCACTATAAATATATATTAAATATCAGCTGCAGATCCCCATAACATCAATCCATATGACATTACACTATGGAAGTAATTAAAATAAACAAGTCGTGCTGTTTCTACACCAGTTAGGTCCCTTATTTTCTTTACCGCGTATATAGGCAGCAGAGCTCAATCTCAAAGACAAAGTAGAGATGTGAGGGAACCATTGTAAACGAGAATCTAATTTAATGCCCAGAACTACAGTTGAGTCTACACACTCGATTTGTTCACCGTTGATTTTAATATTTAGGTTTACATTTCGATTTTACACATTCAGTCTTCTTAAAATTTTTGTAATAAATTATTATTTTTAAACCAATTTAATGTTTTTTTGGTATAAAATGGTAAATCATTTATATATACTAGGAAAAGAAATGGTCCTAAAGTTGATCCCTGTGGGACACCTGTCGACAAAGGTGCACCAGAAGATTCGGTTATATACAACAACTTTTTGAGTTCTATTGCAAAGGTAGGATTCGATGAGCTTAAGCGCACTACTTGACATACCATAATGTTTTAATTTACCCAATAATGTCTTATGGTTGCATAGGTACGCCAGCGCTAGCCAACAGCGCCGACGAGATTTCCATACATTTTGACGTTAAAGCGCGTGCGTGTGACTGTCAAACGATGTTAGGAGCTCCGTGTAATTAAAAGCGTGCACTTATTCTGAGCAAACTACAACGTTATTGAAATTCAAAAGTATAAAAAGATAATCTTTGATATTATCTTAGATTTACTCTGCAGGTTTCGACATATTCCATTACAAAGACATAATTGGCCATGTTTCTAGCTACATCACGTTAAAATTTTGCTAATTGTAAAATATCATGCCCGTAAATAATTTAGTGGTCACATGAGCTGTTCAGAATTATTAAATTTCTGGCATTTTAATTAATATAATTTAGACTCCCAACACATTACAAAAATTACCGAATTTAATTTGATTGTGTGGAGATTTCAAAAGATTCATAGGCTTTCATAGGAATTAATAAGGTGTTCCATGAAAAATATGGCGTAGATAATTGCATTATTTCGCGCCCTCTAACGGCGAACAATTGAGAGAAGTAATATTTTAATATTACCAGCGCAGATTTTAGATTATGTAAAAAAGATAACGTGAATAATCCGTCTAATTTTAATGGTGTTGGCATTGTGAGTTTTGTTCCTATTTGCAGAATAAGATTGCGTTTTCTTACCGCTTTTACAAGTGATCATAATACTGGATTAAAAAATAATAAATTTACTTTAGTATAGAAATTTTTTAACAGCTCCACGACCTTCACCAGGTCACGATCGCGCTTAATAAGTATTCACCACAACAACCAAATCTTAGTCGAAAACGTTATGGCTCATCCACACTCCATATGCTCTTACTTGTGTTCGTGTTGCCTCGTGCAGTGTGGATGGGCCTTATCGTTTTCGACTGAAATTTGGCTGTGGTATATACATTCATAATTAGCCTCATAACGCCGTCAACGGGTGTATATCACATACTACCTTCATACTACCACAACCTATCAACTGACAGAAAATAAGCCATCGTCAAAAACTGCTCGAGTTTCGTGAGCACATAAATTTTAACTCTAGAATTCTATCCACCAGTTTATACAGTTCCCGACTGTACGCTAATTGACAAACAAACATGTAAGCAAGCGTCGCAAGCAAGCGCAAATATTGGCTCAATCTAATGGAGGCTGACGCCGCAGCGGCTAATAAATAGATCGCTCGCTTCATTACAGAACCTTTGCCCAAATTTACTCTAATTTCAATACAAAATGTGTTCAACTCGCTAAACGATACGTGTACGCTCACTAATGAGTTTACCGACTTGTAATTTAAAAGTACTGAGCAAAATCTGAAATTTTCTAAATTGAAAATTATCATTAATGAAAGGTTATGAGCGTAATTTCCTGGCGCAAACATATTTTGCTTAAAAGGTATATAACTTTGGTTTATAAAAATGTATTATGATGTAATAAAGATACTGGGAAAAACAACATCTTATTACTTATTAACATAAGGTCGATGGGAAAGCTCTAGAAAGTACGGCACTGCCGGGTCGGTCGAAGTTTTCTACTTGGGGAATTTTGTGAAATGATATTAAAATGCATTTAGCATTTAGCTCACATTATAGGCAAAGTTTAAAAGATCTAGCGATTGTGACGTTGAGACTTGTGTAAAGGTAGGTACAGTTGGTAACGATGAAAAAAAGAAACCACAAATAATTCCAAAAACAATTGCCATGCAATTGAAACAAACCAACAAACTTAAACTGTAACATTAGGAGGTAATAACATAATAACAATAATTTTAAAGTTCCATAATTGCATGAGAATGCTATAATTTACTGAAGAATAAGTAATATACAAAAATTTACCCTGCCAAATAACACACTATACATATAGGGCGAGTCATAGAAACCACAATAGTTAAATTCTAGACCAATAGCGACAAATGGAAACGCCAAAATGTGTGACGTCCGCTTGACAAAGTGTTTTTGCGATGAAAATTCAAAGCGATGTACATCAGCTATGCAGCCGTTGTGGTTAAATTGTCTATGATTATTTAACTTTAGTTAAATTTGAAAATACGACTATTGGACAAGCTGTCATATCACGTTATCATACGTTTTCGCGATTGGTCCATATTCTAACCATGGTCAACCTGACCACAGAACAAAAAACTGACCCTAAGTAAAACGCAAGCTAACAAACCAGCGCGTTACAGACCTACAGGTTTAAAAATAACCCTCAGAGATAGTCATAAATCACTAATTAACGAATGTCAAAATCACACGAAGTATTTTTAATTGGCATCTAGTTACAATATGGACTAAAATCCTACAAGTAAAATCCTTAACATCAAATGAGCTGTTGTCATCTGTCTGGTCCACCAATGACATCCTACAAATCGAGAACAACTTTTTATTCATATTCCCATGTCTAGTTTAAATTTTAATTAAACTTTCTATGTGGAACGTGTCTAAACCCAGCTCCAAAGCTTCATCGCTGCATTTTAAGCCACCAGCTTTATTGGAGTCTGTAGCCAGACATTTGAATCACAATCAGGATTATGCAGCTCACACGAGCTAGTAATATAGCTTAATTTAGTCATGAGATCCACGCTTATAGTGAATGTAGAAATACAACCTATTATTAAATATAAGACACTACAAATAGTTAGTAAAAGAACGTTTACGGAAAATCAAATACTTTATTTTAAATCCGAACTTGCAAAAATTAATTGGAGTTCCCTCTTTAAAGATACAAATAATGTAAATAACAACTATAACATATTCTTTAAAAATATAAAAAAGTTGATTGAAATAAGTTTTCCAAAGAAAATGATAAGATCTAAATTAAATAGTAAGCCTAAATGGTTAACAACTGGCCTTAGATTATCTTGTAAACATAAAAGAATATTACGTTCCATAATAAATCAAACCGGAAATAAAATTATCAAACAATACTATAGAGTTTACCAAAATATTTTAAAAAAATCAATACATACCGCTAAAAAACTCCATTATATTAAAATAATGAGTAAATCGGATAACAAAAGTAAAACCATGTGGGAGATAATAAAAAATAAATACAACAAATGTGATAAAAAACACAAAAATATACAGTTACAAATAAACAATACATTAACAGATTCACCTACAGAAATAGCAAACATCTTCAACGATTTTTTCGCAGCAGTTGGGAAATCAAGCCTTGATAATAATCAATGTCCCAAAAGTAATGAACACTCAAGTTCACCCATAAATAGTATGTACCTCACACCAGTAGACACCGCTGAAGTTACATCTATAATAATGCAACTAAAAAATAAAAGAAGTTTCGGGTTTGACGAACTACCATCGACAGTCATAAAAAAATGTGTAGATGAGATGGCCCAACCTCTGGTTCTTTTAATCAATCAATCTTTCGCGGAGGGATCTTTCCCAAGCATATTAAAAATATCTTTAATTAAACCTATCCACAAAAAGGGTGAAAAATCGAACCCATCAAATTATCGCCCTATAGCTCTTCTATCCTCTATCTCAAAAATCTTCGAAAAGGCTATGTCGAACCGTCTATATTCTTACTTAGAAAAAAATAACATCTTAGATGAAAACCAATATGGATTCCGTAAAAATAAATCAACCTCTTTGGCAGTTTACAACTTCATACAAGGAGCCCTAACTCTCATTAACAAAAGAAAATATGCAGTGGGTATTAGTTTAGATATGACCAAAGCTTATGATCGGGTAAACTATTCAAGTCTCTTATCGAAGTTGGGTGACGTGGGAATTCGTGGAAACGCTTATGACTGGCTAGATTCTTACCTCAAAAACAGAACACAATATGTCCAATTGGATTATTTTTCCCCACATACTAATAACATTACATCACACTTATCGGAACCAACAATAACAAATTGGTCTATACCACAAGGCAGTGTATTGGGCTGCATCTTATTTTTAATTTACATTAACCAGTTACCAAAAATTATAAATACCCAGTGCGTGCTATTCGCAGATGACCTGTCCTTATTGTTTGAATATGAAAACTCCAATGACTTCGAATCAAATATAAAGCACACATTATCAAAAATTATAACTTGGTTAAAAAATAATAATTTACTCGTTAACTACTCAAAAACAAAGTTGATTGAATTCATACCATACCAAAAGTCATCCCTAAATGTAAACATAAGTATTGATAATACATACATTGCAAAAGTTAATTCGTACAAGTTACTGGGTATAGAGATAGACAGCCATTTGAACTGGAAGGCACACATAGAAAAAATCAAATCAAAGCTCTCTAGTTTTTCCTATGCACTATATGAAATCAAAAGAAGTACAGATAAAAAAACAGCCCTGACATTGTATTATGCATATGCTCATTCATGGTTAAATTACGGCCTTATACTATGGGGGAATAGCTGTCATGTAAACGATATTTTTATATTACAAAAAAAACTGGTTAGAATAATTGTTAATATTGATAATAGCCAAACATGCAAGCCACACTTTACAGAGTTAAAAATTATGACTCTGACATCAATGTACATACTGGAGATAAGCAAGTTCATAAAAAATCACCCAGATATATTTAATGATGCCAAACAGAATAGACGCTATCTCCCTAGGACACACTTACAGAATAAACTAGCACTACCCAATATAAGAGTTAACATGTACAAATCCAGCCCCTACATCTCTGCAATATTAGTATATAATCATCTACCATTAAATATAAGGAACGAAGAAAATAAAAATAAATTTATAAAAAAACTTAAGACATTTCTAATTACAAAAAGTTACTATCATTTAAACGAATATTTTAAAGATGTATTATAATTAAAATTCTATTGCATGTTGTCAATTCAAAATAATTTTTATATTTCTGTTGCGCGCATAATAATTTATCGGTGTTATACACTAAGCTAAGAATGTGTCAAATATGGTTATAAAGTGACATTTTTCTATAATTTAATACTTTGTTGCAATTTGTTAGATATCTAATTAAGACTTCTTGATATTCATTATCTACTTTAGTTTAATAATGAAATAAATTTTATGTATAATTTTGCTAAACCCAACGGGTATCATGTTGTGACTTTTTATGACGTGTAAATTTTTTATATAACATCTATACTATGTACACATGAATGCAATAAAGAACTGTGAACTGTGAACTATAGAACCAACTCATATTTGCCAAACCAAATGAAATTAACGAAAGCTGAAATGCAATTGTATGAAAATGTTAAATATTTGTTTATCAGGTTCGTGAAACCCTAGCGCAAGAAACTCTTACAGCTAAGTATAAGGCTCGCTTACGTCTAGTAACGGGAGCCATAACAGAACAAAGCTATTTCAACAGGCACCTTTTCAATTTAGGTATCACCGACAGCCCCTATGCAGAGCATGCATGGGGGCAGAAGAAACAGCCGCCCACGTGCTGCTGGAATGCACTGGGGAAGCTGACTACCTGGTAAAGTACCTGGGAAACCTGGGTAACCTCCGCGAGGTTGTCCTCAACGCGAAGGCGGTGGGCGACTTCCTGGCGGAGCTGGGTTGGCTGGAGCCAGCCTTCACCCTCAGGCGCAAAATAGACGGGGATCCTTTTTTTTCGCATAATGTATTTACTCATTATATACTTTGGCATATGAATTTGGCATAATGTTGTTTGGTATATAACTTAGCATAATTTTCTTTTGGCACAATTTTTATTTCGCATAGTTATAATTTAGATTTAGACTAATATCCATAATATCATTTCGCATAATGGTTTACGGCATAATACAAAGTCGATTAGGTACGACAATGAGCGTAGCGAGGAGGAGTGTTAGGTAGAACTGTGCCCTCAACGCGCGAGCCGAGCGAGCAAAGCGAGCGTGCCGCGACAGCGGCCGGCGAAGTGCCATAATCGATTTTTTTTATTGATAATTATTTCTAAATTTGTATGCAAATAGTGAATTATGCTTTACGATGGTTATCGCATACGCATAATTATGCTTAAAATTTAATGCCTTAGTCAATTATGCGTAAGTATATTAATTGTAAATTCCACCATTAATCATTCAATTCATATTAGGTCCTTACCTTTGATATTGGTGTTTTGTTTAGAGGTTTTGGGGAATTCTGCATTTTCCATACCAACATTTTATCAGTATTCTTCACAACGACAAATCCAGAGATAATAATATTTGGCATGTATTATTAGACAAGCTTTAGTAATATGTGTAATATCACACTTCATAAAAATTATTTATCGTTTTTAAGTGAATGCAAATAAAATGATGTATTCGGGAGGCACTTAAAAAGAGTTGTCTCCGTGTCCAGTTTTAACACAATTAAACTTACAACAAATTATCAAAACAAATCAAAAGAGCTCAAAAATATAGTCTATTTTTAGACGAGGTAAATATTTTTTAGGAATACTCTGAATCTTAATAGTTACAGAAAAAATACTAAGAGAGAAAAAAAACACCAATTTCATAGGTAAGGACCCAATATTATGCTTGAAAATTGTATGCAAACAGATAGGGAACCAAATAAATGGTAAGTCGTCGAGTTGCGTAAATCGCCCGCACGAAGATGATGAAGAAGAACCATAGCGCCACGAGAGATGATTTACATTATCAGTTAATGTACCAAATTCTGAAAACTGCGGTCTTAACAAAATACTTCTCTTCTTCTTCTTCTTCTTTGCCTCTTCCCACGTTAGGTGGGGTTGGCTCTCCTTATCCATCTGCGCCAGGACATTCTGTCCTGGGTTGTCGGGTCAGGCAGTTGGGACTTCCCAACTAGATTGGCCATACTAGTCCACCAAGTCAAGGGCGGCCGGCGTCTTCCTTTCTTGCCTTCTGGGATTGCCATTGCCTTCTAAACCACATGCTCGCTGTCTCTTCGCATGACGTGGCCGTACCATCTTAACAAAACACAAAAACAAAATACTTATATATTTAAATTATATTATAAAGCAAGGCTCAATATTATACATATTATTATTTATCTGCTGTTTCCGTTAACGAGTTACATCGTGGAACTCCCAATTAGTGCATTCACAGAAGCGAACTTTCCGAGAATAGTATTCAATGTACAATGGTCAGCACGTAAGCAGGTGCATCTCATATAAAAACAACTCCTAACTGCTTTGGAATAAAGGTGCATGTAACGTAAAAGTGTTACGTCTGTTGTACTGTCAGTACAATAATTTACGTGAAATAATGTTGTTGAGTTATTCGGGAAGGAGGTGAACTACAAACAAAATAACTGTACAAATGTGTATTTTATTGCTTTGTTTTTCTCAATATTTTTCAACACGATAATAATTTTCAAAAGACAAAGCTCATCGTAGGTTAAGTCAAGTTCAGTAAAAAAAGGTATTAAGTTGATTCCTCTACCAGTACCGATACCATGACATCGCGGTATAGAGATGAGGAGCTCGGTGGCGTAGCGGTCAGTGTGCTTTGGCTTCGATAGAAAACAAAGCTACCTTCGCCATGGTCAGGCCGTGGATGGGTGACCAAGACTTTGTGATCTCGAGCTACTCCGTGCTTCGGAAGGCACGTTAAGCCGTTGGTCCCGGACGCATCTGTGACCGTTTCTACCCACCAACCCGCATTGGGCCAGCGTGGTGGTGTTACGGCCCATACTCCTCATGTGTGTTTATCCATGAGGAAGGCCTGTTCCAGCAGTGGGACGTATATAGGCTGAGGACATATTGGGTCCTTCCCTATGAAATTGGTGTTTTTATTCTGTCTTAGCAATTTGTCCGTAACTATTAAGTTTCAGAACATTCTTATAAAATAATTGCCTCTTCTAAAAATAGACCATATATTTGAGCTCGTATTATTTAATTTGATAATTTTTTGTAAGTTTTATTGTGTTAAAATTAGACACAAAGACAATTATTTTTTCATCCCACCACCTCGGAAAGTGTAATTTTGCGCTTCGAAATCTGGCTGGAAAATTCTATTTTATTCGCTTGAGCGGCAAAGTAGATTTGAATTTAGAACATCACATATAATGAGTACTCAATATAATTGTAAATTCAAAACGTCATTAAACCTATTTAATGTAACCTCTATGGTGCCAAATTTATGATTAGAACTTTTTAAATTGTGAAAAATATTTTGTCATTATAAATTGTTTTCTTTTTCATTTTGTCATTTCCTCGCTGAGGTGGGATGAAAAGTTACGTATTGCACTCGAGTGGAAAGATTTTTCACCTTGTGCTCGTTTGTTTCCCTCGCTGACGCTCAGGATTCTAATTTAGAATCACTCGCTGCGCTCGTGATTCAACTTAAGAATCCTTCGCTTGCTCGGTCATCCAAATCGAGCACGCGGTTAAAAAGGAACTTTCCACTCTTGTATAATAAATAACTATTAACTGCCTCCCGAATACATCATTTGATTTGCATTAACATAAAAACGATGAATAAATTTTATCAAGTGTGTTCACACACATATTGCTAAAGCTTGTCTAATGATACATGCCAAATATTATTATCTTTGGATTTGTCGTTGTGATAAAACTGATAAAATGTTAGTATGTTAAATGCAGACATCCCCAAAATCTCCATACAAAACACAAATTTCATAGGTAAAGATCTAATATATTATATTCGAAGACAAAAACTTTTGACAACAAAATATTTAGAACCAAAATTAAAAAGAGATAACCATAATGAGTTTCTATCAACTTCCATTCGAAAAAAACAATCCTCAATCAACTTCTAGTGGAAACAGGCGCTGTATTGGTCGTACCAGCATACGGCCATCCTGCGTTTTTATTTCTGCCACCCGTGGCCATCCATCCACCCCTTCTATCAGTTTTTGGATTCTCCCAAGTGGCCAGGCAGCTCTCTCCAGCATTCAGCTGGAAAGAATTTTTATCAGGCGCATTGCCGTGGTGTTTTGAAAATCATGTCAGCGTTTTCCAAAACTTCATTCCATTATAGAAACTATGACTTATCTACCAGACTTCTTAAAATATAACCATTAATGCATTTGTTGCTGTTTCATTGTGAATTTTGCCCCGCGTTGTGCCCGGTGCATGGTAACAGGTTTGCCACCTGTTACATGGGGACATAACATATCTGGCAAAATGTGGGTGTTTAACACCTCTGCCTACTCCTTCGGGGAAAGAGGCGTGATGATATGTTAAGTGATGTTATAAAGACTGTCACCTATCAAATCTGCTTAAACATTTTTGCATGGGACTGTACATCGCACCTCTCGAACGAGTCCCGTCGTCCAACTCAGCTACCGCTGCCTACCTTTATTCCCTTCTAATAAGTGTTATTAACTGTAAGCAGTGTACACATATTTTTGTACGTAACTGTACGAATAGTGAAATCTTCTACGAACTAAAATAAAGCTAATAGTCCTCTGTTATTTGTGTTACTTTTTCTTTCATGAGGTTTCCTTTAAGCAGTTCTTAGTAGTGTAATAGCGGGCGCAGTGGGAGGTTATCCTAAAAGATCCCACGATACCGCTTGGGCGGGCTGTACAAATATACACCTACATGCTTACTTATCCTATACAAGCTGATTTAAATGGCTCCGTAATTTTTAGCATAACGTTTATTATCGCAATATGAAAATCCATAATTTTGACAGGCATAATCATCAAAACGCATAAGATCGCGACGCATAATTTTGAGTCCTAATATTGTATACACTAAAATTATTCGTCATAAGTTTTAAAAGGTTATTTGAAACGCATAACTAATAAAAGCATAATGATCAGTATTATTGTGGTCAGCACAAAAATACTATTGGTCAGCGAAAATAACTAGTAATTAGTCAGCAACCTATGGGCAGCAAATATTTCTAAATTGGTAAGCAAAATAACTAATTGAGCAGCAACTTATTGGCAGCAGATTTCTAATTTGTTACCAAAATAACAAATTGGGCAACTCAAATTTTTTATCTGCCTTCAAATTGTTTATTATGTATATTTCGATGACACAAATATTGTTTTAAAGGGTCATCAAAAAATACCTCAACCTAATATCTATCAGAACCTAATATTTATCAGCGGTCCCACGCGAGCAGATGGTTTTGCTCACAGCTTTCTTACCACCTGCCCCTCAGCACGCGGACCGCCTCGCCCCAACGCGCCTATGCGGGTGTAAATTACACTCCAGGCGTTGCCCTACAGCTCCAGGCCACGTGGACTCGGGATGTACTAGTTCGACTCTGGGTGATATTAGGAATTTATATAGTTACGCTTTATAATAATATGCCTTTAGAGAGTTATGCCACTTTAATGTTATGAGTAAGAACAAATATGCGACATGAGTGTTATGCTATTTGATGATTATGCCAATCGAAGTATGGCAAACGATGTTATGACAGCGACAATTTATTATAGTCGAATATCCATTAGTTTGGCTTTAAGTATTAGATTTTAATCTTGGGAATATTTAAAAGCTATTATTTGTAGTTGAAACAATTTAACTAAAAATAGCTTTTGTGATATTAGTTATACTCCAAATCCTTTGTTCCTCTTATGTCATTTATTTTCATCAGAAGGGACACGCGCGACATGCGGAATATAACAAATACAACTGATTGGTCAATACAAACGTACATAATGTACTTTAAGTAATTATATGCAAATAAAAGTGGCTAGTGAGTTTCTTGCCGGATCCTTCTCATGAAAAGCCTTACACTCGGAATCCAGCCGCTTGGATCGATTACAACCACAGTCAAAGCGCTGTGGATGTACTTGCTACAAACGCTAGTGGTAATGAACATAAATATTATACTTTTTTAATCATTATTTATATTGTAAAACATGTTAAATGTGACGATTTTGAGGGCAGGTGGGCCATCAAATGTGGACTCCAAGCGCATGTGCAAAATGCATCTCGCGGCTCTTTGGTGTTAAACTCGTGTTAAACATTCATCAGTGTCACAGTATACACAATAGGTTAGTTGACTCATATCAAAAGTAATGAAAATAATGTGTCATTCACATAGTATTTAGTACAAGAGTCCGAAATATACCAAGTTCGATAAATATAAATAAGGGATTGCTGTAGAAATTCAATTTAAACATGTTTTATTTTTACATTTTTTTTTCATCTGCCAAAAACGCTATCCACCATATTCGTGAAATTTGTTGAGTAATGCTTCATGTAAACAATTACTACGCATGGTCAAAATACGTCAAACGTCAGTCGTAACCAATCAAGCGTAACTGTCGGCGATGTCACGCATGCACATTGAATTGTTTACAATAATCGTGACGCTACGGCACAGATAATTCATAGACCACCTGGACCTAAGGCGTTTTTGACAATTAAGTCAATGCTTCAGATAAAAGTTGTGTTATTTTTTATAGTGATGGCTATCAGTAAATTGTCGTTTGGGGCCCATTAAAAAAAAAGTCAACTAGCCTATTGCCCTAATACAATTAATTAATAGCCATGAATACATAGCTATGAAAAAAATTGTCTAATAATGAGGGTTTTTGGGTTCAAAAGCATCAGATAACACAGAGTCGTACGATTCTACATCTATGGCCGTAGGTATTGGATCGGAAAAGACAATCCGCCAACCGCCAGCTGATCCACGTGAGGACCCGCGTATGAGTTTTGTAAGCTCATGGACCAGACGTTACAGTGCTGCCATCTGTCGTAGATCGTTTTAAGAAAACCCTCACTATGAAAAGATAAATGTATAATTTTTGAGATCATAATATTTTACACCGACATTTGAATTATAATATTTTTAGAGTATGACTAACATACAGGAATAGAATTACTCCAAACAAGAAATCATATTAAAAATATCTTATGTAACCCTACGAATTGCACAAGAAAATGATTGGCTTTATCTATGAGTATAAAATTTATGTCAATAATCGAAATACTTTAGGCACAGAACGATAAACCATTTTCGTGAGAAGGCAAGTAATTTTTTTATCGAGATAAGTTCAGCAAATTGTATTACTGTGTACGAGCTCGCTTTTGGTATATTCTTAACAGTAACCTTTTTTTTTCAGATTTCTTTAGCTGCTAAATTCTGTATAAACAGGTTTTCAAAATGCCAAAGTGGGTGCCTTAAAGTTAAAGTGCCAAGCTTGGTCTATGAAATAAAATTATTTTTGTCTTTACTTTTTGATTGGATTTTAAATAGATACCCATAACGAGCCTGCTATGTTCGTACCGGGCACAGAGACAAGCAAAAATCTTGAATGAACTGTACATATGTTTATTATTAACGCATTGACAAGCGTGTTTTGAAATTAAGTTCCTTTATCTGCTTCTTCTCTATAATTTACATAAAAAATACCTCGACATACTGTATGTATGTATACTGTAATATCACTTTCATAAACCTCAAAAAACCATCCAACCCAAGAAACTCCCCACTAACTGAATGGTGACCTAATAAAAAGTCCAAGTAACCATTTTAATTTCTCAGCGCACCACAAACCATTAAAAGGTCGATACAATAAAGGCATGACTTGTAGTTCCACCATTCCTTACCCTGAGACGGAGCCGGCCCAGATACGCCAAGGGAAGTAATTGAAAACCTACATAAATTGCGCTAACAGGTCCACGTAATTATCTTATGTGGCGCCGATTGGAGCCTCTTTGGGAAGGGTGGATCGGACGAGCGGGATACTGTATTTAATTATCATTGTATTTCACAGAGACGGTAACGGTTAGAGCGATGTTGTGTGCTAGTAGATAGCACAGATGAGAAAATAATTTCATTGTAACAAATACTTTCACTACTTTACTCTGATACCTACGTCATATTAGCGGACCAGCTGGCCTACTCTAACGTAATGTTGACAAATCAATATTGAATTGATGCCCAAATGATAAACGCCTTTGGTAATTTCAATAGTGTTCGAAATAACAGAAATTCAATTCAATATCCATTGAAATTTAGTTTGAGAGTAGAGCAGCAGGTCACAATTAAAGACTCCCTGAAAAACCATACTATGTAATACATTACGTATTGGCGCCGAAAAATGAGAATTCTGCGGTCGCCGAGTGAGTTGACGGTAAGGTTCTACAAAAAAAAAACATTGTACAGAAGACTGTAAGCTACATATGTTGACCTAGAGACTATCTGATTCTCGTTTTCCCGCATAAATTAAACTGTATCATAGAAAATGGGTGTTATTTAAACGGTCAGCAGAATATTCCAATTTCGGCCAGCAAAAAAATACAATTGGTCAGCTAAAATGATTAATTGGTCAGCAACTTATGGGCAGCAAGTATTTCTAAATTGGTCAGCAAAATAACCACTAGGGCAGCAGATATTTTTTTTATTACCCTAAAAAATAATTTCAAAATGTCTACTCAGTTTAGACAAAGCGATTATTGACACAAATATTGTTTTCAATGGTCATTTTTCTAATAATTGACCCTTGATCCTTCATTGATCCTAAATTTTATATATTTCCGTAACATATATATGAATGCCCAAATAAATATTAGGTCCTTAATTATGAAATTGGCGTTTTGTATGGAGATTTTGGGGATGTGTGCATTTTCCATACTAACATTTTTTCAGTTTTCTTCACAACGACAAATCCAAAGATAATAATATTTGGCATGTATCATTAGACAAGCTTTAGCTATATGTGTGATATCACACTTCTTAAAATTATTTATCTTTTTATGTGAATGCAAATCAAATTATGTATTCGGAAGGCACTGAAAAGGAGTTGTCTTCGGGTCCAATTTTAACACAATAAAACTTACAACAAATTATCAAAACAAATCAAAAGAGCTCAAAAATATAGTCTATTTTTAGACGAGGTAATTATTTTTAGGAATACTCTGAATCTTAATAGTTACAGACAAAATACTGAGAGAGAAGAAAAACACCAATTTCATAGGTAGGACCCAATATTTTGCAGCTCAACTAAGTAATTTGCTGCCCAAATATTTATCTTGGCGGGCAATTAATTATATTTCTCATCATCATATCAGCCCGTTACCGCCCCCTGCAGGGCATAAGCCTCCTCTCAGTTGAGCCAATCTTTCCGGTCCTGCGCGATCCGTCCCCATGTCTTCCCCACGACTCGCTCGATGTCGTCGACCCCTCGCATTGTTGGTCGACCTCGTCGTCTTTTCCCTTGTCTTGGCCACCATTCAGTTAAGGACCTACTCCACCTGTCGTCTTTATACCTCGCCAAGTGTCCTGCCCGTCATCAGCCTATATACGTCCCACTGCTGGGCACAGGCCTTCCTCTGACCACCACGCCACTGAGTCCTGCCCACTGCCACTTAATTCTCAAGATACGCTTGCCAATATCCTGGACCTTGGTCCGACGTCGGATCTCTATGTTAGCCACGCGATCACCACGCGAACTTGATGCCTAGCATGGTACGCTCCATTTTTCTTTGAGCTACTTGTAGCTTTCTCATGGTATCTTCGGTAAGCGTCCCATTAATAATGAGCTTACAAAATATTTGTTTGCTGCCCAAATGATTTTTCGGTAATTTTTTTTCCTGAGCAAATAATGAAATGGCTGCCCAATTAATTACTTGCCCAATTAATTACTACTTATAATTCTAAATATTTCTAATTGCCGTACATCGTAACCGAACCATGATAGAAGGCTCAACATGTTTTTGAGTCAAAGTTAAACGCATAACAACCCGAAATAAAATCGCCTTTGTTTCTGTTTTCTCCCCAGTCTCCCCCACCGTCTCCTTCATACGTGAATTATTTGGTTACAATTTATCCAGAAATGCGAACAGAATCTCAGTTGTTAAGCAGCTCATCAAATTGTCAAGAGATGTCCAATTATATCATTTGAATTTGATCAAAATATCGAGGGTAATTGATGGTCTTGTTAAAGTTGCAAAACAGTTAAACTACCCTTGATTTAGGATGCGGTCCCCATTATTACGTCACTAGCATGTGCTCCTTTGAGGCCGGTACCATTAACGCCCAAACAGCTGACCTGACGTTTAATTGCAATGAAAATAAATCTTTCAATTATTAATCTGTCAATGTTTACAAACAAGACGCAATAGATTAATCTATTCTTCGCGAACGCCGGTGTACGCTTACACCTCAAATTTGAGAATTTATCATGAATATCGCTTAGGACAGTGTGCCTAATGCAAGACAACTTTGGGCGAAATGTGGATCTTAACTCCTCTGCTAACGCCTGCAGGAGCGCTAATATTATGTGTAACAGTGTAATAAAAAATTGTTTATTCACTGACAAATAAGGCAAAAGAAACAGTCTGAAGTTCTCGGTGATGTATCCGAATGGGGCGACAAGAACCGAGTCACGTTTAACCCTTTAAAGACCCAGGCGTGTCTGTTTTCTACTAAAAAGAGTCAATTCAACTTGACTCCTGCCCTTCGAGGTGCACCTGTTAACTTATCCGATCATCTCGAACTCCTTGGTATGGAACTGTCACCCAACCTAAGCTTTGGAGGATATATTGAGTCCAGGTCTAAGACTGCATCCAAGAAATTGGGCATTCTCCCCAAGGTCTGAAATTTTTTGACTTCTCAGCAGCTTCTTAGCCTCTATACAGCTCAAGTTCGTTCCTGTTTAGAGTACTGCTCGCATCTGTGGGATGGATCGGCCCGATACCAGCTCGAGGCCTTGGACTCAATTGAGAGACGAGCTAAAAAACTTATTGGTGACGAGTCACTCATAAGTAGAAAGCTCCAGAGTCTCGAACATCGCCATCTTATTTCATGTCTCTCGGTTTTTTACAGGCTGCATTTTCGTGAATGCGCACAGGAATTACACCACTTAATTCCACCAGCACCGTTCCATCATCGGACGACGCGACGTGGTTTGGGTCTCCATCCGTATGCGGTCGATATTCCATCTTTTCGCACCAAACGATTTGCCGCAACATTTCTGATGCGCACCGCAAAAGAGTGGAATAACCTTCCTGCCTTTGTGTTTCCGTCCAAATTCGACATGGGGACTTTTTGAGTTTGCGTGTTCCACCTTAGACCACTTCGGCGCTTTCCATCAGGCGAGATTGTGGTCAAACGCACTCAAATTTATCATTAAAAAAAAAACAAACGCAAAAAGTCTCAACTTCCGAATAAATAACTCGAGATTACAATTATCACCTATCCAAGATCGACAGCGAAGGTTGCTTTGCTTCCACATCCAAACCACGCTTCTGACTTTCAAATTTATAACAAAATTTTGTCAAAATTTGCTTATTATAAACCAGTAGTGCGCAAAAGCTCCAAATAACAGCACCAGTGTATAGTGTGGTGGAACCGTGCACACAATGGTGTCTGGCCGAGGAACGAACCTTCCTAATCGATTTCGGCTGCTTGTTTTATAGTTCACAGAACAAACCACGTTCATTGTGAACTTTGCGACCGCTGTAAACTAAACAACTCAATTCTGGCACGATCGCTTCACCAATATAATTTGAAATTTGAACTCTATCTGCAACGACTTAGGAGCCAATCTTGAGTAAAAATTTACGTTTCGAAATAATGATGAATATAGATGTTTAGAATAATATTCGTCAAATATCATTGGAAAGTCCCTGAGAAATTCGTATTAAAGTTAATGAACAAAATTTCTTTGAATCTTTAATTCTATAAACAGTCCTTCAAATTATATTGTAAGCCATGTCAGTGGGCAATTATCGTGCTATTAAAAAGTGGATGTTTAATAATTTTAATCCTTAAAAAAATCCTTTATATTCCCTTTTTTCGTCAGGAACACTAATCCCTATTCAGCTTTTACCACTGGCTAGTTCGGTGCACGTTTTTTTTACTTTTGATACCGATGAGATAGCTGGGTGTTCACCAGCTACCCTTGACAAGCCTCTGGTTTAATAGTAAGCAATACGACAATCACAAATTCGCTGTTCTTCTATGCATGGCTTTATAAGCAGTCAGATGCTCTCTGAAAAGGCACGACTGGCAGTGCATGAAGGTGTGCTGGTCCCAAATGTTATGTCGGCCTACATGAATATTGGGAAATATTGAGAATGTTGGGTATAAGAGAAGAGACACAAAAATAGAATATTGGGTCCTTACCGATGAAATTGGTGTTTTTTTCTCTCTTAGTATTGAGTCTGTAACTATTAAGATTCAGAGTATTCCTAAAAAATAATTACCTCGTCTAAAAATAGACTATATTTTTGAGCTCTTTTGATTTGTTTTGAAAATTTGTTGTAAGTTTAATTGTGTTAAAATTGGACACGGAGACAACTCTTTTTAAGTGCCTCCCGAATACATCATTTTATTTGCATTCACTTAAAAGCGATCAATAATTTTTATGAAGTGTGATATTACACATATTACTAAAGCTTGTCTAATGATAGATGCCAAATATTATTATCTTTGGATTTGTCGTTGTGAAGAAAACTGAAAAAATGTTAGTATGGAAAATGCAGACATCCCCAAAATCTCCATACAAAACACCAATTTCATAGGTAACTAATATATGCCGAAGAAAAGCATGGCTACGGTAAAACTGAGTGTCAGGATACACAATGATGTGATAAGAAGGAAGTGTCTAGTGTTCTAGAGACAAGAATAGAGAAAGGAATGTTGAGATGGTTTGGTCATGTTGAAAGGCTGGATGAGGTAAATTCACTAAAAGGATATATGAATCGGGTGTGAGTGGAGATAAGAGGAAGACCTTGGCGAACGTTTCTGACCAAATCAAAGACGTTCTTGGGAAGGGCCATGTCGAACGGCCGAGGATGTATGAGAAAAGTGATGAGAGCTGATGAAGCAAATGAAATATGTAAGGATTGTAGGAAGTGGAAAAAGTAACCGCCTCTCTGGTCTAGTGGTTACACCACCGGGTGTTGATCGGGAGGTCCGGGTTCGATTTCCCATGGGGGCAGAAGTTTTTCTGCTCGGTTTGGTTGGTGGTAGGGCTTCTAAGCCCGCCTTGGTTGGTGGTAGGGCTTCTAAGCCCGCCTGGCTAGCTACCACCGTCTTACCTAGATTTGTCGCCATAATAACAATGTTGTAAGCATTGTCGTGTTCCGGCAATCAGAGGTAAGATAGCCAGTTCCTCAGTTGTTGAGGATAACAGGTGAAGCTCGCTTCGACCTTCGGCCTTATCGTCACTTACCATCAGGTGAGATGAAGGTCAAGAGCTTACCTGTCGTATGTAAAAAAATAAAAAAATAAAGTAATCTCTGCCTACCCCTATGGAATAGACGCGTGGTCACACCAAGTTCACCATAAGAACATACATAAGTATGTACGTACAATTACTTCACTTCTATATGGTATAGTTGTCCAGTCCTTTATTTATTCCCATTCTTCATTTCCTTTGATAATTAAAAAATACTGGTACAGTCCATTGATGTTATTATTTTCGACCTCTCAGATATCTAAAAAATGTATGTCAATTGTCCACAGGAGATGATGAATTCTTACCCATCAATACAGTAGCCCAAAAAAACATTACAAAACGTTGAACCGAACCAGCAAGCGATTAAGCGTTACAAATTGAACGTAACACACGGCACAACCGTTCACGGCAGCCATTATATCCGCTGAATCTAATCTATATTGAAAGTGATTAATTCTGGGCAGATGTAGGCCGACATAACATGCCTACGCATCCGCTATACACACGCGTACGAGACGTACGGAAAAACGGGAAGGGACTCTTGTTAAAGAACCAAATCATAATTTGAGTGGGACACTCAGGTTTTTAAATAAGCTCTACTCAGTGAAGATAATTTATATTGAAAGAAACAGATACCAAATTTTAGCCACATTTCATGAAAAATGTTTCTATAGCATTAAAGATATTTAAAGTAGGATTAATTTTGAAAGTTTTGACTATCTTGTTATGTGTTTTTTGTTATGATTTTAATTGTAATTTTATATAATCAATACCGCATATCATTTCATTTTTAATTAATTTTTTTTCTTGACCCCTCTACCTTCTTCTTCTTTTTCCTGCCCTGTTCCCAATTCTATTCGGGTTCGGGTCGGCGCAACATGTCTTCCTCTTCCACTCTACTCTATCACTTGTCAAGTCAACACTCACGCCCATCCTCATCAAATCATCATTCACACAATCCATCCATCTTTTCTTTGGTCTTCCTCTCCCCACACGCCCATCCACTTTCAAGTCCATAACTTAACCTATCTGATGAAAAATGTCATACAAAAAAATGCGTTTGAAAAATTAAAACATAACGTGTATCGTTGGTCCTGCGAGAAGCATAGATAAATTATGGAGCTTACACTGTGACGGGCAACACGGACAGCGTTCTATTGATTTGGCTGTTGCGCAAACAAAGCAACTGCCACGCTAGTACAGCAACAGCTCGTCGGCTACCACAACCATAACTGACAGGTTTCAATCAATTTTGTGCTTTATTCCTAAGGTACTAAAAATTAAAATCTTATTACCAATTTACAATGTGTGCTTGACTTGACTGTAATGTGAATTCATTCTTATTTGTCCTATTTGGTAATGCAATTTTAGTATGTCTTCATATTAAAATAACAATGTATAATGTTATTTCAGTCTAAGGTATCTCAGTAGTAACGATTAAGTTTTTGTTCTTAATTTTTAACCATTCAACCCCTGGACTGACACTAATCCTGTTTTGAACGAAACACAATTGATTTTCTATTGTGTTTACAGACGAATCAGATGATGAGTTGCAATAAATTTTTTAACCGCCTCTCCAGTGTAGTGTTTGACACCATCGGGTGTTCATGGGGACGTCCGGGGTTCAATTCCCCACGGGGGCTGGGGTTTTTCTGCTGGATTTGGTTAGTGATAGGTGTTCTAAGTCCGCCTGGTTAGCTGCCACCGCCTTACCTAAATATGTCGCCATAATAACAATGTTATAGCATTGTTGTGTCCCGGCAATCAGAGGTAAGATAGCCAGATCCACAGTTGTTGAGAAATACAGGTGAAGTTCGCTTCCACCTTATTGTTACTGACTATTAGGTGAGATGAAGTCCAATAGCTTCCCCTCATTATGTAAAAGAAACATGGCAAGTTTTTGCTAAATACGACAAGTTATAAAGAACAGACTGTACCCTTCACACACTTCACAAAATTTTTCAAATTATAGACATTCTTCACAACATTTTATATCCAGAACTACTAAATAAGGGAAAAGCTTGAATATCCTTGATTTAGATAGATGTGGAGTCGTGCGCGCCTGAAACCCACTCGACGGTAAAATGTCGACTCGCGTGGAATCGTATTACTTAAAATTTACTTCCATTGTACGAACTCTTGCGTTTGAGTTTTCATTGAGTAACTGAGTCCTTTTATTCTTTATCCTTTTAATTTACTTTCCAACAACATCTGTGATGTCTATGTTTGATAAGAAACGCGAGAAAGAACGGAGTGAGCGCTAAACTGACGTGTGACAGAGACAAATGAAAGAGAAAGATATTTATGTTGAAAAACTCTTCAAGGAGAAAAGCGCGACATGTGACCAAATTGAAAAGGCAACTAGCTGGTCATCTGCAATAGTTTTTTAAATAATCTATAGCTTATTTTTTTTGTGATTGTTAGAAGTGTTTTATGTTAAAAGTATGAGAGCAGTTAAAGTTATTTGGCATCATCGATTCGGAGTTTATATGTAGAGACGGAGTATAAACAATATAGAAGTGCAAGTTAAAAGGCACCCATCACTTATATCTTTACCTAAGCACGTTTAGGAAGCAAGGGTGGCTGATGAAGTTTGTTTCTGCCAGACTCTTACTGAACATGTGATGAAATGCATTTGTTTGGTCCTCCATAAAAAAAAATAAACCTTTATGGCTCATTGATGTTCAAAACGATTTTTTTTTATTGACAGGAAATAAAACATAATTGCTGCAACAAAATAAAGGTAATCCAAATAGACTATTTCGCAAACAACCCCAACTACTTTTTGGGAAATTTTAACTAGCAAAAGTAACCATTGTATTCGAAGCACCGAGTTCGTGATACTGATTTTTCCGCATGAAAACCCCTCAAAGAGTATTTCATTTGTTGGGTCGTGCATATACTAATGATTATTTGGTAAACATTTCCTGATAAATCGATAAAGTTATACTACTGCGTATCAATATCAAAATGTACTCAGCGTGACGCCAATCTCCATTAATATCTAATTCAGTGGAACACCCTATATTTACAAAATCAATATCACTTTTCGCCATAGACATGTTATCTGTATCACTCTACTCTACGTTCAGGAACTTTTCCAATTACAAGATTACGAACGCTCCGCCGCCAGTGGCGCCCAACGTGGGGCCCATATTTTGACAAGTTAATTGTATAGGCAAGTGAATGTAAGGGCACCGCTTTGTTTTGAAACATATTACATCAAGGGGTCTGATAACATAGGTTCTCCTATGTTTGTACGAACAACGATTTATATAATTTCATTTCGTCATTTCGTTTTTTCGAACAAACATAGTACAAGCGATAACGTATCATGATTGCATTGCTTCCTCTAAATTTAGTTTTGGATTACAATTTATGGACGATATTTAAGTGGAACTCTGATTCATTTTAGTAGTACCGTTAGAAGTATTATTACGATGATTCCACCTAAATTACACCTATTCCTAAATTAGATTTTCGAAATCAACATTATGTCTTCTGTTAAATTGTCTTTATTACATTTCATTTGGGTTAAAAGCTCCAACCGCTCATTTGCCGAAGTTAAACGTTTAACCCAAACTGAATAGAAAACTGCGATTACAGAGTTAACGTCATTTGGGTCGTGATTGCTGATACACTGCGTAGATATCATCGCGATGATCGTTGAAACACGCCGGGTTCAGAAAATAACTTTGGTAATGTTACTGGGTGAAAAAGTAGGTATTCAAACGCCAGTCCACGCACTCAACATCGATACTCGGCGGTATTTGTAACGTTCACAAATATTTATATGAAATGGAAGCGTTTCTTTTAATTTCATATAGTAATTATGGTCAAAGGACAGTCGTAAAATACCCAATTCACTAGCCAATAAGACGCAAGATAAAGTTAGTATTTAATTTGACATCTTCAGTCAGGAGGCAGAGGACTCCTTATTTAAGAGAAAATATTGCTCTGCCATTAAACAGGACTTAATTGAACCATCCATATCGCTCGACACAATTTTTAGGGAAGTTTAATGACCTTTAATGACGACCTCCATGGTCGAGTGGTCTATACGCCAGTCTCAAGGCGTTGCCATCTCGAGAGGTTCTGGGTTCGATCCCTGTTGGGGGCAAATGCTTGGGTGATGAATTCAGGCATTTGTTCTCCAGTCTTTCTATATATTTATATATATTCAGGATATTTATATGTATATATCTATTAAATATATATTATTATTTATTCGTCATCTAGTGTCCGTAACACAAGAAGCATTGGTTGCTTAAAATGGGGCTGGTTGATAGGTGTAAATGTTTGAAGATATTTATTTATTTAGTCATCTATCACAGCCTTTATATCTTCAACGTGCAATGAATAATGAGTCGAGCTAATACAATGAAACATCAAGGGATCGATTTAATCCAGTAAAAAAAACATAACCGAGTATCAGCCTGAGGGTATGTAATAAGCGATGCCTGTTAAGTGATTGATGCTAACTTTTAAATCAAAAAGAGGGCCTGTCTGGTAGAGGGCGAAGGTCCGATGGGAACAGATGTTTATGAAATGAATTGGTTCGTAAGGGAAAAATGTTATGGGTTAAATATGAGGCCGCGATAACCTAGTTGCGTAAAAGGCGAATACTCCTACAAGAAGTCGCTAAGAGTGAATAAATTAAAATATTTGCAATAAAATTTCACACTTGCAATTGACATCAAATATTCGTAATATGGCCTTTTGCAAATTCTTAATAACTAAAAATAAATTAGACTCTTATGTAACTTATGTTTAAAATTCGCTTAACCATCATCTACTATCTACTGGACCAGTATTGTTAGTTTTTAAACTGCTGCACATTATCCCTTATGCTAAGCCAACCTTCGATAACTCTGATCCGCACTACCTCTCGCTGGAAAGACCTCATATAGTTTTCATCCATTAAGCAGATGGGTGCGGATCTTCCATTACGAATATCGTCATCCCATCTTATCGCAGGACGTCCCACTTTATCAGGTGTATTGATTTATCTATACATTTAATAAAACTGTAGAGGTCGAATGTCTGTGCTGTGCATAGAAAAAAAAATGCTTTTGATCAAGTCAGGGAGATGTAAAAAGCGGGAAAATACCAACAATTTTTTGTTTCTATGTCTGTTCGTCTGTTTGTACGGGGTAATCTCCGAAAAGGCAGGACCGATGTCAATGAAAATTTGCATGGTGATACCTTATATCCCTGGTTAATATCTTCAATACTTTTCATTCCGGAAAATTAAAACGTTTTCGTGGGATTGTAAAAAACCATAGTAACCGCGGACGAAGTTGCAGGTAACAGCTAGTTTTCAACTAAAGCAGATGTTTGTTATTGAATCAACACTCGAGTATTTTATTTCCAGTTATTTTCCCGACTTCACAGTTATAAGAATCTCCGGAAAGTGTCTAAAACATGTTAATCACACACAAGAGAGCTGTGTGTGTAATGATTTTCCTCTCATTCCACTCGGTCAATGTGTCTGTCACTCAATCGGGGATAATGGAGGTGATGTACTTAGCATCGGATCCGAATCTCTTGTAATTTATTGCGTATACAACACGGGTGTAGGATTAGAAACAATGCTATCTGCCGTTCCCGTTCTACGGTATACGGAAACTATACCACTTGTGAAGATTAGACGATAATACGCATCGTAGATCGCGTTCCTATTCTTTCTAATCGTTTGTGTTTTTTTATGAACGTATTATATAATACGTGATTACCTCCCTGGTCGAGTGGTCTACGCCGGTCTTAACGCGTCGCCATCTCAGGAGATTCGATCCCGGTGGGGGCAAATGTTTGTGTGATACATACATACATAAAATGACGCCTACAATCCCCGAAGGGGTAGGCAGAGTCCAAGGAGCACTGTGTTCCGTAAGACCATATTTAGCCAGATTTTAGATCAGATGAAAAATTGTGAAAGAGTAGTAACAAGTGGATAGTTCATCGCCTACACAATCACAGACCCAGTACCCAATACGCCCTTAGTCGCCTTTTACGACATGCTAGGCAAGAAAAGCAGTTGGTACATTCTTTTTGGGTCCCGGACCAACACGGGGTTTGTGTGATGAATAAAGATATTTGTTCTCCAGTCTCGGATGTCTATAATGTATTACATGTATTTATCTATTAAATATATTTATCAGTCATCTAGTATCCGTAGCATTAGTTAATGGGGCTAGTTGAAAGGTGTGAATGTCTGAAGATATTTATTAAATTTTTTAATATTTTTGACATTTAGACTAGACGGCCTTGGGTATCCACTGTAATGCGAGTATTGTGTAAGTTAGGTATCGGATACGAAAATAAGGTGACTTGCAGTAACTGTGTTCCCACTTCAAAGGAGTAAGGAAGTGAAATTAGAAGGGGCACGGATTGGTAAGTTACACTGTGATTTCTGTAAGCCTTGCAAACTGTTAGAGGATATACTCAACTACTGCTAGTTACAAATACAGGATGGGCCTAATTGTTTTTGAAATATGCGTTAACTAGGTCTAACTACCTACTTAAATACAGGTTGGTAAATGCAAAACAAATTATCTATCGGGTAAACTCCTACATTACTATTATAATGGGTCCTTACCTATGAAATTGGTGTTCTTTTTCTCTCTTCGTATTTTGTCTGTATCTATCAAGTTTCAGAGTATTCTTAAAAAATAATTACCTCCTCTTAAAAAACACCATATTTTTGAGCTCTTTTGATTTATTTTGATAAATTGTTGTAAGTTTAATTGTGTTAAAATTGGACACGGAGACAACTCTTTTTAAGTGCATCCCGAATACATCATTTGATTTGTATTCACTTAAAAACGATAAATAATTTTTATGAAGTTTGATATCACACATATCGCTTAAGGTTGTCTTATGATACACGCCAAATATTATTATCTTTGGATTTGTCGTTGTGAAGAAAACTGAAAAAATGTTCGTATGGAAAATGCAGACATCCCCAAAATCTCCATACAAAACACCAATTTCATAGGTAAGGACCTAATAATAATAATAAATATAACCCGGTGCATGGCAATAAGCTCGCCAAAATGGAGACATTACATCAGGTCAAAATGTGAGTTTTAGCTCTGCCTACCCCTTCGGGGAAAGAGACGTGGTGATATGATGATGATTAATATACCTAAGTAATCATCATCATTAGACTGCCCTTTTCCCAATTTCATTTGTGGTCGGCGCAACGAGTCTTTCTCCTCCACTCTCCCCTATCACACGCCATATCAACATTCACTCCCATTCTAGCCCATGTCCTCATTCACACAATACCTAATACCTAAGTATTTTTTATAAAATTAAGACAAAGGCTGTGTAAACTTAGCGTAGGACGCTTTTGATAAGATTAGTGATGTTATGCGAAACGCTGCTGTCAAATACTGGATGTGCGAGAACGGGGTGAAATGGAGGAATTGGGCAGGCCTGTGTCCAGCAGTGGACTTTTGTATTCTGATGATGATTAGTCTAAAATTTTGTACTTTAAATGTAACTTTGTAAATTCTAATGCCTTCATTAACCCCTTGGCGGTCACACGAGCACCAGTGTTCTCAAACAATTGATGTTTATATTGCGTTTCGTTTTGTGCCCGTTGACTAGTTAAGAGGGAACATTGTAACGAAATTGCGTTGCAATAACTTTTCTGGAAAGCAATTTGTAAAATAAAATTCATAACATTGTAATTTGTAAAATAAAATTCATAACATAGTAAGTAAACAGGTAAGCAGTCAGCAGTCAACCCATGTTCTATATTCAATAGACTCAGCTAATAATTACTCTTCGCTACATCACCTATAGTGCGATCTTCTCGAATTACTGTATTGACTCTTTGACAAGGGTATAATAATATAGTAGGCCTTATTATGGGTTGTAAAGTTTCATAAATATTTGGGAATATAATATTCATAAAATAATTCAAAATTATTGATAGTTCAAAATATGACTCACATTTACTACCTAAGGGATCTTTTATAAAGACTGCTTGCTAAAATAAAGCAAACATTTTTTTAAAGGATCCTTATTTATTTCTCTCTTTCTAATCAAAATTGCAGTAAGGAAGGATTTTAAAAAAAAAAAGAGTTATTTACAGGTTCTGAATGCTAGGTAATGAGCTCTCATTGAGCTCTATATGACAATATGATCCGTTAGTTAAATATACTAGGGATGTAACAGAAGTGATTTTATCGCAACCAGAGTCGGAACCGAAGTTTTTAAATTTGTTATATCAGATTCGGAATGAGAACCGGAGTCGGAACTGGAGTTTGAGCCAGAGTCAAAGTCTGGGTTCAGAGACGTGTGGTTAACATACATTTCTATAAAACTAAAGCGTGTCTAACGAGGAATGACGGGAAGGGAATACAAATACCTACAAATCTTTTATTGCAGACCAAGTGAGGATATAAAGATGCTAGAATTAAATAGCACTTATTACGCAACGAGTCAAAACTTGTAAGCGCCCTCTATGACCACGATAAGTTTTCAGGTTTCAGTTTCGTTGTACGTCCGATTCAATTATATCAGAACCGAAATCGGAATCATAGGTGTAAAATGAGTCGGAACTTCCGATTTACGGATCCGAAACCAAAGTTTCGTAACATCTCTAATATATACCACTGCTGGGTGCACAGGCCTGTATACATGGAGTAATACATGAGGAGTACGGCCTGATAGTAACACAACCACGACCAATGTGGACCAACGGCTTAACGTGCCTTCCTATGCACTGAAGAACGAAGATCACAGAATTTTGGTCACCCATCTAAAGACTTCACCCCATAACTTCACCCATCCAAGGACTGACCATGGCTTATTGGTTTTGTCTTCAATACCAGAGGCAACGCGCCCGAACCACAACGCCACCGAGCTCCTCAATATTTACTTATACTTGAATAATACGAAGTTTCATCTTCTCTCGTAAATGTGAGTAAAGACAGTGGATTTTGTTTTTAATAAGATTTGGAGAGACTGCGAAATTTCGAGTTTATAAGATTTACTAAGAAATCTTGCGGTGAGTCAGTGTTTTGTTTATTGAAGAAAAGATTATCCCATTAGCACACACGTCAACCGAAAATTGCTTACCACATCCTAATTACTTAAAGTTTCAATTATACCCGCGGGAGCAGGGGGAAGACAAAGTTCTGAAATTTAATCTGTAAGTAGGAAAATCTTGCTGAAAATCGTTCATAAAATTGAGAGCGCAAAAGTGGGATTTAGTTCAAAATGTTTCTATTGAAAATATTTGAAAAATCGAATCAATCAACAGTTCCGGAATGATGAGTCTTGAAAAAAAATACAATCATCGATTTTTCGACCGTAAATGTCATAGAAGCTAATTAATGATAACTATTTTATTTGTAACTAATTTCTATAATTTCTGGCAATTTGTGTGAAACAATTTAGAATTTTAGATGATAAGTTCCTTACTGTACTTACTGTTATTATTATTATATGAAGGAAAAGTGTTTATTGGTCGAAAATTTTAATTGCGTGCGAGACGATCGTCAAAAAAAGTCCAATTTTTTCGACGCAGGTTACCTCTTTAGAATAGAGGCACGCGTCCCCTAATAAATGCTTCATAATCACTAGGCATTCTCTCGGTTCTTTTCTTATTATAGGTATCACAATGCATACGTGTAGGTTCATACTCAAACATAATAATAACTCAAACAATACTCGCACAGCCTCAATATTAACCTGTTCCTATAAACCCGAAATGAACCGAGAGATTAGTCGGGACGTCCCCGTTGTAATCTACGCCGAAACAATGTGACGCGACGTCGCGCGACATCCACCATACATCTCCCTCGGGGGAGCGCCGCCAAAGCCCGTTGTGATGCGGTTATATCCTGAAATATCTAGTTAAGTCCACAATCCGGAATTTTAAAGTAGTATTTGTTTATTTTTACTTCTATTTCTGTACATAATGTAGGAACTGAAATGATTACAGACGCAAACGAAAAAATTACACTTAGTATCTTGTGCCCAGTGTTTTAAATATCGCTATAGGTCTTTTCGCTTAATTCATTTCTTGTGACAGATTCAAATTACGAAAAAGACTTTGAATGTGTGAAATGTATACAGAGTGACCTAGAAGTCGTGGATCAAATACATCGTATAAGTAGATATAGTCATTCGTAATAAATAGGGCCGTAATCCATGGCTTGAGGAACTCGGTGGAGTAGTGAAACAAAGATACCTTCGCCATGGTTAGGCCTTGGATGACTGACCGAAACTTTGTGATCTCGAACCGTGCTTCGGAAGGCGTGTTAAGCCGTTGGTCCCAGTCGCTATTGCAACCGTTTCTACCCACCAACCCGCATTGGGCCAGCGTGGTGGTGTTACGACCCATACCCCTCATGTCTCTTCATGAGGAAGGCCAGTGCCCGTCTGTGGAGCATGGCTTAATTATGAAATCTTATATTCCACTCTAGGTGAGCTCGGCACATGTCTTCCTCTATCGCTCTCTCTTTCACTCCATCGCTGGTGAGCTCAACAGCCCGTTCCTTCTCATATTACACCTCACGCAACGACGGGGGATTCTCACACAATCCCCCGTCTTTGCTCTTTCTTCCACAGGGACGATGTGTAAATTTCATTTTACCTCTGCGTAAGAAAACACAGCTTCATCCTCATCTACATATAGGGTTCGTTTATGGACACGCGGTGCGTCGAGCGGCGCGTGCGGCGTGGCTTCCCGCGGCGCGTCAGGCGTTTTTACCGTTTATGGCGAGGCGGCGCGTCAAGCGGCTCGAGCAAACTCAAACATATACACTGTCACTCTGTCACACACACTATCACTGTCACAAAAGCAATTAATCCTTCTTGCTTGCCGCGGCATCACCCGCCGCTTCAGCCGCCGCGTCCGACGCGGCATCGCTCGCCGCATGTGACGCTACAACTCAAACAAAAGCTTGCGAAAAGCGTCTCCTTGAACGCACCAATACCTCGTATATATACCACCTGCCCTGTGCCCAATATTATTTGGGACCGGCGCAACATGTCTTCTTCTTCCACTCTCTTCTATTACTCGCTATTCTGTATACCTATCTGGCGTAATAGCAAAAACTTTGCAATTTTCATGGAATGTAACCCTACCAATCTTTGTACGGGACACAACAGGAAACTCAAGAGGAAAGCTTAAAATACACTTAATTTGCACATAAATGGATATTGAACAACATAAAGATTGCAAGTAGACTAAAATTAACAATCCAGAAAATGTTTTTTAAAAAATTACTAACTCAGAAAGCTACATTAGTTATAGCTTTATCTAATCAATTTGATTTATAGGCTAAATTGCTTATTTATTTGGTAATAAAAAGGCCAAAATTCTCATTTTACCCTGTAAAGAAAATATGACGGGATACATAATAATAATATGTCTAGCTAGCGTGAAATCGAAAACACGTTGTGAAAAAAAAGAGTCGTAATCGTTGGATATTGAATGAATGAATTTTGCCGTCACGTTCGGTGTCAAAATCAATAAATCAAAATATTGGGGTTTGACTCTAGTTCTAGATACACATCTTGTAGCATCCTTGTATCATTAATATTGTTTTAAACCGTGACCATTAAGACTAGACGATGAAATTCAATAAGATTACCCTTTCAATCATCCTTCCATCAGCTCATCCCAATGAGATACATAATGTTTTGTGAATAAATGATTTGATTTGAATAGAGGAGCCAAGTGGTTAAGGATTAATACGCTTTGGCTTTCAATCGAAAACAAAGCTACCTTTGCCATGGTCAAGCCATGGATGGGTGACTAAAACTTTGCGATCTAGAGCTCCTCCGTGCTTCGGAAGACACGTTTAACTGTTGGTCCCGGTCGCTATTGCGACCATTTCTATCCACCACCCCGCATTGGGCCAGGGTGGTGGTGTTTTGAGGAGTATTCCTCATGTGTTTCTCCATGAGGAAGGCTGTGTCCAGCAGTGGCATGTATATAGGCTGAGGACTGGCCCTTTCAATAGCAAACTCGGACCATATAGTACAGGGAAATTGAGAACATAGGTACATATTTTAGCGAGTCGGACAGCTTACAGAAATACAAGCATCGTTATCTTTACGTCAACTCCAGCGCAAGAATTATGAGCCAACCCTTATGATGAGTGCAAACGTATACCCAGAATAAATTCAAGCATGGTCTTGAGTCGTAATTGTACACAATCTTATTTTGGAGCAAATTTCATAAAAATTTTCCAGTTATTCAAATACAAAGTTGTCAAATTTCAAAGACAATTCGTGTCATTTTTTATTCTACGTGATTTGGATTTGAATTTGAACCATACACCATCTTGTTCCGTTTCAAAGGAATTCGACACTTATGGGCATTTTTTCTATAAATCTGTTATTAGTAGACTGCGCATGCGCGGTACATTCCGAGTATAGCGAACGCATACATTTTTTGACGTAAGTTCGACATTTCGATCGTCGGAGCGTAGCAACATAGTACAGATTAAAGAGAATATGTCTAAAGCAACATAGTGGTTATCATTAACGAGTAATATATTCATATAATCAGTCCGCTTTTAAAACAGATAGCGATTTCGGGGTTGTAAAAGGGGGGGTTGTGTGTGTGCGTGTGTGTTAAAACTTAGTAAAACGCGTTGCGTGCACTATTGAATAAAATGTTTAATGTGAGAGCAACCAATAATTCGACATAAGTGACATGACATGACATAACATATCAAAATAGACAAAAAAACATAAATAAAAGAGTTCTTAACATATTCCCGCCTCACTCAGGGTAATTAAAATAAACTATATTTGTATTTACCTTATTAATCAATCGCATTTATTTTTATAAATAAACTTTTGTGACAATTACCCCTAGCTGATGCTTACCTACCGTTAGGTCGAATCATGATCGAGGCACTGCTGCCGCTCTCTCGTTCACTGTGGTAATAACCTTCACTTTGCCTGTTCATACACTATTATATCACAAGAACAGCTATAGATAACTGCGTGCTATAAATAAACACTGTATCCGAGCAGAAGGCGCAAAAAGGCTCCAAACTTTGTTTAGAAGGTTAGGGCGAAGGCCGCATGAAAGTATAAATTAAGACAAGTTTCGAAATAGGATAAGTTGTGGAATTGTTTCTTATCCTTCGTCTACGATAGCGAGGAAATCCGCTGAAAGCTAAGCTCACACATAATAAATATGACCCCAGCGTCGCCATCTCGAGAGGTTCTGGGTTCGATCCCCGGTGGGAGCAAATGTTTGGGTCATGAATACAGGAATTTGTTTTCCAGTCGTGGACGTTTATATTACATTTTTTTATTTATTAAATATATTTATCATTTAGTATCCTAAGCAAACACAAGCAGTATTAAAATGGGGCTAGTTGATAGGTGTGAATGTCTGAAGACATTTATTTATACATACCACAAACATACATACATACATTTATTTTTGTTTGTTGTCCTAAATAAATAAATAAATAAAAAAATAAATTTATTTATTTCACTAGCTGTTGCCCGCGACTTCGTCCGCGGTTACTATGGTTTTTGAAATTTCCTTTTTCCCTTACATTTTTCGGAATACTTTTTCGGAACAGACAGAGAACCAAAAAATAGAATTAAAAAATTGTTGGTATTTTCCCTATTTGTACATCCCCTTGACTTGATTTTAAGCACTTTTTTTCTATGTACAGGCATTCGACCTCTACAGTTTTATTATATGTATAGATATAGATTTAATTTCATGTTAGTTATGAGTTTTAGAAAATGTTGTAAATATAAGTAAATGTGAACTAAATGTTGTTGTAATTTGCATATAACTTACCTACTTGTGGCATCGCGTGGTTTCACCTGCCCGGTACCCGTTCCCATAGGAATATCTTGATAAAAGCCTCTATCCATTCTCAGGCTCTATACTGTTTGTGGATACACCAAATTTTGAATTGATCCGTTTTTTGAGGAATATTGTAAAAGTTTTACGAATTTATTAATTATATTTAAAGAAGCCTTCACTTCAAATAGTACTCATCTAAAACCAGCGAATAAAACTATTAGAAGTAAGTAAAGTATAGTTTTATAATTTCATTTGAATCAATAATTATTAAAAAATAAAAGAAAGATAATTTTTGTTTGATTTCTGGGTGAACAATGGATCAAGCAATTGAGCTTCGATTGGTTAAGATCACGTGATCACAAAACTATTTTACGTTTCCCTAAAATTGAATCCCTCTAAATGTCAGATAGATCCATTGTTTTAAAAATCAGATAATAGTTAGTTTAATCACGAACGTCAGTTTCTACCTGTTTCATGATAGTTGCCTCTGATAATTATGACTAGACTGCACTGTATAACTCATTACGGTTTTTTAAATTCGTTGTAGGTAGTTTTACTTCATTTCTTCATTTTTAGGAAAGCTGGAATGAAAAAAATTAAAAATAATAGCATCCCAGTAACACGAGTATTAACAGGTGAGATGGAATGGTAAAAATAAATATAAATCAAAAAGTTATAACGTTATCCGATCCGATGTCACCCTATTATTATTATTTTTTTATTTATTTAAAAATTTAATGTCCTAAACAAGGTACATATGGCGGACTTAACGACAAATATCGTTCTCTACCAGTCAACCATAGGTTAAGCAGAGATTTGGTGGCGGTACCATTAAAGTAAAAACCTTAAATATATATATATATATATATATATATATATATATATTATTATACCTATAAATAGTCTATACAAACACAATACCTAAATAATTATACACACATACTTAAATATTACAATAAATAATTTAATACTATACATATATTTATAACAATAAATAGCATAATTAATATTATATTATGTAACATCAGATGAGCTCACATTACACAACCGCAAAAAGTGTTCCCGAACCCTCAATTTAAAAGTAGCTTTCGTGGTGGCAGATCGAATGTCCAGCGGCAAAGAATTCCACAGGATGACCGCTTGAACGGAGAAGGAGTCAGCCATAAAACCGGAATGATGGGAAGGAACATGGAGAATAAGTTGTCTCGAAGGCCGGAGATATTAAAGTTTATATATTTCATTTTATTTAAGCCTTTCCATAATTACCTTTAAAATGTTAAATTACAGTCAAAAAATGATTCCATCCCACGACTTTTTACGCAACACAATTTTAATTAGTTACGTAAACGAACATATTTAAAAATACGGCAAACATTAACAAACATATGAAATTGTCTAAAATGACATTATAGTTTTGATTTTGTATTATTAGATTCTTCTACAAAACCTACCAATAAGTTACCGATAAAAATGTTTTATTTTATTATTATGGAATAAATATGTTTATAAAAAAAAAAATAGTTTATTTATGTTGCAAAACGGTACTTAAAAAGACCATAAATTTCTCACTATACTCGTAAATATACGGATTTGTACTGAAACCATGCGCGCCAACTGTGACATAACAGCCCTTGACAACCGTAATTTTGTGAAGGGAAATCTAAATCGAGTCAGACACCGATGCCGTCGATTACATTCTGCCGATTTGAACAATCCAATGGTACCGTTTGCAAAGTGCCAAATAATTTTAACGATAAAATAAAGAGTTGTTGATTATTTTTAAGATAATCAACAACTCTTTATTTTATCGATGATAGAATTAGAACATTTAAGTGAAAAAGAAGAGAAAGATGTACTATATTAAGTTTATGATATTTATTAATGACAATCACAACTAAGACTGGTTAAAACCTCAAAATATTATCCTCTATAATTGTGCTCATCAATAATATTGTAATAATTCAATGATGCCCAAACCTTGTTATCTTCCTAAATGGTTACGTTCTTTTCTTCATACCTTTTAATACAGTCTTTCCTCTCCTAATCCGCGTTTTTCATCGCTGCCCTCGACACTCGGGTGAACGGACGAATTCATGAAAGTAGATTTATTAGGCAGGGCTCCGATAGCAGTCGAAAACGTTACGGCCAACCACACTGCACAGGCGACGCGAGGGAACGCGAGTACGAGAGTATGGAGTGGGTGACCTGGTCTGGGTGACCAAATTTTGATCTGGATCTCCTCCGTGCTTCGGGAGACGTGTTTAGCCGTTGGTACCGGTCGCTATTACCGTTTCTACCCACCAACCCGCATTTGGCCAGCGTGGTGTGTCGACCCGTACTCCTCATGTTTTCTCCATGAGGAAGGCCTGTGCCCAGCAGTGGGACGAATATAGGCTGAGGATGAACTTGGCGAGTATTCCTTGATTAAAACAGAGCCGTTCTAAAGAGCAACAACTTCATATATATCACGTATCTACACCCTTCCAGTAGGTAGAGGTAGGTAGAGGTAAACACCTACATTTCGCCTGATATTTTATGACGGACAATGCTGTAGAAGAAAACTAAAGGAGCCAGGTCAAATGATGATATTCACCTCTCTATATTATGAATGATGAGTATTATGAATAGAGGTAGCGAAAGGCGTAGTGTATGTATTATATCAGCTTGCTATCACATTGTTCTGGCTATATCTACCATTATTAATAAAAAAATATTTTTCTAGCTGATGAAGTGCGAACGTTTATAATAGCGCTCCACTTTATCTAGCATAACAAAAGCTAGTACCTTCATTAAAAGAAATCTCTATCTGAATCTCTACCGGTCGGTAGGTCTACACTAATAAAAACCCACTGAAAAGATTCAAATCAAATCAAATCAAAAATATCTTTATTTTATAGGCTTGATATACAAACACTTAAAAACGTCAATTTATAAATTAGTGAATCTACCACTCGCTCGGAACGCAGACATCCCCGAGAAGAGCGAGCCAGAAACTCGAGGGTTGCTCTTTTTTTCACCTTTTTTACAATTCTTGTTTTTTATAAATGTTAGGCTAGTACAATCAAATGGGTGAACATAGATATTATGAACATAGATTTTTAGCATTATAATCAGGAAGAATATATGAGCACTTGAAACAATGAACGATGTTGAAATTCGCTAAGCAATTAAGATAAAAACAAATCAATTAAAAAGCGACTGGCAACATCCCACATTACGAGTCAGCACAATATGTAACAAAGACGTGTCAATCTGTCCACGCATTTTTATCGTCCAAATATTCCTGAACTGTATAGTAACCCTTTTTTATTAAATTTTGTTTGACACATAGTTTGAATTTGTGTAAAGGCAGTTCAGTTAAATTTGGTGGTATTTTATTATAAATGTGTATACATTTCCCCATAAATGACCGACTTGTCTTATGAAGTCTAAAGTTTGGAACAGCGAGTTTATTTTTATTCCTAGTGTTGACATTATGAACATCACATTGTTTTTTAAAAATGTGTAAATATTTCTGAACATATAAAATATTATCAAAAATATATTGTATGACTTTCAATTCTAAGAGTTATGGCAGAAATCTGTGTTCATAAAGTAACAGACAATTTTATTGCAAAAGCGATAGGACGAAAAGATAAATTGTTAAGAATTAACATGAAATAACAAATCGTGAATAGAAACCGGATTCATTAAAAAGGCAAGAAGGCTCTGAATAAATGTTTTTCTTACTTTCAAAGAGCTATAGAACGAAATTAAAAAGGTTTCTCCCACAAAGCTCTATAATTAATAAAAAAATATTAATTTCTTAAATAAAAGTTAGATGCTAAAGTATTATCAAAATCTTGATTGAGACATAAAGCAATTGTCTTTCTTAATTGTCTTACTTACTTAATTAATTGACTTAACAGTGATGGCCATTAAAGCTCACACAAAGGAATTATTTTCTGAAATAATGTATCCTACAGGCACAAGAAATCTGCATACAAAGTAGGTAACTTTAATACAAATTTAATACATTCCAATCATCACAACATAATTAAATACACGTAATAAAATTTTTAAATTGTGTACAATAATTGCTATCGCACTTGTAAAATGTTCCTATGGTTATGTCTGTTATCAAACGTTTGTGTGTAATGGAGAATATTAGAGTAAATAAAGATCTATCTATCTAATTTATTGCCGGTGTCATCGACAGAAATTACAATACTCGTAATTACTCTTCATTTTAAAGAATTACTTTTCAGTGGAAACCCGAAACTGTCTAGGACTATATTTTATTCTTAAGATGTATTTCGATTAAAGGTGCATTTGACCTTTTTCTTTAGAACGTCCCGATTGATCTGGCACGTTCGCCTCGGTCGTCAACCTCCCACTATCTCATTCAGATTGCTTTGCAGACGTGCCTCGTGGTTACTATCATTCATGTCCAAACTAAGTAGATACTCCTTTCCCATTTTACGTCACGACTTCTTTGCCGATAATCTTAAAATGTCAGTTAATCCTACCATTCGTTAATCAAACAGAATTTTGGATAAGTAGATGCGTGACCACCAAATGTACTCGGATATGGGACAAATTTAATACCTCCGATACACACGAGGGCCGCACGCACCACGCGTCTATATGGAAATAAGTACTTTGTTACGTAAATCAGATGCAAAAATTACGGGGAGCCGGCGAGCCTGCCGCACTCTCGCCGCAAAAAGGACAATTTATTTTTATTCAAAAACCGGGTCACAATCACAACCGATCAGGAGACGTTGAGCCGTGAAAACAATACCGCAGAATTACTGTTTAAGACAAGGAAATAGACGGGGACATACCTTTGAAACCACTCCAAAGGCTGCTCACTTAAAGAAGGTTTTATTGGAGCGTAAAACTGCAATTCCACTGCACTAAACACGCGGCGCGGTTGCTCTCGTCAATACAAGTAACGTCCGAGCGCGGCGACGGCCGCCATACAACTGACACGCACGGCGGTGTTTACGTCGCTGCGCGCATGCGTTTTGCTACTACCCTCGAGACCGAGCTTCGCAAATTTATCCAAACTTTTCATTCACGGGATTTTCTTCCTTACACCCTAAATATTGGGGTGTAGTCGGTGTATAATTATAAAGTGGTCGAGACATTGCATTGCATTAAGAAGCTGAGCGTCGGGACGATGACCGAGGTGTATTGTGCCTCGCCAGTACGTCAGGAAAGACACAGACAATGCGATCAAGTTGAGTAAGTGGATCTGAGGGCTATTATCTACAGATTACCGCAACAAAAGTTTTCATGATATTCATCATTTTTTAATATTGCCTTTCCTTGTAATCTAAGAAGCACGCTTTAATTCGCGTGCTCTGATGCATGTGACTGCAGATGCGGGCGGATATATTATTTTCCACTACATTTGACGGTACTTACACATTGAGCCTCCGCTCAACTATAAAATTATGAAATCATTCTTTGAGAGTCGAAGTTAATATAACAATAAAATATTATTTTTATTAATACATATATTTTTTATATAATTAGGTATAATATGTGTAAAAATAACCCAGTCATAAGTGTATTTCTTAGCTGTTATAAACATCACTTTTATTTTTTCTATTGCTGCTCTGTGTAGTCTGATTTTCATTTCGTTTGAGTGAGGGGTAGTGTATGCTCGTATATATATACGCCTGCGTATAACCTGTAAATAATTTTCAATGATTTTCTTTAAAATTGCTTTGTATGACCCTATAAAGTTTAATTAAAACTTATTTTTTAATCCTGACACCGTTAACACTAACCTATATTTGCAATAATTGTACAATGTACATCTGTCCTTTACATCTTAATGTTAAAAGAAAGAGATGAGTGTTAGTTTAATTTGATATTCCTCGTAAATGTTACGCGTGAGAGTGGCGATAGGTAGTGCTAAGAATACTTAGAACAGGTTATTAATTATTAATATGCTGTATTATTGATTTCTTTATGTAATAGCGATATGTGCCACATGGCCGTAATAGCAGTATTTATGAACGTGTTTTTCCTCATTTAATTTCGTGTGGGAGAGTCGTATTGAGGTACCATCCTTTCTTTTACGCCGTAAGGCTAGCACAACCACAGAAAAATTATATGATACTTAAAGGAATTTTCGTGTGCGTCCAAATGGCTGCAAAAACTGAAAAAATGCCTCGTTGCGTGATGATAATTAACAGTTGACATTAAAAAGTAGACACGCTTGGTTTTAAAACAAATCGTTATACTTGTGTGATGTATGTAAATCTGTGCCTGCGCCCCCAGTGTAAAAAAGGGGTGTTGACGACAGCTATTAGGAATTAAAAATAAAATTTAATTTAAAAATAAATAAATAAATAAATAAATAAATATCTTCAAACATTCACACCTATCAACTAGCCCCATTTTAAGCAACTAATGCTGCTTGTGTTACGGACACTAGATGACGGATAAATATATTTAATAGATAAATACATATAAATATCCTGAATATATATAAATATATATAAACATCCAAGACTGGAGAACAAATGCCTGAAAATTCATCACCCAAACATTTGCCCCCACCGGGGATTGAACCCAGAACCTCTCGAGGTGGCGTCGCCTTGAGACCGGCATACAAACCACTCGAGCACGGAGGTCGTCTATCTATACTAAGTAATATTATAAATGCGAAAGTAACTCTGTCTGTCTCGCTTTCACTGCTGAACCGTTTTAATCGTTTAGTACACAGATAAGGTAGAGCTTGTGAAAGAACATAGGCTACTTTTTATCCCGATATTCCCATGGGAATGGGTACCGCGCGCAAATGAAACCGGGGGGTGAAACTAGTGTTATACAGGTTTATTTTTAATGAATCATCAATTTCGCAAGACTGGGTAGCTAACATATTAGATAACAGTGTCAATACATGAATTAAAAATTATTTTATAAGCTTTTAATGTACTGACGTGACATTAGTAAGTCTATGTTCCGCTCATACGACAAGGCTACACGCGCGCGGTGCACACAGAGTTAAGAACATTCAGAAAATGATATTTTCATCCCACCACCTCGGAAAGTGTAATTTTGCGCTTCGAAATCTGGCTGGAAAATTCTATTTTATTCGCTTGAGCGGCAAAGTAGATTTGAATTTAGAACATCACATATAATGAGTACTCAATATAATTGTAAATTCAAAACGTCATTAAACCTATTTAATGTAACCTCTATGGTGCCAAATTTATGATTAGAACTTTTTAAATTGTGAAAAAATTTAAATTTGGAACCTTCTTGGTTTCTTTGTTTTATTTGCGTGCTTCGCGCCATTCTAGTTTTTCACGTTTTATTGCTTAATATAATTTGTCATTATAAATTGTTTTCTTTTTCATTTTGTCATTTCCTCGCTGAGGTGGGATGAAAAGTTACGTATTGCACTCGAGTGGAAAGATTTTTCACCTTGTGCTCGTTTGTTTCCCTCGCTGACGCTCAGGATTCTAATTTAGAATCACTCGCTGCGCTCGTGATTCAACTTAAGAATCCTTCGCTTGCTCGGTCATCCAAATCGAGCACGCGGTTAAAAAGGAACTTTCCACTCTTGTATAATAAATAACTATTATTAGAGATGCGCCGAATATTCGTTACAAATACGCCGAATACCGAATACAGGTATTCGGCGTATTTGGCATCATTTCCACTATTTGTATTCGGCCGAATTAGACGGTTTTTGTGCTGAATATATTCGGTTGTATTTTCTTAGCTAGATGACCCGGTAATGAACAAAAATAACTTCTTCTGTAAGATGTAGAACAAAGGTTATTTATGATGGTAGCTATCGATGTGAGGTTGTTGATTCATTAAAAATACAACAAAAACAACATATCATCACGCCTCTTCCCCCAAGGGGTAGGTAGAGGCGTTAAACACCCACATTTCGCCAGACACGTTAGGTCTCCATGTAACAGGTGGTGAGCCTGTTGCCAATGTGAGTCAAGCGATATTCACAATACATAAGTTTTATTCCAACTTAGTGGTATAGGCGGTGGGATTGAACCCGCGGCTTTTCGAACGAGAAGTGCCCCGTCCATCCCAACTCGACTACAGCTGCCTTGCCTGTGTTGCCTTCATTAAAAATGAGCCTGTTTAGTGCTATAAATTAATTTCAAATTCATTTATCCATACTAATACTAATATAATACTAAGAAATGTATTGAGTTGTAAGTATTCGCTGATCTTTTTAACACACCCTATTACACAAATGCGAAGAGAAGAGGTACCGATTTACATAGAAAAACGTAGGTACTCAGCTTTATTCATAAAGGAGTAATACCCTCAAATATTAGAAGGGTTTGCAACGTTTTGGCTCGATTTCTGTGGAGTCCTCTCGATGTTTGGATAAAGCCTTTGGCTTACCTATCGACGATTCGTTTAAGTGCTTCAGCTAAGAGTACCCCTGAACGTTATTACTACAGCTATGGAAATATTTTTATTCTTTTCTAGTTATATTTTATAATTTTTTTTGTTATAAATCTGACCTAAATTGTAAGTTTGATGCAATTGACAGTATTTCAATTCTTGTTGCACTATCTTGTGCCAACGGTGACAGTTTTTTGTGTGATATTAAGTAGGTAATTGAGGTAAAATGAGTAGCGAATTGGTTGAATTGCATTGATTTTCGATATTGAAAACAAA
Organism: Parapoynx stratiotata; assembly: GCA_910589355.1. Lineage (NCBI taxonomy): Eukaryota > Metazoa > Arthropoda > Insecta > Lepidoptera > Crambidae > Parapoynx > Parapoynx stratiotata. Next base: position 12,514,478 of record OU342482.1, read on the forward strand.
GCTACTTTCACCACGGTCAGTCCTGGGATGGGTGACCAAACATGATCATGATCAAAGTTTAAACCTTCCTTCTACGTCAGCTAAATAATGATCAGCTAGAAAATAGGCCATTTCTAAGAATTTCTCTATAGAAAAGATGGAAGATTATTTACCTACTTATACATATTTACATATTTAATATCAACAGCTCTAACAGTACAGAATAATACTATTTACTCTAATACAACAGCGAGAGCGTGATATGAATTTCTACGTAATAATTAATTAATACCGACTCAATCGAATCAGCGCACCTCCATGGAACACCGCAAACACAATTAATGACAATTACATGGCTCACTATAGTTAATTCGATGTAAGAGTCGCGTGTAAGCGAACCCGCGCACTACAGTGTGACTAGGTTCTAAATGCCGATAACTCGATTATTTTGGGTGTTTTACCATCAGAGATATGCGAGGTAGAGGTAGATAAGCGGTGTCTGAGAAAAAAGGGGCCAATTGGAACACATTACCCGCAAAATGGCGCATTGGTCTATTTTCCTCGCATAGCCCTAGTGGGAAAGCACCCTAAGTTGAGACAGTTATGGGCACTGACCCCTATTTAAAGTCTAGTTCGACTATCAATGCCTAGGTCAAAAAAAAATTTCCCACCAAACTCTTACCTAAAAGTAAGAAAGAAAGAAAAATGTTTTGCCAATAATAAAAAACTCATAACATTACAAAATAAATAGGTTTACTTACACCTACGTTACAAATGCCTGATTGCCAAAGGCATCCACTTAGCATGTGTCGAGGCATTAGCAAAGTAGTATAATAGTAATCTCTATCCGTAAAGTTCTCGAGTGGAGACCGCATCTCGGTAAACGTAGGACGCCCTGCGACCAGATGGGATGACGATATTTAACGGTTGGCTGGAGTGGGCTGGATGAGAACGGCCGAAGATCGAGAGCGGTGGCGTGCATTAGGGGAGGCATATGTCCAGCAGTGGACATGAGTAGGCTAAAGATGATGATGATGAATGCCTCATTGCCAAAAGTATCCACTCAGCATGTGTCGCGGCATTAGCAAACTAGTAGGTATAATATTAGGTCCTTACCTATGAAATTGGTGCTTTGTATGGAGATTTTGGGGATATCTGCATTTTACATACTAACATTTTATCAGTTTTCTTCACAACGACAAATCCAGAGATAATAATATTTGGCATGTATCATTAGACAAGCTTTAGGAATATGTGTGTGAACACGCTTGATAAAAATTATTCATCGTTTTTATGATAATGCAAATCAAATGATGTATTCGGGAGGCAGTTGAAAATAATTGTCTTTGTGTCTAATTTTAACACAATTAAACTTACAAAAAATTATCAAATTAAATAATACGAGCTCAAATATATGGTCTTTTTTTAGAAGAGGCAATTATTTTATAAGAATGTTCTGAAATTTAATAGTTACGGACAAATTGCTAAGACAGAATAAAAACACCAATTTCATGGGTAAGGACCCAATAGTAATATCTATCGGGGAACTCGTTGAAAATATTAACTGTTTTGCGTAGGTTACCGGGCTAGTGTAGTCAGCGGTAGGCCACAAATGGATGGACTCGAGCAAAGAGCCTCACTCAGTTGCATGTAGGTACTTTTGATTGAATTGATCTAAGGACATGATTCCAACATTTCTACAAAATACGACGTCTCTTATTATGCAAGGGCTACTCCCGCAAATCTAATCAATGTCAACGAATTCTATCTCGGTGCGGCTACGTCGACATATATCTAGTCGCGCCAAAAAGTAAGGAGCTTAGCTTAATAGCCGTCTAAACACGCAGCAAAACCTAACTGTTTTGCCAAAATTACTTGAGAATAGATAAAAAGAAACGTCTAAACATTGTAAGTTAATGATTTTAAATAACAACTGTTTCCCGCGACTTTGTCCACAGTTACTATGGTTTTTTAACTATCTCACGGAAACCCTTTAATTTTCAGGAATAAAAAGTATTTAAGATGTCGACCAGGGAAATTAGGAATCACCATGCAAAATTTCATTGAAATCGGTTCTACTATTTCGGAGATTAGCTCGTACAAACAGACAGAGAAACAAAATATAGAAAAAAAAATGTTTTTGGTATTTTCCCTTCTTTTTTCATCCCCCTGACTTGATTTTCAGCATTTTTTCTATGTACAGGCATTCGACCTCTACAGTTTTATTATATTATGTACAGATGATGACTGTTTCGTCAAACTGACAATTTGCATTATCAACTTAATTTGGGGCTAGTTGATACAAGAGTTGATAGATGTGTAAATGTCAGAAGATAGGTACCTACATACGAGCAATTATATTTATTTAGTAAGAGTCGGGCTAACTGAGTTAGCGAGAATGAAAATGGCTAGACCAATTTAGTTCCTTTAGGTAACGAACCAGTCAGGAAAGTTCTCATAACAAAAAAGGTTTTAAGAAAATAAAGACGAAAAAGCCACATGAAAAGGCAAATTTTTTTTACTCAATCTGTTCCAAGTCTATTAATCACATATTTTTAATGAACCATGCTCTCGATTCTTTGGGTTATAAAATACCTATGAGCAAAAATAAATCGCCAATGTAAGAGAGTAAAGCATAAACAACATATTATTTATTTATTTAACAATTTATTGTATCCAGAAAGACATAACAATTACAAAGGGTGTGGCCTGTTCGTAACAGAAATGTCTTCCAGCTCACCTGCAATAGGAGATATTATGGCAAGAAACGAATATGTCACTTTGAATAAATATAAAACTTAAATATAATATGTAGTAATTTATACAAATATAAAATACAATACAATAATACTTAAATATTAATAATAAGGGACTGGGAAGAATAAGGAAAAATAAAAACACAAAATAAGAATATTATTCAGGAAAAGAAAAGAAATTATGAGACAGGAGCACCCACAAAAACTAAAACCCACCAAACGATATGCACCTGTTTGGCCTTCTACGCCGTTGAACAAAGAACATTAAAAGAGATAGAAATGAAGCATTAGGTGTATGCATAGTTCTGAACTTCTGAAAGCACTTTGTTTTAACAAGTTTGTAACACGCGATGGATTGATGGATAGGCAACAATGGTGACACCACCACCAGTGGTTAACGGCACAGCTGAGCCACGCGACTTTAAGCGGAGGGAGGATCTACTTACTTTGTTTCTCGTATTGTAGCATGTAGCCTGCCGCTCCATACTTTACTTTTAGATAGATTTTTACGTATTTCATATTTTGTATGTGTTTACTATTTTTGGCTATAACTTTCAAAATTTTCAGTTTGCAAGGGTTTTCTCATAGTTTTCTCGGTAGCTGATATATCTTTAGTTTGTAGCGCATCATGTCGAATAGAGCCTTCCCTTCCATTTTGTACTTTTAGTTAGTTATTTCAATATTTTGTATTTGTATGGGGCGTAACGTTACAGTATATGGAAGTTCGTGGTTAAACCAGCGCGAGCGTTATTTAAAAAAAATAGTTTTATTTAACCAGCACCGCGAACACCAGTATTCGCAAACAATAGATGTTTCAATAGTGTTCGTTTGTGCCCGTTGACTAGTTAAATAAAATCTTTCTATAAAACCTTCAATTTAACCTAATAGAGTATGACTATCTATAGGCACTTTTTAATAGCGCCTGGTGAGACGTGCAAATAACCTAAAAAACTTAGACGATTTTAGCCTCAATAATAAGAAATCATTAAAAATAGTAAAAACTTAAAAGGCATCCAATCGCGTGTGAGAGTATATCTATGATCGCGATGAAAAGACCCACTTACCTGAATAATCTGCAAGAGGCGCCATACTCTATCGTATAGACGCTGTAGAGGATCCAAGGTGGAAATCCAGCCCGTACTCGAAGCCGCAAATTGACTTCGCACTAAGCACTCTAGCATAAAGAAGCACTATCACGAACAATCCACTTGGTAAAAAAAGATGTAACAATCCAGTGCATCATTAAAACTCTAACAACCCACTTTTATTTAAATAATATTATTGCATGACGATCGCGCGTTCACTCAAGCAGCGTAGAGCGCGGCGCCATCTAGTCTGTGTCGTTCGAAACAGATGCACAATTTTAGCAAGTTTGTGAGAAGCGTTATATTTTATTAAAAACGATATTATTTTTAGACCCTTTTTTATATAAAATTCTGATCCGAAGTTTGGTCGTAGTCCGAAATGCTTTATCTGCAATAATGGGTCTTGCAAAAAAATAGCATGAATAGTGAATTTTGCGTCAGCAAAATTCGAAATCTATGCTTTAAACTTTTCATTCATTCTTTTTTCTTTATCATCCAAGATAGATATCTATTAGGTTAAAAGCGGCAAGTTTATGGTGAGGCGCTCAGTAACGTATACAATTATAATTGCAACTCCTGCGGAATTACAGCAGCCTTCGAAAAAAAGGAATAGGTTCTACCCTTCTTGAAAATAGAGTTTTGAAGGCAGCCCTTTGAACACGAAGATATAATAAATGTAGATTAACTTTTAGGTATTTTTGTTTCTTTTACTTATAACTGTATAAAAAATATGTCCCTTAAATTTTAAGGGGCAAATTCTTTTCTATATTTAATATATTTTTGCCATAGATCAATTTAAGTAGCATAAATCGCTATTCCCATACATGGGGTTTGAGTTCGTCTAAAACTTATTGTTGCTTGTACCCCTATGGTACTCCTTCGTTAGTAGCGCCACCTAACGTAATAAGTCGAACGAAGGGGGTACAAGAAACAACAATAAGTTAAAGACGAACCAAAAACTCATGTATGGGAATAGCGATCTATACTTCTTAATTTATCTCTGTTATTGCAAGATCATTTTATATAATGTATATGCTGTATTTGGGTGTTTCAAATAAAAGACATCATTTGCTTTTCCGTTTCATACTCACTGTATGTGTTTATTTATTTTTTTGTGTTTTTCAATCCATTTATTTTAAAACTTTTCTTTAAATCAAATTTATATTAATATTAAATATATATCTCGAGTTTATTTACAAGCTATATACAGGTGTAGTATGTACATATACTTAGCTGTATGTACATCAACAGTATATACCTATCAACACAACTATTGCTAGGCTGATATACAAACACGGGTACAGTCGGCGGCATACGGATATATTTGTACAATCTTCTCGAAAACAAATTCATGATTTGTACAAATTTATAAAACAGTAACTAAACAATATCACTTAACGTAAATGTTGGGTATTGTCAACTGTACAGAATCTTAATTTTTATGTTTAGATATAATATTAAAAACATTGTTTTAAAACCCACGTATAGCAAACAAAATTTTTTTCATGTAGGTATATTAAAATCATTTCTGTTTAGTTGCTCAATAACAAGCTATGATCCGTTTTCCGGTTTTCTTAACTTTCCTTCCGTCGTCGGATCAAAGCAAGCGACCCTTCATCACTTGATATTTCTATAAACATTTATAAATATAAACAAAACTTGACATGATATATATATCTATGTACATTAAGATAAATACAACGAAAAGTATGATTTTATTAATAACAAAAAAGTATAAATATCAACAATATATATTTAAAATTACAAAACACTATCCGTACACAAATAAAGAATGTGATCCACTTTTACATTTTGGCGCAAAAGTCACTTTTGAACATATCTCCAAAGGTATGGCATCCATTGTCAATCTCATTCTCTATACAACCGCCGACCGCACTCAACTTACAAACTATATTCGTACAGTAACTTTAGTTGCAATCTTTATGTAATATCATTTTTATTTAGTTTTTCATAATTACTTTTTTTACACAAACATGCCTGGGTTACATTTGGTTTTTACTGAGCGTAATGAATATCTGAAATATTATTTAGTAAAGCAATTTATTTTGCTTAGCGTTGTTGAGGAAGTGATTATGAGGAAGAGGAGGAAGAAGAGGAATTGTCAAGAACACATATTTGGGGATGCGGTAATTTTTTTAGGGAGGATGCGGAAGAGGATGAAGAATTTTTTTGTGTGTGCTCAAGACACAAAATTTCAACAAAATCGGTCCAGTCTTTTAGTTCAGTGGCATACTCTCACATAAGAAATGTAACATTGTTAAGTTAAAACAAGCAAAGAGGAGGGGATGACCCGCTCGCTGACCGTTGTCGTCGATACGCACGTGCGCAGTGAAATTCTTCTTAAATTCCTTTTGAATTTAAGGAAGCGATAGCGGTTTATTTATCAGGATGCGGTAACCCAAAATATTCCGGACTTTCGCATTTTCGAAGAGGAATCCTCAGCAACCCTAAATTTCTGCTCCTCGTGGTCTACACGGCTGCCATCATAGCAGTCAGTTTAAGGCTCGCAATTCTTTGGGCTATGTCACCGACCTTAGTTCTCCTAATATCTACCTAACAATCGGAAACAGAGATGAACTTACCACAATTCCGCAGAAAAACAACACCTATCAAAGAAAGTTATTCCTAAAAATAGCAAACGCCATTAATCGCACAAAGCAGCTCTGTCACTCATCAAAGCCGTAGGAGTTTGCACCTAACGAGTATCACAGTAAGGTCGGTTAGTGTTAGCTTGTCCAGCTGTCAGGAGCCATAATGGTGTGGTAAGGATGACAAATCGTCAGTTTCCGTCAAACAAATTGAACCATCCACAGATAGTGTGCCGTGCCCGTCCACCCTTGTCAGGGAGCACAATGCTTAGAATATTTCCGGCAAATGTATTTTAGAATATGGGACAATGTTAAGTACTTATTTAAGGCCAAGTTTAAGTCCTGCAAAGTCGCTTTCTTGCCTTATTATAACAGAAAAACAATGCATTTTGTACAAAAAACTTTTTTGGATATGCCCATCTGTTAAAAAGGGATGAATATGGGTGACCTCTTTGGGAATTCTAGAGGGAATATGGTGATTTGTAATTCGTTGAGAAAAATCTTATATCATATGGCATAAAACGGCAAACTAGTTTTGCTTTGACTTTCTGAGATCGTAAAGGTGCAATTTCACCACGTGCATCGACGTGTCCAGGTTTTATACGTACCACGTAAAAGGTGTGCATTGTTATGCTAGACAATTCTGTAACATTACATTGCAGAATGTTCTTGGGAGCACCTTCATTAAAGCAGTAAGTGTTGTTGTTGTATGTACTGCACAACAAAATTGAGCAAAACGACCATCAGGTGAACAGGCTGAATATTGAGGCCATCATATAGGAATCTTAAATTACCTATGGTTTTATTCCATTCAGCTCACACCCTCAAAAACACTCCAACATATCAGGTGTAATACAGATGTTAATCCGCCTACTCCTTTGAGGAAATATGCGTGGCATTAAGTGGTGGTATTTTAATAGTAAAAGAGATAATTTATGAGTAATTCAAATAAATTATCTCTTTTACTATTAAATTACACACGATATTGTATCATTAATTGTTTTTGTTGTCTAGAGTACAATCATTATACCAACAATACTATAAACTTCACATGACATTTTAAATGAATTATCTGATGACAATCAGATAAATCTTACGCTCAGTATAAACTTGTAGTCACCCAGTACAGGCTAAGTGCCACGTGCATATGTACAAAACAATATTCAATATTGTATGCTGTTGCACTGGCAACAAAGGTCGAATCGGCATGCACGTCGCACTGGCTCCGTAGACTTGAGAAGGCACGACTCACTATCTTGGCACGAGCAAAATATACAAGGAAAACGAGATAAGAGATTTTCTACTGAATAATAATTAAATGGTAGGTATCTCATTGTGAAATTCATATATTTTGCACGCACTTCGACCAATGAAGAGCACCAATCACAGAATCAAAAGAGCTCCCTAACACAATAAAAATAAATACAGAATATAGGAGCAGAGATCTATTAAATTTATGAAACAGGTAAATACATTACTCCTGCTGAGATTATCTCACGGGGCAAACCAAATAATGCTTTATTACAACTGAATAAAGCTTAAGTACCTAATAAATTAGTTACAAACGAACATGCCGAAAACAGTCTTAGACTAAATGCATTTTTTGTTTTGTTTTAACCAATTTTTGTGTATTTTATCGATTTTATTGTACTTTTAAGGTATACAAAAACAGACTAATGGATGGAAAGTGACTTACAGAATTATCTAAAATTATCTAAAAAGAAGACTAGTAGGTTATAATGAGTGTTAAACTAGGGCTATACTAAATCAAAACATAACATTCTGCGCAGCGCTAGCGAACTTCAACGCTCATTCGATATCATTTACAAAACAATAATATTGTTTTGTACTTGTAATTATCAAACAAAACAATAAATTAAAGAGTTAATATAATTTGTCAATAGAGGATGATGACACTGATTTTAATTTATTGCAAAGCATTTGAAGTTTTTTCTGTTTTGTAAAACTTTTCCAAGTTTACAACAATATCGCCACTAGCGCCACTCTGTCACTGATCTTACCACTTAGAAATAATTTGCGGGTCAACTGGATTGCGTTGTTATCTTAAGCTATGTCTTATTTCAGTGGCAAGTTAATTCACTTATGTCTCATCCTTTATAAACATAACGTTGACAAAAATAGGTAGGATAGAGATACCTATATTAGGTGTAAGCCGTCAGTGAAATCACAAATTACTCTTATGTGGTAAAACCTTGCACTTGGAGCTAGAATTAGTCTTCAGAACACATTTTATGGAATACTTAACTGCATAAGTTCATTTTAAGCTAGACAAAAAGGTAAATTTATTATATAGGAGGCTTAACAGATTACCTAAAAGTGAATCCACGTGTTACTGGTAAATCAAAATCAGTATCTAACATTAAAATTTTGATCAACGCAACCCTATTTATATTTTTGTCCATAAATTACTTAACAGGTCACAAACCCAGAACGCATACAAAATACTAGATACAACTACACTACAAATATATCTTTAAATAACAGTCACAGCACTATATAACATTAACCTACTTTATATTAGAATCGCACTTCAAATCAACCAATGTATGGCCGTTGTAACGCAACTTATAGCAACACCCGAAAGAAGGCCTTATTGCAAACGCTAGAAGGACCAAGTTACTGGAGCTAGAACTCTAGGTACGGCTAGAATCAGTCTGCGGAAATGTACCACAGTGAGACTTTGACAATCATTGGGAATTTGAGAGCCGTGTTTCATTGTGATATGGTTAAAAGTAGCACGCTCGCCACCAACGTCAAGACACAATTTGATCGGGCAGTCAAATGTGTGTTTTTTAGTTTTTCTTTCAATAATTGAATCTCGTATTTATTGCTTTTAGCGGTTCAAGCTACAGCGTTCAGGCTAATTCCAATACCAATACCGGCTGTCTATAAAAATAGTCACATGTACTTAATCGAATACACATCAAACCGAAAAAAAGACGTGAATGTCGCACAAAAACCGTCGCTGTCGCAAGTGTGTGGCGCACTCAAGTCACTACTGACAACTATGTATACTAATACATTGTTACACTATTACATGCAAATAGAACGTAAAAACTATAAATTTGCTTCGGCAAAGGCACGGAGTATTAACTGGAAGCCTTATATGTCAGAACTTAATCGGTCGGCTACTATTGCTATTAAGGAATTGCTTAATTTAGGACGAGCACACACGTAAGACAATTAATTCTCTAATTCTCCAACATTTGATTTTTAGCTTATTTTTTATAAGGATTTTATTCGTTTTTTTTTTGCATTTACTGAATACTTCAAGAAAAATATCGATAAAATAAAATTATAATTGTCTTAAGTATGTAACCACCTGTCGTTCGAATATCTACAAATATAACTTTTACATACAATACGAATCGCGCCCGAATCGTTACTGAGGAACACCTGAATATTATTTGTACGATAGCGACAAATTACGGGGAGAAATTTAGTCAAACGTTATAATTATTTATTATTATTAATGTATCACATACAATTATTAACCGTATTGAACAGTATTTAAGAAATTAATGTATGAACCTACGACCTCCTGCAGTCTATTTAACCACCATACAATGATGTATCAGTCAAGATTAAATATTAGAAATTTAAATCTATTTTGTATCAACTACCTTAATGTAATATTGAGGTACCCGAATAAAAAGAGGTCGCGGAGACTAAAGACTTTTTTTACTTTATTGTTTTTCATATAAACGCTTTCAACACTAGTTTTGATAACGAAACATGCACATATATAAGGTATTTTAGCCGAAACGGGGTTGTAGGGTTATTCGTAACTCATTGACAAAATATGAGGACCGTAGCTTTTTATTTTTAATAACCGAAAAATACATTATTTTGGCCAAAAATTTAAAACTATCGACATTAAAGCGAAACTCTATTAAAGGTAGAAGTTTATCAGTAGAAATTACTTTCTAAATTTTCAACTCTGTTCCTACTCCCGTTAGGCAGTACTAGGCGGTACTTAAAATGTTTTAAAACACCGTGTATACCCTCCCCTGTCATCTATCGCACACCGAAATATTAGTTTAGACACAAATGGCTAGCTTCTAACATTGATCCTTATCACCTACAGAATAGAGCATCTATTTAACATTCTGGTGTGACAGGAACACTAGCCCCTATAACCCTAGCGTATTTTTAACCGGCTTTGACCAGCAGAGTCAGTATTTAAAGAACCTTCGTAAGTAGGAATATATCGAATTTGCGAGGGATTCTCGTCAATATGTAGAGTTAAAAAGAAGGATGCATTTCTTTTCGTATTATAAATGTTTGGTTCGTACAAAGTATTATACGTTTTTATATTAACCAAACTTAATCAAATTTAGTTTGCCGCATATTAGTAATAACTTTGTTGAACTAAAACTTGTCTTTTAGTTATGTAGTTGTATTTTCAACGCTGCCGAGTCGTAAGTTATTTCCAATTGATCTTCAAATAATAATTTTATATATAAGCAGTTATACTTCACAAAAGACAAAATCAATAAAAGAATATGAATAAACGCTTTAACTTATTTCATTTTTTCGTTCAGCATTGTCTTATAAAAAGAAAAATTTTAAAAAAAATTAACCTATCGAACAAACTTACCTATTGAGTTTTAACGTTTTGTACTGTCATGGTGTACAATGATAGGTCCGTTTATATACTGTCTAGCACAATTAGGGAATTTAAATGGGGTGAGGTTTCAATTTTTTTTATACATTACTTAATTTATTCAAAGTTATGTTTTTATAAGGATTAATAACCATTAGGATTCGATATACGTCTGGACTAAGATAACGTCTCATAGTCTCGATTTAACTGACCAATAAGAGCGCATGATTATATCCCACGTCCGCCATTGGTCACAACTATTTTGACTAACCTTATTGTACCCCATTTATTACATAGAATTCAGTACCAGATTTTAACACTAAGCAAGGATAAGCAATATGTCGACGATTGTACCTAGCGAGTACCTATTATAAGTGATATAGGCAATAGTTACGTCAATTAAATATAAGGCGTATTTCACAGCTAAATGTGTTTAATTTTTTTTGTTATACACCGCAAGGCAACGGCAACGCAAAGCATACAGCCAAAACTAAAATGGTAAAGATTATTACAATAAAACGTGTTACGTTCGTACATAAGTACAGTCGGGGTAGGAAAAGGTTCGTCAGGTTTCGAATCGTTTCTCGAGTCGCAGAAAATTTGTACTTTTTGAAACTAAGATGTCATAAGTCACTAAGGCTGCATGCAAAATTGTGTTTACGGTTTATCATTATAAGGGTCAAAATAGTATACGCCTATAACCTGTATACCTAGTTAAATATTCATATCAACGTCAATCTTTTTGATACTCAATAAATAGTAAAAGCCCAGTCATTGCAAAGTTCCAATAAAGTTAGGCTTCTATACTTTATCTACGAATTGATATACGCCTATCTCACATTAGTTGCTAAGGAACCACTGTTATATTGACTAAAAATATTTAAAATAACACTGGTAAGTAAACAATGTAATAGGCCTATATCAATTTGTGTAAAAAATATAGAAGCCAGAGGCAAATCAAAGACATGATGATTTGTATACCTACTTAGTTATAAAATGTTGTCAGTCAGTATTGCGACATTTTGTTTCATTTCAAATAAAATCTTGTTACGACGAGACTCTTCCTACCCCCAAATGTAAGTAGTTACGTAAAGTATTCGCTTTGCACTCGTGCCTTCAGTCATCTTACAAACGCGCGCTTGTTTCGATATGGAAATTAGATTTTATTTAAAATTTCTTTTATTTTCTGTCTGAGAGATTGACACCTAAACAAAGCACGCTAGACACGATACCTGATATTTAAATCGCTAATTTATATATCTGTAATATCACTAATTGATAATATAAGTGTCATTGACATAAAATTTATTCGCGAGTCAATACATTCGTTGACTCCACATAAAATACTTGATAGATTTTTGGCAATTTAGACATGTCACAAGTTCCTTATTGATTTTTTTATTTGAATTTTGTTTTTTTTTATTTAAATTTACATTCCATTTAATAAATTACTTCTATAAATGCATAATTGGGGCATTGTTATGATCATTATAGTAAATTTAATCTCAGTAAGCGAATAACACGACAGGTACTCTACATGACAATCTCATTGTCCTTCGATATTGTACCTTATACCTGTGGTATTATGTTCGTGTTTTGAATGCCCCAAGCAAGATATGGGTCGAATCACTGGGGAATGTACAGGAATGTTTATCTGACGTATGACTTCACATGTACAATTTAAAAAAACTATTTTTTTTCATTGAAAAATAATATTTAAAATTTTATATCAAATGAATACTATTGATACATTATTAACGCAGGGATCGTCCCATCCACAAATTGAGATTCAATTTTAGATATGTTGCTAAACAACCACTGATATTTTGCAGTAGCGTAGTAGCTTAGCAGCAATGTTATATCTCGTCTTGCCAATTAAATATTGAATCCCAATGTAAGAGACCAAACCGATGTAAACCCTATAGAAAGCAGTAATAACCCTACCTAATTAAAGAGTAACATGTGAAGTACCCGACCAATTCTAAAACATTCCGATATGAGTGCCGTGACGTCACCAGGAGTGCTCGATCCTACACGTCTCATCCCGGCGACCTCGGTTTAGCGACACGCCCTCACGCGTAAACACACCTTAATTGCATACCCACTGAGTTTATTTTGCTTTATGTAACACCGAAACCGCAAAATTACACACTGAGCTTATTTAGTTTTGTGTAACACACCGTTCTGCAAAATTCGACTTTGGAGTTATTATTGATAAGTATATTTTTGTTTGAAATTTTTGAAGACCCGATAGGAATCCTAGCGGTTACTCACGGAGTTAAAATTTATCTTTACGATCACGCCACGTGATAAAAGGTGCCCAGGTGTGGCCAACCACAACTTTTTAATAAGCGTTTTAACAGCATTCACTAATATGGTTTAATAATTTGGGCCATTGCACAGACTAGTTAACAGAAGGCAGATGTGATAAACTATCATAGTAGACACGATCACTTCACCCACTTTACTTAAATCATCATAATCGTAATCAACTTAAACATTATATCATATCAAAATAGGACTTATTACCATCTAGTAGAGTATATAAAAGCCTTGTTGGTCTTCATAAGTCCTACAAAAATGTCACGAAATTGTTACGAGCAGATAATTAAACATTTGTAATACTAAAAAAATAAAACGCTTTACTTCCTGAGTTAAAAAGAATTACACTTTCCCATAATTAGACAGTGATACAAGCAGGTATAACCAACTCACATTTTAAGACATGTTTTAGGCAAATGTGGACAACACAAAACCATAAAATCGCAGCAAGCTTGTGATTGGCTGCTCAGAGAGGAGTGGTAAACTTAAAACGGTATTAACCCACAACGCACAGGTGTGGCAAACCAGCTGTAAAATGTCTATCATAAGCACATAATATTGTCACTAAGTTAAACTATAACCATCATGGCTCTAATTAAAAAGTACCAATCAGCTATAGACATTTTAAATGTGATTTAGCGTTTGATAATTTGTAATATTCAAGGCTAAACACTTCACTTTGAATAATTTAAAAAATTATATGATTTTAGACCTTAATAATAATAGCTTTAGATGTTACAAAATATCTGCCGCTTAATGACGTTTAAAACTGTCAAATCACTGTGACTAATAAAAACATAGACTACAGGCTGCTGGCGTGGCCAATATCAGCCCGCAGAGATAGTTACCAGTCCAGTGTTATCAAGTGTTGTAAACTACCTGGACATGGTCATACTGGTTTGTACAAATTAAACTGTGGACCTTGTCTGCAGCAGGTGTGGACTACCGTTAGACTGAAGAGTGAAAACAATCCAGTGGGCGTATTAAACTACGGCAATGTTTCTGCGACAGGTGTGGTCAACCTTCTAAGCGGCATTCACAGTCCGGTGTATCAGCAGATGTGATAAGCTGTTGAATTCTGCAGCGTAACCAGCAATCCGCGGATAAAGGTTGCGGGCTATGCTGAAGTAAATCTTGTCAGGCAGGTGTGGTCAACCTAGGCGGTATTGTCAAACTGTTCAGTTGTGTTGAAACAACGTGTTGTGTTCAGTGTGTTATGCGGCTACAGGTGGCAGGTTCGACGTAAAATATCCAGTGTTATCGGCAGGTGTGGTCAACCTTCTAGGCGGTGTTACATCAATCAGTCCAGCGTGTAGAGGCGGGCGCGGGCGTGACGTCATCATCGCGGCGGCAGCGGCGCGTACTGCTTGCGCTTCCGCGCGTGCGCGTTGCGCGGCCGCCCCGCCGCGGGGGGCGATGACCTCCGCTGCTTCGAGCTGAACGATCTGGGTCTTCGGGGCGCTTCGTATCGCTGGATTACGCCTGTGCACATACGAACTCTTTTAGAAATTTTGACATTCAAATAATGGGATGGCTGAATGGCAAAGAGAATGGTCATTTGTGACCCAGGCCCGACACGAAAGAGACCTATCTCCTATCTATGTCTTGGCCGGTTTGGTAACGCCAGTAATGCGCGTGCGCATATGGCGGACGATCTCGTCGATGCGTGTATGTTGTTGTAGCCTACCTGAGGGGATGTTGTTGAAGTCCGAGTTGCTAGTGATGTGGTGTATGATGAGGCTCTGGTGCGCCGACACGCGGCGCGGCGTCGGCGACGAGCACTGCAGCGCCGACAGCGGCGGCGGCGACGTGCGCCCCGCGCCCACCGCCCCCACCCCCGCACCCGCCCCCGGCCCCGCCTCCTCGCCGGCGTCGGCGGCCGCCGGCGGGGGACCCTCCCCGCCTCCGCCGCTGGGCGACCCGCCGTCGGACCACTCCTGTCACCACAACGGACACATTTCAATATTAATCGGAGCACCTATTACACTATTACTCCTCCTAGCCATACAGTCAATACTGCGACTTCGGACTCAGCCGCTAATGTTAATGGACGTAGGAATTTAATCATGATAACATACTTTTTATTACGTATTAAGATATAGAGAGAATTGAGATTCCGACAAAGGCATATAGACGTGCAGGATATCATACAAAGAATGAAAAGAAAAATATATTTATTTCCATCGAATTGTGAAACTAAGGTTGAAACAAAAGTACTTAAGCTGACAGCAGCAGCATATGACTGATTGATGTTCAGAATTTTCCATTTATATTTAGTGATGGAGAAAGGAAACGAGTCAATAATTCGGGACGTTTCGGCCTGGAAATGGTTCGTAGAACAGCTTCAGTAGAAGCCAGCATGGGCAGGAGGTGGGCAGGGAAGTAGAGAGCGTGTGGAGGGTGCGGCTCGCTACTCACGGGCTCGCTGGAGGAGGGCGGGCGCGGCGTGTGCGGCGCGGGGTGCGCGGGGTGCGCGCGCGGCGTGCGCGCGCGCAGCGGGAAGAAGAAGGGCGTGAAGGTGTCGCGCACCCAGCGGCGGTAGGACAGCACGTGGTCGGTGACGCGCAGCACGCGGCCCAGCGCGCCGTGCCGCGCCGCCGCCCAGCCGCTGCCGCCCACCGCCTGCTGCAGGATTATGTACCCGTAGTCGAACGCCTGCGCACACAACAAAGATCATCACTCTAACCGCGTGTCCTCGTCCTCGAGGGGCGTAACGCCAGCACGTACAAACGATTGCAATAGGGTGCTTTCTGAAGCACGGAGCTCGAGATGACAAAGTTTTGGTCACGCATCTACAGACTGACCGCGGCGAAGTTAGCTCTCTTTTCGAAATCAAAAGCATACCAGTACGCCACCGAGCTCCTCTTCCTTATTCCCTTGTAATGGAAGTCATTTTCTGTCAAAAGATTATACATGCTCGTGACTCCGGGAAAAAAAGCGGTGACCTGTTTGACTTGTATCGCGCCGTAGCTGGAGCGGCCGATGTCGTTCCCCGGCGTCAGCGGGTCCTCGATGCACAGCAGCGATGGCCGGTGCCCGTCGCTCATTTCCTGGGGGACACATACAAAATAAATACATCCATACTAATATTATAAATGCGGAAATGTATCTGTCTGTCTGTCTCGCTTTCACGTCAAAACTACTGAACCAATTTATCCGAAATTTGGTACACAGACAGTCTAGAGCCTGAGAAAGGACAAGGCTACCTTTTATCCTGATAGTCCCATGGGAACGGGTTCCTTGCGGGCAATTAAAAAAAAAATTAATATAACGCCTAGAAAAATGAAGGACAAATTTACGCCACTATGAACTTTGCTGCTAATAATAGAGTAGGAGTAAATTTTAAATTCCAAAAAATTGAGGCTACTGTTCCAATTTTAAAAAATCTTTCAGTGTTGAATAGCCTATTTATTGAGGAAGGCTATAGGCTACATACTATCACACTCTAAAGTAACTATTCTACGCGGACGAAGTCGCGAGCAAAAGCTAGTACTAATATATGTAGACAGAAGTATGGAAAAGTTATTGATATTAAATTGA
This sequence comes from Parapoynx stratiotata, assembly GCA_910589355.1. Classification (NCBI taxonomy): domain Eukaryota; kingdom Metazoa; phylum Arthropoda; class Insecta; order Lepidoptera; family Crambidae; genus Parapoynx; species Parapoynx stratiotata. Next base: position 12,531,396 of record OU342482.1, read on the forward strand.
ATGATTCCGGAAAGGAATACACTGAGGAAAACATACACAATACGACATACGCATAGGCCATACATTGAAGCTCAGTGTAGACAGAGAGGAGCGCCGCCAGGCGAATTTTTATAACGCACTCGAAAATCAACTTTAAAATTATTACAATGGAGTGCATACTGTATGCCTAAACCTGTCAAAAAATTGTCGCACACCCTCGAGAATACGCGAGCGCATACTGCGCCACAGTCGCGATCCGTTACAAAAACGCCCGAGACCACGCGAGGCTTATTCCTCTTTGTCTGCGCTGACCATGTAGCTCGACTTTAATCTCTACAGTTGGAAAGAGATACCGCAATCAAAAGCGCCTGTACTCAAGAAGATATAAGTTTGAGTTTCGTTTTAGAATACAAGAATGAAAATTGTATTGCCCCCCTTCTCCCGTCCTCTCTTCTTCTCTTCTCTATGGCCTATTTTGAAATCTATTTGTAATTGCCGCAACATGTTATGTTTATTTTACATCCAGTCGCCCCAATAATAACATCAATCCAGTAATAAAGAATCCAACATAAGAATATAGTATTGAATGAAAAAATGATTATTATACCGTTTGAAAATGTAATTAATCAATAAAAAATACAGTAACATCATTACCTACATTGTAATTTATCCATTCATATATTTTAAGCAAATTATTTCATGCAATCTTTATCTTATCATAACACTACATGAACCTAACGTACGCGTCAAGATATTGGTTTATCGCGGAGCAAGGGCGGCACACGCGACATCACAACAGAGATTGGTGTCTCAAAATCAAATCAAATCAAAAATAATTTTATTTCATAGGCCAAGTTCGGCACTTAAAATCGTCAACATTTTACATATTATGTATTTTACAAATAAATAGTTTATTGTAAATTATTTTAAATTAAAATTATTATTTTAAATTACAGTATTAAATTATACTATTGTTTTTAACTTCATTACCGCGAGCGCTTGTAACAAGTACATCCACAGGACAGTACAGGTACTTCGTTGACTGTGGTTGTAATCGATACAAGCGGCCGGATTCCGAGAGTAAGGCTTTTCATGAGAAGAACCCGGCAAGAAACTCATGAGCCACTTTTTTAAATAGCCAATCATAAAATTTTTGTCACGTTTAAATATGTCTACATAAGGAAGTCTCTTACCTTGTTAAGAATGTGCATATTTTATGTTTCAAAACATCTAATAAGGAAGTGAAGGACAATTTAGTTATTATTATAAAAACAAATACAACATATCATCATGTCTATCTACGTATCTACGTTTCAAAGCTATTTCCAAAGGTGGTGGAAAAGCAGTCCTGGAAGCCCTACAAAGGCTTATTAACTCCATCATATTAGATGGAAAACGCCAAAGGAATAGGGGCTTGGTATCACTGATTTTCAAGAAGGGTGACAGAAATCATTTTTTTTTTACTCGCTTTGGAACGGATTTGTTATAAAATGAGTGTGTACATTTAAAAATAGCAGTGTGGCAGCACCTTTAGCTTCCATCCTAAACAATACTTGACTAACCTTTTGTATATCATCCTTGGAGACATAACATCCTCCATTCTTGACTCTTATAGCCGTCTTCACATAGTTGAACTTCCTGCCATAGAGTTCAAAGAACTCAATCAGCAGTACACCCAAGTTGTGAGGTTGCCTAAGCCTCTCCGGTCGAGGGTGCAGTTGGAGGAAGCTGATGCACATGAGGATGAGGGAGTAGGAGGAGATGCCGCCCGTGAACACCTCGTTGAGGTCGCGCTGGAGGAGGAACTGCTTCAGCACCATCACCAGGCGGGAGAGCACCGGGTACTTCTCCTGGAAAACAGGAAAAATTCAAATTATTTTGTTTCAGTCTGTCAATGTAACAAAATATTCAGTACCTATTTGGAATCAACTAAGTAGGCCTTCTAGAATTACTATGAATTTATAAATAAGGATGGTAATGTACGATCTGGGAGTTTAAAGACCGACCGAGGTTCAATTATACTACGATCAATACAATAATTGTAACCCCCTTGAAGTACAAGGTAATAATATTGTTATATTTTAATATTGAGTAAATAACTTATTAATTATTTTAGTATTATTAGTCTCCAATATTTTTTCTGGCTCCGGAGGATATTGAGAACTCCTGGTATTATATATATTGCCATTCCAAAAAAACACGTATTGTTTGTGTCTTAAAATCAACTTCAAAATATAAAGTTTTTATCGAAAATTTCTTTTTTATTTGCTATGATAATCCTTGAATTGAATTATCATTTCTGCAGTGCTCAAAGGACCCAATTAACTGGTCCTTCGAGCCGGATAACTTATATTTACATTCTTTTTTATCTTGCACTTGCAAAGATAGAAATAAAAAGGTAAAAGCTTGAATTACAAGAGGTATTCAGTATGATATGTAAAGCAATAAAAACATCCGATAACACACAAATTACGTATTTTATAATCTTATTTACCTATTCTTGAAATAACAGAACGCAAGTTACTACAAAATATTGTAACACGTTACAATGTAAAGGTATGATAATAATCACAAAATCTGTCAATATATACCTAGAGCGTTCAAGAATTGGGTGTACAAGGATGAGCAACTATATGTAGAGTAATGTAGACACATTTCACTTAAAATAAGATTTATTGTCTTAGCAATAAGAGTCATAAAGTGTATTTAAAAAAATATTTTGCCCATTACTGTAAATTGTGTTGACAGAGGTTAGGCGATCATATTCATACGTTTAGACTGCGCAGGCGCACCGTACTGACCTTATACTGCTTGATAAGCTCCGCACTCTTGACACCACTGCTCATGTTGAAAGATATGTCCACCTGTAGGATTAAGTAAATGAAACACTCTTCATACGATACGCATTAGGTTAATTTTAATAGTTCACGGTTGCAAAATGTAACGTTAATAAGGATAATCATTTAGTCAAGGAGTACCTAATACGACTGGTCGTTTGATAAGCAAGCATATAGTATAATACCAATGTATGTCTATATAAAAATTTACATATTTCAGTAATTTTAAAAACACAACACACGAAGTATAGAAAGATAAATATAACACGCATAGCTAATATGAACGCCTGTTCTGTAAAATAGGTATAGTAAAGCTATCAAACTCACGATTGTTACTTTAAAAATGCCTATAGGTATATGTCTAAGAAGTATTTTGTAACAAATGTCATGATTTGTATCTTGTAGCTGTGCCACATAAATAAATAAATAATCATTCAATTATAATTATATAATTTTAAATTCATCCCTGAACAGCGGTAAAGAAATAGCAAACGTAATTTCGGTCCCCACAAAGCTCTAATATAATTGTCCTCATCCTCAGCCTATATACGTCCCACTGCAGGGCACAGGCCTTCCTCATGGAAATAAACACACGAGGAGTATGGGCCGTAACACCATCACGCTAGCCCCATGCGGGTTGGTAAAAATTTAATGAGCTCATTGAAATAAAATAAGTTCCACCATTTGCCACTACAAGAAATCTTGGCTATAAGAATTTATATTAATTTATCGCTGTTCATCATCATCTCTGCAATGACCGGTCCTGTGCTGCCCGCATCTAGCAACTGAACATATTACTATGCGTAAGTTTCAAATATTTATAAGTAGAACTGTAGAAGACAATTCAAAAACTTCTTTCAACTCGATATGACGATATTTACCTTAACATCCGAGTATTTGTCAGTCATCTTAACGATGGGCACGGTGGCCTTCTCGAGCACCTTGATGCTCTCCTTCTCGGCAATGTCCTGAACTACCAGCTCGCGCTCCAGAGTCCACAGCGGCAGCTTCTCCCATTGTCCTGCGACAAAAAAAATCGTAACTTACAGAGAAGAAAAACATCGGAAACTGTTGTCTATTTGACGATGGAGTGTGATATTGAAAAGGCGTATTATTATAATATACTTGTCGACAGAATATGCTATTTGGTAAGAAAACTTAGCAAGTTATCATCCTAACTTTACATTAACATTCTGTGAAAAATAAAGACCTAAACCACAACGTTATCGTTTCCATCAACCACCTCGACAAAAGTCAGGAGGAAATATTTTTAAGTTGCTTTATTTTCAATCTACGAACTTGAACCACTAAACCATGTTTACCTATTTAGAGAGGCCTTCAAGAGTGCTTCCCAGACTACTTTATGTCAACGTTTGTAGAGCTTTGTATCAGGCTCAGACTATACGCATCAATACCCCTTGATGGCGACAATCATAAGTATTGGTCAGTTGTTTCCAGAATAAATTCGGGATCGGAAGTGCAGGGGTATGTCACTAAATATTTCTCAAAGGTTCCTTGTTGGAATTGGATCTGCTTGCATCACCTACAATCTGTCGAATCAAATTATAACATAAGAAAATCATAGTACCCAATATCTTCTTTGACTGTCTTACCCACAGATATACATTAAAACTAAATACATGCCTCGTTGTGATAATTGGCGGCGACATCGGTATTTTTCAATCGCTGGATCTACCGTCTCAAAATTACAACTGTGACGACACAGTAGACGTTAAAAAGTTCTCCAAACGTTCTCCATTAAATAGAATAATCAACTTATACAACAAATATTTTAATGATATTGACATAATATCAACACGTGTAGGTATATTTAAGAAACAGCTAGCGCAAGCACTGACCTGAATGACTAAAATCTTTTTTATTTACCTTTATTTCTCACAATGTAATTAAAACAAAATTAGGTAACAGTAACATGTCTCTCAAAATTCTTTTTTTTTAATATGTGGTTAATGTTGTTGATGTCGCAATGATATCTTGTATTATTTATCTGTATAACTGTTAAAATAATGTAAGATTGTGAACATTGTTTATTGACCCAAATAAATAGAAAAAAAAAAAAAAAAAAAAAAGGTTGACACGCTTGGTTTCAATACAAAGCGTAATACTTGCATATGTCCCTTCCAATCGGAACATTCGGCTAAGCATTGCAGCTATACAGCAGAAAAAAGTATGATAGCCTATATGACTCAAACAGTCCGGATCAACTTGTGATCTAACATAAGTTACAAAACTCAATAATTTCACTGCGTAAGTTACCCTTCAAACTGGAACACAGTAATCAAAACATTGCAGTTTTACGTTAAGTAAAGTTGGGGCCCAAGAGATTCAGGATGCATATAGTCAAAGCCTTCACTGAATCCGTCTACAAATAACCGGAACTCCCTTAGTAATGATAACCGCTTGTTACATACTCAAGCAGTACCCGCACCAGCTGTGAGTCACGTCGTTGCGCAAGCGCATTCTTATCACATTATTTACATTGCTACTACGGACCGTCGCGCGTTATGAATGGACGTAGGGATTGCACCTTATTATTGTTAAAGGTGACCTTGGTACAGACTGCGTACAGAGATGGGGACGGATTGAGAAATAAAAATTAAGAATTTTGTTTATCACGTCAACTTGTAGCACAAGTCTGATAGATTTCTAAGCTATTGTGGATTTATATGAAATGTATCCTGGATAAATATAGTCATAGGTGATTGCTAATTATTAATAACTTATTTATAACATAATCAAATATAGGCGACCTTAATGCTACATAAATTATTGGGGTAAAAACAACATACATACAATCACGACTATTATCCCCTAAGGGTTAGTCAGAGACTAGGCAAAAGCACCGCAAAAGCGGTCCACTGCCATAGTCCGCGCTTCACCAAGCAGTGACGCACTCAGCGTGACAGGTGGTGAGCCTGTCGCCGCTATAAGAAAAAAAACAGGGCTTTATGATATATGTTTTCTAACAGAAAACAGCGAGTGTCGAGATTAGGAAAACGGCACTATTAGTGCAAAAGGTTGCTAGATCAATCTCCCCCAATACCATTAAAATTGAAGACAGTTTATTATGAATATCGTCCATGTAGAGGTAGAAAGTTATAACAGTCAAATTCAAACGAAACATAAAATATCATCGCCTCTTTAAGGGTAGTCACATTTTGGCTGATATGCCTAAGACCCCATGAAACAGGGGCCAAGCCAACAGGCTTGTGGGCACAATGCGAGTCAAGCGATAATCTAAATTAAAGGGCAAAACGTTCACATATAAAACGAGTTATCAATTTCAACGTATTCGTAAACAAATAGTTGAATACAACCGTTACCGCGATACGTGCGAGGACACCATCAGTTGGCGGCAGCCGGCCTATATTAATAGCCGCCTGCCCGCTAAATATACCTGTATCGTTCGCATTGTTGCGGCGGTCAAGCCGATGGCGGCGCTACACCTACAAAGGTCACTGTAGAGTAAACTGTAGAGTAAAACTAGCGGGCATAAAAAACAATTGACATAGTAGTTAATTTTCAGATTAACTCGTCAGATACCAGACTCCAGACACAATAGCTTAATGTATTGTTCGTGGCTACCCGAGATGGCAGTCCGGATTTAAAAGGGTTAAATGGGATTTATTTTGTTCTTAATCTGAGTCACAGCTAGGAGATCTAGGATGGAGCTCTACCAGAAGTTGCGTCAACTCTCATTTCCCTGCCCTATTCCCTATTTTATTTGAGGTCGTTGCATGTCTCCCTCTTCCATTTTCTTCTATCATCTGCAATGTCAACACTAACTCCCTTTCTAGACTTCGTTCACACAGCCAATTAATTTTTCTTCGGTCCTCCTGTCTCATATAACTCTCTCATATATATATCTTTCCTGGTAACATGCCCATTCTTTTTTCTCATTACATGCCCATAGTAAGATATTTGAGAAGCTTAGTGGCGTAAGGTTAGCACGCCTTAGCTTTCCATATTGAAAACAAAGCTACCTTCGCCATGGTCAGGTCGTGGATGGGTGACCAAAATTTGTGATCTCGAACTCCTCCGTGCGTTAAAGGGCACATTTAGCCGTTGGTCCCGGTCACTTTTGCAACCGTTTGTACCCACCAACCCGCATTAGGCCCGCGTGATGGAGTTAGGGTCCATACTCCTGATGTGTTCCTCCATGATGAAGGCCTGTACCCAGCAGAGGGACGTATATAGGCCGAGAACAACAAGATTGTCTTCTTCGTCTCAATGGAAGACGTGTGTACGGATTATGTATTTGATTTTGATTGCACCAAGTGGACATCTGTAATCTCTGCCTGCGTCACTAGAAAAAGGCATGAATGGGTTATCTGAGTATCGGAAACATTGACAAAGGCAATCAAGACGTACTTTCCCTCACAGTGTAATTGCTTAAAAATGTGTTATGTAGAATTGTTACCGGTACACATGTTATAAACCAATGGTTTACCAGAATTTTAAAGACATCATTACAATGCAATAATAATAATGTACTTCTTCCATTTTCCTTTTCGGAGGACGGAAAAATGCAAAAGAACTACATAATCCTCCATTTGCTTTAATACAAATATGTTCCCATTGATCACAGTCTAGGCACAGCTAAGATGTCGAGGATATTCATTGTCATTTAACAAAACATGAAAACGAAACAATTGGTGTTAACATCGATGTTTTATCGAAACGCGCAACAGCAAAACTTTTATGCGGTTTTGACCGATATATTACTAAACTATTATATTATATTATCTATTATTATATTCAATGTACCATGGTTCTTAATAAAGTTTATTCCTTTCTTTCTTTCTATTGGCTCTATTTTATACTTGAGTCTAATTCCGCTCAAACGAAGCGGGCGGTCGAAAGCTGCTTAATAATAATTAACTGACAGAAACGCCTCACCCACTCGCACGTCTCGTAACACGAGCAGTGTCGTCGGTTGACCGAATTATGGCGCGTCTGCTTTCAGCGCCAAATTGTTACTTGTCATGTTAGTATTACAGCACAATTCCTTTTGTGTTCGCCCAAATTTATGTAAATTCCTCGAAATTGCTGAATGTCAGTTACAAGACAAATGTGTTTTGCGACCTGGAAATTATAGCAGTTACTTGATTCACTTGGATGCACAATTAAGTAATGCTCTGGGAGATAGAGGGTACGTTGTAGCTCTATTTTTGATTGATGTATTCCGTGACCAAGTGGCTTGTACGCGATTCAAGGTGTTGTCATATCTAAGGTTATGGTTTAGTATATTATGGAGGGGGCGAGCGGATGTTTGTTGATGATTTGAGCATTCGTTAATATCAGCGATGTCTAGAAAACAGTATTGGCTCTTATGACCATAACGACATACGTAGACAGAGGTATTAATTCAACTTAAACCTGGTTTGGACTCAGTATAGGTGACCAATCTTTGTGACATCAAGTTTTTCCTTACTTCGGAAAGTACGTTAAGCTATGACATGTTTTTATGTGGAAGGGCCCTGTGTCTTTTATTGGGACGCATATAAGCTGATAAAGATGAAGCCAGAAATGAGTAGTCAAAAATACGGAGTTTGTGCAATACTGCTAGATGAATGTTCTCAATAACCAATTATTTGAACAATTAATCAAAATCAATGGTTTATTACAAGATACTTATTAAGGAAAGTGGATAATTGGACTAATACTTGACCAATTAAGGTTGAACTAAAGCATTCAAAACATATTTTTTCTTAATTCCAACAGCTGAACCAATACCATTATTTCACTCGTACAATTCATAGCCACAAAAAAAGAGTTTGTAACTTTGTTCTAACTTGCTATAATAGAGCTTGAAGCTACATTTCCTACATAGAATCTACATAAACCTACTTTTGATATCCTGTAAAGAGCCACCGAATTATCAGTTGCTACGACAACATACGTTTGATTCACTAAATGAGAACTGCCGAAACACATTCAGAATGAAAACAAAATTTGGATATTTTTAGATCATTTGAAGCAAATATAAACTATGCGTATTAATAGATATTGTCTGAATTTAACACTAGTCTTATTGATTTTACCTTTATAACTAAGATTAAATTCCGTGATTTTGCGGAATTTGAAGCAGATGTCGGGGGGCAAGGAACTCCTTACACACCAATGTCCAGTCTAAATCAATACATTAGATATATTTTGTTGGCCATTGAACCACAACCAATAACATTAGCTAAAGCGAAGTAAGATATCAGATAAGATCTGGAAGAACTAGCCAAGGGTAAGGCTATGTGGCCTCGACAACGGTTTTAATTAACTAATATCGAGACTTCATTTTATTTATTTCATTACAGATTTTAATTCTTCACGAATACTCTTTGGAATCCATTTAAATCATAAAAATAAGAATGTAGCTGAATTCGACAATCTCAGTTGATTTAATTAACAGTTTTTTTTTTGATCACCCAATTTTTGATAACACGGAAACATTAAGCAGTTAACGACAAACAAGTACTGTTATCACCGAGAGATATCAAGTACCTAATCTGAATAGATAAATATGGAACAAAACACGTAATTCCCAACTCAGTTGGTCATCGAACCAAGACGGTATCTCCGAACCTACTGAACTAAATCGCCTATAAGCGGCGCGCAGATAACACCCACGTCACCCAACCTTGAGAATTTATTACATTATTTGACTAGTTCTGTAAACAAGCTCAAAAATCACGAAATCACGTTAACAGCGGCCCAGTTCTAAATAAAATCTAAGAAAACTTACACACACCGAAACGGTTCTTTCTACGTAATACTGAAGATTAATAGTAGCATATTGCTAGACAAAATGATTTTACCAATATACATAAATAATTTTAAAATTTTCTCTAACAAATATTTAACATTTATTTTACAAAGTAAATAATGGTTTCGTGACAATAATTTTAAATCAATTTGTAAAATTGAGTATTTGGAAGATGAAATGCTGAAAATTCGGTACACAGATAGTCCAGAACCTGAGAAAGGACATACATATTTATGAAAGTGTGCCATGAGGATGAATGTTAAAAAAGTTTAATAACACCTCCCAGAAAATTGAAGGACAAATTTACGCCACTATGAACTTTGCTTCTAATAATAGAGTAGGAGTATATTTTCAATTCCACCAATTGAGGCTACTATTCCGATTTGAAAAAATCTTTCTGTGTTGAATAGCCTATTTATTGAGGAAGGCTATAGTCCATCACACTATGTCAATGTATTCTACGCGGACGAAGTCACGGGCAAAAGCTAGTGATTCTATATAAGAAAGGCTGTAAACATAATTATGGAGTATCGATTGAAAATATGATACTGTCACTTTCCTTGTAAGCAAATATTTGTAACTCTGTCTGTAAACGTATTTAAATGTAAAGATATTTTTGGAACATTTAATTGCAAAGATATCTTTGACGTTGACTGTACAAGATCTCCTGGTACTTTTATTTTGGTTTAGTCTTTCACATTCACGAATAAGTAAGATGCTTATATACTGAATATAAGATTAGGGTATAGGGTGGGCACTGTGGATCCGGTTCACCACCATATCCCTAGATAGAGTCAACACTCACCTATGACCACGAGGTCGATGTCGCTGGTGGGCAGGTACAGCCCCGTGCGGAACGAGCCGAACACCTCCACGCGCGCCTGCGGCCACAGCGCGAGGATGGCGCCGCGGATCCGGTTCACCACCGTCGAACGCACCATGTGTTCCGTCTCCGTCGGGGACATGTACATGTAGAAGTGTTCTATCTCTTCGTGAAGCCTGCAAACGGAGAAAACTGAATGGTAACAAAAATTATACTGGAATGTGGGCACCCACCAATCTACATTATACCAGCGTTATACTTATGGGCATCCATAATATAGGAAGGTCTATGTCCAGCAGTGGGACGTATACAGACTAATGACGGCGACGTTAAGTGTAAACTGAAGTAAACTTGCTTTATTTAGTTTCATTGTAGGATGGGAGCATATTATTTATGACATATAAATAGGTGTGTAATGATGATTGTATAAATTTTACTGAGATTTTTTTTTACTCATTTTATAATTTATATTATATACACGTTAATGTTATCAACAGAATATGTGGCTATTTTATCAACGTAACATCTATGTATAGCATATTTCTGTAAATAAAGGATTGATTGATTGATCGTCTGAAATGGATAGTAAATCAGATGTATTCATATCATTTCAGCAGGTTCTCGTGTTTTTACAAATTCAGTTTAGAGGATATGACATGTTAACAATAAAAGTAATGTTTTATAAAGTTTGATGTCCTGGTGTGTTTACGTTTATTTTACGTGCAAGGGTGCACAACCAAGAGTTAGCGCCTAACCCAGGGTTTGCCCATATATTTGCCCCAGGGTTAGGTGCTAACTCTCGATCGCACAAGTGGACCCCACAGTTAGTATCACAGTTTTCTTTAACAGTTGACCAAGTTTTAGTAAGCCAGCTATGTATGATCATTTTTAAACACGCGTCGCAAATAGAATCCGGTATATTAAAAATAGAACCACACGCAATGTGTGTCAATGATATCAAAGAATGGTATTTATAACCTTCTTTTTTCTTTGTCTATGTCGAATCTAAACAAACTGACATTCAAATATCTCATAGTCCAATTACCTTCCAATATGACATGTGCAGTGCAGTACATAAACAAAGTTGTACAGATTTAACTTTTATCATGTTTGGCATAAGGTGTAAAATTGATTGATTTAAATTGTCAGTTTGTAAACCTGCTACACGAGGGAGTGTGTGTACGCGCGTTATGCAATACATCGGATCGCTAATTTGCGAGCACGTTATTAACAATCACTTCTGGCGGGTTTTGTCAGGACATTGGCAGATTGAGCAGCCCTGGCTTGGAGTATTACTTTGGCAGAACTCGAATGGTTTCACAGGGGCTTGTGTGTATATAACTGTATATCGTGAAGAATTTAGTAAGAACTTCCACTGACAACACTAGGTTTTGAACGACATAAGGTCCGTAAGAGAAATTCCCCTCATCAAAAGGCTGTGCAACCCTGTTTATTATTAAGATGGACGAATAGTGAGTTGCCATTATACACACTGATGTCAGAGAGGTAAGCGACACTATAAAATCAGTGTAAATAAGATGCCACTATACGTGGCCAATACTGCGTCTCTCTTCTCTTGAAGAGGTTTAGTCAGGCAAGAGGTTGAGTATAGCTGATGGAAACCACATGCCCGTTCAGATAAATCACCCAAAGGGTTCATTCATAAAAATAAAAGGAAAGTAAAGAATGCTAATTTTAACACTGACATTGAGAGAAGTTTAAAAATAATGAACACTTTGGGCGAAGTTTAACCAGCTCAATAACCATATTGATAAATCTGTTATAACGATAAAATATCCGAAGCACTTCAGATTAATGTTTTTATTGATTGTAGATAGATATGACGATAAAAACTAAACAATACCTATAAAACACTAAAAAGCTGAAGAGTTTGTTTGTTCGTTTGGTTGAAGGCGCTAATGTAACGAACTAATCTCTGGTCCGATTTGAAAAATCTTTCATTGTTTAACCCATTTATTGAGCAAGGCTATAGGCTATAATAAAACATCACCCTAAGTACTCTTATTCGAGCTTTTTTACATTTCTACGCGAACGAAGTTGCGAGCAGAAGCTAGTTGTTTAATAAAGTTTTTAACACGTTAGAATTGACTATAATCAGGGATTAATAAATAGTTACTATAGTGACAGTCGGAAATTATTTGCTTTTTCGAGGTAAACAGATTTTTGTGTGAGTGTGAACCATAACTCTCTAGTTTAAAATTTGTAACGAAGGTGAACCATCGTGTTTCAAAATCAAATATTAAGGTAAAAAATATGTTTACTTATCAGTTTATCGTAAATACATACAGCAAGGTCTAATTGCGTTAGATACTTATGAGATAGTTGAATTCCAATAAAAATTAGATATTATAATTGTTACAGCAATTGCAATAGCTCCTCAAAACTCAATAGTTTGCTAAATCTAACATGAATGCCATGCCGATGAGAGTAGCCTGTCGATCTAGCCATTAGATTGGTGTAAGGAACACGAGATTACGTTAATTTTGGTTGTGTGAAGCTGTCGCATATACTCATCACAAAGGACTCGAAACAAGACCTCTTAACAGTCATATTCACTGACAACTAAACAAGCAGACCCAACTCAAACAAAGGTCCTTGATATAAGAGAGAAAGCGACACTAAGATATAAGTATGATAATCTTAATTACATTCTGTACTATTAATATCGTATAGTGAAAGGTACTGGGTCCAGCTGAGGTCATATCATATCAAGATTTGGCGTGTCGGATCTGGAATGTCAGGGTCAGCAGACGGGATGAGCGAATTAAGGGTTTGTGCAGTATTAGATTGGCCTTGGCTTGTATCATATTAAACTGATTTATCTCGGACACAAATGAGTTGTTTTCAATTCTCTCCATTCAGGAATGAAGACCGAACATTGTTTTTCACAGTAAGCATTTAGAAAGGTACATTTTTATTAGCTGGTTACCCAAAACATGTTACAAACAATACAATTAATATAACAGACATCTGCCGCTCTGTTGCAGTTACATTATGAGGGCATTAAGCTCCCTTTAAGCGTAAATAAAAACTCAGGGTAAGGTAAGCCGTTTTAATAAAAAAAAACCTTGCTGACTTGAGATCCCAAACTTTGTTGTTAGTAGCATGCTTGTAGCATTGGCATCCTGCATAAAAAATTTCGAAGCTGCTTGTAGAACTCATACATCTTAATATCATCATCTGTTGATAGCTGGTGCAGTTCTATCCAGTGTCGGGAAACAAACTATACGTGTCACTTTTTATTATGTGTTATTAGAGCGAGATAGGGCGTGACTGGCAGAATGGAATCCGTGAACAAACAGCACTGAACGAGAGACTGGATAATACTAAGAATATATTTCTATAGTAATATGCAAGACTCTCATACAAAGATCAAAATAATAGCTACACTTACTACAGTTAGCGGTTATATGTGGTCCTCACTGAGACGGCTATTTAATTAATTCATAATTAATATTATTGCTGTCTGCCTTGTAGACAAGGTAAATAAAAACAAGGTTCCGAGACTTTCGAGCGGTTCACTATGTCTGCCTTCTTAACTATACTTGTATAAGTAATTTCTCAAAGAAGTAAATCATTTCTCTTATTCTTTATAAAATAAATCAGAATCAAAGCAGCGATCCCACGTTCCAATCGATTTCACGCGAGGAAATAAGTGTGGACTACGATATTAAATAAGTTTTACCTACATTTGGTGTTTAATACTTATTAGATATTATCATTATTATATATATGTTTATACTTATTACTTATTAAAACAATGTGAATGCCTTTCTTGGTCTCAATCTCGCCATATAGAAAAGAACGATGTGGCTCAATAGCACTTGCCTTAAAAATCCTCAAATTATGTAATGGGATCAATTATTCCATTCCTTGGCGGTTCATATGATAAATCCAGAACCGAACAGTTTGGAGAGAAGAGGAGCTCGGTGGCGTAGTGGTTATTACGCTTTGGCTATCGCTATCGAAAACAAAGCTTCCTTCGCTACAGTCGAACCTTGGTTGGGTGACCAAAACTTTGTGATCTCGAACTCCTCCTTGCTTCGGAAGGCACGTGAAGCCGTTGTCCCGGTCGCAATAGCAACCGTTTCTGCCCACCAACCCGCATTGGGCCAGCATGGTGGTGTTATGGCCCATACTCCTCAAGTTTCTCTATGAGGAAGGCCCGTGCCCAGCAATAGGACGTATATAGCTGAGGACGAACCTTTTGGTACGAATAGAAGGAATATATATTTCAAAGAACAAGGTTAAAAATAATTACAATGACACGGTTTGACTGAGGCCCGATTTTTCAATCGTCAGTTAAAATTATCCGCCATTTAAAACTATCAATGTCACTTTCTAAAGTCATAAAAAGAAAAGGGACAGAGCTAACATTTGACTGACAGATTAAAAAATTGGGCCTTAAAGTTCTTAAAATTTACAGAGAACTCGTATTTAACTTCTCTAAATATAATGACTGTTAGCGTTTGTGGACGCAGTCAGTCTAAAACCTAGACTAGAAAACACGACCTAGATATGCGTAGGCGCACCGCTGTTACACTTCTTTGTATTGAAATAACTGTACTCGTGCTTTCTGAATGACATTTATAGAACATAAAAATGTATGGTTACAAGTGTCTGAGCAGCTGTCAAAGAGTGCGTGTCACAGTCAGAAATCTCAAGGGGAATACCCTACAGGCCCTACACAGTGCGGTGACGCATAATTAATCATTCCAACGCAGCTCATTAGTGAGGTCAAAATTAAAGAACGTGTAAGGTTGAAAATCTATCATGGAATTTATACAATTTTGTGTGGTCTCGAGTGCTATTAACCGTATCCTGCTTAGGGCGAATTCGACCAAATTTTGATTAGCTACACGTGACACCAAAAATGCTTCAGCTGTCAAATGCGTACATACATACATATAATCACGCCTTTAATCCCCGAAGGGGTAGACAGATCACTGTGTTCCTTAAGAAAATTGGGTTCGGTCAGATGAAAAATCGTAAGAGTAGTAACAAGTGGCTAGCTCATCGCCTACACAATCACAGTCCCAGTACCCAATACGCCCTTAGTCACCTTTTACGACATGCTAGGCAAGAAAAGCAGTTGGTACATTATTTTTGCGCATTCTTTCTGCCAAATGCGTACTCGGTCAAAAATCGGCAGAGTACGCATTACAGCCGATTCGACCAATTAAATTTAAGCATTTATTGGTGTCCGTGTAGTAACACCGAATTTGGTCTAAGGAATAGCAGCGAGCGAGCCTATATACGTCCCACTGCTGGGCCGGGCCTTCCCCACGGAGAAACACATGAGGAGTATGGGCCGTAACACCACCAAGCTGGCCCAATGCGGGTTGGTGGGCAGAAACAGTTGCAATAGCGACCGAGACAAACGGCTTAACGTGCTTTCCGAAGTTATAGTCACCCATAAAAGCCTGACCATGGCGAAAATAGCTTTGTTTTCGATATCGAAAACCAAAGGGTTCTAACCACTACGACACCAAGCTCCTCGTGCAAGAAGTCGCTGTACTATAACTTTAGATCTGGCTCACCTTTATTACAAAGGTATAGGGATTATTAAGCATATCAGGCGAAGAGTAGGGTATAGCAGTTTTTCTAATCTTCGGGGTTACAGACATGAAGTTGTTACGATTTCATTTAAATACAAATGATAGACCATTTGTATTTAATTTTGGCATTGAGCAGGCACGGCCATTCGTCCTCAGCTCATATACGCCCCACTGCTGAGCACAGGCCTTCCTCATGAAGAAACACAAGGAGTATGGTCGTTACACGTGGGCGTGAGCGTAACATGGAGCCAATAGCTGCGCATGGGGTGGGGGTACTGACGTGGCACAAATGAGGAAGACGGAATACGACTGGAGAGTCAATCAGCGGCGGCCGCTGTTCACGGATGAGACAAAATGCTGAGCGCCGATTGGCTAACGGTCAACACCAAAGATATATGCCTCTACTTGTACATTTTGTCTGACTTCCGACTTCCCATTTGTCTATTCAATAACAAAAGACAGTCTTAGCATCAAAATGGCGAGCCGGCGGAATAAAAATTTGCGCGAATTTTTGTGTACGAAGCCGAGCCGGCACTTCAACAATACTTATTAACATAATCATGGCGGAGAGCTCCAATCTGAGGCTAAGCTTTCTTTACTTGAACAGATTCTAATTACAGAAGTTTATTATCAACATTAACAGAAAGATGAATTTCAACTGCGTTTTCGCTACTAATTTATATTCCGAGCATGTGATTGTATTAATAATGCTATCGGATGAAGTTTTGAAGACTAACAATGTAACTTAAAGTTTTTTGCCTCAAGAAATTTTCGAAAACAAAAATGTTCGTTACATCAATCTTAACTTCTTTATCTAATGACGAATATGATTTAAAAATACTACATTTTAGAGGGATTTCCTCTGTATCAATGCAATGCAATAAACATGGGAACAAACAAACTCTGTAATATGCAGATAAGCTTATTTCTGAGTAACTAGACGATAAAGAAACAAAAGATTTACCAAGAATGTAACAGACTTTCTTGAGAATGATGAGGATCTTAAGAAGCTTAGTACCTTCTGGGCGTTTATTTGATTATAATAAATCAAAACCTCTGGGCTACTACTAATGCTCTGGGCGCATAACATGTGAGATAGTTAATTTGCCTATAAAAATAGTACCTGCCCTCTTAACATGAACACCGCAGTTTGATAACTATTGCATTTTTATAACCCTCAACTGCACGAGCAGCGCGAATGACATTTATCACTTTTTATCACGTCCAATTGTCAAATTCCATAGTATTTTGACAGATAAACGTGATAAAAATGTGATTTATATCATAATGCAGTGTTTACGCTAAGAGGGCTGCGTGATAAAAACGTGATAAGTATCATATCGCGCGACTGAACCACAAGTGAGAATTTTATTTGACACAAAAATTTTCCCACCTTCTCCCACATCGAGTAAAAGTAACTCAAAAAAAAAAAAAAACATCAACACACGGCGAATTAGGTACATTACGCACATCCTGCTGTTAGTACAACCTAACTATAGAGCCGCGAACTGTGTCATTGTTCGTACGGGTTCTCAATGGCTGACAGACTGTACGATGATATAACTCAGCTGACAAGGTCAAGCACGTGCCACAAATTGGACATTTTACGTATGGGATTCCGATGACGGCATAACAGTCGTTTGGAATGTTTTTTTTTACTTTCAGGTATAAGTATCAAAAATATTGGGTCCTTACCTATGAAATTGGTGTTTTTTTTTCTTTTAGTATTTCGTCTGAACTATTAAGATTCAGAGAATTCCTAAAAAATAATTACCTAGCCTAAAAATAGACTATATTTTTGAGCTATTTTGATTTGTTTTGATAATTTGTTATAAGTTTAATTGTGTTAAAATTGGACACTAGAGTTGTACACAACGCCTTAGAGACCGTATAGAGTGCTCTGAGGAAGTATCAAAATGTCAATACATACATATCATCACCCCCATTTCGCCAGATATGGTAAGCCCCCATGTAACAAGCGGCGAGCCTGTAAGCGATATTCACAATGAACTGTACATGAGTTTTATTCAAATCTACGGATGTACGGTGGGATCGAACCCGCGATTCCCGCGGCCTCGAACAAGTAGTGCCCCCTCCGTCCCAACTCGGCTACCGCTCCCCGATTATCAAAATGTAATGGCACGAAACTAGATGTCTGGTCAAAAAAAATCGGTAGGTATTTTATTTATTTTATTATTTTATTTTTATTTGGGAGACAGTACAATTAACAAAACAATATCTACCACACAAAAATTACGCAGAGATCAGTAAAGTTTCCACTACTAGTTAATACTACTCAGATAATTTCAGTTATGTGCAAAAAAGTATAGTAAAATAGTAAAAGTTAGGCTTTCTTTTCATTCTAATTATGTATTAAATTGAGGCACAACACAATTGTTTAGCTAAAATGTTTTGCAAAATGCTCAGTTACCATATGTAGAGATGTTTTTAAACATATAAAATTGGAAAGTGCAGTAAACAAAATAAATTAAAATACCATCAGACAGTGGTTCTTTACACGTGAGTTGTATAAACAAAGAACTTAAATGGCAAATTTTTAAGTGTCATAAAAACAATATCTACAGGTAGGATATTGTATTTGAACACCTGAATTAATGTTATGTTATCATTTAAAAAGGAAAATATTATTTCTTGTATATGGGTTAATAGCACTACTTAACAAGAGACTTTATTCAAGGAATAGACTATTTATTATAATGTGAATGTAGCTGGCTTTCATTGTGCATGTTGACAATAAGAACCTAGTCTAATAATAATAAATAACACAACATACGTAATTTGAAATCTATCATACTATATTATCAAGTTTTGTTACTGCCATTTCTCATATTAATATACATACTAGAGACAGTGGTGGATATTGTTTTTTTTTATTAGTTTTTTTTATTAGGCTAACATGGTCACCAAGAGTGTACAAAATAAAGCCTCATCTAAATTTTAAACAAAACCTTATATACTATACTCTATCCATTTTGATCTAAGTCAAAATGTAAACAAAGAATTTGTGGTTCTCAAACTTTTTATCCAATTCTGGGACAAAAATAATATGGGATCTAATTTTTTATGTAGGCGTACTTAATATACCAATATTGTCATTGAATATAAACATTATTTTATTTGTGTAATGAAGTAATGTTTAACGATTATTAGGTATGTTGAGTGTATTTAAAAAACAGTCTATCATTGCTATCATCCAAATGATACTAAATATTAAATATATCAATTAAATTCAAAGTAGATTCAAGGTGTCATGAACATGTTATGATTGTTCATCTTCTTTTGGAAGTATTCTATGCACAGAATAAAAGTTTGAGAATACTATTCGTTTTAGGTCTTTTTTAGTAGCAACAATTAATTTAGTTATCTAAAATTACGTTAAAATTTATACCATTGAAGTAAAAATAACAAAAATTTTTGAAGGTGACAAGTAATTACTTAATTTACATTATTTAAAAAGTTTGTATATGTTATATGTTTTTGATAAAACCTTTTAACAATGAGTAACAAGATCATAAAGAACCCTTTTTATGGTTTGTTTACATTTTGTCTCAGATCAAAATGGATAGACTATAGTAATATTTATTTTGAAACCTATAAAAACCATAACTTATATATACTATTTTGTGAAGGGCAAAATTTTACAATTGTTTTGACATTCTAATAATAAAATATGGCATAATTGGCAAAATTCGTGAAAGCGAGAGCCAATAAATAAAACGAAGAAGAGAATTTAAAGTTAGGTGCGAAAAGGTTACAAAATACTTGTTGCCAATATTAAAATTAGTAAATGGTAATTGTATTAAACAATTATGGAAAAAAAATATTAGAAGTACAAAGGTTCTTCATGTTGCAAAGAAAAAACCTTTTGAGTGCCTCCAGAACAGGTTTTTATTTCCCTTGTCAGGCTATATTATTTTGAAAATCAATGACATGTTTTAAATGTTGTTTGGCAGTATAGTATCGGTAATATAGTATATTACCATCCAAATCTTAACATTCTCAAAACAACTTTTGTTAGGATTAAAATAATACTCACACCACTCTTTTATATTTATTTATTTGTTATAATATGTTCAAATGTACAACTAAAGACTATTTTACTGCATCATTATTAAATATAACCTTTAGTTCACACTTATTAGCCTACAAGCATTGTTAGTTTGTACTGTGCAATCCAGTGTAATGGATAGTCATTTAAGATACACAGATAACATTTTTATCAATAAATTAAAACCGTGACTGTTGTCATATGCAAAACAATTTTAAACTGCAGATAGTGCTTCAGTCCATTAATAGAGCCAACAAGTTACTGTAACAGAAGTCAGTCAATGATTTGGCCAGCCTCCAGGTACTCAGAATGAATGGAGCCAGTTGTACTCTATGACACCGGATTAATTATTTTAAATTATTTTGAAATGGTCATATGCACTGAACACACTGAGCATTGATATTGTTTATAAATTAAACAAGAAATACCTAGAATAGCTGAAAACAGTAAAAATGTGACCATCTTTAACTTTATTCATAACATTGTTACATAGATACATAAAATTGGTGATATTTTTGTGTTTATTATAATTATGTCATTAATTGTAAGGAATTTGCAACATGAATAATAATTATTATTAGTCCTTATCCTATACACTAATCCATACACATATAACACAAGAGATGTATGGTGTGTCCCACACTACCATTATAACTCAATTATGTTTGGTGGGTAAAAGTAGAAATAATGAGTAAAAGGACTGCTTATAATCTTAAAATCCATACTAGTAGATGGAGAATGGTTGGTATAACTGGTAAGAGTATTGTAAAATACAAAAACAAAATAAATTGACTTTGACTTAGAATAAATGATTTATTTGTCACCAGCATAGGTTGGAATAAGTTCTAATAACAATCATTATCTCTTCAGATTTTCTTTGAAATTATGCTTTAGTGCATTCTGGGACCCTGTGACACTCATAAAAATACCCAAAATATATATACTAAATAACTACTACATTAACACTCGTAATAAGCCATAAATAAAATTCTAAATTAATTGTGAAATTAATAACAATGTGAAGTTTTAAATCAGATATGAAAAGATTGTGAAATCCTTCAGCAGAACTTCTGTTTGTATAACATGAGTATTGATAATGTTATCTGTAACTTAAATTTTTACAGAAATCAATTGTAGATGGCTATTACTTGTAGCATTATTTTTATTTTGAAATCCAATAAATCAAAATTATGACGGAGATCAATATTAATATTGAAAATGTTAGGCTATAAAAAAAACATCCTAAATGACCAGAATGGAGGATGACTTTATTGTGTTGATTGTTTAGACTTTACTATATTTTATTAGTCAAGACCTCCAGATGTTTTGTCTGAGAATAATTTTTCATAAATTTTAGATTTGTAGAGGGAGTGCATGCGTCGAGCACGTGAGCTGTCTTGTAGTTTTATTCAATGAATAACGCGCAAGCCGCAGCACTCCATCATAACAACCGGCCACAATGTTGAGAGCTCTTGTTACAATCCACGCGCCCTCTCTTAGTTAACCAACACGTTGACATTCCACCATCACATTTGACAGAACACAAAACATTACTCACCCAAGAATCCCAGGCTTGTAATTGTAATTTGGTATCCTCCACGGACAACCTCCGTATTCACCTATGAGAGCATCGTGGTTTTTATTCAGGTTAAAAGTAGAAGCGCGGTTATCGTTCACTTTCCTCCGCGCGGGGTTAAAATAATTATTATTCCTACTTTCACCATTCACATCATTTATTGGTATAAAGTCTGGGGCTTTATTAACGTTTGGATTAGCATTTTCTAAATTTTTGAGGTTCATTTTGTCTATTTCACTTTGAGTTTCCCAAATACGAAGCCACAGGCGCTTCGCGGGTCCTTCCTGCTCGGGCTGATACCACGCGACGGCGGGATCCATTCAGCCGGAGCAAGGTTCCACTATATGGGATAACACATGATGTTACATTTCACATTTAGATTAATATACTGGAAATTAACACAAAACAAAAATAAGTCACACCACATTCGGAACATGGACGACACGCGTATAGTTGACACTTTAACTACTAGAGGGCGCCATTTTACCAAAATAACTTCTAGATTGTCATCAAAACAGACACATTCAAAACTAAATTTTCTATTTGTGTCAAACAAAAGCTTAATATTTAGCTTAAGGTGAAATAAAATAAAACTTTCATAGTTTTAGCATATTTTTTTGATAATTGTTATAATGGAGGGTCACCGAAAATATTTTAAAAGTTTGTAATTGATACAGGAAGTGATAAAAACGAAAGTGTTGTTTTAATTTGCCAGCAAAGGGAACTAAATCATACAAGTTAGATATTTTGATAAAAAATATTAAGATAAGTCGTCTTTTTAAAACTTAAAACAATCCGCATTTTCTATCGTAATCATAACAAACACAGCAAAACAACTTTGAAGCTATTTGCTGTATTCCGAACACATAATGCCTCCTCTACACGTAAACAGATGCGTCCAATGTCTGCGCCTAACAAATGGATCGCCACGAAGCATCCACACGTCTGATGGCCTATCGGTCTATGTTGGTGCTCGACGGACGCAACACGTACGCACTCAAAATGTTTTCTTATATCAGCTGTATTAGAAAACAAAAATACGTAAATTTGGTCAACAATCTTGTTAGTCATTTTCACAAGTAATTAAAGAAGCAAGAACGAGAATAAACTACAAAAAGCCTTCACATCCCGATAAAGACACAAAAATACTGTTGCACCATCGCTAGACGTGTGGACTGTTAGCGCGGTGACACGCACCTATACCTGCCTACACAGAACAATAAAAAAGGTGCCTGCCTATACCACACCACGACCGACCAAATCTACCCCTCTACACGTCAGCGGACGTGACATCGGCAGACGCGTCTGTCTACGTGTAGACGTGGCATAACATGAATGTAAGAGGCGCGCCTAATTTTTTTTCTCTAAACGAGCGTGCTAAAACTTCTACAACCCCGATCAGCCAGATAAACTTGTAGCTGTAGCTGAGAAACCGAAAAAGCAGCTACCATGTTGTGCTATTTCTGTAATTTCAAACCGAACGGAAGTCATTCAAAAACTTTAAAATAGATAATTTGTGGATTTTTTTTTAAATAAACGTGAAACCGATATGGGTTTCGAGCGTTTCGTGTCACAAAAGTGTCGTGTGTTCAACAAGTGGGTATGATATACTCATACCCACTTGTTGAACACACGACACTTTCTCTTCGCCATAGTCTCCGTAATGCGATCTAGCGAGTCACCAGCCACCGCCTCAGAGTAAACAGAACTGGAGTAGCCTTTGTCTAACATTCCCCTCTGCCAAATGCACAAGCATCGGATGCTTGCACGTTTAATAAAACTAGTTGAGCCGCCATTTTCACAGCCATAACATTGTCAACGTTGCGGCGAACAGAGCTCCCGCAAAAATGCCTGCCTGTGCTGTTTTTTGTTGTAAAAATAAATAGAAAACATCGAGTATGCTAAAAGATGGTGTCACCTTTTATTTGTTATTATAATTTTTAAGATTTCATGATTATTTACTTCATTATTTCATGTTTTAGAATTCTACGATTTCAAATTTCGAGCGCTAGTCTCGTGGGGAGTGCGGCTGTGACGTTGTCAAAACGCACACCCCACGTGACTATTTTAAGCGTGTGTGTGCGTAAAATTAAAATTTTTGTGTTGAATTGTGCATGTGTACATTTGTAAAAACGGCTGGCTTTGAGTGTAGTGGTAACCTCACCCCCCGCAAGAAATGGCAGAAAAAAATGTTTGAGAAATTGAGTAATGGCTACTCCAGTTCTGTTTACTCTGAGGCCACCGCACCACCTGCCGCTCTCCGGCTCATGGTTGCCGAGTCGCCAATACGCAAGGGGTGCAGAGACGGCTCTAGCAGTAACGAACGGGTTGCTATGCAGGACATGAAATAAGGATTTGAGATGTTGTCACAGCAGCAGTCCGAAGGCTTTTTAAAACGTATACAAATACAAACCGGACCAAATCACCTCATACAGAATAAAATCACATTTTATCACTTAATGTGGGTATCTACCTACATTTACAAATTGCAGACTGATAGTAACAGTCTGCAATATTTGCACTTTTATGAACTGCTTACTGTCTTGTAAAAATATCGATTTGCGTACCGGTTATGCAAAGTTACATTATGTTATTATAGCTTATAAAAAGAAGCAGAATAAAATGGAGTGGCATTTATATGAGCTAGAAAAGGTGGATAAAGAGGATTTTTTTCACTTTGAGTTTTCCAACAGAAACAGCCCTCCTTCTCCCCCTTCTTCACTTTTGAATAACACGCTATTTTATTCGTTCCGGCTCTATGATTTTATATCCTTTGAACAGTGCTATTTATAAGTTGTATTTGTCAATGTCACAAACGCAATGTTTTGTTCCGTTTCGCGCGTTAGTAAATGGATATGAATTGCACTTTAAAATTGTAAATATGAGTTATATTTTTCTTAAAAAAACTACTTTAACACCTCTTTATGAGTGATGCGTGTACTTCAAGTTATTAGCAGGTGTAAATTAAAGATACTACCGCTCTATCATTTCCCTCAAAAGAAATTACGTCGTTTGGACGTGCATGCAGTATTTAGTGTTGAATTTAGTAAATACTCAAGAAATATGGCACAAAAAAGCATTACTTCTTTCTTTAAAATCACTCCAAAGAAAGTAAATGAAGCTGAAGAGGAGAAAATAGAGGTATTTTATTGTTTATTTCGTAATAGTAGTTAGTACAGGGTTGTGTACTTGTTTTGGAGTTTATTCTAATTTTGATACCTTTTTAGACACTTGTGGGTTAAGACAGTTAGTTAAGAAACTAGCTATTGTTTGGATGATCAACAAAATAATTGTTTTTACATTAGAATTACAATGGTGAACCACCACTGGTTACTGTTTCTTTGTTGCACTATCATACCTTGCTCAAAAATTAGTAACCAATACTATCAAGAAGAGAGTTAGCTTACTTTACATTCACATTGTTTCTCTTTATTCTTCTATCAAAATAAATAAATAAAGGAGGCATTACTCCTTTAACTGCAGTGCAAAACTTTACATATTCACAGAAATCTTCAAAGAGACAAAGAATAGACAGCAGTGGCAGTGAAACACCAAAATCAACAGAATCATCACCAGTAGAGAACTCGGATAAGGTATACTTACAATATTTCTTATCTTTTCCTTTTTTGAATCTTTTGTAATCAGAAAAGAAGGTTTATTATTCTAAATATATTTATTTTGCTGAAAACTATTTTATGGCACTTCTAAATGATTATAAGAACCAAGAGAAATCACTGGTAAACATATCTAGTTGTAGTCTTATTAGAAAATTAAATATGTAACTATACATAATAAAAAAAGTAATAACTTCAATACTGTAGATGCAGGTATTGGTTACAATATTTATTTCATATTGAGTATAGGACTGAAATTATTATTAATTTTCTTCCAGAAAAAGAAAGCAAAACGCCAAAGAATAGAAAGTTCTGGCAGTGAGGCAGACACACCAAAGGTAAAGCCAACAAGCCCAGAAATAAAAGTTGAAAAAAGCGATGCTCCAAAGACTTACCAGTCTCCCAAAAACAGGAAGAGTAAAGCAAAGACTAAGTCTGTTGGGAATAAAACTGAAAAAGCTGAAAAGACCCCATCACCAAAAGCAGCTGCTGCAGTGAAAACAGAAGTCACATCCCCTAAAAGCCAGAGTGAAGAAGAATTATCTCCAGTCAAAACAGAAAATGTCACTCCTGATGAGGGTGCCAAGGCTGCTGCAAAGAATAATGCATCAGAAACAAAGAAAAGTAAGATTGAGAAGCAAAATGGAAGTGTGGATAAGAAAGATAACTCTGAAAGTGATGAAGTTGTTAAAGTTCCAGGTGAGAATTTAACTTATGTCATGATTATGCCAACTGATGTATGATGTCCCGTGTTGGTCCGGGACACAAAAAAAATGAGCCAACTTCTTTTATGCCTAGCATCTCGTAAAAAGGGACTAAGGGTGTATTGGGTACTGGGTCTGTGGTTGTGTAGCTAGCCACTTGTTACTACTTTTTCATTTTTCTTTTTCCATCTGACCAAACCCAATTCTTGTATGGCATAATGTTGGACTTGGACTCTGCGGACCCCTTCAGGGATTACAGGTGTGATTGTATGTATGCATGATAAACGATTTTTATGATAATCGACGTTATAAGAAAAGTGTTGCCCCCAAAGGGGACAACATAAGGACTGAATTTTTATTGATTTAGTACACATCTGTTCTCACCACAAGATTTACTCATTTTAGAAACCGAATACAATCCAAACAAACCGAAGTACCACCCCATAAAAGACGCGTGTTGGTCTCGTGGCGAAGAGGTTCCGTACCTCGCCCTAGCCAAGACCTTAGAGGCTATCGAAGGGACCTCGGCGCGCCTCAAGATGATCGAGATCCTGAGCAACTACTACCGGTCCGTGATCGTGTTGACGCCTGAGGATCTGCTGCCCAGCGTGTATATGTGTCTGAACCAGCTGGCGCCGGCGTATTATAGCTTGGAGCTGGGTAAGTGAGTGATCTTGGGCGGTTTTCAAGAGACCTTTATGACCGACGATCTGGCGAAACAGATCGTCTGAAGTTGTTGGATGTGGAGAGCGCAGGGTGTGATCTTAAGCTTCTTAGCAAGCAAATTAAGCAGTTGGTCCTGTTGGCTATTGCAACTGTTTCTACCAATGCACTGTTATTGTGCTCTGAATGGTAATAAAAAGGTACAATAAATTAAATTCATAGTCTGAGGTCAAACTATGTACTTAATATTCATTTGAGTGTACATTTTATTTCTAACTACACCCATTATTCATTTTGTTTTTAACTTCGTGGATACTGTATAAGGTGCAGCGCAGACAACAGACTATCCGTGACAGACTTTTTAGTCTGTTAAAATAGAACATAATATTGAACTATATGCAGTAACGCACATGACGTGCAGAAAGTACGCCGCACAGAAAATCCGTTGAAATCTGACAGACTGTGCCGCACCGCCTCTGTAACTATATGCAGTAAGGCATATGACGTGCGAAAAATCCGCGAAGGATCTTTTGCGCGCTACAGACATTTTGTGTGCCGCAAGCTCGATCGCACAAGTGTGTCGTCTGCGCTGCAACTTACTCTAAATTCTGTCCATCCAGGTATAGCAGAGACGTACCTGATGAAAGCAATAGGGCAATGCACGGGGCGCACGCTGGCGCAGGTGAAGGCCGCCGCACACAAGGCCGGCGACCTGGGCACGGCGGCGGCGGCGGCGCGCGCCACGCAGCGCACGATGTTCGCGCCGCCGCCGCTGAAGGCGCGCCGCGTGTTCGCCGCGCTCGGGGACATCGCTAGGATGACGGGTGAGTGTAACGTGTCCAGAAGGCCTAGCACGGGCCGGAGAGAAAAAGTCCCCAGAGACAAAAATCGTCATTGCCTCTCGCTTCAACGTTCGCGCGGAAGCGAGAGGCAACGAGTAATTTTGTCTCCGGGGACTTTTTCTCTCCGGCCCGTGCTAGGCCTTCTGATGGAACTTCTTTTTTGCATGATCCTCGATTACAGCTACTACGAGGGTTGCCACCCGTACTCTAAAATAGAGTATTGTCCTGTTTTTCATATAGGTGTACTTTTAATTCTACCGCACAAATAAAGTACCTACGCTAAAATACTCTATTTACTTAAAACTTATTTTTACTGGCTCGTTTCTGTTTATGAGTACTTATGAGACTAAATAAACTGATATCCACAGCCATAAAAATAAGGCGTGTTTTCTGAACGTTGCATCTAGTGTCAAGTAAAAGTCAAATGGGGGGTTTTTGGCGGCATTCAACTATGGCGGACGTGATTTTTATTTCGATGATTGTAATATTGTACGGAGTGGATATTGTTACGTAAAATCAGTGTAGTTTTGTGTAATAATTGTCTGTGATGATGTGCAATGTGGAGGATAATCGAAATAAACGTCAAGTGGTGTGAAAAGTGATGAGTTTTTTATCGTGGTAATCCACCTCATCCAAGTAGCACCACAGTGTCTGCCATAGATCGTTTGGCGCCAAACTCTCCCAAGATGCATTGAAATGCAATACACTAGCATTTCAATGCAAACTACTGAAGAAATAAATACTGAAGACTTGGCTGTATGGGCTTCGTTCTCTTTGCCTTCCCTACATTAGAGAATCTTACAAAAAAAAGTCAAATGTCATTGTCAAGAGGTTTTTGGCGCCATTCAACTATGACGAACGTGATTTTTTGCTTATAATTTTTTTAAGTATAAATAATGAAAAAATTAAATAAATACTCGTTTTCTATGCTGTGTAATTTATTTTTGTCCTACCAAAATGAAAAATACTTTATTCGCTCTAAAAAAAGGTGGCACCCTAGCTACTACCACCAAAGCCTGCAAATCTAGTGTAGAATCCAGATAATAATACACATTGAGCATTTAGCCACTCATATCGAGACTTTGCTGTACCATGAATGAATAGTTTAGAGTTTAGAGACTACTGTTTTTTTTTAACGGTTTTATTAGCAGTTTTGGCAGTGGTATCCGAGTTGAGACGGACGGGGCACTACTCGTTCGAGGCCGCGGGAAACGCGGGTTCGATCCCACCGCCTGTACCACTGAGTTTGAATAAAACTTATGTATAGTTCATTGTGAATATCGCTTGTCCCTCATTGTGTGTATAGCAACAGGTTCGACACCTGTTACATGGTGACTTAACATATCTAGCGAAAGGTTTGTGTAAACACCTTTGCTTACCACTTCGGGGAAATAGGCGTGATGATATGTTATTTTATGTGTTAAAACTGTGAATTATTTGTCGCAGGCCATGCATCGGTCAACAAGAAGATCGCCAAAATCCAGTCGCTGTTCACTGCGTGCAGGAATTGTGAAGCCAAATATTTGATAAGGTATTATCAACTACTACCAACCCATCTCATCCCTTGGGTGTCGTGAAAGGCGACTAATGGACTTAGAACTGCACAACCATCCAATAGCTTATAGCGGCGACGGGCTCACCACCTGTGCAGTCACTGCTTGGTGAAGCGCGGACTATGGCAATGGACTGCTTTTGCGCTGCTTTTGACCAGTCTCTGACTAACTCTTACAGTATAATTGTCGTGATTATATGTATGTATGAACAAATGAAGATACCTACGTGTGATAGGCAGGTAGGTGAAGCAGACTGTGAAGGACAGGCTTAACTTTTTCTTTAAATAATGCTTCCTGAAAATGACTTGTCAGCCGTGAATGTCTTCGCCCGTCCATCTTCAACTTTTCCATTCTTCCTTGTTACATACTGTAGTAAACGTATTTACTACTTTATCGTCAAAGTATTATCGCCAACACAAGGTATTGTACCACTGGCTCGCCGACACACCAAGTGTATTCCACAGTACCCGTAGTGGTCCGTCAGTTCGTTCCTCCGTCCCGCGCAGTGTGTCCTCCACAGAGTATATCTCGATAGACCCACAGCTGACAGTCACAGATAACAACTCACAATAGACGGCCTACACTTATGTGCGCGAGACAGATTATTTTATCTAGTACTTAGATACAAATCAAATCAAATCAAAAATAATTTTATTTCATAGGCCAAGTTCGGCACTTAAAATCGTCAACATTTTACAATATTATGCATTTTACAAATAAATAGTTTATTATAAATTATTTTAAAATTACAGTATTAAATTATACCATTGTATTAAACTTCATTACCGCGAGCGCTTGTAACAAACACTACATATACTTAAATCATTATGTAAAAATTAATAATTTAGAGGATGCAATAACCGAGGTAGCCTAAAGATACAGTCGTCTCCAAAAATATGTAACCATTTTTGACAGTAAATGAAATAAAGATGATGAAATGTGTTTACATATTTTCTACTCGACTGTACAATTGAGTTTGAATTCAGCTTAGAATACAGCTTGACTCACGTTATGCCCTGTACGTGGTAATAGATCCTCCTGCTGTTGCATATCATGTTTATTGTGGGTAGTTATTAATAAATCTGCTTGCAATGTATCGCCCTCAGTCTATATACGTCCCACTGCTGGACACAGGCCTACCTCATGCAGAAACACATGAGGAGTATGGGCCGTAACACCACCACGCTGGCCCAATGCGGTTTGGTGGGTAAAACTGTTGCAATAGCGACCGAGGCCAACGGCTTAACGTGCCTTCCGAAGCACGGAGGAGCTCGAGATCACAAAGCTTCGATCACCAAGGCCGAAGAAGTTGAGAGAAAAGCGGCTGTCGTGGTGTGGACATGTTTTGAGGAGAGAGAATGAGCATGTAACGAGAAGAGTTATGTATATGAGAGTGGATGGTAATGCAGGGAGAGGAAGACCAAAGAAGAGATGGATAGATTGTGTGAATGAGGACATGGCTAGAATGGGAGTGAATGTTGATATGGCGTGTGATAGCGGAGAGTGGATGAGAAAGACTCGTTGCTGACCCCAAAGTGTTTTTATTCTGTCTTAGCAATTTGTCCGTAACTATTAAGTTTCGGAACATTCTTATAAAATAATTGCCTCTTCTAAAAATAGACCATATATTTGAGCTCGTATTATTTAATTTGATAATTTTTTGTAAGTTTAATTGTGTTAAAATTAGACACAAAGACAATTATTTTTAACTGCTTCCCGAATACATCATTTGATTTGCATTAACATAAAAACGATGAATAATTTTTATCAAGCGTGTTCACACACATATTGCTAAAGCTCGTCTAATGATACATGCCAAATATTATTATCTCTGGATTTGTCGTTGTGAAGAAAACTGATAAAATGTTAGTATGTAAAATGCAGACATCCCCAAAATCTCCATACAAAACACCAATTTCATAGGTAAGGACCTAATATGTATGGTATGCACGGCAGGTCCCTGGAGGGCAAGCTGCGCATCGGTCTGGCGGAGCAGTCGGTGCTGCAGGCGCTGGCGCTGGCCGCCACCGCCTCGCCGCCCGGCGCCGCTCCCGACGGGGCGGCGGTGCTGGACGCCTCCAAGGGGGTGCCGCCCGACGAGTTTAAGGTATACCTTTTTTTTTTAATTTATTTGGGCAAAATAACACATAATAAAGCTTACATACAATGTGGAAGTAGTAAACACAATAATAATTATGTCATCAACACGTTTTACCACATGTGGGATATATCAATGAATCAATCCTTTATTGCTTTTCCACAATATGTTTAGTGGTCTTATATAATTCCATGGTACATTATGGACCCTGTCGGGCACAGCACATTTGGAGAGAGGAGATCATTTGCACAATATTTAAATTTTTACTCATACATTTAACCAAAACTTAACTAGTTTTAAGGGATAATATCCCCTAAGGGTTAGTAATTTCAAAAAAGTAATGTAATTCTTATTCATCGTAGTCATCATTTTTATATTGTATTTTATAAAAAATAGTCGATTATTAACCATGGGGATAAAGCAGTGTCTTCTGTTGCGGGTGACGATTTAGATCGCGAGTGTAGCGAGGGATTTAAGACCAGTCCTGAGTGTAGCGAGGGATTTAAGACGAGTCCTGAGTGTAGAGAGGGATTTAAAACGAGTCCTGAGTGTAGCGAGGGATTTAAGACGAGTCCTGAGTGTAGCGAGGGATTTAAGACGAGTCCTGAGTGTAGCGAGGGATTTAAGACGAGTCCTGAGTGTAGCGAGGCATTTAAAATCACCCAAGACTAAGACAGCTTTATCACCGAGGAAAATACTCCACTTTTCGTACCATTAGCGAAAAAATTTACACAATAATAATATGAGATAAGCATTTATTAAAAATAATGACAATTAAAAGTTAAAGTTAACATTCGAAACATTGGTCAAATTATTGATAGAGAGAGTTACATTTTTGTTTGGCACATTTATTGTTGATGAGTTGATTTGAGTATTTCTGTTTACGGCCTCGTCGGTTGTCGTAATTTTATTTAATAATCATAACTGCACAATAAATGAGTATTCCTTTTTCAAAAAGATATATAATGCTTTATATACAAACTCAATGGTGTAAACACAGATGTAGTTCAGTAGTTCAGTGTAAATTTCGGTAAGTATTCCAAATTTAAATCACATTCTCCCCCTAGAGGATGAATGAAATTCAGTACAATTTTTCGTTCCCTGTTTTTAACAGATTAAAAATGACTATTGTTATGTTCGCTTTTTGTGGCATAGAATGTCACTTTTTTGAGCAAGTGGTACGAAAAAAAATTTTTATTTTCTTGTATGAATTTATTGATTGAGGGCGTCTTGCAAATTTTAATCGATATTTAAAACTAGATTAAAATGTCAAAAAATGACTAAATCGTGTTTTAAACTAGGTTTAAAATTTCCTGCAAGTGGGCCTTATACCTACAAATTGTCATTAAAGTATTCCTGCAATGAATATAAACTTTTGGTTATTAGTATATTTATTAAATTTTCAGAAATTCCTTAACGTTTAGTGTTCTGAGCACACTAAGTAGATTTCCAGGTCCTTAGCACGATCACTATCGAGAATCATTTACATGTCAGCGGATGTTTTATAGAATATTTTCGGAAGTTCGAATATTTTTACAAAAAGTTTAGAATCGAGTATAAAAATAGCTGGCAGAAGTCAGTCTTGACTAGGGGATGTTTATCTTCAAGTATGGACTTGGTGAAGCAGTCGGCGTAAGCGTTTACTCTGGTCACAATGGGAACTTTGCCATTGTGACCAGCGTAGACGCCTTCTATACAGTGCCAGCAGACGATTGTAAGGTATAGCAGTAGATATGTCCAGATCCCTCCTCGTGTTCCTTCCCCGGGAACATGACCGCACCGTCCACACTCTTGGACATTAAAGTATAAATAAATAGTCCTGAGCCGTGCCGATGCCGATGAGCGCCGGGCTTAAGTCGCCTTTTACGACGCCCAGGGGAAGAGATTGGTAATAATAATAATAAAAATCTTTGTTTGCTCCAATACAGATATTCAAAAGTGATATTTAACACTGTTTCCCACACTAGGATTCCCTGTGTTGTGGGCTCCAGGTCTCTTTCGTCAGGTCGTGTCTGTAGGGTACAACAATGTTTTAGAAACGTATATTTATGTGTGTGTGTGTGTGTGTGTGTCGTGTGTTAGCGCGCGCGCGCGTGTGGGTGGATGTAGGTGCGTAAGTGAATGTGTGGGTGTGGGTGTATATTTTAGAATAGAATAGAAAAATGTTTATTTCGTACCATAATTACTTACTCTAACACATAAGAAAAGAAATACAGTAACAAATAGGTACCAAAATGGTCCCCGCTCAGCAAAATGTCGTGGCAGTAGGTAACTGCACGACGCTGGTATTGACACCGTTGTGACAGCGCATAGCTCCGCGCAACGTAAAAGTAATTCAGCCCATCAACAACATTAACAAAGCAACAGTATGAAAATAATCCTTAAACCTAATTATTCACAGGTACAGGCAGCTTAAAACCACTAGCTACTCGGTCCTTTGTACGCCCAACAAATAGGTCTTGTACTTTAACTTAAAGGAGTTAATATTTCCTACACTCATTTTTATGCATTATGAACCTTATGTTAAATAAATATTAGAAGTTCAGTTCGTAGTCTAAGTTCAATAGCCATCTGTATAGAATATTTTTACAGCTGCATTTGGTAAGATGAACCACATTTAAACTATCGTTTATTTTGCTGTATACATTGATGTATAATACACTAGATCTGTAGTAACCGCGCTAAAGCGTAGCCACTGGGCATATGGCCACAGCCATATGTGAGGCTTATGTCAGTTAGTGCTCTGTCAGACGTCAACTAAGTAAAGCGGGACGAAAAAAAATTAAGTATGGGTAAATGTGCAATCAAAACGTGCGAATCCAGGTCTCAGAAACTTAATAAAGCAATGGGTGTTACTTTCCACACGTAAGTTTGTTTTTTTATATTCATATTTACGTAAAAACCAATTAAAATGTTAAATGTTTTAAAATTGGTTCAGTGTTGCCATTAAAAACTTATTATTGGTTTCCCATATTTATGGGAGAATATTGTAATTTATGGAATCAGTGATTTTATGTATGTTTTTAAATAGTAATAATGTTGCAGTTTGCCTAGAAATGCAGCACGCCGGGATAGGTGGATTCAAAAAATTAGATTGCCGCGGAAGGAGACGGACTGGCTTCCAACAAAATCAACAATCCTTTGTTCGAAACACTTTCGCGATGAAGACAAAATATGCCGCAAAAGTGGTCGTGTGTATTTGTCTCATGAAGCAATTCCGAACGTTATTGTAAGTGATGATTTTATCTATACTTAACAAAGGTAAAGTTTGCGATCTTACGTGTTTGTGACGTTGCAGGGAATAATCTCTTGATCTACCGACTCGATTTTGAAAATTATTTTACAAAGTGAAAGCTAGGTTATCTGTTCATTTTTTTTTGTAAAATTCTCCCATGTTGGGAAGGCAAAGAGAACGAAGCCCATACAGCCAAGTTTTCAGTACTTTATTTCTTGAGTAGTTTGCATTGTAATGCTAGTGTAATGCATTTCAATGCATCTTGGGAGAGTTTGACGTCAAACGATTGATGGTAGACACAGTGGTGGTGCCACTTGGATGAGGTGGAACACCACGATAAAAAACTCATCGCTTTTCACACCACTTGACGCTTATTTCGATAATCCTCCACATTGCACATCATCACAGACACTTATTAAACAAAACTACACTGATTTTACGTAACAATATCCACTCCGAAACAATATTACAATTATCGAAATAAAAATCACGTCCGCCATTAGTCAAATGCCGCCAAACTCTCCGTTATCTGTACATATTATCAGCAGTTTTGAATTCTTATTTTTACATTTTAAAGTACCTACATCGAGGTAAATAATGGGCATCGAAGCAATCGTTAATAATTTAAAAAACAAAATAAGTATATTTAGTATGTCATTATCATTTCTAACCAGATAATCGCTCATAATTTATGTGTTAATTTAAAATGTCACACTATATCTTTTCAAATATATTTGAATCCATACTAATATTATAAAGAGAACTCTGAGAGTAGCGCCAGTGGCGGAAAATATTAGGAACTATAGGTTAGCGTGGATTAATGTCACATTACAAGAAGGATGCTGAACATGGATGTGGACGGACCTAGAGTGAGAGGAAGACCAAAGAAGTGATTTGAATCAATCGCTTCTTTGGTCTTCCTCTCGTGAGTGAGAATTATATGACAATAAAAAAAGTGGATGCTAAGCTGAAGAGTGACAGTGGAAAGTCCCTGTGTGCTTGCCTCGCATTGTGCCCGGTGCATGGCAACAGACTCGCTACCTGTAACTTTAAATATAATATAATATAATAAATAATAATAATACGAAAATCTTTTTTATTTTATTACCAAACATTAGTAATATATTTGTTTAATGAATTATTTATAAAAATCGACCCGTCTTACACTCACGACACTTATTTTCCAATACTTATTTACTTCATTTTTAAATAGGTATTTGCATTGTTCTCCAGCCTATAATACTTTATTACCAAAACACGATACCTTTAAACTTCATTTAATACATGCAATAAGAAATAAAAAATATTAATATAATTATTTTAAAATAATATATATTATTAAAAAAAAAAATGGGGTAAAATTTCATGAGCAGGGAACACTTCCACCATTTTACTTTTGCATTGCGATATGTCAACTCCTGTCTAATCTGAGCGAGACGGTACAGTCGCTAAGCTGTAGCTTTTGCGACTAGCGTAAGTGAGATAGATATATGTTTATCTTTTCAATGTATAGTGGTTTCAAAGCTACGTCGTTGAATTTCAGAAACGGCTACGCTTTTTTTGACGCAATTTAATGCAGTTTGCAAATCTAGTGTTATATACATCAATGGCTGTATATGTGAGGCCCCATGAACAAAAACGCCTTTCTTCCGAATGCCAGCTTACAAGACTCACCCCTCCACTTAACCTTTCTATGTGGCTTTTGACTTTGTTGGGTAGTTTATAGAACAGTTCTATGGAATTAGAGAGCAATAGCCAAGATGTACAGTTGTCTTACTCTCAACATTCCAGTTTCTTCATAGAGTAGGTTAGTGCAGTACCGCCTTCGTTTGTGGTATGCGACTTTCAGGATGGCACGCTGCGCGCGCTCAGCTTTCATGAGATGTGTTTTACAGGCTGCCCCCCAGGACAGTATACAGTAATTTAGTACGGATTGGCATAGCATAGTGGTAGTATTATTTTAATGAGCCGCTACCACACGAGAATATATTCCCGCAGGCCCTTGTGGACGCGAACGCGCTGACCCTAAAGACGACGTACTGCGAGTGCCCCAACTACTCGGCGGTGGTGCCCGCGCTGTTAGAGTTTGGGATCGGCGCGCTGCCGGCGCACTGCCGCCTGGCGCCGGGCGTGCCGCTCAAGCCCATGCTGGCGCACCCCACCAAGGGGGTGCACGAGGTCTTCAACAGGTCGCTATTACCTTTAAACGTCCCTATTGCCACTTGACACAAAATAGTCGCTTAAATGATAACATTCTATATGCACTATTTGATCTTGAACAGCTATTTATTTTTTCTTTTAAAACTTCAATGACGTTGTAGTTTATGACATTTTTTAAAAAAAGAATAACAAGGGACTGATGAAGGGGTGATAGAAAGTTTCTGAGTTTCTTGCCCGTTCTTCTCAGAACAAGGCCTCCTGGTAGTTTTGTGAACGGATGGCGTAGTTTATCGCTTTCACGAAAATTTGTAAAATGCTTTTGACGTTCATAAGCATGTGCTACGACGCATCTAAATAGAATAAACGATATTGAATTTTGAATTTTACCTACATATAGCTATGTCTCTGCCCACGAAAAGGGCAATAAGTAGAAGGTAATCTCGGCAACGTCAATTTCTTTTAATTAAAAAATATGTAAATATCGCTATTTAGATTCGAAGGCGAGCAGTTCACATGCGAGTGGAAGTACGACGGCGAGCGCGCCCAGATCCACATCCCAGAGGCCAACGGGCTACCGGACCTGGCGAAGGCCGCCATTTTCAGCCGCAACCAGGAGAACAACACCAGGTCTCTTGCATGACGCTAGGCTTGCATGCCAGTAACACTTACGCTTTTAGTGAGTATGCTAGTGTTACTAACATAGTTTTTGTAAGATTTTTTAACTTATTTGCTTACTATGTGCCGGTTACGCTACCTCTGTTTAACCACTATTCAACAAATACATTAAAATGGAACAGAATTTGTGAGGAAATTTATGTCTAACCAGGAAATTGTCTATTACACCTCTGCCTACCCCTTCGGGGATATAGACGTGATTTGAAACTTATCTGGAGGTGGTGAACTGGTGCTTCGTGTATCAGCTTATTATTATAGCAATGAGTGTTGCATGTTATTTAGAGAGTTGTGTAAAGTGTGTATTTTTGTAGAGAGAAATTTTAATGATACTTATTATAAATCAAACAGGCTTTTCAGGAGTTAACAAGCAAGGGAAGAGGGTTTATTCATAGAGTAAATAGGACACGTTCACAAACATGTTTCACATTAGTAGTCAATAGATGGCGCTAGTAATCAATCTTTATTTTGACAGTTACAACAATACTAATACATGTTGAATTTTCAGTGATTTTAAAGGCTACTCAACGCAAATACTAACAGTAATGTATTTTTGATATTGACTTGAAATTTTAATTATTGACGAGTCGTGTCATAATGTAACGGATTTTATTTTGATTATTATTATTAATGAATTTGGTTGAGATATAGTGACAATCATTATGATTCAAAATTTGTCATTAATAATTTCAAATGTAACTGTGTAATATTTTTCATTTTTTTTCTCTCTTGCAGTGGTCAGTCTATCACACAATGACACAATGTGGTGTGATAGACTGACAAGTTGTAAATATGCATTTTCGTATTAAACTTGAGTCATCAGCAGCTTTTATACGCTCCACTTCTGGGCAGTATTTTACTTGGAGAAACAGATGAACAGGTTGTAGCAGCAGCCGAGACCAACGGCTTAACGCGCCTTCAGACGGAAGAATTCGAGATCAAACAGTTGTGGCCTTCCATCTAATAGCGGCAATTCACTTGGCGTATCGTGTTCCCGTATTTGCTATATTTGTCCGAAGACGGCCATGTGTGGACGGTCTATTTGAGTACCTATTTGCACGAATGGCGCAAATAGCGATCATGCGTTTCCGTCCACCTGTCCGTCCACATCAAAGGATTTGAGTTGTTTCCCGATAAGTCCATGTGTTTGGGTTATTTGGAATGATTTTATTATTTGGGCAAAGTCGAGCTAACAACGATAATGCTACGCGAATACGCTAAGCCAAGTCAAGTGCCGACATAAGGATTGACCATGGTGCAAGTAGTTTTGTCCTCGCCACTGAGTTCCTTACCTTGAGCACTG
Source organism: Parapoynx stratiotata (assembly GCA_910589355.1). NCBI lineage: Eukaryota > Metazoa > Arthropoda > Insecta > Lepidoptera > Crambidae > Parapoynx > Parapoynx stratiotata. Next base: position 12,569,884 of record OU342482.1, read on the forward strand.
TCGTCGAATCGTAGTCGACTTTTTTTGAAGTGCGAACGATCTGCAGGGGTATGTCAGACTCCACGGTGCAGTACCGCGACTACCCACTAAGAGTTTCAGAGCCACGCCAATAGCGCTGCCGAGATTTCCGTACATTTTGACGTATAAGCTTGCGCATGTGGTGTGAAATGCCACATACTGTCTCGTGTAGTAAGGACGCCTGCGTGGCTGGCGGTCAGCGTAGCGTCCTAAAACCCTGATCTTTAATATACATCGGCTTAGTACATCGTATGTGATCGGGTCATCAATATTGTGATATCCTCAGCAAGTATCCGGATATCCTGTCTCGCCTGTCGTCGTTGCTGGGCGACGCCGTTAAAAGTTGCGTGCTTGACTGCGAGGCCGTCGCCTACGACCACGAGAAGAAGCAGATATTACCCTTCCAGGTAACCATAATAACCATATCAACATTGAATCAAAGAAAAACACCTATTTTTTTAAATCTTTTTGTTCATAGAGTTTCTGTGATGCTCCTGGACTTTGTAACACCTATGGCAAGGAGTCTTTCTCTTCGTAACTTTTATACTTTTAACTGCTACTTTCAATAAATAAATGTCTCAAATAGGTAAGTATCCTAAATTTAGTTTTAAAGTTTTCTATTCTGATCCACTGCCAAACTTTAGACCGGTCGGTCGTGCCATTACTTATTTTTGTCGCAATGCTACACTGTGTACTGGTGTTTTACAAACTACGTTGAGGAAGTGAAGGTGCACGTGTATGTACGTGTGTATTTAGTGAGGTGTGTGTTTGTGTGTGTGTGTGTGCAGGTGCTGTCGACGCGCAAGCGCAAGGACGCGGCGCCGGAGGACGTGAAGGTGCGCGTGTGCGTGTAGTGATGTGTGTGTGTGTGTGTGCAGGTGCTGTCGACGCGCAAGCGCAAGGACGCGGCGCCGGAGGACGTGAAGGTGCGCGTGTGCGTGTAGTGATGTGTGTGTGTGTGTGTGCAGGTGCTGTCGACGCGCAAGCGCAAGGACGCGGCGCCGGAGGACGTGAAGGTGCGCGTGTGCGTGTAGTGATGTGTGTGTGTGTGTGTGCAGGTGCTGTCGACGCGCAAGCGCAAGGACGCGGCGCCGGAGGACGTGAAGGTGCGCGTGTGCGTGTAGTGATGTGTGTGTGTGTGTGTGCAGGTGCTGTCGACGCGCAAGCGCAAGGACGCGGCGCCGGAGGACGTGAAGGTGCGCGTGTGCGTGTAGTGATGTGTGTGTGTGTGTGTGCAGGTGCTGTCGACGCGCAAGCGCAAGGACGCGGCGCCGGAGGACGTGAAGGTGCGCGTGTGCGTGTAGTGATGTGTGTGTGTGTGTGTGCAGGTGCTGTCGACGCGCAAGCGCAAGGACGCGGCGCCGGAGGACGTGAAGGTGCGCGTGTGCGTGTAGTGATGTGTGTGTGTGTGTGTGCAGGTGCTGTCGACGCGCAAGCGCAAGGACGCGGCGCCGGAGGACGTGAAGGTGCGCGTGTGCGTGTAGTGATGTGTGTGTGTGTGTGTGCAGGTGCTGTCGACGCGCAAGCGCAAGGACGCGGCGCCGGAGGACGTGAAGGTGCGCGTGTGCGTGTAGTGATGTGTGTGTGTGTGTGTGCAGGTGCTGTCGACGCGCAAGCGCAAGGACGCGGCGCCGGAGGACGTGAAGGTGCGCGTGTGCGTGTAGTGATGTGTGTGTGTGTGTGTGCAGGTGCTGTCGACGCGCAAGCGCAAGGACGCGGCGCCGGAGGACGTGAAGGTGCGCGTGTGCGTGTTCGTGTTTGACCTCTTGTACCTCAACGGCCGCGCGCTGGTCAAGTGCCCGCTGGCGGAGCGACGGAACTTGCTCAAGGAACACTTCAAGGAGAAGGAAGGTATGGCAGTCTCTTTTACTTTAATTTAAAAAAATTATATAAACTGTTGGTAGCTTGCATATACATCATTTCGTTCGGACCACTTATAAGTAAATTAAATCATAAAATAATTATCTAAAATAAATGTTAATAAACTAATTAATAAAATAACAAAACTCATAATAAACAATGTGTAATAGTTAGCTTATAAATAAAACCAAAGTGGCGTCTTTGTTAAAATTAGTTCTTTGTTGTATAACTAGATGGCGCCACCTATCCTTTAAAACGCACTATTGTTTACTCTCATAGACTTATATGGTCACACCGATGTTAATTAAAATTTGTATTCGCCTTGGACACGGTGTTTCATTTTGGTAACCACCTTGGGTTTTAACATGCACGGCCTTCAAGCCACCCACACCTCCTTGCGCATCGGAGTGGGGAGCGTGAGGTTTTTTCGTTACGGAATTTCTGGATTCGGTCCCCGCGCTCAAGGCCCGCGATAGAAGCTATGCACTAGCTTAATAACTTATATTGTAATACTCAGTCTATCATGTATGAGCTGGCTAATGGCGAGAAATCGAACAATTTTACAGCATTACGATAAGTCACATTAACCTTCGAAATCCCGTATGGCATCTCGAGATGCCACTAACAATAGATTAGGCTATTGTGCTCGTGTCTGGTGTGTGAGCGGTTAAATCCTACAATTTTAATTTCTTTCTCTGAACATGAACATTATTGAGCTGCTAAAATGTAAGTTGAAAAATCGTACGTGAGGTAAAACAAATATAGTTAATTTCCTTTTTCTTTGTTTGTTAAGCCGGTATTAATGTACCAATAAAAGTTTATCTCTCATTGAAAAATATGAACTTGTTTTATTAGGCTGTCTTTTCGCTAAAAAACATTTTTGTCCCTTGTACGTTTCGTTAACAAAAAGAATTGTTAGTGAATACTTAAAAATGTGGTGATATGATGCGTGGGCGTTTGTCCCAGGCGAGTGGCAGTTCGCCCGGCACCGCGACTGCGGCAGCATGGAGGAGGTGCAGCAGGAGCTGGAGGAGGCCGTCAGAGGCTCCTGCGAGGGCCTCATGGTGAAGGCGCTGGACGGGCCCAAGGCGGCCTACGACATCGCTAGGAGGTCGCACAACTGGCTCAAGGTAATCGAAATGAACTCTTCTTCTTGACCTTTTCCCACTCTAGCTAGGGTCGGCACAACATGTCTTCTCCTTCCAATTCCTTCCAATTCCTTCCAATCTCCTCTGTCACTCGTCAGCTCAGCATCCACTTCTTTTATTCTCATGTCATTCTTCACGCATTCAATCCATCGCTTCTTTGGTCTTCCTCTCACTCTAGGTCCGTCCACATCCATGCTCAGCATCCTTCTTGTAATGTGACATTCATCCCTCCTTATCACATGTCCTCACCACGCTTACCTATCTTTTCTGTCATTGGCGCTACTTTCTACAACATGGAAGGTAATAAATGTGAACATGTACACTAAATAGGGTTAGTCTAAATGGAAATATTTTTAACATAGTTTTTTACAGAAATATATCTCACATATTATACTTATTGTAACAATAACTAACAACTGTTGTATGTCCATATTTGCTAATAAACTATATTATTATTATTATTGCTGTATCAGCCTCGTCGCAGCATATGCTTTAGGTCGGCTCCTTAATGGCCTTTTTATGTATATTTTGAGTTGTGTCTTACAATCATTAATGTATTACCTTTCTTCCCAGCTAAAGAAAGACTACCTCGAAGGCGTTGGCGACACCATCGACGTGGTAGTCATCGGGGGGTACTTCGGGAAGGGGAAGCGCGCGGGGGTGTTCGGGGGGTTCCTGCTGGCGTGTAGGGATCAGGAGGGGGACCAGTACCAGTCGCTCTGCAAGATCGGCACCGGGTTCAGTGACGAGGACCTGAAGACGCTATCGGAGCAGCTGAAGGAACATACTATTGAAACGCCTAGGAACTACTACAGGTATATTGGAGTACTACACTGCTACAGACGTCCTCACCTTCCACACACACTGACTGTACTTTCCCCAAAGGGGGAACAAGAGGTCCCATACATACAAGAGATTTCGGTGCTCAACTTGCTCCGATCCTGACACACTCCTCCACCTTTCTTACTCTCTTTACAACCTTTGGTTAGTAATTAGAGGTGGATTTGACTTGGCCTTCAAAACTTCCTCAATTTGGTCACGTAGACCTTTCATCTCTTATTTCCAGAAAAAGGGTAGTTATATGGGGGGTGCGGGAAAGTATGCCGCTCCCTCAGCGAAAAGGGAAGATCTTCCGCCGAGCCAGGTGTACGCTCGGGACCGCGGTCCGACTGTTATTCGTCGGTTCTTGTATATATATTACTCTGTCTTACAAACTCTGCCATCGTGATTCAGGCTAGCTAATCCTTATTGCTGTAGCCGGTAGGTCTAATATCAATTTGACTCCAATGTTATTATTCACTATCGTACTTTTCGCAGACAAACCATTTATCGGTAACTTGATATCGTAGCGCGTTATGACGTAGCCGCTACAAGTTACATTACATTGATTGGTAATCTTGAAGCTGTTATTTACCATTTCGAATTGATCAGTTATATTAAATTATAATTACTGAAAATGCTATTTGGAGTATAAACTCGAAGAATAATTAGAATTTGATGCTTATTAATTCTCTATGTGTAATTCTTGTTGCAGATACGACGCATCGCACGCGCCGGACGCGTGGTTCTCAGCGGCGTTCGTGTGGGAGATACGATGCGCGGACCTATCGCTGTCTCCCTCGCACCACGCCGCGCTCGGGCTCGTCGACCCCGCCAAGGGCATCTCGCTGCGGTTCCCTAGGTACCTATCTCTGTCTCCCTCGCACACTTGTTGCCGTCTTCCACGGCAATACCTCGGCTTTACAAGATGGGACATGTGATGCTTGCTATACCTCTTTGTTTATTATTTCTTCAGTCTATACACTGTTCTCTATTAAATAAGCCATCGATTGCCAGGTTCATCCGCGTCCGAGAAGACAAGACACCCGAGCAAGCGACGTCCGCGCAACAGATAGCGGACATGTACCTTTCACAAGACCAGATCAAGAACACCGCGACTCGCCGCGACGCCATGGACGACTTCTACTGAACACCATCAAACAATACTTATAGAATAGGATCGGGGACATCTGTGGTTAGAAATAATGAGTATCAGTGGCTCGAATCATCCTCAATGATAGCTAAAAATAAACCGAACAGTGTCTCGAAATAATATCCAACAGCGTCCTGATTAATATGCCCAAATAATGTCCCGAAATAATCCCCAAAATAGGCTAAAAGACCGGGTTAGAACTTGAGGATCACGTAAAAGAATAGACGGTTTGAGAATCGACTATTGTTTATGATCTCTGTCAGTTTACAGTTTACAACTATCGGGGAATTTACCAATGGATGAGTTGGAAATAACACGTGATTATTACAGTACATCTTTAGTCGTCTTTGACATCTGAGTTTTATATCATATCTATCACCATTGAAGGTGGGCTAAATCATCTCAAATAAATAAAAAATCTCAAAGTAGGTCTAGGCCTAGGGTAAAGGTGTCAGATTTCAGAGTCATATCGATATTTTCATTACAATGATTTAAAAATATATATTAATGTGTACGTTATGTTAAATTAGATTCATAATTTGTGTGTTGATATGGGTTGAATATAGTAATCGTTAATATAGTATCTCTGTAATATTACCTAATGTATAATGTTATATGCTCTCTGAAATCTGGCATTTTTATTTTCGAGTATTACAATCTAATTATATCATGAAATGTTATTTTTTCATATCCGCAAACAAATTGTTACGGCCGCTAATGTTGGAGCGGTACTTACATTCAATAATGATTGTTATTAATTGCATAAATTGAAATATTTTTAATATTTGCTCATAAAATTATTATTTTAAATAATCTCGTTTAATTCAAAATCTCTCACACATCATTATGTTTCGTATATAGAATTCGTCGCAGTAATAATTTATTGCGGCGAATCAGACCGAGACGAGATGTGACTTTTCCAATGGATTCCGTGATATTTCAGAATAAGGGGGATTCGCCCCGTGTGACTATAATTTTATTGATTTCTGTATACACATATGCGCACAATATGCAATAATAATAAAATATTATTTCCTTAATTTTAGGATCTCACCCAAACGTGAACCTGAACGTGAAAATGTGTCAGAGAGGAAGTGAAATCGCCATCAACCGAACTTTACCACAGTTTATTATGAATATAGGTTACCGCACGCAACTGTGCCCAGTGCGTGCACATGCTCGTACCACACACATATTATGATTCTAGCTTTTACCCGCGACTTCGTCCGCGTAGAATACTTACTTTGAGATAGTGTGATGGTATGGTAGCCTGAAGCCTTCCTCAATAAATAGACTATTCAACACTGAAAGATTTTTTAAAATTGGAACAGTAGCCTCAATTGGTGGAATTGGAACATTTTCTCCTACTCTATTATTAGGAGCAAAGTTCATAGTGGCGTAAATTTGTCCTTAAATTTTCTGGGAGGCGTTATAATTTTTTTTTACATTCACCCGCATGGCACCCGTTCCCATGGGAATATCGTGTACCAAATTTAGGTAAAATTGGTTCAGTAGTTTTGACGTGAAAGCGAGACAGACAGTTTGACAGACAGACGGACAGAGTTACTTTCGCATTTATAATATTAGTATGGATACATATCAGATTAAAATGTGGTTGTCAGCACCTGTTCCTGCAGCGGCGCAAACTCAGGCCCGAGCTGTTATTTTTATAAAGTAATGACAACCTCCGTGGTCGAGTGGTCTGTTCGCCGGTCTCAAAGCGTCGCCATCTCGAGAGGTTCTGGGTTCGATCCCCGGTGGGTGCAAATGTTTGTGTGAACAGGCATTTGTTCTCCAGTCTTGGGTGTTTATACCGCGTGTAATAGAAGAGTGTAGACAAAATGAAATAATCAAAAGAGTATCCCACCTGGACTCCATACACAAAATATAAGAATTAAATAATAACTTTAATTTAATGTCCAATTTTAATTATATTAATTTATTTATTACGTCATTTTTGAACTACAACACTAGCGGGGTCACGAGTTCACGAGAGAGTTTAGGCTGCGGCGGCGACGTCAAAGGAGCAGCGGCGCGATAGCGGCGTTTCAATGCCACTATGCCTCGTGCCGGGCGGTCGGTTCAAAGGAACGGGAGTTTGTTAAACGAAAACTTTCGATTCTCTTCTTATCCATTTAGAATAAAGGTGAAAATAGCACAAACACTCACACTTTGCAATCATAATACACGTGTCGTGTCTAGTAGGTACACTACGTAGGTACTGTGTACATAACATCGTACGTAACACACAATAATTTACAAAAGCACTGAACACGTTATTTAGATATTGTTCTATGAAAGATTTCAAATCAAAATTAAATCCTTTCTTGTATTGAGTTATTTTAAAACACAGATCACAAAAATGGTTCGAAATGCCGACCCTGGTTTTCAAGGCATAGTGCACCGTCAATGAACCTTTCGCGATACAAATCGCGAGCTCCAAGAAGGCTGCCATTGGCTGCCCCAACACTTAAAACCATTTCAAAATATTCATTATTTGTTAAAAACGGTATCTTTTACTTAATAGCAACTTACGACCGCGACGGATAGCAAGCGACTGATGAAATATTCCGCACGCTCGACTACCAGGGCTACAGGAATATTTTGATTTACGATTTTTTTAGGGTTCGATGTATCATAATAATAAACCACTTATGCGTTTGATTACTCATAGCTCTGCTGTTCTAATATTTTTTAAAATGCAGAAAATAAAAGCAACGTTCATAAGTGTGCTACTTAAATATTCAAAACTAGGAACATAGGGGATAACGTAGGAACCTATGAAATAAAATAAATAAGTCAACACAACTTCTTACTTTGTTTAATTACCTATTTGAATATTTTGACTTTTGAGTATTATTTAATTAAAACAATCATGATAAAACTGTTGGACACGGATTACCGTCTACCTTCAACGTTAGCTCATCGTAACGCAAAAACATGAAGACTAGAAGAACTTAGCTCAGTAGTCAGCCTAGTCGCACGGATTATTGAAGTTCGCAGGTTCGAATCTCACGAATTTTTATTTTCTAGTGTTTTCTATTAAAAATATTTTCAAACATTTACGAACATGTTAAAATTTACTAAACCAAAATGAAATATTAAAAAATATTTAATAATATTTGTACTGAACCAATTAATGTTTATGTTAGATGAAAAAGGATGCCATCGGAAGAAAGGGATAAAAATAGTCAACTTTTGAATAATAGTCAAGATTGCGCGCTATACCACTTCCACCACGTTTGCTTGTTAATGTTTCTGTTGTCCTAGTACCTCATATCTAAATAAGTAGACACTTTTATTAGTTTTGGTTGTTTTTTGGGAACTACTTCCTTACTAATATTATCTGTCTCTGTCTTACACCTAAACTGAATTGATTTAAATGAAATGCTCTGTGTCTACGGTAAAAAAAGGGAATTTATTTTATTCCAAATTTGCTAAGTCCTGCTCATGGGTGCCTGGTACTCGTAGGCTTCAACACAAGGCGCGCGCGCACTTTAGGCGGAGACATCTAGGAGCGCCGAGCGGTGCGAAAATGGCATTTCAATGCCACTCTCGGGCTAAGCGGTGGCGGCGGGGCGTCAAAGGAACGGGAGTGTTAAACGAAAACTTTCGATTTTCTAGTTATTCATTCAGAATAAAGGTGAAAATAGCGCAAACATTGAGACTGCAATCATAATACACGTGTCGTGTCTAGTAGGTACAAAAAAATAAAAGAAAGGTGTACTAGGAACATACGATCTAAAAGAGGTATAATATGTTCTGCCAGGTCGTTGCCGTCTAACATCTGATTCACCAGTGATGTGAATCAGATGTTAGACGGCAACGACCTGATGTGATCTTCTAATTTCGATGTCTTATATCTCGACTTCTATTTAACTTATTTTTCTAATATTTTGTAAATAGGGTTCAGGCGGGATACACTTTTGATTTTTTCATTTTGTCTTCACTTGCCGGTTATACACTGTATATGTATATTATATTCTGAATATTTATATGTATTTATCTATTAAATATATTTGTCCGTCATCTGGTATCCATAACACAGGCATTAGATGTCTAGTATGGGCCAGTTGATAGGTGTGAATGTCTGAAGATATTTATTTATTAATTAAAAATAAAACACATAAAATCATTATCATCATTATAATTATCACTTTTTAAATTCATTCTTATGATTACTTACATTAAACACGATCTAACACATGCATCTGGGAACTGTGGAGTATTGTATAAAATAATAACTACTACCATACATTGATTTTAAAATAGACCTTGTTTTCTATTATACAAAGGATGTTTTTCAGGTTTAAGTTCATTTTTTATTTGGTACTTGCTCACATTTCTATGTCATTATATTTTATGGATTCTCATTTTTTTTAATTGCAGTTTATCATTATTCATATAAATGATCTTTACCTAAAATAAAGACTTGATATTGATAGTTATTTCACATATATTTTGCGCTGCATGCCTTCATTATTTACAAATAAGTAACTTTATTAGATTAAGTTTTATCCAAAACAATAGGCAACAGCGAGCAATACAACACAAAACAACCAAAATTCAGACGTAATTATTCTTCAGCAGAGTACCTTTTCCTTTGCATTTGTAGAATGATATGACTATATGAATTGGCTTATGAATACAAGTAAAAAAAGTGTGTAACAACAGATTCATTGTACTGACTGTAGCCTCCTACTTACTGTACTTTTTGTTATGGACCCTTGGGAATCTTACAAAACACAACCAAAGTAGGGTGTCTATAATTATAATTAATATAAAATCACTCGGCGGTATCCGTGTGTTGAACCATATTTGGCAAGATAATTTAGGCCGGTTTTTATCAAAACAACCCATTTAATACCTATCCTACACTGACCGCAAAAATATAAAATAATTGTACTAAATTTAATTTGTTCGTATATAAAAATGTCAAAAATTATTATTGCTTACGAAGGAACTAAGTTTAATTCACAATAACATACAAATAAAATTACGTACAATATGGCACGACACGTTTGATATTTTTCTTTTGAGCATTCAATTAAGTCGAATTTGATATTAAAACCTTGTTTGGTTTTTTTGAGCAAAAATTTAAGTTTGATATGAACACGCGCTGTTCTTTAATGCCTTCAATTAAATCTAGCCTTTCATATTCAAGATTGATTATTGAATAATATTTTTTTTAATATTAGAAGAGAAATATCAGGGGTATAATTAGAACATATCAATTATTAACAAAATATGTCACTAACCAGAAATGAACTAAAGTCTAAATCTTTATATAGTAAGGAAAATAGTTTATAAAAATTTACGAAAATATGTATGACGTAATGTATTAATTTACTTATGAGATTCGTTTCAAGATCATCAGATGTGGACAACTTAACACAACTTATACTACGTACCATATCACTTCTCTTAAGTCGCTACCTTTATCAAACTACCCTCATTTTTGGTCTTTTGGATATGATTTTAACCTTTTACTTAGTAGAGAGAATAAAAATTAATTAATATTTAAATTGAACAGGCAAGTATGGCTGATATGAAAAGCGTACTCACAAAAGATGTTTCTACGCTCTAAAACATACGTCGCAAAAAACTTAAACTTAAAAACTTAAAAAAAAATTGTTTTAAAATTTACTTACTGCAATTACTTTAAAACAATCTAAAAAATTATAAGACGTAATGTTCAATATAAATACAAAACACACAGGGAATGAGCGACATGTAAAATTACCCATATTTTCTTAATTTTTTTTGATGATAAATTAAGATGTATTTACCCTCGATATGTATGAGAATCATTATTATTCCTTTTTTGATACAGTTTAAGGATTCTGTTTTAGGGTCACTAGGGGATATTTTTATCTATTTATTATACAAATAATGCCATACTCGATTGAATGTAGCCTTGCTAGTCGTGTCAGTTGATTGTGTCGTGTCAATCTCCTATCTAGTGGCGCTCCGTACTCCGTTCACTCGTAATTCCGCCTGACTCCTCCCCACTCCTCTCGACTCCTCCCTCTCCCCCTAAAGAAGGGCGGCCCGCTCGGGTGGTGGGGGAGAGTCTCCCCCCTCCGCTAGTAGGTTGGCCTGCTCCTCTGTCGGGTTATTTTGTTGAGGCACGTACATACTCTCGTATACGGGATTCGCGAAATGGTTGCCGCCGTTCTGTAACGAAAATAAAATTTTATAAATACATTTCCATCACAAAAAAGGTTTTAATATAGATTGTAGGAGCTAATATTCCAAAAGTGCGTGAATGTGTGTGAGGTAGTGGATGCTGATGTTAAAATAAAAACTGCTTGATGTCACTTATTGTATAATTTAGAACTTATGGTACAACTGGAACAATTTATAAAAAGGTAAATATCGCAAATCACTGAACATAAAACTTAAAGATTATTATAAAAGGTAGGACTACTTACAATAGTGCCTTGAAAAGTTATTTAGGTTCTTTCTAAAAAACTATTCTATGAGCTTTTAGTATAATTATAATTTTATCATTATAGTTAACTATTAATATTATTTAATTAGGCGTCGGCCGCTCCAGACTGAGTCTGATACGAATGAAAATTGGAGACAAAAAACTATGGAAAAAGAGACAGATGGTTAGTTTAAAAACAGAAACAAAGAGAAAATGGCCAGAGAAGAGCGCAATAACAGCAAAGAGTCGCTAATACTGTGTGTACTGTGTATAATACGTGTGTACTGTGTATAAGGGCTCGTGCTCACCGCGCGCGGCTCGTGCTCGTCCTCGCCCGCCAGGTACATGGGGTTGTTGATCTCCACATTATCCGCTAAGCGCGCGTGTACAAACGCTCCGCTGAAAACACAATAGACACGACACATTTTAGAAGACACTAAGGATATTTTGAACAATTTTAGGACCTGGTTTTTTATAAATAACAAATTTTAACCATTATCCATCATCACATCTTTATCCTTGAAGTCTGATGCGTTAAATTAGCCAGAAGTAAGCACTATAGAGGTAATGTTACGTGATGATAGGTAACGGATAGCCATAATTACAGTACTAATGAGGTATCCTTGTATGGCTGACAAAAATGTACACTTGTAAACAAATACTTCTATTTCTATTCTCGTTAATTAGCTGAATCGAGCGGTCGTCTTTTATCCTTATGTTCTTCCTTCCTTCGTTATTATTACCATTTGGTTGAGGTAGTCTTTAGATTTTTATAAAAATATATACTCAAATGGAAGGATACATGAATTACTGTGCACTAACAGTTATTTGTCCAATAGAGATTTTCAATAAAAACAGCCCGAACACCTCCATCGCTTGAAAAGTAGTATCTCACAGTAAGCAGTCTTGCTCTGCCAACATAATGCGAACTTCGCGCAATCGTCAAATACGGATATGTTGAAGTCTCATGTAAAAGAAAGACGGGCCTTATGTCAATCACCAAGTTCACCAGTGTAACGCAAGCGATATCCAAAGCAAACTGTGCTTAAAATTCTTATTTTAACAAGGATTGAACCAGTATCAGTGACGCCTTTTTGCGATCTCGGTTATTTCGTTTCATTCATAATCAGTCACTACCTGATATAGGCCTCCCTATTTCAGTGTTCGACTAGTCGTGACCTGCATGTGTCGGCAGCGTTTCGCAAATCATCAATCCACACATCTTGCCGGGCATTTTAACCTATTGCTCCTAATAAGACATTATAAATCACACCTTCGAAATAGTGTATAAACATGATTTAAAATGTGTAGAAGTTTGTAGGCTTTTTAAAGTGGGTTGTAGTAACTACTGCAACCCGTAAAAAGGTGCTGGCCTTAGAAAATTATTCGAAAAAATGTGAGCCACGGCGGATATTCTTTTTTTCTTTTTCCTTCGCCACTAATCGCCTGATAGAAAGCAATTTACAGCCTAAGGTAAACACTCGCCTAGAAGAGACCGATTCACTCGTGACTTGAAGAGCCCCAGATATGAACGGAAGTAGGGAAACAATATATAGGTATACTGACTGTCGCCTCCGATGCAGCAGATACAGCGCCGCCAGCACCGCGCCCACCAGCAGCGCCAGCGCCACCAGCGCGCCCGCCAGCGCCCCGCCCGCGGGGGGCCCCGCCGCCCCCGCCCCCGCCCCCGCGCCCACACCCGCCCCCGCCTCCGCGCACTGCGCGCCCGCCGGGCACACGCAGTACGGCGTGCCCGCCTCCAGGGGGTTCACTACACAATACACGAACCACTATTAAGGATGTGTCCACTGTAAAACAATATGCTTTTGGAGATTGATATAAAAGGTGCTATATTCTTTGAAGAGTTGCATCACCAGACACTACAAAATTAGAAAACGGAAACAATATAATTTTACGAGCGTCATCTTTAATCTTGACTTGGGCCCGTTGGCCCCGTATCGACCTGCCCTCTGGAGGAGCTAAATCAAATAAGAAAAAGTAGACTATTGATTTTACGCGTGTTCCAGTTTTAGAGTATCCATATTAGAGACAGAATTGAGTATCCATGAGGGTTCCTGGAAATGGCGAGATTACCGTCTAAGACAGGTGTAAGACAATACTTTAATATAGGTCGTCGTGGCTGCAGCAGTCTCTGTCATAGAGCGTCGGAGAAGCAGGCGCCCTCGCAGGCGGTGTGCACTCGCGCGGGCGCCGCCCCACGCGCCCGAGCACGCGCACGCGCCGCGCGAGCAGCAGGTGTGTACTCACGCGTGGGGCGCCACACGCAGAGCGCGGGCGGCGGGCAGCGCGCGCGGCAGGCGTGGTCGTGGCCGACGTAGTGCGCGCAGCGGGCGCCGCCCCACGCGCCCGAGCACGCGCACGCGCCGCGCGAGCAGCAGGTGTGTACTCACGCGTGGGGCGCCACACGCAGAGCGCGGGCGGCGGGCAGCGCGCGCGGCAGGCGTGGTCGTGGCCGACGTAGTGCGCGCAGCGGGCGCCGCCCCACGCGCCCGAGCACGCGCACGCGCCGCGCGAGCAGCAGGTGTGTACTCACGCGTGGGGCGCCACACGCAGAGCGCGGGCGGCGGGCAGCGCGCGCGGCAGGCGTGGTCGTGGCCGACGTAGTGCGCGCAGCGGGCGCCGCCCCACGCGCCCGAGCACGCGCACGCGCCGCGCGAGCAGCAGGTGTGTACTCACGCGTGGGGCGCCACACGCAGAGCGCGGGCGGCGGGCAGCGCGCGCGGCAGGCGTGGTCGTGGCCGACGTAGTGCGCGCAGCGGGCGCCGCCCCACGCGCCCGAGCACGCGCACGCGCCGCGCGAGCAGCAGGTGTGTACTCACGCGTGGGGCGCCACACGCAGAGCGCGGGCGGCGGGCAGCGCGCGCGGCAGGCGTGGTCGTGGCCGACGTAGTGCGCGCAGCGGGCGCCGCCCCACGCGCCCGAGCACGCGCACGCGCCGCGCGAGCAGCAGGTGTGTACTCACGCGTGGGGCGCCACACGCAGAGCGCGGGCGGCGGGCAGCGCGCGCGGCAGGCGTGGTCGTGGCCGACGTAGTGCGCGCAGCGGGCGCCGCCCCACGCGCCCGAGCACGCGCACGCGCCGCGCGAGCAGCAGGTGTGTACTCACGCGTGGGGCGCCACACGCAGAGCGCGGGCGGCGGGCAGCGCGCGCGGCAGGCGTGGTCGTGGCCGACGTAGTGCGCGCAGCGGGCGCCGCCCCACGCGCCCGAGCACGCGCACGCGCCGCGCGAGCAGCAGGTGTGTACTCACGCGTGGGGCGCCACACGCAGAGCGCGGGCGGCGGGCAGCGCGCGCGGCAGGCGTGGTCGTGGCCGACGTAGTGCGCGCAGCGGGCGCCGCCCCACGCGCCCGAGCACGCGCACGCGCCGCGCGAGCAGCAGGTGTGTACTCACGCGTGGGGCGCCACACGCAGAGCGCGGGCGGCGGGCAGCGCGCGCGGCAGGCGTGGTCGTGGCCGACGTAGTGCGCGCAGCGGGCGCCGCCCCACGCGCCCGAGCACGCGCACGCGCCGCGCGAGCAGCAGGTGTGTACTCACGCGTGGGGCGCCACACGCAGAGCGCGGGCGGCGGGCAGCGCGCGCGGCAGGCGTGGTCGTGGCCGACGTAGTGCGCGCAGCGGGCGCCGCCCCACGCGCCCGAGCACGCGCACGCGCCGCGCGAGCAGCAGGTGTGTACTCACGCGTGGGGCGCCACACGCAGAGCGCGGGCGGCGGGCAGCGCGCGCGGCAGGCGTGGTCGTGGCCGACGTAGTGCGCGCAGCGGGCGCCGCCCCACGCGCCCGAGCACGCGCACGCGCCGCCCGAACAGCGGCCGCCGTGCGCGCACGACCCCGGCGTGCACGGCCCGTTCGCCGCGGCCGGCTCTGACAACATAACAACGATCATACGGTACTTGGCATGAGTACTACACCTTCCATTCTTAAAACTAAAAGTAGAATGTCGACTAATTGAAATGCCAGAAATAAAATAAAATATGTATTTGCTTTGAATAAGGCACATTCTGTTGGTAGTTGTAAATAGGACAATTCTCTTATTCGCTATTACATTTTAGCAAGCAAAAATAACAGAACCACATTAAGATGCTAATTAAATACCCAATATGACTTTCATTAAATTATTTATCGCAATTACATTAAATATAAAATACCCAATATGACTTTCATTAAATTATTTATCGCAATTACATTAAATATAAAATATTATTCATAATGTCAGAATAGTGAATGTTAGGCTATAAATTTCAATCGTTACACATTTGATTAAAATAAAATAAATGTAACAGCATTATATGTCAAAATAATTATATTTATGTCAAATTATACATTTATATCATTACATTGAAGTGCTGTTTACACCTGCATCATTTGTAATTAAAAGATTCTTGTAACGTGTAGAATCTATTCTCCATAAGCCAGCTGTGTAAAGCACTTTTAAATCTAGAATAAGGCAACTCTTTAAGTTTATCAAGCAATGAGTTAAATATTGATAAGCACATCCAATAGCAATTCTTCTGGAAACGTTTACTTTTAGGAATAATTTCAGAAACTAATCAGTCGCGGTTTCTAGTGTTTCTTGGGTAAATATCTTTGGCCTGTATAAATAAATGCTGATTTTGTTTTTAAAATTTTGTTTTGTCGAAAATGTCGAAAATGACAAAATATTCTCCGTTGTAATTGTGTACCAACTAATAAGTGATGACCAAACGCGTATCCTTTCTTGACCCGTTGTCGGGCACCGAGAACACCGGTATTCGCAAACAAAAGATGTTTCTATTGTGTCTCGTGTTGTACCCCTTGACTAGTTAATCTGACCTCTGGGTCTTTAAGGGTCAAAAATCTCTACGGGTGTAAAAACTTTATAAAGTTTTTATTACTTCAAAAACCTTGCAAAAACCTCGACAAACCAACGACAGTAATATTTATAATACATGCTACGATAAAAACTTCACGATGCCTGATCGTCAAAAATTGTGAACATACATATTAGACAATTTTACAAGTGAGTAATTGCAACATGAAAAATTGCGCCTGCTCCATCATCGACCAGCGAGTCAAACTTTTGTGAGGATAGATAATTTATGCTTTCTTTTCAAATGCTAATAAAAATGTCGAAAGCTTAAGATAACGGCTGCATGTTATGGATAGCGGGATGCGCGAAGAAGCAAAACTAACGTTTTGAACGAACAACGGGTTGTCTTTTATACTTTGAAGATCCAGTAAACGCTACACTTAGGTCTATTTTCGTAAGTAAATAAATAAAGGTGTTATATAAACTGTTAGCAAAATATTCCAATTTCGGTCAGTAAAAAAATACTATAAGCCAGCTAAAATGACTAATTGGTCAGCAACTTATGAGCAACAAATATTTTGAAATTGGTTAGCAAAATAACTAATTGAGCAGCAACTTTTGAGGGTCAAAATAACCTTAACCTACTATCTATCAGAATACATTTCCCAAGAATTGATCCTTGATAATTCATTGATTCTTTTATATGTATATATTGCTACCCAAAACATTATTTTGCAGCTCAACTAATTATTTTGGTGCCCAAATAATTATCTAGCTACCCAATTAACTATTCTGCTGACCAAAGATTTATTTTTCTAAACAATAATTTGTCTGTTGACTAAATAAATATTTTCTGACCAAAACATTATTCTGCTGACCAAATAATTAGTCTGCTCACCAATTAATTATTTTGGGGCCCAAATAATTATATTTATTTATGACAAAATATTTGTTTGCCGCCCAAATAATTTTTCGACTGATCTTTTTGATGACCAAATCATTAAATAGCTGCCCAATTAATTACTTCCCATAAATAAATGACAGGAAGTTTGCAAATTCCACAAAATACGGACCTTTTATAGAGATTACATTACATGGTGGGTTAATCATATCAGGCGAAATAGATGCTAACACGTCTGCCTAGCTCTTCACAGAGAGACCTTTTCAACCATATGATAGACTAGGACAATAAATGTATTACTATTATGTTGAAGAGATCATGCGACATTCCTCACGCATAACAAAACCATTGACTTGAAATCTTCACGCGGTGTCAAAAATTACAATATAAATAACAACACGGAGGCGATAACCACACAAGCAACATTCTTGACAATTATGTTATAACCATGTGATTAAGTTAAATTAAGATAGATCCGAGTAATCTCGACTACCCAGTGTTCGCAACTTGTAAACAAACGCCCGCATAGGTACCGCTCAGTAACACCGCCAAATTAATGCAAAATGCAAATCACATGAGATAAAAGCCTATAATAAGATTTAACCGAGACCCGCTCTACGATGTAAGTACCCACCTGAGACATTTTGTGGCAATATTCGTTCTCAATATAATACAAATACCTAGTTTAAGAATTTCGCAATCGACTAGAAAAAATAGTAGTTTTTTCAGTAAGCGAAGCGTTAGCAAAGGCTGTACAAAATCTATCAAGGTAAACATGTGCGCCAGGCCCGTAGCAAGTGGAAGGCTGTAATCTGTTCCCTACCGCACCGGGATAAAGGCCTGAATTATGCGTAAGAACGTGAGGTATGGTATGTGAACCTAGTAGGTAAGTAGGTAAACTTTAGAAATTAAGTAATTTCAGTAATAAACAGACTCTCTATCTCAACCAAGACGAATGTCTTTTGTTTAAATCCCTTCCTGAAGCACACTACACGGCGACCCTGCCAGTTTGCTGCGTGGACATTTTGTGAGTGCAGTAGTTAATAACAAAATGTAAGTCATTATATGCACGCAAAAATTTCTGATTTTATAATATCACTTGTCTGTGTTTCGGACATGAGCTGAACTTCTCACACATACGCACATGCAGGAGACACCCTTGAGGGGCCAATGGTCTTTTTCTACCATAATAATCATAAATATACAGCTTCGAGCCCAGCCTGCCCGCTGTTATTATTTTATTTGGATGATGCATCATTCTTGACCTTTATTCGAACGATTTTGTGTTATTTTTATCAATAACAGGACACTACCAATAAGAAGAAGAAATAATAAAACTGGGGTGTTATTTAAACAGTTAGCAAAATATTCCAATTTTGGTCAGCAAAAAATACAATTGGTCAGCTTAAATAAGTAATTGGTCAGCAACTTATTGGCGCAGATATTTTTAAATTTGTCAGCAAAATAACTAATTAGGCAGCAACTCAAATGTTTTCTCTGCTGCCAAATTGCTTAATGTATGCAAAAATATTGTTTTTAAGAGTCATAAAAATAACCTTAACATAATATCTGTCAGAATACATTTCCTACGAATTGATCCTTGATCCTTCATTGATCCTTTTCCTAGATTTTATACATTTCTGGTAACATCATATATTGCTGCCCAAAAAATTTTCTTTGCTGTCCAAATAATTATCTTACTGCTCAATTACTAATTCTGCTGATCAAATAATTATATTGCTGACAAACCATTTTGCTGCCCAAATGATTTTTCGGCTGACCTTTTTGTTGCTGACCAGATAATTAAATGAGGATGCCCAATTAATTACTTCCCATAGAAATATAGATACATAAGAGTTATTGCATGCAAATTAAAATGTCAGACATCGCATTCCATTTAACTGTAACACAAGGGTAACAAATAATAAAAAGAAATCAAGCGAGGCTTTAAAACACCATCGGTAATATCTTCCTTCAGTCAAGAGTTCATTAGCCTATTTCTGGCATCTTCTGTAAAACCTTGACAGAGTAAACAGCATTTTTGACCTTAAGAAAAATGTTACTATACAATCCGTCCTCAGCGTATATTCGTCCTAGTGCTGGCATAGGCCTTCCTCATAGAAACAAACACAGGAATATGGGCCGTAACACCACCACGCTGGCCCAATGCGGGTTGGTGAGTAGAAACGGTTGCAAAAGCGCCCTTTAAAGCAAGGAGGAGTTCCAGATCACCCATCCAAGGCCTGACCATGGCGAAGGTAGCTTAGTTTTCGATATCGAAAGCCAAAGCGCACTTAATCACTACGCCACCGAGCTCCTACTAATAGATGCATATTATAGGTACAATATTTCATAGGCAAGTTAACATCGTTTTATACCGTTTGACATTAAGAGATATTTAACAGTATACCAATATAATTTATTGACATTCAAAACACGACCGGTTTTATATGAACATTATGACATTATGTAAGCGCAGCCGATGGGTTTAACCTGTTTGCAAAATTGTGTCACATATTTTTGGATAAATTTCAAACATTTAAGATATACTCGCATACCGTTGATGGTTGTCAATTGAATAACATCTATATTTAGTATACCTATCACTTTGTAATCCATGTTTGAAAGACAAATAAACTAGGTATTCTTCTTTCTATCTATCATGCCGCTTTTAACCCTTGAGGGTCAATCCTGAACCCCGCTATATTGGTGCATTTCACAACATCACTCCTTATCCCGACGGGGTAGGCAGAGGCGTTAACCAGCTGGCCATGTCAAATCTGAAATATTTAGGTCCCTGTGTATTTAGGAGCCTATTATGAATAGTACACAAGGTTTTTAATCGGGGTTTGAATCGACGACCCACCTTTTCAACCTTTCCTGTCAAGTAAATTAGGTTAGGTTAGTTACTTTGCAGTGTATTTTATTATTAACTAGCAAACCACCCCGATTTCGCACGGGTTACCTCCGTTTTACTCCTTTAGGGTGGAATTTCGTAAATTCCGTTATAAGTGGATGCCAATATTTCATGTTTTTAGGTGTTCTAGATTCTGAGATTTAGTGATTAATTAGTGGTAGTTAGTAATTCGGTTTTTATAATAATATATACCGGGAATCAGATTATGCAGCGTAGCATAAAGTTCCACTTCACGTGATCGAGGATCAGTTGTGGCCGTGAGCCAGTGACGTCACTCGGGCCCTCGTCTCGGTACAGGGAAAGTAAAAGTGCGTCTCGACCTACACGCCCGAGCGTCCAGCGGCGGCATCTCGCATTACACTGGAATTTAGTTACGATATGCAACATTACCCAATTAAATTGATTTATTATTCAAAACTTTACGATCGTAATTTTTTGCGTGTTTTAAAATTACAAATCTAATCAAGCCGCACCATATGCACATAGACGTAACATTAAAGATTTTTTAGAGTTAGCTGAGACTTGACTCCTTAGTTAGTTATTAAGTTGCGGTCGCTTAATGAATAATCAAATTATCATTAGCGTTGATTGCCGCAATTTTGCATAAAAAAAAATCGATAATTAAATGTCAAGAATTATTTCATAACGATGCTGTCTGGATGCAGACCGAAAACAGGATGTAACGGCGCACATTAGGGAAGAACGTCCAGCAGTGGGCTGGTAATGATTTGAGGTATGTAATCAAGGAAAATGTAGACAAGGATTAATGGAGTTAATTAATAACAGGTACCAAAATATTCATGATAACCAAAAATTTTATACGGTAACTAATAAGTTGTGCAACAATTGTTTTTATTCAAATTTCGAGTACCTAATCAAAAAATGTTTATACCTTTTGTTAAATTATTTTTTTTTCTTTCCATTCTGCTTTTGTGAATAAATACATATTATTAATATAATTAAACATTTTACACAACTCACCGTACGCTCTCAGTTTCCGTCGCCGAGTACCCATTTAAATTGTTTTAGGTCCAAATCAACACACTAAAAGTACAGAATAACTTTTTAACACAAACACATATTACTCTCATCCACACATAACGCACAGCGCTTATTCCAAATCCTAGCTTAACTCAAACTCATCAACCACATTATATTACAAATATATAATTCGTTCGTAATAATTGACGCGCCCGTACCAACAGCGCACGCGCGCGCCTGTCAAGTATACGTACGGTAATGCACGCGTCTACGATCTCATCCGCCGATATGGCTATTAGCGGGGAAAAACTTCCGCGAAATTGATTTCTAGGATATTCCGGCATTCGTTGAAATAATATAGGGGATAGTTTGGTGTTATATTAAAAAAGTCAAAAGGTGTGTGCTGAGATGGAGACAAGTAGCGGTTATCTAGCAGTTATCTCTACCTCACCAGGAAAACGCTTCGAAGAATATGTTTATATTGGGTCCTTACCTATGAAATTGGTGTTTTTATTCTGTCTTAGCAATTTGTCCGTAACTATTAAGTTTCAGAACATTCTTATAAAATAATTGCCTGTTCTAAAAATAGACCATATATTTGAGCTCGTATTATTTAATTTGATAATTTTTTGTAAGTTTAATTGTGTTAAAATTAGACACAAAGGCAATTATTTTTAACTGCCTCCCGAATACATCATTTGATTTGCATTAACATAAAAACGATGAATAATTTTTATCAAGCGTGTTCACAGACATATTGCTAAAGCTTGTCTGATGATACATGCCAAATATTATTATCTCTGGATTTGTCGTTGTGAAGAAAACTGATAAAATGTTAGTATGTAAAATGCAAAGTTAATTATTTTCCATTGCTTGGTAAAATCACCATTGGTTTTCGTTTCTTTGGCTGTGTACTCTATTATAGATGTGGTTTGGTAAGTATCATCAATTTTCCGGTCATCAATCTACTGACACCGGTCACATTGGTAACAATCAAATCATAATTAAATAAATATAATGCTGCAGTAGAGATATAGTGTTTTTATGATCAATTATCTATCAGGAAAGCTGGAAATTCCTAATCATAAAAATCGTTGCATGTGTTTCAATAGTCCGCAGCTGGACATACGAATATAAATTGGATATTTTCAGTGAGATAATTAACTTCAATAGGAAACATATTAAATATAAAAATATATAGATTGCCCCGTCTCTGTCAAAAATTATTTATTACATCTCGATACAGATCCGCTGCCGGCAGTTCTCCTTGAGACGCCGCAAGCTGGTCAAAGTGACTTTCATAAAAAATTGGATATTCTGCCAATAAATCTCTGTAAGTGGGTATCTGCCTGTTGCTAACAACGTTCATTTGCATATCTGGCCCACCTAGAGATAGTAAGATCTTAAAAGCAAATTATAATTTGACATCATACATTAACGTACAAATAATTCTCTTCAACCCATCACACAAACATGCCCCCATCGAGGATCAAACCTAGGATCTCAATGTATTCACTGTGCTGAAATTTGGCACGCAGATATCTTTTTTTTCAAAATGAACATCCTCAAGGATAAGGCAGGGATAAAGTTTATATTATGGAGAAACTTTTTGGATAGGTACTCGACCTCGGACTTCCACGAGGCGCTTACACTTGCCTCGCCACAGCCGGTCTCAGGTGCAAGTTATCATTACGGATTACACAGATTATATCTCAGTCACAGTTTTTATATTGAACAAAAACTCAATACCTACAAAATTGTTTTTTTACTGACGTAAATAAATGTCGAGTAGCAGCTCAAACTAGTTTTATTATAGCATTGGATAATTCTTAGAAGATTTTCAATATACGAGATTAGAAATGTTTCTCAAATCATTTTACATTAATCAACACATAAATTATTATACCATGACCAGCTCACAGTGGTATTGTAGATGCGTGCGTTAACATTTTATGCGATAAAGTGACGTAAGATACAACGATACACCTTCAAAATGAGGAAAATCCAGATACAAGCATGATCCGCGGAAATTTAAATGTCGTAAGAAGTGGGCTGTGACGCGTGTTTCCCGCGCGAGAGAGCGTCGAACTATTTTGAGATATTTGTCTAATACACAAAATTTAACTTAATCTGCATAGTTATTTACCTACGTAGGTAAATTACTTTATAATTATGTTTATTCACCTCATCAGAATTATTTTACTATATTCCTGTACACTGTAATTAACCATATATAACCTTGTCGTTAACTAATTAGGTATATAATTTGATGTAAGTATCAAAATTCATATGACAAGCTAAATTCATAAAGTTAATAACAGTACATATCGACTATTTTTGTGTATAAGAAAAATAATCATCAACTAAGTATGATTAGTTATAGAGTACCGACAGTTGGTGCTTCGAGATCCAATACAACGAAAAATTAGTGGGAGAACGTGAGAACTGTATACGTGGATGAGAACAGAAGGAATACAAATATGACAATAAGAAAAACGGCAAATGGATATAAAAATTAAGAGCCTTGCGGCCAGCCGCCAACGTTAGGGCCAACCCCTCAGCTGGTAGACTTGCACCATTAAACAGCTCTCACATCATCAAAACCATGTAAAGGTGATATACTGTAAAAAAGAGGTAATTTCAGTCTGTCGCTAACAATATTTATTATGGTTCTAGTGCAGAAGTTCTAAACAAGTGGTCAGTTTCATGAACATAATAATTACGCAATGACGCATGTGCGTTGGCCGTGAGAGCGGGGCGACGTTCAACGTCCGGACGCACTCTAGACGAATTCACCACAGATAAAGGGCTCGATGGAAGAGAGCTTGGCATACGAAATGCGAATACAGTGTGATAACAGGTAATTGTTGGCTAAAAAACGTAGGTTACTTAATAATCAGTTTCACGTGTACGTGTAACTCACGTCATGACAGAGCCAAGTGTCGCAACCACATTAATGGTAAATTGATGAGACTTAATTCCGTTACGATAAAGAAAGTGACAGATGATGTAGCCGCTTTCAACCGCGGGTCACGTGACCGCTGCCTGGCTGGCAATAGGTCATAATATAAAAAAGCCAGGCAGTTCAGTTTGCGGCGTCAACTGCCAGGAATCCGCGCTAGCGGCCTCAGAGAGGTGAAGGCCGCTGCGAGCCAACTTATGTGTACGTTAATTTTTTAAACCAAATTATTGCTGAATTATACGATTTAATCGTCCTGTAACCTACACACATTTTTTTTAATAACAATGTCAGCTTCACCTCTATGCTGTAAACAGTAAGCACGTAGTGATCGTTAGAACTTTGAGATTTGAATATTTTAGAAGACAAATCCGCAAATACACTTAACACATAAACGACGCCTCTATCCCCTAAGTAAAGGATAGATAGAGATTTTAACACCCCACGAAATAAAATATAATAAATTCATTTGATAGTCTAACAAAACAGCCACAGTGAAAACTACAACCCCATGCAGTTGTTTGCGAGAGCACAGTTGCAAAAAATTAGAAAATAATTGTCGTTGTTACTAACTGTTACTCTCTTGATTTCTTACTAGTCTTGAACGATGCGAAATTGTGGTTTTATTCTGTCCGTGAAATATCAGTATGTTTATATATATATCTGAATCTCCATATAGTATATATAATTAACAAACATGTTACAGCCTTGCGCAGCCGCAGTTCGGGCCGCGGGTTTTTTGCAGCAACCATGGTACCACTTTTTCCTTCCTCAGTAAAAAAATGTTATGACGTTCGGTTTGAGTTTAGCATTTTTACAGCTTTTTTATTTGGTGGAGTTTTGATGAGAATTGTGCTGTAACTAGTGCAATTTATAAAATTTAAATATCAGTACTTAACATAGAAGTACATATCATCACGCCTCTTTCCCTGAAGGGGTAGACAGATGTGTTGAACACCCACTTTTCATGCAACAATTTCAACTG
The DNA here is from genome assembly GCA_910589355.1 of Parapoynx stratiotata. NCBI lineage: Eukaryota > Metazoa > Arthropoda > Insecta > Lepidoptera > Crambidae > Parapoynx > Parapoynx stratiotata. The sequence continues at coordinate 12,594,864 of OU342482.1, forward strand.
TTGCCATGCACCGGGTACAACGCGGGGCAAGCGATATTCACAGTTAACTGTACTTAAGTTTTATTCAAATTCAGATATATTTATTATTTATTTATTTAATCTTTATGTACGACGTACAAAGGCGGACTTAATGCCTTGAGGCATATTGCATGGCATATATTATCGACATATTGAAAGATTTTGAGTCTTCGGTTTGAAGTTATTTAAAAAACTTCATATCTAATACGATCCGTATTAGCCTTTTAGCTACGATAAGCTGTCAATTAAGAGACTCTTAGCTAAAATTAAAAACAGTTTTAACAGCAATATTTTCTTTTTACAGAGAATTTTATGGCATCCAACCCGAAACAAAGGTACGAGTAGGTATGTAAGTATAAACAATACGCTACAACATAATTATCTGCCTGAAGGTTATCCCTAAAATGTTCTTTTCCAATGTTCTTTTCCATATGAGAAAAGGATCTTTTCCTCAATCTCAATTACTTTAAAGTTTCACGAATTATTGCCATTATATTATATTGTTTTCTTAATGGTCTGACATCGATGTTATTGATTAATCTTTGACTTTTAATTTTATCTATATTAAGTATTGCAACCGTATCTGCCAACCCAACCCGCATTGGGCCAGCGTGGTGTTGTTACCCTACACCTCATCTGTTTGTGTCCACGAGGAAGGCCAGTGCCCAGCCCAAATTACTATTAGGTCCTTACCTATGAAATTGGTGTTTTGTATGGAGATTTTGGGGAATTCTGCATTTTCCATACTAACATTTTTTCAGTTTTCTTCACAACGACAAATCCAAAGATAATAATATTTGGCATCTATTATAAGACAAGCTTTAGTAATATGTGTAATATCACACTTCATAAAAATTATTTATCGTTTTTAAGTGAATGCAAATAAAATGATTTATTCGGGAGGCACTTAAAAAGAGTTGTCTCCGTGTCCAATTTTAACACAATTAGGCCCACTTGCGCGGTCAAGAGTTAGCACCTAACCCTGGAGCAAATATATGGGCAAACCCTGGGTTAGGTGCTAACTCTCAATCGTGCAATTGGGCCTTAAACTTACAACAAATTATCAAAACAAATCAAAAGAGCTCAAAAATATAGTCTATTTTTAGACGAGGTAATTATTTTTTAGAAATACTCTGAATCTTAATAGTTAAATAAATACTAAGAGAGAAAAAAAACACCAATTTCATGGGTAAGGAGCCTATATTTTATAAAGTCTATATTGCATCTCAGTAATGTATCCACGTGTTTTATAAGTCTTATTAAACATTAAAATAAGGAAAAACTGTTTGTTAAGCATATGGGGCCTTGTATTGTTGTTGAAGGTTGGTGATATAATCACATTCGCGGACTCGAGATGTGGACCGATTATTAAAACAATCCTAATTAGCACAGACCTGATTCCCGCAGTAACAACATACAACAAAAGTAATTATAACGCTCAGGCTGCAAGACTAGCACGTAAGGTCAGTCCCGGCTGCTTGAATTTAAAAGATGCACTGTCACCGGGTTCAGAACTATACCCAAAGTTTCCCGATAGGTAGTCCGGACGTGTCTCAAAATTGAGTTACAACACTCCAACTGGACAAACAAAGTGAATAATTCGCTCGGAAATTAATTAGGCCTGAATTTTTTTGAACAGCGCTAAACATTAAACAAAGCACAAACAGAACCAGGTAAAATTTAATTGTTTTTAATGTTATTTATAATGTCCTTAAGTCTCAGCTCTATTGATGCAGAAAAAAATTGCATTTGGACAAACCCACGACCTCAACACCGCTCTTTCTAATTCATCAAATGGTGTTGCATCGTAGGTCAGAACAGTTACCTTGATAATAAAACGTACTTTTAAATATAACTAACGAATTTAATGTGAGATCTGATGAAACGGCAAGTTGTGCAATATTGTGTTGTCACGGCTATTCGATGGAAGAGAAGAACCTTTTTTTTTATGAATAAAGGTATAAGTTAAAAGTATCAAAACATCGGTTTAATAAGTAAATTAATTGATTGTAAGTAGATGGACCTATTGCTATGGAAGTCCTTCGGATATGCATGCCTTCAGCATGGGACATGCAATGCTTATTTATAATGTAAGTTCTTACGCGACAAAACAACTAAAAAAGAGGAAATTATTTTTAAAATATCTTATCTGTTGATTAATACCCACTTGGCGACAAATAGTCCATAAAAAAATTCTCTGAATAGTTAGCGGAAAAGTGTCAAATACATCAAAGTATGAAGGGGAAAAATTTAATTAAAAATAGTTTTCCTTTTAAACTTATGACGATAGTACAGAAACTGTGATAACATATGCAATAAATGTCATTAAAAACCGGAGAACAACAAATCTTGGTATATAAAATCATAAATATATTATAAAAAATAAAGGTTATTCAGAAATCAGAACACCAAATCATTCGCCCTTATTCGCAGTAGTTCGGTTGACCGAACTATCGCTACTCGTTTAGTAGCAGTAGTCCGGCTAGTACAAAGCACCGATCTATCGCTATCTTTTAGTAGCAGTAGTTCGGTTAATAACGTAACAAAATTACAATTATGCATAATAATATCATCATCCTGCAATTAATGTTGATAATTTGTAGTGCATAAAAAGTATAAACACTAAAGTCTAAAATTAAATGAACGTCGTGAAAAAAGAAAACCATTACACAACCGATGGTGTTGTGGGCCAGAATTCTAACCTGCAACCGTATATAAATCTTTCAGTAGAAATAGCGCCACAAATTAGTTATACCTACCTACATACTCTTAGAGGCTAATAGGTAGGTATACAGATTATTTAATGACAATGTCAATGTTTTTTTTAAATTATTTATTGGCTACTTTTTCCATACTCATGGGAATTCGAGTATATAAATTAAAATATTTGTGCTCTATATAAAATATTTGTTTATATTATTAAATATTTGTGGTATATAAAAAATGAACGACAGTAATTTTAAAATACCAAAAAGAGGACGAGCCAGAGTTTTGTTGTATAATGGTTATCAGTTCTATAGGAATTCTGTGTATGTGTCGCAATACAGCTACTGGCGCTGTACGCAATACAAAAATGAATGCAATGGCTATGTTAGATTAACAAAGGTAAGAACTGCCTATAAATGGAATGTTAGGAAGAAGGCATAATCGAAAAAACAAGCGACCATACTTGTAGTTCAGATGAATCGCCAAACAATATTGATGTATTAATAAATAATTGTTTAAAGAAGCTGCAGAAGGAAGAGAACCTGCACCCAAAATCTATCGCAAATGTTTGGTGGAATTACGAAATAAAGGCCTAGATTTAGCATCTTCCAACCCAATCCCAACATTTTCACAAAAGAAGATACAATTTATCGCAAGATACATAAACCTGCGGAAGCTAAGAAATTACGTACAACCTTCCTTTACGAAGTGCAAGCTCCGACGTTATTTCTGGATATTGTGACGATGACGTCAGAATATAATTTTTATGTAGTAGTGATGCACAGGCTCTTATGAAGACTAACAATGTTTATTTCATAGATGGTACCTTCAAGGCCAGCCCCATTCCATTTTCACAGTTACTTAGCATTCATGGAGATTTGGGTAACACAAATGAGAAAAATAATGTGATGCCGCTGGCATTTGCCTTCATGTCACATAAGAGCGAAAAATCATACAGCAGTTTTTGATTTAATTATGTCAAGAATTCCCGAGTGGGATCCTAAAGAAATAAGTACACGTAGATTATGAAAAAGCCAATATCAATGCCATAAATCTATGTTCCCCGTTAGCTTTGCTGCCTGACCAAGAAATCATTGCGGGTTGGCAATATATAAAATGTAATGAAATATTGTCAGATGACGAATGTTTAAATGAGCTCAAGAAATATTTCAAACATTTTTGGATGAGGTCGGACTTTATTCATATTTGGTCCGTTTTTGCTAATCGTCATCGGACGAATAATATTGTGGAAGGTTGGAATTGCAAAATAAATAGGAAGATTACACAAAAAACTCTACTATGATACAAATATTGCACGTACTGCACGCACACACAAAATTTTGTTCTTGTTGTTAAGTATGTGTTTTTCTTTATTTTATTTGGTATTTTTGTGTGTGATGGAGAATTTTTGAGTGAATAAAGATTTATCTATCTATCTATCTATCTACTGCACGATGACAATACTCTTTCAAATTTAAAAGTCGATCAATACAAGGGATCCGGAAAGAAGACATCAACTAAAAGAAGTAAGAAAAGTACTAAATGCAGTTAACTTGGGGCGATATTTCTACTGAGATATTTTTATACAAAGAGCTCTCTATACCAGTTCATTCTGAAATACTATTATAAGTTGGCATGGCATTTTATTCTTGTCATTTATTATTGTTATTTTATAATGTTCATATAATCATTTGCGACGACCCAACCGCTCCAGACGCTGACTCTGATAGGAATAAAATTGAGCATAAGCAATGAAAATAGAGACAGAAGGTTATTTTAAAAACAGAAAAAAAAGAAAATGACCGGAGAACAGCGCAATAACAGCAAAAATCAAAATCAAAAATAACTTTATTTCATAGGCCAAACTTGACACAAAAATCGTCAACATTTTAAGTAGATGGGACCGATTTATAATGCTCTTCCGGCATTTGATATTAAATTCTAAATGCAATAAATCTGTAACTAGTAACTTGAAGGGGCACGGCAGTTTCCCCTTCAAGTCGAGCAAAGCATATTTTACTCTCAATTCTTTGTGATCTTTGGTAGTAGGTACCCTTACAATTTTAACAGATATCGAAGGGTGATTCAAAATTGTGTTCATGAGCAATGGCCATTAATAAAAATGGTCTCCGCAGGTATTTACAAAAAAATTACTCATTTTAATTTACGTGATTAAAACGGCTTTTGATGATCATTGGATGGTTGCGCATGTTTGTCTAACGTTATATCTAAAATTTTAGTAAAGTTTAGTCTGTACATTTAATAACACACAAACATATCATTGTAATGTTTATTTATGCGTCGCTTATCTATAATGTAAGTTCTTAAGCGACAGCACAAAGAATAGGCATGTCATACCGTGTACCGTCTACTAAAAAAGAGGAAATTATTTTTAAAATATCTTGTCTGTAAAAACCCACTTGGCGTCAAATAGTCTTTAAAAAAATTCTTAGAATAGTTAGCGGAAAAGTGTCAAATGCATCAAAGTATAAAGGGGAAATGTGTCACAAAAATAAGTTTTCTTTTTTAAACTTTTGACGATATTACAGAAACTGTGATAAAATATGCAACAAGTGTCATTAAAAACCGGATAACAAAAAATCTTCGGTATATAAAGGTTATAATCAGAACACCCTACCAAATCATTGGTAGCGATGGGAATTGCAAAAAACTACTATGTTTTTTGAAAAAACAAATTTTTCCAAAATATCTAAAAAACCTAAATGTTGCCATCAGAGTTCGTTAAAACACAATGTAAAAGGAGGTTCTCGGTGCCGTAGTGGTTTTACGTTTTGGCTTTCGATATCGAAAGTAAGGCTACCTCCGCCACGGTCAGACCTTAGACCAAAACTTTGTGATCTCGAACTCCACCGTGCTTCAGAAGGCACGTCAAGCCGTTAGTCTCGTTCGCTAGTGCTACCGTTACTACCCACCAATCCGCATTGGGCCAGCGTGGTGGTGTTATGGCACATACTCTTTATGTGTTTCTCCATGAGGAAGGCCTGTGCCCAGCTGTGGGACGTATACATATAAGCTGAGGACGAAAAGGAGGAAATAAACTTGGTAAACTTTTTACCTGATCTCAGAACTATGTGATTTAAAGCGAGCGAATATAATATTATTGTGACGGTTACAAGTGTATGGCAAATATGCATAACCGATACCTTTTACCTACCTCTGTTGTATCTTTGTTACTAGGCCTCAGCGTGGAGTTTTCTTTCTTTTCGTGCCACGGTTTACACACTCAATCTGTAGGCCTAGCACAAGCCGGAGAGAAAAAGTCCCTGGAGACAAAATTACTCATTGCTTCTCGCTTCCACGCAAACGAAGAAGCGAGAGGCAATGAGCATTTTTGTCTCCCGGGACATTTTCTCTCCGGCCTGTGCTATTCCTTCTGTAGCTTCTTTTAATCTCTCCCTATTTTTATAAAGGATGACACTGCTTCTCGACTATATTTTGTCCCGTACACCGCTCACCGACTTCGCATGGGTCAAGTGGAAAACTGTTAGCAGAACTCGGCGTTCACAGCATGTAAACAGCATGTGTACCTAAATGAAACACACGACAATATAACTGTAAATAAAATGTGAAATGTACTCACGGTGCGGCAAATAATCGTGGTCGTCTCCTCCAACGCTGTTGCTCCTGTTGTCGTCGTGGTCCCGGCGCCGGTCGTGCGCGTCGTGCGCGTGCGCGTCGTGCGCGTCGTGAGCGTCGTGCGCGCGGCAGTCGTCGTCGACGCAGGCGCGCGTCTGGCAGCGCTCGCCGCTCCAGCCGCGCGCGCACACGCAGCGCACGCGCGCGCCCGGCGCCAGGCACGAGCCCTGCGCAACAACCAGGATAATAACTTTCTACATTTTTATACACACATCAACAAATTTAAGGACTTTCAAAAACTCGGAAATTCAAAGTGAACCAATCGGTCCATCACTAAACGCGCCGACGTGTACTGTTACGACGAGCCATGGCGAGAGGGTTTTAAAAAAGGAATTATTTTATAACTAGAAAAAGAAACAGTGGAATTAGTAAATGGCAGACAACCTCCTCGATACGCGATCTATCCAAGACTGAGGCGACGCCCGTGAAGCGGGCGGCGGCTAGTACCAAGAATGCTGACCCGGCATCAGCGATAGGGCTGTCAGCGAGAACCCTAGCATTTAAGGGATGTAACACCTCCCCCTTATTTAAGACTAAACTTAGGGGTAAAATCCCAAAAGTTTATGGATGCAGATTTCGTATTGAATTGATGCTCGGCCAACTATACTATACATACTCATAATTATGTAATCTATTTATTTATTTATTTCGTGATTTTAATTTATTTCTGAAATAAAGAAGTTTTTACAAGTTAGATATTGCAAGTGAGGTAAGTACAGATGTTTCGATTTATAAACTTTATTTACTTAGATTATTTATAGTATAGATATATGTATTATTTCATTAAATATGTTATTGTGATTTATATCTATTACTGTTAAACTGTGACTACTAAATTATTTTATGTTAAGAGTTCTATTAATTTATTTGTTAAGCTGTGATATATTATATTTGTTATACTTAACGATATTTAGATAGATTTTATTATTTTATCATGGTTAAATTTTATATTTAATTGTAAAAGTGATTTTTTTTTTATTATTTAAAATTGAAGTGTAATTCGATTATTCAATATATATTTAAACGCAATTAAAAGTATATGTTCATTATATATATATATTTTAAATATTAATTCTAATTTTGGCTGGAGGAGTTTCCTTTGAATTTTCAATTTTAGGTTCTAGGTTGCCTGGTGCGTCTTCTTTTGGCCTTGCTAAGTCTCCGATATCGGTAAGAGGAATATCAGCTGATTGCTTACGCTCGGGAAGGTTGTTGCCGAAATTTATTTCAAAAGTTTTATAAAATTTATACAGAATACAAAATCCTATAACTAAAATAATAACTAACGTGAATACAGAATAATGTGCTCCATACTTAATTATATGTGGTTCCTGAATAATCTTATCCAATTCTGCTATCATTGAGTTATTCAAATTTCTAGTAAAGTCTATTTTATCTATGTCTAGGTTGTTTAATTTTACACTGGGTACATCATTCATCATACTACTATACTTATGAATATTACAGCACGAGTCATTAATCAAATTAAAATCTAGGTTGTTTAAAGGTACTGATATATTTAAAACGTTATATTTTGGCAAAAGTTGAGTGTTCTTACAATAAGCCTTACAATGTATTGGTATCTCTATAATACCGGTACCAATTATATTTATTTCTGACATTTCGGAATTAAGGCAATCAAAGGTTAATTTACTAGAGACAGTTTGCACATAAATCCATCTATTATTTTGTAGTGGTTTCCAGATATCTAACTGTCCACGAATAAACTCTGTTCTGCACTGAGCTGGAAGATCTGTTACAACCTTTGACAAAAGGTCGCTTTCACAAGTTGGATTTTCGCTGGTGGGAAACACATTCATTACGTTACATATATAATTCTGATTATCTGTGTGCTTACAATCTTGTAATGAGTCAATATTTACATAATGTAATTTATCTTTCGTGATCATAATGTATCTATGGCTAGGTATTATAACACTGAATGAATCTGGTCTTGTTTGGTCATGGGGAACAGGTAAGGGCACATTATAGTACAAATAAAATTGACGCGGTTTTACTAATGGAATCTGCAATACAAACATTATCTTATTTTTTACAAAGTAGCTTACTAACTTACTTACGTTCATAATTATATGTATTAAATCTATATCTAAATTTACAGCAAGTTCCGAATCATCGGGCAGGTGCCTATAGTTATCGGCAAGGTCATTGTATAATTGTCGCGGGGTAATTATCGAGGGATGCAGTGTGTTTACGTTGCTGAATAAAATTGAGTTCGTTATGTCATTTAATTGAAACGATAGAGTAAGCAAGGATGATTCCAGGTTAGTGAAAATGGTATTTAATTCCGATGCGATTGATAGTTGACCGGTAATTACGGATAAGTTTTTCAAATTCAGCAAGACCTTGTCGATAGCTGTATTGAGATTATCTTCATTAATTTTAATCTTATGGAGAGTTTCGTTATATTTGGAAAATATAGACGTAGTGATTAGTATGTTTTCTTTCATTAATGAAGCTAATCTATTCTGGCCACTCTGGATGTGTTCAATAGCATTATCATACTTAAGTGCATCGTTCTCGTCGAGTGTGCCAAAAATCTGTTTCATTACAGTACCTATTCCTCCAATCCACGCGCCGCGTTTGACTCTATTGTCGATTAAATGTGTGATGGATGAATACTCTTTTATAATATCTTTATAACGCACTATAAAAGGTTGCAGTATATTGAAGCATTCTAGACCATCGAAAGTCTTTGTTTCTTCGCAAATGTATTTAACTTTGCCTAATACGGAATCTAGATTTTGGATATGTGGTCTAATATATGTTATGTCGACGGGTATAATGACACTTAAATGTCCGTTGACTATTTTAGTTTTTCCTATATAATCGAAGAAAATGCCGGAATTCGAGTGAATGGGTTCAATGAGGCTGGTCCCTGCAGAAGCAGATCCGCTGCAATAAAATGAGGTATGAAATATTACAATGATCTAAGATGATGGTAACGAATGATGTAAAAGTTAAACTATCTGGATGAGCATAAGAGGGGTATCGGAGCACAAAATATTAAAATCTTAAAATAACTATAGTTAACCTAATGTGTCTATACTAAAACCTATAATTAGACCTAACCTAAGGCGAGCTGGGGAACACGCCGGCTAATTTCACTTCATCGTAGTGATGCCTGACGTGTCGCCGATTTATGAGAAGTGTTAAGGTATTGTTGCCATGGATTGCTAATACCTTATAAGGACCCTTCCAAATGGGAGATAGTGCTTTCCTTAGTCTTAAATGATTTTTTAAGTAAACGTAGTCTCCTACTTTGTAGTGTATTGATTTGGATTTAGTATCGTAGTAGGCTTTAGATCTTTCTTTGGATTGTTGGATGTTATCTGATGCCTTTTCCCATGAAAGTTTTAGGCGGTGTTGAAGCATCCTGACGTAGTCAGGGTAAGTAGTAGTATCTTGATTATGGATAGAGTCTGGTATAAAGGCCTTATGCCCGAATAGTAGTTCGAAAGGAGTAAAGTTAGTGGTACTATGTACAGCAGTGTTGTAAGCTAGAATGGCGGTATACACATACCGGGGCCAGTCGTTTTGATTTTCGTTAACGTATGCCTTTAGGTACTCCTTGAGTGTTGAGTGACTACGTTCTAGGGCACCTTGAGTTTGAGGATGGTAAGGTGATGACCAAATTTGTTTTATCTTTAAGAAGCTGCATGTTGTTTTGAAAAGTTCGGCCATAAAGTTTGTGCCTTGATCGGTGAGTATAGTTTGGGGAATCCCAAAGAGAGATATGAAGTGGACAAGGCAGTCTGTTGTTTCTTCCGAAGAAACACTACGGAGAGGGTATGCTGCAGAGAATTTGGTAAGGTCGTCTTGAAAGGTCATGATGTATTTTAGTTTAGCGGTGCCAGATTCTGGTAGAGGACCTACGATGTCAAGAGCTAGCCTCTGGAAAGGGACGGAAGAAGTAGAAGTTATTTGCATGGGTGCCCTATTGACTCTCCTAAGGGCTTTGTTGGTTTCGCAAGCGGAGCATGATTTGACATAATTTTCTACGTCAGTTTTCATACCTTTCCAATAGAACCTTTCTTGAATACGACTTAGCATTCTATTAATGCCTAAGTGGCCTGCTATCGGTAGATCGTGATTTTCCTTTAGAATTTTCTTGATTTCACTAAGAGATGGATATGCTATGCTATTGTGGTATACATTAACTTTTATACTTGTATTGTGGAATATATAGACTAACAGGTTATAGATTTTGGTAAAAGATTGTTTTTCGAATGGGTTCTTGAAATCTGAGATAGCGAGTTCGTCAGTTATGTCTTCCTTTTCCAAGAGGTGTTTTTTAATATTAACTAAGGTTTGGAATATTTCGGCGTATGTGCAGTTATCGAAATGGTGTACTTTGGTATAAATGAAATAGATAGTTTTATTATTGCTAGTAATTTTCTCAAAGGAGTATAAGTCTTTGTTTGAATATAGTATATCTTTAGGGTTGTTTAAGACGTTGATAATTCCGGTTATGTAGGGGTTAGATTCATCGAGGTCTAGGGACGTAGGAACTAGGATTGTTTTGCAGTGGGTTTTCATTAGGGAATCGTTATGCTCGAGGATTTGAGTGTTGTAGTTTTTGTTTTTATCACTCATCTCTTTCAGGAACTTCGAATAGGTTTCAGATGCAGAGCTAGTTTCAGCGTTGGTTGAATGCGGTGTAGCAGGGCTAGGAGGATTAGTATTTTGCGTTTCAGGACTTGGTACATTTGAACTAGAAGGTAAGAGTTGAGAAGTTGACATTTCTTTTCCAGGATTAGCAGATGTAGTAGATTCAGTGCATGGATGTTGAACAGTTGAGCTTCTCTGTTCAGGGTTGGAACCATGGGGATTAAGTGCATTCTCAGGTTGATTCTGTGTTACTGAATGCGGCGAGAGTCTTGAGGTTGATGCATTAGGGTTGGCAAGAGTCGAAGGTTGGGCGCTAGCGTTCTCTAGGGGATTTTGTTTAGTTTCAGTGACTTCGTTATCATTTCGGTTCGGTGGGAAGCAGAGCAGTCATCTAGGTCTAGTAGGTCTATGCAAGGTAAGTTACTACTGTCGTAGTCTGATTCGCCGGGTAGACTGACATCAAGGTCTCCCAGTGTTAGAGGGCTAAATGCAGTATCGTTGTCTTCTGCATTTGCTGGTGAACTAGTAGCTTCAGATAGTTGAGTTGGGTTTGGAACCAGAGGTTGTTCATCCGAGTCTCCTTGGATGATAGGATTAACAGGGTATCGTGAGAGTGCATCTGCTGCAGAGTTTAGTTTCCCCTTGCGGTAAACTATTTCGTACTCAAACTCCTCGAGTTTGAGTCGCCACCGTTGTAATTTGCTACTGGGGTCTTTGTGGTTAAATAACCATTTAAGCGGGCGATGATCCGTCAGGATCTGGAATTTGTTGCCATATAGATAGGGTCGGAAGGTTTTGCAGCCATACAGGATGGCTAGAAGTTCCTTTTCAGTGGTGCTATAATTGGATTCGCTCTTATTGAGCGTCCTTGATGCATACGCGATGGGCTGATCCTTTCCGATAGGACCTTGGGAGAGAACAGCGCCTACAGCGTGGTTAGAAGCGTCACATGTGAGCAAGAAGGGTTTCGAGAAGTCGGGGTAAGAGAGTAACGGCGCAGAGGTAAGTTTCTGTTTTAGGAGATCGAAGGCAACTTGTTGTTGATTTTCCCAATTAAAAGGGGTATCCTTTTTTAGAAGGGATGTAAGTGGTTTTGCGATCTTGGAAAACTCAGGAATGAATCGGCGATAGTAAGAGACGAGTCCGAGGAATGATTTAACGTCCTTTGGAGTTTGAAGAGTAGGAAATTTGACAACAGCTTTAATCTTTTCGGGGTTAGGTTTTACGCCATCAGTAGAGATTACATGGCCAAGATAGGCGACTTCGCGCCTAAGAAACTCACATTTGTCGGGTTGTAATTTGAGATTGGACTCTCTAAGTCTTTGGAATACAGTGGTTAGATTTTGAATCATGGAATAGAGATCGTAAGAGTATGTGACTATATCGTCGAGGTAAACGAAACAGCGAAGGCCTTGTAGGCCGGAGAGGACAGTGTTCATCAGTCTCTGAAATGTAGATGGAGCATTTTTGAGGCCAAAGGGCATTCGGTTGAATTGGTAGTGCCCTTGGGGCACACTGAAGGCGGTCTTTTCAGGGTTATTAACAGGAATTTGGTGGAAACCGGAAGCTAAATCGAGAGTCGAGAAGTACTTGCTATTTCCGAGTTGATCTAAGATTTCAGTGATATTAGGAATAGGATACGTGTCACCGATCGTGATGTCATTGAGTTTGCGATAGTCAATGACAACACGCCATTTCTGTTGCCCTGAGGCATCGAGTTTTTTGGGCACCACCCATATGGGTGATGACCAAGGGGACAGAGAAGGTTCTATGATTCCCTGTTCGAGCATTTGATCGATTTGTCTATTGACTTCTTTCTTATGGATTTCAGGAAAGCGATAAGTTTTGGAGTTTATAGGTTCTTCGGATGTTGTTTTGATATCGTGTCTGAGGACAGTAGTGTGTGAGAGTTTTTCATCAGGGAGATGGAATATGTCAGAATAGTCGGAACACACCTGTAACAGGGCTTCCTTCTCTTCTGGGTTTAAGTGTTCAGTTCTTAAGAGATTTAGTACACGTTGAGTTCTCTCGGCAGAGTTTAGAGATTTGGGGAAGTGATTTGAGTAGTTTATTGATGCAGTGTCTTTTCCTTCTTTGCATTGTATCGAGTTAGTAGGAGTAAGTGTGAGGTCAAGGTTGACTTTTAATTTTATAGGGGATTCAGCGAGGTTAGCGACTGTGATGTTGACCCTTTTATTTTCCTTTACGCGGACGAGGCAGTTTGCAATTAGAAGATCTTCCGACGGGCTTTGATCGAGGATTAGGCCTTCCTTTATGTCAGGATTTGATACAGAGCATTCTATTACCTTTTCAGATCGTGCGGGAATTATGAAGTATGGGTTTGTGAAAAATATCTTAGTATGGAATTTATTGAGTTGTAAGAGTTCGCGAGTGAAGTTTATGCTACCGTGGAACTTAGTTAATAGGTCGTTACCGACAATGCCATCGTAAGGGAGGTCTACATCATTGATTACGTGGAATTCATGTTTAAGGTAGTTATTAGATTTTTCATCGAGATAAATTTTTAAATCAAAAGACCCTAAAGTTGGGGTAGTGTCTTCATTGGAGTTAAAGCCTTTTAGTTTCAGGATATCTTTGCGTAACTGTGGGTTAGATTCGATTACGGAGTTTTTTATTAGACTTATCGAGGAGCCAGTGTCTACCAGGAAGGATAAGGGTAAGCTTGAAGCTGTAGTGCGGACTATGATATGTGGTAGGGATTTCTTTGAGGGGTCGAATGAAATCTCGTATACTTTTGTTTCGGTGATTCGGGATTTTGGTGTATTTGCTGGAATTGATTTAATGGGTGTAGTAGATGGTTTAGGTGCAGTGGATATAGTAATAGTTTTAGATGCAGTGGGGTCAGTGGATTTAGTAGTTGTTTTAGATGCAGTGGATACAGTGGATCTTGTATTTGTTTCAGATGCAGTGGATTCAGTGGATTTAGTAGTTGTTTTAGATGCAGTGGATGCAGTGGACTCAGTGGATACAGTGGGTTTAGTATTTGTTCTAGATGCAGTGGATTCAGTGGATACAGTGGGTCTAGTATTTGTTCTAGATGCAGTGGATGCAGTGGATTCAGTGGATTTAGTAGTTGTTTTAGATGCAGTGGACTCAGTGGATACAGTGGGTTTAGTATTTGGTTTAGATGCAGTGGATTCAGTGGATACAGTGGATTTAGTATTTATTTTAGATGCAGTGGATTCAGTGGATTTAGTATTTGTTTTAGGCGCAGTGGATTCAGTGGATACAGTGGATATAGTGGGTTTAGTAGTCGTTTTAGATGCAGTGGATTTAGAATGTGTGTTTGATACAGTGGGTTTAGAATGTGTGTTTGATACAGTGGATTTAGAATGTGTGTTTGATGCAGTGGATTTAGAATATGTGTTTGATACAGTGGATTTAGAATGTCTGTTTGATACAGTGGATTTAGAATGTGTTTTTGATGCAGTGGAAGCAGAGGATACAGCGGATTCAGTGGTGGTGTCTTTTAGAATGGGGATACGTCCCGCGCGACACCTGAACGAGACGGGATTTAGTTTAAATCGTTATTATCGAGAGTGGGGTTTTTGGCATGTGTAGGATTGATTAAATTGATTTCCTCGGGGTCTTCTTCGTCTTCCCCGTCAACGAAGTTAACCCTTCTGAATTGACTTGGCTGATGAAGATTACTGCGGAGGCGATTATTGTATTCTCTTTTACGGCATTGTTCTATTGTGTGTCCCGGGAATTTGCAATATCTACACACGTTAGAGTTTACGGGACTGCGGAGTTGAGGCGCTTGAGTCATTCTTTGAGGAAGTGGCAAGTTATTAGTTTGTCGTGGGAATGGTCTAATGATTCTGTTTGTCGTGGGCCTATCGATGGAGGGATTCTTCCTGTAAATTGTCTGTTGGATTCGTTCTTCGGAAATAGCATAGTTAATAGCTTCGTTTAGATTTTTGGGGGATTTGCACCTCACAATGTTCGAAATCCGTGGGTGCATTCCCATCAAAAAGTGATGCAGAGCTAATTCTTCCGTGGCTGCCGTTCGACCCGGAAGTTCTTTGGCTTTGGTATTTGTTAAGGTGATTTCAGTTAGTAATTGGGACAGATACGTTTCGATACGGAGAGCATACTGGCTTACGTTTTCGCTCGCCAGTTGCTTGCTTTCTTGTAATTCAGTTAGTAAGTGCGAGTAGTGTTTTCTCTCGCTGAATTGAGTTTTTAAGAATTCTTTGAGTTGGTCCCAGTTGCTAAATTCTTTGATGGAACATGCGAGTTCCGCTTTACCTTGAAGTTGGCATAATATGTATTTGAATAAAATGGGCTTCTGTGTGCTACTCGCGAGATCGTATGCGTTGTTACAGTTTATTATGAAAGAGTTAAGGGTGTCCCTACTGCCGTCGTAGGGCTTAATGAATTTTAGTAATATACTTAGTTCGAGAGCGGGCGTGGAAGGAACAGTGGGTACCTTTACCGAAGTTTTGCTACGAGTTCTTCTATCGCTAATAGCGGGACTAGGACACCGTTCATCTTCGGTGTCGAGAGGGAGCTCCGTGTCCATTATGTCAAGAGTTTTGGCTTCCATTAGAATTTAAGTAGCTTGAATTAGTAAAAATTATATTTTAATGCTGCGAAGTATGATTATGCTACGAGAAATAGGAACAAAGAATTAAGTTACTGGATATAAATAGAACAGTGAACAAAGTTAGCTTAAAATAAATGAGTCTACAATGTTAACAGAACAATGAACAAGGTTGACTAAAAGAAACGAATTAACAAAGCTTAGTGACTAATTCAAATTATTGAATTTTAACTCAAACAAAGGCCAGACTCACATGTACAACAATGTTGCGCAGGCGACGATAGGAAGCGATAACATTCTTTACACGTTCACTTTGGTTCACTTTATTCACTTGAACTTTGACACACAATGTAGGGCACTGTGACGTTAATGTCCAGTTGTGGACGACTGTAGGCTGATGATGATGATGAGGGCACGGCGAAGGTAAGTGTGGAGTGGAGATATAGAGACACGGCGGGCGTTTGAACACGATGTATGAACACGATGTATGAATCACGAAGTATGAACACGAAGTATGAACACGAGGTATGAACACGAAGTATGAACACGAAGTTGAAGTACGAAGTATGAACACGAAGTATGAACACGAGGTATGAACACGAAGTTGGAGTAGCAGGCTCGGCTTCGAAGGTAGATAGGGTGTAGTAGTAAGTTTAGTAGAGTAGAGATGCAGTGGTGCGGTTCCGCAGGTGATTCGGTGAGATGCAGTGGGTACGGTGAGGTACGGTGAGATACAGTGAGATACAGTGAGTTCAGTGAGATACAGTGGATTCAGAGCACAAAGCACAGATTGTTTTTCACTTGCACTTCACTGGGGAACCGACGCGATTTACTTTTTAGAGACGTTTCCGAGGATCTTTTCTGATCCCTTTACGCTGCCACCAATGTTACGACGAGCCTTGGCGAGAGGGTTTTAAAAAAGGAATTATTACTAGAAAAAGAAACAGTGGAATTAGTAAATGGCAGACAACCTCCTCGATACGCGATCTATCCAAGACTGAGGCGACGCCCGTGAAGCGGGCGGCGGCTAGTACCAAGAATGCTGACCCGGCATCAGCGATAGGGCTGTCAGCGAGAACCCTAGCATTTAAGGGATGTAACAGTACGCACCTGGTTGAGGCAGTAGTCGGCGCAGATCGCGGGCACGCATCTGTCCCGCTCGCACACCTCGCCCTCGCCGCACGCCTTCCCTCTCTTCGCGCATTGCTCGCATTGAACACCTACACACATACTTAAAAATTATTCATATATCTTCTAGCATTCACACGAGTGTCATTAGTCCATAAACATCCGAGACCGGAGAACGAGTGCCTATAAGAAAAATATCATCAAAAACTTACTCTGATCAACCCTTGCTTATTGCTTGTATGCTTGCTTATTTTAAACACATCAGATGTTCGGAATTAAGTCATCTACACGGGTATATGATGGCCGTGTGACTTCATCCTAACGATCTGTAATTCGAGACTAGGAGAATGGTCGCAGCCCATACAAAAATTTTCCAAGAAAGAGACCTATCTTATGTATTTGTTATGTTCAGTGAAATATAAATATGTAATTTTTATATTGAATATTAGTGGCTTACGTATAAATACGTTGCTTTGATTTTTTCTTAAGCGCACTATGAAAAATATTGTTTTCCAGATTAACTCAAGTCTGAATAATTTGGGATGATGCCCGGGCAGAACTTATCATGTGATGCTCCTAGCCCGCCCGACGAACAAAAGTTTTGTTTCTCATAACTCCTTTATACCACGCCTACGGCAATAAACTTCGTCACACGGATCGTGTTCCTAAGCTGGCAGAAAGCAATCAAAATTGTCGTAAAAAATTATTACGACATTCTTCCCCTACTTGACCTTTCAGAAAACTAAATATGAGAGCTCTGTACATTTACGAGTATAAATATTATGTACTTCTCACTTTGTGACTGTTGCCTCACTAGACTTGAGTGATGTCAAAATGACAAAGAAATAAAATTGATGGTCGCGATCGTACCGTGGTAGTCCGCCGAGCAGTAGCAGCGGCCGTCGCGGCACGTGCCGCCGTTGTAGCAGCGCAGCGAGCACGCGGCGGGAGCGGAAGCGTTCGCTGCACTCGCATCCGCTGCATCCGCACTCGCTGCAGCCGCACTCGCGGCACCCGTACTCGCTGCACCCGCACTCGCGGCACTCGCTGCGTGCGCGGGCGGCGGAATCTCGCAGCGCGCGCCGCTGGCGCCGCCCCAACACGTGCACTACACGTGGTATACGATACTGTTACTAAGATTAGATGTCATACTGTAGGCAGCAAAGCGAAATGGGGAAAATAGCATCGATAGTTCTAAAGGTCGCTATTTTTACGGTTTTTCTAACCAAAATTAAAATTTATTTACCACGCGAACGTCACGAACAATTATTAACATTATTATTTACTTTTCAACACACTTCCTTATAAAGTGGCTCTAATCCCATGGCAATTAGGCACATAATGACACCTATAATCAAACTGTGACTTTTTCATTACTATTATTCACGAGTGAGTAATAGTTTTTTTTAATATTATTGGTTGAGTTACGGTTACATTTGCGCTAAAAAGCTATCCGCGAAAAGCCCAAAAAAAGAAACCTCATTTTTTAGTCTATGGCCGATGCGCGCGCATAGGAAAACTAATTAATTTTTCCCGCCATTACGAAATTTATTAGTCTATGGCCGATGCGCGCGCATAGGAAAACTGATTAATTTTTCCCGCCATTACGAAACATTTTTCACAACTCGTCTCGTTTTCTCTTTTGAAGTTATTTAGTTAGTTATTAATTAAGATGTCTGCAAATACAATTTATGAAGAAAATGATTTATGTTGTACACCGCCCGATATAAGATGTGAAGCCCAGAACGTTATGGAAAGTTTACTACCAGAAAACTCAAAGGAAAAATATCTATTATTCAGAAGTGTGTTGAAAAACGTTGTATGATACACGTGTGTATTGATGATTACCGTCCTCGGCTCCTTAAGACCCTCGCCTGACGGCTCGGGCCTCAATGCGCCTCAGCGGTAATCACCAACATTACACACTTGTACCATAATGTACTATTAATTTATTATAATTTTTCTTCATATCTTTTTCGATAGGGATTTAATATTGTAAAAGAATGTACCAACTGCTTATCTTGCCTAGCATGTCGTAAAAGGCGACTAAGGGCGTATCGGGTACTGGGTCTGTGATTGTGTAGGCGATGAGCTAGCCACTTGTTACTACTCTTGCACGATTTTTCATCTGACCAAACCCAATTTTTGTGTCTAAATGCGGTCTTAAGGAACACAGTGCTCCTTGGACTCTGCTTACCCCTTCGGGGATTGCAGGCGTGATTGTATGATGTATTTAATATTATTTTTTTGTTTAAATTTATATACTTGAATTTTAGTGATACCAGAAGGTTTAATTTTGAATGAGATTATACTCACGTCAGTGCACGTGACTATACTCTTAGTAACATATTCGTACAAGGCACTTGTAGCGTAGTAGGGGTGTGCAGGTACAGCCCTGGTGCCGACCCCCGTGCGCTGACCTTGAGCGGCGGCAGGCCGGTGGCGGCGTCGGGCGGCGCGCGCGCGTCCAGCTCGCAGCGGCCGCGGCGCAGGCAGTGGTGCGCGCAGCGGTAGTGCTGGCAGCGCGCGCCCAGGAACAGCGGCCCGCACTCGCAGCGCGCGCCCGCCGCGCCCCCCGCGCCCCCCGCGTCCGCAGCCCCCCCCACGCAGCGGCCCGCGCCGCACGACAGCGGGCACGCGGCGGGCCCCGCCCCCGTCGCCCCCGCCATACCCGCCGCCAACGAACACGTCACCACCTGCATACACTCCTTATTATTAGCCCGGAACCCCTGAGCGACCGAATACATTAATACCACCAAGCTGGATTTTTTCCAATACTCTTTCTTTACTATATTCATTAGCTAGGAACTACTTA
The DNA here is from genome assembly GCA_910589355.1 of Parapoynx stratiotata. NCBI lineage: Eukaryota > Metazoa > Arthropoda > Insecta > Lepidoptera > Crambidae > Parapoynx > Parapoynx stratiotata. The sequence goes on from OU342482.1 coordinate 12,614,387, forward strand.
TAATATAATTATATAATTTTCGATTCATATAATTCATACTTTATTCACGTTTAATTATCATTATTTTATTAAAAACTATTAAATATTGAGGTGAACTCGACTAATAGAACTGTAAGCAGAACTGAGAAATACCTATTATGTATTTATTTGCCTGTAATAAAAAAAAAATTATATATTAAATTTTGCCCCATTTTCTCAGTATTTAAATCTCCCTGTATATTGTGTACTTTTATAATCGACAAAAATATACCTATTATTAGAGTTATCAGCAGTCAAATCAGCATCAAAAACCAACACATAAAATAATGAAACAGTTACATCATAAAGATTGTGTATAATTGAATCACAACAGTGGGAATAATTCATTAGTCCCGCGTGAAATATGCTACGCTATTTGGAAGTCATTCCGGCAGTCAGGTTGGCCGAGTGGTCTAAGGCGCCAGATTTAAGCTCTGGTTCCCGAGAGGGAGCGTGGGTTCGAACCCCACACCTGACAAAATATTTGCTGTTACTTTTTTAGTGTTTACAGTTTTATCAAATTTATTTTTCAGCATTTTCATAAAAAAAAATATTTATCTTTATTTTTTTTATACAAGATTATAAAAATTAAAAGAAATATTGTTCTTTTTCCAAAGATAAAAAGAAAAATTTAAATCTACGTATCTATTCTTCGTAATACGTTTATTACTGTGTTGATATCCATCTAGATATAGCAGGCAAGGAGGGCTCAGTTACAAGTTTTGTACCAAATTGATACATAAAAAGACCACATGACTTTCTCAAAAACAGTCAGATCTGTTACTTATTATTTTTTGATGTTATTAATTTATTATTTAATTTATCAATTTTTAAAGCAATCAATTAATTAACGATTTGACACATAAACGACCGATGTGAATATGTGATGAAGTGTTGAATTAGTTAAATTAATAAGCAAAAACGTTAACAATAAAACGGCTTCCCAGGGAGTAGCCCTGGGCGGCAGCGGACGTGGCAGTGAGATCCGACGCGGATCGTTGTACAATTTAGATGTATCCGGAGTGGATAATGCCAGAGTTCAATGTTCGGCTTATGGCTCGAACTCTCAGTATAAACTATCAAAATTAGACATAGTCGCCATCTTGAAGTTTACAATTTTTGACAGTTGGAAGCAATAAATCGTTTTTACGAAATCTTGATTTCGCTAAAAATGGTAAGCCTAGAGTCCCTCATTTTCAGCTGTCGATGCATAATTCGTTTTGCAGGCACGTCCCGTTTCGCCTAATTCACTGTAATAAAGAGTGGCAGGTGTACTCACCCCTATATACCCCCATAGGTTAGCGTGGTATGGACATGTGATGAGGAGGGATGAATGTCACATTACAAGAAGGATGCTGAGCATAGATGTGGACGGACCTAGAGTTAGAGGAAGACCAAAGAAGCGATGGATTGAATGCGTGAAGAATGATATGAGGATAAAAGTAGTGGATGCTGAGCTGACGAGTGACAGAGGAGAATGGAAGAAGAACACATGTTGTGCCGACCCCACCTAGAGTGGGAAAAGGGCAAGAAGAAGAAGGTGTACTCACCCCGCCGTCTGAGGCGCGGGCGGCGCGCGGGGGGCACAGGCAGGCGGCGGCGCCGGCGTCCTGCACGCACAGCGGCACGTGTACTCACCCCGCCGTCTGAGGCGCGGGCGGCGCGCGGGGGGCACAGGCAGGCGGCGGCGCCGGCGTCCTGCACGCACAGCGGCACGTGTACTCACCCCGCCGTCTGAGGCGCGGGCGGCGCGCGGGGGGCACAGGCAGGCGGCGGCGCCGGCGTCCTGCACGCACAGCGCGCCGGCGCCGCACGCGCGTGCGCCGCTCGCCGGCGCGCACGGGTTGGGCAGCAACTCTGCGGGGACAACAACATAAATAAGGCATAAGTAGTACTGATTATTTCAGTGTATTTTAATATTTTTGAATCGTTTCCGTTAGGTATACTTTTACTTTTTCATCTCTATTTATAGAGCATCATTTTATCTTTTTAATGTATTTTTCTATATATTTATTAGCTGTTGCCCGCGACTTCGTTTCCGGTTACTATGGTTTTACTATCTAGGTTTTAATAACTATCCCATGGGAACCTTGTAATTATCCGAAATTAAGAGAATAGAAGTTGACCATTAAAAATTTCATTGAAGTCCAGCTATTTCAGGGACAAGCCCGTACAAACAGAGAGAGAAACAAAAAAAAACATTTTTTGGTATTTTCCCTCTTTTTACATCCTCCTGACATGGTTTTATGCATTTTTTTCTATGTACAAACATATGACCTACACAGTTTTATTATATGTATAGATTTAACCACACGAGAGAACGTCTGGAGCGATGTGCGTGTGTGCATGTGTGCATGTGTGTGTGTGTGTGTGTGTGTGTGTGTGTGTGTGTGTGTGTGTGTGTGTGTGACGCACCGGGCGCGGGCCGCAGCAGGTGCAGCGCGGGCGCGGCGGGCGCGAGGGGCGCGGCGCGCGGGGGCGGCGGCGCGCGGCGCGGCACCCGCAGCAGCTGGCGGCGCGCGCCACACAACAGCCACTCCTGCCACACGCGCATGCGCGTGCACGCGCGCCCGCGGATCACCCACGGCGCCTCAGACTCCAGCACTGAACACGACAACGAGCACTCAGCACGAGGAATATTATATATATATATATATATATACTCTTTATTGCAATTTAAAAACACGTGCATAAAAAAGGTTGTTAACAAATGTTTGCAAGGGCGGACATATCCCTAACAGAGATCTCTGCCTGCCAACCCATGAAAGTAAGTTGAGAAAATAGATTATAGGGGATACAAATGCATAAAGAAGACAATATTGAAAAACTTTAATATTAAACATACCTACATAATAATAATCCTACTTAAATACACATATAAATACAAATACTTAAATAATTACACAAATATATACATATTAATAATATATACCTTTAAATATATACAAGATACCTAGATGACAAAATTCTGATTAAGCGGTAGTTTGAGTATTTTGAGATATATAATAATGTTTCAGCCTGGTTTTGAAGGAGTGTATCGAAGGACTGTGCTGAATAGAGGCTGGAAGACAGTTCCACATTTGAGCAGCGCGGAACGTGAAAGAGTGTAGAAGAAAAGTGGAGTTACATTAAGGAAGGTCAAGCATCTTAGGTACACAGAGGGCGGTGGACATAGCTGGAAGCGGGAACGAAGGTAGGAAGGGGCATTGGGATCATACAGGATTTTGTATAGTGATGAAAGGATGTGCACATTACGACGTTCTCGGACAGGCAGCCATTTCAACTCTTTACGGAATGCAGATACACGGTCATATTTACGTAAACCATAAATAAACCGTATGGCAAGATTCTGAAGACGTTCGAGTTTATTGAGTAATTCCTCGGTCACATCTAAATAGCAGATATCAGCGTAATCACGAATAGGCAATAAGAGGGATTGCGCAAGGGTGATTTTGGTTTTGAAGGGGAGAAAGTATTGAAGCCGTTTAAGGGAGTGGTATGAGTAATGCATACGTTTACTAAGTTCGTTTAGCTGAGGCACCCACGACATATTACCGTCCATCACCAACCCAAGATTTTTGACTTTGTCCGTGTACTTAATAGCGTTATTTTCATAAATAAGTGGCGGTAACGAACCGAAGTTAAGTCTGCTCCTAAGCCGACTACTGCCAACTACTATCGCCTGTGATTTTATTATATCACGCCAAAAGGCGAGTGCTTATTATAAAAAGAATATTTTTCACTGACTGGTACCAACGACAACATCGGTGTACACCGCTTATGCCTATGACGAATCGCTCCACCTTTGAATGCAATACGCCAACCGAAAGAATCACTAGGATCTGTATCGACCTTTGTGAATAGGTAGTTTTTACAAATTATCGACTACGTTGAGATGGTTAATTTAGTGCAGTAATAAAATTGCCACACTGAACTCGCTCATAAGATTTATGATCTATTCTGGTTCCCCGCCCAGCTCCCGATTCAATATAAGGTTAGTGCTACATCCTCTTTCAATTTCTCCCGTCGTGAGAGCTCTTCCTCATCATTCCTATAATTTATGCATTTTTTTTCACTCTAAAGCGATTCACACACTAAGTTGCACGACGGAACGTGCTTGGACGCGTGTTCGAGAATCAGCAAAATGCACCTACGCGCGTAGATGCATCTCGACGGCCGTCAGAGCCGGCTGTCATGTCATACGAGCTGTTCTAAATTACGCCCGGCTCGGTGTGACACGCGTCTACGCGTCCAGGTGCGACTTCAGTGAGTCGCACAAAAGGAGATTTCTCATATAACTTTAGAACACGCATCCGCGCAAAACGCTCCGTCGTGCGGCTCAGAGCGGGAATCGCCTCACTCTCTCTCCACACCTGTCCACTTTCATATCGTGCTCCATTATATAATCACGACTATTATCTCCTAAGGGTCAGTCAGAGACTAGGCAAAAGCACCGCAAAACTAGTCCACTGCCATAGGCCGCGCTTCACTGATCGGGGACTGCACTCAGCGTGACAGGCGGTGAATCCGTCGCCGCTATAAGCTAACGGACGTCGTGCAGATCTAAGTCCATCGGTCGCCTTTCACGACACCCAAGGGAAGAGATGGGTCGGCAGTATTCTTTCAAATAGCACCACACGGCGGATGAAATATATCTAGTTAGTAAAAATGTAGTAAGGCGTGCGTCACCCTGTCGGTGGATGTGCGGCGCCGTGGGCGCGTGGGGCGGGCGGTGCGTGAAGGTGGCCACCACCGCGCGCCGGCCGCCGTCGAGCGCCAGCACCTCGAGCGTGTCGTAGTAGCGGTCCACGAAGTAGAGGCGGCGGGCCTCCGCGTGCAGCGCCAGCGCGCCGGGGCGCCGCGCGCGCGCCAGCACGCCCGCGCCCGCGCCCGACGTGCGCGCGCCCCGCACGCCCGGCGCCGCGCCCGAGCAGCTCCAGTACACGTGCCTGCGCCGGGGCGGGGGGGGTCATACATACACTCATTTGCAAAAAAACGGGCGATTTTGATTTTCATACATCTTTAAAAAGATACAATACAAAAAAGGTTTCAATCGTTTGTACACGTTACTGGCCGGTTTTAAAAATGCCGTGGTATTTAAAAAAGTACGTTCTAAATTCAAATTTTCATTTGATGCTCATTTTTACAGAAAACCCCTTTTTATCCTACATTTTTCTAAAGTTCCAGAAGTTAAAATCGACTTTCGTAACTTTTATTCAATTTTCATCGATTAATTTCATATCCTTGACTGTCAAAGCGTTATTAATTGCCGTTTGGCTGTATCAAAAATGGTAAAAGCTACCAAAATTATCGCGCTGCTTGAAGAGGGTCGCAGCCAATGCTTCGTGGCTAGGAGGCTAAATGTTAGTCGCTCGACGGTCCAAAGGACCTGGCAGCGATATCAGGAGACTGGTTCCGTCGAGAAAAGGCCTGGTTCTGGAAGAAAACCATGTACCCGACCACGGGATGATCGTTTTCTTGTGATTCGCGCATTGAGAAATCGCAAATCTTCGTATGTGGATCTTAAGAACAACCTCTAAGAAGTAAGAAATGTGCATATTAGTCTATGGACGGTCAGGAGGAGGCTTCTCGCTGCCAATATACGCAGTCACCGCCCGGCCCGCGGTCCCAAATTACTCCGTGAGCACCGAGGTCACAAGCTTAGGTTCGCTAGAAATTGTGAACCATGGACTCGAGAAGATTGGAATAGGGTTTTGTTCTCTGATGAAGCCAGGATATCTCTTTTCGGAGAAGATCGACGTCGGCGAGTGCTAAGAAGACAAGGAGAACGCTTTGCAGAGGCATGTTTCGAAGAAATCACACCTTATGGTGGGCGCTCTGTTATGTTTTGGGCAGCAATAAATTCAATGGATCGTACAGAGTTAGTCTTCATTGAAAACGGCTCACTGACTGGGCATCCGACCTCCCGATCTACATCCAGTGGTGTCGACCACTAGACCAGAGAGATGGTGATGAATCGGCTAGTAAACATCTCAGATATTTCTACACAATGATTTTTTCTGAAACTATATTAGCCCAATCATAGTATGCTTAATGCTTCTGTGTAGTGGGCAGAGACCCTAACTCGTTTATGACATATTAATAAACAAGAATGAGTATTGACGAGAGTGTCTGTACCCGTATTCAGAATCGACGACCAAATCGTCGGGCTCGCAGTGCTCGTCCGTGTAGATGGCGACGGGTTGCAGCGGCCCGGCGAGCGACGCCGCGTAGATGCCCGGCGCCAGGTCCGCGGAACTCGTCGCGCCCGGTGAGTCGCCCGACACCGCCCAGTACAGCACCTGCGTGCGCTCGTCCACGTCTACGCCCGTCACGGACGACCCCCACCACTGCACAGAAACGGGTATTACGAATATTACTTATAATGTAAGTATGTTTGGTGCAGTAAACAATTTAATAAAGTAGATTCCGAGTGGACAGACTTTTTTATTGCTCGAGTGTTCAGTGGGGCTGATCTGACTCATACTGAGTATGGATGAAAGAAACGAACAACCCGACTAAGCTATCGAGCGATTGAAAAGTCTGAAGTGAGTTCTAATAAAAATAATAAAAAAAGCTTCCCGAATGTTATAGTCGTGCCCGACGTCACACCCGCGGCGGCGCGCCGTTGGTTACATTGGCCACCATAGTCTCACTCACCATAGTCTCATAGTCGTGCCCGACGTCAGCAGCAGGCGGCGGCGTGTCGGCGCGTCGGGGAGCATCGGCATCGGCTTCGGCGTCGGCGTCGGCGTCGGCGTCGGCCAGCCTGTCGGCGTCGGGCGCGGGCACGGCCACGCGGCGCAGGCGCCCCGCAGAGTCCCCCCACCACACCCACGGCGTGCCGTTCACCCACACCGACGTTATGCTCGTTATCTCCACATCGCTACACGCAAACATCGGATTCGATCGTTGGATCTTTTATATTATCGTTTATGAAAGAGATTTTACATGAGCTAATAATAAATCGGAATATCAAACGACAATCACTCACAATAGAAACGTCATTTCGAGTGCCATAAATAATTCGAAACCGATTGTATTTACAAAAAGCACCAAAATCTGAAATCGGGTCGACCAGCAGGTTGAATTAAATCCAATGGCGAAAACGTATGATGTCGTGATATGACAGCTCGTCCAATAGTCGAATTTTCAAATATTACTAAAGTTAGGTAAATAATCATAGACAAAATAACACACGATGCTGGGATCAGTAACATGGCGTGTGTCGCTTCGAATTTTCATCGCTCAACAATCAGTCAAGATGACGTCATACATTTTGGTGTTTTCATCGATACTATCGGTGTAGTCGTGCGCCGCGAACGCGACACCCTCGTTGTACGAGTGCGGTGTGTAACAAAGGTGTGTCTAGTGCGTGATGCGCCACTGGGCCGTCTCGTGTGGTGCGTGGTGCGTGTAGTGTGTAGTGTGTAGTGTGGTGCACGCACGTCTCGTTGCGCAGGCGCCAGTGGTCGGCGCGCAGCTCGCGGCCGCGCTTGTGCAGCGCGCGCACGCGCAGCCAGCCCGCCGCGCCCAGCGCCAGCAGCGGCGGCCGCCCTGCACACACACACACACACACACCGCCTCAGCCTGGCTGCACTTGCTTCCTTATATTACTATGTTGTACATTACACGACTTACCCATGTATTCGCAGGTGTGGTTGCCGTCCACCATCGGTCGCTGCCGGTACCCCGTCACGCATCTGACGCAGATTTAGGAATGAAATGACGTTAAGGATCAAATAAAATAAATATCTTCAGACGCTCACACCCATCGACTGGCCCCATTTTAAGCAACTGACGCTGCTCGTGTTACGAATGCTAGATGACGGACTAATATTTTAATAGATTAACTCACATAAATATTCTGAATATATACGTGTAAACGTCCAAAACTGAAGAACGAATGCCTGAAAATTCATTACCCAAACGTTTGCCCTCACCGGGGATCGAACCCAGAACCTCTCGAGATGGCGACGCCTCGAGACCGGCGTACGAACCACTCGACCACGGAGGTCGTCATAATTATAGGTTAGGTTGTTTTATTCGTTTAAAAATTTGTTCATTTACAACATTCAGCAATATAGAATTTATTTTTGTTTTACACAGCCATGAAATCAGAGATAGATAGCGGAGGCATATACATATTAGGTCCTTACCTATGAAATTGGTGTTTTGTATGGAGATTTTGGGGAATTCTGTATTTTCCATACTAAAATTTTTTCAGTTTTCTTCACAACGACAAATCCAAAGATAATAATATTTGGTATCTATCATTAGACAAGCTTTAGTAATATGTGTAATATCACACTTCATAAAAAATATTTATCGTTTTTAAGTGAATGCAAATAAAATGATGTATTCGGGAGGCACTTAAAAAGAGTTGTTTCCGTGTCCAATTTTAACACAATTAAACTTACAACAAATTATGAAAACATATCAAAAGAGCTCAAAAATATAGTCTATTTTTAGACGAGGTAATTAATAGTAAATCTTAATAGTTACAGACAAAATACTAAGAGAGAAAAGAAACACCAATTTCATGGGTAAGGACCCAATATTTCAGTCGATACGCTAGGGTGCGCATGATGAGGCAGCGCTCACTTGCAGACGCGGCCGGCGCCGCGCCGCACGCACTGCTGCGAGCACGCGCGCCAGCCGCACGCCGCCGCCGCTGCAACACAACACCACTCACACTTATGAACGGTCTACTCTTATTGTTAGCGCTCTAAGGGCGAATTCGACCAAATTGAGATTAGTAATACGGGAATAGTTATACGAAACTGAGCTGAAACGATTGAAAGGAAGAAAGAAATAAACTTTATTAAGAACCATGATACACTGAATATAATAATAGATTCGACATGTTGTATACATCACGATCGAATCACGGTCACGGTCGAATCTGCTCTATGTCAAACGAGACATTGACACATTCATGCGCGAAAAACTGCGTATTCCGTTAAATAGTTATTTATTATACAAGAGTGGAAAGTTCCTTTTTAACCGCGTGCTCGATTTGGATGACCGAGCAAGCGAAGGATTCTTAAGTTGAATCACGAGCGCAGCGAGTGATTCTAAATTAGAATCCTGAGCGTCAGCGAGGGAAACAAACGAGCACAAGGTGAAAAATCTTTCCACTCGAGTGCAATACGTAACTTTTCATCCCACCTCAGCGAGGAAATGACAAAATGAAAAAGAAAACAATTTATAATGACAAAATATTTTTTCACAATTTAAAAAGTTCTAATCATAAATTTGGCACCATAGAGGTTACATTAAATAGGTTTAATGACGTTTTGAATTTACAATTATATTGAGTACTCATTATATGTGATGTTCTAAATTCAAATCTACTTTGCCGCTCAAGCGAATAAAATAGAATTTTCCAGCCAGATTTCGAAGCGCAAAATTACACTTTCCGAGGTGGTGGGATGAAAATAATATTACTCGCGTGTAGCCAAACATGAAAAAACTAGAATAGCTAATCGGCTCCGCCCTTTGGACAGATTCGACCAATCATGTGAACTCAGTTTGGTTACTATTCCCGTGTTACTAATCTTATGTTGGTCGAATTCGCCCTAAGTGGGGCATCGTCCCGTTGCACTCTCCTCTAGCGCTGTTTAGTTGAGCGTTCACTTCTTTCTTCCCATATTGTACCTCTGTTAAAAAAGTTTCAGCGTCACAGCATCCAACAGAGATGTGTGTCCTCGACCTATATACGTCCCCCTGCTGGACGCAGGCTTTCCTCGTAGAGAAACGCATGAGGAGTATGAGTCGTAACACCGACACGCTGGTCCGATGCGGGTCGAGGGATAGAAACGGTTGCAATCGCGACCGAGACCGACGGCTCGACGGTCCTCAAGAAGTATCGAGGACGGACGGGCACGGAGTCCGAGATCATAAAATTTTGGTCACCCGTCCACGGCGAACCTAGCTTTGTTTTCATATCGAACGCCACCGAGCTCCTCGACGTATGTTGGATCGTATATGTACAGAGACAAATATATACGTGTATATAATTGATTCTGAGTACGTACCGTCAGTCTGTTCGTCTTCCACCAGCGGCGCCTCCGGGCGAGACCGACCTGTCGAGTGGAAAATGCATTATTAAAAGAAATAAAATTCAATCTCTATTCAATATGGAATTTTTTGATAGACATGTTAATCCGTTGCCCTTATTTGTCAATCTAGCCATTAGGATCCATGTGTGTGTGTGTGTGTGTACTCACACATCGCTGGCCGCTCGTCGTCGCCGGCCTCGCAGTCGCGGACGCCGTCGCACACCACGCTCAGCGGCACGCAGATGTGGTTCGAGCATCTGACACACACACGTTATTGCCATTATACACCACAACATACTCGTATTTAAAATCTGACCAGGAGAATAAAAAAACCTGCTTTGAGGGCACCACAAATTTTCTTGTTATAGCAACACTAAGAATACTTTTTCTTAAGTTAAATTTGTCATCATCATATTTTTTCATGCTACTATTGTTGGCAACCCAACAAAAATATTTTGTTTTTTGTGGCAACACTGGGCGATGCTGCCCTTCTTTCTTCTGGTTCCAACCGAGCTAATAGTAACACGCATTCTATCTGTATTTTGCAAATTAAATAAAGTTGAGTGAACACAAAAGGTCTTCTATTATTACAAGCCAGCAACAACTATTATATAACATACTCTTATTATACTCTTTTTTGAAAAACTTTAATATTAAACATACCTACATAATAATAATCCTACTTAAATACATATATAAAAACAAATACTTAAATAATTACACAAATATATACATAAATATATACATATTAATAATATATACCTTTAAATATATACAAGATACCTAGATGACAAAATTCTGATTAAGCGGTAGTTTGAGCATTTTGAGATATATAATAATGCTTCAGTCTGGTTTTGAAGGAGTGTATAGAAGGACTGTGCTGAATAGAGGCTGGAAGACAGTTCCACATTTGAGCAGCGCGGAACGTGAAAGAGTTTAGAAGAAAAGTGGAGTTACATTAAGGAAGGTCAAGCATCTTAGTGACACATTGACGTTTAGGACGAGAGGGCGGTGGACATAGCTGGAAGCGGGAACGAAGGTAGGAAGGGGCATTGGGATCATACAGGATTTTGTATAGTGATGAAAGGATGTGCACATTACGACGTTCTCGGACAGGCAGCCATTTCAACTCTTTACGGAATGCAGATACACGGTCATATTTACGTAAACCATAAACAAACCGTATGGCAAGATTCTGAAGACGTTCGAGTTTATTGAGTAATTCCTCGGTCACATCTAAATAGCATATATCAGCGTAATCAAGAATAGGCAATAAGAGGGATTGCGCAAGGGTGATTTTGGTTTTGAAGGGGAGAAAGAATTGAAGCCGTTTAAGGGAGTGGTATGAGTAATGCATACGTTTACTAAGTTCGTTTAGCTGAGGCACCCACGACATATTACCGTCCATCACCAAACCAAGATTTTTGACTTTGTCCGTGTATTTAATAGCATTATTAACCTTGATACGTCTGTAGTCACAATAGAAATACAATTGTGCTCGTTCAAAACAGGATTAGTATTTGTATCTACACATTCCCTCATTTCTCTTCTTTTCAATACAGACATAGTGTATATAGTATGTATCATATACTTTATATATATATATATATATATATATATATATATTTTTTTTTTCTTTCTTCTGTTGTTTTTATATAGTTGTATTTATATTAAATTATATTATTGTATTTGAATTTTAGTTTTTATTATCTTTATATTTTTTTTGCCTCTTTTGCACTGGTGTCTCTTCCCTCTCCTTACTAAATCTCACACACTTGTGATAGGTTGGCTGGCAGAGATCTCTATTAGAGATAAGTCCTCCTTTGCTTACTTTTTTTATTTACTGTAATTTTGTTTCTTGGTGCAATAAAGAGTTTAATATTAGTGTCAGTCCAGTCAAACAATAAAAATAGTAAGAAACAAACCGAATAAAAGAAAATTAGAGGACAAAATAGGTGACAGATGACATTAAAAAAAGAAATGGACGGGTATAATTACTGTTGCGGTCTTAAGAAATTAGTTTCAGCAATTTTCCGAATCACGGCGAGAGTTTCTATACACGAACGGATAAAATAAAATTAAAATAGGGAGAATTCATGAAGAGAGAAGTCGAGAGTCAACATGCGACAACATTTCCAGTGGCCCTGCGTTCGGTAACTCACGTGAACATATCGTCCGGACAGCGATGTCGGTCGCAGTCGGCCTCGTCGGCGCCGTCGGGGCAGTCCCGCCGGCCGTCGCAGCGCCAGGCGCCGGGCCCGCAGCGCGCGCACGCCAGCCGCCCGGCGCCGCACCCGGCGCCCGCCGACGCCGAGTACGCGCACGACGCCTCGTCGGACCCGTCCTCGCAGTCCAGCTCGCCGTCGCACCACCACTCACTGTTGGGAGCACACGGTGAGTCCACTGTGCTTGTGTGTGTGCTTGTGTGTGCGTGTGTGTGCTTGAGTGTGTGTGTACCGGGGCACGCAGGCGCGGTCGCCGGCGCAGGCGCGCGCGTCGCGGCCGCACTCCGGGCCGCAGCTGTCTTCGTCGGAGCCGTCGTTGCACTCCGCCGCGCCCGAGCACCGCAGCGAACCCGCGATACATTCTCCGTTGGAACATCTGCACGCACACACATACGTCGTCATAATCAGCACACACTACTCTGAGAGCGTCTCAGTACCGACTGCAGATGTCCCCAGTAATAAAATAGACATCAAGCGATTAACATCTCTTTTGTTACTACTCCCGGGTCCCCACGTTGCAGATTCGAGTGTACTGAATCTCTCTGACGCTTGAGTCTAAAAATGCCAATTGAATGAAATATTTTTAGATTAGCGATTGGCGATGAGCTAGCCACTTGTTACTACTCTTTCAAGTTTTTTCATCTGACCGAACCCAATTTTTGTATGAATAAATGTGGTCTTAAGGAACACAGTGCTCCTTGGACTCTGCCTACCCCTTCGGGGATTGCAGGCGTGATTGTATGTATGTGTATGTATTTTTAATTTATTCTAAGGCATTTGCTTGAGTTGAACAAGATATCCTCGGTATATAAACAGCATAAATTTTATATTTAAGACATTTTGTACAACATTTAAGAGAAACAATTTAAAAGTTTAATTAATAAAAAAATTTGCATGGAATTTATTTTATAAGTACTTTGGAACTATTTTATATGAGCGTTCCCCAAGGAAGCATTTTGGGTCCAAATCTGTTCTTCAAATATATTTATTCAATTTCGACCTTTGAATGTATTACTAGACAGAAGTTGTAATAATTAAGAGTGAGACTGTGGCATAATGAGTGTATCACCTGAATTCAGACTCGGAGCAGTTCCGTGGCGTGCAGTGGACCTCGTCGGAGCCGTCGCCGCAGTCGTCCTCGCCGTCGCAGCGCCAGCGGCCCGGCACGCAGCGCCCCGACCCGCAGCGGAAGTACGTCGGGTCGCACGTACGCAGCGGCCCGCACGCAGCCTGCAACCAGGGGGGGAGGGGGGTCACACGGTGTGTGTGCTCGCCTCGTCCTCGCCGTGCGGGCAGTCGGGGTCGGCGTCGCACAGCCAGGCGCGCGGCACGCAGCGGCCGGAGCCACAGCGGGTGTGTGTGTGTGTGTGTGTGTGTGTGTGTGTGTGTGTGTGTGTGTGTGTGCTCGCCTCGTCCTCGCCGTGCGGGCAGTCGGGGTCGGCGTCGCACAGCCAGGCGCGCGGCACGCAGCGGCCGGAGCCGCAGCGGAACTCCCCCGCGGCGCACGCGCGGTGTTGGCAGACGTCGCCCTCGTCCGACGCGTCGGCGCAGTCCGCGTCCTGGTCGCACACCCACACGCGCGGCACGCACCCGCCGCCAAGGCACATGAACTGCCACACGCACATTTTTAATCCTTTATTGTTTCACTCTTCGGCTACACGACACCAAAAAAGTATTATTGGACACTGGAGGCGATTACGACTTCTGGAATCCTTTGGAATATTGTCGCTTCATATTTATGTGTGCGGGATTTTAAAACAACCAAGGCCTAAATAGATTCTCATTAAATTCTACTGAATATTTTAAAAACATAATAATATGTGATTTTTGTACAATTGTGTCTTGGACATTTTCAGCCACCTTACGGAAGAGGGGATAAGAAAGTCTTAAGGGCAAGCATATATTGACAAGACAACAAACAATTACTAGACAATTCTTACTTTTTTAATAAGCTAATAAATGGAGGTTTTGATATCAAAATAGTGCATAAGTAATCGTAGTGGTTACGTGATGCGGCGGACAAGTGGGCGGCGGGCAGTCCTTCTCGTCGTCGCCGCCGGCGCAGTCGACGCGGCCGTCGCACCGCGCCGACGCCGACACGCAGCGCGCGCCCGCGCCGCTCGCCGCGTGTGCGGCGCACTTGTGCTGCGACGACAGGCACGTGAACTGCGGGACCGAGACACTCTCACTACCAGTATGGAGCACGTGCGGGGTGCTCACGAACCATAACGTTTGAATTCAAGATGCCTAATATCAGAAAATCAAATAAAAAATTACAGACGTTGTTACGAACCGGCCGTAAGACCAAAGAGTATGGTGTATTTCGTATTATTTCTTATGATATTGATCTGTCACTATTTGTCATTATGTCTATTTGTCATCTTATATAATTTTCTGTGCTCCATTTTATAGTATTCCGTTGGTATCTATTTTACTTATTATATTCCCTTACTCTGAGCTGTCCCCTTTTATTTCTATCCGGAACAGACGCCATAATTATGGAAAATCTGTTGTTTGATTAGTAATTTATCCGATGGTAGTGAAACCTTGTAATTAACTCTCAATTCACAAAAAAATTTGAAGTTCAAAGAAACAATTATTTGAAAGCACTAAATTATGCACTACTAAACATCTGTGAATAAATTCTCCGTTATATTCATAAGAAAAACCCTCTAGAGTAACCTCAAAAATATTTTTAAACAGTGGTTTATTATTCGTGTTGTTACTTGCACATCGTAACAGTATTGTGTCATAGCTGTGTTCCGTCACCTTGTCGCAGTCCCTCTCGTCGCTGCCGTCGGCGCAGTGCGCGACGCCGTCGCAGATGTGCGCGGGGTGCAGGCAGCGCGTGCTCGTCTCGTTGGTCCCCGTCACGCCGGTGCCGGTCACGTTGGCGAGGTGGCCCGCGCCGCACTGGAACTGTCCCGGCGCGCACTTGAACTCGGGACACGACGCCGGCTCGTCAGATCCGTCGCCGCAGTCGTCCTGTAGGCCATTGCCGAATATATCTCTTTATATTTATCTCTCATAATGAGCGCAGTTTCACCGTCTATTCGAATTTTAGTATCCAGCAGCCCGAGCTTTCCGCATAACCACTTCAAATTGCCCAAGCTTACATCTAGCTTGGAGTAAAAAAAAATTATTGAAGAGTATAGGCGGAATCTGTAGTGTAGTTACCAATAATAAACAAACCGAAAACACCATTTTAACATCGTGGAAGATTTTTTTCATTCGTCTTCATCACTAAAATAATATGGTCATCCAAATAAAAGTTAGAAGAAAACTTGTTCTCCTGTGGGTGCATAATAAATAAATATTTGGGTGCGTGGGCGAGCGGTGAGTCCAAAGTGCAGCCGAGCTACACACCTGCGTGTCGCAGCGCCACCAGAAGGGCACGCACTTGAGCGTGGTGCGGCACACGAAGTGCGCGGCGGTGCAGTTGGGGGAGCAGCTGCGGCCGTCGGGCGCCAGCGCCCAGTGCTCGGGGCACGCGCACCGGGCGCCGGGCGCCGCGCCCTCCACGCCCTCGGCCGCGGCCGTCAGCAGGCATAGCCCGGAGCAGTTCAAGGACGCGCACAAAGCTGACAGTTCTGTCGGTGCAAAACATAATGATAAAAGTCGAGTTACGATAAGTAATTCAATATATTTCCATTCTACAACAAACTTCTATTTAGTGGTTTTTAGATAGAAGAAGAACTTAAGATTTGACCCAAAAACGAACTGTTTGAAGTATAATATTGATACAGCAGCACTATGAATTTTTGCCAAATTGTGGATGCCAGTTAGCGTCCCCCCTCGGCGGTTACCGGGCATGGGCGGCTGGCGCGCGGGGTGCAGCACGCGCAGGTCCATGGGCTTGTGCACGGTGTGCAGCAGCGTGCGGCACTCGAGCGCGCCCCCGCCCGCCGCCGCCTCCCCCTCCCCCTCCCGCCGCGGCGCCTCGCGGTAGCGGGGGCGGGGGCGGCGGCGGCAGGACTCGACGGCGCGCGTCTCCCAGTCCGTCCAGTACACGCGCCCGTCCCACGCCGCCAGCGCGAACACGTGGTGCAGCCGCAGCCACGGCATCGTCTCTGAAAATGGTCACTCATATGATTTTAATCATTTTTTAATCGAGACATTTCATTATATTAATATGAAACTATTTAAAGCACCTACATACTAAATTTCGCAAAAATGACGTCGTATTCTTTAAAGATACATAATAATTAAACATTTTTAAACCACACACATGTTTTCACTCAAAACATGAATCTACTCAATCGATTGAACAGTTTGCCACTGCTCAGAAAGGAACACGAAAACGTTAAAATTCTAAGTCTGAAAATGCTGATTCCACTGACCTCTAGAGAACAGTATCCTGACGTTGTTCCCGTCGAGGTCGGCGACGGCGATGTAGTCCTCCCTGGCGTCGGCGAAGTAGAGCTCGTTGGCGGGGTGCGCGACGGCGAGCGCGTTGGGCCACGCCAGCCCGGCGGAGATGAGCACGCGGCGGCCGCGCCCGTCCATGCCCGCGCGCCCGATGTGCGGCCGCGCGCCCCAGTCCGACCAGTACAGCGTGCTGCGGGTAGTGTCGTGTAGTGTACTGTAGTGTTGGGCCACGCCAGCCCGGCGTATTGGTGTGTAGTAGCTCCAAGGGTACCCCCTTAGAATGGAGTACAGATAAAGTGTGACTCATGCATGTTGCGTCGGAATGTAGGGCGCGACCATTAATTTAAATTCATTCATTCATTCGTTCGTGCAGGCCACCGCGCAGCACGTGTGTGTGTGTGTGTGTGTGCTCACCCCCGCGGCGGGTGCAGCGCCAGCGCGCGCGGCTCGTGCAGGCCGCCGCGCAGCAGCACGCGGCGGTGGCGGCCGTCGGCGCGCGACACCTCCACCGTGTCCGTGCCCTTGTCGCACCAGTACACGTTGCCACCCACCCAGTCCACCGCCAGCCCGTCCGGGTTCTGCAGCGTCGCGCCGTGCAGCAGCTGCAACAGCGGGGGTTCACTACGACCGCACTCATGACACTTCTTGATCAATGCTCATGACGACTTCTCGTATGACAACGTCGCCTTATCTCCTAGTCTATAGGAGGATGATATATAGTTCTAGAGTTCTAGTTCTAGTTCTAGTCGATTTATAATTGAACTACATTCGCGAACATGTAGGATTAAAGGAGTCCCAAAGTTGACAAAGGAAACCGCTGAAGGAAAAGATAGGGTAGCATCATTGTTAACTGCCTTCGTGGAACGTCCTCTCGTAAATATGAAACCGATTGTCGATAATGTTTATCTTGCAGTAATCGGCTCGGCGCCGGAGAAGGCGCGCGCGGGGCGGGGGCGGGCGGGGCGCACGCGCGTCGGATGGCGCTGCCCGGGGAGTGACGTCATCACCTGGTAGTGCCGCTCGACGCCGGAGAAGGCGTGCGCGGGCGCGGGGGCGGGCGGGGCGCACGCGCGTCGGATGGCGCTGCCCGGGAGTGACGTCATCACCTGGTAGTGCCGCTCGGCGCCGGAGAAGGCGTGCGCGGGCGCGGGGGCGGGCGGGGCGCACGCGCGTCGGATGGCGCTGCCCGGGAGTGACGTCATCACCTGGTAGTGCCGCTCGGCGCCGGAGAAGGCGTGCGCGGGCGCGGGGGCGGGCGGGGCGCACGCGCGTCGGATGGCGCTGCCCGGGAGTGACGTCATCACCTGGTAGTGCCGCTCGGCGCCGGAGAAGGCGTGCGCGGGCGCGGGGGCGGGCGGGGCGCACGCGCGTCGGATGGCGCTGCCCGGGAGTGACGTCATCACCTGGTAGTGCCGCTCGGCGCCGGAGAAGGCGTGCGCGGGCGCGGGGGCGGGCGGGGCGCACGCGCGTCGGATGGCGCTGCCCGGGAGTGACGTCATCACCTGGTAGTGCCGCTCGGCGCCGGAGAAGGCGTGCGCGGGCGCGGGGGCGGGCGGGGCGCACGCGCGTCGGATGGCGCTGCCGAGGCGCGTGACGTCGCTCCAGTAGAGGCAGCCGGCGCGCCAATCGGCGTCGAGCGCCACCGCGTTGCTCATGTTGTGCGCCACCACCTCGCTGGCGCCGCCGTCCAGCGACAGCCGCCGGATGTAGTACCGGTTCGTGAAGATCAGGGACGCCTTCACGGCTGCAACGCATCCGCACAACCAGTAAAACACATTAGAATGAATGTCTTTGTTTTGTATCAATAATCATAATATCTAAGATAGCCTTCCGTCTCTCGAGAATTTCTATACCGATCAATCTTGCGCTATTCACAACCAGAACTTGCAAGGCCGAATTAAATCCGTCGATTTACCTTTATCCAGAAGCTGCTTATCAAATTGAGCTGTTTGTTCATAATAACTAAAACTAAATTTCAAAAGCTTCAACTATAGAACCACCAATCTCCCGAAGGAGTGCGTGCAACATGTGAAATGAGAGAGAAATTCTTAAATAAATAATTAACACATGCACTCTCAGTAAGACAAAGTGTTGAGAGTATCCCGGGTCGCCGTGGATTCAGGCCAGCTCCACAGTGGACTGGCTTGGAAAGGGACCACTAATAATGATGTAAACTCACCGGATGTGGGCGTGCAGCTGATGCCGTCGTCCATCAGGTGGTAGCCGTCGGCGCACGAGCACGAGAAGCTGCCCAGCGTGTTCCTGAAAGATTACATTATTGTAAGTTACACTGTATGGGCAGGAGAGTCGAAGCTATGATAAAATAATATAGTAGAAGTTAAATCTCATCTCGTTTCACGTTTGATCTTTATGTAAAACAATGGATCTATCTGACATTTGGAGGGATACCATTTTAGGGAAAACGTAAAATAGTGTTGTGCTATATAGAGTGTGACTCCCACGACATATTGTTGTCTGTAAAAATTACCATTCCTCTATCTTATTACCGTCATTGTCAATTGTAATTTCTGGTCTCTTTATTCTCTGTGCAATGTTCATAACGCAGGTTTTTACTAAATTAATTTTTAAATTCCAGTTTATAACATCTCCGAGAGTAGCATTAATGACATATTCATAATTTCGCAATTTTTATCATGAGATTGAATAAAAACAATACTATCATCGGCGAAAAGATTCATGGGGTGCTCAGTTGCTTTAATTATGTTATTAATGTAGATAATGAGCAATACATAAAAAAACAATGTAAAGGAAGGATAGAAACTTGCAGTTTCTCACCCGTTCTTCTCAGAACAAGACCTCCTGGTAGTTTTGTGGACGGATGGTTTAGTTTATCGCTTTCACGAAATTCTGTAAAATGCTTTGACGTTCAGCCCATGCGCTAAGACGCATCTAAATTGAATGAACGATATTCAATTTTGAATAAGTGTCCAAGTACACTACGTGCCTATAATGGGGATTGTCAAATATTTTCGACATGCTGTTTTTATAGTTGAAATGGATAAAATAGATCAATTTGAGAAACTAATTTCAATATTTTCGTTATTTTTAAAGTAATAACTTTTTACGGAATTTTGAAAAAACGTGATCGTTTTATTACGATGACGTCACTGTTGGCGTAACATTGTGTAACACCTTTGCTTCAAGGGCAGAAAGAATGCCGTCAAACAAATGTCAACACTCATGTGTCACTCATTCTTTTATTTTTTTTAATGTAAAAATATCACAAGCGACGCGAATTAACAGTTTTCTTATTATTTCGTGAAAAAACTACTATGTCGTGAAATAATTTTGTCGAAGCGGACTCACGGAATCTGCCGAAAGTAGAGAATGTTATGATTTTGGAATATATGCCGAGAAATAACCAACATAACCTTGCTGAAATAAGAGGAGCCAAAAGTTTGAAGTGAACAGTACAGAATAGCTTCAGAGAAAGTTGTTAGCACATACATGAAAAATGAGGAAATAACGGATAAATTAGAACACAAGTCATGTGTTAAATGATGACTTGTAATAAAAATGAGGGGTTATTTTGTGTTTCTGATCCTTTATTTGAAACCACCAAGAACATCCATATTGTTTGGGTGGATTACAATGAAGCCTACATATTATTATTTATTTTTTGAATTACTTGATAGTGTTAAAAAATAAACATCTTTTAAAATATTTTCTATCTAGAAAGAGAAAAAAGAAAGTGTGTTAATAAAAACATTTTTACTCTATAACTTTTTATTATTTCTCCTTGTAAATTGATTAGTCCACTTACTATCATGACTATTTCGTCCAAATATACAAACTGATAGTTCACTACAGAGCGAGGTTGAAATAAAGCATACTCTCTTACACGTCTAATAACTCTCTACATGAACATCCTAAATACATTTTTGGTTTCTTAAATACTGTGTCTAACATAATTTTTCTAGACGGGAAGATACTCTTAGTTGATTCATGCACTGTAGATAGATTCCTCAGTCTCTGTTTTACATCCAAACAAAGGAGTGGTCACAGATGATGTGTCTTGTGAAGATATCACTTCCACTGTAGCAATATTAGTTAGCGGTTTTCTACTTATATAGTTAGTGCTCTTATGCACCATTTTTATTTCATACTGTGTTGCAACATTCATCTGTAAAACAAACGTTAATGTTATTTATCAATAATATAGAGATATAAAAATATCTTCGCGACTATTAATTATACTGTTTCTTTAGCATTGTTTTTCTCAGTAAAATATACTTTACCTTGTCATGGTAGCACACGTAGAAGTACTGGGCATTACTATTTCCTCACGTTTTCTTTTCAATGGTCTGCTACTGCTTGTAGGTTGTTCAAGTAACTTGTTCAATTCTGAACAGTCTTCGCTTGCATCTTGAGCAATTTTACGAAGTGAAGCCGACGCTATGAGTTTGAGTTCTTGGTTCATTAACTTACATTGGTAATAATTACCTTACTGGTAGGAACAAAGCACTTTCTATATTCCATAATTATTAAACGTTTGTTTATTAAAACAATGAGAACAAATCGTATTTACCTTACAATGTAAGGTTATAATTTGTTGTTTGTGACTTATGACACTTGTGTTTGTAAATGTCATTTCTGTCTTTGCTGTCATAGCAAACACATTACTGATATTCAGCCAACAGTGACGTCATTTGAAGGGCATATGAAGGTTATTCATTTAAAGGCTAAAATATTAATAATCCATGATTATTTTCGCATTCTAACTAATAGGCTACGATCAGCAACCTTATTCCTCGAAATGGTTTTCACTTTATAACAATTTAAAAAAATGAGACAATCCCCATTGGACATGTATTTTTTTTACTCGTCCACGTCCCAGCAGGCGCGCCCGACGATAGCTCGGTGACTGCCTGCCATAGATTATTTGACGCCAAACTCTCCCAAGATGCATTGAATTGCACTACACTAGCATTTCAATGTAAACTGCTGAAGAAATATTACGAAAGACATGGTTGCATGGGCTTAGTTCCCGCAGCAGTGGTCGCAGGGCTGGTCCTCCTCGCACTCGTCGACGTCGCGGCAGACGCCGTCGCCGGCGTGGCGCCCCCCGCCCCGCACCAGCACGTACCTGCAGCGGTGGTCGCAGGGCTGGTCCTCCTCGCACTCGTCGACGTCGCGGCAGACGCCGTCGCCGGCGTGGCGCCCCCCGCCCCGCACCAGCACGTACCTGCAGCGGTGGTCGCAGGGCTGGTCCTCCTCGCACTCGTCGACGTCGCGGCAGACGCCGTCGCCGGCGTGGCGCCCCCCGCCCCGCACCAGCACGTACCTGCAGCGGTGGTCGCAGGGCTGGTCCTCCTCGCACTCGTCGACGTCGCGGCAGACGCCGTCGCCGGCGTGGCGCCCCCCGCCCCGCACCAGCACGTACCTGCAGCGGTGGTCGCAGGGCTGGTCCTCCTCGCACTCGTCGACGTCGCGGCAGACGCCGTCGCCGGCGTGGCGCCCCCCGCCCCGCACCAGCACGTACCTGCAGCGGTGGTCGCAGGGCTGGTCCTCCTCGCACTCGTCGACGTCGCGGCAGGCGCCGTCGCCGTCGTGGCGCCACCCCGCCCCGCACCAGCACGCGCGCCCCACCGCCAGCTCCACGCAGCCCTGCGCGCACCCGCCGTTCATCACCGAGCACTCCGCCACGTCTGGGGGAATCATTTATTTAGCATTATGCAACTGATGGTTTTCTCCCTTTTTCATAAATTTTCTACGTGTTTGGTATGTAAATTTACAGTAAAAAATAAAAGACCAGGCTTTTTCCATGATCTAGAGGTATAGACTTTTTTGGACAGTCTTGTCACACGTACAGTATGGAAAGGGATTAAGTGGGCAGCCATTTAATTTAAACGTTAGAAATCTAATTAAAAATTATGTGTTTAATTTTACCAGTTTATTAAAAATTCAACGACTAGATAAGTCCAGCAAAAGCTACCATTAATGTCGACTTACTGCAATGCCACTCGTCGGTGTAGTCGCCGCAGTCGTCAGTGCCATCGCAGAGGCTGTGTCGCGGCACGCAGGCGCCGTTGCCGCAGCGCCAGCGCCCCGCCCCGCAGCGCGGGGGCGCGGCGCCCGGCGCCGGGGTGCCCGGCAGCGGGGCGCCCGCTGACGACGCGAACGTGCCTGCGCACAGGGCATTACGTCATGAGGCTGGCTGCTCCCACAGGATTATATTGATGATACGAAGTGTAAATCTCACTGCATAGATCCGGGTGTTCGTCGGCGCCGGGCCCGCCGGTCGCGTTCTCGCCGGGCCCGCAGTGGTCGCGGCCGTCGCACACCAGGTGCGGCGCCACGCAGCGCCCGTTGCAGTACACACTACCGGGCCCGAGCCCCGCGCACAGCGGGTGGGGGATCTGACGACATTGCCGGCGATGAAGCTACATTCATATTGCCACTCCTACGTCTACATCTTCGAGGTGCATTACAAACCCACGCTTAACACTGTACTTAACACAACATAGCATATTATTTTTTTTCCAAAGAGGTATGCAGAGGTGTTAACGGCCACATTTCGCCAGATATTCATATAAGCCCATGTGACAGCTGGCGAGCCTGTTGCATGGAGACTTAATATACACTGACGGACTCATAAACTTCATCAAAGTTCAGGATTACTTTGAAATGATTTTTTATGATAAGTATGCAAACTCTTTAGATTAAATTATATAAATATGGAAAGACTGGCTCTTAATTAAAATTTAAAAAATGAAAATTTAAAAATAGAACTGCAAGTAAAACAAAGGAATATAGCCGGGAAAAGAAAATTTACTCGTAGTATCAGATTTGCGTGTTATTTATAGCAAAGTTTTAAATTGATTCACGTTGATTTTTTATTCTTTTGTCAATTGAATTATTGTTACCAGCAGAATTGTTGGGTTAGTTTTTTAACTCATCGAGAGTTTTTGAACCATAATATGGATGTTTCGTCCCAACAAGCGGCTCAAATTGTAGCATTGGTGCGGGAGGGCTTGGATCAACGAACGATTAGTAGAAATTTAAATTTAAACCAGTCTACGGTTTCTAGAATATACAGAAGGTTTGTGGAGACAGGTTCTTACAGAAGGAGACGTGGTACAGGCAGCACTCGAGCAACCACAGGTCGTGATGACCGATTTATTGTTATAACTTCCCTGCGAAATCGTTTCCTCACGTCAGTTAACATCTAAACAGAGCTTAATGAAGTGGAGGTTAAAGGAAGCGGAAATCACCCCTTTTAGACCAGCAAATGGTCCAAAGTTGTCTGTAGTTCACAGACAAGCTCGCTTAAGATTTGCGCGTGATCACCTGAATTGGACAGAAGAGCAATGAGCCTCCGTATTGTTCACGGACGAGTGTAGGACATGTGTACAGTCTCATCCTGTACATATCATTTTATTTACATACTGAGCGATATTTTACTATGCAATGTTATAATTTAAGTACTGTTTATCCTTTAACTGTGTCATATAATTTTAGCTTCGTTTGCAACCCTCGTTTATGATAATTTTCTTTATAATAGAAATACTTTTATACATTAGAGTGCGATTAACAGCCACAGAGGAAGCACTAGCCAACAAACTGTTTACTTTATTATAACTTTAACTCTTCAATATACGTCAAGTTTAACTTCGGGTGATTTCTCTGCACTCCAACTTCAACTCGACCCCATTTGAACACATAATTAAGTGTACACCGTACAACATGTTTATTTATGGTGCAGATGGTCTCAGAAGAGTCTATCGTCGACGCGGGGAGCGATATGCTCAAAGTTGCATTGAGGAGCGTGTTCCTTTTGGAGGCGGTTCCTGATTGGTCTGGGGTGGCATATCGATGAACGGGCGAACAGAACTTGTGTTCATAGACATGGTCCGTCAAAACGGTAATAGAGGGGGTTTGACTGCACATCGCTACATAACAGATCTTTGAAGATCACGTGGTGCCTTACATAGGATTCATAGGCAAAAATGTTGCTTTAATGCAGGATAATGCCCGGCCGCATTACTTTGATGCAGTTCATGTGCCCGTCAGTTTATTATATCTGACGAAATGTTCAGACACCAATGTTCCTTCATTGGTCGAATCCGCAGTAATGACGGAGTCTTGTCGATTTTGGCCGTGTACTCATTTGACAGCTAAAACACTTTTGGTATTACTAAACTTGTGTCACTAATTGAAATTTGGCCGAATTTGCCCTAAATCGTTCAAAAATATCTGTTTTAAAATCGAGTTACTAGTCTGTTGGCACCTAAAAACACATACATTGCAAGTGAAAAAGAGCAAAACAAATAATATAAAATCAAGCGGCTGCAGACCTCCACCGGGTCCACTTCGTCAGCCAGGTCCCCGTCTGCGGGAGTCCCCGCCGCGCCGCCCCCGTGGGGCGTGGTGTCGTCGGGCCCCACGCAGCCGGGCGGCTCGTCCGACGCGTCCTCGCAGTCGTTGTCGCCGTCGCAGAACAGCTCCTGTCGCATATAGTACGTATATCATTGTGACAAAGGTCTGAAGGTTCTGAACTTAGGTTTCACAAACATTTTACGTATTAAATACGATAAAAAAAATAGTTTAAAAAACTAAAAAACACGCGTTTATGTAATCTTACTTTTTTGGACAAAATGCTCCACACTTTCTTTTTGTAATTTTTAGTGCGTGCTATTATTCAAGTCTTCTTATTATTCAAACTTAATTAACTACTTGTAACGGCCGCCATGTTGAATTTAGGTCACGTGAAAAATTTTTACGTATCCCATTCAGCAAATCTTTAATTTAATACTCATATCATGGGGGTGCACTTCAAATAGCCAATCCGCAATCTTGGATGTCCACCATGTTGGATTTAAGTCATGTGACTATTTTTTTCGTATTCCTGACAGCAAACCCTTTCATTTGATATCCATATCATGGGGGTGGATTTCAAACAGTCCAGTCCGCCATCTTGGGGAGGCCGCCATATTGGATTTGTAATGACGTTTCTAAGCTAGTCATGTATTGTCATCAGAACTCAGAGCGTGTGTAAAATGGCGGTGTAGTCACCGCGGGGTAGCACAGCAGGTCGTCGGCGCAGCGCAGCAGTGCGGGCGCGCAGGCGCAGCCGCGCTCGTCGTCGCCGCGCGGGCAGTCGCGGCCGCCGCCGGGGTGGGGGAGGGGGTGTAGTCACCGCGGGGTAGCACAGCAGGTCGTCGGCGCAGCGCAGCAGTGCGGGCGCGCAGGCGCAGCCGCGCTCGTCGTCGCCGCGCGGGCAGTCGCGGCCGCCGTCGCAGCGCGCCGCCGCCGGCACGCATGCGCCGCCTAAGCACGCGAACTGGTCCGGTGCGCACGACGACGATGTGTGGTCTGGAGGAGGGAGACTGTTCATTAATCTAGGATAAGCCATAGTAGATGACGACTTAGGCTTCAATCAAATCTAGATTTAAGTTACTAAACATGGCCTATGTTCTGTTTAGGGTATTAAAAGGGGGTGCTGGGGTATTTAAGGGGGTGTAAAACATTGTATTGGAAAGTTTCTCTGTACTTGAATGGGGGCGTTAAACTAGTGCGACCTAGTTAAACTAGTCTGTAACGAGCGGCCCGAGCCACGCGCCGGCGTGATGGTGTCGGTGTCTAATATAAGTATAACTAATTATTACACACCAACACCATAGCTGATTCTTTAATGAAGTTATTGAATATTGAAAATGTGATATGTAATACTCACGACAATGTAACGTCTCATCGGAGCCGTCGGAGCAGTCCTGTCGTCCGTCGCAACGCCAAGACATCGGCACACACTCCACCGTCTTGGGCCCACTCGTCCCACTGGGCCCGGTCTCGTTGCCGCCGCCGCACCGGAACTGGTCCGGCCCGCAAATGTCCGTCTTGTATGGGAGCGTCGGATACTCAGTAGTTGTTGTTGAATCTGTGTAATGAAACCCTAGTTTTATATATTTTGCGATTGAGGAAAACCACGTTCATTATCAGTATTATAATTTTTTTACCCTACATTATCGGGATCATTCTCCATCTCGGGAAACCATTTAAGCAAGCATTCACGTATAAAATTGTATACTACTATTTTGTTCGTTCTCTGCTAGAATTTGCAAGTTTTGTTTGGTGCTCACTCATTGCTCGCCTTGAAAGTGTTCAAAACGATTTTTTTAAATCTTTGGACTATCGACTATTTCACAGACTATGAACTGGCTTCAAAGAGGCATCAGGTGGTATCTTTACAGATTTCTGCCTGAGCATAGCTAGAAAGGGATAGCGTTATGCGGGGATGAACAGTACCATTACGCTCAAGCGGTACTCGAGCAGAGATCTACGCTTGAGTTTACTCCTGGAATATGGGTCTTAGACTTTTAGAAATAAATGTATGAGTATTAAGCGATACAGTATTAGTGTGGTTTTATTGTTCTCAATAGGAGGACCATTTTCTTAGCAATCAATGAAATAAAATATACTAACTGCGCGCGGGACAGTCCCGCTCGTCAGCAGCGTCGGGGCAGTCGGGGTGGCCGTCGCAGCGCCAGGCCGGCAGCATGCAGGCGGCGGGCCCGGCGTGCCCGGTAGACCCGGCGCCGGGCCCCGCCGGGCACGGCAGCGCGCCGGGCCCCAGCGCCGCGCAGGCCAGCGCGCCGCAGCCGCGCTCGTCCGACCAGTCGCCGCACTGCGCCGCGCCGTCGCAGCGCGCCGACAGCGGCACGCACTGCCCGTCCGCGCATCTGATACACCGACTCGACTCATTCATTCACTCCTCGATCACGGCAGTGCTTAGCATTCGCACTTACAAAAACGCACTATAAAAAATGCTCACCTCGCCCGAATGAGTTTTGACTCAAAAAGTTTTGCTCGTACTCAGCTGTATAACAGTTTAACATGACATGTAACACTTATCGGTGGAAACTTTATTGGTCTAAGTACATTTTTTTAATTTCTAACAAAAAGTATTTGTATACTGTTTGTTTCCTTAAAAATAAATAAAATTCGTTCGGCAGAATCCGAGTAATTTTCACTGTGTTAATGGGTGGCATTAACTGTGAGAGTTTTACCGGTACTGCTGCGGGGCGCAGTCGCAGTCGTCCTCGTCGGAGCCGTCGTCGCAGTCGGCGCGGCCGTCGCAGAGCCGCGCGCGCAGCACGCAGCGCCCGCCCGCCGCGCACCGCACCCACCCCGCCGGGCACACGCGGGACGCTGCACCACATATCATTATACTACATTGCCACAGCGACAGGACTTTCAGCTCCTGCTCGAAGGACCATAGAGATATGGTCTACAAATACTACTGTTATTGTTGGTCTGATATTGAATTAAAATTCATTACCAGCTTATTTACGTCCCACTCTTGACTTCAGGCCAACCCTACATAAAAAACGCATAACACGTAGCTCTCGTGATTGACGAGTAAAAATGGTTGCAACACCGACCGGAACCTATGGCTGGAAATCGAGATCACAAAGTTTCAGTCGACCGTCTACAGAGTGACCATAACGTGCATACCACGCCACCGAGCTCCTTCACCAACTTCATCATAACAGAAGCTACCTTTAGTAGTGTTTAATATGAAACATAGGTTCAGTTGTTTGATTCGCGGTCAGGTCAACCAGTAGGTTAAAATATAGACCTATGGCGAAAACGTATGATGTTCTGATATGACAGCACGTCCAATAGTCAATTTAAACACAACATGCTGGGATTAGTAGAATGGGCGGTTGATGGCACAGGTGATGTATTGTTCGAGCCACAAGCCGAACATTGGACTCCGGCAACAGCGCGGTCAGCAGCGGGCCAACCTACATTCCACATTAACAGCAGCATCGTGCTCCGTGGGCACTTTACACCGACGAGTCACATACAAAACTTATCATTGTGTACCATCTAATCAACATAATATATAAACAGTACTTTTAGCATCAATAAACTAGATTTCAACCGTCCGTGTTGGGTCTCACTTCCGCGTCCCGCTGCCGCCCGGGCTACTCTCTGGGGTAGCTCCTCTAACACCGTCATGCTGCCGCCCAGGGCTACTCTCTGGGGTAGCCTCCACTAACATCAACTAATCATGCACGTGCAGGTCGCGGCGCCTTACAACCGGTCGCGGTCTGCCCGTACATGTATATTGCATCGAGTCATCACAAATGTAACTATTTGTCAAGCTGACGTCATACATTTCGGCGTTTGTATTGTCGCTATTGGTTTAGATTTTAAGTATCGAGGTGAGTTTTACGCGACATCCTCGGTATCGTATATGGTATAGTAGGAGAGACATGTCGCAGTGTAAGGTGAGGTAGGGCACTGACTGCAGTAGTAGAGGTCCTCGTCGCTGGCCGTGGGCTCGTCGCTGCAGTGCGGCACGCCGTCGCACACGCGGTCGGGCGGCAGGCACGCGCCCTCCGCGCACGGCCAGCCCGCGCACGCCGCGCCGCCCACGCACGCGCGCCCGTCCGCCGCCAGCACGCGCGCGCCGCCGCACATGCACGTGGCGCTGCCGTTCACGCGCCGGCACACCTCCGCGCAGCCGCCGTTGTCCGCGGCGCAGGGGTCCGCCGCGCCTGCGCACGTCACATGCTCCTTCACGAGTCACGCTCGACGCGCGACGATAAGCGAACTGCTTGCCCAGAAACAGTGGCAAAAATCGTCAAGTGACTAATTATGTATTATCAGCGAAACCACTACTCTTCATGAATAGTCAATATGAAGTTAATATGAGGGAAAACATAAATAATTAACCAACCCATTATTTACAGTGATTCAGTAATATATTAGCAAAATCTGGATTCCAATAACTATGTTTTTTAATGCTTCGCTGTAAGCAAATATAATATTGAATGATTAAGGAGCATCAGGCTGCCTAGCTAGCTACAGAACGGTTGGTATAATTTGATATTTACAAAAATGTATAGATACCTCTACAGTACTAGTGATTTGACCTTTAGCCATAGTTAAAAAGCAACAAGTAGTGTATGCATAGTCACAATGGTATTCGTGCGGCTGCACGGCGACGACGCCCATCGGCCTGGGGATGTCGCGGCGCAGCACGGTGACGCGGCCGTCGCGCGACAGCAGCAGCACGGCGCGCGACGCCCAGTCCGACCACACCAGCCACGCGGGGCCCGCCGCCAGACCGAACGGGTGCCACGCCAGCGACCGGGTCACCACCTGCACACACACACACACACGCGCGGTGACGACACACACACACACACACACACATACATACACTGTCTGCCTGTCGGTCACGGTTTCACTATCGAAATCAAAACAATTTTCCGATTTAGTCGTAAGGAGAATGGTCACGACCCATACAAAATTTCCAGAGTCGACAAGAATGAGACCTATCTAATTTTTTGTTATGTTCAGTGTAGCATAAATATATAATTTTTATATTAAATATTAGTGGCTAATATATAAATATATAGCTTTGTCTTCTAGATTGTCTCAAGTCTGGGTAAATTGAGATGATGCCCCGGTCAGAAGTTATCATCTGGAACTCATACTACAGCGCAACCAATAAAAATTATAATTATAATAATTAACAACTAAAAAAACATGAAAACACATAAAATCACGCCTGTAATCCCCGAAGAGGTAGGCAGAGTCCAAGGAGCACTGTGTTCCTTAAAATCACATTTAGCCATACAAAAATTGGGCTTGGTCAGATGAAAAATCGTGAAAGAGTAGTAACAAGTGGCTAGCTTATCGCCTACACAATCACAGACCCAGTACCCGATACGCCTTTTACGACTTGCTAAGCAAGACAAGCCATTGGTACATTATTTTTGTCCCGGACCATAGTAATTACGAATGCTGCTTACGAAAGCTATGTTATGAATAATGCACTGCGTCTGCGCGTGTGTACCTGTCGGTGGCTGCCGTCGAGGCGCGCGCGCTCGATGCGGTCGAGGCGCGCGTCCCCCCAGTAGAGGCGGCGCTCGGCGTGGTCCAGCGCCAGCGCGTTGGGCATCACCACGTGCGCGCTCACCACCGCCTCGCGCCGCCCGCCCAGCGCCGCGCGCTCGATGCACGGCGACGACGCGCGCCAGTTCGTCCAGTACACGCGTCTGCGGACACGCGCCGCGCCGTCACTCGCCATTCGATCGTCAAGTGTGAGTCGGTAGAGAGATATGGGACGAGAATTATCGAAAGAATGGTCAGATGAATAAAATAAGAAACTAAATTCAACAGTACTAAAAATATTATTATGGGGGTTGATGAAAATGAAGCGAAAGAATGAGACTGAAAGAAACGAAATAAATGTCACAGGCTCACTTCTCGCAAGGATCGTAGTCAATGCCGCGCGGCCTGTCGTGCGGCTCCAGGCGCAGCACCGTGTAGGGCTGCGGCCTGTACTCGTCGTCCCCCCCGCCGCCCCCCGCCGCGGGCAGCAGGGCGGCGGCGCGCACGGCGGCGGCGCTGGCGCACGTCCAGTACAGCGTGCCCGTCGTGCCGTCCACCACCATGCCCTCCACCGCGCCCACCTCTGCCAGATACCACACATTTTTATGTAATTCACAATATTATTATAATAATATACAAAAATAAATAAGAAGTCGTAGTGAGTGTAGTGTAGTGAGTCGCACTCACGGTCGATGAGCACGCGGTGGTGTGTGCCGTCGAAGCGCACGCTGTGGATGGCGCCGCGCTGGATGTCCGAGTACAGCAGCCGCGACTCGTTGTAGAAGTACGCCAGCGCGATCGCGTTGCGCATCAACTCCCTAAGAACAACCCCACGTTAACGTTGGGACACAATATTACACATGTACCAACATCATATCAGCCAAAAGAATCGATGAAGTAAAAAGAAATATAAGCCAATGAATATATTTTTCCAGCCCTTTTCTCACTCTAATTTGGGCAGACATAGCATGTCTTTCTCTTCCATTCTCTCCAGTAACTCGTCAACTCAATATTTCCTTCTCTTCTCGTATCACATCTCACAATCCACTGTTTTCTTCATCTATCTCCCATTCTAGATTCATCCACTTCCAAACTAAGCATTATTCTAGGAGTAACATTCATCCCTCATCCCAGATCCGCCAGACCAGTCCCATTGATGATAGTCGGTGTAACTCACTTGTGCTGTATGGGCGGGTAGGGCGCGTTGTGGTCGCGCTCGGTGCCCACGCGCAGGCTGTCGATCTGCGTGACGCGCGAGTACATCACGAACGTCTTGTACGCTGCAACACACAACACGGTCAATGCGACGAAAGCGAAAACTTAATAGAGGCCACCTTCAGCCGACCTTTATCGCGGAGGCGAAGAAAATCGGTAACATTTGGAGATACCTTAATAAAGTACGAAGTGTCGGCCGCCAGCTCCCCGTGCGCGCACACGCAGCGCGCCCACAGACACAGGTCATGTACTCACGCGCACAGCTGACGCCGTCGGCCGCCAGCTCCCCGTGCGCGCACACGCAGCGCGCCCACAGACACAGGTCATGTACTCACGCGCACAGCTGACGCCGTCGGCCGCCAGCTCCCCGTGCGCGCACACGCAGCGCGCCCACAGACACAGGTCATGTACTCACGCGCACAGCTGACGCCGTCGGCCGCCAGCTCCCCGTGCGCGCACACGCAGCGCGCCCACAGACACAGGTCATGTACTCACGCGCACAGCTGACGCCGTCGGCCGCCAGCTCCCCGTGCGCGCACACGCAGCGCGCCCACAGACACAGGTCGGCGCAGGGCCCGCCGCCCGCGCACAGGTTCTGCGTGTCGTTCGTGCGCTTGCTGGGGTCCGTGATGGCGGACGTGTCCAGCGTCCTGTTGGGCGCCGTCTGAGCGCTGCGCGACCACACCTGCGCGGGAGATGACACCACCCTGTAGTCTTTGTGAGTGACTACCATATATTGCGGTGCGAGCCACAGGCGACAGCAGCTGTGTCGCCGCACAATGTGCTATTGAACCGATTACGGCGTGTGTGAAAATGAAACTATACCCTCAAATAGCAAATACATAAATAATTAAACGACCATTTTATTCATTTAAATACTCACAACGATGTCCTTGAGGCTGTCTCCGAGATTGTCAACTAGTATCCTGTAGTCGGACAAGTTGGTTAACGGCGCGGCCACCACGCTGCCCTGGTTCAGAACCCTGCAAATATAAATAGCGTTATTACAGTGCTAATTTTCTTGTAACAAAATAAGTCTCCGATTTGGTGACGTAGAAAAAATGGGTTAAAAACGTAACGTTCAGGCAGTTGTTTTTGATCCATACCTGTCCAGTTGGTTAATAAGAGTTTAATAATAGTATATTATATCACTGGTCTGACGAACTAGCTTATGTCACAACTACAACACGTGTTGTGGAGATCTGCGGCGGAGGTCAGCAGTAATGTCTGTGGACTGATGCAAGGGTGACTCACGTGTCGAGCCAGTAGAGGCGGCCGGCGTGCACGGCGAGCGCGGCGGCGGCGGGGCGGGGGCCGGGCGCGGGGGCGGGGGCGGGCGCCACGCGGCGGCGGCGCGACCCGTCGTAGCGCGCGCGCCACACGCCGCCAGACACTCCGTCCGCCCAGTACACCTCCTGATTCTGGAGGAGAAATAACATTCTCAGTCACATCTTCTTGTACACCACAAAACACAATCACATGCCACACTAAGATGAGCCGATAACAGCGTGAATTCCCTTGACAAAAAAGTTTATCTGTATTGCCGCCTTATATTGTCATGCCTGCAACGCGACGTCCCCCGCCTGGCCCCGCACTTGCGTATCGAGCGCGCCGTCCCCGCCTGGCCCCGCACCTGCGTGTCGAGCGCGCCGTCCCCGCCTGGCCCCGCACCTGCGTGTCGAGCGCGCCGTCCCCGCCTGGACCCATACCTGCGTGTCGAGCGCGATGTCCCCCGCCGCCGTCCCGTTGTAGAGCAGCGCCCGCGCCGAGCCGTCGAGGCGCGCGCGCTGCAGCCAGCCGCCGCCCGCCATGAACACCCAGCCCTGCACCGCGTCCACCGCCAGCGCTGCCACACCCAATACACATACACGTCTCTCTACTGCTTCAACTCAGCATAATAGCGATTGGAACACATTTTCTGTAATGGACTTCCGTGGTCACACCTTTTAGAAAAAGTTTGTCGTTGAGCAGATAACCTAACCTTGAGAAACTATCTATTACGATTTAAGGTTATATTGTGGTTAAAAAAAAAGACTGAAAATTTTTTTCTGGCCGTTCTTCTCAGAATAACGCTTCTCTGTGGATTGATGAATGAGTGTATACTGATAATGTACTAATAAAGTTGAAATAAGCCGTACATGTTGTACTTTTATCTTTAAATGTATGTATGTATGTATTTTGTGTGCAATAAATCGTTAAAAAAAGTAAATTAAAAAATGGTTTTATTACTTTCTTAACGTAATCTGACGGGGACTTAACGTGTCTGGCTATTAAAATATTTGCCTATCCCTCGCCGGAGAAGGCGCCGGGTTCCATGTCCAGCACGACACACCGGTCAGTCGCCACGAGCCGCACTGACCTGTGATGGCGTCGGGCTCGGTGTCGAGCACGACGTACTGCTTGGTCCCGTCGAGGCGCGCCGCCAGCAGCAGCTGCGCGGCGGGCTCGGCCCACAGCAGCACGCCGCCCACCCAGTCCACGGCCAGCGCGGCCGCCTCGCCGGCGTCGGCGTCGGCGCCGGCGCCGGCCACGCGCCGCCGCCCCGTGCCGTCGCGCCGCGCCGCCCACACGCCGCCCAGCCGCCCCGCCTCGCCCGACGACCAGTATATCCACTCGCCCTCTGCGCATACCACCGTTACAGCTGCATCCTACCACTACACTACACGTCCATGCCCACTACGACGATCTTATCCGATTGTAGAATGTTACATTCAATTTCTCCATTTCATTTCACAATTAACATATTTCTTTCATTATAATTTAAAAAAACATCTAGAGCCGTTTCACGAACGTGAGAAATTATATTAATAATGGCAGTAATAATAAACACGAAACATAATTTTGTGAATAGAATAGACAAACATATAATCACGACTATATTATCCCCTAAGGGTTAGTCAGAAATTAGGCATTAGCACTGCCTCCGCGCTTCACCAAGCAGTAACTGCACATCTGCTCAGCG
The DNA here is from genome assembly GCA_910589355.1 of Parapoynx stratiotata. Classification (NCBI taxonomy): domain Eukaryota; kingdom Metazoa; phylum Arthropoda; class Insecta; order Lepidoptera; family Crambidae; genus Parapoynx; species Parapoynx stratiotata. The sequence continues at coordinate 12,649,111 of OU342482.1, forward strand.
TGACGGGTGGTGAGCCCGTCGCGGCTATAAGCAATGGGATGATTGTGCAGTTCTTAGTCCATTAGTCGGTTTTTATGATACCCAAATGAAGAGATGGGTCGGTAGTATTATTTTAATGAGCCACACGAATGAAAATAGAAAAATATAGATGAAAAATTGATTATGTGCCCTAAGGCTTAGCTAGGAACTAAGCGAGTTTTGGAATTACTACTCACAAAACTACAAGTCCTTACACATAGAAATCCATATAAGGGGTTTACACAAAAAAATATGTGAAAAAGTCCAGAAAGTACAAACTGACAAAAACTGATGACGACCACGAGCCGACAAAACTGTTAAAATTTTCTAAGCAACCGACGTGCGCCCGCGCGGTACAAGTCCCGACTGGCGAAGGACGCGCCGCCGCGCCGGCGCCAACCGGCCGCAGACGACTATGTGCGGGTTGGCTACGTCGAATTTTTGTTGTAGTTTTTAAATTTTAAATGAAAGCATCACTTTTACGATTACCGTTATAGCTATCTTCGAACAGAAATTGTATAAAAATTAATGATTGTCCTTTTTCTAATAAATAAATGATTCACACGTCCTTTTTCTTAGAATATGTGCGCGGGACAGAATGGGAGACAAATACGGCTTTAAGTATTAAGTATGGAGTACCTTTGTGCCAGATGGTATGGCCGGTAGGGAACGTCTTCTGTCCTTTGCATAAGCAGATGATGTTCTTATTGATTTTCGATGATTTTGCACACAACCAGTACTTGGAGCGGCACTTTTATTGGAAGTTCACCAGACCGTTCGCTTTCGCGGCGGAGTTGTAAAGGACAATTCACAGGTGTTTTTCTGCTACCGTCAGTAGCCGTATTTTTCGAGAATGGAAGTGGACGGTAGGGAAATAATATTAGGTCGAGGATGCGTTCATGCTAGTAATGTTTGAAACCGAACACTATGTTTACATAAACAAACAAGAGTCTAGTTAGTACTTTTCTAAACGACTTGACTTTCATATAACCAGTAAAAGTTTCTGAGATCATCCGCACACTCACCAGCGTGGTAGTCGATGGAGGTGGCCATGGTCAGCTGCGGCAGGGGCGGCAGCAACGGCCCCGCGTCCACCGGGCCCGCCGCCGGGTCCGCCGGGTCGGCCAGCACCCCGCGCACCTCCCAGCCCAGCGAGTACAGCACCACGTTGTCGATCGCTGGACATTGCAGACCATATGAGTGATGCAGTTGGAAGGAACAGAGGTGTGCGTTTGTGAGTCTAAGTTGGCCGTCGCTGCGGTTTATTGTGGGTCGCAAGACGGGGGACGACAGTGAAGGAGCGCAGGCGTCTGACGCCCGACGCGCTCTTTTATGATGAGTCGCTCGTGGGGCTGATTAATAGGGGGCAACACAACAGGTACACCTGACGACCCCACCTGTAGATACCTGAAGTGAAGATACCTGAACTTGACATAAACTTTCAAAGTCTTTCCAAGTTTAAAAACACCCTAATATTGAATGACGTATCATGACATATGTAAGATTTTATTTTTAGTTTATATTTTATTGTGTAACACGCAAGAAATGATTAATGTTGTTTTTTTTTCTCTTATTTTAAGTAATAAGGATTTGTTTTTTTTTTCTTAAATTCCTTTATATTAAAAGAAAATACTTTTATAACTACTTGCATGTTGTGGTTACCTGTAACTGTAAGTGCAGTAAGATCCATTATTTTTTGAACTCACAACACCATTGTAATGCTGTATCTTATGTTGGTGATCCATTAAATAAATAAATAAATAAATAGAATGTGCGGTGAGGAACGCACCGTGTGTAGCGCCGGGCAGCGGTGCGTACTGACCGTGGCAGAGGTGTCCGTCCCGCGAGTAGCCGCGCGCGCAGCGGCACGCGCTGGCGGCGCGGCCCGCGGGCACGCACAGGTGCGCGCACGGCGGCCGGCGCGCGGCGCACGCGCTGCGCGTGTGTGTAGCGCCGGGCGGCGGTGCGTACTGACCGTGGCAGAGGTGTCCGTCCCGCGAGTAGCCGCGCGCGCAGCGGCACGCGCTGGCGGCGCGGCCCGCGGGCACGCACAGGTGCGCGCACGGCGGCCGGCGCGCGGCGCACGCGCTGCGCGTGTGTGTAGCGCCGGGCGGCGGTGCGTACTGACCGTGGCAGAGGTGTCCGTCCCGCGAGTAGCCGCGCGCGCAGCGGCACGCGCTGGCGGCGCGGCCCGCGGGCACGCACAGGTGCGCGCACGGCGGCCGGCGCGCGGCGCACGCGCTGCGCGTGTGTGTAGCGCCGGGCGGCGGTGCGTACTGACCGTGGCAGAGGTGTCCGTCCCGCGAGTAGCCGCGCGCGCAGCGGCACGCGCTGGCGGCGCGGCCCGCGGGCACGCACAGGTGCGCGCACGGCGGCCGGCGCGCGGCGCACGCGCTGCGCGTGTGTGTAGCGCCGGGCGGCGGTGCGTACTGACCGTGGCAGAGGTGTCCGTCCCGCGAGTAGCCGCGCGCGCAGCGGCACGCGCTGGCGGCGCGGCCCGCGGGCACGCACAGGTGCGCGCACGGCGGCCGGCGCGCGGCGCACGCGCTGCGCGTGTGTGTAGCGCCGGGCGGCGGTGCGTACTGACCGTGGCAGAGGTGTCCGTCCCGCGAGTAGCCGCGCGCGCAGCGGCACGAGCTGGCGGCGCGGCCCGCGGGCACGCACAGGTGCGCGCACGGCGGCCGGCGCGCGGCGCACGCGCTGCGCGTGTGTGTAGCGCCGGGCGGCGGTGCGTACTGACCGTGGCAGAGGTGTCCGTCCCGCGAGTAGCCGCGCGCGCAGCGGCACGCGCTGGCGGCGCGGCCCGCGGGCACGCACAGGTGCGCGCACGGCGGCCGGCGCGCGGCGCACGCGCTGCGCGTGTGTGTAGCGCCGGGCGGCGGTGCGTACTGACCGTGGCAGAGGTGTCCGTCCCGCGAGTAGCCGCGCGCGCAGCGGCACGCGCTGGCGGCGCGGCCCGCGGGCACGCACAGGTGCGCGCACGGCGGCCGGCGCGCGGCGCACGCGCTGCGCGTGTGTGTAGCGCCGGGCGGCGGTGCGTACTGACCGTGGCAGAGGTGTCCGTCCCGCGAGTAGCCGCGCGCGCAGCGGCACGCGCTGGCGGCGCGGCCCGCGGGCACGCACAGGTGCGCGCACGGCGGCCGGCGCGCGGCGCACGCGCTGCGCGTGTGTGTAGCGCCGGGCGGCGGTGCGTACTGACCGTGGCAGAGGTGTCCGTCCCGCGAGTAGCCGCGCGCGCAGCGGCACGCGCTGGCGGCGCGGCCCGCGGGCACGCACAGGTGCGCGCACGGCGGCCGGCGCGCGGCGCACGCGCTGCGCGTGTGTGTAGCGCCGGGCGGCGGTGCGTACTGACCGTGGCAGAGGTGTCCGTCCCGCGAGTAGCCGCGCGCGCAGCGGCACGAGCTGGCGGCGCGGCCCGCGGGCACGCACAGGTGCGCGCACGGCGGCCGGCGCGCGGCGCACGCGCTGCGCGTGTGTGTAGCGCCGGGCGGCGGTGCGTACTGACCGTGGCAGAGGTGTCCGTCCCGCGAGTAGCCGCGCGCGCAGCGGCACGCGCTGGCGGCGCGGCCCGCGGGCACGCACAGGTGCGCGCACGGCGGCCGGCGCGCGGCGCACGCGCTGCGCGTGTGTGTAGCGCCGGGCGGCGGTGCGTACTGACCGTGGCAGAGGTGTCCGTCCCGCGAGTAGCCGCGCGCGCAGCGGCACGCGCTGGCGGCGCGGCCCGCGGGCACGCACAGGTGCGCGCACGGCGGCCGGCGCGCGGCGCACGCGCTGCGCGTGTGTGTAGCGCCGGGCGGCGGTGCGTACTGACCGTGGCAGAGGTGTCCGTCCCGCGAGTAGCCGCGCGCGCAGCGGCACGCGCTGGCGGCGCGGCCCGCGGGCACGCACAGGTGCGCGCACGGCGGCCGGCGCGCGGCGCACGCGCTGCGCGTGTGTGTAGCGCCGGGCGGCGGTGCGTACTGACCGTGGCAGAGGTGTCCGTCCCGCGAGTAGCCGCGCGCGCAGCGGCACGCGCTGGCGGCGCGGCCCGCGGGCACGCACAGGTGCGCGCACGGCGGCCGGCGCGCGGCGCACGCGCTGCGCGTGTGTGTAGCGCCGGGCGGCGGTGCGTACTGACCGTGGCAGAGGTGTCCGTCCCGCGAGTAGCCGCGCGCGCAGCGGCACGAGCTGGCGGCGCGGCCCGCGGGCACGCACAGGTGCGCGCACGGCGGCCGGCGCGCGGCGCACGCGCTGCGCGTCCCGTTCTGCGCGCTCGGGTCGTACACGCGCAGCCCCGTCACCGACTCTGTTCAGAGATGGAGACGTCATAATTGAAAACACAGAGACAGAGAGGAACTTGTCACTATAGAAGTTAACTTTTGTGCCACACATTGACAAGATACTTAAAATAGCTTACAAACAATTGGGTTTCATAGTAATTGTTTGTTTCTTATTAAATAAAAAAAAATGTTACGATGAGGCGTAAGAGGTCTCCGGTGTGACGATCATTACAAGACGCACGCGCACTCACCGCGGGAGAGCGGCAGCGCGGCGGGGCGGCGGCAGGCGGGCGCGTCGCAGGCGAGCAGCCCCGCGCGCGCGTCCCACCACAGCAGCCGCCCCAGCAGCGCCTCCACCAGCGCCGGCCGCGCGCCGCGCCCCAGCGGCACCTGCGCACGGAACAGCCCGTCACCGCCACACCGACTTGCTCAGGACACCATACAATACTCTCTCTACAGAGTTGGATAATATCGGTTTGCGTCCTGGCTATACAATAAATAAAATCGTTTATTTCGCATGTAGAGTTTACAAGAAATACTTTTGCATTATAATTATGTTTTTACCTACAAGCACTTTGACATGAATGGCCCGTTGAGAAGAACATTGCAAAATTATTCAGAGGAGCAAATTATAGTAGCCACGATTTTTTTTCTTTAAAATAATCTTCCGCCTTATAATACCCCTGTTTCCACTATACAAGTTTTAACAGTTGATTTTTGTAGAGGGAAGTCAATAAAACTTAGTGAAACTATTGTACAATGTATCAGATATTTTATACAAAGGCCCAAGAAATTAAGAGAAGGAGAATCGCTTCCAGTGATTAAATAACACACTTGACACAGACGAATATACGAATCTAAAAATGTCAGTCAAATTATATTTACAAGTAGCAATTCTTACCGCATTCGTTTTTAACTCTTGAACTGACGTTAAGCCTGTTTTGGACGGGACACAATATGTACAAACGGTGCCAGTTGATAAGTATTAAAAGTAATAAAATGAGGTAGGTCCTGGTGTGACTCACGAGGGTGACGGTGTGCCTGTCGTCGCTGAGGTCCATGGTCTGGATGGTGGCGGTGCCGCCGTTGGCCCAGTACAGCCGGTCGGCCGCCGCGTCCAGCGCCATGCCTGCCGCCGCACACCACACAACTCATCTTATACAACTTGCACATAAACGACATACTTTCACGCGATTGGGCCAAAGCCAAGAGGTACGTTGAGGTTGGAGAGTTAAGATAACATACCTCGTTTTTAAGACAAGTAAAATAACTTTGTGGGCCGAGCAAGATCTAAGAGGAGTCCTACTCACACTTGCGATCTATGCAGGCCATGTATTCCATTAAAATTCCTATAATAAGCGTCTACGTTTTGAGTTACCACTCTTTTTTTACATATGACAGGTAAGCTCTTGGCCGATAAGACCAGGTGGAAGCGAGCTTCACCTGTAATCCTCAACAACTGAGGAACCGCCTATCTTACCTGTGATTTCCGGAACACATAAATGCTTAAAACATCTTAGAAGTTGTACGGCCGTAGTTATTTAGCGTTTTTTAAAATTAGATTTTAATTATTTTTTTTAAAAGAAAAGCATAATTGTAGACAGATACAAGTATAGCATAGCACTGACTGGTGACGTCCGCGAGGTGGTCGTCGTCGGCGGCCCGCAGCAGCTCGCGCAGGCCGCCCGCGTCGCCGTCGCACGACAGGATGCGCTCGCGCCCGCGCCCCGCGCCGCCCGCCGTCGCCCAGTACAGCTTGCCGCTGGGGGCATACACCGCTATAGTCATGTCGCTGGGAACTACATACAATATATCAACGCCATTGTGCCCCCCGTCTCTCACCGCTCCGGGTGCACGACGCGCGCGACGGCCGCGTGCCCGCCGCCGGCCAGCACCGCCGTGCGCTCCGCCGCCAGGTCGCTCACCAGCAGCGCCTCCCCCTCGCTGTAGTACATCAGCATGGCCGCCCAGTCCACGCACAGCGCGCGCCCGCCCCGCGCCCCCGCGCCCTCCGGCGTCTCGGCGGGCATCTCCACGAGCGTGCGCGGGACGCCGCCGCGGATGTCGACTGTTTGGATCTCGTTCGTCTGGGTAGCACAACCTTAATTAATATTAAAGTTTAAGTAATAAATAGGATTAAAATTATGATCGAGCGTAGGATGGATATTGGAGGTTCATTTTGGGATTTATAGAAATAACGAAGGTGAGCAGGTTTCTTAAGAAAGTGCGCTATGATTGTAGATTATCGATACTGCAGTTAAGCTTGTAGTATCACCTCGGGGACATACCTCGGGGTCGGCCCAGTAGAGCGCGTGCGTGCGCGCCACGTAGTGCAGCATGGCGGCGCGCGCGGGCGCGGCCGGCGCCAGCGCCGCCGCCGGCCGCGCCCAGTCCAGCCCCTCCCCGCGCCCGCCCGCCGCACCGGCAGCAGTGTGACGCAGCAGGCAGGGACATACCTCGGGGTCGGCCCAGTAGAGCGCGTGCGTGCGCGCCACGTAGTGCAGCATGGCGGCGCGCGCGGGCGCGGCCGGCGCCAGCGCCGCCGCCGGCCGCGCCCAGTCCAGCCCCTCCCCGCGCCCGCCCGCCGCACCGGCAGCAGTGTGACGCAGCAGGCAGGGACATACCTCGGGGTCGGCCCAGTAGAGCGCGTGCGTGCGCGCCACGTAGTGCAGCATGGCGGCGCGCGCGGGCGCGGCCGGCGCCAGCGCCGCCGCCGGCCGCGCCCAGTCCAGCCCCTCCACGCGCCCGCCCGACGCCACCAGCAGCACGCGCTCGTGCGCTACATCATCGTGCAACCATTCAATACACCACTCGATCATTAAATAGCGACTCTTATTCAGAATTAAGCCACTGCATTTTGTGATAAGGCAGTACGACATTAGCGAGACTTCGATTTAGGTAACATTATCCTTGAAACAAATATTATGTTTTCCTATCGACGGCCATGGTTGGCCTCCCCTCCCCCTCACTTCTGGTTCCGTGGCACGTACCTTCGCAGGTGGTGTTGTCGTGGGCCAGCCGCATGAGGTGCGGGCAGGCGCAGGCGGCGCGCGCGCCGGCGTCCAGCAGGCACAGGTGCGAGCAGCCGGCCGACGAGCACGGGTTGGGCCCACGCGGCTGCCGGCTCGGGTGGATGATCTGACAGACAATATTATACGTGGTGATTTCATGATAATATATCAGTATGGAAATGCCAGAAAATGTTATGAAGTCGGTCGAAAACACTCCCATTTCAGTCACCTGACGGTATACGGGTACGGTATCGGTTATTAAGCATTAACCTGATTATGAGGATGCTCTTTTCGTAAATAAAGGTGACTATGGGGTGCGGGAAGGTATGCCGCTCCCTCAGCGAAAAGGGAAGATCTCTCGCCGAGCCAGGTGTACGCTCGGGACCGCGGTCCTGCTGTTATTCGTCGGAACTTGTATATATTAGGTTGGGGAAAAAGTCTTTTCGCATTATAGTATGTATAAACTTGTAATAAAATCTCTTTGGCTATACTATTTGTATCTGGCTGGTTTTGGTATTATTGAAAGTTTAAATTTTAAAGAACATAATGCCAAATTCAAATTAGGAAAATGAGTGATTTTCATTTGTTTTTCGTACCGCCAAGATGAGTGAATCTAATGAAGAAATTCGATACATTTTAAAATTTTACTACAAAAAAGGTAAAAATGCAACGCAAGCCGCGAAAAAAATTGGCGATGTTTATGGACCTAGTGCAGTGTCAGTGTAGTGTCAGTGAGAGTAGCACAAATTTGGTTTAAGCGTTTTCAATCCGGAAATTTTGATGTCAAAGATGCACGTCGCTCTGGTCGCCCTATTACAAATAAAATGGATGCCATTTTTTAAAAAGTGGAGCAAGATCGGCATGTCAGTAGTTACGACGTAGCTGAAGAACTGGGAATTGACCACAAAACAGTTTTGGCGCATTTGAAAAAAACTGGGTACACAAAAAAGCTCGACATTTGGGTACCTCACGAGCTCACTGAAAGAAACCTAATGAACCGTGTACTTATTTGTGATTATTTATTACGACGTAATGAAACCGAACCATTTTTGAAGAAGCTGATAACTGGTGATGAAAAGTGGATCACGTACGACAAGAACGTGCGAAAAAGGTCGTGGTCAAAGGCCGGTCAGGCTTCACAGACTGTGGCGAAACCCGGGTTAACTCGCAACAAGGTGATGCTGTGTGTGTGGTGGGATTGGAAGGGCATTATTCATTATGAGCTGTTACCACCAGGCAGGACCATCGATTCTGAACTCTACTGCGAACAACTGATGAGATTAAAGCAAGAAGTTGAGAGAAAGCGGCCGGAATTAATCAACAGAAGGGGTGTGGTTTTTCATCATGATAATAGACCTCACACATCTTTAGCCACTCAGCAAAAATTAAGAGAGTTTGGCTGGGAGGTGTTAATGCATCCGCCGCATAGTCCTGACCTTGCACCTTCAGATTTCCACCTGTTTCGGTCTCTTCAGAATTCTTTGGGCAGTGTCAGGTTAACATCACGAGAGGACTGCCAAAACCACTTGTCGCGGTATTTTGACCAGAAGTCCCGAAATTTCTATAGCAATGGGATCATGTCCCTACCTACAAGATGGCAAAAAGTTATCGAACAAAATGGTACCTACATACTTTAGTTAAATGTAAATAAACTATATTAAAAAATGTTCTGAATTTTCTTAAAAAATGCGAAGAAACTTTTTCCCCAACCTATTATATTAATCTATCTTGGAAATTCGTACTTTTACTAGCAGTATACTGTAAAATACTCCGTCCAGTGTGTGTGTGTGTGTGCGTCACCTTGAGGTCGAAGGGCTGCGCGTGCGTCCGCTGCAGCAGCGTGGCGTGCGCGCCGCCGCGCTTGTCGGCGCGCATGACGGCGTTGGTGCGCCAGTCCGTCCAGTGTGTGTGTGTGTGTGCGTCACCTTGAGGTCGAAGGGCTGCGCGTGCGTCCGCTGCAGCAGCGTGGCGTGCGCGCCGCCGCGCTTGTCGGCGCGCATGACGGCGTTGGTGCGCCAGTCCGTCCAGTACACGTGCGCGCCCCACGCGCTCAGCCCGAAGCCGTGCGCCAGCGCCGGGTGCCCCACCAGCAGCGGAGTCACTTCCGTGCCGTTGTATGTGCTCGAGTATATCGCGTCAGACCTGGGAGGGACGATGACTGTTACTTGGGATATCACACTCGCGTCTGAGTTGTGAATTTAAGAATTGAGACTCCCTTCAAGAACTCGACGATGCCCCTCATTCCCCCCTACTGACCTAGCGTCGATCCAGTATAACCGCTGTTCAGGGTAGTCCAGAGCCAACCCATTAGGCCAACCTCCCCCTACTCCCCCCACTTTGACGATGGCCCGGCGCCCGGTGCCCGCCATCGAACACCGTTCGATTCTCGCCGCAGACGCCTCCCAGTCGCTCCAGAACAGGTATCCTACACACAACACATCGTATCAGACATCATCTATCATGTTATATTGGACATCATCGTGTCTTTCAATTATTGGTCCTTCGAGCTGGATACTTTCTAGATCCTGTTAAAGAGGTAATATGATAAGAAGTGTTATTGTAAGGTGTAGCAGACGACACACTTTTAGTGCGAGCGAGTCCGCGGCACGCAAAATGTCTGTAGCGCATATAGTTACAGAGGCGGTGCGGCACAGTCAGTCAGATTTCAACGGATTTTTTGTGCGGCGGATATCTTTACTTTATAAGCAGTGGTTTTCAGGTTTCATCAAAACGTAGGAACAAAGAAATTCAGTGTAGTACTAACAATTTGTATTAGTGAATGAGAAGAAAAATGTATGCACGCACCGAGGGCGGGGTCGAGGGCGATGGCGCGCGGGCTGTCCATGTCGCCCGACACCAGCGAGCGGCGGAACTTGCCGTCCACGCGGGACACCTGGAATATATTTACATCTTAGGTTTGTCAGCGACGACGGCAAATGTAGGCCACTGCCACAGTAGTGACTGCGCATGTGCTCAGCAGTGTGTAGTTGTTCCTTACCTCAATCTGGTGCATGCCGCTGTCGACCCAGTAGAGGTTGCCGGCGATCCAGTCGACGGCCAGGCCCTCCGCGCTCGCCAGCCGGCCCGACACCACCGCCGTGATGCCCGTCAACACTGGGGGAATCACACACATTACCACATTGTGACTAGTGAACAAACTCTTTCCCGATGGGTACAGATTCAAGCTCTTCCTTTGCTGCGCCCCGGGCATACTGATATGTCTTTCGCATCCATTTCTGTCAATAATATCTTCATACCGATAATTCCATTGGTGGGTTTGAATCTGACCCTTTATAGAATGTTCCGATTCGATTAAGGTACGCGTCGTCTAGGCAGCACACCATCAATTAAATGCTAGCTAGACCACCAACGAACTGTCATCATGTTAAGTTAAGAGTCAGAAGGTTGAACATTAGGAAAATAAAGAGTGTTCCCGACTTCATTGCAACGCAAGTTGGACTTAATGTTCACCGATTGAGAGCTGCGAACTGTCCATATAGCAGTGCGGAGAGAGCGACTGGTAAGGTACAGGGTAGAGTACGCACTGCCGTCGTGGAGCGTGCCGCGGTAGATGTGGTCGTCGACGACGTCCGTCCAGAAGAGCGAGGTGTCGTCGGAGGCGTCGGGCGCGCCCAGCCAGTCCAGCGCCACGGTGTTCTTGAGCGCGGCCAGCAGCGTGCGCGGCGCCCGCGCCGGCAGCCACACGCCGCGCACCTCGTGCCGCGTGCTGAACACCAGCAGCGCGGAGCCGTTGGCTGCAACCGACAACCGACACGTTACGTGACGCGGACTGCCCTCTTTGGTGATGCGCAGCCCTCGGCATATGGACTCATCTACCGCTTACCATCAGGTGATGTATTCAAAGATAACCAACCATCGCCAATTTACTGGTTAGCTCCCTTGATTACTTAGATGAGTATAAATAATAAGTGTATAAATTATCTGTCATATAAATCATCACCGCCGATAATGAATAAATATATTATATAAATTTGTATAATAGGTTGGGGAAAAAGTTTCTTCGCATTTTTTATGAAAATTCAAAACATTTTTTAATATAGTTTATTTACATTTAACTAAAGTATGTAGGTACAGTGGGGGTAGAAAAAGGTTCGTCACTTTTCAAATTGATTCCTTTATCAGTCATAGAAACTTATTACCTTTTGAAACTAAATCGCTACCAACATAACTGCATACAAAATTATGCTTACTGGTAATGATATCTAGGATCAAAACAACTTGAATCTAGACAATTACTTTTAATATTTATTTGAGACTAAAACCTTTTTGATAGTAAGTAATTAAAGTTTAAAAAATAAAGTTCTATTTAATTGTCAGTATTATTATGTCATTGGAATGTCGTAATATTTGTTGATTTTTTGCGAAAAATAATTAATCCGCATTGTATTTCATTTCATAATGCCAAGAAATTTGAATCTTAATGAAAGAGCTGCAATTATTGCAAACCATGAATCTGGCAGTAATATAAGCGAGATACCTGTACAAACGACAATGCGACATTTTTGAAATGTTGGTATGACTGACGTTGCCTCGTGCAAACAAATATCGACTTTAAGGTGACGTTCTACCCCGACTGTACCACTTTGTTCGATAACTTTTTGCCATCTTGTAGGTAGGGACATGATCCCATTGCTATAGAAATTTTGGGACTTCTGGTCAAAATACCGCGACAAGTGGTTTTGGCAGTCCTCTCGTGATGTTAACCTGACACTGCCTAAAGAATTCTGAAGAGACCGAAACAGGTGGAAATCTGAAGGTGCAAGGTCAGGACTATACGGCGGATGCATTAACACCTCCCAGCCAAACTCTCTTAATTTTTGCTGAGTGGCTAAAGATGTGTGAGGTCTAGCGTTAACATGATGAAAAACCACACCCCTTCAGTTGTTTGCAGTAGAGTTCAGAATCGATGGTCCTGCCTGGTGGTAACAGCTCATAATGAATAATGCCCTTCCAATCCAACCACACACACAGCATCACCTTGTTGCGAGTCAACCCGGGTTTCGCCACAGTCTGTGAAGCCTGACCGGCCTTTGACCACGACCTTTTTCGCACGTTCTTGTCATACGTGATCCACTTTTCATCACCAGTTATCAGCTTCTTCAAAAATGGTTCGGTTTCATTACGTCGTAATAAAGAATCACAAATGAGTACACGGTTCATTAGGTTTCTTTCAGTGAGCTCTTGAGGTACCCAAATGTCGAGCTTTTTTGTGTACCCAGTTTTTTTCAAATGCGCCAAAACTGTTTTGTGGTCAATTCCCAGTTCTTCAGCTACATCGTAACTACTGACATGCCGATCTTGCTCCACTTTTTCAAAAATGGCATCCATTTTATCTGTAATAGGGCGACCAGAGCGACGTGCATCTTTGACATCAAAATATCCGGATTGAAAACGCTTAAACCAAATTTGTGCTACTCTCACAGACACTGCACTAGGTCCATAAACATCGCAAATTTTTTTCGCGGCTTGCGTTGCATTTTTACCTTTTTTGTAGTAAAATTTTAAAATGTTTCGAATTTCTTCATTAGATTCACTCATCTTGGCGGTACGAAAAACAAATGAAAATCACACATTTTCCTAATTTGAATTTGGAATTATGTTCTTTACAATTTAAACTTTCAATGATACCAAAACCAGCCAGATACAAATAGTATAGCCAAAGAGATTTTATTACAAGTTTATACATACTATAATGCGAAAAGACTTTTTCCCCAACCTAATATAAAGTAATAAAAAGTGTTATTTTTTACGATCACGTTTGTCCCAATTCTATAGACAACCCTTCATTTGCTCATAACTTTTTCAGGAGATGGTTTAGATCTACCCTTTGTAACAATATACCAGGTTTTATTCACATAATTTACCTCATAGAAACCCTTGTTATTCATCCTCACAAAAGCTTAAACAAAATTAAATATTACAGTCAGCCATTAGCTCTGGATCGTTTCCCCGCCACAAACTCACTTGTGCTCTTGCAGGTGAACCCGTCGTCTGCGAGTTGGTATCCCTCGTAGCACTCGCATTTGTATGAATGTTTTTGGGGAACACATTTCTGGAAGGCAAAACAATATTAATTAATAGAGACATCGTCACTTTCACATTGTCGCACAAGAGTAGAAACAAAAAACAATTCCCGAACGAGGTATTTAGATTTATGAATGAGTTCAGGTGCTTCTGAAATTCTGATCCCAGATTCAGTTCAGTGTATTTCATACATGTTTTATTGGACTGTCCAGCAAATTACAGGTGTCTATGCTAGAAAACAAGAATTCAATGCTTATTTGGTCAATTTGTCTTTCATCTTTGTCCAGTGTGAGAGTGTGTGTGTGTGTGTGTGTGCGTGTGTGTGTACCTGGCTGCAGCGGCCCCAGTCGCAGGAGGGCGGGCGGCAGGTGAGCGCGTCGGGCGCCAGCTGCAGCGGCGCCGGGCACGCGCACACCGGGCCCAGCGCGCTCGGAGTGCACGAGTGCGAGCACGCCGACAGCGAGCACATCGGCTCTCCTGGAACCGTGCGCCAATTTAGGCCCGCATTCTAGAATCTATCTCGAGCGCGAGATTTCTGCCTGAGCACAGCTGGAAAGGGATGGCGTTAGGTGGGGATGAATAGCGCCGTTTCGTTCAAGCGGTACTCGAGCAGAGAGCTACGCTTGAGTTTGTTTCTGGAATACGGGGAATCAATTTTAAGAACCATCTCTAAATAAAACACTATGCTTTTCTGAAAACCGCATTAGTATCGATCACATTTGTCTGCGACGTGATAGCGAATGAAGTGTATGTACAAATTTGAACTCAAACTCAGGACCTCGTATTTTGAAGAACATGGAGCATGGGCCCAGCCCTCGTTATGGACAATATAATGAGTATAGTGACCGCATCGGCCGGCCTCGTCGGCTCCGTCGGCGCAGTCCTGCGCGCCGTCGCACTGCAGCGCGGCGGGCACGCAGCGCGTGTCGTTGTCGCAGCGCAGCGCCGGCGCCGCGCACGAGGGCGCGGGCGGGGGCGGGGGCGGGGGCGCGGCCGCCGCGGGCGCGGGAGGGGAGGCCGCGCTGCCCACGCAGTCCTCCTCGTCCGACGCGTCCAGGCAGTCCACGCGCGCGTCGCACCGGAACTCCTGACACCAACAATTGAAACGTAGCACGATATCTTTCATAACTTTTTTATTTTATATACAGATAATCATATTTTATCTCTTTAGCGCTACTCGACAGTCGATAGCATACAGTCATTCAAGATACGTGATGTTTGATAGATTTCTCTGTTTCATATTATTGAATTTATAATATAGATATACCTACTTACATTAGGGATCAATCTGAAATTATTATTGAATGTAATACACTAATGTAATTTAAGTTAAAATAAAAAATCCAAGTACAACTGTGACTTTACGATATCGAAAAAAGGACATTTCATCACAAGTAATGAGTTCAGACATTGTCACTGTCACGAATGTGTATTAGTAGTAACAGATCAAACACGCACCCTGCGGATGCACTCGCTGTTCTTGCACTGGAACTCGTGCTCCTCGCACAGCCCGCCCTTGTCGTGCTCGTGCTGGTGCTGGTGCCTATTAAAGCATATATTTTTTTTTAATCAAATAGTTGTCTATTTGTGAAACGGTATAAGTATACATAATATGTCAAATATTTCGTTTTCGTTTCGGCTCATTGAAAGAAATTTATGTTGCATAGACGCAGACGCTCGTCTCGAGCACATGTCATAGCAGAGTTTTTCACACTTACACTATTTTCAACCAACCGTACATAAGTTTCATCCAGACGATAGGTGGGGATCAATCCGGCCACTTGTTCCCGCTCGGTTGGTCCGTTTCGTACGTTATCAAGACGTCGCTCGAGCGTCATATGCGCCTCTGCCCTCACCCGTGCGTGTGGTGCGGCGCGTGCGGCGTGGTGGCGGCGTCGAGGCCGGCGTCCGCGCAGCCGTCCTCGTCGCTGGCGTCGGCGCAGTCGGCCGCGCCGTCGCAGCGCGCCTCGCGCGACACGCACGCGCCGCTCGCGCACGTGAACTCACCCGTGCGTGTGGTGCGGCGCGTGCGGCGTGGTGGCGGCGTCGAGGCCGGCGTCCGCGCAGCCGTCCTCGTCGCTGGCGTCGGCGCAGTCGGCCGCGCCGTCGCAGCGCGCCTCGCGCGACACGCACGCGCCGCTCGCGCACGTGAACTCACCCGTGCGTGTGGTGCGGCGCGTGCGGCGTGGTGGCGGCGTCGAGGCCGGCGTCCGCGCAGCCGTCCTCGTCGCTGGCGTCGGCGCAGTCGGCCGCGCCGTCGCAGCGCGCCTCGCGCGACACGCACGCGCCGCTCGCGCACGTGAACTCGCTCAGCGGGGAGCACATGCGCTCTGCCGGATACAGTCATTAATATTGATCATTGATTGATTAATTTCATGTTTCAACGTGTTTTGTACTTATGTATAGTGAAAAAATTTTGGCGAACCAAATTAATAAATAAAAATGAAATATCTCAATCTCGTACCGTTAACCTAGGGGTAGAAACCACGTTAAATCAAAATCAAAAATATAATCGTCAAATAATAAAATCGTCAACATTCATACAAGATTAGAAGTTAGATTGTTACGAGATACACAATACACAAAAGTCACATCATTACAGTACGTAACTAAACAGAACTCAGATATTCATGACAAATATTAGCGCCAATCGAGGATTAGATGGCGCCTACAATCTATAAGCGTGTAGAGGTTGTTAATATTTGTTCTTTAAATAGTGCATCGTAGACTTGATCTACGAGTGAAAGTAATAGTTATTTTTTTATCGTGCTGTTTAATTTGGTAATCGATTTCAATTCAATCCGATTTGTTGCATATCACACGTTAAACAAAACAAACTGGTGTGTTATTCGCTGCCGCACACGCGCTTATGTTCCCCGCTGCGCGTCCTCCTCCAGGTTAGACAGGACTAAAGGCTTAAATTGTCGAATACCAAAATAGCTTATTCCTTATCGCTTGTGCGTTCGTGACATGAAGTCTCCGGTCCGGGGTACCGACGGCCGTGCGTGCGTGCGTGCGCTCACCGCAGTCCCGCTCGTCGCTGTCGTCGCCGGGCCCGCAGTCGCGCTCGGCGTCGCAGCGCCAGGCGGCGGGCAGGCAGCGGCGGCTGCGCGCGCACGCGATCTGCCCCACCGCGCACGACGCGCGCGCGCACGCCCGCGCCGCCTCGTCGGCCCCGTCCGCGCAGTCTGCAACCACACGACACGTCAGTGCGAGGCGCGCTCCACCTCTTCCAGATCCACGGTTACTTTTGGCACGATCGCGAGTACCTATCTTCCCGTCGCAGATCCAGCTCTTGGGGATGCAGCGGTTCTTGTCGCATTGCAGCTGCTGCTCCGGATTGCACGTCACGTTCGCTGCGGATACACATGCCACATTATACCTGCTCCGACTTTATCTAGTTCTATTGTGCGATATGAGTGACCGTGACAGAACGAGCCGGAGTAGTGTATTCACCGCACGGTCCGCCGGGCTGAGTGTCTTCGTCGGCGGCGTCGGCGCAGTCCGCGTCGCCGTCGCACACGTACTGCGCGGAGATGCAGCGCCTGCGAACGATACGACTACGTCACGACCGATAACGTTAAATGCAAATTGCATGATGTATGAAGGAGAATGAGCCACAGTACTAAAGTGAAAAGTTACGTTAACCGATTTCTGAGCTACGAGTAAGAATCTATAAGCCTCGGAGTCGGTGGAAAGTTCAAGCGTCTTCTTGAAAACTCAACATATCCAATAAAGATTATTCAAATAGACAACTAAGAAGACTCTTCCTCATTTTCTATTTTAAGATAAGATAAGATAAGATAAGATATCATTTATTGTTATTCTGTGTACAAAAGGTCTTGTGCCCTGGAACATGATCGAATCGAGCTCGTCATCGGACTCCAACATCACAACAAGAAGACCTAGTCTAGTGGGGTCGCTAGTCTAACGTTTAGCTTATAACTCGAACATAATTCCGACTCTGACGAGACGATGAAAATGACAGTGTTGTCGATGATATCATATTCAGGTTTAGGAGTCGACTCGAACATTTGTGACTGACTGTACGATTGAAACAAAATAGCAGCAAATATTGGATAAAGTGTATACGCACCCGTCGTGGCACAGGAACTGGTCTATGTCGCAAGCGGGCGCGAGCGTGGCGTTGTCTGCGCGGCGGGAGCAGGCGCGGGCGTCGGCGGCCGGCGCGCGCCCGCCGCCGCACGCGCACGCGCGCCGCCCCGCGCCCAGCGCCAGGCACAGCTCCACGCACCCGCCGTTGTTGTGGGTGCATGCGTTTGACCCTACACACGACTCGAAATCATCATTTTGATGCAGATTAGATGCGTCTCAGCGCATACTTATGATAGTCTAAAACATTTAACAGATATTCGAGAAAGAGAAAGATCGGTTCACGAACTGCAGCAGCGTGCTGACACTATCGTCTGGGTGTGTGTGAGTGTGTGTGTGTGTGTGTGTGTGTGCGTGTGTGTGTGTGTGTGTGTGTGTGTGTGTGTGTGTGTGTGAGGGAGCACGCACCCGTCATGGCGGCGGCGGACACCAGCGCCAGCGAGTACAGCGGCGGCGGCACCTGCAGCAGCGTGCTGACGCTGCCGTCGGGGTGCAGCTGCCGCACCAGCCCCGAGTCGTGCTCGCTCCAGATCACCGTGTCTGTACACGTTACATTACACTTTACTACAAATTTAATGGGTCGACTGTAAAGAAGAATATAGGAAGAAAAGAAGATAATGTTAATTTGGATAATCTGAAAGCCACCTCTTCTAAAGTGGGAAAATGATTGAAAAATAAAAAATTTTTGCAATATTGCAATAGTGAGAAAGTTAAAAGTCCATGTCAAATCCACTTCCAATGAAATAAGAAAAGTGTGCTAGTAGAGACCTGTAATTTCTGCCTCTCACACCGGCGGGCGCCGCGAATGACCTAATATGGACGTAGATACGATTGTCAGAGCTAAAAGAAAATTTTATATAAGTATTTCTTCGAAGTTACTTGGTAAATCCTTCTTAAAAGTTCCCGTGATTGGATCGACTGAAAGAGAAGAAGTAACAATAGCAAGTAACAAGAACTTCTCCTTTACCTTCATAGAGCGCAAGTCCGTAGGGCTTCCGCGGCGCATCGAGGGCGGAGGCCGGCAGCAGCACCTCGCGCCGGCCCACCGACAGCGTGAGCCGCTCCAGCTTGTTCAAGAACGTGTCGCACCTGCACACCAACCGACCAGAATAATATGGGGACTATAGGCACACTGCTCGCGCTCGTGTCCTTGCAGCGCCAGGCCGGCGGGCCAGTGCAGGCTGCCCCGCACTAGCACGCCGCGCCCCCTCCCCCGCGTGTGTGCGTGTGTGTGTGTGTGTGTGTGTGTGTGTGTGTGTGTGTGTGTGTGAGCGCACCAGTAGAGGCGGTCCCCGGCGGGGTGCAGCGCCAGGCCGGCGGGCCAGTGCAGGCTGCCCCGCACCAGCACGCCGCGCCCCCTCCCCCGCGTGGGTGCGTGTGTGTGTGTGTGTGTGAGCGCACCAGTAGAGGCGGTCCCCGGCGGGGTGCAGCGCCAGGCCGGCGGGCCAGTGCAGGCTGCCCCGCACCAGCACGCCGCGCCCCCTCCCCCGCGTGTGTGCGTGTGTGTGTGTGTGTGTGAGCGCACCAGTAGAGGCGGTCCCCGGCGGGGTGCAGCGCCAGGCCGGCGGGCCAGTGCAGGCTGCCCCGCACCAGCACGCCGCGCCCCCTCCCCCGCGTGTGTGCGTGTGTGTGTGTGTGTGTGAGCGCACCAGTAGAGGCGGTCCCCGGCGGGGTGCAGCGCCAGGCCGGCGGGCCAGTGCAGGCTGCCCCGCACCAGCACGCCGCGCCCCCTCCCCCGCGTGTGTGCGTGTGTGTGTGTGTGTGTGAGCGCACCAGTAGAGGCGGTCCCCGGCGGGGTGCAGCGCCAGGCCGGCGGGCCAGTGCAGGCTGCCCCGCACCAGCACGCCGCGCTCGCCGCCGTCCATGCGCGCGCGCTCGATGCACGCGTCGCCGCCCGCCCCCGCCCCCGTTGCCGCACCACCGCCCGCCCACACCGACCAGTACATCAACCTGCAACACGACACCTCACCTTAACAATATGCTCCAAAACCTACACACATTGACACAGGACGAGCCGAAAATGCCCGAGGTGTGCTGCGCGATCTAAAAGCCTACGTAGAACCTTCTACAGGCAACTATTTCTGACGCAGTCCGAAGAGCTACGGCTAAATGTGGCCCAACCATCGGAGACGGTCCCTCGGTTTCCTACAAGTTAACTGCTACATCACAAACCCCAACGTTGCGACGGATTTGCTCGTTGCGAATGTGGTCACGTAACACCACACATCTACAAAACATGTCGTCCTAAGACTAGCCAGGAATCGATTCCGTGGTATAGCCTGTCGGGTACGGTCCTATAGGACGTCCGTTACTTTTCTCCATTTTTCCCAAACGACACTTATTCGAACTTTGGATGTAGTGGTTGAAATCTCTGGACCCAAGGTAACGCAATTAGTCGGTTTTCAGGACGCATTCATTTCCCACCTTTACAGGAAGTTATTGCTGCTAAATGTCCTGCAGTTGATCTTCTCAACGTTCAGTTTTACTCTTCAATCAGAGCCTTCGTCACGCCATTCCACCTAGGAGATTCGGAATAAATCAGCTTGTACCTGTTCGATGTCACGTAACATGTTAACCGTCCAGCGAGTCTCTTGCAAGAATGCAGTATATGTGCGACGACGCCCTCCGAAGTATCAGAAACCATTCCCAACATTTTCATCATAGACGACACGTTTGTAAATTACAAGGAGCAACTGCCGTTGCACCTCCAAAACCCCTAAATCGCTTCCTAGATCGCCTCGTGTGTAGGCAAATTGTAACGATTTTTAGTGTTTAGAGTAGCAGCCGATTTTAGGGCCGATTTATCCTCACCACTACTACCCTGATATTACCTCTGATTTAGGGGATGTGAGTAGATCCCTTGAGGACAGCTTTGATTCATAAGATGTTGTGCAAAACTGTAATGATGTGACTCACCCGTTAGCCGGATCAATGGCGATGGAGCGTGGGTTATATTTCCGTCCCTGCACGAGCACGCGCGTGTAGCGGGTCGCGTTAGTCAGCGCGACCGCGTCAGTCGCGTCGGTCGTGTCGGACGCGTCGGCGTCGGGCTCGTCGGCGCGCGTCACGCACACGCGGCCCAGCGCCTGGTCCGTCCAGAACACGTTGCCGCCTGACGACACACAACTCACTTTATCGCTGACGATTCGGTGGTCTAGTAGTACGAACGTTTTGGCTTTTGATTTCTCACAATGGCAAAGAAATCAGACACAATAGAAACATCTATTATTAGCAAAGATAGGTGTTCCCGCTGACCCTCAGGAGAGTAACTAAAATAACCATTATAATAATTACAACTTTTACATATTGAGCCAAAACTTAAATGAGGTAGTAGTGTGGTACTGACTCATCCAGTCGAGCGCGAGTCCCTCGCAGTTGTCGATGCCGCGCGACACCAGCACCTCGCGGCCGCCGCCCCAGCGCCGCTGCCGAACCAGCTCGTACCTGGAACATACAGACCGGGGGTCAGGGGGCGGGGAGATCTGACATGACAGGCGGCGTCGGGCGGCGCGTGCTGTGGGCTCACAGTAGTACCGTCAGCGCCGTGAGCATGGGCGGCGCGTGCTCACCTGTGCACGTCGCAGTAGTAGAGGGAGTCGGCGCGCGCGGCGGCGGCGGGCGCGCGCGTGAGGCGGGCGGCGGGCGCGGCGGCTTCGCGCCCGTCCAGCGTCAGCGCCGTCACCATGGGCGGCGAGCCCCGAGCCAGCACCAGGTAGCTCTCCGCTTCCACTCCTGCAATACATCACTCTATCAGGCGAACGCCTCAAAATAAAACCTCTGCCTACCCGCTCAAGGGTGAAAGATTAGAATAAGAAAGAAGAAGGTGCAGTAGCAGAGATACTCACGCACGCAGTCCCCGTGTCCCTGTAGCCGGTAGCCGTGCGCGCACAGGCAGTGCGCGTGCGGCACGCCCCCTCCCTCCGCGCTGCCGTTGCGGTACGCCGTGACGCAGATGTGCGCGCAGCCGCCGCGCGCGTGCGCGCACGGATGCGATACTAATGCAGGGAAAATACAACTTAGTAGATAGTTTCAGGAATATCGTGTTAATGCCTCTGTGTTCACCGCTGGGCATAGAGATCTGTGTTTTAAGTTGATATTCACACTTGAAGCAAAATATTGTTCTGTAATTTTTAAGCAGTGTTTGAAATTACTTTAAAAGCGAGAAATCGCGGGCCTTAACCAGTCAATTATTGTCAACTATAAGTTTTTCTATCTGAACAACAATTTTTACGCTTGGAGCAACAATAGGTTGCATACATTTTGGATTTAATTTTCCTTGCACCCCCTAAATTACTTCGCATGTTAAGTGGAAAAGCCGCCTAAAGAATAGTTAATTGTGTGGGTGCTATACGCAAGTCGTCAAACAGGCAACATGTCTAGCGCGACTCACCAATGGGTTGCGCCTGTCGGTGGTAGAAGATGGCGTGTGTCGGCCGCGAGTCGAGCGCCGCAATGTCTACGGCCCCTCCCCCCCCTGCCCCGGCCCCCGCGAGCGCGGCCCCCGCCCCCGCCCCCGCCCCGCGCCCCTCCAGCGCGGAGACGACGCGGCGCGCGTGCTGCGCCCACGCCACCACGCCCGACAGCACGCTGATGTGCTGCACTTGCTGCCACTGCCGGGTGCCACGCGATACCATCAAACATATTCATTTACATTCAACACAACTAGACATTGACGACCGGGTTAAAGGACTAATTGATAACTCCTAGAGACTTCTTACGATACATTACAACTCTACATTAAGCTCCCCGACCTAAACCCTTCAGGCTGTTTTTGTATCTACACCTTAAATAGTAGTCTCATAGAATGTTCGTTAAGACAAAAAAAAGAGATATTTCACGTTTGTTTGAAATAAACAAACTCTCGGTATTCAAATTTACAATTTTTCGGTATTATGATATTCTGTATTTTAGTCGTTCAAATATTCCAAGCGAAATTGGCGTGGGAGATGAGGAATGATGCTTGCAGAGATAAACATGGCGTCTAATGAATTGAATGGCTGTACAAACCATTTTCATTATAACTATTTTTAATAAGGTGACAATGTCTGCATCGTTGTGGTATTTCACAATAATTTGAACCTACTTTGTATTTATGACAAACTCGCATGTATTAAAGGCATTCATTGTATATTGACATTCTAATGGTCTCTTGTAGATCTTCCCGTGACATCCGACAACATCTTGACATACTAGTGCGGGTTTCCAAGGGCCCGTACAGGCAGTTTAATTTTTTCTCCCAATTTAAAAAAAATTTAAGATATTATCTTAAAACTGCTACATCATGAAATCGCTGTACCTCAAAACGGACAACGAATTTGAAAGAATCGCCATAATAACTTTTCATTGTAAAAAAAACACAAAAAAACATCACCAAGGATGAAGACCGCTTTGGTGTGAACCATTTGGGTTCATCATCCTTAGAGAAATAACCCAAATCTCAATATTTGTACCCTTTCTTTGCTAAGAATTGGTTGGATTTATCTAGTCAACCGCATAGGTACCAGCCGGCTTTCAGAATTTTAAATATATATTCTATTAAACTTAGAGTTTTACCATTGCTAGTCTTTTCTCGGTCTCTGAGTAGAATAGGCAAAAAAGTCAATCGCTCATAAACATCGTTACTGTTCGACAAACGTTTCTTTGTCGAACGTCGTTTCTATATTTAAAGATGGCGTAAGCACAAAGCCCTCGAGGTCTAGCGGAGCCGCAACAGTGCCGATGGCGCGGCAACTGGAGTAGTATAGAGGTATTGTGTAAGAGAGGGCAACAGACCGTGTGTCCCCTGGCGACGGTGTGGCGGCGGCGGCCGTCGTAGTCGGCGGCGTCGAGCGTGTCGCGGTAGGCGTCGGCCCAGTACACGCGGCGAGCGCCGGCGTCCGCCGCCAGCGCGCCCGGGTACACCACGCCCGCCGCCGCCAGCGCGCGCGCCCCGCCCCCCGCCAGCCGCGCCGCCCACACGCCCGGCGCCGACGCGCCCCACACGCTCCACACCATCAGCCTGCGCACACGCACACGCACACGTACACATACACATACACGCTTGCACATCGTATTGTTTCTGTGAAACCACCGACTCTTCCCTTCTTGTCCATTTCAGACAATAGGGGGTCGACATAACGTGTATTTTTTTTTAATATCTTCAAACGTTCACACCCATCTACTAACCCCATTTTAAACAACTAATGCTGCTTGTGTTACGGACACTAGATGACGGATAAATATATTTAATAGATAAATACATATAAGTATTCTGAATATATAAAAATATATATAAACATACAAGACTGGAGAATAAATGCCTGAAAATTCATCACCCAAACGTTTGCCTCCATCGGGGATCGAACCCAGAACCTCTCGAGATGGCGACGCCTCGAGACCGGCATACGGACCACTCGACCACGGAGGTCGGTCGGATTTTTATTCCACTCTCCTCTGTCACTCGTCAGCTCAGCGTCCACTTCTATTATTCTAATGCTATAAGAATAGAAAGAAGATCTATTCTTTACTTGTCTCACTCCGATCGCTGCCAATAATGAGCATTAGTTACCCGTTGACGGGGTCGATCGCGAAGCCGTGCACCCGGTTGAGGTCGCGGTCCAGCAGCATGCGGCAGTAGACGAGGGTCGCCTCGCACACGTAGATGACGCCGCGCGTTTCCTCCACGAAGTACCACGCGCCCGACACCCAGTCGATCCGCAGGTGTGACACGCCTGCCACAAAATATACCATGGTGTAAAGACTTTTTTTTTGGCCCGAAACACTGAAACCATCGATATTCTATTATTTTCTTTTATTTAGCAACGAACCGGTTCTAATATAGGAAGGCCTGTGTCCAGCAGTGGGACATATATAGACAGGCAAGAGACGACGAAATCATTTGAGCATATTAGGTAGTGTGTGAATTAAAGAAGCAGCGGCTACTGACCTTCGACGTCGCCGAAGAGCGCGGGGGGGGCGCGCACCTCGCGGCGGGCGAGGTCGTCGACCCGCGCGCACACCAGCCGCGCCAGCGACACGTTGTGGTGCACGTAGCACACCGACCTGGATCACAGCAAATTTATATTTATTGGACAGCAGTCACCGAAGTCCTCTTCCGTGAAAACACCTATAGTACGGCTATACCAAAGGTATATAGAATCGAACTCAACCCTGCTCCCTTGGAGACAGAGCTGTGATAAAGACTGTACAGTCACGAGCAAAAAGATGTACTATTAAATAATCCTTCTAAGATTCACAGTTAATTATTTAACGCTGCGACGACGTGTGCAATATGTGCAGTGATGCCAGAATGACAAGGTACAGATTGCAAATCACGAAGGCGTTTAAAACATTCGACTTGACACTATCTTAACGCAGTGAGTGCATTGGCAGCCGCCATCATAAAATAAATATCCTCAGACATTCACACCACCTGACGAAGCTGACCGAAACAACTGGAGAAATCGCTGTTTCGAAATCAGCGAGCGAGTGGTAGATTCACTTATTTAAAAATTGACATTTTTAAGTGTTTGTATATCAAGCCTATAAAATAAAGATATTTTTGATTTGATTTGATTTGAAGAGATCTTTAGGAAGTTTATACCCTGTTCAGACAGTTATACTCGTCGCGCTCGCCGCACCCTACACCAGACGAGAAGGATTTTCGACCCACTTTAACTCGCCATGTGACGGAAGATCTCCCCGATGTAAGCCTAGACGAAAACGAGGCGGCTCTTGGACAACTTAAGCTATGGAAAGGGCTATATTCGAAGTATATCTAAAGGACCGTATGAGGAATGATGTGATCTGACAGAGAGCGAACTGAAGTGGCAGTGGGCTGGTCACATTGGCCACAGACGTGACGGTGAGTGGTAAAGTTCTTGAGTGGACCGCGACTCGGCAAACGTAGTGTAGGACGCCCTGTGGCCCTGTGACAAGATGGGATGACGAAATTCGTAGGTTGACGCGAGTGGGCCGGATGAGAACGGTGGCGTCCATTAGGGGAGACCTATGTCCAGCAGTGGACGAGCATAGGTTGTTGATGAGACATTCACACCTGTCAACTAGTTCCATTTTATGCAACTAATGCTGCTTGTGTAACGGATACAAGATGACGGATAAATATATTTAATAGATAAATACATATAAACATGTAACATTACTACTAAGTGCTAAGATTATTAGACCATGCTATACCATGAATACTGTCCCTAGATGGCGTCTAGGTGCGATGACATTAGCTTGCGCTACCAGAGTTCTCATTTACATATTTTTGATAAGTGAATTATATTTTGAATTGAAGCCCCGAGTGTCATTCTCGCTCGGACTATACGTAGCGATACCAACCCGTTAGTGTAGTGGAAGTCGATGGCGCGCACGTTGAGCGCGCGCAGGTACGTCTGGTTGGTGCGCGGCGGCGGCGTGAGGGCGTCACGCGTGACGTCATCGGGCGTGACGTCGTCGGGCCGCCAGCGGCGCGGCGTCACGCGCTGCACGCCCTGCTCCGTCACCACCAGCAAGGAGACCGTCGCGCCCGGGGGGTCTACACACGAATTAAATCGAACTTCATACGGAGTTAGCACTTTTGGTTGTGAGATCATTTCATGAGTTAAGTGTGACATAAATTTTCTGCATCCTTTCTTTGATTTGTATGTGTGTGTGTGTGTGTGTGTGTGTTACCGTCGATGGGCTGGCAGGCCGCGCCGTCGGGCCGCAGCGTGTGCGTGTGTGCGCACGCGCAGGAGTACGAGCCGGCCGTGTTGTGGCACTGCTGGGCGCACGACCACCACCACGCGCACTCGTCCGTGTCTGAGGAGGGGATATTGTTTTTTAGAAAATTACATATTAACATTTCAAATCAAAACCAAAGGAAGAAGAGACTTTCTCCAGTCTGTGTCAGTTGGAACGTCGTTACATTTCAAGTGCTACTCGCTACTAGCAATAAGGTTCCGATTATAAGGTGACCCTTATTGCTTTTCGAGTAAGAGACCTACCTACGCATGCGCCGTCGCTGGGCTCCTGGCCGGGCGGGCAGTAGCAGGCGGGCCCGTCGTGCGTGGGCCGGCAGCCCAGCGAGCAGTTCAGCCCCGCGCACTGAGCCTCCGTGACTGGAACGGAGATAACAGATATATGGAAAATATCTTACCGTGCATAAGGATGTCTTACATGACTCTAAAAAAATGTCGACAATGATTTAACGGATTACATTCGAAAAGTCATACCTTACTTTGATTTATTGAATAAAAGTGATAGAACTGTCGGAATTATGCATTCTTATTGGAAAACTCAAGTGTGCGTCCTGAATGATGGTGCACCGCGCACGTAGCCGAGCCGCGCATCAATATTTCCGCGTGTACTGCGGCACACGCATTGAATTGAGGTGCGGTGGCGGAGATGAGCGGTCGCGTCACGTACAGTTGTCGCAGAGGTCCCACTGGTCGCTGCCGTCGGCGCAGTCGCGCGCGGCGTCGCAGAAGGCGCGCACGGGCACGCACTGCGCCGCGGCCGCGCAGCGCGCCCAGCCCGCCGGGCACTGCGTCTGCTGGCTGCCTGCACGCACAACACACTGGTCAGTACGCGCGCCACTCGCTGCGGCGGTCGCGGGCGGGGCGTGCGCGTACACATGTAGGGGTCCTCGTCGGAGGCGTCGCGCGGCCCGCAGTCGCCGTCGCCGTCGCAGCGCCAGCCGGCCGCGATGCACGCGCCGCTCGCGCACCGGAACTGCCCCGCGCCGCATGACGACTCCGATGCTGCGAAACGAACAGTACACATTGTCACTGACAGATCATTTATAATACAGAAAAATAGATTCATCGATGGCCTTACAGTCGACGTTTTTTAGTTACAGTTTTTAAATCGACTTCATTAGACAGAATTACGGGATGACCGTGAAAATATAATATTGGGTCCTTACCTATGAAATTGGTGTTTTTTCTCTCTCTTAGTATTTTGTCTGTAACTATTAAGATTCAGAGTATTCCTAAAAAATAATTACCTCGTCTAAAAATAGACTATATTTTTGAGCTCTTTTGATTTGTTCTGATAATTTGTTGTAAGTTTAATTGTGTTAAAATGTGTGTTGTGTTGTGTTGAATTGATTGATTGAATTGAATGATAGATGCCAAATATTATTATCTTTGGATTTGTCGTTGTGAAGAAAACTGAAAAAATTTTAGTATGGAAAATGCAGAATTCCCCAAAATCTCCATACAAAACACTAATTTCATAGGTAAGGACCTAATATCTATTTTGAACTGAAAGGCACTGTACAGTCACCTGCAATAAAATGTTGTTAGTTGTTGTTGTAAATGTTGTTGTTGTTGTTGTTGTATACGCTCGATCTTGTACAATATAATAAGATTCAAATTTCAATGAGATTTCTATACAAATCGTTGTCGTGATCGTAACTATACAAGCAGACAAGGTTGAGCTAGCTGAATGCGTTATTTTCAGCCACACCAGCTAACTTTGATTGATAGCTGAGATGGAGTGATATATGCGGAGTGCTGACCGCGGCAGGTACTGACCGCAGTCGATCTCGTCGGAGCCGTCGGCGCAGTGAACGCGCGCGTCGCAGCGCCAGGCGGCGGGCACGCAGCGGCTGCCGTCCGCGCACCGGAACTGCTGCGCGCCGCACGCAGCGCCGCCGCCCCCCGCCCCCGCCGCCGCCGCCGCCGCCTCCTCGCCCGGCACGCCTGGGCACCACACGTGTCATTGTAGACGTATACAATTAAACTAGTACTGCGTTAAAGGACTTCGGCATAGCAAAAGTAAACATTTCAGTACGATAAAGGGTAATACTTCCGTTATAGTTTGTGTTTTTTTTCACTATTGTCGTCACAGTAGAAGTGACCTATCGCCAAGCTAGTAAATAAATTAGACTCAAAATATTTGTGGTTTAACAAATTTCTTACTTAATGCTCTAGCAATTATTTACAGAAATTTTGTGTTACTATTGTTAAGGTTTGAAGCAGGATCACTCATATCATACCACATGCACGCACATAAATGGACGTCTGCTGAAGATACGCTCCGTTAAGCTCTAAGCAAGTGTATCTGCAAGCCAATGAATGAATTAACTTCATTCTTTCTTTTTAAGCTGGATTATACCCGCCCGCTCAATAACCGCCGCCCGCAGACGGCAATCATCTGATTTTAGTACTTCGCATTAATCATATTGTTAGGAATCATGCCGTCATTTAGTTAACGTAAACAAATCGAGTTACTAATAACAAAATGGGTAGGCTAATAGCTGGTAAAATTTCTTTATTTATATCTATCATACATAAATAGCCCTTAATTTGAACATTAGTTATATTTAATAGTTGACTTCGAAAACATGTAAAAAAAATTTTTGTTTCGATATGTTTATCAGGCAGCCAGATAAATGTCAATAAAATTAAGTAAAATAATTATATTTCCTATTTTTTTATTAATTTAACGTCATTACTATTTATTTTAGTCGCCAGCTTTTGTAAGTGTGTGAGGAAATTCGCTAATTGAAACATGTGGCTCAGTAATTAAGGAGGTGGAGTGCCTCTTAATGAGTGAACTGAATTAGGACAGAAAGACGGCAATTTTGTTTGGGGAAAAACTTATCATTTACTTGGGTCCCTTTTTAAGATGAGGTGATATGGAACAATTTTGATTGTCATTCGTGTCTGTGTATTTCGATACATACAATACCTAAACCAAAATAAACAGAGAATGTGTATAACATAAGCCTTCGGTTGTTTACTTGATAAAGCTAATAGTGTAAGTATTTATAATTTGCTCTTTAGCCAGCAGATAAACAGCGCTGCATGGAACACAAATATAACTTTATCTTGTGTGGTAAGACAACAAATCAATAGCATTGAGCTTTTGACTGTTTAATAAGGATCATCGACCTTCTGAATGACACGGCGAGTACCTAAGCAATTAAAATTAATTTAAACCTATAAAACAATTGTTTATCTCAGCTACACATTGAACGCAGTCTATATATGTTATTGGAAAATAAACGATAGGGGCGAAGTTGTATTCTATTGTTCACTCTATAGGATTTATTTGAATGACTTAATATGGTTAATACACTAGATCGATGAAATACTTCTGCACAACAATGGGCGAATACTTGCTGTCAATATTGACGAAATTAAATAAAGCTATAGTTTATTCTGAATATCGTTTACAATACAATATTGTGCCCGGCCTTCTTCTTTTCGTGTCAATGGCTGTTGTAAAATTTTATAAAGCGAGCTACACTTTCAGCATTTGCTGTGAGGTTAGACCTACAGCGACCCCCCCCCCCCCCCCCCCCAGCGAAGACGGTTAAGTGTTCGCCAGGTGGGCCACTGCAAGTCCTTACCCGGTGGCAGGTGCTCTGACGGTTGGACGAAGTCCGACTGGATGGGGCATTTTAAGCTCCAAAGGTGCTTCTTAACCTCCCCAGGATGCGCTGTAATCCCCTCTGTTGCCCAAAGAAAACTTTTCCGACTTTTAAGTCGGGAATGAGACAAGGAGTGACCGTAGAGTGGATGGCGAGTGTCGGTCTCCTGCTGGTGTCTCCCTACTTCACAGGCTACCTGTCGGCGAACATGTGGCGGAGCAACACTTCCAGAGGGGTAGGTTTAAGCAAGCCCGTTATAGTACGACAGGCCTCGTTAAGGGCTATGTCAACTTCCTTAGCGTAGGCAGAGCGATGCCATACTGGGCATGCATATTCAGCTGCAGAGAAGGACAAAGCAAGACCCGTCGTTCTAAGAACATGTGCCGTAGCTCGCCATGATGATGACAATAGTCGCTTTAGGAGGTTGTTACGGGAACATATTTTTGCCCGGAGCATACTCATTATGTATTGTACCTATTCAATGTATACATTTAGATGGTCACCAGGAAGCCTTGGCCAACGAGCATCTCAGGAAGTTTATGCTATATTCGTAATTTCGTAGTCAATTGAATTTGATGTCATGCTGCAACTGGCTCATCCCCTGATAAATAAAGCCTATCATTATTTAACTACAATTTCTTCGGTTCATTTGGCTCTAGCAGTCAGCTGGAATCACAAATATTTTAGTAGTTTTTCCTCTTCTGCAGTACACTTATGCAGCACAAGGTAAGGTGTGTAGATTTTTATTTGAAATTGATTAAATTTTTTGTGTGATGGAGAATTTTTGAGTAAATAAAGATTTTATCTATCTATATGAAAATGTGAAGTACGCACCGTAGGTTACATTTTAATTAGAGGAGAAGGCTGCGAAGTCATTAGTAAAGCGGCGTGTGCCACACGCGGGCGGTGCGTACCGGCCTGCGAGTACCACACATTACCTAATGGAAATATTAAGGAGCTAAGGAATTATATGCCAGCTAAAATGTAACATAATAATTAAATAATTATTACGACTGTAGCAGTCGTTTTTCTATTCCATGTTGTCACGCCTTTATCTACGAAGCAGAGGTGTAAAACACCCACATTTCACCTGATATGTCAATGACCTGCTTTTACAGTGCTTTTGCCTAGTCTGACTAACCCTGAGGGGACAATACATACAGTGGTGATTATATGTATGTATGTCTTAGTTCCCATGTAACAGGTTGGGAGGCCTACCAATTTTAGTCGAGCTAGTGTGCGCGCTCACAAGTATTCACAACGCAACCAGACTAAACTATCGGCCGACAAAAATTAAACACTTATTTCAATATACATAAAGCCGATTTTGAAATTCGATAATGAACATTAGGTTAAATGACGTCTCTAAATGCTGCCGTAAATTTCAGCGTGGGGTCCATCGAACATAAGCAAAGATTTAGTAAATACTAGTTCTGTATAAATTAAACATTAAAATTTCACATATATCTTCAAAGGTGCAATCATTCTCCTCATGTTTGTTCGTTTGTTTGAAATATTATGACCATTCATTGTTACGTCAAAGGACCGTCTTTTTGTGTACCGAAATAAAGCAATTCTTCATTACGTAAATAAATAATGTATTTCCCGCAAAAGATAAGCATTACCATAACAATTGTCTTGATATAATGTGAGTCAGGGACAGAAAATTATAACAATAACAATACTTCAAATATCTGAAATACAAAACGATAGCTTAAACCATTTGGTCCAACAGCAATAATAACTTTATTGATATTCCTTATTCCAGCAAATTGAAATTGATTGTTCATTAATCGGAAAGCAATTATATTTATCGCGACGGATAAATTATTTCGCCAACTATACTTTGACCTCATATCATTTGACTGGTCACCTTTGGCGTTATCGTACTAAAAATATTAAGGGTAAAAAATTGTTTTCTTGATAGGCATATATAGGCAATAAAGATTAGTCTTATTAGGTTTTTTTAAAATACATTGGGGGATTCAAGAAAAAGTATATAATAGGATGCATACACAATACATTCACCTATACAAGGCCGGGGCGCGTCGCTAGTTAATTATATTGTTTTACGTCGTAACTTTTATTAACAATCAGCAATATAGTAGCTCGCGGACTGGATATTAATTTATAGCGACAGTGCTCCGCCTGTGATACTGTCACTAATTGTGCTAAATGATATTATTATAGTTTACACACCGGGTAGACATAATACATGCGCGAGCGCCCGACGCACGTGCGCGGAAGCCGCTCCACATCCTCTCACGTTTAGAATGGTCCGATAGCTATTTACAATATTTTACATTAATTTCTACTAAGATGCGATCATTTCTAATTGTGTATGTAGGGGTGTAGTTCTCAGAATAGATGAAAACAACTTTTGTTCGACTATCAAAATTTATTTAATTTAGATAAATTTACACCTTAGTACAACGTCAACTTTCATCGTTCACCAACCCGTTACAAATTGAACCCTCCATAGACAAAAAAACCAACTGTCATATTCTACCATAAATGCAATAGATAATATATATATTTTTTAATTATGTTATTTAAAGATTAAAATTACTACATGTATATGTAACTGCATGGCTTTTGATCTTAAACTGTTGACTTGCGACCTACACATACATCATATTAGATTGTACTATGTAATACATTAGATATTATTGTGCTGATACGGGAAACAAAAATATGGTAAGTGCGATTACTACTATCATCCAGGACAAAGACAAACCCGTAGAATTTCTTTCTTCGTACATATTTGCATTGCCGACGCATCACCGTCATTCAACCTAAAGATGCCCGCTGCAGTTGCCTCTGACTACCAACCCATCTCTTCCCTTGGGAGTCGTAAAAGGCGACTAATGGACTTAGAACTGCACAACCATCCCATAGCTTACAGCAGCGACGGGCTCACCACCTGACACGCAGAGCGCCTGTGCACTGCTTGTTGAAGCGTGGACCATGGAAATGTAATTTTTTTGCGTTCCTTTTGTCTAGTCTCTGACTAACCTTTAGGGGATAGTAGTCGAGATTATATTTATGTAAGTATGTATGTTGGAAAATTAAACAATGTTAAATACATTATTATTGTATCGCATTGAGTGGTAAGCGAGCCGATAAGCTTTCTTTACAGGGTTCGTGATCTTTGTCACTCAGTTTAATGAATGTAAAGATCAACCTTAGCGTACAAAAGACAAAGACAAAGACTTTTTATTTCACATGAAATATGGTACATGATAAGGTGTTCACAATATATATTAATTTCCGTAATATTTCACCAGAAACTGGTATGCAAAATTAACATTAATAGGTACTAACTAAGAACTTAACAAAAAAAAATCTAACATTATAACAAATTGGGATTAAAGTACTCTTTTAGGGAATAGAAACATTTCTCAATCAACCATTTTTTTAGTTTCGTTTTAAAAATGTTTATTGGTAACAGCTTCATGTCCTCACTTAGCTTATTATAAATTTTTATTGCCATTATGTGAGTGTTTCTAGCACACGAACTTGTTCTTACCAAAGGGATTAATAATTTATTTGGATGTCTGCTGTTAACCCTGGAGTCTTTTTTAAAGAAATCAGGATGTGATCGGACAAAAACACAAATCTCATATATATATAATGACACAACAGTTAAAATTCGCAGTTTCTTAAATAAGGGTCGGCAAGAAGTCCTTACATCTACATCGCAAATGGCTCTAATACAAGCTTTTTGAGAGATTAAGGCACGCTCAATGTGACAAGAATTACCCCAAATGATAATTCCATATCTAATCAATGAACCTACGTATCCGTGGTAAGCTTGAATAGCTGTTGATTCATTGCTAATCCTTGCAAGACGCCACAATGCATATGCAAAAGATCTTATTTTATTACATAGTCCTGTAATATGCTTAACCCAAGTGAATTTATCATCCAAGGTGATACCAAGGAATTTTGTGTTTCAGTACATTCCCGGATTTTTTTATTCCCAGCAGCTATATTCAACAATTGTTTATTTCCATTTTTATTTATAAACTGTATTATTGAGGTTTTACCTATATTTATATTTAACTTATTGATCACTAAATAGTTACATACTTTATTTATAATTTTATTTATTTCATCATTATAAGTTTTAACGTCTTTACATGGAACTATTATACTCACGTCATCTGCGGAAAGAATAAACTGATGATCTGATATATCTGGTAATCGGGACATTTGTGGGTACACACGCAACCACCCAAGTAACGAAGTGGAGATAGTACTGTGATGTATACACAAGGACTCGTGTTGTATCCGTGCAACCTTCGCAGCTTGTAGCGATCGACGAGCTTAGGTAATACACTCGGAGTTTCTAGTGCGGTCGAGGTCCATTCAACACATTGATTCGTGAAAGCACGAACTTTCAACGAAAATTCTGATGTTGAACAATATCACGGTGCTCATCAGACAAGGTTTTAGATGAAAATGGATTTGGGACTTTGGGAGAAATCAGGTTTTATTTAATCTATTGCTTTAATAGTCTTGAACAGGACTTCTCGAGCGCAAAATGGGTATAAAAAGCTCATATGTCACGCGTTAACCTCACAGCGTCTCTCGCCTTGCGTTTGAGTCCATCCTCCGATAAGGTTTGTATACTTCAATTTTGTCCTGTTTTGCTCCTTCGCACATTAGTGTCAATAATAATATAATAATAATTTATCCCCCAACACAACTTATCGAATGATTCGCATGCAATATGCAGCTCTCTTACATGACCAGTGACCGACATGTTTCTATTCTGAATGAAGTGTTTCAAATGTCGTAGTGTGAATATTATCTTAATTTCAAACGTGTATTAATATCAGTTTGTAAGAGACCACATTTACCGGCGTTCTGTAGATGTGATATTCAGTATAATTTATCAATTACGCCCTGTGCAAGTCCTGCGCCCGTCACCATAAACCTGTCGCGTCGGGTCGTGTGCGCAGCGTGCGATGTGTTGCATTGCCTATTTTTGTTTTGTTTTATTTATTCCTTGTTTGTTCGAGATAAGATTTATAATCTGACATAGTATCGGATTTCGCGGAGCACACCACCGACTGGAGTATCTGTTATGTGCGGAGGTGGACCGGTTTGCAGTCGATGAA
This sequence comes from Parapoynx stratiotata, assembly GCA_910589355.1. Taxonomy (NCBI): domain Eukaryota; kingdom Metazoa; phylum Arthropoda; class Insecta; order Lepidoptera; family Crambidae; genus Parapoynx; species Parapoynx stratiotata. Next base: position 12,684,032 of record OU342482.1, read on the forward strand.
AATCTGTCTAATGGTGTCCAGCTCCGTGCTGTTACAGATTATACACCTGTTTAGTTTAATTATTCTAATTAATCAGATAATCTTTACCCATTTACCCCGAAGGGCTATTCAGAAGTGTTATAAACTTCACCTTTGAATTTAAATGCATACACACAGAATGATGCAAGTGGCATTCATAATGAATTGTACGTAGTTCAATGTCTTGTAGTATAAGCTGGTACAGCCGAGCATTTCTGCGGGCCGGTACCGTTTTCTCCCACCTGTTTATTGTTGTTTTTTTTGGATAGATGGATTTTAAAAGCTAGAAATATGTCTTTATAGAATTTCACACGTTCGTCTTATTGTGGAGTAATAGGTAATTATCTAACAAATTTCAACTAAAATGCGTCGCTGTGGCCTCAAATGGTACGTAGAAAGACCTTATGATAGTGCCACACCAATTATGCACCCTGCACTACTCCGCTTGACCCGGTTAAGGCAACGTAAATAGAAGCGGGCTCTTAGTGGAAACTAACTGAAGTGCTATATACGACTCAATATAGCTGCGCCGTCTATAGCTCTTGCTACTGACAGACCACCATTTAAGGGAGTTGACGACTTAAAGCGAACTCGAATCATTTCATTAAGTTATAACGAGGAAGTTATTAAGCCAGTTTTGTTTTAAACTTGTTGCGACTGCACTTGCAAATCAGATTTTTTTACACAAGAAACGCTAGCATTTCCTATGGTACTTGTCTGTTGGCTGCGTTGCTGTACTTCGAGCAGAACTGATACACGCGGGCACTGAACCGGTTACCACTCGTAGTCCCGTATTATTAAACCAAGATAAATGAGAGATGTTTTATAAAGGTGATATAATTCTGGAGAATAAAATAAAATTCTTGATGTTTGTTTACGAAGAACGACCGATTTGGTTTTGTATCGCGGAGATAACATACGAATGAGTGCTTATTGATGGCTGCCGGCCTCAATAACATTAGGAACACTAGGGCCTGGGTAATACATCAAGACTAATTGTCTGTCAGTGAACATGGACTACTTTGCCTTGCAGAATGTTCTACACTTTGCACTTAATATTTTTATCTTTTACTCTTCTAGCCCAGCTGCCTGATTTGCAGCAGTAGGTTCACGAAGAGTCACGTAGCGTGTCACTGTTAATTGATAAATACACAAAGACACATATCATCACGCTTCTATCAAAGTGAACGAAGGGGTGTAAACACACATTTCGCCTGATATGTTAAGTCCATATACCTAAAGGAATCCGTATCGTAATTCCGCATAAGAAGCGACATTTATCTTTGGTGTTGAGTGGGCGTGACGGTGTGGAGGTGACAGCTGCCGATAGCTGCGCATGGGGTACCTACTGACGTGGCATCAACGAGGAAGGCGGAATTCGACTGGAGAGCCAATCTCCGAGCAAATGGATCCAGATGCAGAACACGATCTTAATATTATTTTAGGCGATTACGCGAACATCCGCCACTCGTAAGGACGGCCACGAAGCTGTAGATGTCTGCTGGAACTCCAGCTTTACAATTTACTAACTTAATTTTAAGTTTGGCATTTAACACTGCCTCTCACTACTCTTTGATTTGTTTCAGCAAGTGTCTCTATTCTGAGCAACATCAAAAGCTTCCTCTTTCTGCCATCCCCAAAGGCAAGGGTAGGCAGCAGTGTCAACCCCATATTTCGCCTTTTATGTTTAAGTCCCTTACATAACATGCAGTGAGCTGTTGCCATAAAAAATATATTAATTTTTTTTATTTAAGCAACATTGTTAAAGTGTTGCTTCATGAGTTCATGACCCACCTTAAAAATTTATCAGACAAAATACTTTTACCAGTGATTTTTACAGAGGACACTGTTTTACCATAATGAAAATATGTAGATGATTATACATATATGATTATTATTTTAGTTTCTGTGTCCTGTTTCACATCTGGTGGTCTTTGAAAACCAACAACTGTATTCCTAGTTTAACAATATTAAATTTCAAAATCAGTTACTCTTCAGAGATAGTGATATTTCATTTTTTTTCACTATTTATTTTTAAAGTAGGTATAAAGTGTGAGATGATTAAACCTTTGTGTCCCATATGGCATTCAGGCATGCCAAGACAATAGATTTTGCTATTGTGGCTGTTCTTAGATTCAAATTGTTTATTGCATTTCTTGTGTAAATTATATTTGAAAATATAAATTTGTATCAATAATGACCTTGTAAGATACAGCAACGTTTTAAAGGAACATTATTCTTATAAAACTAAACATTTGAATTAATACAATAAAAATGTGTGGACAATATTAATGTTTACAATCAATGGTTTTTGTAAATTTTATCAGCAATGTAAATAGATTCTTTTCTCAAAACTTGCTAAATTTCTCTGAGACAGAGGTGGACACAAAATAATTACAAACATTTTTTATTTTATATTTTGACAAATAATTAATATCTTATTTTTTGATAGCCTTAACAAAATTGGGAAGGAGTAAGGGTAATGGAGATGATGATATCAATTAAGTGTAATAATCACACAAAATACTTATTAATAAAGACTTAAAGGAAAAGGGAAGGAAAGGAAGTTTTAAATTTATGTACTCAGGAATGAATAAAGAAAGATTATTACACGAGAACTGAATACTTAGGACAACAAAAACAACCTTTGTTAATTTGACCATGTTACAGCCAAAGAAACTAAATAAGTAAGAGGTGTATAAACGGCTTCTCACACTTATTCAGCTCCATTCAATGTTTTTCTATGTAAGACAACCATTTAGTATGAGATGTTTATGCGGCTGAACAGACACAGAATGCTGAACAAGATTTGTATCAGTTTTGTATGGATGGAGCTGAATAAATATTGTGAGTTGCCCCTAAATCCTATAATCTTCTTATTAAAGAATCAAATTTGAATATTGCTTATGTCCGTATTTGATTTCTCTTTGTGATAAAAAACATAGTGAATATTGATAAAAAAAACTGTTTGAATGCAATATTTTGATGTACTAAATATCCAGTTCTAATGATGAGTTATGCCTCCTACAGAACCTAGTACCTCATAATGTATTAATGTATCATGCACACAAGCCTCCATGCCACCACTTCAAAATTGTGAAGACTTAGTCCTCACTCAGTAGATAGGTAGGGAAAATCTTGCCGTAGGGCATGCACGGCTGGCGGGCACTGACCGGGCAGCGAGGAGCCGGCGGTCGACGAGCAGGCGGCAAGGACGGCGGCCGCGGCCAGCCACATTCTAGCCACTTTCCACTCAACACTCATCAGTCCTCGTTTCTTCGCATATTACGATCGGAAAACCACTAATACTTTTTAATCCTATTTTTAAACTGACTTCAAAAATAGTTACTTCTAAATTCCTAAGTGATTACGATCATTAGTTAAAATTTCACTCAAATCGAAATGAGCAGATAATTTATTATTAGTGCAGTTTGCAATTCACAATCTTCAAAAAGCCGCACAAGACAAGAAAAAGCGACTGCAATCGCGCCGCCTCCGCGTCGCAGGCAGAATAAACCACAGATTAGAGAGATATGTCTAAAGACAGATAGGAAACAGACCCAATAGAGGGCAAGCGTTAGTGAAACGTCAAACGCCCAATCGTGGTAACGTTCTCAAATTATCGACTCGTGATTTTATCGATATCGATAGTATTGTGGTTATCGATATAAATAGTACAGCACTACTTACTACATTTTGTATTATTGGTAGGTATTGGATTATAAAATAAAATCGCAACAAATTTTATATTATAAATTATATTTAATATAAAAACAGTAAAACAAAAAATACAATATCATTGTGAACATCAAAAGCTATGCTCCTTTGCCTTAATTATTTTGAAAAAGAAAATCTTTTAAATTTAAAACATTTTCTTGCTTTAAAATAATACACTTGTTATTCTGATATCAGGCTGGCGGCACACTAATTTTCCGAAATAACTCTGGATTTCGAAAAGCACTCAACTTTAAATGTTTATGCACAATCATCACATTCCTTTCATAGGAAGAGAATCACTTTTGATTGTGGTACACCCGTCATTCTGATGTTCACAAATCTATCAAGTAATAATTACTTATATAATATGAAATGTAATAATTCAGTACTATATAACAAAACTTAGCATTGTCTGGTATTACTGGTTACAAAATTAATTATAAAATTCCCTAAGCTATGTATCTATACATATCTATCCTATTTATTCTACAATACAATTTTATTATGAACAATTAAAGTTACTTTTCATTCTTCTTAACTGGTTGTAAAAACAATAAAAAATAAAGTTATATGTGTAATATTCTTGTCCTGATATACACATAATTGTTTTCCACCCCTCTTCTATGGCAATGATGATTTGTTTCTCCCGCCATACTCTGAAAAAAACATTTTTTTATAATTTAACTATATATCAATAGAATCAATCAAACAGTAACTAAACAAATATGTAAATAGTACCTGTTGTTTATATAAACAGCCTTTTAGTCGAAACATTTTGCACGTTCCTCTTCAATATCAACAATGAACTGATGATTCTGATTAACCCCCGCAGTATACTTTAACATAGCGCATACACACTCACTTAGAACCTGAGTGCAAGTTTTGACCTAAAACAGAAGATTTTTTTAAAAATTTCTTTCAAGCAGAATTAAATGGTTTCACTTTTTATTTCACCAATATTAAAGTGCATTATGACTTGCCTTCATCCGTTGCGATGGTGTTGGTTGGATGTGGGTGTCAGTCAGTTAAGGCATCAGTCTAATATCACCCAGTTAGCAGTCTGCATTATACACTTCAACTATGTTACTCTATCTGGCAGTTTTGCCAGAGAATGAATGACAGATATTTGGTCAAGAAGTTGTTAATGCCTTTTATAAGGGGTTCATAAATAATTTATGCCCACCAATGCTGATTTATATGTCCTGAAAATGTAAAACATAAGTCAAAATAATAACAGGTAATATTAGTACATGTATTACCCAGCTTTTCAATTATAAGTTAAATGTAAATTAATCTAATGATAAGTAAAGTTTATATAAAAAGTAAGCAAATAATATTAACCCTCAGGTTCGCCATTCAATAATTGGTCTCATCTGATATCTGTTTGGAAGCTCTTCAGACAGGTTTGAAATCTGGATCCTTGTTCCTTGGTGGTTTGGATATAAGAGCCATTGGAAGCAAACCTGTCTGTGCTACAGCTTCTACAACATCCTGCAAATTTGAAAATATTTAAATTGCAACATAAATATCACACAATTCTGATCAACAATTTTACAAAGTTTCATGTCACAATCACTGGGTGTAAAGTGTATAGTATTAATATGTTTTTACCTTACCTGATATATATTTTTCAAAGTGGCAGCAGGGATAGAACTGCATAGCTTGCCTCCAAGATGATACTATTCCTCATACCATAAAAACGAAACTATGATCACACAGCATTCACTGCTCTTGCCAAAGTTGTCAAAACCAGTCACTTTATTCTCTGGCTCCACATATTTAAGGTGCGCTGCAAATTCCATTTCATCAAAGTGTCGAAGTGCTAGTAGGAAAAAAAATATTGACGTGCAAAAGTATTTCATGTAAATCTAATTGCAGAATAAATGATTTCATTTCATTTCATTTTTCATTTCAAATACAATAGCACAAGCCCTCTTCATGGGGTCCCATGTCTTCAGACTCTTGTCAACTGAGCTAGAATGTTATTGTTCAGCCCTGGATACATCAGATATGTTTGAGTGAACAAGGGAAATCAAGCAAATTTTGGGATAGCTTTGAATAAAATTGGAATTCGGAACAACAAAAACCGTTAACGCAAGTCCAAGGAGTGACATTTTGATTTTGAATAATTTGAATTAGTTAGTTGTTTATCTAAATCATTCGACTTTAGACTCTATCCTAAGCAAATACAAGCGTAGCTACTCGCATTCATAAAATGTAACAACTTATACCTCTACGAATAAGGATTATAATTTAAATTACGTGCGCTTACATCGTTTTATCATCTGATTGCTCAAGACGCTTGACCAATCACACATGAATGGGCGTTTGACATTTAATAATTGACTAAGGCAAAGAGTCTTGTATGGGAGATTCTACGGGCTGGAATAAACAAAACAATTCTTTTTTTTAAGATTCTCCCTATAAAAGGGAAGGCAAGGGAAACTACAGCCCAAACATCCAAGTCTTCGGTAATTTTTAAGTCTTCAGTATTTGCATTGAAATGCAAGTGTAATAAATAAATATCTTCAGACATTCACATCTATTAACTAGCCCCATTTTAAGCAACTAATGCTGCTTGTGTTATGGACGCTAGAATCAGATGACGGATAAATATATTTAATAGATACGTATAAATATCCTATATATTTATAAACATCCAAGACTTAGAGAACAAATGCCTGAAAATTCATCACCCAAACATTTGCCCCCATTTGGGGATCGAACCCAGAACCTCTCAAGATGGCCTTGAGACCGGCGCGTACAGAGTTACGGACCATTTGACCACGGAGGTCGCCAATAATGATGAGCAATGTGGAGGATCATTGAAATAAGCATCAAGTGGTGAGAAAAACGATGAGATTTTTATCGTAGTAATCCACCTCATCGAAGTAACACCACAGCATGTCATCGATTGTTTGACGCCAAACTCTCCCAAGGCGCATTGAAATGTATTACACTTGCATTTCAATGTAAATACTGAAGAAATATATACTGAAGACTTGGCTGTATGGGCTTTGTTTCCTTTGCCTTCCCTACATGGAAGAATTTAACAACACAGAGATCTGTGTTGTTAAATTTGGTGGAGATGTACCAAAACCAAATCACTACTTAGTCTGTGGTGTCACTGTCAGTGTCAGTCAGGCAGGGCGTCAGATGTCAAAAGTGGAAAAATAGTGGTTGACAAAACTTTTTACTTGAAAGAGGAAACTATTATGTACGCAAATTATGAATTCACTTGTATTGTATTCTGGGTTTATTAATTTCTAGATAAAATCAAACAAGTCACTGAAAAACATGTTATGTAATGTAAATTAGGTTATGTTGTACTAGCTTTTGGTCCAATATAGTTGAAGTAAATGTACCTAATTATTGTTATAGATTTCAAGCATGGGCGGTCACGGACATGAAGCACCATACAAAATTCCTACCTATACCGATTTTAAAATTAAAGGCATACCACAGTTGGAAGAATTAGAGCAAGCATTAGCCAAGAAGGGTCTTCGGGATCCATGGATTAGGTAAGCATCAGTGATAGAAACAAAATAATTGAAAAGGTTCTAGGACTACTAAATACTTTTTATTAAATTCTAGGAATGAGGCTTGGAGGTATCATCCAGGATTTGGTACCAAATGGGCTCGAGCAAGGAAAGCTCTATTTCGTGGATTTTCCATTGGTTTAGCGCTCACAGTGATCACAGTCGGCGCTGAGGCGGCACTCGGCGGTGACAAGCACGGCCATGGACATGATGGACATTGAATCATCATTTGTCTTGTAACATACATAGAGAATATATTGTAACTTAAATTAGTGTTTTTATTATTAAAGTACCTAAAGATTGTAAATTTAGTTCTGCCTAGATCTATCTTGATGCTGTAAAAGTGGTACTATTATTTATGTTTATGTAAAACAAATTTGAAATGATGGATTAAATTAGAAACAAAAATGTGGTTGGTGTAATTTTATTAAGTTTACTCAGAACTTAAATAATACACATTCTGTGTTCTCCCAAACTTATCAAATATAAAAACAAAATAAACATTAATACAAATCATTTTGTTTTCTATTATACTTTTTTGAATATTTAAGGTCTATTTGATGTTCTTAATGGTATGTTTTTGGATATGCCCTAAAGGGTAAACATGATGTATGGTCTTATCAAACTGTAGGTATTTATGATTTACATTCACAAATGCAAATAAACACTTTGACTTTCAAACTAATCAACAGACTATTAAACTAAAAGGTCTTACTTTACTAATAAAGCAAAATAATTTTCAATCTTATTTTTATAAATTAGAAACATTGTATGTAAAGCAAATTAGACAAGTTTTTGTAAATAATACATACACTCTAATTTATTCTATGTAGATCTCGGCTTTAAGTCTTCATAGCATGGCCGCAGGAAAATGTAATTTTTCTTGGCAGGGTTGAAGTGTTCATGACCCTGAAAATTATAAAAAACGATGGTATTAATAAATAATAAAAGTAATGCTCCACTGTCAAATTCTACACTTTGATATGTAAACGTAAAAAACCCGATATGGGTATATGATATTGCAGTGTTGATGTTGTGGGGTGCAGTGGGCGTACCTTGGACCAGTCGTAGCCGGCGGCGTAGGCGAAGATCTGCCCGCTGTGGTTGAAGGCGCACTTGGTGAGCGGCTGGTCGAGCGGCTCGCTGGGCTTCAGCTTGGTGCGCGCGTCCTTGTCCCAGAACGAGAACGACCCGTCCGACCCCACCGTCGCTAGCGTGCCGTGTACCGGGTGGAACGCGATGTCGTTCACCGCGTAGATGTCCTGCGCACGTCGCACATACATATTACACCCGAATGGACAACACCCAACTATAGTTATAATATAGGAAATACTTGAGGGCCTCACAAATTACACCTTACCTTATGTAAAGCAAGAAGAGTTACAATTGGCTAAATGTTGAACACATGTTTTCAGAGGATGAATGTCCGCTGTCCAAAAGCTAAATGAGTCGTTTTAAGAATATTGGAATGTGGCTTAGTAAACAATTTTAGCATGTTTTTATTGTATTAATAGAGAATAAAAATAGGAAAAGTTGAAACAACGAACATGAACTTACCATGGAGCTGAGAAAACTGGAGTCAGCACCGACAGTGGGAGTATTAGAGGACATAATATAGGGAGTGACCTGATATCTGGCGGTGATGCCGCTGGAGCGGTGGCGCTTGAAGGTGAAGTTCTTGGGGCTGACGTACTGGATGCGACCCGGCCGGAGTATAGTAGACTTCATGCTGCGGGAGTGACCTGGAAGCCGGCGGTGGTGCCGCTGGAGCGGTGGCACTCGAAGGTGAAGTTCTCCTTGGGGCTGGAGGGGCTGACGTCCTGGAGGCGACGCGGCCGGAGTAAAGCAAACGATATGGTGCGGGAGTGACCTGGTAGCCGGCGGTGGTGCCGCTGGAGCGGTGGCACTTGAAGGTGAAGTTCTCCTTGGGGCTGGCGGGGCTGACGTACTGGATGGCGACGCGGCCCTCGACGGAGCCGAGCGCGAAGCCGGCGGGCGCCTTGGTCTTGCGGTCGCGGAACACGGCCACGCAGCGGTGCTGGTGCTTCAGCGGCGAGTCCACGCGCTTGAACTCGGCCGGCTTGCCCTCCAGCGAGTACAGGCACACGCCGCGGTCCGCCGTGCCCACCGCCGCCATCGGGTACTCCTGCGCACGCGCACAGTCAATGCATCGCCCTCCCCTACGGTCCTACCCCGCCCGCGCAGCGACTTCTCTAACATGTTCATAGATCAATTATAGGGAAACAGTGAACACCAGAAACGCATAATTGGATGTCGCCCAGTGCTGGACGTAAGCCTCTCGCGAGGATTGAGATTGTCAGAACTTCGTCTGTTGATCGGCACCACGCGCAGGTGAACTTAACTTGTGACTAAGAGATCCCTTGCCTACGCGTTGAGATATGATTAAAAACGTAAAATTCTGCAGTATTATAGAAGTAATTATACAGTAATGATATAGTGTAGTATACTCACAACATCGGCGCAGTAGCAGCGCTCCGTCAGGTTCATGGTCATGCTGGGCACGGGGGTGCGCGTGTCCCAGAACTTAATAACATGCATAATATTATTAATACTCATGTTTAAAACTTTGACGCATTTAAATTGAATTATTAACTATATAAAATTATATTTTTTAATGACAGAACAGAAACTCTTTATTTGGAACCAAAACAGTGCAGTTATTTGAACAAAGTTATTCTTATTAAGAACATGGTTAACTACTCAGTTCACCTTTTGTAATGGCGAGGGACAGAAATATGGACTATAAATAATTAGACCTTTGAGACGAAGACGAATTAATTGGTTACTGTTAAAAAAAAACATTTGAAACATTGCGCGTTGCGAGTTTTTGTCGACGGCATTAATAATTGATTTAAACGAAATATGTATCTTTTGTACATTTCTTGAGCGAGAAAATCGAAGCTCGCCATGGAGTCACCTTGATGGTCTTGTCCCAGGAGGTCGTCATGAGGCAGGTGTAGTTGGGCGCCTTTACCCAGTGGCACGTCTTCACGGGTGCGTCGTGTGCTGCCACCTGACACAAATGCATTCATTAGGAAAATGTTTTATTAGCTTATTTGAAGTTATTGTTATTGTGAATGTCCAGCACCTGCATGGCCTGGTTGGCGGCCAGGTCCCAGCACTTTACACTTTTATCTGTTGATGCCATAAACACTTTTGCACCATCCTGCAACACAATTAAAATTATTTTATTCTATAGTCTTTGCAATTAAACAATAGATCACAATAATGTTAATTTATGTTTTGTTTTATAAATAAAAAAAGGTTTAAATATTTTATTCACACTCAGGTCGTAATATTATACCTGATTAAGGTAAAGTATAACCACTCAGGTCAAACTAGTCAAAAACATTGATCATTCTAGGTAGATCGATGACAGTTCTATAAATAAACTAGCTCAATTATGCCATAATCTGGCATGGATGTAGTGTTTGAACAAAACATTGAGACTAGTTTTGGTGTATACAAGAACTAGTCTCATATGAGTAAATTTACTTACATCATGCCAGGCAACATCCAAGATGGGTCCTTCCATGGACTGCACCGCCTTGGGCACTGTCTTGCCAGAGGCTTCCACTTCCCAGCATCGCACCTGAAAACAATTGAGATAAATGCAATGACAATATTTTTATCAATTATCAAAATTATAATTTAAATGAGTAGAAATCTTAATACATTTTAAAACTCTTTGAGTAGCCGAGTAGTAGAAACATGGAATAGTCTCCCACATGATATTGTGTCAGCTAAAAATATTAATAAATTTAAATAAAGGTATACAGAAATACATACAATATAGTTTTTCTTGGAAACATAATAATAATATGTATAATAATAAAATGACACTATCACATAAGTAGCGTGAACTGATATTTATCACACCCAATTGTCAAATTCAATAGTACGTACTTGACAGTTGAACGCGATGAAAGCCCGATAGATATCTTATTGTGGTGTTCATGCTAGAAGGGCAGAAATAAAGCAATAGGCAGGTACGCTAAAAACATTGTTGTATGTAGACAAGTTTCATGCTCATAGAGACTTATAGAGTGGAATATAAATCCAGTAGATTAATATTAGCAAGTTCAAATGTAAAAAATCATGTGCTTACTTTACAGTCCCAACTGCCGGCAATGAGGAAAGTCTGTGTAACGGAAGGCGGTGAGAACTCGAGGGCGGACACTGTATCGTCCGGCGGCGACGTTACCTCCAGGTCTTTGTTGGGGTTTGTGGTCGTGTTGCTTAGCTGGTTAAACATCTCTCTTATTGCTTAGTCTTGTTTAAAAATAATTCCTTGAATACCTAATATTCTTTGTAGGACTGTTGACGCATGAATAGATTCTTTACACTCCAAATAAAGTTTTTAGTAAGCGGCTAAACATCTAATGCTGTAGTTACAATAATAGCACGAATAGTTCTCCTTGTTTACAAAATTTTGAAATGTTTAAACTGACAAGCGGTTGTGTTCACTTGACTGACATTTGGTCGAATTTTAAGGTTAGAGCAAAGAGAATAGTTAGAGCACAGACACACATTTTTTTTTGTAAAATTCTCCCATGTAGGGAAGGCAAAGGGAACGAAGCCCATACAGCCAAGTCTTCAGTGTTCTATTTCTTCAGTAGGTTGCATTGAAATGCTAGTGTAATGGATTTCAATGCATCTTGGGAGGGTAAGACGTCAATCGATTGATGGCAGACACTGTGGTGCTACTTGAATGAGGTGGATTACCACGATAAAAAACTCATCACTTTTCACACCACTTGACGCTTATTTCGATAATCCTCAACATTGCACATCATCACAGACACATATTACACAAAACTACAAAGATTTTACGTAACAATATCCACTCCGTACAATATTACAATCATCGAAATAAAAATCACGTCCGCCATAGTTGAATGCCGCCAAAAACTCCAGACACACATTTTATTTTTAAATATAAAACCGTGAAAAGAAACAACTGAAAGTAACTCATACTGTATCCAATCATAAGTGTAAAATATTCTTGTCCACTTTCTTAGCATAGTGGCGGCGGCAGCCCTTCCTATTTTAAAACTCAATGAAACAATGTTGTAACATGTTGGAATCAAAATAGTTCTGTTAAGTTGTAATAGACGTCTATTGTGTATGGAAAAAGAATATTGCTTTGTCGGTTTTCATGTCTGTCATGGTTACGTAGAAAAGGGAAAAATGTATTTACTTTCACTTATTAATTAATAAATAGTTACCTAAGATTTTGTGCTGTATTACTCCAACAAAGGTTATGGGCCCAGATGGTTATTTATAAGATGTTGAACCTAGTACTTCGAATAGTGAAAGAGTTACAAGGTCAGGGCGAGCAATTAAAACGCCTAATTATTTAAATGACTATGAAGTTTATACAGCTTACTGTTTATTAACTGCAGATGATAATGAAAATCCAAAAACATATAAACAAGCGATTAAAAGTAATGAATGGAAAGTTGCAATAGATAAAGAAATTAAAAGTTTAGAAAAATTAGAAACTTGGAAAGAAGCAGATTTACCAGAAGGAAAGAAAGCGATAGAAACTAGATGGGTTTTTACAACAAAAGAGAACGGTTTGAAGAAAGCGCGTTTAGTTGCGAGAGGTTTTCAGGTACAGGAGGAGACATACTTTCAAAATAATTACTCACCTGTAGCAAGATTAGCGACAATTAGAATGTTTTTGGCAATAGCGGTACAAAAAGGGTATAAAATACATCAGCTAGATATACCAACAGCTTTTTTGAATGGAATATTAGAAAATGAAGTTTATATAAAGAGACCTGAAGGAGTAGAACTGGGAAGGAATAAAGTCTTAAGATTGAAAAGAAGTCTTTATGGTTTGAAAGAAAGTCCAAAATGTTGGAATGAAAGATTTAATGATTATTTGTTACAGATTGGTTTGATTAGATCTGAATATGACTATTGTCTTTATAATGGAAAAGGTGTACATTTAGTTGTTTTTGTTGATGATATTTTACTGATGGGAAGAGAAGAAAATATAAATAATATTAAAAAGCTACTATATAATGAATTTAAAGCGAAGGATTTAGGTATTATTAGTAAATTTTTAGGAATGGATATTACTTATAATGAAAATAATATAGAAATTAAACAAAGATGTCAAATAGAAAAAATATTAAGTAAATTCAATATGAATGAGTGCAATGGAGCTAAAACACCTATGGAGAAAGGATTACAGATTGAGGCTAATGATGAAATTGTAAATGCTCCTTACCGAGAATTAATCGGAAGCTTAATGTACTTAGCAACAGTTTCGAGACCAGATATAAGTTTTTCTGTATCACATTTGTCACAGTATTTAGAGAAACCAAGAGAAGAATGTTGGAAACATGCAAAAAGAGTACTGAGATATTTAAAAGAGACGAAAGATATTGGTTTATGTTACAGAAGAGATGAAACGGAAGTAAGTAATAATCTTGAAGTATATTCTGACGCAGATTGGGCAGGTGATAAGACTGATCGGAAAAGCGTAAGTGGTTGTGTAGTTTTGTATAATAAGAACATAATTGCTTGGTATTCGCGTAAGCAAAATTGTGTAGCACTTTCTACCGCCGAAGCGGAATATATTGCCGCAGCTATGGCAGCTTGTGAAGCAATTAATATGAAAGGTATAGCTTATGATTTTGGAATAAATTTAACACCTAAATTGTTAATTGATAACAGAGGGGCAATTTGTATTTCTAAAAGCAATGAAAATAGTCGTAGAACGAAACATATAGATATTCGATACCATTATATAAAAGAATTAATTAAAAATAAAGAAATTAGTGTAGAATATGTTAGTGGGAATGATAATTTGGCAGATATTTTTACAAAACCATTATGTGTTGAGAAGTTTATTAATTTTAGAAATAATATGATAGGATTTTATTAACGATTTTATTTAATGAATACTATGATTTTTAGTTGAACATTAATGTATCTAGTAAGGAGGAGTGATGTTTCTTTTTCATTAATTTATGTGAAGCGATTTCTTATGTTAACACATTTAAAATCGAGGAGGAGTGTTGGAATCAAAATAGTTCTGTTAAGTTGTAATAGACGTCTATGGTGTATGGAAAAAGAATATTGCTTTGTCGGTTTTGATGTCTGTCATGGTTACGTAGAAAAGGGAAAAATGTATTTACTTTCACTTATTAATTAATAAATAGTTACCTAAGATTTTGTGCTGTATTACTCCAACAGTAACATAAGTGATATGTGTTAATATATTTACAAGTGCAATAAAGAGTATATAATAATAATAAAGAGTATACTGCCAAGCTCAAGATAAGGAGAGCAATTGTGCAAAATATGACCGGTATTAAAAGAAAAATTCTTTTGTATTTGGGTTATAAAAATATCGAGGACGAATAGTGAATCATTCCTCGATATATTTATAATACATCATAATTTTCATCATAATGACTTTTGAACGCAACTCAGCTGATCCAGTCGTAACTGTCATTGTCAAATTTGACAGCTTTACACTTTTCCTTCTTGTTGGTATTTGCTGGCATATTATTAATGCAACGTCGAGTGGAGTTTTATATAAACAAACTTTAGTATTTAAAAGAGCATGGCCAACTTGGAGTACGTGCAAATCAAAGACCTGAAGCCAGGCATGAAGAACATAAACGCGGTGTTCATCGTACTGGAGGTGGGCCCGCCGACGCTGACGAAGGAGGCGCGCGAGGTGCGCACGCTGCGCGTGGCGGACGCGAGCGCGGCCGTCAACCTGTCGGTGTGGGACGAGCCCGGCGCGCTGCTGCAGCCCGGCGACATCGTGCGCCTCACGCGCGGCTACGCTTCGCTGTGGCGCGCCGCGCTCACGCTCTACTCGGGCAAGTCGGGCGACATCCAGAAGGTGGGCGAGTTCTGCATGCTGTTCAACGAGCAGGTGAACATGAGCGAGCCGACGGCGGCGCCGCCCCCGCCGCTGGCCGCGGGCGCGCCGCCGCAGCCCGAGCGCGCCAACGGCTCGCACGCGCCGCGCGCGCCCGCGCCGCCGCCCAACAAGTCCGAGCGCTTCCCGCCGGAGCTAGCCGCCAAGCTCGCGCCGCACAAGACCTACGTGCGCGGCCGCGGACACGCGCGCGGCGCCGCCCGCAGATAGCACACCAAGCTCGTCGGACTCACCCTCACCATTAGGAAAGTGTAGGCCTGCGACTGATGTCTGCACCGCTGTCTTATCACTAGAAGCCCATTTAAACTTGTAGAGGGACTTTGAAGCTAAGGAAATAACAGACAATTGTTTCTTAGCAGCTCACTTTGCATCTCATAAACTAATATAATAATGAGAGAAATCAGTTTCAGAATCAAAAAATTTCGAGATTTTTAATGTTTCATCAGAAAGTATGCTTTGTTTGTGTTCACGGTGTTTAGTGATAGGATGGCGGTGTGTGTGTGTAGCCACACTCTGCTCGTAGGTCTCAGTATGACATCAGAAAACTGTAGGCCTGCGTCTGGCTGTGCTCTGCGATGCGTTATGTATAAGGATAACAATATTTGGGAGAAATGAATTTGATCTAGATAGACTGAACTGTTACTTTTAGGTGCCTCCTCGACACCTCTGGCTGTTGAGTGATGTGATTGTGAATGTTCTGTGTAAGATATGTATTTTTTATACCGTAATAAAATCATCAATAAATTGATGTCAAGTTATGTTTCAATAACTCGACCAACTTATCTAGTCTTGAATACTGGAGTAAATATAAGGAAATTAATTTTTTTTATAATAGTTTTATTTAATTATGGCTTTAGTTTTTAAGCAAGTGTGTTTCTATTATAATGCTTCCGTTTTCTGTGTCATAAATGACATAGACAATGTTCTTCTCCACTTCCCTTCTCAGTTAATTTGGATCACAAACAGTTTTAAGTAAGCGTGCCTGCGTGCTTGCGTGTGTGCGTGCTTGCGTGAGTGCGTTCCTGCGTGCGTGCGAGTATTGTAATGTATTTATTCGAAGTTGATAAACTAGCAGACAACCTGATGGTCAGTGTAATAGCAGATGAAATTCTTATAAGTTTCACATGGTCCACATGTGTATAATTTACTTACTTGTAATAATTTCATCTGCTGTTGCCATTGATCTCTAACTAAAGTTACAGTACTTGCGCAGTACATACACAGTAACTTCAAATTGTCGGTATTCTTCAAGCTGGAACGCAGAAATACAGGCAGTTGGGTAATGTACGATCAACTAATCATACGATAGTAAGATTTAAATATATCAAATGTAATTTTTTTTAGAAGGACATCTGCGTTAGGCCCTCGATAGGTTCGATTCCTAAAAGCTTAAGTTGAGTTTTGTTCTGTAGCCTTATAATAACGCTTATTATATTATTAACGATAGTCGGGTGGTTGTGTGGTGTGGTCGTGTGGTAGCGGCTCCTTAAAATAATACTACCAACTCATCTCTTCCCTTGGGTGTCGTTAAAGGCGACTAATAGACTAAGTACTGCACAACATCCAAACACAACATCAAAAATTAAAGCGGCGACGGGCTCACCACCAGTCACGCTGAGTGCAGTCACTGCATGGTGAAGCGCGGACTATGGCAGTGGACTGCTTTTGCGGTGCCTTTGCCTAGTCTCTGCCTAACCCTAGGGGATAATAGTCGAGATTATATGTATGTTATGTATGTATATTTGACGACCTCCGTAGCCGAGTGGTCTGTACGCCGATCTCGAGGAGTCGCCACCGGCAAATGTTTGTGTGATGAATACAGGCATTTGTTCTCCAGTCTTGCATGTTTTATATATGTTGTACCGCACTGGCACACCTTTTTGATGGATCCATTATATTTTTTATATCTTTACTTTGTTTACGATTTTGTCTATGAATGTCACGTCAGTTGTTGTCTATTATACGTTAGAAAAACAACAGGAATTTTATTTAATAGGCAATACTATAAATATTATAATTGTAAGCACGATCGTTTACAAAGAAAGAGAGACGTTATTAATATGCTGGCGGAGGTACATAATATATATATGTATTGTATATTTTCTGAATATTTATTTGTATAGTATAATCAATTAATAGTTATTTATTATACAAGAGTGGAAAGTTCCTTTTTAACCGCGTGCTCGATTTGGATGACCGAGCAAGCGAAGGATTCTTAAGTTGAATCACGAGCGCAGCGAGTGATTCTAAATTAGAATCCTGAGCGTCAGCGAGGGAAACAAACGAGCACAAGGTGAAAAATCTTTCCACTCGAGTGCAATACGTAACTTTTCATCCCACCTCAGCGAGGAAATGACAAAATGAAAAAGAAAACAATTTATAATGACAAATTATATTAAGCAATAAAACGTGAAAAACTAGAATGGCGCGAAGCACGCAAATAAAACAAAGAAACCAAGAAGGTTCCAAATTTAAATTTTTTCACAATTTAAAAAGTTCTAATCATAAATTTGGCACCATAGAGGTTACATTAAATAGGTTTAATGACGTTTTGAATTTACAATTATATTGAGTACTCATTATATGTGATGTTCTAAATTCAAATCTACTTTGCCGCTCAAGCGAATAAAATAGAATTTTCCAGCCAGATTTCGAAGCGCAAAATTACACTTTCCGAGGTGGTGGGATGAAAATATATTTATCCGTCATCTAGTATCCGTAACACAAGCAGCATTAGTTGCGCATTAGCGCGACAGCGGAAAGGCGTGTCGAAACGAAAAATATTCTTTCCACTGTTTCATATGGAATAAAACGCACTGAGCGGCAGCGGCGTAGTGCAACACCGTAGTACCTACCTACCTACATTTTGCCGAATCTGTCACGCCGCTTCGCTGCCGCACAGCGTAAGTGCGGTTTAACCTTAATAATAATTGATACTCGTGCTGCTTATATACATATTACATACCTTCCTCAGTGCTTAGAAGACAGCAAAAAGGTGTTGTATTCGTAGCCCTGGGGGCCAATGTTTGTTTCTATAATGAACAACATTTTATTTATTACTCCGTGGTTTCACTCGCGTGCTATCCCTTCCCGTTGGAATATCGGGATCAAGTATAGCCTATGTCACTCGCGGATACCGTAGCTTTCCAACAGTGTAAGAATTTTTTAAATTGGTTCAGTAGTTTATACAAATAAACAGACATTTAATCTTTAGAAATTTGTATAGATTTCATTAATTTCAATATATTGTGGTTGTGGAAATCCTGTCAAATAAAAGCTTATATTAAGTATAGTCAATAGCAATGACTATTTTAGTAGTTTATCATTCTAAGGTGTGTAATAAGATAATTGCTTTTGCAGCACTAGACCCTAGTTATGTCAAAATGACAAAGTACTAAAATAGTCATCTTTTTGCCGGTGACTGTACCTGCAACCCTGCAACTGCTACTTACAAACACTTCCGAAAAGCATGACTCTCGGTATAAACCATAGAATAAAGCGAAGCGGCTCTCAGTGACCTGTGGTATAAACAGACACTCAACCATTGAAAAATATAGTATGTTATGTTGGGAACTGCTGCGGCTGATCTATGTTTTATAATGTATAATAATATCTACTATCATGCAATTTCCTCAAAAAACCTGTTACCTAAATAACTGGTTTATAATATGACCTCGTCCATTTTTCACTTAACAATGGTCATTTGACAAGTGAAATACGAAATTTGAGAAATGTCCGCGGTAAATTTTGATTAATTCAGAGGTTAGTTGCGCGGTGTTATTAGAGCCATGAACTTCTCGTGCGTTTGCGCAATAGGTCAGCGCAATGGGGAACATGCCCACTTTCTTAGCCAACTGTGGCCAAGTACCACATGATTAAATAATAGTCATTTTAGTTTATCGGAATGTTTGGCTATGATAATAATTACGTCAAAGATGACGAGCTGCCTTTATGTGCAAATTGAGTATGAGATAAAAAATTTTGTGTGTGGTGAGGGCTTTGTGAACCTGGGCATATTGTGTTGTGTAAAATAGGCGACGCACCAATACCTAACTATTTTCACCGTGTGATTTCAATGTGTGATACTTGACGTTATGTATCACCAGCCCGTATCCAGAGGCAGAGGTTTACACCCATATTTCGCGTATAATGTTTAGGTCCCTCTGCAGCGAGGAGCGAGCCTGTTGCCGTGCTCCGGGAGTAGTGTATAACACTGTTACATTTTCCATATACGACATTTTGCTGGTCATTTGCTTCGCTGTCATGTCATTTGTTTCGACATTTAATTCGACTAGGTACATAAATGGATCTACTTTTGTTGCTGACTGTGCAGGTGGGTAACGAACTGGCTACCTAATACTAGGTCCTTACCTATGAAATTGGTGTTTTGTATGGAGATTTTGGGGATGTCTGCATTTTACATACTAACATTTTATCTGTTTTCTTCACAATGACAAATCCAGAGATAATAATATTTGGCATGTATCATTAGACAAGCTTTAGCAATATGTGTGTGAACACGCTTGATACAAATTATTCATCGTTTTTATGTTAATGCAAATCAAATGATGTATTCGGGAGGCAGTTAAAAATAATTGTCTTTGCGTCTAATTTAAACACAATTAAACTTACAAAAAATTATCAAATTAAATAATACGAGCTCCAATATATGGTCTATTTTTAGAAGAGGTAATTATTTTATAAGAATGTTCTGAAACTTAATAGTTACGGACAAATTGCTAAGACAGAATAAAAACACCAATTTCATAGGTAAGGACCCAATAATAGCGATAAACGACAACGACCAAACGACAGTTTGGGTAGGTGATCTTTGGAAGCAGATGGTATAGGAAATATAGAACTTAATGTGCGTTGCCATAGGTCATCGTAGAGTTCACAATTTACATATTGGTTGTACGTAGATACCACGGTAGATACCCATTAGGCATGATCTCACTACATCGTCCACTATTTTTTTGCAGATGCGACAGATGGTAAAGTGTGGGAAATGGCAGTCATTCGTCGATAAATAATCGTTGTTACAACATACAGAAACTGCCCGAAGGCGAAACTTATTAACAACGCTTCATGTTTGATACACAGTCTTGACACTAGAGGAATACACAAATTATTATGTTACTTCAAGCAGTTGCGGCATGTCGCGGTTTAGTAACATCTGTAGGTAAACACTCTAAATCAGTCTAATTGAGCTGTCAAGCGCCGTGGTCCTCTTCTGGCGTGACCCTATTCTTACAAGCTTTTAACTTGCAATGTATGTATGTATATAACTATGTTCGGGTGAAATCTTGCCCTGATCGCTCTAAATACGAACGTATTTACCATAACCAAAGCTCAGTCGATAACATTACGGCCTAGTCACACTACACGCGGCCACACGAGGGGACGCGACACGGACGCGACTATCAGAGTATGAATATCTTAAAATGATTGAGCTGAAATTCTGCGTAATCGGCAATGCATGTGTAAATCGGATGTCAGTGCAATATTATTATGACTTGGAGCTGATCTGATGATGGAGCTGGAAGGTGGCCATAGAAACTCAGCAATTAAACGATACAATGCCATCAAGTTGGGCTCATTTGAATCACCTAACTTGGATTTTGGCTTAAACACTTTAATAAAAAAAAAATATCTTATAAAAAACAAGCTTTTATTACTTTGTTAAATAAATGCGTGTTACAAGTTTATGGCACATTGAAGAACATTCTAGCAATCACAATGTAACACGCTTTTATTTAACAAAGTAATAAAAGCTTTTTTTTTATTTTTTTTTTTATTGTTATTTTCAATTAAATATTATATCCAAATCAGTTATACGTAGATTGTGGCTTTATGATGAGGAAAAATATTGGCTTTCACTCAGGTATGTATACCTTCAAGTGGGTACTTAAAGTATAATACTTACACACTCACGTTGTATAGAAGGGCTTACAAAATGATGTCAATAGTAACTACTTTTGTCTAAATTAAGAATGAACTAGTGATTGTGAGAGGAAGGGCTCTCATTAGGGCCTACACTTCATCATTTATCTAATATGCGCCGAGGCCCGCGGGCGGAAATTAGGTTGTTGTAGTGAGCGGGATAATGATAGTTTACTGAGTTATCAAAAATAATGTTGTATTGGCAAGACGACTTCACTCACGGTGACATAATTTGGATACCACAAAGTTATTTCAATAGGTACTCATTAAACAAGGTAAGTACATTAAACATATTTTTTAGAGGTGACAAACTTTATTTCCTTCTAATAACAGTCATTTACTGTCAAATATGGTCACATATTTTTGGAGTTGACTGTACTCGTACAAAAAACGACAAGACTATGATTGTAAGTACAAAATATACTCGAATAGATTTCCCAATTCGAGAAGAAACGTTTAAATTATACACGGTGTAGTGCCGTCCGTCAGCGGTTAATTGGTGCAATTGTTGTTGCGCAAATATATCAGTGTCAGCGTGCAGCGGTTTGGGCATTAGCTTTGACTTATGACAGTTTACATTCTCCGTCAGAGGCGCCTGCGCGTTGTGGGTTACGTCACGAGAGATCGCACCTCCTGCGTCATCTAATTGTCGATCCCTACACATGCTCGCGAGCACGTATATAAAATGCAAGCTACTATTTATCTTCACGTCTAAGTATACTATGAAGTATACTTTTACACAGTAGTGTATGCCTGATAGTAAGCGGTTACCGTAGTCTATAGAAGTTCGTAGTTCAGGGCCTTGATCGCTCTGGATAAGAACGTACCTATTTACCATAACCAAATCTCAATTAAAAACATGACGGCCCATCCACACTCCACAGGCGGCAGGAGGGAACACGAACTCGAGACTAAGTATACAGTATGAAAGACCCATAACTTTTTCGACTAGGATTTTTGTAGAACAACATTTAGCGCGGGGCCAGGAAGCACGTAGGGCGCCACTCAAGCATTACTTACATACATACATATAATCACGACTATTCCCCCTAAGGGTTAGTCAGAGACTATGCAAAAGCACCGCAAAAGCAATCCACTGCCAAAGTCCTTACTTCACCAAACAGTGACTGCACTCAGCGTGACAGGTGGAGAGCCCGTCGCCCATATAAGCTATTGGATGGTTGTGCAGTTCTAAGTCCATTAGTTGCCTTTTACGACACGCAAGGGAAGAGATGGGTTGATAGTATTATTTTAATGAGCCGCTACTACACGGCGTTGCTTACAGTCCGCCTACTCCCAAGGTAGTGTTCGCTCTATGGCATGTATTCTAACCATCTAGATAACCCCCATTTCGCCAGGAACACTCAAAACATATCATTCCACATTCACACCTTAAAAACATTAATGTAGGCAGCCGCTGTTGTGACACGTTGCTGTAATCAGTGCCCTTGTAATTAAACAGTATCGATTTATTGCCTTTTTGCGCTCAATATTTGCACAGCCATCTTCAGCTCAAGTAGTGGTACTTACAAATTCTAAAAAAAATGTTATTATTTACACGAAAGGATGGCTGAGTGGCGGCCTTTATCCTTAAGCTTTTATCTATTTATTTAATTTAGAGGCCATCTTCATTTCATCTTATTACAATTGACAGCGCACTCTCATTCAATTAAAAATTCTAAAATATTCAATGAAAGCATACATACATACATTACTACGACTATTATCCCATAAGGGTTGGTCAGAGACTAGGCAAAAGCACCGCAAAAGCAGTCCATTGCCATAGTCCACGCTTCACCAAGCAGTGACTGCACTCAGCGTGACAGGTGCAGGTGGTGAGTCCGTCCGTCGCCGCTATTAGCTATTGGATGTTGTGCAGTTCCCAGTCCATTAGTAGTCTTTGAAAGAAATAAAAGCGTGGAATGAAAGCAATGAAACCATCAAATAAAAAAAATATCAGAAGACAAGTACAAACTAGTTCGAATTACGGCATGATGTTACAAATTCAGTGATACAGCCAGCTCAATACGCCAGTTGTATCACTGAATTTGAATAACACTTGTGTAGCGCTATTATAATTCTTTAATTTAAGATGTTATGATCAAAACAATACTAATATTGACTCATTTCCTGCCTTTCTCTGTAAAAATGTTAGGTAAAAGTAAAATGAATATGAGTAAATCGAAAATTAATAACAGCTAACAGGTAAATGTCAGGAGAGTATGCGTGTGCGCAAATGCGATTTCTCATTAGATCAATGTATGTCTGTGGAAAGTACTCTTTTGTTTATATCATTAATGCGTTAGCGAGAGAGAGCAATGGTTCTATCTGATCTGCACAACACAAGGAATATGATTCTTTGCTCTGTAAGGCGACATGCAGAGTCACGCCTCTTTGGTGTATTTTACTATGTGTTTTGTGCTTGTGCTTTTATAAGACTTTTTATGACATAAAAAAGTTTCTTCATGAATAGTTGAACACTAGGTCTAAGTTAGTATAAAAATTTGCATGCATATTCAATATGCAAAACATGAGATCTTTAATTATTATTATTAACACCTTTGCATACTGTGTTTTATGCAAATAAATATATCTTATCTTATATTGTCTATATATAAGATAAGATATATTGTTAACTTCTTCTCGTCCTGTTCTGCATTCTATTTGGGGACAAAAGCCTTATTTGTTACCTGTCGCTCACAGCCTCATGATGTCATCATTAAAACAATTTAGCAAAGGCCACAAAGAACAGTAGGCCTCAAGGCCTAGTGCTGGCCAGAATGCCCTTCACGAGGACGAAATCGAAACGAAATTAAAATAATATAAAACTACACCTAAGCACAATATGACAATAGTAATGAATACAAAATAATATCGTATAAATGTCACCGATGTATCCCAGCCGCGCCTGACCCAATAAATTTAAATAAACCTTTTTACAGTTTGTTGTGAATATCGGTGTACTGTGCCTCCAGCATGGTAACGAACGGACTCGCTCTCGTTAAAAAGGGACTTAAATGTTATTTTAACCCTTTTAGCTGTCTGACATCCATCAGCACCATATATCTCCAGTCTATGGTCGCCGCCGAGGTCACTGGTCGTCACGTGTCTTCGACAGATGACCCAATGGCTGACACTGGCTGTCGTTCGAGAACCGGACAAGAGCTTCTTGCACAATTTTGATAAATATCAAATTTTGTTGTTAGCAAACCTGTACACAGATTAGAGACAAGATAAGTTGTAGTAGTGGACGCGACCATAACAAGCATAATTTGGAGTGGAGTGGAGTATTAGCGCTAGTATTTCTATCAAACAAATGGCCCATGACAAAGTATTATTTAAATTGCACTTTTCCACCATTTTCTACAGCAACAATCCTCTGTGGATTGTTGATGTAGAAAATGGTGGAAAAGTAAAAAAAAAAGATATTGCAGAACTAAATCTAATCCAGTCTTGTATTTTCGGATTTCGAACACTCAGGCGTAAAAAAAATGTATCTCATAAATCGCAAAAATTATATTGCTGCAACTAAATAAAACAATAGCTCGTACTGCGACGATGTTTTAATCATAAGAATATATAACTCCCACCCATTTTCGAACGATTGGCCAACAATCTATACATGTTGTAATCACGATGATTAACTACATAATATACATAATATGTGCATCAAGGCTCAGTCGTCGCAAATTGCGTTTCAAAATTATTAAATACTTGGTAGGTACTTACTAATCGGTTCAAGGGTCGCGCCGATGATGTCGACCCCGACAAGCTGTAAAAAATCTTAGGTAAACTCGTGAATATTGTGCAAAAAATATATACATGAGAAACACATGAGAAGTATGAGCCGTAACACCACCACGCTAGCCTAATGCGGGTTCGTGGGTAGAAACAGGGGACCAACCGCCGAACGTGCCTTCCGAAGCACAGAGGAGCTCGAGATCAGAAACTTTTGTTTACCCATTCTCGGCCTGACCATGGCGAAGGTAGCTTTCTTTTCAATCGAAAGCCAAAGCGTACTAACCACTACGCCACCGAGCTCTTCACATAGATGTCACATTGATTCTATTGGGCTTAAAAGATTATCTTTTATACGCTATGCTTTTACGTTACAAAACTTACAAACGACGCCAAGAGATGGCTCTGTATTCTTCTAAATAGCGTTTGTAAAAATTAATTTGTAGATGCCTCAATTGTTTGTTCGTTTTCTGCCGATAAATTCGTCTGTGTGTGCATTAATACTCTCTTGTCGTAGCAATTGTAATACTGTGATTGATAAATGAATTTTTATGTACTGTAGAAAGGGTAGGCGTACAGACGGCGGCGTCTGTGACGTTCGGCCTATGAGCCCTTATCTTACCTGTAAATAGGACAATGTAAACATAGAATATCTCATATCGACTCAGCAAACGTAGCGTAGGGCGATATGGTAATGATGATCCCATATTAGTACTCGTAATACTTTAAAGTTCGTTGCTATTATAGAATAGCATAGCATATTATAGAATAGCAGATCATAGGATCTGAAGACTAAAGTAATCCCTGTCTGCCCCACTGGGAAAGAAGCGTGAATGTGTGTGTGTATAGTAGGTACCTATGTATAATCCTTATTCTCGTATACGCTCCATTTAATTCCCTCTCTCTCTCTCTTTCGTTTTGTTTTCATCCTCCGTCCTCATATTCATTTAAAAACGTTCATCTGTATTTATTGGCTCCGTAATTTTAAGCATAACGTTTATTATCATAATATGAAAGTCCATAATTTTAAAAGGCATAATCATCAAAACGCATAAAATCGCGACGCATAATTTTGAGAGTCCTAATATTGTATAGGCTAAAATTGTTTGTCATAAGTATTAAAAGGCATAAATTTGAAACGTACAACATATGAAAAGCATAATGATCACAACGCATAATGTTTTTCTCTGCCTCAAATTGTTTACTAAATAAATTTCGATTGCACAAATATAGTTTTTAGGGGTCATAAAAAAAAATAACCTTAACCTAATATTTATCAGAACACATTTCCTTGGGATTGGTTCTTTCGAATCTGGGTGATTATTCGATTCATTTTAGGACTACCTAATAATGTGCTAAATGAAATTAGGAATTTCTATAGTTATGCTTTATAATAATATGCCTTTAGAGAGTTATGCCACTTAAATGTTATGAGTAAGAAGGAATATATGACATGAGTGTTATGCTATTTGATGATTATGCCATTCGATGTATGACAAACGATGTTATGACAATCGACGTTATGCGAAAACATGCGCTCCCGTATTTATTCATATTTTGTGAGGTGTTAGTTATCTCGTGTTCTCAGAAATCTTCATAATCGACGCTAATGAGCCCTGAAGAAGCCACATAAACTAACTCGAATATAAACCAACATGTAATGTGTGTTAATATCAGGCATTTGCGACAATTTGCAACACCACATTTTGCTCACGCCATTAGCGGTCGAGATTAGAATGTACTGAGAACGGGCCGAAACACCACCACGCTGCACGCTGGCTCAATGCGGTGGTAAGCGACCGGAAATGATCCAATTCGAGATCACAAAGTTTTGAAAGTTTTGGTCACCCATCCGTGGACTGAGTGAATAAAGGAGCTGCGAAATTTTTCAGCTAAGTACGCCGAAATCGCAGCGGTTCAGCACTGCAACACAGTCGTGAAGGCCATGGATGGCTGCAGCGCCTGACCTTGACCTTTACGATCTCAGCGATAGAGTACTATACTGAGTAATGCTTTGATAGATATAGACATACGTACACTTGCACTGCATTCTCTATTTTGTCAAGCTTCTTACATACTGATATTTTAGATGTTTGTCGCTCGATTTGAACATATAGATAGTCGAATTACGAGTACAACTCTCATCGCGTGTACTGTAGGAAGTAAGCATCTGATACCCTAACGAAATTAAATATTGTGAGATTAAAAAGAAAACGTGAAGTCACTCGTAGAGCGTCTGTTCATTGTTTGGCAACAATCAATTTATTCTCGATAGCGGATAGAGATAAATATTTTTAAATACATACAAGCTTTCGCAATGATTTATGTTTATGGAAAGGTCGTCAAATACTTGTGATGATAAACAAGGTTAGTGTATTTCTCTGCCGTGCAGATAATGTTTTGTGGTACTAGGATTGTAAATGACAAATGAAAGTAGATAATCGAAAAAATCGAAAATCGAAAAAAGTGAGCAAAAGAAACAAAAAAAATGAGGGGTAACAGCTACCTAAGCACGGTTTGGCCATTTGATGAGTTAATATAGGTAACTGTTACGTAACGGGGAGAATGCTAAGTATGGATGAGACAGAGACTAAAAAACAATGGGTTGAATAGGCAAAAATAATTAGCGGTGAATAATTAGTTATCCAAGAATAATTAGTAATTAGGCACAGACCTATATAATTAGCTCTCCTGCCTTGGAAAGTCTCGTGTCTCGCTATCTAGCCATCACGATCAGTACTCAAATCATGCGACACCCCGCAGCCCGCAGCTCTGTTGTTGAATCCAAGAATTTAACTTCACCATTTGCTTCGACTATAACGACTCCCTAAAATTCGACTCTATTACCACCCAATTTTTAGGGTTCCGTAGTAAACTAGGAACCCTTATAGTTTCCCTTATAGTTATAGCCATGACTGTCTGTCTGTCCGTCCGCGGATAATCTCAGTGACCGTTAGCACTAGTGAGCTGAAATTTTGAATAAATATGTATATTAATAACGCTGACAAAGTGCACAAATCAAAGTGGAATAAAATATTAAATTACATACACATAATGTAGGGACTGATTTTATTTCCTCTGGACCCTAACGTGTGATATATCGTTGGATAGCTATTCAAAAATGAATAGGGGTTTTCTAACATCATTTTACATTAAAAATTATATTTTCTGAAATAATCCCTTAACTTTTGAACCATAAGTTCAAAAAATATGAAAAAATTCTCAAAAGTATTTCTCTCCATCAAAACAGCCTATTATACAAGCAGCCGCCTATTATGTAGTTTAAGCATAAAGTACTTATATATCGCCAATCGAAAACTTCTCTTGTAATCAACAATTACATAACACGAGCAGATGAGCTTACCGGTGAACTGTATTGACGCGAGACGACCCTTTTGCATGTAATACTTAACTGGTAAATCGTCCGCGCGGGCGCAAACACCTGTGAGCCGCGGCGCCGAGAGCCCGCACCGCGAGTGACCGACGCGTGACCTGTTAGTGTGGTGACCGGTGACTGGTGACCGGACCGCACCATGCGCCCCACAACCCTCGGACTAGTACTCCTCCTGACCGTCGCTGCAGGTACGGTGGTGTACGATATGACAGTGGTTGTGAAACAAAGTAAAACCTTAGTTTTTAAGACGTAAAAGTACTGAAAATGGTAGTGGATCTCAAAGCTTTTCCGGTTTATGTATTTTAATATCAAGTATAAGTCGGTACAATTAAAGCTAATTAAAATCAAACTGGTTAATATTGTCGGTATAATTCAGATTCACTTAATAATTAATAGGAAAATCAGCAGCCGTCGCCAATTGACAACGTAAGTTGTCCTGTAAGAGTTGCAGGTTCTGTCTGTATCGTGGGTGACTGTAGCTATTTTCCGATGAATAATCATCCCTTCGTGCAAGCTTTCCCTTCGCATCCCTTCAAGTGCATTTCTGCTCATTGATAATCATAAAGATAACATTTCCCTAAAGCTTTTCATCTAAACAAATGGGTGTTTCTGATGAGGTTTATCCATAAAACCAATGAAAACTTTTTAAAATTTTAACATACATAGTTAATTATTCATTATTAATACCGGAGCGACGACTTTACGAGTAAAAGAAATATATTCAACAGAAATAATCATAATTTATACATCACCATGATGGTTAATAATAATAAAAATAAATTTATTGCCATAAAAGTGTCAAACCATATCCTTATTTTAGAATAATACATTATATTAACTTTTTATACCTACGATGATGGTATTTCCACATCCATAGGTAGGTAAAATATAATTAAACGAATCGGTGGTTAATAGAGCTGTTTTTGAAATGAAATGAAAAATTATTTATTCAGTGATCAAAAACAAAGGAATCTATATAAATCTAAACATAATGCCTTATGCCTTTTTGTGTGTGTAGATCAGTGAAACGCTTTATTAAACTTAATAAAAGCAAATTTATGTATACATAATTATTTATCTACTTTGCACCTGTCTGTCTGTGCTATGCATTACAGAACAATAATTACAGCTGAGTAACTTTAGTGTTTTGTGACCGGGTGTGCTGCAACACCGGCGCGTCATCTGCTTGCTCCGGGCTCTGGGCCAGATTATGGATGAGACTGTCACCGCTTATTATTGGGTGTCGAACCCAGGACCTATGGTTTTAAGTCAGGGTCACTGACCGTTGAAACAAGATGAATGTTCAAATTAACCAAATTGCTACTCTTTCGCAACAATTTTACCTTGTACCTATTAATTTACTTATGATTCTTTATGGGTGGTCATAATAACAACGAGTAAATCAAAATTAGTAAGGTAATTTTTGGAATTACGTAATTAAATGTTATGAATAACAAAAAAATATATCCCATTAAATAAATGTAGTATTCATTAAAAAAAATGGCGTGTTGATGCAGCACCGCCCCGGGCTCGCTTCGGCCTTGTGATCTATTAAGCTACGTTACAGCACAAGGTTTTCCTTTTAAATTATCGATATTTTAATATTCAACTTCTATAAAAATAAAAATGTTTCTATAAAAATTATGCATTCAATTTAATAACAATGTTATAAATTCTGCATTGGATTCCGGGAAATAATAATATCCTTCTAAGTATTCTATTTTATTTACAAATAAATTTATGTGGTACATAATCAATGGCTCTACATTATAGATAAAATAACTGAACTGATTTTCTGTTTCTAACCGTAATAATAGGGAAATATTATCTTTATAATAACCTTTATAATATCACCAAAAATCCCCAGTGCAGTAAATAATTAGTTACTGCACATCTAATTATTTTTACTATTTAAACCATTAATGTCACCCTCAAAAGTGACCACTTTACGTTTTTGCTCTCCTGTCCACTACGAGACACATTACTTAAAATTGTCTTGGAAAATAATAACACTATGGGCCGAAGAGTTAATCCCGGAATGAAAGTTCCTCAGTTTTTCAATAGTGTTTCCAATAAACGAACGAAAAAGCTTGATATAATTGGTTAACCATTCTCACTAGAGACTACCTTGTGTTAGTTTAATTCTCGTGTATTACTTTTATAAAAATCCTATTAGATTTAAAGTTTACTGAGGCGCCAGTTTCGATCAAAGAACATGGTCTTAAATTTGTATTTATTTTGATAATCCGCAAGCTATCCGTCTTAAAGTTGCCTCACAAAATGACATAAACACAAGCACTTGAGTGCTATTCAACATTAGTAACATTCTCAATGAGCTCTCATAGTTTTGACCGAGTCCACATTGATCTCAATGCAATTCACCAATAAAAAGTAGTTTAGTGGGAACCCCATACACATGTGCGATTTATATTTTAATTGTAATCTAATTATGTAAATTACCTTTTTTAGATTTAACTAAATACTTGTAATGAATAACGTATTATTTGGATAGTAAGAATTAACGAGTTCCAGGGCAGAAAACGAAACATAATAGAAACATCTATTGTTTACGAAAACCGGTGTTCGCGTTGCCCGCCAAGGGGCAAACACACCCGATTTTGAAACGCATTGAGCTCCAAGCGTCATGTTATTGAGCCTTCATTATTAAACGGGTTGCCTAACACTGAATTTTTCAAATCGGTCCAATAGTTCCTGAGATTTGCGCATGCAACCAAATATACAAATTCCTTAGTTTTATAATATTAGTATACAGTGTGTCCCACGGCCATGCCACATGGAGGGAATAGTAGATTGTTAACCGAGGGTGGAAAGAATCAATTCCCGAGGTATTTAGACGCCCGAGCGCAGCGAGGGCGGCTATAGTCCGAGTAGGAATTGATTCTTTTACCCGTGTTAAACACTCTACTTTTCACTTCGAATATATAAGGAAAATAAAAAATTGGTTGTTTATTTAATCTATTTATTGATAATATATGATAATATTAGTACAACCTATTTAAAATCAATTGTCAAATTAGGACAATTCGTGAATTAAAAGATACATTTTTGTTTGGAATGTTTATGCTGTTTGATATATTATGACAAATTTGGCTGTTCTGAATTTCTGTAAAAGTAGGAGACTCTGGTATTTCGTCAGACGATGGATGGCATGGCGGATACTCCCTGGAAGTTGACGGCTGAGGTGAATTGGGACGTATTTTTATGGTTTCAGTTAATTTGGTTGAAATTTTAGTTTTATTTTGGACTGAATCCTCAATGTACCCTTCGGCGACTGTACTGGATTTCCAGCCTCCATGTCTTTTTAACGTTGTCATGTTTGCCCCATAATCGGCTAAAAGTGTTGCTGACGTTCGTCTATAACAATGTCCGGTATACTGCTCACAGTTTGGCAAATTTAAATATGTCGCTATCTGCTTCGGCATACCTGAGATTTTATTTTTACCGATCACTTGTTTATAACATTTTCCCTTCTGGTAGTTGAGAAAAAAACGGTCCGTTTTTACATCATTAGGTCTCATTTTTTGATATTTGTGTACTATTTGTGTAAATTTTTCTTGTACTACAAACGAGCGCTCAATATTTGTTTTTGTTTTAGTCAGTTTTACTAGTAATAATTGGCCTTGACTTTCAATGTCCTTAATTGTCAAATTTGTGAGTTCACTGCTTCTGCAAGCGCCGCTTATACCGAGTATCAATACCACCTGTGAAATACATGTAATTTTTTAGTATTTGTGTAATAAATACGTTCATTTTTAGAATAAATACTTAGGTAAACTTACCTTCACTGCCAAATATATCTCGTCAGGAGCATCATTTAAAAATTTTTCTACTTCATGAGAGGTGAAAACCTTAGATTTTCTACTCTTGAACCCGTGAGACTGTCTTTTCAAAAATGATGTTAAATTATGGAGTTTGCTCAAATTTACATTATGTTTCACACTAATTGTACTCTTGAGCATTGAATATCGGCTCCATAGCGTAGAAGGCTGTAATTTGCTAGACAGTCCATTAAAATATGTAAGAAATACACTCTCGAAAAACGATTTTATATTCTTTCTTCTCAGCTCGCCACTTCATAAAATCATTGTATGTATTTATATATCTTTCTTTTGAGATTTCTGGCAAAAGATTTTGGATAACACAATTTGTCTTTAATTGAATCTGGTGTCAATATTTCGGAATCGCTTGAACTCATTTTTAAAATTAAAATCTTAACTAGTATAAGAGATTATTAGAATTTTTTCAAATTCCGTCACAGATACATATAATAAATTCATATCCCGCCAATTTATGCCGACTGTTTAAATTTTAAATATGGAACTCACCGCGTATTGTTTGTTGCGGCTTATTCCGCTCGAAGTAGTTTGCGCTAAGTTCACACTGGCTGTTTAGAAACTCACATGGACGCAGCATTTTTTTTTAATAGTTCACAGCTGACAGTATTCGTAGTTCTATTTTTAAAGTTCATTCCGGCCCTTAGGTGGGAAGTAAATTGTATGAGTTTTTCCCTCCCTATGTCGGGAAGCAGCATTTTCCACCCAATAATCAGATCAAAACAACACAACTTTCCGAGTATGAGAAATGAAAAGTATATTAAATATTGAAGGTAGGATATTTTACTGAAAGAGGACATCATTTTATTTTCTATAAGAAGTGGAACTGCATTCATAGATTTATTCAAAATCGCCTGCCTCTACCGGGAATCGATCTCGCGTAATGTGAAAAAAAAATCACCATGCATTTTATGATAACCGTCGAATGAGTTAATCATATGGATTATTTTTTCCTAAGGAACATAGCATCTTCAATGAAAGGAAGATCATGAAATTTAAAATTTTATTAAAATTTTCGATATAAAAATTTCGTCTGACTTTGCCGTGTTTCCTATAACATTATGAGCACGCAATTACAATGTGGCTGGCTGAAATTAGTAAAAAAAAAGTATTCAAATATTACAAACGGTATGTGTATCGTTTTGTTATTTTTATGACATACTTATAACCAACGGCGGATCCAAGGGGGGGGTCATGGGGGTCATGACCCCCCCCTGAGCTGGTTCCAGGACTTAGGTGGACCACTAATTGAACATAATGTTTTTATTTACATATTATATACATATACAGATTTATGTAACTACATGCCTTCAATATTTCAATCAAGAGGCCTATTGTCGTCCACTGCTGGACATAGGCCTCTCTCAATGATCTCCACAACGACCAGTCCTGCACCGCCCGCATCCAGCGACTTCCTGCGACCTTCACCAGATCGTCGGTCCACCTTGTTGGGGGCCTCCCAGTACGTGGTCGCCACTTGAGCCCCAACGGTAGTCAGTTCTACGAGCAATGTGCCCCGCCCACCGCCACTTAATTCTGTTGGCTATGTCGAACCTTGGTTCTCCTGCGAATCTCTTCGTTTCTGATTCGATCACGCAGAGAAATTCCAAGCATAGCCCTCTCCATTGCCCTTTGAGTGACCTTGAGCCTTCTTATGAGGCCCATTGTAAGCGGCCACGTCTCAGTACCGAAGTCATCACTGGCAACACGCACGAGTTGAAGACTTTTGTCTTGAGACACTGCGGTAGATGAGCCGAGAATACGCTACGTAGCTTCCCGAACGCTGCCCAGCCGAGTTGGATTCGTCAATTGACCTCTTTCTGGAAACTAGACCTACCTAGTTGGACTACTTGTTCCAGGTATACATACTCGTCAACAATTTACAGTGTAGAGCTTCCAAACTTCACAGGAGTAGGACCAACATGGGAATTAGACATGATCTTTGTTTTGTCCATGTTCATCATCAGCAAAACGAAGGTGAGTCATGTACTCACCGTTTATGTTGATGCCATGTCCTTCCCAGTCCAGAAACCTAAACACGTCCTCCAACGCAGTTGTGAACAGTTTCGGCGATGTGACGTCGCCCTGTCTCACACCTCGCTGGAGTGGAATTGGTTCTGGTCCTGAAGACGAACAGACATAGTGGCGTTTTCGTACAGTGACTGCAACTCTTGCATGTTTCGATAGTCTATTTGGCACCTCTGGAGCGACTGTAGCACGGTCTAGGTTTCGACAGAATCCAAGGCTTTCTCATAGTCCACAAAAGCTAAGCACAATGGCAGGTTATACTCTTCGGTCTTCTGTATGATCTGCCTAGCGTATGTATCTGGTGTATGGTACTAAATGGCCTTCTCTGAATCCGGCTTGTTCCGGAGGCTGGAAGTCGTCAAGCCTGCGCGCGAGACGATTCGTTACGACTCTCGAAAACAGCTTGTAAACATGGCTAAGGAGCTAATCGGTCTGTAGTTCTTCAATTGGGCCCTGTCACCCGTCTTGAAGAACAGTGACGCCATGCCCACATGCCATGCTTTTGGCGTTTTTCCCTCGTGTATGATGGAGTTAAATAGCCTCTGAAGAGCTTTCAGGATCGCTCTTCCACCGGCTTTTAAAAGCTCTGGTGTAATTCCATCATCACCCGGCGCCTTGTTGTTCTTAATCTGTTTGAGAACCAAACTAATCTCGTACAGGCTGACGTCCGGGATGTCTTTGGTGTACAGGACGACAGGAGTGCTTAATGTCGCATAAAGCTGTCCATAGAAATTTTCAATCTCCGCCAAAAGCTCAGGCCGGGATGCAATAGTTCTGCCGTCTGTCTTTAACTTCGTCAGCAGACTCTGTCCAAGTGACAGATCTCTTGAGAACACTATAGTCTCTTTTCCGCTCGATGGCCTCTTTAATACGCTCAGTATTAAATCAACGTATGTCGCGAGACAAGGACTTCGAGATCAGTTTGTTGAGCTGCCGACATAGAAGAGTAACATCTGATGCTCGCAGAACCATGTCGCGCCTTTCCGCCATCAGTTTTAGTGTTGGCTTAGAGATTTTCTATCCTCTTTTGGTACGACTGGGCTCATAGAACTTTTTTACCCACCATACGGACAGTTTCCACGAAGCTGTCATTATATGTGTCCACATCTGTGCAGACCTCCAGGCAATCGAAGCGATTTTGCAGTTCGAGTTGAAAGTGTTTGAGGTTCTGAATTTGGATGGCTTCAAGACGGAGCGTGGACTTTATCAGTCGATACCTCTCAGATTTCAAGTTCAGAGTTAATGTGCCTCTTACCATTCGGTGATTGCTCCCCTTGTTTAACGAATTGATCACTGAGACATCATTAAATATCTGAGTCTTAGTCGACAAGATGAAGTCAATCTCGTTTCTTGCCCTACCATCCGGACTTTTCCAGGTCCATTTTCGATGCAGCCGTTTTTTAAAGAAAGAGTTCATCATATAGAGTCCTTGCCTCTCCATGTAGTCGGCTAGCATTTGACCACGGTAGTTCCGGGTTCCAAATCCAAATGGCCCCACTTTCAGCACATCATCGCTACGTTTACCTAACCTTACGTTGAAATCTTCCCTGATAACGCAATAATGAGTCCTGGAAGCATATATGATGTATATGTATACCTTCAATATTTAATTTATTTAATATAATATAATAACTTTGTATAATGGCAAACGTTTGGGGACGAACGCAGCGAAAATTTGAATTTTACCGCGTCACACATGCGTGCGCTTGTCGACTACGTAACGTCTAGCTAAACCTAACATCAATCGGAAGGACTAAACGTCAAAATATCATAACATAGTTCTATGTTAAAAAAACGAAAATTTCTCTCTGGGTGCCTTCATGGAAAGATGGCAATATGTACATGTATAGGTACAAGTTATTATGCGTTAAGTTTTTCAAGTGTACAATCAAGAATAAATATTTAAGTACAGTACTTACGTACATTAATAAAATACCTACTTTTTACTTATATCTATTGTTATCAAATTTAAATTATAAGTTCTTGACTTGACCACGACTATATGACCCCCCCCTGGCGCCAAAGCTGGATCCGCCCTTGCTTATAACAAGGAAATCTCGTATTCTTAAGTGAGTATGTAGTAAATACTTTGAAATGATCATGTTAGTTATAAGAAACACGGCAGAGCCAGACGAAATTTTCCTGACGAAATTTTTTTTCCATTCATTGAAGATGCTATGTTCCTTAAGAAAAAATAATCCTTGTGATTAACCCTTGCGACGGTTATCATAAAATACATGGAGTTTTTTTTTTCACATTTCGCGAGTTCAATTCCCGGTAGAGGCAGGCGACTTTGAATAAATCTATGAATACAGTTCCACATAAAATAAAAAATAAAATGATGTCTTCTTAAAGTAAAACATCATATCTTCAATATTTAATATACTTTCCCTCCATGTGGCATGGCCGTGGGACGCCCTGTAGATAAACTGCTTTAGAAAAGACATCAACGAAATCTTAATTATGTACGAGTATGTAGGTACTTGTAAGAGTTTATTATTGGTATATTTTATTTACGTATTCTGCGTTTTTTTATATTTGACTAGCAACCCACTCCTGTTGTAATGGCTGCAGAAAATTACAGTTGAAATTATTTTCAAGCGCTCAATCCAGAAACCACCGAATCGATCCGAATCCTACCGGAGTGGAGGATTGGATCCGATCCGATCTGTAATGACTCATGTTTTGCAAATAAAGCATCTTGTAACCGCTCCGTACATTTTATCAGATGTGTTGCAGGAAATTTTAATCAAACAAATTTTCTTTTATTCTAAATAATAAAACGATCGACGATTTTGCAAGAACAGATCAAATGGAACCAACAGTTAAAATTTTGCGCAATGTAACGATGCGTGGACGTAAACTTGACCTAGATTATTAAGTTTGTCAAAAACAGTGGTTTTTAAAATGAAGTATAATACTTCAAGGTATTTGTAGAGGACTCAGCCATGCCGCTTGCCTCACCCGGCACCCTCGGGCGGCCTAGGGCCCGTGCGTGGGCGCAATACTTATGGTTTCTATTTGGTACAAGATCATCTCTAGTTGCTTTCGGCGTGATGTAATCATTGTACTGACGATATTCAATCATTATTACTTCATTATTAGTTTTTCTCACAGTACAAAAGCAAAAATCTCACATAACTCTTTATGGCTGGAAGAGCTCTTTATAACAGATAAGTCTTACTTTGCCTATTGATGATAAATAGTCTGTATTTGTTGTATTTTGTACAATAATAGATCTCCGAAAACCGTATAATAGTCAGTACACAATTTTTTTCTTTGTCAGTAATCGAAGTTTCAGAAATGTAGGCCGTGTATGTTGGTTGTAAGCATTTTATTTATAGAAAGTGCTAAATTGTTTTGTAAGATTTGTAGCAGTGTGAGGTGGAACCGTCTCATAACTTAATAGTTATCTAACAAACTCTATTTCTCGTTTTATCTTCGTCTCTTAAATCTTATTTAACTTGTTAAATGTGAGGAAGAGCCGTGACTTGTGTCACTCGAAGGCCTCACAAAGTTATTTTATAATCTTTTAGTTAATATTTATTATAATCACATTCAAATGATGTTATTCTCAGCTTGTAAGCTCATCAGCGCGCCTTTACCGATGGCCATTTGACATTGACCTTTCTCTAAATACGAAATATTCGGCTGCGGACGTGTCGCCGGCACACGCGCATGCCGACAGTTGAGACTTTCAGCCGGGCGTGCTCTCTGGTACTACATCCGGAAGTGTTTCAACTTTGGATGCTAGTTGTCCATTTTAGGATGTCATAACCAACTTTTCAGTCCAACATGGCGCACTTTATTGGCTCACAGACCACGCTTTGTCTGAAAGGGTACTACGCTCCTCTTATTCTTGTACATGACCCAGTTTGAGTGGGTGCCACACTTAATCTATACTAAAACAATAGAGGTCGAATGTCTGTACATAGAAAAAAAAATGGTTAAAACCCTGCCAGGGGGATGTAAAAAGGGGGAACGTAACAAAATTTTTTTTTTTTTTTTTTGTTTCTCTGTTCTTTTTTGGTTTGTTGTAAGGGCTCATCTCCGAAATGGAATGACCGATTTCATTGTATCCCTAGTCAACATCTTAAATACTTTTTATTCCGAAAAATTAGAAGGTTCTCGTGGGATAGTTAAAAAACCATAGCAACCGCAGACGAAGTCGCGGGCAATTGCTAGTACCTAAATAAACATCCAACACTGATAACAAATGCCAATTGAATTGGTCTGGGCACCTAACCATGGATATATAGTTGTTTTTGTTTTATTTTCAATATCAAAACCTCTGCGCCCGCGCTCCCCTATATCTATTGTATAAATCAATGTATCACTTTGTATATATCTAATTTAAGTAAGGCATCCGCAAACCGACACAGTACAAAACCAAAATCATTGTTCTATTGTGTCGTTTCTCCGAAGTTAGTTACATCAATTTTGTAATCTTATAATAAAAAATAATCTATTGAATAATAGCCGTCAAAGATTGCGTATATTATTTGGGATTTGGTATTTAACAAATTAAATGGTAAATTACCTCATACTACATTAAGGTAGATGTCAGAGTTGGGCCCGAAAGACAGGTTATTGGGGTTTACCCATTCGCTGCCAACGACCGCGACATTACCTATGTTGCTAAGGAAATTATATTAAACCTACATAGTAAAGATCCTGGTCTTGGTACAATGCATACATAGATACATATATCTATTCTTGTCCTCCGCCTGTATACGTCCCACTGCTGGGCGCAGGCTTTTGAGAGGCGCTGTAAGGCCTGCGCTAGGCCTTACAGCGCAGGCGTAACACCACCGCGCCGCCGTCGGCCCAATAAGGATAAGTGGGTAGAAACGGCTGCAATGGCGCCCGGGACCAACGGCTTAGCGTGCCTTCCGAAGCATGGAAGAGTTCGAGATCACTAAACTTAGTTTTGGTCACCCATCCATGGCCTAACCATGGTGAAGGTAGCTTTTTCTCGATATCGAAAGCCAAAGCGTACTAACTACTACGGCACCGAGCTCCTCATACCTATATATCTATACACGGCTTTATTATATTGGGGAAGGCAGAGATTACAGCCTTCCATTCGGTAACAAATAGCAAATATCGCTTGTTACATTACATAAATGGACTATTTAATTCGATTAATTTACGTGATTCACATTAAAAATTTCGTATAAGACAAGAAAATAAAAGGCCGTGCAGGACAAACGTTCGTAAGAGAATAACGAAAATAGATAATGAACTTTTACCCAAAAAGCTATTATTCCTACTTGGGCATTTTGGAAACCTGTTTAATTCAATATTTTGTAGTAATAGAAATCTGCATAAATACGTCAAGAAATACGAAATGAATCATTTTTATTGCTAAAATTATATATCATAATATTTTGCACATTCGCTTGGAGCCTACTAACTATGCTTTGAACCAAGTGGAGGGAGTGCTTGCAATGCCATCTAGTAGCTATA
The DNA here is from genome assembly GCA_910589355.1 of Parapoynx stratiotata. NCBI lineage: Eukaryota > Metazoa > Arthropoda > Insecta > Lepidoptera > Crambidae > Parapoynx > Parapoynx stratiotata. The sequence goes on from OU342482.1 coordinate 12,723,665, forward strand.
CCATTTATGTGACTATTAAAAGAATCAACTCACGAACCCAGCATTTGGGGTGCATTTTTCTCTTGTCTTTTCCGGAGTGAAGATGTGCGTGTGATTTTAAAAATCCAATTATATCTTGTTGACAGCACACGCAGGCGAGCGGCAGGGCGCCGCGCCTGCTCCGGCCGCCGCGCGCTACCAGCGGAAGGTCCTGACCGCGCGCCGAGCCCGCACCAGCGCCGCCCTCCCCGCGCCCGCGCCGCCCGCCGACGCCCGGACCAGCGCCGCCCTCCCCGCACCCGCGCCGCCCGCCGACGCCCGCGCCCCGCCCGACGCCGCGCGACCTCCGCGCAGCGCCGCCTCCGCCAACGACAGATGGCTACAGTTCATGTCAGGTAATACACAAAACTTTTGTGGTGCTTCATATGGTTATTTACGTATTTGCTATAGAAAAATAATGAAAGGTAGAGGAAAATAATACAAATGAGAGAATGCCCTATGGCATTTTGTCCACTGACAATTTTTGTTTCATTTAAATAAATAAATAATACTTAAATGAAAAAAAATTGTCAACGTTGTTGTTGATTCGTGTTATCTCTTTTAAATACATAAAACCGCTATATGTGCCACTGTCATTAATATGCATAAAGTGAAATATTAGATAGTAGTTTAATTGTACTTGGTTGTTGTTTCAGAATATATCCAGAAGGCGGGTGACGTCGGCTACGGCCACAGCATCCCGGACTGGCCCAAGGGCACCGTGATGGTCGATGTACCTGTCGGTTAGTTTTTTTTGCACTAATTAGTTTGTGCGGATATTATGAGGCTCGGTGCAGTATTTATTGGTTTTTATTTGGACAAAGCGACACGCCATTGAATTTTTTGAACATAGAATGGCGTTCAGTTCATAAAAATATTATGTGGTATTCATGTTTGTCACTAGATGGCGCTATTTTTATGAGCATAGTTTTGCAATAGTGTTGTATCCTGTGCTTGGACTTCCAGCAACTAGCAGACGCCAATATAATATTTGTATTCTAATTGACAAGTTCAATATGACAAATGTACTATTATTGCCCGTCTTATATAATTGTAAAAGACACTAAACAATAATTTAAGATTATATTCTAAACATTTTGTAAACTTATATCATATTGACATTCAACTACACCAAAATACCTTTGATTATTTTAAGTTATTATGTAACAAAATTAATCAATTTATTGATTATTACGATTACAAAAGGGAATTTTTATGTTTCAAAAAAATTAAGGAACACCTAAAAAGGGCCTATATACCCAATAAAACCAAAAATAAGGAAACAGTTAAAAGAGGTACTATACCATTTTACTTTAAAAAATTACAAAGTCTTAATTGTGTCTCAAGCCTCATAAATTCTGATATAGATAAAACCAGTAATTTACCGGTTTCTGTCCCTACTACCAATGTAAATGAAGTTAACCCACCATCTCAATCCCCAAATAAGTTTTTTCGAGGGAAAAACTTATGATTTTAGACTTAAAATATTTCACCAAAACATACAAGGTTTAGCAAGTAAAAAACAGATATTTGAAATAGCATTATCTGAACTTCACAATAAAAAAATGTCACCAAATATCATATGCTTGAGTGAAACTTTTGTTCAAGCTGGTTGTGAAAATGATATTTCCTTACATGGATATGAACCGGCTGACTTCTATTGTAGAAAAAATAAAAAAAAGAGAGGTGGAGTCTGTATCTTGGTTGAACGTGGTTTTAGTTATCAGCCTCTAAGTGATGTCAAAATTTTGAGTCAGGATAATTATTTTGAATGTTGTGGCATATACATTAGTAAGTATAAATTTCGAGTAATATGCATTTACAGAGTCCCTAAAGTAAGAGTAATTGATTTTGAATTGTTCTTTAACAGACTAGAACATTTATTGTACACAATTTTTAAGAATAATAACAAAGCCAAATGTGTAATTGTGGGAGACTTTAACATTAACTTAATGGAAAGTTCTAAACAAAAGTAAAGGCTATTGGATCTAATGGTAAACTATAAATTAATTTCACACATAAACTGCCCAACTAGGCTATGTGCATGTTTGGACTTGATATTCAGTAATACCAATGATGCTATAGGTCAAGTACTACCTCTTGCTCTGTCTGATCATGACATGGCCAAGATATTAACTATCCCAGTCCTTAAAAATCCGGCCCCTCTAACAAAGTACTACGTAATTAAACGTGACTATAGTACGGAAAACATAAAAAAATTTTTTCGATGCATGAGTAGCTTGTCATTTTCTGATGTCTACCAAGATTCGAATATTGATAGCTCTTTTAAAAAGTTTCACGACTTTTTTATTTTATTCTATCGGCTCTGCTTCCCTGAAGTCAAAGTTTGCATATGTAACAGGGTCGGCGCACAGAAATGGATCACAAAAGGTTTAAGAAAAAGCTGTGTTACAAAGAGAAAGCTAAGATTTAATTATTATAAAACAAAAACTGAACAAAGCAAAAATAAGTATAGAAGCTATTCTAATACCTTAAAACAATGCTTAAATCGAGCTCAAAAGCTAAATAATGATAAATATATTATGCATTCCAAAAACAGGTGTAAGGCTTCGTGGAATGTTATTAAGGACGACACTAGTACAGTGAATAAAAAGTGTATTGGAAAAATTTCTATTAATGAAGATGTGATAACAGATCCACAGCAAATAGCTGAAGCATTCAATGACCATTTCATTAATTCTACAAATATTAATAACAGTAGCCATTGCCAGAACACAAATAAGTTGAGGTTGAGAAATAGTATGTATCTTGAACCCTATACTGTTGACGAATTCTTAAAATTAATATTGACACTAAACTGTACACGGTCAGAAGGTTTTGACAAAGTTTTGACAGATATTCTTAAGAAATGTAGAACAGCCTTAAGCGAGGTACTAACATACTTAATAAATCTGTCATTTAAACAAGGCTGTTTTCCAGGCATGTTAAAATTGTCGATTGTTAAGCCCATACATAAAAAAGGTGATAAAAAATGTTTGGGAAACTATAGACCAATAACTATAATCTCCGTGTTCTCAAAGTTACTTGAGAAAGCTATGACTAAACGTTTAACTCAATTTTTGATGAAATACAGTGTCATAAGAGGAGAGCAGTATGGTTTCCAGAGTAACAAATCCACAAGCCTTGCTGGCTTTGATCTTATTGACGAGATAAATCGAGGTATTAATAATAATGAAAAAGTCACGGCTCTCTTCTTTGATATGTCAAAGGCATTCGACTTTGTGTCTCACAGTATTCTCCTGGATAAATTAGAAAATATAGGGATCAGAGGATCTGTATTATATTGGATTAAAAGCTACTTACAAGGCAGACAACAGTTTGTTGAGGTGTCAAATATTAATTTAAATCACACTGTTACGGCTTACAAATCCAAAATTAGGTATAATCTATATGGTGTTCCTCAGGGATCTATTTTGGGACCGATTCTCTTTGTTTTATATATAAACGACTTATCTGACGCTTTGACGAATAAGTGTGTTTTATTTGCGGATGACATTTCGGTGATTGTGACCTCTAAGGACGATTTTGACATGAATACTTATCAACGTAAAATTTCTGATACCATTAATGATATTTCAAAATGGACAATGTGTAATAATTTATGTATAAACTTTGACAAAACATGTCTCATACAATTTAGTAATTATGGGGCAATGATAAACAAACTACAAATATATTTCAATAAAAACCGCATAATTGAAGTAACTGAAACAAAATTCTTGGGTATAGTACTAGATAATCATTTAAATTGGAAAGCTCATGTTGATATAGTCTGCAAAAAAAATAATTCATATATGTATCTTCTTCGAAGACTTAGATGGACAACATCCGAAAATACCTTAATTATGGCTTACTATGCATATGTGTATTCGACCCTAGATTATGGCTTGATTCTTTGGGGTAACAGCACGAATGCTGACCGTGCATTTATTGCACAGAAAAAATGTATTCGAACTATGTATGGCCTACCACCTGATACATCCTGTAGGCCATTTTTCAATATAGTGTGTTTTGTGAAGTTTAATGGTGACTTGTTTGTAAAGTATAAAGACATAATGCAGAGAGCTTTACGATATCCTGATAGACTCACTTATAAGGTTAGACCAAGAAATGTTTTCTACTTAAAAAATTGTTCAGCTATGTGTGTAAAGGTATTTAATGCCCTACCTACCGAGTTTCAAATGCTTCCACAATCACAATTCCGCAAATCAGTGAAAGCTTGGTTAATCGATAAGTCCTTCTACACAATTAATGACTATCTAAACTATAAATCGTAGCACGTTTATTATTTTGTGTTTTCCATGTATAAAACTGTAAGCCAGACTTTCATTAATTAGTTAAGTATTAATTGTGACACAATACAATTATGTTATATTTGCATGGTTTGTAAGCGAAACATGATAGAACAATATGTACTGTAATAACATCTATGTCAAACCGTGTTTCTTGTGAATAAATGAATCTGAATCTGAATCTGAAAAAACCAGACAGGGGAGGGGAGGAGTCGAAGGAGCTTCTGCTGCTCCCCATTCGTTTCACCCTATCTTACGTCAACCATGGCATGACTTACTTCGTGAACTCCTATTTCTTTGTTCCAGATCTCCTTTTTGAACACACGCTCATGTATTTATAATCAATATTTTGTACTTATTTCCTTGGTGGGTGCAGCAGGAGGTGGCGGCGGGCGGCCGTCGTCGGTGCCGGTCCTGGTGCTGCCGGTGCCCGTGCCGGCGCGAGGCAGCTCCGGTAAGCTGACGTATTCTATTTATCTATTCTCTATACCACGACACTACATATCACCATAGATGAATGAAAGGATGGATTTATACAATATTTAAGGTGCCTACTCTCCCATCATCGCCGTGGAAGAGCCATGGCTCCACATCCGTGGCCCATTCGTGCCGCCGAAGCATGCTGCGGCGGCACGAATGGGCCGGCTCGGCCTCACAGAAAACCGATGTAAAGCAAAGGTCGCGTGGTGTTTCACTGAGTGAGTGAGGATACCGGATAGGGATGGACTCCCTTTAAAGGGCCGGCAACGCACTTGTGACTCCTTTGGTGTTCCGAGTGTCAATGGAGTCTCATATAAACTTAAAAGACAGTTCATTAAAATGAGATTTATAATTCTATAATTATAATAATAAATTTTTGGCTCTGGGGCTAATATTACAGTTATATTTTTGCTTTATTGTTCCTTGAGTCTATTTTTAAACATACTCGTAGGTAGAGTATGACTTTCTTTTATGTAGTTTGGAAAACTACGAGAATACTATACAGCCGTGCGCCATCGAACAATATAGTTTTTTTGTCGAATTATGTGAGAATACCTATTTCGGTAACTGTGTACTTACTAGTTTGGATGGATATTTGTAAATTTGTTTTATGTTACATATTCATATGTTGTTTTGTTTTATGTTATTCAGTCTCGTCTTCTTTTTTACAGTTAATAAACTTTAAGGACCCTAGGATATCCTCACGTTCAGCAAATACTTTTTATTGTTCTTATTGCGCCGCGGGTTATGCCCGGAATACATTTATTAGGCGTTCTTGTGTGTTTTATAATAATAAACTAAGCGACATCGACATTTTTCATATACCTTTAAATGTTTATAAGCGTTTGGTAGGGGAAGTAATGGGTTCGTAGACAGTAATTGACACATTGTCTCATAAATGGAGCATTACCGTCTTAATTTCCTAATATTTTTTGTATGTTTTTAATGGAACTGTAGGTCTATTAGTTTTAACAACTCGTAAATATAAATGTATATGACTGTTTGTGGTCCTAAATAAATAAATAAATAATAAATAAATATTAAACTTTTTTCTATAGGTCATTTATTGAAGTTAGGAAAGGACTTTATATACCCTCACTAAACAATTATGCGTTCTAGAATGTTCCGCGAACCGTGACAGAGAAGATTATGACCGATATGAGGACGAGCAGCGGCCGCGCCCGCGCCCGTCGCACGACGAGCCGCGTCGGAGGGCGTCGGCGCGACCCGACGACCGATACGACCGCCGCGACCGGCGCCCCGACCGCTACGACACGCGCCGGCACCACGACGAAGACGACGACTACGAGGACCAGTACCCCCGTCGTCCTCTCGCGTCACCCGAGCGCCGCCCCGCGCCTGCGCCGCTGCCCGACCTCTCCTACACATATCAGGAACCCCCCAAGAAAGTTTCTCCACCTACTATGCCTGAAGGTAAGTGGTACAGCATAGCAATACTGCCTCTACCTGTTGCTTAGCAGAGAATGAGTCCAAATATAAGAAAACTAGGGCAAAAAATCTGGCCTAGTCACCTCAGCCTGACGATGCTCAAAGGCTTCCCCAAAGTCTCATAAAAGACAGAAATGCGGAGTTCACCTACACACTACCATTTACTGTACAAAATCTTCCAAGTTTACCTAGGTTGAATCGAATAATTGCGACAATTCTTGTATGTGTTTGCAGTAAACTCTGACCTCCTGGTGGAGCTGTTCCGGGCGCAGCAGCCTGTGGCGCCGCACCTGCCGCCCGTGCTGGTGCGCGACCGGCGGTACGCGCCCGCCCCCACCCCGCCCGCCCCTGCGCCACCGCCGCCCGCCCCGCACCCCCCGCAGCCCACGCCGAGCTACTTGCCGTCGCGGGGCAGCCAGCCGGCGCCCGCCCCCCGCACGCCGCCCACGCCGCGTTTCGACCGCCCGCTCATTTTGCGCGCGGAACTCACTGTCCCACGCGCAGACTACACTGAACCGCTCACTGCCTGGTAGGAGCTGCTGCTACTCTTCTTCCTACCCTTTTCACACACTAGGTGGCGTCAAAACATGTTTTCCACTTCCATCAGACGTCAGCTCAGCATTAATTTTAAATCGAATAATATTTTTCAATCCTTCGCTTCTTTGGTTTTCGCTCTCATTCTAGACCTATCCACTCTGGTTGCTCCTGCTGTTGTTTTCTTTAACATGATATTTTTCGCCGTAGGTGGGATCCAGCCACAGGCAACTCGCGCGTGGACTCGCACGACGGAGCCACGAGCATATACCGCACGATACGCTCCAATGAAGTTCACAGAGTTGTTGTGAGTAACCGAACACGTTGATGCGGTCTTCAAAAGTTCTTACTGGACTGAACATCAGTTAATTGTAGTCTGCTGATGTTCCAGATGCGTATAGATCGCACTGGAGAGGCGGACAGTGTTCGCTGCACGATGATGAAGGGGCGCGCCGCCGTCACCGCCGCCGACCGCATGCCACCCGTGCTGCCCGACATGCACCCCTTCACCTTCGATGGTATATTTTTTGGACACAATTTTTCTTCGAGCTCTCAGTAACTGTTCCTCTGATAGAACAGAACCAAATTATGCACATATTATTTATTTGCTGAAAGCGTGACAATGCGGTTCCAATCAGATGAATCATAACTCTCTGGGGATAGCACGAATTATTTCCCGATAACGTATCGTTTCTCCCTAGTTAGTCTAGGATCAGTATCGTGCAAGACGGAAGATGCGTCCCATATTAGGGTTTTATTTCTTCAAAAGCCACGATCTTGCACAGGTTTCGGGAAGGCGTTGGATACGGCAGGGTCCGTTGTTGCAGTTACTCGGAGAGAGCTTGATGCCGTGGTGTGTCGCAGGATACGTGGAGTCGGAGCGCGGCGTGGCGGAGCGCTGGCGGCATACGGCGCGCGGCGCGGGCGCGGCCGGCGAGCAGCTCACCGCCCGGCACGAGCTGCTGCTCACGCGCGGCGAGAACAACTCCGCCCTGCCCGTGCGGTACGACACACCAGAACACCACCGAGAGGAAAAGTCCCCGGAGACAAAATTGCTCAGTGTCTCTCACTTCTTCGTTCCCGTCGAAGCGAGAGGCAATGAGTATTTTTTGTCCCTAGGGTATTTTTGACGTCCGGTCTGTGCTAAGCATTCAGGATTACACATTAAAATCCTACACCGTCGGATCTGATCGCCAAACCAATTAGCACAACGTGGCCCCCGTTAGGTCATATGGGCAAAAGACATGTGGACTGTACGACACTTTAAGACTGGGCCCTGTTGTTGGCTGCAATCTATGCCAAGGTTAGATTATACTTGCGTGCGTTCCAAGGCGCGATCTCAGTAACAGTTACTAAAGCAACTGTTTCTACAACGTTATGTGATAGAGGTGTCATTGCTTCTATCTGTTTCTTCATTGTTGGATGTATGGCCAGTGCACGATTATTGGCCACAGCATCTGTTGCAGCTGATAGTTTCAACGCTTATGGGGTAGGGATGGTTGCATTTCCGACTGTAGCTTTAAACTGCGTGGCTTTTCTTATTCAGCAGTGAAATGTCAGTAAAAGATTAATCCGTTCACCTAGAATGCCATGACAGTACACTATACTAGCCACTTCACACATAATTAAGTATTGATGATAAATAATGAGATCTGTTTTGAATTTTAGTCTCCTAGCTGATATCGTGAATACTTTATTTATTTGAACCCACAAAACTGGATGTGGTGCAGGTACTCTGTTGGTGTGGACAGCTCGGTGCTGGGCGCGGAGTGCGACGGACACGTGCTGCGCTACTTCGAAGCCTACCACCACCAGCCCGACGCTGCGCTGCTCACGCCTGACATTGGTACCATAATACATGGTTATATAGGAACATTGTCACTGAGAGGGGCATTCAGTCCCTCCCTATCCTTGTCTGAAACCATGAATGCATGGTCATGGATACAAGAAAAAAACTTTCATAGAAAATTGTAGCTTACACCATAATACCATAATATCGTTTTTTAAGGGTGCCTAGATCTTTTAAAGTCCTTGCGCGTCACTGAAACTTGAACAGATCTATTATAACATCTCCTTGTGCAGTTACAACTCTTCTCCAATATCAACGCTCATATCTATTTATGACTAAGGTATTTCTTGCGGAGCTATGCGAGGTAGCTAAGCGGTGTGGGAAGAAAAATAGACCAATGAAATTGCTTCGTTTAAGTAACTCGCAAACTGACACAATCCTATTGGTTTATTTTTCCTCGTACACCGCTTAGCTATCGTAGCATTGCAGAAAGCAAATTCATGGCAAAAAATTAGCTGAACCTTGAAGTACAGCTTTTATACCTTATATACGCCGTTGACCGTTGAGAACATGCCTTCAGTTTTCTTTGTGTGTATAGAGCATGGTTGCGGCGTGGTGGAGCACACGGAGGATGAGGCGGCCGTCGACCCTCTGCGAGAGTTCACAATGGTGCAACGAGACCCGATCCATGAGAAGCAGTTCCAACAGTAAGTTTAGGCTTATTTGTCCAGCGACAGCAGTAATGACTTGCGGAAGGCTAGCAGGTGCTAGATTCGATAGGCTGAAGATGGTGAAACGGTGAACATTAACGGAGGCCTATTGTGGGCTGATAATGACGATTGACGTAGACAGATAAAAACGTACATGCCACAAAGAGTCCAGATGTTGACTCAGATCTTATTGTAAACTTATCACAATAACATCTACTTCAACCAAAATTTAAACTCGGATCTTCAGAGATGGCGATCTCTTTTAGTGTTACTACCTGTGTTGGAAATCCGACCTCTTTAAAGGTTTTAATTATAATTTTATATTCTTTTTTAATATTTGATAGATGTTTTTGATATGACGTTGTCTCTTTTTTCCATAGTTCTGCGAATACATCTTTTTGTGCAAATATTAGTTTATTTTAATTTCTAGCAATACAGTCCACTAGTTTCCTACATTTTCTTTGTCGCTCACAGAGTAGGCGAGATAGCAGAGTTGACACAATCTTCTGAGTGGCACTGGATTCCTACTATGTTAAATGTTGCCGATGATGCTACCCGTTCTCCCTCCTCTCGCCTTTCTGTGTGTTCAAGGGCCAAAATTTTTGCTTTCGTCACCTGACGTATGGCCTGATGAATCTAAACATGAAGAAATGAAATGAAATGAAATTCTTTATTTAATCATTTAGGTAACAAGTAGTTACACTTATGACGCGTCATAACAATAAAAGCTTACAAACACAACAAAATATACACTTCTACTTGTATACCTCTACATTTTTTTCTTCCTATTCACTACCGGGAGGCCTTGTCAAGAGAAGATACAGGAAAGTAAATCTGCAAGGGGTCCATCCTCCCTTTACACAAATTTGTCTTAAGTTATACAAATTACAGGCAAGTCAAAGTGAAATGAATAAGAAGATGTCACAAGGAATAATGACAAAAGTACTCATGAAAAAGAACGAGTTCCAGAAAATTTCAACGTCGAATCATGCAGCTAATGACATCCTCCAACACAACATTAAATAAAAGTTTTAATTTACAAACACCAATATAGTCCAACAATAAAATAATTCATTTCCAGACCTAGTTATCATCAAAATAATCTTGGACATTATAATAGCCTTTTTTCATTAATGTCTGTTTTACAAATAGTGTAAAGGACATGGGTACTTGGGGGCCTAGCTATTATTAAAAGGTAAAGGCAAGGCAAAGGCAATTCTATTATATTTTGTGGTATTTTATTATACAAACGTACACCTTTCGCTATGAATGATCGACCTATTTTCTGTAATCTGAAGTTCGGAATTGCAAGTTTATTTTTATTTCGGGTGGTAATATTATGGTAATCGCAACGCTTTACATAATCGTTCTTATTCTTGTGAACATAAACAATGTTATCATATATATATTGGGATGCAATGGTTAATATATTAATTTCCTTAAAGAGCTCTCTTAGTGAGTCTCGGGGTTTTACTTTATAAATAGCTCGTATACCTCTTTTCTGCAGTATAAATATATTTTTAATATCAGCTGCAGATCCCCATAACAACAATCCATATTACATTACACTATGGAAGTAACTAAAATAAACAAGTCGTGCTGTTTCTACATTAGTTAGGTCTCTTATTTTATTTACCGCATAGGCAGCAGAGCTCAATCTCTCAGACAAAGTAGAGATGTGAGGGAACCATTGTAAACGAGAATCTAATTTAATGCCTAAAAATACAGTTGAGTCTACACACTCGATTTGTTCACCATTGATTTTAATATTAAGGTTTACATTTCTTACATTTGGTTGTGAGAATTTTACACATTTAGTCTTCTTTGAATTTAGTAATAAGTTGTTATCTGTAAACCAATGTTTATACTCTTGAAACAGTGCTATTTACAACGTCGGTTTCATCATCGGTTGGTTTCATTTTTACCTCTATCCATACCAAAAATCAATGACGTATCGTCTGCAAATAATACAGTCTCACATATTTTTTTTGTATAAAATGGTAAAACATTTATGTACACAAGGAAAAGAAATGGTCCTAAAATTGATCCCGGTGGTACACCCGTCGACAAAAGTGCACCAGAAGACTCGGTTCTATTAATAACAACTTTTTGCGTTCTATTGCAAAGGTATGATTCTATGAGCTTAAGCACACTACTTGACATGCCATAATGTTTTAATTTACCCAATAATGTCTTGTGGTGAACACAATCGAACGCCTTGGATAGGTCACAGAAAATACCCAAAGCATCTTGCCGTTTTTCCCACGCGTCAAATATATGTTTAACAAGCGTAAATCCTACATCTGTAGTATTCCTGCTTTTCCTAAATCCAAATCGTTTATCATGTAATAATTTATTTAAATTAAAATGGGATGATAACTGATTTAGCTAAATGCTGGTAATATTGAAATAAGTTTGTAGGGTTGCTTTTATCTCCGGTTTTAAATAAACATATGATTTTACTACATTTCATTAAGTTCGGAAAAACGCCGGCCTCTATACATTTATTAAAGATAATAGCCAAGTGAGGGGCAACCACATTAATGATTGAGTTTAAAACAGTAACGGAGATTCCAAACAAATCCTTTGTTTTTTTCATATTCAAGGATTTGAATGCCTTTACAACAGTAACAGTATTAACGTTATGAAAATTGAACAAAACATTACATTCATGAACACTTGACTGCAGAAGTGCTAGAGCGCATTGAGTACTTGAATTAAGTTCTCTAGTTATTTTATCGGGTATGTTAGAAAAGTAAGTGACAAAAGCGTTGGCCAGTCCATCGCCTGAATCGATAATTTTATTTTCAATATTAATTTAAAATGACCGATCATTACTTTTACTTTTGCCAGACTCTTGGTATTTAATTCTCCAAGTTGTTTTGACTTTATTGTCGGAAATTTCAATTTTATTACTAATAAAGTTTGCTTTAGCTATCTTGCAAAACTTCTTGAATAATTTTGAGTATCTACGGACGTAGTCAATAAATGACTGATCAGTTGATGTCGATTTTTCAGCATACAAATCGAATAATTTTCTCCTACTTTTAAAGATGCCTGGTGTTGCCCAACAACTAAATTATTTATTTTTATTATTTAAAAATATAGGGTTATGTTTGAAAATATCGTTAAATTCATTTTTTATTGGTTGAAAAAGATTATCATACATTACATCAGGATCGTCAAACGTATTATAGGAAAAACAAAGCTGGTTCACTATATTATTTTCAAAAACTTTCAGTTGGTTATTTGTCATTGGTCTGCAAGCTATTTTCTTAGGTTGATCACTACAACGGTGCACAACGGTGCACTACAACAACAAAAGAAGCAGCCTATTATACTAGACAGTAGTCATCTCGCTGTTCGTCTCCTTATAGTTCGGAGTGCTATAAAGAAGATTGCTCGTGATTGTCAGTTCTGTAAGATTCAGAAAGCGGTTCCATTAACACCGCCTATTGGGGATCTTCCTATACCCATACATTCTCATCACCAAAGACCCTTCTTATTCACAGGAATCGATTATTTTGGCCCTGTTTTGGTCAGTGTGGCAAGACGTAGTCCGTAGACGTAGACGTAGCAAGACCTAGAGGTAGTCCTTAGTTTGTCAGCGGATGCAGCAGTAATGGCCCTGCGTCACTTTATTGCTCATAGAGGTTGCCCAGTTGAGATAATGGGACAGCCTTTGTAGGAGCAACCAAGGAGCTACGTGAGTTGTATGGGACATCTCTCACTGATTATGCTGCGAACTCTGGCATAAAATGGCACTTTATTCCCCCAGGAGCTCCATTTATGGGCGGAGCTTGGGAAAGACTGGTTCGTTCCGTAAAGTCTGCGCTGAGAGTTACGTTAACAGAGCGTCGCCCACGCGATGAGCTATTACTCACAGTATTGGCAGAAGCAGAGGCTTTAATCAACAGTCGGCCACTGACGTTCGTCGCTGCCGATACAGAAGAAGAGGCTTTAACGCCGGATCATTTCCTCATTGGGTCTTCGTCTGGTTCCCCAACATCAATTGCTTTAGACGACCGAGATCTGCTTCGCCGTTCTGATTGGAAAAAAGCCATTCGTTTATCTGACCACTTTTGGCAAAGATGGCTGAAAGAATTTCTTCCAACATTGATCCCAAAACGCAATTCCACAGGTAGAACGTCAGAAAACCTTTGAATTGGTGACGTCGTGGTCATTGTCGACCCTAATCTGCCACGTGGTGTTTGGCCGAAGGGGAAGGTTTCTTCGGTTTTTCCGAGGAGAGATGGCACCATACGAGTCGCAGAAGTGACCACAGGTATGGAAGTGCTTAAGCGTCCAGCACGGAAGTTGATACGGTTGCCAGTGGAGTAATTAGTCTGTTTAGTGTGATGTTGTGTTTTTTTAAGTTTTATATAATAGGAAGATATGTTTTGTATTTTTATGGCATAATAAGCAGTGATAGTTCTATGTTATCATTATTAGTACAAACTAGATAGTCTTGTTAGTATTAGGTTCTGTCATGGGCTAAGATTAACATTTTCAGAATTCTTAATGTAAGTGGAACATTTGTTCATTTTATTTATTGTTTGGATTTCTTGTCGATGAAATGTTTTGTTTGTTAGTTCATTTTATTTGTTTAGAAAGATGTTGATGATGATGTTTACTTAGTTATTTTTATTCTGTTCTTGAATTGTAGATAATGATTGTTTTCAAGTCTGGTAAATTAGTTTTTTCTCCTTTCTTTATTATTTTAGTTCTCTCACGAGAAGGGAGGGTGTTGGGAATCCGACCTCTTTAAAGGTTTTAATTATAATTTAATATTCCATTTTAATTTTTAATAGATGTTTTTGATATGACATTGTCTCTTTTTTCCATAGTTGCGAATACATCTTTTTGTGCAAATATTAGTTTATTTTAATTTCTAGCAATACAGTCCACTAGTTTCCTACAACCTGTAAGTTGCCAATATGTGCCATGACAAATATCAAAGTAAGAACTACAGAGAAGAGCCAGATAAGACTCAGATAAGGTCAGTCAGTATTGAGTCACCTACAAAAAAGATGAAAATACACAGAAAAACTATTTTTTTTAACCCCAAAACCTCGCTTTCCAGATATGTGAAAGAGTACGAGCGCGTCTACGCAGACAGCAAAGAGGAGGCTGTCCGCAAGAACTTACTGATGCAGACGAGCCGCTTCGTGTCGTCCGGCAACCGCGCGGGCGCCACGTTCTCGATGGCGCTGAACTTCCTGTCGGACCGGCTCGGCGCCGAGCTCGAGGAGCTGCTGGGCGTCGTGCTGGACGACGAGCACTTCCCCGCCGAGCGCTTCCCGCACTCGCGCGCCGCGCTGCGTGACCTCGCCGACCAGCTACCGGACCAGTTCGATTGGCGCGATGAGGGCGGCGTCACGCCTGTTGGATGTGGGTATATTGAACACATGTTGTGCCGACTCGACTTAAATGGGAAAAGACCCACATAACGAAGGCTTTTGAGCTAATCAGTAATAATAAGATGTGTAATGAGTGTGCGTTCCCCCCAGACCAGGGCTCGTGCTCGTCGTGCTGGGCGTTCGCGGTGACGGGCGCGGTGGAGGGCGCGCTGTTCCGCGCCTCGCGCCGCCTCACGCCGCTCAGCGAGCAGGCGCTAGTCGACTGCGCGCAACCGTCAGTACTCCATACTCCAACTCTTACCATTTATTTTTATAACATCAGGAATAGTTTCCCAATTAATTGTAACTTCATTGCATTTACATAAGTCCTAGATTTACAAAACCTTAAAGACTCTTTCTTGCCATCTTTTTAACACGCTTTTATTAGTTTCACCTGTATGTTTGCATGTATGTAACTGACTCGCTGAGGCTCAATTTCAACCCACTTCTCGGTCTTCGATTAGGATGAAAATTTGCACACGCTCTGAGTTTTGATGACAATACATGACTAGCTAAGAAACGTCATTACAAATCCAATCCCCAAGATGGCGGACTGGTTGTTTGAAATCCATCCCCCTGATATGGCTATCAAATGAAAGGCTTTGCTGTCAGTAATACGAAAAAAATAGTCACGTGACTTAAATCCAATATGGCGGACGTCCAAGATGGCGGACAGGCTATTTGAAATGCACCCCCATGATATGGGTATCAAATGAAAGGGTTAAGTTTGTTAATAATAAATATATTCATATTTTAATTTAGTAAGTAGTAAATTAAGATTGAATAATAAGAAGACTAAAAAGTATGAAATTAACATACTCCGTGGCAGTAGTGGCTAGGGTCATCTTAAGAAATAATTGTTAAAAAACTTAAACGTTTTTGTAATCTTTACTGTTTTTGGACAAAACGCTCCATGCTTGCTCATAATAAATCATAGTAAATATTGAGTCATCAAACTAAATGTCCGAATTATTTTGTAATTTTTAGTGCGTGTTTTTTAGTTTTTTAAACTATTATTTCTTGAGATGGCCCTAGTCGAAAAGTGATATTTACAAGTTTCGCACTGTTTTGCCCCTGCCACGGAGTATGTTAAGTGTGGGGTCCGGGAAGGAATATGCCGCGCCCTCAGCGAAAAGGGAAGATCTTTCGCGCTTGGGGACCGCGGTCCGACTGTTATTCGTCGGAACTTACATATTATATTTATCTATCTTGGAAACTCTGCCATCGTGATTCAGACTCGTCAATCTTGTATGCGCCTTATTGTTGTATACAGTAGGTCTAGTATTATCTTGACTCCAATATTATTATTCACTATCGTACTCTTCGCTGATCAACCATTTCTCAATTACTTGATATCGTGGCGCGTTATGACGTAGCCGCTACATTAGGTACTTGATCATAGTTTTTGTGAATAGGTATTTATTAAGAAACTACACCATGCTATTAAGTAAGTATAATGTAATCATACCGTAACGGCTCTTGTCTCGAAGGCGGAGGCAGAAGTGTGAACACCTACATAATATTAGGTCCTCACCTATGAAACTTGTGTTTTGTATGGAGACTTTGGGGAATTCTGCATTTTACATACAAAATTTTTTTCAGTCTTCTTCACAACGACAAATCCAAAGATAATAATATTTGGCATCTATCATTAGACAAGCTTTAGTAATATGTGTAATATTACACTTCATAAATTTTTTTTATCGTTTGCAAATAAAATTATGTATTCGGGAGGCACTCAAAAAGAGTTGTCTCCGTGTCCAATTTTAACACAATTATACTTACAACAAATTATCAAAACAAATCAAAACAGCTCAAAAATATAATCTATTTTTAGACGAGGTAATTATTTTTTAGGAATACTCTGAATCTTAATAGTTACAGACAAAATACCAAGAGAGAAAAAAACACCAATTTCATAGGTAAGGACCCAATATAAACGACTAATAAAATAGTATATTTGGTAAGGTACGGAGGCCGCGGCTGCGGCGGCACGTGGCCGAGCCACGCATACGACTACGTGCAGGACCGCGGGCTGCCCGCCAAGGCGGAGTACATCCCCTACCAGGCCAGGGTGAGTATCGGCAGCAACGTGTTTGCCCAAATAACATTATCTAATAGTCCGTTATTCTCGATTTGTCAGTTCATAGATTCAGCACTATAAAAAGTGACAAGTAGTGAGATTTTAGTTATCTGACAGTTGTTAATAGCGTGTCATTATGTGACTCATGACGACCTTACCTTATTGGTGGTTTTTATCTTAAAATCCACATAGATACTTCGCCTGGCTCCGGTGGAACAGCAGCCTTATAGTAATTATTTTCCCAAGAGTTGTTTGGTAATGTGTTCGAGTGTTGGTTTCAGGTTCTGCAGTGCCAGGACAAACGCGTGAAGCCGGTGACGCAGATCAGCGCGCACGTCAACGTCACGCAGCACAGCGTGTCTGCTCTTAAGGTAACACACACACAAAAGACACATTTGTTCATATCTCATCACGCCAGGATCCGGACAGGCAAAGGTGACGCCTAGTAGAGAATAGAGATCCTAATGTAACTGGGCGCTATAGGCTGGGAATTAGAGTTTGCGAATATCGGTTCCTATGTTAAATGATGGTCAACGAAAGCAATGGAAGAAAAAAAACTGCACGCAACATAATGGATGTGTGGAGTCACTAGAATTGATAGGATTGAAAACGAGTAAGTCAGAGGAAGTTTTGAAGTAGCACCAGTGACAGAAACGGTTTGGCTAGGTTGGCGTAGTATGCCCATGTGTCGAGGAGGGAAGAATGTCCCATAATACGAAGAATGCTTGGATGTGGATGGGTGTGCCGGTATGCGGCACATACTATCATTGCATCAAATCGTGGTCACGTCTGCTATGACAGCAGAACCTTAGGTTAATTATGGTATGGCTTAGAGTGAGAGGAAGAACCAACAAGCGATGGATTGAATGCGTGAAGAAAGATATTAGAATAAAGGAAATGAATCCTCAGCTGATATTACTCATTAGCTGAGCATTCATTTCATTTTTAAGAGGGCAATAGATCTCAAGAAGATATAATTAATGTTACCACCGTCCCGACATGTGAGAAAAAGGCTGGAATAAATAAATAAATAAATAAATATCCTCAGACATTCACACCTATCAACTAGTCCCATTTTAAGCAACTAAATGCTGCTTGTGTTACGGATACTAGATGACGGACAAATATATTTAATAGATAAATACACATAATAATAATAACACATGGAATAAGAAGGTTCCATTGCTATTTCGAAGACACCTACAACTTTAGTCCCGGATCCTAGTTTTATTAAAATTATCTGAGATTTAATAATTTTATTGTATTAAGGTGGCGATCCGCCGTCATGCCCCCACGGTGGTGATCATCGATGCGATGCTGAAGAGCTTCCAGACTTATAAATCCGGGGTGTTCTACGACGACCGATGGTAAGAAGTTTCACAAATAATAACTTTAAAAAATGTAACAGTACATTTAGATAAATTTTACCTTCATTTCGTTTTTGAAACGATTCGGCATGATGTATGCAGAAACCCCATTCATTATATTTATAAAAAAGACGTGTGGCACTCGGGGACTGCCGCGGTAAAGCTATTGCATAGCATTTTGTATCAACTTATGCAATTATAATTTTATTTATTGTTTTTTTACAAAATGCTTAATATTCGTAAAATTATACAATTCTGACATGTACATATTTACGTAATTCGTCACTTACCATCAGCACCCCTTTTATTTCACGTCACCACCCCTAGTATTGTAAAACTCGTGACTTTTTTAGTTATGTTATGAGAGTCAATTTGTATGAAAAACGTACGTCAGTATATATCTCTCTCTCTCAAGTAAAAAGGAAATCGTACTGGGGAGCGTGAGGTTTTTTTCGATACGGAGCGTGAGGTTTTTTCGTTACGGAATTCCTGGATTCGGTCCCCGCGCTCAAGGCCCGCAATAGCTTAATAAGCTCTTTCTTAGGTCAAACCTTGCGTAGAGACACTATGCAAGTGACAGAGCATTTACATCATATTCCTTTGACTCTGAATTACATATAGTTATTCCGAGAAATGTCATTATCTGGTGGTCTCACTCTTAAGATTCCATCCAATTATCTATTACTACTAGATCTATGACTTTACACCTTGTTTGCTCGAGTGTGTATAATTTGTGGTGAGCCCCTCACTCTCGATTATCGCAAATTAAATACATCAAGGAACCCTTCACTTGTCACTTTTATTGTGGCAAATTAAAGGGTGACGAGGCGAGACTCTCCGAATGGAATCCGCGAACGGACTGTTGAGAATAAAATAAAATTGTATCGTTTATTTCCACAGTGCCAAAACAAAAGAGAAGTTGAAGCACGCGGTGCTGGCAGTGGGGTGGGGCACACAGAAGGGGGAGGCGCACTTCATCCTGAAGAACTCGTGGTCGGCGGCGTGGGGCGCCGCGGGCTTCGTGCGCGTGCACGCCGCCTCCAACACGTGCGGCGTGCTCGCGCTGCCCTCCTACCCGCGGCTCGAGCGCATAGACGTGCTGCGCCAGCCCTAGCGGCCCTCCTCTTTGTGCCATCCATTTACTTATAACTAGATTACTTATGTAAATAAAACTTTATTTATATGTAAATTGTTTTTTTTTAATTCTTAATGAAGTTTTTTCCCTAGGATGGATTATAGTTTTTCCTAGGGTGGAAAAAACTATTTTTGCTAGGGTGGACATAATGTTTTTCCCTAGGGTGGAAATAATATTTTTCTCTATGTTTTTTTTTTTTTTTTTATACTACCAGGGTGGCAAACAAGCATACGGCCCACACAGATGGGCAGTGGTCACCGTAGCCTATGGACGCCTGCAACACCGAGGGCATCACCAGCGCGTTGCCGATCCTTAAAAAACCTTTTCACGCCCTTTTTGAAGGACTCCATGCTGTAGTCTCTTGGGAAAGCCACACCAGGGAGTTCATTCCACAGCCTAAGCGTACGAGGAAGGAAATAAATAAACTGTGGAAATAAAATGGTGGAAATAAACTGTTTACTTTAGGGTGGAAATAAAGATTTTTCTCTAGGGTGGAAATAAACTACTTTCCCTAGGGTGGAAATAATGTTTTTTTTCCTAGGGTGGAAATAAACTTTCCCTAGGGTAGAAGTAAATTATTTTCCCTAGGGTTGAAATAAACTTTTTTCTCTAGGGGGAAGATGAAGGGTTTTCCTAGGGTGGAAAAAAAAATTTTTCCCAAGGGTGGAACAAAGATTTTTCTCTAGGGTGGAATAAAGTTGTTTCCCTAGGGTGAAAATAAAGATTTTTCTCTCAGGTGGAATATAGTTTTTTCCCTAGGGTGTAAATAAAGTTTTTTCCTTAGAGTGTAATAAAGTTTTTTTCCTAGGATGGAAATAAAGTTTTTTCCCTAGGGTGGAAATAAAGTTTTTTCCCTAGGGTGGAAATAAGGTTTTTCCTTAGGGTGGAAATAACGTTTATTTCCTCGGGTGGAAATAAACTTTTTCCCCTAGGGAGGAATAAAGTTTTTCCCTAGGGTGAAAATAAACTTTTTTCCCTAGGGAGGAAATAAACTTTTTTCCGAGAGTGGAATATAGTTTTTTCCCTAAGGTGGAGGAAAACTTTTTTCCCTAGGTTGGAATAAAGCTTTTTCCCTAGGGTGGAAATAATGTTTAATAATGTTTTAATGGAAATAATGTTTTAATGTTTTTCAGACTACGTAAAACTAGTCACTCATTTATGGGAAAGTGCATACAAATATATAACAAAATTCCACAACATGTAACTGAACTGCCGTTGCACAGGTTTAAACCGCATATTAAGAAAACCCTCATGGGAAAGGCATATTACAAAGTTCAGGATTATTTAGATGATAGGAATGTGTGGACGTCCGTTGCTTAATCTTAATAATGTTTAGTTTAATTTGCCACATTAAAGTAATGAGACGTTAATACATGTATCATTCATACAAGTTAATGTAATAAGAGATAACAATGTTTAATCTTATTTTGATTATATACTGACATATAATTTCTAATTGTAAAAAATGTAACACTGTGAATAATAGATTGTATGATTGGCTATTTTAAAAAAGTGGCTCATGAGTTTCTTACCGGGTTCTTCTCATGAAATGCCTTACTCTCGGAATCCGGTCGCTTGTATCGATTACAACCACAGTCAAAGCGCTGTGTGGATGTACTTGCTACAAGCGCTCGCGGCAGTGAAAATTTACTTTATGTAAAATAAATGTAACTATTTATGAATGTTGACGATTTTAAGTGCTATGTTTAGCCTATGAAATAAAATTATCTTTGATTTGATTTGATTTGATTTGATTGATAATTAAAACTATACAAAAATATTCAAATAACATAACAATTATTGTATATGAATTTACATTAATGCAATGCTGAATCCTCAAAAATGTGGCTCCTCAATCTAGCTTTGAACACTTTTAGTGTTTCTGATCTTTTTACTGATTCCGGCAATTCATTATATAGTTGCGCTCCCTCAAAAGCCAGAACTCTTTGCCCATATTGTGTTCTCGAGTTTGGCAAGAGAAAAAGCTTCTTAGGTCTTCTTTGGCTGTATTTCGGAATTTAGTTATTTATGGTTAAGTTAGTTTTAGAATGAATTTTATTGTGCAATATTTTGTGTATGAGTACTAAAGTTTAAAACTGATATAATTGAGTAATATTCATTAGTTTAGTTTCTTCGTAAACTTTTTCGGTACTAGCTCGATAGTCGTAGTTAAATAAAGTTTTTATAATTTTATTTTGTAAGGTTTGTATCTCTTTCAATTTAGATTTTGATGCATTTCCCCATATTTCAATCAAATATCTAAGGTGAGATTTGACAAAAGAATTATAGAGCATCAAGCGAATCCTTCGAGGGAAACAACCAACACTATGTCGTATGCAACCAAGAACCGATGAGAGCTTAGACTTGATATGATCAATTTGTGGAGTCCACGCTAGCTGACTATCAATTCTTAAGCCGAGGTACTTTTCTACTTTTTTTTCTGTGATAACTTTGCCATCTATTGTTAATTTTTGTAAAGATATAACCTTTTTATTTTTAGGTTTAAAAATGCAATAACAAGTTTTAGAAACGTTTATTGTTAATAAATTATAACGAAACCAATGGGAAATGATTTTTAGATCTTCCTGCGCGTTAGTAATTACTTCCTCAATAGAATCTCCGGAGTAGAATAAACTTGTATTATCCGCATATAAAGTTAGCTCCCCGCGTAATCGACATTCTGAAATATTGTTAATGTACGTCAAAAACAGTAACGGGCCCAGAATCGAGCCTTGCGGCACTCCACATTCGATAAGTTTTGCACTACTTTGACAGTCATTTATTTTAGTGACTTGTTGTCTGTCACTCAAGTAGGATTTGAGCATTTTGAATGCCACACCAGCTATGCCAATTCGCTCAAGTTTTTCAAGCAACAATTGATGACTCAGAGTATCAAAGGCTTTTTGTAAGTCTATAAATACTCCTATTACAATTTTCCTACTGTCTATTTTGGTTTTTATGTCATTAATTATATCTAGAGTAGCTCCTAAAGTGTTTGATTTGGGTCTAAAACTATATTGACAGTCGGTGAGAAAGTTTATAGAAGTGAAGTACTCATTCAGGCGAGAGATAATAACTTTTTCAAGAATCTTTGACACAATGGGTAACACAGATATTGGACGGTAATTATTTGGATAATTCGTTGAGCCAGACTTATGAATTGGGCAAACTTTAGCCAATTTAAGTGAGACAGGAAAATAACCCTCAGCTAGTAGAGTATTGAAGCAGTCACTAAATATTTGAGCCATTTTAGTACCAATACATTTAATGTGTTTAGTAGTAATTCCGTCAATTCCAGCGCTAGTATTAACATCAAGTCCTTTAATTATCCTTAGGATTTCGTCTGCAGTGCAAGGCGCGAATGATTCAAGCTTACCATTAGGACCAAAACTTGGCAGTGAGTAAACTGATCTTTGATGGAATCTTGAAGGTATTTCGTTAGCTAATTTTGGACCAATAGTGGAAAAAAAATCATTAAAGACATCACATATCATTTTGGGATCGGTGGTTACACCAAAGGAAGTATTCAGCTTTAGAGGAGCACAACTAGTTTTACTTTTGTTATTGGATATAGTGTTTATCAGGGACCACATTTTCTTTGGATTCAGCTGAACGCGTTCAAATTTGTCTAGAAAGTAGTTTTCCTTAGTTTTTTAAATATTATTTCGTACTTTATTACGAATCACTTTAAATTCTTCTTGTTTCCGAGAGTTTTCAGGATCTTTCTTCAGTTGGTTCCATAATTTGTTCCTATGGTTAATTGATTCGATAATTTCTTTATTGATCCAGTCCTTTTGTGGCAGATTTTCAATTTTGATTTTTGGTTGTTGACATTGTGCAATTGATGTTAATAAATATTTTTCTAATTCATTATAGTTCATGGGTTCTGATTTTTCATTTTGTACATAATCGTTTAGTTTCTTTTAATTCATTGATATATACTGAGTCCTTTTTAACCTCGGAAGTCGTTGTTTATGTATCTCAACATAGATTTGTTCATAGCCAAATATTCGTCTTTTATGATCGGACAAGCTGGAGTCAACTGTGGCAAGGCTCATATTAGTTTCTGGTAAGTTAGTTAAGACATGGTCAATAAGACTGCTAGTTGTTGTAGTTTCTCTAGTGCAGTGTTTTTTTGTTATGCGGTTTAGAACTCTGTATCCAGATTCATGCAGTAATGCTTTGTAGCGTCTTGTTTTAATATCAGCACTATTAAGAAGGTCTATATTGAAATCGTCAAAGATAATACTCCTTCTATACTGTTGTAGCTGTTGACCAAAAACATCCAGAAAGTCCGAAAACTTCGTATCTCCAGGGTTATAGATTAATCCGACATCTAGTTGGAATCTGTCAAGGTGAATCCATAGGTAATTGTTTCCTCCTATATATGCTTCGTGTAGAGAATGGTGACTCAAACTGCCATGCACGTAAATTGATACGCCTCCACCTTTTTTGTTGTTCCTAATGTTGTGGTAATGAGTGTAATTCACAAGTTCGAAGTTCTTAGCCTCTTCCTTCGTTTTAATCCACGTTTCTGAGAGAAGTATGACGTGGACGGTATTAGGTAAAGACTTGAGGACTCATTTCAGCTCATCAAGTTTGCCAGGCTTACGGATACTTCGCACATTAGCATAAAGAAAATGAAGACGGTATTTCGAGGACTTGAGATTTTCTTAACTGTCCAACACCTGATATGTAAAACCTCTGTATATTTTATTGCAAGTGACTGTAGTATTTAGTTTTTTTCAGCATGTATTGGGACTACTTTTGGAATACCTCTAATATATTTAATTTTTATGTTGCTTTCACCAGCCGACAGACGACGGTTCAGCTCCACTTTCATTCGTCTATATAATTCTTGTTGCATTGGTGTTTGATCAGGAAATAACTTAATGCTGTTACTGGTTTTAGATTTATTGCGCATAAGCAGTCTAGGGGTATCTGAATCAGCAAAACACACCTTTATATTGCGACGTTTTTCTTTGCTATATTTTCCAATTCTAAATATTTTAGTCGGCATAGGACAGTTTTAAATTAGTTTACTTAGAATATTTGTAACTTCCTGGTAATCGTTTTCAGTTCTGGATTTGGTGTCCATATTGTGAGACTCTGGTATTCCAGAAATAATAAGGTTTTTTATTCTATCATTTCGATCCTGGATTTCCATAAAGAATTCTTCATTCCTGTGGCTTGGGTTTATTTGCAGAACATCAGACTCCAGAGTTTGTATTTTTCCTTCAGCAGCGGTCAGCTTACTCGACAGCTCCACAAAATTGGATTCCATATGCTGTATTTTAGTCTCGCCAATTTCTGCCTGCACATTTAGTTTTGTTATGTCTGATTTAATATTCTTTTGCTCCGTAGCTAGAGAAGAAGTAGCTTGTTTTATGTTTTCTACTTGATTTTTAATATCGGTTAAGTTCTGTTTCATATTTTCCATTGTAATATCTTGCTTTTCGTTCATTTTTTCAAGTAGTTCTGTCATACGACCAAGTTTTTGTCGTAATCCTTGTAATTCTGCATTGCAGCTGCATTCATTTTCAGGCTGCTTTCTTTTTCTCTGGGTGAAATTTTCCAATCCTACAGTCGATAAGTTAGTTAATGAGCCGCCTACGTTTGTTTGATTTGACTTCATAGGGGAGCGTTGGACATTCATAATCTTTTAATTTTCGGGGATAGTTCACTTACGCAGTTATCTGTTTGACGCGTGTTGCTACTTTTCGTCTTGGCGCTGTACGGGGTGCACGGTTATGCGCAGTGTTCGTGCGGAAGACGAGGATGAAAAATAGCAACAGTTCCTTCCTGCGGGGGTGCTTTGCGGGTATGATATTAGTAAGGCACACACCTTTTGCAGTATGAAATGACTTAAGCAATAAATAACTACACAATTCACTTTAACACTTTGTTGTTAAACTTTAGAATATAATTTACTTTGCTAAGATTATATCAATTTTGCAAAATAAGAAGTACGCGTCTGCTCGGTTTGACAGCTACCGGACGAAAAAAATGTTAGTATTAGTTAATGTTAAGTTAAAAATGTTAATATTAGTATATATAATGTTGATAGTTTTTCCCTACAGTGGAAAGAATGTTTTTCTCTTTGGTGGAATATAGTTTATAGCTTAAATACACTGACGAACACATAAACTGCATCAAAGTAATAGACGACTTTGAAATAAATATTTTAACCAAGTATGCAAACTTTCTGTACAGATTTAAATTGAAACCTCTAGATTGGTTCGTGAAATTTAAAACGTCGTTGGGTATCATATCCTTAAGTTTAAGTTTGTGTTGTGAAACGGAGCTTAATAGTAGTACTAGGCCTTTTCGGGCCTCCACGGGGAAGAGGATGAGTACAGAGTACGCGTACTCCTCCTCTCATCGCCAGGGCTTGGTGGTGGTGGATGTTAGAGCCCCATCTAACATCCACCGCCCCGACTCGGCGGTTGAAGCGCGGCATATTGGCGCCTCCGTCTGCCTATCCTACGCCTGCGGTTAGGGGCCGCTGAGGGATCTTCCTCCCGGACCCTTTCCGCGGCCTCTTTCTGCAGCATAATTTGCTCGCAGAAGGAGACAACCGCCTCCCAGGACGTCGCACTGCCGACCATGTCTTTTACCAGTGTCGGCAGCGCGAGGTCCCGCCCCACAGTGGCGACTAACAAACGGCGTTGGGCATCGAATGCCGGGCACACCTCTAAGGCGTGCTGTGCCGTGTCGTCGCACGATCCACACTCGTGGCATCGGGCACAGGGCTCTCTTCCGATCCTGTGCAGGTAGTGGCCGAAGGCTCCATGGCCTGTCATCACCTGGACAAGACGGAAGGTTAGCGATCCGTGTCGCCGGGTCACCCACTCAACTAGGGATGGCCGGATTCCCGCAATGGTCCAGTGGCCAGCAGTGGGGCTTTGTAGCCTCTGCATCCACTCCCGTATCACGGCCTGCTGGGCCCTCTCACGCCATCGCCGGATCAAATCGGGCGCAGGGCGTAAGCCGTCTCTACGGACCTCTGCCGACAACCTGTAGACCTGCGTCAACGCCTTGGCGTCCAGGTCCCAGGGGGCGGTTCCGGCAAGCACGCACGCAGCCTCGAGCGACACTGTATGGTAAGCGCGTATGACCCTGTTTGCCAGCACCCTTTGCGGTTTCCGCAGGAGGGCTTTGGCTTCGGTAGACAGGGTCTCCGCCCACACAGGTGCGCCATACAGCGCCATAGACCGCACAACTCCTGTATATAGGCGTCGGCAGGTCGACTTCGGTCCGCCCAGGTTGGGAAGCAGCCTTGACAAGGCACCAGCAGTCGCGACAAGCTTCGGGCTCAAGCGCTTGAAATGCTCGGTAAAGCTCCACCGCGAGTCCAGGGTGAGCCCCAGATAGCGCATTTGCGCTTTCATCGCTATGCTTACACCGTTGATGGTGAGGTGTGCATCTCTGGGAGGTCTGGTGTGATGCCCACAAAAGTACATCGCCTCCGTTTTCTCAATAGCGACGCGCAACCCTAGGCTCTGAATCCTCCGGATTACGCGTCCGACTCCGGCATTGGCTAGTAGCACCGCGTTACGAAAGGTGCTGGCCCTGACTAGTACGAGGGTGTCGTCTGCGTAGCAGACGACATTGACTCCTGGAAGGCGAGCGCCGCGCAGGGCGTAGTTGTAGCCGATGTTCCACAGGGTCGGGCCGAGAACCGATCCCTGTGGAACACCGCATGTCGCCTCTCGTACTACCAATCGGCCGTTCTTGTCGATGCAGCGGATGCTCCGGTTCCGTAGGTAGTTATGGATAAGTCGTCTCATGTAAATGGGGACTTCGTGGAACCGGAGTCCTTCCTCGATGCAGTTAAAGGGAAGGGTGTTGAAAGCGTTGGATATGTCCAGAGATACGGCAATCAACACCCTGCCCAGCCCTGTAGTCTCCTCCGAGACGGCCCTCACTCTAGTGATGGCGTCGATGGTGGATCTGCCCTCCCGGAAGCCATACTGATCCTCAGATAAATCTGGCCCTGTCTCGCTCAAGTGCCGCGTGATTCTCTTCGCCAGGATCCGTTCCATCAGCTTACCAGCTTCGTCCAGCAGGACTATAGGGCGGTAAGCGGATGGGGTATTGGGCGGCTTGTCCGGCTTTTTCAGCAGCACGAGGCGTCCCTCTTTCCAGGCACTAGGGAACACGCCAGTGGCCAAGCACTCGTCATAGAGCCCCCGCAGGTGGTCGCCCAGGTGTTTTAAGGACATGACCAAAATTCGACCAGGGACCCCATCCGGGCC
This sequence comes from Parapoynx stratiotata, assembly GCA_910589355.1. Lineage (NCBI taxonomy): Eukaryota > Metazoa > Arthropoda > Insecta > Lepidoptera > Crambidae > Parapoynx > Parapoynx stratiotata. Next base: position 12,751,200 of record OU342482.1, read on the forward strand.
TGGTGCTGTGTTCCTGGCCTTCATTCGGCTTATGGCATCCTCGAATTCCCCATTTGTGATAGGAGGAGGAGGTGTCGTATTCTCCGTTGCGGAACTTTGTCTCCCGAAGAACATCACCGGTGGCTCAAACTCTTCACTTTCCGGGAATAGGTGAGCAACGATCTGTCTCAGCAGTGACGGGTGTAGCGACACCGTGACCGGGGGCCCTTTGGACAACTTGGCGCGAATAGCGCGATAGGGACGGCCCCACGGGTCGTCGTCAAGCTGTGTAAGCATCTGTTCCCTTGCCGCAGATTTGGCGCGACGAATTTCCGTCTGGAGCGACTTCCGAGCGACTTTTAGTGCCTCCGAAAGTTGCTGTTCAACTTCAGGTGTCCTGCCTGTCCTCCTCCTTCGGTAGTTGGTGAGAGCCCTTCGTTTGACGATGCAGACCCTGCGGAGGGTTGCGATTTCAGGGCTCCACCAATAAACTTCCCTCCTAGGTGGGCGAGTGATCGCCCTGGGCATGGAGGAGTTGCAGATGCGCGTGAGGGACTCCCTGAATCGTATGGCCCCATCGTCTACACTCTGTGCTATTGGGCTGCGATCCCACGTCTCAATGATCGCCGCTTCGTTCGCAAGGTCCTTGTTCAGACCACTTAGGCTCCATCTTACGAAAGTGGATGTATCGCCGTTCCGCTGGACACGATTTGATGTGTTGTGGTTTGAGGAGACACTGAACCGGATATACCGGTGGTCGGAGAGCGTCTCCTCGTCAACTACTACTCGCCAGTCTCTGATTAAAGTTGCAACAGCAGGGGACGCGAACGTTACGTCCACGATGGACCCTCCCTGCTGTCGAACGCATGTTAGTTCGGAGCCTTGATTTACCAGCGTCAGACCGGCCGTGATGGCCCATTCCTCCACTAGCTCCCCTCGTCTATCCGTCAGCGGGGAACCCCATGCTGTAGATTTTGCATTGAGATCCCCCGCAAAGATGATAGGGCGCGATTGCGCTCGCCTTACAGCGACCAGTACGTCTCTGAGGAAGTCTTCGAATGCCTGAAGCGATTTGTTGGGGGAAAAGTAAACGCCAATGATGACAAAATCGCTCCAGGAAGCGGACGCAAACCCGGGTCCCCTATCGAGAAGGACCAGTTCGTAGGAGTCCACCTCGGATAGACCCACGACGGCCACCGTCCCATCTGTGTCCGAGACCCAGTGCGAGTTCGGAACAACGAAATATGGCTCAGAAGCTATGCCTACATCAATGGACCACTGCTTCGAGGTCTGGACAAAAAGGTCCTGAGCCCCGGAGCAGTGGTTCAGATTCGCTTGCAGAAATTTGATTGGTCGCACTGGGTCCATTACTCTGCAGTTGTTGGTTTCGCAGCCTGGGTCCGCTCGGCTGGTCTTCTCGCCTTGCCTCGAGTTGGCTGTAGAGGAGTACATCCCTTAGAACCCACCATGTGATTCGCTGGGCGCTTCGCCTCCTCGCATATGGGGCAATGCGTATGCGACTTGCATTCGGCGGATTTATGTCCAGCTTCGCCACACCTGTAGCAGAGCTGACTTCTGTCTGTGGGGCAGGAGCACTTCTGTTTGGTGTGCCCTCCCATGAAACACCTGTAACATCGCATCGGTCTGGTCTCGAGCATTGTTACAAGTGCCGAGCTCCAGCCGACGTAAAGCCTTTTAGCCGCGATCAATGTTTTGGCTGCAGACACCGGACATCGTAGCCATACCACTCCCATCCGACCGGGATTTCTCCTGATGGCGCCTACGCGGACGCTCTCAACAGAGCAGTTGCCTTGAGAAGCCACTGCACACGCGAGCTCTTGTTGCGTGATGGAGTCGTCTAGACCTGAGACTCTAAGCTCTGTGGTCTTAACTGGTCTGGAGACCTGTACGCCCGGCCCTAGCACCTCTTTCAATTTGTTGGCGAGTGTATCAGCTTGAGCGCCACCGTTTTCACCCCTGATCTCTAGAATACGCGCGCCAGTCGCAGTTTCTCGGATACGAGGAAGCGGCACGCCAATTTCTTCCAGGCTTATTGCGTCTTTGGCCGTCTGCAACACCTCAGCGTAGCTAGCCCCGTCTTTCTCGGCTTGCCCCGTAATTGTGAGGACTATAGCCGCTGTACGAGGAACCCTCAACGGGTTCTTCCTCCTCTTCCTGGCTCTGGGTTTTTTCGGCGCGGGTTCATTCGCAGCCGAGGACGTTTTCTGGGCAACGGAGTTAGCTTTTGTTGCTTTAGCCTTCTTGCGCTTTTGCGCCTTCGACTCTACTAGTTTAAAGCCCTCCGCGTCTGTCCCTGGTTCAACTGCCGGAGCTGCAGACCCTCCTGCAACAAGAGCGTAAGTGGGTTGGCTGGTTGATTTCACCACTGCGCTTGGGCCAGCCTTGGGCCTCACAGCGGTCTCGGTCTTTGAACTTTCGGTCGCTCGCCTGGTTTCGTGCGCCAGGGGCGGCCGAGGCCCGTCAGAGTTAGTCTCTGTTGCTGGAAGTCCCAGCTGTTTGCCCAACGTCTCCATCATCTTGGCGAGTTTGGTGTCTAGCAGTTTACTGACCTCAGCCATGGTTACGGATCTCTCATGGTCTTCAACCTTTTTACCCCCTTTGAGATGTTGCGGGGGGGCTGTTGGGGTCGACTCATTGGTGAGCGCAAGTTGTTCCTTGCCCCTGGGCGTTTTCTTAGGCCTCTGTGGGAGCGGCTCCTTCGCTGGAGGCGAGAGTGGGGTGACGGTCACCTCCATAGTCTCGTCCGGTGTTGCTGCCTGCTTCGCGCTTTCCCGGGTCTCTTTTAATTCCAGGAACTTTGCCCGGAGTTCCGACACTTCTGCTTTCAGGGACTCCATCCCCTTCTTAAGCTCTACATTGTCCGCAGTCAGCTGAGTGTTGTCGGCGGAGAGTCTCTTCACCTCCATCCTCAATTTGAAGTTCTCGTCGGTATCCGTGCGGGCGCGTAAGACGTCGACGACCGCCCCTAAACCGTGAGCGGCATGTTTAAGGTCACGCTGCACAGTTCCCTTCAGATTTTTGCTCCTAGCAGCGGAAACTGTGACCACCTCCAAATACTTTTTGGCGCTGTCGGTCAGCTGATCAGCCGTCTCGTCGTTCAGCGCCGCCACATTAATAGGCTGAACGGCCTTCTTCAGGGCGTCCTCCTTCGACCTATCCGCGTCTTTGAGCAGCTCGTGCACTTCACTGCTGAGGTCGTACTGTTCGGACTCGAGTACGGCCCTTCGGTATCTCTCCTTCGCTTTTGCCCAGCCTACGTACTCCCCGGTAGTCGGTGGGCGTCCGGGTTTCCGTTTGACGGGCGTCTGTTTTGGGGTCGCGAATTCGCTCGCCAATGGTGTGCTGCGACCCGAGTGTGTCTCATCAGAGCCGGAGTCAGAGCTGCCGGTCTTTGGGCGTTTGCGCGCCCTCCGCGTTTTGTTTGCTGCTGCTGGTTTTGCGCTGCTTATGCTTAAGGGGGCGTCGGAGTCGGATTCCAGCCCGCGCCCTGCCATGCCAGTAATTTCGCTCTCTGTCGGTAAACTCACGACGGAGGCACTCCTTCTACCACTTAGACAGAGGCGGAAGCCACTGCTAGAGCAAGCCTTGCCCCCCCCAGAAACGGTGGGGCTGCCCGGGCCAGAAGGCCCGGGGAGGGATTCTCCTGCCGCGGAGCGGCCGGTACCCTCCTGGGGTAGTTTGTGTTTGGGACCTGCTTTCATGTTTGGTTGTTTTTTGGTGTTTGTGTAACCGGGGCTTGGGACGGGGCACCCCCCCGCCATTCAACCTATCAGCACCCCGGACAACCTTAGGTTTAGGTCCGGTGGCGGCGAGAAGCCGTTGAGCACGATCCTCCACACGTGGGTGGAGGTCGCTGACCACCGACATGAAAGACATTGACGCTGAAGTGTTTCAATAGTGAAACGACCAACGAAATGTTACGCGGACACTGTCCGCCATCCTACGACAAAATGTCCACTTACCCCATGTATGGGGCCGCAACAAACGCAAGTGCAAAGCACCAGGCAAAATTGCCACCACCTTCTTTCACAGAGTGAAAACGCGACCACTGGTCGCCATACTACGTCACAACAGTGACCGCACGCAGGAATCAATTAAAGGACTTAACCGCACTCCTCGCTGAGGCATTAGCCGTTCCTCATGCAACCCTCCCCTCGCAAACGGGGTGAGGTGTTGCATGAGGACCGTTGCCCGGGGTCCGCCACGTGGAGGCTCCTCAGCAAATAGGACCCCCTGTCACAATAACCTAACCGAACCTAACCCAACCAATCAACCAACCAACCAGCCAACCCCACCACCACTACCACCAATTTTCACCTTAGGGAGAAAACTAAGGAAATAAATTTATTCCACCCTAGGGAAAAAACATTGTTTGCACCCTAGGGATAAAACATTATTTCCCCTTAGGGAAAATACATTATTTCCACACTAGGGCAAAAGTTCGTTTCGATGAGATGACATGAGATGTGATGTGATGTGATGTGAAGTGATGTGATGTGATGGGATGGGATGGGATGGGATAGGAAAAGGATTAGATGAGATGAGATGAGATGTGATGAGTTGTGATGAGACGTGATGTGATGTGTTGTGATGTGATGAGACATGATGAGACGTAATGAGACGAGATGAAACGTGATGAGACGTGATGAGACGTAATGAGACGAGATGAGACGAGATGAGACGAGATGAGACGTGAAGAGACGTGATGAGATGAGATAAGATGAGATGTGATGTAATGTGATGTGATGTGATGAGACGGTGTTTCCGATAGCGCCCTTGTCACCATCAAATCGACATGTATAAAAAAAAACTTAACCGAACCTAACTCAACCAATCAACCAACCAACTTTATTTCCACCTTAGGGAGAAAACTTATTCCATAAGGAAATAAATTTATTCCACCCTAGGGAAACAAATTTATTCCACCCTAGGGAAAAAACATCATTTATGCGATGCGATGCGACGCATCGTGATGAGACGAGATGAGATGAGACGTGATGTGATGAGATGTTATGAGACGTGACAACCAGCCAACCAACCAACTTTATTTCCACCTTAGGGAGAAAACTTATTCCCAAAGGAAATAAATTTATTCCACCCTAGAGGGAAACAAATTTTTTCCACCATTGGGAAAAAACATTATTTACACCCTAGAGAAAAAACATTATTTACACCCTAGGGAAAAAACATTTCCCCTTAGGGAAAATACAATATTTCCACACTAAGGAAAAAAGTTCGTTTCGATGAGATGACATGTGATGTAATGTGATGAGACGTGTAATGAGATATGATGAGATGTGATGAGACGTGATGAGACGTGATGAGATGTGATGAGATGTGATGAGATGTAATGAGATGTGATGTGATGAGAATTGATGAGACGCGATGAGACTTAATGAGACGTGATGAAATGAGATGAGATGTGATGAGGTGTGATGAGATGAAATGAGATGTGATGAGATGTGACGTGATGAGACTTTATGAGACGTGATGAGATTAGATGTGATGAGATGTGATGAGATGTGATGAAATGTGATGAGAAGGGATGAGATGTGATGGGACGTAATGAGATGTGATGTGATGAGACGTGATGAGATGAGATGATATGAGACATGATGTGTTGAGATGAGACGAGATGGGACGTGATGAGACGTAAGGTTAGGTTAGGGTAGGTTAGGTTTTTTTATTTTATTAATAAAATTACGGTCTGCAGACTCTGTGGTCCGTACTTTTTTTAGTTTAATATTTTAATTAGATTGAAAAAATTACATTATGTCGCTCCTATTTCAAGATATACTTAAAATTATGGTTAATAAAACAACAGGCAAGCGTCATGCTCATGCTTGCATTCATGCTCTATATATATATTTTTTCTTTGCATGCTCCGATTTTTTTATTTATTTGCATGCTTCCTATTCCAATTTATTATATTTATTTAACTTTGAAAAAGCTTAGCCACTAGTTTTTATGTTATGCTACTTACATGCTATTACATCATTCTTAATTTACGATTACATTCATGGAAGTTTGTTAATTTACAGTCAGTTGTTCTTTTATTCTATAAACTATTAATTACATGCTATTGGTTACTTATATAGATAGTTAGGTTAAGTTAATTATGAATCTATTCACATGATATTACATGCATACAATTGTTGATTATTAAAGAAATTACATTATTATTAATTACTATTAAATTAATTAATAATAAAATTTTGATAGAATAACAAATTTACAGGAGAAAATTTTATTATTATCATTATTAATTATTGAAATTGTTATTTTATTCAAATTATTAATTATTCAAATTATTTAGTCAAAAATGTAAGTTGTCAAACCGGTGTTTCTTTTAGTTGCAGATACCTTACTTTGTCTGCTTGGCTAGATAGGGACTTTAGCGTCTTTTAGGGCACTCCCTTAAGCTCGTCCCAGGTGGAGATTAGTCTTGTCCGAAAATGGCTATTTAGGGGTTCCAGTCCATGAATGCTATTATAGCATCTCTGACCTTATCGTTCCCGTTTTTAATTGCCATCTTGTTGTTATGTTCCGAAATTTCACGGCAAGTGGCCCTTTCCGCGCGCGAGATGAAACGCGCCGTGGCGTCCTCCTTCGCGTTATCCGTGAAATAGACACAGGTGTTGGTGTGTCGGGAGATGGCGACTACCGCATGTGGGACACTGGTGAGTATTTGCGAGCGAGCTGCTGTGGTACGAACTATGTACACGGTTTCGAAAATCAAACCCTGCGATTCGTGGATAGTCAGGGTGCGAGAGCTCTCGTCTTGTCCGTAACCCTGACTGATCAGAAGAGCCTTCTCAACCTGTGTGTGGACCAGATACAAGGTGTTATTGGACTTTGGTATTCTCGCTCCCGTATATCCCCTAAGCGCTAGGGATCTAACCGCGGCTTTAGCTGAGTAGATGCCCCCATAGATCTCGTCGAGGGCATACGCTACATCCATAGGTTTCCTCCACGTGCAAAGCAACTCCCTCGCAATGTGTGTAACTGCGTTTGGGCGGTTGTACTGGAGTGTAAAAAGATTGTTCCGGTCTATGAAAGGGAGTTGGTTGTTGTCCCCGATCATGAGGGCACGTTCGGCTTTGACAACTGAGAGAACACCCGATATGGCATCGGCCATCTCGAGTATCCTCTCATCGAGCAGCACCCTCGTGCACTTTGCTACCACAACTATTTGGTCATCTGGTGGGGTCCCGAAACGGGTCTCCCTACTCTGATCTACTTCCTCTTCCGGCATGTCCTCGCTTTCTATGAACCCCATGCTGCCGCTGCAGGCCGCCATGTATTCTCCCGACATCTTGCCATGCAAAACCTGACAAGATCCGTTGTCATACACCGCGGCCTCCGCTTCTTCCAGCAGTTCTCGTAGTAGGCTCAGTGAGCCTCGCTGGTAAGCTTGCAGGATTTTCCTGCATTTGAGCTCGCTTACCTGCTTCGTGGCCTTTGTGACCGCCACGAATTCAACGAGCGTGTTAGTTTCGAAAAGGGGATATGTTAAATAAATCTTTAATTAATAATAACCAATTCATTTATTTCATACCACAATATGTACACACAATAAAGATTCATTTTATTCAACAAGTTTATACATAAAGCTTCTATTCGCATACAATAGAACCAGAACCAGCATTAGTTTAATTATAATACTCTTTGTACAATATAATATCACAGAATTATAAATTATTGCCCTAATGTTCAAAACATTGGGTATGTCCCGTTTTGACAATTATTACTGAATTGGGGAAACTATGAATTATATAAAATAAAACAAGGAAATGAGGAGCCCCTTGTGCCATAGATCAGACATACTCTGTGGCTTCCCGCCCAAAACACTGACAGCTAATGTCAAATGGTCAACTTTCATTATGGCCGCGATCGGCCGGTCCGTAATATAAAGCGCGATAAAAGTGCTAACAGTGCTATCGGCGTGCTTACGATTCCGGACCGAAGTTTTAGCACATTTTAGCGTGTCAACTGTCAGTGATCCCAAATCAACGTTTGATCTTTATTTCGTAGCAAATAGCAATAAATTAATCCTTAAATCCTGAAACATGAATCATGAAACCTGGCTCAGTGGGTCATTTACTGATGTAAGTCAAGTAAAAAAACGAGAATTTTTCAATAAAACTTGTTTTAATTATATACTTGCATTTTTATATTTAGAAAAATCTCTTAGACAATAATCAACTCTTAATTAATAATAAAAAATTACATTACACAATAATCAACTTCAATCAAGTAATCAGCACATTTTTTTAAAGTAATTGAGCTCAAATTGCCATTTGTCCTGCACAAGTGCTTATTGGTTACAAATAATACAGATAATTATTATTAATATTTTGTACCAATTGTACTGTAGAGTAATCTGCCTTCCCCGTTGCTCATCCAAGAAAGGTACATCGATTTTATCCATTTTTGAAATCACAAATCTCGCCGGATCTGAAAACAAATAAACAAACAGCTGTCAGTTTGACACTTCGCTCTCAGTGATATTGCCCTAGAGCATTAGCGCTGTAAGTGCGATATGACGTCATCAATGACGTCACGTAGTTTTGCAGACAGGCTAACGTCAGCGCGCTCACAGCATTTCGGGACGCTTTTTAGCGCGCTAATATCGCTGATAATCGCTTTTAGTGAGTTACGGACCGCGGCCTATGTTTAGCTAGATCTTGTATAAAACTAGTGTCAGTAAATTACATTCTAGAAAATAATAGAAACTCTTTGTTTTATTTAAGTGGTGATAAATAACACATGGCGCAGTCGTTTTGAACCTGAAATGGCTACAATAAATTACAATGTACCGGCTCCACTGTCCCTTGTGGGCAATCTCAATGAAAACTGGGAAAAATTTAGTCAAAGCTTCCAAATATATTTAACGGCGTCGGGCCTGGACGAGGCCGCTGAATCAAGAAAGACAGCCATATTCCTTAACATAGTAGGTGAAGAAGCACACATTTGTGTTGCCTAAAGAACCGTCACTAAAAATAATTCTTGAAAAGTTCGAAGCATTCTGTAATCCACAGAAAAACATCATACACTCTCGATATTTATTTTTTATTTTATTTACTTTTTTAACTCCCCTGAAAATTCTGGTAAACAACTGTGAGTTTATAGATTCTAATGAAATGTTAAGAGACCGTCTCATATTTGGATCGACAGATACAAGTACTCAGAAGAAGAACATCGAAAAAGGAAATCCACCTTTAGATGAAGTTATCAATTCCTTTAGAGTAGCAGAATTGACTGGGTCTAGAGTGAGTGAGATTCAGCAAGAGCCACAAGTAAACACAATATCAACAAATGCTAAAACAAAAATATGCAACAGATGTGGATATAGTCACAAATATGGACAGTGCCCAGCCTTTAATAAAACATGCGCAAAATGTCAACGGAAAATCATTTTGCAAAGATGTGCAAAAATGACCAGAATAAAAAGGTTAATGAGTTAATATTTAGTAAGGAAACAGATTATTTTTGTGGATCTGTGAATGCACAAATGACACACGGATGCTGGTTCGAGGATATAATTATAGAAGGAGTAAATGTAAAATTCAAACTAGATCCATGAGCAGATGTGAGCATCCTACCAGTGGACTTGTTCCATAAACTGGAGAAAGATGCTGGACCTTTCCACTTGGAAAAAACAAATGCAAATTTGGAAAGCTGCAATGGATTCAAAACTCCAGTTCACGGAATTGTTATGCTAAAAATTAAAATTAAAGATCGTAGAGACATACTAAAATTTTATATTGCAGGAAGCAATCAAGCTATTCCTATACTATGCCGTGATGATTGTGTAAGATTAAATTTAGTCAAGCGGGTTTCAGAAATCAAATCAGGATTAGAGGTAAATATAGAAAGCTTAATTAGAAATAATATAGATTTGTTTACTGGAGTAGGAAAAATAAACAGACCATATGAAATAAAATTAAAAGATGGAGTAATTCCAACATCAAAGCAACCATATAGAGTTCCACTAACTTTAAGGCAAAAACTAAAAGATGAGTTAGTTAAATTAGAGGCTTTAGGCATTATTTCTAAAGTAAATGAGCCATCTGAATGGGTCAACAGAATGGTTATTGTGGAAAAGCCTGACAATAGTATTCGTATATGTTTAGATCCAAAGGACTAAAACAATTCTATTTTGAAAGACTATTGTATCATTCCTACAATAGGTGAATTATCTACTAAAATAAAAAATTCTAAATATTTTACTGTTTTAGATCTCAAAGATTCATTTTGGCACATAGTGCTCAGTGAAAAAAGCTCGAAGTATTGTACATTTGCAACTATATTTGGTACATACAAATTTAATAGATTACCTTTTGGTATAGCCATAGCTTCAGAGGTTTTTCAAAAATATCTATCAGAAATATTTTGCGACATTAATGGTGTTGTTAATTATATTGACGATGTACTTATTTATGCAGAAAGTGAAACAGAAATGAATGAGATTCTAGACAAAGTATTTCAACGAGCAAGACAATGTAATATTAAATTTAACAAAAATAAAGTTCAGTACATGGTTACTTCTGTTAAGTACTTAGGACATATCTTTGAATGTGGTAAAGCTTATCCTGATCCAGACTCAATCAAATGTATAATTGAATATGACACCCCTAGTGATAAGAAAAGTCTTCAGAGATTTTTAGGATTAGTTAATTATTTGCGACCATTTATATCAGATTTGGGAACAAAAACAACACCATTTGTTAGAGAAAAATGTATTATTTGAATGGCAAAAACTTCATAATGATTGTTTTAATTACCTTAAATCAATTCTAACAAACAAACCAGTACTTCATACATTTGACCCACAAAAAGAAATTACCATACAAACTGATTCTAGTAAAACAGGAATTGGTTGTGTCTTATTACAAGAAAATAAACCTATTTACAATGCGTCAAAATCTCTTTCTTCAGTTGAAATAAATTATGGTCAAATAGAAAAAGAATTTTTGGCCATCCTATTTGCTTGTAGAAAATTTCATACATTTATTTATGGTAGAAAAATACTAGTTCAAACTGATCATTTACCTCTAGTGTCAATTATGAAAAAAGAGATATCAAATATTCCATCTGTAAGACTTCAAAGAATAAAACTCAAATTAAGTATTTATAATATTCAAATAGCACATATCCCTGGCAGTCAAATGCACATAGCAGATGCAATAAGTAGGGCTAAGGCTGAAATTAATTACAATCATGATAATTATCTAAATTGCTCAATTCATTCTTTAAATATATCACATGACATTTTATCTAAATTCAGGCAAAAATTTAATGGATGATTTTATAGCAATAAAACTCAAAAAATATTTTTTCGAAGGTTGGCCTAAATCTATGTCAAATATCCCAGACATACTAAAATATTATTATAATTTTAAGTCAGCTATATCTGTGCAAAATGATCTAATATTCATTAATAATTGTTTATATGTTCCAGATAAATTGAAAATGTACATATTAAATAAGATACATGATTGTCATTTTGGAATGACAAAAACAAAAGCAAGAGCAAAATTATTATTTTTTTGAAAAAATATGTCAAAGGATATTGAAGAATATATAAGCAGTTGTAAAGTTTGTAAAAATTTTTCATCTAATAATGTTAAAGAACCCATGATAATTAGAAAACAGCCAGAATTACCCTTTCAGTATGTATCAGTAGATTTTTTACAATATGGGAGTGATAATTACTTGGTACTAGTAGATCATTATTCTAAATGGATTGAGTTACATAAGGTATTGAATAAAACTGCAGAAACAACGATTAATATACTAAAAATAATATTTTCAATACATGGTGTTCCAGAGATACTCTATTGTGACAATGTTCCATTTAACTCACATAAATTCATTGAATTTAGTAAAGATTGTTACTTTCAACCTATATTTTCCAGTCCCCATTACCATCAAAGTAATGGAGCAGCAGAAAATGCTGTAGGCATATGTAAACTTATGTTAAAAAAATGTACAGAAACTAAATCAAATTTATATAATTTTATTCTAGAATATAGAAATACTCCAATATTAGGAACCTTACATTCACCTTCTCAATTATTATTTAACAGACTTTGCAGAACTAGTTTACCTATTAACAAAGATCTGTTAAAACCTAAATTGGTGACTAATATAACAAACAATTGGTTAAATAATTCTTTAAAACACAAAAGTTATTATGACTGTAATGCTAAGTTAAGAAAGGATAAATTTGAAGTAGGTCAGAAAATCTATTTTAAGGAAAATGAAAACTCCAAGATATGGAAGCCTGCTATTGTTCATAAAATTTGTGACAATCCCCGATAATACAAGATGAAGAAGGATGTAAGAAAATAAGAAACACTTGGTTTCTAAAAAGTATTAATAGCTATAATAAAGAAAAATAATCATTTCTCTCTAAAACAAGGAATCAAGATTGTATTCAAAAATTCTGGTCTGATTCTCATAATGTATATGAACCTGTTAAGTTTAATGTTGAAACACATTCTGAAACAAATATATCAAGACCTTCTAGGAATACCAAAATACCTTCATATCTAAATGATTATATCCTTGATTAATTTACAATTTATATTATTGATAGTAGAAAATAGATACCCTACATAATACGTAATTCATTATATGTAATATTTACATTATTTTTAAGTATAATAATTTATAAGAGAATTTGATATTTATGTTCATAGAAATATGTAATAAATTTGTTTTATTTCCGTAAAAGGGGAGATGTGCCATAGATCATACATACTCTGTGGCTTCCCGCCCAAAACACTGACAGCTAATGTCAAATGGTCAACTTCCATTATGTTTAGCAAGATCTTGTATAAAACTAGTGTCAGTAAATTACATTCTAGAAAATAATAGAAACTCTTTGTTTTATTTAAGTGGTGATAAATAACACACCCCTAACCCGCCCCTCATGATGGGTGACAACCATTCTTAGGCCCGTATTACAGAACCAAACTCAAGCGTAGATCTCTGCTTGAGCACAGTAAGAGAGGGATGGCGCGATTGATCCCACACAGCGCCATCCCTTTTTAACTGCTCTCAAGTAGAGATCTACGCTTGAGTTTGGTTTTGTAATACGGGCCTTACACTCTCTCCTTGCCATAGCAACTATCACAAAGTCTTACTTCGCATCATAATAATAATTATCAATATTAATACATCCCAGAAACTATTAAAAACATAAAATCATATCTTTGTAGCACTGCAGTATAAACACTTTAAAGATAAACAGAATTATACTTATCTTAAATATGATCTATCGTCATATACTACGTTATAACTTTTACCATGTAGGTACTTCTTTAACTTGAATTCTGAGCAGCGTTTCGTCTAGAAAGGCTGATACAATAATGATCCCGTCTTTAGACGTATTCTCTCTAATCTGTGATCCCGTCGACCTAGTGCTTGGCTTTATAAATCGTAGCGTGACGCCAACCACCCGGGGCGGGGAGAAATTGACCAATCACAGAGCAGCATATGCTACTTTATTATAAACACAGTTAATTCAATTTAAATATAAAATGTAATGAATTCAATAATTGTATTGCATAAATTTACGATTCAAAGGCATCTAGTCTATTCTAATATTTACAAAATAGTCCCAATACTGCTTAGTGAGTATAATAACATGGACCAATCTGAAGTTAGCACAAATTGAACAATTTTTAATAACAACTGAAAGCAGCTTAGAAAATAGTTAAACTATTTCTTAAATTTTATATCAAATTAATAAAGTAATTTATTAATCATTAATCCAAATTTTCAGCTTATTTCGTTGTTGATTATTATAATCAAGTAACTTTAATGACTGTTGTTATGGTACAGAAACATTTGAAAAATTATTCAAGTAACAAACATTTATCACAAACTGAAGCATTATAGAATATTAATTATCATCACATATATTTATGTTTTTGTAATAAATATATTAATCCAACACGGCCATACTGACTATACTTCGCTCTCGAAGTTAATTAACTTAAATCTAAATAAATAAATGTTACATTTGTTGTTATATTATAATATGATCACTCGTTATCATATGATCACTTCTACATTAAGTTGACCAACAACAACGGTCAGCCGCCATTACATTTTCTTTATATATACTCTTTATTGCAATTCAAAAACAAATACATAAAACAGGTTGTTAACATATGTTTGCAAGGGCGGACATATCCCTAACAGAGATCTCTGCCTGTCAACCCAAAACACACAACTTTACATAATTACAATCACAATAAATAATAAAATTTCACTAATATTCAGCAATCGGGTGACATCCCTTGGATATTGTCACCATGCATGTGAATCAAACCATAGTCATTCGAATTTTTTTGTCTATATACCTGTTTTTTTACTTTTTGAAGGTAAACATCAGACTGTCTTTAAGTCTAAAGCTATTCAGGAAAATTTAACTAATGTTTGCTTAAATGTTTTCTTAATATAATGATAAATTTTGACGATACTTTCTTAAATTCGTTCGGCCAGTCTGACATAATTGTTCATTTTTTATAGTAAATCTGTGAGAGTAGCACAAATTTGGTTTAAGCGTTTTCAATCCGGAAATTTTGATGTCAAAGATGCACGTCGCTCTGGTCGCCCTATTACAGATAAAATGGATGCCATTTTTGAAAAAGTGGAGCAAGATCGGCATGTCAGTAGTTACGACGTAGCTGAAGAACTGAGAATTCACCACAAAACAGTTTTGGCGCATTTGAAAAAAAACTGGGTACACAAAAAAAGCTCGACATTTGGGTACCTCACGAGCTCACTGAAAGAAACCTAATGAACCGTGTACTCATTTGTGATTCTTTATTACGACGTAATGAAACCGAACCATTTTTGAAGAAGCTGATAACTGGTGATGAAAAGTGGATCACGTACGACAAGAACGTGCGAAAAAGGTCGTGGTCAAAGGCCGGTCAGGCTTCACAGACTGTGGCGAAACCCGGGTTAACTCGCAACAAGGTGATGCTGTTTGTGTGGTGGGATTAGAAGGGCATTATTCATTATGAGCTGTTACCACCAGGCAGGACCATCGATTCTGAACTCTACTGCAAACAACTGATGAGATTAAAGCAAGAAGTTGAGAGAAAGCGGCCGGAATTAATTAACAGAAGAGGTGTGGTTTTTCATCATGATAACGCTAGACCTCACACATCTTTAGCCACTCAGCAAAAATTAAGAGAGTTCGGCTGGGAGGTGTTAATGCATCCGCCGTATAGTCTCTTCAGTATTCTTTAGGCAGTGTCAGGTTAACATCACGAGAGGACTGCCAAAACCACTTGTCGCGGTATTTTGACCAGAAGTCCCAAAATTTCTATAGCAATGGGATCATGTCCCTACCTACAAGATGGCAAAAAGTTATCGAACAAAATGGTACCTACATACTTTAGTTAAATGTAAATAAACTATATTAAAAAATGTTTTGAATTTTCTTAAAAAATGCGAAGAAACTTTTTCCCCAACCTATTATAACCAATGTCAATGACGCTTTATCCCCGAAAAAGTAGGTGAAAATGTCAATAACCAAAATTTTTTTTAAGAAAATTATGTTACGTCCCATTTAATGAGGAGTAAGGCTGTTGTAAATAAACGGACAAAATATTAGGCTAATATTATAAGATTAATAAGCCATAGTCCACTCGATTTCACTAATTATATTCTAGTCAACTCTCAAAATTTTTAATTTTACGACATCTACGTAAACATGTTGACGGGTACAGCGAAATATTCTTCAACAAAGAATAAATATCTGTTTACGAACTGTATTTAAATTATCTATGAAAAATTTAAAATGTAGTTACACCTGTGTTTACCCTTTGTATACATTTATTACAATTACATAATCTCAAAAAAAATGTATAAGAAATAAAACAAGCTAATGTGCCAATGCCGCAACGGCTCGTTCTATACAAAAACAAAAATACCTAGCTAACAGTTAAACATATTAACCTGTTTTTGTACATACTACAGGAACATAACTTACAATACAGGATAGATTATTTTTATACCCCCAACACACAACTTATCACTTTAACAATATTACTTAACTTACTTAATAGTACTTGTTCAAGCTATTACTTGGGTTGATATCCGATGGTAAAAATTTAGAAAATGAAACAACTGAACAGTACTGTGACAAAGGTTATAATAAAGTAAGTACATTGGTACATAGGTAGGCAATTAACTCTCACGACAATCTAATAGCGACTTGAGCGCGGCGTAACATTGCAGATATTGAATTCTTAGGAGCGTAAATCCTAAACATGCCCTCGGGCGTTGAAAGAAGCACTTTCAACAAATTCTCCATCCTCCGGGAGTGGACAAATCTTGCTAAAGCTCCTGCGAACAATCCCAGTCGAAGTCTTCACATCTGCAACTCGTGCTACTCCATCTGCGCCAGGATACAGAGCCACTACACGTCCCAACTTCCACTTCAAAGATGGAAAATTTGCTTCCTTATGAACCACAAGGGAATTCAGCTTGAGTTCACCCTTCATAAAGCGCCATTTCACACGAAGCTGAAGCTCTGACACGTACTCTTTACTCCAACGTGCCCAAAAGTGTTGACGGAGCTGTTCAATACGCTGAAAACGAGTCAGAGAATTTGTGGAGTGTTGCTGGTAGTCCGGCGCAGGCAAGGATGTTAGTGGACGCCCAATCAAAAAATGTCCTGGGGTCAGCGGTGTGAAGTCCTCAGGTGACGAAGAAATCGGAGTTAAAGGCCTTGAATTGAGGACCGCCTCAATTTGAACTAAAGTCGCGTTCAGTTCCTCGTAGGTCAAATTACAATTCCCCAGTACTCTAATTAAGTGATGTTTCGTTGACTTAACACCAGCTTCCGCAAGGCCAGCGAAGTGAGGAGAGTACGCGGGAATAAAATGGAATTTTATCCCGCCATTAGCCATGATGCCAGATAACGAGTCACAATTCGACTTAAGAAATTAACTCAAATCATTGTATACTCCGACGAACGAGGTATCGTTATCGGAGTAAATGTTACTAGGTTTACCCCTACGCGAAATAAATCGACGTAAGGCTAGAATAAACGTATTGCTAGATAAGTCACCTACTAATTCCAAATGTATTGATTTGGTAGAAAAACAAAAATGGTAATATGGACCTTGACTAATTTACAGCCCCTACCTTGATGCGATGCCGATAACATTGGGCCTGCGTAATCTAGTGCAACATTTTCAAAGGGGAAGCTTACTTGGAGGCGCTGTTGTACCCATGATAGGAACTACCGTTTGTCCCTTCATTCTCCAGCAAACTACACATTGTCGACAACAATACTTAGCCAAATTACGTCCACGAATTGGCCAATAGGTTTCGCGTATGGTGGCGAGTAATAGCTGCGGCCCTGCGTGCATTAACCGTCTATGTTCAGAACTAAACAATAATTGTGTAAACCTGTGAGTGGACTGTATAAAAATTGGATGCTTTTGGTCATAGTTGAAATTAGAATTCTGAAGACGACCTCCTACACGCATAATTTTGTTACTGTCTAAGAACACGTTAAATTTTAATAATGGACTTTTGATTGGTAATTAATTTTATTAAGAAGTAAATTATATTCTTTAAATGGTTCGCGCTGGGAAATTTTAATGATTAAATTAAGTGAGTTTTTAAGTTCGCCACATGTGAGTGAACCTGTAATTTTTTATCCTTTACAACTACAAATAAATCTAAGTAAGTACGCCGTCGTACGCTGCAACCTCATGAAATTGGAGAACCTGTTAAAATTAATGAATTGATTTATTTGAGTTTCATCATTGGTGGTATGGAAACAAACCTTTGATTTAATTTCAGGCAATGTGTTACAATCAGTATGAAAGGCATTCGACAGCCAGTCAATGTCATTAATTCCGCTTAAGAACGATGGATCTGACCGCCACTTATTGAGATCGTGAATGGAGTTAATGTTCACTCCGCGAGATACGTAGTCTGCGGGATTTTCAGTTGACGGAACAGGTCTCCATTGACAATTCGCAGTCTTTTCGACGATTTCAGCAACTCTGTTACGTACGAAGGGTTGCAGCTTACTAGGCAGCATTTTCATCCGACCTAGCACAATAGTTGAATCTTTCCAGAAGACAGAACGTGTAACATGAAATTTAATAGCCGAAATAACCCTTTCATACAAGTGGGCTCCGAGCAAGGCACCACAAAGCTCGAGCCTTGGAATAGTGACTGGTTTTAGCGGAGCAACACGACTCTTAGCCATAAAAAGGCGGACCAAAACATTCCCAGCGAGATTAACGCTGCGCACATACAAGCACGAACCGTACGCACGTTCGGATGCGTCGGTAAATACATGAAACTCAATATTCATATGTGCATCAATCACAACACGGCGGGGAATATTAATTATATTCAATTTGGGCAAATCATTTAACATGTTCTTCCAAGAATCACTAATCTCAGGAGGCAATTCCTCATCCCACGACAGCTTATGTAGCCATAGTTGCTGCAGTAACATTTTAAAAACAATTACACATTGAGCTAATAGTCCAAGGGGATCAAATATCTGCGCAATTATGCAAAGCATAGAACGTTTTGTGAGACCGGTACTTGAATATTTATAAATTGGAAAGTATAATGATTCTTGTTGTATTAGCCATCCAAGCCCTAGTGTTTTCTCGGCACAAGGTTCGGTTGGCCCGACATTTAAATCACAAGACGATGGAATGGAGTCGGTACCTGACAGAGCCCTGGTATCGTTAGATTTCCATTTGCGCAGGTGCATTTGAGCAGATGCTAACGTGGCAGTTACAGTTTCTCGCAACTCAATTACCTCCTGCAAGTCGTCTCCTCCAGAGATCCAGTCGTCAACATAAAAATCGTGTAGTATGGCTTCATCTGCTCCAACATGTTTGCACTCTAAGCCTAATTGTTTTAAATATCTGGTGGCGAGATATGGAGCACTTGCTGTACCATACGTGACGGTGTTGAGCTGGTACGCTTGGAGGGGGACAGACGAGTCGGAACGTCACAAAATCTGCTGCATATGCCGATCGTCAGGATGCACCGATATTTGTCCGTACATCTTCTTGACGTCTGCTACGAGAACATATTTATGCTGCCTAAAGCGCAATAAAATGGACAGCAAATCATCTTGTGTTGCGGGACCGACTAACTGAAGTTGATTGAAGGAAATACCTGACGTAGTGTTGCTACTTGCATTAAATACCACTCTTAATTTCGTGGTGGAACTACTCTCGCGTAAAACTGCGTGGTGTGGTATATAATGAGAAGTGGAGTTTGCAAGTGGCTCCGTCCGGGCCTTTGACATATGATTTAATTATTCATATTCTGACATGAAAGCAGTATCTACGTTCTAATGCAAAAAAACACTGTCGAGCGCGAGTGAAGGAATTGCTGTTGTCTGAAATGGGTGCTTCAAAGGAATTCTAACACAGAACCTTCCGTCTGCAAGACGAGTTGTGTGTTTTAAAAAATCTTCTTCACATTGCCTTTCTTCTGTAGACAATGAACAATTAGAACTCACTTCCTCAAGCTGCTAAAACTTAGAAAGTTGATTTTGTATAAAGTTAAAATTATTTTCATCATTATAAGTATCACTAAAATTGCAATAATTAATAAAAGGTGAGATCTTTTCTCGATTTAGAGAATTAAAATACTCCTGATCGCCTTTTATGGGACCTGACACAATCCATCCCAGTCTTGTGTCACACAGAGTTGGTTGTCCATCACCTAGTCTTATTTGTTGTGATCCTAATATGTCCCAGAAGACGTCTGCGCCGAGTAAAATATCAATAGGTGCCGGCGCGTAAAAATGTGGATCAGCAACACAAAAATCGAAGGGAATTTTTAAATGTGATACATTAACCTGTTTGCTTGGTACGTGATTGGTTATCGACGGCAGAACAAAACAGTGTGTGTATATTTTTCGTAAAGCTATCATTCAATGATTTAATACTACAATGAGATATTTTATTTATACTAGCTACATTATGAAATGGTAAATTTAATTTGTGACATAGGTTTTCGGTAATTAAGCATGTCGTACTGCCACTGCCACAATAACACTACACTCTCATCACGCAACGAGGACGGCACGGAATTTGCAGTGCTAGCCGACAGTGTCAAGCCTGCGCTTGAGCCGAGAGGCTGTGAGGTCGAAGGCGCATGCAAATGAGAATGTTCCGTGTTGTTGTCTACCCCAGACATAGTGGTCTTAGGTTTCGACTTGGATAGTGATACGTGAATGAGTGTATTGTGTTTACGTCGACACATCTTGCAGCCAGATTTCTTACACTGATTTGCATAATGTCCATTACCAAAACAATTGTAGCATATTTTATACTCCGGCAATAATTTTAGACGATTCTCGTTACTTAATGCAAGAAAGTGAGGGCAGTTATTAACTTGTGATTATCATTATTACACTTAGGACAATACAAAAACCTCGACTCTGAACTAATGGCGTTATTTGTATGTTGTACAGAAACCATGGCTTTAAATTTAATATTTTTGTTGGAGGGTTGTGACGACATTTCTATTGTTTCAAGTAAATCTGCACGACTACGAAGAAAAGTGAGGAAAATATCAAATGTAATTACTTTGTCTTTGCTATATTGACTTTTACACTCCTCCCACTCACGATATGTCTTACTATCTAATTTGTGTGTAATAATGTGAATCAAAAGGGTATCCCAGTGTTGGGTTGGCTCACCAAGTGATTCCAAAGCTCGTAAATTTTTATTAGTTTGATCTATGAGACGCTTTAAATTAAATGAGGATTCTTTAGATATCGATTCTAAATTAAATAATGCAGATACATGATTTTGAGTAAGCAGTCGTTTATTTTCATAGCGATCACATAGCAAACGCCAAGCAATTGATAATTTTTAGCCGAAATTCTATGGATTGTATTACCACAGCAGCAGACCCATCCAATGAAGCTCTCAAATAATGGAATTTGTTTATTTCGTCCATAATCATTAGAATGTATCAGGCTACAAAATGTATCATGAAATTCCAGCCAATTATCATAAGAGCCCTTAAATTTAGGCAGCTGAATGGTAGGAAGTTTAATACAATTATGATAATTAGAAGAATTTTGCGAAGCAGTACCTTCACCATCAGTAATTTCCTTTTGAAATAGGTCTAATACCATCTTTGCCTGAGAAATTGATTTATAATATAAAGAATCAAATTCATCACGGTCTGACATATGTGATGCAATATTATCATCACTGCATTCTATTGATAACTGTACCTCGTCGTATTTATCATACAGGGATTCTATCCGTTTAATCCGCAATTGTAGCTCGTTCACTTCAGGGGACGTAATCGTAGATGCCTTAAGGGAATTTACGTAATTGGTAAAATTAGTTAATTGTCCCTTATAGCTCGCCCTTTGCCTAAGCCCTTTGATAAGCTTGTGTGCTGTGTGTGATGCTGGTGTCGTCATCCTGGAATTTGCACAAAATGTTTCTTAATAAATAGTGAGGTACTAAAATTATTAAATAGTTAGTAGGTACAACTTGAATTTTTAGCTTTTAGGTAATATATAGGTACATAAATTTCCTTTTGTTTAATATTAGTTCAAACAAATTATGTATATAATGATTAGCTTTACTTAAATGAGATTATAAACCTTTCTTAACAATTAACGTGAATTATTTTTTAATCAATGTACAATTACCCTATTTGTATAAAATACCTAGTGACATAAAGGTTAACGCTATTTCGTGTATTTAACATGAAATCAGCATCAATTAAGATAATTAACTGTAAATAACATGTACTGACAAAATAAAATAAAATTAATGATATACACGTTGAATTAAGTTAAACAATGAATGAATGTACTGACCTTAAATTCTCACACAATGGATTGATAAAATAATACCTGAATAGAGTACTGGGTTATTTGAACTTATATTATTTGATCGCGATTTATTAAGCCTTCCAAAAGTCTTCACTTTAACTTCTAT
Organism: Parapoynx stratiotata; assembly: GCA_910589355.1. Lineage (NCBI taxonomy): Eukaryota > Metazoa > Arthropoda > Insecta > Lepidoptera > Crambidae > Parapoynx > Parapoynx stratiotata. Next base: position 12,773,201 of record OU342482.1, read on the forward strand.
TCTTGAGGTATATTCAAGGTGACCCCTTACGTACACGTTATAGTGAAACCTTTTTTCGGCAGATTCTTCCAAATACTCCAAACTTCTTCTAATTAGCTTTTTACTAATTAATTTATATTCACATCCGGCTCGATGTGGCCATGTTCAAGCTATTACTTGGGTTGATAACCGATGGTAAAAATTTAGATAATGAAACAACTGAACAGTACTGTGACAAAGGTTATAATAAAGTAAGTACATTGGTACATAGGTAGGCAATTAACTCTTACGACAATCTAATAGCGACTTGAGCGCGGCGTAACATTGCAGATATTGAATTCGTAGGAGCGTAAATCCTAAACAGTACTTTTACAATAAATTACAACCATGCCTCCACCACGTGTCGTTCCTACAAATTACTTTCATGGCAATGACAACGGTGATGGCCAGATCAATTATTTATATTGATCTCTTTTTTTTTGCCTTTCTTTTCTAACACTATTAAAATATGAACTTTTATACGATCACAATTTTTACTATACTTTTTAAGCTTTTGCATAGCTTCTATCGCGGGCCTTGAGCGCGGGGACCGAATCCAGAAATTCCGTAACGAAAAAACCTCACGCTCCCCACTCCGATGCGCAAGGAGGTGTGGCTTGAAGGCCGTGCATCGTCTAACGTCGTTTCAGTTCGGCAGTCTTCGACACGGCGTTGTGTGCGTGCTTTAACAGTGTAATTTTTCAATTCAAGTTACACTTTTTAAAAGTGTAACTTGAATTAATATCAAAGATAAAGAAATACTGCATGAATAAAATAAATAAATAAAATTATAATTGCATAAGTTGATACAAAATGCTAAGCAATAGCTTTACCGCGTCAGTCCCCAAGTGCCACACGTCTTTTTTTTAAACAATACAGAGGGCTTGTTGAAAATTAGTAGTCGAAGAAAATTAAGATATTAAGATCAGATAATGGAGGAGAATTTCGTTCAACAGAAATCACAAATTAATACATTAATATTATACATTAATATATTAATATCTGAAACAATGTGGAATAATTCATCAGAAAACAAACAGTTATACACCAGAGCAAAATGGATTGTGTGAGAGATATATCCGATCCATAGTTGAGAAAGCGCGATGTCTCCTTTATGATGCCAAATTTGATAAAAATCTTTGGGCGGAAGCTGTTAACACAGCTGCGTACATAAAAAATAGATCACCAGCAGTTGGCATAGATAATGATAAAACTCCCTATGAAATATGGACGGGCAGAAAGCCAGAGTTGAATCACCAATGGATCTTTGGCAGTCCAGTAATGGTTCATATTCCAAAAGAAAAAAGAAGGAAATGGAGAAGGAAAACGAAGAAAATGTACCTAGTTGGATACTTAGAGAATATCAAAGGCTATCGCTTGTATGATCCTATTTTGCGGGATGTTATCATAGCCAGAGATATAGTTATCATGGAAAATGCAGACAACAGTTTAACATCTGTTGTGATTGAAGAGAGCAAACAACCAGAAAGGTCAACAGAGGCAGTTCCAGATAGTGATCATGATGAAGAGAATCGGAATGATGAGAGTTCACAAAGTGACTCAGAAGATGGTTTTGTTAATCATATCTATTTCACCAGAAGCACAAGACATTGTCACAAAGAACCGTGATAATAATCTACCAGAAAAACGTGTTAGGCGCAAACCTGATTACCTTGTGGAAATGTCAGAAGAACAGATCTCTCTCAGTGATGCAATGAATGGGTCTGAAAAAGACAAATGGCAAGATGCTATGAAACAAGAATTGAAATCATTTCAAGATTGTGATTCATGGGAACTAGTAGATAGGCCAAGTGAAGGTACAATTGTGAGAAATAAGTGGGTGTTCAAAAAGAATATAACAGTGAAGGTGATGCGTGCGTTATAGGGCCAGACTAGTTGCAAAGGGCCTTACCCAGAAACAAGGTATAGACTATAATGAGACTCTTTCACCAGTTATGAAATATTCAACTTTCAGGTTATTGTTAGCTTTAAGTATTGGAATAGGTCTAAAAATGAATCCCTTAGATGTGCCAACTGCATTCCTTAATGGTTTTCTTAATGAATCAGTTTATATGGAAATACCAGAATACTCAGATATCAAAAATTGTAAAAACAAGGTTTTAAAGTTAAGGAAGGCTATATATGGTCTTAAACAATCAGCAAGAGCTTGGTATACTGAGGTTGAAAATTGTTTGTTAAAGTTTAAAAGATCAAATTTTGAACCATGTCTCTTTATTTAAAATGAACATAATGTTAAGATTTTTATAGCATTATTTGTCGATGATTTCTTTGTTTTTTATAATTGTCAGAATGGGAATGCATATAGATGTATACAAAGATAGTATTACTATTGACCAGAAGCAATTTATAGAAAGTAGTTTAAAGAAATATAACATGACAGATTGTTCTTATTCAAATACACCAATAGAAACTTATTTAAGATTGCTAAGGAATGAAAACAGTAAAATTGTACAAGAATATCCATATCAGCAATTGATTGGAAGCTTGATGTATTTATCTGTGCTTACCAGGCCAGACATTTCTTATAGTGTAAGTTTCTTAAGCCAGTATAATAATTGCTGTGATCAAACTCATTGGAAACATTTGAAACGTCTATTAAAATATCTTAAGAAAACAATAAGTTATGGTCTAGTGTATAGAAATCGAAAGTATTCGTACAATCTCTTGGAAGAAGCCACCTGACGAAGCTGACCACAGAAAGAGGAGAAGTCGTTGTTTCAAAGCCGGCAGTCCTTTCCGAAGTCGAAGACTTCTATAGCCGACTCTACGCCTCGCACGCATCTAGACCTAAACCCGAAAATGAGGACCCTAGAGCAATGTTAACACGCCACTACACTGAAGACCTGCCAGAAATCAGCATTGATGAAATCGAGTTGGCTCTTAAACAGTTGAAAAATGGAAAAGCCCCTGGAGAGGATGGCATTACAACAGAGCTACTTAAAGCTGGAGGCAAACCCGTACTGAGGGAGCTCCAAAAGCTTTTCAATGCTGTCCTATTCGAAGGGAGAACTCCGGAGGCGTGGGGTAGGAGTGTGGTCGTCCTGTTCTTCAAAAAGGGAGACAAGACTCGGCTGAAGAACTATCGACCCATTTCCCTTCTAAGCCACGTCTATAAGCTGTTTTCAAGAGTCATCACGAACCGCCTTGCTCGAAGACTCGATGAATTTCAAACACCGGAACAGGCTGGATTTCGGAGCGGATACGGCACCATAGACCACATCCACACAGTGCGGCAGATTATACAGAAGACCGAAGAGTATAATCAGCCCCTGTGTCTAGCATTCGTGGACTATGAGAAGGCCTTCGACTCGATTGAGATCTGGTCTGTTTTGGAGTCCCTGCAGCGATGCCAAGTAGATTGGCGATACGTCCAAGTGATGAGATGTCTCTACGAAGCTGCCACTATGTCCGTCCAAGTACAAAATCAGCAAACAAAATGTATACCATTGCATCGAGGTGTAAGGCAAGGGGACGTAATCTCCCCGAAATTGTTTACAAATGCAATGGAGGACATGTTTAAGACGCTGCACTGGAAAGGGCGAGGCATCAACATTAATGGCGAATACATATCTCACTTGAGATTTGCGGACGACATCGTTCTCATGGCAGAAACGCTGCAGGACCTACAAAAAATGCTAAATGACCTGAATAACTCTTCTGGACGCATCGGCCTACGGATGAACTTGGATAAAACCAAGGTCATGTTCAATGAGCATGTACTACCGGAACCGATTGCAGTACACGGTGCCGCTCTCGAAGTTGTTCAAAAATACGTGTACCTCGGGCAGACATTGCAGTTAGGTAGAAACAACTTCGAGGACGAGGTGAACAGAAGAATCCAGTTGGGTTGGGCAGCGTTTAGGAAATTACATCGAGTATTCTCATCGTCGATCCCACAATGCCTAAAGACGAAAGTCTTCAATCAGTGCGTCCTACCCGTTATGACATACGGAGCCGAAACGTGGACACTGACGGTACGGCTGGTCCACAAGCTTAAAGTCGCTCAGCGAGCTATGGAAAGGGCTATGCTCGGAGTTTCTCTTAGGGATAAAATCAGAAATGAGGTGATCCGACAGAGAACCAAAGTTGTCGACATAGCCTACCGAATAAGCAAGCTGAAGTGGCAATGGGCTGGCCACATTAGCCGCAGAACCGACAACCGTTGGGGTAAACGAGTTCTGGAGTGGAGACCGCGCCTCGGCAAGCGTAGTGTAGGGCGCCCTCAGGCCAGGTGGAGTGACGATTTGCGCAAGGTGGCTGGCAGGAGCTGGATGCGAGAAGCCGAAAATAGATCGAAGTGGCGTGAATTTGGGGAGGCCTACGTCCAGCAGTGGACTGCCATAGGCTGACGACGACGACGTATAGAAAGAATCTTGAATGTAATCTTTTTGGTTTTGTTGATGCTGATTGGGCATCTTGCACATTGGATAGAAGATCATATACTGGGTACTGTTTTATTATGTCAGGGTCAGTAATTTCATATGAAGCTAAAAAACAAAAAACTGTAGCACTATCTAATACCAAAGCTGAGTATATGGCTCTATCTGAATCGTGTAAAGAGGCAATATATCTCAGAAATATATTAATACATTAAGTTATGTATCCAATGAAAAATTACCATTGTGTTTGTACAGTGATAACCAAAGTTCTATCAAATTAGCAACTAATCCATTGTTTAACAGTTAGCGTATAAAGCATATCGACACGAGGCATCATTTTGTTAGCGAGTGTATTTCACAAAATAAAATTAAGGTTAAATATGTATCAACTTCAGATATGCCAGTGTTAAATGTTTATTGGCATTTAAACCTTTTGTAAATATGTCCGATTTACAAAAGGTTTAAATGCCAATAAACATTATAAGTTTTTAAAATTGATTGGCAAGTCTGAACTTAATCTTACCTAATATGATGATTATTTTGTTGGGTTGGGATGTTATTTATATTATATTAATAACAAAATAATATCTTAACTAGCGCCATCTATAATATAGAATATAAAAATGGATGTAATAGAAACCTGTATATCATCTGTGGAATTGATTTCAGTTTGTGTGTTATCTATTAAATAAAGTTTAGTTGTTTCCAAGCTAGCACTGCGTTTTAATAATAAGAAGTGTTCTATGTAACCTCCGAATTAAATTTGTATTTTCTGGGAAAAATTATTAATTTTTTTTACTAAAATATAATACACCATTCTTTTCTCATTAATTTATATTAAAAACTTTATACATTATGAGAAAACTTAAATAAAGTTCAATTTTTCACAATTTTTCATACAAAATCATGAAAATGATCATTCCAATGAAATCAAATCAAATGAAATCATTCCAAGATGGCGTCGACGAATCCCCCACGCAGAACATGCAATAATTTTCTTCCGTACTAAAAAGGCTCCTCAGTCCTCTTAAACTAGAATACTCCTAGTTTATAGCCGTGTTTCCATCTATAGTACTATTTATCGGTGACCTTAAAAGATTTGTTTTTTTTTTCAGAAAAGTATATTAAAAAAGGATGACGCAACATGAATATATCGAATGTTATTGTTCTGTGATCGAAACACTACATGTTTTATCGATAAAACTCATTTTGTGACTATTGTCTTAAACGTGAATTGATATTATATTATTATACGACGATATTATCCCTGTTTCACATTTTCATTACGATACCGTCTTAATCCGGCACTGTGCCGGATTAAGACGGCATGATGCCGTAAGAAATTCTTACTTGTGGGTGAGCTAGTTCTGTAGCTTATATTAAACATCCATCCCCTAATTGTTAACTGTTATTTCATTTATTTTTTATTTTATTTTATTTTCATGGTAAACCAACAGATACAAAAAACACAAATACAAAGTTGGGAATAAAAAACAATAAAACCAATTAAAGTTCCACACTAATAGTAATTAACTAGAACCTTAAGTATAATAGTAATAAACTAGAAACTAAACATAAAATATAAAATTTAAGCTCGTTAAAAAAGTTACAAGGTTACTCACATACACCAAATAAAAACTATATTAACACAATTCATATTACATGAAAAAGAAATCGCTTAAATTTAAATATCACTCACTCACATTTCCATTCGAGAACAAACATTTAACAATCCTACGTCTGACAGACTCACAACTATCATTAAAAATGTCAATGTCAATGGACGAACAAAAATCATTCAAAAAATTGCCTGCTCTTAACAGATAGGAATTACGTCTGTAATTGCTTCCCACTGTAGGTAAGTGAACTGGCCTAAAGTTACGAAAACTTCTAGTAGGAACACAAAACTTTAATTGGGACAGAAGCTCTGGACAATAGACATTGCCTGAAACAATCTTCATAAAGAAGGCAATGTCAGCTATGATACGACGATTTTGCAGTGTTAAAAGATTATTGGGATAAGCAAACAGTTACATTATAAAATCTTAATATTAAAGTTACTTAATTGTGTTAACAATAATGTAGCCAATGGCGCTTATCACAAAGTATATAAAACAGACATGGTTGCCACAGTACAAGCATGGCGTGTAACGACAGTTAAATTAAAATGAGACTCATTGTCACCTGAACAAATGTGGAAAAGTTTATAAATACAAACACACTCACACTACATTCATGGAAGGCAAATGAGCAGATAAAACTTTTAATTTTGGCATATATATTTACTGTCTTTGTAAATAATTTTATTTAATAGATTAAATTTAAGTATATCTGATTGAAAAATAAATGATCATATTTAGTAGATTAAAGACATACGTTTCGTCTCCCGTACCTAATGTTATGGCAAATCTCAATTATGCTTGGGTATTCACTTACTTCACCGAGAGATGGCGCTAGTAGTCTCGAATTGAGTAAACTCATTGAGAGCGATAGACATTTAGAAGCCCTCTGGTTGGCTAATGCGATCTATCGGCCTTCTCTTCTTACTCACTGTTGTATCTGCGTAATGTAAGCTGTTATAGTTTTGCTGTGATTGCGTGAACATTTTAATATTATCATCAAGCTGAACTCCTCCTGAATGCTGAAGTGTCTATACGAGTTAAAGAAGACGCCCTGCAGATATATCCAGGTTAGTGAGTGTTTTAGCTGCGTTTTATTTCGGTTTTTGTCATACGAGTTACGGAGAAAATTTTTACCATCTAAAATTTTATTCACAATTACGATCCCGCCTGGCTTAGATTATTCACACGTCTTACCACAGTCATAATATATTTATATAAATTAAAGAGTATTAATTAAAAGTAATTTTAATCATTTTCACAGTATCTAGTTTATATATTTTTCTGTTCGCATAAAAATACTTAATTTTTGGATGCTTTTTTAATAAATGTGAACAAGGTACATAATAGGTTTATTATGGTATTTCATTCTGAAACAATTAATAAAAAAACCAATTCTGATAATTTGTATTGAAATATTGTTCTGGGAACTATGGTTAGTCTCACCCACCAAAATTGAGAAATTGAAGTGTACAATAATGTGTTTATATATCACTGTTTATTTTCCACATAAACCTCTTGTATATCATTAGTTTTATTCCATTCAAATGTGAACTAATGCAAGCGGTGTATTTGTTTCTCGCAATGGAATGGAGCCAGCCGGGGACGCGGATGGGCTCCAGAGCAGCACCACTGTGGGCGTTGCTGTGGTCGTCCCTGCAGGCACCGCTGCGGGAAACGTTGTAATCTATTAACTAGGATGGGTGATCAAAAGTTTGTAATTCCAAATTACCTATCCAAATCTCACCTATCCAAAGCACAACAAAGGCGTAAGTTGCTTCGTTTCTAAAATCGAAGCTAAAGCGAACTAACTCCTACTACTAGCAGAGTTTATGCTAGGCGTATATAAAAATTGAATTTGAGATTACCAACTTTTGATCACCAATCATAGATATGACCGTGGCTGAAGATTCATTGATTCCAAAATGAAAGCTAAAGCTTACTAACCACTACTAAGCAAGGTCCTCGTACATACAATTAGATTTTGAGATTAAAAATTTTTGGTCACCCATCCCAGATAGGACCATAGCGAAAAATGCCGTTTCCAAATCAAATCAACTAGGAACTTCGTTTTTGTACTGGTAAAGTTAGCTTTAGCTTTGATTTCAGAATCAAAGCCATGTTCGCTATGGTCGTATCTTGGATGGGTGACCAAAAATTCGTAGTCACAAATCATTTCTTTCCATACGAGAAACTTAGTTTTCTAAGTTTTACTCAAATTTTAGAAACAAAGCTACTCCCACTATAGTCGTATTTTGGATGGGTGGCCGGAAATTTGCTATCTCAAATTTCATTTTTCTATATACCTACGAGAAATTTAGTTTTTTTAGTGGTTGGTTGGTAAGTTTTGCTTCGTTTTTCGAAACAAAGCAACTTTCACCCTTGTTGTGCTTTGGATGGGTGACCAAAAATGAAATAATCTCAAAATCTAATCCTAGGTACAAGGAACTTTGCTTGGTAGTGGTTCTTAAGCTTTAACTTTCCTTTTAGAAAAAAAAAACTTTCGCCGTGGATATATCTAGGATGGGTGACCAAAAAAATTGTAATCTCAAATTCAATTTCTATGAACAAATTCAATTTCTATGTATTTGTTTTGCGGACTAGATTCTGGTGATATAATAATGTGACAGAGTACTAAAATCGTCATATAGTTTTGCTGCTTCGATTTTAGAAACAAAGCAACTTTCACCATTTTTGCACTTTGGATGGGTGACCTAAATTTAATTCTCATCGTAGGAAGGCCTGTGCCTATAAGCGGCACCAGCACGAGTATAGGCCAAATAGCAGATGTTTTGATTCTAAAATTATTGTAAATCATAAGAAGTGTTCTATGTAACCTCCGAATTAAATTTGTATTTTCTCGGAAAAATTATTAATTTCTGTTACTAAAATATAATACACCATTCTTTTCCCTACACTATTAAATTAATGAATATTTAATTCATTAATATATGTTAAAAACTTTATACATTTTAAGAAAACTTAAATAAAGTAAAATTTTTCACCATTTTTCATACAAAATCATGAAAATGATCATTCCAATGAAATCAAATCAAATGAAATCATTCCAAGATGGCGTCGACGAATGCCCCACGCAGAAAATGCAATAATTTTCTTCCGTACTAAAAAGGCTCCTCAGTCCTCTTAAACTAGAAACCTCCTAGTTTATTGCCCTGTTTCCATCTATAGTACTATTTATCTGTGACCTTAAAAGATTTGTTTTTTTTTTCAGAAAAGTATATTAAAAAAGGATGACGTAACATGAATATATCGAATGTTATTGTTCTGTGATCGAAACACTACATGTTTAATCGATAAAACTCATTTTGTGACTATTGTCTTAAACGTGAATTGATATTATATTAATATACGACGATATTATCCCTGTTTCACATTTTCATTACGATACACAGTGCCGGATTAAGACTGCATGATGCCCTAAGCAATTCTCACTTGTGGGTGAGCTAGTTGTGTAAGCAAACAACATAATATTTGCCTGACGAAAAATAATGATTTGTGTAGAAAAAACACGCTCAAGAAACAAGACTGTAGGTTAATTAAAACAATCATAAAAAAATTAAAAACGTGTTCATTTATTACCTTTGTTACTCATTACACAAATACTAAATATTATTCACAATCGTGTAGTTGTTTTAAAGTACAGATAAAGAACACATAAAGTACACACATTTCTTAGTCACTCACAATCACAAATAAGGCTCGAAGTGGCGACCTTCTTTTTCTATGCTCAGTTCCGTCCTACGTAGCATAAATGCCCTCGCGTTATGCAACATAAGTGGAGTTATGGAAGCAAATGCAGTGTTGATTCGTTCCTCCATTTCCTCGCGTGAACGACATTCTACAGCATAAACACTGCTTTTGGGCAGGGTTGGTAATCCGTTGCCACCAATTCCTGTGTTCGACGGAAATGGTATGGGTGTTGACCATCCTCGTTAAGGGTGTGCCATATAACCATATCGTTCACAACAAAGAGAGCGCCGGCCCGTCGGGTGCTCGACCTTGGGTTTTCGTCAAAATATGTCAATATTTGCTTTTCTAACTCCACATGTCGCGCGGTAGGACGTCCTGCTGCAGTGTGATCCGCATGAAATGAGCCAGTACTCTGGAGTTGCAGGCACATTCCTAAACACGGAGTATGGCGGAAGTGTCGCTGTTCAGCTGGGGGCCTTCTATCGATGAACCGCTGCCGGTAAATCTGGCGCGCTTCATTAATGCTGTTGTTACGAGCAGCACCAACACACAGCATCATAATATAGAATTCAATATTTGAATAAACGTGACGACTCATTTTATTTTTGGTTGGGTAGCGACTAACGTTCTCAAGAGATACGAAACAACTGAGCTGGCTGGTCGCTAGCTCAAAGGCACCGAATTGCGAGTCCAAGTCGCAGGGTTCTTTATTGAAAATACAAAATCGGTTATTATTAAATAATTGGTTCGCGAGTAGCAACTGTTTTTTACATAATTGTGTAAATATGTTTAATAATACACGAATATAAGCTTAATTATTACATAATAAACTCAGAAACAATAGTTACAAGACATATTGTGGAAGAGTACTACTTCTGATATTATGTTTTAACCAATAGATAAATATTTATTTTATCTTTATGGACCCTTTCTGATAGAAAAATAAATATCGTTTATAACTTAGTAAACAAACTGTTTCTACATTAGGGCTAAATTATGAATTGAACGATATTTTTTATTTTCCTTAAATAATATTAAATAGTATCTGGTGACGCAGCATAATAATAATAATAATTGCATATTATTTTTGCCAAAATATTCTTTATTCCATTTAAAAAATTATATCTAGTATTATATCTATTTGAATTATTACACACAATATTCATCGCGTCAAATAGTATTTTTGGGAATCTGCATCCCGGCGCCACCTTGCGCCCGTCGTGTTTATGAGAGTACCTACGACTCTCACCAGGTGACGCTAGTTGTGTCATTTTGAAGAAAAATACAGGAGTCTGCGCATCCCTTCCGCGCAGCTTCAGTACGCTCCCGCCCGCCGCCGCAAGAGTAAGAAAGTCGTAGCCCGCGCTTTCGCTGAGTGAATTTGTTCTCAAACCGCATCCGCCTCGCATTTTAATTATAAAGTTATCATCCCGCTTATCCCGGACTGTTAAAACTTCTGTGAACCTGTGCCTCATCGAATACTGCGAGCTCCTGAGTGAACTGCTGCGTACGCCTGTGGTGGCACAGATCGAAGGAAAGGAAAAAAACAAGGTGCATCTGGTGAGTACGCTGGGTGCATGGTCCCTTTTTGCTATTTGTTTCGGTGACTATTGTGTGTACTTTCGATAGGTATAATCACTTGAAAATATTACAATAGGCTAGGTTTATAGTCGTTCTAACAGCGGCTCCCGCAAGTGGTAGCTATTTACACGCTTCACCACCATAGGTTATGGTCCTTCAGAGCCTAGGATAGTGTCCTAGCACCCGCTTAATTATATTTGCATATTTACATTAACTAGGTTAGTAAAATTTGCGTACTTTTGGCAAAACCTTCAACCTACACCGCGCCGCCCCACGCCATTCCGCCATATTGCAATAAAATTAAATTTTTACGTAATTTTCGTAAATAACACTTTAAATTAAATTTTTGCATTTTTGTCTATAAAATACCATAAAAATGTCTAATAAACAATTAGAAAACAAATTATCGCTATTACAATGTAAAAAAGAAGCCGCTTTTGCTCGTTTTAGTCATTTATTTGATTTAACAAAAAATATTTCTTCTTTCGATTCAAGGTCGAGGGATAATTTTATGACAGAGACGGAAACAATTGATAGTTTGTTTAGCAAGTTCGAAAGTTTAATTGACGACATTAACGAAATTCAATTAAATTTAAATCCCGAGGCAAAGCCTGATTATTCCGCTTTTGAATCTTGTCAAGATTTATATATCCGCGTAAAAAGTGCACGTAATAAAATTGCAGTTTGTTCATCATCACCTGTGCAACCTATCAGTAATGATCACTCGCATAAAGTCAGCGTAGACATAAAATTACCACCCATCCAATTACCTTCTTTCGATGGTCGCACCTAAAATTGGCCGATATTTTATGAATCGTTCAAAGCGAATATTCATGATAATGCTCGTCTGTCTGACTCGCAACGCGTGCAGTATTTAGTGGGTAAACTCACCCACTCCGCATTGAAAGTCACGGCAGGTATTGTACCTACCGGAGAAACTTATAATATTATTTGGGATAATTTAGTGAAAAAATTCCAAGATAAACGTGCACTAGGCACACATTATTTAAATAATATTTTCGAAATAAAAACTTGTAACACTTCTAAAAATAGCTTAGATTCTTTTATTGAAAATTATTCCGCGTCAATTTCCGCCTTAAAACAATTAGACATTCCAGATTTATCCGACTTTTTATTATTATACTGTGGTTTAAAGAAGCTTGACACTTCTACTGTTCAGGCTTTCGAATTGTCCGTAAGGAATATTGAAATTCCTTCGTATGAAGATTTAATTTGCTTCGTTCGAGACCAGGTTAAGATTTTAGAACGTTCGAATAGTAATAATAATTATTCCAGTTCACGTTCTTTGGTGACTGGAGGAAATAAGCCCGCATCGCGTTCGCAATACAAGTCGTTCGTATCATGTAACGAACCTTCGCCGTCCACTAGTGTACGGTCGCCACATAGATGTGCGTTATGTAATGGCACAGATCATTTCCAACTTTATTTATGTAATAAATTTAAAAATTCTCTCTCCGTGAAAGATAGATTCGATTTCATTAAGTCACAACATGGTTGTTTAAATTGCTTGAGTTTGTCACATACTGTGTCCAATTGTAATTCCGCCTCAGTTTGTAAATCATGCAGTAAACGTCATCATACGTTTTTACATTTTGACACGAAACAATCAAATGTTTCGAGCGCTCACGTGCAGAGAAGGGCACCGCAGCCCGCCTCACAGCCGCCGCCGTCGTCGGCGCCTTCGCTCCCGTTGTCCATGGTGAGCGCAGCGGCCGGCATCGCGCCTTTCGGCGAGCGCGAGGTCACTGACCTTTCTGTTTCGCGCGGGAATGTTTACTGCAGTAGTTGCGCGCCGTGTACGAATAACGCATCCTTGTCCCATAACGCGCGTAATAACGCCACAATTCTTTTATCAACCGCGCAAGTTTATGCAAAATCTAATAATCATAATCGTGTTATAATTCGCTGCCTTATTGATAGTGGCTCTCAAAACAATTTAATTACAATCGACTGCTGTAAATCGCTCAATTTATATATAAATCCCTTAAATAATTCTTTCATTAAGGGAATTGGTTTAGTTTCGCGACCAATTTATGGTTTCGTGCGTTTTGATATCGAGTCGCGCATTCATCCGCACAATAAATACAATATTTACGCGTTAGTTGTCGACTGCATCACGGATAAATTGCCGTCTCATTTTGTGCAAAATGATTATGACTTTAGTTTTCTAGATAATTTACCGCTAGCAGATGTCACTTGGAACGTTCCGGGCGACATTATTTTACTTCTTGGTGCTCAGCTTTTCCCTTATATTTATCTCGGGAACAAAATTGATTCCGGCTCCCGCGCTCCACCTGCGTTGCTTACTACCTTTGGCTACGTATTGATGGGAGACTATCCATATAGTTGCGACGCTCCCTCTTCTTCTTTTTCCGCGGTCGCACGAGGCGACATTAGCTTCAATTTGCAAAAGTTTTGGGAATTAGAGGAATTACCGTCTAAACAGTTTTTGAGTCCCGAAGATACTGAGTGCGAAAATATATTTACTGGTTCCGTATCTCGCAATAGTGATGGTCGTTATTCTGTGTCTTTGCCGTTTTGTAAAAATCCGAAAGAGTTGGGCAATTCTCACGCTATCGCTCAACGTCGATTTTACTCGATCGAAAGGAAATTTAAACAGGTTCCGTCCCTCAAAGAAAATTATAATAAAATCATACAAGAATATCTTGATTGTAATTATATTTCTGAGGTAGTAGGTGCTGATATTAGTGATGGCTACTTCATTCCGCATCACGCTGTTATTCGTCCGGACAAGCCCATGCCGAGGATAGTGTTGGACGCAAGTGCCAAAACTCATACGGGTGTGTCTTTGAACGACGTTTTACATACAGGCCCAAATCTACAGGCTGATTTATTTTTACTGTTAATTAATTTTCGTTTATATCCAATCGCATTAAATGCCGACATTAGGCATATGTATTTACAAGTAGGCGTAACAGACGCTGACCGCAAATATTTGAAAATTTTGTACCGCTTCGCTGATAGTGAACCGCTCCGCACTTTTCAATTTAACAGGGTCCCTTTTGGCCTTAAATCCAGTTCATTCTTAGCCATGCGTACTGTTAGGCAGTTGGCTAGTGACATGACTCCGCATTTTCCTGAAGCCGCTCAGATAGCTATGTCCAGAATGTACATGGATGATCTGGTACACTCTGTTCCTGATGAGGCTACCGCTGTACGTCTTTCACAAGAATTAATTTCTTTATTTAAAGTTGGTGCTTTCGAGTTAGGCAAATGGAAGTCTAATTCTAATATCGTTCTTAAAAATCTTCCGCATTCACATCTCAGCAGTGTAGATTTCATAAAAGATGGCTGCGAGAACGTTTCTAAAGTGTTAGGGTTATCATGGGAACCTACCGCTGATATTTTTATGTTAACCGCGTCGCAAGTGCATGATAAATGTACAAAACGGAATATACTCTCAGTAGTAGCCCGCTTATTTGACATACTTGGAGTAGTCGCACCTGTCATACTTTATGCAAAATTGTTAATTAAAGAGTTATGGCTTTGTAAGATCGGTTGGGACGATATTCCTCCTGAAGATATTATTCGTCGCTTCTCATTATTAACGCAGGAATTTATCTTGCTGCGTGAAGTTAAAATACCGCGTCACATTGGTGTCTTCACTGACTCCGCTGTGAATATTGTCGCATTTTGTGATGCAAGTCTTGATGGTTATGGGTGTGTGATATATTTACATACAACCTCCCCATCTGGTCATGTAAGTGTTCGGCTGCTATGCGCTAAATCGAAAGTATCGCCGACAAAGGTTACTACACTCGCTCGTTTAGAGTTGTGTGCCGCCCTTCTGATGGCAAAATTAGTTAACACTGTTCGTAAGTTATACGAAGAGCGCTGTTCTATAGCCGATGTATTCGCATTTTCCGATTCGACCATTGCACTCTCATGGATTACTTCATCTCCGCATAGATGGTCAATCTTTGTGAGCAACCGCGTCGCTCAATGTCAAGAGCTTTTGTCACCGCAGCACTTTTATCACGTTTCGGGCGCTCAGAATCCGAGTGATTGCCTCTCTCGTGGCATGCTGCCATCACAATTAGTCTCACATGATCTGTGGTGGGATGGCCCCTCCTGGTTACGATCTCCGATCGAGGAGTGGCCGGTAAAAACATTTTCGCCCGTGCCATGCAGTGAGTTACCTGAACTCCGAACTAAAACTCTTGCATGTACAGTTGTTCGAAATCCTTCGGTTTTATATGAACTCTCGCAACGCATATCGTCGTGGGATAAACTTTTACGTGTAGTTATATATGTCTTTAAATTTGCAAAAATATTAAAATCCTCCGATTCAAATAATATAGTTCATAATTTAAATATGGCCGAACGAGTTGTGATTCGTGCCGTTCAACAACTTCATTTCAGTGAAGATATTTCTTTGATTAAGAAGGAAAGTTTACCTTCTAAGAAATTACGTAATTTATCGATTTTCTTAGATGAACATGATCTCCTTCGTATTGGAGGCAGATTATCGCATTCAGATTTAGGTTTTGAGTCAAAGCATCCTTTGTTACTTCCTAAACATGACCATGTAACTACTCTTATTATAAAGCATTTCCATATTATGAACTGCCATACTGGATCTGCATTACTCATGTCAATTTTACGCCAACGTTTCTGGATTTTAGACGCCAGAACGATTATTAGAAAGATAATCCGCAATTGCAATTCTTGTTTTCGGGTCAGTCCCAAGCATCCTACCCCAAAGATGGCTGATCTACCAGCATACCGCATCACGGAGGCTAAAGCTTTCGTGCACACTGGCGTTGATTACGCAGGCCCGATACGAATTACGCTCTGTCGTAGACGTGGGCAGCGGTCACAAAAGGCTTATATATGCCTGTTCGTGTGTCTGGTCACCAAGGCGGTGCACGTAGAATTAGCATCCGATTTGTCGTCTGATGGATTTCTGTCGGCGTTTAAACGTTTCATCTCGCGTCGGGGTACAGTATCTTGTTTGTACTCCGACAACGGAACTAATTTTGTCGGAGCTAAGTCTCACCTTGACGAACTGTATAAATTCGCACTTAGCGCAGATTATAATACCGCTTTAAGACGTGAACTTGCCCGTCAACGGATCGAGTGGAAGATGATTCCGCCTAGGGCCCCACATTTTGGTGGTATGTGGGAATCCAATATAAAAAGTTTAAAAACGCATTTGTATAGAGTTATCGGGTCACAGCTATTAACATACGAGGAACTTCAAACCGTACTTACTCAGATTGAGTGTATTATGAATTCGCGTCCGCTTAATGTCTTATCGTCAGATCCGCATCCTGAAGTAATCACACCCGCACATTTTTTAATGTCTACACCGCTACAATATTTACCCGCGTCTGACTTGTCTTGTGAAAATTTTAATTTAAATAACCGCAAAAAGTTATTAGATTCTATGGTCCGTTCTTATTGGAAAAAATGGCATAAAGAATATCTGCATACGTTGCAAGTCAGACAGAAATGGGCAACACCTGAGCGTTCTGTTGAGTCAGGGACAGTCGTGCTTATCGGACAAGAAGATACTCCTCCACTGTGTTGGCCTTTGGGCGTAGTTAGTGAGATCTTTCCTGGACCTGATGGTGTTGTTCGAGTTGCTTTAGTTAAAACTAGGACAGGATTTTTTAAACGTCCTGTCGTAAAATTATATCCTTTACCTAACCAATAATTTATTCATATCGCTTTAACGTACCGCATATAAATATAATAAAACTCATATAATTTTTCATACGCTAAATACCATTATGGTTTATTTATTGTTACGACTAATACTTAATATTTCTATTGAAAGTTCTTTGAACTTCCAAGGCGGGGAGCATGGTGACGCAGCATAATAATAATAATAATTGCATATTATTTTTGCCAAAATATTCTTTATTCCATTTAAAAAATTATATCTAGTATTATATCTATTTGAATTATTACACACAATATTCATCGCGTCAAATAGTATTTTTGGGAATCTGTATCCCGGCGCCACCTTGCGCCCGTCGTGTTTATGAGAGTACCTACGACTCTCACCAGGTGACGCTAGTTGTGTCATTTTGAAGAAAAATACAGGAGTCTGCGCATCCCTTCCGCGCAGCTTCAGTACGCTCCCGCCCGCCGCCGCAAGAGTAAGAAAGTCGTAGCCCGCGCTTTCGCTGAGTGAATTTGTTCTCAAACCGCATCCGCCTCGCATTTTAATTATAAAGTTATCATCCCGCTTATCCCGGACTGTTAAAACTTCTGTGAACCTGTGCCTCATCGAATACTGCGAGCTCCTGAGTGAACTGCTGCGTACGCCTGTGGTGGCACAGATCGAAGGAAAGGAAAAAAACAAGGTGCATCTGGTGAGTACGCTGGGTGCATGGTCCCTTTTTGCTATTTGTTTCGGTGACTATTGTGTGTACTTTCGATAGGTATAATCACTTGAAAATATTACAATAGGCTAGGTTTATAGTCGTTCTAACAGCGGCTCCCGCAAGTGGTAGCTATTTACACGCTTCACCACCAGTATCTGCTCAGCAAAATAATCTAATAAACAAATAATTAAATTTATCATGAAATATTAGTTTAAAATTTTTTTTTTATTTTTTTTAGTTTTTTATTTGTATTTACTCGGAAAAATTATTAATTTCTGTTACTAAAATATAATACACCATTCTTTTCCCTACACTATTAAATTAATGAATATTTAACTCATATGTTAAAAACTTTATACATTTTGAGAAAACTTAAATAAAGTAAAATCTTTTACCATTTTTCATACAAAATCATGAAAATGATCATTCCAATGAAATCAAATCAAATGAAATCATTCCAAGATGGCGTCGACGAATCCCCCACGCAGAACATGCAATAATTTTCTTCCGTACTAAAAAGGCTCCTCAGTCCTCTTAAACTAGAAACCTCCTAGTTTATTGCCCTGTTTCCATCTATAGTACTATTTATCTGTGACCTTAAAAGATTTGTTTTTTTTTCAGAACATGAATATATCGAATGTTATTGTTCTGTGATCGAAACACTACATGTTTAATCGATAAAACTCATTTTGTGACTATTGTCTTAAACGTGAATTGATATTATATTATTATACGACGATATTATCCCTGTTTCACATTTTCATTACGATACACAGTGCCGGAGCTAGTTGTGTAGCTTATATTAAACATCCATCCCCTAATTGTTAACTGTTATTTTATTTATTTTTTATTTTATTTTATTTTCATGGTAAACCAACAGATACAAAAAACACAAATACAAAGTTGGGAATAAAAAACAATAAAACCAATTAAAGTTCCACACTAATAGTAATTAACTAGAACCTTAAGTATAATAGTAATAAACTAGAAACTAAACATAAAATATGAAATTTAAGCTCGTTAAAAAGTTACAAGGTTACTCACATACACCAAATAAAAACTATATTAACACAATTCATATTACATGAAAAAAAATCGCTTAAATTTAAATATCACTCACTCACATTTCCATTCGGGAACAAACATTTAACAATCCTACGTCTGACAGACTCACAACTATCATTTAAAATGTCAATGTCAATGGACGAACAAAAATCATTCAAAGAATTGCCTGCTCTTAACAGATAGGAATTACGTCTGTAATTGCTTCCCACTGTAGGTAAGTGAACTGGCCTAAAGTTACGAAAACTTCTAGTAGGAACACAAAACTTTAATTGGGACAGAAGCTCTGGACAATAGACATTGCCTGAAACAATCTTCATAAAGAAGGCAATGTCAGCTATGATACGACGATTTTGCAGTGTTAAAAGATTATTGGGATAAGCAAACAGTTACATTATAAAATCTTAATATTAAAGTTACTTAACTGTGTTAACAATAATGTAGCCAATGGCGCTTATCACAAAGTATATAAAACAGACATGGTTGCCACAGTACAAGCATGGCGTGTAACGACAGTTAAATTAAAATGAGACTTATTGTCACCTGAACAAATGTGGAAAAGTTTATAAATACAAACACACTCACACTACATTCATGGAAGGCAAATGAGCAGATAAAACTTTTAATTTTGGCATATATATTTACTGTCTTTGTAAATAATTTTATTTAATAGATTAAATTTAAGTATATCTGATTGAAAAATAAATGATCATATTTAGTAGATTAAAGACATACGTTTCGTCTCCCGTACCTAATGTTATGGCAAATCTCAATTATGCTTGGGTATTCACTTACTTCACCGAGAGATGGCGCTAGTAGTCTCGAATTGAGTAAACTCATTGAGAGCGATAGACATTTAGAAGCCCTCTGGTTGGCTAATGCGATCTATCGGCCTTCTCTTCTTACTCACTGTTGTATCTGCGTAATGTAAGCTGTTATAGTTTTGCTGTGATTGCGTGAAAATTTTAATATTATCATTAAGCTGAACTCCTCCTGAATGCTGAAGTGTCTATACGAGTTAAAGAAGACGCCCTGCAGATATATCCAGGTTAGTGAGTGTTTTAGCTGCGTTTTATTTCGGTTTTTGTCATACGAGTTTCGGAGAAAATTTTTACCATCTAAAATTTTATTCACAATTACGATCCCGCCTGGCTTAGATTATTAACACGTCTTACCACAGTCATAATATATTTATATAAATTAAAGAGTATTAATTAAAAGTAATTTTAATCATTTTCACAGTATCTAGTTTATATATTTTTCTGTTCACATAAAAATACTTGATTTTTGGATGCTTTTTTAATAAATGTGAACAAGGTACATAATAGGTTTATTATGGTATTACATTCTGAAACAATTAATAATAAAACCAATTCTGATAATTTGTATTGAAATATTGTTCTGGGAACTATGGTTAGTCTCACCCACCAAAATTGAGAAATTGAAGTGTACAATAATAATTTTTATATGTGTTTATATATTACTGTTTATTTTCCACATAAACCTCTTGTATATCATTAGTTTTATTCCATTCAAATGTGAACTAATGCAAGCGTTGTATTTGTTTCTCGCAATGGAATGGAGCCAGCCGGGGACGCGGATGGGCTCCAGAGCAGCAACACTGTGGGCGTTGCTGTGGTCGTCCCTGCAGGCACCGCTGCGGGAGACGTTGTAATCTATTAACTCGGATGGGTGATCAAAAGTTTGTAATTCCAAATTACCTATCCAAATCTCACCTATCCAAAGCACAACCAAGGCGAAAGTTGCTTCGTTTCTAAAATCGAAGCTAAAGCGAACTAACTCCTACTACTAGCATAGTTTATGCTAGGCGTATATAAAAATTGAATTTGAGATTACCAACTTTTGATCACCAATCATAGATATGACCGTGGCTGAAGATTCATTGATTCCAAAATGAAAGCTAAAGCTTACTAACCACTACTAAGCAAGGTCCTCGTACATACAATTAGATTTTGAGATTAAAAATTTTTGGTCACCCATCCCAGATAGGACCATAGCGAAAAATGCCGTTTCCAAATCAAATCAACTAGGAACTTCGTTTTTGTACTGGTAAAGTTAGCTTTAGCTTTGATTTCAGAATCAAAGCCATGTTCGCTATGGTCGTATCTTGGATGGGTGACCAAAAATTCGTAGTCACAAATCATTTCTTTCCATACGAGAAACTTAGTTTTCTAAGTTTTACTCAAATTTTAGAAACAAAGCTACTCCCACTATAGTCGTATTTTGGATGGGTGGCCGGAAATTTGCTATCTCAAATTTCATTTTTCTATATACCTACGAGAAATTTAGTTTTTTTAGTGGTTGGTTGGTAAGTTTTGTTTCGTTTTTCGAAACAAAGCAACTTTCACCCTTGTTGTGCTTTGGATGGGTGACCAAAAATGAAATAATCTCAAAATCTAATCCTAGGTACAAGGAACTTTGCTTGGTAGTGGTTCTTAAGCTTTAACTTTCCTTTTAGAAAAAAAAAACTTTCGCCGTGGATATATCTAGGATGGGTGACCAAAAAAATTGTAATCTCAAATTCAATTTCTATGAACAAATTCAATTTCTATGTATTTGTTTTGCGGACTAGATTCTGGTGATATAATAATGTGACAGAGTACTAAAATCGTCATATAGTTTTGCTGCTTCGATTTTAGAAACAAAGCAACTTTCACCATTTTTGCACTTTGGATGGGTGACCTAAATTTAATTCTCATCGTAGGAAGGCCTGTGCCTATAAGCGGCACCAGCACGAGTATAGGCCAAATAGCAGATGTTTTGATTCTAAAATTATTGTAAATCATAAGAAGTGTTCTATGTAACCTCCGAATTAAATTTGTATTTTCTCGGAAAAATTATTAATTTCTGTTACTAAAATATAATACACCATTCTTTTCCCTACACTATTAAATTAATGAATATTTAACTCATTAATATATGTTAAAAACTTTATACATTTTAAGAAAACTTAAATAAAGTAAAATTTTTCACCATTTTTCATACAAAATCATGAAAATGATCATTCCAATGAAATCAAATCAAATGAAATCATTCCAAGATGGCGTCGACGAATGCCCCACGCAGAAAATGCAATAATTTTCTTCCGTACTAAAAAGGCTCCTCAGTCCTCTTAAACTAGAAACCTCCTAGTTTATTGCCCTGTTTCCATCTATAGTACTATTTATCTGTGACCTTAAAAGATTTGTTTTTTTTTTCAGAAAAGTATATTAAAAAAGGATGACGTAACATGAATATATCGAATGTTATTGTTCTGTGATCGAAACACTACATGTTTAATCGATAAAACTCATTTTGTGACTATTGTCTTAAACGTGAATTGATATTATATTAATATACGACGATATTATCCCTGTTTCACATTTTCATTACGATACACAGTGCCGGATTAAGACTGCATGATGCCCTAAGCAATTCTCACTTGTGGGTGAGCTAGTTGTGTAAGCAAACAACATAATATTTGCCTGACGAAAAATAATGATTTGTGTAGAAAAAACACGCTCAAGAAACAAGACTGTAGGTTAATTAAAACAATCATAAAAAAATTAAAAACGTGTTCATTTATTACCTTTGTTACTGACACGCTCTGGCCGTGGGTAGCACGACCCGAGAGAGCAAGAGAGAAAATAAAAGAATTGGGTAGATTATACACAATTTATTTGTCTCAGGGGGGTAAGTTCACAGTTTCTCGCTCGGTAGTTCTCAAGTGAAGCAAAGGGACTTAGCTTGAAGGAGCTAAGGGGCGAAGCAGCAGGAACCGGTCACGCCGACTACAGGCGTGGTTGGCGTGGGTTCAGCTTCGGCGGGTAGAAGGCCGACGCTCAGGCACGGAGCAGCAGGGTAGGCGGCTGCCCGTGGATAGGATCCCTGAAATGGTAATTTTTAAGATATGAACAGGTGTTCCATACAGTCGACCGTCTAAGGGTAGGGTGTGGAAGCAAGCCGCTACAATTAAAATGCTTCTAAAATCAAAGGAGTTAAAAAAAATCAAGGTGTGATAAAGCGACCATAAAATATGTTAGATTTAAGGGTCGAACAAGGGTCAACAAGTGGTCACTTTATCCTATTGAAAGAACAGTTAATTTTTAGTATAAAGAAGTATATATTTTTTTAGAAAGCTAATCCAAAGTAAACTACCCACCGGTCTTATAAAAAATAATAGTTCACACATTTAAGGCAAAAGAATTTAAATGTGGATTGTAATCCGTCCACGGTCCATTTAGTGGCCCGTTTCTCATGATTACAATCTTCATATAATTTATTGAGACAAAATCAAAAGAACTATATAAATTGTTTTGCAACTTAATTCTACTTACAATTCACTAGTTATATTTTTTATCAATATGGTAACTATAAGCATGGAATTTGTTATATTAATTAATTGTTTAAGCAGTACAGGATTTAACACTAATAAAATTAAATTATTGAAAAGCAAGTTGCAAAACAATAGGTTAGGAACACACACTCACCCTAGTTCGGGGATCGCGCACAGATATTAAGCAGATTTACAAGGATACAAGCGATAGCCAGAGAAAACTGAAGAGGTCTGCTTTCCCAGGACTACCGCTTATATACGAGGACTCTTCTAGAATGTTCTCCCAGAATTTAGTGGGAGCTTCGATGTCACGAATCATGTTCCATAATCTATTATGTAGAATGTAGAAGTATGTTGTTTTATCTATGGTCAAAACAACAACCAAAACTTAGATAAAATAATAAATTTAAAATCTTAATTAAAATAATCTACGTATTTTTCTATGGCAGAAAATACTAATTATTTAATTAATTAGCAATTAATGTTTATGGTTTAAAATAATTATAGTAGAATACCAACAACCGATTAATGTTAAAATACCCTCATTTTGAGAAATCACAAGATTTAGAAGTACCGGCGTTACCGATACATCAACTGTCATTAGTAGACAGATGAAAAATAAGTTAATCACAATAACAATCTTAGTGTTGTAAGACGGTTTTAGAACCGTGACATATCCCCCCCTTTAGAGTAGGATTTTGCTTATTCAAAATCCACTAAGGAAGACTACTCTCTTAAAAGAACTAAAACTTTAATAGAACATTCAGACACTCCAGTTACAACACAACTGCAAAAGAGTACCCTGCAACATTGACGAGAGGTATCGACAATACAAGATTTAGAGTCTTGGTAGTACCTAGGACTACAATTGCGAGGCAAAAGAGAGTATTTCGATTGTTTAGCAATCGAAACACGAAAAGATTACAGCTGTGAAAGTAAAAGCAAGAGAGACCTCATAGTATTCTATAAAAGAATAAGAGTTTAGGAAGAACATGATCAAGCAAAAGTAAACATTATATTATGTAAAAGTATTGTATAGCAAATTTATTTAAAACGAAACTTAAATTTTGTCAAAACTCCAATATAATTTGAGTAAGGTTTGTATAGGAATATCATTTTCTAAAAAAAATTCAAAAAATAATTTGTTAAAGCCATAGCAATATAATTTAAGTAAAAGGAATTGTATAAGCAATTTCATTAAAAAAAACAAAAGTTTTGAGAAACAAACAGCAATATAGTAAATATTTCCAGTAAAAGGAATTGCAAAGAAATTTTTGTAAAAAGATTTGAATTGGTTTTTTTTTTAACAAAAAATTTTTTTGTCAAAAGGCAACATAATCATCGCAATTAGCGAAAAGAGTAAGATAAGATAATCATTTGGTTAGAACCAAATGCATTAGTAAACAACAAAGGAAAAAAAACTAGATAGTTTCATACGACAAGGAACTATTTTTATATTTAAATAATATTTAGATTTTTATTTTTAAATTATTAAAAGCAACCAATACATCAGAATGTACTTGGTTGAACATTCATAGGTTGTCTGGAAAAAAACACGTATACAGGTAAGTCCGCCTTTTAAGTAAAAAATTTTTTTTTAAAACAATACTTTAGAATGTATTTGATTGACAGTCATAAGTTGACTGGGAGAAATCACTCTTAGAGAGATTAAGTCCGCCTTTTTAAAATTTTTTTTTTTTTTTTTACAATGTATTTTAAGAGTATAGTATGTTTGTTGTATATTAAATGTTAGTAAAATTTTTAATTTAACAAATTATTATTTATAGTTTTAGACTACAAATGCAATAATTTGTAATTTATTGTGTTTAACTTATTAGTAAAGAATTTTTAGATTAATTATTAGTTAAGAGTAATTATTCAGTTTAAAATCTTTGATATGCCAAGAACCTAGATTTTTTCCTTTCATATCAACCAATTCATAGACCAAGGGCGATAGTTTAGTTTTAATACGACATTTAATATATTTAGGAGCAAGTTTTTTAGAAAATTGCTTATCTTTGTCGCTTTGATAGTATGTTTTCCGCCAGACAATATCATTAACGTTGAAGTCAAAGTTTTTGCGACGCAGGTTATAAGGACCACAATTACGAGCATGCGATTTCATTAGAGAGCTTTGGACTTGGTCAAATATTTTCCTAAGTTTTCCAGTATTTTCAGCATAGGCATCTCGAGTTGTGAAAACAATATCGTCAGATTGATCAACGTCAACGTAGTGAGAACCACACGTAACCAATTCTCTCCCGAAGACTAGAAACGATGGGGTAAAACCCGTTACTTCACTTACAGCAGTATTGAGAGCGAATTGAATTTTTGGTATGTTTAGATCCCAAATCCTGTGATCCTCGTTGATGAATGTGGAAACAGCTGTCATAATAGTTTTATTATAACGCTCAACAGTATTTACTTGCGGCGTATATTTAGGCGTATAACGTACTTTAGGTACTTTATATTGAGTAAACATTTGTTGTAATTTTTGACTAACGAACTGTTTTCCATTATCCATCAGAATTGTACTGGGGATACCATGTACAAGAAAAACTTTTTCCTCTAAAATATTTGTTATGACTTCGGCAGTAGCTCGGCGTATAGGAAATAATAAAGAATATTTAGAGAAACAACACGTTACAACTAGCAGCATTGTATTTTGCTTCCTAGATGGAGGCAATGGACCAACTAAGTCCACGCTAATCATTTGGAATGGTCTAGAACATTCCTTAGGTCGACCCATAAGTCCTAAGGTAGGATGATTAGCATGCTTATGAGAGTTACACGCATCACAATTATTAACAAAATTAGTAACATCTTTATGCATACCAGGCCAGAAATATTTTAAAGATATACGTTTTAAAGTTTTAAAAATACCGAGATGACCAGAGGTCGGATTTGAGTGATTATCAGTAATGATACTAGAACGAGAGTCTTTCGGAACGACTTCTTTCCATTCAAATTCTCTAGCTAAAGGGTTTAAAGTTTTTATGAATTTAAATAATTTATTATTATTAATTTTATAGTTAGGAAAAGATGTAGAAGAGGATTTGCAACCTTCAAATATCTCCGAATACCAAGTATCAGATACTGGAGATGAAGATTGGCTTGCACCATCTATAGCCGTTACAGGCACAGCACGAGATAAAGAATCTGGAACAACATTGTCTTTTCCACGTCTGTGTTTAATGTCAAAATTGAATGCGGACAGACGTATTCCCCACCTAGCCAAACGTCCTGTAGGGTTATTAATATTGAGAAACCATTTTAAAGAGGAATGGTCAGTATATACGGTAAACTTTCTACCATTGTCTAAGTAACACCGCCAATGTTCTATACTGCCGCAATTACTGCGAGTGCCGCAATTACTGCGAGTGCTTCGCGCTCCGTAGCGCTATAGTTACGTTCTTGGACTGATAACGACTTACTCATATAGGCTATAACCCTCTCTTCGCCGTTTTGGATCTGAGTCATTACCGCTCCAATACCATAATCGCTGGCGTCGGTGTGAACTTGGAAGGGTTCCGAATAGTCAGGACAAGATAGAATAGGAGGTGATGATAAGCACTCTTTGAGTTTATTAAAAGCAGACTCTGCCTCCGGCGTCCAAGCAAAAGGGGGTGCCGACTTACCTTGAGAGGTAAGTTTGTTAAGCGGTGCAGCCAAGGTGCTAAAGTTAGGGATAAAACGACGGTACCAAGAGGCAGTACCTAAGAAACGACGTACTTCCTTTTTATTAGATGGTGTAGGATAGTTAATAATAACGTCTACTTTCTCTGGATCTGCATGAAGACCACTTGAATCAACGACGTAACCCAAATATCTTAGCTTTTCCTTAAAAAACTGACACTTTTCGAAGTTTATAGTAAGATTCGCGTATTTAAGTTTTTCTAGAACACGCGAAAGTAACGACATATGTTCCTCAAAAGTATTACAAACAATAATTACATCGTCGATGAAGACATACACCTTATTTTCAAATTCAGGCCCATAAAGAAGCAAATCTACTAGTCTTTGCTGGGTAGCGGGCGCATTAGTTAACCCGAAGGGCATAGACTTAAATTGGAACGTTCCCCTAGAAGGAATATAGAATGCAGTCTTGCATCTATCTTCAGGCTTTATTAATACCTGCCAAAAAGATTTTGAGAGATCTACACTAGAGAGATATTTAGCATCTCTGAGATTATCTAGTATCTCAGTGATGTAAGGTAAGCTATAGGCATCCTTACGAGTGACAGAGTTAAGTTTCCTGCTGTCCAAACAAAACCTATATTCTCCGTTTTTCTTAGGTGTAAGAAGAACGGGATTTGACCAAGGGCTTTCGCACGGTTCGACAACGTCCTCTTTAAGCATATCGTCTAGATGTTCGGAGAGAATGGATTGTTTATGAGGAGAGATACGGTAATATCGTTGTCGAATCGGAGCCGCATCACCAGTATCGATAGCATGCGTTATCAATGACGTACGACCTAAACCACATTCCTCATAAGAAATACCGCGAAATTTGGAAATGATATCGTCAGCGGCTTTCTTTTGTTTCTCCGATAGTTGAGCATATGAAAAAATATGTTTAGGATCATCAAGAGCTATGTTCGAAATATTAGTCTCGTGAGAGGCATTGACTACTAGGCCATCGAGTTCACTAGGAAACAACCCAAAAGTTCTCCAGAAATCCATACCTAAGATTAAATTGTTTTGTATTTCTGGTACAATATAAAATTTTACGTTATAGGTTTTGGTATTAAAGGTTACAGGTAAGATATAGTATTTAGAAGCGTAGAATTTTTGTCCACCAGCTGCAGAAAGCTGTAACGGATTACATGAATAAATTTTATAGTTAAGTTTTCTAAAATAATCATCAGAACTATTTCCCAATATAGATATGCCCGAACCAGTATCCAACAGACCAACGAGTTTTTTGTTATTAACAAATATGTTAACATAAGGGCGTGAAAATATATTGTCAGATCCCAGGATTGGAGACACCGAGCGGTTTGAAAAGACATTTGAAATAAAGGATAACCAATGTTTCCACTCGGTCTCGCTGCAGAATTTATTAAATTTTGAGCGATTAGAATCGCTATTTCTCCAATCCCGGCAAACTAGTTTTTTGGATTGCATTTAGTGCAATCAGGAGTACGTACACCCTTTTTCCCACACTTAAAGCATATAATTGTTCTAGGCTGCGTGCATGCATTTAGGCTATGCGAGTTCGAGTGACATCTAGGGCAATAAACATTTTGAGAAGCTAAAGCACTTACAAAATTCTTTGTTTTTGTAGTTCCGTTATAAAATTTATTATAAGGTTTTTCAACTAAAGCAGAAGCGCTGGATTTGCCCTTATAGGCAAATTCAGGAGCTAGAGTTGAAGAAGTTGGAGCAGCTGGCTCATTAAACTTTTTAAATTGGCATTGCACCTTTTCGAAATTTTGGCATACTGCCTTAAGTGTATCAATATGCATTATAGGCCAAACTGAAGCCAAGGCATTAGCATAACACGGTCTAATGTTGTGTGTAATAATTTCTAACCTTTCAACCTCAGGTAAGGGCTTAGTTAGTCGAGAGAACATGCCGTCCATTATTGACAGGTAAATGCTGATGTTTTCAGTTTCACCTTGAAATCGAGATCTTATTTCTGATAAGAATTGGTAGTCGTAATCGTGAGGACTAAAGTCTGTTTTCAAGGCATCAACGACCTGAGACCAACTGTCCACCTTGGGCTTGATGCAACGGAACCAATGTAGAGCATCGTCCGTAAAAATGTCGTAACCATACGACAGCAATTTTTCATGACTAATGCCCCTAGCCTCAATGAATTCATCTACCTTCTGAATAAAAGCACGCACACACGACTTTCCGTTGAATTTAATTTTAGATAAATCTGGAGTACGGTTATGATCAATTGTCAAACCCATAATAGCTTTCTGCAATTCGTTTACAGAAATGGATGTTTGACTCGAAGGCGACAAAGACCTAATCTCCCTCATTTGGGACTCTAAATTTATTTTGCAATCCGAAAGAATCGGATCCATATCATCGTCGTCAATCTCGATTCTATTCAACCGATGATATACATGTTTTAGTAATTCCTCCGTTCTCGAAAACAGGTTTTTATCAAATTTAATTTTTAATGTATTTATGTTTTTTAGTGACTTGTCTAAGCTGGACTCAACTCCAACCAAATCCTCAGAAGACGGCAAATGCGAGAGTGAAATAGTCTCTGAAGGAAATTCCTTACTCAATTTAATTATCTGTTTTCTCAGTTCCAAAACAGTCTCTGCTGGAGTTTGACCACGCAAAGAAACTTCATATTCAAGCTCTGATTTTTGCAAGGAAAGGAAATTAATATTTTCAGCCATAGAAAAATATCAACTAAAACACGGAATAAGGGCGAGTGTGTGCGAAGCAATTCAATTGCAGCGTTATAGATAGATAAAAAAATTATAAGTGGGTATCTAAAGAAAAAAATTTTTACGTAAATTTTTACTGCAATGTTAAAAAAATATTAAAAGTACTTAGGTACCCACCTAAAACACAACAAAAAAAAAAAGAAAAAAGAGAACCACAGAGCGAAGAACACTGAGCGAGCTGGGCGCCACTGACACGCTCTGGCCGTGGGTAGCACGACCCGAGAGAGCAAGAGAGAAAATAAAAGAATTGGGTAGATTATACACAATTTATTTGTCTCAGGGGGGTAAGTTCACAGTTTCTCGCTCGGTAGTTCTCAAGTGAAGCAAAGGGACTTAGCTTGAAGGAGCTAAGGGGCGAAGCAGCAGGAACCGGTCACGCCGACTACAGGCGTGGTTGGCGTGGGTTCAGCTTCGGCGGGTAGAAGGCCGACGCTCAGGCACGGAGCAGCAGGGTAGGCGGCTGCCCGTGGATAGGATCCCTGAAATGGTAATTTTTAAGATATGAACAGGTGTTCCATACAGTCGACCGTCTAAGGGTAGGGTGTGGAAGCAAGCCGCTACAATTAAAATGCTTCTAAAATCAAAGGAGTTAAAAAAAATCAAGGTGTGATAAAGCGACCATAAAATATGTTAGATTTAAGGGTCGAACAAGGGTCAACAAGTGGTCACTTTATCCTATTGAAAGAACAGTTAATTTTTAGTATAAAGAAGTATATATTTTTTTAGAAAGCTAATCCAAAGTAAACTACCCACCGGTCTTATAAAAAATAATAGTTCACACATTTAAGGCAAAAGAATTTAAATGTGGATTGTAATCCGTCCACGGTCCATTTAGTGGCCCGTTTCTCATGATTACAATCTTCATATAATTTATTGAGACAAAATCAAAAGAACTATATAAATTGTTTTGCAACTTAATTCTACTTACAATTCACTAGTTATATTTTTTATCAATATGGTAACTATAAGCATGGAATTTGTTATATTAATTAATTGTTTAAGCAGTACAGGATTTAACACTAATAAAATTAAATTATTGAAAAGCAAGTTGCAAAACAATAGGTTAGGAACACACACTCACCCTAGTTCGGGGATCGCGCACAGATATTAAGCAGATTTACAAGGATACAAGCGATAGCCAGAGAAAACTGAAGAGGTCTGCTTTCCCAGGACTACCGCTTATATACGAGGACTCTTCTAGAATGTTCTCCCAGAATTTAGTGGGAGCTTCGATGTCACGAATCATGTTCCATAATCTATTATGTAGAATGTAGAAGTATGTTGTTTTATCTATGGTCAAAACAACAACCAAAACTTAGATAAAATAATAAATTTAAAATCTTAATTAAAATAATCTACGTATTTTTCTATGGCAGAAAATACTAATTATTTAATTAATTAGCAATTAATGTTTATGGTTTAAAATAATTATAGTAGAATACCAACAACCGATTAATGTTAAAATACCCTCATTTTGAGAAATCACAAGATTTAGAAGTACCGGCGTTACCGATACATCAACTGTCATTAGTAGACAGATGAAAAATAAGTTAATCACAATAACAATCTTAGTGTTGTAAGACGGTTTTAGAACCGTGACATTACTCATTACACAAATACTAAATATTATTCACAATCGTGTAGTTGTTTTAAAGTACAGATAAAGAACACATAAAGTACACACATTTCTTAGTCACTCACAATCACAAATAAGGCTCGAAGTGGCGACCTTCTTTTTCTATGCTCAGTTCCGTCCTACGTAGCATAAATGCCCTCGCGTTATGCAACATAAGTGGAGTTATGGAAGCAAATGCAGTGTTGATTCGTTCCTCCATTTCCTCGCGTGAACGACATTCTACAGCATAAACACTGCTTTTGGGCAGGGTTGGTAATCCGTTGCCACCAATTCCTGTGTTCGACGGAAATGGTATGGGTGTTGACCATCCTCGTTAAGGGTGTGCCATATAACCATATCGTTCACAACAAAGAGAGCGCCGGCCCGTCGGGTGCTCGACCTTGGGTTTTCGTCAAAATATGTCAATATTTGCTTTTCTAACTCCACATGTCGCGCGGTAGGACGTCCTGCTGCAGTGTGATCCGCATGAAATGAGCCAGTACTCTGGAGTTGCAGGCACATTCCTAAACACGGAGTATGGCGGAAGTGTCGCTGTTCAGCTGGGGGCCTTCTATCGATGAACCGCTGCCGGTAAATCTGGCGCGCTTCATTAATGCTGTTGTTACGAGCAGCACCAACACACAGCATCATAATATAGAATTCAATATTTGAATAAACGTGACGACTCATTTTATTTTTGGTTGGGTAGCGACTAACGTTCTCAAGAGATACGAAACAACTGAGCTGGCTGGTCGCTAGCTCAAAGGCACCGAATTGCGAGTCCAAGTCGCAGGGTTCTTTATTGAAAATACAAAATCGGTTATTATTAAATAATTGGTTCGCGAGTAGCAACTGTTTTTTACATAATTGTGTAAATATGTTTAATAATACACGAATATAAGCTTAATTATTACATAATAAACTCAGAAACAATAGTTACAAGACATATTGTGGAAGAGTACTACTTCTGATATTATGTTTTAATATTTATATATCTTTATATTATATTTATATATAATATTTATAATATTTATTTTATCTTTATGGACCCTTTCTGATAGAAAAATAAATATCGTTTATAACTTAGTAAACGAACTGTTTCTACATTAGGGCTAAATTATGAATTGAACGATATTTTTTATTTTCCTTAAATAATATTAAATAGTATCTGCTCAGCAAAATAATCTAATAAACAAATAATTAAATTTATCATGAAATATTAGTTTAAAATTTTTTTTTTATTTTTTTTAGTTTTTTATTTGTATTTTCTCGGAAAAATTATTAATTTCTGTTACTAAAATATAATACACCATTCTTTTCCCTACACTATTAAATTAATGAATATTTAACTCATATGTTAAAAACTTTATACATTTTGAGAAAACTTAAATAAAGTAAAATCTTTTACCATTTTTCATACAAAATCATGAAAATGATCATTCCAATCAAATCAAATCAAATGAAATCATTCCAAGATGGCGTCGACGAATGCCCCACGCAGAACATGCAATAATTTTCTTCCGTACTAAAAAGGCTCCTCAGTCCTCTTAAACTAGAAACCTCCTAGTTTATTGCCCTGTTTCCATCTATAGTACTATTTATCTGTGACCTTAAAAGATTTGTTTTTTTTTCAGAACATGAATATATCGAATGTTATTGTTCTGTGATCGAAACACTACATGTTTAATCGATAAAACTCATTTTGTGACTATTGTCTTAAACGTGAATTGATATTATATTATTATACGACGATATTATCCCTGTTTCACATTTTCATTACGATACACAGTGCCGGAGCTAGTTGTGTAGCTTATATTAAACATCCATCCCCTAATTGTTAACTGTTGTTTTATTTATTTTTTATTTTATTTTATTTTCATGGTAAACCAACAGATACAAAAAACACAAATACAAAGTTGGGAATAAAAAACAATAAAACCAATTAAAGTTCCACACTAATAGTAATTAACTAGAACCTTAAGTATAATAGTAATAAACTAGAAACTAAACATAAAATATAAAATTTAAGCTCGTTAAAAAGTTACAAGGTTACTCACATACACCAAATAAAAACTATATTAACACAATTC
This sequence comes from Parapoynx stratiotata, assembly GCA_910589355.1. NCBI lineage: Eukaryota > Metazoa > Arthropoda > Insecta > Lepidoptera > Crambidae > Parapoynx > Parapoynx stratiotata. The sequence continues at coordinate 12,806,426 of OU342482.1, forward strand.
ATATTACATGAAAAAAATCGCTTAAATTTAAATACAACATTTTTTTTTTAATACTCACATTTCCATTCGGGAACAAACATTTAACAATCCTACGTCTGACAGACTCACAACTATCATTAAAAATGTCAATGTCAATGGACGAACAAAAATCATTCAAAGAATTGCCTGCTCTTAACAGATAGGAATTACGTCTGTAATTGCTTCCCACTGTAGGTAAGTGAACTGGCCTAAAGTTACGAAAACTTCTAGTAGGAACACAAAACTTTAATTGGGACAGAAGCTCTGGACAACAGACATTGCCTGAAACAATCTTCATAAAGAAGGCAATGTCAGCTATGATACGACATTTTGCAGTGTTAAAAGATTATTGGGATAAGCAAACAGTTACATTATAAAATCTTAATATTAAAGTTACTTAATTGTGTTAACAATAATGTAGCCAATGGCGCTTATCACAAAGTATATAAAACAGACATGGTTGCCACAGTACAAGCATGGCGTGTAACGACAGTTAAATTAAAATGAGACTTATTGTCACCTGAACAAATGTGGAAAAGTTTATAAATACAAACACACTCACACTACATTCATGGAAGGCAAATGAGCAGATAAAACTTTTAATTTTGGCATATATATTTACTGTCTTTGTAAATAATTTTATTTAAAAGATTAAATTTAAGTATATCTGATTGAAAAATAAATGATCATATTTAGTAGATTAAAGACATACGTTTCGTCTCCCGTACCTAATGTTATGGCAAATCTCAATTATGCTTGGGTATTCACTTACTTCACCGAGAGATGGCGCTAGTAGTCTCGAATTGAGTAAACTCATTGAGAGCGATAGACATTTAGAAGCCCTCTGGTTGGCTAATGCGATCTATCGGCCTTCTCTTCTTACTCACTGTTGTATCTGCGTAATGTAAGCTGTTATAGTTTTGCTGTGATTGCGTGAAAATTTTAATATTATCATCAAGCTGAACTCCTCCTGAATGCTGAAGTGTCTATACGAGTTAAAGAAGACGCCCTGCAGATATATCCAGGTTAGTGAGTGTTTTAGCTGCGTTTTATTTCGGTTTTTGTCATACGAGTTACGGAGAAAATTTTTACCATCTAAAATTTTATTCACAATTACGATCCCGCCTGGCTTAGATTATTAACACGTCTTACCACAGTCATAATATATTTATATAAATTAAAGAGTATTAATTAAAAGTAATTTTAATCATTTTCACAGTATCTAGTTTATATATTTTTCTGTTCACATAAAAATACTTGATTTTTGGATGCTTTTTTAATAAATGTGAACAAGGTACATAATAGGTTTATTATGGTATTTCATTCTGAAACAATTAATAAAAAAACCAATTCTGATAATTTGTATTGAAATATTGTTCTGGGAACTATGGTTAGTCTCACCCACCAAAATTGAGAAATTGAAGTGTACAATAATAATTTTTATATGTGTTTATATATCACTGTTTATTTTCCACATAAACCTCTTGTATATCATTAGTTTTATTCCATTAAAATGTGAACTAATGCAAGCGTTGTATTTGTTTCTCGCAATGGAATGGAGCCAGCCGGGGACGCGGATGGGCTCCAGAGCAGCACCACTGTGGGCGTTGCTGTGGTCGTCCCTGCAGGCACCGCTGCGGGAGACGTTGTAATCTATTAACTAGGATGGGTGATCAAAAGTTTGTAATTCCAGTTACCTATCCAAATCTCACCTATCCAAAGCACAACCAAGGCGAAAGTTGCTTCGTTTCTAAAATCGAAGCTAAAGCGAACTAACTCCTACTACTAGCATAGTTTATGCTAGGCGTATATAAAAATTGAATTTGAGATTACAAACTTTTGATCACCAATCATAGATATGACCGTGGCTGAAGATTCATTGTTTCCAAAAGGAAAGCTGAAGCTTACTAACCACTACTAAGCAAGGTCCTCGTACATACAATTATATTTTGAGATTACAAATTTTTGGTCACCCATCCCAGATAGGACCATAGCGAAAAATGCCGTTTCCAAATCAAATCAACTAGGAACTTCGTTTTTGTACTGGTAAAGTTAGCTTTAGCTTTGATTTCAGAAACAAAGCCATGTTCGCTATGGTCGTATCTTGGATGGGTGACCAAAAATTCGTAGTCACAAATCATTTCTTTCCATACGAGAAACTAGGTTTTCTAAGTTTTACTCAAATTTTAGAAACAAAGCTACTCCCACTATAGTCGTATTTTGGATGGGTGGCCGGAAATTTGTTATCTCAAATTTCATTTTTCTATATACCTACGAGAAACTTTGTTTTTGTAGGGGTTGGTTTGTAAGTTTTGCTTCGTTTTTCGCAACAAAGCAACTTTCGCCCTTGTTGTGCTTTGTATGGGTGACCAAAAATGAAATAATCTCTAAATCTAATCCTAGGTACAAGGAACTTTGCTTGGTAGTGGTTCTTAACCTTTAACTTTCATTTTAGAAAAAAAAACTTTCGCCATGGATATATCTAGGATGGGTGACCAAAAAATTGTAATCTCAAATTCAATTTCTATGTAAATTATTTGTTTTGCGGACTAGATTCTGGTGATATAATAATGTGACAGAGTACTAAAATCGTCATATAGTTTTGCCGGTGACTGTACGCCTGGCATACCTTAGAAGAAGTTAGTGCGCTTTGGCTTCGATTTTAGAAACAAAGCAACTTTCACCATTTTTGCGCTTTGGATGGGTGACCTAAATTTAATTCTCATCGTAGGAAGGCCTGTGCCTATAAGCGGCACCAGCACGAGTATAAGCCAAATAGCAGATGTTTTGATTCTTAAATTATTGTAAATCATAAGAAGTGTTCTATGTAACCTCCGAATTAAATTTGTATTTTCTCGGAAAAATTATTAATTTCTGTTACTAAAATATAATACACCATTCTTTTCCCTACACTATTAAATTAATGAATATTTAACTCATTAATATATGTTAAAAACTTTATACATTTTAAGAAAACTTAAATAAAGTAAAATCTTTTACCATTTTTCATACAAAATCATGAAAATGATCATTCCAATGAAATCAAATCAAATGAAATCATTCCAAGATGGCGTCGACGAATCCCCCACGCAGAACATGCAATAATTTTCTTCCGTACTAAAAAGGCTCCTCAGTCCTCTTAAACTAGAATCCTCCTAGTTTATTGCCCTGTTTCCATCTATAGTACTATTTATCTGTGACCTTAAAAGATTTGTTTTTTTTTCAGAAAAGTATATTAAAAAAGGATGACGTAACATGAATATATCGAATGTTATTGTTCTGTGATCGAAACACTACATGTTTAATCGATAAAACTCATTTTGTGACTATTGTCTTAAACGTGAATTGATATTATATTATTATACGACGATATTATCCCTGTTTCACATTTTCATTACGATACACAGTGCCGGATTAAGACTGCATGATGCCCTAAGCAATTCTCACTTGTGGGTGAGCTAGTTGTGTAAGCAAACAACATAATATTTGCCTGACGAAAAATAATGTTTTGTGTAGAAAAAACACGCTCAAGAAACAAGACTGTAGGTTAATTAAAACAATCATAAAAAAATTAAAAACGTGTTCATTTATTACCTTTGTTACTCATTACACAAATACTAAATATTATTCACAATCGTGTAGTTGTTTTAAAGTACAGATAAAGAACACATAAAGTACACACATTTCTTAGTCACTCACAATCACAAATAAGGCTCGAAGTGGCGACCTTCTTTTTCTATGCTCAGTTCCGTCCTACATAGCATAAATGCCCTCGCGTTATGCAACATAAGTGGAGTTATGGAAGCATGTTGAATGCAGTGTTGATTCGTTCCTCCATTTCCTCGCGTGAACGACATTCTACAGCATAAACACTGCTTTTGGGCAGGGTTGGTAATCCGTTGCCACCAATTCCGGTGTTCGACGGAAATGGTATGGGTGTTGACCATCCTCGTTAAGGGTGTGCCATATAACCATATCGTTCACAACAAAGAGAGCGCCGGCCCGTCGGGTGCTCGACCTTGGGTTTTCGTCAAAATATGTCAATATTTGCTTTTCTAACTCCACATGTCGCGCGGTAGGACGTCCTGCTGCAGTGTGCACCGCATGAAGTGAGCCAGTACTCTGGAGTTGCAGGCACATTCCTGAACACGGAGTATGGCGGAAGTGTCGCTGTTCAGCTGGGGGCCTTCCATCGATGAACCGCTGCCGGTAAATCTGGCGCGCTTCATTAATGCTGTTGTTACGAGCAGCACCAACACACAGCATCATAATATAGAATTCAATATTCGAATAAACGTGACGACTCATTTTATTTTTGGTTGGGTAGCGACTAACGTTCTCAAGAGATACGAAACAACTGAGCTGGCTGGCCGCTGGCTCAAAGGCACCGAATTGCGAGTCCAAGTCGCAGGGTTCATTATTGAAAATACAAAATCGGTTATTATTAAATAATTGGTTCGCGATTAGCAACTGTTTTTTACATAATTGTGTAAATATGTTTAATAATACACGAATATAAGCTTAATTATTACATAATAAACTCAGAAACAATAGTTACAAGACATATTGTGGAAGAGTACTACTTCTGATATTATGTTTTAACCAATAGATAAATATTTATTTTATCTTTATGGACCCTTTCTGATAGAAAAATAAATATCGTTTATAACTTAGTAAACGAACTGTTTCTACATTAGGGCTAAATTATGAATTGAACGATATTTACTGTTGTTGTACTTAAATAATCTTTATTATCCTTAAATAATATTAAATAGTATCTGATCAGCAAAATAATCTAATAATTAAATTTATCATGAACCATTAGTTTAAAATTTATAAAAATTATGACGCCATATTCTACGGAACCTAAACTATTAAAAATCAAGTTGTGGGAGGGGCTACTCGCTCGGTCAAGGGCCAACCCCTTTCTCTAGCAACTGCGACGCGATTGGCGCGGAAGGAAGTGCAAAATTCTTAGAATTTCTTTGCCTACGCGCCGACAGTCCACGTGGATTAGCTAGAAGAATGATTTACATGCAGATACGACACGACTTTGATTTGCCGCGGTGGAAAGGTTACGTCATAAGTTTAATTTTGTAAATAACTGTGGATAAGCAAATTATTTTATTTTAAATAATAAATTAAGGCTTCATAAATAGGTGTAGTAAGGATTTTAGAGTATTAAACTAAACTGAAAATAAAACAAAATAATAATGTGACGTAAATCAAATAAAATATTTGAGCTATTTCAATTAAAACAGTTTATCAAGCGTCTAAGAACAATTTGATTCCTAAACGTTTAGGTAATTTCTAAACGATAATTAGATACAGTTCTTAGACAAGAGCGTCATTCTCTAGTTGAAGGATGTTAGGCAGAAATATGGGGTTGGTAGTTTTGCCACTTCTGCATTTTTGATCTTTGATATAAGGTTTTTTGACCCGTTTATTGCAGCTGTTAGGGTTGCAACCTTAAGAGTTTAAGGAAAAACGTAAACTACATTTTCTCTAAAACTATAAGATTTCCAGTCACCAGTTAATAATAAAAAATATTAGGTATCACCAAACGAGTACGTCGTTCAAGTTTTAGTGCATATTTTTTTTCCACGTTGTATATTGACTGTGTATGTAAATAATTTTATTTAATAGATTAAATTTAAGTATATCGGATTGAAAAATAAATGATCATATTTAGTAGATTAAAGACAGTCTGGTTCAGCTTCACTGTTTATATAATTGTTTGTTAAACTTACGTTTCGTCTCCCGTACCTAATTTTATGGCAAATCTCAATTATGCGTGGGTATTCATTTACTTCACCGAGAGATGGCGCTAGTAGTCTCGAATTGAGGAAACTCATTGAGAGCGATAGACCTTTAGAAGCCCTCTGGTTGGCTAATGCGATCTATCGGCCTTCTCTTCTTACTCACTGTTGTATCTGCGTAATGTAAGCTGTTATAGTTTTGCTGTGATTGCGTGAAAATTTGAATATTATCATCAAGCTGAACTCCTCCTGAATGCTGAAGTGTCTATACGAGTTAAAGAAGACGCCCTGCAGATATATCCAGGTTAGTGAGTATTTTAGCTGCGTTATATTTGGGTTTTTGTCATACGAGTTACGGAGACAATTTTTACCATCTAAAATTTTATTCACAATTACGATCCCGCCTGGTTTACATTATTTACACGTCTTACCACAGCCATAAAATATATAAATAAATTAAAAAGTATTAATTAAAAGTAATATTGATCATTTTTACACTATCTAGTTTATTTATTTTTCTGATCTGGACGACGGACGACGACGGACGCCTGGACGAGGCACAACGGACGCCATATTCGCACTTCGGCAAGTATGTGAACAATATCGACGTGCGAATCGAAACTTGCACATGGTATTCGTTGACCTCGAAAAGGCATACGATAGGGTACCCCGCGAGGTTCTACGGTGGGCTATGAAAGTGAAAGGAGTACCTTGGAAGTATGTAGAGCTTGTAAGAAAGATGTATGATAGAGCGAGCACGCAAGTTAGGACCGAAGCCGGAGTAACCGACAAGTTCAATGTGGCTGTAGGTTTGCACCAGGGGTCGGCTTTAAGCCCTTACCTGTTTCTTCTTGTTATGGATGCCCTTACAGCAGACATACAAGAGGGGGCACCTTGGTGTATGCTGTTCGCCGACGACATTGTTCTTGTTGGAGAAAATGTATCCGAGGTTCAAAGCAGGCTGGGAAAATGGCAGAGTAGGCTGGAGAGTGTCGGTTTAAGGATTAGTAGGACGAAAACCGAGCACTTGTTCTGCCCTTTTGGGGAGGAATCCAGTTTTTCGTACATGACCTTAGGTGGTGTATCCCTACCTGTTTGCTCTGAATTCCGGTACCTCGGATCATTAATTCAAAACGATGGCGATATTGACAAGGATGTAAGAAATAGAATAAATGTGGGATGGATGAAATGGCGACAGGTCTCAGGAGCAACGTGTGATCCTAGATTACCCCTTAAGCTTAAGGGGAAGATCTATAAATCCGTCGTTAGACCAGTTGTAATGTATGGATCTGAATGTTGGGCAACGAAAGCGATGGATGAAAGAAAGCTGCACTCAGCAGAGATGCGAATGTTGCGATGGATGTGTGGAGTTACAAGAATGGACAAGATCAGGAATGAATACATTAGAGGAAGTTTGAAAGTAGCGCCAGTGACAGAAAAGATTAGGAGCAATAGGTTAGCGTGGTATGGACATGTGATGAGGAGGGATGAATGTCACATTACAAGAAGGATGCTGAGCATGGATGTGGACGGACCTAGAGTTAGAGGAAGACCAAAGAAGCGATGGATTGAATGCGTGAAGAATGATATGAGGATAAAAGTAGTGGATGCTGAGCTGACGAGTGACAGAGGAGAATGGAAGAAGAAGACATGTTGTGCCGACCCCACCTAGAGTGGGAAAAGGGCAAGAAGAAGATAAAAATACTTAATTTTTGGATGCTTTTTTTAATAAATGTGAACAAGGTACATAATAGGTTTATTATGGTATTTCATTCTGAAACAATTAATAAAAAAACCAATTCTGATAATTTGTATTGAAATATTGTTCTGGGAACTATGGTTAGTCTCACCCACCAAAATTGAGAAATTGAAGTGTACAATAATAATTTTTATATGTGTTTATATATTACTGTTTATTTTCCACATAAACCTCTTGTATATCATTAGTTTTATTCCATTCAAATGTGAACTAATGCAAGCGTTGTATTTGTTTCTCGCAATGGAATGGAGCCAGCCGGGGACGCGGATGGGCTCCAGAGCAGCACCACTGTGGGCGTTGCTGTGGTCGTCCCTGCAGGCACCGCTGCGGGAGACGTTGTAATCTATTAACTAGGATGGGTGATCAAAAGTTTGTAATTCCAAATTACCTATCCAAATCTCACCTATCCAAAGCACAACCAAGGTGAAAGTTGCTTCGTTTCTAAAATCGAAGCTAAAGCGAACTAACTCCTACTACTAGCATAGTTTATGCTAGGCGTAAATAAAAATTGAATTTGAGATTACAAACTTTTGATCACCAATCATAGATATGACCGTGGCTGAAGATTCATTGTTTCCAAAAGGAAAGCTGGTCCTCATACATACAATTAGATTTTGAGATTACAAATTTTTGGTCACCCATCCCAGATAGGACCATAGCGAAAAATGCCGTTTCCAAATCAAATCAACTAGGAACTTCGTTTTTGTACTGGTAAAGATAGCTTTAGCTTTGATTTCAGAAACAAAGCCATGTTCGCTATGGTCGTATCTTGGATGGGTGACCAAAAATTCGTAGTCACAAATCATTTCTTTCCATACGAGAAACTTAGTTTTCTAAGTTTTACTCAAATTTTAGAAACAAAGCTACTCCCACTATAGTCGTATTTTGGATGGGTGGCCGGAAATTTGTTATCTCAAATTTCATTTTTCTATATACCTACGAGAAACTTTGTTTTTGTAGGGGTTGGTTTGTAAGTTTTGCTTCGTTTTTCGCAACAAAGCAACTTTCGCCCTTGTTGTGCTTTGTATGGGTGACCAAAAATGAAATAATCTCAAAATCTAATCCTAGGTACAAGGAACTTTGCTTGGTAGTGGTTCTTAACCTTTAACTTTCATTTTAGAAAAAAAAACTTTCGCCATGGACATATCTAGGATGGGTGACCAAAAAATTGTAATCTCAAATTCAATTTCTATGTAAATTATTTGTTTTGCGGACTAGATTCTGGTGATATAATAATGTGACAGAGTACTAAAATCGTCATATAGTTTTGCCGGTGACTGTACGCCTGGCATACCTTAGAAGAAGTTAGAACGCTTTGGCTTCGATTTTAGAAACAAAGCAACTTTCACCATTTTTGCGCTTTGGATGGGTGACCTAAATTTAATTCTCATCGTAGGAGGCCTGTGCCTATAAGCGGCACCAGCACGAGTATAGGCCAAATAGCAGATGTTTTGATTCTAAAATTATTGTAAATCATAAGAAGTGTTCTATGTAACCTCCGAATTAAATTTGTATTTTCTCGGAAAAATTATTAATTTCTGTTACTAAAATATAATACACCTTTGGTATAGAGGGGCGTGTTAACTAGGTGAATAATAAGAAGTCCAAAACTTGTAAACACGTAAATAGTTATTTATTATACAAGAGTGGAAAGTTCCTTTTTAACCGCGTGCTCGATTTGGATGACCGAGCAAGCGAAGGATTCTTAAGTTGAATCACGAGCGCAGCGAGTGATTCTAAATTAGAATCCTGAGCGTCAGCGAGGGAAACAAACGAGCACAAGGTGAAAAATCTTTCCACTCGAGTGCAATACGTAACTTTTCATCCCACCTCAGCGAGGAAATGACAAAATGAAAAAGAAAACAATTTATAATGACAAAATATTTTTTCACAATTTAAAAAGTTCTAATCATAAATTTGGCACCATAGAGGTTACATTAAATAGGTTTAATGACGTTTTGAATTTACAATTATATTGAGTACTCATTATATGTGATGTTCTAAATTCAAATCTACTTTGCCGCTCAAGCGAATAAAATAGAATTTTCCAGCCAGATTTCGAAGCGCAAAATTACACTTTCCGAGGTGGTGGGATGAAAAATATATTGATATAAAAAGTCACACACGCTTCCACACTATACACACATTAGAAAGTCAGGATGAAGGAGAACTGTACACACACGCGCAGAGTTATGAGAAGAACGGAAGAGAGAACATGAACACAGAGAAATACATGCGACTTAACATCTGTACTTAAATTATTCCTAAACTAACGGATATTAGCTCGAGCCGATGTAGTGCAGACAACAAGAAGATTCTCGACACATGACAGCCGCGCGTCACCGAACTGCTGCGCGCGCCGATGTCAGATGATACTCTCTGGCACACGTGTGAGGTTGTATATAAATAAATACTAATAGATACCTGAAGCAATGTGGAGTGTTATAGTGTAAAGTTTATAATAAATACATATTAATAGAATAACGAAAGTGCGAGTAGGAGAGTAGCCTACATCACCCCCCTCCAGAGACCGTCAGGGGCGATAAAAGTCGGTAAACCTAACTCGACGGCCAGAACGAGTGACTACGTTCTTCTGAACGACCGGAGGAGGCTCTGTAGGAGACTCTCGGCGGAGGTCAGTCAGTATGAAGGCCGGCTTAACGCGGTCTATCGATACCGAGGTCTCAAAATGACGCATCGAGAATAACTAAAAGAAGTATAGATTACTTTTTGACATCGAAACTCATTTCTTTATTTGTTGTAAAAAATATGTATCAAACCTTGTTAGAAGTCAGTTCATCTCCTAGAGCCTAAGCCTAGAGCGATTGATTGTCATGTCATCAGAAAAAAGTTAATCTTCGGTCCATCAAATTATTATGAAAGAAATTTAGAACTTGTGACCTAAATGTGTGCATGCAATTATGATCCTTAAGGTGGTAAAGATTTTCTCTAAAACTATAAGATTTCCAGTCACCAGTTAATAATAAAAAATATTAGGTATCACCAAACGAGTACGTCGTTCAAGTTTTAGTGCATATTTTTTTCCACGTTGTATATTGACTGTCTATGTAAATAATTTTATTTAGCAGATTAAAGACAGTCTGGTTCAGCTTCACTGTTTATATAATTGTTTGTTAAACTTACGTTTCGTCTCCCGTACCCAATTTTATGGCAAATCTCAATTATGCGTGGGTATTCATTTACTTCACCGAGAGATGGCGCTAGTAGTCTCGAATTGAGGAAACTCATTGACAGCGATAGACATTTAGAAGCGCTCTGGTTGGCTAATGCGATCTATCGGCCTCCACTTCTTACTTACTTACTGTTGTATCTGCGTATTATTATTTTTTAACTAAATATTGTACACAAGAGAAAAATTTTGAATATACAACACATAATATTGGGTCCTCACCTATGAAATTGGTGTTTTTTTTCTCTCTTAGTATTTTGTCTGTATCTATCAAGTTTTAGAGTATTCTTAAAAAATAATTATCTCCTCTTAAAATAGACCATATTTTTGAGCTCCTCTGATTTATTTTGATAAATTGTTGTAAGTTTAATTGTGTTAAAATTGGACACGGAGACAACTCTTTGTAAGTGCCTCCTGAATACATCATTTGATTTGCATTCACATAAAAACGATAAATAATTTTTATGAAGTGTGATATTACACATATTACTAAAGCTTGTCTAATGATACATGCCAAATATTATTATCTCTGGATTTGTCGTTGTGAAGAAAACTGATAAAATGTTAGTATGGAAACTGCAGACATCCCCAAAATCTCCATACAAAACACCAATTTCATAGGTAAGGACCTAATAAAAAGACGAGTACAAAAGTTAGGGCTTATTTCTAATAGATATATCTTCCAGCCCACCTGCTATAGGAGAAATGCTGAGAAGTAGACGGAATCGCGTATACTAAAAATATATAATTTAAAGTAATATTAATCATTTTCACAGCATCTAGTATTTTATATTTTTCTGTTTACATAAAAACACTTAACTTTTGGATGCTTTTTTACACGCTTTTATTTAACTCACACTGTTTGTATGTTGTCTGCGTCAAAATTTGGAATCTTAATTTGACCCACTTCCCGGTCTCCGATAAGGATGAAATTTTACACACGCTCTGAGTTCTGATGACAATACATAACTAGCTTAGAAACGTCATTACAAATCCAATAAGGCGGCCTCCCCAAGATGGCGGACTGGCTGTTTGAAATCCACCCCCATGATATGGATATCAAATGAAAGGGTTTGCTGTCAGGAATACGAAAAAAATTGTCACATGACTTTAATCCAACATGGCGGACATCCAAGATTGCGGATTGGCTATTTGAAGTGCACCCCCATGACATGAGTATTAAATGAAAGTGTAGGTTTTTATAGGTCAGAGGGGCTAAATTAAAATACGGAATTATGACGACATAAAGTATATTCTCAATACTTTCACTAGGAAGCTTATACGACTGACTCCTAGCACAGCAGAATCGATAATAATATGGAAGTGATTTGAATCGGGTGAAGCGTGAGAATGAACGAATGATTGGCCATCGAATGAACTTATGATTGAGAATTATCAATTGAATTACTTCATTATTCTTTAATCATTTAACACTGTTCAATTACAATAAAAACACTATTTATATTAAATGATTAATTTTTGCAAACCAAAACAAACGTTAAATCCAACACGCCGCCTCAAAAATTAATCACTTTATTCTCTCTATATAAACCAAATAATTCTAAACAGTACGTATAACTTCCTAGTGTTCTGGGGAGTACGATATGGTCCAACATTTGTTGCATGGGTAAGGAAAACCCAGTAAAACCTTACCAGACCATTGTTCATTTCCATGTTAATACAATATTAATTTGATCTTTATATTATTCAGTCAGCATGTGTTACATTATTGATACATTTGTAACTATTATTCTAATCATATTTCTTGCCTCATTTTACAAAATGAAACGGCAGGTAACGGCTTTGTTAACCCATCAGCAATTTGAACACCTGTGGGAATATACACAAAATTTCTATATGTTTCTACTACTACATATATATATTTTTTTTGACCTGTTATGGCTAGTGGGATTATTTGCGATACTGACGCAGCCGTTAGTATCTTCATAAATTTATATGCTGATCAATATTTACACCATTTGTAGTTGCAAGTGCTTTTAGCTAAATAACCTCTCTAACAGCTTCATATAGTGCCATGTAGACGAAGCTGCTACTGACAACTGTCTTTTTGTATTCCAGGTTATTGTACACGATTCGAATAACTTGAATAAATAACCAGTGGTACTTTTTCGATCATTAGAGTCACTACCAGAGTCGGAATCGACATATCCACACGATACATGATTATAATCACGTTTATTATACATTTATCCGTTATCTAGCATCTGTAACACAAGCAGCACAAGCTGCCCAAAATGTTGCTAGTTTACTGGTGCGAGTCTCTAAAGGTACTTACTATTTATTATACCTTTTAAATATCTAAGTACCCTCCTAAGGCATTGCCATAAAGCATTGTTATTCTTATTCGTAAAATATTACTTAAAATATTTACACTAGTACTCACATCATGACGAAAACAGTCACAACTATCAACAATTAACATGTACACAATCTTATTTAATTATGAACCTTGTGGCATCCTTATAAGAACACAAGTGTATAAATTTTATTTCAGGCGACTGTACATATCATCAGGTACATTAAGCAACCAATAACGTTTCAACAATGTGCATTATAACTTTCATTACAATTTAAAGCTTTTTAATTAAATTTACTCTTTAATGGAGTACTAAGTGGATTGCTATCTATCATATTAATTTTATTATAAATAGCTTTTATATATGCACTTTAGTCTGACGTTATTTTATTTATTTATTTATTTATACTTTCTTGTCCATACATACCACATATATAAATAACAACAGAGGACAACTTTTAAAAAAATGTACAATGGGCGGCCTTATATAAGAGCGATATTTTCAAGACAAGACGATATTACAAAATGTAGGTACCTTCATAACGTGCAACTCTTATACCAAGAAACAGTTTTATGACTTTCAAATTTGGTCATTTTAAATTGACTCATTAAATAACCTTTGAAATTGATCAATGTTTATTTTCACGACAGTTAATTACCAAATCATGAACATTAAGAACCAAATATATATTTATTTATTACATTTCCTTAATTCAACCAATAGATACACCTATGTTTTTATTATCTGGCCATGGTACTAAAGTCCAACTATAATTGGAGAGAAGAGAATTTAACTCTTCCTTTATAGTGCTTTCCCATGGAACCCTGTCATACCTAGTCTCAATTTCTTTATATGAATTTAAATATCACACAACATAGACTGAGCACACAAGAGATAATATTTCTCATTTTGCTTATATGTTAATGAACGACCTCTTGACTTGTCACTTCTCCTTAATGTAGTAGTGGTATAGTTTTCTCTATATCTTAAAAAATCTTTTCAATATTTATGTTATCTAATTTCTCAGGATCCACTACATAAATTATGTCATGTTCTACATTAGGTATATTCAGGAATATTAGATGGGTTTTTATTACCATGACCATCAGATTTCATAACATCTGATTTAGACATGTCAGAGTTTCCAGGCTTTATATAATACTGATTTAGATATAACATCATTATCAGCTTCAATACGAGATTTTTTTTTATTAATCTCTTCAAATACAAATGAAGCCCCGGCTTACAATGATAATCAGATTTAATAACATCTGATTTAGACATATCAGAGTATCCAGGCTTTATTAATACTGATTTAGATATAACATCATTATCAGTTTCAATACGAGATTTATTTTTTATTTTTTTATTGATCTCTTAAGGTACAAATGAAGGCCTGAACAGGACAAAACTTATTTCGTCCACAACAACATCTCTGACTACAACAAACATGTTTCTTTCAGGTTGCCAAACGTAATCATTAGGCTCATAACCCACTATTATTCCTTTCCATGACTTTTCATCAAATTTATGTTTATTTGATTTATTATGCTAGCACATACATAGTTGAATCAATTACTTTTAAATATTTAATTTGTGGCTTGTTGTTATGCCACAATTCAAATGTTGTTTGACATGAACTTAAAGCGTTAGTTGGGATAAAATTATAAAATAAACTGCAGTTAACATACTGCTTTTCCCCGAAATACTTTGTCTAGTATGCACCATGAAAAATGTAATGAGCTTTTTCGGTACCAGTTCACATTCTCCGTGAAACACCATTCTATTGTGGCATTCGTGGCATGGGTAAATGGTAAGTTATCCCTTTTTTTCATATCGGTAACTAAATTTACGCCACCGTTGCTGTATTGTCGTCGAGGGGTTTTGTCGAAATTAAAAGAATATTTATATGAAAACCCGTGTTTGTTCTCGATGTCGTCTGTCACTGTCTTGATGTCAAAGGTAAAAGTCCGTCATTCAGTGATGTCGTCGTCAATCATAGAGTCAACCATGCAGGTTGGACGCAACAGTTGCCACAGTACAAATTTAAATTCAATTTTAAAATTTTTAATTTATGTTTTTCTTTACTTTTAGCCACGTAATCATTGAAAACATTAAACACATTCGATTTATATGTCAATAAATATACAACACAGTAATTAGTGTACTGATCACGAAAAAAAACAAATAATTTTTATTGTCGATCGTTGGGAGAGTAATAGGTCCACAAACATCTGATGGACAACATACAAAGGTCGTTTTATTCAATTCAATTCATTTCAAAATATTTATTGACATGAACACGAGTACAATTTGGTGTAACATTCATTTATTTTTAAGTTCTTAACATACTCTACCATTACAGGCGTTTATATGAGTGTATCATTGCAAATGATAGTCGCGTCTACTTTCCTTATTATATAAGGTTCACACACATTATCATTTACCACAATAGTGCCAATTTGGTTAACATCTTTTAACATTTGATCTTTTGTGCACTGTATGTACACTTAGGAAGCAGCACAATTTATATGGTGAGGTACAATAAAATTTAAAGATAAAATTTTCTACAGACCTACCTTTCAAGATGGTTTTACCATATTTACAAATTTGTGCGCCTTCATAGTTGAAGATAACTGTTAGTACAGCTTTTTGCATCCTTGACACCAACAGAAGATTGTATGGAACCTCCGGGCAGCATAGGTGTCCTTCCAAACTCCAGCTACTCCAGCATTGCTGATGACATAAAGGCTGCTTTTCTTGTTTGCTGAAAACAAATTCACCTTGATTAGCAACTTCATTTTTTTTAAGGAACCTTTAAATTCACAAAATTAAAGAATAACTCTTCCCTGTTTATTGATCAGAAGCGCCCGAGTCTAAAATAAAAAGTTATTTTTTTTCCATCTCTTGATCTTCGAAGTCGGTAGACATAAATGCAAACCCAGAAAATTCACTTGACTTATCGGAAGCTGAAAATTCCACATCTTGCACTGTTATTTTCGTCTCCTCTTTGATTTGTAATTCTTCGGATTATAATTAGTATTATCTCAAAGTTTCAACGACAATAATCTTGTTCTCATAGCTAATTGAGTAGCTATTTTCTTACGTTCATAAAGAAAATCAAGACTTGCCATATTTACTTTCCTTTAGCATCTTCTTTAGTGAATCCAAAGTAGGAATCCGATAAATACTTAATAATCACACTTTTCTGCAATCTTGTTGTTTTAATCCCACGTGCTGCATCGAAATATTAGTTCCTCATCTAAAACTTGTATTATTTCGAGCCAACATAGCAATGCACGCACTTTGAACTTCCAAACGCTGAATTTTTCACCATCGAATAGCTTGAGATTGCGTTTGCCTTTTAAAATTTTCCAAAATGAGGAAAAATATACTTATATTGAGGGTAGTTGATAATTTGAAAAAAAAACTGAAACACTTTCACACGCGATTAGGTACTGGGCCCATAACCTGTAGGTTTTTATAGGTCAGAGGGGCTAAATTAAAATACGGAATTATGACGACATAAAGTATATTCTCAATACTTTCACTAGGAAGCTTATACGACTGACTCCTAGCACAGCAGAATCGATAATAATCTGGAAGTGATTTGAATCGGGTGAAGCGTGAGAATGAACGAATGATTGGCCATCGAATGAACTTATGATTCAGAATAATCAATTGAATTACTTCATTATTCTTTAATCATTTAACACTGTTCAATTACAATAAAAACACTATTTATATTAAATGATTAATTTTTGCAAACCAAAACAAACGTTAAATCCAACAGAAAGAATTAATATCTCTCTCTCTCTCTCTCTCTCTCTCGAAAAAAGTAAACGATTTTGCTATGCAATAGCTTAATAAAATTATAACACTTAAATTAATTGTTTAGTTCTGAGGAACCTAACGGGGTTGATCCCAAGAGCCCACACAGATACACAAGCTCTCAATAAACCCTCCAATATTCAACTAGCTGACTCTAATTTAAATCAGCCTGCACCTGTAGACATGCTCTTGGGTGCCGATATTTTTTGGGATTTGGTAGGCAATAGTCGCATCAAACTAGGTAAGAAGTTGCCTATCCTAATAAGATCCCAATTAGGCTGGTTGGTCGCAGGCAATTTTACTCCATCACGCCGAGATATCAAACATACAGTATCTCACCATGTTAAAAGTTACAATATAGCAGCCGTAAACACACAAGCAAACATGGTAGAAATCAACAATCAAATGACAACATTTTGGCAACTAGAAGAAGTGCCGTCAATAAAAATACATGGAAGTAACGAAAAATTATGCGAGCAACATTTTTTACAAACCACTATTCGTTACAACAATGGGCGGTTTTGTGTAAAGATGCCATTGATTGATGAACCAGATTGTCTGGGTGATTCATATCACAATGCTAAAAAACGCTTCCGTAGTTTTGAAAAACGTTTCAAGCGACAACCACATATTAAAAATCAATATGTCGAATTCATAAATGAATATGCCGAGTTAGGTCATTTAAAAGAGTGTCATTCTTCAATTTTAGGCCCAGCGCACTTCCTCTGTCACCACGCAGTATTCAAGGAAACCAGTGAGTCCACAAAAATACGCGTCGTGTTTGATGGATCCGCGGCCACGTCCTCTGGCATATCTATCAACGACATTCAGCTGGTAGGTCCAAAAATTCAGGATTCACTTTTCTCCGTTCTAATCAGAGCGCGCCAACATAAATATCTTCTTGTCGGTGAGGTAGAGAAAATGTATCGCAATATAGATACTGCAGCTTAAAACTGTCACTTATGGTCTCGCAAGTGCCAGTTTCTTAAGCACGCGCTGTCTATGGCAATTGGGGGAAGAGTGTGATGACGAATAGACTAAAACTGTCATTCAACATGACTTCTACGTTGATGACCTAATCAGCAGTTTCTCAACAGAGGAGGAACTACTGTCTATGCAAAGGTCAGTTTCCTACGCCCTACAGAAAGGTTGTCTCAATGTACGTAAATTTCCCTCAAATTCCAATATCATTAAAGACACATCAGTAACTGATTCAAATTTATACCTTAGCGAGGCAACCAGTACACTTGGTTTGGGCTGGGACTCCACGAATGACACACTACATTTGCCAATCAATAATATAGACAAAACAATTCAAATTAAATGTCAGTAATTTAACAAAACGACTGATGATGTCAATCTACACTTTTTAAAGTATTCGACCCTATTGCTTTATTATGTCCATGTATTATAAAACCTAAAATTATTTTACAAAAATTGTGGTTGTTAAAAATAGATTGGGACGAGCCTGTACCCCAAGATATAACTATTGAATGGTCTAAATTTATTTCAAATATTAATTCATTATTGCAAATTCAAATTCCGCGGCATGTATTGTGTGATTCGCCTTTATTAATTCAATTACATACGGTCGCGGTCAGAAAATGTTTACCAGTTTTGAAGTTAGATTCTATATCAGACTTTTATCACTAAAGTCTAAATTGCCATATCAAGTAACTTATTACCTTTCAAAGTTATTATGCAAAATGACGCATCGAGAATAACTAAAAGAAGTATAGATTACTTTTTGACATCGAAACTCATTTCTTTATTTGTTAAAATGACACTTAAAAAAATATGTATCAAACCTTGTTAGAAGTCAGTTCATCTCCTAGAGCGATTGATTGTCATGTCATCAGAAAAAAGTTAATCTTTGGTCCATCAAATTATTATGAAAGAAATTTAGAACTTGTGACCTAAATGTGTGCATGCAATTATGATCCTTAAGGTGGTAAAGATTTTCTCTAAAACTATAAGATTTCCAGTCACCAGTTAATAATAAAAAATATTAGGTATGACCAAACGAGTACGTCGTTCAAGTTTTAGTGCATATTTTTTTTCCACGTTGTATATTGACTGTCTATGTAAATAATTTTATTTAATAGATTAAATTTAAGTATATCTGATTGAAAAATAAATGATCATATTTAGTAGATTAAAAACAGTCTGGTTCAGCTTCACTGTTTATATAATTGTTTGTTGATGAACTTATGTTTCGTCTCACGTACCTAATTTTATGGCAAATCTCAATTATGCGTGGGTATTCATTTCCTTCACCGAGAGATGGCGCTAGTAGTCTCGAATTGAGGAAATTCATTGACAGCGATAGACATTTAGAAGCGCTCTGGTTGGCTAATGCGATCTATCGGCCTCCACTTCTTACTTACTTACTGTTGTATCTGCGTATTATTATTTTTTAACTATTTATTGTACACAAGAGAAAAATTTTGAATATACAACACATATAACATTGGGTCCTCACCTATGAAATTGGTGTTTTTTTTCTCTCTTAGTATTTTGTCTTTATCTATCAAGTTTTAGAGTATTCTTAAAAAATAATTACCTCCTCTTAAAATAGACCATATTTTTGAGCTCTTTTGATTTATTTTGATAAATTGTTGTAAGTTTAATTGTGTTAAAATTGGACACGGAGACAACTCTTTTTAAGTGCCTCCCGAATACATCATTTGATTTGCATTCACATAAAAACGATAAATAATTTTTATAAAGTGTGATATTACACATATTACTAAAGCTTGTCTAATGATACATGCCAAATATTATTATCTCTGGATTTGTCGTTGCGAAGAAAACTGATAAAATGTTAGTATGGAAACTGCAGACATCCCCAGAATCTCCATACAAAACACCAATTTCATAGGTAAGGACCTAATAAAAAGACGAGTACAAAAGTTAGGGCTTATTTCTAATAGATATATCTTCCAGCCCACCTGCTATAGGAGAAATGCTGAGAAGTAGACGGAATCGCGTATACTAAAAATATATAATTTAAAGTAATATTAATCATTTTCACAGCATCTAGTGTTTTATATTTTTCGGTTCACATAAAAATACTTAATTTTTGGATGCTTTTTTACACGCTTTTATTTAACTCACACTGTTTGTATGTTGTCTGCGTCAAAATTTGGAATCTTAATTTGACCCACTTCCCGGTCTCCGATAAGGATGAAATTTAACACACGCTCTGAGTTCTGATGACAATACATAACTAGCTTAGAAACGTCATTACAAATCCAATAAGGCGGCCTCCCCAAGATGGCGGACTGGCTGTTTGAAATCCACCCCCATGATATGGATATCAAATGAAAGGCTTTGCTGTCAGGAATACGAAAAAAATTGTCACATGACTTAAATCCAACATGGCGGACAGCCAAGATTGCGGATTGGCTATTTGAAGTGCACCCCCATGACATGAGTATTAAATGAAAGAATTATTATCTCTCTCTCTCTCTCTCTCTCTCGAAAAAAGTAAACGATTTTGCTATGCAATAGCTTAATAAAATTATAACACTAAAATTAATTGTTTAGTTCTGAGGAACCTAACGGGGTTGATCCCAAGAGCCCACACAGATACACAAGCTCTCAATAAACCCTCCAATATTCAACTAGCTGACTCTAATTTAAATCAGCCTGCACCTGTAGACATGCTCTTGGGTGCCGATATTTTTTGGGATTTGGTAGGCAATAGTCGCATCAAACTAGGTAAGAAGTTGCCTATCCTAATAAGATCCCAATTAGGCTGGTTGGTCGCAGGCAATTTTACTCCATCACGCCGAGATATCAAACATACAGTATCTCACCATGTTAAAAGTTACAATATAGCAGCCGTAAACACACAAGCAAACATGGTAGAAATCAACAATCAAATGACAACATTTTGGCAACTAGAAGAAGTGCCGTCAATAAAAATACATGGAAGTAACGAAAAATTATGCGAGCAACATTTTTTACAAACCACTATTCGTTACAACAATGGGCGGTTTTGTGTAAAGATGCCATTGATTGATGAACCAGATTGTCTGGGTGATTCATATCACAATGCTAAAAAACGCTTCCGTAGTTTTGAAAAACGTTTCAAGCGACAACCACATATTAAAAATCAATATGTCGAATTCATAAATGAATATGCCGAGTTAGGTCATTTAAAAGAGTGTCATTCTTCAATTTTAGGCCCAGCGCACTTCCTCTGTCACCACGCAGTATTCAAGGAAACCAGTGAGTCCACAAAAATACGCGTCGTGTTTGATGGATCCGCGGCCACGTCCTCTGGCATATCTATCAACGACATTCAGCTGGTAGGTCCAAAAATTCAGGATTCACTTTTCTCCGTTCTAATCAGAGCGCGCCAACATAAATATCTTCTTGTCGGTGAGGTAGAGAAAATGTATCGCAATATAGATACTGCAGCTTAAAACTGTCACTTATGGTCTCGCAAGTGCCAGTTTCTTAAGCACGCGCTGTCTATGGCAATTGGGGGAAGAGTGTGATGACGAAAAGACTAAAACTGTCATTCAACATGACTTCTACGTTGATGACCTAATCAGCAGTTTCTCAACAGAGGAGGAACTACTGTCTATGCAAAGGTCAGTTTCCTACGCCCTACAGAAAGGTTGTCTCAATGTACGTAAATTTCCCTCAAATTCCAATATCATTAAAGACACATCAGTAACTGATTCAAATTTATACCTTAGCGAGGCAACCAGTACACTTGGTTTGGGCTGGGACTCCACGAATGACACACTACATTTGCCAATCAATAATATAGACAAAACAATTCAAATTAAATGTCAGTAATTTAACAAAACGACTGATGATGTCAATCTACACTTTTTAAAGTATTCGACCCTATTGCTTTATTATGTCCATGTATTATAAAACCTAAAATTATTTTACAAAAATTGTGGTTGTTAAAAATAGATTGGGACGAGCCTGTACCCCAAGATATAACTATTGAATGGTCTAAATTTATTTCAAATATTAATTCATTATTGCAAATTCAAATTCCGCGGCATGTATTGTGTGATTCGCCTTTATTAATTCAATTACATACGGTCGCGGTCAGAAAATGTTTACCAGTTTTGAAGTTAGATTCTATATCAGACTTTTATCACTAAAGTCTAAATTGCCATATCAAGTAACTTATTACCTTTCAAAGTTATTATGCAAAATGACGCATCGAGAATAACTAAAAGAAGTATAGATTACTTTTTGACATCGAAACTCATTTCTTTATTTGTTAAAATGACACTTAAAAAAATATGTATCAAACCTTGTTAGAAGTCAGTTCATCTCCTAGAGCGATTGATTGTCATGTCATCAGAAAAAAGTTAATCTTTGGTCCATCAAATTATTATGAAAGAAATTTAGAACTTGTGACCTAAATGTGTGCATGCAATTATGATCCTTAAGGTGGTAAAGATTTTCTCTAAAACTATAAGATTTCCAGTCACCAGTTAATAATAAAAAATATTAGGTATGACCAAACGAGTACGTCGTTCAAGTTTTAGTGCATATTTTTTTTCCACGTTGTATATTGACTGTCTATGTAAATAATTTTATTTAATAGATTAAATTTAAGTATATCTGATTGAAAAATAAATGATCATATTTAGTAGATTAAAAACAGTCTGGTTCAGCTTCACTGTTTATATAATTGTTTGTTGATGAACTTATGTTTCGTCTCACGTACCTAATTTTATGGCAAATCTCAATTATGCGTGGGTATTCATTTCCTTCACCGAGAGATGGCGCTAGTAGTCTCGAATTGAGGAAATTCATTGACAGCGATAGACATTTAGAAGCGCTCTGGTTGGCTAATGCGATCTATCGGCCTCCACTTCTTACTTACTTACTGTTGTATCTGCGTATTATTATTTTTTAACTATTTATTGTACACAAGAGAAAAATTTTGAATATACAACACATATAACATTGGGTCCTCACCTATGAAATTGGTGTTTTTTTTCTCTCTTAGTATTTTGTCTTTATCTATCAAGTTTTAGAGTATTCTTAAAAAATAATTACCTCCTCTTAAAATAGACCATATTTTTGAGCTCTTTTGATTTATTTTGATAAATTGTTGTAAGTTTAATTGTGTTAAAATTGGACACGGAGACAACTCTTTTTAAGTGCCTCCCGAATACATCATTTGATTTGCATTCACATAAAAACGATAAATAATTTTTATAAAGTGTGATATTACACATATTACTAAAGCTTGTCTAATGATACATGCCAAATATTATTATCTCTGGATTTGTCGTTGCGAAGAAAACTGATAAAATGTTAGTATGGAAACTGCAGACATCCCCAGAATCTCCATACAAAACACCAATTTCATAGGTAAGGACCTAATAAAAAGACGAGTACAAAAGTTAGGGCTTATTTCTAATAGATATATCTTCCAGCCCACCTGCTATAGGAGAAATGCTGAGAAGTAGACGGAATCGCGTATACTAAAAATATATAATTTAAAGTAATATTAATCATTTTCACAGCATCTAGTGTTTTATATTTTTCGGTTCACATAAAAATACTTAATTTTTGGATGCTTTTTTACACGCTTTTATTTAACTCACACTGTTTGTATGTTGTCTGCGTCAAAATTTGGAATCTTAATTTGACCCACTTCCCGGTCTCCGATAAGGATGAAATTTAACACACGCTCTGAGTTCTGATGACAATACATAACTAGCTTAGAAACGTCATTACAAATCCAATAAGGCGGCCTCCCCAAGATGGCGGACTGGCTGTTTGAAATCCACCCCCATGATATGGATATCAAATGAAAGGCTTTGCTGTCAGGAATACGAAAAAAATGTCACATGACTTAAATCCAACATGGCGGACAGCCAAGATTGCGGATTGGCTATTTGAAGTGCACCCCCATGACATGAGTATTAAATGAAAGAATTATTATCTCTCTCTCTCTCTCTCTCTCTCGAAAAAAGTAAACGATTTTGCTATGCAATAGCTTAATAAAATTATAACACTAAAATTAATTGTTTAGTTCTGAGGAACCTAACGGGGTTGATCCCAAGAGCCCACACAGATACACAAGCTCTCAATAAACCCTCCAATATTCAACTAGCTGACTCTAATTTAAATCAGCCTGCACCTGTAGACATGCTCTTGGGTGCCGATATTTTTTGGGATTTGGTAGGCAATAGTCGCATCAAACTAGGTAAGAAGTTGCCTATCCTAATAAGATCCCAATTAGGCTGGTTGGTCGCAGGCAATTTTACTCCATCACGCCGAGATATCAAACATACAGTATCTCACCATGTTAAAAGTTACAATATAGCAGCCGTAAACACACAAGCAAACATGGTAGAAATCAACAATCAAATGACAACATTTTGGCAACTAGAAGAAGTGCCGTCAATAAAAATACATGGAAGTAACGAAAAGTTATGCGAGCAACATTTTTTACAAACCACTATTCGTTACAACAATGGGCGGTTTTGTGTAAAGATGCCATTGATTGATGAACCAGATTGTCTGGGTGATTCATATCACAATGCTAAAAAACGCTTCCGTAGTTTTGAAAAACGTTTCAAGCGACAACCACATATTAAAAATCAATATGTCGAATTCATAAATGAATATGCCGAGTTAGGTCATTTAAAAGAGTGTCATTCTTCAATTTTAGGCCCAGCGCACTTCCTCTGTCACCACGCAGTATTCAAGGAAACCAGTGAGTCCACAAAAATACGCGTCGTGTTTGATGGATCCGCGGCCACGTCCTCTGGCATATCTATCAACGACATTCAGCTGGTAGGTCCAAAAATTCAGGATTCACTTTTCTCCGTTCTAATCAGAGCGCGCCAACATAAAAATCTTCTTGTCGGTGAGGTAGAGAAAATGTATCGCAATATAGATACTGCAGCTTAAAACTGTCACTTATGGTCTCGCAAGTGCCAGTTTCTTAAGCACGCGCTGTCTATGGCAATTGGGGGAAGAGTGTGATGACGAATAGACTAAAACTGTCATTCAACATGACTTCTACGTTGATGACCTAATCAGCAGTTTCTCAACAGAGGAGGAACTACTGTCTATGCAAAGGTCAGTTTCCTACGCCCTACAGAAAGGTTGTCTCAATGTACGTAAATTTCCCTCAAATTCCAATATCATTAAAGACACATCAGTAACTGATTCAAATTTATACCTTAGCGAGGCAACCAGTACACTTGGTTTGGGCTGGGACTCCACGAATGACACACTACATTTGCCAATCAATAATATAGACAAAACAATTCAAATTAAATGTCAGTAATTTAACAAAACGACTGATGATGTCAATCTACACTTTTTAAAGTATTCGACCCTATTGCTTTATTATGTCCATGTATTATAAAACCTAAAATTATTTTACAAAAATTGTGGTTGTTAAAAATAGATTGGGACGAGCCTGTACCCCAAGATATAACTATTGAATGGTCTAAATTTATTTCAAATATTAATTCATTATTGCAAATTCAAATTCCGCGGCATGTATTGTGTGATTCGCCTTTATTAATTCAATTACATACGGTCGCGGTCAGAAAATGTTTACCAGTTTTGAAGTTAGATTCTATATCAGACTTTTATCACTAAAGTCTAAATTGCCATATCAAGTAACTTATTACCTTTCAAAGTTATTATGCAAAATGACGCATCGAGAATAACTAAAAGAAGTATAGATTACTTTTTGACATCGAAACTCATTTCTTTATTTGTTAAAATGACACTTAAAAAAATATGTATCAAACCTTGTTAGAAGTCAGTTCATCTCCTAGAGCGATTGATTGTCATGTCATCAGAAAAAAGTTAATCTTTGGTCCATCAAATTATTATGAAAGAAATTTAGAACTTGTGACCTAAATGTGTGCATGCAATTATGATCCTTAAGGTGGTAAAGATTTTCTCTAAAACTATAAGATTTCCAGTCACCAGTTAATAATAAAAAATATTAGGTATGACCAAACGAGTACGTCGTTCAAGTTTTAGTGCATATTTTTTTTCCACGTTGTATATTGACTGTCTATGTAAATAATTTTATTTAATAGATTAAATTTAAGTATATCTGATTGAAAAATAAATGATCATATTTAGTAGATTAAAAACAGTCTGGTTCAGCTTCACTGTTTATATAATTGTTTGTTGATGAACTTATGTTTCGTCTCACGTACCTAATTTTATGGCAAATCTCAATTATGCGTGGGTATTCATTTCCTTCACCGAGAGATGGCGCTAGTAGTCTCGAATTGAGGAAATTCATTGACAGCGATAGACATTTAGAAGCGCTCTGGTTGGCTAATGCGATCTATCGGCCTCCACTTCTTACTTACTTACTGTTGTATCTGCGTATTATTATTTTTTAACTATTTATTGGACACAAGAGAAAAATTTTGAATATACAACACATATAACATTGGGTCCTCACCTATGAAATTGGTGTTTTTTTTCTCTCTTAGTATTTTGTCTTTATCTATCAAGTTTTAGAGTATTCTTAAAAAATAATTACCTCCTCTTAAAATAGACCATATTTTTGAGCTCTTTTGATTTATTTTGATAAATTGTTGTAAGTTTAATTGTGTTAAAATTGGACACGGAGACAACTCTTTTTAAGTGCCTCCCGAATACATCATTTGATTTGCATTCACATAAAAACGATAAATAATTTTTATAAAGTGTGATATTACACATATTACTAAAGCTTGTCTAATGATACATGCCAAATATTATTATCTCTGGATTTGTCGTTGCGAAGAAAACTGATAAAATGTTAGTATGGAAACTGCAGACATCCCCAGAATCTCCATACAAAACACCAATTTCATAGGTAAGGACCTAATAAAAAGACGAGTACAAAAGTTAGGGCTTATTTCTAATAGATATATCTTCCAGCCCACCTGCTATAGGAGAAATGCTGAGAAGTAGACGGAATCGCGTATACTAAAAATATATAATTTAAAGTAATATTAATCATTTTCACAGCATCTAGTGTTTTATATTTTTCGGTTCACATAAAAATACTTAATTTTTGGATGCTTTTTTACACGCTTTTATTTAACTCACACTGTTTGTATGTTGTCTGCGTCAAAATTTGGAATCTTAATTTGACCCACTTCCCGGTCTCCGATAAGGATGAAATTTAACACACGCTCTGAGTTCTGATGACAATACATAACTAGCTTAGAAACGTCATTACAAATCCAATAAGGCGGCCTCCCCAAGATGGCGGACTGGCTGTTTGAAATCCACCCCCATGATATGGATATCAAATGAAAGGCTTTGCTGTCAGGAATACAAAAATATTGTCACATGACTTAAATCCAACATGGCGGACAGCCAAGATTGCGGATTGGCTATTTGAAGTGCACCCCCATGACATGAGTATTAAATGAAAGAATTATTATCTCTCTCTCTCTCTCTCTCTCTCGAAAAAAGTAAACGATTTTGCTATGCAATAGCTTAATAAAATTATAACACTAAAATTAATTGTTTAGTTCTGAGGAACCTAACGGGGTTGATCCCAAGAGCCCACACAGATACACAAGCTCTCAATAAACCCTCCAATATTCAACTAGCTGACTCTAATTTAAATCAGCCTGCACCTGTAGACATGCTCTTGGGTGCCGATATTTTTTGGGATTTGGTAGGCAATAGTCGCATCAAACTAGGTAAGAAGTTGCCTATCCTAATAAGATCCCAATTAGGCTGGTTGGTCGCAGGCAATTTTACTCCATCACGCCGAGATATCAAACATACAGTATCTCACCATGTTAAAAGTTACAATATAGCAGCCGTAAACACACAAGCAAACATGGTAGAAATCAACAATCAAATGACAACATTTTGGCAACTAGAAGAAGTGCCGTCAATAAAAATACATGGAAGTAACGAAAAATTATGCGAGCAACATTTTTTACAAACCACTATTCGTTACAACAATGGGCGGTTTTGTGTAAAGATGCCATTGATTGATGAACCAGATTGTCTGGGTGATTCATATCACAATGCTAAAAAACGCTTCCGTAGTTTTGAAAAACGTTTCAAGCGACAACCACATATTAAAAATCAATATGTCGAATTCATAAATGAATATGCCGAGTTAGGTCATTTAAAAGAGTGTCATTCTTCAATTTTAGGCCCAGCGCACTTCCTCTGTCACCACGCAGTATTCAAGGAAACCAGTGAGTCCACAAAAATACGCGTCGTGTTTGATGGATCCGCGGCCACGTCCTCTGGCATATCTATCAACGACATTCAGCTGGTAGGTCCAAAAATTCAGGATTCACTTTTCTCCGTTCTAATCAGAGCGCGCCAACATAAATATCTTCTTGTCGGTGAGGTAGAGAAAATGTATCGCAATATAGATACTGCAGCTTAAAACTGTCACTTATGGTCTCGCAAGTGCCAGTTTCTTAAGCACGCGCTGTCTATGGCAATTGGGGGAAGAGTGTGATGACGAAAAGACTAAAACTGTCATTCAACATGACTTCTACGTTGATGACCTAATCAGCAGTTTCTCAACAGAGGAGGAACTACTGTCTATGCAAAGGTCAGTTTCCTACGCCCTACAGAAAGGTTGTCTCAATGTACGTAAATTTCCCTCAAATTCCAATATCATTAAAGACACATCAGTAACTGATTCAAATTTATACCTTAGCGAGGCAACCAGTACACTTGGTTTGGGCTGGGACTCCACGAATGACACACTACATTTGCCAATCAATAATATAGACAAAACAATTCAAATTAAATGTCAGTAATTTAACAAAACGACTGATGATGTCAATCTACACTTTTTAAAGTATTCGACCCTATTGCTTTATTATGTCCATGTATTATAAAACCTAAAATTATTTTACAAAAATTGTGGTTGTTAAAAATAGATTGGGACGAGCCTGTACCCCAAGATATAACTATTGAATGGTCTAAATTTATTTCAAATATTAATTCATTATTGCAAATTCAAATTCCGCGGCATGTATTGTGTGATTCGCCTTTATTAATTCAATTACATACGGTCGCGGTCAGAAAATGTTTACCAGTTTTGAAGTTAGATTCTATATCAGACTTTTATCACTAAAGTCTAAATTGCCATATCAAGTAACTTATTACCTTTCAAAGTTATTATGCAAAATGACGCATCGAGAATAACTAAAAGAAGTATAGATTACTTTTTGACATCGAAACTCATTTCTTTATTTGTTAAAATGACACTTAAAAAAATATGTATCAAACCTTGTTAGAAGTCAGTTCATCTCCTAGAGCGATTGATTGTCATGTCATCAGAAAAAAGTTAATCTTTGGTCCATCAAATTATTATGAAAGAAATTTAGAACTTGTGACCTAAATGTGTGCATGCAATTATGATCCTTAAGGTGGTAAAGATTTTCTCTAAAACTATAAGATTTCCAGTCACCAGTTAATAATAAAAAATATTAGGTATGACCAAACGAGTACGTCGTTCAAGTTTTAGTGCATATTTTTTTTCCACGTTGTATATTGACTGTCTATGTAAATAATTTTATTTAATAGATTAAATTTAAGTATATCTGATTGAAAAATAAATGATCATATTTAGTAGATTAAAAACAGTCTGGTTCAGCTTCACTGTTTATATAATTGTTTGTTGATGAACTTATGTTTCGTCTCACGTACCTAATTTTATGGCAAATCTCAATTATGCGTGGGTATTCATTTCCTTCACCGAGAGATGGCGCTAGTAGTCTCGAATTGAGGAAATTCATTGACAGCGATAGACATTTAGAAGCGCTCTGGTTGGCTAATGCGATCTATCGGCCTCCACTTCTTACTTACTTACTGTTGTATCTGCGTATTATTATTTTTTAACTATTTATTGTACACAAGAGAAAAATTTTGAATATACAACACATATAACATTGGGTCCTCACCTATGAAATTGGTGTTTTTTTTCTCTCTTAGTATTTTGTCTGTATCTATCAAGTTTTAGAGTATTCTTAAAAAATAATTACCTCCTCTTAAAATAGACCATATTTTTGAGCTCTTTTGATTTATTTTGATAAATTGTTGTAAGTTTAATTGTGTTAAAATTGGACACGGAGACAACTCTTTTTAAGTGCCTCCCGAATACATCATTTGATTTGCATTCACATAAAAACGATAAATAATTTTTATAAAGTGTGATATTACACATATTACTAAAGCTTGTCTAATGATACATGCCAAATATTATTATCTCTGGATTTGTCGTTGCGAAGAAAACTGATAAAATGTTAGTATGGAAACTGCAGACATCCCCAGAATCTCCATACAAAACACCAATTTCATAGGTAAGGACCTAATAAAAAGACGAGTACAAAAGTTAGGGCTTATTTCTAATAGATATATCTTCCAGCCCACCTGCTATAGGAGAAATGCTGAGAAGTAGACGGAATCGCGTATACTAAAAATATATAATTTAAAGTAATATTAATCATTTTCACAGCATCTAGTGTTTTATATTTTTCGGTTCACATAAAAATACTTAATTTTTGGATGCTTTTTTACACGCTTTTATTTAACTCACACTGTTTGTATGTTGTCTGCGTCAAAATTTGGAATCTTAATTTGACCCACTTCCCGGTCTCCGATAAGGATGAAATTTAACACACGCTCTGAGTTCTGATGACAATACATAACTAGCTTAGAAACGTCATTACAAATCCAATAAGGCGGCCTCCCCAAGATGGCGGACTGGCTGTTTGAAATCCACCCCCATGATATGGATATCAAATGAAAGGCTTTGCTGTCAGGAATACGAAAAAAATGTCACATGACTTAAATCCAACATGGCGGACAGCCAAGATTGCGGATTGGCTATTTGAAGTGCACCCCCATGACATGAGTATTAAATGAAAGAATTATTATCTCTCTCTCTCTCTCTCTCTCTCGAAAAAAGTAAACGATTTTGCTATGCAATAGCTTAATAAAATTATAACACTAAAATTAATTGTTTAGTTCTGAGGAACCTAACGGGGTTGATCCCAAGAGCCCACACAGATACACAAGCTCTCAATAAACCCTCCAATATTCAACTAGCTGACTCTAATTTAAATCAGCCTGCACCTGTAGACATGCTCTTGGGTGCCGATATTTTTTGGGATTTGGTAGGCAATAGTCGCATCAAACTAGGTAAGAAGTTGCCTATCCTAATAAGATCCCAATTAGGCTGGTTGGTCGCAGGCAATTTTACTCCATCACGCCGAGATATCAAACATACAGTATCTCACCATGTTAAAAGTTACAATATAGCAGCCGTAAACACACAAGCAAACATGGTAGAAATCAACAATCAAATGACAACATTTTGGCAACTAGAAGAAGTGCCGTCAATAAAAATACATGGAAGTAACGAAAAGTTATGCGAGCAACATTTTTTACAAACCACTATTCGTTACAACAATGGGCGGTTTTGTGTAAAGATGCCATTGATTGATGAACCAGATTGTCTGGGTGATTCATATCACAATGCTAAAAAACGCTTCCGTAGTTTTGAAAAACGTTTCAAGCGACAACCACATATTAAAAATCAATATGTCGAATTCATAAATGAATATGCCGAGTTAGGTCATTTAAAAGAGTGTCATTCTTCAATTTTAGGCCCAGCGCACTTCCTCTGTCACCACGCAGTATTCAAGGAAACCAGTGAGTCCACAAAAATACGCGTCGTGTTTGATGGATCCGCGGCCACGTCCTCTGGCATATCTATCAACGACATTCAGCTGGTAGGTCCAAAAATTCAGGATTCACTTTTCTCCGTTCTAATCAGAGCGCGCCAACATAAAAATCTTCTTGTCGGTGAGGTAGAGAAAATGTATCGCAATATAGATACTGCAGCTTAAAACTGTCACTTATGGTCTCGCAAGTGCCAGTTTCTTAAGCACGCGCTGTCTATGGCAATTGGGGGAAGAGTGTGATGACGAATAGACTAAAACTGTCATTCAACATGACTTCTACGTTGATGACCTAATCAGCAGTTTCTCAACAGAGGAGGAACTACTGTCTATGCAAAGGTCAGTTTCCTACGCCCTACAGAAAGGTTGTCTCAATGTACGTAAATTTCCCTCAAATTCCAATATCATTAAAGACACATCAGTAACTGATTCAAATTTATACCTTAGCGAGGCAACCAGTACACTTGGTTTGGGCTGGGACTCCACGAATGACACACTACATTTGCCAATCAATAATATAGACAAAACAATTCAAATTAAATGTCAGTAATTTAACAAAACGACTGATGATGTCAATCTACACTTTTTAAAGTATTCGACCCTATTGCTTTATTATGTCCATGTATTATAAAACCTAAAATTATTTTACAAAAATTGTGGTTGTTAAAAATAGATTGGGACGAGCCTGTACCCCAAGATATAACTATTGAATGGTCTAAATTTATTTCAAATATTAATTCATTATTGCAAATTCAAATTCCGCGGCATGTATTGTGTGATTCGCCTTTATTAATTCAATTACATACGGTCGCGGTCAGAAAATGTTTACCAGTTTTGAAGTTAGATTCTATATCAGACTTTTATCACTAAAGTCTAAATTGCCATATCAAGTAACTTATTACCTTTCAAAGTTATTATGCAAAATGACGCATCGAGAATAACTAAAAGAAGTATAGATTACTTTTTGACATCGAAACTCATTTCTTTATTTGTTAAAATGACACTTAAAAAAATATGTATCAAACCTTGTTAGAAGTCAGTTCATCTCCTAGAGCGATTGATTGTCATGTCATCAGAAAAAAGTTAATCTTTGGTCCATCAAATTATTATGAAAGAAATTTAGAACTTGTGACCTAAATGTGTGCATGCAATTATGATCCTTAAGGTGGTAAAGATTTTCTCTAAAACTATAAGATTTCCAGTCACCAGTTAATAATAAAAAATATTAGGTATGACCAAACGAGTACGTCGTTCAAGTTTTAGTGCATATTTTTTTTCCACGTTGTATATTGACTGTCTATGTAAATAATTTTATTTAATAGATTAAATTTAAGTATATCTGATTGAAAAATAAATGATCATATTTAGTAGATTAAAAACAGTCTGGTTCAGCTTCACTGTTTATATAATTGTTTGTTGATGAACTTATGTTTCGTCTCACGTACCTAATTTTATGGCAAATCTCAATTATGCGTGGGTATTCATTTCCTTCACCGAGAGATGGCGCTAGTAGTCTCGAATTGAGGAAATTCATTGACAGCGATAGACATTTAGAAGCGCTCTGGTTGGCTAATGCGATCTATCGGCCTCCACTTCTTACTTACTTACTGTTGTATCTGCGTATTATTATTTTTTAACTATTTATTGTACACAAGAGAAAAATTTTGAATATACAACACATATAACATTGGGTCCTCACCTATGAAATTGGTGTTTTTTTTCTCTCTTAGTATTTTGTCTGTATCTATCAAGTTTTAGAGTATTCTTAAAAAATAATTACCTCCTCTTAAAATAGACCATATTTTTGAGCTCTTTTGATTTATTTTGATAAATTGTTGTAAGTTTAATTGTGTTAAAATTGGACACGGAGACAACTCTTTTTAAGTGCCTCCCGAATACATCATTTGATTTGCATTCACATAAAAACGATAAATAATTTTTATAAAGTGTGATATTACACATATTACTAAAGCTTGTCTAATGATACATGCCAAATATTATTATCTCTGGATTTGTCGTTGCGAAGAAAACTGATAAAATGTTAGTATGGAAACTGCAGACATCCCCAGAATCTCCATACAAAACACCAATTTCATAGGTAAGGACCTAATAAAAAGACGAGTACAAAAGTTAGGGCTTATTTCTAATAGATATATCTTCCAGCCCACCTGCTATAGGAGAAATGCTGAGAAGTAGACGGAATCGCGTATACTAAAAATATATAATTTAAAGTAATATTAATCATTTTCACAGCATCTAGTGTTTTATATTTTTCGGTTCACATAAAAATACTTAATTTTTGGATGCTTTTTTACACGCTTTTATTTAACTCACACTGTTTGTATGTTGTCTGCGTCAAAATTTGGAATCTTAATTTGACCCACTTCCCGGTCTCCGATAAGGATGAAATTTAACACACGCTCTGAGTTCTGATGACAATACATAACTAGCTTAGAAACGTCATTACAAATCCAATAAGGCGGCCTCCCCAAGATGGCGGACTGGCTGTTTGAAATCCACCCCCATGATATGGATATCAAATGAAAGGCTTTGCTGTCAGGAATACGAAAAAAATTGTCACATGACTTAAATCCAACATGGCGGACAGCCAAGATTGCGGATTGGCTATTTGAAGTGCACCCCCATGACATGAGTATTAAATGAAAGAATTATTATCTCTCTCTCTCTCTCTCTCTCGAAAAAAGTAAACGATTTTGCTATGCAATAGCTTAATAAAATTATAACACTAAAATTAATTGTTTAGTTCTGAGGAACCTAACGGGGTTGATCCCAAGAGCCCACACAGATACACAAGCTCTCAATAAACCCTCCAATATTCAACTAGCTGACTCTAATTTAAATCAGCCTGCACCTGTAGACATGCTCTTGGGTGCCGATATTTTTTGGGATTTGGTAGGCAATAGTCGCATCAAACTAGGTAAGAAGTTGCCTATCCTAATAAGATCCCAATTAGGCTGGTTGGTCGCAGGCAATTTTACTCCATCACGCCGAGATATCAAACATACAGTATCTCACCATGTTAAAAGTTACAATATAGCAGCCGTAAACACACAAGCAAACATGGTAGAAATCAACAATCAAATGACAACATTTTGGCAACTAGAAGAAGTGCCGTCAATAAAAATACATGGAAGTAACGAAAAATTATGCGAGCAACATTTTTTACAAACCACTATTCGTTACAACAATGGGCGGTTTTGTGTAAAGATGCCATTGATTGATGAACCAGATTGTCTGGGTGATTCATATCACAATGCTAAAAAACGCTTCCGTAGTTTTGAAAAACGTTTCAAGCGACAACCACATATTAAAAATCAATATGTCGAATTCATAAATGAATATGCCGAGTTAGGTCATTTAAAAGAGTGTCATTCTTCAATTTTAGGCCCAGCGCACTTCCTCTGTCACCACGCAGTATTCAAGGAAACCAGTGAGTCCACAAAAATACGCGTCGTGTTTGATGGATCCGCGGCCACGTCCTCTGGCATATCTATCAACGACATTCAGCTGGTAGGTCCAAAAATTCAGGATTCACTTTTCTCCGTTCTAATCAGAGCGCGCCAACATAAATATCTTCTTGTCGGTGAGGTAGAGAAAATGTATCGCAATATAGATACTGCAGCTTACAACTGTCACTTATGGTCTCGCAAGTGCCAGTTTCTTAAGCACGCGCTGTCTATGGCAATTGGGGGAAGAGTGTGATGACGAATAGACTAAAACTGTCATTCAACATGACTTCTACGTTGATGACCTAATCAGCAGTTTCTCAACAGAGGAGGAACTACTGTCTATGCAAAGGTCAGTTTCCTACGCCCTACAGAAAGGTTGTCTCAATGTACGTAAATTTCCCTCAAATTCCAATATCATTAAAGACACATCAGTAACTGATTCAAATTTATACCTTAGCGAGGCAACCAGTACACTTGGTTTGGGCTGGGACTCCACGAATGACACACTACATTTGCCAATCAATAATATAGACAAAACAATTCAAATTAAATGTCAGTAATTTAACAAAACGACTGATGATGTCAATCTACACTTTTTAAAGTATTCGACCCTATTGCTTTATTATGTCCATGTATTATAAAACCTAAAATTATTTTACAAAAATTGTGGTTGTTAAAAATAGATTGGGACGAGCCTGTACCCCAAGATATAACTATTGAATGGTCTAAATTTATTTCAAATATTAATTCATTATTGCAAATTCAAATTCCGCGGCATGTATTGTGTGATTCGCCTTTATTAATTCAATTACATACGGTCGCGGTCAGAAAATGTTTACCAGTTTTGAAGTTAGATTCTATATCAGACTTTTATCACTAAAGTCTAAATTGCCATATCAAGTAACTTATTACCTTTCAAAGTTATTATGCAAAATGACGCATCGAGAATAACTAAAAGAAGTATAGATTACTTTTTGACATCGAAACTCATTTCTTTATTTGTTAAAATGACACTTAAAAAAATATGTATCAAACCTTGTTAGAAGTCAGTTCATCTCCTAGAGCGATTGATTGTCATGTCATCAGAAAAAAGTTAATCTTTGGTCCATCAAATTATTATGAAAGAAATTTAGAACTTGTGACCTAAATGTGTGCATGCAATTATGATCCTTAAGTTGGTAAAGATAAGATTTCCAGTCACCAGTTAATAATAAAAAATATTAGGTATGACCAAACGAGTACGTCGTTCAAGTTTTAGTGCATATTTTTTTTCCACGTTGTATATTGACTGTCTATGTAAATAATTTTATTTAATAGATTAAATTTAAGTATATCTGATTGAAAAATAAATGATCATATTTAGTAGATTAAAAACAGTCTGGTTCAGCTTCACTGTTTATATAATTGTTTGTTAAACTTATGTTTCGTCTCACGTACCTAATTTTATGGCAAATCTCAATTATGCGTGGGTATTCATTTCCTTCACCGAGAGATGGCGCTAGTAGTCTCGAATTGAGGAAATTCATTGACAGCGATAGACATTTAGAAGCGCTCTGGTTGGCTAATGCGATCTATCGGCCTCCACTTCTTACTTACTTACTGTTGTATCTGCGTATTATTATTTTTTAACTATTTATTGTACACAAGAGAAAAATTTTGAATATACAACACATATAACATTGGGTCCTCACCTATGAAATTGGTGTTTTTTTTCTCTCTTAGTATTTTGTCTGTATCTATCAAGTTTTAGAGTATTCTTAAAAAATAATTACCTCCTCTTAAAATAGACCATATTTTTGAGCTCTTTTGATTTATTTTGATAAATTGTTGTAAGTTTAATTGTGTTAAAATTGGACACGGAGACAACTCTTTTTAAGTGCCTCCCGAATACATCATTTGATTTGCATTCACATAAAAACGATAAATAATTTTTATAAAGTGTGATATTACACATATTACTAAAGCTTGTCTAATGATACATGCCAAATATTATTATCTCTGGATTTGTCGTTGCGAAGAAAACTGATAAAATGTTAGTATGGAAACTGCAGACATCCCCAGAATCTCCATACAAAACACCAATTTCATAGGTAAGGACCTAATAAAAAGACGAGTACAAAAGTTAGGGCTTATTTCTAATAGATATATCTTCCAGCCCACCTGCTATAGGAGAAATGCTGAGAAGTAGACGGAATCGCGTATACTAAAAATATATAATTTAAAGTAATATTAATCATTTTCACAGCATCTAGTGTTTTATATTTTTCGGTTCACATAAAAATACTTAATTTTTGGATGCTTTTTTACACGCTTTTATTTAACTCACACTGTTTGTATGTTGTCTGCGTCAAAATTTGGAATCTTAATTTGACCCACTTCCCGGTCTCCGATAAGGATGAAATTTAACACACGCTCTGAGTTCTGATGACAATACATAACTAGCTTAGAAACGTCATTACAAATCCAATAAGGCGGCCTCCCCAAGATGGCGGACTGGCTGTTTGAAATCCACCCCCATGATATGGATATCAAATGAAAGGCTTTGCTGTCAGGAATACGAAAAAAATTGTCACATGACTTAAATCCAACATGGCGGACAGCCAAGATTGCGGATTGGCTATTTGAAGTGCACCCCCATGACATGAGTATTAAATGAAAGAATTATTATCTCTCTCTCTCTCTCTCTCTCGAAAAAAGTAAACGATTTTGCTATGCAATAGCTTAATAAAATTATAACACTAAAATTAATTGTTTAGTTCTGAGGAACCTAACGGGGTTGATCCCAAGAGCCCACACAGATACACAAGCTCTCAATAAACCCTCCAATATTCAACTAGCTGACTCTAATTTAAATCAGCCTGCACCTGTAGACATGCTCTTGGGTGCCGATATTTTTTGGGATTTGGTAGGCAATAGTCGCATCAAACTAGGTAAGAAGTTGCCTATCCTAATAAGATCCCAATTAGGCTGGTTGGTCGCAGGCAATTTTACTCCATCACGCCGAGATATCAAACATACAGTATCTCACCATGTTAAAAGTTACAATATAGCAGCCGTAAACACACAAGCAAACATGGTAGAAATCAACAATCAAATGACAACATTTTGGCAACTAGAAGAAGTGCCGTCAATAAAAATACATGGAAGTAACGAAAAATTATGCGAGCAACATTTTTTACAAACCACTATTCGTTACAACAATGGGCGGTTTTGTGTAAATATGCCATTGATTGATGAACCAGATTGTCTGGGTGATTCATATCACAATGCTAAAAAACGCTTCCGTAGTTTTGAAAAACGTTTCAAGCGACAACCACATATTAAAAATCAATATGTCGAATTCATAAATGAATATGCCGAGTTAGGTCATTTAAAAGAGTGTCATTCTTCAATTTTAGGCCCAGCGCACTTCCTCTGTCACCACGCAGTATTCAAGGAAACCAGTGAGTCCACAAAAATACGCGTCGTGTTTGATGGATCCGCGGCCACGTCCTCTGGCATATCTATCAACGACATTCAGCTGGTAGGTCCAAAAATTCAGGATTCACTTTTCTCCGTTCTAATCAGAGCGCGCCAACATAAATATCTTCTTGTCGGTGAGGTAGAGAAAATGTATCGCAATATAGATACTGCAGCTTAAAACTGTCACTTATGGTCTCGCAAGTGCCAGTTTCTTAAGCACGCGCTGTCTATGGCAATTGGGGGAAGAGTGTGATGACGAATAGACTAAAACTGTCATTCAACATGACTTCTACGTTGATGACCTAATCAGCAGTTTCTCAACAGAGGAGGAACTACTGTCGATGCAAAGGTCAGTTTCCTACGCCCTACAGAAAGGTTGTCTCAATGTACGTAAATTTCCCTCAAATTCCAATATCATTAAAGACACATCAGTAACTGATTCAAATTTATACCTTAGCGAGGCAACCAGTACACTTGGTTTGGGCTGGGACTCCACGAATGACACACTACATTTGCCAATCAATAATATAGACAAAACAATTCAAATTAAATGTCAGTAATTTAACAAAACGACTGATGATGTCAATCTACACTTTTTAAAGTATTCGACCCTATTGCTTTATTATGTCCATGTATTATAAAACCTAAAATTATTTTACAAAAATTGTGGTTGTTAAAAATAGATTGGGACGAGCCTGTACCCCAAGATATAACTATTGAATGGTCTAAATTTATTTCAAATATTAATTCATTATTGCAAATTCAAATTCCGCGGCATGTATTGTGTGATTCGCCTTTATTAATTCAATTACATACGGTCGCGGTCAGAAAATGTTTACCAGTTTTGAAGTTAGATTCTATATCAGACTTTTATCACTAAAGTCTAAATTGCCATATCAAGTAACTTATTACCTTTCAAAGTTATTATGCAAAATGACGCATCGAGAATAACTAAAAGAAGTATAGATTACTTTTTGACATCGAAACTCATTTCTTTATTTGTTAAAATGACACTTAAAAAAATATGTATCAAACCTTGTTAGAAGTCAGTTCATCTCCTAGAGCGATTGATTGTCATGACATCAGAAAAAAGTTAATCTTTGGTCCATCAAATTATTATGAAAGAAATTTAGAACTTGTGACCTAAATGTGTGCATGCAATTATGATCCTTAAGGTGGTAAAGATTTTCTCTAAAACTATAAGATTTCCAGTCACCAGTTAATAATAAAAAATATTAGGTATGACCAAACGAGTACGTCGTTCAAGTTTTAGTGCATATTTTTTTTCCACGTTGTATATTGACTGTCTATGTAAATAATTTTATTTAATAGATTAAATTTAAGTATATCTGATTGAAAAATAAATGATCATATTTAGTAGATTAAAAACAGTCTGGTTCAGCTTCACTGTTTATATAATTGTTTGTTAAACTTATGTTTCGTCTCACGTACCTAATTTTATGGCAAATCTCAATTATGCGTGGGTATTCATTTCCTTCACCGAGAGATGGCGCTAGTAGTCTCGAATTGAGGAAATTCATTGACAGCGATAGACATTTAGAAGCGCTCTGGTTGGCTAATGCGATCTATCGGCCTCCACTTCTTACTTACTTACTGTTGTATCTGCGTATTATTATTTTTTAACTATTTATTGTACACAAGAGAAAAATTTTGAATATACAACACATATAACATTGGGTCCTCACCTATGAAATTGGTGTTTTTTTTCTCTCTTAGTATTTTGTCTGTATCTATCAAGTTTTAGAGTATTCTTAAAAAATAATTACCTCCTCTTAAAATAGACCATATTTTTGAGCTCTTTTGATTTATTTTGATAAATTGTTGTAAGTTTAATTGTGTTAAAATTGGACACGGAGACAACTCTTTTTAAGTGCCTCCCGAATACATCATTTGATTTGCATTCACATAAAAACGATAAATAATTTTTATAAAGTGTGATATTACACATATTACTAAAGCTTGTCTAATGATACATGCCAAATATTATTATCTCTGGATTTGTCGTTGCGAAGAAAACTGATAAAATGTTAGTATGGAAACTGCAGACATCCCCAGAATCTCCATACAAAACACCAATTTCATAGGTAAGGACCTAATAAAAAGACGAGTACAAAAGTTAGGGCTTATTTCTAATAGATATATCTTCCAGCCCACCTGCTATAGGAGAAATGCTGAGAAGTAGACGGAATCGCGTATACTAAAAATATATAATTTAAAGTAATATTAATCATTTTCACAGCATCTAGTGTTTTATATTTTTCGGTTCACATAAAAATACTTAATTTTTGGATGCTTTTTTACACGCTTTTATTTAACTCACACTGTTTGTATGTTGTCTGCGTCAAAATTTGGAATCTTAATTTGACCCACTTCCCGGTCTCCGATAAGGATGAAATTTAACACACGCTCTGAGTTCTGATGACAATACATAACTAGCTTAGAAACGTCATTACAAATCCAATAAGGCGGCCTCCCCAAGATGGCGGACTGGCTGTTTGAAATCCACCCCCATGATATGGATATCAAATGAAAGGCTTTGCTGTCAGGAATACGAAAAAAATTGTCACATGACTTAAATCCAACATGGCGGACAGCCAAGATTGCGGATTGGCTATTTGAAGTGCACCCCCATGACATGAGTATTAAATGAAAGAATTATTATCTCTCTCTCTCTCTCTCTCTCGAAAAAAGTAAACGATTTTGCTATGCAATAGCTTAATAAAATTATAACACTAAAATTAATTGTTTAGTTCTGAGGAACCTAACGGGGTTGATCCCAAGAGCCCACACAGATACACAAGCTCTCAATAAACCCTCCAATATTCAACTAGCTGACTCTAATTTAAATCAGCCTGCACCTGTAGACATGCTCTTGGGTGCCGATATTTTTTGGGATTTGGTAGGCAATAGTCGCATCAAACTAGGTAAGAAGTTGCCTATCCTAATAAGATCCCAATTAGGCTGGTTGGTCGCAGGCAATTTTACTCCATCACGCCGAGATATCAAACATACAGTATCTCACCATGTTAAAAGTTACAATATAGCAGCCGTAAACACACAAGCAAACATGGTAGAAATCAACAATCAAATGACAACATTTTGGCAACTAGAAGAAGTGCCGTCAATAAAAATACATGGAAGTAACGAAAAATTATGCGAGCAACATTTTTTACAAACCACTATTCGTTACAACAATGGGCGGTTTTGTGTAAAGATGCCATTGATTGATGAACCAGATTGTCTGGGTGATTCATATCACAATGCTAAAAAACGCTTCCGTAGTTTTGAAAAACGTTTCAAGCGACAACCACATATTAAAAATCAATATGTCGAATTCATAAATGAATATGCCGAGTTAGGTCATTTAAAAGAGTGTCATTCTTCAATTTTAGGCCCAGCGCACTTCCTCTGTCACCACGCAGTATTCAAGGAAACCAGTGAGTCCACAAAAATACGCGTCGTGTTTGATGGATCCGCGGCCACGTCCTCTGGCATATCTATCAACGACATTCAGCTGGTAGGTCCAAAAATTCAGGATTCACTTTTCTCCGTTCTAATCAGAGCGCGCCAACATAAATATCTTCTTGTCGGTGAGGTAGAGAAAATGTATCGCAATATAGATACTGCAGCTTAAAACTGTCACTTATGGTCTCGCAAGTGCCAGTTTCTTAAGCACGCGCTGTCTATGGCAATTGGGGGAAGAGTGTGATGACGAATAGACTAAAACTGTCATTCAACATGACTTCTACGTTGATGACCTAATCAGCAGTTTCTCAACAGAGGAGGAACTACTGTCGATGCAAAGGTCAGTTTCCTACGCCCTACAGAAAGGTTGTCTCAATGTACGTAAATTTCCCTCAAATTCCAATATCATTAAAGACACATCAGTAACTGATTCAAATTTATACCTTAGCGAGGCAACCAGTACACTTGGTTTGGGCTGGGACTCCACGAATGACACACTACATTTGCCAATCAATAATATAGACAAAACAATTCAAATTAAATGTCAGTAATTTAACAAAACGACTGATGATGTCAATCTACACTTTTTAAAGTATTCGACCCTATTGCTTTATTATGTCCATGTATTATAAAACCTAAAATTATTTTACAAAAATTGTGGTTGTTAAAAATAGATTGGGACGAGCCTGTACCCCAAGATATAACTATTGAATGGTCTAAATTTATTTCAAATATTAATTCATTATTGCAAATTCAAATTCCGCGGCATGTATTGTGTGATTCGCCTTTATTAATTC
Source organism: Parapoynx stratiotata (assembly GCA_910589355.1). NCBI lineage: Eukaryota > Metazoa > Arthropoda > Insecta > Lepidoptera > Crambidae > Parapoynx > Parapoynx stratiotata. The sequence continues at coordinate 12,849,224 of OU342482.1, forward strand.
AATTACATACGGTCGCGGTCAGAAAATGTTTACCAGTTTTGAAGTTAGATTCTATATCAGACTTTTATCACTAAAGTCTAAATTGCCATATCAAGTAACTTATTACCTTTCAAAGTTATTATGCAAAATGACGCATCGAGAATAACTAAAAGAAGTATAGATTACTTTTTGACATCGAAACTCATTTCTTTATTTGTTAAAATGACACTTAAAAAAATATGTATCAAACCTTGTTAGAAGTCAGTTCATCTCCTAGAGCGATTGATTGTCATGACATCAGAAAAAAGTTAATCTTTGGTCCATCAAATTATTATGAAAGAAATTTAGAACTTGTGACCTAAATGTGTGCATGCAATTATGATCCTTAAGGTGGTAAAGATTTTCTCTAAAACTATAAGATTTCCAGTCACCAGTTAATAATAAAAAATATTAGGTATGACCAAACGAGTACGTCGTTCAAGTTTTAGTGCATATTTTTTTTCCACGTTGTATATTGACTGTCTATGTAAATAATTTTATTTAATAGATTAAATTTAAGTATATCTGATTGAAAAATAAATGATCATATTTAGTAGATTAAAAACAGTCTGGTTCAGCTTCACTGTTTATATAATTGTTTGTTAAACTTATGTTTCGTCTCACGTACCTAATTTTATGGCAAATCTCAATTATGCGTGGGTATTCATTTCCTTCACCGAGAGATGGCGCTAGTAGTCTCGAATTGAGGAAATTCATTGACAGCTATAGACATTTAGAAGCGCTCTGGTTGGCTAATGCGATCTATCGGCCTCCACTTCTTACTTACTTACTGTTGTATCTGCGTATTATTATTTTTTAACTATTTATTGTACACAAGAGAAAAATTTTGAATATACAACACATATAACATTGGGTCCTCACCTATGAAATTGGTGTTTTTTTTCTCTCTTAGTATTTTGTCTGTATCTATCAAGTTTTAGAGTATTCTTAAAAAATAATTACCTCCTCTTAAAATAGACCATATTTTTGAGCTCTTTTGATTTATTTTGATAAATTGTTGTAAGTTTAATTGTGTTAAAATTGGACACGGAGACAACTCTTTTTAAGTGCCTCCCGAATACATCATTTGATTTGCATTCACATAAAAACGATAAATAATTTTTATAAAGTGTGATATTACACATATTACTAAAGCTTGTCTAATGATACATGCCAAATATTATTATCTCTGGATTTGTCGTTGCGAAGAAAACTGATAAAATGTTAGTATGGAAACTGCAGACATCCCCAGAATCTCCATACAAAACACCAATTTCATAGGTAAGGACCTAATAAAAAGACGAGTACAAAAGTTAGGGCTTATTTCTAATAGATATATCTTCCAGCCCACCTGCTATAGGAGAAATGCTGAGAAGTAGACGGAATCGCGTATACTAAAAATATATAATTTAAAGTAATATTAATCATTTTCACAGCATCTAGTGTTTTATATTTTTCGGTTCACATAAAAATACTTAATTTTTGGATGCTTTTTTACACGCTTTTATTTAACTCACACTGTTTGTATGTTGTCTGCGTCAAAATTTGGAATCTTAATTTGACCCACTTCCCGGTCTCCGATAAGGATGAAATTTAACACACGCTCTGAGTTCTGATGACAATACATAACTAGCTTAGAAACGTCATTACAAATCCAATAAGGCGGCCTCCCCAAGATGGCGGACTGGCTGTTTGAAATCCACCCCCATGATATGGATATCAAATGAAAGGCTTTGCTGTCAGGAATACGAAAAAAATTGTCACATGACTTAAATCCAACATGGCGGACAGCCAAGATTGCGGATTGGCTATTTGAAGTGCACCCCCATGACATGAGTATTAAATGAAAGAATTATTATCTCTCTCTCTCTCTCTCTCTCGAAAAAAGTAAACGATTTTGCTATGCAATAGCTTAATAAAATTATAACACTAAAATTAATTGTTTAGTTCTGAGGAACCTAACGGGGTTGATCCCAAGAGCCCACACAGATACACAAGCTCTCAATAAACCCTCCAATATTCAACTAGCTGACTCTAATTTAAATCAGCCTGCACCTGTAGACATGCTCTTGGGTGCCGATATTTTTTGGGATTTGGTAGGCAATAGTCGCATCAAACTAGGTAAGAAGTTGCCTATCCTAATAAGATCCCAATTAGGCTGGTTGGTCGCAGGCAATTTTACTCCATCACGCCGAGATATCAAACATACAGTATCTCACCATGTTAAAAGTTACAATATAGCAGCCGTAAACACACAAGCAAACATGGTAGAAATCAACAATCAAATGACAACATTTTGGCAACTAGAAGAAGTGCCGTCAATAAAAATACATGGAAGTAACGAAAAATTATGCGAGCAACATTTTTTACAAACCACTATTCGTTACAACAATGGGCGGTTTTGTGTAAAGATGCCATTGATTGATGAACCAGATTGTCTGGGTGATTCATATCACAATGCTAAAAAACGCTTCCGTAGTTTTGAAAAACGTTTCAAGCGACAACCACATATTAAAAATCAATATGTCGAATTCATAAATGAATATGCCGAGTTAGGTCATTTAAAAGAGTGTCATTCTTCAATTTTAGGCCCAGCGCACTTCCTCTGTCACCACGCAGTATTCAAGGAAACCAGTGAGTCCACAAAAATACGCGTCGTGTTTGATGGATCCGCGGCCACGTCCTCTGGCATATCTATCAACGACATTCAGCTGGTAGGTCTAAAAATTCAGGATTCACTTTTCTCCGTTCTAATCAGAGCGCGCCAACATAAATATCTTCTTGTCGGTGAGGTAGAGAAAATGTATCGCAATATAGATACTGCAGCTTACAACTGTCACTTATGGTCTCGCAAGTGCCAGTTTCTTAAGCACGCGCTGTCTATGGCAATTGGGGGAAGAGTGTGATGACGAATAGACTAAAACTGTCATTCAACATGACTTCTACGTTGATGACCTAATCAGCAGTTTCTCAACAGAGGAGGAACTACTGTCTATGCAAAGGTCAGTTTCCTACGCCCTACAGAAAGGTTGTCTCAATGTACGTAAATTTCCCTCAAATTCCAATATCATTAAAGACACATCAGTACCTGATTCAAATTTATACCTTAGCGAGGCAACCAGTACACTTGGTTTGGGCTGGGACTCCACGAATGACACACTACATTTGCCAATCAATAATATAGACAAAACAATTCAAATTAAATGTCAGTAATTTAACAAAACGACTGATGATGTCAATCTACACTTTTTAAAGTATTCGACCCTATTGCTTTATTATGTCCATGTATTATAAAACCTAAAATTATTTTACAAAAATTGTGGTTGTTAAAAATAGATTGGGACGAGCCTGTACCCCAAGATATAACTATTGAATGGTCTAAATTTATTTCAAATATTAATTCATTATTGCAAATTCAAATTCCGCGGCATGTATTGTGTGATTCGCCTTTATTAATTCAATTACATACGGTCGCGGTCAGAAAATGTTTACCAGTTTTGAAGTTAGATTCTATATCAGACTTTTATCACTAAAGTCTAAATTGCCATATCAAGTAACTTATTACCTTTCAAAGTTATTATGCAAAATGACGCATCGAGAATAACTAAAAGAAGTATAGATTACTTTTTGACATCGAAACTCATTTCTTTATTTGTTAAAATGACACTTAAAAAAATATGTATCAAACCTTGTTAGAAGTCAGTTCATCTCCTAGAGCGATTGATTGTCATGTCATCAGAAAAAAGTTAATCTTTGGTCCATCAAATTATTATGAAAGAAATTTAGAACTTGTGACCTAAATGTGTGCATGCAATTATGATCCTTAAGGTGGTAAAGATTTTCTCTAAAACTATAAGATTTCCAGTCACCAGTTAATAATAAAAAATATTAGGTATGACCAAACGAGTACGTCGTTCAAGTTTTAGTGCATATTTTTTTTCCACGTTGTATATTGACTGTCTATGTAAATAATTTTATTTAATAGATTAAATTTAAGTATATCTGATTGAAAAATAAATAATCATATTTAGTAGATTAAAAACAGTCTGGTTCAGCTTCACTGTTTATATAATTGTTTGTTAAACTTATGTTTCGTCTCACGTACCTAATTTTATGGCAAATCTCAATTATGCGTGGGTATTCATTTCCTTCACCGAGAGATGGCGCTAGTAGTCTCGAATTGAGGAAATTCATTGACAGCGATAGACATTTAGAAGCGCTCTGGTTGGCTAATGCGATCTATCGGCCTCCACTTCTTACTTACTTACTGTTGTATCTGCGTATTATTATTTTTTAACTATTTATTGTACACAAGAGAAAAATTTTGAATATACAACACATATAACATTGTGTCCTCACCTATGAAATTGGTGTTTTTTTTCTCTCTTAGTATTTTGTCTGTATCTATCAAGTTTTAGAGTATTCTTAAAAAATAATTACCTCCTCTTAAAATAGACCATATTTTTGAGCTCTTTTGATTTATTTTGATAAATTGTTGTAAGTTTAATTGTGTTAAAATTGGACACGGAGACAACTCTTTTTAAGTGCCTCCCGAATACATCATTTGATTTGCATTCACATAAAAACGATAAATAATTTTTATAAAGTGTGATATTACACATATTACTAAAGCTTGTCTAATGATACATGCCAAATATTATTATCTCTGGATTTGTCGTTGCGAAGAAAACTGATAAAATGTTAGTATGGAAACTGCAGACATCCCCAGAATCTCCATACAAAACACCAATTTCATAGGTAAGGACCTAATAAAAAGACGAGTACAAAAGTTAGGGCTTATTTCTAATAGATATATCTTCCAGCCCACCTGCTATAGGAGAAATGCTGAGAAGTAGACGGAATCGCGTATACTAAAAATATATAATTTAAAGTAATATTAATCATTTTCACAGCATCTAGTGTTTTATATTTTTCGGTTCACATAAAAATACTTAATTTTTGGATGCTTTTTTACACGCTTTTATTTAACTCACACTGTTTGTATGTTGTCTGCGTCAAAATTTGGAATCTTAATTTGACCCACTTCCCGGTCTCCGATAAGGATGAAATTTAACACACGCTCTGAGTTCTGATGACAATACATAACTAGCTTAGAAACGTCATTACAAATCCAATAAGGCGGCCTCCCCAAGATGGCGGACTGGCTGTTTGAAATCCACCCCCATGATATGGATATCAAAAGAAAGGCTTTGCTGTCAGGAATACGAAAAAAATTGTCACATGACTTAAATCCAACATGGCGGACAGCCAAGATTGCGGATTGGCTATTTGAAGTGCACCCCCATGACATGAGTATTAAATGAAAGAATTATTATCTCTCTCTCTCTCTCTCTCTCGAAAAAAGTAAACGATTTTGCTATGCAATAGCTTAATAAAATTATAACACTAAAATTAATTGTTTAGTTCTGAGGAACCTAACGGGGTTGATCCCAAGAGCCCACACAGATACACAAGCTCTCAATAAACCCTCCAATATTCAACTAGCTGACTCTAATTTAAATCAGCCTGCACCTGTAGACATGCTCTTGGGTGCCGATATTTTTTGGGATTTGGTAGGCAATAGTCGCATCAAACTAGGTAAGAAGTTGCCTATCCTAATAAGATCCCAATTAGGCTGGTTGGTCGCAGGCAATTTTACTCCATCACGCCGAGATATCAAACATACAGTATCTCACCATGTTAAAAGTTACAATATAGCAGCCGTAAACACACAAGCAAACATGGTAGAAATCAACAATCAAATGACAACATTTTGGCAACTAGAAGAAGTGCCGTCAATAAAAATACATGGAAGTAACGAAAAATTATGCGAGCAACATTTTTTACAAACCACTATTCGTTACAACAATGGGCGGTTTTGTGTAAAGATGCCATTGATTGATGAACCAGATTGTCTGGGTGATTCATATCACAATGCTAAAAAACGCTTCCGTAGTTTTGAAAAACGTTTCAAGCGACAACCACATATTAAAAATCAATATGTCGAATTCATAAATGAATATGCCGAGTTAGGTCATTTAAAAGAGTGTCATTCTTCAATTTTAGGCCCAGCGCACTTCCTCTGTCACCACGCAGTATTCAAGGAAACCAGTGAGTCCACAAAAATACGCGTCGTGTTTGATGGATCCGCGGCCACGTCCTCTGGCATATCTATCAACGACATTCAGCTGGTAGGTCTAAAAATTCAGGATTCACTTTTCTCCGTTCTAATCAGAGCGCGCCAACATAAATATCTTCTTGTCGGTGAGGTAGAGAAAATGTATCGCAATATAGATACTGCAGCTTACAACTGTCACTTATGGTCTCGCAAGTGCCAGTTTCTTAAGCACGCGCTGTCTATGGCAATTGGGGGAAGAGTGTGATGACGAATAGACTAAAACTGTCATTCAACATGACTTCTACGTTGATGACCTAATCAGCAGTTTCTCAACAGAGGAGGAACTACTGTCTATGCAAAGGTCAGTTTCCTACGCCCTACAGAAAGGTTGTCTCAATGTACGTAAATTTCCCTCAAATTCCAATATCATTAAAGACACATCAGTACCTGATTCAAATTTATACCTTAGCGAGGCAACCAGTACACTTGGTTTGGGCTGGGACTCCACGAATGACACACTACATTTGCCAATCAATAATATAGACAAAACAATTCAAATTAAATGTCAGTAATTTAACAAAACGACTGATGATGTCAATCTACACTTTTTAAAGTATTCGACCCTATTGCTTTATTATGTCCATGTATTATAAAACCTAAAATTATTTTACAAAAATTGTGGTTGTTAAAAATAGATTGGGACGAGCCTGTACCCCAAGATATAACTATTGAATGGTCTAAATTTATTTCAAATATTAATTCATTATTGCAAATTCAAATTCCGCGGCATGTATTGTGTGATTCGCCTTTATTAATTCAATTACATACGGTCGCGGTCAGAAAATGTTTACCAGTTTTGAAGTTAGATTCTATATCAGACTTTTATCACTAAAGTCTAAATTGCCATATCAAGTAACTTATTACCTTTCAAAGTTATTATGCAAAATGACGCATCGAGAATAACTAAAAGAAGTATAGATTACTTTTTGACATCGAAACTCATTTCTTTATTTGTTAAAATGACACTTAAAAAAATATGTATCAAACCTTGTTAGAAGTCAGTTCATCTCCTAGAGCGATTGATTGTCATGTCATCAGAAAAAAGTTAATCTTTGGTCCATCAAATTATTATGAAAGAAATTTAGAACTTGTGACCTAAATGTGTGCATGCAATTATGATCCTTAAGGTGGTAAAGATTTTCTCTAAAACTATAAGATTTCCAGTCACCAGTTAATAATAAAAAATATTAGGTATGACCAAACGAGTACGTCGTTCAAGTTTTAGTGCATATTTTTTTTCCACGTTGTATATTGACTGTCTATGTAAATAATTTTATTTAATAGATTAAATTTAAGTATATCTGATTGAAAAATAAATAATCATATTTAGTAGATTAAAAACAGTCTGGTTCAGCTTCACTGTTTATATAATTGTTTGTTAAACTTATGTTTCGTCTCACGTACCTAATTTTATGGCAAATCTCAATTATGCGTGGGTATTCATTTCCTTCACCGAGAGATGGCGCTAGTAGTCTCGAATTGAGGAAATTCATTGACAGCGATAGACATTTAGAAGCGCTCTGGTTGGCTAATGCGATCTATCGGCCTCCACTTCTTACTTACTTACTGTTGTATCTGCGTATTATTATTTTTTAACTATTTATTGTACACAAGAGAAAAATTTTGAATATACAACACATATAACATTGTGTCCTCACCTATGAAATTGGTGTTTTTTTTCTCTCTTAGTATTTTGTCTGTATCTATCAAGTTTTAGAGTATTCTTAAAAAATAATTACCTCCTCTTAAAATAGACCATATTTTTGAGCTCTTTTGATTTATTTTGATAAATTGTTGTAAGTTTAATTGTGTTAAAATTGGACACGGAGACAACTCTTTTTAAGTGCCTCCCGAATACATCATTTGATTTGCATTCACATAAAAACGATAAATAATTTTTATAAAGTGTGATATTACACATATTACTAAAGCTTGTCTAATGATACATGCCAAATATTATTATCTCTGGATTTGTCGTTGCGAAGAAAACTGATAAAATGTTAGTATGGAAACTGCAGACATCCCCAGAATCTCCATACAAAACACCAATTTCATAGGTAAGGACCTAATAAAAAGACGAGTACAAAAGTTAGGGCTTATTTCTAATAGATATATCTTCCAGCCCACCTGCTATAGGAGAAATGCTGAGAAGTAGACGGAATCGCGTATACTAAAAATATATAATTTAAAGTAATATTAATCATTTTCACAGCATCTAGTGTTTTATATTTTTCGGTTCACATAAAAATACTTAATTTTTGGATGCTTTTTTACACGCTTTTATTTAACTCACACTGTTTGTATGTTGTCTGCGTCAAAATTTGGAATCTTAATTTGACCCACTTCCCGGTCTCCGATAAGGATGAAATTTAACACACGCTCTGAGTTCTGATGACAATACATAACTAGCTTAGAAACGTCATTACAAATCCAATAAGGCGGCCTCCCCAAGATGGCGGACTGGCTGTTTGAAATCCACCCCCATGATATGGATATCAAAAGAAAGGCTTTGCTGTCAGGAATACGAAAAAAATTGTCACATGACTTAAATCCAACATGGCGGACAGCCAAGATTGCGGATTGGCTATTTGAAGTGCACCCCCATGACATGAGTATTAAATGAAAGAATTATTATCTCTCTCTCTCTCTCTCTCTCGAAAAAAGTAAACGATTTTGCTATGCAATAGCTTAATAAAATTATAACACTAAAATTAATTGTTTAGTTCTGAGGAACCTAACGGGGTTGATCCCAAGAGCCCACACAGATACACAAGCTCTCAATAAACCCTCCAATATTCAACTAGCTGACTCTAATTTAAATCAGCCTGCACCTGTAGACATGCTCTTGGGTGCCGATATTTTTTGGGATTTGGTAGGCAATAGTCGCATCAAACTAGGTAAGAAGTTGCCTATCCTAATAAGATCCCAATTAGGCTGGTTGGTCGCAGGCAATTTTACTCCATCACGCCGAGATATCAAACATACAGTATCTCACCATGTTAAAAGTTACAATATAGCAGCCGTAAACACACAAGCAAACATGGTAGAAATCAACAATCAAATGACAACATTTTGGCAACTAGAAGAAGTGCCGTCAATAAAAATACATGGAAGTAACGAAAAATTATGCGAGCAACATTTTTTACAAACCACTATTCGTTACAACAATGGGCGGTTTTGTGTAAAGATGCCATTGATTGATGAACCAGATTGTCTGGGTGATTCATATCACAATGCTAAAAAACGCTTCCGTAGTTTTGAAAAACGTTTCAAGCGACAACCACATATTAAAAATCAATATGTCGAATTCATAAATGAATATGCCGAGTTAGGTCATTTAAAAGAGTGTCATTCTTCAATTTTAGGCCCAGCGCACTTCCTCTGTCACCACGCAGTATTCAAGGAAACCAGTGAGTCCACAAAAATACGCGTCGTGTTTGATGGATCCGCGGCCACGTCCTCTGGCATATCTATCAACGACATTCAGCTGGTAGGTCTAAAAATTCAGGATTCACTTTTCTCCGTTCTAATCAGAGCGCGCCAACATAAATATCTTCTTGTCGGTGAGGTAGAGAAAATGTATCGCAATATAGATACTGCAGCTTACAACTGTCACTTATGGTCTCGCAAGTGCCAGTTTCTTAAGCACGCGCTGTCTATGGCAATTGGGGGAAGAGTGTGATGACGAATAGACTAAAACTGTCATTCAACATGACTTCTACGTTGATGACCTAATCAGCAGTTTCTCAACAGAGGAGGAACTACTGTCTATGCAAAGGTCAGTTTCCTACGCCCTACAGAAAGGTTGTCTCAATGTACGTAAATTTCCCTCAAATTCCAATATCATTAAAGACACATCAGTACCTGATTCAAATTTATACCTTAGCGAGGCAACCAGTACACTTGGTTTGGGCTGGGACTCCACGAATGACACACTACATTTGCCAATCAATAATATAGACAAAACAATTCAAATTAAATGTCAGTAATTTAACAAAACGACTGATGATGTCAATCTACACTTTTTAAAGTATTCGACCCTATTGCTTTATTATGTCCATGTATTATAAAACCTAAAATTATTTTACAAAAATTGTGGTTGTTAAAAATAGATTGGGACGAGCCTGTACCCCAAGATATAACTATTGAATGGTCTAAATTTATTTCAAATATTAATTCATTATTGCAAATTCAAATTCCGCGGCATGTATTGTGTGATTCGCCTTTATTAATTCAATTACATACGGTCGCGGTCAGAAAATGTTTACCAGTTTTGAAGTTAGATTCTATATCAGACTTTTATCACTAAAGTCTAAATTGCCATATCAAGTAACTTATTACCTTTCAAAGTTATTATGCAAAATGACGCATCGAGAATAACTAAAAGAAGTATAGATTACTTTTTGACATCGAAACTCATTTCTTTATTTGTTAAAATGACACTTAAAAAAATATGTATCAAACCTTGTTAGAAGTCAGTTCATCTCCTAGAGCGATTGATTGTCATGTCATCAGAAAAAAGTTAATCTTTGGTCCATCAAATTATTATGAAAGAAATTTAGAACTTGTGACCTAAATGTGTGCATGCAATTATGATCCTTAAGGTGGTAAAGATTTTCTCTAAAACTATAAGATTTCCAGTCACCAGTTAATAATAAAAAATATTAGGTATGACCAAACGAGTACGTCGTTCAAGTTTTAGTGCATATTTTTTTTCCACGTTGTATATTGACTGTCTATGTAAATAATTTTATTTAATAGATTAAATTTAAGTATATCTGATTGAAAAATAAATAATCATATTTAGTAGATTAAAAACAGTCTGGTTCAGCTTCACTGTTTATATAATTGTTTGTTAAACTTATGTTTCGTCTCACGTACCTAATTTTATGGCAAATCTCAATTATGCGTGGGTATTCATTTCCTTCACCGAGAGATGGCGCTAGTAGTCTCGAATTGAGGAAATTCATTGACAGCGATAGACATTTAGAAGCGCTCTGGTTGGCTAATGCGATCTATCGGCCTCCACTTCTTACTTACTTACTGTTGTATCTGCGTATTATTATTTTTTAACTATTTATTGTACACAAGAGAAAAATTTTGAATATACAACACATATAACATTGGGTCCTCACCTATGAAATTGGTGTTTTTTTTCTCTCTTAGTATTTTGTCTGTATCTATCAAGTTTTAGAGTATTCTTAAAAAATAATTACCTCCTCTTAAAATAGACCATATTTTTGAGCTCTTTTGATTTATTTTGATAAATTGTTGTAAGTTTAATTGTGTTAAAATTGGACACGGAGACAACTCTTTTTAAGTGCCTCCCGAATACATCATTTGATTTGCATTCACATAAAAACGATAAATAATTTTTATAAAGTGTGATATTACACATATTACTAAAGCTTGTCTAATGATACATGCCAAATATTATTATCTCTGGATTTGTCGTTGCGAAGAAAACTGATAAAATGTTAGTATGGAAACTGCAGACATCCCCAGAATCTCCATACAAAACACCAATTTCATAGGTAAGGACCTAATAAAATGACGAGTACAAAAGTTAGGGCTTATTTCTAATAGATATATCTTCCAGCCCACCTGCTATAGGAGAAATGCTGAGAAGTAGACGGAATCGCGTATACTAAAAATATATAATTTAAAGTAATATTAATCATTTTCACAGCATCTAGTGTTTTATATTTTTCGGTTCACATAAAAATACTTAATTTTTGGATGCTTTTTTACACGCTTTTATTTAACTCACACTGTTTGTATGTTGTCTGCGTCAAAATTTGGAATCTTAATTTGACCCACTTCCCGGTCTCCGATAAGGATGAAATTTAACACACGCTCTGAGTTCTGATGACAATACATAACTAGCTTAGAAACGTCATTACAAATCCAATAAGGCGGCCTCCCCAAGATGGCGGACTGGCTGTTTGAAATCCACCCCCATGATATGGATATCAAATGAAAGGCTTTGCTGTCAGGAATACGAAAAAAATTGTCACATGACTTAAATCCAACATGGCGGACAGCCAAGATTGCGGATTGGCTATTTGAAGTGCACCCCCATGACATGAGTATTAAATGAAAGAATTATTATCTCTCTCTCTCTCTCTCTCTCGAAAAAAGTAAACGATTTTGCTATGCAATAGCTTAATAAAATTATAACACTAAAATTAATTGTTTAGTTCTGAGGAACCTAACGGGGTTGATCCCAAGAGCCCACACAGATACACAAGCTCTCAATAAACCCTCCAATATTCAACTAGCTGACTCTAATTTAAATCAGCCTGCACCTGTAGACATGCTCTTGGGTGCCGATATTTTTTGGGATTTGGTAGGCAATAGTCGCATCAAACTAGGTAAGAAGTTGCCTATCCTAATAAGATCCCAATTAGGCTGGTTGGTCGCAGGCAATTTTACTCCATCACGCCGAGATATCAAACATACAGTATCTCACCATGTTAAAAGTTACAATATAGCAGCCGTAAACACACAAGCAAACATGGTAGAAATCAACAATCAAATGACAACATTTTGGCAACTAGAAGAAGTGCCGTCAATAAAAATACATGGAAGTAACGAAAAATTATGCGAGCAACATTTTTTACAAACCACTATTCGTTACAACAATGGGCGGTTTTGTGTAAAGATGCCATTGATTGATGAACCAGATTGTCTGGGTGATTCATATCACAATGCTAAAAAACGCTTCCGTAGTTTTGAAAACCGTTTCAAGCGACAACCACATATTAAAAATCAATATGTCGAATTCATAAATGAATATGCCGAGTTAGGTCATTTAAAAGAGTGTCATTCTTCAATTTTAGGCCCAGCGCACTTCCTCTGTCACCACGCAGTATTCAAGGAAACCAGTGAGTCCACAAAAATACGCGTCGTGTTTGATGGATCCGCGGCCACGTCCTCTGGCATATCTATCAACGACATTCAGCTGGTAGGTCCAAAAATTCAGGATTCACTTTTCTCCGTTCTAATCAGAGCGCGCCAACATAAATATCTTCTTGTCGGTGAGGTAGAGAAAATGTATCGCAATATAGATACTGCAGCTTAAAACTGTCACTTATGGTCTCGCAAGTGCCAGTTTCTTAAGCACGCGCTGTCTATGGCAATTGGGGGAAGAGTGTGATGACGAAAAGACTAAAACTGTCATTCAACATGACTTCTACGTTGATGACCTAATCAGCAGTTTCTCAACAGAGGAGGAACTACTGTCTATGCAAAGGTCAGTTTCCTACGCCCTAGAGAAAGGTTGTCTCAATGTACGTAAATTTCCCTCAAATTCCAATATCATTAAAGACACATCAGTAACTGATTCAAATTTATACCTTAGCGAGGCAACCAGTACACTTGGTTTGGGCTGGGACTCCACGAATGACACACTACATTTGCCAATCAATAATATAGACAAAACAATTCAAATTAAATGTCAGTAATTTAACAAAACGACTGATGATGTCAATCTACACTTTTTAAAGTATTCGACCCTATTGCTTTATTATGTCCATGTATTATAAAACCTAAAATTATTTTACAAAAATTGTGGTTGTTAAAAATAGATTGGGACGAGCCTGTACCCCAAGATATAACTATTGAATGGTCTAAATTTATTTCAAATATTAATTCATTATTGCAAATTCAAATTCCGCGGCATGTATTGTGTGATTCGCCTTTATTAATTCAATTACATACGGTCGCGGTCAGAAAATGTTTACCAGTTTTGAAGTTAGATTCTATATCAGACTTTTATCACTAAAGTCTAAATTGCCATATCAAGTAACTTATTACCTTTCAAAGTTATTATGCAAAATGACGCATCGAGAATAACTAAAAGAAGTATAGATTACTTTTTGACATCGAAACTCATTTCTTTATTTGTTAAAATGACACTTAAAAAAATATGTATCAAACCTTGTTAGAAGTCAGTTCATCTCCTAGAGCGATTGATTGTCATGTCATCAGAAAAAAGTTAATCTTTGGTCCATCAAATTATTATGAAAGAAATTTAGAACTTGTGACCTAAATGTGTGCATGCAATTATGATCCTTAAGGTGGTAAAGATTTTCTCTAAAACTATAAGATTTCCAGTCACCAGTTAATAATAAAAAATATTAGGTATGAGCAAACGAGTACGTCGTTCAAGTTTTAGTGCATATTTTTTTTCCACGTTGTATATTGACTGTCTATGTAAATAATTTTATTTAATAGATTAAATTTAAGTATATCTGATTGAAAAATAAATGATCATATTTAGTAGATTAAAAACAGTCTGGTTCAGCTTCACTGTTTATATAATTGTTTGTTGATGAACTTATGTTTCGTCTCACGTACCTAATTTTATGGCAAATCTCAATTATGCGTGGGTATTCATTTCCTTCACCGAGAGATGGCGCTAGTAGTCTCGAATTGAGGAAATTCATTGACAGCGATAGACATTTAGAAGCGCTCTGGTTGGCTAATGCGATCTATCGGCCTCCACTTCTTACTAACTTACTGTTGTATCTGCGTATTATTATTTTTTAACTATTTATTGTACACAAGAGAAAAATTTTGAATATACAACACATATAACATTGGGTCCTCACCTATGAAATTGGTGTTTTTTTTCTCTCTTAGTATTTTGTCTGTATCTATCAAGTTTTAGAGTATTCTTAAAAAATAATTACCTCCTCTTAAAATAGACCATATTTTTGAGCTCTTTTGATTTATTTTGATAAATTGTTGTAAGTTTAATTGTGTTAAAATTGGACACGGAGACAACTCTTTTTAAGTGCCTCCCGAATACATCATTTGATTTGCATTCACATAAAAACGATAAATAATTTTTATAAAGTGTGATATTACACATATTACTAAAGCTTGTCTAATGATACATGCCAAATATTATTATCTCTGGATTTGTCGTTGCGAAGAAAACTGATAAAATGTTAGTATGGAAACTGCAGACATCCCCAGAATCTCCATACAAAACACCAATTTCATAGGTAAGGACCTAATAAAAAGACGAGTACAAAAGTTAGGGCTTATTTCTAATAGATATATCTTCCAGCCCACCTGCTATAGGAGAAATGCTGAGAAGTAGACGGAATCGCGTATACTAAAAATATATAATTTAAAGTAATATTAATCATTTTCACAGCATCTAGTGTTTTATATTTTTCGGTTCACATAAAAATACTTAATTTTTGGATGCTTTTTTACACGCTTTTATTTAACTCACACTGTTTGTATGTTGTCTGCGTCAAAATTTGGAATCTTAATTTGACCCACTTCCCGGTCTCCGATAAGGATGAAATTTAACACACGCTCTGAGTTCTGATGACAATACATAACTAGCTTAGAAACGTCATTACAAATCCAATAAGGCGGCCTCCCCAAGATGGCGGACTGGCTGTTTGAAATCCACCCCCATGATATGGATATCAAATGAAAGGCTTTGCTGTCAGGAATACGAAAAAAATTGTCACATGACTTAAATCCAACATGGCGGACAGCCAAGATTGCGGATTGGCTATTTGAAGTGCACCCCCATGACATGAGTATTAAATGAAAGAATTATTATCTCTCTCTCTCTCTCTCTCTCGAAAAAAGTAAACGATTTTGCTATGCAATAGCTTAATAAAATTATAACACTAAAATTAATTGTTTAGTTCTGAGGAACCTAACGGGGTTGATCCCAAGAGCCCACACAGATACACAAGCTCTCAATAAACCCTCCAATATTCAACTAGCTGACTCTAATTTAAATCAGCCTGCACCTGTAGACATGCTCTTGGGTGCCGATATTTTTTGGGATTTGGTAGGCAATAGTCGCATCAAACTAGGTAAGAAGTTGCCTATCCTAATAAGATCCCAATTAGGCTGGTTGGTCGCAGGCAATTTTACTCCATCACGCCGAGATATCAAACATACAGTATCTCACCATGTTAAAAGTTACAATATAGCAGCCGTAAACACACAAGCAAACATGGTAGAAATCAACAATCAAATGACAACATTTTGGCAACTAGAAGAAGTGCCGTCAATAAAAATACATGGAAGTAACGAAAAATTACGCGAGCAACATTTTTTACAAACCACTATTCGTTACAACAATGGGCGTGTTGGAAATTGGCCGGTTGGTCGCCACATAGTGTTTATAGTTCCTTTTTTACTGTCATGTCATCTGCCACTTTTCTTTTTTATTCGTTGTCACACTGATACTACTAGATCTGTAATTTTGATAATATAGTTTTTTCTGCAAATCTACGTGTTTCCATCATCAGTCCACGCCCCACATTAACATTTGGTCCTTCGTAAGCCGAAATTTATCATAATCAGCATTTTATTCATAATTTCAAATCTTTTCTCGGAAAAATTTTTTCATACATCACTCATTTTTCATTATGGTGCAAACACGTAGCAAAAGTAAATCTGTTGCAGATCTTTCAGTGCCTGGAGTCAATCGGATGGAGCTCACTGAGCGTCCTGCGACGCCGCTCCACGGTATCCGAACGACTCCAAGCGGTGACATCGATGCAGTTACGGCAGGGCCATCGAGCGCGAGCCTTGATACAAGGCTCCCACAGCGCCCCAAATTTTCCGATGAGAATGCCGATAACTCAAATGATTTTTCTGTGTGCAGCAGCGCCTCCATACAGAAGAGTTCGCAGTCGTCCCGTTCGTCTGCAACAATACGTGCTAAGAAGCTCGCAGTGGAAGCCGAGCACCACCGACGGCGCGCGGAGCTCGCACAACAACAGGCTGAGCGTGAGCGCGAGCGCGAGCGTAAGCTCGCACAGGTGCAGTTCGAGGCTGAAGAGCGAGAACTGCAAGCCAAACTCGCCGCCATCGACGCCACAGATAAGTCCTCCTTTTCTAGAGGTTCTTCTCGAACCTCCCGTAGATCAGAGAAGCGCACAGAGTCGTGGGTTCAGAATCATGCTACAAGCTTAACAGACATTAACGTCATAGCCGGTCCTACTTGTTCAACATTCAATAAACTTTCGGAAGCTCATGTTCGACACATTTCTGCAGAGTCGATGCCTCCGACAGCTTTATGTGTGGAACCTGTAGCTGTAGTCAAGTCGTCGCTACCGGTCGTGTCCCAACACAAATTGTTGGGCCAGCTTTCACGTCCGGCCTCCCCAGCGATGGAACACATTCCGGTTCCAGAAGTTAAGTTTTCGAAGCCATTTCAGCCCACAACCAATGTCAGTCCTCCTTTAAACAACAATACCAATGACTCTATATCGTTGCTCTCAAAAGCAATTATCGCTGCTTCTGAGCGACCTAAGCGTCCAGAGATCGTTTTGTTTTCTGGAGAATTTTCTCAGTGGATGCCTTTTAAGTCGAGTTACGATAAAACGAAGCATCTCTTTTCACCAGCGGAGAACTTGGTACGCTTGAGCAACGCAGTTCGCGGACCAGCGTATCAAGCCGTGGCGTCGCACCTTTGGGGTTCCGGAGACCCCGACGATGTGATCCACACATTGGAGCAGAGCTTCGCCAGACCCGAAATTCTGGTAGCGCACGAGATCGGTGCGCTACGTAACATCAAGATAAGTAATCCTGAGCAGTTAAATATCTTGGCCAACAAATTACGTAATTGTGTTTCCACAATAAAATATCTCAATCAATACGAGTATCTATACTCACCCGAGCTTTTCCGTAGTGTCCTTATGAAATTAAGCGAGCACACACGAAGTCGTTTTACCGACTATGCCGCTACGCATACACGTGAGTCTTTAGATTGTGCAACGCCTCGACTTCAACTATTATCTGAATTTTTACTTGAAGAAGCAGACCGTCAACTTAAATTCAATTTTACATTTGACGCGACTACTGCCTGCACTTCTAATAAATTTTCTTTTTCTAAGCCCGTTCTGAAGGAGACTATACACACCACAGAAACAAAAGGTGATTTTGAATGTACGTATTGCAAGCAAGGTTCCCATTCAATTTATAAATGTAAAGCGTTCCTTCTCCTTAACGTTGACAGTCGTTGGCAATGGATAAGGAAATTTAAAGTTTGTTACCGATGTTTAAAGTCGAGCCCACATAGATGGAACTTTTGTAAGGCGAAACCTTGTGGTCAAAATGGCTGTACCCGACGCCATCATTCCCTCTTGCATGGCGCATCCGGACCCACGTCACAGCCTAATTTTACAACGCCACAGCCTAATTTGCCTACGCCACAACCTAATTTGTCCGAAGCCCTTATCAACATCGTAGGGCTGTCACAACCAAGAACACTTCCGAAAGGCCTCTTGAAAGTGGTTCCAGTAGTGGTTGAAGGCCCTAACGGAGAGTTTGCCACCAGCGCTCTCCTCGACGAAGGCAGCACGGCAACATTAATTGACGGTGACGTAGCTGCGCGTATCGGAGCTAGCACCACTATTTGTCAAAACCGCCTGCGCTTGCAAGGTGTTAGTGGCATGTCTAAAGACGTTGACATTAGTTACGTCAACTTTTTTATCAGAGGGCGTAATCACTCAGATCGGTATTTGATCGAAAACGCCCGTGCTATCACCCCATTAGGCTTACGTCCACAAAACATAGGCGAAATAAATTATTGTGACTTTGAGCACTTAGCAAACCTCTCTGATGAGCTCTCACACGATAACGTCACTCCAACCGTACTTATTGGTGCGTCAGATTGGAATTTATCGTTAAGTAGAGAAGTCAGAGAAGGCAAAAAACACGAGCCCGTCGCCTCAAAGACGTTGTTAGGTTGGGTGATACACGGTAGTATATCAACCACCTCTAAGCCAGTCGAGTTCGTCAATGTCTCCTACGACGACAGTAGTGACTCCTACTTAAAGAGGCAATATGACGATTTAGAGAATCTCATCAAACATCAATATGAGATTGATTCTCTAGGTATCTGTAAAAAGTTACCAAAAGAAAATCCTGAGGACCAACGTGCACTCGACATAATAGCACAGTCGACTCGACGACTCGATACCGGTCGGTTTGAAGTGAGGCTACCGTGGCGCGAGAACATACCAAAACCTCTCCCTGACTCATACACTTTGGCTTTATCGAGGTTCTTGTCTCTTGAAAAACAGTTGTCGAAAGACGAAGTGTTCAAGACGGCATATGAAACTTTTATCAATGGCATACTCGATAAAAACTACGCCGAAGAATGTAAGTTGAATACGTATCACAATACTCTACCTAGCAATCAAGACACTCATATTCGGTGGTACTTACCAACTTTCGGCGTAATGCACCCACAGAAACGGAAGCTCAGAGTTGTCCATGATGCAGCAGCCAAGACAAAAGGAGTCTGTTTAAACAACATGTTATTAAAGGGCCCAGATTTGCTGCAACCTTTACTTGACATTCTCTTCCGCTTCCGTGAAGGCGCTATTGCTCTCAACGGAGACATAAGGGAAATGTTTCCTCAAATAAAAATTGCACCAGAGGATAGGGACGCGCAGCGTTTTTTATGGCGAGACCAGAAAGGAACTCTTAAGGAGTATCGCATGTCCTCAATGATATTTGGTGCAGTTTCGAGTCCTTTCATTGCTTTAGCACTGAAAAATAAAAATGCCACGGACTTTGAAACCCAATTTCCGGACGCCTGTGGAGCAATAATCAATGACCACTATATGGACGATTATTTAGGGAGCCACTTCGATATCGCGCAAGCGTCAAAAATTGCTTCAGATATCGTGAAGGTCCACGCTGCGTGCTGCTTCGAAATGCGATCGTGGGTCTCAAATTGTCCAGAAGCACTATCTCTCGTTCCTCCCGAACTTCGTAGCGAGAGTAATACCGATGTTCAGTTGCCACCCAATAGTAGCGTTGGCGTTTTAGGTGTCAGGTGGAATCCACGGAAAGACCAACTTGGCTTTCGCGTGGTTCAGCGTGATGTTTCCGTACCCTTGACAAAACGACATCTTCTGTCCAATGTCATGAAACTCTATGACCCCCTTGGCCTTATCATGCCTATTATCATTCAGGGTCGTATAATCTTACAAAAATTATGGAGAGAAGGGTTAGACTGGGACACACCAATCCCCGAGAAGTTCGAGCTTGAGTGTAATAATTGGTTCCATCTTTTAGAAACAACATCGAGCATCCACATCCCTCGATGTTATATGAACCAATCGAAATTTTCAGACTGTCAATTACATCTTTTCGCTGACGGTGGTGAGCAGGCTTATGCTTGTGTCGCCTACTGGCGCTTCTCCTATGAAAATTGTGAAGTTTCCTTGGCACTCATCGGGAGTAAGGCTAGGGTGGCACCTTTGAAACCCGTTTCCATTCCACGATTGGAGCTGCAAGCGGCTTTGATCGCAGCAAGATTCGCTCAGACAATCTTGAAGGCGCACCGAATCAAACCATCGGCAGTCCATTATTGGACCGACTCGACAACAGTTCTGAAGTGGTTGAAGGGTGACGCTCGAGCCTTCAAGCCCTTTGTGGCCCATCGTCTTGGCGAAATTCTTGAGACCACAAATCCCTCTAATTGGAGATGGGTTCCAAGTGCCCTCAATAACGCCGATGATGCCACAAAATCAAAGGTACTAAACTTAAACCTTACTCATCGTTGGCTCTCCGGACCATCATTTTTATTGTCACCTGAACCTGTCTGGCCTATTGAGTCAAACATTGAGGAGGTCACACCAGCGTCTGACGACACATTAGAACTGGTGAGACTTCTCGTCGAGATGCCTTTGCCTGACATACCTGTTCCCAACTTTAACAGATTTAGCAAGTGGTTGCGCCTAGTACGAGCTACTGCTCGAGTTTTACATGCCGCGCGTTTATTCAGATCCTTCTTGTCTAGACCAGTTAATGAAAATTCCTATTTGTACGCAGATGGCACAACCTCCCCCTCGAGCCCTACGGCACTGGACGTCACTCATGCTGAGCTCCTTCTTCTCCATCGAGCGCAAGTCGACAGCTTCCCGGAAGAACACAAGTCCCTGCGGTCAGCGCAGCCAGTGACCAAAAGTAGCAGAATTGCAACACTTTCTCCATTGTTTGGTCCCGATGGACTCATAAGGCTTGACTCGAGAATCAGATCTGCTCCTGGGGTAAGCGAGAGCGTCAAACACCCGATTGTCCTGGACGGCCGCCATCACATCGTACAGCTCCTGATTCTTCATTATCATTGTCAGATGGCTCACTCATTCAATGAGCTGATAATGAATGAACTTAGGCAGAATTATTGGATATTAAAAGCGAGAAGCACCATACGTAGCGTAACCAACACCTGCTACGAATGCAGAAGGCTCAAGACCCAGCCAAACATCCCGCCGATTGGTGACCTGCCACCGGAGAGACTTGAACACCATAGGAGACCGTTCACGAATACCGGTCTCGACTACTTTGGCCCAGTAGATATCACCATACACAGACGTCATGAGAAGCGTTATGTAGCTCTCTACACATGCCTCGTAACTAGAGCAATACACCTGGAGGTAGTTGGTTCGCTATCGTCAGACGCTGCACTATTGAGCCTCAGACGATTCATAGCCCGCCGAGGATCGCCATCAGTCATCATGTCCGACAATGGGACCAACTTCGTGGGAGCTAACCGGATTCTGCGAGATTTACACGGGGACGACGTTCGAGAGTTCGCTACAAACCACAAGATCAAGTGGCAATTCATTCCTCCTGCATCACCATTTATGGGGGGAGCTTGGGAGCGTCTTGTAAGAACAGTGAAGACAGCCCTGCGATTAACACTTAGAACCAAAGCCCCCAGGGAGGAGGTGTTGGCAACCTTACTAGCGGAGGTCGAATCTATAGTCAACTCAAGACCATTGACTTACACCGTATCCTCACCTCATGTTCCGGAGTCGATAACCCCATTCCACTTTATCTTGGGTTCTTCATCGTGCGCCCCGTGGACAACGTCACTTTCAGATTCGGACCTGCTGAGGCGATGTGACTGGCGGCAAACACTCCGTATGGCTGATCACTTTTGGTCACGATGGCTTAAAGAGTACCTGCCTACATTGCGACCAAGAGGACCTCGCGGCAGTTGCCGGGCTATATCCGAGGGGGACGTCGTGCTCATAGCGGATCCTTCACTACCACGTGGCCTATGGCTACTAGGAAGGGTCACTAAAGTTTTTACGGGAGCTGACGGAATTGGTCGCGTCGCCGACGTGGCTACCAAAGGGGGAACGTTACGCCGCCCATTCCGGAAGCTCATAGTTATAGAAGCCGGCACCCAGCCAGTTTCCAACGATGGTTAGTGTTCCACTGGGGGTGGGAATGTTGGAAATTGGCCGGTTGGTCGCCACATAGTGTTTATAGTTCCTTTTTTACTGTCATGTCATCTGCCACTTTTCTTTTTTATTCGTTGTCACACTGATACTACTAGATCTGTAATTTTGATAATATAGTTTTTTCTGCAAATCTACGTGTTTCCATCATCAGTCCACGCCCCACATTAACAGGGCGGTTTTGTGTAAATATGCCATTGATTGATGAACCAGATTGTCTGGGTGATTCATATCACAATGCTAAAAAACGCTTCCGTAGTTTTGAAAAACGTTTCAAGCGACAACCACATATTAAAAATCAATATGTCGAATTCATAAATGAATATGCCGAGTTAGGTCATTTAAAAGAGTGTCATTCTTCAATTTTAGGCCCAGCGCACTTCCTCTGTCACCACGCAGTATTCAAGGAAACCAGTGAGTCCACAAAAATACGCGTCGTGTTTGATGGATCCGCGGCCACGTCCTCTGGCATATCTATCAACGACATTCAGCTGGTAGGTCCAAAAATTCAGGATTCACTTTTCTCCGTTCTAATCAGAGCGCGCCAACATAAATATCTTCTTGTCGGTGAGGTAGAGAAAATGTATCGCAATATAGATACTGCAGCTTACAACTGTCACTTATGGTCTCGCAAGTGCCAGTTTCTTAAGCACGCGCTGTCTATGGCAATTGGGGGAAGAGTGTGATGACGAATAGACTAAAACTGTCATTCAACATGACTTCTACGTTGATGACCTAATCAGCAGTTTCTCAACAGAGGAGGAACTACTGTCTATGCAAAGGTCAGTTTCCTACGCCCTACAGAAAGGTTGTCTCAATGTACGTAAATTTCCCTCAAATTCCAATATCATTAAAGACACATCAGTAACTGATTCAAATTTATACCTTAGCGAGGCAACCAGTACACTTGGTTTGGGCTGGGACTCCACGAATGACACACTACATTTGCCAATCAATAATATAGACAAAACAATTCAAATTAAATGTCAGTAATTTAACAAAACGACTGATGATGTCAATCTACACTTTTTAAAGTATTCAACCCTATTGCTTTATTATGTCCATGTATTATAAAACCTAAAATTATTTTACAAAAATTGTGGTTGTTAAAAATAGATTGGGACGAGCCTGTACCCCAAGATATAACTATTGAATGGTCTAAATTTATTTCAAATATTAATTCATTACTGCAAATTCAAATTCCGCGGCATGTATTGTGTGATTCGCCTTTATTAATTCAATTACATACGGTCGCGGTCAGAAAATGTTTACCAGTTTTGAAGTTAGATTCTATATCAGACTTTTATCACTAAAGTCTAAATTGCCATATCAAGTAACTTATTACCTTTCAAAGTTATTATGCAAAATGACGCATCGAGAATAACTAAAAGAAGTATAGATTACTTTTTGACATCGAAACTCATTTCTTTATTTGTTAAAATGACACTTAAAAAAATATGTATCAAACCTTGTTAGAAGTCAGTTCATCTCCTAGAGCGATTGATTGTCATGTCATCAGAAAAAAGTTAATCTTTGGTCCATCAAATTATTATGAAAGATATTTAGAACTTGTGACCTAAATGTGTGCATGCAATTATGATCCTTAAGGTGGTAAAGATTTTCTCTAAAACTATAAGATTTCCAGTCACCAGTTAATAATAAAAAATATTAGGTATGACCAAACGAGTACGTCGTTCAAGTTTTAGTGCATATTTTTTTTCCACGTTGTATATTGACTGTCTATGTAAATAATTTTATTTAATAGATTAAATTTAAGTATATCTGATTGAAAAATAAATAATCATATTTAGTAGATTAAAAACAGTCTGGTTCAGCTTCACTGTTTATATAATTGTTTGTTAAACTTATGTTTCGTCTCACGTACCTAATTTTATGGCAAATCTCAATTATGCGTGGGTATTCATTTCCTTCACCGAGAGATGGCGCTAGTAGTCTCGAATTGAGGAAATTCATTGACAGCGATAGACATTTAGAAGCGCTCTGGTTGGCTAATGCGATCTATCGGCCTCCACTTCTTACTTACTTACTGTTGTATCTGCGTATTATTATTTTTTAACTATTTATTGTACACAAGAGAAAAATTTTGAATATACAACACATATAACATTGGGTCCTCACCTATGAAATTGGTGTTTTTTTTCTCTCTTAGTATTTTGTCTGTATCTATCAAGTTTTAGAGTATTCTTAAAAAATAAGTACCTCCTCTTAAAATAGACCATATTTTTGAGCTCTTTTGATTTATTTTGATAAATTGTTGTAAGTTTAATTGTGTTAAAATTGGACACGGAGACAACTCTTTTTAAGTGCCTCCCGAATACATCATTTGATTTGCATTCACATAAAAACGATAAATAATTTTTATAAAGTGTGATATTACACATATTACTAAAGCTTGTCTAATGATACATGCCAAATATTATTATCTCTGGATTTGTCGTTGCGAAGAAAACTGATAAAATGTTAGTATGGAAACTGCAGACATCCCCAGAATCTCCATACAAAACACCAATTTCATAGGTAAGGACCTAATAAAAAGACGAGTACAAAAGTTAGGGCTTATTTCTAATAGATATATCTTCCAGCCCACCTGCTATAGGAGAAATGCT
The DNA here is from genome assembly GCA_910589355.1 of Parapoynx stratiotata. Taxonomy (NCBI): domain Eukaryota; kingdom Metazoa; phylum Arthropoda; class Insecta; order Lepidoptera; family Crambidae; genus Parapoynx; species Parapoynx stratiotata. Next base: position 12,874,306 of record OU342482.1, read on the forward strand.
GAGAAGTAGACGGAATCGCGTATACTAAAAATATATAATTTAAAGTAATATTAATCATTTTCACAGCATCTAGTGTTTTATATTTTTCGGTTCACATAAAAATACTTAATTTTTGGATGCTTTTTTACACGCTTTTATTTAACTCACACTGTTTGTATGTTGTCTGCGTCAAAATTTGGAATCTTAATTTGACCCACTTCCCGGTCTCCGATAAGGATGAAATTTAACACACGCTCTGAGTTCTGATGACAATACATAACTAGCTTAGAAACGTCATTACAAATCCAATAAGGCGGCCTCCCCAAGATGGCGGACTGGCTGTTTGAAATCCACCCCCATGATATGGATATCAAATGAAAGGCTTTGCTGTCAGGAATACGAAAAAAATTGTCACATGACTTAAATCCAACATGGCGGACAGCCAAGATTGCGGATTGGCTATTTGAAGTGCACCCCCATGACAAGAGTATTAAATGAAAGAATTATTATCTCTCTCTCTCTCTCTCTCTCTCGAAAAAAGTAAACGATTTTGCTATGCAATAGCTTAATAAAATTATAACACTAAAATTAATTGTTTAGTTCTGAGGAACCTAACGGGGTTGATCCCAAGAGCCCACACAGATACACAAGCTCTCAATAAACCCTCCAATATTCAACTAGCTGACTCTAATTTAAATCAGCCTGCACCTGTAGACATGCTCTTGGGTGCCGATATTTTTTGGGATTTGGTAGGCAATAGTCGCATCAAACTAGGTAAGAAGTTGCCTATCCTAATAAGATCCCAATTAGGCTGGTTGGTCGCAGGCAATTTTACTCCATCACGCCGAGATATCAAACATACAGTATCTCACCATGTTAAAAGTTACAATATAGCAGCCGTAAACACACAAGCAAACATGGTAGAAATCAACAATCAAATGACAACATTTTGGCAACTAGAAGAAGTGCCGTCAATAAAAATACATGGAAGTAACGAAAAATTATGCGAGCAACATTTTTTACAAACCACTATTCGTTACAACAATGGGCGGTTTTGTGTAAAGATGCCATTGATTGATGAACCAGATTGTCTGGGTGATTCATATCACAATGCTAAAAAACGCTTCCGTAGTTTTGAAAAACGTTTCAAGCGACAACCACATATTAAAAATCAATATGTCGAATTCATAAATGAATATGCCGAGTTAGGTCATTTAAAAGAGTGTCATTCTTCAATTTTAGGCCCAGCGCACTTCCTCTGTCACCACGCAGTATTCAAGGAAACCAGTGAGTCCACAAAAATACGCGTCGTGTTTGATGGATCCGCGGCCACGTCCTCTGGCATATCTATCAACGACATTCAGCTGGTAGGTCCAAAAATTCAGGATTCACTTTTCTCCGTTCTAATCAGAGCGCGCCAACATAAATATCTTCTTGTCGGTGAGGTAGAGAAAATGTATCGCAATATAGATACTGCAGCTTAAAACTGTCACTTATGGTCTCGCAAGTGCCAGTTTCTTAAGCACGCGCTGTCTATGGCAATTGGGGGAAGAGTGTGATGACGAATAGACTAAAACTGTCATTCAACATGACTTCTACGTTGATGACCTAATCAGCAGTTTCTCAACAGAGGAGGAACTACTGTCTATGCAAAGGTCAGTTTCCTACGCCCTACAGAAAGGTTGTCTCAATGTACGTAAATTTCCCTCAAATTCCAATATCATTAAAGACACATCAGTAACTGATTCAAATTTATACCTTAGCGAGGCAACCAGTACACTTGGTTTGGGCTGGGACTCCACGAATGACACACTACATTTGCCAATCAATAATATAGACAAAACAATTCAAATTAAATGTCAGTAATTTAACAAAACGACTGATGATGTCAATCTACACTTTTTAAAGTATTCGACCCTATTGCTTTATTATGTCCATGTATTATAAAACCTAAAATTATTTTACAAAAATTGTGGTTGTTAAAAATAGATTGGGACGAGCCTGTACCCCAAGATATAACTATTGAATGGTCTAAATTTATTTCAAATATTAATTCATTATTGCAAATTCAAATTCCGCGGCATGTATTGTGTGATTCGCCTTTATTAATTCAATTACATACGGTCGCGGTCAGAAAATGTTTACCAGTTTTGAAGTTAGATTCTATATCAGACTTTTATCACTAAAGTCTAAATTGCCATATCAAGTAACTTATTACCTTTCAAAGTTATTATGCAAAATGACGCATCGAGAATAACTAAAAGAAGTATAGATTACTTTTTGACATCGAAACTCATTTCTTTATTTGTTAAAATGACACTTAAAAAAATATGTATCAAACCTTGTTAGAAGTCAGTTCATCTCCTAGAGCGATTGATTGTCATGTCATCAGAAAAAAGTTAATCTTTGGTCCATCAAATTATTATGAAAGAAATTTAGAACTTGTGACCTAAATGTGTGCATGCAATTGTGATCCTTAAGGTGGTAAAGATTTTCTCTAAAACTATAAGATTTCCAGTCACCAGTTAATAATAAAAAATATTAGGTATGACCAAACGAGTACGTCGTTCAAGTTTTAGTGCATATTTTTTTTCCACGTTGTATATTGACTGTCTATGTAAATAATTTTATTTAATAGATTAAATTTAAGTATATCTGATTGAAAAATAAATGATCATATTTAGTAGATTAAAAACAGTCTGGTTCAGCTTCACTGTTTATATAATTGTTTGTTGATGAACTTATGTTTCGTCTCACGTACCTAATTTTATGGCAAATCTCAATTATGCGTGGGTATTCATTTCCTTCACCGAGAGATGGCGCTAGTAGTCTCGAATTGAGGAAATTCATTGACAGCGATAGACATTTAGAAGCGCTCTGGTTGGCTAATGCGATCTATCGGCCTCCACTTCTTACTTACTTACTGTTGTATCTGCGTATTATTATTTTTTAACTATTTATTGTACACAAGAGAAAAATTTTGAATATACAACACATATAACATTGGGTCCTCACCTATGAAATTGGTGTTTTTTTTCTCTCTTAGTATTTTGTCTGTATCTATCAAGTTTTAGAGTATTCTTAAAAAATAATTACCTCCTCTTAAAATAGACCATATTTTTGAGCTCTTTTGATTTATTTTGATAAATTGTTGTAAGTTTAATTGTGTTAAAATTGGACACGGAGACAACTCTTTTTAAGTGCCTCCCGAATACATCATTTGATTTGCATTCACATAAAAACGATAAATAATTTTTATAAAGTGTGATATTACACATATTACTAAAGCTTGTCTAATGATACATGCCAAATATTATTATCTCTGGATTTGTCGTTGCGAAGAAAACTGATAAAATGTTAGTATGGAAACTGCAGACATCCCCAGAATCTCCATACAAAACACCAATTTCATAGGTAAGGACCTAATAAAAAGACGAGTACAAAAGTTAGGGCTTATTTCTAATAGATATATCTTCCAGCCCACCTGCTATAGGAGAAATGCTGAGAAGTAGACGGAATCGCGTATACTAAAAATATATAATTTAAAGTAATATTAATCATTTTCACAGCATCTAGTGTTTTATATTTTTCGGTTCACATAAAAATACTTAATTTTTGGATGCTTTTTTACACGCTTTTATTTAACTCACACTGTTTGTATGTTGTCTGCGTCAAAATTTGGAATCTTAATTTGACCCACTTCCCGGTCTCCGATAAGGATGAAATTTAACACACGCTCTGAGTTCTGATGACAATACATAACTAGCTTAGAAACGTCATTACAAATCCAATAAGGCGGCCTCCCCAAGATGGCGGACTGGCTGTTTGAAATCCACCCCCATGATATGGATATCAAATGAAAGGCTTTGCTGTCAGGAATACGAAAAAAATTGTCACATGACTTAAATCCAACATGGCGGACAGCCAAGATTGCGGATTGGCTATTTGAAGTGCACCCCCATGACATGAGTATTAAATGAAAGAATTATTATCTCTCTCTCTCTCTCTCTCTCGAAAAAAGTAAACGATTTTGCTATGCAATAGCTTAATAAAAGTATAACACTAAAATTAATTGTTTAGTTCTGAGGAACCTAACGGGGTTGATCCCAAGAGCCCACACAGATACACAAGCTCTCAATAAACCCTCCAATATTCAACTAGCTGACTCTAATTTAAATCAGCCTGCACCTGTAGACATGCTCTTGGGTGCCGATATTTTTTGGGATTTGGTAGGCAATAGTCGCATCAAACTAGGTAAGAAGTTGCCTATCCTAATAAGATCCCAATTAGGCTGGTTGGTCGCAGGCAATTTTACTCCATCACGCCGAGATATCAAACATACAGTATCTCACCATGTTAAAAGTTACAATATAGCAGCCGTAAACACACAAGCAAACATGGTAGAAATCAACAATCAAATGACAACATTTTGGCAACTAGAAGAAGTGCCGTCAATAAAAATACATGGAAGTAACGAAAAATTATGCGAGCAACATTTTTTACAAACCACTATTCGTTACAACAATGGGCGGTTTTGTGTAAATATGCCATTGATTGATGAACCAGATTGTCTGGGTGATTCATATCACAATGCTAAAAAACGCTTCCGTAGTTTTGAAAAACGTTTCAAGCGACAACCACATATTAAAAATCAATATGTCGAATTCATAAATGAATATGCCGAGTTAGGTCATTTAAAAGAGTGTCATTCTTCAATTTTAGGCCCAGCGCACTTCCTCTGTCACCACGCAGTATTCAAGGAAACCAGTGAGTCCACAAAAATACGCGTCGTGTTTGATGGATCCGCGGCCACGTCCTCTGGCATATCTATCAACGACATTCAGCTGGTAGGTCCAAAAATTCAGGATTCACTTTTCTCCGTTCTAATCAGAGCGCGCCAACATAAATATCTTCTTGTCGGTGAGGTAGAGAAAATGTATCGCAATATAGATACTGCAGCTTACAACTGTCACTTATGGTCTCGCAAGTGCCAGTTTCTTAAGCACGCGCTGTCTATGGCAATTGGGGGAAGAGTGTGATGACGAATAGACTAAAACTGTCATTCAACATGACTTCTACGTTGATGACCTAATCAGCAGTTTCTCAACAGAGGAGGAACTACTGTCTATGCAAAGGTCAGTTTCCTACGCCCTACAGAAAGGTTGTCTCAATGTACGTAAATTTCCCTCAAATTCCAATATCATTAAAGACACATCAGTAACTGATTCAAATTTATACCTTAGCGAGGCAACCAGTACACTTGGTTTGGGCTGGGACTCCACGAATGACACACTACATTTGCCAATCAATAATATAGACAAAACAATTCAAATTAAATGTCAGTAATTTAACAAAACGACTGATGATGTCAATCTACACTTTTTAAAGTATTCGACCCTATTGCTTTATTATGTCCATGTATTATAAAACCTAAAATTATTTTACAAAAATTGTGGTTGTTAAAAATAGATTGGGACGAGCCTGTACCCCAAGATATAACTATTGAATGGTCTAAATTTATTTCAAATATTAATTCATTATTGCAAATTCAAATTCCGCGGCATGTATTGTGTGATTCGCCTTTATTAATTCAATTACATACGGTCGCGGTCAGAAAACGTTTACCAGTTTTGAAGTTAGATTCTATATCAGACTTTTATCACTAAAGTCTAAATTGCCATATCAAGTAACTTATTACCTTTCAAAGTTATTATGCAAAATGACGCATCGAGAATAACTAAAAGAAGTATAGATTACTTTTTGACATCGAAACTCATTTCTTTATTTGTTAAAATGACACTTAAAAAATATGTATCAAACCTTGTTAGAAGTCAGTTCATCTCCTAGAGCGATTGATTGTCATGTCATCAGAAAAAAGTTAATCTTTGGTCCATCAAATTATTATGAAAGAAATTTAGAACTTGTGACCTAAATGTGTGCATGCAATTATGATCCTTAAGGTGGTAAAGATAAGATTTCCAGTCACCAGTTAATAATAAAAAATATTAGGTATCACCAAACGAGTACGTCGTTCAAGTTTTAGTGCATATTTTTTTTCCACGTTGTATATTGACTGTCTATGTAAATAATTTTATTTAATAGATTAAATTTAAGTATATCTGATTGAAAAATAAATGATCATATTTAGTAGATTAAAAACAGTCTGGTTCAGCTTCACTGTTTATATAATTGTTTGTTGATGAACTTATGTTTCGTCTCACGTACCTAATTTTATGGCAAATCTCAATTATGCGTGGGTATTCATTTCCTTCACCGAGAGATGGCGCTAGTAGTCTCGAATTGAGGAAATTCATTGACAGCGATAGACATTTAGAAGCGCTCTGGTTGGCTAATGCGATCTATCGGCCTCCACTTCTTACTTACTTACTGTTGTATCTGCGTATTATTATTTTTTAACTATTTATTGTACACAAGAGAAAAATTTTGAATATACAACACATATAACATTGGGTCCTCACCTATGAAATTGGTGTTTTTTTTCTCTCTTAGTATTTTGTCTGTATCTATCAAGTTTTAGAGTATTCTTAAAAAATAATTACCTCCTCTTAAAATAGACCATATTTTTGAGCTCTTTTGATTTATTTTGATAAATTGTTGTAAGTTTAATTGTGTTAAAATTGGACACGGAGACAACTCTTTTTAAGTGCCTCCCGAATACATCATTTGATTTGCATTCACATAAAAACGATAAATAATTTTTATAAAGTGTGATATTACACATATTACTAAAGCTTGTCTAATGATACATGCCAAATATTATTATCTCTGGATTTGTCGTTGCGAAGAAAACTGATAAAATGTTAGTATGGAAACTGCAGACATCCCCAGAATCTCCATACAAAACACCAATTTCATAGGTAAGGACCTAATAAAAAGACGAGTACAAAAGTTAGGGCTTATTTCTAATAGATATATCTTCCAGCCCACCTGCTATAGGAGAAATGCTGAGAAGTAGACGGAATCGCGTATACTAAAAATATATAATTTAAAGTAATATTAATCATTTTCACAGCATCTAGTGTTTTATATTTTTCGGTTCACATAAAAATACTTAATTTTTGGATGCTTTTTTACACGCTTTTATTTAACTCACACTGTTTGTATGTTGTCTGCGTCAAAATTTGGAATCTTAATTTGACCCACTTCCCGGTCTCCGATAAGGATGAAATTTAACACACGCTCTGAGTTCTGATGACAATACATAACTAGCTTAGAAACGTCATTACAAATCCAATAAGGCGGCCTCCCCAAGATGGCGGACTGGCTGTTTGAAATCCACCCCCATGATATGGATATCAAATGAAAGGCTTTGCTGTCAGGAATACGAAAAAAATTGTCACATGACTTAAATCCAACATGGCGGACAGCCAAGATTGCGGATTGGCTATTTGAAGTGCACCCCCATGACATGAGTATTAAATGAAAGAATTATTATCTCTCTCTCTCTCTCTCTCTCGAAAAAAGTAAACGATTTTGCTATGCAATAGCTTAATAAAATTATAACACTAAAATTAATTGTTTAGTTCTGAGGAACCTAACGGGGTTGATCCCAAGAGCCCACACAGATACACAAGCTCTCAATAAACCCTCCAATATTCAACTAGCTGACTCTAATTTAAATCAGCCTGCACCTGTAGACATGCTCTTGGGTGCCGATATTTTTTGGGATTTGGTAGGCAATAGTCGCATCAAACTAGGTAAGAAGTTGCCTATCCTAATAAGATCCCAATTAGGCTGGTTGGTCGCAGGCAATTTTACTCCATCACGCCGAGATATCAAACATACAGTATCTCACCATGTTAAAAGTTACAATATAGCAGCCGTAAACACACAAGCAAACATGGTAGAAATCAACAATCAAATGACAACATTTTGGCAACTAGAAGAAGTGCCGTCAATAAAAATACATGGAAGTAACGAAAAATTATGCGAGCAACATTTTTTACAAACCACTATTCGTTACAACAATGGGCGGTTTTGTGTAAAGATGCCATTGATTGATGAACCAGATTGTCTGGGTGATTCATATCACAATGCTAAAAAACGCTTCCGTAGTTTTGAAAAACGTTTCAAGCGACAACCACATATTAAAAATCAATATGTCGAATTCATAAATGAATATGCCGAGTTAGGTCATTTAAAAGAGTGTCATTCTTCAATTTTAGGCCCAGCGCACTTCCTCTGTCACCACGCAGTATTCAAGGAAACCAGTGAGTCCACAAAAATACGCGTCGTGTTTGATGGATCCGCGGCCACGTCCTCTGGCATATCTATCAACGACATTCAGCTGGTAGGTCCAAAAATTCAGGATTCACTTTTCTCCGTTCTAATCAGAGCGCGCCAACATAAATATCTTCTTGTCGGTGAGGTAGAGAAAATGTATCGCAATATAGATACTGCAGCTTACAACTGTCACTTATGGTCTCGCAAGTGCCAGTTTCTTAAGCACGCGCTGTCTATGTCAATTGGGGGAAGAGTGTGATGACGAATAGACTAAAACTGTCATTCAACATGACTTCTACGTTGATGACCTAATCAGCAGTTTCTCAACAGAGGAGGAACTACTGTCTATGCAAAGGTCAGTTTCCTACGCCCTACAGAAAGGTTGTCTCAATGTACGTAAATTTCCCTCAAATTCCAATATCATTAAAGACACATCAGTAACTGATTCAAATTTATACCTTAGCGAGGCAACCAGTACACTTGGTTTGGGCTGGGACTCCACGAATGACACACTACATTTGCCAATCAATAATATAGACAAAACAATTCAAATTAAATGTCAGTAATTTAACAAAACGACTGATGATGTCAATCTACACTTTTTAAAGTATTCGACCCTATTGCTTTATTATGTCCATGTATTATAAAACCTAAAATTATTTTACAAAAATTGTGGTTGTTAAAAATAGATTGGGACGAGCCTGTACCCCAAGATATAACTATTGAATGGTCTAAATTTATTTCAAATATTAATTCATTATTGCAAATTCAAATTCCGCGGCATGTATTGTGTGATTCGCCTTTATTAATTCAATTACATACGGTCGCGGTCAGAAAATGTTTACCAGTTTTGAAGTTAGATTCTATATCAGACTTTTATCACTAAAGTCTAAATTGCCATATCAAGTAACTTATTACCTTTCAAAGTTATTATGCAAAATGACGCATCGAGAATAACTAAAAGAAGTATAGATTACTTTTTGACATCGAAACTCATTTCTTTATTTGTTAAAATGACACTTAAAAAATATGTATCAAACCTTGTTAGAAGTCAGTTCATCTCCTAGAGCGATTGATTGTCATGTCATCAGAAAAAAGTTAATCTTTGGTCCATCAAATTATTATGAAAGAAATTTAGAACTTGTGACCTAAATGTGTGCATGCAATTATGATCCTTAAGGTGGTAAAGAAAAGATTTCCAGTCACCAGTTAATAATAAAAAATATTAGGTATCACCAAACGAGTACGTCGTTCAAGTTTTAGTGCATATTTTTTTTCCACGTTGTATATTGACTGTCTATGTAAATAATTTTATTTAATAGATTAAATTTAAGTATATCTGATTGAAAAATAAATGATCATATTTAGTAGATTAAAAACAGTCTGGTTCAGCTTCACTGTTTATATAATTGTTTGTTAAACTTATGTTTCGTCTCACGTACCTAATTTTATGGCAAATCTCAATTATGCGTGGGTATTCATTTCCTTCACCGAGAGATGGCGCTAGTAGTCTCGAATTGAGGAAATTCATTGACAGCGATAGACATTTAGAAGCGCTCTGGTTGGCTAATGCGATCTATCGGCCTCCACTTCTTACTTACTTACTGTTGTATCTGCGTATTATTATTTTTTAACTATTTATTGTACACAAGAGAAAAATTTTGAATATACAACACATATAACATTGGGTCCTCACCTATGAAATTGGTGTTTTTTTTCTCTCTTAGTATTTTGTCTGTATCTATCAAGTTTTAGAGTATTCTTAAAAAATAATTACCTCCTCTTAAAATAGACCATATTTTTGAGCTCTTTTGATTTATTTTGATAAATTGTTGTAAGTTTAATTGTGTTAAAATTGGACACGGAGACAACTCTTTTTAAGTGCCTCCCGAATACATCATTTGATTTGCATTCACATAAAAACGATAAATAATTTTTATAAAGTGTGATATTACACATATTACTAAAGCTTGTCTAATGATACATGCCAAATATTATTATCTCTGGATTTGTCGTTGCGAAGAAAACTGATAAAATGTTAGTATGGAAACTGCAGACATCCCCAGAATCTCCATACAAAACACCAATTTCATAGGTAAGGACCTAATAAAAAGACGAGTACAAAAGTTAGGGCTTATTTCTAATAGATATATCTTCCAGCCCACCTGCTATAGGAGAAATGCTGAGAAGTAGACGGAATCGCGTATACTAAAAATATATAATTTAAAGTAATATTAATCATTTTCACAGCATCTAGTGTTTTATATTTTTCGGTTCACATAAAAATACTTAATTTTTGGATGCTTTTTTACACGCTTTTATTTAACTCACACTGTTTGTATGTTGTCTGCGTCAAAATTTGGAATCTTAATTTGACCCACTTCCCGGTCTCCGATAAGGATGAAATTTAACACACGCTCTGAGTTCTGATGACAATACATAACTAGCTTAGAAACGTCATTACAAATCCAATAAGGCGGCCTCCCCAAGATGGCGGACTGGCTGTTTGAAATCCACCCCCATGATATGGATATCAAATGAAAGGCTTTGCTGTCAGGAATACGAAAAAAATTGTCACATGACTTAAATCCAACATGGCGGACAGCCAAGATTGCGGATTGGCTATTTGAAGTGCACCCCCATGACATGAGTATTAAATGAAAGAATTATTATCTCTCTCTCTCTCTCTCTCTCGAAAAAAGTAAACGATTTTGCTATGCAATAGCTTAATAAAATTATAACACTAAAATTAATTGTTTAGTTCTGAGGAACCTAACGGGGTTGATCCCAAGAGCCCACACAGATACACAAGCTCTCAATAAACCCTCCAATATTCAACTAGCTGACTCTAATTTAAATCAGCCTGCACCTGTAGACATGCTCTTGGGTGCCGATATTTTTTGGGATTTGGTAGGCAATAGTCGCATCAAACTAGGTAAGAAGTTGCCTATCCTAATAAGATCCCAATTAGGCTGGTTGGTCGCAGGCAATTTTACTCCATCACGCCGAGATATCAAACATACAGTATCTCACCATGTTAAAAGTTACAATATAGCAGCCGTAAACACACAAGCAAACATGGTAGAAATCAACAATCAAATGACAACATTTTGGCAACTAGAAGAAGTGCCGTCAATAAAAATACATGGAAGTAACGAAAAATTACGCGAGCAACATTTTTTACAAACCACTATTCGTTACAACAATGGGCGGTTTTGTGTAAATATGCCATTGATTGATGAACCAGATTGTCTGGGTGATTCATATCACAATGCTAAAAAACGCTTCCGTAGTTTTGAAAAACGTTTCAAGCGACAACCACATATTAAAAATCAATATGTCGAATTCATAAATGAATATGCCGAGTTAGGTCATTTAAAAGAGTGTCATTCTTCAATTTTAGGCCCAGCGCACTTCCTCTGTCACCACGCAGTATTCAAGGAAACCAGTGAGTCCACAAAAATACGCGTCGTGTTTGATGGATCCGCGGCCACGTCCTCTGGCATATCTATCAACGACATTCAGCTGGTAGGTCCAAAAATTCAGGATTCACTTTTCTCCGTTCTAATCAGAGCGCGCCAACATAAATATCTTCTTGTCGGTGAGGTAGAGAAAATGTATCGCAATATAGATACTGCAGCTTACAACTGTCACTTATGGTCTCGCAAGTGCCAGTTTCTTAAGCACGCGCTGTCTATGGCAATTGGGGGAAGAGTGTGATGACGAATAGACTAAAACTGTCATTCAACATGACTTCTACGTTGATGACCTAATCAGCAGTTTCTCAACAGAGGAGGAACTACTGTCTATGCAAAGGTCAGTTTCCTACGCCCTACAGAAAGGTTGTCTCAATGTACGTAAATTTCCCTCAAATTCCAATATCATTAAAGACACATCAGTAACTGATTCAAATTTATACCTTAGCGAGGCAACCAGTACACTTGGTTTGGGCTGGGACTCCACGAATGACACACTACATTTGCCAATCAATAATATAGACAAAACAATTCAAATTAAATGTCAGTAATTTAACAAAACGACTGATGATGTCAATCTACACTTTTTAAAGTATTCAACCCTATTGCTTTATTATGTCCATGTATTATAAAACCTAAAATTATTTTACAAAAATTGTGGTTGTTAAAAATAGATTGGGACGAGCCTGTACCCCAAGATATAACTATTGAATGGTCTAAATTTATTTCAAATATTAATTCATTACTGCAAATTCAAATTCCGCGGCATGTATTGTGTGATTCGCCTTTATTAATTCAATTACATACGGTCGCGGTCAGAAAATGTTTACCAGTTTTGAAGTTAGATTCTATATCAGACTTTTATCACTAAAGTCTAAATTGCCATATCAAGTAACTTATTACCTTTCAAAGTTATTATGCAAAATGACGCATCGAGAATAACTAAAAGAAGTATAGATTACTTTTTGACATCGAAACTCATTTCTTTATTTGTTAAAATGACACTTAAAAAAATATGTATCAAACCTTGTTAGAAGTCAGTTCATCTCCTAGAGCGATTGATTGTCATGTCATCAGAAAAAAGTTAATCTTTGGTCCATCAAATTATTATGAAAGATATTTAGAACTTGTGACCTAAATGTGTGCATGCAATTATGATCCTTAAGGTGGTAAAGATTTTCTCTAAAACTATAAGATTTCCAGTCACCAGTTAATAATAAAAAATATTAGGTATGACCAAACGAGTACGTCGTTCAAGTTTTAGTGCATATTTTTTTTCCACGTTGTATATTGACTGTCTATGTAAATAATTTTATTTAATAGATTAAATTTAAGTATATCTGATTGAAAAATAAATAATCATATTTAGTAGATTAAAAACAGTCTGGTTCAGCTTCACTGTTTATATAATTGTTTGTTAAACTTATGTTTCGTCTCACGTACCTAATTTTATGGCAAATCTCAATTATGCGTGGGTATTCATTTCCTTCACCGAGAGATGGCGCTAGTAGTCTCGAATTGAGGAAATTCATTGACAGCGATAGACATTTAGAAGCGCTCTGGTTGGCTAATGCGATCTATCGGCCTCCACTTCTTACTTACTTACTGTTGTATCTGCGTATTATTATTTTTTAACTATTTATTGTACACAAGAGAAAAATTTTGAATATACAACACATATAACATTGGGTCCTCACCTATGAAATTGGTGTTTTTTTTCTCTCTTAGTATTTTGTCTGTATCTATCAAGTTTTAGAGTATTCTTAAAAAATAAGTACCTCCTCTTAAAATAGACCATATTTTTGAGCTCTTTTGATTTATTTTGATAAATTGTTGTAAGTTTAATTGTGTTAAAATTGGACACGGAGACAACTCTTTTTAAGTGCCTCCCGAATACATCATTTGATTTGCATTCACATAAAAACGATAAATAATTTTTATAAAGTGTGATATTACACATATTACTAAAGCTTGTCTAATGATACATGCCAAATATTATTATCTCTGGATTTGTCGTTGCGAAGAAAACTGATAAAATGTTAGTATGGAAACTGCAGACATCCCCAGAATCTCCATACAAAACACCAATTTCATAGGTAAGGACCTAATAAAAAGACGAGTACAAAAGTTAGGGCTTATTTCTAATAGATATATCTTCCAGCCCACCTGCTATAGGAGAAATGCTGAGAAGTAGACGGAATCGCGTATACTAAAAATATATAATTTAAAGTAATATTAATCATTTTCACAGCATCTAGTGTTTTATATTTTTCGGTTCACATAAAAATACTTAATTTTTGGATGCTTTTTTACACGCTTTTATTTAACTCACACTGTTTGTATGTTGTCTGCGTCAAAATTTGGAATCTTAATTTGACCCACTTCCCGGTCTCCGATAAGGATGAAATTTAACACACGCTCTGAGTTCTGATGACAATACATAACTAGCTTAGAAACGTCATTACAAATCCAATAAGGCGGCCTCCCCAAGATGGCGGACTGGCTGTTTGAAATCCACCCCCATGATATGGATATCAAATGAAAGGCTTTGCTGTCAGGAATACGAAAAAAATTGTCACATGACTTAAATCCAACATGGCGGACAGCCAAGATTGCGGATTGGCTATTTGAAGTGCACCCCCATGACATGAGTATTAAATGAAAGAATTATTATCTCTCTCTCTCTCTCTCTCTCGAAAAAAGTAAACGATTTTGCTATGCAATAGCTTAATAAAATTATAACACTAAAATTAATTGTTTAGTTCTGAGGAACCTAACGGGGTTGATCCCAAGAGCCCACACAGATACACAAGCTCTCAATAAACCCTCCAATATTCAACTAGCTGACTCTAATTTAAATCAGCCTGCACCTGTAGACATGCTCTTGGGTGCCGATATTTTTTGGGATTTGGTAGGCAATAGTCGCATCAAACTAGGTAAGAAGTTGCCTATCCTAATAAGATCCCAATTAGGCTGGTTGGTCGCAGGCAATTTTACTCCATCACGCCGAGATATCAAACATACAGTATCTCACCATGTTAAAAGTTACAATATAGCAGCCGTAAACACACAAGCAAACATGGTAGAAATCAACAATCAAATGACAACATTTTGGCAACTAGAAGAAGTGCCGTCAATAAAAATACATGGAAGTAACGAAAAATTATGCGAGCAACATTTTTTACAAACCACTATTCGTTACAACAATGGGCGGTTTTGTGTAAAGATGCCATTGATTGATGAACCAGATTGTCTGGGTGATTCATATCACAATGCTAAAAAACGCTTCCGTAGTTTTGAAAAACGTTTCAAGCGACAACCACATATTAAAAATCAATATGTCGAATTCATAAATGAATATGCCGAGTTAGGTCATTTAAAAGAGTGTCATTCTTCAATTTTAGGCCCAGCGCACTTCCTCTGTCACCACGCAGTATTCAAGGAAACCAGTGAGTCCACAAAAATACGCGTCGTGTTTGATGGATCCGCGGCCACGTCCTCTGGCATATCTATCAACGACATTCAGCTGGTAGGTCCAAAAATTCAGGATTCACTTTTCTCCGTTCTAATCAGAGCGCGCCAACATAAATATCTTCTTGTCGGTGAGGTAGAGAAAATGTATCGCAATATAGATACTGCAGCTTAAAACTGTCACTTATGGTCTCGCAAGTGCCAGTTTCTTAAGCACGCGCTGTCTATGGCAATTGGGGGAAGAGTGTGATGACGAATAGACTAAAACTGTCATTCAACATGACTTCTACGTTGATGACCTAATCAGCAGTTTCTCAACAGAGGAGGAACTACTGTCTATGCAAAGGTCAGTTTCCTACGCCCTACAGAAAGGTTGTCTCAATGTACGTAAATTTCCCTCAAATTCCAATATCATTAAAGACACATCAGTAACTGATTCAAATTTATACCTTAGCGAGGCAACCAGTACACTTGGTTTGGGCTGGGACTCCACGAATGACACACTACATTTGCCAATCAATAATATAGACAAAACAATTCAAATTAAATGTCAGTAATTTAACAAAACGACTGATGATGTCAATCTACACTTTTTAAAGTATTCGACCCTATTGCTTTATTATGTCCATGTATTATAAAACCTAAAATTATTTTACAAAAATTGTGGTTGTTAAAAATAGATTGGGACGAGCCTGTACCCCAAGATATAACTATTGAATGGTCTAAATTTATTTCAAATATTAATTCATTATTGCAAATTCAAATTCCGCGGCATGTATTGTGTGATTCGCCTTTATTAATTCAATTACATACGGTCGCGGTCAGAAAATGTTTACCAGTTTTGAAGTTAGATTCTATATCAGACTTTTATCACTAAAGTCTAAATTGCCATATCAAGTAACTTATTACCTTTCAAAGTTATTATGCAAAATGACGCATCGAGAATAACTAAAAGAAGTATAGATTACTTTTTGACATCGAAACTCATTTCTTTATTTGTTAAAATGACACTTAAAAAAATATGTATCAAACCTTGTTAGAAGTCAGTTCATCTCCTAGAGCGATTGATTGTCATGTCATCAGAAAAAAGTTAATCTTTGGTCCATCAAATTATTATGAAAGAAATTTAGAACTTGTGACCTAAATGTGTGCATGCAATTATGATCCTTAAGGTGGTAAAGATTTTCTCTAAAACTATAAGATTTCCAGTCACCAGTTAATAATAAAAAATATTAGGTATGACCAAACGAGTACGTCGTTCAAGTTTTAGTGCATATTTTTTTTCCACGTTGTATATTGACTGTCTATGTAAATAATTTTATTTAATAGATTAAATTTAAGTATATCTGATTGAAAAATAAATGATCATATTTAGTAGATTAAAAACAGTCTGGTTCAGCTTCACTGTTTATATAATTGTTTGTTGATGAACTTATGTTTCGTCTCACGTACCTAATTTTATGGCAAATCTCAATTATGCGTGGGTATTCATTTCCTTCACCGAGAGATGGCGCTAGTAGTCTCGAATTGAGGAAATTCATTGACAGCGATAGACATTTAGAAGCGCTCTGGTTGGCTAATGCGATCTATCGGCCTCCACTTCTTACTTACTTACTGTTGTATCTGCGTATTATTATTTTTTAACTATTTATTGTACACAAGAGAAAAATTTTGAATATACAACACATATAACATTGGGTCCTCACCTATGAAATTGGTGTTTTTTTTCTCTCTTAGTATTTTGTCTGTATCTATCAAGTTTTAGAGTATTCTTAAAAAATAATTACCTCCTCTTAAAATAGACCATATTTTTGAGCTCTTTTGATTTATTTTGATAAATTGTTGTAAGTTTAATTGTGTTAAAATTGGACACGGAGACAACTCTTTTTAAGTGCCTCCCGAATACATCATTTGATTTGCATTCACATAAAAACGATAAATAATTTTTATAAAGTGTGATATTACACATATTACTAAAGCTTGTCTAATGATACATGCCAAATATTATTATCTCTGGATTTGTCGTTGCGAAGAAAACTGATAAAATGTTAGTATGGAAACTGCAGACATCCCCAGAATCTCCATACAAAACACCAATTTCATAGGTAAGGACCTAATAAAAAGACGAGTACAAAAGTTAGGGCTTATTTCTAATAGATATATCTTCCAGCCCACCTGCTATAGGAGAAATGCTGAGAAGTAGACGGAATCGCGTATACTAAAAATATATAATTTAAAGTAATATTAATCATTTTCACAGCATCTAGTGTTTTATATTTTTCGGTTCACATAAAAATACTTAATTTTTGGATGCTTTTTTACACGCTTTTATTTAACTCACACTGTTTGTATGTTGTCTGCGTCAAAATTTGGAATCTTAATTTGACCCACTTCCCGGTCTCCGATAAGGATGAAATTTAACACACGCTCTGAGTTCTGATGACAATACATAACTAGCTTAGAAACGTCATTACAAATCCAATAAGGCGGCCTCCCCAAGATGGCGGACTGGCTGTTTGAAATCCACCCCCATGATATGGATATCAAATGAAAGGCTTTGCTGTCAGGAATACGAAAAAAATTGTCACATGACTTAAATCCAACATGGCGGACAGCCAAGATTGCGGATTGGCTATTTGAAGTGCACCCCCATGACATGAGTATTAAATGAAAGAATTATTATCTCTCTCTCTCTCTCTCTCTCGAAAAAAGTAAACGATTTTGCTATGCAATAGCTTAATAAAATTATAACACTAAAATTAATTGTTTAGTTCTGAGGAACCTAACGGGGTTGATCCCAAGAGCCCACACAGATACACAAGCTCTCAATAAACCCTCCAATATTCAACTAGCTGACTCTAATTTAAATCAGCCTGCACCTGTAGACATGCTCTTGGGTGCCGATATTTTTTGGGATTTGGTAGGCAATAGTCGCATCAAACTAGGTAAGAAGTTGCCTATCCTAATAAGATCCCAATTAGGCTGGTTGGTCGCAGGCAATTTTACTCCATCACGCCGAGATATCAAACATACAGTATCTCACCATGTTAAAAGTTACAATATAGCAGCCGTAAACACACAAGCAAACATGGTAGAAATCAACAATCAAATGACAACATTTTGGCAACTAGAAGAAGTGCCGTCAATAAAAATACATGGAAGTAACGAAAAATTATGCGAGCAACATTTTTTACAAACCACTATTCGTTACAACAATGGGCGGTTTTGTGTAAAGATGCCATTGATTGATGAACCAGATTGTCTGGGTGATTCATATCACAATGCTAAAAAACGCTTCCGTAGTTTTGAAAAACGTTTCAAGCGACAACCACATATTAAAAATCAATATGTCGAATTCATAAATGAATATGCCGAGTTAGGTCATTTAAAAGAGTGTCATTCTTCAATTTTAGGCCCAGCGCACTTCCTCTGTCACCACGCAGTATTCAAGGAAACCAGTGAGTCCACAAAAATACGCGTCGTGTTTGATGGATCCGCGGCCACGTCCTCTGGCATATCTATCAACGACATTCAGCTGGTAGGTCCAAAAATTCAGGATTCACTTTTCTCCGTTCTAATCAGAGCGCGCCAACATAAATATCTTCTTGTCGGTGAGGTAGAGAAAATGTATCGCAATATAGATACTGCAGCTTAAAACTGTCACTTATGGTCTCGCAAGTGCCAGTTTCTTAAGCACGCGCTGTCTATGGCAATTGGGGGAAGAGTGTGATGACGAATAGACTAAAACTGTCATTCAACATGACTTCTACGTTGATGACCTAATCAGCAGTTTCTCAACAGAGGAGGAACTACTGTCTATGCAAAGGTCAGTTTCCTACGCCCTACAGAAAGGTTGTCTCAATGTACGTAAATTTCCCTCAAATTCCAATATCATTAAAGACACATCAGTAACTGATTCAAATTTATACCTTAGCGAGGCAACCAGTACACTTGGTTTGGGCTGGGACTCCACGAATGACACACTACATTTGCCAATCAATAATATAGACAAAACAATTCAAATTAAATGTCAGTAATTTAACAAAACGACTGATGATGTCAATCTACACTTTTTAAAGTATTCGACCCTATTGCTTTATTATGTCCATGTATTATAAAACCTAAAATTATTTTACAAAAATTGTGGTTGTTAAAAATAGATTGGGACGAGCCTGTACCCCAAGATATAACTATTGAATGGTCTAAATTTATTTCAAATATTAATTCATTATTGCAAATTCAAATTCCGCGGCATGTATTGTGTGATTCGCCTTTATTAATTCAATTACATACGGTCGCGGTCAGAAAATGTTTACCAGTTTTGAAGTTAGATTCTATATCAGACTTTTATCACTAAAGTCTAAATTGCCATATCAAGTAACTTATTACCTTTCAAAGTTATTATGCAAAATGACGCATCGAGAATAACTAAAAGAAGTATAGATTACTTTTTGACATCGAAACTCATTTCTTTATTTGTTAAAATGACACTTAAAAAAATATGTATCAAACCTTGTTAGAAGTCAGTTCATCTCCTAGAGCGATTGATTGTCATGTCATCAGAAAAAAGTTAATCTTTGGTCCATCAAATTATTATGAAAGAAATTTAGAACTTGTGACCTAAATGTGTGCATGCAATTATGATCCTTAAGGTGGTAAAGATTTTCTCTAAAACTATAAGATTTCCAGTCACCAGTTAATAATAAAAAATATTAGGTATCACCAAACGAGTATGACACGCTCTGGCCGTGGGTAGCACGACCCGAGAGAGCAAGAGAGAAAATAAAAGAATTGAGTAGATTATACACAATTTATTTGTCTCAGGGAGGTAAGTTCACATTTTCACGCTCGGTAGTTCTCAAGTGAAGCAAAGGGACTTAGCTTGAAGGAGCTAAGGGGCGAAGCAGTAGGAACCGGTCACGCCGACTACAGGCGTGGTTGGCGTGGGTTCAGCTTCGGCGGGTAGAAGGCCGACGCTCAGGCACGGAGCAGCAGGGTAGGCGGCTGCCCGTGGATAGGATCCCTGAAATTGTATTTTTTAAAGATATGAACAGGTGTTCCATACAGTCGACCGTCTAAGGGTAGGGGGTGGAAGCAAGCCGCTACAATTAAAATGCTTCTAAAATCAAAGGAATTAAAAAATCAAGGTGTGATAAAGTGACCATAAAATATGTTAGATTTAAGGGTCGAACAAGGGTCAACAAGTGGTCACTTCATCCTATTAAAAGAACAGTTTAGTTTAAAGAACAGTTTAACAAGAACAATTTTTAGTTTTGAATAGTATATATTTTTTTAGAAAGCTAATCCAAAGTAAACTACCCACCGGTCTTATAAAAATAATAGTTCACACATTTAAGGCAAAAGAAATTTAAATGTGGATTGTAATCCGTCCACGGTCCATTTAGTGGCCCGTTTCTCATGATTACAATCTTCATATAATTTATTGAGACAAAATCAAAAGAACTATATAAATTGTTTTGCAACT
Organism: Parapoynx stratiotata; assembly: GCA_910589355.1. NCBI lineage: Eukaryota > Metazoa > Arthropoda > Insecta > Lepidoptera > Crambidae > Parapoynx > Parapoynx stratiotata. The sequence continues at coordinate 12,894,961 of OU342482.1, forward strand.
TAATTCTACCTACAATTCACTAGTTATATTTTTGATCAATATGGTAACTATTAGCATGGAATTTGTTATATTAATTAATAGTTTAAGCAGTACAGGATTTAACACTAATAAAATTAAATTATTGAAAAGCAAGTTGCAAAACAATAGGTTAGGAACACACACTCACCCTAGTTCGGGGATCGCGCACAGATATTAAGCAGATTTACAAGGATACAAGCGATAGCCAGAGAAAACTGAAGAGGTCTGCTTTCCCAGGACTACCGCTTATATACCAGGACTCTTCTAGAATGTTCTCCCAGAATTTAGTGGGAGCTTCGATGTCACGAATCATGTCCCATAATCTATTATGTAGAATGTAGAAGTATGTAGTTTTATCTATGGTCAAAACAACAACCAAAACTTAGATAAAATAATAAATTTAAAATCTTAATTAAAATAATCTACGTATTTTTCTATGGCAGAAAATACTAATTATTTAATTAATTAGCAATTAATGTTTATGGTTTAAAATAATTATAGTAGAAAACCAACAACCGATTAATGTTAAAATACCCTTATTTTGAGAAATCACAAGATTTAGAAGTACCGGCGTTACCGATACATCAACTGTCATTAGTAGACAGATGAAAAATAAGTTAATCACAATAACAATCTTTGTGTTTATATTTGTATTTAAAACCTAGTAATTAGTTAATATTAGCTGAGAATGTTTAATTAGATGTTTGCTGTTTATGTGATGCTATGTTTTTTGTATGGATTTTATATCAAAAGTCAACGTAAGTATTGAAAACGGTTGTAGGACGGTTTTAGAACCGTGACAAGTACGTCGTTCAAGTTTTAGTGCATATTTTTTTTCCACGTTATATTGACTGTCTATGTAAATAATTTTATTTAATAGATTAAATTTAAGTATATCGGATTGAAAAATAAATGATCATATTTAGTAGATTAAAGACAGTCTGGTTCAGCTTCACTGTTTATATAATTGTTTGTTAAACTTACGTTTCGTCTCCCGTACCAAATTTTATGGCAAATCTCAATTATGCGTGGGTATTCACTTACTTCACCGAGAGATGGCGCTAGTAGTCTCGAATTGAGGAAACTCATTGACAGCGATAGACATTTAGAAGCGCTCTGGTTGGCTAATGCGATCTATTGGCCTCCACTTCTTACTTACTTACTGTTGTATCTGCGTATTATTATTTTTTAACTATTTATTGTACACAAGAGAAAAATTTTGAATATACAACACATATAATATTGGGTCCTCACCTATGAAATTGGTGTTTTTTTTCTCTCTTAGTATTTTGTCTGTATCTATCAAGTTTTGGAGTATTCTTAAAAAATAATTACCTCTTCTTAAACTAGACCATATTTTTGAGCTCTTTTGATTTGTTTTGATAAATTGTTGTAAGTTTAATTGTGTTAAAATTGGACACGGAGACAACTCTTTTTAAGTGCCTCCCGAATACATCATTTGATTTGCATTCACATAAAAACGATAAATAATTTTTATGAAGTGTGATATTACACATATTGCTAAAGCTTGTCTAATGATACATGCCAAATATTATTATTTCTGGATTTGTCGTTGTGAAGAAAACTGATAAAATGTTAGTATGGAAACTGCAGACATCCCCAAAATCTCCATACAAAACACCAATTTCATAGGTAAGGACCTAATAAAAAGACAAGTACAAAAGTTAGGGCTTATTTCTAATAGATATATCTTTTAGCCCATCTGCTATAGGAGAAATGCTGAGAAGTAGACGGAATCGCGTATACTAAAAATATATAATTTATAGTAATATTAATCATTTTCACAGCATCTAGTATTTTATATTTTTCGGGTCACATAAAAATACTTAATTTTTGGATGCTTTTTTACACGCTTTTATTTAACTCACACTGTTTGTATGTTGTCTGCGTCAAAATTTGGAATCTTAATTTGACCCACTTCCCGGTCTCCGATAAGGATGAAATTTAACACACGCTCTGAGTTCTGATGACAATACATAACTAGCTTAGAAACGTCATTACAAATCCAATAAGGCGGCCTCCCCAAGATGGCGGACTGGCTGTTTGAAATCCACCCCCATGATATGGATATCAAATGAAAGGGTTTGCTGTCAGGAATACGAAAAAAAAATTGTCACATGACTTAAATCCAACATGGCGGACATCCAAGATTGCGGATTGGCTATTTGAAGTGCACCCCCATGACATGAGTATTAAATGAAAGAATTATTATCTCTCTCTCTCTCTCTCTCTCTCTCTCTCTCTCTCTCTCTCTCGAAAAAAGTAAACGATTTTGCTATGCAATAGCTTAATAAAATTATAACAGTTCTGAGGAACCTAACGGGGTTGATCCCAAGAGCCCACACAGATACACAAGCTCTCAATAAACCCTCCAATATTCAACTAGCTGACTCTAATTTAAATCAGCCTGCACCTGTAGACATGCTCTTGGGTGTAGACATTATTATGAAAGAAATTTAGAACTTGTGACCTAAATGTGTGCATGCAATTATGATCCTTAAGGTGGTAAAGATTTTCTAACCGCGACCGTACATTTAGCGACGCATCTATATGTTATCAAAAACAAGCGACTCATTTTCGCTTGTTTTTCTTTCACTTCTGTCAATCTTCTATGTTCCAAGTCAAAGGTTGCCCCACTCAAACCTACCACGATTCCTCGACTGGAAATGTGTGCGGCACTACTAGCGGCCAAACTACATAAGGCGGTAGTCGACCGGTGGGGGGCCGGTGGGGGGCCGGCAGGCGCCGCGTCTACCGCTCGTGCACGGTGTGCACGCGACTACGAGCGTCTCCGCTACAGCCTCTAATGGGTGACTTACCAGGTCAGCGCGTTACCGCGGATTTTCCATTTCTTTCAGTAGCACTAGATTTTGCTGGACCTTCCCTAATTTTAAACCGAAAGGGACGTGGAGCGCGCCACATTAAATGCTATCTGTGTATATTTGTTTGTATGATATACAAATGTATTCACAGTATTCATCTGGAAGCGGTCACAGAATTGTCAAAAAATGCCTTTATACTATCACTACGGAGATTTTATTCCTCGCAGAGGTAAGCCCATGTAGATTTTTTGTGACAATGGTCGCAACTTTGTGGCTGCAGCAAAAGAAATAGGTAGTTTTCTTAAGTCAAACCATGCGACCATTCCTGACATTGCTGTTTAGAACGGAATCAACTTTAGTTTTTCACCCGCACACGCACCACATTTAATGGGCTGGCTGACGCCGGCGTAAAGTCGTGCAAATACCATATAAAACGAGTCATGGCAAATTCATTTCTGACCTATGAAGAATTTTCTACTTTATTGACACAAGTGGAGGCCATCCTAAATAGCCGCCCCTTGTGTCCTTTATCTTCCCAGCCTCACGATCTGTCTTTCCTATCCCCAGGGCACTATCTGATCGGCAGAGCGCTCACATCGCTGCCCGACCGCAAGGCCACCACGGATGAAACCTCCACCAGCCTGTAGCGCTACGCTCGACAAGAACAGCTACGTAGACACTTCTGGCGACGATGGCAGAAGGAGTGCATGAGCTACAATCGCACACGAAGTGGAGACAACACTGTTCGAAGTTGGAAATTGGCGACCTAGTCGTGATACACGAAGACAATATACCTCCACTCGCCTGGCGGCTTGGACGAGTTCAGCAACTATTCCCAGGGAAGGACGGAGTTTCCCGTGTAGCCGACGTTAACACAGCACGAGGCTTGATCAGCTCCTGGCGGCCCCTGGGCTGGGTCCCTTGCCCAATGGAAAACAAGCATGTTGAAACCGAAGACGTTTCAACGCGGGTATGCCTATGGTTTTTTCCTAGCAAGGCTGCGCGCACGCCTCATTGAAGCAATTTTATCCAAGGAAGAGAGAGAGTGTTTAAAAGAGTGTACTCCTATCTTATAGATCGGCAACGCATGAGTGTCGCCCCTGGTGTTGCGAATGTCCATGGGCGGCGGTGATCACTTACCATCAGGTGACCCGCCTGCTCGTTTGCCGCCTATACAATGAAAAAAAAAGGACTGTGTGTATCTCGTTCACTTATGCTTAGACTACCACAGCACCTACATCTATTTTTGTAAACCCAAGTTAAACCAAGGATTAAAGTTTTTTTTTTTTAAAAACGCTATCTTTTAATCCTTCAACGCGTCCTGAGACGCGACACTAGGCGTATATAAAAATTGAATTTGAGATTACAACTTTTGGTCACCAATCATAGATTTGACCATGGCTGAAGATTCATTGTTTCCAAAATGAAAGCTAAAGCTTACTAACCACTACTAAGCAAGGTCCTCGTACATACAATTAGATTTTGAGATTAAAAATTTTTGGTCACCCATCCCAGATAGGACCATAGCGAAAAATGCCGTTTCCAAATCAAATCAACTAGGAACTTCGTTTTTGTACTGGTAAAGTTAGCTTTAGCTTTAATTTCAGAATCAAAGCCATGTTCGCTATGGTCGTATCTTGGATGGGTGACCAAAAATACGTAGTCACAAATCATTTCTTTCCATACGAGAAACTTAGTTTTCTAAGTTTTACTCAAATTTTAGAAACAAAGCTACTCCACTATAGTCGTATTTTGGATGGGTGGCCGGAAATTTGTTATCTCAAATTTGATTTCTCTATATACCTACGAGAAACTTTGTTTTTGTAGGGGTTGGTTTGTAAGTTTTGCTTCGTCTTTCGCAACAAAGCAACTTTCGCCCTTGTTGTGCTTTGTATGGGTGACCAAAAATGAAATAATCTCAAAATCTAATCCTAGGTACAAGGAACTTTGCTTGGTAGTGGTTCTTAACCTTTAACTTTCATTTTAGAAAAAAAAAACTTTCGCCATGGACATATCTAGGATGGGTGACCAAAAAATTGTAATCGCAAATTCAATTTCTATGTAAATTATTTGTTTTGCGGACTAGATTCTGGTGATATAATAATGTGACAGAGTACTAAAATCGTCATATAGTTTTGCCGGTGACTGTACGCCTGGCATACCTTAGAAGAAGTTAGTACGCTTTGGCTTCGATTTTAGAAACAAAGCAACTTTCACCATTTTTGCGCTTTGGAGGGGTGACCTAAATTTAATTCTCATCGTAGGAAGGCCTGTGCCTATAAGCGGCACCAGCACGAGTATAGGCCAAATAGCAGATGTTTTGATTCTTAAATTATTGTAAATCATAAGAAGTGTTCTATGTAACCTCCGAATTAAATTTGTATTTTCTCGGAAAAATTATTAATTTCTGTTACTAAAATATAATACACCATTCTTTTCCCTAAACTATTAAATTAATGAATATTTAACTCATATGTTAAAAACTTTATACATTTTGAGAAAACTTAAATAAAGTAAAATCTTTTACCATTTTTCATACAAAATCATGAAAATGATCATTCCAATCAAATCAATAAATCAAATTAAATCATTCCAAGATGGCGTCGACGAATCCCCCACGCAGAACATGCAATAATTTTCTTCCGTACTAAACAGGCTCCTCAGTCCTCTTAAACTAGAATCCTCCTAGTTTATTGCCCTGTTTCCATCTATAGTACTATTTATCTGTGACCTTAAAAGATTTGTTTTTTTTTTCAGAAAAGTATATTAAAAAAGGATGACGTAACATGAATATATCGAATGTTATTGTTCTGTGATCGAAACACTACATGTTTAATCGATAAAACTCATTTTGTGACTATTGTCTTAAACGTGAATTGATATTATATTATTATGCGACGATATTACCCCTGTTTCACATTTTCATTACGATACACATTGCCGGAGCTAGTTGTGTAGCTTATATTAAACATCCATCCCCTAATTGTTAACTGTTATTTTATTTATTTTTTATTTTATTTTATTTTCATGGTAAACCAACAGATACAAAAAACACAAATACAAAGTTGGGAATAAAAAACAATAAAACCAATGAAAGTTCCACACTAATAGTAATTAACTAGAACCTTAAGTATAATAGTAATAAACTAGAAACTAAACATAAAATATAAAATTTAAGCTCGTTAAAAAAGTTACAAGGTTACTCACATACACCAAATAAAAACTATATTAACACAATTCATATTACATGAAAAAGAAATCGCTTAAATTTAAATATCACTCACTCACATTGTAACATTGCATTTTTTTTTATTATTTAAATTGAAAAATTAATTAATTTCAAATTCTTTTAATTGGCTCAATTCTCTCATCTCGAAGCCATATACGTGGAAAAAAAAAAACAATAGACGATCGGCCGGGCAGGCGCGGCCTACGAGATGAGAGAACGATATCGAGTTGGTCATGCAATTTTTTCGAGAAAATTTGGAAAATGTGTTTAAGTTAAACACGGAATATTTATTATTTTTTATTGGAAAACAATGTTAAATGACCTATGATTTAAGAACGGGTATGTATTTGTAATTTATTAATAAACAGCTAATTCATGTTACGATGTTTTGGGATAACTCTATATAATTAATTAAATATAAAAAAATTTATAAATACTGCGTTAAAACGAAGTCCGAACGCTTGTCCTGTCACCCATGACATTTTTATTGGTAATGCAAGAGGCAGTTTAGGAAGCCCTATGTATAGCTTGACTGTTTCTCATAAGAAGACTGGATGGTTGCAAGATTCGTGAGGACATTGTTTGATTTACTTAGTTTTGTTTTAGTTTTAAGTCATAGATGATATATTATATTGGAGAGAGCAACACATTTGTATAAGGAACCCGTTTTTTTCCTCTACCGACAAAGTTGTTAGTATATTTTTTTTTAGCTCTTTAAATAAATTGTTCATTATATAATATTTCTTTTTATTTAATTGTACATATTTTTCTGCTCTCAACGCTTTCCTGCCTCAGCCGGGCCAGGGAGCGCTGTGACAACATTTCCATTCGAGAACAAACATTTAACACTCCTACGTCTGACAGACTCACAACTATCATTAAAAATGTCAATGTCAATGGACGAACAAAAATCATTCAAAAAATTGCCTGCTCTTAACAGATAGGAATTACGTCTGTAATTGCTTCCCACTGTAGGTAAGTGGACTGGCCTAAAGTTACGAAAACTTCTAGTAGGAACACAACATTTTAATTGGGACAGAAGCTCTGGACAATAGACATTGCCTGAAACAATCTTCATAAAGAAGGCAATGTCAGCTATGATACGACGATTTTGCAGTGTTAAAAGATTATTGGGATAAGCAAACAGTTACATTATAAAATCTTAATATTAAAGTTACTTAATTGTGTTAACAATAATGTAGCCAATGGCGCTTATCACAAAGTATATAAAACAGACATGGTTGCCACAGTACAAGCATGGCGTGTAATGACAGTTAAATTAAAATGAGACTTATTTTCACCTGAACAAATGTGGAAAAGGTTATAAATACAAACACACTCACACTACATTCATGGAAGGCAAATGAGCAGATAAAACTTTTAATTTTGGCATATATATTTACTGTCTTTGTAAATAATTTTATTTAATAGTTTAAATTTAAGTATATCTGATTGAAAAATAAATGATCATATTTAGTAGATTAAAGACATACGTTTCGTCTCCCGTACCTAATGTTATGGCAAATCTCAATTATGCTTGGGTATTCACTTACTTCACCGAGAGATGGCGCTAGTAGTCTCGAATTGAGTAAACTCATTGAGAGCGATAGACATTTAGAAGCCCTCTGGTTGGCTAATGCGATCTATCGGCCTTCTCTTTTTACTCACTGTTGTATCTGCGTAATGTAAGCTGTTATAGTTTTGCTGTGATAGCGTGAAAATTTTAATATTATCATCAAGCTGAACTCCTCCTGAATGCTGAAGTGTCTATACGAGTTAAAGAAGACGCCCTGCAGATATATCCAGGTTAGTGAGTGTTTTAGCTGCGTTTTATTTCGGTTTTTGTCATACGAGTTACGGAGAAAATATTTACCATCTAAAATTTTATTCACAATTACGATCCCGCCTGGCTTAGATTATTAACACGTCTTACTCTTAACTCTTATTAACACAGTCATAATATATTTATATAAATTAAAGAGTATTAATTAAAAGTAATTTTTTATCATTTTCACAGTATCTAGTTTATATATTTTTCTGTTCACATAAAAATACTTAATTTTTGGATGCTTTTTTAATAAATGTGAACAAGGTACATAATAGGTTTATTATGGTATTTCATTCTGAAACAATTAATAAAAAAAACCAATTCTGATAATTTGTATTGAAATATTGTTCTGGGAACTATGGTTAGTCTCACCCACCAAAATTGAGAAATTTAAGTGTACAATAATGTGTTTATATATCACTGTTTATTTTCCACATAAACCTCTTGTATATCATTAGTTTTATTCCATTCAAATGTGAACTAATGCAAGCGTTGTATTTGTTTCTCGCAATGGAATGGAGCCAGCCGGGGACGCGGATGGGCTCCAGAGCAGCACCACTGTGGGCGTTGCTGTGGTCGTCCCTGCAGGCACCGCTGCGGGAGACGTTGTAATCTATTAACTAGGATATGTGATCAAAAGTTTGTAATTCCAAATTACCTATCCAAATCTCACCTATCCAAAGCACAACCAAGGCGAAAGTTGCTTCGTTTCTAAAATCGAAGCTAAAGCGAACTAACTCCTACTACTAGCATAGTTTATGCTAGGCGTATATAAAAATTGAATTTGAGATTACAAACTTTTGGTCACCAATCATAGATATGACCGTGGCTGAAGATTCATTGTTTCCAAAAGGAAAGCTGAAGCTTACTAACCACTACTAAGCAAGGTCCTCGTACATACAATTATATTTTGAGATTACAAATTTTTGGTCACCCATCCCAGATAGGACCATAGCGAAAAATGCCGTTTCCAAATCAAATCAACTAGGAACTTCGTTTTTGTACTGGTAAAGTTAGCTTTAGCTTTGAAACAAAGCCATGTTCGCTATGGTCGTATCTTGGATGGGTGACCAAAAATTCGTATTCACAAATCATTTTTTTCCATACGAGAAACTTAGTTTTCTGAGTCATCAGCCTATATACGTCCCACTGCTGGGACAGGCCTTCCTCATGGAGAAACACATGAGGAGTATGGGCCGTAACACCAGCACGCTGGCCCAATGCGGGTTGGTGGGTAGAAACGGTCACAAATGCGACCGGGACCAACGGCTTAACGTGCCTTCCGAAGCACGGAGGAGCTCGAGATCACAAAGTCTCGGTCACCCATCCACGGCCTGACCATGGCGAAGGTAGCTTTGTTTTCGATCGAAGCCAAAGCGCACTGACCACTACGCCACCGAGCTCCTCTTCTTAGTTTTTTCTTAGTTCTCTTAGTTTTCTGAGTATTACTCTGATTTTAGAAACAAAGCTACTTCCACTATGGTCGTATTTGGTGGATGGGTGGCCGGAAATTTGTAATCTCAAATTCATTTTTCTATATACCTACGAGAAATTTAGTTTTTGTAGTGGTTGGTTGGTAAGTTTTGCTTCGTTTTTCGAAACAAAGCAACTTTCACCCTTGTTGTGCTTTGGATGGGTGACCAAAAATGAAATAATCTCAAAATCTAATCCTAGGTACAAGGAACTTTGCTTGTTAGTGGTTCTTAAGCTTTAACTTTCATTTTAGAAAAAAAACAACTTTCGCCATGGATATATCTAGGATGGGTGACCAAAAAATTGTAATCTCAAATTCAATTTCTATGAACAAATTCAATTTCTATGTATTTGTTTTGCGGACTAGATTCTGGTGATATAATAATGTGACAGAGTACTAAAATCGTCATATATTTTTGCCGGTGACTGTACGCCTGGCATACCTTAGAAGAAGTTAGTACGCTTTGGCTTCGATTTTAGAAACAAAGCAACTTTCACCATTTTTGCGCTTTGGATGGGTGACCTGGGTTCCTATTCAATTTTGACATTTGTGACTAAAGGTATTGTATAATACACGTAAATTTTATTAGGTTGTAGAACATATTCATGTAAAGGGAGGATGGAACCCTTGCAGAGTTTCTTGCCTGTATCTTCTCTAGACAAGGCCTCCCGGTAGTGAACAGGCCGAACAAAAGTAGTGGTATTGTCAATTTTAGGATAATAGTAATTTATTTTGTTTTGACTTGTCAAAAGTGTATTTGATGATACCAATTTGATTTAATGACTTTCACCCAGTTGCAGAAACGAACTTTAAAATTTAATGTCAGCATTATCTCTAATGCTCAATGAAATTTATTTATTGAAGTGTCAAAAGAACACATTAGCGTAGTTTTACGTTGCAGCATTAAACTATAAATTCATTCGCAAAAAACTTTTATCCTTACAAAGACTATTTGCTATCAAAATCATAAGAGCATTCAAAACAGCCAACACGACTGCAGCTATTTCTATTGCAAACCTAACACCACTACCATGCAAAATTCGCGCAAACTCAGAAATAGAACTAACAAAACTACATAAAATGTCTTCATACTTACCAAACTTACACCTGGAAACTCCTGCATCTCCAGTTCAGCTGCTACACCCTGCAAATAGAAAACAAATTAAATATTTAGAAATAGAAACACAGCAACAACTAGAAACTCATATAACAGATCCATATAGTTATCTTATATTCACAGATGGTAGCAAGTTCGAGGATAAGGTAGGAGCTGCACTTGTTATACACAAACGCAATAATAAAATAAAGACAATTAAAATAAAATTACACAGTAGCTGCTCTGTCTATCAGGCAGAACAATTAGCAATTTTAAACGCATGCAAATGGGCTGACGAATATAACATACAATCTTCCTATATTATAACAGACAGTAGGTCTAGTCTTCTAGAATTGTCAAATCCCAACTCATATAACGTACATACTGTTGAATCGTTTAAGTTTATTAATAATATAGACAATAAAAAACACAAAATAAAATTTATCTGGAGTAAAGCGCACGTGGGGGTCCTAGGCAATGAGGAGGCTGATCGGGCAGCAAAGTCAGCGGCCTCACTTAATCAAGATCCCGATTACTCTAACTTCCCTATCAGCCATATAAAATTAATAAATAAAAATAAACTAAACAAAGACAAAGAAGCATATTACAATAAACCAAATCACTGTCTATATACAAAATCTATACTCCCAAAATACGATAACCTGAACTCTTTCCTCTCACACATCAATCCTTCATTTCCTATCACACAAGTTCTTACCGGTCATGGATATTGCAAGCAATATCTACATAGATTTAATATAATAACAGAACCATATTGCCCTTGCGATAATACTACCATTCAAAACTTTCAGCATTTAATATATCACTGTCCACGTTTTCAAAATACACGGTTAAATCTAAATATCACTTGCAATATATATAACATAAATCCGACAAATATATTAGAAATTATACAAAAAGAACAAACTAGAAAACAATTTGAAGATCATATTCATTATATAGTAAAACATCTAAAACAATTCAATAATACATAGCCATAATCAATTAGTTTTATTATTCACAAAACATTAACTTTCAACATAAACCATCACATTCATATTAATCTCAAACAAAATACAACGTAATGCTCTAAACTTAATAAATTTATATATAAATGTATACTATGTATTCAATATAAATAAACATATTAACATAATGAAACTTATAAACTAAAATATAGACAATTAAAACACAAAATATCTATAAAAACTAAAATCAGGCTCATATCAGTCGGCGTAGTCCGAAAGCGCCCGAAGATATAAGCGTCTTAAGAAATAAAACTCAAATTAAAAAAAAACCCTTTCTCTAGCAACTGCGACGCGATTGGCGCGGAAGGAAGTGCAAAATTCTTAGAATTTCTTTGCCTACGCGCCGACAGTCCACGTGGATTAGCTAGAAGAATGATTTACATGCAGATACGACACGACTTTGATTTGCCGCGGTGGAAAGGTTACGTCATAAGTTTAATTTTGTAAATAACTGGGGATAAGCAAATTATTTTATTTTAAATAATAAATTAAGGCTTCATAAATAGGTGTAGTAAGGATTTTAGAGTATTAAACTAAACTGAAAATAAAACAAAATAATAATGTGACGTAAATCAAATAAAATATTTGAGCTATTTCAATTAAAACAGTTTATCAAGCGTCTTAGAACAATTTGATTCCTAAACGTTTAGGTAATTTCTAAACGATAATTAGATACAGTTCTTAGACAAGAGCGTCATTCTCTAGTTGAAGGATGTTAGGCAAAAATATGGGGTTGGTAGTTTTGCCACTTCTGCATTTTTGATCTTTGATATAAAGTTTTTTGACCCGTTTATTGCAGCTGTTAGGGTTGCAACCTTAAGAGTTTAAGGAAAAACGTAAACTACATTTTCTCTAAAACTATAAGATTTCCAGTCACCAGTTACTAATAAAAAATATTAGGTATGACCAAACGAGTACGTCGTTCAAGTTTTAGTGCATATTTTTTTTCCACGTTGTTTATTTACTGTCTATGTAAATAATTTTATTTAATAGATTAAATTTAAGTATATCGGATTCAAAAATA